>CM057455.1:1182100000-1184600000 GCA_016271365.2 Neoceratodus forsteri
TGAACAAGCTTGACAAGGGGGCATCCAGTGAGTATTAAGGAGTAGCCTAGTACAAAAGGCTTTGTCGTTAGAAAAGGAGGGTGGGGGGGCACTAATGAGCAGCTAACCAGACAAACGCATCTCGTATCGCTCAGTGCCGACAGTCTGATAATTAAGTTATTTTAAATAAAAATACCTCATATTTCCAACGGAAAAGTGTGTGGAGAGGTTATTGAAAGGACCGTGGATGATTATCTTACCCCCAATCCATCTAAGAGTCAGAGGCTAGCGAGCAAAAGTGGGAAGAAAGGGGCGGCTGCCACAATAGCCGAAAACTCTGGCCTGGTCTCCCTGTCGGCGGCAGAAGTAGCAGCACTTGGCAGAAAAGCAATGGGACAAGTGATTGCGGCACTAGAACCATGACTAATTAAGTTAGAGAGTAAGCTGGACCTTACACTGCAGGAGGTCTTAGAGCAGCAGACTGCGCAAGCTAATAAATTAATGGAGGCAGAAGATCGAATTTCCACTTTGGAGGATGAGTTGATGATGGTCCCGGGGCAGGTTCAAGAGCTACAAAAGGAGTTGGAGGAATTTCGGGACACTTTTGATTACCAGGAAAATTACCAGCGTCGACTTAATCTGCGTCTGAGAGGCTTGCTGGAGGGTAAGGAGGGGACCAGCGTACTTGATTTCTGTTCAAAAACTATGCCAGAGCTTCTTGGGCTACAACCCAAACACAGGCACTTCAAGCTGGAAAGAGCTCATCATGCAGTAATGGCCAGACCCCCCCTCAGATCAACCCCCGAGGCAGATCATAATGCGCTTCCATAATTTTCAGGATCAGGAGTCTGTGCTGAAAGTTTACAGGGAAAAGGGTCAGATGGAATATGATGGGATTCAGCTGTTTCTGTTGCAGGATTATTCCACAAGATTGCTGCCAAGAAGAAAAAAGTTTAATGGTCTCATGGCTCAACTTAGATCAATGAAGGTCGAGAATTTCTTGGTTTATCCAGCCACCTTGAAGATTCGTTATGAGGGAGCAACGTTTTCTTTTTGGGAAGTTGCCAAGGCTGAGCAGTGTGTGAAGTCCCTACAGCAGAAAATGGGCTGAGGAGAGTATGACTTGTACCAGATTGAAAGGCCTTGTGGAGAAAGGATCGGTTTGTTCTTTTATGGTTGGTGATTCGTGTCTTCTCATTTTCCCTCCCTCTTGACTGTACATTGCCCAAACTGGTGTTTTGCTACATATTTCTGCAAGGTATATATTTGATCAACGCTGGATTCCTCCCACTCTCCCCCGGTTTGTTTTTTTCCATGTAAGGGGATGCGGGCAAAAGTATGCCGCCTATTAAACCCAGACCACGAGATCCAAGCAAGGAACTGAGAACTGATAGAGCTGAAATGCAGAAGGGCAAAATTGACTTTTTTACTTTTGTATGAAAAATGCTGCATTGAAAGTCTTAGGGTTTGTTTTTTTCTTTGTTTTGTGCCCTCAACTTTTGATCACATGGTGGAATACTTGGGGAGCGGGGGTGAGGTGTGTGCGTGGGAAGGGAACGTTGGAAAAGGGTCTCAAGGTTGGGCTGAGACTGAAGCAGAATGGCAGCATCGCTGCTTTTAGGTAGAATTTTTCCCAAGCTCTTTTTCTTTTGGCCTGTGTAGAGGAAAGGTTTCCCATGCCTCCGATGGTGGGGATACAGGAACCAGAGATGGGAGAGGAGTGAGGGGAAAACGGGGATCAGTGTTGGCCAGTATTTGCGTGGGCCATGTGACGCAGTACCTTGTGATCTGACAGCCGGGATGCAAGATTATGGTAAAGGGGTTCAGAAGAAGGGTTTTAGAGTGGGTTAAAAGGAGTACTACACATTTACCTTCCCTTTTCTTTTGACTTTCTCTGCTAGACAGCAGTAGGGTGGGGATGCAATATCTTTGCTGATTTGGATTTTTTGGTTAGGTGGGGACAATGAAGCTAAGGAATGTGGAGACACACATATATAACATAAGAGAGGTAGAAGGAGTGAGATAGGCTGTTGGCAGGGGCGATGGGATGTATATGTCGAAAGAGGGTTTTTTTATTGACACTTTGGCATATGAAGCAGTTAGTGTCACAGGTTGACAGGAGAAAGGGAAGGCAAAAGGAGGGGCGATTAGTTAATCGCTGTGTGGAAGGGAGAGATAAGATGTCGGGGGGAAATATTAGTATACAATGGAACTCAAGGGGGGGTGAAGAAGACTTCAGAGTATTAGTAGAAGGGGAAATGGAATCCAGGGAATGGATAAGGGAGGTGACTCTTGGGGACGAGGGGGAGACACTAAAGTAAGGAATATGGCTGAGACAAATAAAGGGGGTAGGGGGTGTGGGTCTGGGGAGGGAAGGAGGTTGTTTTCATGTTTTTTTTTACTGTTGCTGTTATTGTTCTACATGTTCTTGTATCACTTTTTTCAGGTGCAGAAAATGATATAAGTGTACATAACCTCAGGCAGGTTTTGAGAAGGACTGTTAAAAAGTGTGGCTCCTTATGGAACATTGCTGATAATGTTGTGGGTACTGGTTGGGGGATCGCAGATGGGAAGGTTTTGAAAAATGGATAGGAAACAACTAACTCGAGTCATCTCCTAGTGGAAGTCAGGGGTATCGCATATCCTGTGAAACGAACTTCGCTATTAATCGCTCTGAGAAGGGTGGGGGCTCAGGTTGCTCTGCTCCAAGAAACACATCTGACAGATGTGGAGCATAAAAAGTTAATCAGAAATTGGGTAGGTAAATGTTATGCTGCATCACATTCTGCTCACAAAAGGGGGGTGGCTATCCTCATACCTAAAGTGTTCCCTTTTGCAGTACATAAAGTAGTTAAGGATCTGAAAGAGGGAAGATTTGTTTTTATCTCTGGGGAATTGTATGGCAAAAAGGTGATGTATGGTAGTATGTATGCTCCAGTGGTGTTTGTACCAGTATTCTTTGAATCCCTTCTGGACTTATTATCTAAGGACCAGTTTCCTGGTTTAATATTGGGGGGGACTTTAACTGGACGATGGGCCCAGTATGTGATCATTAAGACGGTAGGGGTAGAACATCTAATTTCATGAAGTAATGGCAGGTGGGATTAGCAGAGATGGACCTGGTTGATGGGTGGCAATCTCGTAATCCAGGGGCAAAAGAGTATACGTTCTTCTCCAACCCACACAAAACGTGGTCACGTATAGACTATATTTACCTTCCTAGGATGTGGTGGAATAGAGTCCAGGATGTATCACATGGACCCATACACATGTCAAATCACGCGATGGTGATCCTGGGGCTATATTGTGGAAAGGAACAGCTGGGCCACTCCCAATGGAGGTTTCCTACATACTTGGCCAGGAACACAGAATTTCAGGAATTTTTAGAGGAGCAGTGGAGATATTACACTGATACAAATGATAGCCCTAGCATATCTAGACAGGTCTTTTGGGATGCTGGGAAAGCGAACATGCGTGGGGCAATACTTGAATACATAGCCAGGTTTAAGAAAAAGAAAAGGACACAAAGGAAAGCGTTAGAGAAGGGATTAAAAGATTTAGAAAAGAGGGTAGCAGCTGGTGAGATGGGTAGGGTGGAGCAACTCTTAAGGACAGCTAGGGAGACGCTGAATAATTTACTCACAGAAGAGGCGGGTAGATCGTGGGTATACTGTAAATGCAAGATATTTGAGTGGGGAAACCAGCTGGGGCCACTGCTGGTTCATTTAATGCAGGGTGGACGGTGCCCATTTTGGATCACAAGTATTAAGAATGCAGCAGGAGTCACTTGCACAGAAGCCAGGGAGATTAAGGAATGCTTTAGAGCCTTTTATAGTCAGCTATATAAGGCTGAACATATTGATAAAGGGGATCAAATGAAGGCATTTCTTGATAGGTTAGAGATACCAAGTCTAACTTCTGTACAACAGGAGAGACTGAACCGACCAATTACACAGGTAGAGCTAGGGGAGGCCATACAGAGATTACAAAGAGGGAAGGCCAGTGGGCCTGACAGATTCCCAATAGAATATTATCAAATAATGCAGGGACAATTGGCAAGGGTTTTGTGTGAAGTGTTTAGGAAACCTGAGGAGGGGAGTTTTGGTGTTGCCTAGGACATGAGGGGAAGCGACAATTTGTCTGGTACCAAAACCCGGAAAAGATGAAAGGAAGTGTGCATCGTACAGATCCATATCACTGCTTAACTGTGATGTGAAAATTCTGGCGAAAGTCTTGGCCGTCAGATTGGAGGAAGTCCTATCGGACCTTGTCCACCCAGACCAGACTGGGTTCATTAAAGGGCGCCAATCCTATCATAATACGCGCCGACTTCTCAATGTGGCATGGAGAGCAACCCAAGGTGAGGAAAGTATGAGCATTGTGTCTATGGACACAGGAAAAGCATTTGATAGAGTAGAGTGGGAATACCTTTTGGAAGTGATGTCCCAGTCTGGTCTGTGTGAACAATACATAGATAGGGTACGGGCCATGTACAAGGACCCTAGAGCTAGGATACTGGTGAACAGGGAGCTTACAAAACAGCTGTGTCTCGAGAGGGGAACTAGGCAGGGGTGCCCTCTATCTCCCCTGCTGTTTGCGTTAGCGATAGAGCCTTTGGCAATTGCAATACACCAACATGATGATGTAAAAGGGGTCGGGGGAGGCGGGTACGCCCCATAAAGTCGCACTTTACGCAGCTGATATGTTACTGTTTGTTAATCACCCACGGGAATCCATGCCCCCGCTGCTGTCATTGATCACGGAGTTTGCGGTCTTTTCAGGGTACAAGATTAATCTGGGTAAGTCAGAAATGCTCCTCTTCCCGGATCAGGAACAAGCTGGTGCCCAATGGGGTCTGAAGGTGGTACAAAACAGCTTTATCTACCTAGGGATAAAAATGGGGAAGTCCTTGGGATCTCTGTATAGTCTGAACTATTCTCCCCTAATTAAAACAATAGAGCATGATCTTAGAAGATGGATGCACATTCCTATATTGTGGCTTGGAAGAGTTAACCTTATTAAGATGAATGTGCTTCCAAGGATCCTGTATCAGATGCAGATGTTAAATGAGGGACTCACTAAAAAGGACATGAAATGGGTAGAAGGTGCATTCTCTGGTTTTATCTGGAGAAGGAAAAGACCCAGAGCCAGCCTCAAAAGGTTGAAAGCAGAGAAGGATAAGGGTGGATTGAATTTCCCAGATATGGGGAACTATTATCTTGCCATTCAGCAACAAAATCTGGGAGACTGGGTTCATCAGCCACATGTGGCAAACTGGATAGACCTAGAGCAGGAAGGTAATAGGGGAAGACTAACAGCTTATTTACATACAAAGGGACTCAAGGCCTTTAGGGCAGCTGGTAATGATAACCCCGTGGTTCGTAGGGTTCTGGAGGCTTAGGTACAGCTACATAAGCGGGGAGACGCAAGAGGGGGAGAAACAGTGTTGCTCCCACTGGTGAAAAATCCATTCTTTCTTCCTGGAATGGAGGAGGTGAATTTTAGAGAGTGGGAGAGAGGGGGAATTAGTAATGTGGGCAACTTGCTGGTAAAAGGGGAAATAGGTACTTTTACCCAAATACAAACTAGCTTAAAACTAGGGTGGCATCACCAATTTCGATACTGGCAAGTGAGAGCGTTTGTGAATAACCTGGGCAGGGATGAGGACAGGCGGGTTACAATAGATCCAATATAAACACTGGTGTACCAGGCAAAAAGCAACCCAAAGGGATTCATTGGGAAGGCGGCTAAGCAGGGGAGGTAGATACTACCAGATTTGACACAAAAGACGAAGAGTCTATGGGAAAGGGACCTTGCTAGACAAATCTCGGAAGCAAACTGGGGAGTGGTACTACCGATGCACCAGGGTATAATGGTCTGTAATAGATGTAAGGAATCTTTCTTCAAAGTTGTGCAATACTTAAAATTTTTGGGGAGGATGTAGTGTCGGAGGTCACAAAACTATGGGGAAGGATTGTTGCAAGGGATCCCCTGGTTTGTTTATTTGGGGTTAAGGAAGTGGAGGAAGGTGGATGGGAGCCTCTCCCGTGCTGAGTTAGGGTACTATTTGTGTTGGCTCGCCATTGTATACAGAACACATGGGTCTCCCAGATTAAACCTACTAAGCAACACTGGTGGACTCTGACACTGCAGACTTTAGCATTGGAATGACTAACAATGGTTATTAGGGATCAAGAGGAGGGTTTTCTGCAGGAGTGGGCACCATTCTTGTCCTCTCTAAGTCCAAGAGAACAAATAGTACTGGGGGTGGAATAAGTGGCCAATGAATTGCTGGGTATAGGCAATGGTTATGAGAGAACAAAGGGATAAGGCCACATGTGGGCTGCCTGTTATGGGGAGCCTTTAATCTTTCATCCTGAGAAAGGAATCTGGTGATATGGGTAGATGTGAAGCTTATGAATAATGAAATGTACACTTTTGTCTTTGCACCCGATTGTTTATTTGTTTATTTGTATACATATGTGTTTGTCTTGTGTACGTTCCTTGGATGTACATGTTGCAATTAATTGTTGAAAAATAATAAAAATATTATTCAAAAAAAAAAAAGAAAAGGAGGGTGGGGGAGGGTACAAGAAAATACAGTGTGTGATTTAGAAAAGCAGTGGCCCCAGCAATAGTGGGTTTGAGACACAGGGAGTTGTCAACCAAGAAGCTAATGAAAGGAAGGCAGGGCTGGAGAGAGGAGGGAACTTGGATGAGGGGAGTCAGGGAGCAATAGCTGTATGAAGGTCACCATGGGGTGGGGATAAGAAGGAGTGCCTAGAGGGGGTGGCTTGGTACAGGGAGGACAAGAGTTTAGGGAGGGATCCGATTAATGAAACAGAGCAGTTCGCATAGAAAGGGGGGTCGAGGAGCAACAGAGGGATGACATCAGGTGCCCAGCAGACAGTCACACGTGCTTCTGCTGATGGGGTACTATTTCAGTTCAGACTTAAAGGCCTGGAGACTTGCAGTACTGTGCAAAATCACTGGGACCTCATTAAGCCAAAGGGGGGCCCTGTAGGAGAATGATCGTTATCCAAGTGCTGTTCTTCGAAATGGAACAGAGAGTGGGCTCTGCGCTATACTTTGGTATCATACTTAGTACTGGCTGCTAAAAAAATTTCAGTGATGCAAGGGGGAGTTTCGCCAAGCAGAGCCTTCTTTTCAAGGAGACAAGTTTGGAACTTACTTCTGTTCCCAAGGAATAACTAGTTTGTTCATACAGCAACCTGGTGTGTGTAGAACGGTCAGCAGCAAGGGTAAGCCTACACGCCTTGTTAAGGGCAATAACTGCCCACTTAAGTGCCGTGTCAGTAGCTGCACTATGGACCACCAGTCCGTAATCTATAATGAATAGTATTGAACTGGAGATGGAGAGCAGTCGGTGTGAGGTTTTTCTTGTGCCGATAAAGAACTCCAAGTTTGATATTGATGGCCTTCACCATCATGTCAATATGTTGCACGAAGGAAGGGGTATCATCAATGGTGACCCCCAGGTACTTGAAGGAATGAACCTGCTCTAGAGGGGCCTTCACATTGTTGTAGATAGACAGGGTCGGATATCTCCTCTTGAGCTGTGGGCTAGAGAGGAGCATAGTTTTAGTTTTTTATAATTAAAAGCTTATATGCACTGAACCAGTCCTCAAGCTGATGGAAAGTAGACTGCAGCTCAATCTGCAGCGGCTCAATGTGAGAGCTGCTGCTGAGAATGACAGCATCATCATTGTATAGGATTATTTTGCTGTTACAGGCCTCTGGAAGAGCATTCAGAAAAAGGCTGAATAGCAGTGGTCCTAGAATATTCCCTTGGGGAACACCCAGAGACATTTCTCTAGACTCTGAAACAGCTTGGTCGACTTTGAATCTCTGTGTCCTGTGTGTCAAGTAATCTTAAAACCAGCATACAGCATTGGAGGCCATCTCCAGGGTCTGTAGTTTTACCAAGAGGAGAGGGTGGTTGACCATATTGAAAGCCTTTGTTAGGTCGATGAAGATATACCCCACCAATCCACATGTCTGGCAGTTGTTTTTCCCTCTAAGATTTGCCAGAAACATCTTCAAGCTGGCTCCTCCCACCCACCCAGGTGGTAACTCCCTCAGCTTCACCCCATGATGCCAGATGTTGCCCGCTGGAAGCAGTGTTGTGCACCAAATCCAGGGGAGGTCAGGTGGGTCAGTGTGGATGAACATCATATACCACTCCTAGAACTACTGTTACAGGTGAGTAACCTGTTTTTCTATTGGTGTGGATATGATGTTCTGTCCACACTTCTGGCAGACTCCTGACAGTTCTCCAGGAGGATGGAGGCAAAGCGCACACCCCCTACTTAGGGAACAGAGATTGGAGAACTGAGACCCCAAAAGCAGCATCCCGGCATGACTCGAGGTCAATGAGATAACGGGAAATGAAGGTGTGTGCTGACCTCCAGGTAGCAGCCCTGCAGATTTCCTGGATTGGGATGTCCCTGGAAGCAGCCACAGAGGCAGTGGTATGACGGGTGGAATGAGCCCTTAGCTGTCTGTGAGGCTCCCTACATGCCAACCTATAGCAGAGGTTGATGCAGAATACAATCCACCTACCAATTGTCTGCTTAGCTGCTGATTTGCCAGGTGTGACTTCAGCATAGGTGACAAATAGTGGGTGAACCTCTCACCAAAATCCACCCATGTGCTCCTTATAATAGGAAAGAGCTCGCCGCAGGTACAAAGTATGGAGCCTGTGCTCAGCCTCCGAGGTGTGATTGGTGAAGTACACTGGGAGATTAATCACCTGATTAAGGTGAAACTCAGGCACAACCTTCAGGGGGAACTTCCGGTTAGCACGCAGGACAACCTTGTCCTTGTGGAAGACCAGGTAAGGAGATTCTATCGAAAGCGCTTGGAGCTCACTGATCCTTCTGGCTGACATGACAGAAACCAGGAAGGAAGTCTTCCATGACAGGTGAGGCATGTCACACCTGTGCATTGGTTCAAATGGCTTGCCCATGAGCTTTGCCAAAACCACCAACAAGTCCCACGGTGATGGTGGTTCACGCACCAGAGGGGAAATGTGGTCAAGACCTTTGAAAAAGCACCAGACCACCTTCTCCTGTGTCACCGACTGCTGACCCGCCCACACTTCGTAAGCAGAGATAGCTGCCAGGTGCACCTTAAGGGTCCCAACTTAAGAGTGGGATCACAGGTAGTCAAGGATGCTAGCCACCAGACAAGACAGGGGGTCCAGTCACTTGCCCTGGCACCAAATGGAGAACCTCTTCCACTTGAAGGCATAGCATTTCCTGGGCGACTCCTTCCAAGATGTCTCCACAACAGTGAGGACATCTTCAGAGAGACCCAAAGCCTGAAACTCTAGCCACTCAAGAGCTATACTGTCAGGTACAGAGATTGAAGGTCCAGATGGAGTACCTTCCTCTGATTGATGGAGAGCAGGTCTGGGTGGAGAGGAAGATGCCTCAGGAGCCTGCTACTCAGGCTGAGGAAATCGGGGTACCAGAACTGGCGGGGCCAGTCCAGAGCCACCAGGATCACCTGTGCCTTGTCCCTCCTGACCTTGAGCAACACTTTGTGAATCAAGGGAAGTGGAGGGAAGACATAGAAGAGGACCAGGGCCTTGAGAAGGCACCCTCCCTGCAGTGTTCCCCGCTGGGGGGGGCAGGCACAAAACAGCCTCAGCTTTGCGTTCTGCCTGGAGACAAATAGATCCACCCGAGGGAAGCCCCACTGGGAGAACAGACTGTGTAATACCTCTGGGTGGAGAGTGACCACTCATGAGCTGCCTCGCCCACATGGCTGAGAGCATTCACCAGCTAGTTGGAGGCCCCTGCCACATGGATGGCTAGGAGATCAGCCTCCAGACTGTTCACAAGGGTCCACATGCAGAGAGCTTCCTTGCACAGTGGCAGGGAGTGCATTCCACCCTGTTTGTTGCAGTAGTACATAGTCTTGTTGTTGTCTGTCTGAAGCTGGACCACCTGACCCCGGATGTGCAGAGCGAATGCAGTAGACGCAAGCCAAACTGCTTGGAGCGCCAGCAGTTTGATGTAGCATCGGGACTCTTTGGGGGTCATCCAGAGCCCATGGACTCTGTGTTCTCCCAGGTGGGCACCCCAGCCCATGAGAGAGGCATCGGTCGTCAGGATGACCATTGGCTCTGGACAGACAAACGGGATCCCTTCAAACAACATGAAGTCTTGCTATATTATGACAATTGCAGTATGACCGCAGGTTAGAACTGCTCCGGAGGTGAAATAGTTAACTTCCATGCAAGGCATGGAATCTTGAGCATGAGCTCGATTAAGGAAGCTCTGTCTGCTTGCTTTCAAATCGAAACCGTCAGATTCTTTACTCCGCCTCACTGAACAGTCGCTCAGGAGATTTCTCCTTTTGCTCGGTTCATTTTCGTGGTTTAAAACAGTTTAAAATATTAAATTTCATCTAATTTTAACTGCAACCGTTCGATTCAAGCTCTGTCTGTGGTAACGTAAGTAATAGATAGTTTTTACATACGAATTCTGTGTGGAACTTGTAAAACATTAATCAGTTCGGTTCGAACCGATTAAGGTTGCATTTTAATTGCTAGTCCTTTTAGGTCACGGTTCCGGTTCCCTACTCGGTTTCTAAAAACGATTTAGATGCGTTTTTCATCGACCCGCGACACGGTGTTGGGAACTGATAGAGAGTCTTGCTTGGCGGATTGCCATAAACGGGAAGTTTTGGTTAGGCTGGCATAATGTCTGAGAAACCCAAAAGAAAACCGGGCCCACTGGTTTCCACTCTGCGATGTCTGTGGGGAAGCCTTTGCCAAGGCAGCACCTCACACCACCTGTGTTTATTGCCTGGGGTTTGACCACCTCGATTCAGACTGCCAGATTTGCAAGAATTTCCCTGCTGCCACAGTTGAAAAGAGAGTTGGGAGGCTCAGGGAAAAAGAGGCCAAAAAGTCCGCTGACCCGGATGGCCGGCCCGGTTCGGTGCCAACCAAACCTGAGGGAGTGCCCTCTGACCAGGGCGAGACTTCCTCGGGCAAACGAAGAGCTGGCTCCGAGGAGCCAGTTCCTGCAAAAAGGACTAGAAAGTCTGCTGCTGTGGAAAAAGTCCTTTCCCCAACAGCTGAAGAAATAGCCAAAGCAATCCAAATTGTCCAGTCTCTTTCCCGGTTCCTGAACCGACTCCATCTAAGAGCGTTCGGTTCTACCAGTCCCACCGGTTCAGGATTATGATTTTGAGGAATTTTATGAACCGTGGGGGGGAGGAGAGTATGAAGAGAGTGATTATGGTCTGGAAGATCTGGATGCTCCTATTGAGCCAGATACCTCCCCAGACAGACCTTTAGGGGTTCCCCCTAGGCTTTCTGAGTCCCCTGCTCATTTCATCTTTTACAAGAAGGTTGCTGAAACTCTTCAGCTTCCTGTTGAGGAAGCTGTGGATGATCAGGAAGAGCCTGATTATGTAGAAATGATGGATATTCCAGAATCTAAGAGACTGTCTATTCCCCTTCATAAATCTTTCAGGAAACAGACAGTAAAAGTTTTAAAAACTCCTCATTCTATACCTCCTGTGGATAAAAGGATGAATAGGAGGTATACTTTATCAGGTTCTGACATAGAATTTCTCACACAGCAATGCAGCCATGTGGGTGTAGTGCAGGCTGCAGCCTGTGACAAGGCAAATATCCCCCTAGCTTCACATCCTCCTGAAAGGACTCCAGGAAGATTGATGCTATGGCAAAAGAAACAGTACATGGCAGCATCCTTGGGGCTCAGACAAGCAAATTACATGGCTTATGCTGCCAGATACCAGAAATCCAGATGGGATACTGTGCTGGCTCTAGTCAAACAACTCCTGGCAGGTTTGCCAGGGATCTGGAACAGGTGGCTTTAGATGGTATCGAGGCATCAAAATGCAATTTCATGCTGCGGTGGACTCTAATGATGTATCTTCTAGAGTTATGGCTACTTCTGACGCCATGCAGAATGGCCTGGCTCAGATGTACCACATTGTCACAGGATACCTAGTCAAAAGCCATTGATTTTCCTGTGATTGGCAATTCTTTGTTTGGGGAGCAAACAGAATTATATGAAGAAAATGGATGAATACAGGACCACCTATCGGAGTGCACAAGCCAAGGAAAGGCAGGCCACTCCACAGAAGCAGCCTCCCAGGGGCAGAGGCAGGCCTTTTCATAGGCATTTTTATCAGGCTCAAGCCTCCTCTTCTTCCTATGCCCAGAGGGGATTCTTTAGAGGAAGGGGCAGGAGAGGTTCAAGCAGGCCTGCTTCCACTCCTCAGCCCAAAGCCCCTGCCAAGCAGGCACCCTGATGGGGTAGCCAGGGCCCTTCTCCTCTACCAGTAGGGGCAGGCTGGCTTACTTTGTCCAGGACTGAAGTCTCTCATCAGACAAGTGGGTCCTGGAGTAGTAAGCCAGGGACTGGTCCTCAGCTTCAAAAATTTCGAGCAGAGGACCAGATCTTTCCTCCTGCATCTCCATCGGAGGCACTTGCCTTGAGTCAGAGGTCTCCACCCTCCTCACTCTCAGAGCGTGGAAAGGTTCCACCCCTACACCAGGGCAAGGGTTGTACTCAGTACTTCCTTACCCCAAAAAGACAGGAGAATGGCGGCCCATCCTGGATCTCAGATACCTCAACAAGCACGTTTTAAAACCAAAGTTCAAAATGGTGACTCTGGCAATCATTTTACCTTCCCTAAGGCCAGGGGACTGGCTAGCATCCCTGGACCTCAAGGATGCCTACTTCCATATTCTCATCAGAAGCTCCCATGAAAGTACCTCAGGTTCGAGAGCTGCCCTCAGGCCATTACCAGTTCAGAGCTATGCCCTTTGGACTCACCTCGGCTCCAAGGGTATTTACCAAGTGCCTGGCAGTAGCAGTAGCTTGCCTAAGAAGGCAAAAGATTGCCATCTTTCCTTATTTGGACGATTGGCTCATAGTAGGACAATCCCCAGATCAGGTCAACCTACATCTTCAGATAACCCAGCAACTGCTTACGTCACTAGGTTTCCTTCTGAATCTCTCAAAGTCAGTACTGGAGCCTGTCCAGCTCCTAACCTTCATAGGTGCAGAGCTGAACACCCAGGAAGCCAGAGCCTTCCTCCCTCTAGACAGGGCAAACACTCTAGTCTCCCTGGCCTCTTCATTCACCCTGCAGGTCTCTCGACCAGCAAGGCATTTTCTGCAGCTCCTAGGGCACATGGCTTCTTCCACAGCAGTAGTGCAAGGAGCAAGGTTTCAGATGAGGGACATTCAGTTCCATCTGAGGGCCTTTTGGTCACAAAGAAAGGATCCTCTTACCAAACTGATCCCAGTAACTCAAACCCTGATCCAAGCCCTTCAGTGGTGGCAGGATCAGAGCAACCTGAGACAAGGAGTTCCCTTTGTCACTCAGCCTCACTCATTAATCCTTACTACAGATGCATCCCTCTTGGGGTGGGGGGCCCACATGGGCGATCTCACTACTCAGGGACTGTGGTCCCCACAGGAATCTCTGCTCCACATCAACCTGTTGGAGCTCAGAGCAGTTTTTCTAGCACTTCAAACTTTCTCAAAATCTGTTCAGAACAAGATTGTGCAGGTCAGAACAGACAACACCACTACAATGTGGTACATCAACAAGCAGGGGGCACTCAGTCTACGGCCTTGTGCACCGAAGTCATGAAGTTGTGGTCTCTGGCGTACTCCCTGAACACCTCCCTTATGGCAGTTCACCTCTCAGGCAAAGACAATGTCCTGGCAGATGCTCTCAGCAGGATCTCTCAGGGCCATCACAAGTGGTCCCTGGATCCCCTGGTTCTGGAAGTGGTATTTGCCAAATGGGGCATCCTGCAACTAGATCTCTTTGCAGCTCCAGACAATCATCAACTTCCTCTCTTTTGCTGCAGACCCCCAGTCTTGGGCTCAGTCCCTCTGGACGCCTTAGCCCTCAGCTGGGAAGGGAAGTTTCTCTATGTCTTCCTTCCTTTCCCTCTCCTGTTCAAAGTGCTAGTCAAAATCAGAGCCAAATCCTGCAGGGTCATTCTGATTGCCCCGGATTGGGCCAGGCAACCCTGGTATCCTCTCCTCCTGTCCTTAGCAGTCCATCCTCCCCTGTGCCTTCCCAAGAATCACAATCTGTTAACATGTGCCCATGGAAGAGTTTGGTACCTGAATCTCAAGTCTCTCAATCTCAAGGCCTGGTTCTTGAAGAGCTAGAGTTTGCTGGCCTACACCTCTCTCAAGGTGTAATGGATATACTCAAGGCTTCTAAGAAGCCTTCTACCAGGGCCACTTATAACTCCAAATGGAAAAGATTTTCCATATGGTGCTCGGAAAAGAATATTTCCCCAGACACTGCTGATTTACCCACAGTTCTAGATTATATGGTCCATCTAAACACTTTAGAGCTGAGACCAGCTTCCCTGAAGGTACATTTGGCAGCTGTCTTTGCTTTTCTTTCAGCAGGTAAACATTCTCCTCTTTCTTCTCACCCTGTATTTGCCAAGTTTTTTAAGGGTTTGCTTCACACTAACCCTCCATTCAGGGACCCTGCCCCTGCCTGGGATCTCAATGTTTGCATTGCTCAGCTCATGCAACCTCCTTTCGAGCCCTTGTCTTCAGCTGAGGTTAAGTTCTTGACTTGGAAAACTGTGTTTTTGGTAGCTATCACCTCTGCCAGACGCATAAGTGAATTACAAGCATTGTCAGTGGAGCCAGACTTTATCTCCTTTCACAGAGATAAGGTAGTCCTTCGGACTAATAGAAAGTTCCTGCCTAAGGTGGTTTCGGATTTCCACCTTAATCAATCTATGTCTCTCCCTGTTTACTTCACTGACCATTCTTCCATTGGTGAGAGGAGGCTGCACAGCTTAGATGTGAAGAGGGCCCTTAGCTACTAATAGAGCGTACCAAGGGTCACAGGTTTGACTCCCTCCAACTGTTCCTCACTTATGGTGAGGTTGGAAAGGAAACCTGCCACTAAAGATCCATTGCCAGGTGGATTGTCTCTTGTATCCAATTCTGTTATGAAAAGTTGGGTAAGATTCCCCCCTCAGGCCTGAGGGCTCACTCTACCAGAGGTACAGCTGCTTCTCTGGCTGCTGCTGCCAGAGACATCCCCATTCTAGAGATATGTCAAGCAGCTACCTGGAAAACAGTTCACATTTTTACCAAGCATTATTCCCTGGACATTCAAGCTAGGAGTGATGCTCGGTTTGGGACAGCTGTCCTTCAGACCCCATTCCCTAAGTAGGTTCTGTCCCTCCTCCATGGGGGTACTGCTGTGTAGTCTGCAATTGTCATAATATAGCAAGACTTCATGTTGTTTGAAGAAAAAATTACTCACCTTAGTAATGTTGTTTCTTCTAATGGAGTCTTGCTATATTATGACCTCCCTCCCTGCCTGCCCCTCTCAGAACCTCGTTTTTGAGCTGTGGGTGGGCATCACAGTGTTGGCACTCTGTTTTTCTTGCCACTTTGTTGTTTTGTTTCACCCTCCCTAGGGTGAGTGTGTTTTTATTTCATAATTGGGTTTCTTGACTTGAGTCTTTTTTCGAGACCAACAAGTGTGTTTGTTAGGGTAGTAGCCAGTTGGCTAGTGTAGGTTTACAGCTTCCACACAGAACATTAGTGAGTTTTAGCTCATAAAGATCTGACGGTTTCGGTTTGAAAGCAAGCAGACAGAGCTTCCTTAACCGAGCTCGCGCTCAAGATTCCATGCCTTGCATGGAAGTTAACTATTTCACCTGCGGAGCAGTTCTAACCTGCGGTCATACTGCAATTGTCATAATATAGCAAGACTCCATTAGAAGAAACAACATTACTAAGGTGAGTAATTTTTTCTTCCTGCAGATGCTCTGGGACAAACTGCCACTGGAGGGCATCTCACATCTGCTGGGTCATAGTAATCAGCTGATCAAAGTAACCCCTGCACTGAGACCACTGGCTGGCCAGCTCCCACTGCAGGGACCGCATTCTCCAGCAGGCCCATTGGACCATGTTGTTGCAGGCCACCATGTAATCCAGCAGGTGCAGGAAGTCCAGAGCAGGGCTCAATTGCCCAACCTGAAATGATCAGACAAAGGAGGAGAGAGCCTCCGCCCTGTCCACTGGGAGTGAGGCTCTGGCTCTGTAAGAGTAGAGCTCCGCCCCAGTGAAGTGGATCACCTGCAAAGGTAAGAGTTCCGACTAAGCCTCCTTGACCAGAAGGACAAGCTTCATGCAAGTCTGGAGGGCCAGGTGCCAGGACTGCTCCAGCTTCTATCTGGAGGGATCTGCTATCAGCCAGTCAACCGGGTAGGGGTAAACCTGGATCTCCCAGCACCTCAGGGAAGGTGCCACCACTGCAGTGCACTTGGTGAAGACCCTGGGGACCAAGGACATGCCGAATGGCATGGCCTGGAACTTATGGAGGTTTCCCTTGGCTCTGAAGTGGAGGAACCTTCAGTGTGATGGATGGATTGGGACATGGAAGAATGTGTCCTGAAGATCCAGGGAGCAAAACCACATGTCCTGCTCTAGAGGTGGTATGATCTGAGACAGAGTTACCATCCTGAAGGTGCGTGACCTGAGAAACTTGTTCAGGTCATGCAGATTTAGAATGGGGTGCCAGCTACCTGTCCACTTTGGCATCAGGAAGTACCTGGAGACAAACCCTGTGTGTTCTGGAGGATCAGCGACAAGAACCACTACCTCATTACAGAGGTGCTGGGCTGTCATCTCTGAGAGTTGACAGAATGTCTCCGGATACCAAGTCCTCCCGTGGGGTGCAGGCTTGGCAAGGAGGGTACTGCTTGAATTCTTGAGGCAGACCCTGACCCACCACCTCAAGAACCCACATATACGTGGTGACAGTGGACCAAGCGGAAAGGAAGTGGTGGAGCCGGCCACCCATGGAAGGACCCAGGGGAGGTGTAATGAGCATGAGGGAGGCACCCCTCATCCCATCACTGGGCAAACTTGGAGGAGGAGGAGGGTCCGGCTGAGGAGACAATGGAGCCTCTCCCCCAGGCTTGTGGATGACCGAGGCCACTGACTTCAGCCAAGATCACCAGGCCTGGGCCTGCTGACCAGCCTAGGGTTGGGCTGGTTTGGCTGCAGTAGAGGTGAACTGAAAGGGCTTCCTTTCCTGCTGCTGCTTGGAGCCCTTGGGGTCCTTTTGGGCAGACGTCATGGAGTCCAAGGTGGCACTGGACTTCTCAATGTGGGTGAGGTGGCCCTCGACCCTGAGCCCAAACAAGTTGGTGCCCAGGAGAGGAACATCTGCCAGTTTGTGCTGAGTGTCAGGCATGAAGGTCAAGATCCTCAGCCAAGCATGACCACTGCAGTCACCACGGAACGGGCACAGGAGTTCCCAATGTCCATGGCTGTCTGGAGCTGCTGCTTAGCTACAGCCCAGCCCTGGTCCTGGACCTGTTTGACCATGGTCTGGAGGTCCACTGGCAGATGAGGAAGAACCTCATCCAGGGTGCCCAGCACAGCATGGGAGAAGTGGGCCATAAGGAGGGCCATGCTTGCCCGGCAAAGACCGAGCAAGGAGGCAGCATAGACCTTTTTTAGCCACGTGGTCCAATTTCTTAGACTCCTTGTCAGGTGACTTGTTGACAGTCCCAGTGTTGCCAGAGCATCTAAACACAAAATCAGCCACCAGCCCCTTGGCCAAGGGGTGTTCTGTAAATCACAAGAGGGAACCGGTAGGAACAGCATACTTTCGGGCCATTTGGAAAGAGGGCACAGGGTAGGCAGCGGGGCACTGCCAAAGCTCCAGGGCAGGGCCAAGAATGATCAATGCCACTGGGAAGGCCTCCATAGGAGTATCTCCCTGGTCAAGGATCTCAGTCAATGGGTAACAAACCTGTTTCTGTACAGGCTTTGTTTTCATACCCATGGACTCAGCGAACAGGTGGAGAACATATGAACATACAAAAATTGCCTGTAGGTCTATCTCATCTGCTCGAGTGTGCAGCCCCTCCCCCCTCCTCCACCTTCCCAAATACCCCCCTTCTCATTCTGTCCCATCCCCTCTTGAAACTACCCACCATTCTACAGGATACCACCTCCTCCAGGAAAGCATTCCAAACTGCCACCTCTCTCTCTGTGAAAAAGTGCCTCCTCATTTCCCACTTATACCTACCTCCTTCCAATCTAAGTCTATGCCCTCTCATATCCCTCCTCTTCCAGAGCTTGAATATCTCTTCAAGTACCAGACTTATTTATTCCCTTTAAGTACTTAAAGGTCTCAATCATATCCCCTCTAGTTCCTTCTCTCCTCCAGGGAATACATGTTCAATTCCCTTAATCTCTCCTCATAGGGCATATCCTATAATCCCTGAATCAACTTTGTCACCCTTCACTGTACCCCCTTCCAACAATCTCACATCTCTCTTCAGATAAGGGCACCAGAATTGCACACAGTGTTCCAGGTGCAGTCTGACTAGTGGCTTGCACAGTGGCAGAATGACATCCCTGCTTCTGGATGAGATGCCCCTCACTATAAAACCCAGCATCCTGTTGGCCTTCACTGCCGCCCTCTTGCACTGCACTGAATTGTTCACATTTGCTGTTATCACCACACCTAGATCCTTTTCCTCTTCATTGGTACTTAGTTGCATCCCCCCAGTTGGTAACCCTTTTTAGGATTCTTTGCAGCAAAGTGTAATACTTTTCACTTTTTCACATTAAACCCCAACTGTCATACCTGTGACCATTCTGCCAGCTTAGTCAGATCATGCTGGCTGTCATGCAACTCAGATGCCTCCATCTCATTAGATGGGTATAACACTTTCACACAGGACAGGCTAACGGGGGGGGGAGGTGAAGGTGGTTGCCTTGTCTATGTTAGAAATTACATAAAGGTACTGCCTTTGGACAACAGCCTGCACTCTAATGAGATACAAATCCTTAACCTAAAACTCTCCATAGGACAACAAAATAAGGTCCTACTTTTCACCACTGTGTATATTCCACTCGATAAACATGCCGATGGCCTCAAGCAATTTGTAAACAATCAGCAACAGCTGGGCACTAGCTGAGAATAGGTCATTGTTGGTGACTTTAACACCAACTGGCACTCACAGAAGGAAACCCAGGCAAGAGATTTCATCTCCAGCCTTTACCTCACCCAGCTGGTCACCCATGCCACCCACTTTAACTACAAAACTGGAAGCAGTATACTAATTGACTGGCTCCTCTCTTCCCACCATGAACACATATCTGAAGTATCTGTCCTGCCAGACAGCCTCAGTGACCATTCCCCAGTCCAGTTCAGCTGGGCCAACAAGTTCTCCAAGCACCCACCCAAGGTCTCCAAAAATAGGGCCTTGAGGCCTGAGCTTCTGGATGCCTTCAAGCACCACCTCCTGCAGATCGACTGATCACCGCTTGACAGAGCCATTGACAATAACCAAGCTCTGAACTACCTAGTGGCAATCTTCAATCACACCTGTGACATCTTTGCACCTTCTAAAACTAAAAAAGTGAAAGGAACCCATAATCCATGGCTCTCCCGATCACTAATCGAACTAATGCATAACCAGGACAATCTGTGGCATAAGGCCAAGTTGTCTGGGAAACAAGCTAATCTTGCTGCCTACTGAGCTGCTAGAAACTTCTACACCAGGCTCATCCACTCGGCCAAAGTCACTTACTATAAAGACCTTCTTTCCAAGAGCTGGGGCTCAGGCAAGGAATTCTGGAACTCCTTGAAATCCCTTACGGGCAGGGCTCCCAGAGCTCCTCCAGACCTGATTACAACCACTGCAGGGACACTCCAAGAACCCGTTGACATAGCCAATGAGTTCAACACTGTCTTTACAGACCTCTCAGATGTGCGACCGGCCAACTATCTCAAACCGATAACAGAACCAACCTCTAATCAAGCCTCCCCTCAAATTCAAGAAAGGAGCTGCCACCGTTCTACTTTCAACAAGTCACCATGGCAGAGACTATCATGTACGTCAAGTATGTCCTCAGTAAAACTAGGATGGGGAGCGGCCAAGTCAATATGAAGCTGGTTGCTCTTGTAATGAATGAACTAGCCAACCCGCTCACAAAGATTTTTAATGCCTCTGTTAGGTCAGGTGTGTTTCCTGACATCTGGAAGATGGCATTGGACACACCTGTCTTTAAATCAGGTGACAGAACCAACATCTCCAACTACAGACCTATATCTATCCTCCCTGCCCTCTTAAAAGCCATTGAAAGGGTGGTCTCTGACCAACTCATAGAGTTACTTGAGAAGCACAACCTTATGTGCCCTCAACAGCACGGCTTCCAGAAACACCACTCCACCCTTACAGCCCTAGTAGAATATACATCCCATCTATATGATGCCCTAGCTAAAGGGGTGGCTGTGGGGTCAATATTCATAGCCCTCACAAAGGCCTTCAACTCTTGTCAATCACCACCTCCTTCTCAACAGACTGCTTTCTACAGGCCTGTCCCCCGACTCAATGACATGGTTTGACAGTTACTTCACCCATCAAACTCAGCGCGTCTGAATTGGGGGCTCACTCTCAGCTCCTAGGGAGGTAAGCCTAGGAGTTCCCCAAAGGTCAATCCTTGGGCCACTCCTCTTCAACCTCTACATTAACACCCTACCCTCAGCTTGCCCAGCACACATCATAATTTATGCGGATGATGCCGTAATTTCTGCCCCAGTCAGGGATCTTCCAACTATTACTTCTTTACTCCCCGATAGCGTCCACAAGCTTGAATCCTGGTTCTGTGATAATAAACTGTTGCTTAACCACAAAAAAACTAAGAGTATGCGTTTCAATATCCCCCAGAACAAAAAGAAGTTCCACCCCATGCTTATATGGAACCTCAAAGGAGACACCTTAGAACAAGTTTACTCCTTTAAGTATCTAGGAATTCTCATTGTCGAGACACTCAACTTCTCCAGTCATATTTACCATGTGGTCAAGACAGCCAACATGAAACTAGGAGTGCTCTACTGCCACAGGCACTCCATGACACTAGATGCACTAAAACGTGCCATGAGCAGCTCGGTCCTAGCATCAGTTGACTATGGCCTACCAATTTTTGGGGCAGACACAGACACAGCCTTCAACAGAATAAAAACCCTACCAAACAAGGCCTGCCAGCTAACCCTAGGAGCCGAGGCATCTACCCACACCTGTGTCCTCTACTCTGAAACATCTGAGAACTTGATACCAGACCTACCTACTTGTAAAAAAAGCCCAATTGGGACTTGTGCCCCCATCACTATGTGGAGTCTTCCAGCAGGCACTGTCATCCAAGCTTACCAGGAGTGGTGAGAAAGGTGGGCTCCTGGTGCCTTTTAAGCGCACCACCCTGGCTCAGAAATCCATCTCGTACCAGGGGCCTAAATGGTACATTGGGCTACTGGCATCCCTGATTGAAAGCAATAAGATTAGCTTCTTCAAAGCTGGACTCATGTCTCATCTGCAACTGGAAAAGGCTTGTGTATGTTTCAGATAGCCTATTACTTGACTCAAGCCTGAAAACTCTCCCTCCACCCTCCAGCTCCCTTTGTTTCCTGCTGCTACCAGCTCACCTGCACCCTACTTCTCCACCTCCCTCTCCTCAGTTACCACCTCACCTGCACCCTACTCCTCCACCTCCCTCTCCTCAGTTACCACCTCACCTGCACCCTACTCCTCCACCTCCCTCTCCTCAGTTACCACCTCACCTGCACCCTACTTCTCCACCTCCCTCTCCTAGGTTACCACCTCACCTGCACTCTACTTCTCCACCTCCCTCTCCTCAGCTACCAGCTCACCTGCACCCTACTTCTCCACCTCCCTCTCCTCAGTTACCACCTCACCTGCACTCTACTTCTCCACCTCCCTCTCCTCAGTTACCAGCTCACCTGCACCCTACTTCTCCACCTCTATCTCCTCAGTTACCACCTCACCTGCACCCTACTCCTCCACCTCCCTCTCCTCAGTACCACCTCACCTGCACCCTACTCCTCCACCTCCCTCTCCTCAGTTACCACCACCTGCCCCTACTCCTCCACCTCCCTCTCCTCAGTTACCACCTCACCTGCACCCTACTCCTCCACCTCCCTCTCCTCAGTTACCACCTCACCTGCACCCTACTCCTCCACCTCCCTCTCCTCAGTTACCACCTCACCTGCACCCTACTCCTCCACCTCCCTCTCCTCAGTTACCACCTCACCTGCACCCTACTCCTCCACCTCCCTCTCCTCAGTTACAACCTCACCTGCACCCTACTCCTCCACCTCCCTCTCCTCAGTTACCACCTCACCTGCACCCTACTTCTCCACCTCCCTCTCCTCAGTTACCACCTCACCTGCACCCTAATCCTCCACCTCCCTCTCCTCAGTCTCCCTGCACTTGCCCCACCCTCACCTGCCCCCCATCTCCCTGTGACACACCTCCCTGACTAACTCTTTTACTGGGTTGCTCCCACATTTGCTCCTCCCCCCCTTGCCATCACCTCCAACTCAAATGACAAAGCCATACTCAGGCTGCCTCCTCCTCCCCCCCCCTCTCCCCACTGTGTCAACTTCCCTACCTGTGTGGACAGCACTCCCAGGGGTCAGTGGCACTATCCGTTTAACAACCTATAGCACTTCCTTTGAAACTGTTCTTTGTCTTAGTGGTATTTGAAATATTTGTAATGCAATTGGGCAAGCAATGTGAGAAGGCAGTAAGGAAGGCTGGGGGGATACTGGGATGCATAGGGAGAGACATCAATAGTAGAAAACAGGAAGTTGTTATCCCTCTGTACAGACAGTTGGTGAGACTCCATCTGGAGTACTGTGTGCAGTTCTGGAGATCCCATCTCCGCAAAGACATAGACAGAGTGGAGGCTGTCCAGAGGAGGGCAAGCAAAATGGTGCAGGGTCTGCACCAGAAGATATACGAAGAAAGACAAAATGAGCTTAATATGTATGCCCTTGAGGAAAGAAGGGAGAGAGAGAGACATGATAGAAACTTTCAAGTACCTCAAGGAATCAACAAAGTCCAGAGGGTAGCATCTTTCAGAAAAGAGATGTGCAAGAACAAGGGGTACAGTTTGAAGATAGAGGGGGAATGCTCAGAGGTAATAATGTGAAGTATTTTCACAGAGAGGGTTGTGGATGCATGGAACAACCTCGCTGATGAGGTAGTGGAGTCAAAGAACAGTGGGGAGTTCAAGAATGCATGGGACAGACATAAAGCAGTCCTAGTGGGGGGTAGGAGGAAGTAAGCTGTTGGTTAAGTAGGATCTGCAGCTTATCCGTTAGGTAGAAAAATAGGCAGACTAGGTGGGTCAAGCGGTCCTTATATGCTATCAAATTCTATGCTTCTATGTTTCTAATATCCCTTTGCAACCTTGTAACCTGTATACCTGTAACCTATCCGAAACAAACTGTCCCTCATTGTATCTTATTCATATTGCAATCAGTGTATGTCCTAATAACCGTCTTCGTATGACCTGGAACCTTTGTAAACGAGTCCAAGGACTCAAAGGTATTAATCCTAGATTGCAATAAATAAATAAATAAAATAAAAAATCATGCAACCCTGACAACCTTCTATATTATGCACCACTGCCCCCAACTTGGTGTCATCAGCAAACAGACACATCTTACTCTTGACACCACGCAAGATGTCCGCAATGACAATTTTAAACAACACTGGCCCCAACACCAATCCCTGCAGCACCCCATTCATCACAGCTTTCGGAGATGAGAGTTCTCCCATCTCTACTAGTTTCTGCTGGCTGTCTTGGTCCAGCCAATACCTCCGCCATTTCTTTAAGCACTCGCGGGTGTATGCCATCCGGACCCAGTGCTTTATCCACCCTCAGAGCCCTTAGACTGTCCAATACCCTGCCCTCATTAATCACACCATCTGTTAACTCCTCACCCCTCTTGCCCACCATCCCCACCCCCTTTGGAAGTAGCCCACCGTTTTCCTTCATGAATACAGAACAGAAGTACCGTACTCATTTAGATCCTCTGCTTGTTCCACCCCACTTTCAGCCCACCCTTCTTCCCTCCTGATCCTCACAATCTGGTCTCTACAGCTCCTTTTCTCCCATATGTATCTGAAGAAGTCTTTTTTTTCCTTTTTTGATACCCCATGCCACCCTCAATTCCATGGAAGCTTTACCAACCCTTACTTTCCTGGCAGCTGCCCTGGACTTCTTCACATACTCATCCCAATCCTCTTTATTTCCATTTTCCTGTATCTCCTGAATGCTGATTTTTAGCCCTCACCATTTCTAAAACCTCCTTGCTCAACCAATCTGGTCTCATAGCCCTTCCCTTTTTACTCTTTACCTTTGCACATATCTCAGTGACCTCTACCAGCCCCAATTAGATTTTTTCCCATTTCTGGTTTGCATCCCACTGCAGATGAATTCCTTTCAGGTGACCCTCTACTATTTCCTTCATCATGCCAAAATCAGCACATCTGAAGTCAGTCATCCTGGTCCCTGTACCCACTACCTCTCTATTCATGCTAATTGAGAACCACACCGAGTGGTGATCGCTCCCAGCCAGTGGTTCTTCTACCCTCACCTCTCTAACAGCCTCCCCGTTGGCCAATACTAGATCTAGTATATTCCCCAACCTAGTCAGCTCAGTGACCAACTGTGCCAGGAAACAGTCCTGGAATGCATCCAGGAGAATCTGCTCCCTGGCACTTGAGGTGGCTGTCATACCCCAATCCACCCCCGGAAGATTGAAGTCCCCTACTATCACAGTGTTACCTCTTCCACACATTTTCTTGATTTGCCCTACTTGCTCCCTGTCAAGATCTTCCCCTTGAGACGGTGGTCTATATACTACTCTCAACCTGAGAATTCTGCTCCTTGTCTCTCTGAATTGTATCCACAAGACCTCTGTCCTACACTTCTGTCCTTCTTCTCTCTCACACAGTATCACTTCCTTTACGTATATCAGCAGCCCCCCACCTTCCCATTGTCTCTGTCCCTCCTGTAAATTCTACCTGGTTTTTGTTGGCCCATGTTTCTGTATTTCTACCCTCCCCTCCACTAAAATAGCCTGTAGTTCATCAGTTTTGTTGCCCAGACTTCTTGCATTAAAGGAGACTACCCTCCAAGAACAATTCCTGCTATCCCCATACCATTTATTACCATTCTTCACCCCGCCCCTCAACCCTTCAATGACCCGTTCCCTGTTAAAACGGGGTATAAGTACGCTTTCTCCCCATACCAGAGACTCCTCACTCCAGCAACAAACTCACCACCCCTACCTAGTTTAAACTCACCTTTGTTGCTATATACTCTTCTAATCTACTATTTAAGACCTCTTGCCCTTCCCTGCTTAAATGTAACCTATCCCCTGCATACAACTCTTTACCATGCCAGACCTTACCCCAGTTACCCACTAATTCATACCCCTTGGATTGACTGTATTTACTCAGCTAATTATTAGGCTCATCTCTCCTTTTCTTCTGCACCGTGCTAGCCCTAGGCACTGGGAGAAGCTCAGAGATGGCTACAGAACCCCCAAGCTTCTCACACAACTTCCCTAGCTTCTCAAACCTCACCATTAGCACCTCTACCATTTCACCTGCCAAGTCATTTGTGCTCATGTGAACTACCACATGTGGTTTGCGCCTTCCCCATCTCATACATTTGAGAATAACTTGTCCCGCCCTCTCCACTGTCAACCCAGGTACTGAGATTCTACCCATATTCTACTATGTCTTTCCCCTTTACGCCACTATCTGATCCCTTTTAGTATGGAATCCTCAAGTACTAGTACACCACCCTCATCAATACCTTTCCCTTCTAAACTCCCTCTAGCCCTGCACCAACTCTGACTATCCACCCTACTATGCATTTTTACATCACTAACTATACCCACCACGCTCACTCCAGTCTCAACCCTTGTTCAAACAACATGAAGTCTTGCTGTATTCTGACTATTGCAGTTAGGTCCTGCCTTTCAACTGCCCCGGAGAACAAAGAGCTAACTTTCCATGGCCAGCATGGAATGTTCAGCTCAAGCTCGGTTGAAGCCCCTGTCTGCTGTTGTTTAAACTACCACCTTCAGATTCTTTACTCTGCCTCACTGAACAGTCACTCCGGAGATTTCTCCTTTGCTCAGTTCAAAAAAGTCGGGTAAAGTGTCATTTTTCGCTCGGTTTCTACTGAATTTCTGCTACCGAATCTGTCGGTTTAAGTCTCTGTCTGTGGTACCACGAGTACTAGATAGGTTTTACATTTAGTTTCTGTGTAGAACTTGTAAATTTGGGATTGGTTTGGCTGAACCAACCAGTTTAGTTTAAAAAAGTTTGTGAATTTGCTTGGAGTGTGGTAACCAGTCCGTATCGGTTCTAAAAAAAACGGATTTTATTACGTTTTTTTTCCAAGACCTGTAACACGGTCAGGAGCCGATAGGGGAGTCTTGCCTGGTGGATTGCCGAAAAAAGGGTAAGTTTTGGATAGGATTGGCCATGTCTGAGAAACCCAAGAAAAAAACCGGGCCCACTGGGTTTCAACACTGCAGTGTGTGTGGGGAAGCCTTTGCTAAGGCTGATCCCCACATCACCTGTGTTTATTGTCTGGGATTTGACCACCTCGATTCAGACTGCCAAATTTGTAAGAATTTTCCCATAGCTACCCTGGATAAGAGAGTAGGTAGACTGAGGGAAGGGGAGGTTGAGAAGTCCTCTGACCCGGATGGCCAGCCCGGTTCGGTTCCGACCAAACCAGAAGGAGTGCCCTCTGACCAGGGCAATACTTCTTCGGGCAAAAGGAGAGCCGATTCTGAGGAGTCAGTTCCGGTTAAAAGGAAGAGAAAAGATAAATCGTCTGGTTCGGATCCAGAAATTCATACTCCGACCACTGATGAGATAGCCAAAGCGATAAGAATAGTGCAATCACTAATTTCAGTTCCGGACGAACCGGCACCATCTGGCAGGGGCTCGGTTCAGCCGGGTCCCCCGGTTCTGGATTACACTTCAGAAGAATTTTATGAATTGGAGGAGGAGGAGGGAGAGTATGAGGATGATAATGGTGGTTATGAAAGTCTGGATGTGCCTATGGACCCGAACATCTCCTCAGACAGACCTTCAGGTGTTTCTCCTCCTAGGCTTTCTGAGTCCCCTTCCCACTTTATGTTTTACAAGAAAGTGGCTGAAAACCTCAAGCTTCCAATGGAAGAAGCAGTAGAGGATCAGGAGGAGCCTGATTTTGTTGAAATGATGGACATGCCAGAGTCCAGGAGACTGTCTATTCCCCTCCATAAATCTTTTGGGAAACAGACAAATAAAATTCTTAAGACTCCTAACCCCATACCTCCTGTGGACAGACGAATGGACAAGAGGTACACCCTTTCAGGCTCAGACATGGAGTTCCTTTCTCAGCAATGCAGCCATGTTGGGGTAGTGCAGGCTGCTGCCTGTGATAAGGCAAATATACCCTTGGCATCACACCCCCCAGATAAGGACTCCAGGAGGATTGATGCAATGGCAAAGAAGCAGGACATGGCAGCATCTTTGGGACTCAGGAAGGCTAACTATATGGTCTACACAGCTAGATACCAGAAGTCCATATGGGACACTGTGCTGGCTCTGGCTAAACAGGCCCCTGACCAGCTTGCCAAGGGGCTGGAGCAGGTGGTTACAGATGGGATTGAGGCATCCAAGGTGCAATTTCATGCTGCTGTGGACTCCAGTGATGTTACATCAAGAGTCATGGCTACATCTATGGCCCTCCAGAGGATGGCTTGGCTCAGATGTACTAGCCTATCACAGGATACCCAGCCTAAGGCCATGGATTTCCCTGTTATTGGTAATTCTCTGTTTGGGGAGCAGACAGAGAACTACATGAAAAAGATGGATGAGTACAGGACCACCTACAGGAGTGCTCAAGCCAAAGAAAGGCAAGCCACTCCTCAAAGGCAGCAGTCCAGGGGCAGGGGCAGGCCTTTTCAAAGGCCTTTTTACCAAGCCCAGGCCTCCTCGTCTTCTTATGCTCAAAGGGGGTTCTTCAGAGGGAGAGGCAGATGGGGAATGAGCAGGCCTGCTTCCACCCCTCAGCCTAAAGCCCCTGCCAAGCAGACACCCTGATGGATCTGCCCGGGCTGATTCTCCAATACCTGTAGGGGGCAGGCTGGCTTACTTTGTCCAGGACTGGAAGTCTCTGACATCAGACAAGTGGGTCCTGGAAGTAGTAAGCCAGGGACTGGTTCTCAGCTTCAAAAACTTTCCCAAGATGAGAACCAGATCCTTTCCACCTGCAAATCCATCAGAGACCCTTGCTCTAGAGGCAGAGGTTTCTTCCCTCCTGGCTCTTAGAGCCATAATGAGGGTTCCTACCCTACACAAGGGCAAAGGATTGTACTCCAGGTACTTCCTAACCCCCAACAGACAGGAGAATGGCAGCCCATCCTGGACCTAAGATATCTGAACAAGCACCTTTTAAAACCAAAGTTCAAAATGGTGACTCTGGGAATAATTCTGCCCTATCTAAGGCCAGGGGACTGACTAGCCTCCCTGGACCTCAAAGATGCCTATTTTCACATTCCCATCAGGTGCTCCCACAGAAAGTACCTCAGGTTCGAGTTGCCCTCAGGCCACTATCAGTTCAGAGCAATGCCCTTTGGCCTAACATCAGCCCCAAGGGTGTTCACAAAGTGTCTGGCAGTAGTGGTTGCTTTCCTAAGGAGAAAAAAGATCTCCATCTTTCTATACTTGGACGATTGGCTCATAGTGGGTCAGTCTCCAGACCAAGTCAAGTCACATCTGCAAATAACTCAGCAAGTGCTCACTTCCTTAGGATTCCTCCTCAACCTTCCAAAGTCAGTTCTCGAGCCAGTACAGCTCCTCATCTTCATAGGGGTGGAGCTGGATACAATAAGTGCAAGAGCCTTCCTTCCCCTGGACAGGGCAAGGGCTCTTATGGAACTGGCCTCTTCATTCACCCTTCAGGTGTCTCGACCAGCAAGGCATTTCCTGCAGCTTCTGGGCCACATGGCAGCCTCTACAGCAGTGGTCTAGGGAGCAAGATTTCAGATGAGGGACATTCAGTTCCACTTAAGAGCCTTCTGGTCCCAAAGAAAGGATTCCCTTACCAAACTAGTCCTAGTGACTCGAACCCTGATCCAGGCTTTGCAATGGTTGCAGGATCAGGACAATTTGAGACAAGGAGTTCCCTTTGTCACTCAGTCTCCTTCAGTGATACTCACCACAGATGCATCCTTGCTGGGCTGGGGAGCCCACCTGGGGGATCTTACCACCCAAGGGCTGTGGTCACCTCAAGAATCTCTGCTTCACATCAATCTATTGGAACTCAGAGCAGTGTTTCTGGCACTGCAAGCCTTTTCCAAATCTGTACAGAACAAGGTGGTCCAGATCAGAACAGACAATACCACCACAATGTGGTACATCAACAAGCAAGGAGGCACTCGGTCTATGGCCTTGTGCACAGAAGCAATGAAGTTGTGGTCCCTAGCCTATTCCCTGCAAATCTCTATGACAGTAGTTCACCTCCCAGGTAAGGACAATGTCCTAGCAGATGCTCTCAGCAAGATATTCCAGGGCCATCACAAATGGACCTTAGATCCCCTAGTTTTGAAAGTGATTTTCTCGAGATGGGGCACTCCACAGATAGATCTTTTTGCAGCCCCAGACAATCACCAACTTCCTGTCTTTTGTTGCAGACCCCGAAAGCCCTCCACCAGAAAGACTTACAACTCCAAATGGAAAAGGTTCATTATTTGGTGCTCTAATAAGGATATTTCTCCAGAATCTGCTGGGTTGCCTACAGTTCTGGACTATATGGTCCATCTTAATGGCTTAGGCCTTAGGCCAGCTACACTTAAAGGAAAACTTCATGTTAAAATCAGAAAAAGATATGTAGTAGTCTTTTTTTCTATGTTCTAACTGGTTCCCAGCATTTTCTTTTCCTCTGGCTATGAGAGATGTTTTTTCTAACTTTCCCTAACTGTTTTATTGCCCTTGGAGGTTGCCATTCTGGTTTCTTTTATGGCCTCTAGTCTTCCCAGAGTGCCCTTCGTAATGTCTAATTGCCCCTGCAGTAAGCCAGTGTCTTGTTACAGGGTCTGTCACAGCTCAGCCACAGAGAAAATACTTCTTCCAGAGAAGACAAACTGCTAGATTTTGGGTGAGTGTAATCATTATTATTTTTTGATATCAGTACCTTGTAATGCTATGCTCTGCTGTGTGTGTGTGTGTGTGTGTGTGTGAATCATTTCACTGTTTACTCTATTCCTCTCAGTGACTTTCAGTTTTTGCACCAGTATTAAATAGCAAAAATTGAACATCACCCTATAGGTTGTAACATAGCAGGACAAGGTACTAATATCACAAAATAATCATGATTGCACTCACCCAAAATATAGCAATGTGACTTCTTCTCTGAAAGAAGTATTATCTTGTGGCTGAGCTGTGACAGACCCTGCTAAATCTAGGGGCATAGCTACATCACTGTCACATGAACCAGGGTGCATCGTAGGAGAAAGAAAGCCAATAAACCTATTTGTGATGAAGATCTCCAGGGGTCATAAAACTACCATACAGCTAGCAGGCTAATTTAGGAAAAACTCCTAATAGCAGACAGAGTGAAGGACACACTATGACTTAACATACATATCAAAACACTCTATATAACATATGTTTTTGCACATTCTGGGTGGACTTCTCCTTTAAAGTGCATTTGGCAGCTGTTTCTGCCTTCTTGTCAGTAGGCAAGCCCTCTCCTCTGTCAGCCCATCCTGTGTTTTGTAAGTTCTTCAAGGGTTGCTGCACACCAATCCCCCCTTTAGGGACCCTGCTCCTGCTTGGGACCTTAATGTTTGCATTGCTCAGCTTATGCAACCACCCTTTGAGCCTTTGTCCTCTGCAGAGCTTAAGTACTTGACTTGGAAAACTGTGCTTTTGGTAGCCATTTCCTCTGCCAGGCATATCCGTGAATTGCAAGCCCTGTCAGTGGAGCCTGATTTCATCTCTTTCCATAGAGATAAAGTGGTCCTAAGAACTAACAGGAAGTTTTTGCTTAAGGTGGTTTCAGATTTCCACCTTAACCAGTCTATGTCTCTCCCTGTTTTCTTCACTGACCATTCTTCCTCTGGAGAGAGGAGGCTGCACAGCTTGGATGTTAAAAGGGCCCTCAGTTACTACATAGAGTGCACCAAGGGTCACAGGTTTGAGTCCTTCCAGTTGTTCCTCACATATGGAGAGGTTGGTAAGGACAAACCTGCCACTAAGAGATCTATTGCCAGGTGGATTGTCTCTTGTATACAATTCTGCTATGAAAAACTGGGTAGAACTCCACCCTCAGGCCTGAGGGCTCACTCTACTAGAGGTACAGCTGCTTTCCTGGCTGCTGCCAGGGAAATTCCTATCTTAGAAATTTGTCAAGCAGCCACCTGGAAAACAGTCCATACATTCACAAAGCATTACTGTCTAGATATCCAGGCTAGGAGTGATGCTCGGTTTGGCACAGCAGTACTTCAGAGCCTATTCCCAAGGTAGGTTCTGTCCCTTTTCCATGGAGGTACTGCTTGGTAGTCTGCAATAGTCAGAATACAGCAAGACTTCATGTTGTTAGAAGAAAAAATTACTCACCTTAGTAATGTTGTTTCTGCTAATGGAGTCTTGCTGTATTCTGACCCCCCGCCTCCCCTCTCAGAACCTGGTTTTTGGGATGTGGGTGGGCAGGAGCAGTGTTGGCACCCTAGGGGTGCCCCTTTTTCACCCTACTTTACTTTGGGTGTGTGTTGTGTTTTGTTTTTTGGGTTTCCTGACTTGAGTCTTTGCTTTGAAACCAAAAAACCCTTTTTAATAAATTTAGTTGCCAGTTGGCTAGTGTGAGTTTTACAGTTTCCACACAGAACTTCTAGTGAGTATTGCTCATAAAGATCTGACGATTGGAGTTTAAACAACAGCAGACAGGGGCTTCAGCCGAGCTTGCGCTGAACATTCCATGCTGGCCATGGAAAGTTAACTCTTTGTTCTCCTGGGCAGTTGAAAGGCAGGACTTAACTGCAATAGTCAGAATACAGCAAGACTCCATTAGAAGAAACAACATTACTAAGGTGAGTAATTTTTACTTAAGTCCCCTCACCTTATACCCCCTGTGTTAAAATCATCCTACTTCTCCTTCAGAGTATCCCTTACCCCAAAACCACCCTTCCCCTGCACACTGGACCCAGTTGTCTTGTGCAGCTGCTCCACTATAATCCTCATGCTCTCACTTTCACCCTGATCCTTCTCACCCAAAACTATGCCCATATCCTCCATCTGGGAGCAATCCCCTGGTTGTTTATTACCTTCAACTCTTCCATCCCACCTTCAAATATCCATACTCTCCTCATCCACCACAGAAGACAATACAGCAAACCTATTCTCTGTATCCACTACACCTTAATGCCATGGTTCAGTCCTCCAGACTCAAAGTTTCCCTTTGCTGCCAGCCTCCCTGTTCATGTTGGCACCATACCCTAGCCTCCTCCACTCCCTATGTTCAGGATTTATACTACTCTCTGGTCCAGGTTTCATATTTATTTTATTTATTTGAAATTTGGAGATACCTTTAAGCCGGAGGCTCTTTTACAGAGGTTCCACGTCATATATTAGTACAAAACAGGGTAGCACAGAATACATTAGCAATAAAAGACAATACAAGAACTAAATAAAGTTGCAGAATAGGCCACCCCAGTCCCATTCTCCCTCTCCATCCCACCACCATCTCCACCACCATAGCAAGCCACTGTACTTCTGCTTCCAAGCTTTTCAGTCTATGGCAAATTGGACAACACCTCAGCTGCCATATGTCCATCCAGACAGCCGCCCCACATCCATTATAACCCACTAATCTCCCCTTCCTTGTACCACTGATGCACTGCTTTCCCTGGTACCTTCTCCTCTCCATCTGCCACTGATCACCTCCATGTTGGCCAGTGTCTCCCCAAATATAATCTTCTTCCAGTCCCCTACCCATATTTCCAGACATCTCCTACTTCTCTTAAATAATAGCCTTCCTTGTTCTTTTTGGACTCCTCACCCAATTTAATTCCTTGCTATATTAACTTACATTTTCTTAAGGTTCCTACTCTTTGCTAGTGCACTACCCAAGAGTGAAATAATGTAATCACCATTGCACCCTGTAAGATTACAACTGTATACTCCCATCAATATGAGGTGCTCTCGCAATGTCTCCCAAAAACCCTAATAACTAGGAGCCATTAAAAACCCACACCCATAAAGAAATAAATCAACCCCACCCTTAGACCCTAAAATTATAAGAATATTAAAAATAAAATATCACACCCTTCCATCAATTACTGTAGAAACATATGTAAACCCAGATCAACATAAATTAAAATTGCGGCAGTGGATTCATTTCAAGGTGGTGGCATGCTGGCTGAACTAGTGGCAGCAGCAGCATGCCACTGCATTGGGGAAAGTGGGCCAAGCCTCAAAAGGCACTGGGGCCATTGGCCTCCAAAGTGCCGCACCTCCGAAACCCAGCTTCTCTCCTAAGCTGTGACAAAATGTTTCTTGTGCATGCGCACAAGCAAATACAATAAATAAAACAGTTCAAACAGAACAAGAAAATAAACAATAGTTCAAGGCTATGTCACCTTACTTCAGGTATCTCAAAACAATTCATCAGCTTTCCTGTTGTTAGAGATAAATTCCTGTTCAGACACAGGTCCTTCTGCTTACCTTCTTTCAGGTAAGTGAGACTGGTTATGCAGCTAATTTTACTCTTGGTGTTTGAGGAGGGTTTATATAGCCCTCCCACTTATGGGAAAGTCCCTCCCATAACATTCAATTAGTTCTAGAATGGTCCCCAAATAGGGAAACTCCTCCTCTATCACATAATGAGGTTTTAGCTCACCAAGTAGGACCTGGATATTCAAAGGAGTTGTGCACGGCACAACCAAGTTGCACCGGCACAAGTGTGGACTCATGCCAAGGAGAGATATCCAGTGGGAGCCAGTGCGCAGTGCAACTTACATTCCGCCAATGCACAACTATAACAAATGCAGGCACAAGTGCAGGAGACGTGCCCATGAATATCCAATGTAGTGCGATATTAAACTGTGAAACCATGGCGCAAGTGCACAGCAAATTCAGTATTTACTGAAGATAAGGTAGGGCAGGGCCCAAAGCTCAGCACCATGGACACAGTGGGGAGGGAGGTGAGCACTACTCCCTTCACAAAAGAAAGGGTCCTACAAGAGCTTGCTAAGCTCAGGGTGGATAAGGCAATGGGACCTGATGACATACATCCCAGGGTACTTAAGGAGCTAAAGGTGGAACTAGCAGAGCCATTAGCAGAACTGTTTAGTGAGTCTCTGAGCACAGGAGAGGTCCCAGAAGACTGGAGAAGGGCTCATGTGATCCCGCTCCACAAGAGTGGTAGCAGGGAGGAGGCAGGGAACTACAGACCAGTCAGTCTTACCTCAGTAGTGGGAAAGATTATGGAGGCACTCCTTAAGGAAAGGATAGTACAAGACCTGGAATCCATAGGGGCACAAGATCCAAGACAGCATGGGTTTACAAAAGGAAGGTCCTGTCAAACTAATCTCATAGATTTCTTTGACTGAGTAACCAGAGTGGTGGACCAAGGGGGAGCAGTTGATGTCACCTACCTTGACTTCAGCAAAGCTTTTGACACTGTTCCACATAGAATATTGATAAATAAGCTGGGTAGGCTCGGGGTGGGTCAGAAGTTGGTCAACTGGGTGGCAAACTGGTTGACGGGCAGAAAACAGAGAGTGGTGGTAAATGGTATACAGTCAGAAGAGATGCATGTCACAAGTGGGGTACCTCAGGGATCAGTCCTGGGGCCAGTCCTCTTCAACATCTTCATTAGTGACCTTGCAGATGGACTAGAGGTAAGGCTTGTCTGTTTGCAGATGACATCAAGATCTGCAACAGAGTAGATGATCCAGATGGGGTGGGCAGAATGAGAAGAGATCTGGATAAACTAGCAAAATGGTCAGAAGAGTGGCAACTGGGATTTAATGCAAAGAAGTGCAAGATCATGCACATAGGGATAGAAACCCTGAAGCCACCTATAGGCTGGGAGGGGAGTTACTAGCAGTCACAAAGGAAGAAAGAGACCTGAGCATCATCATCACTGATGACCTGAAATCATCCAAGCAGACCTCTAAAGCAGTAGATAAGGCTAGGGGAGGTGTTAGGGTATATTAGTAGGGGTATCACAAGTTGGAAGAGGGAGGTAATAATCCCTCTTTACAAGACACTGGTTAGGCCCCATCTGGAGTACTGCGTGCAGTATTGGAGGCCACACCTTCACAAGGACATTAACCAAATTGAGGCAGTCCAGAGAAGGGCAACCAAAATGGTGCAGGGACTGCATCAGAAGACATATGAGGACAGATTAACAGAGCTCAATATGTATACCCTTGAGCAAAGGAGGGAGAGAGGTGATATGATCGAGGCATTCAAACACCTTAAGGGCATTAACAAGGTGAAAGAGTCTAACATGTTTAAATATAAGAAAAATAGCAGGACAAGAGGACACAGCATGAGATTAGAGGGGGGCCGATTAAGGGGGAATGTGAGGAAATTCTTTTTCACAGAAAGGGTGGTGGATGCATGAAATGGCCTACCTCAAGAAGTGGTGGCTATGAATACAGTGCAGGGCTTCAAACAGGCATGGGATAGGCATAAGGGAGCAATACAAATGAGTATGAATAGATAGGCCACTGACAGAGCAAAGGCCGATGGCACATTTATAAGGTAGAAAAAGAAATGGGCAGACTGGATGGGCCTTGCGGTCCTTATCTGCCATCAACTTCTATGTTTCTATGTTTCTATAGATGTGCTGAACAGATTTGTTCCTATAAATACAGGGTGCAAGCACACAGAAAGCACTTGCACCAGGCGAGAGGGAGTGTGAGAGACAGAGAGAAAGAGAGAGACAGACAGACAGACAGACAGGCAGACCAAGGCGGACACAGAGGGAGAAGAACAGAGGTGGCAGTGAAGAGGGAAACAGGGGGTAGAGAAAGTGTGAGAGACAGGCAGACACACTGCCAGGCAGTGCACCATTGTGGCACACAGCCAGCAGCAGCCAATTGCCCAGGGGAGTTTGGACAGCAAGGGCGATGGATAGTGCACCCTTCATGATGGAGGCCATAATGAGGGGTGTGAGGGGGCAGGTGGAACAGTGACATGGCCGTGGAAGGACCCATCTGTTTTATGCCCGACACAGGTGGTACCTTGCCCACATCACCTTCGAGCAGTACAGTGACACAGAGACTGTGGGCTGGTACCACCTCAACAGAGCCATTCTGAGACAGCTCTGTGAGCTGTGCAGTGAGGAGATGCAGGCACCCACCATATGGAACCACGCCATGTCCATGGAGATGATGGTGACAGCCGTCATGTGCCTGCTCACCACAGACACCTTCCAGAGATGAACAGGGGACAACACAGGCATAACCCAGTCAGCCACAACCCACCTCCTCACACAGTTCCTCAATGCTCTGCTGCCACATGCGTCAGAATACATCAATTTCCCCAGCACACAGGCAAAGCATACAGCCAACATAAAGGACTTCCACAGGGTAGCACGTATGTCTGGTGTGATTGGGGCCATTGACTGCACCCACGTGGGCATCCACATGCCACTTGGCCCCGAGGGTATGGTGTACTCAACAGGAAGTGGAGCCCATGTGTCAACTGCCAGGTGGTGTGTGATGCCATGGGGTGCATAACCAATGTCTGTGCCACACACCCTGGGAGTGGACATGATGCATTCATCTGGCACAGCTCTGTGCTGTGCCACAGGTTTGAATGTGGGGACATCCCCACGGGCCACCTAGTGGGTGAGTATGGCATGGGCAAGGGGTGATGGGCCGAGCATACCATGAGATGGGGGAGGGCAGAGTGTGCATGTTGGCGTTGGGCCAGAGATGGGCATGAGGCACAGCATAGAATAACAGAGGTCTAACCATGTCATTATCCACACAGGGGACAGTACCTATCCACTGCGGCCTTTACTGCTCACCCCCTCCTGGCTCCCATCATCCCCAGAAGAGGAACACTACAACGAGGCACATGCCAGCATGTGTAACATCATCAAGAGAGTCTTTGGCATGCTGAAAGCATGGTTCCATTGCCTAGATGGGTCAGGTGGTGCCCCACAGTACAGTACAGCCCCTCAAAAGTCTGTGGCCTATTCCTGGCCTGCTGCATACTGCACAACATGGCCATTGACCATGGGATAGTTGTCGAGGCTGATGAGGGTGACAGTAGTGGGGACAATAGAGGCAATGGTCTGGAGGGAGGTGGACAGCCACGCCCTGGGCTGAGGGATACCCAGCTGCAGCAGCAGGCAAGATGTCACCGGGACACCACAGCACAGGAGCACTACGGTGCACACAGGTAGGTGGTGCGATACACATGCATAGGGAACACAAACAGGTACAGCACACATGCAGGGGCAGGCATGGCAATGGGTATATACACACACTGAGGTGGGAAGCAGGGGTAAGGGTAACAGGGGCATGCACCCATATACAACCACACACAGCACCCTTCACAGCACCTCCACACACACACACACACACACACACACACACACACACACACATATGCACCCACACACACAGGCATGAGTATGTGGTGTGGATCAGATGCATTGCACTGGTGCACAGGCTCAAGATGGAGAAAGAATCTCAGATTTAGAAGTGGGTAGCCATCTGGGAACAAGCAATCACCAAACAGTGTGGTTCATGATAAACACAGCCATACAGTCAAGCCATACAAAAGCAAGAGTATTGGACTTTAGGAGGGCTGACTATAGGAAAATGAGAGAGTGCATCAGAAAAGCACTAGCAAACAGGCAAGAAGGAGGGGTGCAGGAACAATGGGGAGTAATCAAAACAGCCATCACAGAAGCAACAAGCTTTTGTGTAAAGCAAATCAACAAAACACAACGAAGGAAAAAAACACTATGGTTCTCAAAAGAGGTGGCAAGGAATGTTTAGGAGAAAAGGATAGCATTCAGGAAATATAAGGAAACACAGAAGGAGCAGGACAGAGAACTTTACCAGTTAAAGCAGAAAGAGACAGGGAAGGCAGTCAGAATAGCGAAGGCCCAAACCGAGGAAAGGATAGCCAACTCTGTTAAGAAGGGGGGATAAGACCTTTTATAGGTACATTAGGGAGTGAAGAAAGACCAAGGGAGGGATACTGAGGCTTAATAAAGGGAAGGGAATGTGGGCAGAGGGTGACAGTGAAAAAGCAGGGATACTGAACGAATATTTCTGCTCAGTATTCAAAAAGGAAGAGGAGGGGGAGGTATCTAAACCAAACAAGAGAAACACTCTGGAGATGGGGTTATTACCAGTCCATTTACAGAAGAAGGATTCTGAAAGAACTAGTAAAATTGAAGGTGGACAAAGCAATGGGGCCTGATGGGATTCACCCAAGAATTCTTAAAGAACTAGGTAGAACTAGTGACACCGCTGACTACTCTCTTTAACAAATCATGGGAGGATGGGGTGGTACCTAAGAACTGGAGGAGGGTGGATGTGATTCCTCTTCACAAAAGTGGGAGCAGGGCAGAGGTAGGAAATTACAGACCAGTTAGTTTGATCTCAATGGTAGGAAACATGATGGAATCACTTTTGAATGAAAGAATCGTTGAGTACCTTGAGGCCAGTGGGGCACAGGACCACAAGGCAGCATGGATTCACAGAGGGAAGGTCATGTCGGATGAATCTAATAGATTTCTTTGACTGGGTGACCAAAGTAGTAGGCCAGGGAGGGGCTGTGGTCATGGCCTACCTAGATTTTAGCAAGGCATTTGATACAGTCTCACACAAAAAATTAATAAACAAGTTAGCCAGCCTTGGAGTGGGTCCCAAGGTGGTAGCCTGGATAAAAAATTGGCTGGACAACAGGATGCAAAGGGTAGTAGTAAACGGAGTCCACAGTGAAGAAAGTAAGTAAAGTAAGTAAAATTTATTTTTTAAGCGCTTTTCAAAGCCAAAGCGCTGTACAAATAAAACAATTAAAATACATACATATAACATACAACAAAATTAACAATATGATTACAATAAAATCACTCTCCATATGCCTGTTTAAATAAATAAGTTTTCAATTCTAACTTAAAACTCTCAACGGTCAGGCAGCCTCGTATCCGACGAGGTAGAGAATTCCACAGGGTAGGGGCAGCATAAGAAAATGCCCCAGCTCCAGAGGTTTTAAACAGACCCTGGGAACTTCTAGCAATCCTCGTCGGTGGAGCGAGCGGCGAGAGGGACAGTAGGGAACAAGAAGATCTTGAAGATACCGCAGTCCCTGTTCGTGTAGGGCTTTATAGGTCAGTAACCCGACCTTAAAGGTGATCCGCCACTGAACCGGCAGCCAGTGCAGTTCGCGCAGCACAGACGTAATATGACTTCTCATAGATGTCCCAGTCAAAAGCCTGGCTGCTGCATTCTGCACCAGCTGCAAGCAGTGGATATCAACCCCAGGTAGCCCTAGGTACAGGGCATTGCAGTAATCAAGGCGAGAAGTAACAAAGGCATGGACCAATACCGGAAAGTCAGCCGGAGGAACCAGGTGTTTCACCCGAGCGATATTCCTAAGATGATAAAAGGAAGATTTGACAACGGATGACACCTGAAACTTCAGGGTCAAACCATCGTCGATAATAACGCCCAGGTTACGCACCCGGTCTGAGGCTGAGAGCTGGGCATCATCGATCCATATGCCTGAAGGAAGCCCAGCCCTACAACCCGCCTCAAGGCGACCTGGGTCCACTACCAACACCTCAGTCTTATCCGGGTTTTATTTTATTTTTTTTATTTATTTATTTAGTTGTTTAACCAGGTATAGCACACTAAGCTGAAAGCTTTTTTACAGGAGCGACCTGGGAGCACAAGGAGGTTAAGTGACTTGCTCAGGGTCACACAGTATGCAAGTGGAAGCTGTGGAATTCAAACCCAGGTCTGGTCTGCTGGATGTCACCAGATTTGCAGCTCAGAGCCTTAGACCACTGCGCTATACTGCCTCCTTAACCTTAGCCAGCTGGCACTCATCCAATCCTTGATCTCGGATAGACAGCTGTTAAGTATATAGACTGCATCTTCCTGTCCGGACTAAAAGACAAATACAGCTGGGTATCATCTGCACAGGAGTGAAAACCCAAGCTGTATTGCCTAATAATGTCTCCCAATGGCAGCATAGAGACAGCAAACAACATGGGCGCTAAAATGGAGCCCTGTGGAACCCCACCGGGCAGAGAGAAGGTAGCAGAGGAATAAATTCCAGTGATAACCCTCTGTCTCCGCCCCGTGAGAAAAGATTGAAACCACTGCAGAACTGTACCAGACAGTCCGCAGTAGAACTGCAGGTGTTCCAAAAGCACACCATGGTCCACAGTGTCGAATGCTGCAGAGAGATCAAGAAGGACTAAAATAGTACACACCTTTTGATCTCTCGCTATCAGGAGATCATTTAGAACCCGGACAAGGGCAGTCTCAGTACTAAGTCTTTTCCTAAATCCCGATTGGAGAGTATCATAGACATTGTGATTTGTGATATGGTCGTCCAGTTGCAGTGCAACCACCTTTTCAATAACCTTACCCAAAAAGGGTAGGTTAGAGACAGGTCTGTAGTTAGCTGGACAGTTAGGGTTCAATGAAGGTTTTTTTTTAGGAGTGGTCGAATGGCTGCCTCCTTTAGGAGATCAGGAAAGATCCCCTGCTCCAGAGATTTCCAAACAATTTCAGCAATGGTCGGACAGATAGTATCTACGCAACTTAATAATAGAGGCGTAGGGCCCGGATCCAAACTACAGCTGGTTGGACGTGCAATCTGGACAATCCTCACAATATCCATGCACTCCGGCCTACCAAAGTCAAACCAGGCAACACAGGTGTTTTTTTCCCCCTGCCAATCACTGCAAGCCTTTGAAGAATGAGCCTGGCTGATATCCAACCTAATGCTGGCAATCTTATCAGCGAAAAACCGAGCAAGCTCATCACACTTTATTTGTGAAAAATCTCTTCCAGACTGTAGACAGAGTGGATTGCACAGTCTGTCAACAGTACGAAAGAGTTGAGCTGGTCGGTTCCACGCAGCAGCAATCTCCCTGGACAGGAATTCTGCCTTCTTATGGGTTATTGCCGATTGATAGATAACGTAATGATCCATCAATCTAAGTTTGTCAGCATCCAGGCAAGATTTCCGCCAGGCCCTCTCTAGCCTTCGCCCTACTCTCCTCAGTTCTTTCAAAGACTCATCAAACCATGAAGTCTTTGGACGCTGGGTGAGGGGGCGAACACGAACAGGAGCAATTTGGTCCAAGGCCCTGCTCACTGCCCTATTATAGGCAAGAACAAGGTCTCCTGGACTCATGCTCTCACCCAAAACACCCAATAGGTCCAGTACTGCTAATAGGCCCTCTGGATTTACTCCCCTTAAAGGGCGATGCTGGACCATCTCCGTAGAGGCAGACCTATTAGGGGGTGCCTCAAAACTGAATCTTATGGTGTGATGGTCTGTCCACACATTTGGTTCCACCCCCAGATGCGTAACATCCAAATCCAGTGTGAACACCAGGTCTAAAGAGTGTCCCCCCATATGGGTAGCAGAGGTAACTACCTGTGACAGACCCAACATAGACATGAGTTGGAGGAAATTCTTTCCAAAATGCGAGAGATCATCGTCGACCCAGGCATTGAAGTCACCCAGTATTAACCATCTGGGCGACTCCAATGCCATGTCCACAATGAAGTCCGCAAATTCCTTCAGGAATTCTCCACCATCGCCGGGTGGACGGTAGATGAGGAGAATCCTAAACTCTGCACCTGCTACCAGGATACACTCAAAAGACCTGGCGTTACCAACTGGCACCTCCACAAGACTCAGATCTGATCTAAAAAAGATGGCCACTCTCCCACCCCTATGATACAATCTCGGACGGTGCATCACCGAGAACCCAGCCGGAGCAGCAGAGTCTAAAATAGGACCTGCATTCTCATCCAGCCAGGTCTCGGTGATACATGCCAGGTCAGATGTTGTAACAAGATCTGCGATAATAGCAGTCTTGTTCCTAATAGACCTGGCATTACATAGCACCACCCGAGTTGGATGGGTTTTTGGAGAGGAACGCAGCACCTGCCCACAATCTGTGGAGCCCTTGGGTATGGGAATCAGGCAAGGAGGACCCCTCTTCTGATCCCATTTCGCTCCAGGACGTCTCCTTGACCCAACTATCCCTATCTGCCCACCCCCCTCCAATCTCCCACTCTGTCCGGCCCACCCATCCCTTAAGCGCCTTCTCGTTATACCCGCTATGTGGCAGTTATTAAGAACATCATTGGACAACCGAGGACAATAAAAGGGGTGGAGGTCTCGAGCAGAGTGGGAGAGTAGCGCCTGACCGTTGTAAACCCCAAACACATCTTTAATAACAATTATCTAATAAATTAATTCAAATAAACACACCTAACAAATAAGCTCCTCTTTCTCTCACAAACAGGAGGCAAAAATATACATAAAATTAAAATAAATCCCAACTCAAAACTAACCCTAAACAATAAAATACCATTAAATATAAAACTTAGAATAGTTTTGTATTTTTAAACACTAAAGCACCTCTCACGTGCAATAGTGCAATAGATATTATAAGGTCTCCCAAAACTACCTCTCACATAGCAGGGGACGTTTTCAGAGTGTTCAGAGCAAATAGAAATCAAATAAGTCCAAATAAATAATATTGCACACAAAAATCCAGTGGTAGGGATCTGAATCAAAACTCAACTTAACAAAGAGATCTGAAGGAGTACACAAATCCAGCAGCAGCTTGTACTTCAAGGACCATGCTCCAAACAGTCACTTTACTAGTTACTAGTCAGGGTTACTAGTGGGGTACTGCAGGGTTCAGTACTGGGACCGGTCCTTTTAGTTCTTTATAAGTGACATTGCAGAGGAATTGGAAGGAAAAGTATGTCTCTTTGCAGACGACACAAAGATCTGCAATAGGGTTGATACACAAGATAGAGTGAGAAGGATGAGAAGGGACTTGGCAAGGTTGGAGGAATGGTCAAATGTGTGGTAGCTTAGACTCAAGGCAAAGAAGTGCAAGGTAATGCACCTGGGAAACAAAAACCCAGGGGAAGAGTACACAGTGGGGAGGGTGAGATACTGACAACAATAAAAATGGAAAGAGGCCTGGGGGAGTAATTATATCAGATGACCTAAAGGTGGGCAAACAATGGGAGAAGGCAGTAAGGAAGGCTGGGGGGATACTGGGATGCATAGGGAGAGGCATCAACAGTAGAAAACAAGAAGTCATTATCCCTCTGTACAGACAGTTGGTGAGACCCCATATGGAGTATTGTGTGCAGTTCTGGAGACCCCATCTCTGCAAAGACATTAACAGAGTGGAGGCTGTCCAGAGGAGGGTAACCAAAATGGTGCAGGATCTGCACCAGAAGACATATGAAGAGAGGCTAAAGGAGCTTAATATGTATACCCTTGAGGAAAGAAGGGAGAGGGGGGACATGATAGAAACTTTCAAGTACCTCAAGGGAATCAACAAAGTCCAAGAGGGTAGTATCTTTCAGGAAAAGAGATGTGCAATAACAAGGGGGCACAATATGAAGATAGAGGGGTGACGGCTCAGAGGTAATGTGAGGAAGTATTTTTTCATGAAGAGGGTTGTGGATGCATGGAACAGCCTTCCTGATGAGGTCGTGCAGTCAAGAACAGTGGGGGAATTCAAGAATGCATGGGGCAGACATAAGGCAGTCCTAGTGGGGGGTAGGAGGAAGTAGGCTGTTGGTTAACTAGGATCTGCAGCTTATCCATTAGGTAGGAAATTGGGCAGACTAGGTGGGCCAAGCGGTCCTTCTCTGCCATCAAATTCTATGTTTCTATGTCATGCCCATGCCACACAGTCCAGCAGCTGGGAAAGCACGCACACAGGCAGCCGTAGGCATGCACACACCACCCATGTGCACACGGGGCAGCAGCTGCAGACCGCAGGTGGGACAGCCGCACATCAGGTCCTCTTCACGGAACTATGGCCACCTCAGCTATGGGGGCAGCTGTGCCTGAGCCTATCGGCAGCCACAGACTGTGCATCAGCCATGGGGGTGTATGCAACAGTCCCCCAGGGATTGAACCGTGGGATCATGACCATGTCCACATGGGGGTGTCAAGGCCCCCAAACAGGCCAGCCCCAGGCATGCTTGGGATACCGACATCAGAACCTGGCATCAACTGCACTGAGATTGCCCGATGCCAGGTTCATGTGGTGGACATCACACTGTGGGAGATCAGCTGTGTCTGTCCGCACCCCATGGCAGCCAGCAGCGCAAAACCATCTGAGATCACAGTGGCAATGCGATCCAGGGATGAAGTTGTGGCCTCCTACATGCGCTGCATCCCCACCAGGATCTGCGCAGTGCTCCTCTCCTGCTGCTCCGCTAACTGGCACACCTCCGCATGCAGTGCGTGCACCCCAGTGGCAAGCAGCACCTGTTGCTGAACAGATGCCCAAAGCAAACAGGAGTGCTTAGCCAGTGGGTCAGCGTCCTGGGGCACCCAGGCCAGATGCCGATCCCCATGTGGTGACCAGCCATGCTGCACAGCCCCCCTCTCTGGTGGATGCTGCACAGTGGAGTCTGGTGGGGGAATGATCACAGCAGGTGCACTAGCGGAGGATCCTTTGTCCGGCTGCCTGGTGGCACCCGCAGCCTGCTTCTGTCACCCATCCAGCCTCTGCATGCCACCCAGTGCTTGCACAGCTGCACCACCACTGCTGCAGGGCGCAGCCAAGGCAGTGCACACTGCTGCACCCATAGTGGTGGCGGGCAGATGTTCCACCTCTGGTAGAGCACTGGCCATGCTGCCTGTGTCGTGGCCAGCAGGGGCATCTCAGCCACAATATTGGCCATGCTGTCCAGGATTAACGTGACATCATCATCGGTGTCGGACCCCGCCCCGATCTGTGTCTCAATGCAGAGGACTCCAAGGCTGGTGACCTGCAGCAACACATCCAGGGCCTCATCTGACCCCAGGTCCAGGACATCTGCCTGCACAGTGGTGGTGAGCTGCAGCCTGTTGGGCCCCCGGATGCCCGTGGAGGTGGAATGCTGGTCCTCTGGGGCCGGTCCAGTGGCCACAGCTGCTGCCACCCCATCATCTGCATGGAGACATGCTGGTGCTGCAAGAGAAAGAGAAGCATGTTAGTGATGAATTGCCCACATGTGCCCTGCAGCATGGTATGCACGTGGGTGCCACACATGCACATGCCATACATACTGGCTGCATGCACGCCAGCATGGCCATGTACACACACTTCACACCCCCAGCTGTGTGTGACTGACAGACTTACCATGTAGTGATGGGCTGCCACTTGTCTGGAATCTGCTGCCAGGCACACCCTTCACCATGCTGCAGTGCATGGTGGCTGCCACCAACTCATCCTGCACCATGAGCGGTGGAGCATCTGCAGGCCCCCCTCCAGTGGCATTCCAGGATGCATGGATGGCCGCCACCTTCTCCTTGATGCTCCTCTTGTCCATGTCCACCTTCTTCCTGCACTCCAGTGTTTACCGCTGGTGGCTGCCCTGCTGGTTGATGCATGCCACCACCACCTCCTCCCAGTCCCCAGTCCTGGCCTGTGGTGTGCCCGTGACACCACTCAACAGGGGCTCCCTGTCAAGATAGGCATCGAACAAGGCCTCTGTCTCTGCCTTAATAAAATTGGGCCTGGGCTTGCAAGCAGGCCCACGCGCCTTACCCTCCTCACATTTCAACATGTCACTTCCTGTGGACATGAACAGCACAGTGTGTCAGTGGCAGCATCACCCTGTTCCATCCCACCCTGCTGTGCTGGCTACTCCCAGTGAGTTGCAGCGGCATGGGCAACTTACCCCGAAAGGATGCAATACCTGTTCATGGACTGTGCTGTTCTGCGACGCTTATAGAGTGCAATACATGCATATGAGCTTTCGCGCAACGGTAATGACATGCTAATGCTCCCAGTGCGCAACACATTGGCTGGTGATGATTCATTTGCATGTGGTGTCTGAATTTTGCGATTTTGCTCCGTGCATAATGAGATTGCTCCGGAGCAAGTCATGGCACACTGCGCATGCATGCGCAGTGTACAGGCCCACAGTGCACATGCACTGAATGGTATCATGGTGTCAGTCACAAACGGTGCACTGACTGCGTGATGGGGGCATGGTGCATGATGCGCCAGGCCTGCTATCGCACACATGCACACTGCACAGAGGTGGGAGAACCCTGACCCCTGCTGTGACCCCTGACCCCTGGGTCACCCCCTCCCCCAGTGACCCCACCTAGCCACGCCCATGCCGCACAGCTTAGAGACTGTGCGATGGGTGGACACAGCGCATGTCCCCTCGCATCGTGCATCCCGTGGCCACGTGCGCCTACTGATGCCATTTTTCTCACTGGCTTCATCTTGCAGCATGGAGCAGCAAAGGGCACCGACAGCACAGAACTAGACACAGGTCGAGCTGGTCAACCTGGTCACCTGTGTCCAGCCCCATGCCCCAACTGTTTTGCCAGGTGCCCCTGCAGCAGCCCAGGGTCACAGTGTGGCAGGTGATTGCTGTCACACTGCAGCAGCAGACCTGGGTGGCCAGGATGGGGCAGCAGTACCACCACAGATATGGCGACCTTGTCAGGAGGGACCCAGAGCACCTGAGGAGGCTGGAGGCATGTGTGAGGCATGGGCCTGTGCCACAGCCAGGTGAGTAGGCCCATATTGCAAGTGTGCCCTGGTGCTGTACTATGGTGTTGGCTAGGCAGCCTGGCATGCCCTGCAGAGCGGTACACTGCCATCGTGTGCATGTCAGTGGTGCGTGCAGCCGCGCTACGTGCTTGCAATGCAGCTGTGTGGGACATGTCGGGCAGGGGCTCACCCTGTGCACAGGGGTGGGGGTGGTGGGAAGCTGCTGTGGATGTTTACTGATGTGTATCTGTCTATGTTCCATTTCTAGGGCCTGAGAATCGCCGTAGGGTGGCAGCGGCAGCAGCGGTGGCAGGTCAGCAGGCCGCAGTAGGACATGAAGGTGGCACAGGGGCAGCTCAAGTACCAGCGGGGCCACAGAGGACAGGTAGGCACAGTCATAGTCCTTTGCACTTTACATGAGGGGTGGGGACAGGCAAGACCACCTGTGCCGTGTGCCATGGCAGCTGTGTATGTTGCATTGTATGTGTGCTTGCCACTGTGGCACCTCAATTGGACATGTGTGCCAGCTATTGGTGGTGTGGGAGTGCACCCGGCTGCCACTGATGTTGCTGTGGTGCTGCCGGTGCACTGTGCCATGTGACTATCATTATAGTCAGGTGGCCATTGTGTGGTGGGGACCACCTCTGTGCACTGTCATGGTATGCCACTTGGCTGGATGGCGTTGCCCCCCATGGGTGGCTGGTATGGGCCCTCCAGGGATGGTGTTCTTGCTGTCCATTGCACACTGTGGTTGGGCATGGTTCCTTGGGACATTACACTGATCACCTGTCCTGTTCCTTGTCATAAGTGTCCAGCATCGCAGATGGAGGCCCGTGTACTGCCAAATGCTCAGCAGCTGATATTGATAACATCCACAACTAGGGAGGCTGTGCTGCAAATACACCACATGCTGCTGGAGGATCAGAGGTGGTGAGGGTGCCAAGGGGTGGCAGACTGTGGCCGCCAGTGAATGGGCCCCAGCATTCCCTTGTTTTCCCTGCTGTACCTCCCCTACAGTCCTTCATCCCAGTGTACAGTCCCTGTTCCCTGTCCCCTTCCCTCACTTTCCTACCCTTTCCCACCCCATTGTTGCTGTATATAGTTTTCTGGAAATATATCTTTTTTGGCTTACCTGCCTGTGTCAGTGTCTGCTTTGCAGGTGGCATGAGGAGCCATGCTGCAGTGGCCCAGTGCCTGTCCGTGTGGTGTACATGTGTCAGGGCATGTGCTGTGCTTCTCTGTTTCACTGCTGTGTGCTGTGATGTGTCCCACTGTGGTGGCGTCCCTCCCCTCGGTCAATGGCTGTGCATTGGGGTTCCCATGGGGTGACTGTCAGGTGTGTGTGGTGGGTGTGTGTGTGGTGATGGCACACGGCCATGGTCTTTGGTTGGGTACTAGCCGCATGCTGTGTTGGGGCCCCTGCTCTGCATTGTGTGGCCTGTCCCATGTAGTCTGCATGCTACATGGCTCCTGCCATGTTCTGTGCCTGCTGTGAGGGCCACCGTGTGCCTGTGTGGCGCCTGTGTGTGCTTGGATGTGTGGTCCTGGGTGTGGCCTGCTCTGGTCTGGGTGTGTGGGGGGGTATGGCCTGCAGCTTGCTGGGGGGTCCCTTGGTGGCCCTCTATTGGCACCTCCTGTTGCCTACCATCTGTGCCACTGTTGTGTTCTGGGGGGGTCTTGGTGCCTGTGTGTGCCCTGCTGGTGGTGGCCTCCTGTGGTCTGTCACTGTGCTTCCCTGGCTCTGTCCCCTGGGTCTCTTCTCTGTGCCGTGCCCCCCTCTGTTGCTCTGCTGGTCTGCTCCCACACTTGTGCTGGAGCATCTCTTTCTGTGCCATGGCGCAACTGTGTTTGCACCATGTAGCAACTCTGGTTGCACCATGGCACATGCCTGGTTGTGCCATGACGCAACTGTGCCACATTCAGCTGGGCTGCACTGGCGCAGTGCAGCCAGTGCAACCTCTGAATATGGCTCCTGTTGCATCACGTCACATCGGATTTGCGCTGCACCAGACTTGCGATGGCCTTTGGCGCATTTCTGAATATCTGGGCCTATAAATACAGCCCTCTAGGGGCCGCTGTCCCCCAGTAGGAAATCCCCTTTTCCTGAGGTCTTGCTCACAGGTCAGCACCTATTTTCTGTATAAGCAAACAGTACAAATATTTATTTCATTTATACATGTGCTGTATTGTTATAGTATATGGACACTAGCCCTTCAATTTATATCTCAGGGCTCTATACACAATGAGGTTACTTTAGAGACCTGCAGTGTCTCTTTATTCTTTAATTTGTTTAATTTCTTTATTGTGTTTAGTTTATCTTGTAGCCCTCTCCTTATTCTGAGGGCTACTTCAACTGTGTAGCATTTCCACATACATTGGGACATTCCTGTCCCTTGAAACCATTTGTTTTCTATGTTGTAGCTGAGTGGCAAGCTGCTAGACAACCATTAACCAGCGGCACTGCTTTGGGGCTCTGCATAGCTTTGATAAGCCCTTTTTTAATTCTTTTTATACTGGGCTGTAGCTTTTATGTCCAGAGACAGCATAGTCCCTTTTTATTTTCAAGTACTCGCTCTTCAGAGTGAACTGCACACTCAGGGAAGCAGGGTGGCTGAAAGAGAAAGTCAGAGTTTCAAACAACATGAAGTCTTGCTGTATTCTGACTATTGCAGTTATCCCCAGCACATGAACTGCTCCAGAGAGGAAAGGGTTAACTCTATGCCAGGGCATAGACTGTTGAGCTTGAGCTCAGTTTCCATACTTCTGCCCTAGGTACTCTTCAGTGTAATTGTCAGATTCTTTACTCCGCCTGAGAAGTCACTCTGGAGATCCTCTCCTTCACCTCAGTTCGGTTAAAGTAAAAATCGGTTGGTTTTTCAACCATTTACTTATGTTGTTGGTATTCTCATCTCTGTCCACGGCACAGTAAGTGTACTTAGTAGGTAGTTTAGTGTTTTGTTGGTAGAAATAGTCTTTTGTTCGGTTTCTTTCCAGTCAGTCTGGTTGGGAACCGAAGCAATTCTGTTTTGTTTTTTCTGGTAAAATTTTCTGTGTTTTGTATTGTGCTTCCTGGTACCTATCGGGTCCTAAAAAAATAATATTTTCTTGTTTGTTTTTTTTTAACTGACCCGTGACACAGTTGGAACCAATAGGTTTGTAGTTGCCTGGCTTAAATGCTGGTAAGGGTAAATTTTCCTTTAGGCATGTCTGAGAAACCAAAAAGAAAACTGGTCCCACTGGGTTTCAACACAGCACCAAGTATGGGAGGCCTTTGCTAAGACTGATCCCCTTCTCATCTGTGTTTACTGTCTGGGGTTTGACCACCTCAAAGAAGACTGCCAAATCTGCAAAAACTTTCCCAAAGCCACTTTAGATAAACATTTAAGTAGGCTGAAGGAAAGGGAGGCAGAGAAATCCTCTGACCCGGATGGCCAGCCCGGTTCGGTTCTGACTGAACCTGAGGGGGTGCCCACTGACCTGGGCGATACCTCCTCGGCCAAAAGGAAAGCCGATTCTGTGGAATCGGTTCTATCTAAGAAAGCACAAGTCAGCCGGTTCGGATCCCGGTTCCCATGTTCCGACCACTGATGAAATAGCTCAAGCGATTGCTGCTGCACAATCACTTTGCCCAGTTCTGATCGAATTGACACTGACACAAAAATGATCGGTTCGGTCGGAAGTTTCTGCTTCTGAATATGACCCTGAAGCATTTTATGAGGGTGATTGGGAAGGAGAAGAAGATTATGAAGAAGAAGATTATGAAGGCCTAGATGAGCCAGTGGAACCTGACATCTCCCCAGACATGCCTTCTCATATGTCTCCTCCCAGACTTTCTGAGTCCCCCTCCCACTCTATGTTTTACAAGAAAGTGGCTGATACCCTCCAGCATCCTTTGGAAGAGGCTGAACAAGATCAGGAGGAACCTGTGTTGAGATGATGGATGTCCCAGAGTCCAAAAGGGTGTCTATACCTCTGCATAAATCCCTGGGGAAACAGACATAAAAAATTCTTCAGTTTCCAACATCCATACCCCCTGTGGATAAAAAGATGGACAGGAAGTATACCTTGTCAGGTCCTGGAATGGAATTCTCTACAACTCATTGCAGCCATGTTGGGATATGCAAGCTGCAGCCTGTGGCAAGGCTAACATCCCTGTGGCATCTCACCCCCCAGATAAGGATTCCAGGAAATTGGATGCCATGGCAAAGAAACAGTACTTGGCATCCTCTTTGGGGCTCAGGCAATCTAATTACACGGTATACACAGCCAAATACCAGACATCTATGTGGGATATAGTTCTGGAGCTGGCTAAGAATGCCCCTCCCCAGCTGGCTAAGGAGCTGGAGCAGGTGGCTGTGGATGGTATTGAGGCATCAAAGGTCCAGTTTCATGCTGCTGTTGACTCGAATGATGTACATTCTAGGGTTATAGCTACATCTGTCTCCATGAGGAGATTTGCTTGGCTCTGGTGTACCAGTTTATCACAGGATACCCAGACCAAGGCCATGGATTTTCCTGTCACCGGTAACTCTCTGTTTTGGGGAGCAAACAGAGGCTTACATGAAAAAGATGGATGAATACAGGACCACCTACAGGAGTGCTGCAGCCAAGGAAAAGCAGATCACTCCTCAGAGGCAGCAATCTAGGGCTGGCAAGGGCAGGCCTTTTCAGAGGCCTTTTTACCAAGCCCAGGCCTCCTCTTCTTTCCAGTAGAGGGGTTTCTTTAGTGGAAGAGGCAGAAGGGGGATGACCAGGAGTCCATCCTCCATTCAGTCTAAGCCCCCTGCCAAACAGACACCCTGATGCGTCAGTCAGGGTCGCCTCCCCAGTTCCAGTAGGGGGCAGGCTGGCTCACTGTTTCCAGCCTGGAAGTCTATTACCACAGACAAATGGGTCCTGGAAGTAGTGAGCCAGGGACTTGCTCTCAGCTTCAAAAGGTTCCCAAAAATGAGAGCAAAGACTTTCAGTCCTCCCTCTCCCTTAGAGGCAGAGGTCTCCCCTCTACTGCTCCTGCAAGCAGTACAGAGGGTACCCCTCTCTGTCACAGGGGAAAGAGACTGTATTCCAGATACTTCCTTACCCCAAAAAAGACAGGGGAGTGGCAACCCATCCATGATCTACGATACCTAAACACACACATACTAAAGCCAAAGTTCAAAATGGTGACTCTGGGAATAATTCTTCCCTCTCTGAGAGCTAGCCTCCCTAGATCTCAAGGATGCCTATTTCCCATACCTATCAGACATTCCCACAGAAAGTACCTCAGGTTCGAGCTGCCCTCAGGCCACTACCAGTTTAGAGCAATGCCTTTCGGCCTAACATCTGCTCCAAGGGTGTGTTTACCAAGTGTCTTGCAGTGGTGGTGGCCTTTTTCAGGAGACAAGGCATCTTACTGTTCCCTTAACTGGACGACTGGCTCATAGTGGGTCAGTCCTCAGACCAAGTCAAGTCAGCTTTAAAGGTCACTCAAAAGCTTCTGGACTCCTTAGGATTCATCCTAAATCTAGAAAAATCTGTTCTGGAACCAGCCCAGCTTCTCTCATTTATAGGGGTGGAACTGGATACTGTCCAGGCCAAGGCCTGTCTTCCTCTGTCAAGGGTTCAGTCCATCATCACCCTGGCTTCCTTTTTTTGTCCGCTAATGTCTCAGCCAGCCAGACATTTCTTACAGTTGCTAGGTCACATGGCAGCTTGCACTGCAGTAGTACAAGGGGCAAGGTTTCAAATAAGAGATATTCAATTTCATCTAAAATCATTTTGGTCTCAGAAAAAAGACCCCCTCTCCAAGTTAGTTACAGTGTCTCAAACTCTGGTTCAGGCTCTCCAGTGGTGGCTGGATAAGGGCAATCTGAGGCTAAGTGGCCCCTTCCTCAGTCAGGCTCCAACAGTGATTTTCACCACAGATGCTTCCCTACTGGGATGGTGAGCCCATCTGGATCAGCTTACTTCTCAGGGAACATGGTCTCTTCAGGAGTCTCTCCTGCACATAAATCTTCTTGAACTCAGGGCTGTCTTTCTAGCACTTCAGACATTCTTGAACAAAATTCAGGGGAAAGTGGTGCAAATCAGGACAGACAACACAACAACCATGTGGCACATCAACAAGCAGGGGGGCACTCAGTCCCCAGCCTCGTGCACAGAAGCCATGAAAATATGGTCACTAGCTTATTCCCTGCAGGTTTCCCTGATAGCTGTGCATCTCCCAGGGAAGGACAATGTACTGGCAGATGCTCCCAGCAGGATTTCTCAAGATCATTATAAATGGGCCCTGAATCCTCTAATTCTTCAGATAATTTTCAAACGGTGAGGCACTCCAGTGTAACCCCTAGATGGCGCTATCCCAGGGGCTACTACCCCTGCCTGATTTGCCACTAACAGGTTGAGGGGCCTGGATCCAATGGCGGGTGCCTCCACCCAGAGGTCAGGGTTTGCAATAGTTAAACTAACTTGGTCACAGCCCTCTGGGACACTGCAACCCCCCTTTCTTCCCACTAGTGGCCCACACAATATATCAGAATTACCTTCACAGTATACACTTACCCCCAGGTCTGGTTCCGGCACTGGGACCTCCTGTGAAATGAGATACAGTGCAACAATCACAGTACAGTACTTTAACATAGACAAATACCTCAGGCAGTATAACTTTGCTGAAACAAGCAGCTCTGATTTATTGGGGGATATAACAAGGACGGGAAATCAGGTTAATTAGCTTATCACTCTAATAATCTACCTATGGCTCTGTGCACAGGCCTATCCCTATCAGTTACTGTCCCTGGGTACCCAAGCCCTGAGTGGCTGAGTCCAAACCGTGGCAGCTGGTAGGGGCCCTTTCACACGAGAAAAGGAGAATTAAACAGTCGGCAGTACAGTAATTCCATTTGGATTTAATGTGGCAATTCAACAGGAGCGACCCTGAATTAGTACTCACGACCTCCAAATAAGATAGAGTCCTTCAATGTCAGCAGGGCTCACTTGAGGTACACAACCTCTTCACACATCCATATAAAAGAAAGCACTATACCGGGCAGGCTGCATCTGTATCCCGATACAATTACTGCACAATACCGGGAGAACACACAGCAGATTCAGTTCCTGACAGACCGAGTGCAATTTTCAGCAATTCCTCCAGTCTTCTACAGGGTGAGCCTGGTTTCTACTCTTCAGAGATCCTTTGATTCTTTTCACAGGACGGATTCAGTCCTAACAAGCTGTTACACAAGCTGCAGACCGGAACTCTGGGCCTTACACATTTTTGACTAAAACTGAACACTGAAAAAGCACAGGGCTCCTTCCTTCTTCACTGCCAAAGCTCAACTGAAACTCCAACCGACAAAACCGGCACTTCCTTTGAGTTCCTCCCAGTTCTTGACTGGATTGGCTGTCATCACAATAGACTGCTGCTGTTGGTCCAAAAGGCACTGAAGTCTAAACTACATCTCCCAGAGTCACTGCCCATACAATCCTCTTGTGGCTGGCTCAGATTATGAGTCCAAGTTCTGATTCGTCCAAGGCACCATTTTAGACTAGCTTACCCCACACTGATTGGTCCAGTTCAGCAGTTCCAAAACTAGAATGGGGAACTAGCAGACACAGTTCTGACTGCAAAAGCAGGTTAGACAAACTGTAATTTCATTATTACTCTAAATAATTTCTGGCAAACAGTTACATCTTTCAGATAGGTTCCTTTGCACTCTAGTGACTGCAAAATGAAGTGAATTAGCAGCAGCTCGAGTGGTACTCAGAGAAGCACACAGTCCCCCCATACAAACTAATTATGTCTGCAAGCAGACAGCTCTTAAAGAGACAGTACCAGAGGCTCTAAAAACACTCACTGATAAATGGCTTAAATGCCAAACACCATTCAGGCTTGGAGCATTCAAGCAAGCTCCTGGAAGTCTTTTGGGAACCCCCATTTGCAGGGGGGTTACACCAGGATAAATGTCTTTGCAGCCCCGGACAATCATCAGCTTCCTCTATTCTACTGCAGACCCCTCTTTTGGGGTCTGTTCCTCAAGATGTTCTCCTGTTGGATTGGACAAGCAGGTTTCTGTCTGCTTTTCCTCCTTTTCCTCTAATATTCAGAGTTCTGGTCAAGATCAGATCTCAGCCTTGCACTGTGATTCTAGTGGTGCCAGACTGGGCCAGGCAGCCTTGGTACCCCCTACTACTGTCAATGTCAGTGACAATTCCACTTTGTCTTCCCTGACAGTTCAATCTTCTCACCTCCTCACAGGGGAGGATACTGTATCCCAACCTTCAGACTCTCAGACTCAAAGCTTGGCTCTTGAGGAACTAGAATATGCCAGTCTGCATCTTTCCCAGTCAGTCCTGGACATTCTTAAGGTTAGTAGGAAGCCTTCTACTAGAAAAACTTACAATTCCAAATGGAAGAGATTTGGTTTCTGCTGTTCTCAGATGCATATTCAGCCTGATTCAGCTGACATTGCCATTGCTTTGGATTATTTGGTGCATCTTAACAGTTTGGGCCTTGGGCCTACCAACCTCAAAGTGCATTTTGCAGCTATCTCTGCCTTCCTTTCAGCTGGAAAAGGCTCTTCTCTAGCCTCACATCTAGTTTTCAAGAAAATTTTAAAAGGTCTGGTTCATATCAATCCTCCCTTTAGGGATCCTACTCTTGTTTGGGATCTGAATATCTGTATTGCACAGCTTATGCAGTCCCCTTTGAACCATTAGCTTCAGCTGAGCTAAAATACTTGGCTTGGAAGACTGGGTTCTTAGTAGCCATTACCTGAGCTAGGAGAATCAGTGAATTACAGGCCTTATCAGTGGAACCTGATTTCATTTCATTTCACATGGATAAGGTGGTGCTTCGAGCAAACAGAAAGTTCCTACCCAAGGTGGTATCAGACTTTCATTTGAACCAATCTGTGTCATTGCCTGTATACTTCACTGACCATTCTTCCTCTGGGAAGAGAAAACTGCACAATCTTGATGTTAAAAGGGCCCTTAGTTATTACATAGAACACACTAAGGCTCATAGAAATGACTGTTCACAACTATTCCTCACTTATGGGGAAGTGGGAAAAGATAAACCTGCACACTAAGAGAACTATTGCCAGGTGGATCGTCTCTTGTATCCAATTCTGCTACTCAGAATTAAGGAAAGAGCCACCCTCAGGCCTGATGGCTCACCCCACCAGAGGAACATCTGCTTCGGTCGCAGCAGCTAGAGACATACCCTTAGTGAAAATCTGTAAAGCAGCCACCTGGAAAACTGTTCACACATTTACTAAGCATTATTCTCTTGACATCCAGTCAAGAAGTAATGCTAAGCTTGGCACAGCAGTGTTGCAGATCCTGTTCCCAAAATAGGTTCTGTAACTCCTTCCTCCAAGGGGGTACTGCTTGGTAGCCTGCATATAGTCAGAATACAGCAAGACTTCATGTTGTTTGAAGAAAAATAGACTCAGCATAGTAATGTTGTTTCTTCTAATGGAGTCTTGCTGTATTCTGACCTCCTTCCCTGCCTCCCCTCCTAGAACCTAGTTGTTTTGGGATGTGGGTTGGCGGGTGCAGTGCTGCACCCCAGGGGTATACCTAGGTCACCTGTTCTTTAAAATATTTTTTTCATTGTTCTATTTACCTATATATTATTCAGTATACTATCTGCTTGGATTCTTTTTGGGGTTCTCAACTTGAGTCTTTTGGGCCCTAATAACTTGTTTACTGCCTTTTGGCACAAATGTCTAAATAATTTCTATTTGATAGTTAGTTAACATAGTGCTCGTAAGAATCTGACAGTTACATTGAAGAGTACCTGGGACAGAGATTTGAAAACCGAGCTTGAGCTCAAAGTTCTATGCCCTGGCATAGAGTTAACCCTTTCCTCTCCGGAGCAGTTCAAGTGCTGGGGCTAACTGCATATATTCAGAATACAGCAAGACTCCATTAGAAGAAACAACATTACTATGGTGAGTAATTTTTTCTTGCTTCTCAGTCTTAACAGTTCCTGCTTCAATGCAGGATTTCTTTGGCAGAACATTCTACATAACAATGGAGCGGCAGCAAAATAATCCAAACAACATAAGCATAATGCCACTCTGTATCCATAATCCACCTATCTAAGTGGACATTATTTTGTATTAAACTACCATTTTAAACATTTCCAAACATCCCTGCATCATATACATAAAAATGGCATAATCATTAACTTAATTAAGCACTGCAGCACTTTAAACTCATAATATGGCACCAAATGCACAATATGCACTTTATTTAACCAGCAATTTATATACTTAAAGGCACTTTAAATCTTTTGGTACTAAATACCATAAATCAAATGCACCTTATTTCATTCCTGTCAGCTGGCCTTAGCCTGGTGCATTATTTTGGGGAGTTATTGATGAGGGATGGAAATATAGAAATTAGAAATAAAACTTGTAGGAAAAAGTTTAGTGAAAGAAAAGACTGACATAGGTGGCCAACCTATGCCGGGGCAGAAAAAGGAAAAGTATAGTATAGAAAGATACTGTTGAGTAACGGATTTCAGTAGGAGAAATAAGATAGGAAAGGCATCCCTCCACCGGAGTTATTGGACTGGGAGAATGCAGTTCTGCCACACAGAGCAGCAGTCTACTCTCTGTAAAGAAAATCCTGAATTGAAACCAAACAGCAGCAGGAGAAAGGGCCTTTGTCTGTTGAGAGATCCCCCACCAACTCCACATCGACCGGCGGAGAGTGCAGGGAGGAACCCGACAACTCTGAGGAGTCATTAAAGAGGGGTTGACCACCTGAATCCCCACTGACACTCCACAGATGGTCAGGGGTGACAGTGACTGACAGCTGATGAGAAAGTCCCTTGGTCGGCTGAGACTCCTTGGTTGGAATGCCAGTCGGCAGCTGTTTAGGTAGCCGGCTCCACCAGAATCATTGGAGATGCCGGGGTCAGCCGAGCCAGGACTGCCTTGGTCTGCTCCTTAGGCGCAGAAGGTGGCGTCCTGTCAGGCAAAAGCCAGGTGATGGCCGGTGTAGTACCCAGAGCTGGCTTCATTGCTTCAGCTGTTGCCACATGAGATCCGGAAAGCGTTGATTCAACTTGCACTGAAGCCTCTTCTCACCTGAGAAGGATGAGAATAAAGAGTAGCGGCAGTGCTGCTTTCCATGGTGTTGAGCGTGGGAGCACTGATGTCAGTGGGAACAGCTCAACCCATGGGAAGAAGACCAAGACCTTGGCCTTGATCACCGGGGACCAATGGCGGGGCTCAGAGGCAGTTGGTGAATGCCGAGGCTCCTCCGGATTTTAGTCATTGACCAGAGGCAGTGGGTCAGTGGACTGAACCATTCCAACGGTCTGAGTCAGGACCGGAGTCCTGGAAAAGGAAGTGTCAGCCTCTCCAGTTGACAAAGTTGAGAAAAATCTTGGCTGGAAGATCAGCCAGCATCTCAGCCAACTGGCCTGACAGGGTTACTGTGGATCCAACATTCTGGGCTGATGATTTAACTGAAGTCGGATCCAGAGAAGCACAGGAATCCAAAGCTCTCAACCAAGAGCACTCCCAATTCCACAAACGTCAAGGAGACCAATTTTTGGACTCTTTCTTTGACTTGTATTTGTGCCCAGAGGGTCCCTGACTGAGGGTTGGCAAGGACTGGCACAATTCTTTTAAGGATCCCATGAAAGTTGAACCCAGCCGGAGTGGCAGGAAGGCAGCTGACAAAGAGTAGTGGGAAGTGGCATTGGCCGCAGACTTCTCAAATGCTGCAAGCTATTCAGTGGACCCAACAGCGTTGGAGACCACCCAGTGGGCATCCCTAGATTTGACTGTTGGGTTCCATTCACTCAGTCAGCCTAACTTGAGTTGGGTGAGATGGTCCTCGAGAATGGTAGGATGGAAAGTTCGACAAATGTCGCAGGCCTGGGGATCGTGCTCATGCCCCAGGCAATAGATGCATGTGGCATGCGGGTCCATTCAGGACATCTTCTGCCCACAAAAGAACCAACAGAACCCAGAAGCAGACTTGTCATCCATCATGGTCATGATGATTGAGCTGAAGACAAAAAGTATTAAACTTTTTAGGAAGTAAATCCATAGATTTAGTTGCAAGGGCCTACAAAGCACAAGAGCGGTAAGGAGGGAACCTGCTTCTTCCAGAGGAAAGGAAGATCTGGCATCATGGGGTGGAGCTGAGGGAGTTACCACCTGGATGGGTGGAAGGAATCAGCTTGAAGACGTTTCTGGCAAATCTTAAAGGGAAAGGCAACTGCCAGAAGTGTGGCTAGAACATCATATCCACATCCCTAGAACTGCCTGTTTCTACTGGACTGAGAAAATAAGAAATGTTTTCATAATTACTGCAATTTCCTTTTCTGTTAGCTCCAACATCATCAGTGGGTAGTCATTACAACTGGATTATAGTGCACCCCTACTATGGCAATCGCGCAGCCCAAACCTTAGAATGTTGGGCACATAACGATTCCGGACAGCAGCAACTCTCCAGCCACTAGTGTCCACGCAGTTCCTTTAAATATGTAAATACCACACCAGTAGATCAAACACCAAAATCCCACAATTTAGCAGTCTACATATATGTATCTCTGGCCAAAATAAAATACTGTAAGTAGTGGCCTACCTTGTCAGATGACAGAGGGAGAGTGAATGCAGTTTTTCCTGCAACCTGCGACTTGGCCAAATCATCCAGTGGTGTATGTTGTCAGATCAGAAAGAGAGAGGAGCTGAAAACTGGTGTTGCAATTTCTGCTTCTTGGCAGGATCTGCATCAGCAATTCTACTTGGAAGAAAAAAAAACATTCATTACGTAGCAATGAAAAACTGCATGAAGTGCAAACACTCACCTGCAACAAAGGAGGCTCCCCTGGTTAACCTAAAAACTGAATCTGTTAAATGTGCGTGACAGCAAGTAGTATTGTAATGTGGAACTGCTACATTTTTTTTACTTGTCTATATAGGCCTAGGTGCAGCAGGAAAACCATAGAAAGATGTCCAAACTGACTCCCAAACATGTATTAAAACTAGTCATCAGACATCCTGCACGGCATATTGGACAACATTCTCTGACAGAAGCAAGGCTACCAGGCGGGCCCCATTGACAATGTTGGAGCTAACAGAAAAGAAATTACAGTAAGTATGAAGAAATTTCTTCTTTCTCTGGTGCTCCACACTGTCAATGGTTAGTCATTACAATTGAGTTCTAAGAAGCAGTACCCAGAGAAGAACGTGGAGCGGAAGAATATTTTCCCATACGTCAACCACATATAGGAAAATGAATTTACCTGCCAACTGCCACCTACAACACTCTGTGACCAGAGGCTGCATCAACAGAGCTCAGAACATACAAACTACAAGTCTGGAGTAGGTCTGGGCAGGAGGAGCTTGAAAGTGCCTTATAAAACTCCAGAACAGATGTCCCACCCTTCTGTGTCCAGGAGATGGCTGTAGTTCTGTTGAAGTAAGTCTGAAGAGAACTGAAGGCCCCTTATTAACTGCAACATAAGGCCTGGGAAAGTAGGCCCTCACCCACCTAGCCAGGGTGGTCTAGGAGAATTCTGACCCCTGCCTGGGCACTCCAAAAGGAAAGAACAACCTGACAGAGTTCCAGAACTCAACAGTCTGACTAAGGACTGTCCTAATGGCCCGTTGCAACCTACATTGCACCACTCCTGTTTCTTAGGGTGAGAAATATGTGGACCGAAAAAACAGAAGAGAGATTTTTTTCCCCCGAGGAAAGGGTGAAGAAAAAATTCGGAACGAAAATGGGACTGTTCTGAGCAACACATTGTCTGAATGCATGATGAAGCATGGTTCTTTAAAGAACAAAGCCTGGAGCTCACCTAGGCTCCCAGTTAGGGACATAACAACTAAAGCAATACACCTTGCCAGAAAGCCCAGCCAAAGACACCGATGAAAGTGGTTCACAAGGCTCTTAACTAAGAACATTCAGGACCAGATTCAGATCCCATGGAAGAACTGGAAATCAGAAAAGAGGCCAGCTCCCAAAAAAAAACTCCAGAAAAAACTAAAGATGGCCCATATGCGAGCATAAACCATTGATGTAGAATTCTTCCTGGAGCATCAGGGACACTACCACCTTCTTAGAGAAAACTAGTGCCAGGAAGTTCCTCCTTTTAGGAGGCAGGCTGTGAGTCATATTGCTACCGAACTTGGATGCAGGCTGGGGCCTTGATATAGAAGATCCCATCACACAAGAAGGCGAAATAGAGTGCCTTGAGTGAGGTTCACCAAGATCAAGAACTGCGACCTTCTCAGCCCCTCCAGGGGAAGTGGAGAAGGATCCTTCTTAACTGCCCCAGACTGCAAGGATCTTGGAAGGGGAGAGGCAGAGAGGAGAAAAAAAAGGAGTATGCATTGGCAGGCTCTATACATGTGACAAGATGTACACCACTTTTGACCATTGAAAACAGTTGTGGCTGAAGAACCGCTGAAGTTATGAATTCTGGTTGGTTGCAAACAGATCAATCTGAGTACGACTGAACCTCTGACACTGGAGGTCAAACACTTCTGGGCTCAAAACTCCACTTCCATGGATGAACATTTTCATGACTTAGCCAGAGCCTGAAAGAATAACTCCCCTGGCACAAGAACTACTGAAAGGGAGAGGAGAGACTCTTCTACCCACAGCATGCCCCAACTCCTCGAATTGCCTCTTCAAACAACATGAAGTCTTGCTGTATTCTGACAATCTGTAGCAGTTAGCTCCAGCCTATAAACTGCCCTGGAGAGTATAGGGTCAATTTTCTATGCAGTGCATAGAACGTTGAGCCCGAGCTCAGTTGAGGTCTCTGTCTGCAGCACTTTGAAACCCAACCATCAGATTCTTTACTCCGCCTCACTGAATAGTCGCTCCGGAGATTTCTCCTTCTGCTCGGTTCAAAGTCGGTTAAAGTTGTCGGTTCATTCCGAATTTAAATCTGAAATTAATTCCGCATTGTTGGTTCAGGCTCTGTTTGCAGTACCGTGAGTACTTAAATAGTTTTCTGTTTAGTTTGTGGAAATTGTAAAACTTGTTCGATCGGTTCTGCTGAACCGATCCATTAGTTTGATTTTTATGAAATGGAATTTGAGGAGGAGGGGGACTATGAACAAGATGATGACTATGATGGAGCAGAAAGTCTGGATGTTCCTATTGACATCTTCCGAGACAGACCTTCTGGTGTTTCCCCTCCTAGGCTCTCTGAGTCCCTTCCCCACTATCTGTTCTACAGGAAAGTGGCTGAAACTCTCCAGTTCCATATGGAGGAAGCTACAGATGATCAAGAGGAGCATGATTTTGTTGAAATGATGGACATCCCAGAGTCCAGGAGGCTGTCTATTCCCCTGCACAAGTCAGTTGGGAAACAGACACAAAAAATTTTAAGGTCTCCTAATTCTGTACTTCCTGTTGATAGAAGAATGGACAAGATGTATACTTTATCAGGCTCAGACACAGAGTTTTTCTACCAGCAATGCAGCCATGTTGGGGTCATGCAGGCTGTAGCCTGTGACAGGGCTAATGTTTCCTTGGCTTCACCCCCCCCCCCAAGATAAAGACTCCAGGAGGATGAATGACTTGGCAAAGAAGCAATACATGGCATCCTCTTTGGGACTCAGGCAGGCTAATTATATGGCCTATGCAGCCAGGTACCAGAAGTCCAGGTGGGACACTGTACTGGCACTGGCTAAACAGACCTCCCCCCAGCTGGCCAAGGAGTTGAAGGAGGTGGCTGCAGATGGGATTGAGGCATCTAAGGTACAGTTTCATGCTGCTGTGGACTCCAATGATGTGTCTTCAAGAGTCAAGGCTACATCTGTGGCTCTTCGGAGAATGGCTTGGCTCAGATGTACTAGCCTCTCACAGGACACCCAGGCTAAGGCCATGGATTTCCCTGTGGAAGGTAATTCTCTGTTTGGGAAGCAGACAGAGAATTACATGAAGAAGATGGAGGAATATAGGACCACTTATAGGAGTGCACAGGCCAAAGAGAGGCAGACAACTCCTCAGAGGCAGCAATCCAGGGGCAGGGGCAGGCCTTTTCATAGGCCTTTCTGCCAAGCACAGGCCTTCTCTCCCTTTTCACAGAGGGGGCTTTTCAGAGGGAGAGGCAGAAGGGGGATGAGCAGGGCTGCATCCACTCCTCAGCCTAAGGCCCCTGCCAAGCAGACACCCTGATGGGCCTGCCTGGGTCAACTCTCCTATCCCTGTAGGGGGCAGGCTGGCTTACTTCATCCAGGACTGGGTGTCTGTTATTTCAGACAAGTGGGTCCTGAAAGTAGTAAGCCAGGGACTGGTTCTCAGCTTCAAAAAATTTCCGAAGATGAGAGCCAGATCTTTTCCACCTGCATGTCTCTCCAAAACCATTGCCATAGAGATAGAGGTTTCATCTCTTCTGGACTTATAAGCCATAGAGAGAGTTCCTACCCTACACTGGGGCAAAGGTCAGTACTCCAGGTACTTCCTTACCCCAAAAAAGACAGGGGAGTGGTGACCCATCCTAGATCTAAGATACCTGAACAAACATCTTTTCAAACCAAGGTTCAAGATGGTGACTCTAGGAATAATTCTTCCCTCTCTAAGACAAGGGGACTGGCTAGCCTTCCTGACCTCAAAGATGCCTGCTTTCACATCCCCATTAGGTGCTCCCACAGAAAGTACTTCAGGTTCAAGTTGCCCTCAGGCCATTACCAGTTCAAAGCAATGTCTTTTGGCCTAACATCAGCTCCAAGGGTTTTCACAAAGTGCCTGGCAGTAGTAGTGGCCTTTCTAAGAAGGCAAAAGATTTCCATTTTTCCATATCTGAACAATTGGCTCATAGTGGGTCAGTCTCTAGGCCAAGTCAAGTCAGACCTGCAAGTGACCCAGCAAGTGCTCACTTCCCTGGGATTTCTTCTCAGCCTCCCCAAGTCAGTTCTCGAACCAGTGCAGCTTCTTACCTTTATAGGGGCAGATCTAGATACTGTCAAAGCAAGAGCCTTTCTTCCCCTGGAAAGGGCAAGACTTCTTACAGAACTGGCTTCTTCCTTCAGACTTCAGGTGTCCTGACCAGCAGGGCACTTCCTTCAGCTCTTGGGTCACATGGCAGCTTCTACAGCAGTGGTCCAATGGGCAAGATTCCAGATGAGTGACATTCAGTTCCATCTGAAGGCATTTTGGTCCCAAAGGAAGGATCCTCTTACCAAACTGATTCCAGTGACTTGAACACTGATCCAAGCTCTTCAATGGTGGCAGGATCAGGACAATTTAAGGCAAGGGGTCCCATTTGTCACTCAGACTCATTCAGTGGTCCTTACCCGGATGTTTCCTTTTTGGGGTGGGGAGCTCATCTGGGGGCTCTCACAGCCCAGGGACTGTGGTCCCCACAGGAGTCCCTTCTTCATATCAATCTCCTGGAACTCAGGGCAGTTTTTCTGGCCCTGCAAGCTTTCTCTCAGTCTGGGCAAAACAAGGTGGTTCGGGTCAGAACAGACAACACCACAACCATGTGGTACATCAACAAGCAGGGAGGCACTCGGTCTACGGCCTTGTGCACGGAAGCCATGAAATTGTGGTCCCTGGCTTATTCCCTGCAGACCTCTCTAATAGCAGTCCACCTTCCAGGGAAGGACAATGTGCTAGCAGATGCACTGAGCAGGATCTCCCAGGGCCATCACAAATGGTCCCTGGATCCCTTGGTGTTGAAAGTGATTTTTTCAAGGTGGGGCACTCCACAGATAGACCTCTTTGCAGCCCCAGACAATCACCAACTTCCTCTGTTTTGTTGCAGACCCCCAGACTTGGGTTCAGTCCCACTGGATGCTCTGATTTTGAACTGGGAAGGGAAATTTCTGTATGCCTTCCCTACCTTGCCTCTACTGTTCAAGGTTCTAGTCAAGGTAAGGTCACAACCTTGCAAAGTGATTCTGATTGCTCCAGACTGGGCCAGACAGCCTTGGTACCCCCTGTTGCTGTCTCTAGTGGTCCATCTTCCCCTGTCTCTTCCCAGGAATTACAACCTGTTAACCTCCTCTCAGGTGAGGATTTGGTACCCCAATCTTCGGTTTCTCAATCTCAAGGCATGGATCTTGAAGAGTTAGAGTATGCAGATTTGCACCTGTCCCAGGGGGTTCTGGATATTCTCAAAGCCTCTCAAAAGCCTGCCACCAGAAAGACTTATGACTCCAAATGGAAAAGATTCAGCATTTGGTGTTCCAAGAAGCATATCTCTCCAGACACTGCTGAATTGCCTACAGTTCTGGATTATATGGTCCATCTTAATGGCCTAGGCCTCAGACCAGCTACTCTCAAGGTACACTTGTCAGCTGTTTCTGCTTTTCTGTCAGTGAGGAAGCCTTCCTCACTATCATCTCATCCTGTGTTCTGTAAATATTTCAAGGGATTGCTTCATACCAATCCTCCCTTTAGGGATCCTGCCCTTGCCTGGAACTTAAATGTTTGCATTGCTCAACTTACCCAACCTCCTTTTGAGCCTATGTCCTCAGCAGAACTTAAGTACTTGACTTGGAAAACTGTGTTTTTGGTAGCCATTACCTCTGCCAGACATATCAGTGAATTGCAAGCCCTGTCAGCGGAACCTGATTTTATCTCCTTTCATAGAGTTAAAGTGGTCCTTAGAATCAATAGGAGGTTCTTGCCCAAAGTGGTTTCAGACTTCCACTTGAATCAGTCTGTGTCTCTACCTGTCTTCTTCACTGATCATTCTTCCTCAGGAGAGAGAGGAGGCTACACAGTTTAGATGTTAAAAGAGCCCTTAGCTACTACATAGAGTGTACCAAGGGTCACAGGTTTGATTCCCTCCAGTTGTTCTTCACTTATGGGGAAGTGGGAAAGGGCAAACCTGCCACCAAGAGAACTATTGCCAGATGGATTGTGTGTTGTATACAATTCTGCTATGAGAAACTGGGAGAAATTCCACCCTCAGGCCTGAGGGATCACTCTACAAGAGGTACAGCTGCTTCCCTGGCTGCTGCCAGGGGTATCCCTCTGTTAGAAATTTGTCAAGCAGCCACATGGAAAACAGTCCATACCTTTACCAAGCATTACTCTCTGGATCTCCAGGCTAGGAGTGATGCTAGGTTTGGCGCAGCAGTACTTCAGAGCCTATTCCCAAAGTAGGTTCTGTCCCTCCTCCAGGGAGGTACTGTTTGGTAGTCTGCACATTGTCAGAATACAGCAAGACTTCTTGTTGTTTGAAGAAAAAATTACTCACCTTAGTAATTGTGTTTCTTCTAATGGAGTCTTGCTGTATTCTGACCTCCCTCCCTGCCTCCCCTCTCAGAACCTGGTTTTTGGGAAGTGGGTGGGCAGGCACAGTGTTGCACCCCAAGGGTGCTTCTTGAACACCTTCCTTTTTATCTGGGCGGTTTTGTATTATTATCTTTATTTTAGATAGGTTTTGGTTTTGGATTTCCTGACTTGAGTCTTCCTTTGGGACTCCAAAACTTTCTGTTGCCAGTTGGCTAGTTAAAAATTTTACAGTTTCCACTTAGCATAGTCAGTGAGTGTTTGCTCATAAGAATCTGCTGGTTGGGTTTCAGAGTGCTGCAGACAGAGACCTCAACTGAGCTTGAGCTCAACGTTCTATGCACTGCATAGAAAATTAACCCTGTACTCTCCGGGGCAGTTTAAAGGTTGGAGCTAACTGCTGCAGATTGTCAGAATACAGCAAGACTCCATTAGAAGAAATACAATTACTAAGGTGAGTAATTTTTTCTTCCCTTCTGATCCATCATCTAGTCATAGGACTGCAACTGCAACACCTCCAGAGTCCTGGCCAATGATTTCCTAACCAATGGAGCAGATGGTGCTGTAAAGTGCAGATCATCCAGGAAGGGATAGACAAGATGTCCCCCGATGAAGAAGAGACACCAGGACTTTGAGTTCCTTGAGAAAACCCCAAGACTGGGGCCAGCCTAAATGAAGCAACTTACATTGGAAAAACTTTCCCAGGACAGAGAACCCAAGGAACCTCTAAGAGACTGTTGGATGTGAATGTGGAGATACACATCCCTCAGACCCTTAGCAGTAAGACAATCCCCCAGCTGGACAGCCCGAATGATTAAATGCAATGGCTCCATCTTGAAGGTCATGTGGAGAACAAACTTGCTTAAATGTTTCAGGTTCATGCAAAGGCCTAAACTCCCCCCCCCCCACCTCAATTTCTTGGAAACTAGGAATAGGTGGCCTTGCTTGTTGGGGAAGGGGTACTGGCATAATCACCCCTATAGGCAGAGATGTTCCAGGGCTTGAAGCACAGTTAGAGTCTTCCCAGATCCCTGGGTAAATGGAAACATCAGAAAAAAATGCCTCTTGAGGGAATTGTTGAAAACTACGCTGCCTAGCCTAATGCCAAAATTTTCTAAACTCAAAGCATCTCTTGATATCTGGACCCAGCTTGAGAAGAAAAACTGTGTAGTCTTCCACCCAGAGAAAGAGGCAAATATGGTCCCATGGACCCTTATTGTGAGGAGCTCACTTTTTTACCTGAGTCTGTAATTCGTCTCCAGCCCAGGGTTCCTCAGCTACTACTGCTCCTGAAACCAGAATAGACTCCTACTACTACTACTCCTATGGTTCCCAAGGCTCTGAAAGGGATGAAAAACCTTTCTGGACTGCGTCTGTCGGCTGCCTCCCTGACCTTCTGGAGTTAAAGTGGCCCTTGGAGTTACTTTAACACTGGAAGAGTAGTAAGCAGTAGTAAACATTTTATTTTTATACAGGTAATACATGCCACTTGGACTATTGTCCAGTTTACAAGACAGACCTGTGTTTTAATTTGCTAAAGTTTCAGGACATATAACAAGGCATACAATTCTAAGTTATCCAAACAGGGAGACAGACAACATTCAGCTCAGTATAAAATGCATATATTAATCAACTTACATAAACTAAAATACTTAATTTATATAACGAACAATAACATAATCTTTCACATCACGAATATTGAAAAGTGCCATGCTCAACAAATACTTGCAAGGTACATCAGCAGAAGAATAGCCACTAACAGTTATAAGTATGAACCATCTGTTCTTTTATGGCATGAACAAATGCGGAGTAACTTGATATAACCTTGATTTCTGGAGGAAGAGAATTCCAGGCAATAGGTGCTCTATGGACTAAAGTCCTATCCCTATGTTTATTACAGGTTTTCCCCACAGTTATTTTGTTCAAATGCACAGATCTTGTTAGTACCCATTTTGAATTCAGGTTTGCTGGAAATAAAAGTTTTGAGATAGGGTGATTCAAACAAACATTTTCATCTTACATATTAAAGTCAACCAGTGACAAGAATAAGCAGTTTCTGATGATAACCAATTCAATCTACCAAGAAGTGTGCAATGGTGAGTTCTGTAGTTCCCCTTCAAAACAAATCTTGCTTGATGGAAATAGGTTTTATCCAAATAAAACCAGATGCAATTTATTAGCAGTTCTATAAATTAGTTCACCATATCTCAAAACTGGGATGATCAATTGTTCTGTAAACTTTTTCCTATCCTTTAACATCTAGCATTTGGAGGTCCGCCTTAGGACCCCTAACCTTTTATTATGTTGGCTTGCCGCGCTTGCGCACAAGTCAACATCGTGGGACAGTGCAGATTTGGAGGCGCAGCCACTGTTGGGTGAACACAGGGCACGTATCAGTAGGTGTGTCCCTCATTCCCCAATCAGCCTGCATGCCAGCACCACACCATGCATGCTAATGTGGCGAGCACATCTAAGGAAAAGTCCACTGCAATCTGAGCAAAGCTCATCAGACACAGCGGACCCTTCCTGCGTGCTCGCCACATTAGCAGCATGGCGGACGACCTCGGGGGTGCCCAATCCCCCAGCTGTCTTTCTGTGGCCATACAAATTTGCTGACGGGAGCCCACTCCCCCATCGGCATAGCCAGCCCTCCATTTCCTATATGCCGGTGGCCCAATCCCCTCGGTTCTTCCCCGCTTTCATTGTTTGCCAGCGGAGGGCCCTCCCTGTTGGCATAAATCAACCCCGCATTTCTTATATGGCGAGAGGGTGCCCAATCCCCTCAGCTCTTGCCACCCGGCTGTCATTGTGTGCAGCCAGGGTGCCCAATCCCGTTAGCATAAACTCACCCCCATTGTCTGCCAACGGGCATCCAATCCCCATCGGCTGCAGCAATCCCCTCCAAAACAGTTGGGTAGCACGCTGGGAGCCCACCCCAGCGTGCCAAGTTCCTAGAAAAAACTGTCCCGCAATGTTAGTTTTTTTTTCCTGTAACAAAAAAGGTCCCTCGTAGTCTCCTGCCCCAACCTGCACCCACCCACTGCATCCTGCCTTCCCACACACCCCCTCACCCCATACATACCTCCGGAGTCCGGTGCGATGATTTTCAGTGGACCGGGAACACGTCTGCACTCTTCAAAGCAGACCACGAACTGAGGAAATGCCGGTAAGCTGTATAATGGAACGAATAGAGTTTTTTCAACTTTGCTGCATATCTCCGGCATTTGTTGGAATTTTGGCACCAAATTTTCAACATGGGGTTTTTGGGGCCCCTCCTCATGAATTATATCACTGTCATGGCATTAATCGGCCTTGAAAGGTGATTTTGCAGTCACTGCACAAAATCACCTTTCGGGACCCATTAATGAAATGATAGTGCCAGTGTTCATGAGGTGGCCTCTCGAAAAGCCTATATTCCAAATTTGGTGGAAAAAAGCCAACAAATGCCTGTTTCATGAGCATGCGTTGCGCAGTTGCTATGTAGGCTCGTAACTTCATGCATTCGCAATATTTTAATGCCAGATTTTCAGCACTGTCATTTTTATACACCTACTTGTGAACAGTGCAGCTGTCATTTTCCACATCCTGCCAGAAATGTGTTTCCGCACTCCTGGTGCACAATAGCGCAGTTGCTGTGGGAAATCAGTGTTTGGGTCAGATTATGAAAATGACAGTGTTACAGTTCATGAGCAGAGGTCCTAAAATACCTGTGTTGAATTTGGTGATGATACTCCATAAAATGACTGTGTTACGAGCGTGTGTTGGCAGATAGCACGCACGCTCGTACCGTCATGCATTTGTGATATTTTCACTCCAGATTTTCAACATTGCCATTTTTTTGTACCTCCTCATGAAAAGTATGGCTGTCATTTTTCACATCCTGGGCAAAATGTGTTTTCGCACCTGTGGCACCAAATGGCACAGTCGCTGTGCAAAAATCACCTTTCAGCTAACGAACTGATAGTGCCACTGTTCATGAGATAGGGTCACAAAAAGTCCATGTTGAAATATTGGAGTGAAAATGCCTCAGGCGTTAGGATTTCCAACCGTAACGCCCTACCCTGTAGAGACTGACAGGTGTCAGGGGTGTGACTTGGGATTGTCGGACGTAATGCTCACGCCATTCCACCCCAACCCCCACCCTGCAGCCAATGACAATCATCAAGATGTGCCTTGGACGCTTTGGCTCCAAAGTTCACCCCACTGTCCTATATTGCACCCATCTCAATGTATTTCCTTATGGAATGGGGTGAGCGTAAAGCCCGAAGACCCCAATGCACACCGCGACACTTGTCGGTGTCTGCAGGATAAGGAGAGGTGAAATGGTATGAGCACTTTGGCCAGCACCCAAAGGGACACCCCAATGCCTGTCAGTCTCTGCAGTGTGGGGGTGGGTTGGCATCAGTTCAATACTTCACTGCCATTCCTATTATGCATCTCTCTAACTCCTGCACTACCAATGTCAATGCCAGCAAGCTAACATTCGGCATTGACAAATGCTAGTTCACTTTCTTTACAGTGGCTGAAATATATTAGTTAAAAGTCAAATGATGATCAAAGATCAGCACCAAATAGTTATAATCCTCTACTTGTTCTAACTTTGTCAAGTTTTTTGTCCGAATTTGAATTTGAGAAGGGATACTTCTCTTTTTAAGTGAGAATTTCATACATTTTGTTTTCTTTATGTTCGTAGGGCCCTTTTAACCCTAAATTCTGTCAAAGCATCATCCAGGTCCCAACTAAATAACAAAAACCTCCCTTGCAGTCAAAGGTAAACAGCAGGTCTTTTAAGCTTGATCAGCTACCCGATGCCAAACCACACACCTCACACAGACAACACCATGTGATAGGCAGAATGAGCTGGCAAGCTCAAAACTTCTATACAATATATGTTTTCTACTGTTGCAACCCTTAGGAAGGTGGAGGCCATGGATACCAACTGCAACATGCCTGCCACCTCCAAATGTAAAGGTATGATGCTGCTCTGGAGTGCATCCCACAAGTTCAAGGCTCAGGCAGCAATAAAGGAGGCATAGGAGGTGTGCAGGTTCATGCCGTGGGATGGCGAAGGGCTCTTTTATATGCAGTATGCACTTGCTGATATGCGAATTTGAGAGGACCAAGGGCCCCTCAATAGGAATACAAGTGTTTCTGACGGAATCATAAACTGCCTCATCTGCCGAGGAGGGGGTCACCTATGAGTATATTCCTCAGTCTACATGCCTCAGCCATCAAGTAAGACAGAGACTTGGAAAAACAAACACGGGAGGGATAGAAATCCCCCTCTTCGGCTACAACCGCTCCCCTTCTTCCTCCTCCTCAGATGGAATGTCCCCTCCTCTCCTCATCTTGCAAGTTCTTCAAGTCAGGAATTTTCCCAAGATCCCCCCATCCTCATCTTGACTCTCATAAGGGCAGGGTCAGGGACTGCCTGAAGATCTAAAAAAGCAGCCCTATCCTGCTGTGGAGCACTTGGACATGCCTGTGTGGGCCTCTCCCCAATATAAGGGGCCCAGTTTGGGGACGGGTGTGAATGATGGGATGTCCTATGGAACATCATGGCACTAAAGCTCTCCTAAGAGCAACAACAATTAACGCAATTCTACTTGCCACTGCCAACTGGTACACCAGGTGCCCCCCAGCTTGAAGGTGCAACAGTGGAGGGAGGGACTGTAAAAGACATATTAGCTTGTGAAACACAAAAAAAGGGAGGGGGAAAAAAGAACCCATTGTAGACGGTCGCATTACCCCCTTGTGGGTCTTACATCTTTCAATGGTTAGAGGTCTCCAAATACCATGGTGCTAAGAAAAAAAAAAAAACTGCTGTAGTTGTAGCAGTGCTCCCATATTTATTTGAAATTTGCCCTGTAACTCCATTATTTTCCACATAAACAAAATGGCTTGCTCTGCTTTACTGTGTACTCAGTGCAAGTCTATGGGCAGAATGTTCCTCTAGATGGATCCAGATTACTGTAAAATACAATAAACCCTGAGGAACTGCCCAGCTATAAAAAGGATATTAAAGAGGACTGTTGCCATCAGTGCCAGCCCTAAGATGGGTGAAGGTGGCTAGGGAGGCCAAATAAGCTTCCGATCAGACACTCCTGCTACCAGAGAAAGATATCTAAGAGAAATAGATACTTTACTGGGGAAAATGTTGTATGTTGCCCGTCAGATTTTGCTACCAAATGAGAGATAAAGCTCCCTCATATCACAAACGAGCTCCATAGACTGTTTGAGGTGGAGCCTGGAGTGAGGGCAACATGACTTATACCGTCTCCCAGCAGACTCAGAATTAGCTCACTCACCCCACTGAAGCTTTGATTTACTTGTCTGTGACAGCCTCGCAGTGACTGATGAGATAAAGCCTGAGAGAGCGAGAGAAACAGAAACACACAAAATGTGGCATCTAGCACTGAGAGGTGCAGACACATCTACTCCCTTGAGGATACCAGTGTGATGTCATGATGTTAAGTGTAACATCTCCACGTCAGCAGGGGGCATGTGTCATAGTAACGTGTAAAAATCCGCGCCACAGGAGGGAGAGAGGCATGCACCCAACAGCAAAAAATGGCACAACTCCACAAAGCAGCCCAAAAACACAAGAAAACCACCATGAGAGGAAGGCAGAAAAAAGGCTGAAAAGTGATAGCAGACCCAAAAGTGGAGATCCTGCACCAAGCAGGGTGCCAGCTCCTCACACATCACTCCACAAGTCCTTCAACAAACATCAGGAAACACTGCCCTTCAAGTGCTAAAGCAACATTGAAATAAAATAGAGGATAATGGATGGGCAACAGTGAACAACAACGCTGTGTTCACTTCAAGAGGTTGTCATGACAACCTAGTAAACCTTAAGTGTGAAGCTCAAGAGGTTTACAGTTCTTATGAAACCTCAAGAAGTGAACTCAGCGTTGTTGTTTAACTGTTGCCCATCCATTATCTTTTATTGTGTAGTGGCAACAGCTAAACAAACACTGAGCATTTCTTGGTGCAGTTGTCCTTCCTGCACTACCTTCGTGAACATTGCGCTGCTGTTTAAGTTCCTCCCATCACCACCACCACCACAAGAACAAGCCTCGCTCTGTCCATGGTCCCCTGCTCTCACAAACTCATTTTTTGGAAAAAATAAATACAGCTACACGCACCTTCTATAGTACATCGGGAACTTGTCATTACATTGCCAGTTTTTATAAGTGCTGCTATTTTTCTGGGCCAGATCTCACCACCACAGACATTTCCTGAAGAGTTCAGCTTTGACTAAAGCGTATGCGCAAAGACGTTCGATGCTGTACCACTGATGTGGCTTACTCGTGATGGTACAACAGCAACATGACATCACATCGATGGTACAAGAAGTTTATCTTTCAATGGAATTGGATGCATAACAATGCTCTTCCATACACTATTAAATGAATAAATAATATTGCAGGTTTGAATAACCTCTACAAGGGAAACAGGGGGCTAAGAATGGAACAAATGAGGAACAGCTCCTGCAAAGGGACAAATGGGAGAAGCATTCCTCACATGCATGCTCCAAATGTTTTTCTTTTTACTGAATTTACTGAATTTACTGGATAAAGTAGGACAAAAGAAGGCTCAAGGCCCATCTAGATTGTCCTCCCTCAATAGTGGGACATATGGTTAAATATTATTATTATTATTAGGCCAATAACCAGAGATCAAGCCTAGTTTTGAAAATCTCAAAGTTAGCTGAATCTACAGCTGTGGGTGGTAAAGAATTCCAAGATTTTGCTGCCCTTATATTGAAAACGTTATCATATTTTTTGTTATTGGCCCATTCTACTTTTAGTTGATTAGAGTACAATTTTTTTTTCTGCAAATTCCAATCCACATATATTAAGTAACTTAGGATTGTGAACCAATTTATACATTAGAAGTAAATCTCCCCTTTCTCTTTTAATGGTGCCTATTTAAAAAGGAAAAGTACCTTTATCAGCAGCCTATTAAAGAAGCAACATCCAAAAGGAAGAACAAACCCAAGTACAGGAAACACAAATTAACATGCTAGAAAACACTAGGGAGGGGTAGGAGAGAGAAACTGACACTCAAAGACAGAAGGGGGCAAGAAAGCCCTACCAAATAGCAAGAAAGATCAATATTTACCTTAGACACCATCTTTTCTCCTCTTTTTTTTTTTGTTACTCTGACACCTCTGCCCAAACATATTCATACCCTGCCAAAAAGTGGCAGATGTGGCTCCCAGTCCAAGCACATGCAGTAGAAATGGGAGAAGCAGGTGAGGCAGTTTGAAAGTTACAGCTTAGCAAGCACAATTTTAATTTAAGAGTATTCCCTGACACCAGGAAACCTCTACCTGCTATGCAGAATTGCAACCCCAAGGCCTAACAGCTGAAAGCTACTTCAGAAAAGCTTGATAGATGTTTTGCCTTCAGTGGCACAGCTGAGACTGAGGAGTTGCTGCTGTCCAGAATCCTCATGTGCCCAACATTCTATGGTTTCAGCTGTGTCATCTCTCCTAGTAGGTGTGCACTATAACTCAGATGTAAAGACTACCCACTGACATTGTGGAGCACCACAGAAAGCTGCATGTTTCTGCTGGAGCAAGAATGCCATTCTGATTATAGTTTTGGAACGCTGTTTGTGAATGCCAAGATGAGCACTGTAGAAAATCAGAGAACCGCTTCTAACAATACAGGATTTTCCATCACAGAGCTTCAGACACAGCAAAAAAAAAAAAAAGCTTCTAAGTGCTCTACCAGGTGCTTGTGAACCAGAAAATGTCTCACGGTAGCGCGCAATGTCACTACATCTACGAGAGCATACCCAGCAGCGTGCATTTTTGCAAGGGCACAAAAAACTAAGGCAAAAGAAGCGGGAAGTGCCTAACTGAAAGGATAAGGTGCAAGACCCTGCTAGCAAACTTTCAACATTTATCCAACTCCCTGTGTGGCTCCACAGAGCTGGGAAAAATGCACTTCCAGCACTGTACAAGGGAAAAAAAATGACGTGCTATAAACCGGATCGGAAATTCAACCAATAACTACACACAAAAGAGAAAACACAGCGCTCTCAAAAGCATGCACAAGCTCCAACAGCACTTCAGACAAAAAAAAATAGCAAGCAGCCCAGTTTCACAAATAAAAATCACTCCACGCAATATTTAGACCCCCCCAAATGGAGCCCCAGCAAAAGGAGGAGGGAAAGAGGGTCTGATGTCCAGTAGCACACTAAGGAAAAGGAAAGAGTAGACAAAAAATGGTACAGTGTCCTTTGCCTGACTGTGCCCTTCCCCAAAATAAAAGTTAAATTACTTACCTGAGGCACTGGGGAAGTGCAGCTGAAGCCTTAACACCCTATACTAACGCAGTGGTGGGCCATCCCCAACCAATTCACACAGGCATTGGAAAATGGAGAAAAACATTTTTGCAGGTTATTCAGTTTGAAAGCAGCAGCTTAACAGGCACAATTTCTAGATATAGGGGTGCTTCTTGTCACCAGCTAGCCCTAACCTGCTACACAGTGCACAATCCTGACAATAAAATAACAAAGTAGCACAATCTTCTTCAGAGAAAATCTTCTATGCTGTTTACCCCTTAGTGGCACAGCAAAGACTGGGGATTCTTTGCTAGCCAGAATGTTCATGTGCCCAGCGTTCTATGCTGATTCACAGCTTTGAACTGTGCTGTGCCACTACGCCTAGTAGGGGTGCACACTATTCATGTGAAAAGACTTCCCATTCACAATGTGGAGCGATACAGAATATATACTTATGCATACAGAGTATGGTCGGATGCTGTTCCGCATGGAAATCCATGCCTGGAACAGCCTTGTTGTGCTGCAGTAGCGATGCCATGATGTTGTTGTGCTGCACTGAGGATGTCACTACTGCAGCACAACATCAAATGTCATTGCATGACTGCCTCGTTCAAACAGCGGCTTCAATCGCTGATGCAAAACAGCACTGGTGATCGTGAAAGTTGCGGTTTTTGGCAGTCGTGCTTCTAGCATATGTGGCGCTGAGAGCAACACATCCTGATGGGTGCCCATATATTATATGGTCACCCATACACAGAAAAACCTGTGTCCGACTCTTGAGGTTGCCTTGGCAACCAGTGGACCTCTCAAGCTTAGCTGTCAAGGTCTCTGGTTGCCACAGCAAACTCCTGAGACAGACAGGTTTGTTGCATATTGGTGACCGTACACAATCCTCTATATGTTTTATAAGTGTTTAGAATTTAGTAGTTGTACTATTTATAGTTGGTTTTATAGTTGTGTGTGTTTATTGTATGAATTTTGTATGGTCCGTTGTACAGGTGCGCCAAGGTTTGGAAGGGCGTTTTGATATAAAAACCTGTACCACTATTACAATAACAAACTAACTCAGCTCACTCACCCCAACAAACAGAACTAAAATAACAAAACTCAGTCTTAGTATACTGCATTAAATAAACTGTATATAATGTATGGGGAGCCCTTATTATTAACTGAAATCAAGCAGACTACAACCTTGTTATGACATCACTCTGTTGTTAACCCTTCTTGAGTATGTCATATCAATGGTATAACAAAACGGAATGCTCACAGCAATCAATGTTCTGTAAAGTAATTCAGTGACATAAAGTAAAGTAATTCAATCTAGGATGACACAATCTTGGTAGCCCATACACTATAAAATATAATGTATGGTCTTTGGTTAACAACCGCGCTGAAAACACTTCTTGAGGTTGCCATGACATCTGAAAACCTCTTGAGCTGTGCTCTTGAGGTTTACAATGATGTCATGGCAACCTCTTGAAGTGTTTACAGTGTGGTTATTAACCAGAGACCATACATTATCCTCTATGTATTGTGTCCATTACTTTATGGTATTTTTTTTGTTTTGTTTTTTATTACAGTACAAGAGGTATATTTATTTGTGTTAATCCACGCAGGAAACCACTGACAATGAGCCTTGACTCAATGGTCATTTTCCTGAATAAAACTATATGTTATTACTACTACTACTACTAATCTTACACCCTTTGAAGAATTCTGAGAGAAATTCAGGCAGAAGGGCAAAACACTCAACCTCCGACAAGAATCTGAGGTTAAAGCAGAAGACAATTACAGAAAATAAATAAATAAATAGCAAATTCTGTCTGCAAAACAAACAAGATTCCTTGCTGAGAGTTACTACAGTAGCCAAAAAAGAATAGGCTACTCACCTGTAACCGTACTTCTAGGAGTTGTATATGGTTCACATCCACACACTGGCAATTCCATTGGAATTATGTTATTTGTCGGACATCTTTAAGCTATACTTCTCTCACCACCCAGGTGGTATAGCCCCTGATTCTACTCCATGACATGAGATCTTGCACGCTGGAAGCAGAATCCATGTGCCACTTGCCAGGGGAGGCTGGATGGGTTGTATGGATGTGAACCATATACCATTCCTAGAAGAAACAAACTCTAGCCAGAGCTGACACGGCTGTGGCAAGCTTGCGAAGCTCCGAAGAGCAAGTGTCGCTGAATGCCATCTCTAAGATGGTGACGGCAACACAACTGCACATGCATGGCATTAGCGCATGCATAGTTGTGGTGAATGGCAATATGCCATTTGCAAGATGGTAGCACCAGTGGAACTGCACATGTGCACAAGTCCAGCATAGAACACAATATTCAGAATCGGAGCCCAAAATCAAAATGTAATTCATTACAATAACAGGACTGTGACTGTCACATTGCGACTGCGACTGTCATATTTCATGGCACAGCAACCTTGGGTTACCTTAATTTACCATCATTACTAAATTTACCTCACTTTCTGAAACCGAAGCAAAGTAAGCACCTTCAAAGTTAGGCAGAAACCACAAGGAGAGGAGGGGAAAAGTAAGAGCCTAGTGACCAGTCCCAAAGCAAAGAGCAAATTAAATTCAACTTAAAAAAAAATGTAAAAAAAATTGTAATAATAAATAATGTGGGGTTGATTTGAGCTCTCACCTCCCTCAGTCTGTCTGACTGAGTTACTCAGTTCTTGTTGACTCGTTAGTCTGCTCTCCTTGGGGCTCCAGCTCTGCTCCAAGGGCCAAGGCATGAAGTTGAAGGCAAGAAGTTTGAGAACAGAACAATAAGTGAGCGGCGAGTGCATCAAGCCAGCCAGGTAAAGTGGGTCGAGTGAGTCGGCTGACTCCAAGAGTGACTGGGAGGGATGGGGACACAAATAAAAAACTAAATTAAAGATGCTTGCAGCCAGGAAAGCACAGGCTCAGCAGGGAGTCGAGGCTACAAATCCGGTCTCAAACCAACTGGGCAATTCTTCAGTCTCTCTGTTCTCCACTGTGGAGTCCACTCTCCAGCGACCTCTCTGACACATTGGATCTGACCTGCTGCTGAAATGATGGCAGACTAAAAGATGTTGTAAAGGCGCTTTGCTGCTCCCGCTCCGGCTCTGTCCTCTGTGCATGCTCCCAACCCATGCACCTAAGTATGCTAATTATACGGTGGCAGCCTCAGTTCACAGGATAACGTCAGTTGGGTGAGGGAAAAGGCGGGCCTTGTGTGTGCTCACTGGATTAGAATATTGGTGAGAATCAGCATGATGACTCAGTAGTACATTTTTTTAACTCACACTGGATGTGAAGGCTGTGATCATAGTTGGATCATTCACGTGGTGATGGGCTGGCTCCCACTCTTCGTCTGACATCCCCCCACCCCACCCAGTCAGATATCCATCTGGGTGGACGGGTGTCGGCAGGGGAATAAAAAGATTTAAAATGGCGGCTGGTGCGGCGGGAATCGGGACCCCTAACATCTTGTGCCCTATGCACAGGCGTACTTGGTGTTGTGGTAAATCCGGCCCTGCTGGACCTTAGCACTTTTGTATGTGGCTCAAATAGTAGCTCAGTGCTCTTTTGGCATCCAGACTGTGGAACTCTTGCTCATCTGAACTGGATTTTGCTGTAAAGAACACTGGAAGTACAACAGGCTGGTTCAGATGAAATTCAGATGCCACTTTTGGGAGGAATTTTCTGTTAGTTCTTAAAGAGCAATTGTCATGGTACGTGGCAGGGGGCAAGCAACCCATATTGTGAAGTTGCCTGCCCTGGTGGCTCTTTTATCAATATTTCATTTCTATCTGCATTTAAAAAAGTTACAGCCTCCGTAAAGCCGGGATTGTAACTAGCCGGCCTGTAAGCACTGCAGTCCCACCCCTAAACACTGCAGTTTGATGATGTGAAGTCAGGAGCAGGGCTACAGGCACTCTATGGATACTGTACTAGGATCATGGAGGGAGCACTGCCTAAATGTACATAGATTATCATTGCTGGCCGATATACATGTATGGGGCTAATATATTGCATATATCATAGCCCCATACATGCATATCTGTCAGCATACCCTGACCAGTAGGATACTCCTGGGGAGGACAAGATCTGAGGGATAGGAAAGTGTCCTGCCAGCAGAGGAAGCATGGTCAGGCTCCCTGTCACTGTAGAGGCTGAGGGCAGTGTGCAAAGGGCAGAAAGAACTGCAAGCCACCTGCGGGGCATAAAGCAGGAAGAAGGGATAGAAGAGACCATGATTCCACTGCTCTCCAAGAACAGGCACAATAGCCATAGCGCAGCAAGGTGCAGATCTCTCCCCGGGAACCCCAATGAAATGGGCATGCATGAGAACACCACCAGAGGGGTCAGTGGGGGCATGGAAAGCAGGACCCAAAGCGCCAGGGGCTAGCTTTCGGTGGCCGAATGGGTCCTATGGAACCTGGAAGTTGGCATAACCAGTGCTGAGGCACAGGGTCCCAAGAGCTCAGCCCTGGCAGAAAAAGAACAGGACCTCCATGCTGGAAGAGAGGACCCACCACCATTGCAAGCAGAGGGCATCAGGTGACCCCCTAACACCATCTTCTGTCTCAGGACCGGAGGGAGGGCTGGGTATGGGCTAATAGTAATGCCTGTGATCAAGACTGCAGCACCACGACATGAGTTGTCGGGGGAGGATGGTGAGGGTTGAAGGCATCAAAACATACTCTGTGCCACATGAAGCTGGGGCCCCAGCCCCAGACCTGGACATATGAGCATCCCTGGTGACCATGGGCCAGTGTGAGTTCCCTGCACCACAGCCCCATAGGGCTGATGTCTTTAGTGTGCCCGATAGGATGAACTGTTGAGCAGCAACTGGAGATCTTGCCCCTGAGGTCAGGGTTGTCTTGGGCAGATGCCAGACAGAAGTGTACTCCACAAAAAAGGCTCAGCAAGGAGGCACACCACCCTAGTCTCTGTACGTGGAGGGGCTGGGCACCAAAGCAGCCTAAGGAACCCCCTTGCTCTCTGAGAGGTGGAGGGGGGAGGGGTGGTGGAGTAAAGTCCCCCAAAGCTTCCAGGCCCTGTGCCCTGCTCTTAGGAATGTGGAGGGAAGCATCATGGCCTATGAGCTAAGCAGGGCCAGTGATGCAGACCACCCGGGGCACCAGAGCCACTGCACATGGTGCAGGAGGATGGAACAATGATGGGTCAAAGGAGGTAGATCCCCAATGTCATCGGCAGGCTGGCAGGGATCCTGAGCAAGGAGGCCCCCAGCAGCGAGAAATCCAGGTGTAACCGCAGGCAAAGTGGGACATCAATGGAGGAAGGCTAGAGGCACCGTTAACCAGTTCCCATCCCAAAAGAGCCCAGCCCAGGCAGGGCAAGGTCGGTGCCAATCTGGATACTAGCAGTTGTGCCGATGATGAACATAGCAACAATATTTGATGAGGGAGGCACTGGGCACCACTATCAGTGAATGCCATTGGACCATCGCTGAGTGATGGGGAGGAATGCTGATGGGGGAGACAGGGGCACCACTGTTGGTGGGCCTGGGCCAAGAGTAGATGGAAGCCCAATGACCAAAACCCCCACCCATGAGGACAATGGGAGGGGGAAACGGGAGAGGTACAGGGGTCACCGTCCATGGGGCGCAAAAACAACAGGGCACCAAGGTCAGTTCCGGGCCCCCTACCTGAAAGAGGTGGAGAGGAGGTCCTCAAAATCAAGCCACTGAAGAGACTGAAGTGAGAGATGGAAGAGAGGGAGGCCAAGGCTTGCCCAGAGTAGCAGAGACTGCCAGCGGCATGAAAATCCTACTCCTGGGGGTTAAAATCTCAGACTAGAGGGCCCAAGAGACATTCCAGAGGGCCTGCACCCCGAAGGGACACACATGATGTCCCAGAAGAGCTGAAGCAGCCACACTGATGACCCAGGTCTATCAGTAGTCCATCAAAAACTGTCCACCCAGCTGCCACCTTGGATGCTGAGAGAGAAGAGGAGGCACATAAGGCCCACTGAGGGAGCAATGAGATAGGAGAAATGGAGGAGGCAGACATCCAGAAAGCCCTGAGGATTAATCTTCTGACTGCAGAAAAAGAAAATAAAAGATTGTGTGAAGCTTCCATGGGATCCAACAAGCACTGGTTGATGGCAAGAAAAGAATTGGGGGGGTTGAGTCTGCCCATGTTTATTATGAGGTTAGGGACGTCCGATGTTGTCGTGGGCAGCCCCTGCTGAACTGCTAGGAAAAGTTTCCATGTGGTCCTGTGGCCTACCAGCTTATAGTTCCATAGATGTGGCCTGATGAAAGAGATATCCCAGATACCCCTGAAGATCTGCTGTTAGATGTACCTCTAGGGAATTAGTTAGATTCCAAATCTTCATTGCTTCTGTGCACAGCTTTGAAGATCTTGTCCCTCTGGTACTGGTGATGTCTGTCCAGACCTGGATGTACTGACCTCTGATTTGGAAAGAAGAAAACTGCATTTTCAGGTACACTTCCCTGAGCTCTAGGAGATTTATGGACTCCTGAGACTCCTGTAGGCTCCACGCTCCAGCTACAGTGGAGTCTACCAGATGGGCACACCAGCCCAGGAGAGAGGTATCTGTAGTGATCACCACTGTGGGTAGCTGCTGGAGGCAGGAAAGCCCCTCTCTGAGGTTGTCTTCTTCCTTCCACCACTCCAGTGCCCTTAATAGGCTCTTTGACACAGGTACCACCTTTGACAATGGGTCTCACCTTTGAGACCAATGGGGCCCTAGGTGGTACTGTATATCCCTCATTTGCAACCTGGCACCTGGAATTACAGCTGTAGATGAGGCCATATTCTTAAGCAGCTGAAGAAAGTCCCTTGCTGGTCTGGGCTGCCCTGGCTTGACAGACCTTGCAAGCACTATCAGGTCTGCCACTCTTTCTGGAGGGAGGAAGAACGCCTTCCCTTGATGGGAATCCAGCTATACACTTATGAAGTCCAGAACCTGTACAGGCTCTGTCTGGGACTTTTGGGTGTTTCTTAGAATGCTCAGGTCCTCCAGGGTGTGCTGGATGAGATGGAGGGAGAACGTGTCCTCCTAGAGTAACTTTTCTGCAACTAACCAGTCATCTAGTTGAATTTTTCGACTGTGTGACAAGATCATTGGATGAGGGAAAGCCTGTTGATGTTCTATATATGGACTTCAACAAGGCTTTCGATTCAGTCCTGCATGGAAGGTTGATTTGGAAATTGAGGGAACTGGGGGTGGGGGAAAATTGGTGGGGTGGGTGGCAAACTGGCTTAAAAATAGACAGCAGAGGGTGGTGGTAGGGGGTGAAGCCTCGTCACCCAGATGGGTCATCAGCATGGTTCCGCAGGTTCAGTGTTGGGCCCTATCCTTTTCAATGTGTTCACTGCAGACATTCAGGAAGGAACTGGGAGTAGAATGAGCCTGTTCATTGATGACACCAAACTGGGGTCTGAGGCAAACAGTGAGGAGGGTAGAAAGGCACTTCAGGAAGACATGGTGAAGCTGGAGAACTGGGCACACAAGTGGCAGTTGGGGTTTAACACATGCAAGTGTAGCATCCTGCATCTAAGTGTTAGGAACCCTGGGTATAGCTACACCTGGGGGGGAGTAAGGCTGACTGTCTCTATGATGGACAAGGATCTGGGGATGATGACTTACACCAAATGGAACAACCCAGAGCAGTGCAGGAGAGCAAATGCTAAAGCAAATAAAATGCTTGTTTGCATAGCCAGGGGGATAACATCTAGGAGCAGGGAGGTTATACTTCCCCTGTACTGCAGGCTGGTGAGGCCGCACCCGGAGGATTGTGTGCAGTTCTGATGCCCCCATCTAAAGACAGGGTCTAGAGAAGGGCGACAAGGATGATCAGTGGTCTGGGGGAATTATCATATGGGGACAGACTTAGAGAGCTGAATATGTACTGGAGGACAGAAGGGATAAGAAGAATATGACAGAGACCTTCATATAGCTGACAGGAGTCAACAGAGGGAATACGGAGGGATTGATCGAATTGAAAGGGGAGGAGGGGGATATGAGAGGTCAGAGTCTGAAACTGGCAGGGGGGGAAGGACAGAGGAGAGGTGAGGGGCTATTATTTCACGGAAAGGGTGGTGGCACCCTGGAATGTACTTCCTGATGGCCTAATAAAAATGGATACTGCGGGAGGTTTTAAGAGGTGTTGGGACAGGCACAGGGGCATAGTACAGGTTGGGGATAAGGTGAGCATCAGGGGTATACAGGGAGGGGGAGTGTGGGAGGAAAGGGGGAAATGAGGGAGATAAAGCAGCTACTGTACTGCACCAGTGAGCTGTGTTGGGCAGATGTAATAGACTGTTAGGCCTAATCTGCTGGCAACTACTGTATGTATGTATGCAAGGAAAGACAACCACCCCTTGTCTTCTTAGATGTACTGCACCACAGCTAGGCACTTTGTGTGCAGGTAGGAGCAAGACCAAACAGCAGACTTTTTTGAATTCTACTCTAAGATTCCATAATTAGCATAACATTCTAAACTCTGGGGCAGCTCATTCCAGAGCAACTCAATTTTAGTCTTGGTTAAGAAAATCCCATTTCATCTCCTTTTCCCTCCTATGTCTTACCAACTCCATCCTTACTGGTATGGATCAGGGTCTGATCACGTCTACCATTTTTTTGTTGATCTTGCTAAAGCTTTTGATCATAGAAGCAAAGGGGGGGACCAGTGACAGATTAGGGCAAGGTGATAAAAGTAGATAGTAGGTAGGGAGTGGCTAGAGTAACTGGGGCAGACTAGGTGGGCCAAGAGGCCCTTATCTGTTGACACCTTCTATGTTTCTATGTGACATGGTGTCACTTCCCCTCCTTCTTGATAAGCTAAAATCAGTGTGTCTTTCTGATTCTGCAGTCAACTGATTTTACTCTTACCTGGGTGAAGATCACAAACTGTCCAGATAGGCTGCTCCACTTCAACACCACTCCCTATCTGCTCAGGTGTTCCCCAAGGATCTGTTCTGGGTCCTATTCTTTTTCCCATATTCTTGAATGATCTTCTTATCTGTTCCTATGCATCTGTTCATCTGTATGCTGATAATAGTTATTGTTGCATCTGGATCCTTTATTCACGATCTTACTTTACAACTTCAACTGGACTTTGACAATGTTCAGTATTGGTTTAAGTCTAACCAACTATCCCTTAATGCCAACCCCCCCCCCAAAAAAAAATATCTCCATGCCTTTTGGTACTCGTCAGAGGTTTTCTAGACTTGCCTCTTTTCTTACTTGTCATGCCCTTGATGGTGCTATTGTTGAGGATGTTTCCTCTTTTAAGTACCTTAATGTCTGGCTTGACCGTCATCTTGATTTCTCTGTTCATATTGATGCCATTCACCAAAAGCTTTCTCCCAGGCTCGGTGCACTTTACAGGAACAAAGCGAATATCCCACTTCCTAGACGCCATGAGATTGTTTTAAAAATGATCCTCCCTATTTTAATGGCTGCAGGGTGGAGCTCTGAAGCCATCTTGCTATCGGAGAGGAGAAAAGCAGCTCACCTCACTCTGGCCAAACAAGAAGTTTGGAGCTACAGCACTGTTACTGTGACAGTTCAATGAAGCAACCCACTGTCTCTGTTCTGTACAGCAGTTCCAGCTCTATTTTTTCAGCTTGTCTCTTATCATGCCTGCTTTAAGTGACCTGACAGCTAGTGTCTCAGTCACAAAGGCAAGTTATGCCACTACTTTGAAGCAGTTAAACTGTCTGCAACAGTGCAATTAGAAACTTTTCTTAGACTAAATAAAAACAAGCATTTGTCAACGCCGAATGTTTGCTTGTTGGCATTGGCAGTGGTAGTGTAGAAGTTATAGAGCTGTGTAATAGAAATGGCAGTGAAGTACTGAACTGAAGCCAACCCCATCACCACCCTGCAGAGAGTGACAGGCATGGGGGTGTGTCTTTGGGTCGTCAGGCATAACGGCCACGCCATTTCACCACACCCCACCCTGCAGACACCAACAAATGTCACGGTGTTCCTTGGGGTCTTTGGCCCTTATGCGCACCCTATTCCATCAGGAAATACGGTGAGATGGGTGCAGTATAGGAGAATGGGGTGAACTTTGGGGCTGAAGAGTCCAAGGCATGTCTCGATGCCTCTCACTGGCTGCAGGGTGTGGAATGGTATGAGCATTACAGGCAAGAATCCCAAGTCACATCCCTGATGCCTGTCATTCTCTACAGGGTTGGGCTTTATTGGAAACCCTAATACCTCAGGCATTTGTTGGTATTTTCACTCCAAATTTTCAAAATGTTTTTTTTGTGACCCCACCTCATGAACAGTGGCAATATTAGTTTGTTAACAGAAAGCTGCTTATGCACAGCGACTACGGCATTTAGCACCACAGGTGCAAAAACATTCCGAACAGGATGTAAAAAATGACAGCTGTACTGTTCATGGGGAGGTGTAAAAAATGGCAATGTTGCAAATCTGCAGTAAAAATATTAAAAAAACTGATGAAGTCACGAGCGTGCATAGAAACTGTGCAACGCACACCCGTAATGTAATTAGTTTGGGGATTTTTTACAGCAGATTGTCAACACAGACATTTTGGGACCTCCGATCATGAACAGTGTCACTGTGATTTTCTTTATCTGTCCCGAACAATGATTTCCCACAGCGACCACGCATCTCTGTGCTGAAAGAATGAAAACACATTTCGGCCATGTTGTGAAAAATGACAGCTGTACTGTTCATAGGGAAGTGTGGAAAAATGCCACTGGTGAAAATTTGGATTGAAAATATTACAAAGTCATGAACTTACGAGGGTGCATGGAAACTGCGCAATGCTCACTCGTAACACAGTCATTTTATGGACTTTTGTCACCAAATTTTCAACATAGCCATTTTATGACCTCTCCTCATGAACAGTGTAACTGTGATTTTCTTAATCTGTCCCAAACATTGCTTTCGCACATCAACTGCACCATTGTGCGCTACATGTACGGAAACACACTTGGGGTGACATGTGAAAAATGGCAGCTGTACTGTTCATAAGGAAGTGTAATAAAATGGCAATGTTGAAAATCTGGAGTGAAAACATTGAAAATTCGCCAAATTCTGGCGTCGTGAGAACTGCACACGCACTCGTGAAACAGTCATTTTAGAATTTTTCACCAAATTTTCAACATAGCCATTTTAAGACCTCTGCTCATGAACAGTGTCACTGTGATTTTCTTAATTTGTCCCATACATTGATTTCGCACACCGACTGCGCCATTGTGCGCTACATGGGCGGAAACACATTTTGGGTGAGATGTGAAAAATGACAGCTGTACTACTCATAAGAAGGTGTGGTAAAATGGCAATGTTGAAAATCTGGAGTGAAAATATTGAAAATTCGCGAACTTACGAGCCTGCATAGGAACTGCGCAACGCACGTTCGTAAAACAGTCATTTTTAGGAATTTTTCCATCAAATTTTTAAAATAGGCTTCTTGAGAGCCCACCTTATGAACACTGGCAGTGTTGTTTCGTTAATCAGTACCGAAAGGTGATTTCACGCAGTGACTGTGAAGAAGAAGAAGAAGAAGAATCTGCATTTATATAGCGCTTTTCTTACATCCAAAGCGCTTTACAAGCAATGCTAGACTGGTAGTGAAGTGACTGAATGTGTGGTGGCGGCCATATCGCACATCATCACCCAAACACAGCCTGGATAATTGCATGAACCGGCTTATGGGAAGGGAATGTGGACAGGACACGGGAATGTTCCCTACTCTTTCGAAGAGTGCCCTGGGTTCTTTTACTTCCACCTGGATACCCACCAGGACAACACCAGGATGGGTAGAAGGGACCTCGGTTTAACGTCTCATCCGAAGGACGGCACACCCCAGCAGTACAGCACCCCCCAATACTGCACTCGGATGCCAGCGATTTTTTAGGTGCAAGTCCAATCCCGGTGTGGGGTGAGAACCCACGACCTTCTGGTCCAGAGGTGGATGTGCTACCAACTGAGCCACGCTGACACCTGAAATCACCTGAAATCACCTGAAATCACCCTTCGGGCCCGAATAACGCCATGACAGTAACAGCATTCATGAGAAGGGGTCCCAAAAACCCCATGTTGAAAATTTGGTGCAAAAATTCCAAAAAATGCCTGAGATATGCAGCAAAGTTGAAAAAACCCTATTCATTACATTATACAGCTTACCGGCATTTCCTCAGTTCGCGGGCGGCTTTGAAGAGTGCAGAAGTGTTCTCGATCCACGAATAGTCGCGCCAAAGTCCGGAGGTAAGTATGGGTTGAGGGGTGTGGGGAGGCAGGGTGTGCAGTGGGTGGGTGCGGGTGGGGCAGAGACTGTGAGGACCGTTTTAAGTTACAGTTTTGTTTGCCAAGCTGGGGTGGGCTCCCAGCGTGGCACAAGGAAAACAGGCGTGGAGCGGCGGGGGATTGGGCACTACCGTCGGCAATAGCATTTGTTGCCATGCTGAAGTGGGCTCAGCGTAGCACCCCTGTACTGGGGGAGAAACAGTGGAGCCGGCAGAGTTAGAGGCACCCCTTGGCTATACAATGTCGTTGCCATGCTGGGTGGGCACCCAGCGTGGCCCTGCGAATAAGTGCTTTGGGGGCAGGCATCAGCCAGTCGGGATTAGGCACTCGCCGGCTACACAGTGGATGCGTGGGGAGAGCACGCAATATGTGTGCCTGTGTGTGTGTGTGTGTGTGTGTGTGTGTGTGTGTGTGAGTGTGGTGTGTGTGTAGGGGAGGCGCGCAGGCAGGCGATATCTTGTCGCTGCTCATGGAAGCGTACCTCCCGCTTTCAACTGTACTCCACTGCATTTTGGAGCTGTCATAGACAGCTCCAGCAGGCATTGGAGAACTGCGGCCATGCCTGAAAACACACTGCCTGAATTGGAAGAGGGCTGCCACACCTCCGAAAACTTGGATGATGGTACTATGTTTCTTGCACATGTGTGCAAGCAAACATAACAAGTCTCCTTAGCACAGAAGTGATTCCTTCTTAGAGGAAATTAGTCCAGAGGAGTTTTAAATTACAGAACTAATGCTCTCTAACTCTTTCTCTCTCTCTAAGAATGGGTTTATGTTAACCCTTTCAGGACCTGTCTAATTCTTAGTGGCATTGGAGCTCTCATGGCTTTATATTTGTAGGGGGGGTAAATCGAAAATGCTAGGCAACTAATGTTTTAGGGGTTGAAAATGGCATCATAGGGGACTGCAAAGAAATCATAGGGGTGTCAACTGTGGGTCTACGATATTTCATTCCTGTAATTTCGCTCCTGCCACTTTCATTCCCATCATTTCACTCCCGCTCAATTTCACCGCCATGCACATTCACTCCAGGGAATTTCACTCCTGCCTGACAGCAAACATTAACAGTGTCAAGTTTAAACATTTTTAAACATTTTTGTTTTCTTGTTTACTATAATAATAGTAAAACACCTACTGTCTATGCAGATTACAAATCCCTTTACCAGAACCTATCCAGTCCTTGGCTAGGAACATAGAACCTATGGGATAAGATTCAGTACAAGATTATAAACCAGCTTGACACAAACAGTAAAAAAAGCAGAAAATACATTTCTAACAGATATGACACTGCCAAAGACTTTACAGATATGTAGAGGTATATAAAGTAAATGGAAGTGTGTAGGAACATTCGGGGCTAGTGCATATTACAAGCATCAAGAACTAGGAAGGCAGGTATTACTATAAAGAGATAAAACAGTGTCTGTAAAATAAGGAAGAAAATCTACAGTCAAGTTCAATTCAGCAGCTTGTGGATGCAGCAGAAGTGGGTAGCTCTGTGAGTGTAGATTGCTGTATAAAGTAAAAAAAAATGCCCCATTCATTCCAGGAGAGTCATAGAGGCAGGCCACGAAAGTAGAGCAAAGATACACCTCTCAGAGTACAGTAAAGTGAAGGATGTCATCCAAGGTAAGAAGCTCAAAGTACCTATGGGACAATAGTCAGCTGACTGGGCATTAAAGAGGAGCCTGTTGTCCGATTGCAGAGGGTGCAGCTCCTGATGGAAGGGAAATAGACATTGCTGGATCAGGGCTAGGAGGAATTGGTGGCAAAGTTTGTGCTTGAGATTCAGCAGCCACTGCCACCCAGAATTTGCTGTGTCCCTCTGTAGATGCTAAGGTCTCCACTGGAAGTTTAGTGGATGCAGTGATCTCTCGTTGTTCAGGATCCATGCAAGACTGTTCTTCAGAATGTGGAGACCGTGGACATAGAGGGACAAAATGGTTCAGCGTGCTGTAGATCTGGAGGCCACCTGAAGATCTGTCAGAGCCTTCCTCTTCCTTTCGACTGTGGCTATGTGAGCGATGCTGTGAAGCCAGTGTTTTTTTTTTTTCAATTTTAGTCAGCCTTGATGTCTCTTATGAGGATATATATATATCAGGAGTGAAATGGCAATGGAACGAGAATGGTTGGGGGTGAGATGTCGGGATTGAGCATGGTGGGAGCGAAATGACCAGAGTGAAATGTTGCGCTCGCAATAGAACCTATGCTAATCATGGAATGTTATGCTCGACCTCAGTTTTCAAACCACTGTCCCTGGTAAACATTCTGCAACCGTCAGATTCTTATCGAGCAAAGCTAATAACAAGCTATCTAAACTATATTTTTTTTTTTGTTGTTGTTAGTTATTTAACCAGGAGTAGCACACTAAGCTGAAACCTTTTTTACAGGTGCGACCTGGGAGCACAGGGAAGTTAAGTGACTTGCTCAGGGTCACACAGTATGCAAGTATACTATACTATATAGTGCACTATACTAACAATTTAACAACACCCACCACCAAACAATTCCTCCTTCTTTAAAAATATGGGCCAAACTAAAACTTAAGCGACTGAGCCCAAAAAAGAAACACCCATAGAATCTGAACAGCATGAACAGCTGTGTTGCAGTGCCTATAGGTTCTAACAGGGGAGGAAGGGTGGGAGCTCAGAATACAGTAAAATTCCCTTGGAAGAAACAAGATTACTATGGTAATTTGTTTCTTCTAACTCCTGGTAATCTTACTGTATTATGACTTCTGCAGACTACCCAAGCAGTACCTTTGGAGGAAGGTAGAGAACCTATTTAGGAAATACGCTCTGCAGTACTGCTGTGCCAAACCTAGTATCACTTCTGGCCTGTGCATCCAGGCTGTAGTGCTTGGTGAAGGTGTGAACTGTTTCCCAGGTAGCCGCTTTGCAGATTCCAACAAGGGGATGTCTCTTGCAGCTGCTATAGAAGCAGCTGTACCCTTTGTAGAGTGAGGCATACAGGAAGCTCTTTACCCACTTTGCTGTAACAAAATTGGATGCAGACCACAATCCATTGAAAAATAGTTCTCTTTGGCATGGGTTTGCCCTTCTCCACTTTTCCGCAGATAAGGAAGAGCTGGGATCTATCCCACCATTGCTGGCTGAACCCTGAGCTTGTTCAGTGCTCTGAGCAGCAAGGGAAATGGTGGAAAGGCATAAAAAAACTTTTCTGTCCAGTCCATTAGGCGTGCATCTAGAGGCACTGTGCCCACTGTTGGAGGCCTGCAACAGAACAGTGGCAGTTGGTGATTGTCTGGGGCTGTGACGAGGTCCACCTCTGGAGTGCCCCACCTTCTGAACACAACTTGCAAGATCTTCCTGTTTAGTGACCACTCGTGGTGGTTCAAACAACATAAAGTCTTGCTGTATTCTGACTTATTGCAGTTAGCCCCAGCACTTGAACTGCTCCGGAGAGGAAAGAGTTAAACTCTATGCAGAGCATAGAATGTTGAGCTCGAGCTTGGTTCAAACCTCTGTCTGCTGCACTTTGAAGTGTAACCATCTGATTCTTTACTCCACCATAGTGAACAGTCGCTCTGAAGATTTCTCCTCTGCTCACGGTTCTCGGTCGGTTAAAGTCGTCGGTTTTACTGATGAGTACTTGTTTTTTTTCGGTTCAGATCCCTGTCTGTGGTACAGTAAGTATGTAGGTAGTGGACTAAAGTTAGAAAAACTTGTGGAAATTGTAAAATTGATATTTTCAACCGGTTCGGCTAAACCGGTTGCTTTGTAGAGTGTGTTTGACTTTATTTCTTCCTAAGTTTAGTGTGGTACCGGTCCTTATCGGTTTTAAAAAAAACATGTTTTGTGTTTTTTTCAAATACCTGTGACACAGTTAGAAACCGATAAGGGTGTCTTGCATGGCTTAAGCCAAGTAAAGGGTAAGTTTTTTGATTTAGGATGGCTATGTCTGAGAAACCCAGAAAGAAAACCGGGCCCACTAGGTTTCAACACTGCAGTATGTGTGGGGAGGCCTTTGCTAAGGCTGATCCCCACACCACTTGTGTTTATTGTCTGGGGTTTGACCACCTCGATTCAGACTGCCAAATTTGCAAGAATTTCCCTAAAGCCACCCTGGACAAAAGACTGGGCAGGCTTAGGGAAAGGCAGGCCGAGAAGCCCATTGACCCGGACGGCCAGCCCGGTTCGGTTCCGACCGAACCAGAAGGAGTGCCCTCTGACCAGGGCAAGACTCCTTTGGGAAAAAGGAGAGCCGATTCCGAGGGATCGGTTCCGTTGAAGAGAAAAATAAAAGACAAATCAGCCAGTTTGGATCCAGAACCGCATCATCCGACCGTCGAGGAAATTGCCCGAGCGATTCGCATAGTGGAATCTCTTGGTTCGGTTCCAACCGATCTGGTGCCTTCTGGCAGGCGTTCAGTTCAGTCAGTTCCTCCGGTTCAAGATTATGCCCCTGAAGATTTTTATGAACCGGGCCTGGAGGGGGATGGTGATTATGATTATGATGAAGGTGATGATGATGATGGAATAGAAGGTCTGGATGAGCCCATAGAACCAGACATCTCCCCAGACAGGCCTTCTGGTATTTCCCCTCCTAGGCTTTCTGAATTCCCTTCCCACTTTATGTTTTACAGGAAAGTGGCAGAAACCCTCCAGCTCCCTATGGAGGAAGCTGTTGAGGAACAAGAGGAGCCTGACTTTGTGGAGTAGATGGACATCCCAGAGTCCAAGAGGTTGTCTATTCCCCTTCACAAATCTTTTGGAAAACAGACAAAAAAGCTGTTAAAAACTCCCAATTCATTACCTTCCATGGACAGATGGATGGACAAGAGGTACATACTGTCAGGCTCAGTTACAGAGTACTTGTACCAGCAATGCAGCCATGTTGGGGTCGTGCAGGCTGCAGTCTGTGATAAGGCTAACATACCTTTGGCTTCACACTCCCCAGAGAAAGACTCCAGGAAGCTGGATGCCATGGCAAAGAAACAGTACGTGGCATCCTCCTTGGGACTCAGGCAGGTTAATTACATGGCCTATACAGCCAGGTACCAGAAGTCCAGGTGGGGCACTGTACTGGCACTGGCTAAGCAGGCCTCTCCCCAGCTTGCCAAGGAGCTGGTGGAGGTGGCTGTTGATGGGGGACTGGGGCATCAAAGATCCAGTTTCATGCTGCTGTAGACTCTAAGGATGTATCATCTAGAGTCATGGCTACATCTGTGGCTCTTCGGGGACTAGCTTGGCTCAGGTGTACTAGCCTATCTCAGGATACCCAGGCTTAGGCTATGGATTTCCCTGTAGTTAATAATTCTCTGTTTGGGGAGCAGACAGAGAATTATATGAAGAAGATGGATGAATACAGGACCACCTATAGGAGTGCACAGGCCAAGGAAAGGCAGGCAACTCCTCAAAGGCAGCAAGCTAGGGGCAGGGGCAGGTGTGTTCATAGGCCTTTTTACCAAACACAGGCCTCCTCTCCTTTTTCCCAGAGGGGGTTCTTCAGAGGGAGAGGCAGAAGGGGGATGAGCAGGGCTGCATCCACTTCTCTGCCTAAGGCTCCTGCCAAGCAGACACCCTAATGTGTCAGCCCGGGTCGACTCCCCCATTCCTGTAGGAGGAAGGCTGGCTTACTACTTCCAGGACTGGAAGTCTGTTACCTCAGACAAGTGGGTCCTGGAGGTAGTAAGCCAGGGACTGGCTCTCAGCTTCAAAAAGCTTCCAAGCTGAGAGCCAGATCTTTTCCACCTGCAAACATCTCCGAAACCATTGCCTTAGAAGCAGAGGTTTCATCTCTCCTGGCCTTAAGGGCCATAGAGAGAGAGTTCCTACAATCCACAGGGGCAAAGGTCTGTACTCCAGGTACTTCCTTACCCCAAAGAAAACAGGGGAGTGGCAGCCAATCCTAGACGTAAGATACCTGAACATGCATCTTTTAAAACCAAAGTTCAAAATAGTGACTGGGAATAATTCTTCCTTCTCTAAAGCCAGGGGATTGGCTAGCCTCTCTGGACCTAAAGGATGCCTACTTTCACATTCCTATCAGGTGCTCCCACAGAAAGTACCTTAAGTTCGAACTGCCTTCAAGCAATTACCAGTTCAAAGCAAAGCCCTTCGGCCTAACATCAGCTCCAAGGGTGTTCACAAAGTGCCTAGCAGTAGTAGTGGCATTCCTAAGGAGAAAAAATATCTCCATATTCCCATACCTGGATGACTGGCTCATAGTGGGTCAGTCTCCAGACCAAGTCAAGTCAGATTCGAAAGTGACCCAGCAAGTGCTCACTTCTCTAGGATTCCTTCTCAATCTTCCCAAGTCAGTTCTCGAGCCAGTACAACTTTTGACCTTCATGGGGTAGAACTGGACACTGTCAAAGCAAGGGCATTTCTTCCCTTGGTAAGGGTAAAGTCCATCACACAGCTGGCTTCTTCCTTCCACCTTCTGGTTTCTCGATCAGCAAGACACTTCCTTCAGCTTTTGGGCCACATGGTACCTTCCACTGCAGTGGTCCAAGGGGCCAGATTTCAGATGAAGGACATTCAGTTTCACCTGAGGGCCTTTTGGTCTCAGAAAAAAGATCCTCTAACCAAACTTATTCCAGTGACTCAGACCCAGATCCAGGCTCTTCAATGGTGGCAGGATCAGGACAATCTCAAGCAAGGGGTCCCATTCACCACTCAGTCTCATTCTGTGGTTCTAACCACATATGCTTCTCTCCGGGGTTGGGGAGCTCACCTGAGGACTCTGACAGCCCAGGGAGTGTGGTCCACTCAAGAGTGTCTTCTCCACATCAATCTCCTGGAACTCAGGGCAGTTTACCTGGCCCTGCAAGCTTTCTCACAATCAGTGCAGAGCAAGGTGGTTCAGATCAGGACAGACAACACCACCACCATGTGGTATATCAACAAGCAGGGAGGCACTCGGTCTATGGCCTTGTGCATGGAAGCCATGAAATTATGGTCCCTGGCTTACTCCCTACAGACTTCTCTAGTAGCAGTCCACCTCCCAGGAAAGGACAAAGTGCTAGCAGATGCATTGAGCAGGATCACCCAGGGCCATCACAAATGGTCCCTGGATCCACTAGTGCTAAAATATATTTTTTCAAGGTGGGGCACTCCAGAGATAGATCTCTTTGCAGCCCCAGACAATCACCAACTTCTTCTCTTCTGTTGCAGACCCCCAGTCTTGGGCCCAGTCCCTCTGGATGCTCTGATTCTGGACTGGGAAGGTAAATTTCTGTATGCCTTCCCTCCTTTCCCTCTTCTATTCAAGGTTCTGGTCAAGATAAGATCACAGTCTTGCAAAGTGATCCTGATTGCTCCAGATTGGGCCAGGCAGCCCTGGTACCCCCTGTTGTTGTCACTAGCAGTCCATCTTCCCTCAGGAATCACAATCTGTTAACCTCCTCTCAGGAGAGGATCTGGTATCCCAACCTTCGGTCCCTCAATCTCAAGGCATAGCTCTTGAAGAGTTAGAGTATGCAAGTTTGCATTAGTCTCAAGGGGTTCTAGACATTCTCAAAGCCTCTCGGAAACCTGCCACCAGAAAAAACTGTAACTCCAAATGGAAAAGATTCAGCATCTGGTGTTCCAAAAAACATATATCACTAGATACTGCTGAATTGTCTACAGTTCTGGATTACATGGTTCATCTCAATGGCCTAGGCCTCAGACTAGCAACCCTCAAAGTACATTTGTCAGCTATTTCTGCTTTTTTGTCAGTGGGAAAGCCTTCTTCTCTGGCATCTCATCCTGTTTTCTGTAAATTTTTCAAAGGATTGCTTCATACCAATCCTCCCTTTAGGGATCCTACCCCTGCTTGGGACCTTAATGTTTGCATTGCTCAGCTTATGCAACCCCCTTTTGAACCTTTGTCTTCAGCAGAACTTAAGTACTTGACTTGGAAGACTGTGTTTCTGGTAGCTATTGCCTCTGCCAGATGTATCAGTGAATTACAAGCTCTGTCAGTGGAGCCTGATTTTATCTCATTCCATAGAGATAAGGTGGTTCTTAGAACCAATAGGAGGTTCTTACCCAAAGTGGTTTCAGATTTTCATTTGAACAAATTCATGTCTCTCCCTGTATTCTTCACTGATCACTCTTCTTCAGGAGAGAGAAGATTACAGTTTGAATGTTAAAAAGGCTCTTAGTACTACATTGAGCATACTGAGGCACACAGGTTTGATCCCCTTCAGTTGTTCCTCACTTATGGGGAAGTGGGTAAGGGCAAACCTACCACTAAAAGAACTATTGCCAGGTGGATTGTCTCTTGTATACAATTCTGCTATGAGAAGCTAGGTAAAATACCACCCTCAGGCCTGAGGGCTCATTCGACTAGAGGTACAGCTGCTTCCTAGGCTGCTGCCAGGGATATTCCTTTACTAGAGATTTGCAAAGCAACCACCTGGAAAACAGTCCATACATTCACCAAGCATTACTCTCTGGATATCCAGGTTAGGAGTGATGCTTGGTTTGGTACAGCATTACTGCAGAGCCTATTCCTAAAATAGATTCGAATCCCTCCTCCATGGAGGTACTGCTTGGTAGTCTGCAATAAGTCAGAATACAGCAAGACTTCATATTGTTTGAAGAAAAAATTACTCACCTTAGTAAATGTGTTTCTTCTAATGGAGTCTTGCTGAGTTCTGACCTCCCTCCCCGCCTCCCCTCTCAGAACCTGGGTTTTGGGAAGTGGGTTGGCAGGTGCAGTGTTGCACCCCAGGGGTGCATTTGGGCACCCCCTCTTTTTAGAGAGGAGGAGTGGTTTATGTTTCTTTATGTCAATAGTCATAAGTTGTTCACTACTGGATTTTGGTTTTGGATTTCTCGACTTGAGTCTTTTGCATAGCCGGTTTTAGGCACCAGCAAACCCTGCGGTTGCTGGGGCCCCCAAGCAGAGAAGTTTACCTTATTCATTTTTAAACATTTTTTTATCTTAATATATTTTTAAAACATCAGTGAAGGGCTATGCAGATCCTTCTGGCTATGTCATGAAATACCTCAACAAGCTATGATCCAGTCAATATGAGGTGGATAGGCAGCAATGGATGGGATGGGAAGAACAGCTCCCAAGAAATGACACTGCTGTGTCCTCCTAAAATTACTGGTTATGCTAAAGCTATACATAGAAACAAAGAAATATAAAATTTCCTGGCAGATAACTACTGCTTGGCCCCCCTAATCTGCCCATTTTTCCCTACCTATAGTATCACCACAAATAAAATCTTGTACCTATGGGTTACAGTAAAACACATGGGCTAAAGGTGGGCCAAGTAGAGAAGCCCCATGACTTCACTAATTCTGCTGGGGGCCCCCCAAACCCTAAAGCCGGCCCGGTTTGGGGGATCCAAAATATTTGGTTACCATTTGGCTAGTAAAAGTTTTACAATTTCCACATAGTGGGTTAGTTAGTATTAGCTCATAAGAATCTGACAGTTACACTTCAAAGTGCAGCAGACAGAGATCTGAACTGAGCTCGAGCTCAACATTCTATGCTCTGCATAGAATTTAACTCTTTCCTCTCCGGAGCAGTTCAAGTGCTGGGGCTAACTGCAATAAGTCAGAATACATCAAGACTCCATTAGAAGAAACACAGTTACTAAGGTGAGTAATTTTTTTCTCCTGGTTGACCCTGCTGAGGCATCTTCTAGGATGTTGTCCTTCCCTGGGAGCTGGACTGCTGAGAGGGAGATCCCTAGGGAGTAATCCCAGTTCCATAATTTTATGGCTTCTGTGCACAGTGGGGAGGACCTTGTGCCCTCTTGCTTGTTGATGTAGTATATCGTGGTTGTATTGTGTGTCTGGACCTGAACCACTTTGCCCTGCAACATAGAGGCAAAGGACTGAATGCCCAGATAAACTGCCCTGAATTACAGTAGGTTTATGTGAAGAAGGGACTTTTTTTTCATATGGAATAAACTTTATTGAACTCAGAAAAGCATGTTGAACAGACAAAAATAATTGAAAAATCTTATTATACAATAGGAAGACTATGTCTGAAGGTGAACAAGAGCATACATTTTATATTATAACCCTAACATTCCCAAATCCCCCCTCCTCCCCACTTAATCCCCCCCATTCACACCCCACCGGAAGGGGTCCAGGGAGCCCTGACCTGGGGCTTCATTTCAGAGGAAAACTAAACTCCAGGTGTCTGCCATCTAATAGTAGATGGGGGACCTGAAAACTTCCTAAAACACAAAAAATGTGATTGAGAAATCTTCAAGGTGTCAGTAAGACTTGTAGGGGTTCCCATATACAGGAATGCTTGGAATGAATTGCCAGTCATATTAGCAATGAGGCACTCAGCTTGCAGGGCAAGCATTATCCCCCTATACGATTGGAGCAATTGGGGCCTATGTTGATCCAGCCAATGCCAAAGAAGAAAAAAATACTCACCATAGTAATGTTGTTTCTTCTAATGGAGTCTTGCTGTATTCTGACAATATGCAGTTAGCCCCAGCACTTGAACTGCCGCGGAGAGGAAAGAGTTAACTCTGTGCAGAAGCATAGAACATTGAGCTTGAGCTCGGTTTTCAAACCTTCGTCTCTGGTACTTACCAGTGTAACTGTCAGATTCTTATGAGCAAACTAACTACTAACTATGGAAACTGTTTACTCTATAGCCACAGGGCAACAATTTGGGTCCCAAAAGACTCAAGTCGAGAACCCAAGAAAAAGAGGTAGTGACAATATAATATATATATATATATATATATATATATATATATATATATATATATAATGTAACAATGGTAATAATAATAAAACAACTACCCCACCCTTAAGAGGGAGGGTACAAGGTACACCACTGAGGTGCAACACTGTACCTGCCGGACCACTTCCCAAAACCTAGGTTCTGAGAGGGGAGGCAGGGAGGGAGGTCAGAACACAGCAAGTCTCCATTAGAAGAAACAACATTAATATGGTGAATATTTTTTTCTTCAAACAACATGAAATCTTGCTGTATTCTGACAATATGCAGACTACCATGTAGTTCCCCCAGGAGGAGGGAATGCAGAACCTACTTTGGGAACAGGCTCTGCAGTACTGCTGTGCCAAATCTAGCATCACTCCTAGCCTGTATGTCCAGAGAGTAATGCTTGGTGAATGTATGGACTGTTTTCCAGGTGGCTGCTTTACAGATTTCTACCAAGGGTATATCTCTGGCCACAGCCAGAGTAGTAGCTGTACCCCTAGTCGAGTGAGCCCTCAGGCCTGGAGGGGGTGATTTGCCCAATTTGCCATAACAGAATTGCATACAAGAGACAATCCACCTGGCAATAGTTCTTTTAGTAGCAGGCTTACTGTACCTTTCCCCACTTCACCATATGTGAGAAACAATTGAAGACAGTCATTTCTGTGTGTCTCAGTATGCTCTACGTAGTAACTAAGAGCACTTTTAACATCCAGACTGTGTAATCTTCTTTCCCCTGAAGAAGAATGCTCAGTGAAAAACACAGGAAGAGACATTGACTAGTTCAGATGAAAATCTGATACCACTTTGGGTAAGAACCTCCTATTGGTTCTTAGGACCACCTTATCCCTATGGAAGGAGATGAAGTCAGGTTTGACTGACAAGGCCTGTAATTCACTAATCCATCTGGCAGAAGTAATAGCTACCAGGAACACAGTTTTCCAGGTCAAGTACTTCAGCTCAGCTGAAGCCGGAGGTTCAAAGGGTTGCTGCATAAGCTGGGCAATGCAGACATTAAGATCCCAAGCCAGAATAGGTTCTCGAAAGGGAGGGTTAATATGAACCAAGCCTTTGAAAAACCTAATGAAAACAGGATGAGATGTCAGGAGAGGGCACTTCCCTGCTGAAAGGAATGCAGAAACAGCTGCTAAGTGAACCTTCAGAGTTGCAGACCTAAGGCCTAGACCATTAAGATGAACCCAATAATCTAAGGCTGTAGCAATGCCTGAAGAGTCAGACACAATGCTCTTCTGAGGACACCAAATGCTGAATCTTTTCCATTTGGAATTATAAGTTTTTCTAGTGGAGGGTTTCCTGGAAACCTTAAAAATATCCAGGACTCCCTGAGAAAGATGAAGGCCTGCATATTCTAACTCTTCAGGAGCCAGGCCTTGAGGTTGAGGGACTGGAGAGTGGGGTACCAGATCCTCCCCTGTGAGAAGGTTAGGAGATTGTATCGCTTGCTAAGAGACAGGGGGTGTGACACTGCCAGAGACAGCAGCAGAGGATACCAAGGCTGTCTGGCCCAATCTGGAGCCACCAGTATCACTGTGCAGGGTTGAGATCTGATTTTGATCAGGATTCTGAACAACAGAGGGAAGGGAGGGGAGGGAAGGCATATAGAAACCTGCCCTTTCAATCCAGAACGAGAGCATCCAGAGAAACAGTCCCCAGGACTGGAGGTCTGCAACAACACAGAGGAAGTTGGTGGTTGTCCGGGGCTGCAAAGAGATCTATCTCTGGAGTGCCCCATCTGGAGAAAATGACCTGTAGTATGGGAGGGTACAGGGACCATTCGTGATGCCCCAGGGATATTCTGCTCAGGGCATCTGCTAGTAAGTTGTCTTCCCCTGGAAGGTGAATTGCTATCAGGGAAGTCTAAAGAGAATAGGCTAGTGACCACAGTTTCATGGCTTCTGTGCACAAGGCCGTGGACCGAGTGCCCCCCTGCTTGTTAATGTACCACATTGTGGTGGTGTTGTCTGTCCAGACTTGGACCACCTTGCCCCTGACTGACTCGAAGAAGATCTGGAGGGTGAGAAAAACTGCCCTGAGTTCCAGGAGATTGATACGAAGGAGAGACTCTTATGAAGATCAGATCCCTTGAGCTGTAAGGGCTCACAAATGGGCTCCCCAACCTAGGAGAGAAGCATCTGTAGTTAGGACTACTGAGGGGACTTAAGAGAGAAATGGAACTCCTTGTCTGAAGTTGTCCTGATCCAGCCACCACTGGAGAGCTTGGACCAGAGTGTGAGACACTGGAACCAATTTGGTGAAAGAGTCCCTTTTCTGAGACCAAAAGGACCTTAGGTGGAACTGAAAGTCCCTCATCTGAAATCTCACTCCCTGCACCACCACAGTGGAAGCTGCCATGTGGCCCAGGAGTTGAAGAAACTGCCTTGCTGGACGAGAAACCAGAGGTTGAAAAGAGGAAGCAAGATCTGTTAGGGCCTTTACCCTTGCCAGGGGGAAGGCCTTTGCTTGGATAGTATCCAATTCTATTCCTATGATATTAAGAAGTTGTACTAGTTCGAGAACAGACTTTGGTAGATTGAGAAGAAACCCCAGAGAACTGAGCAAGTCTTGAGTGATTTGCAAGAGCTGACTTGACCTGGTCAGATAACTGATCGACAATTAGCCAGTCGTCCAGATATGGGAACATGGAAATACCCCACCTTCTGAGGAAAGCAACTACTACTGCAAGGTACTTTGTGAACACTCTTGGAGCTGATGTTAGGCCAAATGGCATGGCTCTGAACTGATAGTGGCCTGAAGGCGACTCAAACCTGAGGTACTTTCTGTGGGAGCACCTGATAGGAATATGGAAGTAGGCATCCTTGAGATACAAGGATGCAAGCCAATCCCTTGGCCTTAGAGAGGGAAGAATTATTCCCAGAGTCACCATTTTGAATTTTGGTTTTGAGATGTGTTTGTTCAAATATGTTAGGTATAGGATGGGTTGCCACTCCCCTGTCTTTTTTGGGGGTGAGGAAGTACCTGGACTACAGGCCTTTGTCCCTGTGCTGAGTAGGAACTTTCTCTATGGCTCTGATAACCAGAAGAGAGGAGAGGAAACCTCTGCCTCTAGGGCAAGGGTCTCAGAGATATATGCAGGTGGAAAAGACCCGGCCCTCAGTTTTGGAAACCTTTTGAAGCTGAGGGCCAGCCCCTGGCTTACTACTTCCAGGACCCACTTGTCTGAGGTAATGGACTTCCAGGTCTGGAAGTAGTTAGCCAGCCTGCCTCCTACTGGAATGGGGGAGTCGACCCGGGCTGACACATCAGAGTGTCTGCTTGGCAGGAGCCTTAGACTGGGAAGAGGATACAGCCCTGCTCATCCCCATCCTACCCCTCCCTTCGAAAGAACTCCCTCTGTGGGAAGGAAGAGGAAGCCTGGGCTTGGTGGAAAGGCCTGCCCCTGCCCCTAAACTGCTGCTTCTGAGGAGTGGCTTGCCTCTCTTTGGCCTGAGCACTCCTGTAGGTGGTTCTGTACTCATCCATTTTTTTCATGTAAGCCTCTGTCTGCTCCCCAAACAGAGAGTTACCCACTACAGGGAAATCTATAGCCTTGGCCTGGGTATCCTATGAAAGCCTAGGACATCTGAGCCAAGCATATCTTCTGAGAGACACAGATGTAGCCATGACTCTTGATGCCACATCATTGGAGTCCAGAGCAGCATGAAATTGCACTTTAGATGCCTCAATTCCATCAGTAGCCACCTCCTCCAGCCCTTTAGCTAGCTGGGGGGAAGGCCTGTTTAGCCAGTTCAGAACCGTATCCCACCTGGACTTCTGGTACCTGGCTGTGTAGGCCATATAATTAGCCTGCCTGACTCCCAAAGAAGATGCCAAATATTGTTTTTTGGCCATGGCATCGACTTTCCTGGAGTCCTTGTCTAGGGGTGTGTGAAGCCAAAGGAATGTTAGCCCTGTCACAGGCTGCAGCCTGCACTACCCCAACATGGCTGCAAATGACTGTATAAGAACTCCGTACCTGAGCCTGATAACATATACCTCCTGTCCATTCTCTTATCCACAGGAGGTAAGGAGTTAGGTGTTTGTAAATTTTTTTGTGTCTGTTTCCCCAAGAACTTGTGAAGAGAGGGATAGACAATCTTTTGGACTCTGGGATGTCCATCATTTCTACAAAATCAGGCTCTTCCTCCTTCTCAGCAGCTTCAACCATTGGAAGCTGCAGGGTTTCAGCCACCTTCTTGTAAAACAAGAAGTGTGAAGGGGACTCAGAAAGCCTGGGAAGGGAGACATTGGAGGGCCAGTCTGGGGAGATGTCTGGTTCAATGGGCATATCCAGACCTTCAAAGTCGTTACCTTCATCCTCATCATCAGGATATTCTTCGTCTCCCTCCCACTCCTCATAGAAAGCATCTGGATCATAATCCGATAGAGTCGGATCCGACCGAACCGACTGCCTAACCGGCAGTACCAGTTCGGATGGAACCAGGTGAAGCGATTGAACTATACTAATCGCTTTGGCTATCTCATCAGTGGTTGGAGTATGCGGTGCTGGATCCAAACTGGCTAACTTACACTTTCTTTTTGACGGAACCGATCCCTCGGAGTCAGACCTCATTTTGCCTGAAGAGGTATCGCCTAGGTAAGTAGGCATCTCCTCAGGTTCGGCTGCAACCAAACCAGGCTGGCCATCCGGATCTACGGACTTCGTGGCCTCCCTTTCCTTCAGCCTACTCAACCATTTTTCAAGAGTGACTTTAGGGAAGTTTTTGCTAATCTGTCAGTCTGTTTTGAGGTGGTCAAACCCCAGACAATAAACACAGATGAGATGGGGGTCGACCTTGGCAAAAGCCTTCCCACACTCAGAACAGTGTTGAAACCCACTGGGACAGTTTTTTTCCTTGGGTTTCTCAGACATGGCCAACCTAACCAAATACCCTTAAAAAGCTTTCAAGCCAGGTAATAAACAACCAATTGGCACCAGAACACCACACTAATTCCCAGAAAAATTATAAAATAATCAGAAACAATCAGAAAGGTCAGTTCCTAACCCGACCGGCCAATGAGAAACAAAGACAAAAACAATTTCCACAAAATTAAATAAAACACAAGTCACCACCTATCTACCACACTACCTGTACCATAGACAGAGGCTGGAAAGCCAAAAAATAATAAATCGGTTTAAAAAAACGAACACTTTTTTTTAAACTCTACCGAACCGAGCAGAGGAGAAATCACGGGAGTGACTTCACTGTTAGGCAGGATAAAAAATCTTGACGGTTACACTGGTAAGTACCAGAGACAGAGGTTTGAAAACCGAGCTCAAGCTCAATATTCTATGCTTCTGCATAGAGTTAACTCTTTCCTCTCCGGGGCAGTTCAAGTGCTGGGGCTAACTGCATATTGTCAGAATACAGCAAGACTTCATGTTACTTGAATGACTTTTTTTAGCACAGGCCGAGATCAGGACCATGTGTGGCCTTCAGTTCTCAAGGAGACCCTCCATATAATCTCCCAGAATACAGATTTTAGGAGAAAAAGCATCAGACAGTCCCAATAGATGATCTAACCTTGCCTGAAAAGATTCTCAAAGAGGGGCTACCTTCTCACAGGACATGAAACAAGGTGCCCCATTCTTTGGTGCATCTCGAACAGATATCCATGGGTAATCTGCCCATTTTATGTCATTTAAGAGGGGTGTAAAAGATTATGTATAATTTTAAATTGCATGAGTCTATATCTGTCCCACTTGAGGAAGGTATAGAGATGTTTCCAGATAATAGTCTAATTTCTGAGGGCCGAGGTAGCTGGCAGGGATCGATCCCAACAATAGAACCTCTGTCCCTCCCTTGCAATCAAAGATTCTTGTAAGGACCAATAATAGTAAGAAAGATAATGAGAAGTAGGGGCTTGTTGAAAACCGGGGAAAAAATAAGTCACCAAACGGGCTAACCCATGGGCTAGTACCGAGATAAAGTAGCAGCATATGTGATAAATGAAAGTAGTGGAAACAGGCAGAAGAGGGCCTTTGGTATTTATCCGGAGCCTCCTGGAAGGATAACAGCTGGGAATTGGCAGTAAGATCCCCAACTGAGCAAGCCTGCAGATCGGGCCAAAACTTCTTGAAGAGTGGCTGGCCGGCAATACGGAGATTAGGATTCCTAAATAAGGGCTGGTTTATGTCCTTATATGGGGAGATCTTAAACAAGGAGCAAAGTTGTTAGTGAATCTGGAGGAAGGCAGCTAAAGGGGTGTCCCATAAACAGTGAGGTAGGTTCTTCTTGGGGAGGTATAGAAGCACGCGTATATCTAGGTTGTTGGTAGAACACAGGTCATGCTCTAGCTCAACCTATTGCAGGAGATAATATTGAGAAAAAAACACCACCACCTTCCTTCCACCAGTAAGAGAGTATAGTGAGATGCTCTGCTAGATGGTATAAAAAGAAGTTAGGAGCTTGTAGCCCCCTGTCCAACTTGGCGTGCATCATCTTAACGAAGACACAACAAGCTGCCTTGCCACAAAATGGTGGAAATGATCCTGTGGACTTGGTGAAACCAGGTCTGGGGAAGAGTAGTTGTACATCTGAAGGGGATACAATAATCTGGGTAACACATTCATTTTAATTATGCTAAGGTGGCCCCACAGAGAAAGAGGTAATAAGGACCATCTGTCCAGGTCTACTTTAAGTCGGCCACCATCACATCCAAGTTGTATGGATGCATTTTAAGGGGTGAAGTACTAAGGTAGATTCCCAAGTATTTCATTTTATCCCTCGCCCAAACCAGGCCCAGATGTGCAATGTCCGCTTTAAAAGTGGCATTATTGAGAGGCATGACCTCTGTTTTTGCAGATTTTAGTTTATAGTTGGATGTAGCACAGAAATGGGATATAGAAACATAGAAACATAGAAACATAGAAACATAGACTTTGACGGCAGATAAGGACCGCTAGGCCCATCTAGTCTGCCCATTTCCCTACCTACAGGATAGGCCGTAGATCCTAGTTAATCAACAGCCTATTTCTTCCTACTCCCCACAAGAATTGCCTTATGTCTGTCCCATGCATTCTTGAATTCACCCACAGTTTTAGACCCCACAACCTCCTCAGGAAGGCTGTTCCATGCATCCACTACCCTCTCTGTGAAATAATACTTCCTCACATTGCCCCTGAACCGCCCTCCTTCTATCTTTAAATTGTGTCCCCTTGTTCTTGCAAGTCTCTTTTTCTGAAAGATGCTACCCTCTTGGACTTTGTTGATTCCACTGAGGTACTTAAAAGTTTCTATCATGTCCCCCCTCTCCATTCTTTCCTCAAGGGTATACATATTAAGCTCCTTTAGTCTCTCCTCATACAGCTTCTCTTGCAGACCCTGCACCATTTTAGTTGCCCTCCTCTGGACTGCCTCTATCCTGTCTATGTCCTTGCGGAGATGGGGTCTCCAGAACTGGACACAGTACTCCAGATGGGGTCTTACCAACTGTCTGTACAGAGGGATAACAACTTCCTGTTTTCTGCTGATGATGCCTCTCCCTATACATCCCAGTATACCCCCAGCCCTCCCTACTGCCTTCTCATATTGCTTGCTAACCTTAAGGTCATCTGATATGATTTCCCCAGGTCCCTTTCATTTTTGTTGTTGTTACTGCCTCCCCACCCATTGTGTATTCTTCCCTAGGTTCTTGTTTCCCAGGTGCATTATTTTGCACTTCTTTGCATTGAATCCTAGCTGCCATACTTCTGACCATTCCTCCAACCTTGCCAAGTCCCTTTTCATCCTTTCCACGCCTCCTTGTGTATCAACCTGTTGCAGATCTTTGTGTCATCTGCAAAAGGCATACTTTTCCTCCAGTCCCTCTGCAGTGTCACTGATGAAGACATTAAAAAGGACTGGACCCAATACTGAACCCTACGGTACCCACTAGTAACCCCGTTTCCTCAGAGGTGGATTCCATTTACATTACCTTCTGTGTCCTGTTGTCCAGCCAATGTTTTACAGGCTACCACCTGGGTCCCACTCTCAGGCTGGTTATTTGACTATTAATCTTTTGTGTGGGACTGTGTCAAATGCCTTGCTAAAGTCTAGGTAGGCCATGTCCACAGCCCTCCTAGTTTACTACTTTGGTCACCCAGTCAAAGAAATCTATTAGATTCGTCTGACATGACCTTCCCACTGTGAACCCATGCTGCCTTGGGTCCTGTGCTCCACTGGCCTCTAGGTACTCAACTATTCTTTCCTTCAGAGTGACTCCATCACTTTCCCTACCACAGAGGTCAGACTGACAGGTCTGTAGTTTCCTGCCTCTGTCTTGGTCCACTTTTGTGAAGGGGAATCACATCCGCCTTCCTCCAGTCCACGGTACCACACCATCCTCCACGATTTATTAAAAGAGTAGCCAGTGGTTTCACTAGTTCCACTTGTAATTCTTTTAGAATTCTGGGGTGAATTCCATCAGGACTCATTGCTTTGTCCACCTTCAGTTTTAGGAGTTCTTGCAGAACCCTTTCTTCTGTGAAAGGACTGGGATCGACCCCTATCAAGAAGTGCTTCTGTTAATTTGGATTAGGCACTCCCCCTCCTCTTTTGTGAATACTGAGCAGAAATATTCATTCAGTATTCCTGCTTTTCACTGTCCCCTCTGCCCACCCACCGTTCATTCTATTCAGCCTCACTATCCCTCCTTTTGCTTTCTCTGCCGCTGATGTACCTATAAAGGTTTTATCCCCTTCTTAACTGAGTTGGCTATCTTTTCCTCAGTTCGGGCCTTTGCTATTCTAACTTCCTTCCCTGCTTCCTTCTGCCTTAACTGGTACAGCTCTCTGTCCTGCTCCTTCTGTGTTTCCTTATACTTCCGGAATGTTATCTTTTTCTTCCTGACTTTCACAGCCACCTCTTTTGAGAACCACAGTGGCTTTTTCTTTCATTTTGATTTGTTTATTTGCTTCACACAAAGGCTTGTTGCCTCTGTGATGGCAATTTGATAATTCCATTGTTGCTCCACACCTCCTTCTAGCCTGTTTGCTAGTGCTTTTCTGAGGCACTCTCCCATCTTGCCAAAGTCAGCCCTCCTAAAGTCCAGTACCCTCACTTTTGTATGGCTTGACTCTGTAGCTGAGTTTAATGTGAACCACACTGTTTGATGGTCACTTGTCCCCAGATGGCAACCCACTCAGATCTGAGATCCTCTCACTGCCCCGTTTGAGATCCGAGGTCTAAGATTGCTCCCTCACAGTGGGTTCCAAACTAGCTGTCTAATGCCTGCCACCTGCAGGGCATCAAGAATGGCCCTGCTCTTGGATGTGGCTGCAGCAAATGTGCTCCAGTTAATATCTGGCATATTCAGATCTCCCACCAACAGTATCTCCCCTTTCTCTGCCATTCTAAGAATGCCTTCTATCATATCCTTGTCCATTCCTTCCCCCTGACATGGGGGTCTGTACACAACCCCTGTGTGGATTGTGGTGCCCTTTCCAGTCTCCAAGGTGACCCACAGTGCCTCCTGTCCTCCCTGTTTACACTTTTGTTCAGTTGCTTTTATCTCTTCCTTTACATAGAGAGCTACTCCTCCTCCTCTTCTCCCCTGCCTGTCTCTCCTGTAGGTTATGTACCCTTGTATGTTAACATCCCAGTCATGGTTCTCTGTGTACCATGTTTCTGTATAACTTGTAGGGCAGCAGGCAGAGATGTAACTGGGGAGAAAATATGCAGAAAAATATCATCTGCATATACAGATAACTTTTATTCACTTTGACCGATGGAAATACCAGAAATTTGAGGATAGAGATTGATTTTATGAATAAGAGGTTCCAAAAAAAGGTTAAATAAATAAGGGGAGAGAGGACATCTCTGCCTGGTGCCCTGATGAAGAGGGAGTGCTGATGATAAAATACCATTACCGAGTATTCTGGCAGTAGGGGAAGAGTAAAGCACCCTGACCCACTGGATAAACTCTGAAGAAATGCGATATTTGAGGAGAAATGTGAACAGGTAGTCCCAGGAGACCCGATCAAAGGATTTTTCTGCATCCAGGAACACCAGCACCGCTGGAGTGGAGGAGTCCCTGGACACAGAGAGGAGGCTGGATAGCTTCCAAAGGTGGTCTGCCGAATGTCTCCCCCGACAAGCCCAACCTGTTCCTTGCTGATAAGAGAGTTCCATACTAGCTTCAAGTGACAGGCCAATATTTTGGCAAGAATTTTAATATCGACATTAATAAGTGAGATTGGTCTGTAGTTGGCGACCACCAGGGGATCTTGACCAAGTTTGGGAAGGACCACAATGGTTGCTGCTGTAAGGAAGACATCGAACAGGCCTGCCTTGAACATGTAATTAAAGGTGTCCAGAAGGATAGGGACTACCTAAGATTTGTATGCTTTATAAAAACTGAAGGTAAACTCATCCAGACCAGGTGATTTATCAGAAACTAAGGAGTCTATAGCCTGGGAGACCTCAACTAGGGAAATTGGAGCCTGAAAAAAGGCCACTTGTGAATCAATTAACTGCGGAAGGGGTGTGCCCCGGAGGAAGTCTTCAAAGGAATCAAGATCAAGGGGGAAGGAAGGTGGGGCATACAATTGTTGATAAAAAGTTTCAAAGCCTCAACCATATCCCGGGGGAGGTAAGGAGGGAGCCAGTGTCTGCACAGAGAAATTAACTATCTTATCTGTGGTTTGGGATTGCAACTGAAGGGCCAGTAGCTTCCCCGCTTACTCCCCCTTGTCAAAGTACTTTATCTTAGTGTGTAGCAGCAGGTGCTACGTCTCTCCCCCAGTAGGGTATTGTACTGAAAGTGGAGTGCTTCTAGTTGCTCCCACTCTGATTAGAGAGAATTCTGTGGGACCCGCCCCTTTAGATCTCGTATGACGGTCAGCAGCGAAGATAAAACAGCCATGTTCTGCTTTTTCCGCTTTACCGATAACTATATAAATTCTCCCGTAAGAGCACATTTTAAGGCGCCCCATAATATGTCCCAAGTAGGCATAGAGGGTAAATTTAGCTCCATAACGGAAGCAATGAACGACTGAATATGCTTTAGTAGGTTCTCAGATTTAAGTAGCTGGTTGTTTAGGATCCCCATTTTATCTCTGGAAAGGGAGGGGATGAGGTTCAACTGAAGAAGGGCAGGATGGTGGTCGGAAATGACTTTAGCCAAGTAGTGGCACATGAGGACCCCGTAAAAGCATTCTACCCCAATCAAAAAAATAGTCTAAATGGAAGAAGGAGTTATGAGGCAAGGAGTAAAAGGAAAACTCTTGACTGTCCAGATTTAATGTCCTCCATGGGTCTAACAGGTCCACAGAGTCCATCAAGTCTCGGATGGTCAATTGGGTGGAAGAAAGTGCTTGGTGAACCTTGCCAGTCCTGTCAAGGTCATTACACAGAACCAGGTTCCAGTCTCCCTTCCCCAATATAATAGGAAGAGAGGACCAGGAAGCCAAGGTAGAGGCTAAGGTTGTAAAGAAGTGAGGGTCCTCCATATTCATGTCATACACTGCACCCAATATCACTTCCCTATGCCCAAGTAATGCTCAAAGAATAATGAAATGTCCCTGGGGTCTGCCACTTCTTGAAGAATCCGGAAGGGGGTTCTCCTAGCTATGAGGATAGCCACTCCTTTTTTATGGGAGTCGAGCCAGCTCCAAACACCTGCCCCACCCAGGATTGCCTTAAAAGGAGAGCCTGGAATGGGAGCAGGGGAGTCTCCTGTAAGAAAGCTATGTCTACTTGGAGCCTGTGCAAATGGAGTAATATTTTGGCCCATTTGGTGGGCGATTGAGCCTCCTTAACATTCCAAGTACAGAAGGTGTATTGTGCCATAGCAAAGTGTAATATATTCCCGATGGGTAAGTCCTGAATCAGGGAATACAGAATGGAAAACATAATCTGGCTGCATTAACTGGTCCCCTCCTCGATTGTTATCCCCCCCAATCCCACAGGCACCCAAAAGGAAACCAAGAAAAGCAACATTACATCTTGAGCCTGAAATGTCCCCCCAAAAACCCACAGACCCAACAAACATATCAAAGAAAACTCCCCAACCCCCCACCACAACCTCTCCAAAAGAACCCCTAAACCCAGAAATTCCTGAACTATCCCCCATTTAAGAAACCGAAGTAGTAACCAGGCAAAAAAATTGAGACTTCTGAATGATGTAACAAGCCCATGTAGACAGTGATTAAATGACATAGTATTAGAACCCACCATAGGGAATCAGCGGTCCCAACCCACCCCGAATAATGGTTCATGACATCCCCTAGAATAGGTAGCATACAACCTCTAACAACCCTCCCCGCCCACCCAACAAGTAAATCCAATAATAAAAGGTATCTAACAATGAGCACACAAACTCTTAACTGTAGAAACCACTATAGTCTAACACTAAAATGGAAGGCAGTATAGTGCAGTGGTTTAAGGCTCTGAGCTGCAAATCTGGAGACATGGGTTTGAATCCCACAGCCCCCACTTGCATACTGTGTGACCCTGAGCAAGTCAATTAACTTCCCTGTGCTCCCAGGGCACACCTGTAAACAAGCTTTCAGTTTAGTGTGCTAGTCCTGGTTAAATAACTGCAAAAAAAAAAGAACTTGGACAGTGTAAGTGAGCACGTCCAATATTTATATCCCCAGGAATGAGAGAACACCTGGGAATCTGGAGTCAGTAACTGAAGCAGCAAAGTTCCAAAATTGACCCAGGCACTGGGAACACAGTTACAAAATCCCAGGAAAAGTTGGGAGCCAAAGGCCAGAACAATAAACAAAGTAAAGATCCTGGGTGTTTCTCAGTGTCCATCAATGTTGATTGCAGGCGTTAACAAGAGGCTTGACTTGTAGCCAGTAAAATCACAAAATGACTCACCCATTAGAGGGAACTGATGGAAGTCTGTATTGGTCTGGCAGCAGAGTCCTCAGCTAATGATGGCACAAATAGGTGATTGATGAGCTGAGATAGTCAATATACAGTGAGAATGCACAAGTTGTAACAGTGTCCAGGATCTAAATATGGTGGGAGATGAGTGCAAAAAGTTTGTATTTAAGTCGCTGTAGGTTCCAACAAGGTATCAGCATGAGTGAGGTCATAAAGCAGGAACTCCTGCTGGAGCCAGATACCATGGGCAGTATGCTCCCCTAGGTGGGCACCCCACCCTAAGAGGGAGGCATCTGTAGTCAAGATTGCTGCTGGTGGCAGATGGAGGAAGGGCATGCCTTCCTTGGGGCTGACCTCTTCCTGCCACCATTGCAGAGCTTGAAGCAGGGTTCCTGTGACTGGTACCATCTTTGACAGCGAGTCTTTTTTCAGGAACCAGTGAGCCCTGAGATGGAACTGAATGTCCCTCATCTGGAATCTTGATCCTGATACTGTTGCTGTTGATGCAGCCATGTGCCCTAACAGCTGGAGAAAATGCCTTGCTGGTCTGAGGGTATGAAGCTGAAAAGAGCTTGCTAGCTGAACCAAGCTATCTACCCTCCCCTGAGGGAGGAAGGCTCTTCCTTTCAGAATATCTAGTTCTGCCCCTATAAACTCCAGGAGCTGAACTGGTGTCAGTACTGACTTCTTCGGGTTTACCAGGAAGCCCAGTGTACCCAGGGTATCCCAAGTGATGGCCAGTGCTTGTCTTACCTACTGAGGGAACTGATCTACCACCAGTCAGTCATCAAGGTATGGGAAGACTGTAACCCCTTGTCTCCTTAGGTGTGCCACCACTACTGCTAGGCACTTGGTGAACACTCTTGGAGCCAATGTCAGGCCGAAAGGTATGGCCTTGAACTGGTAGTGCCCTGATGGCACTCCGGGAATATGGAAGTAGGCATCCCTAGATCCAGAGATGCCAGCCAATCTCCCTTCTGGAATGTAGGGAGAATGGTAGCCAGAGTGACCACTTTGAACTTTGACTTTGTCAAATGTTTAATGTCTGAGATCCAGTATGGGTGGCCACTCCCCCATTTTCTTTAGAGTGAGGAAGTATCTTGAGTAGGGACTCTTTCCCTGCTGGGCCAAGGGAACTGGCTCTACTGCTTTTTCCAGAATCAACTTTGCTACTTCCTCCTCCAACAGATTTGCCTCTGCTAGGCTGGCAGGTCTGAAAAATCTTGCCTCAGCTTGGGAAGAAGTTTGAAGCTGAGTGCAATACCCTGGTCCACTATCTCCTGGACCCTCTTGTCTGTGGTGATAGATTCCCAAGCTGGAAGATAGTGGGCCAGCCTGCTTCCTACTGGGAGTGGGGAGGTGACCCTGGCAGACCTCTCAGGGGATCTGCTTGGTCTGTGTGGCTTGCTGGGTGCTGGGGCCAGGCCAGCTGCTGCATCTCCTGCCCCCACCTCTAAAGCATCTCCTCTGTGGCTGGAAGGCTGGTGATGCCTGAGCCTGGAAGAAAGGACTGTAGTGGGTGTCACAAACACACTCAGCAGGTCAGGCCCTCTGCTCCCATAGTGCCAACCTCTGAGCACAGTATTGTGAACAGGCAACAGACAGGGTAACCCTCCTGTCTGCTTGTGGGTCAGAATCACCTTTAGTTTCAAGTTCTGGGGGGATTCAAACTGTGAACCTTATGCTAGCATACCCAAATGTACAGGCTCAGATAATCTGCTCTTCAGGGGAATGTCAGATATCTTTCACCTAAGGGCACCTAACTAGGTAGCCAAAATGAACCCTTAAAACTCTATAAAAGACTTTAGGTATATTCTTACTTTTTCCCAGTTTGGTAACACCACCAAGCTTCTAAACAGTTTTGTCAGCCCTAACCCTCCATATGTCACATGCAAAAGAAAGAACTTGGAAGACACAGGCAATATCTTTCAAATGAAAGGTTTACTTAAAAATCGATAAAATATCACAAAGCATACAATCACTTAAAAGAAAACAAAGAAAACTACATACTCCTACCAACATACAGTTAGACTATTTCTATCTAATGTATTACCTCTTTAAAGTGCTTAAGTTAGATCTTATTTCTTAAGAGCCCAAAAAGCAATGTCACTCAGTTGAAACACAGAATACAGTTTAAACTCTGTTTCCCCACCTCTTCTATGATGTCATCTAGCTCCTCCTTTTAGAATATAAAAATTATACAAACAATGATCTTCCTGTCAGGAGATATTTTAAATACTGTGACTTCAGAAAAAAACTAAGTTCCCAATATGACTCCTTAATTAACATCCCCTCTTTGATCTTGAGCAGTTCCTCTTCCCAGGGCACATCAAAGGATTTTTATGACTTTTCACACCATGGTATAACAATGTTTTTTCCTCTAAAACATCACAAAAGTTTACAATCCCTATATCCTGGCAGCTGAATCAGTTCTAATTACAGGAGACCCTTAATTAAGTATCTCTAGTCTTTTAATTACTTCCTGGTTTCAGGTCACTTGACTGTAACCAAAACTGGGGGGGGGGGGGGGGGGACACTCATGGAAGCACTGACAATCACACACTGTATTTTTATATTACAAATATCATAGAACAATCATAACCAGCTGGCCAAGCATCACAATCCCCCCCATCTAGACTGACTATGGGGGCTCTATCCCCTGCATGGGATGAGCTTCCCAAATCAGCTCACTCCTCATAAACATGCGACAGGCCATCTGCGTTCTGACTGGTCACTCCAGCCCTATGTAAGATTGTCATGTCATACCCTTGCAAGGCAAGACTCCATCTTAATAGTCTACCATTAGTTTTTCCCATTTGTGTCAGCCAAACCAGGGGGTTGTGGTCAGTGTGTGCCTCAAAATGCTGCCCATATAAGTATGGCTCTAACTTCTTTAGGGCCCACACTATGGCAAGACACTCTTTTTCCACAGTAGAGTATGCCTGCTCCCTGGGAAGTAACATTTGACACAGGTACATTACAGGGTGATCTTTCCCTTGGTTGTATGTCTGACTCAGTACTGCCTCAATACCCATGTCTGAGGCATCAGTCTGAACTATAAAGGGTCTGCTATAGTTAGGACTTGTCAACACAGGAACACTTCACAGTGCCTCCTTCAGTCTGGTAAAGGCTTTTTCACAGGCTGGTTGCCAGGTAATTTTCTTACGCATCCTTTTCTTTACCAGGTCAGATAGGGGAGCAGCCAGGGCACTGTAATTGGGTACAAATTTCCTATAGTACCCTGCTGTCTCTAGAAAACTCCTGACCTGCTTTTGTGTTTCTGGTCTGGGCCATTCCTTGATCATCTCTATTTTTACTTGGTTAGGACAGAGCTGTCCCCAGCCTACAACATGCCCAAGGTATGCCACTTCAGCCATGGGCACCTGGCACTTCTCAGCTTTGACAGTGAGCCCGGCCTCTGTATCCTGTCCAGCACTTCCCTAAGGTGGGATAGGTGTTCCTCCCAGCTGGCATTAAAGATGCCAATGTCATCCAGGTACACCACAGCATACTACTCAGCATCATTTAACACCTGGTTCACCAACCTTTGGAAAGTGGCCGGGGTGTTCTTCATTCTGAAAGGCATTACTTTAAATTCAAATAAGCCTATTGGAGTGATGAAGGCTGACCTCTCCTGAGCTCTGTCCATTAACTCTACCTGCCAATATCCCTTAGTCAGGTCAATAGTCGTAAGGTAGGTCGCCCCTCCCGACCTGTCCAGAAGTTCATCTGTCTGGGTCATCAGGTGGGCTTCTGGCTTTGTGACTGCATTCAGTCCATGATAGTCCACACAGAAATGAGTAGAACCATCTGGCTTGGGCACAAGGACCACAGGTGAAGCCCAGGGGCTGTGGGATCTCTGGATTACCCCTAAATCCAGCATTTACTCCACCTCCCTCCTAATGTCCTTTTGGACAGCCTCTTACACCCGATATGCTGTCCACCGTGTGGGCTTCTGTGTCCCTGTCTCCACATCATGTATCACTAAGGGAGTTAGTCCAGGCTTGGCGCTAAACAATGGGACAAATTCTGCTAAAACCTCCCTTACTTCCTAGATCTTGTCCAGGGCCAGCTGGGGAGACAATTTAACTGCCTCCACAGAGGACTCCCACTTGCTTTCTTCCAGTAAGTCCAGAATGGGGGTCTCCTTCATCCATCCCCTCCCCAGGACTACATACTGCAAACACCATGTCAGCCCTATTAGCATATGGCTTCATCATGTTGACATGATACATCCTTTCTATCTGTCTGTCTTATGTCAGGTAATTCTATGATATAGTTCACATCATTTACTTTCCTAACTACTTTGTATGGTCCTGACCACTCAGCCTGCAGCTTGTCTTTCTGGACCGGAATAAGGACCATGACTTCCTGACCCACTGTGTACGAGTGAGCTCTGGCTCTGCAGTCATACCACAATTTTTGTTTCTGTTGGGCAGCTGCCAGGTTGCTCTGGGCTGTCCCCATAAGCTCCTTCAGCCTTTCCTTAAACCTAAGGATGTAATCCACTATGGGGGTTCCCTGGGTGGCATGCTTGCCTTCCCAGTCCTCCTGGATCAAGTCTAGGTGCCCATGTACCCGGTGTCCATATAAGAGCTCGAAGGGAGAAAATCCTGTTGACTCTTTGGGCACCTCCCTGTATGCAAACAACAGGTGGGGAAGGTATTTTTCCTAGTCCCTTCCATGCTGTTCAGCAAAAGCTGGGAGCATTGACTTCAGGGTACCATTAAATCTTTCCACAAGCCCATTGGCTTGTGGGTGATAAGGTGTCATGCATCTCTGCGCCACCCCACACTTCTCCCACAAACATTTCATCAGGTCCAACTTGAAGGAATCCCCTGGATTGGTGATAACCTCCTGCAGAAACCCAACACAGGAGAAAATCCCAAGTAAGTCATCTGCTACTTTGTCTGTCCTCAGTGAGGATAGGGCAACTGCCTTGGGGTACTGGGTGCATAATCCACCACAGTCAGGATGAACCTCTTCCCAGAGGAGCTGGGGGTATTTAAAGGCCCCACAATATCAATTCCCACCCTCTGGAATGGCTCTTCCACTATGGGCAATGGAATTAGGGCAGCTTGGGTTTTCTTACCCACCTTCCCTAGTTCTTGACAAAGGTGACAAGACCTGTAATACTCCTTCACCTGCTGGGTGAAGTTGGGCCAATAGAAATTCTGGGCCAACCACTGCGTAGTGTGCACAATTCCCAGATGACCAGACAAGGGAATATCATGTGCAATCCTGAGCAACTACTCACGATACCCTTGGGAAATGACAAGCTGCCTGCCTATCACCCCCCTCTCTCTGTCTGCACAGCCTGAGTATACATCAGTCCATTTCCCAATAAACCTTATGTTTACCGTCACCTCCCTGTGCTCCATCAGAGTCTGCCCAAGCCCTCAGCTTCTCTAGATTAGGGTCACTTTTCTGAGCAGCTGCAAACTCCTTCCACATTCCCAAGGCAAGGGACAGGTCCCCTTCAGTCTCTAAACTAGGGTCCCTAGCACTAGCATCAGGGCACTCAGGATCACTGTCATCCCTAACCCTCTGAAAATGGGTCACCTCCCCTTTTTTGGAGTAACCCTCCATAGCTGTGTGGTGAACTGCTACTAGGGAAATTTGTACCCCCTTTTCATTAGTCTCCATAGCAGGAGACACAGGTTGGGGAACCAGCCTCCCAGTGGTGTCCACAATGGCTTCTGTGGGGTCCAGGGAACTACAATTTCCCCTTCCCATTTGGCTACGGGTAATTGCACACACCATCCCCTGTTTGAGATTGTTGCCAAGGATAACATCAACTGCTAACTATTTGGCTACAGTCACCTGTTGCACAGTTCCCCCTGTTTCACCCCAGTCTAGGAGAACAATAGTGGGGGTAATGCTTTCTCCTCACCAGTAAAGTCTTGTACAGTTACAAATTCATTGTGTATAAGCTGACCAGGCTCTACCAGATCCCCCTTTACCAATGTCAGGGATGCCCCTGTGTCCCTTAACCCTTGTGTTTTGGACACACAATCAACCCACTTCTTTCCTAGCCCCATGTTGCATATTGCTTGCCCTTTTGGGACACTGTCTGGCAATATGCCTAGTTTCTTTACAGACCCAACATTCATTTCTTTTCTCAGAGAAATCTTTTCTCTGAAACCTGAGGTTAATTGGTTTTGGTGGGGACAATGAGAGTTTTAGCTGCCCTGAAGGCACGCTTTTCCCTTTCTGCACTGCCACACCCACCCCATTTGCTCTCAGAGCAGGTCTGCTCTTGGCATAGCGGTCTAAGAGTTCAGCAGCCTCTTGCACTCTTTTGGGATCTCAGTCCTCCAGTCAGGTTTTCAGCTCTGCTGGGCATGCCCCAAAAATCTGTTCTGACAAAATAGCGTCTTTAATTTTTTCTACAGAGTTTGCTTCAATTCCTTCCCACCAACATTTTAAAAACTGATGTTGTTTCATGGCTAGCTCCTCATAGCTCATATCAGGGCTCCTCCTGAGCTTACAGAATTTAGCTCTGTATGCTTCTGCAATTAAATCAAACTTTTTTAAAAGTGCAGCTTTAAGTTTGCTGTAATCATTACTGTCTTCATTGTCCATTTGACTCAATGCATCCCGAGCTTCCCCAATAAGTAGTGGGGATAGCTGGAAGCTCCAGGACCCTCCAGGAATTTTAGCCTGAATACAAACTTTTTCAAAGGAATTTAAAAAGGCATCCATATCCTCCCCCTCTTTAAATTCAGCTATCAATTTGGAATTCATTTAGTAACCTAGTCCTGTAGTTCCAGTTAAACCCAAGCCACTTACCTGCTCTGGCACTGGTGGTTGGAGTTGTAGCTTCTCCAGTTCATGTCACCTCTCGGCGCCCACACATCTCACGGTCCACCTCTCGCTGTTCTTGCTCCCTCTTCTCCTCTGTGGCTCATCTCTCTCACTCTGCTTCTCTCTGTTCTCACTCCCTCTTCTCCTCTGTGGCTCGTTTCTCTTGCTCAGCATCTCTTTGGAACTCCAGCTCTATTCTGCTCAACTCAGTCTGCATCCTGAGTGTTTCTGGCTCCAGAATGCTGATGACCTTCCCCATCTGCTGTAACCCTTTGCTGGCACAGGCCCTGTTGTCATCCTCACCGGATCTGGACATTGCACTGGCCACTGGCCCCTCTGCGCTCAAAGTTTGGTCTCTTACAGTCACAGTCAGTGACTCAATGCTCTGGGCATCAGCTGCCATCAGAGCATCCATAAGGTTCTGCTTGGTGGCTCTCCCCTCATACAGAACTCCTCTGTCCTGGCACAACTGCCTCAAGTAGTCTACAGTGTGCCCGCTGTAGCTGGAAGCCATCTTCTTCCCTAACTATAGCTACTCTAACTTGCACTTGAGAAAAAAATAAAACAGGTAGGAACTTGACTGTAAGTAAAATGATACACAGTAGTTCTGTTTCCTGTTTCAAAATAAATCACTGCTTTATTTTACAAGTGAGCTGTACAGTATTAAGCTGATACACTGAACAGTTAAAGCTTGTGTTACCAATTTTATCTGCACTGCTGCCAACCAATCTGTCACTAACGCACTCAGCCAACCTCCGAGCGCAGTATTGTGAACCGGTAACAGACAGAGTAACCCTCCTGTCTGCTTGTGGGTCCAAATCACCTTTAGTCTCAAATTCTGAGGGCATTCAAACTGTGAACCTTATACTAGCATACCCAAATGTACAGGCTCAGATAATCTGCTCTTCGGGGGAATGCCAGATATCTTTCACCTAAGGGCACCTAACTAGGTATCCAAAATGAACCCTTAAAACTCTATAAAAGACCTTAGGTATATTCTTACCTTTTCCCAGTTTGGTAACACCATCAAGATTCTAAACAGTTTTGTAAGTCTTAACCCTCCATACGTCACATTCAAAAGAAAGAACTTGGAAGACCCAGGCAGTATCTTTCAAATGAAAGGTTTACATAAAAATGGATGCAAATATGTTAAATGTAAACACATAACACTGTATCACAAAGCATACAATCACTTAAAATAAAAAAGAAAATTACAAACTCCTACCAACATACAATTAGACTTTTTCTATCTAATGTATTACCTCTTTACAGTGCTTAAGTTAGATCTTGTTTCTTAAGAGCCCAAAAAGAAATGTCACTCAGCTGAAACACAGAATACAGTTTAAACTCTGTGTTTCCACCCCTTCTATGATGTCATCTAACTCCTCCTTTGAGAATCTAAAAATTATACAATGATCTTCCTGTCAGGATATATTTTAAATACTGTGACTTCAGCAAAAACTGTTCCCAATATGACTCCTTAATTAAGATCCCCTCTTTGATCTTGAGCAGTTCCTCTTCCCAGGGCACATCAAAGGATTTTTTTGACTTTTCACACCATGGTATAAAATTGTTTTTTTCCTCTAAAATGTCATAAAAAGTTTATGATCCCTATATCCTGGCAGCTGGGTCAGTTCTAATTACAGGAGACCCTTAATTAAGTCTCTCTAGTCTTTTAATTACCTCCTGGTTTCAGGTCACTTGACTGTAACTGAAACCTGGGGGGGCACTGACAGAAGCACTGACAATCATACACTATATTTTTATTTTACAGGTATCATAGAACAATCATAACAAGCTGGCCAAGCATCACAGTGGGTTTTACCCCTACCTTTTCCTTGGTACTTCTGTGGCATTACTGCCTTCTCCTTAGCAGCAGCACTCTTGTAAGCCATCTCGTACTCATCAATCTTCTTCATGTAAACTTCTGTTTGCTAACCAAAGAGAGATGTAGGCTCACCGAGGAAGTCCAGTGCCTTTGTCTGCATGTCCTATGACAAATTAGTGGCCCTTAACCAAACATATCTTAGGAACACTGAGGTTGCCATTTGTCTGGCAGCAATATCATTTGCATCCACTGCCATCTGAAAGTCACACTTAGAATCTTCTATGTCCCTTTTTGCAGCTTCAGACAAGTCTGAAGCCATGGGACCAGGACAAGCCTTGGCTATTTCCAGAGCAGTGTTTCGGAGATTCTTCTGTTATCTGGACACATAGGCCATGTAGGTTGCCTGCCTGATGGCCAAAGAGGCACCCAAATAGGATTTCTTAGCAATACAGTCCATCCTTCTAGAATCATTTTTTGGTTGATGTGATGCCAGGGGACTCCCTGCCTTATCACATGTAGCAGCCTACACCACAGCTTCATGGCTGGGATGACCCAACAGGAATTCTGCACCAGGTTTGTCCACCCAATACTTTCTATCCATTCTCTTGTCCACTGGGGGAATAGAAGTGGGGGTCTGCAAGATTTTGGAAGCCTGTCTCTTTGGAAACTTATGGATGGGCAACAACATGGGCCTCTTTGTTGCTAGCACATCCATCATCTCCATATAGTCTGGTTCCTTTTCCTCCTCTGTGGATTCCTGGGTGGAGAGGTCCAAGGTCTATGCCACTTGCTTCATAAAAGCAAAATGGGATATCAAATCCTCAGTTCCCTTCTCAGGGGAGTCAGGATGTTGAGGATCAGGAGAAACCTCTGGGTCAAGAGGTTCCCCAAAATCTTCATCCTCATCCTCATTCTCCTCTTCTACATGAACCTCAGCCAACCTCTCAAGTGAACTGGGAACTGAGGAATATGAACAGGTACGCTGAACCGAAACCACGGTACCAGTTTGCAGCACCTGAAGAATGCTCATAGCATTTGCTATAGCGTCTGAAGTTGGAACCGATGGAATCATCGGTTGCAGTTCCTTAACCAAGTGATTTTCCTTTTTCTTCTTTTTAGCAGAACCTGTCAGTTCAGAGGTGGTTTCTGTGGTTCTCTTTTTTTCCCCCTGAGGAACCTTCACCCTGTTCAGAGGGTTGTTCAACTGGTTCCTTTGATTTCTCCTTCTAAGAGGAGGAATCTTTGTCCACAGCTGGGTCAGCAGCCTTCTCAGACATTTTTTCCTTCAGATGGTTCAATCACCTATCAAGTGCCAACAGAGGAAAATTCTTACAGATTTCACAATCTGCTTGAAGGTGGTCAAACCCCAGACAGACAACACAAACCAAGTGAGGATCAGCTTTGGCAGATGGTTCCATCACACTGTGTGCAATGCTGAAAGCCTGTTGGACCAGTTTATTTCTTGGGAAGTGACATACCCAAGAAAAAAACCCTAAAAGTGGGTTTTCAGTAGGCCCACTACAAAAGAAAAACCTTAAACTTTTTTGTTTTGCGGTCGACTTAGCAACCGAGGAGAAAAATGAGAGTTACCACAGTTTCTCTTAAAAATTAAAAATAACCAGTCCCAAGGGTTTAAAATTTAGAAATAAAACTTTATAATATACAAATAAATGATCAGTTTCCTCCCAGTTAAACGAACCAGGAAGAAACTGAAAAACTTACCAGAGAAACACTAAATCTAGACTAATCTACCTGTAAACTCAAGGACAGTACTTTAAAAATGAAAATAAAAATTTACTTAAAAAAATGAGGAAATAAAATCTTCAAGAAAGCTGAAGGAGGGCTCTCCGAGGAATCTGTACTAGGCAAGCAGAGTAAAGAATCTGACTGTTGCAGAATGTTTACCAGGGACAGTGGTTTAAAAACTGAGCTCAAGCCTAACATTCCATGATTAGCATAAGTTCTATTAAGCATTTTAGATCTGGGGCAGTCTTATGGTGAGACCATACTGCAGAAGTCAGAATACAGGAAGATTTCCTGGAGTTAGAAAACTGGGATATGCAGGAAGGCATCCTGCATTGTCCAGTGTGCAGAGCCACTGTCCCTGATGAAGAAATGGTAACAGATCAGGTAGTGTCAGCATGCAAAATCTCTTGTACTCTATGTACAGGTTGAACAGGCTGAGGCCCAATATTGTCCGAAGGTCCCCCATCTTTTTGGGGACCAGAAAGAAGTGGGAGTAGTATTCCCTTCCGATCTGGCCCTGAGGAATGGGCTTGATAGTGAATTTTTTCAGCAGAGCCTCAATGTACTCTTGGATGAATGGAATATAACCTTTTGGGTAGTGAGAGTGAGCTGGAGGGTTTTCTGGAGGTCTCTCTAGAAATTCTAGTGTGTGGCCTTGAGCTATGAGCTGAAGGACCCATGAGTCTGCCTTGATTGCCTCTCACCCTGCCAGGTGGCTGGTGAACCTGCCCCCTACTGGCTCCTGTGGACCCAGTGGAGGAAGAGGGGGGAGCAAGCCATGAGTCAGAAGGTGGTGGGAGGGTTGGAATGCACCACCCTGAAGGCTCTCTGAGACTTGGCTGGAGGGGTGGAGGCTGAGAAAGTAGCCCAACATTTGGTTTGATGTCTGGCAGGCTGTTGCCTGTTTTGGCACCTTTGTTGGTAATGAAAGGGCTGCTTAGGCTCAGTATTAGACTGGTAGAGAGATTACACTGAGTGTGAAGCTTTGCCACTCTCTTGTAATTCCATTAGAATGTCCTTGACATCTCCCCCAAAAAGGACACAGCCTTGGAATGGGGCATCAAGTATAGATGTCTGAACATCCTGGGCAAATCCAGAGACCCAAAACCAGGAGTATCTGCACAGACAAATGGCCATGGCAGTGCTCTGAGCCGAAGCATCGATGGCATCATAGATGGTTTGCAAGGCAAGGCAGCAGGTAATCTCAGACATTCTGACTATATATTCAATTTCAGTCCTGGCTTCAGAAGTAGGCAAGTCCTCAAATTTAGACTTGAGCTGCCCCAGTGCAGTCTTTTGATAAAGAATCATATAACTCAGATTGTTCAGAGCCTGCATAGCCAGAGTAGAGGACGAGTAGAACTTACATCCGAACTGGTCCAGCTGCCTTGACTCCTTATCTGGAGGTGAGGTACTCATATGTTTGGGCTTAGTGGTGTGGTCATGCACTGCATTGATGACCACTGAACCAACCTTGGGGTGGGTACTGAGGTGATATTTGCCCTCCGGGGCATGGTATAATCTGTCTGCCTTTTTGGAGATGGCAGGGACCTACGACAGCTGCTGCCAGATAGTGGCAGCCAAGTCTTCATAAGGCCTTATCCATGGGGTGGATGAGAAGGGGAGACAGCTTGGGGAGGTCAATGTGCTCTGCCAATCTCTTACGCTGAGGATCCTGGTCCTCAGTCCTCGAACCATGAGCCTCCTGGATCTTCTTGAGGATTTCTGTAAAGGAAGGGTCCTCTGGGGGAGAATTGGGAGTCTTCTTAGGCTTGGGATCCTCCTCCAGAGGAGTCTCGTACCCGGAGGAAGAGGAAGAGTCAGACTCTGAGTCCGATGACAGGCTCCTGTCTGGGGACAAAGCCCTGGAAGGAGAACCTCCTTGTGAGGTTCAACCAACCCGCTGCCTCATCCCTCCACAGAGGAGACACCCAGAGTGCGACCCGATGTGAAGGAGTGCATCTCCACCGGTGACGGAGACAGTGGAGTGGGGAGTCAGGTGGACCGGCGTGGAGGCTGCTACTGGCTGACGGTGGTCCTGCTCCATAACCTGCTGAGACTTGGTTTTGACCCACCAAGAGTCAAAAAAGGCCTCCATACTCACCTGCGGCTGTGGCGGAGATGGAGGCAGCTGGTACAGTGGCACATAGCCTGGCATCAGATAGCCTGGCACCAGGTATTGGGGTATTGGGTAACCCAGCACTGGATAGCTGGGAGTTGGATAGCTGGCATTGGGTACCCTGGTGTAGGACATCCCGGCATCGGGTACTGCAGCAGATACCCCGGGATAGGGTATTGTGGTGTCGGATAACCCATTGTCAGGTAGCCTGGTATGGACCCCAGTGGAAGTGCAGAAGGACCTGATGGTGGCCCAGAAGGAATATGGGAGGGCATCGGTAGGATCAGGTCAGGCTGAGGTCCTACTGGAGGAAGACCTGGCATCGGTCCTGAAGGGCCGGAGGGACCCTCTGGAGTCTGGGGAGGAGCATAAGGCCCAGACAGAGGGTCCAGAGGGCTGGGAATTGCAGTCCCCAAAGGGAGGTCAGGTGATGGGCGATCCAGTGCTGGCATGTTTGAGGGATCAGCGGGTGGCCGCTCCTCCTCCTCTGGCTCTGAAGGGATGGGGAGTCTGGAGGTACCATTGGAGGTGGTGTAGGAGGGTCCCAGTAGGAGGATTCCTCCTGAGGAGCCTGCAGCGTAAGCACAGCAGGCACTAGTCTGGAAGACCGATGTCAGACCTGTTATTGGGGTCTGATGGGAGCACCGTGGCTGGGTGGTCTTTGGAAGGACTGATGACCGACTTACCAGCCAGGGCTGTGCATTCATCAGAAGGTCCAATGCCCGACTTACCAGCCAAACCACTCGGCTTAGACCCGGGAGTTTTGAGGGGCCTAAGGATGGTTGGAGCCTCTGAATCCTGGAGGTGCCTCCTGAACCATAACCAGATCAGGTGGGGGGGGCCTCAGTCTGCTCTGCAGTGGAACCCTTGCTGGAAGAAGGCCCCTCATTGGCTGCAGTCCCCAGAGGGAACCGTGGCCTGAAATGAGATCGATCCCAGTCCCGGTGTCTCTCTTTGTCCTTCTTCTTTTGCTTGTGGGAGTCAGAAGAACTTCCCGGAGACGTGAAAACACTTCGCATCTACTGCAGCACTTTCTCCATGGAGTCAAGTTTTGTCTTCAAAAGGTGGGCTTCCAGGGCCTGCTGCCTGCATTTCCATGTCGCCTGGTTAAATTTCTGGCAGACTGCACAGTCTTCAGTGTCGTGGTTGGGTCCCAAGCACAAGAGGCACGAAATGTGGGTGTACTCTGTGAGCTGCTTGCCACAGGTGCACTTATTGTAATGTGATTTGAAGAGAGTTGGAGAAGACATACAATCCGACAAGTACTACAATTTTTTATGAGAAAAAAGGAAAATTTGAAAGGTCTACTTATTGAAAATGGCGGCCGAACTGTAGCAGCGCTCCATGAGGTCCGACGTGTGCAGGTTGACGGCGGGAAAGAACTGGAGGGCGGGTGTGGGGAACGCCCCTTATATGGCATCTGGCCAACACTGGTCACGTGACATCGGGGCGATCCCTTGCTATATACTGCTAGTTAAAGTTTTCCGTGTGGTCCTAGCGCCTGGCAGCTCAGTCCTAATTGTTAGTATCTACTGCAACAGCCCTCTCGAAGTAAGATCTGCAGGGTTCAGTTCCTCTCAGATTAACTCAAGTAAACCCTGGACAGTCATTTCCAATAATCATGGATACAGGTAACTTGGGTACTACCCCCACTTTCATTTGGTCGACACCCCATTAATAATCACGGTCACTTGTGTGGTAGGATAATAGCATGCATCACCGTGGATGCAAATGACACCAGTACCTGGCCCTTTTACTTAGTGTATACACAGCGCTTCAACATGCACTAGGTTCTGTCTGCTTCCCAAATCAATAAATCTCTTTACAGTCTTATCTCCCACCTTGACATCTGTTAAATATTTGCTCCAATTTGCTAAGGCCAAATCTGCTTCAGTGTTACCCTCCTTGTTTTTATGGCAGTTTCTTGTGATATGGCCTTGCTTGTTATAGTTATTGCAAATAAAGTCATTGGGTGCAGATTTGTTACCCCCTTCAGAGTTTTTATCTGATCTGGAGTTAAATGGGGAAAAAGAAGGTCTTAGCAGTGCTTGACTGTTATGTCGCTGCTGCATGGTCTGTCTGGCCATCTGATTATCTTTGGCCAAAGAAACAGCCTGTCTCCCACTTTCTGGTTGGTGTTCTTTCACCCAAAGCTGCACATCTGTAGGCAGGATGCTGATGAATTGGCTCCATTGCAAATGTGCCAATGATCTGCAGGACTGCTTTGCCCTCTGGTTGGAGCCATTTAATAAGGCATTCTCTGGGTCAGGTGAAGGCTTCTCGAGGATTGTCGAATAAGTTGTACTTCAGGGACCAGAATCTTTGCCTGCAGGTCTCTCCTGAGATGTATCTTTTCAGGATTTCTCTTTTCACAAGGTCATAGTTTTCTGGCTGTGCAGTGTCCATACTGCTGTAGGCAAGCTGGGCTTTACCTGTCAGGTACGGTAGCAGTCTGATTGCCCATTGTTGCTTAGGCCACTGGCAGGTTCTGGCAACCCTTTCAAAAGTCATCAGGTATGCTTCAATACCATCCAAGGGACACAGCTTTGTAAGTTTAATGTATTTAAAGTTGTTTGTGTCTTGTTGCTCTGCTGGACCAGTGCCAGATTCTCCAGCAACTTGCAAGGCATCCATCTGCATCTCTCCTCTTCTTTGTTAATCCTGCCACTGCATCTCTTCTCTTCTTTGCTTCTCAAGTTGTTGCATTTCTTTTCTCTGCTTCTTGAGTTGCTTCATTTCTTCTCTGTTTCACCATCTCTTTCTGTTGTATCACCCACCGTTTGAAAAAGGCAGTCAGGCTTTCAGGTTCTGTAACTGCCTGTTCCTATTTTTTTCCATCACTGGTGCTGGCTGTACAGTCTCAGCTTGGACTTCTGTCTCTGCTAGTTTGGCTGCCATCTTTCTGTTAATGACTCCTGGGCTTGCTACTGCAGAATCCCTATCTTTCTGCTATGCTTTCCTGGTACCAGGTCCAGTACACATGCACAAAACTCCTGGCTTAGAGTATGCACAGTGTAAATCCCACTTTACACACCATCTGTCGTCGAGGCATAGGTAAGGAAACATAGGAAGACCAGGAGCAGGTATAAAATTTGAAAGTAGCATTTTATTCTTTTCCAATAACAGAAAAACAAAAATTATTCAATTTAACTTTTTACAAAGGCAATACAAACAGAGAAAACAAAGCCCTTCATCTGAGGGAATGTCTAATTCCAAATTTCAGTTTCTCAATCTCTATCTCTTTCTCTCTCTAGCAAAACCACTGCTGCTCTTATTTCTGCCTTCTGAGCTTGTTTAGAGACCAGAACACTGTATGTTTCTTTCCTTGCAGGTGCAACAAAATAGAACATGATGTCCCAGAACTGGATTCTTGTTGACAACTCTGCAAAAGAGTTTGTGCTGCATGTCAAGGTTAACCCTCTAAATTCCAAACAGATTTTTGCAATCATTTCAACAGTATAACTATATACAGTTTCAAACTAAGGGATCCCAGTATCACTTACAGTTTCACATAAAAATTCATATATATTTTTATAAAGAAAAGACAGAAACAGCAAGTGAAGACAGAGAGGTAGCGAGAGATGGAGAATCACGAGCCAGAGTGATCAGTTCCCAGGTTTCACGAGAACATTTGGTTGGCTAACCAGACAGACAAGACAGAAAAGGAGAGGACAGAACAGATCCTTGTGTTTAACTCCTTCTGTGTAATGAATGGGACAAGGTGTTATTCAACCCTGTCACACATTCCAGAGGAATGATGCAGTTGTTAAGCACAATGAGGGATTTCTGGCATCTGAACTACAGTTACAGGCAAGTCACCTATTCTTCTAGGGGCGTGGATATGATTCACTTATCAACATCCTGGCAGACTCCTAACAGTTTCTGGAAGTAGGGGGAAAAACATGTACTCCAACTTGGCAAAGATTGGAGAATGGATGTCCCAAAACCTGCAGCTCGGTGTGACTCAAGGTCGATGCAGTAGAGGGGAAATCAAGATGTGTGCTGACTTCCAAGTAGCAGCCTTGCAGATCTCCTAGATAGGGGTATCCCTGGAAGCAGCCACTCATGCAACTTCAACGTATGTGACAAACAACTGCTAAGTCGGTCACCAAACTCTAGCCTGCACTCCACATAGCAGGACAGCACCCTCCACAGTTCCAGGGTATGGAGCCTGTGGTCAGCCTCCAAAGATGGGCTGGTGAATTACACCACTTAATTGCCTGGTTAAGTTGAAACTCTGATGCCGTCTTTGGGAGGAACTTCAGGCAATGGAAAAGGACAACTTCGTCCATGTGAAAGACCATGTAAGGAGACTCCACCGAGAGGGCCTGAAGCTCCTCAATCCTTCTGGCTGTCATAATGGCCATCAGCAAGACTGTCTTCCACAAAGGGTATGACAGCTCACAGCTGTGTACTGGCCTCAAAGACTTGTCCATGAGTACTGCCAATACCAGTAATAAGTCCCACGGTGGAGGTGAAACACACACCAGAGGGGACAAGCAGTTCAGGCCTTTGAAAAAAGCACTTGACACCTTCTCCTGGGCTACCTCTGACTTACCAGCCTGCACCTGGTAAGCAAAGATGGCTTCCAGCTGCACTCTGTGGGTGTCGTCCCAGTTCCGGCTGGGAAAGGGACCACAGACATTTCAGTACACTAGCCACTGGTCAAGCAAGAGGTTGCAGCCCCTTGCCCTTACACAAATGGAAAATCTTTTCCATTTGAAGGCACAGCATCTGTGATTTGACTCCTTCCTGGAGGCCTCCACAATGTGGAGAACATCTCTGGAGAGACCCAAAGCCTGGAACTTTGGACACTCAGGAACCAGGCAATGAGGTGCAGGGACAGATGGTCTGGGTGCAGGATCATCCTCTGATGTCTGGTCAGAAGGCCTTGGCAAAGCAGCAGTCTCCACAGAAGCCTGTTGCTAAGGCAATCTTGGCACCAAAACTGCCTTGGCCAGTGTGGAGCTATCAGGATCATCTATTCCATGTCCTTCTGGGCCTTAAACAACACTTTGTGGATCAGGGAGAAAGGAGGAAAGGTGAACATGAAGCCATGAGAAGGCCTCTTACAGCAGTGTCACGGACTAAGGAGTGGGCACAAAACAGCCTCAGTTTGGCATTCTCTGAGGAGGCAAACAGGTCCACCAAGGGTGTACTCCCACAGGTAGAACAGGTGGTTCGCCACTTCCTGATGCAGGGACCACTTGTGCAATGTCTCTCCTACCCACCTGAGAGCATCCACCAGCTGACTGTTCTCTACTGCAACATGGATCGCCAAGAGATCTACACCCAAGCTGCACACACACATCCAGGTGTGGAGTGCCTCTCGACATGGGGAAGTGAGTTCTACCCTGCCTTTTCAGGTAGAACATGATCGTGATGTCCATCTGGAACTACACAGTTTGCCCCTGACTAGTGGAACCAATTCTGTCAGAGCTAAATGCACTACACAGATCTCCAGCAGGTTTATGTGGTGAGGGAACCCCCTGGGTGACCAGAACTCTTGGGGTCTGCAGTATTCCAGCTACCCTCCCCACTTCACCAGAGACACGTTTATTGTGAGTGTGATGGCTGGTTCTGGGTGGAAAAATGTGAATTCTTCCTCTAGGTGTTTTGGGACTAGCCACCACTGGATGGTGTTCCACATTAGCTGGGTCACTACAAGTGACTGGTCTAGTGGCCTAGACATTGGGACCACTGACAGCCAAATTCCCAATGAGGGTGACCCCTCCGCCATCGGGCCAAATGAACCACACTGGTGTGGGATGCCATGTACCCCAGCAACCACAGGAAATCCCGGGCAGGGTACAAGAGCTCAACCTGAAATGATTGAGTAAAGGAGATAAGATTTAGTGCCCAGTCCACAGGAAGGCAGGCCTTGGCCCGCAGAGAGTCTAGTTCTGCCCCAATGAATTTGATCACCTGCTTCAGTACCAGTTCAGACTTCTCTGGGTTGACTAGCATGCCCAGGTCTTGACAAGTCTGGAAAGCCAGATCTGTGGATCTCTCCACAGCCTCTTCAGAGGGATCAGCCAACTAACCAACAGCCATTCATTCAGACTTGATTTCTTCTGTTGATCTGGCTTGCATTACAGAGACCTGGCTAGGAAATGATGCTGGGATAGTGTTGGAGGTGGACATCCCTGCCGGGTACTCTGTGGTGCACTGCTCGAGGCGAGAATGCAAGGATGGGGGTGTGGCCATCTGCTTTCGATCTAGTTTGAACTTTGCCATGCACCCAGTGGGTTCCACCTTGTCCTTTGAATGCATGGCATTGCATGTGGGTCTTGGTGCGGGTTACAGGATTTTCCTAGTTTACCACCCTCTGTGGTAGGAGGTACCCTGCAGGAGATTGTGGATTTCATCAACAGGGTGTTGGGAGTCTCCCCAGATAGCTAATTCTGGGGGACTTCAATGCCTGGGTTGATGACAAATCCTCACATTTTGGATGTGACTTCCTTCAGTTGATGACATCACTGGGCCTGTCAAAAGCAGTTGCCTCTGTGACCCATAATCACGGCCACACTGTGGACTTGGTGTTCTTACTGGGGCTTGAGGTCATCAACCTCAAGACTGATTGGGTCACTTGATCCGATCATTGTATGGGAGAGTTCTTGTTTGGCAACCCCCCTGCTAGTCCCTCACCTGTTGGGATGGTCAGTTATCACCCTTTGAGGGGACTGTCCCCCAGAGGAATTTTGCCAGCAGTAGATCTATCTGGTGTGAGTACTGCATGTGCGACTGGCATGAGTGAGGCGGAGGCTGCCTATAATATGCCCACCTCCACAGCACTTGATGCCATCATACTGGTCCGTACATGAACCAGATCTTCTCACCTGAGACCCCCATGGTTTGATGGGGCTCTCGAGGAGATGAAGATCAAGGGTTGGAAGTTGGAGTGTTGCTGGCATAGGAACCGCTTCCAGGTTGACAGACTGGCCCTGTGAGCTTACTTTCATTGAGTACCAAGGGGAAAATCAATTACAAGGAGGAAGAGTTCCTGTCCAGGGAGATTGCTGGAGGAACAGACCAGCTCAGCTCTTTCAGATTGTAGAAAGACTACTTCATCCAGTCTGTCTGCAGCCATAAAAAGCATTGTCAATCGCAATATGCAATGAGTCTGTTCAGTTCTTCTCTGACAGGGTGTCCTCTATCTGGTCGGGGATCTCCTCACTGGGACAAGGATTGCCCCAGGGTGTCCAGCCTGGTGGGAACATAGGCACTCCAACTGTCTGGGATGAATTTAGGCCAGTGGAGGTGGCTGATGTTGTTGAGATGATTTCAAAACAATGGCCCACTTTTTGTGAACTGGACCCAGCCCCTACCCATCTCCTAGTGGGATGTGTCCAGGTCATTAGTCCAGTATTCACTAGGATAGTTCGGTGTTCACTTTTGGAGAGGGTTTTCCCTGATGCCTTGAAAGAGGCATTGGTGAGACTCCTCCTAAAGAAACCATCTTTCGAGGATGTCCGGTGATGTCATGGCCCAATTAGCAGCCTGAGAAAGGAGCTCCCTCTCTCCCTAGGAGAAAATAGTCCACAAACAATTAAAACACAGAAAAATTTCTCTTGAAATTCCTCTGGGGGAAAAAGGTGGACACAGGCAATCATGTTAAAGGGCAGAAATTAAGCCAATCAATGAGGATGAATCTAGATTTCACACTTAAGCTCTGAAGGCAGCCGGAGCCCTTCCCCAGCCTCCCACCACAGTAATGCAGAAGATACAGACCGGGAAGAAAAAAAACTATCCCTCAACAGATTTGAAACACTGCTGCAGGAGATAAGGAGGGCCAGAGCTGAAAACCGGACTGACTTCGAGAAGGTGCATACCCATTTCTCTCAGCTTGAACAACAGATGGCTGAAAATAAAAACCATACAGCCACACTGGAAGAAGGAGCCTCTCATATGCATATGGTGTTGAACATGCTGGTCAACTGTGTGGAGGCCCTGCAAGATAAATGCCTCAACCTTGAGTCTCAATCCCGACGAGAGAACCTATGGGTATCTGGACTCCCTGAAGGGGCAGAGGTCAGAAACATGTGTGACTTTATGAAAGATTTACTTATGGCTGTCCGGGAGGTGCCACAAACCTTTAAATTTGAGATAGAAAGGGCACATTGAGCCCTGGTTCCTTAGCCACAAGATCCAGCAGCAAGGCTATGAACAATAGTAATGAAGCTCTCTTCTTACAGAGCCAAAGAGGACTTGTTGAGAATGGCCTGGCAAAAAGGGGAGACCAGATATAATGGGGCACACTTGTATTTCTATCACAATTATCCCCCCGAAATAGAGAGACAGACTGAAATATCTGGAGGTGATGAAAGCACTGCAAGCTAAAAAGATTAAATTTCAGACCCCTTTTCCATATCGTATGTGGATCTTCTGGGAGGACAGTCCACAACTTTACCAGTCGGCTGAAAATGTTACCGAGGCCCTGAAGCAGCGAGGTATAGTGGTCCAGCAATGTCCACAAGCACCACGACCAAACAGGGTGAAGAGAACAGCTAAAGACTGGCAGATTGTTTCCAGGTGGAGCACCAAGCTAATGGATGCGCTTCCATGCCACGTACATTAGCAGACATCAGAAGAATTCTCCACATCTTATGCCTGACAGAGTGGAGAAAGGGAAATCCTGGGGACACTTGAAGGGACCTTAAACAGTGAGTTGGCTAAGATTTACATGTTGCTCCCCACAGATTTACTGTGCTGAGTCTGAAAGCTCATGCTCAAGCAGATGACTGTGGTGGGGAGTGGGGCAAGGCAACGAAGGTAAGATGGTACTTTTGTTCCTCCACCATGGATACATCAAGAAGGATATTTTTGATTGGGTTTGGACATAACCATCTCCCGCAACGCGTATGTATAAGAGGGATACATCTGCAAAATGATGAAGAGCATTGTCTTGGGGACAGAAAGTAGAAGGGAATATTCTTTTACACTGAGCAGCTCCTGAACTGCAGAATGCCTGGGATCTAATATCTCTCGGGGATGAGGGGTTGGGGGGAAGAGCATTGGAGAGAGTTATAATGTGGATACCAAAAAGATGGCTGCAATTTGGCTGTGGCAACACTTTTTTCTGCTTACCCTGTTCAGTGCAGTAGCCCTAAGCAGGGAAGTAGAAGCAGTGGTCCCCACATCAGGGGGAAGGACACCCACTGCAGCTTTGATGCAAGGAGATAGCTGGAGTAAGGCATCCTCGTGCAAAGCAAGGGGAGTTATACTTAACTCCCCCTACCTTGGAAGGTTATTGTTTCTGGTGTTTTATTTCTTCTTTACAATATGCCCGGTTGGCATAGCATTTGAATTCTTAGAGGTTGTATTTTTTTTCATAAGGAATATCCAAAAAAGAATATCTGTAAAATGATGCTAGGATCACATAGGTTACCTGGGACACCCTATTTTAGAAAACCAAAATCCAGGAGAGGGGATACTAACTTATACAATGGGTAGCCCAGATCTCAAAATTCTCTCGTACAATGTTAATGGACTGACCAACCCAGTTAAACGGAAAAAAGTCTTAACCTTTGCTAAACAATCTAGAGCAAATTTTGTTATGTTATAGGAAACTCACCTATGAAAAATAGAACACCAGAAGCTGAAACAGTGTGGGTTTGGGGAGGTATAGCCTTATCTTATAAGGGGGGAGGAGGAGGAGAGGTTCTGCCATTTTAATCCTGAGAGGGACCCCATTTGACTTAACAGAGAAAACCATAGATAAAGAAGGTAGATACGTTATCCTGTGGGGTAACCTAGACGGCAAGCCAATGACTCTGGCATCCATATATGCCCCACCAGGCTCCCCGTTCTCTTTTTTCAAAACCTTACTAGTTATAATTAAGGAGCTGGGTGCAGTTATATGGGGGGGGGTGGACTGGAATCTAACCATAGACCCCTATCAAGATACCACCTCAAAGATCCCCAAGAAAGAACATGGGATAGCCAAACAGGTGAAGACGCTAGCAGAGAAACTGGGCCCCTATGACACATGGAGACACATAGCAGGCTCTGCTACAGGGTACACTTTTTACTCACATACCCATCAGATATATTTGAGAATAGATAGCTTTTTGGTGAATAAAAAATACCTGGGGCATTTGAGGAAATGCACAATTGGGGTAAGAGTTATTTCAGACCACGTACCCCTTCCTTTAGAGAGAGCACATTACACACCCAGCATAAAAACATTTTCTGGAGACTAAACCTGTCTCTTCTGAGAGAAAAAGAGGTCCTAGATGAGCTCCCAGCACTGATAGATCAGGCAATGTGAGACAATGATACCCCTGAAGTAGGGATAGGAGTCCTATGGGATACAATTAAAGCAATGATAAGGGAGAAGCTGATTGCAATAAGCAGTGCTAGGAAAAAGCAAACATTACAAAAGCAACAGGAGTTGGAGAGGAGAATCACTGACCTGGAACAGGCACAGCAAAATAAGCTGGACAGACAAAGGGTTAAAAAATTAGAGATCATAAAAGGGAGCTAAATAAACTATTCAATTGGAAAGTTGAACAGAAACTTGTTCTCCTCAAACAAAAATATTATGAGGGTGGTCCCCGGGCATTAAAATTACTAGCTTGTCGCTTAAGGAGTCAAGCAACCAAAGCATACATAGCAAAGATTGCTCACCCTACTACCAAACAATGGCATTATACAAGAAAAGAAATTCTGGGGGCCTTTAAAACTTTCTATGCGAAGCTATACAAGGCAAGGAAGGGGGCCTCACCAGACCAAATCTAGGAATTTCTACAAAACTTAACGTACTCACAACAACGCCAAACACAACAAGGCAATGGTGGGCCCAATAAGTCTGCAAGAGATTGAATTAGTATTGAGTCAGGGAAGACAGGGAAATAACCAGGATCGGATGGGCTCCCAATTGAATTTTATAAGAAATTTAGAGTGCCCCAGTACCCGTCCTACAAAGAGTATATATGGGAGTAATGAAGGAGGGAGGCTGTATTTCACCATCTTGGTTACATGCCGTGATCTCAGTGATCTACAAGCCTGGCAAGGACCCCACCCAATGCCCATCATATCAACCAATCTCAATATTTAACGTTGATTATAAATTGTTCGCCTCCGTATTGGCTAAAAGATTAGAAAACCTACTTCCACTGATTATAGCCCCTGACCAGACAGGGTTTGTAACAGACAGACAAGCTGCAGATAACATAAGACATTCCCTGAACATAATTGATCATTTAAATAAAACTAAAGACTCTGCCCTGATCCTAAGCTTAGATGCAGAAAAGGCATCTGATCAGGAGGAATGGAAGTTTTTATATGGGGCCCTTACCAGGTTTGGCTTTTTGGGAGATTTCATTGGGGCAATCCAGAGACTGTGTACTGGCCCAAAGGCATATGTAAGGGCAAATGGCCAAATGTCCTAGAGGTTTGACCTAAATAGGGGCACCAGGCAAGGGTGCCCACTATCCCCTCTCTTTTTAATTTACATAGAACCCCTCACACAGTGGATACGGCAGGATAAGGGAATTGGGGGGGGTGGAGATAGCCAATCATGAACATAAACTAGCCCTTTATGCCAATGATGTGATAATCTATATGAAACACCCAGAACAATCACTTCAGAAACTGATGCAGTTGATTCAGAAGTATACAGAATTATCAGGGTATACCCTGAACTCCACTAAAACAGAAGTGCTCTGCCTTAATTTTACCCCTTTTGAGAGAATGCAGAGTAGATACCCCATGAGATGGAAGACTCAGGTGATGAAATACTTAGGGATTTCTCTAAGAAACAACACAGAGTTCCTTTTTGTAATTGGGGGTGTGGCTTAGACACTATAAAAGCTGGTGACTTAAATTACAACTTCCTGTTGCTAGCCTTTTTTCTTACTAATTGCCTTCCACCCACCCACCCTAAGCCAGTTCTACTTTTATAGCCACTGGATTTGACTGTCAACAGGAACTTCCAGTTTGGCAGTAGGAAGGGAAGGGAAGGATCATAGAGAAACATTGGTTTTGTCAACCCTAAAGGAAAAAGCAGCTCACTCTCCCCAGCTGCTGGTGGTCTGACATTGAGCAAGGAAGAAGAGGCTACTGAAGAAGATAGGAAGTTGCTGTCCCAGAACAGGAAGGGTGAGAGTTGTAAGGAGAGGAGAGTAAGCATACAGAGAAACAGGAGAGGGGACACAAAATAAGACATGATAGGAGTGGTGCAGTGCAATGGCTGTGGGGCGGCAGTGTTCCGGGAGACTTTCTGGAGGCTGCGATGCTGCCCTATTTGCAGCCACCTCTCTGGTCTGGGAGAGGAGGTTGCCCATCTCCAGACTGACCTGGCTAGGATTTGTAAAACCTCCTCCCCCACCCAGGGACCACCAGGGCCAATGCCATTACCTCAGAGGTTGCCAAGAAAGAGGAGAGGCTGGACCAGGGTGGGCTCAGGGAGGGAGAGGGTGATGGAACAGAGTTGCATCCCTCCAGCTGTATCTCTCCACAATTCATTCACTCTTCTGGTGGATAGTGGTTCCTCTGTGGAGGCACCTGCAGTGGAGACCAAGGAGGATGCTGGGAACCTTTACAGAGGAGACCCACAGGAGGGTGGCATGGGACACCACAGGGGAAGGAAACAACTCCTGGTGGGGGACTCAATCATTAGGGGGGTAGAAATGGGGGAGGAAGGGGAGAGGGAGGTAAGGTGCCTTCCTGGCACCACGGCTTGGAGGGTCAGGAAGCGAATCCTCAGGATCGTAGGAGGAGCTGCACGAGGAAGGGAGCTGGATGTCATTGTCCACTGAGGGAGAAATGACCTGGCTAGGAATGGGATCACAGCAGAGCAAGAGGAGTTTGTAGAGTTGGGGGGGTCTTAGACAAGTAGTGCATACGGTAACCTTCTCGGAGGTGCTGCCTGTCTATGGCAAGGGTGATGCTAGGGCACTCCTCACCAGGGAATTCAATGAGTGGTTGAAAAACTGGTGTGGAGCTCAGGGTTTTGGCTTCATTGGGGACTAGGGAGCTACCTGGAGGGATGCAGACCTATACTGGTGTGATGGTCTGCATCTGTCCAAGGGGGGAACCCGGATCCTAGGTGAGAAGTTTAAATGCTTCATTGGCAAGCATTTAAACTAGCCAATGGGGAGGCACTGAAAAGGAGCAGGGAAATCCCAGCCTCACCCCACAAAACATGGTAATTAGTGAGGTAAACACCAAGGTAGAGAAGTTATTATGGAGCAGGACAGAGGTAAATGTAAAAAAAGACAAAGGCAGTAAGGACAGGAATGGTGCTAAAAGCGGTAAGGCTATCAAAAAGTAGAGGGTGATGAGTACCAACGCCAGTAGTCTGTGTAACAAGCTCTCTGAACTAGTGGCCTTGATGGAAGAGGGTTGCCTGGATATTGTGGCAGTCACAGAAACATGGTACACAGAGAACCATGACTGGATGTCAACATACCAGGATGCACAATCTACAGGAGGGACAGGGAGGGTAAAAGAGGAGGAGGAGTAGCTCTTTATGTAAAGGAAGGGATCAAAGCAACAGAACTAAAGAGTAAACAGGGAGCAGATGAGGCACTCTGGGTCACCCTGGAAACAGAAAATGGCACCACAATCCGCATGGGGGTTGTATACAGACCCCCATCTCAGGGGGAGGGAATGGACAAGGAAATGATAGAAGGCTTTCTTAGAATGGCAGAAAAAGGGGAGATATTGTTGATGGGGGACCTGAATATGCCAGATGTTAACTGCAGCACCTTTGCTGCAGGCACATCCAAGAGCAGGGTCATTCTTGATGCCCTACAGGGGGCATGCCTCAGACAGCTAGTATTGGAACCCACTCGGGAGGGAGCAATCTTAGACCTGGTACTCTCAAATGGGGATGGAGAAAGAATCTCAGATTTAGAAGTGGGTAGCCATCTGGGAACAAGCGACCACCAAACAGTGTGGTTCACGATAAACACAGCCATACAATCAAGCCATACAAAAGCAAGAGTGTTGGACTTTAGGAGGGCTGACTTTGGGAAAATGAGAGAGTGCCTCATAAAAGCACTAGCAAACAGGCAAGAAGAAGGGGTGGAGGAACAATGGGGAGTAATCAAAACAGCCATCACAGAGGCAACTAGCCTTTGTGTAAAACAAATCAAAACACAACGAAGGAAAAAACTGCGATGGTTCTCAAAAGAGGTGACAGGGAAGGTTAAGGAGAAAAGGATAGCATTCAGGAAATATAAGGAAACACAGAAGGAGCAGGACAGAGAACTTTATCAGTTAAAGCAGAAAGAGGCCGAGAAGGCAGTCAGAATAGCAAAGGCCCAAACAGAGGAAAGGATAGCCAGTTCTGTTAAGAAGGGGGATAAGACCTTTTATAGGTACATTAGGGAGTGAAGAAAGACCAAAGGAGGGATACTGAGGCTTAATAAAGGGGAGGGAATGTGGGTAGAGGGTGACTGTGAAAAAGCAGGGATACTGAACGAATATTTCTGCTCAGTATTCACAAAGGAAGAGAAGGGGAAGGTACCTAGACCAAACAAGAGAAACACTCTGAAGAAGGGGGTCAATACAGTCCATTTACAGAAGAAAGGATTCTGAAAGAACTAATAAAATTGAAGGTGGACAAAGCAATGGGGCCTGATGGGATTCACCCAAGAATTCTAAAAGAACTAAGGATAGAACTAGTGACACCACTGACTACTCTCTTTAACAAATCATGGGAGGATGGGGTGGTACCTGAGGACTGGAGGAGGGCAGATGTGATTCCTCTTCACAAAAGTGGGAGCAGGACAGAGGCAGAAAACTACAGACCAGTTAGTTTCATCTCAGTGGTAGGGAAAATGATGGAATCACTTCTGAAGGAAAGAATTGCAGAGTACCTAGAGGCTAGTGGGGCAGAGGACCCAAAGCAGCATGGATTCATGATGGGAAGGTCATGTCAGATGAATCTAATAGATTTCTTTGACTGGGTGACCAAAGTAGTAGACCAGGGAGGGGCTGTTGACATGGACTACCTAGATTTTAGCAAGGCATTTGATACAGTCTCACACAAAAGATTAATACACAAGTTAGCCAGCCTTGGAGTGGGTCCCAAGGTGGTAGTCTGGATAAAAAATTGGCTAGACAACAGGACGCAAAGGGTAGTAGTAAATGGAGTACACAGTGAAGAAAGGAGGGTTACTAGTGGGGTACCGCAGGGTTCAGTACTGGGACCGGTCCTTTTTAATGTCTTTATAAGTGACATTGCAGAGGAACTGAAAAGAAAAGTATGTCTCTTTGCAGACGACACAAAGATCTGCAACAGGGTTGATACACAAGATGGAGTGGAAAGGGTGAGAAGGGACTTGGCAAGGTTGGAGGAATGGTCAAATGTATGGCAGTTCAGATTCAATGCAAAGACATGCAAGGTAATGCACATGGGAAACAAAAACCCAGGGGAAGAGTACACAATGGGGGTGAGATACTGACAACAGTTAAAATGGAAAAGGACCTGTGGGTAATTATATCAGATGACCTAAAGGTGGGCAAGCAATGTGAGAAGGCAGTAAGGAAGGCTGGGAGGGATACAGGGATGCATAGGAAGAGGCATCAATAGTAGAAAACAGGAAGTTGTTATCCCTCTGTACAGACAGTTGGTGAGACCCCATCTGGAGTACTGTGTGTGGTTCTGGAGACCCCATCTCCACAAAGACATAGACCGAGTGGAGGCTGTCCAGAGGAGGGCAACCAAAATGGTGCAGGGTCCGCACCAGAAGACATACGAAGAAAGATTAAAGGAGCATAATATGTATACCCTTGAGAAAAGAAGGGAGAGAGGGGACATGATAGAACTTTCAAGTACCTCAAGGGAATCAACAAAGTCCAAGAGAGTAGCATATTTCAGAAAAAGAGATGTGCAAGAACAAGGGTACAATTTGAAGATAGAGGGGGGACGGCTCAGAGGTAATGTGAGGAAGTATTTTTTCACAGAGAAGGTTGTGGATGCATGGAACAGCCTCCCTGAGGAGGTCATGGAGTCAAGAACGTTGGGGGAATTCAAGAATGCATGGGACAGACATAAGGCAGTCCTAGTGGGGGGTAGGAGGAAGTAAGCTGTTGGTTAACTAGGATCTGCAGCTTATCTGTTAGGTATGAAAATGGGCAGACTAGGTGGGCCAAGCATCCTTATCTACTGCCAAATTCTATGTTTCTATTTTCTAGACAATTATGTCCCCATCGGCAAGCAGATGAAATCTGATGTGGAGAGATGGTCCCTATTGCCACTACCAATGTTTGAGAGAATACAAGCTGTAAAGATGACACTTCTGCCCTGGTTCCTATTTGTATTTCAGGGTGCACCAGTTGAACCCCCTACACAATGGCTAGTAAGTCTGCAAAAAATAATTTGTAAATTTATATGGACAGGGAGAAAACCTAGAATCAGATGGTCAATGCTAGAGACCAAAAAACAATGGGGAGGCTGGGCCATACCAGATTTAAGGGAATATTGGTTATCCACACAGGTCAGATGGGCCTTTCTGTGGGGTAACAACCACAGAGACATGTTGGAGAGCTATGGAAATTTCACAGGCTGGGAAACCCAACCTATTTGAAAACTTATTTATAAACAACCCCCAAAGATTACAGGGTAGAAACTAGTTTTCCAGAATGGTAGTTACATTAAAAGCCTGGGACAGGTATATCACCTATCCAGCAATAAAAAAGGAGGTCTGGAAACATTGTAGACTGTGGAAAAATAAAGATTTTCTGCCCGGACAGTCTGACCCCTGGTATAAGAAACAATACCAACAGGGATTGATATACCCAAACCAGATACTTAAGGGGACCAACATGTACTCCTTTGCAGAATGCCAGAAGGCCTTTGGCTGGGGACCCTCTGGTGTATTTAAATGCTTACAAATAAACAACTATATATGTAAACAGACTAGGGTGGAGACCACAGACCAGTCAAAGCAGACTAAAATTCCCAACTTAACAGATCTATTAAACAAAAATACAGCGAAAGGGCTGGTATCAGGTATTTATAACTCACTACAAGGGCAAAAGACTCATATTACTGTAAAGTGGGAAGAGGAGGCAGAATGTAAATTGAAGGAGGAGGACTGGCAACAAATATGGAGAGGGACTATATGGGCAACAAATATGGAGACCACAGCAGCCCCTAAGTGGCAAGAATTTGTGTGGAGAGTGAGAGTTCACTACTTTTTGACCCCTCCAAAACAAGCTAAATGGGATAAGACCAAAACAACCCACTGCTGGAGAAACTGTGGGGAACTCATAGCAACCCACACACATATTCTACATGTCCCAAGCTAGCAACATTCCTACATAACATACATCTCAAATTATGAAGTGTCTTTCAAATTGAAGAAAATATCATGATAAGCCACCTAGGATGGGGTCTGACCACAAAGGGAGTTCAGGGAAGTAATGACCATTATCTTTGGAATATATGTATAGCAGCAATAGGTAAGGCAATCACAAGAAAAAGGCTGAAAGAGGAGCCCCCTGCGGTGACAGAATGGGAGAATGTTATAAAGGAAATTCAGGAGATGGAGTCCCTCATGTACCAACTACAGGATAGGACCCCCAATTTTGCAGAGAGATGGTCTAAGTGGATATTACAACAGGGATGAGTGGTTAGATAGGAAAGGGGAACAGGTATCAAAAGGAGGGCATTGGTCGCTATGGCTAGTAGTCCAGAACAGAAGAGTGTCAACGGTAGATATGAAGATAGATCTATGAGTACACAATGCTAGCTTTATTACCCTGTCAGATATTCCTAATGTTTGTATCAGTTGTGTTGTAATCCTCTCACCCCTTTCCCTAAATGTTGTAAAAGCAATGGACTGAAAATGGAATTGAAAGGAAACTACATAATGAAATGTATCATAATGATGTGAAGTGTACAATTCCAATAAAGAAAGTATATAAAAAAAAATCTCTCAGCCCTGATGTCCTAGTGAATTATTGATCCATCTCCAACCTCCCATTTCTAGGGAAGGTTGACAAAATAGTGGCACTGCAGCTCAAGGAGCACCTTATGGCCTAGGACATCTATGAGCCATTCCAGTCCAGTTTCAGGGCCAGACATAGGATGGAAACAGCGTTGGTCAGGGTGCAAAATTACCTCCTCAGGGCGAGAGATAGAAGAGATCGGTCAAGTCTTGTTCTCAGTTTCTTCTCAGCATTTGGCACTGTGGACCACATTGTGCTTTTGGATCACCTTAGAGAATACTGTGGACTTGCTGGTACTGTCATCAACTGGTTTGAGTCCTGTCTCACGAGCAGGAAGAAATGGTTGGTGATGGGGAAGTTCTCCTTCCTGAAGCTCCTGCCTTGTGGAGTGCCTCAAGGGTTAATCCTGTCACCAGTGCTGTTTGCAGTGTATATGCTACTGCTAGGAGCGCTCATTAGACAGTACAGTCCAGGTTTTTTTTTACCCTATGTAGATGATACCCATCTGTACATGTCCTTTGCACCTGGAACAAATGATACAGTGAAAGTGCTTAACAGCTGCCTGGATGAAATTCTAGACTGGATGGCCTCCAACCACTTGAGACTAACCCCAGACAAAACCGAGGTCCCAGTGACTGAGCCTGGTCATGGGTGTGATGGGACTGCCTCTAGAGTGGCAACAGGATTGGTCCTGGGAACCATTCTGTTGATGGATTCTCCTAGAGCAGGGGTGTTCAAATCAAAACTTTTAGGACTTGCCCAGCCATGACTGTAGCTGAATTTTCACTTTACCCTATTCATTAAAATGAAGTTAGCTCTCTTTTCGTACTTGCCCTTCAAGGAAATTTACCTGCCCCAGACAGGGGGCAATGGGATTTGCACATCCCTTCCCTAGGGTGAGAAATCTGGGCATTTTCCTGGACGACAGATTGACACTTAATGCCCAGGTGTCATCTGTTGTTCAAAGTGGGTTCTACTACTAAAGGAATATCACCCAGATTAAACCCATAGTTCCGCCCAAAGATCTGCCATCACTGGTTGACTACTGTAAAAGCTCTATACTATGGGGTCTGTGGAGGGACCCTCCGCCGGCTGCAGATGGTGCAGAACACAGTGGCCTAGTTGCTGATGGGCATGCTGAGGTCATATCATATAACCCCGGTCCTGCGAGATCTGATCAGGCTGCCTGTCAGGTGGGGGGGGTGTGGTGTCATCTTCAAGGTGGGCTTGCTCACCTGTGAGGCCCTGTACAGACTGAGCCCAGGTTACCTGGCTGATCTTCTTACTCCTGCCACTCCAGCCCATTCCCTTTGCTCCTCCACCAGGGGCTCCTTGCAGTTCTGAGGGCCAAGCTGAAAACCTCGGGCGATCGTGCTTTACAAGGTGGCCGGCCTGGGCCCTCTGGAACTCACTTCCGAGATTGGGAGGCCTCTTTGGTGGAGATATTTAAGAGGGGCCTAAAGACACATTTATTTAAGATGGCTTTTCCAGACTACCCATAACATTTTAACTCTATTTTATTGTTTCAGTATTTATTAACTATGTATAAGTTTTATGATTCTATTGTAAAATTTTTAAAAACCCTGTAGAGCTTTGTTTTATTACTGTTATTACCCTGCCTGTTTATGACTATGTAAGGCACTCAGAGTCCCTGGGATTGGGTGCCATATAAATAATCCAAAACAACAAAAAAACGCACTCCTCAGTTGCAAAAAATGGCTTTAATAACAATAGGAATTTAGTTAGTTTTATTTATGTTTTAAGATTTATATCTAAATTTTTTTAGGCCGAACAATATTAATAATCTTTTTCCTTTTTTCAGATTGATTTGGACATTTGGTCATACGTGTACTGGAAACATGATAAGATGACAGTCATAATTGGTATTTATTAACAGTATATGATGTTGTATGAGTTAAATATAACAATAATTCCTTCTCTCCTATATATGAAATAACATATATATTGTTTACACACATATATATTCCTTATTTGCAGTAGTTGATAAAAGTGGTGGTAGGGTTACACTTTTTAATGAAGATGTATTACTGCTTTAAATTTGGTATATATATAAGTAACCATTACCACTCTGAAAAGACAACCCCCGATGACGTACTGAGTACGAAACTAGTCGGGGACTGAGTGAAGCATGTAGCACTATGTTTGGTTACAGCGGCCTGTTCTATTGTTATTAAAGCCATTTTTTGCAACTGAGGAGTGCAATTTTTTGTTGTTTTGGATTATCGTTTTATCACTCGCACCCTCTGAACATGGAGGAGCTATATTGTTGTTGCTGCTTTGTCATTATTTTTACGAGCTCTCCATGAGCTGCATGTTGGCGTCTCACTGTAGCCGCTATCCACCTTTTGAATCACCGCTTTTTTCGTGCATGATTTTTCCACTGAGAAGGGGGACCCGTGAGTACAAACTCTTTTGCTATTTTTCTTAATATTGGCGGTATAACGCTTTTAAGATTGTTCGGGGTTTAGTCCTTTATTCGGTGGAAAGGCACGAATCTAGTTACTTTCAGGATCGAGGAATGTCTATGTTTAATATTAACTCCATTAACACTGGAGTCACAGCAGATTCATATGCCTCTTTTGCTTTTACTGCAATGGGAGAGAAGGAATTATTTCAAGATACCATTCATGTGACAGAATATAATGCTGGAGAACATCCGACTGAAACAGCTGCACAACCTGCAATACCAGATATTAGAAATGCCTTTCTAGAACTAGTAAGGGCAGTTCTCGGGGGACGCAGACATCATTGGGGGCGGGTTACACTTGAAGCCTATCTCAGGGTTGGTTGTTCTCCAAGAGGTTTAAAAGTCACGTAACAGGCCTGGCTATGGATGGGATCGTCATGAGTTTGTTACTGATTGGAAACATTTGCTGCAAATTGGCACTGATGCTCTGATTAGGACTGTCATTAAGGACTATGAAACACAGAAAACAGATGTTACTAATGGTATTTTGAAGAAAGAGAGCACCGTGGCACAATTTAAAGAACATTCTGAGTTTGTTACCCTGGATACTAAATTAAAGGGAACCATAAAAAGGGAGGAAGAAAAAAAAAATAAAACTCACTAAATGGGAGCATGATCATCAAGATTATCTTAAACATAGAGTCTGGGATTGGAAGAAACAGAAACCCTCTAAAATTATAATAGGAACTCACAATATCAATTAAGATCTATTCTTAAAAATAGAAGTGGTTCCCCAAACTATAATACATCCAATAGTGAGTCTGAAAACGACAATCCTTTTTCAGAGGAGGACAGTTGAGTAGCAGAACAACGAGGGGGAGACTCACTGTTCAATTCCAGGAGTCCAGTCAGGAACCATGCATCCTGAGGGAGAGGAACAGAGTTCAACCCAGCCAAAGGGAACCAAACAAACCAGAAGAGGTGGTCGTAAACACCAGAGCAAGGCAGAAATACAGGAGGGGGAGGACATAACTGAGAACATTGTTATTAATATTTCTCACGTGACACTAACAACGAAACAATTTCAAGTTTTACAGAAAGGACTGTCCTTTGTTCCAACACAGGATTCTATGCCCTTCGAGATCATTATAGATATACACAGATTTACGAGAAATGTAAACTTAAAAGCGTTTTTTCGACGTCAGGATATGGAGAAAGGGGAGATTAATGTTGCTGGGGAAACACAGGTACTGGACTTGGAAAATACCAATGCTAAGGTAAGAAGTTTCAAACCTTCTTCCACTTTCATGCCCCCTTATAATGAGAGTGTATGAACTTTTGAGAGAATATGTGACAGACAATTTGATGGTATGTTTAAGAATATGGACAAACCAAAATATGTCAACTCAACTGGTCCTGAGGTGGAAGCATTGAGAAGTCTTGTAAGTAACAAAGAAATAGTTATAAAGCTGGCAGATAAAGTGGGCTCAGTGGTGGTCATGTCCACCAATAAATATAATTAAGAGATAAGTATACAACTTCCTCAGAAAGATTTCTATTTACCCTTAACCTTGGACCCTACGGTTAAATTTAAAAATGATATAGACTGTTTTCTCTTTGAATCTAAGTGTGAGGGCTTGATAGATTTAGATGAATTTCAATATTTAACAGTCACTACTCCAGTACGAGCATGTTTATATGTACTCCCCAAAATTCATAAAGACCCTATTAATCGTCCTGGTCATCTAATTGTCTCAGGGATTGGTTCTTTGATCAAACCATTATCTACCTATGTTAACGCACATATCAAAGGTTATGTTCCCACCCTTCGATCCTATGTCACAGATACTTCACACCTTCTGGAAACTTTGAATGATATGCAAATGGACAAGATTGGTTCCTGGTTTCACTGGACATATCATCACTCTACACAAACATTCCCCATGATGGTGGACTTGAGGCACTTAACTATTGGTTAGAATTTGATGGATACATACCTTCTAAGAAGAAATCATTCCTTTTGGAGTGTGCAGAGCATGTACTGACAAAAAATTACTTTATCTTCAAAGATTCCTTTTACTTACAAATCAAGAGAATGGCAATGGGAGCTACAGTTGCCCCTAATTATGCCAATCTCTATTTGGGTCTTTGGGAAAAAGTATAAGTCTGTGATGTCCAGACCAATCCATTTTACCATAGGATTGATGTCTGGCGTCACTTTATTGATGACATTTTTTTAGTATGGCGAGGCACACAGAATGAACTTGTGGAATTTGTTAACTATCTGGAGACAAGTAATAGCAATTTGAAATGTTCTATGCAATGCAGTCCTATATTGGTCTCCTTTCTGGATATCACAATACATAAAAAAGAAGATGGTACAGTAAGAACAGATCTATTTAGAAAGGAGACCGATAGGAATTCCATTTTACATGCTACAAGTTGTCACCCCCCATCATCTGATTCAGAATATTCCGAAGGTACAATTTTTACGAGCATGTAGAAATTGTAGTGAAAATGTTGATTTTTTTAGTTAATGGTACATAAATGTGTTCCCGTTTTACCACTAGGGGTTATTCACAGAAAACCATTCATGAAACATTTTCTGAAACTTTACTCATTGATAGGGATTTGCTTATTAACAATAAGAACAGGAGTTCAAGAGAACAGGAATCTAGACTAAATTTCATTACAAAATATTCTAGACATTGTAATGAGATCAGAAATATCTTGTACTCTAATTGGAATGTGTTGGAAGGTGAACCACTATTACAAGAATATGTTAAAAATAAACCCCCGATGACATACAAGAGAAGTACCAACCTTAGGGACAGATTTGTTCATAGTTATTCACTTGCAGATAAATCTGACAGAAACAATATGGGAATTTTGTCTCCTTTGACTCCGGGGATGTATACTTGTGGAAATTGTAAATTTTGCAATTCAGTCTTAAAGTGCAACACTTTTACCAGTTGTAATTGCACTAAGACATTTCAGATTATAGATTTTATGACTTGTACCACAGAAGGAGTTGTGTATCTGGCCACATGTCAGTGTGGCTCTTTTTATGTGGGGAAACCATGAGACCTTTAAAACTTAGGATGGGTGAACATCTCAAGTCCATTGAAAATAAAGATACCCTCAGTGCATTATCTATACATCATAGAGACACTAGACAGACTAATCAGAAACATGGTTTTAAATTGTGCGGCATTGAAAAGGTGCATGTTAACAAATGAGGTGGCAACCTAGATATAAAGCTTAAACAAAGATAATCATTTTGGATATTTACATTAGCAGCCCTTCATGGGCCAGGCCTGAATGATAAACTTCACCTTTTATCTTGCATTAAATAATTTAGAGGTTTTCTGTTTTGTACTTCTATGATATAACTATCTCTGTATTGAAGCTATACTTTGGGCTTTGAAATACATAAATTAATGATTAGGTTATATACATACATATTTTTGTATGTGTGTACATATGAGACTGTGTACATATATTTTCTTTTGATATTCTGGTTTTGGGCTACATTATGCTGTTGGTATTCTAAATTTAATGAATCTATAGGAATTTAGTTAGTTTTATTTATGTTTTAAGATTTATATCTAAATTTTTTTAGGCAGAACAATATTAATAATCGTTTTCCTTTTTTCAGATTGATTTGGACATTTGGTCATATGTGTATTGGAAACATGATGATAAGATGACAGTCATAACTGGTATTTATTAACAGTATATGATGTTGTATGAGTTAAATATAACAATGATTCCTTCTTTCCTATATATGAAATAATATTTCTAGGGACGTGGATATGTTGTTCAATCCACACTTACTGGCAGGTACCTTGCCACTTTAAATCTTGCTGGAAGGTCTTCAAGCTGGCTCCTCATACCCACCCGGGTGGTAAAACTCTCGGCTCCGCCCCATGATGCCAGATCTTCCTTACCTCTTGGAAGCTCAGGTTCCCTCCTTTGCGCTCTGTGTTTTAGGCCTGGATCCACTCTTCGGTCAAACCGAAACTCATTCTTAAGTTTAAAAGACTTCGATCTTCCTTTTCCTTCGCGGCTGTGATGGACAAATCAACTCCCGGATTTCATTGGTGCCCCTGTGGGAAGAAGATGTCCTGGACCGATCCGCACTCCATGTGCGTTTATTGCCTTGGACTCAGCCATGACTCACAGGCCTGTGAGTTGTGCAAATCTTTTTCGGCTTTGGTTTTGGAGGACCGCGCTGCCCAATTGCTGTTGGGGTGACCCGAGAAACTTTATCCTCTGGTCAAGTCAAAGGAGGCCTGTTGGGCGGTGTCCGTGGCTGCAGGCTCAGCTGAACAACTACAGCAGAAGATCGCCCTCGAGGAGGAGGCGGCCCAGGCCACATCATCATCATCCTTGGTCACTGCATTTATCCCGCTCTCCTTGGGCTCCTCCTACACAGCTTCTTTTAAAGAGCTTTGCCAATCCCTCTCCACCAAGGAAGAAGGGCCTTCAGGACATTCCTCTCAGTCCAAAAAGAAGGACTCCAAAGGTAAGTCCCACTGTTGACGTTCGTGGGAGCGGGAGAGGTCCCCTTCCCCGGACAGTCGACAGTCGACTTCGGTCGAGGTTGCGGCTAAGGCCGCTGGCTTCACGGTGTCCCTGTCAGGTCAGCTGGCCAAGACAACCATCGATGCGGTCAAGATGTTTCTTGACCCGGACTGTTTGTCGACTGGAGAAGCCGACAACCCATCTTCACCGGTTCCCCTGGTGGAAACAGAGGACTTGCCTGTGCCTCCTGTGCCAGAGTCCCTGGTTAAGGTCCCTGAACAGAGGGAGGAGAGCGGGTTTCCCCCGCCCCCTCTCAGACCCACCCTCAGAATCGCCAAAGGTCTCGGGCTTGGTTATGGACCTCTTCCAGGTCAAGCCGGTCCCACCAACATTGGCGGTCTCGGTCTCGGCACCATGGAAAGCGGCGGCGCTGCTCATCCTCGTCGTCCTCTTCAGAGGATAGGCTCCAGCACAAGTTGCGTCAGTGCTACGAGGATCTAATGTGGCAGCAGCACTTATTGTCTGGGAATAAGCTGACTCTATCGCCTTCTCCGGCCATTAAGTGGCTGTCACTGGAGCGGCCGAAACAACCCCTCATAGTAGTCGAGGAGCCAAAGCTGGCACCGGTAGTTCGGCTGAAACCAGCTGCGCCACCTATTGTGGTGGAACCCTCACCTCCACAACCTAAAACTGGGGTCCCGACCAAGGATTCTTGGTCGGGTCAGGGCTTGCCCAATCGGTTGTCGGTCACCCTCACTCCCAATCGACCTCGGCAGGTGGAGGGTGGCTCAGGCACTCGGCAGCTGTTCGCAGACTCCTCGGAGTCTGACAACGACGACTCCTTGTTCTCCAAGTTGCTTGATCTGGAGTCCACTGGGGGTCAGTCGGTGGACGAGAGCCCATCCTCGTTCCTTGGAATGCTTCGACTCATCTCAGAGTCCACTGGGATGAAGCTTGACCCATTTCAAAACGGGACAAGTATCCCCTCACGGAGATACTGGACTGAGGGGATTCCCCTATGGAGGCCTTCCCGGTGACCGAAGCCATTGTTGGCCTGGCTCTGGAGCTATGGCAGTGGCCAGCTTCTTGTCCAGCACCTTCGGCCAGGATAGCTCATATGTATGCTGTTCCCACTGGTTCACTCTTCGGTTTCTCGGAGCACCCCTCTGAGGAGGGGCTAGTGACCAACAGCATTTTCCGGCATTCCGGGAATGCTCAGGATGAGGACAAGCCTCCCAATAAGGAGTCCAAGAAATTGGACTACTCCAGGCGGAAAGTCTATGCTGCTTCCTCCCTAGGCCTTCGTCAGGCCGTCCTGATGGCACACTTTTCACATGCCCTTTTGGGCTCCCTGGATGAGGTGATTCTTCATCTCCTGGCTGACCTTCAAACGATGGTCAAGCAGGTGCAGGATCAGGGAAGGGCGGTGGCCAAACAGCAGCTCCAAACTTCCTTGGACATTGCTGACTCGTGCCTAGTCAGTAGCGGCCGAAGTGGCCATGCGCCGCAGAGCTTGGCTGTGGATATTCACCTTTACAGCGGATACCCAGCACAAGCTGGCAGACGTTCCCTTCTTGGGTACTGACTTTTTCGGTCCCAGGATGAAGGGTCATCTGCAATGGATCGAGAAGTCCAATGCCACCTTGGACTCGGTCACGTCTGCCCAGAAGGACAAAGTCCACCAGCAGCAGCATAAGCCCTTTCATCCTTCAGCCCAGCGGCACGCCTGGCCCAGCAACAGCAGCATCAAGGCCAGCAGGCAAGCACTTGGCAAGCCCAAAGCCAAGCCTGCTGCTTCCTCCAGCAGAAAGCCAGGAGGGAAAGGTCCAGGCAGCTCCTCGGCCGGCCCTTCCTCCAAGCCTGCCCAGTGACGGGTTGAGGGGTGTCGCCCCCAACCTCGACACTCCTCCCCAGGTTCCCCCCATGGGGGAACAGCTCTGCCACTTCCTTTCCACCTGGTCCGATATCACCACGGACCGCTGGGTGTTGGAAGTGGTAGGCAGGGGTCTGCCTCTGGAATTTGAGCAGTCCCCACCCTATCGAGCTTTCGCCCCATGGGGAGCTACAGGTTCCATAGCCTCTCTGTCAGCTCATTGAGCCGACATTGTCCTGCTCCACCAGAAGGAAGTGATCAGGGAGGTAGCGGATCCTCCTCCAGACCCAGGGTTTGTGTCCAGGTGCTTCCTGGTCCCAAAACGGACGGGGGGGGCTGGCACCCCATTCTAGACCTACACAATCTGAACAAGTTCCGAAGGTCTCGTACCTTCAGGATGGCCACTCTGGCTCAGATCACCCATCCTTGGAATGAGGCGTGTGGTTCTGTTCTCTGGACCTCCAAGACGCATTCTTCCACATCCCAATCCATCCGTCTCACCAGCGATTCCTCCACTTCAGGGCAGAGGGATCCCTTTACGAGTTCTGGGCCATGCCCTTCTGCCTCTCTCCAGCTCCCAGGATCTTCACCAAATGCATGGCAGTGGTGACAGCATTCCTGCAGCACTGAAGGGTCTGAGTGTACCCTTACCTGCACGACTGATTGCAGCCCCCTTCAAGTTGGAGGTGGAGCAGTCCAGGGGTCTGGCCCTCCAGGTCTGCTCTCAGATTGGCCTCCTCATCAATGAGGCAAAATCAGAACTGATGCCAACGCAGGTGATTCAGTTCATCGGGGTGCAGTTCGACTCTCTTTGAGCCAGAGCATGGCTCCCCCGGCGGACAGGGCCGAGGTCCTTTCCTCCTTTGCCCAATCATTTCTGGTTGGGCAATTGCACCCAGCCTGGGACTTCCTGCGCCTCCTGGGTCTCATGGTGGCCTGCACCAGTGTGGTCCATTGGGCCCGCTGGCACATGCGTCCCCTGCAATGGGGGCTGGCCTGCCAATGGTCACAGCACTCCGGTCCTCTGCACTAGCCTGTGACAGTGACCCAGGAGATGTGGAATGGTCTCCAATGGTGGCTCATTCCAGCTCATCTGCAGGAGGGTATCCCGTTTGTTCGTCCAGAGCCGACGGTCACTCTGACAACCGACGCCTCTCTGATGGGTTGGGGTGGCCATCTGGGGGAGCTCAGAGTGCACGGCCTCTAGTCCCTTCAGGAGTCTCGATGCCACATCAACCTGCTGGAGCTTCGAGCGGTCCAACTAGCCCTCACCACCTTCACTCCGTTTGTATGGGGTCAAGTGGTCCAGGTCCAGACGGACAACACCACGACCACGTACTGTAGTTAGGTTGTTTAGTTTACTGTTTTTTTTTTTTAATTATTATGTATACAACAACAGCTTATGAGAAAGGTAATTTGGCAGGGAATGCTAATAGTGTTTTGAGTAATTGTGGCAAGGATGTAAATTGGTTAGTTTCTTCCCAAATGATGCCAATGGGGACACATGAAATGTTGTTTAAAGTGGGTAGTATTTGCACAGAAATTAAATATGCACAGGCTTCTGCTTCTTTGGTTAATATCTATAATAGATTGGTTAAAAAATTAGTAAGTGGAAATTTTCAACAGAAGAAAAAATGGGTTAAACTCATTTTTGTTACTGCATTACTGATTCTCGGTGGAAATATACATTTAAATCCAGGCCCATTACAAAAAGAAGCAATTTTTATGGATACAATAAAGGGTAATGATTTTCAATTGTACATTTTAATATTGTAGTTTGAGTAATAAAATAGATGTTTTTAGAGAATGGGTGTTAGAGCATCAGGTTGATTTAATTATCTTAACTGAGACGTGGTTAAGTATAAAGACTCCATCTCATCTTTTCAAATTGATGGCTACTTGCTGTTTAGGCAGGATAGCAATAAAAAAGGGGGGCTTGGTATATATGCCAAGCAACAATTAGACATCAAAGTTTTACAAAATGATTTGATTTTGAGATAGAAGTTTTAATAGTGGAATTTAGACTCCCCTTTTCATTACCTATGGTGATATTGGGGGTGTATAAACCCCCTAGAGTGCATTCGTCAAAATTTGGGGTTTTGTATGATTATTTGCATAATTTTCGTGCCACACATGAAATATTGCTGATTGGCGATTTTAATGTGAACTGGAAACAAGCTACAAGTGAACATGAACTTATTGATTTATCAACTAGACTTGGATTAACGCAGTTAATTGATGGGGTAACCAGAATTAATAATAAAGATAGTGAATATTCTTCTACTTTGGATTTAATTTTCACTACAAGAGTAGAAAAATACAAAATGAGTAGTGTCCTGTTGGATACTTTTAGTGATCATCAGGGGGTGGTATGTGTGACAGCAAAAGAGAAAAGTATCAAAACTGGACATTGGGGCCCAGATATTCAAAAGGGTTGCGCCATGCGCAAGTCCAAAATGCGCCATTCTGTGATATTCAGCAGGAGGCAGTTACGCCACTGGCACCAGGTTGCGCTAGAGAGCAATGCAAATGAATGCATGCTCAACAGGAGGGGGAGGATCCATGCATAACCTGCATAACCCGATGTCCAGTCGGGTTGCAGCAGAGTTGTGCATGCACAACCAACCTCGCCGCGATGCTTGAGCCAAAAAGGCTTAAGCCGAGGGCCATCCACAGGTGAGCTGCTGCATTGCAGGGCGCAACACAGCAGCTGCCACCCTGGCTGGCCCCAACTCACTCCCTGTGCCCCCACCAGCCCGATCGCTGGCAGTACAGGTACATGTCTCCCCCACACCTCCCACAGCCCGATCGCGCAGAACCTGCATAAACCCCCAGTGCCGGATCGCGCAGAACCTGCATAAACCCCCAGTGCCCGATCGCAGCAGAATCTGCATAAACCCCCAGTGCCCGATCGCGCAGAACCTGCATAAACCCCAGTGCCCGATCGCGGCAGAACCTGCATAAACCCCAGTGCCCGATCGCGGCAGAACCTGCATAAACCCCCAGTGCCCGATGGCGGCAGAACCTGCATAAACCCCCAGTGCCCGATCGCGAGAACACCATAAACCTCCCCAGTGCCCGATGCGGCGGGCAGAACCTGCATAAACCTCCCCAGTGCCCGATCGCGGGCAGGCATGTCACCCTCCCCCACCCGAATAACTCCCTGGTGGTCCAGTGGACTGTAAAGCCCGATCGTGGGCAGAATGTCACAGCAGAACCCCCAAACATCTCCCTGGTGTCTAGTGTCTCTCACCCACCCACGGCTCCTCCGCTTCCGCTTCCCCCGCGAGCGGCAGGCGACAGCATCCCACACTGCTTGTCGCTTCTGCTTCGCCGACTGATTGGTCTGTAGTTGGCAGACGTTGATATATACAGCCAATGGGCGCAGTTCATACTGCGACATGATAGTCCAGATTTGTGAAATGATCATTCACAGTACCTGACTGTCATGTGGTAAGGGCTGCACGCCCATTGGCTGTAGCTCTGCACACATGGGCGGCAGCCCTACTCGACAGTCAGTCGGCGGGCGGGCGGGCAGGCGTGGAGGATGCTGTCGCACTGCGCGCGGGGAGCGGGTGAGGGGCTTGCGGGTGGGTGGGGGACACTCAGACACCAGGAGATGTTTGGGGGTTCTGCTGTGACATTCTGCCCGCGATCGGGCTTTACGGTCCACTGGACCACCAGGGAGTTATTCAGGTTGGGGAGGGTATATCCTGCCCGCGATCGGGCACTGGGGGCGATATGACGGATTCTGCCCGCCGATCGGGCTAGGTGTGATGCGGGGGCGTATATGTACGGGTTCTGCCCGCGATCGGGCAGGTGATGTGTGGGGGCGATACGGGGTTCTGCCCGCGATCGGGCTATGGGTGATGTGTGGGGGTCATAACTGGTGATGCTCATGATCGGGTTGCATTGTGGCTGGTCCTCGGACGGCTGCTGCCTGGCAGGGTAGCCAGGAGCAAGTCCTCGGGATCGGGCGACCTACATGTAATGGCATGCAATGGGGCATAAAGAGATGCAATGGCCCCCTGCGCCTTGCATAAATTATGGCCCCATTTGCATGTCACCTTTGAATATCGAAATTTGCGCATGGCGCAATGGTGCTTTGCCACATCGCAGTTTAATGCTCAACTCTGGCAACTTCCGGTGGCGCAGGTTCCACTAACGCCATCTTGTAAGTGCTGGTTTCGGGTGATATGAAAGGAGTTGCTCAACAGCGCAACTCCTTTGAATATCACCCCGGCCACACCCCTGCGCAACTATTTTGAGCAGCGCAGGGGCTTGCGCCTCAGACTGGCGCAGTTTGAATATCTGGGCCTGGGTCTTTAAAAGGACATTTAGAAAATTTGATTATATTGCTTTTATGCAGGATTTGGAACAAGTGAAATGGGAGAGAATTGCGTTAATTCCTACTATTAATGAGGCATGGAAGTTTTTCCGGGAAGAGTTTGAGAATGTTTGCAATCAGCATCGCCAGTAAGAAAGGTTTATCGTGGATTAAAAATGCAATTTGGTATAATGGGAATTTGCATAGTTTACGTAAAAAAAGAAATAATCAATGGCAAAAGGCTAAGAATTCAAAGAAACAGAAGGATTGGGTTGGCTATAGAGCCTTAAGAAATAAATATTTGAGGGATATTAGGAAGGCAAAATCAGATTATTATAAATATTTGTTAAAGGATACCCAATTTTCACATCCAGGTAAATTTTGGAAGTTAATTCATAAATTACAAAACCCAGGAAAAAATGATTACCCGCAAACTTTTTGTATTAAAGGAAGAGAAATGGAACAATGTATAGAGATGGCTGATTATTTTAATGAATTTTTTGTTAACTTGGGGGCACCAAAGGAATATTTAGATGTTGTCATTCATGATAATCAAAAGTTTAGTAATATTAGAAGGGGGACGGATAGTGCATTTGATTTTGGCTATATAGAAGTGAATGAGGTCCTATTAGAATTGTTGCATATTAATGAAAGAAAGGCAACTGGATTAGATGAGATTAGTAGTAAATTGTTAACATATGCAGCATCAGTTATTGCTTATCCTTTGACAAAAATCTTTGAATTGTCTTTGTCTTTAGCGGAAGTACCAGAAGAATGGAAATGTGCAAAAGTAATTCCAATTTTTAAGTCTGGGTCAAAACATGAGATTAGTAATTATCGTCCAATATCTTTGATACCAGTAGTAGCAAAGATTTGTGAAAAATTAGTAGCTAGACAGGTTAAGAAATATATAAACGAACAGAATATTTTACACAGAAATCAGTCAGGTTTAGAGAGGGATATAGTACCCAAACTGCATTAATAAAAGTAACAGGAGACATTCAGAGAGCTATGGATAATGGATTGTTGACAGGGGCAATTATGATTGATTTGTCAAAAGCTTTTGATTCGTTAAATCATGAAATATTAATTAACAAATTGTTTAGTATAGGTTTTTCAGACAATGTGGTAGCTTGGTTTTCCAGTTATTTGAATGGCAGAAAACAAAAAGTGTTCCTGAATTCATATGCATCAGATTTTAGGCAAATAAGACAAGGGGTACCTCAGGGAACAATTCTGGGGCCCCTATTATTTAATTTATATACTAGTGATTTGGATTTTAAACAAAATAATTTGGAATATCACCAATATGCAGATGATGTTATTATGTATGTTTCAGATAAGAATGTTTATAGTATGCAGTGTACATTGCAAACAGCTTTTGATGATATACAGGAGTATTATACTAAAAATAAATTAGTATTGAATACAATCAAAACTAAAATAATGTTATTTAGACAAAAAAGTGAAAAGTCACAGTTAAAATCATTGGATATAAAGGTGAGAGATGGTTCTATTTTACAGACAGTTGATGAGTACAAATATCTAGGGTTATGGTTGGATGTGCATTGCAAATGGTCTGTTCATATAAATAATTTAGTTAAAAGATTAGGGCAAAAATTAGGGATGCTGTATAGAATAAGAAGTATTTTTTCTAGGAATATAAGGCTTCATGTGATTAATACAATGTTAGTGCCAGTGATTGATTATGCAGATGTAATTTATGGGGGTGCAAATAAAGTTGATTTGAAAAAATTAGATATTTTATATAATAAAATGGCTAGGTATATTACAGGCTTACATAGACTTACACATCATTGTGAGTTATATAAAAATATAGGTTGGGACCATTTATATATTAGGAGAAATCAGCATATAATTAAGATGGTATGTAGGTTTTTTGAAAATAAATTGCCTGAATACATTGCTAAAGACTTAAAAATTAAATATCCAAATAAGGGTTTAAGATCAGCCCAATATAGAGAATTTATAGTTCCAAAGTTTAAGACAAAAATGGTGTGCAACATTATTTTATTTGGGTCCAAAATTTGGAATAGTTTGCCTCCTGAATTGAGAAGTTATAGTGATAAAGTAAGTTGGATAAAATTAAATCTTGGTATCATGGGCAAAGTGAGAAATTGCATGATTGTTGTGAGGTATTAGAAAATGGGTGAATATTTAAGTATTATGATTGTTTTGTATATATGGTGTATATTTATTGTATTATGGTTGTTTTGTCTTTAGTGTATGTTTAAGATTGTTTGTATTCTTTTTTTTTCCTATATTGTATCCAGGTATGTACTTTATAAGGTGTCCCTTGAAAATGAGTGTGTTTGTGTACTCAATGGGATTGTTTTACCTTGTTCATTATATGAATAAAATCATTACTACTACTACTACCTAAACCGTCAGGGCGGGACACACTCCTTGCCTCTGTGCAAGGAGGCTCTCTGCATGTGGTTTCTCATAAGCAGACTGGAGGTGGATCTCCTAGCCATCCATATGGCAGGAGCCTCCAACATTCTGGCCGATGCCCTCAGCCAGATAGGTGCTGCATCTCACGAGTGGTCTCTCCTGCTGGAGGTCGTACAAGATCTGTTCTCCCACTGGGGCACTCCTCAGGTGGACCTGTTTGCCTCCAGGGAGAATGCGAAGCTGAGGCTGTTTCATGCCCGCCCCCCTCAGCAGGGCTCGCTGCAGGGGGATGCCTTTTCGAGGCCGTGGACCCAAGGCCTCTTCTACGCCTTCCCATTTTCCTTGATCCACAAGGTGCTTCTCAAGGCGAAGAGGGACAAGGTGCATGTGATTCTGGTAGCCCCAGACTAGCCCCACCAGTTCTGGTATCCAGATCTCCTCAGCCTCAGCTCCAGGCTCCCGAGGCAGCTTCCAGCCCACCCGGACCTGATCTCAGTCAACAAGGGGAAGGTACTCAACCCGGACTTTCAATCCCTGCACTTGATGGCCTGGTTCCTGAGTGGCTAGAATTCCAGGCCTTGGGTCTTTCCGATGAGGTCCTCAACGTTGTTGAGGCATCCCATAAGGAGTCGACCAGAAAATGCTATTCCTTCAAATGGAAGAGATTTTCCATTTGGTGTCAGTATAAGGGGTTGGACCCTTCCTCCTGTTCTTGGGCTAGCATTCTGGACTACCTGTGGTCCCTTTCTCAGCTAGGGCTTCGGTCGATGACCCTTAAGGTGCACCTGGCAGTCATCTCTGCTTACCAACCAGGCGCGGGCCAGGAAGCAGTCAGTGGCGCAGGAGAAGGTGGCCGGGTATTTTTTCAAAGACCTTGATCACATATCCCCTCCGGTGCGAGAACCTCCACCTCTGTGGGATCTATTGCTGGTACTGGCTAAGCTAATGGGCAAGTCATTCGAACCAGTGCACAGGTGTGATATCTCTCATCTGTCATGGAAGACCGCCTTCTTGGTGGCTATCACATCAGCCAGAAGGATGAGAGAGATCCAGACGCTTTCCATCGAGTCTCCTTATCTGGTCTTCCACAAGGACAAGGTTGTCCTGTGCCCCCCACCTGAAATTCCTTCCGTAGCTGGTGTCAGAGTTTCACCTTAGCCAGATGTTGACTCTGCCGGTGTTCTACCCCAATCACACCTCGGAGGCCGAATATAGGCTCCATACTTTGGACCCTAGAAGAGTGCTCTCTTATTACAAGAAGCGGATGGCTGACATTCGGGGAGAGGTTTGCCAGCTGTTTGTCACCTATGCTGAACTGCAGCCAAGCAGACGATAGGCAAGTGGGTCACCTCCTGCATAGATCTCTGCTATAGGCTGGCGGGCATGGAGCCTCTCAAAGGCATAAGAGCTCATTCTACCTGCCATACCGCTGCTTCAAGGGATGTCCCTATCCAGGAAATCTGCAGGGCTGCTACCTGGAAGTCAGCACACACCTTCATTACCCACTACCACATCGACCTTGAGTCACACCTGGATGCTGGTTTTGGGACCTCGGTTCTCCAGTCCTTATTTCCCAAGTAGGGGGTGCGCACCTTGCCTCCCTCCTCCCGGAGAACTGCTAGGAGTCTGCCAGTAACAGTGGATTGAACAACATATCCATGTCCCTAGAATTACAGATTACTCACCTGTAACAGGAGTTCTAGGAGTGGTATATGTTGTTCATCCACACAACCCACCCGACCTCCCTGGCTTTGACGTGCAACCTGGCTTCCAGCGGGCTAGATCTGGCATCATGGGGCAGAGCCGAGAGTTTTACCACCCGGGTGGGTGGGAGGAGCTAGCTTGAAGACCTTCTGGCAAGATTTAAAGTGGTAAGGAACCTGCCAGTAAGTGTGGATGAACAACATATACCACTCCTAGAACTCCTGTTACAGGTGAGTAACCTGTATATATTGTTTACACACATATATATTCCGTATTTGTAGTAGTTGATAATAGTGGTGGTAGGGTTACAATTTTTAATGAAGATGTATTGCTGCTTTAAATTTGGTATAGATATAAGTAACCATTACCACTCTGAAAAGACAACCCCCTGATGACGTACTGAGTATGAAACTGGTCGGGGACTGAGTGAGGCATGTAGCACTATATTTGGTTACAGCGGCCTGTTCTTTTGTTATTAAAGCCATTTTTTTGCAACTGAGGAGTGCAGTTTTTTTTTGTTGTTTTGGATTATCGTTTTATCACTCGCACCCTCTGAACACGGAGGAGCTGTACTGTTGTTGTTGCTTTGCCATATAAATAAACCTTACTTACTTACAGATGGGGTACACTCAGACACAAAGGCATCGCAGGTGGGTCGCCATCACTACCATGCATTTAGTGAAGACACTGGGCGCTGAGAAGAGGCCAAAGGTCATGAAGTGGAACTGGTACAGCATCCCCTACACATGGAACCAGCGGTATCAGCCATGGGATAAATGGACCATAATGTGGAAAAACACATCCTGAAGGTCTAGGGAGCAGAACCACATGTTCTGCTCTAAGGATGGTATGGAATAATTTGGTTCAGAGTGACCATCCAGAAAGTAGTTACACAAGAACTTACCGTAACAGTAGCTCTTCGAGAGAAGCTCTTGCAGCAGGCCACACCACTAGGACTAAGCCATCAGGCACCAGGACCACATAGAAAACTTCTAGCTAGCAGTCTACCACAGGGGACCACCCACTGCTGACGTCAGCCTATCTCATAAAGGTGGGTGGTCCCCCAAACCTCCCACTGCAGACCCCAAGTGGGCAGCGAATGGAGAACCAAGGAGGTTCCCAAGAGCCAAAAGGAAAGGCAGAAATAGTGTGACAGAAACAAAGAACAGCTAGGGGAAGGAGGAAGGGAAAGCAGGGACTGCTGCAAGAACTTCTCTCAAAGATCTACTGTTACAGTAAGTTCTTTTGTAACTATACTACCTTACTTCAAGGAAGGCTCTTGCAGCAGGCCACACCGGTAGGACTGAGTCCCAAGCAGTTCCAGGCATGATCAGAACACCGGGAGGAGGGCGGATCAGCAGCCAAGAGCTCAGGAAAGAAGGCCCTGAAGTACTGCTAGGTTGAAACTGGGCCTGCACCAAGAGGCGCTGTCCAGACTGTAATGCTCAGTGAAGGTGTAGACAGAACTCCAGATGGCAGCTGCACAGATGTCCGCAGCAGACACATTTCTGAAACAAACCGTGGAGGCGTCCATACCACTAGTGGAATAGCCCTTAGCCACTCACGAAAGGGCCTTGTTGTAACTGCGGTAGTAATAAACAATGCAATTCACTAACCACTTAGACAAACACTGTTTGGAAACAGAAGCCCTCTCTCTCTCTTAGGGTGAACAAAACAAACAACTGGTCAGATTTCCTTAAAGACTTACAGTAGTACAGTACAACAAAATCCTATGTAAGTCCAAACTATGGAGCAAAGCCTCCCCCTAAGAGTACTCAGGAAAATAAACTAGAAGGTGGATGGATTGGTTCAAAGAAAAAAATTAGGATTAATATGCAAAGACACCCAATCTTTGTGAAAAAACAAATAAGGCTCCTTACACATAAGAGCCTGAAGCTTGGACATCTTGCGAGCAGAAGTAACAGCAACTAAAAAGAGCGCTTTCCACGACAGAAAGTGCAGCTCAAAAAATCACAGCCGGTTCAAAGGGAGGTAAAGTGAGTTTCTCCATCATCAAATTGAGCTCAAAGGAGGGATTAGGTGCTGAATGGGAGATTACAGATGCAAAATACCCCTCTGGAAGGTGTGGGACACTTCGAACTGGGCAACAGCTTTGCCCGCAATGGGTGCATGGTACACAGAGATGACAGAAAGCTGCACCTTGAGTGAGGAGTATCCCAAGCTGAGCCCAAAAGGGAAAGAAGGTACACCAATACCTGATTCACCAGGTAGGTGAAAGGATCCAAATGGCGAGCAGTAACACAAAGAGTGAAGCGCTTCCATTTCATAGTGCAAGTGGCTCTGGTAGAGAGTTTTCTAGCAACCTCCAGGAGATCTGCAACCCTAGAGGACACCTCAAAGTGGGTGACAGCTAGGTCTGCAGGAGTCACGCATGAAGATGCAGGAACTTGAGGTCCGGATGAATTAGGGTGCCCTTGTCCTGGGAAAGCAAGCTGGTGCACAGGGACAAGGACACCAGAGGTTACATCACCAACTGTTGCTGTAAGGGGAACCAAATCTGACGCGGCCAGAAGGGAGCTATGAGAATTGTCTCCGCCCCTCCCAACTGGAGCTTGAGCATAAACCTCTGTTGAAGTGGGAAGGGAGGAAAGGCATACAGAGACATCCCCTTCCAGGAGAGGAACAATGCATCTTGCCAGAAAACTCCAGGCCCTGGATCGAGCAAGCAGAAAATCAATACTTTTACACTGAGTGGGAATGCAAACAGTTCCAGCTCTGGAAGATCCCATCTGTTGAGATCTTCGACCAATGAGGTTAGAAACCCCCTACTCATGAGCCTGTGACCTGGAGTGGCTGAGACTGTCAGCCAAGATATTTTGGATGCCTGGAACATGCACAGCCAAGAGCTCCAGACCGAGCTTGATGGCCCAATACCATACTCTCATCGCCTCCTGACACAGGGCAAGAATGGGTCCCCTTCCCCCACTGGTCGATACAATATACCACACACGTTTATTCATCTGCACCAGCAGTGGACCGTGGAGGAGAGGAGTCTGAAAGACCTGCAGAGCGTAAAGGACTGCATGCACCTCCAGAACATGGATATGGAGACCCTGTTCCAATTCCGTCCAGGTACCCTGGGTCTGGTGGTTGGCCAGATGAGCACCCCATCCCAGGCCGGATGCATCCTTTGTGAGAATTTGACGGAAGGTCGAGAGCTGAAAGGAGAGCCCCTGAAACAGGTTGGCTGGCTCCAGCCACCATGATAGGACCCTCCAGACCGGATTGGAGACCATGACCCTCTGGTCCAGGCCATTCGTGCGTTGGTCCCACTGAACCCTCGAGGTCCACTGAGGAACACACATATGCAGGCGGACCAGGGGAACTGTGGTAATGGCTGCCGCCATGTGGCCTAGGAAAACCCTGGTGGGGTCCTGACAACTGGAGGAAACCAGACATGCATGCTCCATCAGTCACTCCACCATCATGGGCAAAAAGGCCTTGCCCTGGCTGCTGTCCAGGATTGCCCCTAAGTATTGAAGATGCTGGCAAGGAGGGAGGCAGGACTTTGGCAGACTGACAGTGATTCTCAGGGTCTGAAACAGACGGAAAGTGTATTCCAGAATCTGAACCTTTTGGTCCCTGGAGGTGGCTGCTAGCAGCCAATCGCCCAGTTAGGGGAACACGTAGAAGCCATGCCTCCTCTGAGTAGCCGCCACTACTTCCAGGCACTTGGTAAAGACACAGGGGGCCAAAGAAAGACCAAAAGGGAAGGCCCAGAATTGAAAATGTGCTCCCTGAAAGTGGAAGTGTAGGGAGCAACAATGGGCAGGTAAGCATCCTGCATGTCCAGAAAGCAAAGCCAATCCCCCTGGTGAAAAAGGGGTAACAGCACCTGGAAGACTGACTATCCAGAAGTGCTTGTACTCAATTTACAGATTCAGATGGCTCAGGTTCAGGATGGGTCAAAGATCCCCGGTCTTTTTGGGGACAAGGAAGAAGTGGGAGTAAAACCTCTTCCCCATTGAGCCAGAGGAATGGGATCTATGGGTCTTTTTTGGAGGAGAGTCTGAATTTCCTCCCAGATGAGGGAACAGGTGGGCTGAAGGGTAAGAGTTTACTGGAGGCCACTCTAGAAACTCCAGCAGGTGCCCATGCTCTATGATCTAAAGCACCCGGCTGTCTGTGGTCACTCCCCCCTACCCATCTAGGTGGATGGAGAACTGACCCCCAATCGCCTCCTCCAGAGCCTCGGCCAGAGGGGTTGGCTAAGGAGTCAGCAGGTGGGGGCAGGCACTAACAGGGTGGCCATAGGTGCCAGAGGGGCTCTGGTGGCAGCAGCTGCAGGGGCCGCCATGACTTTTTGCTTGTGCTGGCCTTTGGCAGACTGGTTTTGGCACTGTTTATGGGAGGACCAATGAAAAGACTGATGTTGGCCCGCTCTAGGCTGAATGTGATAAAGTGAATAAACTGACTTAAGGGCTTGCCCCAACTCCTGCAGGATGGAGATGATGACCTGGACATCCTCCCGAAAAGGACAGAGCCCAGAATGGACCATCCAAAATGCTGGATTGCACATCTAAGGCAAATCCAGATATCCAAAGCCAATAATGGCACTGGAGGCAGATCCCAGCAGCTGCACCATGCGCAGAGGCATCCACGGCATCATAAGCAGCCCGGAGAATGTGGTTGCCAACATCCAAGTCCCACTTCAAGAATTGGGTGAGCTGCGTCTTGGTGGAGTCTTCTGCCAACACCTGCACCAGATCCCTGGCCTGGTCCCAGAGGACATTCTGATATTGGACCATATGGGCCAGGTAATTAATGGCCTGGATAGCTAGGGTAGTAGACAGAAACTCATGCTTACCCAGGTGGTCCAGCTGCCTAGACTCCCTGTCTGGTGAAGGACACTAACATGTTTGAGCTTTTTGGTACAGTCATGAGCTGCATTTATGACCACTGAAATGGCCTTGGGGCGACTCCCTAAGAAGGGTTTACCAGCAGGGTCATGGTAAAGACGGTCTGTCTTCTTGGGCAACGGAGAGGTGGTTCCATACTACTCTTGTGACATCCTCACAGGAGTCAATCACAAGTGGCACTAACACGGGGAAGGTGTCCCACTGCCTTAAATATACGGCCAGGTGGCACCGCTCTGGGTACTGCTCCTCGGTTTCCCAGCCCATGATGAACGGGATGTGGTGCATTACATCTATAAAAGTTGGGTCATTGGGGGAAGAATTAAGAACCTCTCTGGGAGGGTCCTCCCCATCTGAAGACTTCCCGGGCAAGGAGGAAGACCCAGAACAATCCAAGTCATCCTCATTGTTCTCGCTGTCTGGGTCCAACACCGGTGGCAGTTGCTCACCCTGGCAAGAGCCGGACCTGATGTCAGGTCAAGACCTGAAAGACCCAAATGTTTGGGGTTCATTAGGTCCAGCCTGGCCCAAATCTTGTGGCAGCAGGTCTCCAGGTGGACGCTGGGGGAATGCCGGAGGCAGCCCTTACAGAGCGGGGGTCTGTCTCTGGACAAAAGACCACCATGCTGAGACAGAGTATTATAGTCCACTAGGAGTGGAAGGCTATACACCAGCCAGTGGGGTCAGGGTAGGGTACCCAGTATGACAGCTGCCTAGTGCTGACTGAGGATCTGGCGTTGGGCCAGTGGGCGTCCACTGCGGCATGTGCTGCAGAAGGGGTGACACCGGTGTCGGGCTCACAGGTTGAGGTAGTGGCAGTATTGGTGGTGGCCCAGCAGGCTTCAGCAGGGAGCATCCATGGTAAGGGTCTGCTGGCACAGGCCTAACCGGAGAAGCAGGCACCTGGGGGAAGGAGACCCCCTGGCAAAGGGAGAGGTAATGCCAGAGTAGAGGAAGTGGCAGTAGCCTTCTGCAGGCGCTGCCCTGAAGGACTGACGTCGGGCACAGAGGTGGGGATCGACGTAGGTATTGCCGTGGCTGGGGGGGGGGACGGTGGAGGAACTTACATCAGATAAACCAACACCAGCCAAGCCGCCTGGCTGAGACCCCTTGGAAGAGATCAGCCTGAGCGTCAAGGGCTGGGATGCAGGAGAGATAATCCCCTGCCGAGGAGCTGTCACACGAAATAGCAATGAAGACGGGTGGCTGAGTCACCAGGAGCCTGGTACAAAAGAGGGCTAGTGGGGCTGAAGGGGCTGACCCTTCACAGGAGGATGACCCCGACCCAGTCAAGGGTTTGTGGGGCAACCGCGAGTAGTCCTAGTATTTGTCCTGGTCCTTGTGCTTCCTACCAGATGTTTAAGAGGAGGCGGCCCCGGAGGACTGTGCGGAGAGGCCAAAGAGTTTCTGGCCTGCAGCTTCTTTTCCATCATGACCAGCTTCTGCTTCAAGAGATGGCTCTCCAGAATCGTAAGATGATGTCTCCAAGTGGCCTGACTGAATTTCTTGCAAATCTGGCAAGCTTCGGTGTTGTGGGTGGCGCCTAGACAAATAAAACTTGCAAAATTGCCATCTGTTTCAGGAATCTATTTGCTGCAGGTTTACTTTGTGGAGAGGCTGGTGGAGAAGACAAACTCATTGGCAAAAACACCGAAAAATCGATATTTAACACTTAAAGGAAAATAAAGCATGGCAAGCATGAGTAATGGCGGTCGACTGTAGCTATACCATCCGCTAAGGTTTGACAAGCTTGGGTCGACAGCAGGAAAAGATCTGAGGAGGACTGCCACCTACAGGGATAGGCTGACTTCAGCGGCTGACAGTGGTGAGCGGTCCCCCGTGGTAGACTGCTAGCTAGACATTTTACATGTGGTCCTAGCACCTGATGGCTTAGTTCTACTGATGTGGCCTGCTGCAACAGACTTCCTCGAAGTAAGATAGTACAGTTACGTAGGAACTTACTGTAACAGTAGATCTTCGAGAGAGGATCCTTCAGTAGGTCATCACATATAGGACTGGTGCCACCTGGTGTCAAGCCGCACGGCATACTTTTCTAGCAATACCTGATGGGGAACCGCCCACCCGACATCATGTGACTGACGTCAGCATGACTATATATAGTGGGCGGTCCCCACGTCCGCCCTCCAGTTCTCCCGCCAGAGCCAGGAAGAGAACTGACAGCAGGAGCAAACAAGATTTGGAGTCCCTGTAAAACAGAAAATGAGGGGAAGGAGGGAGGGAAAAATATGACCTACTGAAGGAACCTCTCTCGAAGATCTACTGTTACGGTAAGTTCCTATGTAACTGTACTATCTTACTTCAAGAGGGTTCCTTCAGTAGGTCATCACATATAGGACAGGGTCCCAAGCAGTCCCTCCAAGGACAGACTGAGAGAAACTAGGGAGGAGGAGGAGAACTAACTCCAACAGAAAAGGCTGGGATCCAGAATGAAGCCAGCCTAGGACAGAAGGCCCTGCAAGATGGCTAGGCCAAAGTCATCCCTCCACCTAGAAGCAATGTCCAGACTGTAGTGTTTGGCAAAGGTATGGACAGAACTCCAAGTAGCAGCAGCACAAATGTCGGCTGCAGAAACGTTCCATAAAAAGGCCGCGGAGGCAGCCATGCCCCTAGTAGAATGACCTCTGATGGTACCGGCAGACGCTTTTTGTACTTTTGGTAACAATACCTATTGCAGTTGCCTAACCATTTGGACAAGCCCTGCTTAGAAACTGGTTTGCCCTTCAATCTCAGGGCAAAGGAAACGAACAGCTGGATGCAGGTACGGAATTCTTTGGTCTGGTGAGTGTAACACCGGAGAATCCGATGAACATCCATCGTATGAAGGAGTGGCTCACCTCTGTTAGAGGAGGACGGATAATAACACCGGAAGCTCTACTGATTGATTCAGCATGACTTCTGACACCACCTTGGGAAGAAACTTCGGGTGCGTTCTAAGGACCGCCCGGTCTCTATGGAAAATCAGATAGTGCTCCTTGCAGACTAGAGTGTGAAGCTCCGAAATCCTTCAGGCAGACATGATAGCCATGAGGAAAAGTGCCTTCCATGAAAGGAATCGCAAATCACAGCTCATAGCCGGCTCGAAAGGAGGAAGGGTGAGCTTCTTCAAGACTAAGTTCAAGTCCCAAGGCAGAGTGCAGCTGCGGATGGGGAGTTTCAGATGGAGAATCCCTTTCAAAAGGTTTTTGAGACCTCTAACTGAGCCATGGGTTTACCACCCACTAGCTCATGGTATGTATGCCGAGGTAGCTGAAATATGGACCTTCGAAGAAGAGTAGGAATAAGTGAAGGAGATATTCCATGACTTATGGGGCAGAACAACAGAAGGGGTTCCAACCCTTAGCTGTTTCCCAGATAGAGAACCGCTTCCACTTCATGGCATAAGTGGAGCGGGTGGAAGGCTATCTAGACTTGAAGAGGACTTGAGCAACCCGGAAGGAGACCCCGAAGCGAGAGATCGTTATGTCTGCAGGAGCCACGCATGAAGATGCAGGATCCTGAGCCCCAGATGACAGCAGTCGACCTTGTTCCTGGGTCAGGAGGTCATGAGTCACTGGAAGTGGAACTGGTGGTTCCCTGGAAATCTGCTGTAGCAGCAGGAACCAGATCTGTCTCGGCCAGAGTGGGGCGTTGAGGATCATCTTTGTCCTCTCCGCCTGAAGCTTGAGAATGACCCTCTGTAGAATGGAAAATGGAGGGAAGGAGTACAAAAATTTCCCTGTCCAACAGAGGGACAATGCGTCGTTCCAAAAAGCACCGTGCCCTGGAATGAGCAAGCAAAAGTTGGGAAGTTTTACGTTGAATTTGCAGGTGAAGAGGTCAATTTCTGGATGATCCCAATGTCAGAAGATGGATTCCTCCACTTTCTGAAGCAGTTCTCACTCATGAGCTAGGGTCCATGATCTGCTGAGACTGTCCACCAGGATGTTTAAAATGCCAGGAACATGCATGGCCACAAGGACCAGATGGTGCTGGACTGCCCAGTTCCACACCCGCGTCGCTTCCTGGCACAAGTGGTACAACCGGGTTCAACCTTGTTTGTTGATATACCAAACAACCAACATGTCCATTTGGATTAGCAGTGATCCATTGGGAAGGAAGGACTAAAAGGCCTGTAGGGCATACAGGACCGCCCTCCTCTCCAGAACATTGATATGTAAAGAAGTCTCCAAGCTTGACCATAGTACCTGGGCTTGGTGCTCCCCACCCCATATTCGAGGCATCTATGATGAGGGATGCTAAGGGTGCAGGGCTCCGGAAGGGAAGCCCTAAGGAAAGATTGTGGGAATCCATCCACCAATGTAACTCTTTCTGGACCACTGAGAAGACCAGTACTGAATGGTCCAGGTTGTCCAGGAGCTGATCCCACTGCACCTGCAAGAACCACTGAGTGACCCTCATGTGAAGCCTTGCAAGGGGAACAGTGGTGATGGAGGCTGCCATCAGGCCCAGGACCTCCCGAACTGGGATGGTCCTGAGGGAGGCCACTTTGGAGGCCTGACAGAAAAGGGTCTCCACCCTGTCTGGAGCAAGAAAGGCTCTGCACTGTACTGTATCCAGGACTGCCCCAATAAACTGAAGTCTCTGGGATGGAATGAGGGATGACTTGGGAACACTGACTGTGATCCCTAGTCTTCTGAAGAGGTCCAGGGTAAAGGTGAGAGCCTCCAGTGAAGAATCCTTGGATGGGGCTGAAATCAGCCAGTGATCCAAGTAAGGGAAAACCGCAATACCCCTGCGGCATAGAAAGGCCGTGACTACTGCCAGGCACTTGCTAAAAACCCGTGGTGCCGAAGACAAACCAAAAGGGAGTGCTCAAAACTGAAAATGCTCCCCCTGGAAGTGAAAGCACAGTAACTGGCGGTGGCTGGGGAAAATGGGGATGTGCAGGTAGGCATCCTGCATATGCAGAGCACAGAGCCAGTGGTTCTCCATGAGGAGTAGGAGGAAGCTCTGGAGTGTCAGCATCTGAAATTTTTTGTATCAACAAATTGATTTAGTTGGCTTACATTGAGTATAGGTCTGAAGTCCCCAGTCTTTTTTGGAACCAGGAAAAAGTGGGAGTAAAACCCCTTTCCCCTTTGCCAGAGGGGAACCTGCTCTATTGCTTCTTTAACCAAGAGCGAGTTTACCTCCTCGCAAACTAGGAGGACCTGGTCCTGGGAGTAAGAGAACTTCTTTGGTGGAGTTTCCAGAAACTCTATTATGTGTCCGACAGACACTAGTTGCAGGACCCATACGTCGGAGGTGACCGCCCTCCACTCCTGCATGTGGAGGGCGAACCTCCCCCCCACCTGCTCCCCATCGCGAGACTGAGGAGGCAGTGGGGATAGGGAGTCAAGAAGTCGTGGGACGTTCAGGGGGAGGACCTTCTGAACATCTCTGATTTTTGGAGGCAGGAAGGATGGTTGTACCCATGGCCTTATGCTTCCCTTGGCGGCGTGCCAGGGCATTCTTTCTCTGCCTCCAGGTCTTTTTCCGAAAGGGCTGCTGCTGGGTGCCCGATCGGTACATTGACCTCACAGACATAAGTGAAAGTCCCCTGTCCTGTAGGCCTGTGATGATGTCTTTGGTGTCCCCACCAAAGAGCACCGAGCCCCTGAAGGGGGCATCCTGAATCGTCAACTGGACTTAGTTGGCGAGTCTGGAGAGGCGAAGCCAGGAATGCCATCTAAGGGCAACGGCAGTTGCCGAGGTACATGCCACCGAATCGACAGTCATAAGTGGCACTTAAGTCGTGCCTACACGAAACTTTGGAGAGGTGGAGATCCTTGGCAAGTTCCTCCTTCAAAGGCGAAGGGTCCATGGACTGAACTTGCGCTTCTAGCCTGGCCAAGGTAGCCTTTTGGTGGAACACCATGTGGGCCACATAATTAAGGGACCGGAGGGTGCACGTGGCCAAAGAATAAATTTTTCTCCCAAACGGGTCCATCTGCCTCGACTCTCTGTCCAGAGGAGAGGTGCTCATGTGCTTCAAACAACATGAAGTCTTGCAGTATTCAGACATAATGCAGTTAGCCCCAGCACTTGAACTGCCCTGGAGAGGAAAGAGTTAACTCTATGCAGAAGCATAGAACATTGAGCTCCAACTCGGTTTTCAAACCTCTGTCTGAGGTACTTCTTGGTGTAACTGTCAGATTCTTTACTCCACCTAACAGTGAAGTCGCTCCAGAGATTTCCTCTGCTTGGTTCGGTAAAAGTAAAGCATTCGGTTTAAACCGTATAATTTTTTTTTTTTTTCAGATTTCCAGCCTCTGTCTATGGTACAGGTAGTGTGTAGATAGGTAGTGACTGTATTTTATTCTGTGAAAAAGTTGGAAATTGTTTTTTTCTTCGGTTTCTTTCTGGTCGGTCTGGTTTAGAACCGACCCATTCTGTTTAAATTTATTTCTGGGATTAGAGTGGTGTTCCGGTGTCAATCGATTTCAAAAGAACCGAGGTTTTTGGCCGGTTCTTTTAAAAAGCCCGTGACACAGTTTGTAACCAATCGGTTCTTGCATTACCTGGCTTGAAAGCTGTAATTGGGTAATTTGTTAGGTTGGCCATATCTGAGAAACCCAAGAAGAAAACCAGTCCCACTGGGTTTCGACACTGTACTGAGTGTGGGGAGGCCTTTGCTAAGGCTGACCCCCACCTCATCTGTGTTTATTGTCAGCGGTTTGACCACCTCAAGTCAGACTGCCAAATCTGTAAAAACTTTCCTAAATCCACTCTAGATAAAAGACTGAATAGGCTGAAGGAAAGGGAGGCCGAGAAGTCTGTAGATCTGGATGGCCAGCCCGGTTCGGTTGTGGCCGAACCTGAGGAGGAACCCACTGACATAGGCGATACCTCCTTGTGCAAAAGGAGAGCCGATCCCGAGGGGTCGGTTCCATCAAAAAAGAAGTGTAAGTCTGCCAGTTCGGATCCGGTATCACACTCTCCAACCACAGACAAAATGGCCAAAGCGATTAGCATTGTTCAATCACTTAGACCGGTTCCGTCGGATCAGTCTCCTCTGGATTATGATCCAAACGCTTTTTATGAGGAGTGGGAGGGAGAGGAAGACTATCCCGAGGATGATGATGATGACCAGGGGGGGTCTGGATGTGCCCATTGAACCACACATCTCCCCAGACAGGCCCTCAGGTGTCTCTCTTCCCAGGCTCTCTGAGTCCCCTTCACATTTTTTGTTCTACAAAAAGGTGGCAGAAACCCTGCAGCTCCCCTTGGTTGAAGCTGCAGAGGAGGATGAAGAGCCTGATTTTGTGGAAATGATGGACATCCCAGAGTCCAAAAGACTGTCTATCCCTCTTCATAAATCCTTGGGGAAACAGACACACAAGATTTTACAAACCCCTAATTCAATACCTCCTATGGATAAGAAAATGGACAGGAGGTATTTGTTATCAGGCTCAGCTGCGGAGTTCCTTTATAGTCACTGCAGTCATGTTGGGGTAGTGCAGGCTGCAGCCTGTGACAGGGCGAACATTTCTTTGGCTTCACAAAGAACTCCAGGAAAGTGGATGCCATGGCCAAAAAACAGTATTTGGCATCCTCTGTGGGACTCAGGCAGGCTACTTATATGGCCTACACAGCCAGGTACCAGAAATCCATATGGGATACGGTTCTGGAACTGGCTAAATAGGCCTCACCCCAGCTAGCCAAGGAGCTGGAGGAGGTGGCTGCTGATGGAATTGAGGCATCCAAAATGCAGTTTCATGCTGCTGTGGACTCCAATGATGTGGCATCTAGAGTCATGGCTACATCTGTGTCTCTCAGAAGACATGCTTGGCTCAGATGTACTAGCCTTCACAGGATACCCAGACTAAGGCTATGGATTCTCCTGTAGTAGGTAACTCCCCACTCGGGGAGCAGACAAAGGCTTACATAAAGAAAATGGATGAATACAGGACCACGTACAGGAGTGCACAGGCCAAACAAAGGCAAGCCACTCTGCACAAGCAGCAGTCTAGGAGCAGGGGAAGGCCCTTTCAAAGGCCTTTTTACCAAGACTAGGCCTCCTCTCCCATCCCACAGAGGGGGTTCTTCAGAGGGAGGAGCAGGAGGGGGATGAGCAGAGCTGCTCCCTCCTCCTCTCAGTCTAAGGCTCCTGCCAAGCAGACACCCTGATGTGTCAGCCCGGGTCGACTCCCCATTTCCAGTAGGAGGCAGGCTGGCTTACTACTTCCAGGCCTGGAAGTCTGTGACCTCAGACAAGTGGGTCCTGAAAGTAGTAAGCTAGGGACTGACCCTCAGCTTCAATTCCAATTTTCAAAAAAGAGGGAAAAGTCTTTTCCACCTGTATCACTCTCAGAAACCATTGCCCTAGAGGCAGAGGTTTCCTCTCCTCTCCTCTCTTCTAGCTCTCAGAGCTATAGAGAAGGTTCCTACTCAGCACAGGGGAAAAGGACTGTATTCCAGCTACTTCCTTACCCCAAAGAAAACAGGGGAGTGGCAACCCATCCTAGACCTAAGGTATTTGAACAAACATATTTCAAAGCACAAATTCAAAATGATAACTTGGAATAATCCTTCCCATTCTAAGGCCAGGGGATTGGCTAGCATCTCTGGACATCAAGGATGCCTACTTCCATATTCCTATCAGGTGCTCCAACAAAAAATACCTCAGGTTCGAGTTCCCTTCAAGCCATTACCAATTCAGAGCTATGCCATTCGGCCTAACATCAGCTCCAAGGGTGTTCACGAAGTGCCTTGCAGTAGTGGTGGCTTACCTCAGAAGACAGGGTATCACCATCTTCCCATATCTGGATGACTGGCGTTTAGTGGGTCAGTCACCTTTACAGGTCAGGTCAGCTATTCAAACTACCCAGCTCTTTGGGTTTTCTTCTCAATCTTCCAAAGTCTGTCCTCGAACCAGTTCAACTTCTCACCTTTATAGGCATAAAGTTGGACACTGTACAAGCAAAAGCCTTCCTTCCCCTAGCAAGGGTGAAGGCCCTAGTGGATCTCGCTTCCTCCTTTCGACCTCAGGTCTCCCACCCAGTAAGACGGTTCCTCCAGCTCCTGGGCCACATGGCAGTGGTGCAGGGAGCAAGGTTCCAGATGAGGGACATTCAGTTTCATTTAAGGTCTTTTTGGTCTCAAAAGAAGGATTCACTTACCAAACAGATCCCAGTGACTCAGACTCTGGTTCAAGCTCTCCAGTGGTGGCTGGACCAGGACAACCTTAAACAAGGGGTTCCATTTCTCCCTCAAGTCCCATTAGTAGTTCTAACTATGGATGCTTCTCTCCTAGGGTGGGAAGCCCACTTGGGAGCCCTGACAGCTCAAGTAGTCTGGTCCCCACAAGAGTCTCTCCTTCATAGCAATCTCCTGGAACTCAGGGCTGTTTTCCTAGCCCTGCAGAGCTTCTCGGATTCAGTCAAGGGCAAGGTAGTCCAAGTCAGAACGGACAACACCACCACAATGTGGTGGTACATCAACAAGCAGGGAGGCACTCGGTCCTCAGCCTCGTGCACAGAAGCCATGAAGCTGTGGTCTCTGACCTATTCTCTTCAGACTTCTCTGGTAGCAGTTCACCTTCCTGGGAAGGACAACATACTAGCAGATACTCTGAGCAGAATATCACAGGGACACCAGGAATGGTCCCTGTATCCTCACATACTGAAGGTCATCTTGTCCAGGTGGGGCACTCCAGAGATAAATCTCTTTGCAGCACCAGACAATCATCAACTTCCTCTGTTTTGTTGCAGACCTCCAGTCCTGGGGACGGTTCCCCAGGATGCTCTCATTTAGGACTGGAAGGGAAGGTGTCTCTATGCCTTCCCTCTGCTGTTCAGAGTTCTGATCAAGATCAGGACTCAACCCTGCACAGTGATACTGGTGGCCCCAGATTGGGCCAGACAGCCGTGGCATCCTCTACTGCTGTCCTTAGTGTCATGTCCCCTGTCTCTACCTAGGATATACAATCTCCTGTCCTCCTCCTGGGGTGGATCTGGTACCCCAATCTCCAGTCTCTCAATCTCAAGGCCTGGTTCTTGAAAAGTTAGAATATGCAGCACTACACCTTTCTCAGGGAGTTCTGGATATTCTGAAGGTCTCCAGGAAACCTTCCCCTAGAAAAACTTACTGGAAAAAGTTCAGTATTTGGTGCTCTCAGAAAGGCATCCTGCCTGATTCTGCAGACATTTCCACAACCTTAGACTATCTAGTTCATCTGAATGGTCTAGGCCTTAGGCCTGCCACTCTGAAGGTTCATCTAGCAGCTGTCTCTGCATTCCTCTCAGCAGGGAAGGGCTCTTCCGTGGCATCTCATCCTGTTTTCAGAAAGTTTTTCAAAGGAATGGTTCACATTAACCCTCTCTTTAGGGAGTCCACTCCGCCTTGGGATCTTAATGTCTGCATAGCTCAGCTTATGCAGCCACCCTTTGAACCTCTGGCTTCAGCCGAATTGAAGTACTTGACCTGGAAAACTGTGTTCCTGGTAGCCATTACTTCTGCCAGGCGGATTAGCGAGTTACAGGCTCTGTCAATTGAACCTGACTTCATCTCCTTCCACACGGACAAAGTGGTCCTAAGAACCAATAGGAGGTTCTTGCCCAAAGTGGTATCGGATTTTCATCTGAACTAGTCTACATCTCTCCCTGTGTTTTTCACTGATCATTCTTCTTCAGGTGAAAGAAGGTTACACAGTCTGGACGTTAAGAGGGCCCTTAGCTACTACATTGGACATACTAAGGAACATAGAAATGACTGTCTTCAATTTTTTCTCACTTATGGTGAAGTGTGGAAAGGTAACCCTGACACTAAAAGAACTATTGCCAGGTGGAATGTTTCTTGTATACAATTCTGTTATGACAAGTTGGGTAGAACTCCCCCTTCAGGCCTGAGGGCTCATTCGACTAGGGGTACAGCTGCTTCTCGAGCTGCGGCTAGAGATATACCTTTGTTAGAGATTTGTAAAGCAGCCACCTGGAAAACAGTACATCCTTTTACCAAGCATTACTCCCTGGACATCCAGGCTAGGAGCGATGCCAGGTTTGGCACAGCAATACTGCAGAGCCTCTTCCCAAAGTAGGTTCTGCATTCCCTCCTCCATAGGGAACTGCTTGGTAGTCTGCATTATATCTGAATACAGCAAGACTTCATGTTGTTTGAAGAAAAAAATACTCACCATAGTAATGTTTCTTCTAATGGAGTCTTGCTGTATTCAGATCCCCCGCCTCCTCTCTCAGAACCTCGGTTTTTGGGAAGTGGGCTGGCAGGTACAGTGTTGCACCTCAGGGGTGTACTTTGTACCCTCCCTCTTGGGTGGGGTGGATGTTATTATTTTTCTGGTGTTTTATACTTAAATATTGTCACTACCTTTCCTTCTTGGGTTCTTGACTTGAGTCTTTTGGGCCCAAAAAGAATGTTTTGCCCTTTGGCTATATGTTGACCATCTTCCATACTATAGTATGTTAGTTAGTGTGCTCGTAAGAATCTGATGGTTACACTGAGAAGTACCACAGACAGAGGTTTGAAAACCAAGCTCGAGTTCAACGTTCTATGCTTCTGTATAGAGTTAACTCTTTCCTCTCCTGGGCAGTTCAAGTGCTGGGGCTAACTGCATCATGTCTGAATACAGCAAGACTCCATTAGAAGAAACAACATTACTACGGTGAGTAATTTTTTCTTTGGTGCTGAGGAGCACTCATGAGCTGCATAGATGACCAGAGTCGGCCTTGGGATGAGCCTTCAGGAATGGGGCATCCTTCGGCACCCGGTAAAGTCTGTCCGCCTATTTGGGGAGAGCCGGGAGGGAATGAGGCATCTGCCAGATGGTAGTGGTGAGGTCTTGGTGAAGTGCCATACAGGGAGGAATGGGGACCGGAGACAGAGACTCTAAGTTGAGATGCTCCGTAAGCCTATCTCATGGGGTCCTGTTCCTCCGACTCCCAGTCAAAATAATCCTTCATGGACCTCAGAAGATCTGAAAAAGCAGGGTCCTCTGGTGGAGATTTCAGGGATACCTTGTCTTTCGGGCCCTCAGGCTCCTCCAGGACCTCCTCTGAAAAGTCGTCAGCCCCCTGAGCTATCGTTGTCATTCGCCTCCTCGACAGGCCGATGTCGGATATCAGGAAGGGAAATGTCCTGACGAGTCTTCCCCGAGACATGGACAGTGGTAATACAGGAACTGCTCAGGGACAGGGAACTGGAAGACAGCGGTTGTGGCAGCCTAGTCTCCAGGTCCAAGACCAACTCTGACTGTGCCCCCTGCCACCAAGAATGGATCAGAGCCTTGAAATCCAGAGCAACCTGAGGGGGGGTGGTGGAGAAGGTAGAGGAGGAAGGGGGGAATAACCGGCAGAGGGTAATAACCCTGGAACCCTTGAAAGGTAGAGTAGGGATTAAATCCAGGGTAGAACTGTCCGAAGTCACTCCAATTCAGAGTGGGACCCGCCGGTTAGTGGTCCCCAGGAAACCCTTGTGGGCAATGCGGGACAGTTCAGAGTCTAGAATAAATCCCTGTCATCAGATCTGGCGTCGGGGCGTACCCATGGTGGACCTGCTGTAGTGTATATCGGCTGGGGATCCGGCGTCAGGACAGGCCACGTCAGGGGAGCTGACTTTGGGACTGACACCACCCGATCCAGCACTGAAAGGGGATCCGGCGTAGGAGCCAGATGAAGGGCCCCTGGCGACAGGACCTGATCCAGCGTCCGGGGCACAGGCTGAGACCAGTCAATTGGTCCTGGCTGCGGGAATGTCGGGACAACCGGCATCAGAGGAGGTGCCGGGAGCCCGCCAGAAGGCAGAGGAGGGGCCTCCTTTTCCTTGACCTAAGAGGGGAACGTGGAGCTGAGCCCGAAGCGTCAACGGGTTCTCTGCTATCATCGCCAGAGGTACCTGCCGGTGAAACGGAGGGTACAGGCGAAGAAGGAGGAGGGAGAGGAACCTTCTCCCTCTGGTTCCACCGGACATCAGGTGAGGCGCCGTCAGGCCCCGATGGGGAACCGCACCCGTGCGACCGTCAGGAATGGCTGGCTTAGTGGGTGGAGTCGGGTGGGCAAGGGACAAGCCCCTGACCAGCTTATCGACCGGTGCTGGGTGAGTACCCACAGTCTGGGTAGTCGACTTACCGGCTGCCGCGCGATCCTCAGAGGAGCCCAGGGTTGACTTATCGACTGAGGCCATGCGGTCGTCAGAAGAGCCGATGGACGACTGACCAACCGTGGATTTGCCAGACTTACCGTCCGATTTTCTGGGCGGCGGCTGGGCCTTGCTTGTCGAGGGCCGTGCATAGTCCGCGGAGCACTCCTGCTCCCTGGATTTCTTCTTGTGCTTTTTGGAAGGAGAAGATTTTTCAGTCAAGGACTCTAAGCCAGTCCATTTTCTTCTCAAGGAAAGCCAGGTGGGCTTTTAAAAGATGGGCCTCCAAAGCCTGCTGTCTCCTCTTCTTTGTGGCCTGATTAAAAGTCTGGCACTCAGGGCAGGAGGAAACAGGATGGTCTGGGCCTAAACAGAAGACGCACTTGAGGTGACCGTCGTTGTGTGGGATCCGTGTGCCACAATACGAGCACTTCTTGGGTGAAGACATCAATAAACTGAAAAAGAATTTGAGAAATTAGCAAAGGAAACTCCAACGCAAGACACTTTCACGGCGATCGTTATCTGGAAGTCTGCAATGCGACTGACACGAGGGGACGGCGGGCGTGGAGACCGCCCACTATATACAGTCACGCTGATGTCAGTCACGTGACGTCGGGTGGGCGGTCCCCGGTCAGGTATTGCTAGAAAAGTCTGCTGTGCGGCCCGATGCCAGGTGGCACCAGTCCTATATGTGATGACCTACTGAAGGAACCCTCTCGAAGTAAGATCTTGCATTTCCACATGAACTGGTTGAGACTGTGCAAATTCAGTATGGGGCGCCAGCCGCCCACCCATTCGTTACGGGACCAGGAAGTACTGGACACATAACCCTGATTGGCCAGGGTGTCCAGGACATGGGCTATCGCCCCTTTCACAAGAAGCTAAGCGATGTCCACCCTTAGTGAGGACGGAGTGTCCTGTGACACCCTGGACTCTCAAGGTACATGGAGCTGGTAAGGTGGGACAGCCTCGAAGTCCACAAACAATCCTCTACTCACCAAGTACTTGGGTTAATACTCTGGCAGTTGGGTTAATATCCCAGTACTGACACTGTAGTGCAGCATGAGAGCGGTGCTGCACTTCTGAGGTGCCGTCTTTCGGATGAGATGTTAAACCGAGGTCCCATCTGCCTGGATTGGTGGTAGTTCAGGTGGATGTTAAAGATCCCATGGCACTTATTGAAAAGAGTAGGGGAATTTCCCTGGTGTCCCAGCCAAATTTCCCTCATTCACTAAAAATACCACCAACAGCTTAATCTGATTCAAGGTCAGTTGGCATTCATCTGTATCCCCCTCCCCCAGGTCGTGCCTGAAAATAGGCAGGATTTGTCTACTGCACTTACCTGATCAACAAAAACTAAATAAATAAAAATAAATAAGTCCCCCACCAACTTGTCCACTGTGATAGCAGACCAATGTGCTAAGAAGTGACGTAGCTGGCCTCCAACAGGGACAGCAGTCAGGAACAGGAGGAAGGACAACCCCCTCCAACCCGTCACTGGCAAGCTTTTGCATAGGCATCAGTGACTGCTGTCAGAGGGGCACCATTACCCATGCCCTCACTTTTTTAGCCCCTGGCCCCCAGACTTCTGCTTAGGGGACCAGGCCTGGAACTGTCCCTGCTGGGGCTGCTGCCGAGGAGGCTGCGACTGAAAAGGAAAGGTACTGGAAAGTCTTTTTTTCTTAGGCTTCTTCTTCTTTTGGTCCTTCTGGGATGAAGTCACAGAACCCAGGGTGGCACTGGACTTTTGATTTAAGTGAGACGTCCTTCCACCCCAGGGCTGAAGATGTCAGTGTCCAAGAAAGGGATACTGGCCAGCTTATGCTGGGTATCCACTGTGAAGGTGGACAGATGCAGCCAGGCCCCATGACACATGGCACAGGTGTAGGAATTACCCATGTCAAGGGCTGTCTGAAGCCGGTGTTTGGCCAGTGACTGACCCTGGTCTCTGATGAGCTTACCCACCAACTGCTGCTCGATGGGGAAGTGAAGGAAGATTACATCAAAAACTCCTATCAGGGAGTGAGCAAAGTTGGCCATCATCACGGCATAGCTAGCCCAAGAGAGACCCAGAGATGCTGCTGCATACAACTTTTTTAGTGGTGTGGTAAATCTCATGAGACTCCCCATTCAGAGGCTTGTCCAAGTTCACCTGGTGTCTGATTTATTGAACACCAAATCTGTGACCATTCTCTCCACAGGGGGCGGTCCGAAAACCACAAAAAGGAACCCGTGGGGACCACATGCTTGCAAACCATGCAGGCAGAGGGTGCCTGGCAGGATGCTGGATGCCGGGAAAGGTCCATGGCCATCCCAAAATGGCCTCAATCACAGAGAAAGGCAACTCTGAGAGATCTGTCCTAGTCTAAAATGTATGTGAGTGGGGTATTTAGCCCTCTTTTGGACTGGCTCAAGCAGGACCGATATAGACTCAGAGATCAAGTTGATGAAGTGCCCTAATGGATGCCAGGCCATGCTTGGTAGAAAGCTCCTTGAATGAACTGTGTTTGAAGAGTGGCATCTCAGAAGAGACAACTGACTCATTACCCAAGCCATCCGAGGATTCCTCAAAACCGGCCCTTAGCCGTTTCTCACCACGGATGTCCCGGGAATCTTTTGCCAGAGTGATTCTCACTGACAATCAGCCTGGCAAGCTGGTGGCCAAACAGCCGTCCTCTTTAGTTGGAGCACCTACCTTCGTCTGTAGTGGTGGTGGGTCCACTCAAAGAGATAGAGAAGCAGCTATGGGTTGCACCTGCATGGCATGGACCAGCAGGGGTACCACTGGGGGCCACCAAGAGTCCAAAAGTCCAGGGATTATAGCCCTACCCTGCTGGTGCATCTTAGGATGAGGAATATTGATTGCAACACTTCCCAGTCGAACAGGATCGAGAATGGGAATGCCTCAACCGTGATCTTGACCACGATCATCTATGAGCCAGTCAACAGCAAGAGGGACCTTCTGGCGGGTTACTGCAGACCACGTGTCTTCCCCCATATTCAGCAATACAGGCTTGGAAGACACAATTTCTGGTGGAGGCTAATCCCGATGAGGGCTGGACAGGGACACCTACCAGACCACGTCCTCATGAGTGAGGACCAGGAGCACTAGGTTCTGTGAGATCAAATCCTCAAAGTCATTTGACAGCTTGTCGACAGGCTCAAAAAAAATCTCGACAATCGCTCAACTGGAGTCGAGGTCGACAGGCTCGACAGGGAACCAAACAAGCCACAACCTGCCCCACCAGCCAAGCAGTGCTTGGCAGCCTTTGAGCAATCTGGCAAGTCAAGGGACATGGAGAACCTCGACTGCTCCCAATCCCATGACCGGTGCTGGTGATGCTTGCTTTTAGCACCATGGGAGCCACGACTCTCCCCCAAAGTCTGGGTGGCCAAACATATTTCACGGAATTCTCCTGTGAAAGACCCTCAGACACTGACCCCAGGGAACAGCACCGAGACCAACGAAGTGCCCACCATGGCAGCTGCCATTTCTGCCTTAAGGCCTCAAGCTGTTCTGTTGACACGGTCACAGCCAAGGCCTTCTTGTGGGCCTTAGGGTGGTCCTTTGGCTCCCACCCCGAAGGCCGACCCAGCAAGAGCCAAAGCTTCCTGTCCTCAAGGGCTTCAGGAAGCATACTTTTATAGAGAACACAACTGTCCACATCATGCTTCCCACCAAGGCAGCATAAGCACGTGCTTTGCAGATCGGTGACCGACACAGTTTGTTGGTATTGCACACAACATTTTAAGCTGGGCTTCCGTTGCTCTATTGTAAGTCATTGACGGAGTAAAAGGAATGACAGAAATAGCTTCTGAAAAGTCAGAAAACTTCAAAGAAAAGTTCACCTATGTCACAGATAACCTAAGCACGGACCTGCAAAGGAGGTGACCTGTTCTTTCAGTGAAAAGAAAGATCTGACGTCAGGGGTGGAGTCAGAATATATATACTGGCCAGGTGTCGAGAGAAGCTTAGCTTAAATATGTCTAGCCAATAACATTGTTCCAGTGGCGCAGCCAGAGTGTGGAAAAGTGAACCATATCTACGCTGCTAGAAACAAAGTTTAGCAAAAAGTATTTCATTATTAGAGCTCCCGGCTATGCTGCCTGCCATTTGGCCAAGACAGAAACACTGAACATTCTAAGCTAACTGAAATGGAACAGGGTGGAGTAAGAGGTTGTATGAGGATGTCACAAATTTGGAATGTGCTGGACCCATCAGGAGAGTACACATTAATCTGCAGTAAATGACTAGCCCGGTGACAACATGGAACAACACAGAAAATCATTATTTTATTGGGGCTAAACTGAAGAAGTCAAGGAAGTCGAGCGAACACAAGGATCAAGATAGCTCCCGATCCCACGTCCTACGCCAGTGGTGCTTGTGCTTTCTGCCCAAGTCAGTACAGCTATTCTTGAAGGTCTAGATAGGCCAGAAACATTTCTTGGCAATCTGAAATCTTCCCCAAAACACCTTCAGACACTGGCCTCAACCAGAAGTAGCACCGAGACTGACGAGGAACTCGCTGCCACTGCAGCCTCTTCCTCCTCCTCAAGGGCTACAAGCTGCGAAACAGAGCCGGCAGCCACTGAGGCCTTCGTCTCCAATAGGATGATCCTTGGGATTCCTCTCTGAGGGTGAGTCTGTCCTGCTGATCTTCCAGCGATGCTGTGAGCTTGCTTGGCAAAGACCACAACCCCCCACGTCATGCTGTCCTCCCAACACTATCTTATTGGGGTTATCCTGGTATGCAAACATTTTAACTAATAGTAATAATAAACATACCAGTATATTGTTAAAAAGTATAATAGACTTGGGCACACAGCATAGTCAGGAATTCTTCTGTTTAGCAAAAATGAAGCATTAATTCTCTAGCAATGAAACATTAGAGAGTAAAGTTTTGTATTGTTTTTGCTTGAAGGAAAACTGCTTTTAAAATCAGGAAAATATATTTTTTACCATCTATTGCGTGTTCTTAGTTCATCCCAGTGTTATCTTTCAGCTCAGGCTGTGTGAGGTGTTTTTTCTAACTTTCTCTTGCTATTTTATGGCCCTTGGGGGCTGCCATTTATCTTTCTTTTATTGTTCTTGTCCCAGATAGTCTTCCCAGAGTGCCCTCTGCTCTGAGGTCTAATAGCCCATGCATCTGACCAGTGTCTTGTTACAGTCTCTGTATTGTTTATAGTAGCCACAAGATGGAAGAATATATGGAGCATTGGAATGGTTTCTATGGTTTGAAAACATCATGGAGCACAACTAACAAGTCTGTCTGCTCCAACAATGCTAATTTACACCCCCTCCCCCTGCCCCCAGGGCATAGCAGAGGAGAGAGAGTTTATATCAGCAGCACTCACCGCTGCATGCCACCTGTATATAAACTGTTACTTTGCTTAGACTCGTGCTCTCCCTCCCCCTTTTATTCGACATATTCTGTTCTTTTGATTCAGTTGCTTGTGTCCTGTGTAGAAGATTCATGCTTGTAGACCAATGTAATCCTTTTAAAGCAGTTGTCATCCACTGGCTAAGCAGCCTTCGGTATGTCTGTGTTCATGTGATCTGCACCAGAAGCCCTCTGCATGATTTCGTCCTGTTTTGTTCTTAATACCAGCTTGTATCATTGCCTTCAACTTTAAATATTTAAAGAGCAGCTTGTATATGTCGAATAAAGGGGGAGGGAGGGAGAGCACGAGTCTAAGCAAAGTAACAGTTTATATATACAGGTTGTATGCAGCGGTGAGTGCTGCTGATATAGACACTGGTCAGATGCATGGGCTATTAGACCTCAGAGCAGAGGGCACTCTGGGAAGACTATCTGAGAAAATAAGCAATAAAAGAAAGGTAAATGGCAGCCCCCAAGGGCCATAAAATAGCAAGAGAAAGTTAGAAAAAACACCTCACACAACCTGAGTTGAAAAATAACACTGGGATGAACTAAGAACACACAATGGATGGTAAAAAATATATTTTCCTGATTTTAACATGCGGTTTTCCTTTAAAGCAGTCCCGATTAAGTAGAAAGTCAGATATGTCACATTTTTCCATGATGCTCAAAATATCTACACAGAAAAAGAACTAAAGTAGAACACAATATTAACACTTTTGTCACAAACACAAGTCTCGTGAAAAAAGATAAAACACTGGTTTTGTAAAAGTTCTTTATATTAAATTTCTGAAGAAGAAACAACACTGTGAAAATACATTTTCTCTGCAGCGTTTCCCATAAAAGAACAAAGTTGAACTGATGCAGACACAGCAAATGTATAAATGATTTCTTGCATTCTCTTACATACAACAGATGAAATAACATACATAAATTATATACTTCACTGTATCATAATAAGGCTTCAAATAATTTTTAATCAAGACATATAAAGCCCCTGTTTCAAAAGATTTTAGTGTTTCATACAGTATATGTATAAATATATGGCCCTTAGTTTACAAAGCTAAAGGCATAAAGTGCAAACTATATGGCAAACAAAGGCATAGCAAGTGTATATACAGTGAAAAACCACAGCTGTTTATTACTGTTCTCTTGTGGTATCACGACAGCTTGGTTTTTCTTTTTATCCTGTAGAACCTAAATTATTAATATCTACAATTCCTGCTAGTGCCTAACCTGCTCTTGTTTATGCCTATGGATAAGAACACTCTTCAAGGAAGTAATTTAAAGTCAGTTACCTTCAGAAGGATATTGCAGCCAATGTCTAATTTCATAGAAGAATCAGGTAATACAAGGATCAGAAAGTTAAAGGGTGGGTCGCTCAAAATGGTAATGTCACTGCCTGCATATATTAAAGAAGTAGTTCATGCTAAAACTTGTATAGACTTCACAATGCTATCCTTTGCATCCATCAAGGTTGATTTCTGCTGTTTATTACTAGATCCATTTTATATGGCGCCAAATTTCATTTTACGTTCACCCACCCAGAGATTAAGTTTTATGGCCTTTTGCCTCTTGGGTCCCACGCTGCTGCATGCTACAGAAGTTCATCTTAGAAACACAGTATGTTTCGGACCGAAAAAAGGCTTGCAGTCCATCGTGTCTGCCTATTCTCCTACCTGAACCTTGTCAATCTACAGTATGGTCCAGTGAACTAGGTGACAGTTCAGCCCCTCCTCCTGCCCCAACCTTTGCTTGTATCAACCCTTTATAGCTATCCCATGCTCTCCTGAAAACTACCATCACTCTCATCATTTACCACCTCTCTGGACACCTCTTTTAGGTGCAAGAATGATGCTAAACAACTGGGGCTCAACTGACTTGACTGTTGAAGTCAGCACAAAGTGGTTGCAAATGCTACTTTGCGTCGGTGCCTTCACTGTACTGCACCAAGCTATGGTTAACAGGGGGTGCAAACTTTTCCCATGCACCTATAAAGGCTGTATCAAGTGAACTGTAAAATAGGTGGAGGCATTTGGGATCACATGTGCAAGCAGATGCAACTGGTATCCATCCAGCTGCAGAACTGGGCCTATGTTTAGGGTAGGTGGAGAATCAGGTTGTAATCAATTGAATCAGGGGTGACACTGGACAGCATAGGTAGCTGTACAGTACACAATGGGAACAAGACAGGACCCACTGGATTACCAAGTGTGTCCCCCAAGGGATACAGGACGAGGAAACACTGGACCACCAGGGAACCATTTGGTTTGATGGAAGTGTGCTGGTGGGGCACAACTTTGGGCTTCATGATGTCACAATACCATGTTTGTGGGCACACGCCACAATGATTGGGGATTGTGCTTGCTAAGATCTGAAACAGCAATTAGCACTGTGCCACACTCCCACAGGGGTTCTATTCCCTCTGTAAGGGAATGCAGGGTTGTTTTTTTTTTGTAGTATGGCAGTTTTTTTGAGGTGGCACCAGTGCTCCAGATAATTTTGACAGGCACGAGTCATTTACTCACCCATTGTTAAATTAGGGGAATAAAATGAAGTTTTGATGAGTAAAAGTGCTTCCAAGAAAAATGATCCTTCTGAAGCACTAATAGTGCTATGTTTGTTAAGGAGCATTTTCACTTGTCGGGATGACAATTTGTACTCAAACATTTTTTAAGAGTAATTCCTTAGAAATGGTGAGTAAAATAGGCTGGTGCTCACCTTATCCAGAGCATTAGGTGGCACAATGGTGTGGGTAGGTACCACCCTTACTCTGTATCTCCCAACCTCAGATTCAGACTCCAAGTGTTGATATAAATTAATTTATATCTAAACAAAATCCCAATGCAAACACAAAACGGGGGAATGGGACAATCTAAAATGGCATAAAAAGGTTTAGGTGTCAGCCCGGTGGCACTGAAGGTTGAGGTGACAGACGCCACACCTCGTTCCATGCTGGCGACACGGTTCGGGAATGCACCTGCGCCGTCGGGGGTTGGCAGGGAGGGAAAGGATTGAGCATCTGAAGGACTGCTCTCCTTTCCCTGGGGAGGGACTGGGGTCTCCATCACAATGCAGCGGCCCCTGATGGCAATTGGGGACACTGCAGGAGCAGTGCACACGTGGGGTGAAGTGTGGCAGATGTCGGTACACAGTGGCGTGACGTCATTACATGTCTGCACTTCATGGGAAAAACACAGGGATGGAAAAATGTCAGACGACAGAGGCAGCTTGATGGCCGCACTTTAGCATCCAGAGGGCCTGTCACAGAATCGCACTGCGTTAGTGGATCCCAGACTGGTGCAGGGGACATAGGGGGTCCCCCCCGATGGGTACAGCACTGTGCCAGCCAGTATGCGAGTGAGCCTGTGGGCTTAATGGGATGAAGGTAGTGGCTGGAGGTAGGCAAGTCAGGCTGCGGGAGCATAAATAGAAGATAGGAAAAAAAAAAAAGGTTTAGGTGCATCTTCTCTGTACAGGAAATGCAAGTGGCACCTGTGGTGCATAAAGTCAGGTCTATTGGGACTCTAGGTCTGTAGCTCTATGATTTAATTACTAGGCTATTCTACCACCAACCAAGCAATTGGTCTATTCCTGATTCCTTAATGTGGCATCCCCATTCTCTTTTGTTCTGCCAGAATGGCACATTTCTACTAATGTATAATGGGCAACGAATATGTAGACAAGCACCACACCACGAAATGCAGACATCAAGTCCATTAGATGTTCCAACAACTTGAAGTATGACATTTACTTACTTTAGTTGATAATGTCTAATAATATATGGAGGGATTTTTTAAACACTCTTCCCTTGAATCATACAATACTTCAGTGCTAATATTTACAAAGCCCTTGCAAGACACCATTTATGGAAAAGTGGCTTTCATCAGTTATGTAGTTTCTTTCACTTCCATGGGTTACATGATCCAGTTATGTGCATGGATATCAAAACTTAAAACCTAGAGCACTGTTACAAAAATTTGAAGTCCCCCCTCACAAAAACAAAAAAGCAAAACAAAACAAAGAATATAACACACACATTGGATCGTATCTTCAAAGAGGTTTACCCAACCTATGCTCGAGTCAAAAAATTATTTGAAAACAGTCCTTGATATTTTTGTATTATGCACTGCTTGAGAGCATGTTATTCACATCAGCAATGTTCATATTAAAATGGGATTTTGGGACTTGCAGTGTAAATTATTAAAATAGTTGTCTCTTAAAAAAAGTATTAAGGCCTCTGAAATAATTCCACTAAAAAAGAAAAATGGATGCTACAATACCAAGCTGTTTACAGGCTAATTCATGTGGTGTACATATACAGGCTACAACATGTCTTTAATAGGATACTATGACATCAGGCAAACTGGCATTAACATACAGGTTTAAAACAACCCCAGGATAATACTTCTTGCAGAAGGATCATACTACATTAATGCCTCCACTGGAAAACGCTGATGTCCTCTTGCTGCAGAAAGTTGAACCATTTATGCTTGGTTGATTGCCTTTGACAAGTGACGTCTTCAATTCCATTTGGCATGCCACAATGGCAGCGTTCAGTTCAACCTGGGCTCGGTGCACAACATAAAACATCAGTCCAATACTTATAACAATCTGTAAGAATGAATGAAAGAAAATGAAGTAGATCATTTTTTGACGTAAGAAATGTGAACTCGTGAGGTAATTTTTTTAGAAAATAGCATGCACTACAAAACAATTTCTAGGCCAAACAAAACCGTTCAATCTAAATTATGGTGCAATCAGTAACAAAAAACAAAAGTACAGGGCCGGAGGGGAAAAGAGGTAATTGCAGTAATAGGCGTAACTATTTCCAAAAGGTTATATAGATTTATTCAGCACATACAGTAGGGAAACAACAACTAAAAGCTCATGAACAGGAGTGGAGTTTGCACTGGGAGAGAGGTACTCCAGACAAAGAACATTAAACTTTAAAACACAAGTGTCGAGCACACACAAACCTCATAGATACAAGGGCAACAGTCTTCTGTTGGTAAAAACATACTTTTTTATTTTTTAACAGGCAATACTCGCCTGACACGTTTCAGATGAAGATGCATCCTTTATCAAAGGCTTCATGTATCTTCATCTGAAATGCATCAGGCGGGCCATTGCCTGTTAACTTTTTTATTTTTGATGTTACAATAAATTATGTTTTAACCGACAGAAGACTGATGCCCTTGTATCTATGAGTTACGTGTGCTCGACATTTGTGTTAAAAACTATAAACTGTTTTTATAAAGTTGGCAATTATGTAAATACTGTTTATTCTGGTGTATACAGTAGTAATGTATTACTGTGAGGGATGAGATTTTGGGTCCACTTTGTAAGCCCCTCCTTCCACACAGAAGTGATGATACCAAATTTATGAATGGATGCATCCAAACTTATCTGCCAAAATACTACCCTGTACTCATGATTTAGAACTGTAAATGTCATGTTCCCTTACAGCCAATGATTTTCCGATTTCAAAAGACGGAGAGTTCAGTTTGGCGCAGTTTTCAAATATTTTTTTTCCTATTTCTTTCCCGCAAACTAAGGGAAAATCAGCATGTTTTGTACAAAAATATGGCTGCAAATGGAGGGGTTTACCCCCAAAGTTTTTTCATGAAAAACTGACTCCCAAGTGCCTTTTTAAAAATGACAAATTCTGTTTTTTAAGTGTTTTTCTTTGAAAATGTAAAATCGTTGGTCCCATCTGTCTAGTCTTGCAATTAAGACCTGAAAAGTGTTAGCTTCTATATCAACAGATTGGCTACTCCACATGTAAACCAGGCTCTGTGTGATGTGATGTGATGTGATGTTTCCTTTTTTATCTTTTTTTTTTTTTTAAAACTCATTTTATACTGCTATGGCACTTCTGTCAGGACCTCCATCCATCTTTGCTAGTGCAACCTACATAGTGCCGCAGTCCTATTCAGTCACAGCCCCCCCCCCATGCTCCAAATCATATTAATAGTAATTTAAGGGCCAAAAGGACTCTAGATCCATCTGTAATGTAAACACTCTTGGTGTGTAGGGTAAATAATAATAATACAGATATTTTATTTAGAACAGCATAAAAAACAAACAACGTTGCAATTATTAATCCCTTTGGATCATTGGCATCATTTTTAATTTCCCATAATGGGCAATGATTTTCCTTAAAAGGCTACTATTGGATCATGCTGCTTCAGCAAAATCAAACCAACTACAGTTAGCAATTTGGCTTAAGGTTTTCAGCCTCAACTCAGTACTGATATATTTAGACATGTCATATAAGATAAACTCTTAGCTGTCTGTGGATCAAAAACTTTGTTTGCAACCAAAGTTCATGACAGAACACAAACAGCCTTTGGCGTATGTGGACTCCTAGATGAGTATATATGCATTAGGATTTGAATCCACAAGAAAGCAGTCTATATGTCTGTTTCAGATCCCTTTACAGCTGTGTTCCAACAGAGAAAGAATAGGGAAAAAAACAACCAAAAATAAAACAACTCATTACACATAAATTGAATATCTGCCAAGAGAATGTTTTGTCTGCACTGTGGAACACACAACACACCGAAAAATTAAATTAGACACTTTCCGTTGCTTGTTACTGGGGATTTCTTGCCCAGTGTTTTAATTTACAGAGGAAATTAAAATGAAACTTGGCAAACATCCAGACTCCACTCACGGTCGCCATTTATGTAATCTAAACACTCTTGTTGTGTAGGGTAAATAATAATAATATAGATTTTTGTGTCTCAGAGTCTGCCAAGAAACATTCGTAAACAAGCAAGGAGTACTAATAAAGTTTATTATACTACTTATGCCAAGCATGTGACAAAGAAAATCACAAGGGAGATGAGTTTCTCACCACTAGCCTGAAGAATGTACATAATCTCCAGATCTGTAGATCTTAGGTTGTCTAAGATCTTGTTTGCTCTCCCCATGCTCCACCTCTCTGCCCTGCTCGAGTACTAATCCTCTAGAGATGAACTAGTAGTGTCTAGAGGAGCTACAGTGGGTTGCGGACAGCTAAATATTACAGATAACAGCATAGCAACAGAGATTACAACATAGTTACAGATATGAGAAACAATACGTATTGGTCCTAAGTCATTCTCCATTGGATAATGTCTTAGGAGACATAATTACTAATGAGTATTATATGAGACAGAATATGTTTCCATTAGCATTATAGCTTAGACAAACGAAATGTTGACTGGTTCAAACTACATGTGACATTTCTTGCTTATGTATAATACAAGACATAGACATAAAGGATTTATCTCTGTGTCAGCTTGCTTAGACAAAGAGAACTGCTGACATATCTGCCTGAGTGTAAAACACACACTACATATAATTATGAGAATATAAGTATACCATAATCACTGATGATCGCTCAGAGTCATCATATCAGTAATTAGGTAAATTATATATGGAATATATAAGAAAGACAAACATAATCTAGATAAATGTATTATAGTGAGGTATAATGAATCATATATTAGCAGCAAAGTACATTCCTAGCACCCATGCTTATATGATCGGTGCCCATATCTATATATTAGTGCAAAATAGCAGTATCACAGACCAGGAATACAGTGTGAGGTGTATGTGGGACGATAGGGGGTATAACCCAGGCATAACACATCCACCCCTACTTTGCTTTGTACCTTCTAGTGAACTAGCAGTACACATCTGGCACATTTACTATGCAGACTTCATACTGGGCTACTTTTCTTCATCAATGTTTGGTGCAAATATCAGACAACTACAGTACACTGCAAATACGATTAGATTCACTATTAAGTAGACTATAAAGGGTTAGCACTTCCAACCACTATATCAATATATAGTAAGCAGTTTGGAACATAATAGGTTACTCACCTGTAACCGTAATTCTAGGAGTGGTATATAGTACACAGCCACACTCTGGCAGTTCCATTGGAAGGCGATGATCAACCAGATGTCTTTAAGGTAAGCTCTTCCCACCACCCAGGCGGGTATATGCCAACTTCGCCCCATGACATCAGATCTTGCACACTGGGAACAGAATCTTGTGTCAATTGCCAGGGGAGGCTGTGTGGATTGTGTGGATGTGTACCATATACCACTCCTAGAAATATGGTTACACAAGTGAGTAACTATATTCTTCTAGATGCGTTTATACCATAAGCTATCCACACTCTGGCAGACTCCAAGCAGTTCTCTGGGGGGGGGGGTAAGGTGCACACCCCTACTTGGTGAACACAGATTGGAGAATCGAGGTCCCAAAACACACATCCTGGCATGAATCAAGGTCGATGCAGTAGCAGAAAATGAAGGTGTGAGCCGACTTCCAGGTAGCGGCCCTACAGATTTCCTGTATAGGCATGTCCCTGGAAGCAGCCATTGACGCAGCGGTATGTCTGGTGGCGTGAGCCCTGATCCCTATGGGAGACTCCCAACCAGCCAGCCTACAGCAGAGGTCAAGGTTGATGCAAGATGTGATCCACCTCGCAATCATCTGCTTTACTGCCAGTCTGCCAGATGCAGCATCAGTGTAAATGATTAACAGCTGACAAGCCTGTCCCTGAACTCCAGCCATACACTCTACATAATATGAGCATGCCCTCTACAGGTCCATGGTATGGAGCCTGCTGTCAGCCTCCGAAGAAGGGTCAGTAAAGTATACTGGTAAGTTAATTACCTGGTTAAGGTGAAACTCTGAAACCACCTTCGGAAGGAACTCTGGGTTGGGGTGAAGGATGACCCTGTCCCTATGTATTACTAAGGACAGAGAGCACACAGAGTGCCTGGAGCTCCCCAATCCTTCTGGTGGACATAATGACCATCAGGAAGGCCATCTTTCACGACAGGTGAGATATCTCACATTTGTGTAAATGCCTTGCCCAAGAGCATAGCCAGGACCATCAGTAAGTCCCACAGTGGAGGAGGCTCCTGCATCAGAGGGGAGAAGTGGTCAAGGCCCTTAAAGCACCAGACTACCTTCTACTGGGCCACTGCAGGCATACCAGCCCATGCCCAGCAAGCAAAGATAACTGTCAGGGGCACCTTAAGGGTGTCACTTGCAGTCCCAGCTGGGAAAGGGACCAGAGATAGTCCAAGATGTTAGCCACTGGGCAGGCAAGTGGATCAAGCTCCTTTTCCTGGCACTAGATGGAAAATCTCTTTCATTTAAAGGTATAGCACCTATGAGTTGACTCTTTTCTGGAGGTTTCCACAATGTGGAGGACCCGCTCAGACAGACCCAAGGCTTGGAACTCCAGTCACACAGGAACCAGGCTTTGATGTGCAGGGACTGATGGTTCAGGTGCAGGACCATCCCCTGAAGTCTGGTCAGTAGGTTTGGGTGGACAGATTAACTGCTATGGAGGCCTGTTATTGAGGCTGAGATCATCTAGGAACCAGAACTTCCATGGCCAGTCTGGGGCTACCAGTATCATCCACACTTTGCCCTTCCTGACCTTGACCAGAAGCCTGTGGATCAAGGGGAAGGGAGGAAAGCATACAGAAGGCCCAGGGTCCAGGGCCTTGCAAAGACATCCCCATCACTGTCCCAGACTGTGGGGGGCAGGCACAGTCTCAGTCTGAGGTTCTACTGGGAGACAAAAAGATCCACAGAGGGTGAGCCCCACCAGGAAAACAGGTGGTTTACCACCTCCTGATGCAGAGACCAGTCATGTGACATCTCTCCTACCTGGCTGAAAGCATCTGCCAGTTGACTGTATTCACCACAACATGAAATGCGAGGAGTTCGATGCCCAGGCTGAGCATGAAGGTCCAGGTGCAGGGTGCCTCCTAACACAAGGTAAGGGAGTGTGTGCTGCCCTGTCTGCTCAGGTAAAACATGGCCGTGGTACTGTCTGCCTGGACCTGAATGTCCCGACCCCTGATCTGTCAGGCAAATTCCATGAGGGCTAACTGCACTGCACAGAGCTCCAGCAGGTTGATGTGGTGACAGGACTCCTTGGGTGACCAGAACCATGGGTGGTGTGGTTCCCCCATGTGTGCTTCCCACTCTACCAGAGATGCATCTGTTGTCAACATGATAGTCGGCTCTGGGTGGACAAATGGGATTACTTCCTACAGATGATTTGGGACCTGCAACCACTGGATAGCATCCCACATCAGATGGATGACCATGACCAGCTGGTCCCGGTGGCCTAGGCGCTGGGGCCACTGACAGGCCAGCTCCCACTGGAGGGTGAGCATCTGCCAGCAGGCCAAATGGACCACACTGGTGCAAAATGCCATATACCCCAGCAGCACAGGAAATCTTGGGCAGGTGCAATAGCCCAACTTGAAATGATCGGGCAAAGGAGCTAAGATCTAGTGCCCGGTCTGCCGTGAGGCGCGCCTTAGCCCACAGGAAGTCTAGCTCTGCTCCGATTAACTTGATTATCTACTCTGGTACCAATTCAGACTTGTCCAGGTTGACCAAGAGGCTCAAGTCTCTGCAAGTCTGGAGAGCCAGTGCTGTGGACTTTGCCAAAGCCTCTCTGGAAGGACCAGCAATAAGTCAGTCATCCAGACAGGGGTAAACTCTGACTCCGAGGCACCTCAAGTGGGCTGCAACCACTGCCATGCACTTGGAGAAGACCCTGGGAGGTCAGGAAATGCTGAATGGCATGATCTGGAACTGGTACAGGACCACCTCCGCTCAGAAGAGAAGGTACTGATGATGGGACCTGCAGACAGGAATGCAGAAGAATGCACCCTGGAGGTCTAGGGAGCAGAATCACATGCCCTATTTCGAGATGGGATAATCTGGTTCAGAGTGACCATCCAAAACTTGCATTTCCATACATACTGGTTAAGATCGTAAAGATCCAGTATGGGACATTAGCCCCCACCCATCTTTTTCGGGACTAGCCAGTAGCTGGACATGAAATCATGATCAGCCAGGGTGTCTAGAACAAGGGCTATGGCTCCTTTTGCAAGGAGCTGAACAATATCCTCTGAAAGGACAGACAGCGTGTCCCGAGACACCCCAGATTCTTAAGATGTGTGGAGGTGGTAGGGCGGGAGTGTCTCAAAATTGAGAGACACTTCCTCTGCCCACTACGTCCAATACCCACTTGTCCGCTGTGCTGGTAGACCAACGTGGAAAGAAGAGACACAACCTGCCTCCGAAGGGAAGAGCAATCAAGGACAGGACAGGTGGAGGGATGACACCCCCCCCCCCCGACTCATCACTGGGAAGGCTTGGAGGGGGCACTGGAAACTGCTGCCAGAGGGACATGACAGCCTCACCCCCTTTTTGGACTCTGGCCCCCAGACTTCTTGGGGCACCAGTTCTGGAACTGCCCATGCTAGAGCTGTTGCCAAGAAGGAGGTGTCTGAAAGGACCAGTCCTGGAAGGCTGGATTCTTGGGTTTCCTTTTTAGGTCCTTCCGGGATGAAACCTCAGAGTCCAGGGTGGCACTGCACTTCTCAATCCGTGTGAGGTGCCCTTCCACGCCAGGGCCAGAAAGGGACATCTGCCAGCCTCTTTTGGGTGTCTGCCATGAAGGTGGAGAAGCGCAGCCAGTTCCTGCAACACATGAAGACAGCAGCTGCCACTGCATGGGCACACAAGTCACCTATGTCCAAGGATGTTTGGAGCTGGTGTCTAGCCAGCATTTGACTGTGGTCTCGAAGAAGCTCAACCACCACCTGCTGCTCCAGGTGGAGGTCTGGCAGGATAACATCAAACATGCCCATCATGGCATGGCCGTAGTTAGCCATCACAATGGCATAATTAGCCTGTCTGAGACCCAAAGTACCCACTGCATACACTTATTTTTTTTGTGGCATGGTCATTTGTAAGGGATTCTTTGTCCAGTGGCTTATCCACATTCCCCTGGTGTATGGACTTGTGGAACAAGTCGGTAATGAGCCCTTTTGTGGAGGGGTGTTTAAAAACCTCAAAGAGGCATCGTGGAAACCGCATACTTGCGGACCACATGGGCTGAAGGTGCCAGACAACATACTGGATGCAGCCAAAGCTCCAGGGCAGGCTTCAAGATGTCCTAAGCCACATGGAAGGCAATCCCTAGGAATGCGTCCCTGTCCAGGACATCTGTGAGAAGGTAGGTAGCCCTCTTCTGGATAGGCTCTAACGGGATGTTTGAGGATTCAGAAATGAGGCCAAGAAGCCCACCGAATGACACCGGCCCTTGGTCGATGAAAGACTGACTAGCACTCAGTCGAACAGCGAAGCCCCAGAGGAGGCCACTGACTCCTGGTCTGAGTCGAAGGATGACTCCTCAAAGACAGCCTTCAGTCGAAGATTGCCACAGACCTCCAGGGATGCCTCACTCAGAGTGATCCTCACTAACAACCAGCCTGGCAAACTAGGGGCTAATCGGCCTCCTTGGAGGGAGTGCTAGTCTGCGGTTGTCGGAGTGCCAGCTCCACCACGACTGGTAGAGAGACGGGTGTTGGTTGCACCTGTGGAGCTAGACCAGCAGGGAAACCACTACTAGCTGCCAGTGAAGCATGACTCCTTGGGATACAGTCCTATGCTGCCTCGAGACAGCCCAAATGCTGCTAGAGGACTCCTTGTACCACTGGAAGATTTTGTGGTGGTGCTTCCCCTCGTTCGTGCATGAGGAGGACGAGGAGTGCCATCAGTGGCGCCTCCTGATTGAGCGGGATTCAGAGTGTGAACACCTCAGATATGACCTCGAACACTGACCACCCAGTCGACAGGGGTAGGGTCATCCTGGGGCTAGCCACAGACCAACTACCGGACCATATGCTCTAACATGGGCATGGAGGACCCAACCTTGGACAGAGGCTTGTCCTGAATTGGGTCGACCAGACAGACCAGTAACACTGGGCCCTGCTGAATCAGGATCAGGAGCACCAAGGTCTGCGAGACCGAATCCTCAACCTTGTCCAACAATGGGTCGACTAGGTTAAGGAAAATCTCTGCTGGTTGGTCGACTAGAGTTGGGGTTGACTGACTTATCGGCAACGCCGAGGAGCCTTCGACTTGCCCAACCTGACCCTCGATCAAGGGGTGCTTGACCTCCACCAAGTGGTCAGGTGAGTTGAGGGACTGGGAGGACCTCGATCTTTCTCTGTCTCACGACCGGCGACGGTGGTACGAAGACCTTTCCTTCGAGCTGGTCATTGACAGAGAGCCATGGAAGACAGGGCTCTCCCCAAAGGACTGGAGGGATTGGCACAATTCACGGAATGGACCCGTGAAGGTCCCTTTGACACCGGCCTCAGCCAGAAGCAGTACCAAGTTCAATGAGGTGCCTACCGCAGTCACCTCCACTTCCAGGGTGTTGAGCTGTGCTGTAGACCCGGCAGCTGCCGAGGCCTTTTTGCTGCAAAGTGTACAGGAACCTAATGACCACTCACCATACTATATATTCAGGTTTTAAAAAGTTTATTTGTGCCATAAAACACTCTAAAGCCCACCAACATTTCGAGGTGTCCAAAATACTCCTTCATCAGGTTGGAAAAAGGTGTTTCTGGAATTGTCAGAAAATATTACTTTTCAAAACTTTTATCTCAAAGAACACACATGAATACACACGCAGGTAGCATGGAAAGGCATAGACTGAAACCTGAAGTGTCGTTTTGCCCACCCAGGCAGTATACGCACATTGTGCGGATCAGTGCCAACATTTTCTGGTGGCACTGAACATAAAATTTGAATCCTGGCTTCTTGTGATTCACCATAGCGATAAATGGAGTTGAGGAACCCACTAAATGCACACTAACAACTTCGAAAAACATCTAATAACGGTTCGCCTATGGCGCAGAGAAAATCCTTAGCAGAGCACGAAAGAGGTGATATTTTTTCCAGCGGAAAGAAAGATCTGAGGTCACAGGGTGGAGTCGGGGGATATATCCACCCAGGTGGTGGGAGGAGCTTAGCTGAAGGACATCTGGCCAGTCACTGCCTTCCAGTGTATGGATAGTGTACAACATCCACACCCCTAGAAAAAATAGGTTTCTCACCTGTAATCACAGTTCTAGGAGTGGTATATAGTTCACATACACTCTGGTAGTTCCACTGGAACAGTCTGATTTGCTGGACGTCTTTCAGCTAAGCTCTTCCCACCACATGGGCGGTATATCCCCCAAATCCACCCCATGACTTCAGCTCTTGTATGCTGGAAGTAGGGATCTGGGTGCCACTTGCCAAGGGAGGCCAGGTGGGTTGTGTTGATGTGAACTGTATACCAGTCTAGGAACTACAGTTACAGGTGAGTAACCTATTTTTCTAAGGGCATGGATATAGTTCACTAGCCACACTCTGGCAGACTCCTAGCAGATCTCTGGAGGAGGGGGACAAGGCAAGAGACTGGAGAACCAGGCCCCAACACCAACATCTTGGTGAAACTCAAAGTCGATACTGTAGCAGGTCATGAAGGTGTGTACGGACTTCCAGGTAGCAGCCCAGACAATTTTCTGGATAGGGACATCCCTGGAGGGAAACCACTGAGGCAGCAATATGTCTGGTGGAATAAGCTTGATGCCCTACATGAGGCTCTCTACCAGCCAACCTAAAGCACAGGTCGATGCAGGATGATATCCACCTGACACTCGTCCACTTTGGTGCTGCTCTGCCAAGTGTGGTTTCAGCGTGAAACAGCTGGCGAGCCCCACCCTGAACTCCACCCATGCACTCCACATAATGAGAGCACTCTCTACAGGTCCAGGGTTTGGAGCCAGCAATCATCCTCCAAAGATGGACTGGTAAAGTATACTGGGAAGCAGGGCTAGAAAAAATGTTTTTGAGATGCCTGTCCGAGGGACAGGTGAGATGTAAATTTTGCCTGTCTGGCCAAAGTTTTAACTGTCCACATTGTTGTGAGGTGAATTTTGTACTTAAAACATAAAACGGACTGTAAAGTGGAAATAGAGAAAACTGCTGCTTTTGGGGGGTTATTTCTCAAGGTAAAACACTGACCGAGTCTAGTCTAGTCTAGTCTAGTCTATTTCTGAATCAGAACTTGAATCTTTGTAGCCATATGTTCTCACATGAGGTCATCTCTTTTGTTTTCCAGACTTGAACCATAGTGTTATGGCATCCTGCAGGTTAATTGTAGCAACGCTAGCATCTGACAGCTTGACATACATTAGTTCAGATGTAGTCGCAGGAGACAGACAGGACTGCCAGTCAGACTTCACTCTGCCCATCAAGTTTAATCTTTCCTCGACTACTGCAATTTGGGTTGGGATCAGCAGAGTTATAGTGACCAAGACCAGAACATCAGGGAATCACTGTTCATGTGCATCATTATGGAGAATTTTTTTGCCAGAAATCCCAATAATGACATTTTGGAGACTCGTTCAGTGATTTTTTCATATGTGGTTTAAGCTCTAACCATTGAGCTTCAATCAAGTTTACATAATGATTGTGTTTCTTGAGTATGTCACTGTAGAGCTCTGTGAGGGTTCTGACTTCTTCATTGCTATAAAGGGCTAGCTGGTCACTGTTATTTGGTAACTGTAATGGGTTAAATAGCCTGAATGACCATAGGACTTTGTTTTAAAATTGGAAAATCGTGAGTTAATATTTTCAATTGTTGATGAAAGAAGGCTCGTAACATCACATAACATTGCCTGCTTGGTTCTATCTATAGAAAATCCCCTTTCCAAGTTAAGGAAGATATCAGATCCACGGTACTGAACCTGAGTTCTGGCTGAGCCTGTCAGAGTTGTGCTAGTAGTGTCAATGTCAGCAGGGTCAGGCAGCAAGAGCAATTCATTACAGACTTTATCAAGTTTATCCTGCAAAGGTAATTCTCTAGCCAGAGCACTGTACTTTCAACCTTACTGACCGTTTCCACTATTGAGCTATCTCTCTGTAAAGTTAGACTGAAGACCATCATGACAGAAAGGTATTCAGCCAGAAACTGAGTAAAGAGGACAAATTTCACAGTACCTATTGTTTTGAACAACCCACTGGCCTGATCTTTTGTTTACTCTGCTGTGGAAGCAATGTGCTGTAAATGTATAACTAAGGCCTTGTAGCTTGATTGAATCACAGACAGAGCTCTCTCTCTCTCTCTCTCTGTGTGCAACCCACTGGGTTCCTGACACGTTAACTGGTTTGTGAGTGGTGTAGCTCATATTACTGGCCAACTCTGAGACCGGATCAGTTTTGGGGACACTTATGGTATAGTTTATAGATACCCATTAAGGCTCCCTGTCAAAGACCAACTCGAAGGAAAGGTCTTCGTACCACCGTCACCGGTCATGGAACAGGAAAAGGTCAAGGTCCTCCCGGTCCCTCAATTTGCCTGACTGCTTGGTGGAGGTCAAGCACCCCTTGATCAAGGGACTGGTTGAGCAGGTCGAAGGCTCCTCGGCATTGCCTCAGGTTGACATTCTCCTTGGAGGCAGACAGGTCCACTAGAAGAATGCCCCACTGTCGCAACAGTTGGTTTACCACCTCCTGATTCAGAGATCACTCGTGCAAAATCTCTCTCTTCTACCAGGCTAAGAGCGTCATCCAGCTGATTGTTCTTTCCTGTGACATGAATCGCCAGGAGATCTGCACCAAGGCTGTGTATGAGGGTCCAGATATAGAGGGCCTCCTCACACAAAGGAAAGGAGTGAGTTCTGCCCTGCCTGTTCAGGTAGAACATGGGAATGGTGTTGTCTGTCTGGACCTGCATGACCTGACCCCTGACTAGAAGAGCGAATTCCATCAGCACAGGCCGCACTGTACCGAGCTCTGGCAGGTTTATATGTTGACAGGACTCACAGGGTGACCAGATCCTATAAGCTCTATGGTACACTCCCCACCCCACCACAGATGCATCTGACATGAATGTGACCATCGGTTTTGGGAGAACAAACAGTATTTCTTTCTCGGGTGTTCTGGGACCAGCCACAACTGAACGGCATTCCACATCAGCTGGGTCACTGTGACTGGCTGATGCAAGTGGCCTAGCCACTGGGACTACTGACAGCCCAACTCCCACTAAAGGTGGTGCATCCACCAGCATGCCCAATAGACTACGCTGGTGCAGGATGCCATGTACTCCAGCAGCCTCAGAAAATCTAGGGCAGCGCATGAGAGTACAACCTGTGATGATCGGGCAAACAAGGTAAGACCCAGTGCCCAGTCTGCAGGGAGGTGGATCTTGGCCCATAGGAAATCTAGTTCTGCCCCAGTGAACTTGATCACCTGCATGGGTACCAGTTCATATTTGTCTAGGTTAACCAACAGGCCCAGGTCTCTCTGGAACACTCAATGGCCTCTTTGGTTGAACCAGGTAACAGCCAGTTGTCCAGGAAGAGCACACCCTGAACCTAGGCACCACAGGTCTGCTACCACCACTACAATACACTTGGTGAAGACCCTAGGCACCAAGGAGAGGTCAAGGGACATGACCTGGAAATTGTACAAGACCCCTTATGCACGGTGCTAGCGGAGGGATGGACCGGGATGTGGAAGCACACATCTTGGAAGTCTAGGGAGCAAAACCACATGTTCAGCTCCAGCGACAGTGTGATCTGATTCAGAGTGACCATCTAGAACTTAAATTTCTGCAAGAACTGGTTCAGATTATGCATATCCAATATGGGGCGCCAGCCCCCTGTCCATTTCGGGACCAGGAAGTACCCAGACACGTAACCCTGATTAGCCAGGGCATCTAGGACATGGGTTATTGTCCCTTTTTCAAGGAGAAGAGCAATCATTGGTCATAGGTATCATAGGTAGCGACAAGCTAGTGTGGACAGACATCTGTAATGCTTGCCAAAACAAAATTTAATTAAGACAAAATTTGACTTTGTCCTTGATTGCGAAATCCAAATTTAACTTGAAAGAGTCCATATTTGGTCTATCCACAACTTCAGCCAGAAGGTAATTCCATGTTGGGATAGCCCTGAGGCTGAACCAGTTCTTTCTTCTCGGAGTATTCCATTTGCACAGATGTAATTGTTTGGAATGTCTTCTATTACTGACTCTATTGTTGGTGACAGCAATTCCCAGTCCATTACTGAGGGTGGGGTCCCTTGATGCACTATAGATTAGACACATATCACCTCTCCGTCTTCTGTACCGGAGTGTATATGTTTAAGAGTCTCAGCCTTTCCTCGTAAGGCTGATCTCCCATCCCTGAGGCGGCTTTAGTGAATCTGCACTGTACTCTCTCAACCCTTAGAATGTCCTCCTTGCAGTATGGAGATCACACTTGGGCACAATATTCAAGGTGCGGCCTAACCAAAGCAATGTATAAAGGGAGCATCACCTCTCTCGTGTGACTGGCTACATGTCTAAAGATACAGTTTAGGTTTTGATTTGCCTTATTGGTTTGGATTCTGCAGTGAGTTCTGAATTTTAGATCCGGGGGTGCCAAATATCCCTAAATCTTTTTCTTGATCGGTTTCAAATAAGGTCTCATTCCCCAATTTATATCTGAGGCGTTTATTGTGTATTCCCAAATGCATAATTTTGCATTTAGAAGCATTCAGGACACGCTTATTATTACAGGACCAACTTAGTATGTTATCTAGAACAAGCTGAAGGGCAGAACTGCCTATTGTGTTGTTTACCACACTACCCATGCGACAGTCGTCGGCAAATTTTAACATCCATATGTTGGGGTTATCGATGGTGAGAGTAGAGACATATATGTTAAAAAGGCAGGGACCCAATACAGACCCCTGCAGGACTCCGCTTGTGACAGGAGCCCAACTAAAATATTCTCCATTAATAATGACTCTCAGGCCGACCCAGTGGCGCTGGATGCCACACCTCGCTGATGACCCGGGTTCGGACGGAAGCCTGGGGCATCAGGGGCTGGCAGGGGAGGAACAGGATTGAGCATCCTGAGGACTGCTCTCCTATCCTGGGGTTGGATCCAGGGAACCTCCGCTCTGTGGTGGCATCTGGTGATGACCAGGGGCTCCACTAGAGCGGTGGAAGAGTATAGGGTCGGAGTGCGGCAGACGTCGGCAAGTATGCCTTGATGTCACTGCACGTCCGCACTCCTGAGGGGAGTAAAAACAAGAAAAATGGCACACCGTTGATGCGGCTTAATGGCCCGGCTCTTGATCGCCCAGCCTCGAAGCACCACTGGAACTGGATCCGGACTTGGTGGGGAGTACAGGGAGGCTCTCCGCCACTCCGCCGTGGGGGGCAATCCACGTGGGCACACAGTGGGAGCTTCAATGGGGGCTGAGTTGGGACAGACAGTGGCCGGATGAAGTCGGATGCCAGGACGCAGATAGCAGACAGTGCACCAGGTACAAATAGGAGCAAAATAAAAACAAAAAAATAATGACACTCTGTTTTCTTCCCTCCAACCAGCTGGCAATCCAATTAATAATATTATTTTTTTAGTTTTAATGCTCTCAAGGTGGCTAAGAGCTCTAAGTGTGGTAACTTGTAGAACGCTTTCGCGAAATCTGGGAACACTAGGTCCACGGAATTACCCTGATCAACTTCGCCCGAGACTTTATTATAAAAGGTCAGTAGATTCGTTTGGCAGGATCTAGATTTAGTGAACCCATGCTGGAGAGGGTGGGATAACTCATTCTGACAGAGGGAGTCCAGGATAAGGTCTTCAATAAAATACACAAAATATTTAATTTATCATTAATATCAGGAATAGTACCAAATGACTGGAAAGCTGCATTGGTAACACCGATTTTCAAAAAGGGCAATAAAAGTGAAATATCCAATTATAGACCGATTAGCCTGACCAGCATAATTTTGGGTAAAATCTTTGAAGCCATTCTAAAAAAAAGAATTGAGGATGACCTAGTTAAAAAAAAAAAAAAAACTTAGTAGATCCCAATCAGCATGGTTTCAAAAGTAAAAGGTCATGTCTAACCAATAACCTAGTTTTCTATGAGAACATTAGTAAATTTCTTTATGAGAAGATACCGGTGGATGTGGTATATTTGGACCTTTGCAAAGCTTTTGATAAAGTGCCACATAGAACCTTGATTAATAAAATGCACTCATTTGGAATACACTACAGGTTGGTAAATTGGATTAAAGAATGGCTTAATAACCGAACACAAGCAGTGTGCATAAGGGGATATTCCTCCAGCACAGGCACTGTCACTAGTGGGGTACCACAGGGGTCTGTCTTAGGATCTGTGCTGTTTTCCATCTTCGTGTCTGATATGACAAATTTGAACAATACAGCCCTCAAATTTGCAGATGGCACCAAAACTGCAGCCAAGGTTGGATCAAAAAGAAGACCTGAAAAGTCTAGAAGAATGGGCAAAACAAAATGATACGTGCTACAACATTAATAAATGTGTAATTATGCACTTGGGAGATTCTAACCAAAACATACAATTTAAATTTAATGGTACCCCATTGCAACCAATAACAGAGGAAAAGGACCTGGGAGTTATCAAATCACACCTCACATTTAGTACCCACTGTAACCACATTAGAAATCAAGCTAACAGGCTAATAGGATGCATTAAGAGCATTTGTTGCTCGGAATGGGGGCTGTATTCTCCCGCAGTATAGAGCATATGTATGCCCCCACCAGGATTACTGTTCCCCACTTTGGAGTCCCTATCTTAGAAAGGATATCAACAGTTTGGAGGAGGTTCAGCACATAGTCACAAAGATGATTGATGGAATGCAAAATAAAATCTATGAGGCAAGATTATAAGAGCTGGGCCTATACTCACTGGAACTGAGAAGAACAAGGGATGACCTCTTACTGATGTATTAATATATCTAAACATCCAGAGCTCACAGCACTACTTGGCCTGTCCTTTAATATTAGGGAATGCAATCTTAGAAGTCACAATTTTCAGCTTTCACTAACATACCCAAGGACTGACATTAGACGTTATTTTTACACCCAGATAATTATTCCAACATGGAATGTATTACTCAAGTCTCTGCTAGATACAAATAACACCAATACTTTCAAAACAAATCTTGACAAACATCTTTTAAATTGGGTTTAACACTTCTAGGCCTCTGGAGATGTACTACCATGGGCTATTGCCTTCTGTACATCTATGACTCTTAGTATGACCCTCTTAGTAGTATCTTTCCAATTAAAGAAGTTAGGCTAATGGGCCTGTAGTTCTCAGGATTATTTTTTGGACCTTTCTTAAGAATGGGTACCACAGTCACTATTTTGCAATCATGTAGAACTTCCCCAGTGTCGCGAAAATGTTGAAAGATATTAGTTAGAGGTAAGTAGATGAATTCAGCAAGCTCTTTTAACACCCTGGGATGAATTTCGTCAGGACCTGGTGATTTGTTAATGTCAACCCTCTTTAACCTGTCCAGAACTTCGTCAGGTTTGATGGTAAGCTATCCAGGGGACAAAGCCTCTGCTGTACTTAATAAGCCAAGACTGTTTTTATTAAACACCATACAAATATATTGATTCTGTATGTCAGCAGCCTCTTGGTTACTAGCTATTTCTCCAGAAGCAGTGAGGAAGGGACCTATGGTATCTGTTCTACCCTTGGCTTTATTAACATGTGCAAAAAGAGTTTTTTTGTCATCTTTAACCCTAGTAGACAACTGCATCTCATGTTGGGATTTTGCTATTTTGATCTTGGTCTTCATATTTTTAACCACAGCCCTATACTTGGAACTTAAGTGGGTTAAACCCTTTTATTTGCTTGAACAGTTTGTTTTTCTTGTTAATCAAACATTTTATTGTGGGGTTCATCCAACCAGGCAAAGTTTTATGTTTGGTGCCGTATTTTTTTTATTGTTGGGATATTATCCTTTATCACATTTTGTATTTTGCTGAGCATGAGGCCCCATTTAAATTAAACTGGGAGATCGGTGAATAATTTATTCCAGTCCCACTGGGTTAAACTATTTTTGATATTATCAAAGTTAGCTTTGTTAAAATTCAGGGTTTCAGTAACACCGGTAGTTGTCTCATTTTTGCTTCCTTTGACCAGAAAATGAACAGTATTATGGTCACTGTTTCCCAAAGGTGCATTTATAGTAATGTTAGATATACAGTGTTCAGTTAAAATAAGATCAAGTATATTATTGTTTCTAGTTGCTTTATGCACTATTTGTTCTAACCCAAGTTCATTAAATAAATCTAAGTAGAGACTGTCCGTTCTGCTAATCGCAGATGCCAAGGTCCAATTAATACTAGGTAGGTTAAAGTCTCCGAAAATCGTGATGTTATTGGATAGATCAAGATTCCCAATATAATTTTGCAATTTAGCATCATTTTCAGGAGTCATTGAGGGTGGTCTACACACTAGGCCTAAGATAAATGGGGGACCCATAAGAGGGGACAATTTGACCCAGAGAGTTTCTGGATTGAGAGTGTCTCCAAGAATTTCCTCACATACAATTGTTTCATGAATACTGATGGCCACACCACCACCCTTTCTGTGGTCCCTGCTTTTTGAATAAATATTATCACCTTGGATGGTTTTGTCCCAGGAGTCATTAGCACCCCACCAGGTTTCTGTAACAAGGGCAATTTGGATGTTATTAGTAGCTAGGAGGTATTTAAATTCATCAAACTGATTGGTTAGGCTTCTAGCATTTATTAGTACCCCGTTCCAACCACAGTTTTTAGGTTTGGGTATGTTGTTGCTTATTTTGCTGGGGTCCCTAAAGTCCCAGGGAGCCCTCCCCACAGTTTCCAGTTTAAATGGAATTTTAAGACTTCATTGATTTTTTTCCCCATAATCCTGGTACCGAAGTGATTTAGGTGCAAACCATCCCCTTTGTAACAAGCTAAGTTGTTAAACGTGATGGAATTATCCATGAAACCAATGCTTTCTGATAGGCAATACTGTCTAAGCCAATTATTTAGTCTGTGAATATTATAGTTTTTATGTGAATATTTCCCAAAAGTGGGCAGAATCCCAGACAGTACGAGTTCACCTCCCTTATTTTTAATCTGTTAGTCTATCTTTTAATAGTAGTCTTGGATGTCAGTCATATTACGTGAAAAAAGATAATCTGCACCCACATGAAGAATAACCAGGGGCCTAGCAGTGTTCTCAAGTAAGCCATCCAGTAGATCTACAATGTCCTTAGTCCATGCCCCGGGGAGCATGCTAACTTTACGCACCTCGCAAACTATAGTATCTACCCACCTTAATAATGAATCCCTTATAACCACGATATCCTTGGGTATGTTGGTTGTAGTATCAGTTAAATAAGGTTCTAGGGGAACAGTTGGAAGTGAGCAAGGAGTTTTAGGAGGCTCAACAGTGTTTAGGGTGAAATTTTCAACAGAGCCATCAGCATTTAGTTTCAAACCTTCAAATTTATTAGAAAGGGCAATGGGCAGTACATCATGTTTATGTAAACCACGAGGGGTAGATGCACTGGGTTTGTGTATTAACTTGAGGAGAGAAGTAAAGACTTTTAATTCATCTTTGTTTACACAGTCAGTGTGGATTATACTAGTTTAGCGGACTGCTTCATCAATGAAGTTTTCTAGCAGCGTAATTTCTTTCTGGGTCTCTAATCTCCTGTGCAGTTGACAAATTTCCTGCTGCAATGTAGTGATTAGGATACATTTGTCACATAAAAACTCCTGGTTTGGTGTATCGTCTGTATACATTTTGCACTGGGAGTACATTCTTTGTTTGATATTTTTACCTCTTTTCCCCTTTGCCTGAGCCATTGTATTTCAATAGCGTACCCAGAATATTAATAAATTACCTGATTCGCTTTATCCCCTGTATGCAATGCAGGGTGACATAACTGCCTGGTTTCGCCAGTGGACACAGCAGGCACATGCAGACGCGCGTATCTGCGCATGTCGCCACGCGCTGCGACTCTTGCCACACTCGCAACAGGGCTTGCTAAGTAGCATGAAATGCCCCAGAAGTGAACCACGGGGGTCAGATATATATCAAGTGGAATTTACAGTTTTAAAAGTTAAAAAGCCACAGAATACAGCCGTTGTGTGAATACCTGATTCACAGGACTCACGCATTGTATACAGGCAATAAAATATTGCTAAGTGGTAGCTTGACACATAAAATGCAAGTCAGACTGGAGGCAGTCTCTCTTCCTGGATACCAAAGGTAGCAATCAGGGCTCACAGTAAACAGTCACACAAATTTCATTTAAAAAAGGCAAACTATCACTCGGAATAGCTCCCCAGGTTATTTTCTGCACCTCCCAGCTGCTATACAGTGTGAACTAACTGAAGAAGATTTCAGCGCTCGCAGCAGGGCTCACTAAGTAGCGTGAAATTCCCCGGAAGTGAACCACGGGGGTCAGAAATATATAGAGTGGAATTTACAGTTTTAAAAGTTAAAAAGCCACAGAATACAGCCTGAAGGGCAGACAGCATGTCTTGTGACACCCTGGACTCCTGAGCCACATGGAGGTGGTAATGTGGGAGACACTCGAAGTCCAGAGGCAGCCCTCTTCCTACTATGTCCAACACCCAATTGTCTGTTGTGTGTCCAGGAAGCATGGGCAGCCACAGGACAGGTGGACGGGATGACACCAGACGACCTGTCATTGAGCAGCTTTTGGGGGGCACCGATGGCTGCAGTTGGAGGGAATCCACTACCCTTGGTACTGGCCCTGCTGGGTCAGCTGCGAAGGAGGCTGTGGCTGAAAGGACCAATACTGGAAAGCCTGTTTTCCAAGCTTCTTTTTTGTGTTTTTCTGGGATGATGCCATAGAACCCATGGTGGTACTGAACCTTTCAATAAGGGTGAGATGCCCTTCCACCCCAGGGCCAATTGGGTCACTGCTCAAGAAGGGGACATCAGCCGGCTTGGGCTGGGTGTCTGTCATGAAGGTGGATAGACGCAGCCAGGTCCTGTGATGCAGAGACATCCAATTCCACTGCATGGGCACATGAATCACCCATGTCCAAGGCCATCTGGAGATGGTGTTGAGCCAGCGATTGACTTTGGTGACTGATAACCGTCACCGCCGACTGCTAATCAACTGGGAGGTGGGGGAGGATGGAATCAGAAACTCCCATCAGGAAATGACCGAAATTGGCCAATTTCATGGCACAACTAGACTGGCGGAGACCCAAGGGTGCAGCAGTGAACACCTTTTTAGCAGCATGGTCAATCTTACAGGACTCCTTGCCTGTAGGCTTGTCCACATCCCCCTTGTGTCTGGACTTGCAGAACACCAAATCAGCTACCAATCCCTCTGTGGAGGGGTGGTCCGAGAACCGAGAAAGGGACCCAATAGGGACAGCATACTTGCGGACCATATGGGTAGAGAGTACCAGACAGAATGCTGGATGTTGCTAAAGCTCCTGGGCAGGTCCAAAAATAGCTTTAGCCATGGGAAAGGCAACCCCCGGGGATTCGTCACTATCCAAAATGTCCTTAAAAGGGTACATAGCCCATCTGTGGACTGGCTCTAGTGGGTCTGACATGGACTCCGATATCAGGCAGAGCACATAGAAGGACACTGGACCATGCTTAATGGACAGTTAATTGACCAATCCCTGGCCGAGGAGAAGAGTTCCAGAGAAGGACATGGGCTAGTGGTCAGAGTCGCCTGAGAACTCCTCAAAAATGGCCCTTGAGGCCGGTCCAGTGGTGTGGAGGGCTGAGGGATTGCGCCTTACCTCCTGTAACACTGACTCATGTTTGGTGAACGCAGGTTGCAGGGGTCAGCTGGGGGGAGAGAGAGGATCGAGCACCCGGAGGGCAGCTCTCCTCTCTCTCGGGGAGGATGAATTGGCAGTCCCACTGAATGACTACCCCAAGGTGGAGGCCTGCGAGTAGTGCAGATCGGGGATGTCAACGACGGGAGGGCGCTGCGGGACTCCGCAGTGTGTGCATGCCTCCAAGTGCACACCACAGTAACAGGGAGGGACAGGAAGAAAACAGAAATTGGGGAGCACTGGCAGGCTGCATGATGCCCTGAACATGCTCACCTGACCCACGGCTCAACCTCGGCACAACTGGATTTGTGTGCTTGGCGCTGAGTTCAGCCCTCCCCTTCCTGGCCCTGCCCGGGGGGGGGGGTGGTATCCATGAGGGATTCGCCAGGATCTGCAGTCGGGAGAAAGCAACGTGGCTCACAGGCAGGGATCGACAAATTTTAAATTTACATGCCAGTCCAGGACAACTGGCCTAAACAAAAATGGTAGTCCCAGTGTTGCGAGTGGTAGTCCATGGTCGGCAGACTATATTTTAAGGAACATTTTAAAATAATTAGGTAGCAACAAAGTATATGGTCTGGGGGTTTGTATTATTTATACTATGTAGATGTAGACTATTGGAAAACAGGAATAATGATGTATTTGTAAATTGTTCTGTTAAATTAATACAGGTTAAAGTCAGTCATTTCTTTTCTTTTCCTCTCCTCCACCTGTTCAAAAAGCACTGAAGTGCATTTCTTTTTTTGTGATGCTAATAAAACTTATTTCATAACAGTTACTGTGTGGTGTTTTTTTTGCATTGGTGGTAGACTGCATTGGGAGGGGGCAGACACTAAAAAAAGAATGCTTAATTTACAGATGCAGGCTGATTAGACTAAGCAAGGTAGGCAGGGAGGAACAGGAAGGCAGTGGAATAGGACTGGGATGGGAAGAAATAGCAATGTCTAGAAAGATTTACAGGACAGTGTGGCTTTGATGCTTTTTTTCATTTCTACTTTTTTTTTTTTAACTTTTTTTTACACTGCACTTTTAGTTTGTCCCATGCCAGCCACACCCTCACCCGACATGCCCGACAGACAGTTCCCTTCCTACCACTCCACAGACTACACACTATTTTTATTTCCTTCAGCAGCTTTTGCCTTAACTTCTGTTTTTTACACTTTGCGTAACTTTTCCCAGGGCAACACGAAGCCCAAGCCTCATTCTCTTCCTCCTTTGGAACCATTTTATTTAGCTCAAGATATGTGCTACTGTGCTGCATGTAGTTTCTTTGTAACTAGCACATAAATTATGGTGGTCCAATAGTAATAAGCTACTTTTTGCCCCTCTACTCTGACTAGTATCTGGATCCTTTTTTTTTTTTTTTCTTTATTTCCAGACTGAACTTTATTTGCCACTATGCTGCATGCAGCTGTTTTGCAGCTAGCACATAAATTGTCGTGGCCAAGCTGTAACACACTACTTTTTGCCCCTCTGCTCTTTAGTACCACATCCTGCAGCTCAACACACTTTTCTGTTACTTTTTTTCCAGTTATTTTTATTTCCTTTTTGTTCCTTTTTTGGGGTGGGGGGGCTTAAATTTTGATCATACTGGAAGCTGGCAGGCATCTGATCTTGCTGATGAGTGCATCCCTCCCTAATCTCACCACCGTCACGCTCCCTTTCGGTTCTTTTTTTTTTTTTGAATACATTTTCAGTGTTTTGTCAGCAGAAATCTCCCCCAAAATCATCATCAGCCACAACAGTTTTGTGCTGTTCCCCAAGGTCTGCTAAACTCACACAGCTACTTCATTTTCCCTCTTAGGTCGGTGTGCAAGATGCAAGTGGGTCTTCAATCTAACCTTTAACCCCCCAAGTCACTGCCACGGCCAGTAGGTTCTTACCCTAGCTTCTAACTGTTCTGCTTCTCCCTGCTGCTCTGATCAGACTCTGGCTTCTTAGTTCCCGAAGGCTGCTCTCTCTATTCCACACTCGCTCTCCACACTCGGAGACGTGCCTGCATCATTCCTGGGCTCCTCATTTGACTCGGCTCCCTGGTGCGTCAATCCGTCACATAGCCACCAGGACAGTCAGATTCGGATGTCAGAAGTGAGCACCCTAGTGGAGGATCTAAGAAATGCAGTAAAAAAGGTTTTGTTTTCTTTTTTAAAGCACTACTTGTCCGCAGACCACTAGCTCTGCACAAAAGTGCTTGTCCCTGACTACAAAGTGATAGCCCAGGACATCAGGCTATTGGATTTGTTGAACCCTGCTCACAGGGTAGATGCAGGCCCTCTCAAGGACAGAGTTGAAGCCTGCCTGCCTGTCAGCAGCCCCTCGGGGGAGAAAAGTAGAAGAGAAAAAAAATAAAGGCCCTTGACCATTTTTCATCACACACCACACAGGTATTTTTCCCCCAGATGATCTGCACCAACAGCCAGCCGGGCAAGCTGGTGGCCAAATGGGCTTCCTTGGCTGCAACATCCACCTCTGGATGCAGTGGGGGCAGCTCCACTCGAAGAGGTGGAGAATCAGTTGTGGGGAGCACCTGCGTAGCATGGACTGGTGAGGGCACTACTGATGGCTGCCAGATGACCGGAGGTCAAGGGGTAGAGCCCTTCCCTACCCTGCAATGGCCTACTGTTGCCAGAGGAGCTCCTCGAGGCACCAGTACAGCTTGAGATGGACAGGGAGGTCAAGGAGCACTGATTGCAATGCCTCCTGGTTGAGCAGGATTGAAAGCGTGAACGCCTCGACCCTGACCATCAACCGGAAGACCGATGGTGAGGGGTGCCTTCCGGCTGGTTGGGGAATACTACATGCCTGCATATGTTAAGCAGCATGGGTGTGAAATGCTTGACAGCCGGTGGAGGCTGCTCCCACTGAGGATCAGACAGGGACACCAACTGAACAACATCTTCTTGAGTGAGGACCAGGAGCACTGGAGTCTACAAGATTGATTCCTTGAACTTGCCCAACGACTGGTCAAAAGACTTGAGGAAAATTTCCACAGCCTGCTCAACCGGAGTTGAAGTCGACTAGCTCAACAGGGGAAGGGGAACAAAGAGCCCTCAACCTGCCCTTCGACAGAGGGGTGCGCGATCAGCACCAAGTGGATGGGCGAGTTGAGGGACTGGGAGGACCTTTCTCTCTCCCAGTCCCATAACAGGTGCCGGCGGTGTTTGCGTATATGGAACCATGGTGGGCAAGGCTCTCCCCAGGGTCTGAAGGGTCAAGCACATATCCAAAAAGCCTCCGGTTAATGACCCTCCAATGCTGGCCCCAGCCAGGAACACTGCCGAGACCAGAAAGGTGCTTGCCATGGAGACGGCTGCTTATGCCTCAGGGGCTGCAAGCTGCAGAGCAGACCCTGCTACAGCCGAGGCCTTTTGCAGCCCTTAGGGTGGTCCTTTGGATTCTGTCTCGAAGGCTGAGCCAGCCAGAGCTTTGTGTCCTCGAGGAACTCAGGAAGCATGCTGAAACAAAGGCCGCACTCGGTCACGTAGTGCTGCCTGCCCAGGCACTACATTTACGTGTTGTGCAGGTCAGTGACTGACATCTTCTGCTGGCACTGAATGCAGAACATGAACCCCAGCATCTACTGCTCCAACCTAGCATCTATTGCTCCATCGAAAGTCTATGAGGGGAGTTGAAGGAACCGAGGAAACAAATCCAAATAACCTGAAAATTTCAAAGACAAGTGCACACTAAATCCTAAATGGAAGCGGCAGAGGAGGCTACTTGTTCTTCCAGCAGAAAGAAAGACCTGATGTTACAGGAGAGATTCGGGGGACATAACACCAGGGTGTTAGGTGGAGCTTACCTTAAAGACAGCTGGAAAATCAGACTGTGTGAACTGTATCTACACACCTAGAATACTGTGTTTACTGCATTTGTTTTTATGGTACTGAAACTAGTGCATTGATATGAATGAAGACCATAAAAAGAAACACTAAGTATTTCAGTTCCTCAGATATGAATGCTGAAAAACAGAAATAGAGGAGCAAAACTGGCCAGAATCATGCGAGTAGATTGTGTGGATGTGAAGAAAAACTGACTCACTATGTTTACACTTTATGCAGTCATCTCGGCTAAGAGTGATGCTCTGGAGATAGAACCTATGCAAATGTTTGAATTTGGAATGTAGGTTCAAACTCTGCAACCACACTCCACTCTGGCTGTTGCTCTCATTTGTTTCCAAGTCTGAGTGGAGCAGCAGCTAGTGAAACTAGTTAAAGAGCTGGTGACATGTTCTGGTAAATTTTAACAAAAAAATAATATTTAGACAGTCTAGTTTGTATTTCCCATTAGGACTGTATTTCTCCTCCCCACTATTTATTACTGAGGTCATTTGTATGGAAAAAGTATTTCTGCTCTGATGAGTTTATTTATTCCTGCTGCTTTTTCCCTACCTGAAGTCATAGAGCACTACTTGTGACCTCACAATTACTTCCATGGCAACACACTGATGTCACAACAGAGGATTATGACTTGGAGAAGGGCTCAAGCTGCAGAGGAACTCTAAGGGACAACGATCATATATTCAAACACAGGGGCAGAAATAAGACTTTTGCAATGGGGAGCCAAGAATAGCTCCTGGTCATCGGCATTTTTTGGTCAGCCAGGAGCTACTCAGGCCAACCAGGAGCTATTCGCCAAAAAATGAAGAAAAATGTAGTCGTATTAGAAAACAAGAATATTTGTTTTGTTTTTTTTGTTTGTTTTGCTTTGGCAGGGATAAAGAGCCAAGACTAGCACTAGGCAGAGCAAGAGTAGTACTAGGAAGAGAGAAGAGAAAGCAGAAGACCAGATTCGGACCAGAAAGTCAGGCAGAGAGCAGAATTATGTAGAAGTCAAGCAAGCAAAGAACAACAGTGGCCCATAAATGCTGCTTGGAAGATTTTAAACCTCACAAAGACAGATTCTCATTAAATAAAGATTATTTCAACTGTGGTGTGATATATTTTTTTTTGTGTACAAGTAATTTTACACATTTTGTGTAATGCAAGGTGGGGGGGAGGAGTCCAATAGTTTAGAAACAGCAAGTATCACAAGCAGCTAAAATTCCCCACAGGTTATTAGTCTTCATCTGAATTTTGTTCCAAAGGATGATGGAGGTCCTCCTCATTCTCGTTTTCACTAGCTGACGTGACATGAACTTCCTCCTCCACTACTACTTTGCTTTTGCCTGCTGTTTTGGACCTGTGAGGTTTTGCTCCCTACCTACATTTTGTTTTTACAAACCACTGTTTTACTGATGGTGTACTGCAAAAATCGTGTGGTTCTGGGCCCTCCATGGAGATTAAAAGTCAGTCAGTTATGGTGCTGGTCTTCAGATTAGCCCTCCACTCCGAAAAAATCCTTTTCATAACTGAAAATGCACTTTCTAGTGTGGCATTTGATACTGGATACACAAGTACTATAGCTATGACATGAAGAATGTTGCTGAAGTATTGAGATTTTCTCTGGAAGATTACACGCCATAACTCAAGGAATGAGAGCTGCTTGTGATACTTGGTGATATTCTGTTTCAACAGTTTCCATTCTGTCATTGCAGTATGCACATCACATCCATTCTGCAGCAAGACAGGAGAGAAGTGGTTAATAAGAAACTGGATCTCCTCATTTCCGAATTCCAAAAGCTCGTGATCATTGTCAGGCCAGTTGCAGGGTCAATGACAGTGCCATTCTTTAACAATGGGTTTTCTGCAAAACCCAAGAAGCGCTGGTTGAGACAGTCCATTACACTGTTTACAATCACTTCACGTTCCTTTGCAAGAGCTGAAAGAGCATCCCTTATTTCCCCTTGGAACTCAATTTCTTTAAACACTGCTGTCCCTTCCTCATTAATAACCACTTCTCTCCTGAACTTAGCCAGTATGGTTCCATCCTGTGCCGTGAGATATTCTATTTCCGAGAGTACTGTACTGATAGTGTCCATTATGATGGGAAGGGATACATGTGCATCCTGGAATGCACGGGAGACGGTTGAAAGACCTGCGAGTATGTCAAAACAGAAGTGTGAGAAAATCAGAAATTTAACACTGCATATCTGTTTTCTAAATCCCTTAACTTTGGCCTTGTCTGCTGGTGGAATATCCAGTCTGTGTCAGACACAAGCTCATCCCAGTGACCCAGTATGCTGCTGTAATTATGAAGCACAGCATGGAGAGAGTCTTTTTCTATGTGGGAGCCATCGTGTTCCTTGTTATTTTTTATAAACGTGATGCAGGTGGTCTGACTGGCTTCCGCTACTCTTTTTAACTCTCTATAACGTTTTGGGGAGTTTTCATAAAAATAGAATATTGATATTAATATGCTGTCAATGGTCTGTGAAAAATAGGTGTTCTTAAAAGCAGCTTTAGCTGCTAATTCAAGCCTGTGACAATCACAGTGAATGGCAAGAAGCCATGGGCATTCTTCTTTCAACAATGCCATCAAACCCTTATTACGTCCAAAGTTGACGGATGCACCATCTGCTACTGCACCAATGCAGGATAACTGTTTTAGGTCGACCGTGTCCTGTCCCAACAATTGTGTGTACGCAGAAGTCATTGCAGACCTCAGACCACTTGCATCACCAGAATCAACATTAATTAATCCTATAAACTTCATAGTAAGTTGCCCATTTTCAAGAATTTTGGCATATACAATCTCCTTCTCCGTGGTGGTCCTATCAGTAGTCCCACCCACAAAGACAGAATGATATCTGTATGGCGTTGCTTCTCCTGTGAAGTGACTCACAATTGGATTTCTTAAGTGATCGGCAATAGTTGCGATGAATGTGGCACACGCTTTCTCACTGGCATAAGTTTCGCCAAGTTCTATACCATGTCTCTTTTTCAGTGATATTAGTCCCTTACATTTCAGGAAGGGGTCCTCCTCTTTAGCAATGAAGTATGCAATATCAAAAAGTTTCTCTAATTTGTATCGAGATTTTTTTATTCATTTTTAAGATACATTTTTCAATTTCACCGCCTGAGGGCATACTATCAGCTAAAACTGCAGCCACTGCTTGTTTATGGCTTTCTGATACAGCATGCTTCTCACAATTAGTTTTTTTGACATTATTAGTTCCACTGATGTATGAATCCACATTGCTCATTTTACCGGCTCTAGTTGCCCACTTTCTGAATACATCTACTTTTTTTCAACAAAACTTGCACCAAATGTTAGTGGCAGTGCCATTTTTTGCATCAAACTGCAACCATGACAAATCTGGATTGTCCTTTTGGCACTGCCATGAGTGCACTGTGGATATGTGAGAAGAATGGGCCTGTTTTTTCTTTACATCAGTTATGGTAGCAGCTGGAGTAGAAGTTGTACTATCTGGTGGTATTATGGTCAAAGAAGAGGAGGATGGTAATTGTTCTACTGCATCAGGTCCAGGCTGCTTTCATTTCCGAGAAGCACTAAAACCAAAACTTAGAAGTGACATGATGACCACCATGGGTAGGAGATAGGCTACCCTTAGATGTAACTGTAATTAAGAAATGACTTATTTCAGTACGACCAGAGGAATGGGATGAACTGAGATGTTTGTTTCAGGTCAAGTAAAATAAAATGAAGAAAATTATTTTACTGTATTTTTTTTTTTTTTAATATAACAGCACTGAGCAGGGATATCTCAGGCGTCCGTTGTGACAGTTTGTGTTGGACTTTGCCTCTAAAAGGGGACACCCTGTTCTAGATAAGCTGGTTCTAGCCACCATTAGAGGGAGCGACGGACTGCTACCAAAATTCAGATGGGATGGTCCAACTCATCCGAACCCTGCTCACACTGGACCCCGAGTTGCTACTGGAGGATCCTCATGTTTAGACGAGATAAAGGAACTGTGGCTATGGCTGTGGCCATATGACCCAACAGTTGCAAGATCACTCTGGTGGAGACCTGGTCCGCAGTTTGGACTCTCCAGGCTACAGCATGAAGCTGAAGTGCCCCGTCTGTAAGTAGGAAAGCTCTGCCTTGTAGAGTGTCGAGCACCACTCCAATATATTGAAGCTGTTGGGAGGGCCAGGGTTGGCATTTTGGCCAGTTCAGGGTAACTCCGAGGGATAGGAACAAATGTTCCATCTCTCGAAGAGTGCTAATAAGCTGGTCTTCCGTGGGCATGGACAGCAGCCACTCATTGAGGTAGGGGTAAACAAAAAGACCCCTTCTCCTCAACGCAGCAGCTACCACTGTGAGGCACTTGGTGAAGACCCTTGGGGCCGATGACAGGCCAAAGGGGAGTACCCTGAATTGGTAATGCTTGTCCTGGAACTGGAAGCAGAGAAACTTCCTGTGCAAATGCAGGATCTTTATGTGCATACAAGCGTCCTGCATGTCCAAGGAGCATAGCCAATCCCCTTGATGTAGGAGGGGGAAGAGACTTGTTAGGGTAAGTATCCGAAACCTCTTGTACAGGACAAACATGTTGAGATGGCTGAGGTCTAGAATGGGGCGAAGATCTCCAGTTTTATTGGGGACCAAGAAACAATGGGAGTAGAAGCCTTTTCCTTGTTGAGAGACAGGGACTGGCTGTATGGCCTTCTTCTGGAGGAGAGAAAGAATCTCTTGTTCCAGGAGAAGGGCATGTGCGGGCAGGCAGTGAGATGCCACAGGGGTGTTGTCCGGGGGCACACTGAGGAATTCTATCATGTAGCCCCTCTGGATCGCTTGTGGCACCCACTGGTTGGAGGTGATGTTGCTCCATTCTGACAGGTAGAGGGAGAACTTGCCTCCTATCTGTTCCCCCCTTGAGGACTGATGACTGGGGGGAGGCAGCTGGGAGTCATGCGTGGTCGGGGGGCCTTAGGCCATTTTGGGCCCTGGCCTCTGGGCTGCGCTAACTGGCTACGGTGCTTGAAGCCTCTGCCTTGGAAAGGGCGGCTTCCCTGATGACCTTGTCGATGAAAAGTGTGCCTATGGGTCTGTTGCAGGTTGGACTTGTAGATTTTGTGTACGTCTGCGACTGCTTTGCCGGAGACTTGGAGGCCCTTAATGATTCCTTCCACTTCTTGGCCAAAAAGAACCAGGCCCTGGAAAGGAGCATCCAAAATGGCGTCTTGGAGGTCTTGCCTAAAGGATGTTGCTCTGAGCCACACATGTCTGCGTAGACAGACACATGATGCCGCTGCCCTTGCAGCCATATTAGCAAAGTCATATGAGCATCTAAGCACGTGCTTGTCGACATCCACGCCTGATTGTGCGTAAGCCAGCAATTCGTTCTTGGTGTCGGAATGTGTCTTGATGATCTCCATGGTCTTTTCTCATAAAGATTTTTAATAAGTGACCATGTGGGCCAAAAAGTTTAGTGACCTGATGGCTCCCGTCACTGTCGAATATAACTTTCTTGCCCAGTGATCCAACTTCTTGGACTCTGGGTCCAGAGGCCGGGTGCTGAGGTGTTTCGGGTGGGACTGCCTACTGTGTACAGCGGCCAGGACCGTGGAGTCTGCTTTTGGCTGTTTCCCCCAAAAAGGGCTCTTCCTTTGGGGACCTGTACAGGCGGGCCGCCTTTCAAGGCACAACTGGAGTGGAGGACGGTCTCTTTCTAGTAAATCTATCGACGTCCTGGAGGGGTTCTACAAGCAGTGGGATCACTAGAGGCGCCCAAGACCTTTGCCAGCCTTTTAAGTTCCGGGTCCAAATCCCCTGTGTCCCACTGGTAAATAGTCTGTATGTGCCTCATGATACCGATGAAGGATCTTCTAGCAGGGACCGGGGGGTATCCTTCACATCTGGAGAAGGTGGACAGAAATCCTCGTCCTCTGATGAGTCTGGAGATGATTCCCCTGCATCATCCCCAGAAGAGGGAGTGGAGCGGCCATTGGAATCAGGGGCTGGGGAAGGTCTTCTCTTTCTTTTGCCATTTGGGCTTGTCAGTGGGAGGGATCCTTTGCATGCTCCTGCATCTGGAGTCGGAGGTGGTGGAATGTCTTTTGGGGATGAGGTGGCCTATACAGGAGATCCCCTTTAATAGTATTCCACCAGGAATTGAAAAATGCTCTGATATCCGCTAAGGGGACGACTGCAGGGGCGTTGTTGGGGCTGATGGGCTGGGTGTCTGAGTGTTGTCCGGTATCACAATCTCCACTGGGGGGGGGGGGATTCCCCTACTGTGTCTGGCTGAGGGGTTGGCTCCCTGGGAGAGCGGTCATCTGACCCGGCGTCCGGAGTGGCTTGCGCCTGATCCGGCGACCGGTCGTTTGGTGGGATGTTGAACGTTTGGGCTGCTTCTGTGGAATGCCTATCTGGCAACTGTCTCTTCTCAGGCAAACAGGCTCTGATGTCCGGTGAAGCTGCCTTGGCCGGGGGATGTTTGTCTGACTTCTGCGGAGTCCCATTAGCCAGAGGCAGGGGTAGTTGCATCCACTGGAGAACAGTCTCCTGTCGCCTGTGGGGTTTGTCCGATTTCTTATGCTTTTCAGAGGACCCGGTAGAGCTGCGGCCTTCTTTAGGCTTAACAGCAGGTGACTGCCCTTCCTGGGCCGACCCATGAGAGGATCTGTGGATCCGGTGAGCAAGGGGGGCTTGTGCTGGATGGTGCCCCGAGGACGAAGGCTGATCCCTGGGCTTTGAAGAGGACATCTTGTGGCTGCTGGTTCCCGCGGAAGATGGTGGGACCGACCTCAACCTCCCGCCGATGTCGAGGTCGATGAAGCATGCCTAGGGGGAGACTTTTGGTGGGATTCTAATCTAGGCCTGTCCTTATCCCTGGAGTGGTGTTTCCCCTGAGGTTTTCTCCTTGTGGGGAGACTCCCTAGTGGGAGAGGAAGAGCTAGGGCTGACAGGGACTTCTGCATGGTGGCTACTTTCTACTCTAGTAGATATGCCTTCAGTGCCTTATCCTGGTTTTACTGTTGAATTTCTTGCAATGTTGGCAGTCGCTGGGGCCCAAGCAGAGCAGGCAGGCCTCATGGCTGTCTTCTGCCAGGATCTGCTTGCCACACTGGCAGTTTGACTTTTGCCGAGGAGGTGAGGGCGAAGACATGCAAGAAAAGAGCATCACTAAGAAAAAGAACAGGAAAAACTATCGAAAACAATTGAAAAAAGCGACTACTTAACTGTGGTCAACTGCTGAAGCAAGGCGTCTGAGGAGCCGAACTAAGCGGGTTGACGGCGGGAAAATAACAGATGGTGCTGCGGGACCGCCCATTTAATACCATGTCTGACGTCGGGCATGCCTGACACCGGGGGCAGTCACCTGCTACAGACTGAAAGGTAGAAGAATTTTCCGAGGGTTCCTAACACCTGCCAGCTTTAGTCCTATATGTATTACCTGCATAAGCCGCAGACCCAGCTTGCTCTCTGACTTGACCTTCTCGCTCCTATCACTAGGGTTCTCCTATGCCTGTCCCATACATTTTTTTAATTCCTCTTCTGTTTTTGTCCCTATCACCTCCACTGGGAGTCTATTCCATGCATCCACCACCCTTTCCATGAAGAAATACTTCCTCACATTACCCCTTAGTCCACCCCCTTCCAAACTCATGCCATGCCCCCTCGTTCCTGAACATCTCCTTTTCTAAAAGATGCTACCTTCCGGTACCCTATTTATGCCCTTTAGATATCTGTAGGTTTCTATCATATCTTCCCTGTCTCTCCTCTCCTCCAGGGTACACATACTGAAGTCTCCCAGTCTCTCCTCACATAATTTTTGGTGCAGGCCCTGCACCATCTTTGTTGCCCATCTTTGAATGGCTTCCATCCTGTCTATGTTCTTACAGAGATGCGGCCTCCAGAACTGGACACAGTACTCCCAATAAGGCCTCACTAATGATCTGTACAGTGTGTCCTCTTTGCCAGGGGCAAAGGAAACAAAAAGCTGTGAGGACTTATTACAGTCCTACATGTGGTATATATAGTACCTGAGGAGAGATTTAGTGCCTGTTCGGCTTCATCCTCCATTGCTGTTTCACTCACCCCTCTCCCCAAACACTCTACCTGTATCTCCTCTCCCGCTTCCCACCTTGACCTCTGAAGCCTTGGTCTTTCCACAATGACCCCTTAATCCCTTCTCTCTTACTTTGCAGGCTACAGGCGGCTTCCACAGCAGTCCCAGTGGCCGAGAGGGTTAGACTCAGGCCCTCCACAGAGCACAGGAGCCCATGGAGCCTTCCAACTTGCCCAGCAGCAGCAGATACGCAGCCATCCTACTTCAAGTTTTTCGCAGCAGGAATGGCAGCACTGTATCTTATGGCCCACCCACCCTCCACAGCCACCCCCCACCCCAAGGTGGCGTTAGTTATATTGGTTCATGGCCCACCCACCCTAAGATGGTGTTAGTTATACTGGTTCTTGTGTGTGTTTGAAACAGTCAACTTCCACACCCCTCCCTAACTCCTCATTTAGCATAGCCCACGTCACTTCCTCAGCTCTGTAATCCACCCCTCCATGACTCATTAAATGGTCTAGTCCATTTCCCCACTCTTTACACTAAGGCCTTCCCCTCCATCTGTCCCAGGACGTGACTCATCACTCTGCTCCCTGGATCCCCCCTCCACTCAGAACCATCCCCTGCTTAGCCGTACTGACCTCACTCATTTTCCTTAGGTTTACTTGCCCTCTGACCCAGCTTTCCCTGGTGTGGTCTACCATGCATAGTGATAGGGTCGGTGCCACTTGTCTGCCACTGTCCCAGTGACTCCCCTACGGTAGTTCCTGCCAAGTGTATTTAACCAGAAAACAAAAGCAAATAAACACATAAAGTTGCTCCCTATACAGCTAATTAACAGGCAAAAATGCCTTTCCTAATTCTAACATTACTGACAATCATTAGTTTGGCTAGTCATGACACCTCCCTTAATCCACCGACTAAACCACCACACCCCGTCTGCATAATTATTGACCAGGTCACTACTACAGATGGAGTAACCAGGACAGAGGCTGATAAACCGTTAACTTCCTCCCACCCACATGGCTGAAAAGACGTTCCCTGGGATCTACAGCCCCTTGGCCCACTCAATCCACCAGGTCAAACAGGTTTCACAGGGCAGGCTAATCGTTCATCACCTTAAATGCAGCAATGCGGCTTATTGCAAACACTGTATCAAAAGGGTTACATTTATCCTACTCCTCCTCTCCAGCAACATACATTTGAACCCAGGCCCCACTGGTTCACCACTGGCAAAAGACGGTCAAATTAGGCCACCTAAAGCTAGCCTCCATCAATACAGGGAGCCTCCTACCCAAACTAGCACAATTCCAGGCTTGGGTCACTTAGCACCAGCCAGACACAGTCTCGCTGACAGAGATGTGGCTATCCCCTAAGATCCCTGATGCAGCCATTGCCATTCATGGTTTTATGATCTTCAGACAGGATAGGCTGAAAACTGGGGGCTGCTAGTCTACCTAAATAACAATAGCAAAGGACAGGTCATCCACCATTGCATAGCTGTAAAAGAGGTTCAACTCCTCTCTGTCAAACTACTCCTCAGTAACCAAAATAAGACACTAATGCTTACTACAGTACCCCCAGGGTGACAGTCGACTGGTATTGAGCTATTTGCTGAGCATCTCAAGCAACTCAACCAGAAACGGGAAGTGATCACTGTAGGTGACTAACATCAATTGGCTGGCACAACTCCACTCCCCCAAAAATATCTGATCTCTGGTCTATATCTGTCACAAATGGTGACCCAGGATACCAGGACAAGCTATACGACTGGCAACAGTGCCCTAATCGATTGGGTACTCTCTAACCACCCGGGGAAGACCACAGATGTATCAGTCCTACCAGATATACTCAGTGGCAATTACCCTGTAGTTTGCACCTGGACCAATAAAAGCTTAAAACGGACTCCATGCCTAGTAAAGAATAGGACAATCAGGAAAGGCCATCAAGAAACCCTCAAGCAGTATCTCCGTATGATCGACTGGTCCCCCTTGATAATACAGCACATGTAAATGAGGCCCTGAAGTATTTCATCTCCACATTCACAAATACATGCAATACTGACGCACCATCCAGAAGCCGTAAGCAAAAGGGGACAAACAATCCCTGGCTTACAGGCCCATTTCTTGAGCTCATGAAAGCCAGAGATAACCTCTGGTACAGAGCAAAAGCCACAGGCCTACCTCAGGATATCATCAATTTCAAAGCTGCAAGAAATAGCAGCACCAAAGCAATAAGAGAAGCGAAGGCCAATTACTTTAAAGAGCATCTTGAAAAGTCATGGGGTAATGGGAAACACTTTTGGGGTACCCTAAAGAATTTTCTAGGGAAGGAAGTCAAAACAGTACCTGACCTGATCACCACTGGTAACACCACCACACAGAATCCTAAAGAGATTGTTGACATTTTCAATATAGCTTTCACTGACCTTAGCTCCGTCCTGCCTCCAAACTACCTATCAACACAGGATTCTGAAATTCAACTCATCCATGCCCACCCTTCACTATCAAATACTAGCCAAACACTTTTCTATTTGAAGCAGGTCTCGCCGCAAAAGCAAAAAAAATACATAAAATGGGTATTGGGCAAAACCCGGGTTGGAGGGGACACATTAGATGAAGACTGTTGCACTGAGATCACCCGGCCTATCTCCAAAATATTCAATCCATCACTCAGAACACTGACATTCCCCTGCAAATGGAAAGCTTCACGTCACCCCAGTCCACAACAGTGGTGACAGCAAAAATCACTCAAACTATCGCCCTATCTCAATATTACCCCCGTTGTCAAAGGCCCTTGAGCGTATGGTGGCTGACCAATTAACAGACCACGTCAACAAATATGATGAACAATGCCAGGAGAAGCATGGGTTCTGAAGAGCCCACAGTACCACAACAGCCCTCACAGAGTTTACGAGTTACATTTATGAGGAACTTGGCAAGGGAAAGCTAGTGAGGTCAGTCTTCATTGATCACACTAAGGCATTTGACATGGTAAACCACAAAATCCTTCTAGTCAAATTAATGGCGTTGGGCCTGTCCACAGAAACAGTAACCTGGTTCCAGAGCCACCTCTTCCACAGAACTTAAAGCGTAAAAATAAACAGGATCCAATCTGATCTAAGAACAGTCTCTCTCGGAGTCCCCCAAGGTTCCTTCCTTGGACCACTTCTCTTTAGTTTGTTTATTAATACACTGCCCCAAGTTTGCCCATCAAAAATGTTGTTCTACACAGATGACACTGTTATTTTCCCCAGCGATCAGCAACTAACCCAACTCACAGAAGAGCTCCAAAACAACTTCAATAAACTGAAACACTGGTTCCAACAAAACAAGCTACTACTAAATTACAAAAAACAAAGGACATGATGTTTACCACTCCACACACTAAAAAAGGTAGGCCCTCTGTCTATCCTTAGCTGGAAAGGGGTGCAACTAGAGAAAGTCAGCTCATTCAAGTACCTAGGAGTTGTATACAATTGCCGCAGTGATGGAAAAACAGCAAAGACCATCACAGCGACAGAATTGGCTGTTCGCTGTGTTGGTCCACAGGTTTTCCTACACTGTTGTCTCCGGGGAGTTCGCCCCCTCCCCGAAACAACTTCAACTCGGAGTTGATAATCTATAGTGCAGGGGTGCAGTGGGCAAAGCCCCTGGAAAAAAAAACACTCGTTTTCACCGATGGCACAATGCGTTGTGCTGTTGCTGCAATGCTGATCGACAGAATTCCTGTTGATGCGTCTTGGTGAAACCCCTGGGAGTGTATCTCGATGACACCCTCTCATTCACCCCACATATTGATCATGTCATTAGAGCCATCAATGTTAGGTTAGGTCAACTGTACAGACATAGGAGTGCCATGACCCCTAATGCACAGAAGCTGGCCATAAGCAGTTGGATCCTGTCAGTAACAGACTATGGGCTGCTAATCTACAGTGCTGCCTCTGACGCAGCTAAACACAGAATTCAAATTGTTCTTAACAAGGCCTGCAGACCAGCCATTGGGGTCGACAGAACAGCTCACACATGCAGTGTCTACTCTCAGACAGGGTGGCTCCCCTTACAGAGCAGGAAAAAAAAATACCACATCTGTGTCCTGGGAAAAAGCTCTACTAGGCCTAACACCTGCCGCACTCGACAGACACTTTCAACCAATCCAGACCACGCAGCGCACTAGGAGAATGGTCAAAAACGCTCTCCTGATCCAGTTTAGATGCACCTCCATAGCACAAAGGGCCATTGCCTACAGAGGTCCCAAATGGCTAAATGAACTTCCTGATTCCCTCGCTGCCATCAGTAAAATCGGTCCATTTAAGAAGGAACTCTGGCGCTACCTGACCCAGGTTAATATCAAATCAGATCAAATCAGTTTTATTTATAAAAGGGCGCCTTTCTGAAACCAAAGTGCCTGTACAATAAAATACATAAAATAAAATAAATTATAAAACATACATACAATTCCACAAAAAGCAATATAATAGCAGCATAGTAAAATAAAATAACCCTTTCAATCAGCAAAAGCCAGGTTAAATAAATAGGTATTTAAAGCAATTTTAAAATTCTGGACGGTTAGGCAATCTCGTACCCGATGAGGTAGAGAGTTCCACAGGGACGGAGCAATAAAACTATATGCCCTTGCTCCCGAGGTCTGCAAAGGTACCCTGGGAACCTCTAGCAATCCCTCATCGGTGAATCGGAGAGGACGGAAGGGACAGTAGGGACAAAGGAGATCTTTCAGGTAACCCAGTCCCTGGTCGTGTAGGGCCTTATAGGTTAACAAAGCAACCTTAAAGGTGATCCGCCACCGTATCGGCAGCCAGTGCAGACCGCGGAGCACAGGCGTTATATGACTGGCTCTCGAAGCACCAGTCAACAACCTGGCTGGCGTGTTCTGCACTAGCTGCAGGTGACAGATATTAACCCCCGACAGCCCTAGGTAAAGGGCATTGCAGTAGTCAAGACGGGAGGTAATGAAGGCGTGAACCAACGTTGGAAGATCATCAGGAGGAAAGTACTGTTACGTAAGAACTTACCATAACAGTAGATCTTCGAGAATAGCTCTTGCAGCAGGTTACACCATTAGGACTGAAGCCAGCAGGCGCCAGGACCCCACGGAAATTTTTTCTAGCTAGCAGTCTTCAGCAGGGACCGCCTCCGATGTCGGTCCGGCCCCCGACGTCGAGCGTAGTACATAAGGAGGCGGTCCCCCCATAATCCTCAGTTCTCCCGCCGGAGACGCCTGGCTGCTGGATGACATTAGAAGAGGAGACTTGAGGATCCGCCACCAGATGGCAAAGACTATTGAATAGGAATGTCCCATCCCATAAGATGGGTGCTTGACTACAACCTACCTCCAAAGGGGGATGGTGGGCGGAGGTACCTGCTGCAAGAGCTGTTCTCGAAGATCTACTATTCAGTAGTTCTTAAGTAACTGTACTGTCTTACTGAGATACAGCTCTTGCAGCAGGTTACACCATCAGGACTGATTTCCAAGCTGTAGTGGCAATCATGCCCCAATCGGAAGGAAGAAAGGTAGAGACCTCAATATAACCTCGAGCCTAGGACAGAAGTCCCTGAAGGACTAAGCAGACCAATCCCGCTCTTTGCCTCGATGCAATGTCCAGACTGTAATGCCTGATAAAGGTATGCACAGAGCTCCGAGTAGCTGCAGCGCAAATAGCTGAGGTGGAGACGTTCTTTAACGCCGCAAAGGAAGTAACCACCCCTCTTGTGGAATGACCCTTGACCGCGCCCGGTAAGGGTTTATTGCGCTTGTCATAACAAAAAGTGATGCAGTGGATGAGCCACCTAGAGAGTGACTGTTTGAAGACAGGAGCTCCTATCATTCTGTAAGCGAAGGAGACGAAAAGTTGGTCCAACTTCCGTAGCTGTTTGGTTCTGGTCAGGTAGTGTCTGAGGCACAGATGCACATCAAGGGTGTGTAGAAGGGCTTCTCGATTAGAGTATCTTGGGAAATACACTGGTAGATCGATATCCTGATTAAGGGTGAGAGCTGAAACCACCTTAGGCAAAAACTTTGGGTTTGTCCTTAGGGATACCCTGTCCTGGTGGAAAACCAAATAAGGTTCTTTGCACATAAGAGCATGCAATTCCGAGATCCTTCTAGCAGAAGTAACAGCAACTAAAAATAACGTTTTCCAAGAGAGAAAACGTAGCTCGCAATCCGTGGCTGGTTCAAAGGGTGGCAGCGTAAGCTGCTCCAGAACAAAAGGGAAGTCCCAAGGAGGGATTGGATCTTTGATGGGAGGCATAAGGTGGAGGACACCCCTTAAGAAGGCTGGAGTAGTGTCCAGCTGGGCCACTGTCCGATGGCCTACGGGGGCATGGTAAGCAGAAATTGCACAAAGGTGCACTTTAATCGAGGAGTAAGCCAGTCCGGAGTGGAAGAGGGAAAGCAGGTAGTCCAGAACCAGCTTTTCTGGACAGTCTAACGGTGGGAAGCCGCGCGCTCGAGCCCACAAACAGAATCTACGGCATTTCATGGTGTAAGTTGCGTGGGTAGCTGGTTTTCTGGTGGCAGAGAGTACGTCTGCCACTTCTTGCGACACCCTGTATCACATCATGGCTATGTCTCTAGGAGCCAAGTGTGCAGGTTCAATGAGCGTAAATCTGGATGGACCAATGAACCTGCCTCCTGAGACAACAGATGGGAGCTGATTGGCAAAGAAACTGGAGGGTCCCAGGATGGCTGGTGCAAAAGAGGGAACCAAATCTGTCTGGGCCAGAAGGGTGCGATCAGAATGAGTGTCGCTTGCTCCCTGTGAAGTTTTAACAGAACTCTCTGGATCAACGGGAAAGGAGGGAAGGCATAGAGGAATCAGCCCGCCCAGGAGAGGGATAACACGTCTCGCCAGAAAACACCAGGCCCTGGTTCTAGCGATCAAATGCTGGGCAGTTTTGCGTTGGATGGGGACGCGAAAAGGTCTAACTCTGGAGTACCCCACCTGTGAAACAGATCCTCTGCCACCTCCTGCAGAAGTTCCCACTCATGGACTCTGGCCTGAGAGCGGTTCAGACTGTCTGCGATGGTGCTGTCCACTCCCGGGACATGTACTGCAATTAGGTTTGCGCCGTGTTGCAATACCCACTCCCACACTCTCATGGCCTCCCTGCAAAGCGGGTAGGAGTGAGTACCTCCTTGTTTGTTAAGGTAATACATCACCGCAGTATTGTCGGTTTGTAACAGAAGTGTACCCAGTGGAATCTCTGACTGGAAGGCGTGCAGAGTGTAAAGGACTGCCCTCATTTCCAAAATGTTGATGTGGAGATGAAGACTCCTGGGCTGTCCACAGGCCCTGAGACCGAACAGCATCCAGGTGTGCTCCCCATCCGAGCCCTGAGGCGTCTGTGGAGAGGGTCACAGTCGGAGACGGCGCTGTGAAGGGAACCCCCGCAGAAAGGTTCCTGGATTTAGCCCCCATTGCCAATCCCAAATTACGGCTTTCGTGATTCAGATTGGATGCTGCAGATGGTCTTGCCTTTGGTCCCATTGCACCCGTAGCATCCACTGGGTTACCCGCATGTGGAGACGTGCCAGCAGGACTGTTGCAATGGCCGCAGCCATGTGTCCGAGCAGGCGAAGGACCAGTCTGGCTGGGACGGTCTTCTTCACCAAGTCCTTGATGAGGGATCTGATGTGTTCCGCTCTGTCCGAGGGAAGAAAAGCTTTCCCTCTAACAGTGTCCAGAACTGCTCCTATAAACTGCAGTTTCTGGGACGGCACCAGGAGTGACTTCTCGTAGTTGATGAGAATACCCAGTGATTGAAAAAGGGACTGGGTGCAGTGAATAGCCGTCATCAGTGCCTCCCTGGAGGGCGCCATGAGAAGCCAGTCGTCCAGGTATGGGAACACGTAGTGGCCTTGTCTCCTCAGAGACGCCGCCGCTATGACCGCCATGCACTTCATGAATACGCGAGGTGCCGATGACAGCCCGAAAGGAAGAGCTCAGAACTGATAATAGCGGCTCTGAAACTCGGAAGTGCAGGAACCTCCGGTATGCTTGAGCAATCGGAATATGCAGGTAGGCGTCCTGCATGTCCAAAGACGCCAGAAAGACGTCCTGCATCAGCACGAGAATTAGGCCTGGAAGGGTCACCATGCAGAAGCATTTGTAAATGACCGAAAGGTTGAGGTCGCTGAGGTCCAGTATTGGACGGAGGTCCCCTGTTTTCTTTGGAACCAGGAAGAAGTGAGAATAGTACCCTAGTCCTCTCTGGTTCTCTGGGACGTGCTCTAAGGCTTCCTTTTCCAGACGTGCGAGCACTTCCTGCTGTATGAGCAGGGCATGCTAACCCGAATATCAGGAGAGCAGGGGAGGTCTTGTAGGTAGACTGCCTACAAATTCTATGTAATGGCCTTTTTTGACCAGCTGCAGAACCCATCTGTCGGTGGTGATCGATTGCCACACTGGCAAGTGGCGCGCGATGCGACCCCAGACTTTCTTTTCCCGTTGATCCTGAGGAGGAGCGGGGGCCGGGAAGGAGTCATGCTGTGGCAGCGTTTGATCTGGCAGGCTGGGCCGACTTTGCAAATCGTTGGCCTCTGCCTGGGGATGACTTGGCCTGGGCCTTGCGGGTCAAAGTGCACCTCTGCTGTTGGCTGAAATGTTGCTGTTGCCTTTGTAGCCGGCCACAGAAACGGCTCTGGTTCCTACGAAAGGAACTAGGCAGAGACCTGTACATAGCTTATACTGCCTTCTCTGCGTCCTGAAGTTTGGTGATTACTCTCTCGGAGGCTTCACCAAATAGGACCTCGCCATTATAAGGGACGTCTAAAATTTTCTTCTGGACATCTGGGGTAAAGCCGGAGACACAGAGCCAAGAGTGTCTCCGGAGACGCATGCCTGAGGCTGCAGCTCTGGCTGAAGAGTCCGCAGAATTGTATGTGGCTCTGAGCACTTGGGTCCCCACATCCGAACCCGTGCGGAGGAGGTTCAAGAGCTTCTCCTTGTGGTCGCCATCGGGCATCTTCTCGAACAAGTCCTGTCCCTGCTCCCACAGTGCATTCTGGAACTGAACCATGTAGATGAGGTAATTCAGTGACCTGATGGCGCAAGTCGTGGCCGCGTAAGTATGCCTACCCAGGACATCCAATTGCTTGGATTCCTGGTCCGGTGGCTGTGTGCTCAAATGCTGAGGTCTCCGAGACCGGTCATGCGAAGCAGTGATGACCAGGGAGTCAGCCAGAGGATGGTTCGCCAGATACAGGTCCTCTGTAGGGGCCTTGTATAGGTGGTCAGCCTTCTTCAGCACTGTGGGAGTGGAGTGCGGACGTTTCCAGGCGGCCTTGGTTACGTCCGCAAAGGTATCCACCCAGGCGGCACTACCACAGGCTTCGGGTCTTTCTACCGAAGGTAGCGAGCAAGGCGTTGTCTCTCTGGGTCAAACTCTTCAGCATCCCACCCCATGTTCTCCTGGATGTGCCTCATGATCTCCGCGAAAGAGGGATCATCCGGGTGAGACCTGGGTAGGTCGTGTGGGTCCGGAGAGGGAATGCTGATAAGAGAAGGTGATCTGGAGCACTCTGAGGTGTCAAATACATAGATACATAGACAGTGTCGGCAGATAAGGGCCTATGGCCCACCCAGTCTGCCCATTTGAGCTTGTAAGTTCAGTTTATGTTTTCCTAGAAGTCTGTTGTCCCTTACCCCTGACCTCCAGAATTCCTTTATGTCTATCCCATGCATTCTTAAATCCCGTGATTGTTTCAGCCCCCACCACTTCCTCTGGCAGGGTGTTCCACTTGTCCACCACCGTTCTGTGAAGAAATTCTTCCTCATGTTTCCTCTGAATCGTCCTCCTCAACTTCATCCATGCCCTATAGTCCTGGAACATCCTTTTCGCTTAAAATAGTGTATTCCTGCACCCTGTTCCTCCCTGTAAGATACTTGCATGTCTCTATCATATCCCCTCTCTCCCTCCTCTCCTCCAGTGAGTACATGTTCAGTTCCTTCAACCTGTCTTCATAGGACTTGTGATGCAATCCATGCACCATCTTTGTTGCCCTCCTCTGAACCTTCTCTACCCTGTCTATGTCCTTATGTAGGTATGGTCTCCAGAACTGTACAATGTACTCCAGGTGGGGCCTCACTAGTGTCTTGTATAGCGGAATTATGACCTCCCTTTTCCTGCTGGTGATGCCCCTGCCTATACATCCCAGCATCCTATTTGCTTTACCTGCTGCCTTGTCACACTGTTTCCCAGAGATGATAACCCCAAGATCCCTTTCCTGCTTGGTGCATGCTATATCCTCACCCCCCAACTGATATATTGTGCCAGGGTTTTTGTGCCCCATATGCATTATCTTGCACTTCCTTGCATTGAATTTCAACTCCCAAACCCCTGACCATTCTTCAAGTTTCTGCAGGTCCCTTCTCATTCTGTCTACACCCTCTGGTGTGTCTACTCTGTTACAGAGCTTTGTGTCATCAGCGAACAGTGAAATTCTGCCTTCTAGGTCCCGTAATGTCACTGATGAAGATGATGAATAGGACGGTCCCAACACTGATCCCTGTGGTACCCCACTGGTCACTCTTCCCTCTGTGGAGTGACAGCCATTTACCACCACCCTCTGTGTCCTGCCACCCAGCCAGTTACCTACCCACCACACTACTGTCCTGCCCACACCCATATTCCCCAGTTTGTGTAATAGTTTTCTATGTGGCACAGTGCCTTGCTGAAGTCCAGATAGGCCATGTCCACTGCCCTCCCCTGATCCACCTCCCTAGTCACCCAGTCACCCAGTCAAAAAATTCAATGAAGTTGGTCTGACATGACCTCCCCCTGGTGAAACCATGCTGCCTTGGGTCCTGTAGTCCATTGACAACCAGATGTTCCACCAGTCTCTCCTTCAGTAGTGCTTCCATGATCTTCCCCACTACCGAGGTGAGGCTGACTGGTCTGTAGTTCCCTGCTTCCTCTTTGTTCCCACTTTTGTATAAGGGGACTACATCTGCTGTCCTCCAGTCTTTGAGTACCTCCCCTGTTTCCAGTGATCGGCTAAACAGGATAGCCAGAGGTTCAGCCACCACCTCTCTTAGTTCTTTAAGGACCCTGGGGTGCACCCCATCAGGCCCCATTGCTTTATCAACTCTTATTACTTCCAGTTCTTTCAGGACCCTTTCTCGTGTAAAGGGACTTGTGTCCATTTCTGCACCATTCTCACCCCTTGTACTCCCTTCAGACCCATTACCCTCCTCTTCCACAGTAAAGACTGAGCAGAAATACCTGTTCAATATGTCAGCTTTATTGTTGTCATCCTCCACTCGGCCCCCATCCTCCCCCTTCAGTCTCACTATCCCTCCCTTTGTCTTTCTTTTTTCACTTATGTACCTGTAAAAGGTTTTGTCCCCTCTACCCACTGATTTTGCAATGTGTTCTTCTGTCTGAGCTTTGGCTTCCCTTACTGACCTCCCTGCCTCCCTTTGCTTCTCCTGGTACTTCTCCCTATCCCCTTCTGCCTGTCTTTTTGTATTGCCTGAATGCAATCTTTTTGGCTTTCACTTTCTTTGCTACCTCTTTGGAAAACCATAATGGTCTCCTCTTCCTTTTCCTCTTGCTAACCTGCTTAATGTATAATTCTGTTGTTCTTGTAATCCCATTTTAAATACTGCCCACTGTTCCTCAACCCGATTCCTGTCCCATTCCCCTTAATGCCTCTTTCAAGTATCTCCCCATTTTCCCAAAGTCTGCCCCTAAAATCCAGGATATGTGTTTTTGTGTGGTTTGGTTCTGCTCTTTCTGTGATTTCAAACCACAATGACTGGTGGTCACTGTTCTCCAGGTGCTCCCCCACTGTTACCCCCATCACACTGTCCCTGTTTGTGAGCACAAGGTCCAGTATTGCCTTCTGCCGAGTTGGTTCCATGACCAGTTGCTTGAGGAAGGCACCCTGAAGGGAGTCCAGGATATGCCTGCTCCTAGTTGATGCTGCTGCTGGGATGCTCCAGTCCATGTCTGGAATATTGAAGTCTCAACCAGTACTACCTCACCCTTGTCTGCCATCCTTTGGATGGCTAGCATCAACTCCCTATCTGTTTCTTCTTCCTGGGCTGGTGGTCTATAGACCACACCTGTCGGATGGCTGTCCCCATTTTCCTTTCCAGCTTAACCCACAGTATCTCTCCCCCATTTTGTTCCTCCTGGATCTCTGTGGCCCTTATGTCATTTTTCACATAGAGTGCCACTCCTCCTCCCTTCCTGCCTGCTCTGTCTCTTCTGAATATGTTGTAGCCAGGTATGGCCATCTCCCAGTCGTGGTTATCATTACACCAGGTTTCAGTGATGGCCACAATGTCCAGGTCTGACTGCACCATGACAGCCTCCAGATCTTCCATCTTGTTGCTAAGGCTCCTGGCATTTGCACACATGGCTTTCATGGTTTGACCTCCTAGACTGTTTCGCTGTTCTACTCCAGCCCTTCCTTTGTTGTCCTTTATCCTGGTTCTCCTTGCTGTCTGCCCTTCTGCTGAATTTTGCCTTTTCTGCCCTATTCACCTCTTGGGCACTAATCTCCATCTTTTGCACACTGCTTTGCAGAGATAGCCACTCCTCTGGTTCACTGGTTCCACTGCTAGCTGTGGGGGTGAGCAAGTAGGTACCCTCCTTGCTGGCCTGCCACCCCCTTGCTAGTTTAAATGCTTGTCGATGTAGCATTTAAGCGTTCACTGAGTCTTGGATTCCCTCCAGGATGGATGCAGGCCGTCCAGGCTTGAACAAACCTCCATCCCTCCAGGTGGGTCCCCAGTCACCAATGAATACAAACCCTTCCTCACAGCACCAGTTCTTCAACCATGAGTTAAAGTTCCTGGTGCATGCACTTCTATCTCCATTGCCTCACGAGGAAGTACTCTGAGAAAGTGACAGAAGTAGCTACTTGCTTGAGACCCTCCCCAGTTTCCTAAACTCTTCCTGAACTTCCTTTGACTCCCCATTTGCCAGGTCATTAGTACCTAGGTGGATAATGACATCCAGATCACCCTCCCGTCTTGCCTTCCCAGTGATCCCCAGGATCTTCCTTCCATCCCTCCATGCCATGGCACCTGGTAGGCACCTCACCTCCCTGTCCTCCCCCTCCTGTGTTCCAAGCTGGATCCCTCTTATGATGGAGTCCCCCACCAGGATTAACTTCCTCCTCCTCCTCTGGGGTCCACTGCTTTCCTCGCTGAGGTCACCTCCTTGGCTAACCTCCACATCCTTTCCTTCCACTTCTCTGGGTACCTCTATTTGGTTGTCCTCGTTTGCCAGTGTGGCATATGAGTTCTTGAGTGGAATAGGATCTGGGATGTGCCTCTGCCTGACCGCTCTAACCCTCCCTGAGCCCACTGTCATCCAAGTGCTCCTCGTTCTCGGCATCCTTTGAGGCAGTTGCATTGGACTGGGTGGTCTCTGGATAGGGGTGATGGTACTCCTGACTCAGTTTACTTCCGCTCTGAGTCTGGCTACCTCATCCCGCAGTCCAGAGAGATGCATGCAGATAGGGCAGCACCTCAGTGTCCAGAAGGTCTGCCTGAATATGGCTGCCCCACAGCCACTGCATTGCACCACTCCCCACATTATACTGCAATTATACTGCTATTCCACTACTTGTCTGCTACTGAAGCTCTCCTAGTTCCCTTTTTATTAATTTACTGTCCTAAAAATCCTGCCACTGATCCTCAGATAATTTTCTTTAAAAAAAAAAAAAAAACCAACAAATAAATAAATGAGTCAAAACACTTGTTGTGCTGGGTGAGCTTCTTCCCTTATGCCCTCCTACTTACACCTTACTATACCCTATGTTTAGCTCCTGTCAATCAGATTTAACAGGGCATATAATTAAGAGTTGGGAAGGGGAGGGAGGGGAGGTAAAATTGCAGCAATTAAAGACAGCACAGAATTACACCACCACTACGTTTTAAATTTTCAACAGCCCAAAGACAATTCTAAGTAAAGACAACAAATAAAGTACAGTGTCACTAAAAGCCCACAATCTAAGTTTAAAAGAAAAATAGCAATTACCAGTTACTCTAAAGCACTGAATTGAATATGTTTCCTTCCTTCCCCTTCTGGCTTCTTCTGAGAAATAAAACTCACTTGCTACCTCAACTCTGACTAAGCCCCACCTCCAGTTATCATGTAGCTGAGGTCAGAGGCCAGACAATTAACACCCCTCACCCAACTACAGGGCAGTCAGACAAGCCAAGATAAAATTTGCAGCAATTAAAGACAGCACAGAATTACACCACCACTACATTCCAGATCTGGAATCCTCCCCAGATGGAGTGTACCGGCGTCGTCTGGGTCTCTTGGGGCTGGGTGACCCTGAGGGCGATCTCCTTTCTGAAGATCTGCCCTGAGGAGGTGGTGTCTGCTCCTTGGGGGTTGGTGATCGTCCTATGGGCCCCTTAGATGGAGGAGGGGGCGTAGGCAGTGAAGGAGCAGGTGGAGGACGTGTGGAGACCACATCTTTTTTGATGGAGTCCCACCAGAAGGTACAAAGTTATTTTACCTCTGCCAGATTCATACCTGGCGCCGGTGGCCTGATGTCGGGGTCGGGCGTCGGGTCCCCGGGGGTCTCCCGCTCCAGGGAAGGTTCCTGTGGGAGCCTGGCAACTCCGGTGTCGCCCGCCTGGTCCTCAGGCTGTGTGGCGTCCTCCTCAGATGAATCCTTCTGACCAGCATCCGCCAGCGACAGTGGTGCGGTCCTCTTCTCGGGAGTAGCCGACGTCAGTCCCCTGGCAGACGTCCTCGGAGGCGAACGCCTGGCCGACGACAGGTGTTTAGGTGTCGCTGGCTCCTGGGAATGCTGGTGGTGTTTGGCAGACGTTGGGTCCGACGTCCATTTGAGGGACGTCAGGTCCTTGGTCTTACAAGGAACCAGATCCGATCCACGTGGAGGTTGGGAAACTGACCTGGCGTCAGTGTCCTGCCAGCGGGAAGATGATTAATGGCACTCCTCCTACTTCGACGAGGCCTTAGATGGAGTGGAAGAGGCCGACGGCCTGGAAGTCTTCAGGGGCTGTAGAGAAGAGGAGCCGCTGGAAGATCTGACCTGAACCGGGGAAGGCTGCAACCAAGCCCTGGAGGGAGGGTGGTCCGATTTTGAGCCGGAGCTTCGGGAGACTGAGGCCCTCGCAGGAGACCTGAATCTTTCCTTTTCCCGGTGCTTGACCCAGTGCTTGTGGGTTTTACCTGACAACTCCCGCGGGAGGAAGGTTCCTTATCCATAGTTTTCAGTTTCTCCTCCAAGAGAAACGTTTGAAGGGCCTTCTAGCAGTGGATCCTGGTGCGACTGTTGAAGCCCTGGCAGAAGGAGCAGGCCTTGGTATCGTGTTCCGGGCCTAGGCAGCGCACGCAGGCCGAATGTGGATCCTTGAAGGGGATATGTTTGCTGCAGGCACACTTCGTATGGTGACCCTCTACAGAAGTCGCTGGGAGAGGACATCAGTTGATCCAAAGTTGAAAGGCAGAAGAAACTTGTTGTAGTTCTAATGGTCATCGCAAGCTAGAAAAAGAGACCGAGAGGCCGATACTGGCGATGTCGACGGCGGGAAAAGAACTGTGGATTATGTGTGACTGCCTCCTTATGTACTACGCCCAACGTCGGGGTGGGACCGATGTCGGAGGCGGTCCCCGCTGAAGACTGCTAGTTACAAAATTTCCGTGGGGTCCTGGTGCATGCTGGCTTCAGTCCTAATGGTGTAACCTGCTGCAAGAGCTGTATCTCAAAGTTAGATCCAGATGTTTTACCCGGGCGATACTTCTCAGATGGTAAAAAGAAGTTTTAACAACTGCTGATACTTGTGATTTTAAAGTCAGACAGTCATCAAATATAACGCCCTGGTTCCGTACTCGGTCTAAGGTAGCTAGCTGGACATCTCCAAGCCACAGACCCGAAGGTGAACCTGCCAGCATACCCACCTCACGACGACCCGGGTTCACAACCAACACCTCAGTTTTTTCAGGGTTCAACCTTAGCCAGCTCACATTCATCCAGGCCTGAATTTCAGTTAGACAGCTGTTAAGCACTGAGACAGCATCATCTTGTTCAGGGACAAAAGACATGTATAGTTGAGTATCATCTGCACAGCAGTGAAAACTCAAGCCATACCATCTAATAATCGCTCCCAATGGCAGCATATACACTGCAAACAACATGGGAGCTAAAATGGATCCCTGCAGAACCCCACAGGGCAGGGAGAATGGAGCTGAGGTACAAACCCCAGACATCACTCTGAGTCCTGCCCATGAGGTAAGATTAAAACCATCTGAGAACAGTCCCCGAAAGTCCACAGATAAACCGCAGGCGATCCAACAGCACACCATGGTCCACAGTATCAAATGCTGCAGAGAGATCAAGAAGGACCAAGATGGAAAGAGTCATTTGATCTCTCGCTATCAGGAGGTCATTTAGTACCCGAACAAGAGCCGTCTCAGTATTGCGTCTCTTCTTGAAACCAGACTGGAGAGAATCATAGATATTGTGGCTGGTCAAATGGTCCTCCAGCTGTAAAGCCACCACCCTCTCAATAACCTTACCCAAAAAGGGAAGGTTAGAGACTGGCCTGTAGTTTGTAAGGCGGTCGGGATCCAAGGAGGGTTTCTTAAGAAGAGGCCGAACCACGGCCTCCTTAAGGGAAGCTGGAAAAATTCCCCTCTCCAAGCATAACCAGACTATCTCGGCAAGGACCAGGCCGATGACCTCAACGCAGCCAACAAGCAAGCTCGTAGGGCCCGGATCCAAACTACAGTTGTTAGGTTGTAAAGACTGGATAACCATGACAATATCACTGATTGTAGGCTGGCCAAAGTTGCACCACTCAAACCGGGAGTCTGACATCTCCTGCCAACCACTGCTACTCCCTAGAGAAAGGGTCAGGCGGATGTCAGACCTGATCGTGGCAACCTTATCTGTGAAGAAATGAGCAAACTTCTCACACTGCACTTGTGAAAAAGCATTTCTGGGCTGAAGACAGAGTGGACTGCACAGTCTGTCCACAGTCTGGAAAAGCTGAGCTGGTCGATTCCACGCAGCAGCAATCTCCCTAGACAGGAATTCTGCCTTCTTATGGGAGATTGTTGATTGATAGACCAAATAATGGTCCATCAAACTGAGTCTGTCGCGAACAGGAGCAATGGAATCCAGGGCTTCTGTCACTGCCTTATTATGGGCGAGTATAAGATCCCCTGGATCCATGCATTCCCTTGGCATGCCCGATAGGTCCAGCACCGCCATCAGGCCATCTGGGGAAACACCCCTCAAGGTGCGGTACTGGACCATCTCCATGGGGCAGGCCTCTTTGGGGGGGGCCTCAAAACTGAAGCTGATGGTATGATGGTCAGACCACCCAACTGGTTCCACCACCAGATCGGATATCTCCATCCCCAGGAGAAACACCAAGTCCACTGAATGACCACCAATGTGGGTTGAGGAGGAAACAACCTGTGTGAGGCCCAGTGAACTCATTAGCTGGAGGAAGTCTTGTCCAACCTGCGAGAGTTCATCGTCGACCCAAACACTGAAATCCCCAAGAATCAACCATCTATGGGGTCCCAATGTTAGGTCGCGATGAAGTCTGTGACTTCCCGCAGGAAAACATTCCCGTCTCCTGGTGGACGGTAGACGAGAAGAATCCTGCATCCCACACTCTCACCCACGATACATTCAAAGAAGTTGGTGGCTCCCACTGGAATTTCCCTCAGGTTCAGTTCTGATTTAAAACAAAGGGCCACGCTCCCACCCCTACGATCGATCCTCGGGCGGTGTATCACCGAGTACCCGGGTGGAACAGCTGAAGCCAAAACAGGGCCAGCATTTCCATCCAACCAGGTCTCAGTGATGCAAACCAGGTCAGTTGAATTAGCAAGATCCCCAATTATGGCGGTCTTGTTCTTAGTCGACCTGGCATTGCATAACACTGCCCGAGTTCGATGAGCAGCCGAGAAAGACAGAGTTTCCTGTCTGCAATAAGCAGAACCCTTGGGTATGGGAACAAGACAGGGAAAACCCCTCTCCTGGGCCCATTTTGCCCCAGGGTGTCTCCTTGTTCCCACAATCCCAATCCACCCACTCCTCTCCATTCCCCCCAACAGGCCAAGTCCCCGCCCTAACCCTCCTTGCTATTCCCAATCCCCTACACAGTCTATACACCTCCGGGGATAAAGGGGGGGGGACCAACAAGGGCAGCGATCCCTCAGCTTGGAGGGGGAATAATGCCTAACCGTCAACCTCTAGCCAGCACATTTTCTAAAACAAATAACCCCAAACCAAGTAATAAATAACCATACAAAACAACACAATCTAACAAATACAACCCCCCACCCCCAAAGTTCAAACAAACTAACTAAAACAGGGCGCAAAGGCTTAAAGGCAGCAGCAAAATAATCCAAAACCCTGCAGTTTGTCTCTATCTAGGGAGCTCCCACCTCCCTGGAAGATAACACAGTTAGATTTCCCAAACAATACCTGTCACGTTTGTCAGGGTAAAATCATTAAGTAAGATGAGACTTTGACACTCTCACTATTAAAAGTCAAAACTTTAGGCTCCCTCACTGCCCATAATCACAATGATACTCTGGCCAAAACAATAGAAAATGGGGAAAAGTCAAACCAGGCTGTAGTCCAATCTTCCAGTTCAAATCCAATTCAATCCGATTTGGCTCCCAGGGTCTCCAGTACGATTCGAGTAAGGAACCTTCAAGACATCTCAAACCGGGCTTATAATAATCCACAACAATCCTCCTCCCTCCCCAATCACCAGCACTCCACACCTCTGCACACCATAGACATGGCCCACCGGCTGAATCCCTGAAGAGCTTAGGGATTACAGGTTTTAGGGCCAATCTTCAGGCAGCACCCCCAAACCCAACCCCTGTGTGAGCACCGATAAGGGAGAGAAAGAAGACAGCAGGGCCACGAATATCCAAGCCAGCCACAGTCTAGGAAGAAACAACTCCAACAGGCCTCCTCGATCCTACAGCAGCCCCAGAGTTCTCTTTGAAACAGTTCTGGACCAACAAGCGGTCCAACAGCCGACCAGGTCCGAGTTGCACAGTCTTCGACACGCTCCACCACCGACACAGCGCCGCTCCTCGACAACAGTTCCAAGAGGGCGGAAACAAAAGCAACAACGGGCTCTTCAAGAATCCAAATAACGAACTCCTCATCAAATCCCAATGCAAGTCGTCGAAACCACAGGGTCAGGCAGTAAGATGGACGGACAAACACGTAAATGCCCAGTTATGCCACCTCTTCCATTTTCATTATATGAGCCAGATAACTTTAAACAGTAGACTCCAACTAAGAAGTCTTCATGTAAATGCTGCTAACTAAGCCGAAAATGCACTGCAGTAGCTACTGCTGGATCCTTTTTCTAACTTCACAGTCTCGTTAACTCCCAAAGATAATGTACTCAAGTTCCTTGAAACATTTATCCCCAGGCACACTAGTCCTCCAAAGGTGCTGACAGACAGCACACTCGGGAGCAAAAACACTGATCGAATCCCACGTTAAAGGTAGTCGTCAGGCCACAAGACCACCCAGGTTCTTCCAGTGGTCCAAAATATCAAACCAAACTGCCCAGTAGCACCCAAAAATGCAGATTAATACTAAAACGGTATTAAAACTCAAATGAGTACCTCCAGCCGAAAGTCCGAAAGTCATAATTCTGGCTAATACAAAATGCAGAAAAAACGCAGAGAAACTGAAAACACCTTCGTTTAAGACTCGGCACAGTACTCCAACGCTGGGATACTAACAGGCACATGCGCTCACGAACACACAACGAGAGCGCAAAATGGAACTTTAAATCCAGCACTTTAAAACGACAAAAATGCAAAGGTGCTTTTTTTTTTTTTAAACGGTAAAACGGTAGAGCAAACAAGGTACAAACAGAACGCACAACAGTTCCACAGCTAGCCCAGCAATACCTGTAAGTGTTATGCCTGATCCCCGCCCTCATTCTCAACCACCTGTTCCCTCCTCTGGGTGGCATCCCCTCACAAAGAGCTTCATTTTCTCTTCTACTATGATTCTTTTGGCACTAGGTGCCCACTTGACAACAGAAACATAGAATTTCATGGCAGATAAGGACCACTTGGCCCACCTAGTCTGCCCATTTCCCTACCTAATGGATAAGCTGCAGATCCTAGTTAACCAGCAGCCAATTTCCTCCTACCCCCCACTAGACTTGCCTTATGTCTGTCCCATGCATTACTGAATTCCCCTACTGTTTTTGACTCCACTACCTCCTAAGGAAGGCTGTTCCATGTATCCACAACACTATCCGTGAAAAAATACTCCCTCACATTACCTCTGAGCCGTCCCCCCTCTATCTTCAAATTGTGCCCCCTTGTTCTTGTACATCTTTTTCTGAAAGATGCTACCCTCTTGGACTTTGCTGATTCCCTTGAGATACTTGAAAGTTTCATATGTCTTCTGGTGCAGACCCGGCACCATTTTAGTTGCCCTCCTCTGGACAGCCTCCATTCTGTATGTCCTTGTGGAGACGGGGTCTCCAGAACTGTACGCAGTGCTCCAGATGGGGTCTTACCAACTGTCTGTACAGAGGGATAACAACTTCCTGTTTTCTACTGGTGATGCCTCTCATGCATCCCAGTGTCCCGCCAGCCCTCCTTACTGCCTTCTCACATTGCTTGCCCACCTGAAGGTCATCTGATATGACTACCCCCAGGTCCCTTTCCATTTTTGTTGTTGTTAGTATCTCACCCCCATTGTGTACTCTTCACCTGGGTTTTTGTTTCCTGGTGCATTACTTTGCACTTCTTTAAATTGAATCTAAGCTGCCATACATGTGACCATTCCTCCAACCTTGCCAAGACCCTTTGCATCCTTTCCACCCTGCCTTCTGTATCGACCCTGTTGCAGATCTTTGTGTCGTCTTCAAAGAGACATGCTTTTCCTTCCAGTCCCTCTGCAATGTCACTTATAAAGAGGACCGGTCCCAGTACTGAACCCTGCGGTACCCCACCAGTAACCCCCCTTTCTTCAGAGTGAACTCCATTTACTATAGAAACATAGATGCCAAACAAGCTGCTGTATTTCCTAAAATGCCTTGTAATGACTTCTCACAACTGTTGAAATTACAGTCTACTATTTGTGTTGCACTACATGCCCATTTGTTGGGTTCCTGTACATGTTTATTTTTCTACTAGTGTTGTATCTTGTAATTTACATGGAACTTTTGTAAATGAGCCGCATAGCTCAAAGGTTGTAATCTTCAATAAATAAATAAATTCTATGTACATCTATGAGACACCCGCAGTGGTGGGCAAGGTGGATGCAGAGATCCTCCACAGTGGAGACCCCTTGGGGGATGGCACAGAACTCCAGAGGAGAAAGAAGACACTCCTAATGGGAGACTATTATTAGGGGGGTAGTCCTGGGGGTGGGAAACAGGGAGGTCAGGTGCCTACCTGGCACCACAGCTTGGAGGGACTGGAAGCAAATCCAAATGATTGCTGGGGCAGAAAGGTGGGACGGCAAGCTAGCAGTCACTGTCCACCTGGGGACAAATGACCTGGCTGGGGATGAGATGAGGGCAGCGCAGAGGAAGTTCGCACAGTTGGGGAGAGGTCTTAGGTGGCACGCACGGTAACTTTCTCGGAAGTGCTACCTGTCTACGGCATGGGGGAGGCCAGGGTATTCCGCACCATGTTACCCATTCATTGTTTTAGCGTGGTGGGCCACCACCCTATATTTTTTACCACCGCCCTATATTTTATGCCATCACCCTATATTTTTATCCATTACCGATTGTTTTTTTTCCAAATCCTTAAAAACTGTCTTATTGACATCCTTTACTGCACTACTACCCCACGTTTTGAGACCAGTGCACTATATTTTACTTAAAATACACGTGTGCACATGTACAGTGCACATAGGAGGACCAGAAAAATAATGCACCTTTTGACTCAATCACCACTGCGACCGCCCTATATCTTCAGACAGTGGTGAACCCTGCCGTACCAGGAGATTCAACGAACGGCTGAAGAGCTGGTGCAGAGCTGAGGGATATGGCTTCACTGGGGACTGGGGGACCATCTGGAGAGATGTAGGCTTCTACGGGAGAGACGGTCTGCATTCATCGGGGGGAGGGGGAGAGAGACACCAAGATCCTTAGTGAGAGGTTTAAATGTTTCACTGGCAAACATTTAAACTACCCAAGGGGGTGGCTGAATTAAGCAAGAAAGAATCAACTGCCCACCACCCCCACACACACACAGGTTAAGGCAGACAAACCAGACAGATACTAGAGCTAAACAAGCATTTGTCAATGCCAAATGTTTGTTGTGTGCACTAGTGTCATGGGGGTTCTGAGCGGTGTTGGCAAATTTCAACACGGGTTCACAACTTCATTGTTTTTTTATATTTTTACATCACATTTGCAACACAGCAGTCTTACTATGCCACCTCATGAAGAAAGGAAGAGTACAATTTCAACTCCTGTCTGAAATGTACTTCCATGAAGTGGCTGCGAAATAACCTTTTGGGATGCAAAAAAAAAAATTTTGCCCAGGATCTGGAAAATGACAGCTGTCGGGTTCATGAGGTGCAGTGAAGGGATGGCTATGATGAAAATCTGGGGTCAAAATATTGAAAAGTACCAAAGGTACCAGCCTGCGTTTGTTAATTTAATTTGTTGTTTGTTAATATTTTCACACCAAATTTTCAGTGTAACATTCTTATGACCCCACCTCATGAAAAGTGCCAGTGTCATTTCGTTCACTCATCCTGAAAGGTGATTTTGCAGAGCCATCACACCATTCTGCGCCACAGGTGCGAAAACATGTTTCAGGCAGGATACGAAAAATGACAGCTGTACTTTTTATAAGAAGGTGTGAAATAATGACAATGCTGAAAATCTGGAGTGAAAATATTAAAAACTGCCGAATTAGGAGCGTGCATAGAAACTGTGAAACGCACACTCATAACACAGTAATTTTCTCACCAAATTTGCAACATGGCCTTTTTGGGACCCCAACTCATGACTAGTAGCACTGTCCTTTCACTAATCGGTCCCAAAAGGCGATTCCACACAGCGACCGTGAAATCACCTTTCGGGACTGAGTAATGAAATAACAGTGACAGTGTTCAGAAGGTGGGGTCCCAAGAACCCTATGTTGAAAATTTGGGTGCAAAATTCCTAAAAATGGCTGAGATACCAGCCTAAGTTAACACCTCCCCCCCCGCCACTGATTCACATTATACGGCTTACCTTGAAATCTTCACTTTGCCGATCGGCTTTGAAGAATGCAGACATGTTCCCGGTCCACAGAAGATCGTTGCTCCCAACCTCCGGAGGTAAGCATGGGTAAGGGGGGTGGGGTGGGAGCACAGCAGGAGGGTCGGGATGGGGAAGGGGAGAAAATGATGGACCATTTTTTTATTTCAGGTTTAAGGAAAGACACCGGATGGTTTTCTTTTTTTTTTTTTTTTTTTGTGTGTGTGGGCTTGAACAGAACGCAGGTGTCGGGAGGACAGCAGCAGTGGGAGGAAGCGTGAAGGAGTGATTTGCTGGTGGGGTGGCACCAACAGAACACGAGTGTGGGGAGGATAGCAGCAGTGGGAGGAAGCGGGAGGGAGGATTTGCCGTTGGGGGGCCTCCAACAGAACGCAGGTGTGGGGAGGATAGCAGCAGTGAGAGGAAGAGAAAGGGAGGGCTTTGCTGGCGGGGGGCATCCAACAGAATGTGGGTGTGGGGAGGATAGCAGCAGTGGGCAGGAGTGATTTGCTGGCGGGGGGACTCGAACGGGAAGACAAGAGCAGTGGGCAGGCTCAGTGCATTCACACTAAGTGTTACGGCAGTGTGAATACGCAATCAGGAAGTCAATGGAAAGGGCTTTACACATCAAAGGACCGAGCCATGCCACTATTGGTGTGGCTCTGTCCTTTGAAAAGCTGACCAACTTCGCCTCAACAACAGAAAGTCAGTCATCGTCAGCCTGCCGACTGATTTGCCTGCCACTAACCTACCCCTGGGAACTGAGCTCTCCATTGGGTGCACCCCCCTCACATCCCTATATATCACCTCTCATGTCAGTGAGTTCATTTACACGCCACGACAAACTCAAAAACTACAACACTTAGACTTAATTCTGATGATATAAAGAAAATATGTCTGTTGCATTGGTCAAGGTTACATTTGTCCTGAGAAAAATCATGTTTTAGTTAAGAAATGTCCCACTTAGGGCTTCTTAAAGGTGGTACTCCTAATGATGAGGATTCAGAGGCAGAAACAGTCTACACTGTTTCTCCTCAGTTTCTGTGCTTTCAGTTTCTTACAGCACCCCCCCCTCCCCCGTGGATCATGTTTTGAAATTCTCTTTTTATTAATTTTCAACTGTACATAAATCAGTTTAAACAGTGATATCTAAACATCGTACATACTCTTAATAAATTCCATATTTGAATATATTATGAACTGGACAAAGGAAGAATATAGAGTAAGGGTACCAAAAGGAATCAGAGAAGACTGTAACTGGATAACCAAAACAACTGTCCTCCCCACCCCAACCCCCAGTGAGGGCGTCACCACTAAGGAAGAAATATATTAAGCTATCTCTAGTGGCTAGGTGTCCTAAGATACTTAATCTAAAACAACACTCGGGAGTCTAGTAGCATCAGAGTCCCGGGTGAGAGGTTGTGAGATTCCTACAGAGGAAGAGCTAGGAGTACTGAGAGGTCCAGATCTTGGGATCATGATCCTTTTAGGTTCCCAATTATCTAGGAGTTTCGGTCAGTGAAGATACAGAGCATATAGTTTGCCCTATTTCTTCTGAAAGGCCATTGGGAGGATCTGAGTTAGCAATCAGTTTCTCCACTTTGAAACACTGGGACATTTCTTCCACCCAGTCTAGATATGAGATCTCGAGACTGTCTGTCCAGTGTCGGAGGACCAGTCTCTTGACTGCCATGGCGATAAGTGTTATATGGTACTTCCTTTCTTTGATCTTGATACCGTGTAGTCACCTATGATACAGGTCACTAATGTGAGAAGGTTTCCTAGACCTAACATGGGATCCAATTTGTCCATAATAGCCTTCCAGAGAGGAGCCACTTTAGGACAGTGCCAGAAGATGTGAGGAAGATCTCCTGTTCTTCCCGCATCTGAAACATTTCACAGGAGCAGAAGGGCCAAATTTTGATTTCCAACTGGTGTGAAATACATGTTATTGATTATGAAGTACTTAGTCATCCTATTCCTATCAAGAGTATTGTAGATATACAGGTCTTTCCAGATCTGTCCCCATGGAAATGGGGAGCCTGAGGAGGATAGTGCCCAGGTCTTAGAACCAGTTAAAGGGGTAGGGTGAGCAAGTTTCAGGAGATAGGTATACAGCCTAGACACCCCGTGGGGTTTAGCCACGCTATCCTTAACCTCCTTTAGTAGTGGTTTGATAACTGAGGGGATATTGTTACTCCGAACTCTTTGTCTACAAGGTATTTTAGTTGATATGTTTTAAACCTGTCCTTGGTGGGGATATTTAGGGCAAGTAGTAGGTCCGTTAATGGGCCCTGTTTACCTTGAACATAAAGGTCCTCCACTGAGAGCTCCTGAATTGGGTGTAGCCATTTGGGGACTAGCATTTTGTCCCCGATCTTGATATTAGGGTTACCCATCAGTGGTTGGCCAGGGTCCTTAGTATAGCAGATTCTGGTGGAGGAGAAAAATTGGTTAAGCACCTTGACTGTAACTCCTACTGGGGAGTCTTGGATCGCTCGGGGGAGAGACGCAAAACCACTATAGAAAAGGCTGGAGGGGTTTATATTATGGTGAGTGATGAGATCCAGATCCAGGTCTAGCCATATAGGGAGGTAAATATCTTTCATATCTCCCAGCCATTTCCCTGCTTTGGTAAGGTGACTAGTCCAGTAGTAGAGCTCGAAGTTCGGCAATCTGAGGCCCCCCATTTCTTTGGGGAGACACAGTTTGGCGAAGGCCCGCCTTGGAGGTTTATGGTTCCAAATAAATTCGGTTAAGGTCGAATGAATTTTCTTGAAAAAGGACCTTGGTAGCCAGATGTCTAGGAGGTTCAGGGGATAAAAGAGTCGGGGAAGAATGTTCATTTTGATAATGCTGATCCGGGCCCCCACAGGTAATGGCAGTTTCCCCCATCTTTGCAAGTCCAATTAATTCTTACTAATAAGTCTTCTAGGTTTAGCTTCCTGATTAGGAAGGGTCTCGGCCAAGTAAATACCGAGGTATTTCAAGTGAGCTGGGGTCCACTTCATGCCCAGATGGGAAACGGAAATCGGGTGAGGTGTACATTGCCGGAAAATCTCAGACTTTGCTAGATTAAGTTTATAATTGATAGTTCTCCAAATTGCGTAAATTATTCTCATTACAACTCGTAGGGATTCCACTGGGTTAGCTAATTGTAGCAGAATATCATCCGATATACTGAAATCTTGGTAGTTTGTTTGAGGACAGGGCATCCCTGAATCCTGGGACCGCTTTGAGACTGACCAGTAATGGTTCCAGATAGAGGTTAAATAAAACGGGATAGGGGCAGCCTGTTGGGTTCCAGAGTGAAGCAGTATGGGGGATGAAAGGATCCCATTGCAATAGATTTTTGCCGTGGGAGCCCTATATAAAGCTCTGATCCACCTTATGAACTCACTCGGAAAGCCGAACCTAGACATAGCATACCATAGGAATTCCCAATTAACACGGTCAAACGCTTTCTCCGCGTCCAGTGCCACCAATGCCATAGGAACCTGAGAAGTTTGAGCAGCCCTGAGCACGTGACAGAGCGACCTAATGTGATCCATCACTGATCTCCCTTGCACAAATCCTACCTGCTCAGTACTCAGTAATGAGGTCCATACTTGTTTGATGCGAGAGGCAAGAATCTTGGACAGGATTTTAACATCGCAAATAAGAAGCTTAGATTGGCCTGTAATTAGCCGGTTTCGGGAGGGTTCAGCCGCTTAGGAATCAATACAATAATGGCCTCCAGCAGGAAGGAACCAGGGTGTCTGCTGACAACAGGTAGTTGTATAGGTCTAGGAGCAGGGAGCCAAATCCTGGACGGAAGGCCTTGTAGAAATTGGCTGAAACCCATCCGGCCAGGAGCTTTATCTGACGGTAAACTTTGATAGCCTGTTCTACCTCCTCTTGGGAAAGAGGTGAGGAGAGAAAGGCCACCTGATCCTCCAAGAGACGAGGGAGTGTCAGTGACTGAAAAAGGCTTCTAGTCCTGATTGAAGGGGAGGGTGCATCTGGTTATATAGGTTTTGGTAGAAGTCTTTGAAGATTGTTGCTATATCTCTGGGCTCTGTTTTAATGATTCCTCGTGGTCTTCTAGAGCGGATCAGCCTGGAGTTCTCCACTTCTTTCAGTTTCAGTGCTAGAAGTCTGCTCGGCTTTTTCTCCCTGATCCAGATATCTAACCTTAGTTTTCAATAAAGCAAACTCGCTTTTCTCTCGATCAAGCCTTCATATTCATTTTAAGTTTGTGGAGGTATTCTAAGCTATCCAGCTAACTAGAAGTGGCCAATAAATTCTCTGCTGCCTTAATTTGATTTGAGAGGCAACAAGATTCTGAGATCTGGTCTCTTTCTCCTGGAGGAAATCTTGATCAGTTCCCTCTCAAAAGCATTTCAAGGAACACCAGAGGATATCCATTCTGGTCACTGAGCCACGGTTAATTTCTAGATAATTTTTAATAAGGGATTTAATCTGAATGAGAAAGTGTTCTTCTTTTAGTAGCTGGGTATTGAGTTTCCAGACCGTATCACGGGAAGTCATAGATTGAGGAGAGAATTTAAACCAGACAAGTGCATGGTCTGAAATTACTATAGGTTCAATACCTGCCATGAGGACCTTATTCATAAGGGAGGTGGACATTAGAAAATAATCTAGGCGCGACCAGGAATTGTGGAGAGGAGAGGAGAGAAAAAGGTATAACTTTTTTGGAGAGGGTAGAGGGTTCTCCAGGGGTCTACCAGACCTAGCATGTTACCCATTTCCTTCATCGCCAATTGGTGGAAGCAATGGCCTCAGTGGTCTAAAGTTTTATCCAGCTCCTGAGTTGGAGCTACATTCCAATCCCTCCTAGAATCAAAGAGGTGGGTAGAAGGAGCTAATTTTGTCAAATAGCTGCATAATAAAGCCACATTCCCACCAACAGGGCCATAGACCGAGCCTAAGACAACAGGGGAATTATAGAGGATCCAGACACCAATATATATCTACCTCTGAGTCTCTGACAACCTTCGTCGGATTGAAGGGTATATTATTCTGTATCATAACAGCCACTCCTCTGGCTTCCACTGAGTCACCAGCTACGTAAAATTTGGGAGAAGCCTCTGGTTGTAACATATTACTTTCAGCTACTGTAATATGGGTTTCCTGTAGACATAATATGTCGCCCCCAGTATCAAGCAATTAGTTAAGATACTAGCCCTTTCTTGATATCTCTCATCCCTCTCACATTCCAGCTGATCATTTTGACAGTGCTACCAGCCATATTTTAAGACCAGTGCAATACGCCATTCATTGATCCTAGCAACCTCTTTTCGCTCTCTATAGTGGTGTACACCTCAAGCCCCCAATGTACCCCTACTTCCTTTGCTGATAAAAATAAGAACTCGAACTAGTAACTTTGATAGGCTGCCCAGCTCTAATATTAAACATCAAATCAGGACAATCCACAAATCTAGGTGGCAGCACTTCCAAACAATTATTATCAATCTTACAGTCGTTATCCCTTCCCCCCTGCCTCCCTAACCCTGCCCAATTAACAGTATAAACGTAATTCCAAATATAAACTCTCCAAACATCAACAGTATCATGAACGTTATCCCTTCCCCCCGCCTCCCGTCCCCTTACAAAACATACATTATTTACATAGTCCCACAGATCTGTTGTTTCAACGACAGGCACAGTACTGGTTGCTTCCATGCCCCTTCCCTCCCCAGGGTACCCCATTTTAACCTTTACAGTAAACAGAGCCCCCACAGTCACAAGGCCAGAGACAGTAATTTCCCACAACAGTAATCCAACAGTGAAAAGGCATAGGCCACAACAGTGAGGCAACTTACTGGTACCCAATAACTCCTTATTTGGTCGCAAGGCATGGCACAGCTACAGCCCGCCTTTAAGTCCCCTGCCCCCCGTTATAAAGGCACTGCCTCTATGGCCAAGTACATGAGATCGCCTCATCACTAGGGAAAAATAAGGCAGTAAACAGCCTTACCTGGGAGCAGTTTCAGAGTTCTGGTCCCTCTGTCTAAACAAATAAACACCAGGAAGCGAAGGAAATCGCTGGCGGCGAATTGCTGGCCAGGACCAAAGCAGTCCGACCATAAGAGGTCCTCCGGAAACCGCGTCTCCCTACTCAGTTCCTTCTATACACCGAGAGGCCAGGACACGAGGAGAGCAAGAGGCAGGCCAATTAGGCCTCGCGGCCTACTACCACCTACTCCAGCACCACGCGAGTCCCCGGAGAAGTCCCCACTGTAAACAGAGGCGATCGACCCCAGGACTGCCAGCGACCCAGCAGAGCATAGCGACTCCACAGTAAGAACTTAAAATGGGGAAATCTAGACCAAAGCTTGCAAAAAGGGACAGAAGGATATCTGTAAAAGTCACATTTTCAGTTGGTGGGTTATTTGTTGTATTCCCATTCCTGGTTGGGTCAGTCATTTGGTTGTGAGTCCTTTGAACAGATCAGGTAATAACTTGGATAGGTCAGCTAGGGCTTCTTCAGGTGTCTCATAGGAATGCCAGGTATTTTCAATTTGTACAGATAACTTTGCAGGGTAGATCATTCGAAAAGACTTCCCAGCAGCTATCAGTTTGGTTACTACTGGATGGAAGGCAGCACGTTTCAGACGGACCTCTCTGGGGCAGATCCTGGGTAATCCTTAACTTGGCTCCATTCCATAGAACTGCTTCCAACTGTTTGACCTTATCTAGAATGTGTTGTCTGTCCAGGTAGCTTAGGAGTTTGATAATCAGGGGCCTGGGGGGCATTTGGGGGAGGTCTGGGTCGAAGAGATCTGTGAGCACGTTCCATATGATATTGTTGATGGACTGGGGAAGGACCCACAACCTTATTTAAGAAATGCTGGACAAACTTAATGGTGTCTCCCCCTTCTTCCAGCTCTGGAAGACCCAAAATCAGGACGTTGTTTCTTCTGCTGCGCCCCTCCAGGTCTTCGGTTTTTAATTGTAATTTTTGTATTTGCTGGCGAAGCTTGACTATCTCAGGATCTGTTTTCTGTTGCCATCTTTCCACTGACCCTATTCTGGATTCTGAGTCTCCCATCCTTCTTGAAAGGTCGGTGTAATCTTGCCTCATCGATTTGATTTAATTGGAGATCTCTTGCAGGGTATCTTTAACGTGATAACTCCTCCAAAAGCGCTCCTCTGTTAGGGTAGTGCCTCCTGCAACATTAAGACCTCCGGTATATGAAATTTTGTTAGTTAAAGAAGGGTTGCAGCCAGAGTTTTCGCTTTTGAGGCTTTTCTGGCGTTGTAGGTGGGGTGCCTGACTCCTGAGGCCTTCATTTCTTCATCTAGCATAGCGGTGTTCCAGCAGGCAATATACATCTCCACTTTGTGCCAATATCGATTCCAGAAGTAGCTGTGATGTTTTAGACGACGTTTGGTGGTGGTTTGGTGGTTTCGGCTTGTCAAAAAATAAGGTTTCAAGAGGGGAGAAACGGGAGCTCCAAAGCAGGCAGCCACTCAGCACCACTGCATCACGTGACAACCTCCCCCGTGGATCATAAGTGATTATCAGGGGTATAACTGCACAGCATGAATCTAAAGGAACTCAATTCCACCACTTCTTAAAGAGCAGCTTCCTAGTTGCTGCCTGCCCCAGCCCATTCGATAACTTACCCCCACAGACAGCTCCCAATGAAGTGCAGCATAACAAGTCGTTCTGTATTAAAAGTTATTTTACTCATAAAATTTAAATCAAGCCCACTGGCAAAAAAAATACCGAGCAAACCACGCCCCCATGTAGGCCCACGCAGCCCTGTTTTGTGATGTCAAAAAACGAAGGCTGCATGAGCGTGCCCCATTCACTTATAATGGGGCTGATATTGTCACACAGTTTCAGACTATTTACCATCTGGATTTTCAGAAATCAAAACGATCGACCCACTAACAGCCACCCTATTAGTCGATCGATCACTTTGATTTATGAAAATCCCAACAGTAAATAGTATAAAACAATGTGACAATATTGGCCCCATTATAAGTGAATGGGGCGCACTGACGCAGACTTTGTTTTGTGACATCACAAAACAGGGTTGCATGGGCTGACGTGGGGGCGTGGTTTGTGGACCAGGAAGTCGGTGCTTTTTTTGCAGATGGTCTAGATTTTAATTTTACGAGTAAAATAACTTTTAATACAGAATGCCTTGTTATGCCACACTTCATTGGGAGCTGTCCGTGGGAGTAAGTTATCAAATGGGCTGGGGGAGGGCAGCACAACTAACAGTAGGAAGCTGCTCTTTAAATACTGTAATTAAAAGTTTAAGCCCCTCTGTCATCTTTTCTGCTACTGTAGGAGAGTTCCACCAGAACTCTAAGATGCAAGCGCCCCCTGGCCCCAAGTAAACATACAGTATTCCCTTCTCCCACCTCCCAAGTGTGTAGTAACGGACACCACATAGAAACATAGACTTTGACGGCAGATAAGGACTGCTTGGCCCACCTAGTCTGCCCATTTCCCTACCTACTAGATAAGCTGAAGATCCTAGTTAACCAACAGCCTATTTCTTCCTACCCCCCAGTAGACTTGCCTTATGTATGTCCCATGCATTCTTGAATTCTCCCACAGTTTTAGACCCCACAACCTTCTCAGGAAGGCGGTTCCATGTATCCACCACCCTCTCAGAGAAAAATACTTCCTCACATTGCCCCTGAGCCGTCCCCCCTCTATCTTCAAATTGTGTCCCCTTGTTCTTGCACATCTCTTTTTCAGAAAGATGCTACTACCATCTTGGACTCTGTTGATTTCACTGAGGTACTCAAAAGTTTCTATTATGTCCCCCCTCTCCCTCCTTTCCTCAACGGTATACATATTAAGCTCCTCTAATCTCTCCTCATATGGCTTATCTTACAGACCCTGCACCATTTTAGCTGTCCTCCTCTGGACTGCCTCCATCCTGTCTATGTCCTTGCGGAGATGGGGGTCTCCAGAACTGGATGCAGTACTCCAGATGCTGATGGAGTCTCACCAACTGTCTGTACAGAGGGATAACAACTTCCTGCTTTTTGCTGGTGCCTCTCTCTATACATCCCGGCATCCCCCCAGCCCTCCCTACTGCCTTCTCACACTGCTTGCCAACCTTAAGGTCATCTGATATGATTACCCCCCAGGTCCCTTTCCATTTTGTTGTTGTTGGTATCTCACCGCCCCCATTGTGCCTCTTCACCTGGGTTTTGTTTCCCTGGTGCATTACTTTCACTTCTTTGCATTGAATCCAGCTGCCATACAGCTGACCATTCCTCCAACCTTGCCAAGTCCCATCTCATACTTCCATGCCCCTTGTGTATCAACCCTGTTGCAGATCTTTGTATCATCTGCAAGAGGCATACTTTTCCTTCCAGTCCATCTGCAATGTCACTTATAAAGACATTAAAAAGGACTGGACCCAGTACCGAATCCGTCGGTACCCCACTAGTAACTCCCCTTTCTTCAGAGTGGACTCTGTTTACTATTACCTTCTGTGTCCTGTTGTCCTGCCAATGTTTTACCCAGGCTACCCCCCTGGGACCCACTTCCAGGCTGGCTAATTTGTTTATTAATCTTTTGTGTGGGATTGTGTCAAATGCCTTGCTAAAGTCTAGGTAGGCCATGTCCACAGCCCCTCCTTGGTCTACTACTTTGGTCACCCAGTCACTGAAATCTATTAGATCTGTCAGACATGACCTTCCCGCTGTGAATCTGTGCTGCCTTAGGTCCTGTGCCCTACTGGCCTCTACATACTCAACAATTCTTTCCTTCAGAAGTGATTCCAATCATTTTCCCTACCACAGAGGTCAAATTGACAGGTCTGTAGTTTCCTGCCTCTGTCTTGCTCCCACTTTTGTGAAGGGGGAATCACATCTTCCCTCCTCCAGCCCTCAGGTACCACACCATCCTCCCATGATTTTTAAAAAGGGTAGTCAGTGGTGTCACTAGTTTTCCCCTTAATTCTTTTAGAATTCTGGGGTGAATCCAGTCAGGCTCCATTGCTTTGTCCACCTTCAGTTTTAGAAGTTTTTTCAGAACCCTTTCTTCTGTGAAAGGACTGGAATCGACCCCTCCTATCCAGAGTGCTTCTGTTAATTGGATTAGGCACCTCCCCCTCCTCCTCTTTTGTTAATACTGAGCAGAAGTATTCATTCAGTATCCCTGCTTTTTCACAGTCCCTCTCTGCCCATCCACCATCCATTCTATTCAGCCTCACAATCCCTCCCTTTGTCTTTCTTCGCTCCCTAATGTACCTATAAAAGTTTTTATCTTCTTTCTTAACCGAGTTGGCTATCTTTTCCTTGGTTTGGGTCTTTGCTATTCTGACTGCCTTTCCTGCTTCCTTCTGCCTTAACTGGTACAGTTCTCTGTCCTGCTCCTTTTGTGTTTCCTTATACTTCCTGAATGCTATCTTCTTCTCCCTAACCTTCCCCGCCACCTCTATAGAGAACCGTAGTGGCTTTTTTGTCATTTTGATTTATTTCCTTCACACACAGGCTTGTTGCCTCTGTGATGGCAGTTCTAATGTTTCCCCATTGTTGCTCCACCCCTCCTTACTAACATACTAAAATGCCAGCAGAATAGGCCTACCAGTCTTTCGCATCTGCTCGTTTGGTCAGCCCCCACCCTGGGAGCTGACCTTGCTGCCCCCCTCGCCTTCTCTGGCTTCTCTCTTCCCAGTTTCGGATATTCTCGCTGCATTGGATTTTGCTTCCAGAACCCTTCCCTGTACCTGTCCCACCCCTGCCTTGAACCTCTCCACCGTCTCTGCCTCCACCATCCCCTGACAGCGATTCCATGGCTCCACCACCCTCTCAGTGAAGTAGCACCTCCTCCTTTCTCCCTGAATCTTCCTCCAGCTTCCACCCATGCCCCTAGTGGCCCCTCCTCCTTCCTTCGAAGCACCCTGACTGTTCCTCCCCTATTTACCCCTTCATGTACCCGAAGACCTCTATTCATGTCACCCCGGTCCCGTCTCTTCAATGTATACATATTTAGCTCTTTGTGCCTCCTCATAGGTCCTCCTTCACCCTGCTTATAGTGCTTTTAAGGCACTCATTTTGCCAAAGTCAGCCCCTGAAGTCCAGTACCCTTACTTTTGTATGGCTTGACTCAGCAGCTGAGTTTATCGTGAACCACACTGTTTGGTAGTCACTTGTTCCCTGATGGCTACCCACTTCTAGATCGGAGATCCTCTCACTCTCCCCATTTGAGAGTACCAGGTCTAAGACTGCTCCCTCCCCACTGGGTTCCAACACTAGCTGTCTGAGGCATGCCCCCCGTAATGCATTGAGAATGGCCCTGCTGTTTGATGTGGCTGCAGCAAAGGTGCTCCAGTTAACATCTGGCATATTCAGGTCCCCCATCAACAGTATGTCCCCTTTCTCTGCCATCCTAAGGATGCTTTTTATCATACCCTTGTCCATTCCCTCTCCCTGAGTTGGGGGTCATTATACAATACCTGTGCGGATTGTGGTGCCATTTCCAGTCTCTAAGGTGACCCACAGTGCCTCCTTTCCTCCCTGTTTACTCATTTGTTCCATTGCTTTTAACCCTTCCCTTACATAGAGAGCTACTATTCCCCCTCTTTTACCTTCCCTGTCCCTCCTGTAGGTTGTGTACCATGGTATGTTAATATCCCAGTCATGGTTCTCTGTGTACCATGTTTCTGTGACTACCACAATATCCAGGCATCCTTCTTCCATCAAGGCCACCAGTTCAGGGAGCTTGTTGCCCAGACTACGGGCACTGGTACTCACTACCCTCCATTTCTGGATGGCCTTACCCCTTTTTGCCCCATCCCTGTCCTTACTGCCTTTGTTGTTTCCTCCATTTACCCCTGCCCTTCTCCCTATCGACTTCTCTATCTTGGTGTTTACCTCACTAACTACCTTGATTTTTTTTTGGGGGGGGGCTAGGAATTCCCTACTCTTACCAGTACCTCCAGCTCAGCGGCAGGCCCCGGCTCCCTCCCCCGGTCGTACTACGAGTTGATATCAATGCTTCCTTTGGTTCATCTTGGTATGCGAAGTGTGGAAGTTTATTCCCAGGAAGGGGGCTCAGACTTACAGTAACTAGGGATCCCTCTTCGCCAGCACAATATTTCCATTTTGGGGTGGTGATACAGCACTAAAGTCATCGTCACCCAGGGCCAGCTTCAGGTTTTTACGGGCCCTGGGCAATAGACCTTTAGTGGGCCCCCTCACCTCGACTCCAAACCATAAACATGATTATTTGTTCTTTTAATTTTTCATAGTTTTCATCTATAACTTCAAATGACTGACTAGTCTGAGTCCCTCTGGTCTGGAAAAAAAATTAAAATACTATAGAATTAATTCAACCAACCAGTGCCACCATTTTATTATTTCAACAAAGAGAGAATGAGAGATAAGTAACATTTTTTCATTGAAGCACTCTTATTGAATGATGTCGCAGCTGGCTGTCAGACTGTGTTGTTCTTCACTGGTGCAGAACTTGAACTTCTTTTGTACTTCATTACAGCCTCTACATGTCGAGCAACAAAACAACACACATACCCAAACGGTGCTATAGCTTGCTTACTATGTGAATTAATTGTATCCCACTGACAACAGTAAGCAATTAATTCAAATAATAATTATACTGTTGTCTTTTATTCTTGTATTCAACACATACAAAGAATAAAACTTTTTTAAGAGCACTGACTGCTCTAGTGCTCTTAAAACAAACTAGATTTTGTATATATTCAATACAAGAATGAAAGAAAACAAACATTATCATTATTATAAAACAAAGAACCACTGTGCTCAAGCACTGAGGCAATGGTTACCCCCAGCATTTGGCTGGGAAGCTAAGTTTCAAAGAAATACACAATCACACATGCCCACACAATGCAAAGCATCATGGGCTGCATATGCAAATCACCACAGAATATTATGCTGGTTCAACTTTAAGCAGAAATGCATGGTGCTGAAAGGCCTCTCACACAGTTTGCAAAGGGTGCTAACAAAAGACATAGACACGTGTTTCTTCCTACCAGGACTCAGCAGTATGCCTCGTCTGTTTGACGTCCCAGATTTATCATTATTGTGCAAACAAATTAATTGTTTCATTCCACTGTCAGTGGGAAATAATTCATTTCCTTCACATAGTAAGCAACAAGGCAAGCGTTTGGGCAGTGTGTTGCTGTTTTGTTGTTTAACATGCAGAAGCTGGAATCAAGAACTTCAAGTTCCGAATGAACAGTAACAGGGTCTGACAGACAGCTGCCTGCCACATCATTCAGTCTGACTGCTTTGCTTTAAAAAAAATGTTATCACTCATTCTCTCTGTTAAAATAATAAACCAGTGGTACTGGCATCAAAAAAAAAAAAAAAAAAAAAGATATTTTTTGTTTCTTTGTCAGTGTCAGCAGCCAGGTAATAGCAGCTCCTAAGGCTATTGGGTTAAAAAAAATGATGTTGATACATTACTTCAGGATCCCTCCCTAAACAGAACACATAGCAGTCAGACTCAGAACACACAGCCTACCTAGGCTAGCTTAGTTTTATGGTGCAGCTGCAGAAAGTTACACAGGCAGGCTGGCAGGCATTAGCAAATTAAATGAAATTAATGCAGGCTAGGCTATGCAGCGAGTCATTAATTTTATCAAATGGTCAGTACAAAATTGTATAATGTCTATCATACACATGACATCAGAAATTAGACAGTGGCAAGGGCAGCAGGTGCTGCTGATCCATGATGCACATGTGGGGCTGGGGGGCTGTGGCTATCACAGCCCCATCTGCAATCACAGATCAGCATCACCTGTTGCCCTTGCCACTGCCTAGTTTCATCACTGATTCATGATGTCATGTGTATGATAAGCAGCCTCAATACAGTTTTTTACTGACAGTCTCTCTGACACACCACACAAGATTATGTGGCAAAGCAATGGGGGGGCAGGGAGTTACCTTCCCTGCTGCCTGGGGAGATCAGAGATGTACGAGTCTTTGAACTGTCATGTAATTTCCTATGAAGCTATTCCAAGCTAGTGATCTCTGCATGTAGTGGTGGTACAGGCACTACTACTGCCATGCCTGGTGACAGCTGAGCTGCAGGATAATGGTGGTACAGAGGTGCCAGCCTAACAGACAACAGGCATGGCATGGGCACATGCACACAGACTGAGCAGTGTCAGTGGAACAGGAAGGTGCGGGACTCGTGGGGAGTTAAATGAAAATCAAACATCCAAATGATTTTACAACACAAACACAAACACAGGAGAGGGATCAGACTCTGAGGGCTCTGATCAGGAGTGGGACTTTCTCTAATCCTATCCAACCCAGCAACATCGCCAAAAGCCGTCCAAAAGTGTCAAAATTATGAAGAAAAAAAAACAAAAAAACTCTCCAGGGTTTATTTATGCAGCCTGGGGTGTGGAACAGGGCTGTTTGGTTGGTTCTTTCCCATATCACTGTGCCTGGTATGCAGCTCTCCACCCTCCACCTCCAAGTGGGACATACCACCCACACCACACACTTCTTGCGCTGGCCCCAACCTCCGAGGAATGTAGGCTGAGCCTGTAGCAGCTGTTGAAAAAAAAAAAAAGCAAACTCCCAGACCCTTGATTCACTGCTTCTGGACCCTCACTGCACCCTAAGAGACAGTCGAGACAGTCTGCCAGTGTAATTTGTAGGGCTGTGAAGTGGAGGGTTTTTTTTTTTTTTTTTTTTAAGAGAGGTTCTTCTCTTGGCTAGCACTGGCAGCTATTAGAGCACTGACCCAGTCTTCTCCTGACTGGCAGCCAGTCCATCTCTGCCACACACACCCCCACTCACTGGTTTTCTATCTGGGGGCTGGGGCAGGGTCCCTCAAAGTGCGGGTAGGGTCGCGACTCACTATCATCACAAGCAATGTATGTTGAGATGAGGTCTTCTGGATGGACTGGTAGCGGAGCGGGAGTCCGATAGAGATGCACACTGCTGAGCCAAATCGACTCATTTACAGATGCGGCAGGCAGGAATCTGGAAACCAACTGAATGAAATAACTGCTCTGGCAGTAACGCGCATCGCGCGCTCGCTCTCACTTGCACAGGACAGAGGCGCACACTGATAAATTGGCTCATTTACAGATGTGGGGGGGGGGTCTGGGAAAGCAACCTACTGAATGAAATAACTACTCCAGTAGTATCGCACTCGGCCGCTTGCTCTCACTTGCACAGGACAGGGCTGCCTCGGCTTGCTTATCTAACACTTTCTACAGCCTGCCACGCTTCACTTAAGCTTTTCATCAGAGAAAAGAGAACAAGTGATATGAGGTGAGAGCGGAGCCTGCCTACGTCACTTTGATGACCAGATTCTGATGCTTTTTTCTTGGGAACACCATTTTTTGGGGGGACACTTTCGAGTCAGTAACAAGCTCCGATTCCCGGATTCTGCCTACAACTCACCAGGACTCTTGTCGGCAGCCTCACTTGATCTCTGCCTGCGGCGGTACTGCTCGGCTTGTCATTAGCTGCTGTACCCTGCACAGAACACTCTCTTCTCTCTGTCTGCCCTCCGGTGCTTCTGTGAACCAGAAACAATGACTGAGCTGCTCCGCACCTGTGCGTTTCCTCCACCATGCTGGTTTCACTTTCCTAGAACAACATACTGCAAATGCGGGTGTGGGGAGGATAGCAGCAGTAGGAGAAAGTGGAAGGGAGTGACTTGCTGGCAGGGGGCACAAACGGGAAGACAGGAGCAGTGGGCAGGCTCAGTGCATTCACACTGTAAGCGCTACGGCAGTGTGAACGCACAATCAGGAAGTCAATGGGCAGGGCTTTACACATCAAAGGACCGAGCTGCACCACTACTGGTGCAGCTCTGTCCTTTGAAAAGTTGGCTAACTCCGCTCCAACAACAGAAAGTGAGTCATTTCCAGCCTGCTGACTGATTCGCCTGCCACTGACCTGCCCCTTGGAACTGAGCTCTCCATTGCACGCACCCTCCTCACACCCCTATTTAGCACCTCTCATGTCAATGAGTTTGTCTGTGCCTGCGTGCCACGACAAACTCAAATTGGGACATTCAATCTAGCCAAGGGGGATGGTAGAATTAAGCAGGGAAAAAACAGCTCCCCCCAAGAGAAAGGTAGACAAACAGGCTGAAACTATGGCCATGGAAGCAACAAAAGGAAACACAAATAGAGGTAATAGCAGGGAAGGCATAGTGATCAGGATGAGGGGTAGCTGGTACAGACGGGGCATCAAAACATGGAAAGCCTTGTGTACAAATGCCCAGAACCTGGGAAACAAGATCCCAGACCTAGTGGCCTTGATGGTGGAGGAAGACAGAGACACTACTGCAGTCAATCAAACATGGTACACAGGAAACCATAACTAGGATGTCAACATACCAGGTTACACAATTTTCAGGAGAGACAAAGAGGGCAAAACCGGGGGAGGGGTGGCTATGTACCTCAGAGAAGGGATCAAGGCAATGCAGTTGGGGGAAGACAGGAGTGGGAAAAGGCACTATGGGTCACATTAGAGACAGGAAATGGCACCACCATTTGCACTGGAGTTGTCTACAGACCTCCAGCACAGGGGGAAGAAACAGACAGGGTATTAGTGGAAACCATACACAAAATGGCAAAGAAAGAGGAGGTGTTGCTGGTGGGGGACCTAAACATGCCAGATGTTAACTGCAGCAGCCACTACCAGCAGCAGAGACATCTTGGATGCCCTGAAAGGAGCATGCCTCTGACAGTTGGTGAAGGAGCCCACACAGGAGGGAGCAATACTAGACCTGGTTCTCACTAATGGTGACAGAATAATGGATCTACCAGTGGACAGCCATCTAGGGACCAGCGATCACCATACCGTATGGTTTAAGGTGAAGACAGCCATAGAGTCAAGCCACTCAAAAGTAAAGGTCTTGGACTTCAAGAGGACAGACTTTGCAAAATTAGGGAACACCTCCGAGAATCCCATGAAGGGGATGGAGGCACAATGGGAGAAATCTAGAGGAGCCAGCAAAGACAACAGGCCTCTGTGTAAAGCTAGTAAACAAAGCAAAAAGAAAGAAAAAAACAAAACACTATGGTATTTAAAACAAGTGGCAGGGAAAGTTAGGGAAAAAAACAGGTGTTTAGAAAGTATAAGGAAACACAGAGAAAGGGAGACAGGGAAATGTACAAGACAAAGCAGGAGGTGGGAAGGCAGTCAGGTGCGCATAAGTGCAAACTGAAGAAAGGATAGCAAAATCAGTAAAAGAAGGTGACAAATCATTCTTCAGGTATATCAGGGAAAGGGAAAAAACAATGGAGGGATTGTGAGGTTGAATAAGTCGGGCGAGGGAGAGTGTGTGCAGAGGGGGACGTAAAAAAAGTAGAAATTCTAAATGAACGCTTCTGCTCAGTATTTACAAAGGAAAGGGAGGGACCAAAATTAGGGGTTAGAAGCACATGCAGGGGGCGGGGGGGCATACCAGTCCATTCACAGAGGAAAGAGTCCCAAAGGAACTCTTGAAACTAACAGTGGACAAAGCAATGGGACCAAATGGGATGCATCCCAGAATACTAAAAGAACTCAGGGAGGTACTAGGGGCACCACAGACAGCCCTATTTAACAAATCACTAGAGGAGGGAGTGGTACCAAAGGACTGGAGGAGGGCGAATGTGGTACCACTACACAAAAGTAAGTGCAAGGTGGAGCCTGGAAATTACAGGCCGGTCAGCTTAACCTCAGTGGTGAGGAAAATCATGGAATCCATGTTAAAGGAAAGGATTGTGGCATACCTGGAGGCTAGTGGGACACAAGACCCGAGGCAACATGGATTCACACCAGGAGATCTTGTCAAACAAATCCTAATAGATTTCTCTGACTGGGTAACCAGGGTGGTATATCAGGAAGGGGCGGTGGACATGGCCTACTTAAATTTTAGCAAAGCATTTGACAGCCGTCCCACAGAGGAGGCTAGTAAACAAATTGCACAGTCTGGGAGTAGGTCCCAAGGTGGTACAATGGGTTCAAAATTGGCTGAGCAACAGGACACAAAGGGTGGTGGTAAATGGAGTTCAATCCCAGGAGAGGGGGGTGACAACCGGGGTGCCAAAGGGTTTGGTTCTGAGGACCTTCAATATTTTCATTAGTGACAGGGTTGGAGGGGCTGGAAGGGAAGGAAAAAAATCACTCATAGTAATGCTGTTTCTTCTAATGCAGTCTTGCCATTAGCCCCAGCACTTGAACTGCTCTGGAGAGTAAAGGGTTAACTCTATGCCAAGGCATAGAACATTGAGCTCAAGCTCGGTTTTCAAACCTCTGTCCCTGGTACTCCTCTGTGTAACCATCAAATTCTTATGAGCACTATGGTAACTAACAATTTAGAAATTTTTTTTTTTTTTATTTTCTGCCAACGGGAAATAAACACATTTTTAGGGTAAAAAAGACTCAAGTCGAGAACCCGAAAAAGAATCTAAGTAGGTAGTGAAACAAAAACAACATCTTCTTAAATAATAACCATAAAGACCTCAAGCCAAAGCAAAGGTAAACAAGGTACACCTCTGGGGTGCAGCATTGTGCCTGCCAGACTACATCCCAAAACAACTAGGTTCCAGGAGGGGAGGCAGAGAGTGAGGTCAGAATAAAGTAAGACTCCATTAGAAGAAACAACATTACTATGGTGAGTATTTTTTTTCTTCAAACAACATGAAGTCTTACTGTATTTTGACTATATGCAGACTACTACCAAGCCGTACCCCACTTGGAGGGGTGAGTTACAGAACCTATTTTGGGAACAAGCTCTGCAGCACTGCTGTGCCAAACCTGGCATCACTTCTTGATTGGCTCTCAAGAGAGTAATGCTTGGTAAATGTGTGAACAGTTTTCCAGGTGGCTGCTTTACAGATTTTTACTGAGGGTATGTCTTTAGCTGCTGCGGCCGAAGCAGCTGTACCTCTGGTGGAGTGAGCCCTCAGGCCTGAGGGTGTCTCTTTCCCCAACTTTGAATAGCAGAACTGGATACAGGAGACAATCCACCTGGCAACAGTTCTCTCAGTAGCAGGTTCACCTTTTTCCACTTCTCCATAAGTGAGAAACAGCTGTGAACAGTCATTTCTATGGGCCTTAGTGTGTTCTATATAACTAAGGGCCCTCTTTACATCAAGACTGTGTAGTGTCCTCTCTAAGCAAGTAAGGAGACTACTGAGATATATAGGAACTTCTTGTCTCAGAACAGGAAGATCAGGAGCTTAAAGGGCACATAGGCAGTAAGTAAGCAGGGAGAAAAAAAATTAACAGAAGAAAAAGTAAGTATTACAAACAACAGTTAAGGGGCCAGAAATAAGACATGATGGGAGTGGTGCAGTGGCTGTGGAGCAGCAGTCTTCCGGGAGACGTTCTGCAGGATACAGTGTTGTCCCATCTGCAGGCACCTCTCTGGGCTGAAGGAGGAGGTTGCTCATCTCCAGGCTGAGTTGGTCAGGATTTGGGGGACCTCCTCTCCCACCCAGGGACCACCAGGGCCACTGCTGTTGCCTCAGAGGTTGCCAAGAAAGAGAAGCGGTTGGACCACAATGGGCTCAGGGAGGGTGAGGGTGATGAAACAGAGGCGCATCACTCCAGTTGTACCTTTCCACAACTCATATGCCTTTCTGGCAAAGTGTAGTTCCTCTATGGAGGCACCTGCAGTGGAGACCCAAGGAGGATGCTGGGACCCTCCACAAAGGAGACCCACAGGAGGTTGGCATGGGACCCCACAGGGGAAGGAAACAACTCCTGGTGAGGGACTCCAATGTTAGGAGGGTAGAACTGGGGGAGGAAGGGGAGAGGGAGGTAAGTAGGGTTACCACCTGTCCTGATTTTTGCAGGACAGTCCTGATTTGGGCAGCTGTGTCCTGCAAAAAAAACATGAAAAATACTAAATGTCCTGACTTTATAGAAGAAAAAATATTTTCTAGCTTTCCACTAAATGTTGCAGAAAACTACAATACCTTAACTAAAATGCCTTAAAATTATAAGAAACAATATAAGCTACTAAGAAACTACAATACTTGGCCTTAATTCTGATTATATAGTGAAAACAAGTCTGTTGCATTGGTCGAGGTTAAGTACTGTCCTGCGAAAAATCATGTTTCAGTAAGAAATGTTCCACTTTGGGCTTCTTGAAAGGTGGTAACCCTAGAGGTAAGGTGCCTGCCTGGCACCATGGCTTGGAGGGACAAGGAGCGAATCCTCAGGATCGCTGGAGCAGCTGCAAGGGGGGAGGGAGCTAGATGTCACTGTCCACCTAGGGACAAATGACCTGGCGAGAAAGGGATCAGAGCAGTGCAGGAAGAGTTTCTAGAGTTGGAGAGGGGCCTTAGACAAGTAGCACGCATGGTAACCTTCTCGGAGGTGCTGCCTGTCTATGGCATGGATGAGGCTAGGGTGCTCCACACCATGGGATTCAATCGGTGGTTGAAAAACTGGTGCAGAGCTCAGGGGTTTGGCTTCACTGGGGACTGGGGGTCCACCTGGAGTGATGCAGGCCTATACTGACGTGATGGTCTGCATCTGTCCAGGAGGGGAACCAGGACCCTGGGTGATAGGTTTAAATGCTTCATTGGCAAGCATTTAAACTAGCCAAGGGGCGGCAGCACTGGAAAGGTGCAGGGAAATCCTAGCCCCCCCCCAAAAAAAAAAAAATCAGGGTAGTAAGTGAGGTAAACACCAAGTCAGAGATGTCGATAGGGAGAAGGGCAGGGGTAAATGGAGAAAATGACAAAGGCAATGAGGACAGGGATGGGGCAAAAAGGGGTAAGGCCATCAAGAAATGGAGGGTCATGAGTACCAATGCACGTAGTTCGGGCAACAAGCTCCCGGAACTTGTGGCCTTGATGGAAGAGGGATGCCTGGATATTGTAGCAGTCACAGAAACATGGTACACAGAGAACCATGACTGGGATGTTAACATCCCAGGGTACACAACCTACAGGAGAGACAGGGAAGGTAGAAGAGGGGAAGGAGTAGCTCTCTATGTAAAGGAAGGGATAAAAGCAACAGAACAAAAGAGTAAACAGGGAGGAGAGGAGGCACTGTGGGTCACCTTAAGAGACTGGAAATGGCACCACAATCCGCACAGGGGTTGTATACAGACCCCCATGTCAGGGAGAGGGAATGGACACGGATATGACAGAAGGCATCCTTAGGATGGCAGAGAAAGGGGAGATACTGTTGATGGGGGACCTGAATATGCCAGATGTTAACTGGAGCACCTTTACTGCAGTTCTCGTGCCCTACAGATGGCATGCCTCAGACAGCTAGTGTTGGAACCCACTCGTGAGGGAGCAATGCTAGACTTCGTACTCTCAAATATGGACAGCGAGGGGATCTCAGATCTAGAAGTGGGCAGCTATCTGGGAACAAGTGACCAACAAACAGTGTAGTTCATGATAAACTCAGCTACACAGTCAAGCCATACAAAAGTGAAGGTACAGGACTTCAGGAGGGCTGACTTTGGCAAGATGGGAGAGTGCCTTAGAAATGCACTAGCAAACAGGCAAGAAGGATGGGTGAAGCAACAATAGGGAAACATTAGAATTGCCATTACAGAGGCAACAAGCCTTTATGTGAAGCAAATAAACAAATAAAAACGAAAGAAAAAGCCACTATTGTTCTCAAAAGAGGTGGCGGGGAAGGTTAGGGAGAAAAAGATAGCATTTAGAAAGTATAAGGAAACACAGAAGGAGCAGGACAGAGAACTGTACCAGTAAGGCAGAAGGAAGCAGGGAGGGAAGTCAGAAGAGCAAAGGCCCAAAGTGAGGAAAAGATGGCCAGCTCGGTTAAGAAGAGGGATAAATCCTTTTATAGGCATATCAGGGAGCGTAGAAAGACAAAGAGAGGGATAGTGAGGCTGAATAGAAAGGACGGTGGGTGGGCAGAGTGGGACAGTGAAAAAGCAGGGATACTGAATGAATACTTCTGCTCAGTATTCACAAAACAGGAGGACAGGGAGGTGCCTAATCCAATTAACAGAAGCACTCTGGATAGGGGGGGGTCGATCCCAGTCCTTTCACAGAAGAAAGGGTTCTGAAAGAAAGTACAGTTACGTAGGAACTTACCGTAACAGTAGATCTTCGAGAGAGGTTCCTTCAGTAGGTCATCATGGCAGACTTTTCTAGCAATCCCTCATGGGGGACCGCCAACCCGATGTCACGTAACCGACGTCAGCGTGATGGTATATAGTGGGCAGTCCCCACGCCCGCCCTCCAGTTCTCCTGCCGCAGCCTGGAGGAGGCCTGACAGCAGGAGCAAACAGGATTTGGAGGTCCTGAAAACATAAAAGAGGGGAAGGAGGGAGGGAAAATATCACCTACTGATGGAACCTCTCTTGAAGATCTACTGTTATGGTAAGCTCCTACATAACTGTAGTATCTTACTTCGAGAGGGTTCCTTCAGTAGGTCATCACAAATAGGACTGAGTCCCAAGCAGTCCCTCCGAGGAGAGACCGAGAGAAACTAGGGAGGAGGCAAAACAAGTCCAATGGAAAAAACTGAAGTCCGAAAGGTCCCAGTCTAGGACAGCAGACCCTGTAGTATGGCTAGGCCAAAGCCAGCCCTCCGCCTAGAAGCAATGTCCAAACTATAGTGTTTGGTAAAGGTATGGACAGAACTTCAAGTAGCGGCAGCACAAATGTCTGCTGCAGAAACGTTCCAAAGGAAGGCTGCAGAAGCGGCCATGCCCCTAGTAGAATGACCTCTGATAGAACCTGGCAGAGGTTTATCATACTTGTGATAACAGAACCTGATGCAGTAGCCCAACCATTTGGAAAGGCCCTGCTTCAAAACTGGTTTGCCTCTTGTTCTTCGCGCAAAGGAGATAAACAATTGATCGCAAGAGCAAAACTCTTTGGTTCAGTGGGTATGACACCGGAGAATCCGATGGACATCCATCGTATGAAGGAGTGCCTCACCCCTGTTAGCAGGGGCCGGATAATATACTGGAAGCTCTACCAATTGGTTCAGAGTAGCTTCCGACACCACCTTTGGAAGGAACCTTGGATGGGTTCTGAGGACCGCAAGGTCCCAGTGAAAAATCAGATAAGGCTCCTTGCAAACCAGAGCGTGAAGCTCTGAAATTCTTCGAGCTGATGTGATAGCCACCAGAAACAGCGCCTTCCAAGATAGGAAGCGTAGGTCACAGCTCATTGCTGGCTCGAAAGGAGGCAAGGTGAGTTTTTCCAGGATGAAGTTCAAGTGCCAAGGTGGGGTTGGGCTGCGGATGGGGGGTTTCAGATGGAGAATCCCTTTAAAGAAGGTTTTTGAGATATCCAACTGAGCCACGGGTTTACAATCCACCACCTCGTGGTATGCCGAGATAGCCAAGAGATGCACTTTTAGGGAGGAGTAGGCTAGACCTGAGTCCAACAGGTGAAGGAGGTATTCCATGACTTGTGGGGCAGAGCAAGAAAAGGGGTTCCAACCCTTCGCAGTTGCCCAAATGGAAAACTGCTTCCACTTCAAAGCATAAGCAGAATGGGTGGAAGGTTTTCTGGCTTCAACAAGGACCTGTGCCACTCGCGAAGAAACCCCAAAGCGAGAAATGGCTACATCTGGAGGAGCCATGCATGCAGATGTGGGGTCCTGAGCTCCGGATGAACCAGATGGCCTTGATCCTGAGTAAGGGGGTCGTGTGTCAATGGAAGTGGAACCAGTGGTTCCCTGGATAGCTGTTGAAGCAGCGGGAACCAAATCTGTCTCGGCCAAAGAGGAGCGATTAGAATCATCTTGGCCTTCTCCGCCTGTAGTTTGAAGAGAACCCTCTGCAGAATGGGAAACGGAGGGAAAGTGTACAAAAATTTCCCTGTCCAGGATAGAGATAATGCACCTTTCCAGAAAGCACCTGGCTCTGGAATGAGCGAGCAAAACTTGGGAAGCTTTGCGTTGAATTGAGAAGCGAATAGGTCGAGTTTTGGCCACCCTCAATTTTGGAAGATGGATTCCGCCACTTCCTGATGAAGTTCCCACTCGTGAGCAGGAGTCTGCGACCTGCTGAGACTGTCTGCCAGGATGTTTAGAACTCCCGGTACGCGCACGGCCATTAAAAACAAGTAGTGCTGGACCGCCCAGTTCCACACCCTGGTCGCCTCCCTGCAAAGAGGGTATGACCGGGTTCCTCCTTGTTTGTTGATGTACCAAACCACCAACATATTGTCCATTTGGATCAGCAGTGTTCCCTTGGGCAGCAGGGGTTGAAAGGCCTGTAAGGCATACAGGACCGCCCTGAGCTCCAGAACATTGATGTGAAGAGAAATCTCCAAGCCAGACCAAAGTCCCTGGGCTTGATGTTCCCCCAGATGAGCACCCCACCTCATGTTCAAGGCATCAGTGGTGAGAGTAGCGACAGGTGCTGGGCTTCGAAATGGAAGCCCCCAAGGAAAGACTGTGTGGATTCATCCACCACAGAAGATCCGTCCGGACCGCTGAAGAGATGAGGACCGGATGGTCCAGATCATCCAGAAGCTGGTCCCATTGCACCCTCAGGGACCACTGAGTGATCCTCATGTGCAGCCTGGCTAGGGGAACGGTAGTAATGGAAGCTGCCATGAGGCCTAACAGGTGGAGGACCTCCCAGGCCGGGACAGTCCTGCAAGAAGCCACCTTGGAGGCCTGATGGACCAGAGTCTCCACTCTGTCTGGAGGAAGGAAATCTCTGCACTGGACTGTGTTGAGGACCGCCCCAATAAACTGCAGTTTCTGGGTGGGGATAAGGAATGACTTGGGCACGCTGACAGTGATCCTGAGTCGACTGAACAGGTCCAGGGTAAAAGACAGAGCCTCCGTCAAAGAGTCTCTGGACGGGGCCGCTAGGAGCCAATCGTCCAGGTAAGGGAACACCACAATCCCCCTGCAGTGTAGAAACGCCGCAACCACCGCTAGGCACTTGGTAAAAACCAGAGGTGCCGAAGACAGCCCAAAGGGGAGCGCTCGGAACTGGAAGTGCTCCCCCTGGAAATGGAAACGCAGGAACCGATGGTGGCTGGGGAAAATAGGGATATGTAGGTAGGCATCCTGCATATCCAGGGCACAGAGCCAATGATTCTCTGAAAGGAGCGGAAGAAGGCTCTGAAGTGTCAGCATGCGAAACTTCTTGTACTCGACATAGTGATTCAGCTGACTGAGATCTAGAATGGGTCAGAAGTCCTCAGTCTTTTTTGGAACCAGGAAAAAATGGGAGTAGAAGCCTTTTCCTTTTTGCCCTGAGGGGACTCTCTAGATTGCTTGTTTTAGCAAGAGCGAATTTACTTCCTCTCGAATAAGGATGGCCTGATCCCGAGAGTATGAGGACTTCAATGGAGGATTTCCCGGAGGAAGCTCCAGTAATTCTATGATGTGACCTAAGGCCACCAGTTGCAGGATCCACTCGTTGGAGGTAAATCGCCCGCCACTCCTGCACGTGGAGAGTGAACCTCCCCTCCACCTGCTCGCCGTGAGGCTGAGGAGGCAGTGGGGCCGGGGATTCCAGAACTGGCGGGACGCTCAGGGGGAGGACCCTCTGAATGTTGCTGATTCTTGAAGGCAGGGGGTAACTGTACCCGTGGCCTTCCGCTTACCCTGGCGATGCGCCTGAGCGGTTTTCCTCTGCCTCCATGTCCTCTTCTGAAAGGGTGGCTGCTGTTGTTGATGAGCACCCGATCGGTACATAGACTGAACAGACCTAAGGGCAACCCCTTTGTCCTGTAGCTCTGCGATGATGTCTTTGGTGTCACCTTCGAAAAGGACAGAGCCCCAGAACAGTGCGCCCTGAATTGCCGACTGGACCTCGTTAGTGAGACCTGAGAGGTGAAGTCAGGAGTACCGTCTCAGGGCAACCGCTGTCGGAGAGGTACGGGCCACGGAGTCAACGGAATCGTAGGCGGCCCGTAAAGCATGCCTACAAGAGATCTTGGAAAGGCAGAGATCCTTGGCAAGTTCCTCCTTGAGAGGTGAAGGATCCATAGACTGGACCATCAACTCTAACCTGCCCATAGTTGCTTTTGGTGGGACACCATGTGAGTCACGTAACTGAGGGAGCGAAGCATGCACGTGGCAGAAGAGTAGATTTTCTTGCCGAACTGGTCCATCTGCCTCGACTCCTTGTCTGGAGGAGAAGTGCTCAAGTGCTTAGGAGTAGCTGAGCGATTATGAGCTGCTGAAATGACTACGAAGTCTGCTTCTATGAGTTCCTGAGAAAAAAAACATCCTTAGCGCCCGGTAAAGCCTGTCCGCCTCTTGGGACAGCCAAGATACAGTGAGGCATCTGCTAGACGGTAGTGGTGAGGTCTTGGTGAGGGGTCATCTACGGACGAACTGTGATAGGAGACAGAGACTCTAAGTAGAGGTGCTCCACGAGCCTCTGTCTCATTGGGTCCTGTTCCTCTGACTCCCAATAGAAATAGTCTCTCAGGACCCTCAGGAGATCCGAGAAGGAAGGATCCTCAGGTGGCGATTTCGGTGAGGTCTTATCTCTTGGCTTGGGTTCCTCCACAATTTCCTCCTCCGAAGAGTCCTCCCTCCCATCAGAACTGTTGTCGCCGGCCTCCTCAACTGGACGGCGTTCAAAACGAGGAAGGGGGACATCCTGTCGAGACTTCCCCCAGAGGTGGACAGTTGGAATCAAACTGCTTGGGGAAGGGGACCTAGGAAGCTGCAGTTGTGGGAGCCTCGATTCCAGGTCCAAAACCAATTCCAACCTCACCCCCTGCCACCAAGCCTGTAAGAAAAACTTGAAATCCTGCATAGCGTTGGGGGGACTGGTTGAGGTAGGGGAGGAAGAGAAGGTGGAAGAGAACAGCGACCGGAGGGATTATACCCATCCTTACCTTCTGTGTACTTTGACAGTGGCTGGGCCTTGCTGGTACAGGGCCCAATGTAGTCCTCAGGCTGCAGCCCGCCCCCCAGCCTCTCCTTATGCTCTTAGGGAAGATTTTTCGGACGAGTCCCTAAGCTTGTCCATCTTCTTCTCAAGTGAAAGTAAATGGACCTTAAGAAGATGGGCCTCCAAAACCTGCTGTCTCCGCTTTTTGATTGCCTGGTTGAAGGACTGGCAGTCGGGGCAAAAGGAGACTGGATGGTCTGGGCCTAGGCAGATGACGCACTTAGGATGACCGTCTTTGTGCGGGATCTGTGTGCCACACTTGGAGCACTTCTTAGAAGGCATGAACCAAAAGAATTTGAAGAGAAAAATAATGAGTTTTAAAAACCACGAAAGACAACTTCTCCGACGATTGTTGATAAAAGCACCATGGAGCGATCGTATATGAGGCGTATCGGCGGAAAGAACTGGAGGGCAGGCAAGGGGACCATCCACTATATACCGTCACGCTGACGTCAGTCACATGACGTCAGGCGGGCAGTCCCCGGTCAGGGATTGCTAGAAAAGTCTGCTGTGCGGCCCAACGTCAGTCCTATTTGTGATGACCTACTGAAGGAACCCTCTCAAAGTAAGATCTCCTAAAATTGAAGGTGGATAAAGCAATGGGGCCTGATGGAATTCATCCCAGAATTCTAAAAGAATTAAGGGGAGAACTAGTGACACCACTGACTACCCTTTTTAACAAGTCATGGGAGGATGGTATGGTACCTGAAGACTGGAGGAAGGCAGATGTGATTCCCCTTCACAAAAGTGGGAGCAAGACAGAGGCAGGAAACTATAGACCTGTCAGTTTGACCCCTGTGGTAGGGAAAGTGATGGAATCACTTCTGAAGGAAAGAACTGTTGAGTACCTAGAGGAAAGTGGGGCACAGGACCCAAGGCAGCATGGGTTCAGAGCGGGAAGGTCACGTCAGATGAATCTAACTCATTTCTTTGACTGGGTGACCAAAGTAGTAGACCAGGGAGGGGCTGTGGACATGGCCTACCTAGACTTTAGCAAGGCATTTGACACAGTCCCACACAAAATATTAATAATCAAATTAACCAGCCTGGGAGTGGGTCCCAGGGTGGTAACCTGGGTAAAACATTGGTTGGACAACAGGACACAGAAGGTAATTGGAAATGGAGTCCACTCTGAAGAAAGAGGGGTTACAAGTGGGGTACTGCAGGGTTCAGTTCTGGGTCCAGTCCTTTTTAATGTCAGTTTATAAGTGACATTGCAGAGAGATTGGAAGGAAAAGTATGCCCCTTTGCAGATGATACAAATATCTGCAACAGGGATGATACACAAGGAGGTGTGGAAAGGATGAGAAGGGACTTGGCAAGGTTGGAGGAACGGTCACAAGTAAGGCAGCTTGGATTTAATGCAAATAAGTGTAAAGTAATGCACCTGGGAAACAAAAACCCAGGAGAAGATTACACAATAGGGCGGGAGGTAGTAACAACAACAAAATTGGAAAGGGAGCTTGGGGTAATCATATCATATCATCTTAAGGTTACCAAGCAATGTGAGAAGGCAGTAGGGAGGGCTGGGGGATACTGGGATATATAGAAAGAGGCATCACCAGCAGAAAACTGGAACTTGTTATCCCTCTGTACAGACAGTTGGTGAGACCACATTTGGAGTACTGCGTCCAGTTCTGGAGACCCCCATCTCCGCAGGGACGTAGACAGGATGGAGGCAGTACAGAGAAGGGGAGCTAAAATGATGCGGGGTCAACAAGAGAAGCCATACGAGGAGAGACTAAAGGAGCTTAATATGTATAACCCTGAGGAAAGAAGGGAGAGGGGGGGGATGTGATAGAAACTTTTAAGTACCTCAGTGGAATCAACAAAGTCCAGGAGGGTAGCATCTTTCAGAAAAAGAGATGTGCAAGAACAAGGGGACACAATCTGAAGATAGAGGGGGGCGGCTCAGGGGCGATGTGAGGAAGTATTTTTTCACAGAGATGGTGGTGGACGCATGGAACAGCCTTCCTGAGGAGATTATGGGGTCTAAAACTGTGGGAGAATTCAAGAATGCATGGGACAGACATAAGGCAATTCTTGTGGGGGGGTGGGGGTAGGAAGAAATAGGCTGTTGGTTAACTAGGATCTGCAGCTTATCTTGTAGGTAGTGAAATGGGCAGACTAGGTGGGCCAAGCGGTCCTTATCTGCCGTCAAAGTCTATGTTTCTATGTTAAGATGCACCAAACAGTCCAAAGTAGTGGCAATGTCAGCTAAATCTGGCAGAATATGCCTCTGAGAACAGCAAAAGCCAAATCACTTCCATTTGGAATTGTAAGTTTTTCTAGTAGAAGGTTTTCTACTAACCTTAAGAATGTCCAAGACTGATTGGGAAAGGTGCATGCTTGCATATTCTAGCTCTTCAAGAGCCAAGCTTTGAGTCCGAGAGTCTGAAGGTTGGGATACAGTATCCTCCCCTGCGAAGAGGTGAGGAGATTGTACTGTCTGGGAAGACAAAGTGGAATTGTCACTGACACTGACAATAGTAGGGGCCAAAATGGCTGTCTGGCCCAGTCTGGAGCCACTAGAATCACTGTGCAAGGCTGAAATCTGATCTTGACCAGAACTCTGAATATCGGAGGAAAAGCATACAGAAACTTGCTTGTCCAATTCAATAGGAGAGCATCTTGAGGAACAGACCCCAGAAGAGGGGGGCTGCAGCAAAAAAGAGGCAGTTGGTGATTGCCCAGGGCTGCAGAGAGGTCTATCTCTGGAGTGCTCCACCTTCTGAAAATGACCTGAAGAACCACAGGATTCAGGGCCCGTTCGTGGTGACCTTGAGAAATCCTGCTGAGAGCATCTGCCAGTACGATGTCCTTCCCTGGGAGATGCATCAGGGAAGCATGAAGAGAATAAGCTAGTGACCATATTTTCATGGCTTCTGTGCACAAGGCCAAGGACCAAGTGCTCCCCTGCTTGTTGATGTACCACATGGTTGTGGTGTTGTCTGTCCTAATCTGCACCACTTTACCCTGAATTGTGTTCAAGAATGTCTGAAGTGCTAGAAAGACAGCCCTGAGTTCGAGAAGATTTATGTGCAGAAGAGACTCCTGATGAGACCATGTTCCCTGAGCAGTAAGCTGGTCCAGATGGGCTCCCCATCCCACTAGGGAGGCATCTGTGGTGACAATCACCATAGGAGCCTGACTGAGGAAAGGGACACCTTGCCTTAGATTGTCCTCCTCCAGCCACCACTGGAGAGCCTGAACCAGAGTTTGAGACACTGGAACTAACTTGGAGAAAGGGTCTTTTTTCTGAGACCAGAAAGATCTTAGATGAAACTGAATATCTCTCATTTGAAATGATGCCCTTTGCACTACTGCAGTGGAAGCTGCCATCTGGCCAAGCAACTGTAAGAAGTGCCTGGCTGGTCGAGACACTAATGGATGAAAAGAGGAAGCCAGGGTGATGTGGGACTGTACCCTTGAAAGAGGAAGAAATGCCTTTGCCTGGAGCGTGTCCAGTTCCACCCCTATAAATGTGAGAAGCTGGGCTGGTTCCAGGACAGACTTTTCTAGGTTCAGAATGAATCCTAAGGAGTCCAGAAACTTTTGAGTGACCTCTAGAGCTGACCTGACTTGGTCTGAAGACTGACGCACTAAGAGCCAGTTGTCCAGATTGGGGAACAGCAAGAGGCCTCGTTTTCTGAGAAAGGCCACCACTACTGCCAGACACTTGGTGAACACCCTTGGAGCAGATGTAAGGCCGAAGGGCATTGCTCTGAACAGGTAATGACCTGAGGGCAACTCGAACCCGAAGTACTTTCTGTGGGAATGTCTGATAGGTATGTGGAAATAGGCATCCTTGAGATCCATGGAGGCTAGCCAGTCTCCTGGTCTCAGAGGGGGAAGAATTATTCCCAGAGTCACCATTTTGAACTTTGGCTTTAGTATGTGTTTGTTTAGGTATCTTAGATCTAGGATGGGTCGCCACTGCTGTCTTTTCTGGAGTAAGAAGTATCTTGAATACAGTCCTTTTCCCCTGTGACAATGAGGTACCTTCTATACTGCTTGCAGAAGTAGTAGTGAGGAGACTTCTGCCTCTAAGGCCTTTGTCTCCAAGGGAGACGGAGGACTGAAGGACTTTGTTCTCATTTTGGGAACTTTTTGAAACTGAGAGCAAGTCCCTGGCTCACTACTTCCAGGACCCATTTGTCTGAAGTGATAGACTTCCAGGCCTGGAAATAGTGAGCCAGCCTGCCCCTACTGGAACTGAGGAGGCGACCCTGACTGACACCTCAGGGTGTCTGTTTGGCAGGGGGCTTGGACTGAGTGGAGGATGGAGTCCTGGTCATCCCCTTCTGCTCTTCCCCTAAAGAACCCCTTCTGCTGGAAAGAGGAGGAGGCCTGGGCTTGGTAAAAGGCCTGCCCCTGCCAGTCGTAGATTGCTGCTTCTGAGGAGTGGCCTGCTTCTTTTTGGCTGCAGCACTCCTGTAGCTGGTCCTGTACTCATCCATCTTTTTCATGTAAGTCTCTGCTCCCCAAAATACAGGTTACTCACCTGTAACAGGAGTTCTAGGAGTGGTATATGTTGTTCATCCACACTTACTGGGCAGATTCCTTGCCGCTTTAAATCTTGCTGGAAGGTCTTCAAGCTGGCTCCTCCCACCAACCCGGGGGGTAAAACTCTTGGCTCCTCCCCACGACGCCACAACTAGCCCGCTGGAAGCCAGGTTGCGCGTCGAAGCTGGGGAGTTCGGGTGGGTTGTGTGGATGAACAACATATACCACTCCTAGAACCCCTGTTACAGGTGAGTAACCTGTATTTCTAGGGACGTGGATATGTTGTTCAATCTATACTTACTGGCAGACTTCTAGCAGTTCTCCGGGAGGAGGGAGGCAAGGCGTGCACCCCCTACTTGGGAAATAAGGACTGGAGAACCGAGGTCCCAAAACCAGCATCCCGACGTGACTCAAGGTCAGTGTAGCAGCCCTGCAGATTTCCTGGATAAGGACGTCCCTGGAAGCAGCCACCGAAGCAGCGGTATGGCGCATAGAATGAGCTCTTATCCCTTTCGGAGGCTCCATGCCCGCCAACCTATAGCAGAGATCTATGCAGGAGGTGACCCACCTGCCTATCGTCCGCTTGGCTGCAGGTCTGCCAGGTGCGGCTTCAGCGTAGGTGACAAACAGCTGGCGAACCTCTTCCCAAACTTCAGCCGTCCACTCCTTATAATAAGTGAGCGCTCTTCTAGGGTCCAAAGTATGGAGCCTATATTCGGCCTCTGAGGTGTGACTGGGGTCGAACACTGGCAGAGTCAACGCCTGGTTAAGGTGAAACTCCGACACCACCTTCCGGAAGGAATTTCGAGTGGGGGTGCAGGACAACCGTGTCACTGTGGAAGACCAGATAAGGAGACTCGATGGAAAGCGCCTGGAGCTCTCCCATCCTTCTGGCTGACGTGATAGCCACCAAGAAGGTGGTCTTCCATAACAGGTGAGAGATGTCACACCTGTGCATCGGTTCGAATGGCTTGCCCATGAGCTTAGCCAATACCAGCAGTAGATCCCACAGAGGTGGAGGTTCTTACACCGGTGGAGATATGTGATCAAGACCTTTGAAAAAGCGCCCAACCACCTTCTCCTGCGCCACCGACTGCTTTCCGGCCCGCGCCCGGTAAGCAGAGATGGCTGCCAGGTGCACCTTAAGGGTTGTCGACCGAAGCCCTAGCTGAGAAAGGGACCACAGGTAGTCCAGAATCCTAGCCAAAGAACAGGAGGAAGGGTCCAACCCCCCTATCCTGACACCAAATGGAGACTCTCTTCCACTTGAATGCATAGCATTTTCTGGTCAGATCCTTACTGGATGCCTCAACAATGCTGAGGACCTCGTCGGAAAGACCCAAGGCCTGGAACTCTAGCCGCTCAGGAACCAGGCCGTCAAGTGCAGGGACTGAAGGTCCGGGTGGAGTACCTTCCCCTTGCTGACTGAGATCAGGTCCGGGAGGACTGGAAGCCTCCTTGGGAGCCTGGAGCTGAGGCTGAGGAGCTCAGGATACCAGAACTGACAGGGCCAGTCTGGGGCTACCAGAATCACCTGCACCTTGTCCCTCTTCACCTTGAGAAGCACCTTGTGGATCAAGGAAAATAGAGAGAAGGCCTGGGGTCCACGGCCTCAAGAAGGCATCCTCCTGCAGCGAGGCCTGCTAAGGGGGGTCGGCATGGGAGAACAGATCTTGTACTACCTCCGGCAGGAGAGACCACCTGTGAGATGCAGCACCTATTCGACTGAGGGCATCGGCCAGAGTGTTGGAGGCTCCTGCCACATGGATGGTTAGGAGATCCACCTCCAGGCTGATCACGAGAGACCAAGTCCGAAGAGCCTCCTTGCACAGAGGCAAGGAGTGCGTCCCGCCCTGACGGTTTAGGTAGTACATGGTCGTGGTGTTGTCCGTCTGGACCTGGACCACTTGACCCCGTACAAACGGAGCCAAGGCGGTGAGGGCTAGTCGGACTGCCCGAAGCTCCAGCAGGTTGATGTGGCATCGAGACTCCTGAGGGGACCAGAGACCGTGAGTTCTGAGCTTCCCCAGATGGGCACCCCAACCCATCAGAGAGGCGTCGGTCGTCAGCGTGACCGTCGGCTCGGGGCGGACAAATGGGATACCCTCCTGCAGATGAGCTGGAACAAGCCACCACTGGAGGCTGTTCCACATTTCCTTGGTCACTGTCACTGGCTGGTCCAGAGGACTGGAGCGCAGTGACTATTGGCAGGCCAGCCCCCATTGTAGGGAACGCATATGCCAGCGGGCCTAACAGACCATGCTGGTGCAGGCTGCCATGAGGTCCAGATGGCACAGGAAGTCCCAGGCAGGGCACAACTGCCCAACCAGAAATGATTGGGCAAAGGAGGAAGGGACCTCAGCCCTGTCCACCGGGAGCCGTGCTCTGGCTCGAAGAGAGTCAAGCTCTGCCCCGATGAACTGAATCACCCGCGATGGCATGAGTTTTGAGTTGGCCTCGTTGATGAGGAGGCCAATCTGAGAGCAGACCTGGAGGGCCAGATCCCTGGACGGCTCCACCTCCAACCTGGAGGGGGCTGCAATCAGCCAGTCATCCAGGTAAGGGTACACCCAGACCCTTCTGCGCTGCAGAAATGCTGTCACCACTGCCATGCATTTGGTGAAGACCCTGGGAGCTGGAAAGAGGCCGAAGGGCATGACCCGGAACTCGTAAAGGGATCCCTCTGCTCTGAAGTGGAGGAATCGCTGGTGAGACGGACGGATTGGGATGTGAAAGAACGCATCCTGAAGGTCAAGAGAACAGAAACACATGCCTCGTTCCAAGGATGGAATGATCTGAGCCAGAGTGACCATCCTGAAGGTGCAAGAGCTTAGGAACTTGTTTATGTTGTGTAGGTCGAGAATAGGACGCCAGCCCTCTGTCCATTTTGGGACCAGGAAGTACCTGGACATAAACACTGGGTCTGGAGGAGGGTCCGCCACCTCCCTGATCACCTCCTTCTGGAGGAGCAGGGCAAGAGAGGCTGCGGAACCCGTAGCCCCCTGTGGGGCGCGGCTCGATAGGGTGGGGACTGCTCGAATTCCAGAGGAAGACCCCTGCCTACCACTTCCAACACCCAGCGGTCCGTGGTGATAATGGACCAGGTGGAAAGGAAGTGGTGGAGCCGTCCCCCCAAGGGGGGAACCTGGGGAGGAGTGACGAGGTTGGGGGCAACACCCCTCAACTCATCACTGGGCAGGCTTGGAGGAAGAGCCGGACGAGGAGCTGCCTGGACCTTTCCCTCCCGGCTTCCTGCTGGAGGAAGCAGCAGGCTTGGCTTTGGGGTTCCAAGTGCGAGCCTGCTGGCCCTGATGCTGGTGTTGCTGGGCCAGATGTGCCGTAGGGGCTGAAGGACGAAAGGACTTACGCTGCTGCTGGCAGCCTTTGTCCTTCTGGGCAGACGTGACTGAGTCCAAGGTGGCACTGGACTTCTCGATCCGCTGAAGATGACCCTCCACCCCTGGACCGAACAAGTCGGTACCCAGGAAGGGAACGTCTGCCAGCTTGTGCTGGGTATCCACCATAAAGGTGGAGATCTGCAGTCAAGCTCTGCAGCAGAAGGCCACTGCAGCCACTACTGACCAGGCACCCGAGTCAGCGATGTCCAAGGAAGTTTGGAGCTGCTGTCTGGCCACCGCCCTTCCCTGATCCCGCATCTCTTGACCGTCGTTTGAAGGTCAGCTGGGAGATGAGGAATCACCTTATCCAGGGAGCCCAAAAGGGCGTGTGAAAAGTGTGCCATCAGGACGGCCAAGCTGGCCTGATGAAGGCCTAGGGAGAAAGCAGCATAGACTTGCCGCCCAGAGTATTCCAATTTCTTGGACTCCTTATCGGGTGGCTTGTCCACATCTCAAGCGTTCCCAGAATGCCAGAAAATGCTGTTGGTCACTAACCTCTCCGCAGAGGAGTGCTCTGAGAAACCAGAGAGTAAACCAGTAGGGACAGCATACTTCCGAGCCATCCTGGCCAAAGGTGCTGGACAAGAAGCTGGCTGCTGCCACAGCTCCAGGGCCCACGCCAACAATGGCTTTGGCCACTGGGAAGGCCTCTGTAGGGGAATCCCCTCAGTCCAGTATCTCCGCGAGGGGATACTTGGCCCATTTTGAAACAGGTTCAAGCTTCATCCCAGTGGACTCTGAGATGAGTCGAAGCATTCCAAGGAACGAGGATGGGCTCTCGTCCACCGACTGACCCCCCAGTGTACTCCAAGTCAAGCGGCCTGGAGAACAAGGAGGAGTCGTCGTCAGACTCCGAGGAGTCTGCAAACAGCTGCCGAGTACCTGAGCCACCCTCCACCTGCCGCGGTCAACTGGGAGTGAGGGTGACCGACAACCTATGGGGCAAACCCTGACCCGACCAAGAATTGTTGGTCGGGGCCCCAGTCTTCGGTTGTGGAGGCGGAGGTTCCACCACAATGGGTGGCGCAGCCGGTTTCCAAAGAGGACGATGAGTATGAGCGGCACCGCCGCTTTCCATGGTGCTGAGACAGAGACTGCCGATGTCGGCGGGACTGACTGGACCTGGAAGAGGTCCGAGACTGAGACCTTCGTGGATTCCAAGGGTGGGTCAGAGAGGGGGCGGGGGAAACCCGCTCCTCCCTCATTTCAGGGACCTTAACCGGGGACTCCGGCACAGGAGGCACAGGCAAGTCCTCGGTTTCCACCAGGGGAACCGGTGACGAAGGGTTGTCGACTTCTCCAGTCAACAAACAGTCCAACGAGTCGAGAAAAATCTCGACCACGTCGACGGTTGTCTCAGCTGGCTGACCTGATGGGGGTACCGTGAAGCCAGTGGCCTTAGCCGCAACCTCGACCGAAGTCGAGTGTCGACTATCCAGGGATGGGGACCTCTCCGGCTCCCACGAACATCGATGGTGGGACTTACCTTTGGAGTCCTTCTTTTTTTGGACCGAGAAGAATGTCCTGATGGCCCTTCTTCCTTGGTGGAGAGGGACTGGCAAAGCTCCTTAAAAGAAGCTGTATAGCAGGAGCCCAAGGAGAGCGAGATAAAAGCTGCGACCGAGGATGATGATGATGCGGTCTGGGCCGCCCCCTCCTTGACAGTGATCATCTGCTCTAGCTGTTCTGCTGAGCCTGCCGCTGTGGACACCACCCAACGGGCCTCCCTCGACTTGACCGGAGGATAACGTTTTTCAGGTTGCCCCAAGAGCAATCGGGCAGCGCGGTCCTCCAAGACCGAAGCCGAAAGGGATTTGCACAACTCACGAGCTTGTGAGTCATGGCTGAGTCCAAGGCAATAAATGCACGTGGAGTGCGGATCGGTCCGGGACATCATCTGCCCACAGGGACACCGACGAAATCCAGGAGTCGAGCTGTCCATCGCAGCAGTGAGGGAAAAAGAAGACCAAAGTCTTTTAAACTTTACAGTGAGCTTTGGTTTAACCAAAGAGTGTGGATCCAGGCCAAAAACGCAGAGCGCTACGGCGAGAACCTGAGCTTCCAAGTGGTAAGGAAGATCTGGGGTCATGGGGCGGAGCAGAGAGTTTTACCACCCGGGTGGGTGGGAGGAGCCAACTTTAAGACCTTCCAGCAAGATTTAAAGCGGCAAGGAACCTGCCCAGTAAGTGTGGATTGAACAACATATCCACGTCCCTAGAACAGAGAGTTACCAGTAACAGGAAAATCCATGGCCTTAGTCTGGGTATCCTGTCACAGACTGGTACATCTGAATCAAGCAAATCTCCTCATGGAGAAAGATGTAGCCATGACCCTGGAATGCACATGATTCAAGTCCACAGCAGCATGGAATTGGACTTTGGATGCCTCAGTACCATCCACAGCCATCTGCTCCAGCTCCTTGACCAGCTAATGAGGGGTATTCTTAGCCAGTTCCAGAACCGTATCCCACACAGATTTCTGGTATCTGGCTGTATATGCCATGTAAATAGCTTGCCTGAGTCCCAAAGAGGATGCCAAGTACTGTTTCTTGGCCATGGCATCCACTTTCCTGGAATCCTTATCTGGGGAAGTGAGATGCCAGGGGAATGTTAGCCTTGTCACAGGCTGCAGCTTGCACTACCCCAACATGGCTGCAATGATTTGTGAGGAATTCCATGCCAGGACCTGACAAGGTATACCTCCTGTCCATCCTTTTATCCAAAGGAGGTATGGATGTTGCAAACTGCAGAATCTGTTGTGTCTGTTTCCCCAGGGATTTATGCAAAGGGATAGACTCTCTTTCTGACTCTGGGACATCCATCATTTCAACACAGTCAGGTTCCTCCTGGTCCTGTTCAACCTCTTCCACGGGAAGCTGAAGAGTATCAGCCACTTTCTTGTAGAACAAGAAATGGGAGGGGGACTCAAAGTCTGGGAGGAGACACATTAGAAGGCCTGTCTGGGGAGATGTCAGGCTCTACTGGCTCATCTATACCTTCATATTCCTCTTCTTCATAGTCTTCTTCTTCTCCTTCCCAATCGCCCTCATAAAATGCTTCAGGATCAATTTCAGAAATAATAGTTTCCAACCGAACTGATCGTCTGAGTTGGTGCTGGTTCGGTCAGAACCAGGCAATGCGACTGAACAATAGCAATCGCTTTAGCAATTTCTTCACCGGTCAGAACATGGGAACTGGGATCCAAACCGGCTGACTTGCGCTTTCTCTTAGACGGAACCGACTCTGCAGAGTCAGCTCTCCTTTTGCTTGAGGAGATGTCGCCCAGGTCAGCGGGCACCCCCTCAGGTTCGGTTGGAACCAAACCCTGCTGGCCATCTGGATCAGCGGACTTCTTGGCCTCCCTTTCCTTCAGCTCATTTAAACGTTTATCCAAAGTGGCTTTGGGAAAGGTTTTGCATATTTGGCAGTCTTCTTTGAGGTGGTCAAACTCCAGAAAATAAAAACAGATAAGGTGGGGATCAGCCTTAGCGAAGTCCTCCCCACACTCGGTGCAGTGCTGAAACCCAGTGGGACCGGTTTTCTTTTTGGGTTTCTCAGACATGCCAGAATAGTAAAAGTTACCCTTAACAGCATTTAAGCCAGGCAGCTACAAGGCCCATTGGTTCCGTGTCACGGGTCGCTTAAAAAAACAGAGAGAGCTGTAGTTTTTTTTTAGGATCCGAGAGGTACCAGAAACCACAAATTATAGGACATAACACAAGAAACAAATCAGCACAGAATTTGTTTCAGTTCCCAACCGGACCAACCGGGAGAAAACCGAACAAAAAACAATTTCTACTAACAAAACTCTATCTACCTACTAGCTACACTTACTGTACCGTAGACAGAGATCTGAATACCAAATAAAATAAGTAAAGTGGTTGAAAATCGACCGATTTTTATTTAAACCGAACCGAAGGACAGAATCTCCGGATCAATTTCACAGTTAGGCAGAGTAAAGAATCTAATGGTTACACAGAGGAGTACCAGGGACAGAGGTTTGAAAACTGAGCTCGAGCTCAATGTTCTATGCCTTGGCATACAGTTAACCCTTTACTCTCCGGAGCAGTTCAAGTGCTGGGGCTAACTGCATATAGTCAGAATACAGCAAGACTTCATGTTGTTTGAAAGTAAGCCTTTGCGGATGACACCAAGATCTGCAATAGGGTCGACACTCCAGACGGGGTGGGAAAAATGAGAGGAGACCTAGGCAAATTGGAGGTGTGGTTAAGAGTGTGGCAGCTTAAATTCAATACAAAAAAGTGCAAAGTCATGCACTTGGGTCACAGGAATCCTGGAGAGGAATACAAAATGGTGGGGGGTGGGATACTAACAACAACAAAACTGGAAAGGGACCTGGAGGTAAACATAACGGAAGACCTGAAGGTAGCCAAGCAATGTGAAAAGACGGCGGGGAGGGCCAGAGGGATGCTGGGGTGCATAGGGAGGGCATCACCAGTAGAAAACAGGAGGTGGTGATGCCACTGTACAGACAATTGGTCAGGCCACATCTGGAATACTGTGTTCAGTTCTGCAGACCACATCTCTGGAAGGACATTGACAGAATAGAGGCGGTCCAGAAGAGCAACAAAAACTGTGAAAAGAATGCACCACAAACATATGAGGAAAGACCTCAATATGTATATCCTGAAGGAAAGGAGGGAGAGGCGGGGATACGATAGAGACATTCAAGTACCTCAGGGGAATCAACAAGGTCCAGGAGGGCAGCATCTTTCAAAGAGATACAGCAAGAACAAGGGGTCACAAGATGAGGCTAGAGGTGGGGAGACTCGGGGTAATGTGAGGAAGTATTTTTTCACAGAAAGGGTGGTGGATGCATGGAACAGCTTCCCAGTGGAGGTCGTAGAAGCTAAAATGATTGGTGAGTTCAAGAATGCATAGGATAGACAGAAGGCAACCCTAGTGATAGGAAAGAGAGTGTAAGCTGCTGATCATTTAGGATCTGGAGTTTAAGTGGGTAGGGAAATCAGCAGACTAGGTGGGCCAGGCTGTCCTTAACTGTTGTCAAAATTTGTGTTTCTGAGGCGGCGCTGTGCAGCCCAAGCTTGTCAGTCACCAGACTTCCGTGCTCCATATTAACAACTAATTAAAAGCAATAAAAGACTGTACTTTAGTGCGTCAAAGGTTTTGTGGGTGTGATCTAGAAGCGGATACTTTTCCAACTACGATGGGCAACCCTAAAAAAGATAAATCGGTGCCAGAGGGGACAAAAAGTGCTGTGGGAGTTCCTGCCACGAGGTCGGCCCAAGGCAAAGCATCGGAACTTCGAGAGGAGGGAGCGGAGGAAACACTACAGACACTGGGACATAAAATCAACTGCCTCATCCAGATGGTCATCAGGCTAGCAGACAAATTTCACGCTCTAACAGAGTTGTCATCCTTGATCAAAATACAGTTACGCAAGAATTTACCGTAACAGTAGCTCTTCAAGAGAGGCTCTTACAGTAAGTATTCACAAATAGGACTAAGCTGCCAGGCGTCAGGACCCCACGGAAAAATCTCTAGCTAGCAGTCTCTGGCGGGGACCGCACCCATGTCATGTGACCGGCATCAGCCGACGTCAGTATAAAGGGGGTAATCTCGATGCCCGCTCTCCAGTTCTTTCCTGACAAGAGCCAAAGGGCTGACGGGAGAGAAGAGAAGAGAATATGGCCCCATATCTGAAAGAGAAGAAAATGAGGGGATGGAGGGAGGGAAGGTAATACCTACTGCAAGAGTCTCTCTCTGAGATCTACTGTTATGGTAAGTTCTTACATAACTGCACTATCTTACTTCGAGAGGGCTCTTACAGTAGGTATTCACAAACTGAACCGAGTCCCAAGCAGTCTGGAACAGAAAGAAAATGGGAGGAGGAAAAACCATCCACAAAGGCTGAGCTTCTAGATAGGGATCATGAGAGGATTCCCCTGCAGAACACCTAGCCCAAAGCCTGCTCTGTAGTGAGAGGCAGTGTAAAAACTATAATGTTTCGTGAAGGTTTGCGGTTGCACAAATCTCAGCCGCTGACACATTCTTGAAGCAAGCGGCAGAGGCTGTGACCCCTCTAGTGGAGTGGCCTTCAACCTGACCTGGAAGGGTCTTGTAATACTTGTTGTAACAAAAAGTGATACAATTGGCCAACCATTTAGAAAGACACTGCTTGGAAATGGGGTTGCCTTCTCTCTTGTGAGCAAAAGACACAAAGAGTTGGTCTGTTTTCCTGAGATCCTTAGTCCTGTGAGTGTAGTATCTCAGGATTTTATGTACATCCAGAGTATGGAGGAGATACTCCCCCTGACTGGAGTGCTCCGTGAAGAAGGCTGGAAACTTGATGGACTGATTCAGAGTACTTTCAGCCACCACTTTTGGAAGAAATTTAGGATTAGTACACATGGCCACCCTATCCTTGTGGAAAATCAAATAAGGGATTTTACATCAAGGCTTGCAACTCACAAATCCTCTGAGCTGAGGTGATGGCCACTAGAAACAAAGTCTTCCAAGAGAGAAACTTCAGCTCTGCCTCCACTACAGGTTCGAAGGGAGGCAGAGTAATCTTCTTGAGAATGAAGTTCAGGTCCCAAGGAGGAGCAGGGTTGCGGATCGGGGGTCTTAAGTGCAGGACCCCTCGAAGGAAAGCCTTGGACACTTCTAGTTGTGAAAATATCCTGCTCCTGAAAGGGATGTGGTAAGCCAAAATGGCTGCCATATGTACTTTCACTGACTAGTAACTAAGGCCTGAGTTGTACAGGTGCCTAAGGTAGTCCAGAACATTACTGGCTGGACAAGAAAAGGGTTCTATGTTTTTAGAACCCACTCAGATGGTGAAGTGCTTCCACTTCATGGCATAAGTGGACCTGGTGGAAGGCTTTCTGGCCTCCACCAGGATGTCAGCAACTGCAGGGGACACTCCAAAACGAGCTTTAGCTACATCTGAAGGAGCCACACGTGAAGGTGAAGAGACTTGAGGCCTGGATGAACCAGGGTCCCCTTCTCCTGGGTCAGCAAATGTTGCGCCAGTGCTAGAGGAAGAGGAGGTTTCCTGGAAAACTGTTGCAGAAGAAAGAACCAGGCTTGCCTCGGCCAAAAAGGAGCGATGAGGATTATTCTCGCTCTTTCCGACCCGATCTTGTTCAGAACCCTCAGAATCAAAAGTATTGGAGGGCAGGCATAGACAAATCTGTCCTTCCAGCACAGAGACAGCGCATCCTGACAAAAAATGTCTCACCCTGGAATGAGCGAACAAAAGGCAGGAAGTTTGGCACTGTCGGGGGAAACAAAGAGGTCTATTTGAGGAGTCCCCCAGTGCTGGAAGACGTCGTCTAGCTTGACCTGGTAGAGTTCCCACTCGTGAGACTTGGCTGACGAGCGACTTAAGGCGTACACGAGAGAGTTCTCCATCCCCGGCACGTCAAAGGCCATCAGATTAAGGCTGTGCTAGGACATGCAGTGCCAGACTCTCATGGCTTCCCAGCAGAGGGGATAAGAATGAGTTCCCCCCGTTTGTTGAGGTACCAGACAACACACATGTTGTCTGACTGTACGAAAGGTGACTGGGAAGAACTACTGGGAGGAGAGCCTGGAGGGCATGAGGGACTGCCTTCAGCTCGAGGACATTTATATGGAGCCTATGTTCGAACTGAGACCAGCTGCCGTGAGGCTAGAGATGGGCACCCCAACCTGCTCCTGATGAATCCGTCGTCAGGGTCTGGGTGGGAGGGGCGGTACAGAAAGGGGTCCCCAGATTGAAATGTTCTGGAACCATCCACCATTCTAAGTCCCTGACCATAGGGTCGTACACCAGGATTTCGTGATCCAGGTCATCCTGAGACTGGTCCCATTAAGACCGCATGGTCCACTTAGAGATTCTCATGTGGAAACGAGCAAGTGGAATGGTCGGGATGGCAGCCGCTATCAGGTCGAGAAGATGAAGGACCTTCCTGGCTCTGACCCTTTTGAGACTCGATAAAAGCAGAGCTTTTTTTGACAGCGTCTCGGTTCTGCCCAGGGGCAAGAAAGCCTTGCCCAGGGTTGTGTCCAACACTGCCCCTATGAACTGCAGCCATTAGCAAGGGATCAGATGGGACTTGGCAGGGTTGATTGTAATCACCAGGTCAGAGAATACTTGAAGGGTAATGGAAAGGGAGCCCTAAAGTTCCTCCCTGGATGAAGCCGCCAGAAGCCAGTAGGGGAAGACTTAGACCGCCTTAGTACGCTGGATGGCCACCACCAACGCCAGGCATTTAGTAAATACTCAGGGGGCCAGGATAGACCAAAAGGAAGGGCCTTGAACTGGCAGTGGGACCCCTGAAAACAGAAACAGAGGTATATGCGGTGGGAGTGGCAAATGGGGATATGAAGGTAGGCATCCTGCATATCCAGGGTGCATAGCCACAGTCCTGCCTGGAGCATGGGGAGAAGGCTCTGGAGGGAGCGCATTCGAAACCATTTGTACTCCACAAACTGATTAAGGGAGCTAAGGTCAAAATGGGCCTCAGTTCCCCAGCTGTCTTTGGTACTAGGAAGAAGTGAGAACAGTAACCTGTCTCCTGAAGATGGGGGGGGGGGGGGAGACAGGTTCTATTGCCTCTTTTAGCAGAAGCGAGTGGATTTCTTCCAGTACCAACTGCAGATGAGTGTGGGAGTATGAGGAGGGAGGGGTGGTCTGCGAGTTTTTCTTTTGAATGAACTCTATTGAGTGTCCTGCTGCAATCAGCTGGAGCGCCCAGGTGTCTGCCGTTATCCTCTCCCAACCCATCAGATGGGAGAAGAATCTCCCCCCACTGGTTCCTCTGGGCTGGGCAGAGGTAGTGGGAGAGGCAAGGAGTCAGGAGGCGGAGGGCCGAGTAGCGGCTGAGGCCCTGGGAGCTTTCTTGCTTTGGGGGGGGGGCCCTTGGCAGCTGACATGGCTTTGCGTTTGTTGGGACGTCGGGGTTGTGTCTGCTTAGGCCTTTGGCGGTTGGGACACTGAAAGGACCGTTTCTGCCTCTGAGAGAGTTTGTACTTTATCTGAACAGACTTTAATGACAAACCCTTCTCCTGTAATTTGGTGATGATGTCCTTGACATCACCGCCAAACAGCACAGATACTCTGAAGTGAGCATCGTGGATGGCCGACTGCACTTCAGGGGCCAAACCTGACACTCTGAGCCAGGCGTGACGCCGTTAGGATACGGCGAAGGCTGAGCTCTTGCCTGCTGTGTCCACCACGTCATATGTAGCATGAAGCATGTGGCTACTGGCCAAGCATGCGGAGCGGACAAGATCTTCCAGTTCTTGCTTTGTTTGCGAATCTGGGAGAGAGTCCACTTTTTGATTCCATCTGACTAAGGATAGCCTTCTGGTAATCCCCCATGTGGCTGACGTAATTGAGGGCCCTCATGCCCAGAGTGGAGGAAGCGTAGAACTTCTTCCCGTACAGGTCCAGAAGACGGGACTCCTTGTCAGGGAGGGGGGGGGGATGAGCTGAGGTGCTTAGGGCTGGCTGATCGGTCATGTGTGGTGCAAATCATCACCATATCAGCCTTGGGGTGAAGGACAAGAAAATCCTTCCCCTCAGGAGCTTGATATAGCCCGTCAGCCTTCCGAGGAAGGAGGGCTAACAAGGAAGGTTGCTTCCAAATAGTGGAGACAAGTTCCTCATGAGGGTCTATCCAGGGTGGAATCAGGGTGGGAGAAGTCTCCGGGAGGTCCAGATGAGCTGCAAGCTTTTTACGCTGGGGATCTGGCTCCACTGATTTCCACTTACAGGCAGCCTGGATTTTCTTCAACAGCTCCAGAAAGGAAGGGTCTTCTGGAGGGGACTTCCGAGAACCTTGCGGCCTGGGTCCTCTATCTGGAGTGCGGGGCTTGTCCTCTAGATCAGAGCATTTGGAGTCTAAATCTGACTCCAAAGACGACAACGATGGAGGAGGAGGAGCCTCCCTAGGAGGGGGAGGATCGTCCTCTTTAGAGGTTCCCCAGGGGAGCATGTCCTCCCTGGCCCGAGACCCAGAAGGTTCAGATCTGGTGTCAGGCAGAGGTAAGGAAATCTCTACTCACTGACACAATGGGGTCAGACGTCAGGACCGGCATCGATATACGTTTCTCGACCTCTTGGGTAATCTATGTTTTGGCTTCAGCCCATCAGGAGGCCAAGCCCTCCCTCGGGTCCACCTGAGGTTGCAAGGTAGGTGGAGGAGGGGGAAGGAGGAGGTAGGGCTCGGATATGGGTAACCTGGGAACCTGTACGACCACATGCACAGCGAGGTAGTAATACACAATTATCAGAATAATGTAGAAAAATGTTGAAAAAGACATACTTATCCAAAATGGCGAGATAAGCGAGCGTTGTTCTTCAGCGAGGTACTATCACAAGCCAACGGTGGGGAAAGAACAAGAGGGTGGGTGTCGGTACCGCCCCCTTTATACTGACATCAGCTGACACCGGTCACCTGATGTGGGGGTGGTCCCCGCCAGAGAATGCTAGCTAGAGATTTTTCTGTGGGGTCCTGACACCTGGCAGCTTAGTCCTATTTGTGAATACCTACTGCAAGAGCCCTCTCAAAGTAAGATCTACAGATTCCCTCAAAACTACTTCAGCAAAGTCAAATAAGAGAGCCGAGCCCACACCGGGGATGGCAGCAACTTTAAGAAAACATTCTTCTCCAGTTTCGCCTTGAAACCTTGGATAACCAATCACGTTCGGCCAATGTTCGCTTGTTCGGTGTGCCAGAAGGGTGCGAGGAAGTCCACTTATCTCTCTTCTTGTTGGACAAGATGAAACAGCAGCTTGGTGAACCAATGATCAGTCGCCCCATGCAAATCCAAAAGGCATACCGGGTTAAGAGGACAAGATAATTCAGAAACACCTCGGGCCATCGTTATGGTGATGGATGGAGTGGGCAGCAGGGATTTTCTTCTAGCCCTTGCTCGTCAAAAGGGGCCTTTACTGCAGAACGGACAGACTGTGCACAGGTACCCAGACCTGAGTTGTGCCACCAGACAAAAGAAAAAGAGATTTGATGGGGTCAGAGCCATGCTCCTTTCTGCTGAAATACCCCTTGGAGTTGTGTTTCCAGCTCACATGAGAATAGTCCACAAAGGGAAGGTCTTCATTTTCTTGGATCCCGATGATGCCTTAAAATGGACACAAAAGAATGCCACACCACTATCAAGATCTGAAGCACAGCAGGACTCCTCTTCTGAGCAAGAAGACACTTGAACCTACTGTACACTGAAATGTGATTGTCCTTTGATGGGTTAGTAAGGTGGGTAAATGGCATGTCCCCGGGTAAGGTATTGTGAACAAAGTGTTAATAATAACTATTTAGAAGTTATCCTTTCTCTGGTGCTGCCTGCCACATTACTTCTGCTAAGTATTTTTTTTCCTTATGTCAATGTTGGATAAACTTAGTCATTTAAAGTTACAGTTCTTTTAATTGCTTGTTTTCATCTTGTGTAAAGCTATTTGCTGCTCAGGCTATTAAACTGGTTTAGGCACTAATTACAGTACTACCTGACATTATAATTGCATGGAGTAAGTCTCCTTTCCTCTATTATGGAGGTGGAGAAATTTTGGGAACTTCTAAATACGTTTAGTCTCTGGAATTAATCCCATGCAGCTCATGGACTCCGATAAACAGCATTAGAAATGCTTTATTACTTCGGCGATTAGATCTCTCTGGTTCCCCCCACAAAGTCATATCAATATTGCACCAAACTGTTTTACTTGCATGTGTTAAGAGGAGTGGTGTCCTCATTGATAAACTATTGAATGCCTGAAGTTTGAAGTACTACTTGTATGTGGTTTTGCTGTAAAACAATAAAGTAAAAAAAAAAAAAAATCTGTTCCCATATATGGAGCAATGCTTTCCCTGGATCAGCATGCTTACGAAAATAAACTGGCAGGTGGATGGTTTGATTAAGGTCCTGTTCACACTACCACCCGAAAATCCATAATGTTTCCAAACCGGTGCAAATAGGTAACGTTATACTGCATCTACATTACCTGTGAGCCGTTCTGGAAACAGTTGCAATCCGTCCACACACCAGGCTAAGTTTACCATGACGGACAGCTCCCTATCCCACAATGCAGTTCATGCTGCACTGCGGGCAATGCTGGAGCTATACATTCACACATCCACACTGCCACGGGTAAGGTTTCAGGCTAGAAATGTTACCCATTCCGATATCAAGACCACATGAAAACAGGTCGAGATCGGTTTCAAGATCAGTGCTGGTAACATTACAGATGCGGACATGAACCGTTTTTAAAAAGATCTATAATGGTTCAGCTCGACTGTAATCTTACCATACTGGTAGTGTGGACAGGGCCTTAAAGTAAATTCAGAGACCACCTTAGGAAGAAACTTAGGATTAGTACGGAAATGCACAGTGTGCAGCGATGTGGGCAAATCAGAAGTGAGCCACTCAATATGAGCGACTCAATTTGACCGCCCATATGAACAGTGACTGTGAAGGTGTGAACGAGAATCAGGATATAGTGAGTGTAGTAGTGAGCTACATCAGCTGTTGTGGGATATGGGGCTATGTTCTGCCAACCTAGCTGTTTGGTGTAGTGGCTTCGGTGACCACCGCTGAAGCTAGCAGCTGTAGTGGAAAAATATATATGTCTTTCCCTGTTGTCCACTCCCAGTTCATTATATTTAAATTGGGGTGCAGAAACACCCCCAAAAAGGGGATTCTGAATTGGTGTAGCCCCTTGCATAAACATGTAAATAGTATGAAAATAAGCGATTGTCGCTGTCATGCGCGGTTGCTGTTATTACGGTTGCCCTTTTGACAGTGGGTGATTTTTACTTTGCTTTTTTTTGTGGGTGCTATTATACAGTCACCCTTATCACATAAAACGAAATATACCCTTTCTTTATGAACAATCAAATAAGGAGGCTCACACATTAAAGCCTGAAGCTCTGAAATCTTTCAAATAGAAGTAACAGCAACTAAAAATAACGCTTTCCAAGATAGAAAGCATAGGCCACAGGTCGCGGCTGACTCAAAAGGAGCCAAAGTAAGCTTTTCTAACACAAAATTCAGGTCCCAAGCCAGGATGGGACTGCGGACAGGAGGCTTCAAGTGCAGTATGTCTCTCAAAATTGTATGGGCCACCTCCAACTGAGCAACTGTACGACACTCAATAGGTACATGAAAGACTGAAATAGCTGCCAAGTGCACTTTGATAGAAGAGTACTACAAACCTGTATCTGACAAGGACAGCAAATACTCTAGAACCTGACTTATCGGACAGGTAAAGGGAACAAGCTGATGAGAAGCAGCCCACAAAGCAAACCAATTCCACTTCATGGAATACAAGGCCCTGGTGGAACATTTTCTGGTAGCCTCCAGAATATCAGTTACTTATTGGAACACCCCAAACCTAGCAATGGCTATGTCTCCAGGTGCCATGCATGATCCTGGGACAGTAGGCCCTTGCACAGGGGCAGAGGCACTGGTGGTTCCACCACCAATTGCTGCAGTAAGGGGGGCCAGATCTGATGAGGCCAAAGGGGAGCAATAAGTATCAACGTTGCTTCCTCCATCTGGAGCTTGATGAGCACCCTGTGGATTAGAGGAAAGGGAGGAAAGGCATAAAGGAACCTCCTCTTCCAAGAGAGGGACAACACGTATAACCAGAAAACTCCAGGCCCTGGAATGAGTGAGCAGAAAAGTGGCAGTTTCGCGTTGTGTGGGGGACACAAAAAGGTCCAACTCTGGGCGACCCCACCTCTCGAACAGTTCTTCTGCCACCGAGGTCAGCAGCTCCCACTTATGCATTCTGGACTGTGACCTGCTTAGCCTGTCTGCCAAGACATTTTAGATACCTGGAACATGAACTGCTGACAGTTCTAGACCATGTTCTAGAGCCCAATACCAAAACCTTATCACTTCCCTGCTTAGGGGTAGGCGTGAGTTCACCTATTTATTTATTTATGAAGTTATTCAACTTTGGTGACCGGGTAAGTACACTGGAACATGCTGCCTTTTTCAGGCACGACCCAGGTGCAATAGCACGGGCAAGAGCAGAGACACAATAATACCTTAGGTACACTATAACAATATTTACAGTGTTCATTTACATGGCAGTTGTATATTCAAAGGTATACAGTTGTTTACAGTGAGGTTACATAAATACAGACAGAAAGGTGCAACAGCTATCAACCTAATGGGGGGGATCATAAGAAAAAGGTAGGAGAAAAAGGAAGAGTATGCAGTGCAGGAGAGGGGTAATTAGGAGACAGCACTAGGGGTGGGGTGGGTGTGCAGGCATGTACAACAGGGAGAGCAAATAGGAGTAAACTGGGGTGGATGAGGGGAGGAAGAGTAATAAAAGCACTGACATACAATAGATGAGGAGTAATGGGATTTCAGCAGCTTCATGAAGATGGGGAGAGTGGGGGTTTTCCTGATGGGAAGAGGTATTAAGTTCAATTTAGAGGCAGCATGGGAAAAAAAAGGACTGTTAACTCATGTTGGTGTGAGACAGCGGAATAGAAATAATGTTGTTACAGGCAGAGCGAGAGGTGGGGAAACTGACGAGAGAAATCTGCCTATCTAGGTAAGAAGGGGTGCCTGTACGCAGTTTTATTAATTAGTAAGTTTATTTAAATTCTCAGATTACAATACCTGTGAGTCAGAGAGACTGTTACAGAGGTTCCACATCAGACTGAACAGTACAATACAGTGAACTACTATAATTAATATATCTACTACGCTTACATGTTACAGTTACAAAGGTTAATGTGAGACATTTTAGTGAAGACACGACCCACAGGTGCCACAGACGCACCCATATGTGCAATTCAACGGTCTAAAGGGCTAGAAGTAGCAGTCAAGAGGATGACCTTGTCAAGAGAGGAGACTGGAAACGGTCACAAGTATCACATAGCAAGCAATATAAAATGAACAATCTTGGCAATGGCATTGCTGCAATTGGTTCAATCGGTGGGTACCTAGTGGGCCACGGACCAGAGAGCGCGGACAATCAGATGCCTTGACAGAGCAGAGTAAATGGAAACAGTCACAAATGCCACAAAACAAGTGAGATGGGACAAGGTAGAAGGGACAGCCAGCGGTGTCATTCTAGAGACTTTAAACTGATGGGAGCGTAAGTGGGAGGTGCATGGGGGTACAGCTGTCCACAGAGGGACAATTGTATGGCAACAGCTAGGGAATGAAGGAGGAAGATGTGTGCAGGGGTAGTGAGGTGACAGGGAGAGGTCATAATAGGAGGAGGAGAGACAGGGAAAGAAAAACGTAGTGGTGGAGGTGGAGATAAGGGGTAGATGGTGGCAGGAGGGGGGCAAGGGAGACAAGAGCTAAACTTGCTTTGAGATCCGGGGGTAGCCAGTTTAAGGTATTTAGCATTGCACAGTGATGGGTACTACAGCTACAGCCAGAAGCAAATTTGGCGATATTATAAGGTGGTGTTCTTTTGTAAAGCAGATTTGCTGGCTGCATTCATGACGATCGAACCATGGTCTAGTGAGCGGAGATGATTTGCCTGGGTGACTCTGACCACTTGCTTGTTGATGTAATGCATCACACTGATGCTGTCTGTTTGTACGAGCAGAGGTCCCGGGGATAGATGGGTCTAGAAGGCTTGTAGACCTTACAGAAGAGCCTTCATTTCTAGGACATTTATGTGGCGGGTACTCTCCACTCTGTTCCATGTTCCCTGTGTCTGATGGGGGCCCAAATGTGCCCTGAGCCCATCCCCATGGCATCTGTAGTGAGAAATGGCTGGGTTCCATCCACCACAGCAGCACCTTCTGGACAGGAGAGGTTACCAGACATTTCTGACTAAGTTGTCTGTGTGTTGATACCATTGAACCCTTAAGGTCCATTGGGGGATCCTCAAATGCAGTCTGGCCAGTGGTACCTTAATAACGGCTGCTTCCTCCGGCCTAATAGTCTCAGGAATGCCCTGGCTGTGACATATCTGTTGTTGTATACCATTTGAGCCTGTGCAATCAAACGTTCGGCCCTGTCTTGGGGCAGCAAGGCTAAGCCTTGGGCTGTGTCAAAGACTGCTCTTATGTGCTGTAGACACCGACAGGGGGTCAAGACTGATTTCAGCACATTGACCATGAGCCAAACGGGAATCAAACAGCTGCCTGGTCTGTGCTAGAGTTTGGTAAAGCTGCTCTTTGGAGTGGACTTTGAGCAGCCAATAGTCCAGGTACAGGAAGACACACAGCCCTTCTCTCCTGAGGGTTGCTGCCAGTACTGCCAAGCACTTGGTACAAACCCATGGAGCAGATGATAAGCCAAAGGGCAAAAGCCTGAACTTTTGGTGTTCCCTGGAAAATGAATCTAAGGTATTTCTAGGGGGTGGGTCAGATTCTGATATGCAGGTAAGCATTCTGCATGTCCAGGGAACAGATACTGTCCCCTACTTGCAGTAGTGGGAGCAAGCCTTGTAGACTGACCATTCTTAACTTCTTGCATTGAATGAAGAGGTTCAGACCTCTTAGGTCTAGGATGGGCCTCAGATCTCCTACTCTCTGGTAGGGCTTGGGCTGATGCCTTGGCCTTCCTCCAGAGGGTATTCTGGCATGTTATCATACGGGCCTGATTATTTGCAATCCTCAAGCCCAAGGTGGCAGATGTAAAGGTCCTCTTCCCCAAAACATCCAGTCTCCTAGACTCCTTGTCAGGAGAGAGAGGACTAAGATGTTTAGGCCCTTTAAACTGATCATGCGCCACGTTTATTACAAATGAATCAGCCTCAGATTGGCCTGCAAAACAAGGGCTTATCTGAGAGGGCCGGTTACATTTTGTCTGCCTTTCTAGGTATAGCAGATGTCATATTTGGTCTGTGCCAAGCAGGCAGGGTGGCATCCTCCAGGGCAGACAGTAAAGGAGGGCTAATAATAGGTGGGGATTCAGGCAGTTCTAGGAACTCCACCAAATTTATTTTGGTGATGTCCTGCTCTTCAGATTTAAACCCCATAGCAGACTGGAGTTGCTGCATCATGGAGATGAATGAAAGGTCTTCAGGAAGGGACCCAAGTGTATACATTATGGAGTCCTCACTCCCTGTGGAGATGGTGGAGCTGGACCCCTCATAAGAGCTCTCACCGTACTCCTCCTCCTCCTCTTTCTCTTGCATGATGAGGTCAGGGTTATATTCCTGATCCTTGTCGACGGAGTCTATAGACCTAAAAAAAGGAGCAGAAGAGCTGGTCGATGCCCTAGAAGGCAACTGGCATGTCGATCTGAAAGATGTCAGTGCTGGGGCTTGCCAGAGGTGCCCCATCGATGCTGCTCCTGTTGCAGGAGGAGGAGCGGACGAAAGCACCGCATGCATGTCAGCGCTTGCTTGAACTGCACGCATGCTATGTGATGTCAATAGTGGAGACACTATCCCAAATATTGTCGGCAATGAACCAGCCATGTTAGGTCTGGTGGTGTTCACAGCCTGTCCCGACCTGGAGAGGTCAACAGTCTGGGCGGCCGGTGGCATCACCACTGGAGCAGTTAACAGTGCAGAAGCAGTTGTGCTGGGATGGAGGGGTGACCTAGAGCGTACCAGGGAGGTTCTCTTTGCTCCTCCCCCAGTGCTTGTGCTTATGTTGTCTGGAAGTTTTCTCCCTGGACTTCGACGAAAGGGAGCCCAAGGAGTGGGCCGGCGACATGGTAGAGATTTTTGCCTGGAACTCTTTCTCCTTCCTGGCTACCTGCTGTTTCAACAGGTAAGTCTCTAAGGCATTCTTTCTGCGTTGCCAGGTAGCAGTGCTAAATTTAAGGCAAATCTGGCAGGCCTTCACATTATGGGTTGCGCTGAGGCAGGACACGCAGACATCATGCGAGTCGCCTAAGTAAATATTTTCACCGCATTCACAGTACCTTAAGAGCTTAGCAGGTTCTTTAGAGAACACACATGACATCAGGTATCACTTACAAAAAGTGACAGCGAACTAGGGAGAGAAATACAATGAACAGCGGTAGACTATAGTGGCGGCATCTCCTTACAGACTCCAGCAAGTATGGACAACGGCAGGAAAAGAACTGAGGAAGGAAGGGGCTGCCCATGTTTATATGGGAGTGCCGATAGACGATGTCATGGGCGGCCCCTAGCGGACTGCTTGAAAAAAGTTTTCGTGTGGTCATAGTGCCTGGCAGCTACAGTTTCATAGGTATGGCCTGATGAAAGTGATATCCTCCAACATCTCAAAGTGCTTGTGTATTTAAAATAACTAAACCCACCATCAATTAAAATCTTAAACCTATACAGACCCCTATCTAGTCCCTCTTTTCTCTTGCGACCCGCAAAAGACTTGTCCAAGCAACATTCCTTCCCTTGCTTGACTACGGAGACATTATCTTTATCTCCTCCCCAACCTTGAGCCTATCTAAACTGGACGTACTCTATCACCGTGCTCTTCGCTTCATTACTAACGCTGCGTACAGGACCCACCACTGTGATCTTTATGCAGCAGTTGGGTGGACCTCTCTTGCCACCAGAAGCCTCCTGCATGCTGGAATTTGGACCTCAAATTACTACTCCACAAACTGCCTGTCTATTTAACGCCTCTCATACACATCTCATAGCCTACTCCCTAAGGAAATCCAACCTTATCCTACTAGATGTTCCCAGGACACGTACCACAGCTGGCCAAAGAGCTGTCTCATACGCCTCCCAAACATTTGGAATCAACTACAAGCCATGCTGAAGCTAACCAGCATCGTATCGATTAACTCCTACAAAACACTAGCTATCTCTAAATTAAAAGACATATGTAGGTGCTACTAGGCCCCAACAAAGTCAACTTCCTAGGTACCAACTGGCCCTCTACTTATTAAGCTGAAATGTATCGCATAATTTAGGGCAAGGTTAAAGCCAGAATGTACTGCATATGTAGCATAAGGACTTCTATTGTGTATACCTCTTGTAGTATATATATATTTTTTTTGTTGTTCTACATTTTATATCTCCTGTCTATGTAATTGTGAACTGTATGTGTATGTGCCTCAGGACCTCCTTGTGAATGAGCTTGCTCAAGGGAGTCTTTCCTGCAATAAACTTGAACTTGAACTATTTAGATATTTTGCTGCTGTTATTTTTAATTTAGTTTTAAGGTACCATACAAAAACAGCAGTATAAAGGAGATCTAGCAGCTCACAATTCATTTATTAACCAATTAATGTTCCTGTTTCATTTATCAAGTAGCATACTTTAGATCTCAAATCACCTAACTCACATTTTCAAACAAATACCTTGCCCTTACTTCCCATCTATTTTAATTACACATGTACTTTTGGAAGGGCAATGGCAAGCTATAACTGATATCCCTAAATCCCCTATAGACTTATAAGATTTCTGTTAAAGCTTATCGGTCTCTAGGTGCAGCAATCAAAAATACCAGATCTTATCATCCATTTCTACAGCAACTTAATTTTAAAAAGGGAAGCCTTCTGGAGTTTTACTCTGCAGGCTATGAAGGCTCCAGGACTTAACACTTCCTTAATGGCCTTAAAGAAAGTAAATAAGCTGGTTCTGGTTTGTAATTGGTTAATGCAGGCCTCCGTTTGGTCACCAAATAATGAATATCCCTCAAAGGAGAAATCCGTGGCCTTGTTTTAATTATCCTGGGAAAGGATGGTAGTGCTCAGCCAGAAAAACCTTCTTAAGAAAAATTAGTATCCACCTCAGTGTGGAAACTATATTTTGTGCTGTGGCATCCAGTGCTCATCTTGCTGTTGCAATCAGGCCCTGTGCCAAACCATCTTCTGCTCTTTCTGCCAGTGCCAGAACTGTGTTCCAAAGTGCCTTCTGATACTGTGCTATATGTGCTGAATAAGCTGCCTGCCTGTTAAATAGGGAAGCTGCTGTATAAACCTTTTTTTTTGCTATAGTATCCAGTTGTTTAGTCTTTTTCAGGGGCTGCACAGACAGAGTGAGTTTTGCTCTCTCACAAGCAGCAGCCTAGACCACCGCATGATTATCAGGATGGCCATACAGATATCCCATGCCCAGCATGTTCACCTGGTATGTTCTCTCAATTTTTTTTGTCGATGGCTACAGCTGAAGTTGGTGCAGCCATGATTTTTGCTATGGCCTTTTTAAGTGGCTTAAAGGAGAATAGTGCTGAACATGTATGTCATTTTTCCCAGAAGTATTTTTAACATACTGCATCCCATTCCATTATTGTTCAGTCTTTATTGGCCTTTTACTTAACTAATTTGGTGTTTTTGATTCATACACTGGTGGTATGAGCCATTTTAGAACTGTGTGATGTAGTTTAAGTCCCACTTGGACCACAGAGTTCTAAGTAGAACACAAACGCATTGTGAAAAAATGTAAGTTCTCGAACAAGGACATAAAGTACATTACAGAGTTCTAAAATGGTACTGCCCACCAGAGTGTAAAGCACAAACACTGCATTTACCAAATGGACCAAAAACAGAACGTGAACCAGTATTATAAATGCAAGTCAGACCCTCATCCAGGGTCCACATTGTGGCCGTTTGTGTTTGTCTGTAGCTAAGTTTTTTGGGATTTACAAGATTTTATGCTTGGAGTAACTACACCATTCTTGCTCACTACATCTGTGAAGGTCTCCTGGACTGGATTTCTGCAAAACATCACCACAAGGTATTTGCATTTTTAGTTTAAAATCTTTTTGGAAGCTATCCCAAGCAAAACTGAAATCAAGCAACTAGGTCTGACAAACTCCAGTGACTCTGGGTCCTGCGCAAATCCACATTTTTGTCTGGCTTGCTCCTAAGGGATCTATTTGTGTGCTTTCAAACAACCTCTTTAAATAAAAAAGGAAGCACAAGGACAAAAGGATTTCACATCCTGCACTTGTACTTGAGTAGGTGTGCCCCAGGCTATCAATGTAATGGGGCTGGGGAGTGTATGCCTGCAAGGTCTTGCATAGCCAAAGCCTCTTGTCAATCCCTGCCTAGCTGTGAACCTGGGTGACCTCTGTCATGAGTTGTACCAATGTTGTACCAACAGTCACACCATGTCTGACAGCTGTCTAGGGGTTGCCCTCGTAACTTTTCTTGTCCTACTTTGCCTTGAAAGGATTACACTATCTTTATGGAATGAGGATCGCTCAAATAAATCTAGGACCGAGCACTATGATTTTACTTTCTCCAACCTTATTGTTTATAATACAAGGATACTACAAACTAATCTTCTTCTCTACCAAAAGGGCTGTCCCTACCGTTCTCTCTATATGTTTAGGAAACTTCGGAACAAGTCTGCGTTATCCCATCCTTTTTTAAACGTGGGGCTGTGGTTCCTTGTCATCATTGCCATTCTGCTATCTGGGGATATAGAGACAAATCCTGGGCCACTAGATGCTTACTTCTCAGCAGATGACATACATAGTATGTCCAAAGAGGGGCTGTTAATTGCACACTTGAATATAAGAAGTTTGATGTGTCACTTCGTGGAACTGAAGTCATGGGTCAAACTGTACAATCCTGATATCCTCTGTCTCACCGAGACCTGGCTAAAACCATCGGTTACTGACTCCCTCTGCTCCCTGCCAAATTACTCTATTATTTGAAGGGACAAGATATCGAACAAACGTGGTGGTGGAGTTGCTCTGTACTACAAAAATAATCTGACCATCTCTCTTCTCGCTATCCCAGATGTTCAATCGGTATGTGAATACTTGCATGCTACCCTTGCGTTAGGAGCCAAGAAACTGCCTGTTATCTGTGCATATAACCCCCAGCAGGAGGGATTGCAGGTCTAGAGTACCTGTTGGAAAATACCTCTCAGAATTTTAATCATAATGAGGTTGTCATCTTAGGGGACCTAAACTTAAACTGGCTTGGAGCAGCTCTCAGTTCTCTCAGTTCTCTTCAATCTCTGACTCATAGCTACAACCTGCATCAGATGGTAACAGTGCCGACTAGAAGTCTGTCTGCATCACCACTAGGCACACTATTGGACTGGATGCTGGTAAACCGGATCGAACACATCTCAGCTGCTGGTACTCTTGCTGATGCCTTAACTGACCACTCTCCTACTTTCTGCATCCTGCCCTTGGGGGCACCTCCTTCTCCTCCACCATGTCTCATCACTCTCACAAACTTTGCTCACCTAGACCAAGAGGTGTTTCTGTATGACGTCTCCAGAATTGATTGGTCAGAGATCTAGCTATCACACTGTTCTCAGGATGCTCTTAACCTCCTCATCACTAAATTCCTTACAGTTCAATGTAAACATGCCCCAAAGATCACCTGGAGAGTGAGAGGTAAACAAACAAGATGGCTAAACAAAGACTTGCTCAAAAGTTTGCACCTTAGAGATAAACTCTGGAAGCGCTACAAAACATCAGGTCAGCAAACAGATTTCAATGCTTACGGTACGCTACGGAATTCATGTAAAAGACAAGTCAGAGCTGCTAAGAGCAAGTACTGTAAAGACCTACTGATTAACTCGGCCAATGATCCCAGAAAATTCTAGTCACACATCAAATCATTCCTAGAATCCTCACAGTGAACTACCCCTGGTTATATACTGATAAATGATGTGCATTGCAATGACTCACAAACCATAGCTAATTCTTTCAACCTGCATTTCTCTGATCTCTCCCAATATAACTCTTCCTTCGATCCCACTGCAGTGTCCTCCCACTTCTCATGAGGAACCTGTCTGGATAATATGGAAGTGTTGCCCCCTGTGCCTCCTTATACTCCTCCATTCTATTTTAAGGCTATGTCTAGAAAGGAAGTCTTGCAGCTCCTGAGGTCCATCTCTGATCATACCAGCTCTGGCTCAGACTCCCTGGAACCCCGCCTCTTGAAACTTGCAGCTCCCCTTATTGCATTACCGCTGGCCAAAATGTATATGTCATCACTTTCAGGTGGAATGGTCCCTGACCTCTGGAAAGCTGCTCGGATCATGCCTGTACTTAAAAAAGGGGATTCTAAGGTTGTCATAAACTACAGAGCAATTGCCATACTCTCAGTACTGAGCAAAATCCTGGAGAAAACTGTCGCAACTCAGACAACTGACTATCTACTTAAGCTCAGTCTATTCTCGGATACCCAACATGACTTCAGGAAAGGACATAGCACAACGACTGCACTCCTTAAATTCACTACAGACACTCTTTCAAAAATGGATAATTGGCAAACTGACTGGGGCTGTCTTTATAGACCTCACAAAGGCTTTTGACCTTGTTGATCACACGTTGCTTCTCTCCTTGCTTTGACACCTGCATTTCTCCTCCTCTGTTGTTGACTGGTATGAAAGCTACCTGACAAATGGAACTCAAGTGGTGAAATTTAATTCCTCTCTATCGAACAGTACCACCATTAACATTGGTGTACCTCAGAGTTCCATCCTAGGGCCCTTCCTATTCTCTCTTTATACAAATAACATTGGAGCTGCTCTAAAATCCTGCTCTGCTATTCTATATGCTGATGATCTTGTCATCTATGCAAGTTCAACTAATATAGACACTATCAATACAACCCTTTCCTCTGACTTTAACAATATCCAAAACTGGCTACATGACCACAAACTGGCTCTCAACACTAGCAAAACTAAAGCCATGCTACCTGGATTGGCCCCGAAGCTCCGGGCTTGCACAGCAGCACGGATGGTGCAGGACTTAGAAGGTCAATTACTGGAACGTGTGATCTCTTTCAAGTACCTGGGCATCCTGCTAGATCAATCTCTTGATCTTAATCTTCATGTACAGTCTGTTTGTCAAGCTGTCAACTCCAAACTGGGTGTTGCATATAAGACTAGCTATATGCTCATGCCATTGGCTAAAATGGCCATTGCGAGGGGGATTCTGCTCTTCACCCTAACCTATGGGGCTCCCTTATTTGGGCTGCTCATAAAACTGACCTACTCAGATGGGATATTACATATAACAACATATGTCGCTATGCCTCTTCTGCTCCTCGGCTTAAACACCACTGTCAACTTTATAATGATCTTGGTTGGCTCTCTCCGTTAGCTAGTAAGAAATACTACCTTGGCTCTCTTATTGATTAGATAATTCAAAATCAAACCCCTAGGTGTCTTGCAGCTATGCTTGTTCCTCAGGATACACTCCATGGTCTACGATCAGCTGATAAATCCTTTCTGAATTTGCCGAGGTGCCACACTAGGAAAGGAATTGTTGCATTTGAGCATGCGGCTCCACAGCTGTGGAATTCCCTTCCCCTCGACATTAGACTTTCTAGCTCCCACACATGCTTTAAAAGAAAACTGCATTTGAATCTGCTGATTGCTGATACCTGTTCCTGCTTTCACCCTACCTAATGACTGATGTCTCTGGCCATGCAATAGTATTTCCTCACCTCTATATAACCCTCTTACTGCCTCAGCCTGTCTTGGCTCCCTTTCCCTGCCCACATACAATTTTGCACTGCAGACATCTCCCTTACACTTACATACACTCATATAATCTAATTTCATGGCTTGCTCCCCTCTTCCTCACTTACCGACCTCTTCCTTAATGACACCTCCTGCTCTCAATGGTTATTTCTTCCTTTTGTATTACCTGTTTGTGTGTACCTTGTTCTGTTCATATGATATGTCACCTGATAATTTATTGTCCAAAGTCCTCTCTATTCATTACATAGGTAGGCACCTATGAACTTATGAATGGTCTACTCTGTATGTCTCTGATATATTGTATCCATTTTAACTCACTGTATGTAAAGCGCTTTACTTTGTATGTTCTGATACATTGTATCTTCTTTAACTAATTGTATGTAAAGCACTTATAAATTGTTATCCTGTTAAGTTTCTGCATGTCTGTACTCTCCTGAGTCGTGCCTGAAAATAGTCATTTTATGGCTAGTTACCCGGTTAACAAAAGCTAAATAAATAAAATAAAAACTTCTTCAGAAAACACAGACTTACAGATTCAAGGCAGTTGTCGTTTGAGTATGGGAAGAAGAAATTTCTTCATACTTACTGTAATTACCTTTCCTGTTACCTCAAACATTGTCAATCGAATTCAATACTAAAGAGTTATGTGCACCCCTACTAGGAGAAATGGTACAGCCCAAGGCTGTAATTAGGATAGAATTCCAGACACCTGAACATTCCAGACAGTAGTAACACTTCAGTCACTATTGTCCACGCACTGCCTCTAAACATGGAAAAAATATAAGATCATACAGGTTGTCTAGACATGAGACCACACAAATCAGCTGTCTACATAGATAGGACTATAGCCAGAATAAAATGCAGTAAACAGTTGCCTACCTTGTCAGATGACGGAGGTAATGGATCAAGGTTCATCTTCCAATTCTCTAATGTCTTGGAAGGTCCCACAGCATCGAATCAACTAGAACAGACTTGTCAAAGGAATTAACGTAATCAGATAACACTGGGAAAACTATTGCACAGTGTAAGCACTCAGCCATAACAAAGGAGGAACCCTTGGTTGTCATCAAATTCGAACCTGTTAAATCTACGTGCTAGTAACCAATATTCTAATGTGGAATTGCTCTTTTTTTTTTGCATATCTATATAAATACAAGTGCAGCAGGTAAATTAGAGAGGGATGTCCAGACTTGCAATCAGAGTTTACGACATAACAATGAATAATACTCCAGTGCTAGCATATCGCACAATATCCTCATGCAGGAACAAGGCTCTTGGGTGAGCCCCATTGACAATGTAGGAGCTAACAGAAAAGGAAATTATGGTAGGTATGAAGAAATTTCTTCTTTCTGTAGTGCTCCACATTTTCAATGGGATTCAATACTGACAGGTTTTAAGAAGCAGTACCCATGAAAAAGTGGATGAGGGAGAACATTATCTCACATATCAACCACGTAAAGGACAGGAATTTACATGCAAAATTCTGTGACCAAGGGATGCATCAGCAGAACTTTGAGCATCCAATTTGTAGTGCCTTGTGAATGTGTGGACGGAGGACCACATTGCTGCCTTGCACAATCCTAAGACAGATGCCTCGCTTCTCTCTGCCCAGGAGGTGGCCATTGCCCTGGTGAGAGCCGGAGACCTCTTTTCTGTGACATAAGCCTTGGCAATGCAGATCCTCACCCACCTAGTTAGGGCGGACTTGGAGGCTTTTTGTTCCTTTCTGGCTGTTTCGAAAAGAACGAACAACCTATCCGATTTCTGGAACTCTACAGTCCATCTAAAGTATATCCTAACAGCCCATCACAAATCTAACTTGTGCAGCTCCTTTTCCTTTGAGTGAGTAGGCTGCAGACAGAAAGATGTGAGATAAATGTCTTGGTTCACATGGATGGCTGAGTGGACCTTTGGAAGGAAAGACAGAATTGTTCTGAGCACCACCTTCTCCTTCTTCATGACAAGGTAAGCTTATTTCTAGGACAAAGCCTGGAGCTCACCAGTCCTCCTGGCTGAGCAGGAAGCAACTAAAAAACACTATTTGGAAGACAGTACGTCCAACGATGCTGATGAAAGCGGTTTGAAAGGCTCCTTACAAAGAGCGTTCAGAACCTGATTCAAATCCCATGGAGGAACAGGGGATCAAAACAGAGATTGACTCATATCGACAGCCTGCAGAAAACAAATAACCTTGTGGTTAGTCCCGAAGGATGATCCCAAGGACGCTCCAAGGGCTGACACCTGATCTTTGAAGGTGCTCAATGCCAAACTTTTCTCCACTCCTTTCTGCAGAAAATCCAAATCTGCAGAACCATGGCCTAAGAAGGTCAGATATTTTTACCACTGGCCCAAGCTGAAAAAGTGGCCAATACGCGAGCATAAGCTGCTGATGTGGAAATCTTCCTGGCAGCCATCAGGGTGTCCACTACCTTCTTAGAGAAGCCCTGTTTTAGGAATTTCCTCCTTTCATGAGCCAGGCCACGAGCTGCATCGCTCCCGGATTTTGATGCAGAATGGGGCCTTGGAAGAGAAGGTCCTCTCCGCACCAGAAGGTGAAATGGTGCATGTTGAGCTAGGTTTACCAAGCCCAAGAACCATGTCTTTCTGGGCCACTCCAGAGCCATCAGAAGAAAGCCTCCTCTTATTTTGCGAATGACCTTGGGGAGGAGGAGCAGCAGCAGGAGGGAAGACATAAGCTCTGCCAAAATTCCATGCTTGTGACAAGGCATCCTTTTCTTCCACCTGTCGACACTGGTAGCAGCTGAAGAACCATTTTTCTTCAGCATTCTGGCTGAAGGCAAACAGGTTGATCTGTGGACAACTGAATCTTTGGCACAGAAGGTCAAATACCTCTGGGTTCAACATCCATTCCCTTGGATGGACACTCGTGGCTTAGCTAATAGGCCTGAATGTTCAACTCCCCCACTACGTGAACTTCTGACAGAGAGAGAAGGTTCTCCTCTGCCCACAGCAGGAAATCGGTGACTTCCTTTAGCATCTCTCTGCTCTGTCTCCTCTTAATTGTTTATGTACGCCACTGTGACAGCGTTTGCCTGACCTTATTTTCATAGCTTTTGACTGCATCTGACTTTGAAAATGAAGGAGAGTGAGGTATACAGCCCTCATCTCCAGAATATTTGTGTGTAGGTGCTGTTCCTGCGCTGCTCAAGTCCCCGGAATGGGAATATGGTCCAGCACTGCCCCTCAACCCGACAGTCTGGCATCAGTTGTCAAAATCAACTCTGGGAGAACTTCCAAGGGAGATCTCTTGCTCAGATCATCCAAACTCACCCACCAACTCAGAGACTGCCGCAGGGGTGGTGAAACTGGGATTGTGGCCTAATAGACCTCTGAGACTGGATTGGACAGCAACTCGATCTGTAGGGTCCGCATGTGAAGGCGAGTCCATAGCAGCAGTTCTATTGTCACTGTCATGAGGCCCAGAATCCACAGAAGGCTGTAAGCTGAAGCTGAAGCCGACGATTGGCTCCTCAGCCGCTGAACCACTCTCAACAGGGTCTCCTTCCTGGCTGGTGAGAGGAAAACCTTCGCCTTGTCCATCTTGAACACCACTCCCAGGTGCTCCAGTGTCTGCGACAGCTCGAGAGACCTTTTCTCCTGATTCACCAGTCAGCTGTGGTACTCCAAAACCTCCACAGTCCTGGTCTCCAACTTTCTCACCAATGTTGCAGACCGCACTCGAACGAGCAGATCGTCCAGGCAGAGACAGGCATGATGTCCCTCCTGCCAGAGCTGAGCTCCCAGGACACGAGCACATTTGAGAAAACCCTGGGGGCTGTTGCCAACCCAAATGGGAGTACCTGTACTGAAAATGCTGTACCAGGATCATGAAACTGAGGAGCCTCTGATGAGACTGCTAGATGGGAATGTGCAAATACACATCCCTCAGATCTATGGATGCTAGCCAATCCCCTGGCTGAACAGCCTGGATGATTGAACATAAAGACTCCATCTTGAAGGTCGTGTGGCAAACAAATTTCTTTAGGTGTTTCAGATCCAGTATAGGCCTGAACCCACCCCCACCTCGACTTATTGGGAATTACAAAATGAATCAAAGAGAATCCCAGGCCTTGCTCGTTGGGAGGCACCAGAATGATTGCCCTGATCTGTGTGAGGTGGTCCAGTGTTTGCAACATGGCTTGTCTCTTCATGGGGTCCTTTGGTACCGGGGACGGCAGAAAATGCCCCTTTGAGGGTATGGTTGAGAACTCTACAGCATAACGTAAAGCCAGAATTTCCAGAACCAAGCATCCGATGTTATCTGGTCCACCTTGAGTAAAAATTGTGCAGTCTTCCACCAAAGGAAGGGAGGCAGAGATGGGCCCGTGTACCTTCACTGTGAGGTGCCTGCTTTTTGCCCTGGGCCTCTGTTGCATTTTTGGGCAAGGGCTCCTCTGCTACTATTGTTCCTGAAACCATAATAGGATCCTTTATTCCTTAGGCTCCCACAGTTCTGAAAAGGAAGAAAACTCCCTCGATACTGCCTTTGTTGGCTGCCTCCCTGACCTTTTGAAGTTGTACAGGCCTTTTGCGGCTGTTTTGACACTGGAAGGTATCCCTTTTTATCCTGGATATGCTCCAAAATATCACCCAGGCCAGAACCAAATAACAAGCCTTCCTCAAATGCTAAGTTAAACATCTTGGCCTTCGAAGCCTGATCAGTGACCCAATGCCGAAGCCACATGCTTCGCACAGTGGAAGTGGAGCAAGCCAGCATGCACAAGTTCTCCACTGTGGTATCCCCTAAGAAGGTGGAGGCCATGGATAACAACTGCAAAATGCTCACCCTCTCCGAATCTGGGGAACGAAGCTGCCCAGGGTCATAACCCATAAGTTTAAGGCTCTGGCAACAATAAAGGAGGCATAGGAGGTGCGAAGGATTGCGCCATTGGAGGCGATGGCTCTTCTGCATGAAGCATCCACTCACTTATTGCTTGACTCCACTAAGACCAAGGACACTTCAATAAGAACAGTAGTGTGCTTGACTGAATTATATATAGCCTTATCCACCAGAGACGGTGTTTTCCACTTGCAGGTATTTTCATCCAAAAAAAGGGAAACACCGTACTTTAGGTCTCAGTAGATATTTTCTTTGGTTTGCACCTGCCCATTCTTGCTCAATAATCTGGTCACAGTGAATAAATAAGGAAAACACTTTGGAGCAGAGGAGGACACAAACAGGATAGGGTTTACATCCAATACCTCCAAGGATTGCACCTCCTTCAGCTGCAGTGTTCTATAAGCCTCAGTTATCAGACAGGACAAAGATCTGGTATCAAACAGAGGAGGGATAGGAATCCTCATCGGCTCTGTCCACTCCCTTTCCTCCTCCTCAGAGTGTTTCTTCCTCATCATCCTTAAAGGTGACCTGTAAAGAAATACTGCAGCCCGCTCCCATTCCCACATACCTTAAAATGCTGCTGCGGGAGTCTGGGGCTGCAGTGAGCTTAATTTTTAATCCAGTGTGTTTTTGTAATATAATGCGAAAGCTTCCAAACATCAGGAGCCACTTGGAGTTCCCCATCTGACGGGCGCAGAGAGTCATGGGGATTACACCTGTTTAGTGAGCGTCGCTACCACCACTGCTCTTCTTATAGTAGCTGTGGCGGTACTTTATTATACTTAATGTGTAATCCCCATGACTCTCTGCGCCGGCTTAGTATGGGAAACCTCGCGCGCCCATGTTCGGCTGAAAGTTTCGCATTATATTACAAAACACACTGGATTAAAATTAAGCTCACTGCAGCCCCAGACTCCCGCAGCAGCATTTTAAGGTATGTGGGAATGGGAGCGGGCTGCAGTATTTCTTTACCGGTCACCTTTAAGTAACTTCTTTGGGTCAGGATTAGCCCCAAGATCCCAGATATCCTCATCTTGACCCTCTATATGGCTTGGGTCAGTGTCTGCCTGCCTGCTGACCCACGCTAGCAGCCCTGCCTGCTGACCCATGCTAGCAGCCTTGTCCTGCTCTGGCACACTTGGATGTGCCTGTGTGGGCCCCCTCTGATGTGATGGGCCCGGTTTGGGGTCTGGTGTGTCTGATGGTACGTCCTGCGGGACGTCAGGGCCCAAAAGCTCTCCTAAGAGAAACCACAAAGATATATGCAATTCCGCTTTGCCACTGCCTGCTGGTACACCAGGTGCACCCCCAACTCAGAATGCCAATTGGAGGAAACCGTAAGATACAGATTAGCATGAGTAACACAATAGGTAGTATGAACCCAGAGGAGAGTGTCACATTACCGGTTTGCAGGTCTTGCATCTTTTTAAAATTAGAGATCTCCGATAAGCCATGCTGCCAAAAAGAAAATAGCCCTGCAGGTGCCAAAGTTAAAAACTGAGGTGTTCCTAATACTAACTATAGAGGATTACTGCAGCAATCACCATCTCCGATTGTGGGGAAAAGGCAAAGAGCAGAAAAGAACACTCCTGCCAGCTAAGCCGGCTGCCAGGAGACTGAACGTGTATGGCCAGTTGGGCTGAAAGCAAATGCAAAACAAGGCCGCTGTGTCTAGCATTACAGAAGTACAGGCGCTCTCTCCAAAGTGCACGTGTTACGTCACGATGCCATGCATGATGCTGGCATGTTGGAGGGGTGCGAGAAGCATGCTGAAGTTGTAGAAAACCTCTGAAAAAAAGGGGCTTGAGCCCAACAGATGGGGCAAGAAAAAGAAAAAAAATTGGGAAGCCATGTGGCTCAATGGAGTCGAATAAAACTACCATACAGTCTGCAGCAAAGAAATGCCCCACAAAAACATTGAAGAGACTGATCTTTTCCAGAGTCTAAGAGCTTAATCCTTCCATCAGGCTTCTTTTTTTTTGTTTTGTACTTCCAACTGCAGATAAAAATTAAAGGGGAAATAGAAACATAAAAAACATAGAAGTTATCAGCAGATAGGAATCTCTTGGCCCACCTAGTCTGCCCAGTTTTCCTTGCCTACTGTGCCTGACAGACCCTACTCGATCTCTGGTCGTCTCTTCCCCTTGCCTTACTACCAAGGTCCCCTTGTATCTGTCCCATGCATGGTTGAATCCTGTCACCATTTTGGCACCCATCTCCTCCCCTGGAAGGCTGTCCCAGGTGTCCTCAACCTCTCTGTGAAGAAGTATCTTCTCACATTTCCTCTGAGCCCCCCAAACTTCAAAGCATGACCCCTTGTCCTCAAGATTCTTTTTTCTATGGAAAATGCTACCTTCCTGTACGTTATTAATAGCTGTTAGGTATCTGAATGTTTCTCTAGTATTCCCCCCTTTTTCGCCTCTCTTCCAGAGAGTACATGTTCAGTACCTTGAGTCTTTCCTCGTAGGGCTTTTGATGCAGGTCCTGCACCATTTTGGTAGCACTCTTTCTTCTGCCTCCACCTTATCAATGTCCTTCCGGAGGTGGGGGTGGGGCCTCCAGAACTGGACACAGTACTCAAAGTTGGATTTTACCAGTGATCTGTACAGGGGTAATATTACCTCCTTCTTCCTACTGGTGGTACCCCTCCCTATGTGCCTGAGCATCCTGCTAGCCTTCCCCATTGCCTTATCACACTTTGGCTACCTTCAGGTCATCAGAAATGATTATCCCCAGGTCCTTTGACTGTTTGTTGGTGGCCAGTGCTTCACCTCCTAATTGGTACATAGCCCCTGGGTTTCTGTGCCCCAAGTGCATGATTCTGCACTTTTGTGCACTGAAACCCAGCTGCCAAACCCTTGACCATTCTTCCAACTTTTTCAAATCATCCCTCATCCCCCACCCCCGGTGTGTCTACTCTGTTGCAGGTTTTTGTGTCATCTGTGAACAGGCGTACTTTCCCTTCTAGCCCTTCCACAACGTCGCTAATAAAGACACTGAAGAGGACCAGGCCTAGTGCTTACCCCTGAAGCACCCCACTGGTTACCTTGTCTTCTCCAGAGTGGACACCATTTACTACCACCCTCTGACTCCTGTAGCTTAACCAACTTCTTACCCAGTGTATAACTTTTTGACCCACTTCCCTTTGTCCCTTCAAAGTGGGGCCAAATTAAAGTGGAAATGTCCCTTCAAAAAACAAAGTTCAAAAGGAACACCTGCCAGAAAAGAGGGAAACCCCATGGAACGCCCTAATTCAGAACACCAATGAAAAACAGGTACTTACCTTAGGTACTTTTTTTATACAGAAAATCAGAGACCTGCTAACATATACACCCCTAAACTATGTAGCAGATGTGGTCCCCCATTCCAAGAACAGGCAGTGGAAATGGTAAAAGAGCAGGTTAGACAATTTGAAAGCCGCAGCTTAACAGACACAATTTTAATTTAAGGGTGCTCCCTCTCACCAGGTAGCCCCAATCTGCTATGCAGAACTGCAGCCCCAAAAGCGATTTTCTGTTCAGAGAAGCTTTTCAGATGTTTCCCTTTCAATGGCACAGCAAACACTGGAGAGTTGCTGCTGTCCAGAATGTTCAGGTGTCCATGATTCTATCCTGATTACAACCTTGAGCTGTGCCATTTCCCCTAGTAGGGGTGCACATAACCAATCAGTATTGAATCCCGTTGACAATGTGGAGTGCTATAGAAAGTAACATCCTTCTTGGTGAGTTACTCCCAGAATGTCCATAAAAACAGCATCCTCTTCTTCCTCCTGTTTCTAGTGCGTATCAACCATTTGTCTGACAGATGAGGAATGGATGAATGATCCTCAATTTGTCTTGGAGGAGGCTTGAAGTTTTGCTCAGGTGTACCCCCTAACATGGAGTTAGAGGGTACATCGGAGCAAAATTTCGAGTCACGTTCCTCCATATACACATAATATTCTTCCACCTCCTCCGCAGGCAGAAAGCTTGGGGCCTAAGCCTGCAAAGGCGGATGGACAGGTATATTACTGACATGAGAGTCACATGATGCCAACTCTGTAGGAGCATTCGGATCCTTCACCTCCAGCTTCCCGTCGGCATAAAACTTCATATTTTATAAATTTGGGAGGTACTAGCGATTTCATTTCAGTTTTATTAGAACTATTAAGTTAATCGTTCATTTATTGTGACATTCTGGCCGTATATGGAGATAGACATGAAGAAAAATACGCCCCGACATACACCGCCAGTCTCACCGGCGAAGGCCCAACCGAAAAAACCGAGAGTCGCAACGGAAGATGAATGCCCCGAAAATAGCACCTCTGCCTCGGAAAACGAACCCCTGACACTCGCTCAGTTCCTGGCAGAATTTAAACCTTTTCGGGCTGAATTGGGCATGGTAACCGAGGAATTGAAAGCTGTCACCTCGGCTTTGGAAGACTTATCAAGACGCACAGGAGACACTGAAGCAAAGGTCTCCTCTTTAGAGAAAAAGATTTCGCAACAGGATCTGGATGTAATAAACTTAAGACAGAAAGTTTCCAGGATGGAAGCAAAGCTCGAGGATCTTGAGGGTCGGAGTCGGAGGAACAATTTGGTTATTATTGGCCTCCCGGAGCGGAGGAAGGAACCGACCCGACCCTTTTCACCCAATGCCTTTTCCATGATCTAGTAGGCCCGACGCCCTCGGGATAAGTTTATAATTGAGCGGCGATCGGGCTTTAAGAGCAATGCCAGCGCCGGTGCCCCCACGTGTCTTCATTGTCCGTTTCCTAAATTATCAGGAGCGTCAGTTTGTTTTATTGAAGGCAAAAGAAAGCAAGGAACTGAAGTGGAAAGGACCTCCATCAGAATTACTCAGGACTTACCAGTAACAGTGAGGCAGAGACGGGCAGAATATCACCCGATAGTGTCCAAGTTGATTCTGGCAAGCATCAGATTCAAAGTCCTGTATCCGGCGAAGCTACAGGTCCTACTAAACGGTCAGTGGTTATCATTTGAAGATGCCTCTGTTGCGAGTAAGGGCTTAGCGGCTGCCCTCCCGGACCTTTTCAAATAACTACGGGGACCCGATGGTGTTTAGGGCCTGATCGCATGTGGTTCCTGTACCTCTGGATTTGTCAAGAATAAGAGATCTCTCGATAGAGTTAGCGATCCTGTTTGATTTTTGTTTTATCTTATTTCACCTGAACAGGAAGATAAATGAGACTGGAAAATGGGCCCCGATTTAAAATAAGTATCGTCTCTTTCCTGCTCTCGAATACAGATCTCCGATAAGTCATCTATCTGACTGTAATGGGGCCCCCGCGTCAGTATGTAACACCCCTGTGAGTAGGACGGTTCCTGTTATAATGGACTGTTATAATGGAGTGCAGTGTATTCGCTATCCATCTGGCTATTTTAAGGAACAGATTTGATCTCGTGCTGCAGCTTTCCTTTTTGGATCCGAGGTCCTTTCTGAGAGATGCGAAAATGCTTTACCTTCATTTGTGATGCGGGCTGTACGCTGGTTATTTCTGGCAGTCTGCTGTGGAGGGGACAAATATTGTCGCGATGGAAACACACGAGGGTCCATCTGGTCTGGAATCAATCTACACCTTTGCGCTGGCTTCCTGAATAGACTGAGGAATGATAGCCCAGTCTTAGACTTATGTTATTAACTGTTTGGACTTGGGGCTATTCGGATTTCACTTGGCTATTGGAAATGGTTATTAATAACATCCTATCCGGTTATATACATTTCTTTGAGCAACTGCTTACTCCTGTTGAAACCTCAATAGGATAAGGTTTCTCCTTTCATTTTGCCCCCCTTTTTTTTTTTACATTTATAAAAATGTGCAATGGCTGCAAGATTGACTGAGGATGTCAGATGGGTTTAAAATTCTTGGACTGTGCTGATCTTTTAGAAACATTGTGTGAATCCGGATGGGGCTGGGAAAAGAGTTTTGGGCAATAATTAAGTAATTCATGTCGGGCATAATGGTCTGTATAATGTATATAGGTTTTACTAAATGGTTTCGGTTAAAATGGATCAAGTAGGTAACGGAATGCTTGGGGTGAAGGACTCGCTCGCAGAGTTATGGATGTCATGGACCAAAGTGCTTTAGAGGGAGGGAGAGGGTACTTGGAGGGTGGGCGATGGAAGATGTTGTTACTGGTTGTGTTAACTATATCTGCAAGTAACTGGTTTAATATAGAGATTATTTGTAGAAGGGTGAGGGTGGGCCGGGGAGGACGGTTAAAATTGGGGGGGGGATGGGTATTGGTGGGAGGGTATTGTTTGGTGGGATTTCGGATTTTTGGTGGTGGGGGGAGGAGTATACAAGGACTGCAAATATAGGAGCTTGGACTGGTTAAGTATACAATCACAAGCCACTACAAGGTTGATCCAGCAATGGGGACGGATGTTGCTATAAAATTTCTTACTTTGAACATCAAAGGGGCGAGGAATAAAATGAAGCAATATAAAATATTTAAGTACACTGATGCATTGGGGGCCAAAATTGTATTTTTGCAAGAAACTCATTTGTTACAAGAAGAAAGTAATGCTATGCGGAGGCTTCAGATAGGGAGGATCTTCTCATCACAGGGCACCACACAGAGTAGAGGAGTCATGTTATTACTCCATAGATCATTGCACTTCACTCCCCTTAAAGTTATCCAGGATAATGATGGGAGGTACATTTTGGTGCAAGGTAAATTGCAGAGTAAGGTTATATTGATTGGTGCAATTTATGGCCCTAACTCGGATTCCCATGATTTTTTGGTTGAATTACTAAAGGTATTACAACCTTTTAGTCATTTTCCCATGATAATAGGTGGTGATTTCAATACGGTGCTAGACCCATCATTAGATAGAGCTTCTAAGACCCAGGCACACCCTACTCCTGCTTCTCGAGCTTTTGGGGAACTGGTTGACCAATTGGGCCTAGCAGATGTTTGGAGGGTTCTTCATCCTGAGGAGAGGAGCTATACATTCGTTTCTCCAACTCATGGATCGCGTTCTCGGTTGGACTATATCCTTTGTCTCGAGTCTCTTGCTCCTGGGATTCTCAGCTCAGCAATAGTAGCTGCTCCCCTCTCAGACCATTCGGCTGTAGACCTTATAGTTTATTTGCCTTCCCTAACCCGTAAAAGTAACAGATGGAAGATAAATAATCAGGTATTGAGGAACCCCAAAATAACTAAATATTTGTCAGCACAAATTACAGAATTTTTACATTTTAACTTGAGGGACCAGGTTCGTCCGGATATCCTCTGGGGAGCATTTAAAGCATACATGAGAGGTTTATTGATCAGCCAGACAGTGCAAAGAAAGAAAGAAAGGGAAATCGCAATGGAGGGGTTGTTAAAGCAGATTAGGTCTTTAGAACATAGGCTTCTCAGTACCCCCACCGAAGAGTTGAAATTAAGTTTAGTGAAGGCGAAAGATGCATATCTAAAAATACTGGGGGAACAGGCCAAACTGGCTATTATTAAAACTAAAGCAAAATTCGTGGACCAAGGTGAAAAGTCGGGCAAACTTTTGGCCAGACGAATTACCCAATTTGAAGCTTCCCGTTTAATTGAGGGTATTCTCTCAGAAGGGGAGGGTACTATCAAAACTACTCCTGAAGACATGACCCAGATTTTTCAAGACTGCTTTAAATTGCTTTATGCAGAAATGCAATCACCCCCGGCTGAGGCGGATATCTCCTCATTCCTGGACAAACTACCCCTCCCTACCCTCTGCGAACTGGACCGTTCAGTGCTCAATGCAGAGATTACACAAGGGGATGTTGAATTGGCCATTAAAAGTCTTGCACCTGACAAAACACCCGGGCCAGATGGGTTCTCACCCAACTTTTATAAAACATTTGCCACCCAGCTGTCTCCGATTTTACTCAATTTTTTTCAATATATTTTATCCGGTAAAGAAGTAGAACACTCCCTTAACGAAGCACTTATCGTACTCATCCCCAAACCTAACAAACTGCCTGAAAGACCGACCAGTTACAGACCAATCTCGCTGTTGAATTGTGACATCAAGATTCTGGCCAAGATATTGGCCGATCGTATCTGCCAGGTAATTCCGAGACTGATTGGACCAGAGCAAGTAGGTTTTATGAGAGGTAGATCCTCTTCGGATCATTTTAGAACTCTGGCTCATGTTTTTTCGGCCTCCGAGGGGTCCGAGCTACCATTGGCGTTGGTCTCCTTGGACGCCGAGAAGGCTTTCGATAGGGTCCATTGGCCTTACCTTTTCGAGGTAATGGGTAGATTTGGTTTTCCAGTGAAATTTGTGTCTTGGATTAGGGCATTGTATACAGACCCTTCAGCTAGGGTCATGTGCAATGGGGTTATTTCTGCATCTTTCAAATTACAGGCCGGTACGAGACAGGGCTGTCCCCTCTCACCCCTATTATTCAATTTATATATGGAGCCCCTTATAAGGAGCATAGTATTGTCCCCTGAGATTCTTGGTATTAATGTAAGGGGATACACTATTAAGGTTACGGCTTATGCCGACGATTTATTAATCTATGTATCGAAACCTGATAGGTCAATCCCCAATCTATTAAAACTTATTCAGAATTTTTCAGTGGATTAAGCAATTATAAATTGAATCAGGACAAAACGGTTGTTTATCCCTTGAATAACAGAGTATTTAAGTCTGATGCCGTAGGATTAGGTTTAGGATGGGATTCTAAATCTCTTAGATATTTAGGTCTTTTTTTGACAACCAATCAGGATAGACTGCGTCAACTGAACTTAGAACACTTGATCCATACAATCAAACTCGATCTCAAAAGATGGACACAATTGCCTTTGTCCTTATGGGGGAGAATAAATATTGTAAAAATGAATATATTCCCCAGGCTTTTCTATCCCTTATCTATGTTAAATATTTGGATTCCCCTTTCTTGGTTTAAGAAACTTCATGGTGAATTGGCTGATTTTGTCTGGGGACATAGAAAGGCCAGGATGTCGTACTCTAAGTTGGCGGCCCCCAAAAATCTCGGTGGTCTGAGAATGCCTCACTTTGCGCTTTATTTTTGGGCAGCGCATCTAAATAAATATGGGAGATGGATGCAATCTGAAAACACCACCACGAATATGGGATACATTCCATTATGGGTTAATTTGGAACTTAGTTTTATTAAGAGCGCAGATATTAATCCCAAGGCTCTACCCTATGTACCCATTCGTTTGCTTCCCTCTTTACTGAAAAAGTCTCCTATTGGGCTCTCTCTTAGAATACATAACCAAGTATGTAATTTTCTGAAGTATGAACAAATGTGGGACATGGGGCAGCCTATCTGGGGAAATCCGCAATGGCAGATAGGATATCGGACCATTAAACAGAACTGGTTGCCCTTCCTAGCTGTTTGCTCCCTGAAAGACTTTATAAACATGGATGGCGGTATAATCTCAACAGCGCAGATCTTGTCGAAGTTCGATTTGACTCAGAGGTATAGTTTCAAGGTATATCAATTACGTCATGCTCTAATTCAGAGAATCGGTAGCCATCAGATTTATTCACCCTGCAACTCATTTTGGGAAGACCTTATCGAACTAGTCGGCGCCCCACAGGCTATCTCCAAAATCTACTCAACATTGTTCAATTGGGCCTTCAGGAACAACCTAGCACCTAGTTCATACTGGGTCAAAGTATTTCCTGACATAACCTGGGATTGGGCACGGATTTGGTTGAATTGCCACAAATTGATCCGACAAGATCATCTCAGACTGGTGCAGTTCAAAATATTGCACAATATTTATTATACACCCCAGAAGTTACAAGATCTTAAGTTAGCACAGAGTTCTCTTTGCTATAGATGTGGCAGGGAGGGGGGAGACCTTCTCCATATTTTTTGGCACTGTCCTAACATTGCCCCCTTATGGAGTGAAATCAAAAGTAAAGCGGATCCATTACTGGGATTAGAGGATCTCTTTACCCCGGAAATTTGTATATTAGGCGATATGTCGGATTGTACGGTTAAACAGAGAAAATTTTATATAACCATGATTTCTTGTATAGTTAAAAAAATAGTGCTGAGACATTGGAAGGACCCCTGTTTAATCACCTATTCCGAATGGTTGGCAGAGTTTCTTTCGAGCCTCAGGACTGAGAGAATGATTGCCATATTGAACAATGTGTTGCCCCGTTTTGAGAAAATCTGGTCTCCATTGGTAACAGCTTACTCATAAGGAACCTATAGCAGTGATGCCTCTTTTCCTTTTTAGATGACATCTATTTGCAGTGCCTTGTACGGAAGGGTGGGGGGTGGGAGGGACTGGGGTGGGGGCTTGTGGAGGCTGTTGGTATCTTTGTTTTTGGATTGTACTGATTGTCCTTTATGTGATCCTTTTCTGTGTTATTTTTTATTCCTACCTCGCCTCCGAAAGTATTTGTATTTAAATGTTCAATAAAATGTTAATTGCAAAAAAGGTATATTACTGACATTTCCCATTGCCTAGACTGCCTGGAAAAATTGTCATATTTTTGTTCTGTTCTCTGATGAGGTCATTTTTGTTTTGTGCCATCTGCCTGCTCCTTTCTCCATGCAGGAGTGGCAGTGACATAATTTTCATTCAACTTCTTTTTTGGCAGACACTGTTTCCAATGCCTGGTCTGAGGGTCTTATGTTTATTTTTGCCACCACTGGATTCAGGGTTCTCCCTTTCAAACACCCCGATATCTGAATCATCTTTACCAAGCCTTTCTGATGGCTGTTTAGCTTTATCTTTTTTTCTAGTCACCTTATACACTGTTTGCCATTGCACACGAGGAGATGGACCCTTCAGATGCCTGCTTTCCACCACTGTTTGGACCATCCTCCAAGCCTTTTATTTTATTTTTAGGTGACACAGAGACTAAGAAGGCATGCTTCTTTTTTAAAATTGTTACCTTTTTAAATTAGATTTTCGGGCATATGACAGGACTTGCAATTTAGAAAGTTGTCTTGTGGACCCAAAAACTTTAAACAAAGCTTGTGACAGCATGCCTTTGCCAGGAGGTCAAAACAATTTGTACAATGTTTTGAAAGTCCACAAGGGGTCTCTGATATACCAGTTAGACAGAACCTTGAAATAATAGTCCAGGCTCAAACCACTAGTGCTGTAAATGATCCTGCTTTTGAGCACTGTACAAGCAGAGGACTTGCTGTGTTTGTAGTTCTTTTAACAGTAAAGAGAGTCCTTGTTAGAACTACATATTTCTGAAGGTGTACTGAGATCTTAAAGAGTCAGGGACAAAAATTTTGGCCTCAGCCTTTAGGGCTCTAACAGAGCAAGGATCAATAGAGTAAAGGACTGCTGGTTCAAGCGCTATACTCAAGACACCCGAAATTAGTCAGCTGATCTGACTTCTGGGTCTCAAGTATAAAATATGCTCGCATCGCGAGCGCGCACAGTGACACGCGCTGAGACATACACGTCCCTGCACGCGTCTCAAGCATGTCCAGCGGAGCTAGTGGAAAATTAGCCCAAAGGTTGAGAAATAGGAGTGAATCAAAGCGTTTGGATAAAGTTTGGAAGCAAGTGTATATTGTTCTATAAGAATGGCTAGTGAGATAGCAGACAGGCCGATTCTAATGCTAAACACAGGGCAGGTGTTAATAATCTTTTGCAATTGTCAGCATATGTTTGAAACTGTTAGCCATCCTGATGGACGGTGTCCAAACTGTTTAGATTTAAAAAATATCTGAAAGACAACATTGCTGCACTAAATGCATATCTACAGTGTTCGTTAACTGAGAGAGTTCGAGCACTTTGTCGACAACATGGTTAGAGGTCTCCCAACCACCACAAATGTTGAAAAAGGTTCAGCAGAAATTATCCCCATGCAAAATTCTATGGCCAGTCACAGTGTGAATATAGATGTACCTAGTGGTCCAACATCTTCACTACAAGTGGATACAGTGGACCCCTTTTCCCCATCAAAGTCATTGCTTCTTAACACCCCGAAACCTGTTGTAACTAACAAAAGAAACAGTCACCCATAGGAGATGAAGGAGGAGGGGAATCAGTCCCAAAAAGAAAATTTAAAAAGGGAAGGAGAGCAGGCTGTATAAATAAGAATATTAGAAATTCTACTACACCTACAGGAGGCAGTATAGCGCAGTGGTTTAAGGCTCTGAGCTGCAAATCTGGTGACATCCAGCAGACCAGACCTGGGTTTGAATCCCACAGCTTCCACTTGCATACTGTGTGACCCCTGATCAAGTCATAGATACATAGATACATAAACAGTGTCGGCAGATAAGGGCCAATGGCCCACCCAGTCTGCCCATTTGAGCTTGTAAGTTCAGTTTATGTTTTCCTAGAAGTCTGTTGCCCCTTACCCCTGACCTCCAGAATTCCTTTATGTCTATCCCATGCATTCTTAAATCCCATTATTGTTTCAGCCCCCACCACTTCCTCTGGCAGGGCGTTCCACTTGTCCACCACCCGTTCTGTGAAGAAATTCTTCCTCATGTTTCCTTTGAATCGTCCTCCCTCCAACTTCATCCCATGCCCTCTAGTCCTGGAACATCTTTTTCGCTTAAAAATAGTGTATTCCTGCACCCTGTTCCTCCCTGTGACATACTTGCATGTCTCTATCATATCCCCTCTCTCCCTCCTCTCCTCCAGGGAGTACATGTTCAGTTCCTTCAACCTGTCTTCATAGGACTTGTGATGCAATCCATGCACCATCTTTGTTGCCCTCCTCTGAACCTTCTCTACCCTGTCTATGTCCTTACGTAGGTATGGTCTCCAGAACTGTACACTGTACTCCAGGTGGGGCCTCACTAGTGTCTTGTATAGCGGAATTATGACCTCCGTTTTCCTGCTGGTGATGCCCCTGCCTATACATCCCAGCATCCTATTTGCTTTACCTGCTGCCTTGTCACACTGTTTCCCTACCTTGAGGTCATCAGAGATGATAACCCCAAGATCCCTTTCCTGCTTGATGCACGCTATATCCTCACCCCCCAACTGATATATTGTGCCAGGGTTTGTGTGCCCCATATGCATTATCTTGCACTTCTTTGCATTGAATTTCAACTGCCAAACCCCTGACCATTCTTCAAGTTTCTGCAGGTCCCTTCTCATTCTGTCTACACCCTCTGGTGTGTCTACTCTGTTACAGAGCTTTGTGTCACCAGCGAACAGTGAAATTCTGCCTTCTAGGTCCTGTGCAATGTCACTGATGAAGATGTTGAATAGGACCGGTCCCAGCACTGATCCCTGTGGTACCCCACTGGTCACTCTTCTCTCTGTGGAGTGACAGCCATTTACCACCACCCTCTGTGTCCTGCCACCCAGCCAGTTACCTACCCACCACACTACTATCCTGCCCACACCCATATTCTCCAGTCTGTGTAATAGTCTTCTATGTGGCACAGTGTCAAAGGCCTTGCTGAAGTCCAGATAGGCCATGTCCACTGCCCTCCCCTGATCCACCTCTCTAGTCACCTAGTCAAAAAATTCAATGAGGTTGGTCTGACATGACCTCCCCCTGGTGAAACCATGCTGCCTTGGGTCCTGTAGTCCATTGACAACCAGATATTCCACCAATCTCTCCTTCAGTAGTGCTTCCATGATCTTCCCCACTACCGAGGTGAGGCTGACTGGTCTGTAGTTCCCTGCTTCCTCTTTGTTCCCGCTTTTGTATAAGGGGACTACATCTGCTGTCCTCCAGTCTTTGGGTACCTCCCCTGTTTCCAGTGATCGGCTAAACAGGATAGCCAGAGGTTCTGCCACCACCTCTCTTAGTTCTTTAAGGACCCTGGGGCCATTGCTTTATCAACCCTTATTACTTCCAGTTCCTTCAGGACTCTTTCTCGTCACTTAACTTCCCTGTGCTCCCGGGTCGCACCTGTAAAAACGCTTTCAGCTTAGTGTGCTACTCCTGGTTAAACAACTGAAAAAAACAAACAAAAAAAAAACTAACTTTGTTGAAATCAATGTTTATAAACAAGTAATAGTTTCTCCCCACTTACTACTATGGAATCTGATTCTGGATTAAATAATGATGATGCTAATATTACCCTACCCACTTTAATTATAGGGGATTTTATCATTAAATATGTCAATTCACAAATAAGTAACAGTAATACACCAGTTCACTGCTTCCCAGGTGCACAAATTAATGATATCTCATCAAGAGTTGACGAACCAATTACCCAACCAGCAAACGTTATTTTACACATAGGCACAAATAATGTGGGGTATTTCCATGAAAAAGACATCTGTGCTGATATTATCAATCTAGGAAAATCCATTAAAGAATTGTAATGCTTTTGTATCTGGAATTCTGCCAATCCCATGTGCTAGACAAGAAAAAAATAACACCATAGAACGAATTAATGCAAGATTATCAAACTGGTGTTTATCTGAACACATTTCATTCTTTAATAATTGGAGAATCACTAATAATCTGTTTGCCAAAGATGGTTTGCATTTAAACCCCAGAGGCGTAAATGAACTCTACAGACAATTTCAATTACAAGTGCTATCAATTACTTTAAACTGGTAGTAGAGGGGGAAATTCTAGTCAACACCCGTATCCATCACACTAATTCAGTTAAAAAAAAACAAATCTTAAAATACAACTTCTAAATGCTCACAGTTTAGGCAATAAATTTGATGAATTAACATTAAGAATAAAATCAGAACTACCCGATGTAATAGGTATCATTGAGACCTGGTGGACTAAAAAGCCAGCCTGGGTAAAAGCTATTACTAGATATACCTTGTTTCATCTAGACTGGGAAAAATTGGAGAGGTGGAAGTATTGCACTTTTTGTAAAATCCAATCTAATAGTAAACAACATCTCGAATAAAATTAAATCTACATCACATATTACTGAATCACTTTGGGTGAAAATTAAAAACTTAGAAAATAGAAATGTTATATTAAGTTCATGTTATAGAGCACCAAACTCACATAAAGAAGTTCTTAATGAAATAATGTCTGAGATGGGGAAAGCAACAGATTTAGGTAGTAGTATACAAATGGGTGACCTGAATTTCGGTGATATAAATTGGCTGGATAACAGAGCACTATCACTTACATCTAGGAAATTTTTGGAACAATGTGAAGAATTAAACCTGAAACAGCATATATCTACCCCAACACGATGGGCAAACATCCTTGACATTGTTCTATGTAGTAAATTCTTAAAAGTTTCAAACTACTGTATAACCCTTTATTTTAGCGGTTAATTAATTTACGCGTTATCCGCGGATCAGTATCAGCACGTGGGTATTTAATGAAAGCGATTATTTAACTTTCAGTAGCGAGAAAGCGTGGTGATCAGAACGCCGATCTCAGACAGTGTGCTCCTACCTTCTACCTGTGTAAGGGGTTCATTGTCACAGCATAGGGATAGCGAGTAAAGAGTGTGCTCATACCAGTTGCTTTAACATTCAGTAGCGAGGTATCATGCATAGGGAATAGCATGTAGTGAGTGTGCTCGTACCAGTATGCTTTAACATTCAGCAGCGAGGTAGTGTGGTGATCAGTGTACTCCTACCTCCTACCTGTGTAAGGGGTTCATTCTGCTGATTGTGTTAACACTTCACAGATTGAGGATCTGCAGGCACACAACAGACATGTGCAGCCACAGAGCCAGCAGCAATTGTGTTGTGTTGGAGTTAGCGCTTCACTTTTATTGCTGTGTAGGAGGTGGAAGGGGTTTTCATTGGTGTGCTTATGAGTACTACTGCTTGATTGACTTTACTTCGTGGACTTAAAAGCATAAACTTTATTGGACTAATAATAAAAAGAAGTCAAGTTTCAGTAGTTGAGGCACTGAGTGTGTGCTTCCATAATTCCAGCCTTTTGGAATCCGCAAAGAATTTCATCTTCTCGCTCTCCCACTTTGCGAATGCTTTCTACCAGCCAATGAACGTGCTTTACTTTCAGGGATTGCATTCTTAAATCAACGTTTATTTCCCCTGATGCACGTCCATTTTTAAGCTGGTGTGATACTGCATCGGCATACCATTTTGTGAAGCACTGCTTGAGCTCATCCTTTAGCAACTTGTTTACAGTGAGGTCCAGAGGCTGAAGTAGATCAGTGCACGATGCGGGCACAAAGATCGGTATAATAGCATTTTGCTCCAATGCTTCCCAAACCTCCTGAGTGGTATGCCCCCAAAAAAGATCCATTATTAGCAGTGATCTCTGTTCAGCCGGTAGTTCCATCTGTCCTTTGATTTTATTACAGTAAGGGATCAGAACATCACTGATAAACTGAAGCATTGTGTCATTACATGCCCAGTGATTTTCTGAATGGCTGATTAACCAACCATCAGGGAATTCAAATGCAGGATGGCAGTTGTTGGTTTCACCTTTATAAATGATCTGAGGGGGGGAGAAGTTCACCAATCATTGACACAGCAACCACTACTGAGACCTGCCTCTTGTCACCCAACCCACAGACCTCTACCTGTTTAGACCCCGTAATTGCCATGGTCCACTGGCTGCAAGGCACCAATTGCACCCCAGTCTCATCCAAGTTAATAACTAAAGCTGGAGGGATCAGTTCTTGGCTGCATGCTAATGACACCCTGCCGAGGAATTGTGACTTTAGGTCATTAAAGTCTAGGGGTGTTTTACGTGCTGCCTTTGTAGCTTTTCTCTTTGAGTACCCCATGCGACTCAATAACTTCCACGACCATTGTCGACTAAAAGAAAGGTGACCACCATTGTCAGACAAGAGGTCGAGGTTATGTGCTTTTACAACACCATATGCGACAGCAGACACTACCCTGGCATTAACTACTGCACCCTCTGACTGTAAACTTTTTACGATTTTTTTAAGCTCCTCTTCAACTTCCTCGAGAAGCAGTGCAGGTCGTCCTCGGGGCTTAGTGGGCAGCTCAGGGATAAGTTGAGTGGGGTCTGGGGTTTTGCTGAGCTCAGATAGCTAGTCTTTCTTGAAACCTCTCACAGTGCTTTCGTTACTGGTGCTCTGGTATTTCTTATTGTAGTAATGAACGGCGTTCATTACACTGTTCTCAACAGCATGTCTCCCAATTTCAAAACGGATAGCTGCACTGTACCTGCCATACTCTGTCCTGCACCTTTTAGCTGGTGGACCGGACAACTCACCAGACCGCTCACCGACAACAGACTCAGCAACTTGTAGGGGGACCGAAGCAGATTGGCTCGGGGTTTCTGCATTAAGCTGTGCTCCAGATAAGTCCCTCTTAACCGAAGTATTTCTTGTAAGCCAGGAAAGAAGTGACATCTTGTTAGCTTGAAGTATGCTAAAATTAAAGTCGCCATTCGTTCATAGCAATTTGTAGACTCCAAGCAACTGACAGCTGACTTCCCGGTTTTCCTGAGCACCGTAATTGTGCTAATAATTTACGCTAAAAAGTCTGGGAGCACAGCCGCGTGGACATTTGGTATGCGCGATAATATTGCGTTATACAGTATGTAGTCTCAGACCCAATAGGTAATAGTGATCATAATTCAGTTGCCTTTTCTCTGAATTTTGGGTTTAGTGAAACAGAAAAGACAACGGAATTATTTGCATACAATAAAGCCAATATAAAAGCACTCAATTCTTTCTTAGCTGCCATCAACTGGAATGATCTACTAAAGGCTGAAAATATAGAAGTCGTATGGTCTGCATTTAAACATATTATCTTTGAAGCTGCACACAAATTCATTCCAAAAATAAAAAAGGAAGCCTCATTTACATCCAAAATGGTTTTCGAAGAAATTATTGAAAATCATAAAAAAAAAAAAAATTTATTCAAAAAAATATTCTGACTGTAAGTGTGGGAAGTATTTCTCAGCATTTACAATAATTCAAAAGAAATGTAAAAAAGAAGCTAAAAAGGCAAAAATAGGGATGGAAAAATATATTGCCTCACAAGCACAAAAGGGAAATAAACTAATGTTTAGCTACATCAGTTCCTTGAAGAAACAAGAATGTAAGGTGGGACCTCGATCTGTTAATGGAACAGAAATTTCTCATCAACAACATTAAATTCACATTTCTGTAATTCTTTTGGTCCCTCAAATTCAAAAATATCATCTCATCAGAATACAATATTGAGTCAAATGGAAATGATTAAAGAAAAACTAGATACAATCAAGAAAGGGTCATCACCAGGACCTGATGGAATCTCTGGCCACATGATCCACTTAATGAAAGAACACCTATGTGCTCCTCTAAAAATCTTATTCGAAAAAAGCTTTAATCCTGGCACAGTTCCTTCAGAATGGAAGGATCCTAATATAACACCACTATTTAAAAAAGGTGATAAAGAACTCTCCAGATAACCATCGGCCCATAAGTCTTACTTCTATAATATGTAAAATATTGGAAAAAATCATTAAAGATGAGATTACACCATCGAAAACTGCCCTTGATACCACTCAACATGGTTTTGTTAAAGGACATTCTATTAATACTAATTTGATAGGTTTCTATGACTATGTTAGTGGTCTAGTTGACAAAAAAAATTCCTTGTGATGTGGTCCTATTGGACTTTAAAAATGCATTTGATTCATTGCCACATGTGGCACTTATTCAAAAAATGCATTTTTATCAAATTAACCTACTATTTGTGAACTGGATCACGGACTGGCTTCGAGACAGGAAACAAAGGGTAGTTATCGATGGTCATAAATCAACCTGGAAATCAGTCATGAACGGGGTTCCTCAAGGTTCTGTGCTGGCACAATTAATATTTCAAATATTTATTTCTGACCTATCATATAACATTTTCAGCAACTTTACCAAATATACTGATGATTGCAAACTGGCAAACATAGTTAAAACCACAGAAGACTGTGAAACCATTCAAAGGGACTTACTACACTTAGAAATATGGTCAAAAAAATGGAATCTGTGGTTCAACACATCAAAATGTACAGTTCTTCACATTGGAAAAAATAATCCTAATACCCAATATTATCTTTATAGTGAACCGATTACTAGTAAGGGCCATGAAAGAGAGTTAGGCATCACAGTAGAATCTAACCTAGACTTTGATATTCATATTACAAACATCATAAATAAGGCAGACAGAACGTGGTGGGCAATAAGGCACAACATAACATCTAAAGACCTGTAAATACTTATGCCCCTTTATCGTGCATATGTCAGACCACATTTTGATTTTGGGTCCCATTTATGGTGCCCTTATAAACGGAAGGACATAAGCCGAATTGTAAAAATTCAGTGCAGAATTACAAAAGCAGTCACCACTGATAAATCACTCTCATGAAAATGGATTGGAAAAAATGGGTTTAATGTCACTCGAGCAGAGATGACTCTGTGGAGATCTCCTGTTCATATGTGACATTACACAAGATGATAACCTAAGGTCACCCACTTCAACTGTCAAAAAGCAAATTTAATACAAACAATAGAGCAGGATTGTTTTCCCAGAGAATTGTGACTCCTTGGAATAGCTTGCCACTTGATGTTATTACTAGTTCAAGTAAAATGATATTTAAAAGAAGGTTGGATAACTATCTACTTTCAACACAGACTGATGATTATGCAGATATATGTAGCTCAGGAGTCCGATGGGCATACTGCCTCTTTCTCCTCAAGTGTTCTTAGTATGAATCTTAGTATAATCAAAAATCCCTGCCCCCAAAAATGATGCAGTACAACAGCCCAACAGTAAACAAGCATTTGTCAATCCTGAATGTTTGCTTGCTGGCATTAGCAGTTGAAGTGCAGGAGTTAGACAGATGCAGTATAGGAATGGCATTGAAGTATTGAACTGATGCCAACTCCACCCTCACCTGCAGAGATGGACAGGCATTGGGGTGTGCCTCTGGGCTGTTGCCCATGATGGTCATGACATTTCACCTCATCCTACCCTTCAGACACTGACAAGTGTCGAGGTGTGCCTTGGGGTGTTTGGGCTTTACATTCACCTCATTTCATTAGGAAATACGCTGAAATGGGTGCAGTATAGGAGAATGGGATGAACTCTGGGAGCAAAGAGTCCCAGGCACACCTCGATGCCTATCACTGGCTGAACGGTAGGGGTCGGGGTGGAATGACATAAGCATTACTGTCGACAATCCTAAGTCACACCCCTGACGCCTGTCAGTCCCTACAGGGTAGGGCGTTATGGTCAAAAACCCTAATGCCCTGGGCGTTTCTTGGTATTTTTACTCCAAGTTTTCCACATGATGTTTTTGTAACCTCATTGCATGAACAGTGGAACTATCAGTTCTTTATGTGAAAGGTCATTTCGCACAGAGACTGTGCCATTTGGCACCACAGGTGCGGACACATTTCGAACAGGATGTGAAAAGTGACAGGTGTACTGTTCATGAGGAGGTGTTAAAAATGGCACTGTTGAAAATCTAGAATGAAAATATACAAAAAACTGGTGAAGTCATGAGCATGCATAGAAACTGCGCATGTACACCTGTAATGTAATTAGTTTGGGGATTTTTTACAGCAGATTTTCGGCATAGGCACTTTGGGACCTCCGCTCATGAACAGTGTCACTGTGATTTTCTTAATCTGTCCGGAACACTAATTTTCTACAGCAAACGTGCTATTCTGCACCAGAAGTGGGAAAACACATTTCAGCCAGGTGTGAAAAACGACTGCTGTACTGTTCATAAGTTCATGAATTTACGAGGGTGCGTGGAAACTGCACAATGGATGCTCGTAACAGAGTCATTTTATGGACTTTTGTCATCAAATTTTAGACATAGCCATTTTAACACCTCTGCTCATGAACAGTGTCACTGTGATCTTCGTAATGTGTCCCAAACATTGATTCTGCACATCGACCACAGACCACCTGCCCCAAACAGGGCTTGCATCTGCAATGCACTGCGGCATGGTGGAAGGCGGACTGTGGCCAATGCAAGCTGCATCCTGCGATTCACAGGCATCACCTGGCGGGAGAAATTCTAAGTGTCCTTAGACAAGCCAGGGTAGCCGTAAGGGGACTTAGACATTCTCTCCTGGGTGACATGCCTGTGCGCGGCATACCATGGGTGACGGTCCACCCACCATACACCCCAGAGTGTGACCTCGTATGTGTGGCCCCCGTCCTAGTGGTCTAATGGCACCCCTCACAGCTCCCCGATGCCATCTATGTACCATGCTGGTACCCCCGTCCTGATGCGGCTCTCCTGATCCTCGATGCCTGCCCTGTCGGTGCTACTGCAGCACCAACATACGGTGGTACAGTGCCCACCATTGCCCCAGCAGGTGGTGCCTAACCCCCCCGTACACTAGTGCAGACTGCTCCCCAGTGCCCAGTACATCCCACCCCTCACCTCCGTGGTCAGGCGCCAATTGCACCAAACATGGTGGGGGGACATCGACCTATCAGGTTGGGTCCACATGCCTATTACCTAGTGGGACAGGGGGTCCTGTGGCCCGTGGTGGACCTGTGCAGTGCGCCAGGGGTTTGCCGCAGGGTTCTGGTCAGTGCTAGTGTGGGGACTTAGCCACTGGGACCCCTCCTGTACCTGAATCAGGTGCAGGGTCCTTGGTGCACCAGGCACTGGTGCAAGGTGCTGCTTGCCACAGCTTGTGCCAGACGCAGGCCCCTATGAGAATCGGGCCCATGCAGTATAGGAATGGCAGTGAAGTACTGAACTGACACCAACCCCACCCCCACCCTGCCAAGATGGGCAGGCACTGGGGTGTGCCTTTGGGTCGTTGCCCATAACGGTCACGACATTTCCCCTCACCCTACCCTGCAGACACTGACAAGTGTCGAGGTGTGCCTTTGGTGTTTGGGCTTTACTCATCTCATTCCATAAGGAAATATGCTGAAATGGGTGCAGTATAGGAGAATGGGATGGATTAGTAAATAAGAGTCCGGGCGCACTCTCAAGCTTGTCGCTGGCTGCAGGTGCGGCTTGGGGGGGGGGGTGGAATGGCATCAGCATTACTGTTGACAATCCCAAGTCATATCTCTGATGGCTGTAGGGCATTATGGTTGAAAACCCTAACACCCTGACCGTTTCTTGGTATTTTTACTCCAAGTTTTCAACATGGGCTTTTTGTGATCCACCGCATTAACAGAGACACTATCAGTTTGCTAGCTGAAAGGTGATTTTGCACAGCGACTGCAGCATTTGGCGCCACAGGTGTGAAAACACATTTCGAACAGAAAGTGAAAAATGACAGCTGTACTGTTCATGAGGAGGTGTAAAAAATGGCAATGTTAAAAATCTGGAATGAAAATATAAAAAAAACTTGTGAAGTCATGAGTGTGCACAGAAACTGCACAAAGCACACCCGTAATGTAAGTAGTTTGGGGATTTTTTACAGCAGAGTTTCAACACAGGCATTTTGGGACCGCCACTCATGAACAGTGTCATTGTGATTTTCTTAATCTATCCCGATTACTGATTTTCCATAGCGACCGTGCTATTCTGCGCTGGAAGTGCGAAAACACATTTTAGCCATGTTGTGAAAAATGACAGCTGTACTGTTCATAAGGAGGTGTGGAAAAATGCCAATGTTGAAAATCTGGACAGAAAAGATTACGAATTTGTGAACGTACGAGGGTGCGTGGAAACTGCACAATGTACACTCGTAACACAGTCATTTTAAGGACTTTTGTCACCAAATTTTCAACATTGCCAGTTTAAGATCTCTGCTCATGAACAGTGTCACTGCAATTTTCTTAATCTGTTCCGAACATTGATTTTGTACACCGACCACGCCATTGTATGCTACATGTCTGAAAACACATATCGGGTGAAATGTGAAAAATGACACCTGCACTGTTCATAAGGAGGTGTAGAAAAATGGCAATGTTGACAAGGTGTAGTGAAAATATTGCACATGTGCGAAGTTACGAGCGTGCGTGGAAACTGTGCAACGCATGCTCATAGCACAGTCATTTCATGGACTTTTTCTCACCAAATTTTCAACATAGACATTTTAGGACCTCTGCTAATGAACAGCATCACTGTAATTTTTGTAATGTATTCGCAACACTGATCTCCCACGGTGACCGCGCTATTCTGCGCCGGAACTGTGAAAACACATTTCGGGCAGAATGTGAAAAATGACAGCTGTACTGTTCATAAGGAGGTGCATAAAAATGACAACAGGGTTTTAAATAATTGATTAGCACTTTTTTCTTGGGACAATACTAACTGTAAAGAAGGTATTTATATAGGTTTTCTAGAAGTGTTATGTTTGTTCAGCAAAGTGAGGCAAATGCTGTGCATTTTCACAGTGTTTTAGCACTTTTATGAACAAGACGTTAATCAATTTTTAGAGTTAAATAAAACCCTGGACAATGATGAAAATCTGGAGTGAAAATATTATAAATGCACGAACTTATGAGTGTGCGTGCAAACTGTGCAACGCACACTCGTAACACAGTCATTTTATGGAGTATTGTCACCAAATTTTCAATATCGGCATTTTAAGACCTCTGCTCATGAACAGTGTCACTGTCGTTTTCGTAATCTGCCCCGAACACCGATTTCCCACAGCGACTGCGCTATTCTGCGCCGGAAGTGCGAACACACATTTTGGGCAGGATGTGAAAAATGACAGCTGTACTGTTCACAAGGAGGTGTGGAAAATGCCAATGTTAAAAATGTAGCGTGAAAATATTAGCAATTTTGAGAATTACAGCAGGTAGCATTTACAGCAACGATGCTCGTGAAACAGTCATTTTTTGGGATTTTTTCCAAACAATTTGCAACATAGGCTTTTCAGAGCCTGTTCACGAACACTGGCATTGTCGCTTTACTTATCAGCCCAAAAAGTGATTCCGTGCAGTGACCACAAAATCACCTTCGGGTCGATTAATCTCACAACAGTGGCAGAATTATGAGAAGGGGTCCCCAAAACCCCACGCTGAAAATTTGGTGCCAAAATTCTAAAATGCCTGAGGTATGCATCAAAGTTGAAAACCCTATGTATACCATTATACAGCTTCACGGCATTTCCTCAGTTCACGGTCGGCTTTGAAGAGTGCAGGCGTGTTTCTGTCCACCGAAGATCGTCGCTTGAGACCCGGAGGTAAGTATGGGGTGAGGGGTGGGGAGGCTGGGTGCTCAGAGGGTGGGTTCGGGAGGGCCACCGTGACTCGACGCGGACAGTTTTCGCTTTGCAGGTAAAAAAAAAAACACAACATCGCGGGACTGTTTTTCATTTACAGGGTTATTTGCACGCTTGAGGTGGGCCTCCCAGCGTACACCCGCTTATCTTTTTTTGTGGCCGAGGCTGACGGGGATTGGGCACCCGTCCAGCATATGGGGAGGGGAAGAGCCGAGGGGGACTAGGCACCCCTCGGCACAAAACCAAATGTTTTTTTTTGGGATATTATGCCGATGGGGTGTGGGCTCCTGTCGGCAAAACAATGTTCTGGGGAGGGCAAGAGCCGAGGATTGGGCCTTTGGCAGAACCCGACTATTTTGGGATGTTATGCCAACGGGAGCGCTACCGTCACGGTTTTATTTATTTATATTTTTTAACCATTTCACCAGGAAGGCACACTAAAGGGGAGACCGCGCTTGCAACTTTAGAATTGGCTGCTGCAGTCAGGAGCGTAACTTAACAGCTGATTGCGACAGATGGGGCGCCTCGATTGCAGCGGTTCAATTCCTTTGATGTAGTGGCCTGCTTGTTAACTGTGGTGATCCAGGGCATGCTTCTCTATTGGCCAGGCAGAGACCAGCCCCTGAATGGGCTGCTGCCATTCGGCACAACACTGCCGCGCCGCCACAACCCTTTTGTAAAGAAAGCTGACGCAATGTGTCTCTTGCACATGCATGCAAGCAAACACAAAAATGACTCTTGTATTGAAGAAACTGTGCCAAAGGTCAAATCGTGGCTCCAGAAATAGGAGCGGATTAATTAAGGTGAAAGGGCACAGACAGAAACAGAAAGTGAAAACATTCCATTCTCTGTCAAGAGTCGCAAAAAAAGAGTAAATCACTAACATTTTATCAAAAGGAACGTGGTTTACTAGCCAAAATAGTCATGGTTGCCAAGTAGGATATTATCCAGTTCCTGGGAATGTTTTTACATTCTGTACTTATTAGGACGCACTGTCTCATTTACTTGGGGGTTCAAGACAGGTGTAATTCAACTGACGGTGTATTACGATTCATGTAAATATATTTCCTTAGTTACTTTCCCCGGGGAGGGGGGATTTAATTCCTAGGAATTTTTGTTTAGATTCCTTAGACTGCTTTCTGTAAATGTATTATTTGTATTATACACTGACAATTTATTGAAATCTGTACATATCAGACTGCACAGCCTCAATTTGTTGGGGGGTCCTTGACTAGTACTTCTTTGTATCTGGCACTTACACTGATAATTGACATTATCATGCATACAATCTTGTTACAACACTGAAGGCCTTAAGGTTTCTGGAACATAATAGCTGGCTGAGAGTATGTTGGGAATATATCTCCAGCTAGCTGTACATTCATCAGTGTGATACACTTACTCACTTTGGGTAAACATTACTTTAATCCTTCTAAATGCCATGTAAAGATAATTTCTGTTGTAAGTTTTGGAGCTTATTTTTTACTTGCTAATGTGTTACACTTTGGCATGCAATTGTTTTATTCAGGGTCATTTTCTTGTCATTGGTCGTATTCTCAAACTAACAGAGTTCTGAGCAGAGCTGAGCTGGCTTCTACTGGTGTGCTCTTACCTCACTCTTGAAGCATGCGTCTTTGGGAGTTTTTTCACTTGACATATAATTTAGTGAGTAGAGAATCAGAGTGTTTTGTTATTAGACTGATACATGGTATAATTATATGTGGGTTGAACTCTCTGCCTGCTGTCATCTCTGGACAACCTTTGACCTCTAAGTTTGGTTCAGCTGAAAGCACACTTCACATATTCAAGCTCTCTGACATCACTTTAATTATGTTTTGAATGCCTGTTTTAAACCAATGAGAATTATTTCTGTTTTTTTCTGCATGTTCCAAGTGTTAATAATATGGGATTTTCTAAATAACTGTCATTAAGCTTTCGAAGGAGGACTTGGTCTGAAAGCTAAAACTATTTGTTCTTTTTGTAACACCCTTGTTGGTCCAATAAAAGGTATCAAACCATTTGTTCTGGATTGGGAATCAAAAGGGAACTGAAGAAACCTTAATTTACAGAAAACCATACATAAATACAGAATCATCAAGAAAACTAAAATACAGCTTTCAAACCTCATGAAGTCTTGCTGTATACTGACTATTGCAATTAGCCCCAGCACTCAAACTGCCCCGGAGAGAAGAGGGTTAATTTTCTATGCAGAGCATACTTGCAGATCATACAGGTGGAGGGTGCCAGGTAGGATGCTGGATGCTGGCAAAGCTCCAGGACCAGTCCCCAGATGGCCTCAACCACAGGAAAGGGAATCCGTACTATATCTCGACAATCATCAGCTCGACTCTGTATGATGGAAACGTATAAATCCAAACTCTTGAAATCCCAACTACTCAAAGCCCGCTATTCAAAATACTGACTCTTGCAAACACTGCGCTGCACAGAGCATGCAGCAGTCAGATCATCTAGAAAACATTTTACCATATTTTAGGCTCCCAGACAGAATATTTTATTATTTCTTTTCCGACCGCAAACCACTCGCAGTTCATTCAGCTCCCTAAGTAACCCTTGCACTGAATGCACCCACAAACACTGCACTGCACAAATGAAATCAAATGTTGAAATAAATGTGGCTAACGTTCATGCTTACCGGCACGGAGCTTGCAGCAGTTAGATGACAGACATTTACTGGAAGTAATGGGAAATGCTGGCAGCAGGTAGCAGTCCGGCGGTCTGGTAAGCATGAACATTAGCCATATTTATTTCAACATTTAATTTATTTCATTAGTGCAGTGTTTGTGGGTATATTCAATGTGACGGCTGCTCAGGGAGCTGAATGAACTGCGAGCGACTTCTGGATTTGTGGTCGGAAAATAAATAAAAAATTTGCATTCATTTGTGCAGCAGTGTAAGCATTTCAAGAGGGGGGACTTCAAGTGTTAGTATTCCAGTATTTCGGGCTTTGAAGAGTTGGTATTTTGAATTGCGGGAATTTAGTAGTTGGGAATCCTGTACCATCAGAATTTTGGAGTCGGTCAATCATTTGTCAGTCTGGTATGAGTCGGGATTTCATACCAGACCCCAGGAAAGGCAACCCCTGGGGATTAGTCCCTGTCCAGGATGTCAGTTAAAGGGTATTTAGCCTTCTTCTGAACTAGCTGCAAGGGCACATTTATAGACTCCAACATAAGGTGGAGGAGAGCCCCAAAGGACATCAGCCCACGGTTGGAGTTCACATCCTCAACCGAATCACGGTTGAAAGTGCGAGTAAAGGAAGACAACATAGATGACCCATCAGAGCTGGCTCAGTACATGAAAATAGGGTACCAATGGTGGCAACAATGTTTCACCAATCAGAAAGACAGAAAACATGTTCCCAATTATTAACCTGTATGGGATTATACAGTATGCTATATCACCAGACAGATAACCTAAAATGAATGTCATCCCACACTCCTGTGCTGTGAAACTTAATTTTGTAGTAAAATGCAAGGAAAGATGAGGGCTGATTTGTGACATGGCTACCCATGTCTGAAACACGGTCCATAAAGATCTCTATTTATGCATTTCTTGCAAATAAAACGTTTTTCCCAAGGTTATGTGCTTGTTTTTATTTCAGAGTGCTATTTGCACAAGTCTGAAATCAAATTCCCTATCTTAAATGTCTTCAAAAAATGGGCTCTGATGTAATGAATAACGTCCCCTTCCCTTAGCATGCATTCTATGGCCCAATAAGTTACATTTCATGTTTTTTGTGGTTCTTTAGTGTATTGCTGCTACAGACCATTTCTTAGGGAGTCAACAGTGCTTTGATCCGTCTTTTTTCTTTTCCCAGTTTTGTGATAATTGCGGTCAATGCCCTCAGTGACCATTCATGTCCAAGCCCTCGAATGTCTGCACCGAGCCCTCGCACAATCTGTGAAACCACTTGTGAGTCGAACTGGACTGGTGACGCACAGCAATAGCGGGACAGTCTTTTGGGGGGTTTAAAAGTCGGCACTTCGAGCCATTCACCCCTTTTGCAGCAAGCCTTGAAGAGTTCATGTCCCCTGTTGCTCCGCATTGTTACGTGCTGCGCTCCAAGAATCAGGTAAGACTGCTGTTACGTGTGAGGGCAAACAATGCTGGGAATTGGGATTTAAATAGCTGGGTGAAACATTCTAATTAACATTTTGAAAATGCTGCATATCAAAAGAGTGGGGCAGTCGCTGGTAAAGTCTGTGGACTGTACAGCTGTCTTATTTTTATTTAGTGTACTTGCGGGGCCTGAAAGCAGTATCTGCCCTGTTCATCACAAGTAAGATGGCACCAAGTTCGGCAGTACTGAGTGTATTGAAAAGGATTCCACAGTTTAAAGCCTGGGCAAACACAGTTTAATTTCCAATAGATTTTTAGTGAACTTCATGATTTTAGTAATAGCATGTTGTGGGCAATGCTACTGACGATGCACAGTACTGTGGCTTAGTTGTACCTGATTTGCTTGTATTCCACCATTTAAATCCTGAGCCAAATAATGTATCTTGCAATCGTTTTATGTCTTAGAAAATGCACAGTGTGTTGTGGGCAAGGATACTGAATTATTACTGTAGCTTGTACAGCTTGATTTGCTAGAGTGCTCTGGACCATTACAGTATACTGTTACCTTGACCTTCCACATTCACAGTGGCCTTTTCATTCTTTGGAGATGGTACAGTTCCTGATATTGTTAATCTGTTCACTAAACAAAAATAGCAATGTGCTGTGTGGATTATAACATTGTGAACAAAATGCATGGCCTGTACCAAAATCATGGCCTGCACAGTGATGATGGCTGTGAAGCACCATTTTGAGACCATGTGGTGTGTTGGGGGGGGAGAATGTGTGGCCACATGCTTCTTAGTGTGGACACAACAATCTCAGTACACGTAGTTTTATTTATTGTTCACTTACACTGTTTATTTGCTTGTTAATTTGTTGCTGTGTATACTGTGGCCTAGTGTTTGGTGGATGTTAACACGGTAGACGAGGATCACTCCTTTGTTCAGTGCTCTGCATCCACCCCTTTAAGACCGTGTGGTGTGTGTGTGTGTGTGTGTGGTGCGATGGTATGCTGACAATTTATTTTGTTGCTGCAGATCCAGTTTTTCGTGCACTTTGAGCGTTTGACTTTGTAGTTCTGTATACCCGTTTGGGAGCACCTACAGTATACTGTGGCCTAGCGGTGGATGTGGAGCACTCGTTTGTTCCGTGCTCTGCATCCACCATTTTAAGACCATGTGGTTTGTGTGTGTGTGTGTGTGTGTGTGTCTGTGTATATGTAAGAGTGGCGGGGGGTGCAAGCTGCCAATTTATTTTGTCACTGCAGACCCAGTTTTTTTGTGCACTTTGAGCGTTTGACTTTGTCTTTAAATTAGCTCTGTGTACCTGTTTGGAAGCACCTATATTGTGGCCTAGTGTTTGGTGGATGTTAACATGGTGGATGTGAAGCATTCCTTTGTTCCGTGCTCTGCATACACCATTTTAAGACCATGTGGTTTCTGTGTGTGTGTGCGCGTGTATGTGTGTGTGTGGTGGGGGGGATGCTGCCTAGTTCTAATTTTGTTCACGTATTTGTGCCCTTGAGATTGGATTTGCTTGTCCACTAATTCTAATGCTTGCTTTACTGGTGATCTAAGCTATGTGTCATGCCTCCATTTCGTCTGCAGGCAGGTGGATGCATGTCCATCTTGTTTGCAGACAAGTGTATGCATGCCTCCATTTTGTTTGCAGGCTGGTGAATGCATGTCTCCATCTTGTTTGCAGATGGGTGTATGCATGCCTCCATTTTGTTTGCAGGTGGGTGGATGCATGCCTCCATTTTGTTTGCAGACGGGTGTATGCAGGCCTCCATTTCGTGTGCAGGTGGGTGGATGCATGTCTCCATCTTGTTTGCAGATGGGTGTATGCATGCTTCCATTTCATTTGCAGGCGGGTGGATCTGTCTCCATCGTGTTTGCAGACGGGTGTATGCCTGCCTCCATTTCATTTGCAGGCGGGTGGATGCATGTCTCCATCTTGTTTTGGGAATCCTCTTTTCTTGTGTAACATTTTTTTTGGTTCTTATTGCATAATCTTTTCTTGCGTTTCACGGGTTCTGAGAAGCATCTCTTCTTGCAGCAAATGTTTTTTATGACAAATCTCTCATGGTAACTATTGAATTATCGGTTCTTGCTTTTAATTTGTTTTGTGAATAATCTCTTCTTGAGTCAAATGTTTTTTGTAACTACTCTCTTGCAGTGCCTCTTGAATAATCTTTTCTTGCGTTTCACCGGTTTTGTGAAGCATATCTTATTGAGACGAATGTTTGTGACTAATCTCTTCTTGCATCACTCTTCTCCTGTGTGAGCTACCACCAACTCCATCACAGTATTGTCATTTTCTTGTGATGACGTGCTTCATTATATCAGCTGTCACTTCACTCTTATTTGGCAGCATGGTCTTGCCGTAATCATTCTGCATCGACCAAACTTGTGTTACTGGAAAAGGTCATAATTCATCATTTTTTAAACTGACTTGTGTTTCGACAGTTTACATTTGGAATAATGGAATCCAGAAGAAGGCCATGTGTGTCTGCAGCAGCCATTCTTGGTGAAGCTCAGCGGAATTTGGCCACCCCTCAATCTGCAAAGGAAAAGACCAAGTGTTACTTAGTAAACGTCAAGAACAACACAGAATGTTACCGACATCATTTGGAGAAATGTGCAGCACACTCATGTGCATACCTCAGCAACATGAATGCTGAGCACTGTTAACACTACAACCAGAAGGCTAAAGAGAGGATGCAGAGATGCAGAGAAGCTCCGTAGGAGAAGAAACGAGTTTAGGTACACACAAGTACTGCACCCACTAAAAGAGAAACAAGGGCTGATGAGCAAAAAGAGAAACATGGAGGGAGATAAAATAGCAACAGCGTGCTAAAATGATAAGTCAGAAACGGAGACGAATCAATGAAAAGCAATGCCAGAAATATGCTGAAAGAAAGGAGCTACAAAAGCAAGCACAAATCGCTGCTGCCGCCACCCCCCCCCACCAGCAGTACCAGCCATCGTTCCACAGAGAGAGAGAGAGCGCGCAGTGTGTGACACCGGAGAACCAAAGATATGATTGTGCCCTCAGAAAGGCTGTGCAGTGAGACAGAAAAGGTCTACCAAAATCTCCCAATCGATTCGCTTACGTAATGCAGAAGATCCTGTTTGCTTGTTCACCAGTCAAACAAACTGCACTGGCTCAGCACAAAGTGCTTCCCAGTCCAAGCAACCTACAGGATAAACTGATGTCTGCTGTCATGGATAAGATGTCTCACCTAAAAAGTAACAAAAAATGTAACAGACACCTGAACAAAGAGTTCATAAGCACTATCCTTATGTTAAAAAAATACAGGCTGCTCAGAAGAGCAAGTGCAACACTGAGCATAAGCTGGAAAAGGCTTATGAAGGCATCCCAAGGAGAAAAGAAATGCACCACACGGCACAAGTCTGCACTGCCAGATTCAACAACACAGAAAGTGGCAACCTTTTTTTGAAGACTCTGCAACCCCACTGCCTCACAAAAAAGTTTGTTTGAAAAGAAGCAGAATATGACGTTCATATCCTGATAAACCCATTCAGACTCTTTATACAGAATTCACCCAACAGAACCCGGACACTCCAGTGGGAAGAAGGAAATTTGATAGTCTATGGTTCAAGCACATTAAGCTTGCAAAAGAACAAAAACTGAACCGATGAATACTGCACTTAAACTGAAGGCACTGAACCGTACTGACAGTCTTTAACGCCTCACGTCATGCAAACTCCTGAATGTCTACCGTGAAGTAACGGTAGCAATGTGTCAACAAGCTCCTATGGAAAAGTTTTACAGGTTGGACTGTGTTGAGAAAATATGTGAGCAATGCAGCACGGCAAATTTTGGAAGAGCCATGGAAGATCTAATTAAAGGCCATGGTTAAGACAATATAACATGGCAGCAGTGGGAGAACAGAACAGTCATGTGAGAAGATGTCAATGGCATACAGGTGCAGCAGATGAGAAAAGTTTTGAAAAAAAATCAACATTGAGACAGCTGGTGGAAGTCACAGAAAAGGAACTTTTGTTTTTGGGTCAGCACTTACATGTGGCAGCACAGCTGCACCATCAGTTTGCTTGTATCAAACAATTCCTACCCAAGCGATGGTGTAGTGATGGTTCTGGACTTTGCCGAGAACTACGCCTGTAAGTTGCAGAATGAAGTGCATGTAGCCACTGGCATTATGAACAAGCTACAGTTCACCTGGTAGTGACCTACTACCCATGTGACCACTGTGACTCCACAGTGAAGGAGTCGCTAGTATTTATCTCAAGTGATTTAAAACATGATCACTATGCCGTGCGCCACTTTGTGGAGATCGGAAATGCACACCTAAAAAAGAATGCTCCTTAAATGTAGGCAAAGAAGTACAATTCACAGATGGTTGCGGCAGCCAGTATAAATTAAAATGGTCCTTCTTTGACATTTCAAGGTCGTCCACTCAATATGGATTCCCCATTTAGAGGGCTTTTTTCCGTTCACGACATGGAAAGGGTCCTTCAGATGGTGAGAGTGGCGTTGTAAAATTGGCAGCAAGAAGAGCTGTGCAATCATGGCAGGCCATAATCAGAAAAGCAAAGGAGCTGTACAAATTTTGCAGGACTGAACTGACCAGACAGCCAGCCACAGAAGGGTGCAGTGATCATTTCAGGAGGACATTCTTCTGGGTTGGTGAAAACCACATAAGACCTGCCAGACCAGATATAAAAATAGTACCTGGGACACACAAGATGCACAGTGTGAAGTGTTCAGTGTCACAAATCCACTCCAGGGGTCAGGCCCTCTGCTACCACACTGCCTAACCTTTAAGTGCGATTCGTGAACAGGGGACAAACAGGGACACTCTCCTGTTTGTTTTGGGTCCAAGCAACTACCAGTCTCAAGTCCTGGGGTCAATTTTTTTTTCTAGCCAGCACACCCAGGTAACAGGCCCAAATATCACACTCTCTTCGGGGAAAGCAGCACAATATACTTGGCCCAGCGGGCATATAACCAGGCTAGTTCACAATCCCCTTCTGACTCAGTTGAGATGCTGGTATTTTTCTTACCTTGTTGGATATTTACACAGATCCTAGTTAGCGTGGCTGCATAAGGTGGCACAATAAGCATTTAACAGCAGTGTTAGAATATTATGACTGTTCCACCATTCATACTCAGAATGAGCAAATGTCTCAGGCACGTTTAAAGAAAACCAAATTTACTAAAACTAAAAATAGCAAATAAATACAGTACATCAAACAGAACATATATACAATCGTGGTCAAAAATACTGGCGCCGTTGCATTTTTTTCTAATAATGCACCATTCCTTCCAGAAAATTGTTGAAATTAAAAAATATTTTGGTATCCACATATGTATTTCTTTGGTTTGCAGTGGAATAAAACAGAAAAAGCAGAAAAATTTACTAAGTCGTAGCTTATTCCACACAGAAATCCTTAAATGGCCCGGACAAAATTATTGGCACCTTTTAGAAGTAGTTAGAAATAATTAGATTTCAAGCAGGTGATTCTCCTTCACTTGAACTGAACTCACCTGTGGTGAGTTGCAGGTGCCTGCAATATAAAATCACTCATTCAACCAGTTTGAATAGAGAAAAGGACTCATTCTCCTGTTTTGTGTCACTGTGTACCGCAATGAGCATGGAGAAAAGAAAGACAGCCAGAGAATTGTCTGAGGAGGTCAGACAGAAGATTGTAGTCAAGCATGGACAATCTCAAGGCTACAAATCAATCTCCAGAGACCTTGATGTTCCTGTTTCCACCGTGCGTAATGTTATCAGGATGTTTTAAGGCCCATGGCAGTGTAGCCAACCTCCCTGGACGTGGCAAAAAGAAAACTTGATCGAAGATTGCAGCGCAGGATTGTTCGAATGGTGGAGAAAGTACCTCGATCAACTGCCAAACAGATTCAAGCTGACCTTCAGACACAAGGTACGACAGTTTCAACTCGCACCATCCGTCGCCAACTCATTGAAAGGGGGTTATATGGTAGGAGGCCCAGGAGGACCCCACTGCTGAGAGAGAGAGACACATAAGAAAGCTCGACTGGGGTTTGCCAAAACACACCTGAACAAGCCAAAATCCTTCTGGGAGAATGTCCTGTGGACAGATGAGACCAAATTAGAGCTTTTGGTAAAGCACATCATTTCTATGTTTACAGAAAACAAAATGAAGCCTTCAAAGAAAAGAACACCTTCCTACAGTCCAACATGGAGAGGTTCAGTGAAGTTTTGGGGTTGCTGCTGCTCTGGTGCTGGGTGCCTTGAACGTGCATGGCATCATGAAATCTGGAGATTACCAGGCCATTTTGGAGCGCAATGTTGAACCCAGTGTCAGAAAGCTGGGTCTCCGTCAAGGTCATGGGTCTTCCAGCAGGACAATGACCCCAAACACACTTCAAAAAGCACCCAGGAATGGTTCAAGACAAGACGCTGACTGTTCTGAAGTGGCCAGCAATGAGTCCAGATCTAAATCCCATTGAAAACCTGTGGAGAGATCTGAAAACAGCAGTTGGGAGAAGGCACCCTTCAAATCTGGGAGAACTGGAGCAGTTTGCACAAGAAGAGTGGTCCAAACTGCCAGTAGAGAGGTGCAGGAAGCTCATCCATGGCTATAGGAGGCAGTTGATTGCAGTTATTTTTGACCAAAGGCTGTGCTACCAAATATTAAGTCTAGGGTGTCAATAATTTTGTCAATGCCATTTCTTTTCATTTTCTGATTTAAAAGGATATATTAAATTCTGAATCAAAAACAAAGGTTCTGTTAATATTAACAGAGAAATAAAGAATTGTGGAGACCGAATACTGTACTGTTAATTTCAACTTATGTTTAGGGAAATTGTGAGTTATTTGAAAAAGTGCAAGGGCGCCAATATTTTTGACCACGACTGTACGTAATGATTACAGTCAAACAAAAATCGACAATTACAAAATAAAGCACCTTGTAACTGAATTAACTAGTTCTAACTCAGTTTCAGTTGGCAAATGATTTGGGCTGTTACCTATCTTGGCTGAAGTGTCCCTTAGAAGTCCAGAACAAAAAGTGTCAGTCCTTTCAGCAGGCTTCAGCAATGTCAAAGAAAAAGTCCCACACTCCTTGTGATAACACTGCTCTGGCTGTTGGCATGAGGTCACTCTTAGTCTTGTAACTGATCCGTCACATGCGCCTGCATACTGCTAAACATGCCAATAAAAAAATATATACTTCCTAATTAGTGAGCCACAGAGCATGCTTTATGACAGGTCAGAATTATGCCTTTGATCTTTCAGAGACACATCCTGGAAACACTTCTCATGGCTGGGTGAATTTTCACAGGTATCTATCAGAAACTGCTCCCTTCTGATATGCCATAAAAAAACCCAATTATTTCACGACAAGTTGCCTGGGTTCAAAGCAGTTTTATAACCTCATTTTATTACAGTCCCAGGAAGTTCGCTTTTTTTTCAAACCATCTGTTCCAGCAAGCAAGGGCAGAACGTTTTTTTTTTCTTTTAAAAATCCAAGGTCCCATGATGCCTTGTGCTGACTGCCATGTTTCACAAGCAGAATTCTAAAACTATATATTTATATCAAAATTATATACACATAACTGGCAGATGGTGATTCCCGTTACACTCGGAAGATGGTGTGGTGGCAACAAGAGACCTAACTTGTTTTTGCACACATTGCAGTACTGAAGATGGGCCCTATGATAATGTGAGTCATGTTGAAGCATAGAAGATTAAAAAACTAACAGCTTCCACCACACATAGGATGGCTTCAAAAGAGAAACAATACCATGCCCAGTGGCCACTCTGATCCAGCAAACAAAACAGCATCCCACACTTCAGCCTCCCATGTTGACTCTAATCCTCCTGACTTGGAAGCTGAAAATGCAGATCATGCTGGGGATCACCACACGCCCTCCAATCAAGTTCCAGCTGAGGCCGCACCAGAAGCAAATACAGACAGTGATTGGGCACAAGTGACAGTGCATCACATGACGCTAAAATGCATGCCTCTTTAGTGGAGTGCACTACACTCACCACCGACATTTTTGCTACATTATTCACAAACAACCCAGTTCAAATAAAGATGAGAACATTTGTCGCCCAAGATATGATACAAATAAATCAGTACTATGCCGTGTACTACTCTAAGGAATTTTATGTTGGGCAACTAAGCGCTGTGAATCCTGTGGGACAATGGTACTCCTTAAAGTTCATGAAGCAGCGTGGGAATGTTTTACATGGCCAAGGCATCAGGACAATGACTATAGTGAAGAAAACAAAGTTTTCATGGGCCAATACAGTTCCAGAAAGGAGGTGGCACCTTTGAAATCCACAGTGACGAAATACAGACAATTTCTGCAAAGTTCAGCAAGATACCAGCGGGGTACCTGCCCGCCTTGCCCCCTGGCTCGACAACGTCCACTGGACAGCCTCTCTCTCCCCCAGACCCACTCCTTCCTTACTAGGTCCAAACAGGGATGTAACCCGCTGTCTTCTCTGAGGACCTACTATATCCATAAGTGTAACTCACAATCTTGTAACACTATGTAACCTAAGTAACATACAAACTACTACATTATGTAACCTAAGTGTATCCATGATCAGCACCAACCAAGGAGAAAGAGTTGAGATATTCAGCAGCTTTAAATACCTTGGAATACATCTTGACCACGAGATGACCTACAAGTCCCACACTGACTCCGTAACCCGGGCCATCCACAAAAAACTTGGTCTCCTCTACCGGCTGGGGGACTCCTTATCCCTGGCTGCATGACGGGCAATTGCCAGCTGCAATCTTCTCCCCACCATTCTATATGGTGCTCCATTACTGCAGTTCCTCCGAGAGTCGGAATTCAACAAACTATCCATACTCTATAATCGAGTGGCACGGTTCAAGCTCCTCTCCTAGGAGGCATCACTGCGAGGCACTTAGGGAACTTAATTGGCCCACTCTGCGACACAAACTCGCGTACCCCGTCGCTTGCCTTACCTTCAAGTTCTCTACCCTGGGTCCCCCTCCCCATCTTAGAGGACTACTCTCCCCTAAAGAACAAACCAGAACCTTGCGATCATCCGCGAAACACCTACTGGACATCCCTCGGATGCGCTCCAACCAAGGCAAGCGCTCTTGCAAATTTGCTGCCTCCCACCTATGGAACTCCCTTCCCGCTAGTTTGACTGACTCTCCCACCCTCAACCAGTTCAAGTGTGTACTCAAACTTTATCTACTCAATCTCAGTCTCTGTGGCTGCAACCGTTAGCCCCCAAGCCTTGGTCTCATGCCTGCTGAACTGCTCTGAACCTCCCTACATCCTGTCTTACTACCTAGCCTCATCTGTGCTGGCTAACACACTCTAACTGATGGGTGCCAGGTGTCTGAACATGAAACAGATGTCTACTACTGTATGCTGTTTACTAATGTTTATCTACGAAATTAATGTTATAGCTGTAATTCATGACTGAAGTCTAATTGGGAGCCTGACTATCCTATCCCTGTATGCTGTCGTAATGTTTATTTGTGTACAATATGTAATTAGTGTAAATATTGCCTATAAACGTCTCTTTACATAACTAATTCCAGGTCGCCCCTGAAAAAGGGGCCTCTGGTCTCAGTGGGCTTACCTGGTTACCAAAATCCAAATAAATAAATAAATGTTCCTTTTACTGCACCTCTAATGTCATCCTGTGTTTTAATCTGCACTGTAATAACTGTCTTGATGTCTGCCCTCCCCTCGCGACGAGGTGCCTTTGTAAATGAGTCTCTGACTCAAAGGTTGTAAACCTGATTTGTAATGAATAAAGAATACACAAAAAATGGGGTTAAACGAACTTGCTGTGCTTTTCAGTGCATGGTGTTGGACCCTAACAAATATATTTTTCAATTTTTATACGACTTAGCATAATGCGTTTTTACATAGATTAGTCTGTAGTGATTCGCCTGCCATCGTAGATTAGCCTGTATTTGAACTGTACTGACAGCAGTACAAAATGATTTCTTAATGTTTTTCATATATAAATAGATATGTAAATGATTTATTCTGGTGGTAGTGAAGCCTGTAGTTTCATGTAAATTATTTAGTCTGGTAATACTGTAGGTTTGTTTCAGGCAGTATAGTTAGCTGATACATTACATAGCATTGATTTTTGCTGTAAATATCGAATAATTATTTTTTTCAGGTGTGACTATGCCACACATGACTTTTTATCTTCAATGATAGTCTTTGAAACTTTAAAAGCTATTTCTTGTCTCTTATTACATGCTGTCATATGTTTATCTCCAGTTATATGGGCATCACGACTTTTCATGTCCCCGTTACACATGCAGCCCTACTTTTCATGTCCCCCGTTACACATGCAGCCTTACTTTTCATGTCCCCTGTTACATGTGCAACTTTGTGGGGGCTTTATCTCAAGATTCGAAACGGGAGTTATCCTGTGGCATACCATATCTTTATAACGTGAGTGACAGCATAAAAAGAAATAGCTTATAATCAGCACTATATTATCTATTTTAAAAACTGACACTAATGTCACACTTTGGTAGCCCATTTTTAAGCACAGAGCCAGTTGTCAGAGGACTCCTAAAATGGCCCCCAATTGTTTGCTGCCCTGGATCACCCTGGTGTCCTTGGACTGGGTGATCTCCACCAACAACCGGCCTACCAAACCTGCTACCGCACAGGAGTCCTTAGTCAGGCTCCCACCAAGGGCTGCATAGACATGGCTCTACATGCAGGGATGGAGAAGCAGATGCCGGGGACATCTGTTGAGGATGGACTGGCAAAGGCATGACTGGTGGCTGCCAAGTGACCGAGGGTCCAGAGGCCACAGCCCTACCTCACACCACAATGGCCTATTGCTGCCAGGGGAGCTCCTTGTAGTGCCTCTCCTTGTCCAAGGACAAGAAGCACCAGAAGCGCCTCCTGGTCAAAGTAGGATCAAGAGGGTGAGCAGCATTTTGACCTCAACCATTTACCTGAGGGCTGATACTGAGAGGCCTCATGGTCATGGTAGGTCACATGCCAAGCCATATTCAAAAGTGTCGACTCTGGAGGTACAACCGCCGGTCCTGTGTGGATCTGGTCAGGGACACCAACTGGGTCACGTCCTCCTGGGTGAGGACCAGGAGCACCAGAGTCTGGGAGGCCAACTCCTCATCAGCCTCCTCTGACAGCTGGTCAACAGGTTCGAGAAAAATACTGACAGACTGCTTAGTCAGTGTCAAGGTTGATGAGCCTGACAGGGGCATTGAGGAGCTGTCGACCAAACCCTGCCTTGACTAAAGGCAGCTCAACCTCAGTTGAGCGTATGACTAGAGTTAAGTGGTCGAGGAGTCCAGCAGTGCTTGTGCATCTTGCCTTGGTGAGATGAGCTCTCCTCAAAGGTCTGAAGGGCCCTACACTTTTCATGGAAGTCCTCCATTAAGGACCCTCAGACATGGCCCCAACCGGAAGAAATGCTGAGGCCAATGAGGTACTCACTGTGGCAGCTGCGGCATCCTCCTGAAAAGCCGCAAGATGAGCAGTAGACCCAGCAGTTGCCAAGACCTTCTTGTGACTTTTTGGTCGATCCTTAGGATCAAGATCCACAAGTTGACTGAGAAGTCTGGCCTTGTGATCCTCCAGGGATACTGGAGCATCACCAGACAAAAGCCACAACCCTCCACCTTGTGCTTCCCTCCCAACCAGAAGAGGAAGGACATATGGGGGTCAGCCTTTGACAGTTTCTGTTGACAAGTCATGCAGAACTTCAAACTGCATGACAGCCTTCCCTCTCCCACGCTGAGATCAAATCGTTGAAGACAGAGCTGAACGAACGGAAGAACAAATAATGTAGTTTTGAGGAAGTAGTAGTTTTCGCCAAGGTGCTAACTCTCTGAAATCCCCGACTACTGCAGAGCTGTGAAGGAAGAGACCTGTCGCATTCAGTGGAAAGAAAGATCTGACATCACATGGCAGAGCAGAAGGATATACTGCCCAGGTGGCAGGAGGAGCTTAGTCTGAAGATGTCTGAAGAATCAGCCTGTGACACTGGAACTGACAGAGTGTGGATGTGAACTGTATCCATGCCCTTAGAACTAAAAATATACTGTAGCAGGAACAGAGGTTGCTACCTATAACCATAGTTCTGCTACTATTATTCAGTTCACATCCACACTTAGGCACAATCTGCTGAGCTTGCTCAGTCATCGGAACATTCTTTAAGTTTGACTCCTCTCTCACCACCTATGGTATCATCTTCAAGGTCTGCCCTGCCTGACACCAGATCTGCATGCTGGAAGCAGGAGTCTGAGCAAACTTTGCCATGGGAGGTTAGGTGTGTTGTGTAGATACAAACTGAAAACTAGAAGCAGAACTATGAATACAGGTAACGTCTACTGACTACCAGATTCAGTTCACTATCCACACTTAGACTCCTAGCAGTCTTCTGGGAGAAGAGGCAAGGTGCACATCCCAAATCAGCTGAATATACTCTTGTGGACTGAAGTCCCAAATGAAGCATTGCAATGACTGAGCAAGTTGATGCTATAGTGGGGAACGAATATGTACATACTGGACCAGGTAGCAGCCTATTAGATCTCCTTAATTGTGATGTGTCTGGCAGCAGCAGCTCAGGCAACAGTATGTCTGGTGGAGTGAGCCTTCAACCCAGTGGGTGGCTCTTTTGCAGTCAACCAATAACAGAGATCAATGCAGGCCGTGACCCTTCTGCCAATCATTTCATGGCTGCTGGTCTACTTAAAGAAGCTTCAGCATAATTCAGAAAGAGCTGGCAAGCCCTTATTCTAAACCCCTGGGTTGTGGTCCTTGCAAAACAGAAGCACCTGGTATATATACAAAGTATGGAGTGTAGGCTCTATATCCGAAGCATGTGGCTTCAGGAAAAACATGGGGACTTAAAGAAAAAAAAAAATCACCTGGTTAAGGTATGATACCTCACACTTGTCCATGGGCTCGAATAGTTTCATCAGCTTTTCAAGTACCACCAAAAGGTTCCATGGTGGCACAGGCTGCCACACTGGAGGGGTCACGTCATTCAGGCCTTTGAAAAAGCACCAACCACTTTCTCCTGAGTCACTATCGACATACCAGTCCTTGCCCAGTATGTGTAGATGGTGGCCAAGTGCACCTTAAGGGATATGACTCAAAAACTGTGATTGAGACAGGGACCAAAGGTAGCAGAGAACGCATGCTACAGGGCAGGTGAGCGGGTCCTGTTCTGAACACTAGCACAAAAATCTCACCCACTTACAGAAGTAAGTATTAAGAGTTGACAACTTATGGGGCTCCTCCAGGAAATGGAGAACATTTTGGAAAGACCCAGAGCCTAGAACTCTTGCTGCTCAGTAACCAGACAGACAAGAGCAGGGACTACAGGTATGGATGCCTGATCATCCTTTCCGATCTCATCAGCAAGTCCAGACACAGTGCAAAGAGAACTGCTGTTGAGGCTGAGGAGATCTTGGTACCAGAACTGGCATGGCCAGTCTGGATTTATCAGAATCAAGTTCACCTTGTCCCTGTGTGCCTTAAGAATCAACTTGTGGATCAAGAGCAATGAAGGGAAGGCAGGCAGAACCATCCCATTAGCGTTCTCATCTAAGGGAGGTGGGCACAGAAGAGTAGGTTACTCGACTGTAACTGTATGTGGCACGTTTCACATCCACACTCCAGCAGTTACACTGGAATGACATTATTGTCCAGACATCTTTAAGCTAAGCTCCTCTCACCACCTGGGCAGTATATCCCTACCCCCTAAACCCCAACTCAGCCCTGTGATATCAGATCTTGCATGCTGGAAGCAGAATTCATGTGCCACTTGCCAGGGAAGGCCGGGTGGGTTGTGTGAGCAAGGATTGTGACACTTCACAAACAAGGATTGGCTCATGAACAAGGATTTTGATGACACATGAACAAGAATTATAAAAAATAATCCTTGTTCGTGTGCTGTCAAAATCCTTGTTCGTGAGCCGATCCTTGTTCATGACTGTCAAAATCCTTGTTCATCAGATCAGGATCAGATGGCCCTATCTCACGAACAAGGATTATGACACCTCACAAATGGGCATTCAGCTCGTGAACAGGGATTTTGACACTTCACGAACAGGGATTTTTAAACGTTGTTGTTTCTTTGCCAGTTCACTGCAAAGAAACAGGAGTTTTGGCTTGAAATTTGCAGGGTACAAAGTGGGTGTCCCACAGATGTGACTTATGCTGGTTTGGTGTAAAGATTTGCATTGGTTCCATACTTATGGCATTTCGAAGTTGAGAAATTTCCCATTGGATAACACTGTGGCGAACACGGCGCCTTTCGGTACCTACTTCTCGAAAACAGTTTGAGATGCAGATTTTTCACTAAACATAGCTTAGCACACCATTAGGCGTACAAAGCGCACGTGCAGGTTACCAGTCCATGATTATAACTGCAGTGGAATTTTTTCCAAAGTTGCTACAGTTACTGAGATATTGCACCACAGCAGCACAAGGCTTTCTTGAAATGTGTCTAGGGCTGTACTGCATCACTACAACTATAGGTAGGTGGGCGCACAGGGCCCAATATGGATACCATTATGCAGTAATTGGACTGCAGGGCCATCCATTATGCAATACTGGGAGCGCAGGGCCCACAGCAAGATAATAGTTCACTACAATGTCTGTGCACTTATGGACGGGCCCTGCACGCCCCGAAACCATATAAGGGTAAGATTACACTTTCTCAAAAAGTATGGAAATTCATTGCAAAATAACTTTGTTAATGCATCAGTTAGGGTTGAAGCGATAAAAGTAGGGAAATGAGGGATTAGGGTTGACACCCTAACACCCCACCCCCACCCTCTACAGACCAACAAGTGACGGGGTGTGCCTTGGGGTCATCAAGCCTCTCTCTCACCCCATTCTCCTATACTGTATCATGTCAGCTTTGTTACACATGGAATGGGGTGAGAGGGATGACGATCCCGAGGCACACCCCATCACCTGTTGGTTTGTGGGGGATTGGGGTGGGGAGGTAGGGTGTGTCCGGGTGTCAACCCCAACGCTTCATTTCCCTACTTTTGCCACTTCAACCCTAACTGACGCATTAACAAAAGTTTTTTTGCAATGAATATGAACCTGACTACCAGAGAGGCCTTTTGACTCTTTACCAAACCTCTAACCCCTTCCACTCCTCTGAAAGTTCCCAGGGTAAGGCTCAAAACCTCCAGGGATCAAGTGTTTTTGCTGACCAGGCCAGGCCTACCCTCCGGAACAGGCTGCCTCAACCACTATGGGAGCCCCTTCCCATGGAGTCTTGTAAGAGGGGCCTAAGGACCGTCTTGTTTCAGGAGGCTTTGGGAATTAACAACTTCTTCCTCCTGTATTTCAGCCACCACTTTTATGTATAGATGGTTCCTTCTGCCCATTCTACACTGACTTATGTTTTAATATGTCTTGTGGCTATACTGTTTGTGTTGTAAGGCACTCAGCACCCCCAGGATTGGGCAACAAATAAATAAACATTACTACTACTATTTGGATATCACGTTAACAAAAGCAGTAGGTGCAGGTAAATTCTAAGGCTTTAAGATTAAGGGCTTGATTCTGTGTCACTGGTGCAGTGGCAGAAGTTACTCTGCACCTGCACGAAGTTTGCTTTCCCATGGTCACAAATGCATCGAGTGCTCACATATTCTTTTGCTACACCTGGGAAGCACGGTAGATCCAGAATGTAATGGCCTACACAGCCACTTTCAAATTAACACAGTCACAGGCTGCTGAGCCCTCTCTCATGGTAACTCAGTGAAAGACCCAATGATTAAGCAACTGCTAAAAAAAAGTTATTTGCTACAGTAAGTATTCAAACCCCAGGAAATCTTACTGTATTCTGACTAATGCAGTATGGTCTCACCTTAGGACTGCCCCGGAGCTGAAATGGTTAATAGAACCTATACAAATGGTGGAATGCTAGGCTCGAGTTCTGTTTTCAAACCACTGACCCAGGTGAACGATCTCCAACCATCAGATTCTTTACTCTGCTTGCCTCAGTAAGACGTCTCCGGAGAGCTCTCCTTCATCTCTTGAAGAAAGTTTATTTTCTTGGTTTTATATCAGTGAGTTTATTTTATTCAGTGTTCCTTTCACTGTCCTTGGTTTTCAGGTAGTAATTGTTTAGATTTTAGTTTGTAAAGGGTAAGTAGTAGTTTTTCACCTTGGTTCCTTAACCGAGGGGAAACCAACAGTTCCCTTTTCTTTTATATTGTATCAGTTAGTGTTTAATATTTCCGACTCAGTATAGTCGGTAGCTATTTCAAATTTATACCGGAGTAATTTCCCAGTGTGTGGGTCCCTTATTTCAACCGGGGTTACTCCTGGATACATATTTCTGAAGCCTGGTTTCTTTTCCAGAGTAACCACCAACAACAACAAAAAAAATACAGTTTTTAATCTTTTTTGAATGCTGTTTCTTATGTCACAGAAACCAAAAGAGAGAACAGGACCCACAGGTTTCCAGCACTGTTCAGAGTGCGGGGAACTGTTTGCAAAGACTGATCCTCACTTAATTCATTTGTTCTGTCTGGGGTTTTACCACCTTCAGACAGACTGAGATCTGTCCTAATTTTCCTTAGAAAATGTGCTTTACAAATAAATAAATCTGACTGGCTGGCATGGGGTACACTAACTTACAGTGAGAGCCCTGTAAGTAAAAGGTACCAGCCATGCCAACCTTAACAGCCTCATAAATTGTATCATTGTGCCAAGCCTGCTTCATCATTGGCTGAAGCACTGGGCACAAAATTTAAAACTGTCGCCATTTTTTTACTGCTTACCGAGAACAGCTGAGCCCAACCAAGCAGACTCAAAATTCTTAGTCCACAACCATTATAACCAAAAAAAAAAAAAAAAACACCATGAAACACAGAACACAGATTAGTTTTTTTCTTTTCAACAGACCCGCACAGCCAGAGTGCACACTGTGGTTCGTTTCAGCACTACTCCCGGAAGTTCCTAGCGCTGTTCCTACTTATCTTAGTTTGCGATCATTGGACAAAAAAAAGGACAGAAAAAAAAAAAAAAAAACAGCTTGACAGTAAAAGAACATTTTTTTTACCTTTCTTCCTCCCTCCAAAGAAATGCTTGCTCACCACCGAAAATAGATCTCCTCATCTGGCTCATCATTTCCATGCACCGCCGAGTGAAACAGCAACCTCTCCTGACCCTTGCCCACACACACACCGAGAAGACTGCCCTCAATCTTCCTTTTGTTTTTAATCATTTAAAATGCACACTCAGCAGCAAATAACAGAAAAGTCAAAAGACCAGTTGGCTTCAGTCAGCACGTACCTCGCTATACCTGACGGCCACCAAAACTACTGATGCGGACAAAAACTACTGCGGTACACAATATCGCGATCCTCACAACTTTGTTTTCTATGTAGTCCCCTCTCCGTTCTACTTAACAGTGCATATAAAAAAAAAACTAAATTTCAACACAGGCATATGGTACTGTAATGGCAAAGGGGAGAGGAGGGGACTCAAACACCACAGCACCAGAGACACAGGGACTACTTTACCCCACAAAGAAGGAAACAGGCACTGTAGTCATTTTTATAGAACTACTTTACACTTCTTTTGTAATCCTATAAAAATTACACAGTCAGACCATTTTCTAAGTGCAATACCACCCTCCAGGGTGGGCAGTATGGACAATACCGGACCTTCCAGGGGCTATAAGGCATTATACCCCTGGGCAGTCCGGTATTGCACAATACCGCCTACCCTGTCCAGTATTATTGCTTGCTCAGTCTACTCTTGATAGAAGGTTAAAGAGACTAAAGGAAAAAATGTTGGATAAGACCGCTAACCCAGCTACCGAACAGACTACCCGAACCGGAGGGACTGCCCTGTGACAGGGGCAACAGTTCCACAAAAAAGAGAACCGCGGATAAGGCTGCTGAACCGACTGTCATGGTTAAGAAAAAATGTAAAGGAAAGCACCAGGAACCGCAACCGACCCCAACAGCAGTTCCTTCTGCTGAAGAGATCGCGAATGCAATCAGAATTATTCAGTCTTTGCAGTCTCCGGTTCTGGATGGTAAGCAGCCGGTTCCACGAACTCCCAGTTCACAAGTCCCCGGTTTAACAGACCAAGGTGGGGAACAGTATGATGATATTGGTCTTGCTGAAGATCCAGAGGAGGACTATGAAGACGATGATTATGACAAGCCTATAGAGCCAGACATCTCTTCTGACCCCCACAGGCCTGATTCCCCTAATAAGGGAACTGAGGATTTTTCCTTATACTTTGCTTTTATGAAGCAAGTTGCCCAGTCTCTTGACCTCCCATCCCATGAGTCTCTGGAATATAAGGAGGAAGAGGACTATAAAGAAATGATGGACGTTCCTCCATCAAGAAGGCTGCTCCTCCCACTGCACAAATCTTTAAGAAAGCAGACCATGAAAATTTTAGACTCTCACTTCTGTCCCTCCAACAGATAAGAAAGTGGTCAGGAAGTACTGGGTGGATAAGTCTGGGGCTGAGTTTTTGTTTGGGCACCCCAGACATGAAGGTGTGGTACAGGCTGCAGCTTGTGACAAAGCTAGCATCTCTCTGGCTTCCCACCCTCCTGAAAAAGACTCCAGGAGGATGGATTCAATAGCAAAAAAGATTTATTTGGGATCCTCCCTAGCCATCAGGCAGGCATCCTATATGACATATTTAGCCAGATACCAAAAATCTGTGTGGTCTACCATATTAGAAATTGCAAAGTCTGTTCCCCCTCCAATGACTGCTGACCTGGAGGAAGCAGTTAAGAGGGGCATTGAAGCTTCAAAAACTTAGTTTAGGATGGCAGTGGATACAAATGACACTGTATCCAGGCAAATGGCTTCAGCAGTGTCCTTGAGAAGGTCTGCATGGCTGAGAACCACTAACCTCTCACAGGACACACAGAATAAGGCTTTATATTTTCCATGTGACCCTGTGTCTCTGTTTGGACAACAAACAGAGGCATATATGAAAAAAAATGGATGAATACAAGGCTGCTTACAAGAGTGCAGCAGTAAAGGAAAGATCTGCCAACCCTCAAAGGCACCATTCTAGGGGTGGCAGGGGCAGGATTCCTTATAGGCCTTATTTCCAGCCCCAAGCTTTTACCCAGTATCAGCCCAGGGGATACTTTAGGGAAAGGGGCAGGAGGGGCACTGGCCACACTAGCCCCACTGTCCAGCCAGTAGCTCAATCAAAACAGACTCCCTGAGCAGAATGTCCGGGTCACCTCCCCACTGCCAGTAGGGGGCATACTGGCCCACTATTTCTAGGAATGGAAAAACATCACCACAGACAAGTGGGTTCTGGAAGTAGTGGGCCAGGGTTTGGTACTCAGCTTCAAAGCCAAACCAAGGCTAAGAGCAAAGGCTTTCAAACCGTCTTCCCCATCAAAAACAGCCCTACTGGAAAAAGGAAGTCATTCCTTCTGCTGCTTCAGACAGTAGAGCCAGTCCCTGTCCACCAAAAAGGCAAGGGTCTACATTCCAGATACTTCCTTACATTAAAGAAAACGGGAGTGGTGTCCCATTCTGGACCTCAGATACCTGAACAAGCATCTGGCAAAGCCAAAATTCAGGATGGTCACTTTATTTACCATTATACCTACTCTAAGACAGGGAGACTGGCTAGCTTCCCTGGACCTAAAAGATGCTTACTTCCATATCCCAATCAGAAGGTCTCTCAGAAGGTACCTCAGATTCAGGTTGCCATCAGACAATTATCAATTCAAAGTAATGCCCTTTGGATAAACATCTGCTCCAAGGGTATTCACAAAATGCCTAGCTGTCATGGTAACACACTTAAGGTGGCTAGCAGTGTCAGTGTTTCCCTATCTGGATGACTGGCTCTTTGTAGGCCAGTCACAACAACAAGTGAGAGAGGCACTCTCAGTCACTCAGACTACCTTGTCCTCCCTGGGGTTCCTAGTCAATCAAAAAAGTCTGTCCTAGAACCAGTACAGTTGCTTCAGTTCATAGGAGCAGAACTGAACACAAGCACAGGAATGGCTTACCTTCCTCAAGACAGGGTGGACAGCCTCGTTCAAATAGCCAGGTCTTTCTCACTGTATGTTCGCAGACCAGCAAGGCATTTCCTGCAGCTGTTCAGGCACATGGCAGCTTCCACTGTAACCGTCCCAGGAGCCAGGTTCCAGATGAGAGACATCCAGTTTCATCTCAGGGAGTACTGGTCCCAAAAGAAAGCTCCCTTATCAAAGCTGGTCCCAGTCACAGCCACCCTTATTCAAGCTCTGCAGTGGTGGCAGGTAAGGGAACACCTCAGACAAGGGGTACCTTTCCTACAACAGTCCCATTCTCTGGGGCTTACCACAGATGATTCCCTTCTAGGGTGGGGCGCACATCTGGGGGAATTACACTGCCCACGGCATGTGGGGAAAGCAGGAATCCCTTCTGCAAATCAATCTACTAGAGTTCAAAGCAGTTCTTCTAGCCCTTTAGTCTTTTGCCACTCAGGTGGTAGGGAAGGTGGTGTAGGTCAGAACAGACAACACAACCACCATGTATTACATAAACAAACAAGGAGGTACAAGGTCAAACCCTCTTTGCACAGAAGTTATGAAAATTTGGATACTCGCTTACTCTCTAAAGGTGTCCTTTCAGCTATCCACCCCCCTCCCCGGCAAGGACAATGTCCTGGCAGATGCACTCAGCAGGATGAATCAGAATAATCACGAATGGTCACTGAACAGGCAGGTCTTGCAGACCATTTTCAGGAGGTGGGGCACTCCAGAAGTGGATATGTTTGCAGCCCCAGACAATTACAAGCTCCCAGAGTATTGTTGCAGACCTCCCACCAGGGGCACAATTCCTCTGGATGCACTCCTGTTGAGCTGGACTGGGAAATTCCTGTATGCTTTCCCTCCATTCCCTTTGCTGCTGAAAGTCTTGAACAAACTCAGGCTTCAACCAGCCTCAATAATTCTCACTGCCCCAGACTGGGCCAGGCAGTCTTGGTACTCCATACTTCTCTCAATGTCAGTAGCCAAGCCAATCAGTCTTCCCAGGAGGAACAATCTACTGACCTCCTCTCGGGGCAGAATCATGTACCCCAACCTATTATCCCTCAGACTCACGGCATGGCTCTTGAGGACCTAGAGTATGCTGACTTGCATCTTTCAGAAGGGGTTATCGATACACTGAGAGTTTCCAGAAAACTCTCCACTGAGAAAACTTATGCTTCTAAATGGAAATTATTTTCCTTTTGGTGCCAGGGCAGAGGCCTGAATCATTCTCAAGCTAACATTTCTGTTGTCTTGGACTATGTGGCTCAGTTGCACTCCACAGGTTTAACTATTTCCACTCTGAGGGTGCATCTGGCAGCTGTCTCAGATTATTTATCAGCAGGAAAAGCTTCTTCCTCCTCTTTGGCTTCAAAGCCAGTATTCAAAAAATTCTTTAAAGTGATGCTACATTTACACCCACCACATAGGGAGCCCACTCCCATGTGGGACCTGAACATTTGCATTGCTCAGCTCATGAAACCTCCATTTGAACCCATGTCCTCAGCAGACCTGAGATATGTGACCTGGAAAACCGTATTCCTGGTTGCCATTACCTCTGCCAGGAGGATCAGTGAACTCCAGGCTTTATCCACAGAGCCAGGATATATCGCAGTTCATAGGGACAAGATAGTCTTTAGAACTAATAGAAAGTTTTTGCCTAAGGTGGTATCTGAATTCCACCTTAACCAGTCAATTACCTTGCCAGTCTTCTTTACAGATCATTCTACTTCAGGTGAACGTAGACTGCACAGCCTTGATGTAAAGAGGGCAGTCAGCTACTACCTTGACCACATAAAGGGTCACAGACAGAATCAAACCCTGCTCTTCCTTACCTTTTGAGAGGTAGGGAAAGGCAAACCTGCCACAATGCGATCCATTGCCAGATGGACTGTAACCTGTATTCAGTTCTGTTATGGCAAGGTGGGTAGGGAACCACCTGCAGGCCTCAGGGCCCATTCAACTAGGTGCACTGCATACTCCTTAGCAGCTGCTAGGGACATTCCCCTAGTAGAAATCTGCAAAGCTGCAACTTGGAAACAGCCCACACATTTACAAAACATTACTGTTTGGACGTCCAAGCCAAAGGTGATGCCAGGTTTGGCACAGCAGTCCTGCAGAGCCTGTTTCCTAAATAGGTTATAGGCTCACCTCCAAAGGCACTGCTTGGTAATCTGTATTAGTCACAATACAGTAAGATTTCCTGGGGTTTGAAGAAAAAATTACTCACCTTAGTAATCTTGTTTCTTCTAAGGGAATCTTACTGTATTCCGAGCTCCCTTCCTTCCTCCCCTTCTGATACCTATGGTCACTGCATTATAGCTGTGCTACAGTTATTGTAAACCTGGGGAGTATATACTGTTTATTTTTTGGGCATCTGTGACTTGAGTCTTCTGGGATGCCTAGGTTTTTTGGAAGTATTTGAAACGAGTAATTCCCACATATTTTCTCCTGCCATTTCTGCTGCAGGAAGGTTTTTATGATTGTTAATATTATTACTATTATTATTATCTTCAATTAAGAGGAAACCGCTTAGTGCATGCTTCGTAAGAATATGGTGGTTAGAGATGGTTTACCAGGGACAGTGGTTTGAAAACTGAGCTCGAGCCTAGCATTCCATCATTTGCATAGGTTCTATTATCCATTTCAGCTCTGGGGCAGTCCTATGGTGAGACCATACTGCATTAGCTCAGAATACAGAAAGATTCCCTTAGAAGAAATAAGATTACTAAGGTGAATATTTTTTTTCTTCCTGTATTTAGCTACAAACAACATTATTCAAGTAGCCAAACTGTTTCTACAGCTCTATCAGCAGCAGATCAACATTTAATGAACTACTCAAGTTTTGGCTTTAATGCTTTGACAAGCAGCTAAAAAGTTCAGAAGGCAAGCGCCCAAAATGATATCCATTTTTTCACTTCCAGCTTCAAAACTGCAGCACTACCAACTGTTTAAGCCCAAGGTGGGGGTTGGGTGAGGGACTATGTCACCTACTGGCAATGTGACATGGGGATGCCACGGCACACTAGGAAATGTGGTTTACTAGGGTTGGGGATGGGGGGAACCCAGCACCATGGACAGGCTACACTGCAGCACTGCAACGTGCCCAGTGGAACAGATAAGGGGAATAAAGGAATATTTTACTACCATTTCTTCATGATTTACTCCCACCTTATGATTTTAGGAATTTGTTTCCCACCCTGCATATTTACATACAGTATGTTGATATATGCCCATATTTGATGGCATCATTCAATGCTACCAGCTACAGGTATGTATTCACACATTCAGAGTATAAGTAGTAGAGGTGGTGACAGAAACAGCAACAGCATCAGTTCTGTACAATGCAGGAGATAATTTCAGGTCTCAAGACTCAACTGCTGGCCACAAGAGCAGCTGCAATGCAGAAAATTTTTCAAAATAGTCACAGCACTACAGTGCAGTAAATAGGGAGTATGTTGTGAAGATACCACAGCATTATCAGACAAAAAGTTTCTGTGACTGCAGGCGCCCAGTAAGTTTGAAACTTCATTTACAAGTGGGGTTGGGGAAGAGTCTCAGACAGGTTAATGTATGGTATTACTACCATTTATGTGAAAATACTCCCAGATGGATGAAGTTCACAGTAAATACATCCCAGTCCAAAACATTATCTGGACCTCTGAACATGCCCGTTAACTTTTTGGTGTTTGGGAAACCAGTTTCAGAATGGTTCAATGACTACATGATAGGCATTAACCTGTCTGGTATGGAGGTAGTATTTCTGGAAAAGTCTGGGTGGGGTGAGGTGTCCCACAGGGTTTGATTTTGGACCTATTTTATTCTCCTTGTTCTGTTATCCAATAATGACAGTCGTAAATGAACCATAAATAAAACTTTATGCTGAACATGCAGTTATGTACTATCATGGGCCATCAGCTACTGAGTCAGAAGTGGTTTTGACAAGAGAAATGGGTTTAATAGAGAGCTGGTTATGTAGGAATAACATGGTGCTTAACTTAATGATTTATCTATTATTGTATCTCTATTATCAAAAACTAAAAATGTTCTTTGAGACTCATTCCAGGTTGAGAGATCATGACAATAGTCTAAGTGTGGTGGAACTGGATGGGAAAAAGTATGAAAATGTTTCTTCTTTTAAATATCTTGGGGTAACTTTGGACCCTACTTTGAGCTTTGTCCCCCACGTGGACACAGTTACGTCAAAAGTTCATGCACAAATTGCTACTTCACACAGAATTTGGAATTTTCTAACATCTGAAACCAGAGTGGTAATTGTTAACCAAAATGTACTACTGATAGTTTACGCTTCAACAGCGATGGACACTACCCCATCAAATATGATGTATAAAGGCTTGTTTACACCACTGACTTTGCAGCGCATTAACGCATGCGCACAGGTTGATCGCCACAAAGTAAAACTTTATGAACACTTTCGAAGTGCCGTAGTCGCTTGAACCCTTTTCTGCAGCAACCCAATTTGGGTGCCTGTATCAAGCATCGCCAGACAACCAGTGCTGTAAACCCTTTAATGCACTAAGCATTACGATGGGAAGCCTTCTTTCTCAGTGTCTTCCAGCATCCTCCATTACAGCCCCTCCTCGGAGCGACCTGAAGCGCTGCAACGATGGGCTGTGTAAACACTAAATTGATAGACGAGTAGCCAGCACAACAGAAAGGGAGCAGCACAATTGCAAGAGGGCTGCAGCCATGTAAACACAGCGTAAGACATTCTTACTTTACAGGATAGGGAAATTTGCATTAACAGCTCTAAATACGATGCATCATTGTGACACACTTGGATGACTGAGTTGGCTTCCTGTCCCCTTGAATTGCAAGCTTTGCTTGTCCCAACTTGTTTATAGGATCCGACAGGCAGGCACCCCGCCTACTCTGTCTAAGTCTCTTACGGACTGTGTACTAAGTTTCAACTCACGTGTTTCACAAGAGCAACACCTTCTAAATGTATCATTTGTACATACTCTGAGTGGCCAATGTACTCTTGCTCATTCAGCAGCATCATACTGGAATGAAATACACCCTCAGGTTAAGTGTCTCCCTACTTACGCCTTTTCTACAGCATTATCAACCCACATGATTGGACTATGTAAATGTGAATGTTTGTAATACTTTGTACCAAACCGCTGTATTTTTTTTAACTGACATGGAACTTTATTGTCCCTATCTATTACTGTTTTGTTGTACCAAACTGTTGTATTTAACTGACATGGAACTTTATTGTCCGTATCTATTACTGTTTTGTTGTACCAAACTGCTGTCTTTTTTTTTAACTGATATGGAACTTTATTGTCCCTATGTATTACTGTTTTGTTGTACCAAACTGTTGTATTTAACTGACGTGGAACTTTATTGTCCCTATCTATTACTGTTTTGTTATACCAAACTGTTGTATTTAACTAATGTGGAACTTTATTATCCCTATCTATTACGGTTTTGTTGTACCAAATTGTTGTATTGCTTAACAGATGTCAAACTTATCAGCCCTCAGATTCAAAAGAGATGTACAGCACATCCCTGGATGCGCCGCACATCTCTGGACTTGCGAGGGCTGTCAGGGACATGGCCATATTTTTTTAAATTTATATTTTGTAGGAATTTTCCTTTTTTTTTGTTCCAACCCCATGCACCAGCTCGTGCGTGCATGTGGAAACGCTCTAGCTGCGGTACCGATCGCCCTCCCTCTCACTTTGCCACCTGTATACTGCCCTCGGATCTCCACCCGAGGGCAGTGAAACACGGTGGGTGACGGTGTCCTCCCCAGGAGAGGACAGCTGCCTTTTGGCTGCTCGATCCTGCTCCATTCCTTCCTCTCCCAGCCGGCACCAGATGACCCTGGCTCACTCCCAAAACTGGGCTGCCAGCGTGATGCGAGGCAAGGCGTCCATCGCCTCAGCACCACTGGCCAGCCGGGCGTGGCCATATTTAAAGGTCACCAATGCATCACACACCCCCTAACTGCGCTGCTGCACACAATATTGTGATGCACCTGTGCAAATGAGGTGTCCCTCCTGCACATGCCGCGCATCACAATACTGACCTCCCCCACCAAGCATAACTATGGCCGGCTGTGCTGGCACACAGTTAAGCTTTTGAAACCTTACTTTAACTATGTGCAGAGTCAGGTAGTGCCCCGAGCATAGTGTAGGGCCAGGTACACAGTCCCCCCATCCTGATCTCCGTTAAAAAAAAAAAAATGCCTGCCATTGGCCATTTTCCGTAGTGTGATGTCCCCCGCCGCAGCCCCGATCTCCATAAAATAAACTGTCTGCCACTGCCCATTTTCCATAGTGTAATGTCCCCCCCACCCCTGCCTCGATTGCTGGCGAGACAGCCAATGACCACATCCCATATACTGTACGTGCTCCGGTATCGGTCAGTCAGTGGCTGTCCATAGTAGGGTGAGGGGGCTGTGCCAGTCGCCAGCACCAGTTGGGATTGGGGGGGCCGAGTGGTGGGTCAGTGCCTAATGGGATGAGGGGTTGGGACCACTGGCTACCAGGGAACGAGGATGGATGATTTATTTTTATGTCAGTGATCGGGGCTGGGGAGAGGAAAGACACAACACTATTGAAAATAGGCAATGGCAGACAGTTTATTTTATGGAGATCGGGGCTGGGGAAGGGGACACTACACTATGGAAACTTGCTCGGGGATTCAGTTTTGTTTTAACAGTGATTGGGGCTGGGGAAGGCTGGCCCAGCGCACAATACATCGGCACCGCCACGCAGATTGTATCTACCTACACTGTATAAAAATGTATAGTAAACTGTATGTAGTATTTCAGTGTTTCTCTATCCCCCACTCCTCCAGGTCGCGTCTGGAAATGAGTGGTTCTCTGCTCAGTACGCCTGCCTGGTTAAACTCTTAAATAAATAAGCACATAATGGGCATGCAAATGGCCCCATTGCGCCGTGCATGCCCAATGGGCTCATCTGCATATTTAAGTTGAATATCGTCCATGGGGGCTGTGGTGCAAATTCCCCTATGGGTGGTCTTCAGATTCACACCCTGGATGCACCGTACCATACATAGGGGCTGCTTGTTGTGTGCCACGGATCCAGGGTCCGATATTCAAACAGATTGCACAGTCTGTTCAGATCGTGCATTCTGTATGAATATAGCCCCAGAGCCGGCTGGCCCAACTTATTTACGGGGCACACCGTTATGCGCACGCATTAGGCCAGCTCTGAATATGGGGCCCACTGTCCCTATTTATTACTGTTTTGTTGTGGAATCATTTGAATCTGACCTCGGGTCGTACCTGTAAATGGAATCGTATTCCACTGTACTTACCTGAACAACAAAATAAAATGAAATGAACTCTGCAATGTTGTATGCCATCTCTCTTTGAACCTCAATACAGCTGATAACAGAATGATTGCTCAGTCCACTTTCTGGTGAGCAAATCTGAAATAAAAAATCAATTATCATTTGACACAGTCCCACACAAAAGATTAATATACAAGTTAGCCAGCCTGGGAGTGGGTCCCAAGATGATAGCCTGGGTAAAGAACTGACTGGAGAATAGGACACAGACAGTAATACTAAACAGAGTACACTCTGAAGAAAGGGGGGTTACTAGTGGGGTACCGCAGGGTTCAGTATTAGGACCGGTCCTCTTCAATGTCTTTATAAGCGACATTGCAGAGAGACTGGAAGGAAAAGTATGTCTCTTTGCAGATGACACAAAGATCTGCAACAGAACTGATGCACAAGGTGGGGTGGAAAGGATGAGAAGGGACTTGGCAAGGTTAGAGGAATGGTCAAATGTATGGCAACTTAGATTCAATGCAAAGAAGTACAAGGTAATGCACCTGGGAAACAAAAACCCAGGGGAAGAATACACAATGGGAGGTGAGATACTAACAACAACAAAAATGGAAAGAGACCTGGGGGTAGTCATATCAGATGACTTAAAGGTGGGCAAGCAATCTGAGAGGGCAGTAAGGAGGGCTGGGGGGATACTGGGATGCATAGAGAGAGGCATCACCAGTAGAAAACAGGAAGGTCATCCTCTGTACAGACAGCTGGTGAGACCCCATCTGGAGTACTGCAGAAGTTCCGAGACCCAGTCTCCGCAAGACTATAGACAGGATGGAAGCAGTCTAGGAGGGCAACTAAAATGATGCAGGATCTGCACCGGAAGACATATGAAGAGAGACTTAAGGAGCTTAATATGTATAGCCTCGAGGAAAGGAGGGAGAGGGGGGATATGATAGAAACTTTCAACTACCTCAAGGAAATCAACAAAGTCAAAGAGGGTAACAGCTTTCAAAAAAAAAAAGAGGTGTGCAAGAACAAGGGGGCACAATTTGAAGACGGAGGGGGCGGCTCAGAGGTAATGTAAGGAAGTATTTTTTCACAGAGAGTGTTGTGGATGCATGGAATGGCCTTCCGGAGGAGGCTGTGGAGTCAAAAACAGTGGTGGAATTCAAGCATGCATGGGACAGTCATAAGGCAATTCTAGGGGGTTGGGGTAGGAAGAAGTAGGCTGCTGGTTAACTAGGATCTGCAGCTTATGCATTAGGTAGAGAAATGGGCAGACTGGGTGGGCCAAGCGGTCCTTATCTGACGTCAAATTCTATGTTTCTATCATATAGTCCACATTTGCCTTTCAAGCCACATGCACAGCGGGAGAAATTCTGCAACTAGGTTGCACACCAAAGTGCCACAAAGGTAATAAAGTTCACTTACAGCAAGTATTTGCACTTTGTCAGTTTCATTTCTGAAAAGGTCATGCTCCTGTGTATACAACACAACTGAAGCAAATTTGTTTTCCCTCGCAAGTGCTATTATTTAAGTAGTAAGGCATGACATGGTATGTGTTATTGTGTAATAATAACGTCAAACCTCGGGTGGTTGAAGCACAAGGCTGCAGGCTGAGCGTGTTCAACACCTGAGAATTGACATAATTATACAATAACACAAACCCCTGGAGTGCCTTACTGCTATTATACAATGGCTCATTTGTTTAACAAAAACAAAAAAAGAAAAGAAAATAGAATAAAATATGTTTAAAATACTTTTTTTTTTAATTTTGTGTTAGGACAGGTACGCATACTCAAAAAGAAGTTCATAGCTTCTCTCTTGACTAGCATGTGGCGGCGCAGCTATATGGTTGCCCTGCATCCCATTTAGGTCCCTTGCTGTGTGTGTGTGTGTGTGTGTGTGTGTGTGTGTGTGTGTGTGTGTGTGAGAGATTTCCCCCCTCCATCTTCTGTTGTCTTTCTTTTTCAGACCACTGGCAAATGTTTCAGATCCCCTGCCCTGCTGATTTTCAGTTCATTTGCTGTGTCCACGCTGTTGGTTTTTATTTTACTTTGTCTGCTGAGCAAGCTGTATGTAAGGCAGACAAGCCATGCACTCAGCTTATCGAATACTGCTCACTCACAGTCCTCAGTCCTTGCTCCTGTATTATTAAACTGTAGGGAGTTGAGGAAAACTGAACTATTAATGTAAATAAATAGATGAAGTAATACAAAGAAAGTTGAAAGTTGAATGAGCTTTCCAGTGCTGCCACTACTATCGAATATAGTGCAGGTCTCAAATGTATGTGCGTTATTACAAATCGCACCAATGAGTGAGCAGAACAGCAAGGCGATGACAGCGGCTTGAATTTACTTTCCTTTTGCTGTTTGTATTTTGCTGTTAAGTTGGGGGGAGCTGTCAGGACATTCATGGAGGCTATGGGATGGCACAGTAGTGAAGACGAAAGTGTCAGTTTTACAGCAGTGACAGGTGCTGACATGCATGTGAGTAGTGATCTGTACACGCGGTCTTCATGTAATCATATTATGCGTTTGCCTGCCCTAGATACAGTGATGTTACTGTCAGATAACATCACTGTCTCTACGTTAGTCTGGCCAATCAGAGCCCAGGACATTTTCTTGCCATTGTAGAATTAGGTTTTACCCCTACAACAGACACAACAGATGAGGCAGAAAGCTTTTTTTTTTTTTTTTTTTTTAAATAACAACTTACCTGAAGACTAAAAATGAAATAACCACTGATACTCTGTTCTGCAATGACATCTTCCATTGTACGCAAGGTGGTACCCAAGTATGAATTTAACAGTTGTGTAGGAAGAAGCCCAAGGGATGAAGCCACAAGATAATTTGGTAGAGACAAGTCAGTAATCTGAAAGAGAAAAGGATGGAAGGAAAAGAAAAAAAAACCAAAAACACTTGGGTTACATTTACAGTGTTAATCTAATACTGCATACCATAGGTCAGCAAGATTACATAGTCTAATAATACTCTGGTTTGGCCCATTTGTACCTAACCTGGAAAAGTAAAACTGACATTATTTACTAAGCCATTTTCTTATCTGAAGGAAAATCATCCATCCTTTCTATCCAGTTCAAGACTGGTAATTGCAAACTTGAGCCAAACAAGAAAAATAAAACAAAGGAAAGCTTTGCTATTTACTAGTAATGGTAGATCTTGAGAGAATCTTCTCCACAGAGCCACATCCATTGGACTTTAAGGCACTGCTAGCAGGACCCTATGATCGATGTTTACAGCTGGAGATGCCCACGTTGCTGTGTGCCCAACGATGAATATCAGCACTGCCTATGTTGTGTGTGCGAGATCCATCCACTTCATTCCTGCAGTGGATAAACAGAGTTCCAACAGAACAGCAGAAAGTATCATGATGCAGCAAGAAACCTCCCTACCAAGGCCAAACATAATAGGAGCTGCAGGGGTGAAGCAGAAACATGCAAGCTGACACAAATGAGTGAAATAAGGAGGCAGACTGTGCAGTGATTCTGAAAAGTAGGTTACTCACCTGTAACTATAGTTCTAAGAGTGGTATATACTTCACATCCACACTCAGGCAATTTCCCTGGAATAGCTAAATTGCCAGACATCTTTAAGCTAAGGTCCTCCCAACACCCAGGTAGTACATTCAGACTCCCCCTGTGACGTCATACCTTGCACGCTGGAAGCAGAAATCCGTGTACCACATACAAAGGGTGGCCAGGTGGGTTGTGTGGATTTGAAAGATATAACATTCCTGTAACTACAGTTACAGATGAGTAACCTATTTTTCTAGGGCTGTGGATACAGTTCACTATCCACACCCTGGCAGACTCCCAGCCGTTCTCCAGGAGGATGGGGCAAGGCACTCACCCCTATTTGGCAAACAGACACTGGAGAACTGAGGTCCCAAATACAGCATCCCGGCGAGATTCATGGTCTATGCGGTAGTGGGAAATAAAGGTGTAGGCTGACTTCCGTGTAGCAGGTCTGCAGGTTTCCTGCAAAGGGGATGTTGTTGGAAGCAGCCACCAAGGAAACAGTAAGTCTAAGCGAATAAGCTCTAAGCCCTACAGGAGGCTCCCTACCAGGCAACCTAAAGCAGAGGTCAATGCAGAGTGTGATCCACCTGCCAATCGTTCGTTTTGCTGTTGGTCTGCCAGGCACAGCTTCAGTGTAACTGACAAACAGTTGGTAAGTCTCTCTCCAAACTCCAGCTGCGCATTCCTTATAACAGGAGCACCCTCCGCAGGTCCATCAGCCTCCTTAGATGAGCTTGTAAAGTATTCCAGTAAGTTAATCACCAGGTTAAGGTGAAACTCCAATACTACCTTTGGGAGGAATACTGGGTTGGAGTGAAGGACAACGCGATTCCTGTGGAAGACTAAGAAAGGTGACTCCGCCATGAGCACCTGGAGCTTTTTGATCCTTCTGACTGATGTATGGGCCACCAGCAAGGCTGTCATCCACAACAGATGTGACATCTCACACCTGTGCATAGGCCTGAAAGGCTTGTCCATGAGCACAGCCAACACCAGCAGTATATCCCATGGTGGAGGTGGTTCATGCACTGGAGGAGACAGTTGATTTAGGCCCTTGAAAACGGGCCTCACCACCTTTTCCTGGGCCACCATGGGCTTGCCCATGCCTGGTAGGCAGAGATGGCTGCCGAGTGCACTTCAAGGGTCGTCACTTGCAGTCACAGCTGAGAGAGGGACCAGAGGCAGTCCAAGATACTAGTCACAGGGAAGCTAAGGGACCAAGCTCCTTGCCCTGGCACCAAAGGAACAACCTCTTTCATTTAAAGGCATAGTACTGGCTAGTCGACTCTTTTCAGGAGGCCTCCACAACGTAAGGTATTTCATCCAAAAGATCCAATGCTTGGAACTCTAGCTGCTCAGGAACCAGGCTGTGAGGTGCACGGACTGCAGTTGCAGGTGCAGGTGCAGGACTGTCCCGTTATCTGGTCAGCAGACCCAAGTGAGGAGGCAGTCGCCATGGAGATCTGCTGCTATGACTGAGGAGATCCAGGTAGCAGAACTGCCAAGACCAGTCTGGAGTCAGCAGCATCATCCACACCTTGTCCTTCTGGGACTTGACCATGGGGAAAGGACGGAAGGTGTACATGAGGACTGGGATCCAGCGCCTTGCGAAGGCATCCTCCAACAGTGCCCCGAACTGTGTGTGTATGTGTGGTGCACAAATCAGCCTTAGTTTGACATTTTCCCAAGAGGCAAATAGGTTGACCGGAGGAGTGCCCCTGACAGGGAGAACAGGTGGTTCACCACTTCTTGATTCAGGGACCACTGGCGCAACATCTCGCCTACTCCACCAACAGCATCAGCAAGCGGACTGTTTTCTCCCATGACATGGCTCTCCAGGAGATCTGCACCCAGGTTGCATATGAGGGTCCAGGTGCAAAAGTCACGACACAGGAGAAGGGAGTAAGTTCTGCCTTGTCTGCTCAGGTAGAATATGGTTATAGTGTTATCTGTCTGGACCAGTACAACCTGACCTGACATGAGGAGTGAATTCCATTAGAGCAAGCCGTATTGCATGGAGCTCCAGCAGGTTTATGTGCTGACAGGACTCCCAGGGTGACCAGAACCCATGGGCTCTATGGTCCCCCAGGTGTCCCCCCCACCCTACCAGAGACACATCTGTTGTAAGTGCGTTGGTCGGTTCTGGGTGGACAAACAGGATTCCTTTCTCCAACTGTCCTGGAATCAACCACCACTGGATGGCATCCCACATCGGCTGGGTCACTGTGACCATCTGATCCGGGTGACCTAGGCACCAGGACCACTGATAGCCCAACTCCTACTGCAAGTGGCGCATCTGCCAGTGGGCCCACCAGATCACACTAGTGCAGGATACTATGTATCCCAGCAGCTGCAGGAAATCCTGGGCAGGATGTGACAGCCCAACCTGAAATGATCACGCAAAGGCCGTAAGATTCAGTGCCCAGTCCATTGGGGGGGGCTTGGCAGGCTGGGAGCCTAGTTCTGCCCCTGTGTGGGTACCAGTTTGGACTTGGCCAGGCTGAGCAGCAGCCCCAAGTCTTGGCAGGTCTGGAGAGCCAGATCTCTGGACCTCTGTATAACCTCTATGGATGGACCGGCTAGCAGCCAGTCATCTAGACAGGGAAACATCCTGATGCCTAGGTGCCTCAGGTAAGCAGCCACTACTGCTATGCCCTTAGTAAAGACCCTGGGTGCTGAGCAGATGTTAAAGGGCATGACCTGGAACTGGTACAGGACACCTTCTGCTTGGAGCCAGAGGTACTATTGTTACGCTTGGGTTATGCCCCCTATTGTCCCACATACACCTCACACTGCATTCCTGGTCTACTGTACTGTGATACTGTTATTTTGCACTTATATATAGATATGAGTGCTAGGAATGTGCTTTGCTGCTAAGATATGCTAATATTGTCATGCATAATTTATTATACCTCACTATAATACATTTATCTAGATTATGTTTGCTTTTACATATATTCCATATATAATCTACCTAATCACTGATAAGATAACTCAGAGGGATCATCAGTGATTACTGTGTACTTGTGTTCTCATAATTATAGGTAGTGTGTATTTTACACTCAGATATGCCATGTAATAGGCCTGTCAGCAGTTCTCTTTGTCTCTAAGCACGCTGACAGAGACAGAAGGCCTTTGTTATGTCTCGGTTTTATATTGTGCATAAGCAAGAAATGTAGTTTGAACAGTCAGCATTTCTTTTGTCCAAACTATAATGCTAATGGAAACATATTCTGTCTCATATGGTACTCATTAGTAATTCTGTCTCCTAAGTCATTTTCCAATTCAGAATGACTTAGGACCAATACATATTGTTTCTTATATCTGTAACTATGTTGTAATCTCTGTTGCTATGCTGTTGTCTGTAGTATTTAGCTGTCTGCAACCCACTGTAGCACTCTCGAGACACTACTGTAACTTCTCTAGAAGGGCAGAGAGCTGGAGCGTGGGGAGAGATAGAACAAGATCTTAGAAAAACTAAGATCTACAATTCTGGACATCATATACATTCTTCGGGAGTGGTGAGAAACCCATCTCCCTTGTGATTTTCTTTGTCACATGCTTGGCGTAAGTAGCATAATAAACTTTATTAGTACTCCTTGCTTGTTTACGAATGTTTCTTGGCAGACTCCGAGATACAAAAATCTGTATTATTATTATTATTTTTATTGTTTACCCTACACACCAAGAGTGTTTAAACAACACTGTCGGTGCGATGGAAGAACTGGGATGTGGAAGAATGCATCCTGGAGGTCCAGGGAGTAAAACCACACGTTATGCACCAGCGACAGAATGACCAGATTCAGAGTGACCATATGGAATTTGTGTTTCTGCATCAACTGATTCAGATCATGCAGCTCCCCGTATGGGGCACCAGCCTCCGATCTGTTTTGGGACCAGGAAGTATCTGGAAATGTAACCCTGACTGGCCAGGGCATCCGGGTCACAGGCTACTTGCCCCTTTTGCAAGGAGCTGAGCAGGGTCCTCCTGAAGAGAGGACAGCGTGCCCTGCAACTTCCTGGGCTCCAGAGGCGTGTGGAGGTGGTAAGATGGAGATCCTTGAAGTCCAGAGTCAACCCTCTGCCCTCCAAGTCCAACACCCACTTATCCATTGTAACAGCAGACCAATGTGGCAAAAGTAACATAGCCGACTACCTTTTTTTTTTTTGTATATGAACATTTTATTAAGATTTTTAAATACAAAGCCATTAACCAATGCAGTACCAAATAAAATGGAACTATAGGTTACAAATACAAACATAAGGGTCTTTGTCTTGAACAGAAAATAAAAGACAAATAACATGTATGAAATAATACTGTAGTTATGAACATGACAAAAACAATTAGCATGGTTATAAATGATGCAAACAAAAAGTGTGCTGATAACCATACCGCAACATCCTCCTGACTATCTCTGAGAAAGATCCATAAATCTAAGCAAAATTAAATAACCATTCTCTCAGCTCAAACAGGATCTATACTCACTATCCCCACATATGCTAACCAAAAACTCCAAGTCTTATTAAATTTGAGAAGAGCCTTACTTCTCAAAAACAATGCCTTTAGATAAGAGGCTGTTAAGACAGCCTGCACCCACAGTTTTAGAGAAAGGACTGTAGAGCTCCTCCACTGCAAAAGAAGAAGTCGCTTGGCCTCCAATGCTGCGGAGTAGATAACAGCTTTATATTGCAGTGCCTGCAAATCTAACATCAGCGGGTCTCTCAAAATCCAGAAACGGGGGAGTGAAGAATAGAGATTTGTAAATTGTGCTTTAAAAAACCACTAATACTTCACCACCAGTCTTTAGAGCAGCACAGCATAATCCCAGAGTGTATGGTACAATGTACCAGAACTTTGTCTGCATCTCCAGCACTCATCTGATCCAAGTAATCCCATTTTAACTAATTTATCTGGTGTCTGATACAATCTACTTAATACCTTCTTCTGTATAAGTTGCAATCTTGGATCAGGAGATGCCCGGTGTGCTTCCACCCAACATTTAGCCCATTCATCCAGGTCCAGGAATTCCTGCATGTCATCCCCCCATTTATCCCTATGAGACTCCCAATCGGGAAGACTAGCCTTCTGTAACAGCTTATAGAACACACTAGCGTGGCCTTTGGGGATCTTAAACCATTTTTGCAAATGACTAGCAAGTTCCGTCGAAATTATTTAAAAATTCTTAAATAAATCTTGAAGAAAGAGCATGAGGCAACTGGAAATACCTCCATAAGTCATGAGTGGGGTAGACCAAAATCAACTTGAAGACTGTGAAATGAGTTCCAAGAGCCACTATCCTGCTGAATTTATTCTCCTATACAATGAATACCCCGGAGGTCCAGGTGCCCCAATATTTTTATTTATTTATAAAATTTTGGTGACCGGGTAGGCCCACTGAGCCCTGAAGGTTCCTTTTTCAGGGGCGACCCAGGATAACAATACATATTTTCATACAAGTAGACTTGAGTTACAGAGTAGATATAGGTGAGTATGCAGGTTACAGCCATGGTTATCAACATGCTACAGACCCTATAAGTAAGCTTGTTACAATTAATTTAGAAATTGTGTGGAAGTTAGTTGAAGGAAGATGTCTTGAGAGAAGCACCTTGGAACCTGAAGAGATGCATGGATGAATCACCAACCTGAATAATTGGGTTGTTCCATAAGGGTTCATAAGGACCAAAATAACTAGAAATCCAACCCACCATGCTGAAAAACATTTTCCACACTTGTCTGGAAAATGCCATGGAAAGTATGCACAGCCTTGACTCTAGGGAGGGGTCCCTCAACGCAACTAATAAAGGTATATCCCCCCCCAAAAAGCTTGCTCAATCACAACCCACAAAGAAGTATTTGGAGATGTAGGGTGAAACCAATACAAAGTCCGTCTCAGGCCATAATGGACATGATAGGCCCATGGCCATGGCATATTCCACCCCCCTATGAAAACCAGGTGCTCGGAGAACCTTTCTGCTACAATGAGGGGGCTTCCCTTTCCAAATAAAACTGGACAACAATCTGTTGATTTTGTTCCACAGCCCCAATGGTATGGACATAGCTAGATTACTCAGCCTATAGAATAATCGGGGAAAAAAACATTTTAATAGAAGCAATCTTGCTGGAGAGAGACAAGTGTAATTTTGCCCATCTACGCATGTCAACAGAGATATTTTCCAACAAATCTTGAACATTCTTTTAAGACATTTCGAGAGGTTGACTTGAAATATGCATGCCCAGGTGGTGTATGCCTTTAGGGGACCATTTTAGAGTCTGTGACTTCATGGAAGCCCAGGAGGGATCCGCATTATAGAATGGTAATATTTCAGTTTTACCCAAAGTGACCCTTAAACCAGATACTGCGCTAAAGGACTCAATAACTTCCCAATCCCTTCGAAGATAGATCTCCACCCTGGATAGCATCAGGAGCAGATCATCTGCTTATAGTAAAGTATGAAATGACCTTCCTCCGACGGATACAGCATGTATATCCAGGTGTTAACGCAGAGCCATGTTAAGAGGTTCTACAGCCAGCAAAAATAAAAGAGGACTCAGAGCACATCCTTGTTTCATACCCTGAGACAAGAAGTAGTAGTCAGAGACGACCTCATTAGCCAACACTTTTGCCCTGGGAGTGGAATAAAGACACTGAACCCATTTCTGGAATACAGTCCCAGGCCCACCCTTGCAAAAACATACTGCAAATAACTCCATTCAACGGAATAAAATGCTTTTTCAGCATTTGAGCCCTACCAGGGCTGCAGACTCTGGACCCTTAGTGGCTACTTGTATCAAATTAAGCACCGCCCAGAGGTTATCACTGCCCTGCCTGCCCTTCATAAATCTAGCTTGTGATCTATGTATTAATAAAGATAAGACCTTTTCAAGTAGAGTAGCTAATAGTTTAGCTAAAATGTTACAATCAACATTGAGCAAAGCTATCTGTACTTTGAGCAAATGACAGGATCTTTACTAGGCTTAGGCAGGACAGTGACTGTTGTCTCCTGCATAGTAAGGGGCATCATACCAGAGTCCCTAATGGAGCAAAATAATTCTAATAGCCAGGGTGAGACATATGGCTCAAACGCTTGATAGAAATCTGTACTGAGCCCATCCGGTTCAGGAGCTTTACCAGAAGCCAATGCCCAGATAGCTTGTTGAATTTTCAATAAGGTAAAATCAGCTTCCAGGGCTGAGGCCAACTCCGGAGGTAACTTGGGCAGGTTAACATTAGCAAAAGAGGTCTCATACTCCACTGTTGACGGGGACACTGAGGATTTATAAAGAGCTGAAAAACAATCTCGGAACTTGCCGACTATCTGCCTAGCATCCATAGCCAATTGTCCACCCTCAACCTGCAGATAAGGAATCTAGGCTTCCATGGATTTTTTCTCTATAAGCAAGAAGCTTTCCAACTTTGTCTCCTGACTCCCAGTAAGGTTGCTATAAAAAGAGGCCTTTTGATGAAAAATCGTATTCAACCTATATTTAAAAGTGGTAACCTCCTGAATTTTTGAATCACAGTTAGACAAGGTGTACATTTTGGTCTCCAGTTGTTTAACACAATGTGCAAGTCCAAGGGCCTCAATTTCTAACTTCCACATTTTATTTATATGGGACATGTAAGAAATAATGTGTCCACAAATAAAGAATTTAAAGACCTCCAAATGGCAAAAAATGAAATATCCGGGGTAGTGTTTGTAGAAAAACAGAAATCTTCTCTCCTTGCATTCATTGCTTGAAATCCTCCAACCAGAGGAAGAGCAGGGTTAAAACGCCAGCAGGGAGATCTAGCCACACTATCCTTGGGTGTCCAAACCATACTTACTGGAGCATGGTCTGACAGAATTATCAGCATAATGGCTACGTCAACCAAATCAGATAAAATGGATAAACTACATAAAAAATACTCTAATCTACTACAAGTCTAGAACCGGTGTGACCTGAAAGAAAAATCATGGGCCTCTAGACTGAAAATTCACAAACAGTCTACCAGCTGGAATTCTGTGCACAGATGCTGGAGAACACCTCTGGAGTGATGATGGGAGGGGGCCCCCTTCTCAGGCAGTGTCCTGTCCAAAAAAGGGTTTAAAACCAAACTGCAGTCACCCCCCATAACAATCACCAGTCAGAAATACTCCGAGCCAAGTCTGAAAAATAATCAGGAGTATCCACATTCGGGGCATACAAATTAACTAATAAAACCTGAGCACCATTAATTCTACCTAAAAGCATAACGCAACGCCCCTCCTAATCTGATAAGCTTTGCTCTATTTGCAAAGCACAACCCCTTTTAATCAAAATAGATACCCTGCGCTTCTTAGATGAAAAGGAACTGGAAAAGGCCTTTTCCACCCACTCTCTTGCTAAATTAACTGCATCTCGCTTAAGTAGATGGGTTTCCTGTAAAAAAAAAAAAACGTCATAATGACAGGACCCCAAATATGAAAGAACCTTTTTTCACTTAATGGGGACATTCATGCCCTGAACATTCCATGATATGATTCTTTGATTAGCCATTGTAATCAACAGATAACTTCCAGGCAGTGTTCCCATTTGCCCCCAAATGTACTTGATTCACATACAGATTATGAAATTCAAGTACATTTTTGAGTGAAGGGGGTACACTGCACCCCCATAATTCTGTTTGAAGTATATGTCCCCAACAAAAATGTTGTACAAATGGCAATTTATTCTGTACCCCTGAAAATTTTTGAAGCAAGTGCAGTGCTCCCCCAGATCTGCAGCCTTAATGGGAACACAGCACTGACTAAACAAGCATATCATAGAAAACCCTAATAACATACCAGTGTAAGTTAAATTCTGCAAGAAACTGTAACACAGTGTAAGTGCACAAAAACTCCCTTTAACATGGAACTGTGTCAATAAAAAGAACTGAAAATCGTTTAAATTCCCTACACTCACCTCAAAAAAGTGTTGAAATAAAGAATACACCACCAAAATATGAAAAATAGCTCTGATAACTCCTAGAACTGGAGTACCAAACGTACAAGGAGTGAGATAAGTCAGGTCAGTAGCCAGAGACTGCCAATGCCCTCCCCTCCCCTCCTCAGCAGGCACAGATGTGGGCTTTAAGGCCTGACACCAATCAAGCAGGTATACAACTATACCAAGCTCCCGCCGCTGTAAAAAAAAACATAGCTAGTGCCTCAATAACACATCCAGGATCCAGGTATTGCTGCAAGTGAGAAGGCAAGCCAGCATTATCCTGGGAAGTACTGGAAATTGGCACTAACATTCTGAGGGGAGCCCCAATGATGGCAAAGACAGAAAAATAATAGCCAAGACGGGGAGGGGAAAAACAACTGTACCCAAGTAATAGCTTACAAATGAAATGTTGTTCTGCACATAAATGAAATAGAAAGGGAAACAGTCAACAGAACCCGCCCTCTCCCCAGTACCTAAAAACTCATAAGCCATCAGGCTCCCAAAAGAACCCACCAGACCAAAAGTCCAGCATATCAATAAAGTTAAACTACCAGCTAAATGAAGTCACAATTACTGTCCAGTAGTTGACTAAGTCGCTGTTCCCTGCTACCACATCAAGTGAGGAACTCTGTCCCGTAGATCCTCCTTTGGTGTATGAAGGCATCATAGCCACCGTGGTCAATGATGACAGAGTGGTAGCCTTGACATCGGGGACAAAGCAGCAATCAACTCATCCTTTCCGTAATCCACCCACTCCATCCCAAGGGATGCGGAGTCTTCCTCCAATTAGGTCGATGACAGTCGGGGATGCTTGGGGTCTGCAGTGGGGGGACCATCCCGTAGGGCTCGAGGGTGAAGGTAAAGAAACCGAGACTTCTCCTGTCCCTGAACAGAATGCATCTCCCGATGATAAAGACCTAGGATGAGGGAAGCTATTATTCCGGCGAGCCTCCCTTTGCTTTTTGGGACTGATTGCCACCCCCGCCCCCCCAGCCACAGAATCATTAGCATTTACACCATCAGGAGAAGGCGGCTATACCTTCATTGAGGATGAGGAACAGCTCTCCAAAATTAACTGCAAATGTCCTCTGTCCACCCGCCTGACATTATGAAGGCTGTTCGATGTATTCAGACCAGATATATCCAAGAACGGTTTGCACTAGAGAGAAAGCACTGGCCCCTCCTGTGGTGTGTCAAACCATACCCATCGAACATGCCAAAACACAGATAACATAGCAGGATAGTTCGTCGCATATTGAATCTTTTTCTGAGCAACTTCCTTCCTAATAGAAGCAAAAGCTTTTCTCCTGGAAGCAACATCCTCTGAAAAGTCTTGGAAAATATGGACGGAATGACTATTCCATTTTAATGGCCCTTTCTCCCGAGCCAAGTGCAAGATTTGTTCCCTTACTGAAAACTGGAGAAAATAAGCAATGATTGGCTGGGGGGGGGGGGATTCCCCTGGATGTCAGAGGCCCCAGTGACCTATGGGCCCTCTCCACTTCCAGTGGGGCATCCCAGTAGAAATCGAATACCCATGGGAGAAACTGCTGAAGAAACTCGCACGTTACTGACTTCGGTCCCTTCCGGGACCCCGATTATTCAAACGTTGTCATGTCTCCCATGATTTTCAAAGTCCTCCAACTTCAGGGAGAGGGCTTGTACTTGCTTCTCAAGTACTATAATTTTGTCAGCATGCTTGACCGTGGTCAATTCAACTTGCATGGAAAAGAGGTCTGCCTCGGCGATTCGTTGTATGACGGCTTCCACCCTTTCATCCAGCTTGGCAACAGAGGCCTTAATTAGAGGGAATACCCCGAACCAAAGATTGAAGCATGGACCTAATGTCTAACAGATCTTCTCGATCCACCAGCACCTGTGACTCCTGAGGTCGCCATATCCAGATCGGGTAAGCCAGTAACAGTAAATGATGCAGTACACAGATATGGCAGAAAATTACTGTCAGTCGATGTCAAACTGGACTGACACAATTATCAGTGGGAAGCCGGAGTAGTTAAATTTTCTTTAACCACACAATGAGGTAAAGTGAAGGAAGAAATTAAGTAATTTTCAGAGTGTCTGTAAGGAGCTGAGCTCCTAGGCTGCCATCACATCACATTCCCATCGACGTCGGAAGTCCTCAACACAGCGGACCTCCTACAGGGAGTGCAGACCATGACGGAACGGGTGGAGGGATGACACTTCCCGAATCCCGTCACTGGGCAGCTTTAGCAGGGGCACCGGCACCTGCAGGGGGCACCACCACTCCTGCCCCCTCTTTCATAGGACCCTGGACTTGGGGTGTAAGGCCTGGTACTGCTCCCACAGGGGCTGCTGCTAAGGAGGCTGTGACTGAAAGGACTAGTATTGGAAAGCCTACTTCTTAGGCTTCTTTTTTTGATCCTTCTAGGACAATGCTACAGAATCTAGAGCGGCATTGGACTTCTCATTACAGGTGCCAAACGGGTGCCCAAGAAACGGCCATTGGCCAGCCTGTGGTAGGTCTCCACAGCAAAGGTTGAAATCCACAGCCAGGCCCTGCGACGCATCAGGACGACTGCCCCCATGGCATGAGGGCAGCAATCTCCCATGTCCAAGGCTGCCTGAAGCTGGTGTTTTGCCAACAGTTGACACAGGTCTTAGACCACTTTCACTGTCAGCTGCTTGTAAGCAGGGAGGTATGGAAGAAAACGATTCAGAACTCCCATCAAGGAGTAACTGAATTGGGCCATCACCAAGTGTGTAGCTCGCTTGACGGACATCTAGGGAGGAAGCAGCACAGACCTATGCTGCATGGTCAAGCTTTCTGGACTCCCTGTAAGAGGGCCTGTTTAAGTCCCCAGTATTGCTGGACTTATAGAAGACTGAGTGTGTGTGACCAGACCCTTGGTTGAGGGCTGGTCCAAAAATCTGGACATGGTGGCCACATGGACTGCACACTTGCAGAACATGTGGCAGAGGGTGGCGAGCAAGAAGCTGAATGCTGCCAAAGTTCCAGCACCAGTCCCAGTATGCCCTCAACCATCAGGGAGACATCCTCTGGGGATTTGTCCCTATCCAGGATCTCGGTGAAAAAGAATTTAGCCCTTTTCTATACTGGCTCCAATGGAAACTCTGCGGACTCAGACATGATCCTGAGAAGAGCCCCAAAGAACACCGACCTGTGGTTGGTGGTCAGATCTTGGGCTGAATCATGGTCAAAAGCACGAGTCTTCGAGGACTGCATCAAGGACCCATCGGAGTCATCAGAGGCATCTTCAAAAATGTCCCTCAGCCGTTTGCTGCCATGCACCACTTGGGATTCATCACAATGTGTGATTTCCACAGATAACCAACCTGGCAAGCCAGTAGCCAGACGGGAATCCTTGGAAGGCACTATTCTGCAAGGGATGACATGGAGGTGGTTCCACCTAAATCGGTGGCGAGATTCGTGTTAGGGACAGCTATCTTGGCAGGACCAGTACAGGCTAAATTGGGACTAGGTGACCACAGGGGTCGATGGAAGAGACCTATTCTGCCCAACCAAGGCCCACTGTTGCTAAAGGAGCTCTCTGTTGCACCGCCACATGCACCGATGACGGCGCTTCCAAGTAAAGTGAGACCAAGAGTGTGAGGAATCCCTCTACATCAACCTGGACCTCAAACGTCGACATGACTGACAAAGACAATGGGATACTGCCAGAGGGGTAGTAAAGACCATTCGTACAAGGTTTGGCTGTTCGATCCTGGAGGAAGACAACTTCTGAGAGTAGATAGCTGGGTTAGCCGACTGGCTCTTGGCCCTCCTGAGTGAGGCCAGACAGGACGGGGTTCTGGATATTTATCATCTTTGATCCCCTCAGACAATGAATCAACAGTGTTGGAAAAGATCTCGGCCACCTGTCTGACTTGTGTTGAGGCCGACGGGCCTGACAGGGTCACAGTGGACCAAAGCGGGCTCAGCTGAAGCAGAGTGCCTGACAGCCGTCGAGCAGTCAGGGGAGACAAGGGAGCAGGAAAAGTGTGCCCTTTCCCATTCCCACAACTGATGGCAGGGCATCTATGACTTTTTTGACTTACCGTGGTGGGCATGTCTCTCCCCAAAGGTCTGGAGAGTCCTGCACATTTCAAAAACATTACCCTTGAAGAGTGTGCCAACACTGACCCCTAAAAGCAGCAGCTCCGAGAGGGACGAGATGCCCACTGCAGCCTTGGCTGACGCCTCTTCCACAGCTGCCAGCTGAGCCACTGGAACTGCCTTGTGAGCGTCCTTGGATTTTACTGGTAAATCCCATCTGTCCAGCCAGCTGAGGAGAAGATGAGCGTAGCTGTCTTTGAGGGAAGCGAGAAGCACAGTCTGACACAGGCCACAGGCAGCAATGTCATATTGTTCACCCAACTATAAATGCACAACGCATGCAGATCTGTCCGTGGCATTTTTTGACTGCACTGAACACAGCGCTTGAAGCTGGAAGCTGACTTAGAATTCCTGAGGTCCATAGTATATGTCAGTAGACAAGACTGGAACCGAGGAATATATCCAAAGTAGTAGGTTTTGAAAGAAGTAACGCCAAATGGTGCACTTAAGAAATGATTTGGGCCTACACTACATACAGAGCTGCGAAGGAGGAGATCTGACTATTCTAGTGGAAAGGAAGATCTGATGTCATGAGGTGGAGCTGAGGGATATACCACCTGGGTGGTGGGAGAAGCTTCTCTTAAAGATGGTCCAGCAAATCAGCTATTAAAGGAAGACTGCCAGAAGTGCAGATAAGTGAACCATATCCATGTCCCTAGAAACTTTTTATACAACATTATAACATGTCTATAGAATGTAAACATTAACAATTAAAGATGTTCTGTGTAAACAAATGCACAATTCTGCTAATAAAATACTCATGCCAAAGATGGATGATGTGTTTTCACATAGTCATGTGTTGTTCTAACTTACTGTATACGGACTTTTTTAACTTGTGAAACAAACAATACTTGAACATTACATAATGACACAAATAGACTATGAAGTCCATGTCAGTCTGCTTTACTGCACAAAGAACATGCAAAGTGTGCAGTCAGTCCAGATGAGTTAAAATGGATATGCTGCACATAGGCAAAAAGAGGCAGATGGTTGCATATTGAGTGTGTAACACGTACATCATGCAGGTGGTCCGCAGGACCTTGTTTCACTCTTCACTACTTACTTTTAAAATGAGTATAGTGCTTTTGTAACAACTCATCCGTCACAGGCCGTTTAACTGAATCAATTTTGGCAGGTAACTCGAGAACCGGTAACATTTCGAGCTGTCAGTTTTCTGTCCTTGAACTTTACAACATCCTCAAACATCTTAGCCACATATCAGTATGTCTTCGCCTTCACCTTTTTCACCACATAAAGTTTTATCTATCTGGAAAAAGCAATGCCATTTTTTTTCCTTTATTTTTCCCTCTCTTAACTATGGCCTACTCCAGATTGCAGTTCTCAGAGTAGTCCAACATTGCCAACTGGGTCCTTGCTGTCATACCAAGGTAACTGAAGCGTTGCCTTGTCAGACAGCACTTAGTGTGGAATGAGCTGAACACTTCAATATTTCCTGTGTGGCAAAATTTAGTGTTTTGTTTAATGTCCTTCAGTAGTCAGGTATCCATCATAATGCTCGACTGCCTCACGTGTAGATTTCCCCTTGCGAGGTCAAGTTGTTTGGCTTTCTTCATCAAGTGCCAGTGTTCCATGGACACACTTTCGCTAGACCAATCCAACCTCCCACATGTGGCTATCTGCAGTGTGGTCTAACACTGATGTCCACTTCTCATGGAGCATCATGCCACCCTCTCTACATGTCAAGGCGGACCACCAAAAGTGGTTCAATATGGAACAAATCCATTTACATAGAAACATAGACTTTGACGGCAGATAAGGACCACTTGGCCCACCCAGTCTGCCCGTTTCCCTACCTACTGGTTAAGCTGCAGATTCTAGTTAACCAACAGCCTACTTCCTGCAACCCCCAACTATAACTGCCTTGTGTCTGTCCCATGCATGTTTGAATTCCCCCACTGTTTTAGACCCAACGACCTCCTCAGGAAGGCTGTTCCATGTATCCACCATTCTCTCCGTGAAAAAAAATGTCCTCACATTACCCCTGAGCCGTCCCCCCTCTATCTTTAAATTGTGCCCCCTTGTTCTTACACATCTCTTTTTCTGAAAGATGCTACCCTCCTGGACTTTGTTGATTCCCTTGAGGTACTTGAACATTTCTATCATGTCCCCCCTGTCCCTCCTTTCATCAAGAGTATACATATTAAGCTCTCTCAGTCTCTCTTCATATGGCTTCTGCTGCAGACCCTGCACCATTTTAGTTGCCCTCCTCTGGACTGCTTCCATCCTGTCTATGTCCTTGCGTAGATGAGGTCTCCAAAACTGCACGCAGTACCAGATGGGGTCTCACCAACTGTCTGTACAGAGGGATAACAACTTCCCTTTTTCTACTTGTGATGCCCCTTCCTATGCATCCCAGTATCCCCTGGCTCTCCTTACCCTCTTTCACATTGCTTACCCACCTTTAGGTCATCTGATATGACTACCCCCAGGTCCCTTGCCATTTTGTTGTTGTTAGTACCTCCCCTGCAATTGTGTACTCTTCTCCTGGGTTTTTGTTTCCCAGGTGCATTACTTTGCACTTCTTTGTACTGAATCTAAGTTGCCACATGTCTGACCATTCCTCCAACCTTGTCAAGTCCCTTCTCATCTTTTCTACCCCCTTGTGTATCAACTCTGTTACAGATCTTTGTGTCATCTGCAAAGAGGCATACCTTTCCCTTCAGACCCTCTGCAATGTCACCTATAAAGATGTTAAAGAGGACTGGACCCAGTACTGAGCCCTGAGGTACTCCACTAGTAACCCCTTTCTTCGAATGTGTTCCATTCACTGTTACCTTCTGTGTCCTGTTGTGCAGCCAGTTTGCTCGCAGGCTACCACCCTGGGACCCACTCCCAGGCTGGCTAACTTGATTATTAATCTTTTTGTGCAGGACTGTGTCAAATGCCTTGCTAAAGTCTAGGTAGGCCATATCCACAGCCCCTCCCTAGTCTATTACTTTGGTCACCCAGTCAAAGAAATCAATTAGATTTGTCTGACATGACCTTCCTGCTGTAAATCCATGCTGCTTTGGGTCCTGTGCCCCGCTGGCCTCTAGGTACTCAACAATTTTCTTTCAGAAGTGATTCCATCATTTTCCCTACCACTGAGGTCAAACTCAGGTCTGTAGTTTCCCGCTTCTGCCTTGCTCCCACTTTTGTGAAGGGGAATCACATCTGCCCTCCTCCAGTCCTCAGGTACCACCTCATCCTGCCATGATCTGTTAAAAAGCGTGGTCAGTGGTGTCACTAGGTCCTCCCTTAGTTCTTTTAGGATTCTGGGGTGAATCCCATCAGGCCCCATTGCTTTGTCCACCTTGAGTTTTAGGAGTTCTTTCAGGACTCTTTCTTCTGTGAATGGACTGGTGTCAACCCCCCTACCCAGAGTGCTTCTATTGTCTGGTTCAGGTAACTCCTCCTCATCTTCTTTTGTGAATACTGAGCAAAAGTATTCATTCAGTAACTCTGCCTTTTCACTGTCTCCCTCTGCCCACCTCCCCTCTCCTTTATTAATCTTCACTATCCCTCCCTTAACTTTTCTATGCTCCCTAATGTACCTATAAAAGGTTTTATCCCCCTTCTTAACTGAGTTGGCTATTATTTCTTCGGTTTGGGCCTTTGCTAGTCTGACTGCCTTCCCCACTTCTTTCTGCTTTATCTGATACAGTTCCCTGTCATGCTCCTTCTGTGATTCCTTATACTTTATGAATGCAGCCTTTTTCTCCTTAACCTTCCCTGCCACCTCGTTTGAAAACCATAGTGGTTTTTAACTCCGATTTAACATGGGACTCACTGTGCTTCTGTTTAGCTTCAGCAACTAATTTTTTCACAACTGATTTTGAGAAATGCCACATATCAAACTGATGTTCTAAGCCTCGGAACTGTGTTCGCTTTGCCATCAAACATGTTATATATGTGGATGTCTGTCCATAGCTACAGTTGTTACCTTCAGTCCACCATCTAAGATGTTCTGCAGACTATGCATAAAGTCCCCCATTACATTTCAGTTGGTGACTTTGGATACCTGAAACAGGGATGACTAAGATTTTGCTACTTTCCACGTCCATGATGGTTTAAATACAGCGCTGTGTCCTTGAGGGTCTTATCTTCCATCACCTATAACTATTACCTCCTTTTCTAACAAGGAGTCTCTATTCATGGGTTGAAAAATATTTGGGGGATACATAAGTCCAGGACTTAAATGACATTTTTAGGATGAGTCCACAGCATGATTCAGTAAAGTCGCACCTTTTTTCTGCAGCACACTATTATTACTAAATCTAACTTGGGAAAAAAAAATTCTGTAGGATGCTGAGGCAGTCTCGGTCAGAGAGAGAGACAGAGAGAGGTGGAGGCAGAGAAAAATTACAAGCTGACTGTCAGACACACTGGTACAGGTTTGCTTCAGCCCCGAACATTATTATTTGATGGATTGTAGTACTTCTGACTTCTGTCTCAATCAAAAGTTTGTGACTGTCAAAGCTGACACACTGGCTTGCTTTCAGCCTAGAAAAACACAGACTGACTGTCTGAATCAAAATGTGACTATCAGACAATGCAGGCTTGCTTTCAGACAAATATTTATTTAAGAGTATTAAGACTACTTGACCCCCTATTGCTCATTGAATTCAAACTCACTCATATAATTAATCAAAACTATAGGCTTAGTTGCTTCAAGCCCAGAAAAGTATAAAGGACACTTGACTTTTATGACTTCTTGTAAAATCAAATAAAACTGCCCTTGGTGGTCTGTCAAATATATATTCCCAGCCAAAAAGAAAATGTCCCCTTAGCTCTGCTGCTGATTCAAAAGGCAGAAAAACAGTACTGATATCATTTTGTGAAACAAAAGTCACTCTGACTTTACTGCTTTCAGCCAAGCCCAGAAATAAATCCCCACTTTGCAGCTACTAGGGTACTTGAATGTAAGAAGTCAAGCTGCACAAGTCAAAAAAATTAATGATTTTTTTTTTTTTTTTTTACTGCTCTTGACTATTTCCTGACTCAGTACACTTGAAAGGAAGGGACACAGGTCAAAATGGTCTCCCCCCTCCTTCAGGGTCTCAGAAACAGAACAAATGTTTACTTGAGGATCTCTAAGCAAGTTACCCCCCATGCTCAGATTGATGTGCCAGGGACTTGGGATTAGTTAAAGCCCAAACGACAAGCTGCAGTCCCAGTTCAGTAGTTCTGTTCACTCCTTCCCATTTTCCCAGACAACTTAGACCTCCTAAACAAAATAACCCCCAAAAGATCGCAAATTAATTTTTTGCCCCAAGTCTAACAAAAGGAATATCCAAGAATAAGCAGTGCAGTACTTAAATGACAGAAATTTCAATTGACGGCTGATACACAGTGAACATCCGTATCCTCTTGCAGTCAGCTCTGAAGTAATGACACACTAACAATTGCTTTAACACATGCGCAGAACACACAGCCACCACATGATCACTGGTTGATACTCATGTGATCTCCTTGGTGGCTGTTCTCACAACATGCGTCACTCCCGCGAGGCTATCCTGTGTGCCAGACACATCAGAGCCACCCGATCCCCATCGGAAGTTCCCGAAGTGTGGCCCAGCTCTCAGCGATCCAGTATAATGTTCCCTCCTCCGGCACATTTCCTGAGGACTCCACAATGTAATAAGAGGTAAGTGTGCTCGGGGTAGATGGAGTGAAGTCTAAGCCTCAGAGGAGCCTGCCAGCATGGGAGACACTACGATGTGCGTAACACAGAACTGCACAGCCAAGTCCCTTAGACTGAACAGGGCTGTGCAGCTCAAGTCCGACTGCATTTTCAAAGAGTCATGGACCTCAGACTTGGGGACTGTTCATCCCCTGCTATTCTTTTTCTTTTGCTTAATCCAACTGTTGTTGATCACAGAGAAAAGATAGGTCCACTGTATGCAGCTGTACCGTGACAGGGCAAATACTGTATATTAATTCTGAAGAAACAAAAGAATTGTGATACATGTGTATATGTGTTGCTACTGAAAAGAATGCATGCATTAAGCACCTGTGTGGTTCAAACTGGCCACCAACACTGTTCGTGAACACAAGTTTCAGTCAGCACCAGAGGCAGTTTGCACAGCTGACACAATCATACCAATCAGCAACAGCACTGAACTTTTTGGAAAACAACAAATTTTGAATCTTGTACAAGGCCACCATCCGAAGTGAAGGAGTTACAAGTCATCATTGCTAACTGTATCATCTGAATTGTTAAGAATATGGATGCTTGAGTGTCATCATCAATGCTGGGATCTGAAGACAAGGAGAAATGATCATCCTGTGTTGTCAAATGTGTATCACAAGTTTTAACGGTTGCCGATGTAAATACGGGCCTTTAAAATTCAATAATGTCACAATCTTGTTTTGGGTCAATCACTTAATCGAAAACTTTACCTTTACCAGCTTTCACTTCAGAATCGCACAGTGATTTGGACCATGATTTTGAATATGTGTGATCATTATAAAGCACATTTTGGCATGGGGTCTTAAATAAGCTGAAAAATCTGAAAGTGCTAATCAGCTGTGACAATACATAGCACTTGGCACAGAATGATTAGCAAAATTTTAAATAAATATATATAGTTCCATTAATGTCTTACTCTGCCATGTATTCACTTAAAAATGATTAGCAGTCTACTGCTATGTATTTCTGAAATTATTTACACACCTCCATTTTGAATAGTGTTTTGCTTGTGCACACCAGCTATTTAATACCCTGTCCATATCTGAAACTGACGAAGAAGTTACGTGTTATGGCAGAACACCAGATGGCAATGGATGTTGATGCTAGTCTTCTTTTTATTTACCATATATTTCTCCTAAGTAATCCATATTCTGTAAAATAACTGGGTATAATTGTACATTTTTATCAAAAATGAACTACATTATTGGCTCAAACATACATCAACATCTACTACAGTAACGCCGGCTTCACACAATGTAAGATGTGCTAATGTTATGTAGGACAAGAGTTTATTGTACTAGACAGGAACAAAGGTTAAAATAACAACATAAACTGCAGATGATGCTGTACTACTGATTTATTACTATGATACTCAATAGCTAGCAGTGAATGTTACAGCTTCTATAATCTCCTCACGGATGTGTTCCGATGAAACAGCTATCACCATGATAAGTACTGTACTGTGCGAGTATAGTCTCCAGTGGGGTGACAGCAGGCACAGCAAGAAAAAAACTGGTCTCAGAATAGATTGTAACATGAAACGCTGGTTAATGAATCACAATGTGCTACATCACTGCTGTGATGCGATCTTACACTTATTCTCAGCATAGAAGATAACAAAATTACAATGATAATGCATGTGCTCCTCTGTATCATTGTAAGGTGTTCAGAGGTTAACCACTATTCATGGTTCAGAACTGAAGTCACAGTGAGGTCTAGCTGGGGAATTTAAGCTGTGTGTGCCAAAGAAAGTCATATGATCATGTCCAGCAGGTCAGTGTCACTGTTGGTAGCGGTGGGAGGTTGGGAGCCGTACTCAGGGTGTTGGGGAAGAGGCTAAATGTATGGAACCTGCCAAGGTCTTGCCATGAAACGCAAGTTGTTTTGGGAGCAAGGGAAGTCACATGGTCATGTAAAGGCAGTTAGTATCGCTGTTGGTATGAGTATGGGAGCAGATAACCAGGTTAGGGGTGGGGGGGCCTAAATGTATGAAACCGGGCAAGGCCCAGATGTGGGGCCTAAGTTGAGGAGGGGGGAAGGAAGTCAGACAGTCATGTAAAAGCAGTCAGTGTTAATGGTGGTGTGAGGTCAGAAGTGAGGTACCCGAGCTGTGGGGGAGAGGTCGAGCAGAAGCTAAATGAACGGAGTCGATGCACGATCCGGTCATGAAATGCAAGTTGTTTGTGGGGGGGTTGGGGTGATCCTACCTTAGGAGGTGGTGAAATCCAAGACAGTATGCAAGTTCAAATATCACTTGGGACAAACATTGTGGACACATCAGGCTGCAGTCTAAATGGGGGGAAGGGGCAGAAACACGGGGAGACTAGATGGATCTTGCAGTCCCCATCTGCTGACTCGATTCCTATGTTCCTAAGTCAGATGGTCATGAAAAGGCAATCTGTGTTGCTGTCGGTCTGAGGTCGGGATCAAGTACCCTGGTTGTTGGGGACGGGCTTAAATGTGCAGAGCCAGGCACGGTTAAGGTGTGGTATTCTAGTTGCTGGGGGAGAAAAAGAAGTAAGATGGTCATATAAAGGCAGACAGTGTTGCTACTGCTGTGAGGTCGGGAGCGGGTAACCAGATTTTGGGGGCTAAATGTAACGAGTTGGGCAGGGTTCAGACATGGAATGCAAACTGCTTGGAAGCAGGGGGAGGTGGGGTTCAGACAGTCATGTAAAGCCAGTCAATGTCAGTGTGAGGTTGAGAGAGGATACTCAGGTTGTGGGGGGGGCTAATGAAAAGCCAATCAGTGTTGCTGCTAGTGTGAGGCTGGGAGCGAGCACCTGGGTTGTTGTTGGTGGGGGCTAAAAGTATGGAACCAGACAAAGTCCAGATGTAGAATGCAAGTTGCTCAGGGGGAAGGGGTCAGATGGTCACGCAAAGCCACTCAGTGTCACAGTCAGTGTGAGGTCCAGAACAGGTACCCTGCTTGGGGAGGGCGCTAAATGTATGGAGCAGGGCAACGTCCAAATGTGGAATACAGGTTTTGAGGGGGAGAGACATAGGGACATGGGATGTCACGTGGTCATGTCAGGGGTCGCGTTAAGGGCGTGCTCCATTCTCTGAGCACAGTTTGATTCTGGAGGAGCATGTTTTAAATGCCTGTTTTTACGCTGTGTGTGCTCCTGCTGTATTATAGGAGCACAGAGAGGGAAGGGCTGTTATAATGGGCTGCTAAAGGGAGTGATGTGCAAGAGAGTTCTGCGCATAATTTTTGTTCGTTCTTTGGGAGCGGGAGTTTTTATTTAAGAAAACAACTGGCTATTCTACGAGTCAATCAATGTGGTGTGGGGGCAGTCAATCACCTGCTGCTATGGGTGCCTACAGTGATTGGCTGTTGTCCAGGATACTTGTCAGCCAAGGCGGGAGCCACTACAGACACGAGGGAGAACAGCTATGAAGAGATTACAGAGTGGTGTCGAGTTGATGAGACGAGAGAGTGTTCTGCCTTGAGAGAGCCTGAGATTCTTAGTGGCCACCTTGCTATATGGCTAGTTAAAAAAAAGTCAAAAGTAAGTCAGTTTGTTCTTTGTCTGATGGGCCGTCATGGATTTGTAATGTATCTTTTCTTTTAGTGTCCTAATTGTACACTTAAATACATTCTCCGAAAGTGTGTGTGGGGGTTGGGTCGCAGTGCAGTATGCCACTGTCTGTTCACCTTGCACCCGCCCATCGCATATTCTGCTATGGCGGTGACAATCTTTTATATAATCGTAAATGTGAATAACTAACTCTAGTCTGCAGACCCCCCTCCCATACGTTCTGGCACAGCTGTGTTTAAAATGTTCTCGCTTCTGCTGTTGGGGTCACTGGAATGACTGACCTCAGTTACTCTGTTTCTGCGCAAATCGCCAAGTCATCTCATGATGCGTGAGGTCGGGAACCAAGTCTAAGAAGGTCAGCCAGCTGAGAGAGCTCCGGGAGCTGAATAATAGCAGTGAAGATATGGCAACACAAATACAACCGCGGCAGCATCCTTAACAGAAAAAAAAAAAAAAAAAAACACAAGTCAGTAAAAAGTCCTTGGAATTTAGGTATTTATTAAATGAATGAGAGCACAGCACCAAGCCCCAGCGCTTTGACTCGTTCTGTTTGAATAGAATGAGGCAAAGCGCTGGGACTTGGTGCTGTGCTCTTATTCATTTAATAAATATCAATCTCCAGAGACATTTTCTGATTTGAATTGCTTTTCTGTTAAGAATGCACCCTCCGTTATGTTTGCTTTGCCTTGGTTTTAGTTTCAGCTAGCACCCTCTCGCCTGTGAGCACGTGGCATTGTGCTTTGTGTCAGAAAGTATAGGGCCTGTCCCTAGAGGAATTGTGAAGTCGTGAGAGGTGAAGATCCAGGAAGTAACAACACTTGTGGACTGCCGTTAACGTCAGCAGCACACTCACAATCAGGCCATGTGGTGCTAGGCGTGACAAGACCTGGTAGTGGTTTAGACTCCCTGAGTCAGAATGCAGAACGGAGCAGGTAGGTCTCTGGTCAGTCAGGTGGAAAAAAAGGCCAGGGGGTTGGGAGCGGGCCATTATACTTAAGTATTAACTCCATGGTGGATGATCTGCGAGCTCAGACTGTGAGAGCACAGTGTTGTTCTGAAATTGAACCAACTCTGAAAATTGATATTGTATGATGCTGATCATGCATGCTAAAGGTAATGCCAACCTCTGCACTACTGTTCCCTCAGGACACAGTGAGCATGTATGTTTAATGAATGGACTTTCATGTCCCACGACATGAGAAGTAAACCAAGTGTCCCACATTTTCCAAATTTCACCATGTTTTAAATGTCAGTAACATAGTCCAGATGTGCACTCAGAGACAGTGAAGTCTGAGATCCCAGTAAGTGCATTATGTTCATCTAGTTTGAGAGGGTACCGTAGGTTCAACTCTATCCATGTCTGTAAGCACTAGGCAATGGCATTCTCATCTGCTGTACTTGTGCAGAGTCAATCCCTTATCTTTTTATGTGTATATGTTGTTTTTTTTTTTTACAATTTCATATGCATAGTTATTACATATACCATCATTTGCATTATTGGCTTATTATTTGAGCTATAATTATTTGAGAGCTTAATGAGAAAGGGGAGGGTATTTTAATTTGCATGTTTCTTTTGTTAAACTGGTTTAATAAAACAATTTGGGGGAGTCAATTTAAGCAGGGGATGGGTATGGAATACTGGGTAAATGAATTTGTTGCTGTTGGAAAATGTAAAGTAATAAGGGGAATGCAAAGATGGGATTCACTTCTTTATTACTTGCTTTATTAGTTGTGGTGGTGGTGGTGGGGGGATTAGTGACAGTGTCAGTGCATGTTCAAATAACATTTTAAAGTATAACTGCACAATTTAGTGTATACTGTACTATAGACACTTTTGTGGTGATGTAACATTTTTTAAGACATAATCAAGAAAGAAGGCTCCCGACTAATAGGGGATTTATGATGGGTAGAAAGTAAACATGTTACACTGTTTAGTGGTCTTAATTTAAAAGACGTAACAATAATTGTATTTGTATGGAAACTATTATGAAAACATTATATGTCTGCCTTTGCTTAAATACTTTTATTAGTAATGTACCAAAGAAAATAAACATCAGTATGTAGGAGCACAGATGTGATTGACAGGAGCACAAATTTTGAGTCCTGATTTGGGCAAAGTGTGCTCCACCATTTCAAAGGAGCACACCGTAGCAAAGCCGTAACGCTATCCCTGGGTCATGTCCACCAATGGTATGTCACTGTCAATGGGATGTCATGAGAGGAGAAACTGTGCTGGGTAACAGGGATCAGAACAGAAGGAAACAGCCAATCTCTGGATGGTGTTTGTAGGTGGTAGGTTGATTAACACATTATGGATATAGGTACAGCATGTTTTTTAGCAGCCAACTGAACTTCATAAATGCACATCAACTGAGAGAATAAAAAAAAAAAATCAAAATGTACAGCAAGTAAACGTAAGCTAAAAACTTAGCGTAACAGAGTATGGTTCATAATGTGTGCAACTAAAATGAGGAAAGACTGTAGGAACTGAACCTTCTTTCAAATAATGTCCTGGATTATCTGGCCCTGTAGAAAACGAAAAACATGAAAGATAGCATGCATGAATTACAGTCCAATATCATTTTATTACATTCGAAAAAATTTCAAAATAATACTTACTCTTCAATACATTAGCAGCCGGGATACAGAAATCTTCCCTTAAGTGGTCAGAACAGATCCAGAAGCAAATGATTTGATACCTTTTATTGGACCAACACAGATGTAACAAAAAGAACAAAGTGCTTTAGCTTTCAGACCAACCCAGACCTTCCTCAGAAGCTTAAATAAGTGGCCAGAACATACAACACGATTTTGGGTTGCTTCAAAGACACAGAAATCCATCAGTACGAGACAGCGCCTGCAGCCATTTCTGCATCTCATTTTGTGTACAAGGTAGACAATGAAACGTAACTTTACGTCCAAAGTTCTTCTTGCCAGTGGTGTTACCACACCCAGTGGCCATACACGTGGGCATTATGAAAATGTCTGAGGACAGACAAAGCAGATTAGGCGCCCTTTACAGGCATAGAAATTATCTGACACAAAAGGCCATAAGACTCACTGTTAACAGTTCAATACAGTCTGTTACAGACTATGGACCAACAGTGTACAGAGTAGCCCCCAAAACAGCTTTAAAAAGAGTTATGGTGGCACTAAATAAAGCATGCAAACTGGTTCTGGGTGCTGGGAAAGTAACACTAACACACACACACACGTGACCTTTATACTCAATCCAACTGGCACACACCTATACAAAAGCTCCTCCAGCATTCACACTGCCTGCACCTCACTAGAAGCACTGCCAGAAACACCCTCCAGGTGCCTTTCAGAAATACCTCATTAGCCCAGCACTCATTCACCCACAGGGCCCCTCTGTGGCTCAATGAACTCCCTACAACTATCACAACTGTCCAGGACACAGGACAGTTCAAAAGGGAGCTCCATTCACATAGGATTCTGATGGGTAAATGTGAGTGCACCAATTAGCCTGCTTTACCTGTGCCTACAACAAAGCCCACTCCTGGGCATCCTCCTCCCCATCTGACAAGGCTATATTTATTTGGCTGCCATTTCTTCCCCTTCCTACTGACAGAGCCAACTAGGCTGCCACTTGTATTGATTTTGCATTGGCCTGCATTGTACTGTTCCTCACACTGTGTAACTCTGGAACTGACTGCATAATTTAAATATCTTTGTATATTTATTTCATTGTTTGTACTGGATGTGGGACCTTTGTAAATGAGCTACTAGCTCAAAGGTTGTTGTAATCCAAGACAGTAAATAAATAAATAAAGAATGATGAATAATTTATTTATTTAAAAGTTGCTAACCAGAAGAGGCACACTGAGCCGAGGCTCGTTTCCAAGTGCGACCCGGGAAGGAGGGAACAGGAGATAATTTCATCTAATACAAGATGCTGAGCAATTTACAATGAATAATACCAGTATTAAAAAAAAAAAAAAAGAAGATCAGTAACCATCACAGATCAAGTAAAGCCTCAGTGTCCAGTAGGGTCAGTAAATGAGCAATCGAAAGCACAAAAAATGGTATTAAATAAGCCGAAAAAATTTATTAGCAGTTTTACAAGTGAAAGTGCTAATCAGCTGTAAAAATGCATAATACTTGGCACAGAATGGTTAGCAAAATTTTAAAAGATGTAATTTTATTAATTTTGTCTACTGTGCCATAGACATACTGAAAAAAATGGTTAGCAGTCTACTGCTATGCATTTTTGGAAATGGTTAGCATTACCCCCTATTTTGCGTAGTGTTTTGCTATGTTATACCAGTTATTTAATACCCTGAAAAACATCAGTGGCAGTTCTTGATAATATTTATATGCAGAGTTCCAGACAGATACACATATCAAATCAAATGTCAAACTTCCTGGTTAATGTGTACTGTTAACCCTGCAGTACACGACAGCAAGCATACCCAATAACTGCTGCAACATGCCGTACAGGTATGAATGAGCACTGAATTAGGTACTGGCACTTTAGAAATATTGTGCACACATGTGCATGCCAAGGCACATGACCGCATACATGAGGAAATGCTGGATGTAACATGGCGCAGATGGCACTAAGCGTGGCAATGTAAATCATAGAAAAGATATAACTTAAACATCCCTACTGTAAGAGAATATTCTAAAATTACACAGTTTGCTAGACCAGAGCTCAGGGAACATAGTGCTTGCTGTTTTAGCACGATAGGAGTTTCCCTTTAAAGAGCAAAAAACAGTTACCGTATGTACTTTTTCAGCACCGTGACTGTTTTTCTAGGGAAGAGGTTATGTACAGATGAATAAAAGATGTTAACGTCATACTTACCGTAATTTCCTTTTCTGTTAACTCCAACATTGTCAATGGATAATCATTACAACTGGGTATAGTACACCCCTACCAGGGGAATGGCGCAGCCCAAGCTTTAGAATGTTGGGCACATGAGGATTCCATGCACTAGCAGCAACTCCCCAGTTACTACTTAACCCGCAGTGCCATGAGAACTACACCCATATACAATAAAAAACAACCACGTACTTGTAATAATGAAAAACTGTCTTACTTTCCTATCAGACATTCGGGGAAGGGATGCATTTCATGGACCCAAATTGGAGGCTGGAAGGTTTTGGGATCTTCTTGTAGAGAAATTATGCAACCGTCAGGTGCTTCACAGGTGCAACACGTTTCACAGGAGGCATCCACCTGTGAACTGAAACTAATATACGTGACGAGCTCCTTTTCATCTTTTTTATTTATTTTTTTTTTATAAAGGCAGAGAAGTAAACTGCAACAGGAAACACATCTTAATTAACTAAGAAAACCCGTTAACCTGCGGTCGCAGATAATTGATATATCAGCATTTAAATATACACATCAGAGTACAGTGCAGCAGAATAGAGAGAGATCCCCGTAGTGGATTGTACTTAAAAAAAAAAAAAAAAAAAAAAAAAAAAAATCAGACCTCTCTCCTACCATGCAGGATAAGATTGTACCTCAGGAGCCAAGCTCCTGGGCAGGTCCCACTGACAATATTGGAGCCAACAGAAAAATAAATTACGGTTAAGTATGAAGTCAATTTCTTCTTTCTGTAGCCCTCCACATTGTCAACGGGTAGTCATTACAACTGGGTTCTAAGAAGCAGTACTCACACAAAAAACGGGAGGGGAAGAATGCTATCCCATACGCCAGGTGCTTCAGAATTATTTGCTAACTGCTTCCTGCAACATTCTGCGACCAAAAGCTGCATCAGCAGAACTCTGAACATCCAATATATGTTTCGTGAATGGATGTAGACTGAGGTCCAAGTAGCTGACTTGCACAGTTCTGAAACTGTGGCCTCGCCCCACTCTGCCCAAGAAGTTGCCATCGCCCTGGTGGAGTGAGCCTTGATAAAGAGCTGGAGGCCTATTATTTTTTGCCACATAGGCCCATACCCACCTAGCTAAGGTGGGTAAAGAGGCCTTTTGTCCTTGTTTGGCTACCTCAAAAGCACAAACTATATGACTTACGAAAGTCAGACATATGTTTAAGGTAGATCCTAACTGCCCGCCTCAGGTCCAGTTTATGCAACTCCTTTTCCTTGGGGTGAGAAGGATGCGGACAGAAGGATGGAAGGTAAATATCTTGGTTCACATGAAAGGCCAAAGGCACTTTAGGGATGAAGGACAAAACCATCCAAAGTACCACCTTGTCCTTATGCATGATAAGGTAAGGCTCCTTAAGAGGCAAAGCCTGGAGTTTGCCCATTCTCCTGGCTGAACACATGGCCACTAAAAAGAGACCCTGTATGACAACACATCCAGTGACACAGATGACAATGGTTCGAAAGACAACACAGAGCACTCAGAACCAAGTTAAGTTCCCACAGGGGAACCGGGAATCGAAACAGTGGTTGGCTCCTGCCAACTGCACACAAAAAAAGAACAACCTCTCTATTTGTTCCTAGAGAGAATCCCAAGGAATCTCTGAGTGTGGAAACCTGCCCTCTTGGCGTACTCAATGCCAGCCCTTTATCTATGCCATCTTGAAGGAATTCCAGAATCTGAGCAATGGAGGCCTTCGAAGGTATAATTCCCTTTTCTCTGGTCCAAGAAGAAAATATGGTCCAGACTCTGGCGTAACCAGAAGAGGTAGAGGTTTTTCTTGCCACCAGCAAGGTTTCAACTACCCTTGGGGGAGGAACCTAAGTTTAAGAGTCTTCTCCTTTCAGGAGCCAGGCCGCAAGTTGCATTGTGCCTAGGTTTGGGTGGAGAATGGGGCCTTGCAGCAGGAGGTCCCTCCGTACCAGAAGGCGGAAAGGAACTTGCTAGGCCAGGTTCACTAGATCCGAGAACCATGGTTTTCTTGGCCACTCCGGGGGTTTCAGAATAAAGTTTCTGCTTAAGTGTCATTTTCCTTAAGACTTTCTAGAGGAGAGGCAGTGGAGGAAAGGCATACGCTCTGCTGAATGATCACACCTGAGTCAGAGCATCCACTGCCTCTGCCTGACGATACTGATACTGAAGAACCTGTAAATCTGAGCATTGTGGCTTGAAGCAAACAGATCTATCTGCGGTTGCCCGAACCAATTGCTTAGCAGTGCAAACACCTCCGGGTTCAACTGCCACCCACCGGGATGAACATTTTCACGACTTAGCCAGTCCACCTGAATTTTCAATTCTCCCACCAGATATACTGCCGACAGAGAGAGAAGATTCTCCTCTGCCCAGCTCAGCAGCTTGAAGGCCTCCCAAAGCATTGTCCTGCTTTTTGTGCCTCCTTGGTTGTTTATGTATGCCACTGTGATGGCATTGTCCAATTGCACTTTCACTGCGGTGTTCCTCAGTCTGGACTGAAAATGAAGCAGAGCTAAGTGAACCGCATGCATCTCCAGGACATTTATGTGCAGATGCTCTTCTTGTAGTGACCAGATCCCCTGAGTGGGAAGTTGGCCCAAGACTGCCCCCCCCAACCCATGCAGGCTTGCATTCACTGTGAGAATCACCTCTGGCTGGCAGTAGTTCTAGTGGAACCTCCTTGCTAAGATTCTGCACATTCAGCCACCAACTCAGGGAATGATGAAACTGAGGCGTGAGGAGGAATCTGGCTTGGTAGTCCTCTGATGACAGGTCCCAGGCCATCAGCAGCCCTGTCTGAAGGGGCTGCATGTGGAAGGGGGCCCAGGGAACTAAGTCTATCGCCACCGCCATGAGGCCTAGAATCCGCAGCAGAGTGCGGGCCGATACTGAGGACTGAATCCTGAGCCACCTTATCTCCGACAGAAACGTCTCCTCCCTGGAAGGTGATAAGAACACCTTCCCACTTTTGTGTCGAAGATCACCCCACAAGTGCTCCAAGGACTTAGATGGCTCAAAGGAGCTCTTCTCCCTGTTCACTATCCAGCGTCCTGGACATCAACCTCTTCGCAAGATGCATCATCGGTGCTTGGATGAGCAGGTCATCCAGATAAGGTTAGACATGATGACCCTCTTGTCGTAGTTGAGCCACCAGAACAATTAATACCTTCAAGAAAACTCGAGGGGCTGTTGCAAGGCCAAACAGAAGTGCCTTGTACTGGAAATGCTGGCCCAGTATCGAGAACCTGAGGTACTTCTGGTGGGACTGACGGATGGGGATGTGGAGGTGAGCCTCAGTCAGATCTATTGAGGCTAAGAAGTCCCCTGGTTGAACAACCCAGATTATCACCCTCAGAGACTCTATCTTGAAAGTCTTGTGGCACACAAACTTGTTCAGAAACTTCAGATTCAAAATGGGACTGAACACCCCAGATGTCTTCAGAACTACAAAGTAGAGGGAGTAGAACCCTTGACTCTGCTCGTTTGAGGGAACCGGAATGACGGCCCCAATTTGAATGAGATAGGTCACAGTGTCTGACACGACCTGGCATTTTGCCACTTGCTTTGAAACACGGGATGGCAGAAAATGTCCCCTTGAGGGAATCGTTAAGAATTCCATGGCACAGCCTAGGCAAAGGGATTTCCATACCCTTGGCATCTGAATGTTGTTTGGGCCCATCCTGCAAGATATTCCTGTAGTCTTCCACCAAGGGGAAGGCGGCAGGGATGGGCCTGCGTGCCATCATTGTGAGGTACCAGGCTTTTGTGCTGGTCCTCCTACGCGGCGCCTGGGAAAGGAGCCTCTGTTGCCACATCCTCTGTTGCCTGAATAGGCACCTCTGTTTCTTTGGGTTCCAAATTGCCGAAAGGGCCAATACCCTCCCTCGGGACTGCCTGCACAGACCATCACCATGACCACCTTGAGGAGCTGTGGCCTTGCGTTGCTGTTTAGATAGGAGGTGGTCCCTCTTATCCTGCACATCCTGCAGGATAGAATTCAGGCCCAAAGCCAAACAGCAAACTTCCCTCAAAGGGAAGGCTGAGCAGCTTCGACTTTGAAGCCTGATCAACAGACCAATGTCTGAGCCACACGGATCTCATGTCTGACGCAATGTGGTAGGCCGAGCGGGCTGACAAGTGTAAGCTGTCCACAGTGGAATCACTGAGGAAGGAGGAAGCCATGGACACCAGCTGCAAAATGCTTGCACCTTCCAAATCAGGGGGAACAAAGTCAGACTGCCTAGAGACCTAAATGTTTAAGGCTCCGGCAACAATAAAAGAAGCAGACTAGAGCCTGTGTGGCTGGCTGTGTGTGTGTTTGTCTCTGTCAGTAGTTTAGTTTTTGTGGATTTTCATGTGTTTCTGCTTGGAGGAACTGGACCATTCTCGGACATAACATCTATGAACATTTCCTGGACTAAGAAACTGCAAAACATCACCACCAGGTGTTGGCATTCTCATCATAAATCAACTTTTTTGGAAGCCATCAAAGCCAAAAGTAAGGTCAGTAAATCTGTTATACAAGCATTGAGTTGTGGAGTGCTGCATTGAATCCACATTTCCGTCTGACTTGTTCTTAAAGGATGTGTACTTGTCTTTGAGGTCTATTCTCAACCATTTTGGAGAACAAAGGGAAGATACTAACAAAGGATTTTTACATCCTGCATATGCCTCAGGCCAGTGTTCATCACCTTCAGGAATTTAACCCCTTCAGGAATTTATCACATTCTGGGTCTTTGAGCTACAATAATAGTTTTCTGGTCCCCAGTAGTTCAAAATTTCCTGTAGATTTGATTACTTTTCATCAATCACGTGGCACCTCTGAGAACATGGCTTTATATATTGTGCTCTGCAATATCACGGGGCAAATGCAGACCAGCAAGGCCAAGAGGACTAGATGCCCTACAACAAAACTAGTCTGCAAAATGATTAAAGCGTACCTTCTTAGGATACTACTTATGCTACTTCTGATATCTGGAAATGTTCATCCTAACCCGGAGCCTAGCACCCCATGCCACAAAAAGGCAGAAGGGGTCCCTCACATTAGCCTCAATCAATGTCTGCAGCCTCCTTAACAAACTCGACATCTTGCAAACCTGGGTTCAGCAACATAGCCCTGATGTACTTACTCTCTGTTGTCGAAACATGGCTTAACCCCAAGATACCAGACGCTGCAGTCACCATCCCTGGATACTCTATATTCAGGCATGACAGGGCTTCCAAACGAGGTGGGGGTTGTGCCATCTACCTGAGGAATTCCTATCTGGGTCAAGTCTTCCCATTCTCAAACCCTAAACCACCATCGCAGGTTCTCGCTATTGAAGTTCTACTCGGGCTGCATAACAAGGAGATCACCATTGTCTCTGTGTTCCTACCCCCTAAAGATCAGCCCAATGGATTTATGAGCATATTGGAAAGCCTACAGGGATTACACCATAACTCTGAACTCATAGTACTAGGCGACTTCAACATAAATTGGCCATCGCTGGAGGCCAGAAACTACAAGGATGCTGTCATGTCACAGAACCTCACCCAGCTTGTTACCACCCCCACCAGATGCAACTATAGGACAGGGTCACACACACTTCTGGACTGGATCCTTACTAATCACCCTGAACAAATCTCAAAAGTCTCAGTGCTCCCTAATGGGATCAGTGACCACTCACCGGTCACATGTACCTGGACAAACAAATTCATTAAGCCCCCTCCTAAAATAATCCATACCAGAGTGTTAAAGCAGGGGTACCTTGAGCTACTAAAGACACACCTAAGCCACCTCGACTGGACACCAATCGACTCTGCCATTGATGTAAACCAAGCCTTAGACCTTTTCATCAGCCACTTCACTGAGGCCTGCAATATCTTTGCACCTCTCAAAAAGCTGAAGGTCAGGGGCAGAGCTAACCCTTGGATAACCCCCAATCTAGTCACTTTACTCAAACATAGGGATCATCTCTGGCACTGTGCCCATGCAACATCCAAACCTGGGGATATTCATAAATATAAAGCTGCCAGAAATGAGTGCACGCGGGCAGTTAGGAGCGCCAAAAGCAAATACTTTCAAGGAAGCTCTCTCCAACTCCTGGGGTGATAGAAAAAAATTTTGGAGTAACTTGAAAGACCTTACAGGCAAGGACCCTAAGTCACCACCCACCATGCTCAACATAAATGGAACACCAACATCTGACATGTACACAGTCACCAACATCTGACCTGTACACAATCACCAACACTTTTAACAATGCGTTCTCCAACTTGGATAGTGTCCTCCCTTCTAATTTCTTTGATGCCCCCTCTGGTAGTAACCCTCCTGCAACTACTCCTCTCCTACACCCTGCCCCACAATTCTACTTCAAAGAGATCCCAGTGCATGAAGTTGCAGAACCTATATTCGAAGGCTATTCACAACGCAGTTACAGCGGTGACCTCTTGACCTGAAGTTGTTAGCACTTGTCCTTGAAGAAGTCCTTGAACCCTGACAAAGGTCCTCAACCTATCACTAAGGATGTCCCAGTTCCCATCTCACTGAAACAGACAACCATCACACCGATGCATAAAAGTGGAGACAAATCACTGCACTCAATTACAGACCTATCTCCATCCTCCCTCCACTGTCTAAGGCCCTGGGCTGTCGCCTCAGACCAACTAGTCAAGTACCTGGAAAATATGACATCCAGTGTCCTGAGCAACATGGTGTCGAAAAGGGCACAGTACCACCACTACACTATTAGAATTCATGGGCTTCATCCATACCACGCTCGATCAAAACTGTGTAGGGGCAGTATTCATCGACCTTACAAAAGCCTTTGATACTGCTGAACCACCACTCCTACTCAAGCAATTATCAAACATTGGGCTCTCAATGAAGCGCTGCTCTGGTTTTCAAGCCACCTTGGGAGAGGGTCCAGCAGGTTAGGATTGCGGTGTCACCTCAGAAGAAAAGCCAGTCCTTTCAGGGGTCCCACAGGGTCCATCCTGGGGCCACTACTCTTCAGCCTCTTCCTCAACGACCTTCCCAGTGTCTGCCACCAGAAATTACTGCTCTATGCCAGCGATGCAGTGGTAACCATAACCACCATAATGCGGGCTCTCTAGAAACAATTACTGCTTGAATTAGTGGCATTGAAGAATGGTTCAAGTCACACAAATTGGTCATGCACTACAGCAAAACAAAGGTTATAACCTTCTACAATGCCAGGAGCAAGTACAAATCCCATGACCTCACCATCCTAAACCAAACAGGGACCTTACTTGAACACATTCCTGATTTTAAATACCTAGGTGTCACATTGGACAGCTCACTTTCCCACCATCGGCACATAGATTCTGTCACCAAAGCCACCAACATCTGTACAGGCCTGCTCCACCAACATCTGTACAGGCCTGCTCTACAGGCACAAACACTGCATGATTCCTGACACTCTTCGGTTGGTTATCAACAGCTCTGTCACCTCCATCATCGATTACGGGCTAGCAATTTATGACTCTGCCTCCGCCTCTGTCCTCTGCAGAATTACAGTTGCACTCAATAAAGCATGCAGGCTGCTAACTGGGGCTGACCGACTTACACACACTTGTGACCTGTACACTCGGGCAGGATGGCTTCTTCTCATCAGCCAGATACAGTATCAAACCTGCCTCTTAGCCAAAAAAGTCCTCCTCGGAGTCATGCCCCCGGGCATTGAAAAGCTCCTCATTGACCCCCACAGCACCCAGCAAACAAGAAGTTCACAACAACTAACCTTCCTTGTCCCCAGATGCTGGACTACCATGGGCCAGAGGGCCTCTGCCCACAGAGTACCACAGTGGTACAACACTCTCAACAAAGAAACTCTTACTGCTGCTGCTCTTGGCCCTCTTAAAAGACAACTCCGACTTCATCTCATTTCAACTAGTCGTTGTGACTGCCTTGCCTATTCAGGGGCCCACCACTCACTGCCCTCCACTTCAGTCTTGACAGCTACCTCTCCCTGCCTTGCCCCCTTCTGCCTGCCTACCCCCTTGCCCCCTCTCCCTTTCCTCCCCGGGCATTTCCTGACTTTTATCCCTCCCCTACCTCCTTCAGAGCTCTTACCCTCACCCTCTACCCTCCGACAATGGCCTTCCTGCCTGCATACCCCCTTCCCTCTCACCTGCAGTGATTATTTCTAAGATTGCCCTTGGCTGGTATGTCATGCTACCTAACATTTGGCACATTTTGAATTACTGGAATTTCCTATGCCTCAGTTTCTTACTTCTTTTTATTGTGTAACTATATATTATTATGTTGACCTTTGTATGCATGTATGTATACAGTATCTCCCATTCCTTCGACGTGGAACCTTTGTAAACAAGCAGTTCCTGCTCAAAGGTATTTGTAATCCTAGATTTCAATAAAATAAATAAAAAAAAAAATATGAGGTACGAATATTAGTGCCTGTTGAGACGAAGGCCCTCCTGCATGAGGTATCAGTCTGCTTGTCGTGTGAATGTGACGGTGCCACAGCACCCTCGATTGGAAGGGTAGTGTGCTTTATAAAATTATAAACTGCCTTGTCGGGACTTCCACTGATGTCATCACCCTGATGGTTGCCTCTACTTAGCGCTCTCTCAACTCCAATGCCAAATTTCCCTCGGTCATCAGCTGCATATAACTAAAGAACAACGTCAAAAGTTGCTGAAATGTCTGGGGGAAATATAGAGCCAGCAGATCCCGTGGAAATAAACGCATCAAATCAGCGGGATGGAGGAGGAGGATTACCAGAGGAAAAAAGTGTCAGTAGGAGCTCCTTGCCGGCTAGCAGTGCGATCTATGACCTGGTTACAGACCAGGAAACAGGGCACCTCTCTTGCTCGCATTTTGAGACCCTCCTCTCAGAACTAAAAGCGTTTCGTGCTGAAAATAAATTAGAATTTTAAGCCCTACATGGAAAAATATAGGAGATGGAGCGGAGAACTGAGAGTGTTAAACAGAGGGTATCTGACGTAGAGGAAGAGGCTCGAGAGGTGCAATCGGCAGTTGATTTTCCTGTGGGCTTACAGGAAAAGTTTCAAGAGAAGCTGCTGGATTTAGAAGCCAGATCACAACGAGATAATATTTGCATTTATGGCATCCCAGAAGATGCTGAGGTTGGGCAGATGGAGGACTTCTTAACAGACCTACTGAGAGACATACTGGAGCTTTCTCCAACCTTTCAGTTTAAAATTGAACGAGCACACCGTGCTCTTACAGCAAAGCCAGCAGATCCATCTGTGAGACCACAGTCTGTGGTGTTCAAGCTATCCATCTATAGGGACAAGGAATTCCTGCTCTGAACAGTGTGGCAAAAGAAAGTAATTAAATGTAATACAGCCTGCCTTATTTTTGACCACTATTAACCTGTGGACATCGTAAGAAGAAGAGCAGATTACTCACCAATTCTCTGGGTCCTTAGGGAGCACAAAGTGAGGTTTCAAACCCCCATCCATCAAGGCTGCAGAATCTCTGGGACTCGGGTTCCACTCTTCACAAAACCCCGGAGGCAGCACTGCAGGAACTACAGAAGCACGGGTGGCGTGTCCAGATGGAGATTAGTAAGGAGCAACGCCCTAGGCCTACACACTCCCAGTGGAAGAAGATGGTGCACACCAAACAGAGTGCAAGCGGAGCAGATGGCATTCTAAACCTTACAAGATGTGAAGAAGCTACTTGGCAGATCAGCTCAAGAAAAGTAACTGCAGCAAGAAAATCAAGACATGGGAACCACCTGAAGGCACTGGGGCAGGCTGCTGCAGGTTTAATTCCCTTGGCCTGAGGGCTGCTAAATGTGTGGGCTCCCTACCCCGATCATGTCCCCCCCTTTTCTTTAATTTAACAATATCCCACTCATAATGCCGACGAAGGGGTGGGGGGAGACCTCTTTCTTCTTCCATGGGAAGAAGTTCTAATTATATAAACACTAGCTATACCAGCGTGGGTCGTAACAGGACTCCCTTGTCCCAGAGAAATGGGAGATCGACGTCAGGAAAGATACCATCTAACCTTAGAACTTGCAGAGACTAAACCAGAAATGGACAGTGTAACTGCACCGTATTTAAGAAGGGGGTGTTAACATATTGGCGGTCAGGCTATATACCCCATCGCTGCTGTTTTGGGGGGACACTGGGAAATTACCTGGGGACAGAGACATTATGATGTAACATTTTTTCTAATTTCCAGGTTTGGCGACACTTCAGAGCGTGGTTTTGGGTGAGGCTTTTGCTGGGCCTCCACCTCCGTCACTCTCTACCTCTGTGTGGGGGGTGGGGTTGGGGGGGGGAAGCTACAGCTGGAAAGAGAATACTGAACCACTTTTCAAGTTATAACAAAGGTTTTGATTACAAATGCTCCTCTGCCCAGGAGTTTTGATCAATCATTGGGATCTATGCCAATGCAATGCTTTAGAATGTGGGGGATTAACTGTGGTTGGTTTCTCCATTACGGTTTGGGTGAGCCAATTTGGGGTGATGATTAGTCTTTTAATTGCCATCTTTTTAGGCTCTGGCTTTTACAGGGCCCCGTGGTGGGGGCTCTGTTAAGCCCCATGACACCTCTCACGGAGGGGGGGCCAACTACAGGTTCCTTTCTCCGACGCTGCAGAGGGTGTTAACTACGCACCTTCCTACCTTGGAAGCAAAAATGTAAGTTAGTAGTTTACAAATAGGTTTGTTAAGAATTATTGATTATGTATATTGTAATCATTGTGTTGGGTTTGACCTGACAAAAGTCACCAGGGGAAAAGCCATTCACACAGGGAGACGAAGTATATCGCAGGATAGTGACAAAGGGTACCTAGACCATAACAGGAATTTTACCACAGTCTTATGGGAAAATGGGTAATCACTCACAGCTGAATACCTGTTCACTTAATGTGAATGGGCTTAACAACACAGTTAAGCGGTACAAAGTAATTACCTCCCCGAAGAGACAGAGACCCAGCTTAATATTATTGCAAGAAACGCACTTGACTAATGCTGAGCATACTAAGCTGACTAAGCTTGGTTTTACCACAGTAGTGGCTTCCTCATATAAGTGGGGAAAGCATAGAGGCACAGCTGTGCTGATATCCCGAACTACCCCTTTCTAGCCGATTACCTCCCACACCGACAAGGAGGGGCAACATGTATTGGTTTCTGGTCTCTTGGAGGGCCAGATGATTACAGTGGCTTCCCTGTATGTTCCCCGACCCCCCGATCAGATGCTGCCATGGTGAAAAACCTCTGTCAGAAAACAATAGAACACCAAAAAGGAACACTGATCCTGGGTGGAGACCATAATATGATACATGGTAACCTAGACACATCGAGGTCCCAAGCAGTGCTCCAGATAACTTTTTAGGCCAAGAAGTAAAAACTTCTTAGTTTTCCAAGCTGGTAGTATTTCGGTATGCCAGGTAGTATTCTGCGACACGGTCATACTGTTCAGGTGAACTGAAGTGTGAATGCGTGAAGTCCATGGAAACATCTGGTAGTGATAGTGGTAGTGATTAAAAACATTAATTAAAATTAATTAAAAGCATTAAAAACATTACTTTTTAGCCTAGCATATAATGATTTTTAAATGTCACTGTCGTGAATTTTAATTGATACATGGTTATTAATTATTTATGTATTGATTTATTTTATTATGTTATGTACAGGCACCTTGGTTTTAGAAAGGCACCTTTTATAAATAAAGGTTGATTTGATTTGACTCTATACAGGGTGTAAAAATTTCACTGCACCGCCCCAGCCACCTTGAACTCCCTCCCTCCTGCCTCGAGGCAGGCTAACTCCCACCCAAACATCAAAAAAGAACTATATCGCCACCTATCCGGGACCCCTGCACATGCTTTGATCCCACTTAATGCCTCACAGCTAACCACCCTATTTCGCCCAAGACATTTCTGCACTTCTAAACAAGCTTTGCTATAAAATGTCTTTATAGCTGCCACTTAGCCCAGTTTCAGTTATTTGCATGTGCTAATGTCACTTTTGTCATCTCTGCATAGCTATATGTATTATCTCGAGTGCTGTCTGACGATCTGTAGTCTAACCTACCTGTATTATATACTATGTACCTGTACTATATACTATGTATTGTATAATCTCATTTCATTTTATGTATGTATTCTCCCAGGTCGTGCCTGAAAAGAGTCAAGTTTGGCTAGCGCACCTAACCCGGTTAACAAAAACTAGGTGTAAAATACTCTGATACACCCCTTAACTGGCCCACTGGTCCCAAGTACCCAGGAGATCAGCCACACAAAAGATGGCCATGACGTACTTTAGGGAGATGCAGTGGGTGGACACCTGGTGTAACCTTCATCCCACTCAGAGGGCATACTCTCATTATTCGGCTCCACATAAATTATACTCTCGCATAGATTATTTTCTCACTTCTAAAGAGTCCCTTTATAGAGTAAGAGAATGTTTGATAACTCCTACACCACTATCTGACCACTCTCAGCTGACTTTGAAAACTGACTGGCCTACTGAGGGCCATAACACGCTCTGGCGGTTTAATAATTTCTTTCTAAATCTAAGGGAATTTAAAACCATGATTGAAGAAAGAATTCGCCAAATAATACAAGAAAACTCCACCCCGGACCTTAAAAAATCTACACTCTGGGACACCATTAAAGTGGTGCTCAGGGGAGAGGAGACGTAATAAAATTTGCATCTCACTACAAGAAACAGCAGTCAATGCGGATGGAGAAGCTCAGTAGCCAGTTAAAAGACCCACAGGAGCAGTACGCGACCAGGGATTTGGGCTGCAGGCCATTGCTTCAGGCTACCAATGAAAAACTATAGCAACTACATGACCTCCGCACAGAACAGGCTTTACAACACCTGAAACAAAAGTATTATGAAGGGGGGCCTTGGGCAACCAGATTATTGGCAGACAGACTGCGGCAGAAAGCCATCCAGTTGGCTAGAACTCAAATTAGGGACCCAGAGACTGGTCAGATGGTGCTACTCCCAGCCTCGACTGAAAGGGCCTTTCAGAAATTTTACCAAAAACTTTATACCCCGGAACATGAGATGGACCAGGCCAAAGTAAAGTCCTTTTTCGGGGGTCTAGGTTTACCGTCCCTTACCCTGGAACAACAGGAAATACAGGTTACTCACCTGTAACAGGAGTTCCAGGAACGGTATATGTTGTTCATCCACACTTACTGGCAGGTTCCTTGCCGCTATAAATCTTGCCGGAAGGTCTGCAAGCTGGCTCCTCCCACCCACCCGGGTGGTAAAACTCTCAGCCCGCCCATGACGCCAGATCTAGCTCCGCTGGAAGCCATAGGCTGCCACGGGCCAGGAGGTCGAGGGTTGTGGGATGAAACAACATATACCATTCCTAGAACTCCTGTTACAGGTGAGTAACCTGTATTTCTAGGGACATGGATATGTTGTTCAATCCACACTTACTGGCAGACTCCTAGCAGTTCTCTGGGAGGAAGGAGGTAAGGCGCGCACCCCATACTTGGGAAATAAGGACTGGTGAACCGAGGTCCCAAAACCAGCATCCCGGCATGACTCAAGGTCGATGTGGTAGTGGGTAATGAAGGTGTGTGCTGACTTCCAGGTAGCAGTCCTGCAGATTTCCTGGATAGGGATGTCCATGGAAGCAGCCACCGAAGCAATGGCATGGCGGGTAGAATGAGCCCTTATCCCTCTGGGAGGCTCCATGCCCGCCAACCTATAGCAGAGATCTATGCAGGAGATGACCCACCTGCCTATCGTCCGCTTGGCTGCAGGTCTGCCAGGTGCGGCTTCAGCGTAGGTGGCAAACAGCTGGTGAACCTCTCCCCGAACTTCAGCCGTCCGCTCCTTATAATAAGAGAGCGCTCTTCTAGGGTCCAAAGTATGGAGCGTATATTCGGCCTCCGAGGTGTGATTGGGGTAGAACACTGGCAGAGTCAACACCTGGTTAAGGTGAAACTCCAACACCACCTTCCGAAGGAATTTCGGGTGGGGGTGCAGGACAACTTTGTCCCTGTGGAAGACCAGATAAGGAGACTCGATGGAAAGTGCCTGGAGCTCTCCCATCCTTCTGGCTGACATAATAGCCACCAAGAAGGCGGTCTTCCACAACAGGTGGGAGATATCGCACCTGTGCATCGGTTCGAATGGCTTGCCCATGAGCTTAGCCAATACCAGCAGTAGATCCCATGGAGGTGGAGGGTCTCGCACCGGAGGGGATGTGTGATCAAGGCCTTTGAAAAAGCAGCCGACCACCTTTTCCTGCACCACCAACTGCTTTCCGGCCCGTGCCCGGTAAGCAGATGGCTGCCAGGTGCACCTTAAGGGTCGTCGACCGAAGCCCTGGCTGAGAAAGGGACCATAGGTAGTCCAGAATGCTGGCGAAGGAACAGGAGGAAGGGTTCAAACCCTTATCCTGACACCAAATGGAGAATCTCTTCCATTTGAAGGCATAGCATTTTCTGGTCAACTCCTTACAGGATGCCTCAACAAAGCTGAGGACCTCGTCGGAAAGACCCAAGGCCTGGAACTCTAGTCGCTCAGAAACCAGGCCGTCAAGTGCTGGGATTGAAGGTCCGGGTGGACTACCTGCCCCCTGGTTGACTGAGATCAGGTCTGGGCGGGCTGGAAGCCGCCTCGGGAGCCTGGAGCTGAGGCTGAGGAGATCTGGATACCAGAACTGGTAGGGCCAGTCTGGGGCTACCAGAATCACCTGCACCTTATCCTTCCTCGCACTGAGAAACACCTTGTGGATCAAGGGAAATGGGGAAAAGATGTAGAAGAGGCCCGGGGTCCTAGGCCTTGAGAAGGCGTCCCCCTGCAGCGAGTCCTGCTGAGGAGGGCGGGCATGAGACAGCCTCAGCTTTGCATTCTCCCTGGAGGCAAACAGGTCCACCTGAGGTGTGCCCCAGTGGGAGAAAAGATCATGTACTACCTCCGGCAGGAGAGACCTCTCGTGAGATGCAGCACCTATCCGGCTTAGGGCACTGGCCAGAGTGTTGGAGGCTCCTGCCACATGGATGGCTAGGAGATCCGCCTCCAGTCTGCTCATGAGAGACCAAGTGCGGAGAGCCTCCTTGCACAGAGGCAAGGAGTGCGTCCCACCCTGGTGGTTTAGGTAGTACATGGTCGTGGTGTTGTCCGTCTGGACCTGGACCACTTGACCCCATACAAACGGAGCGAAGGCGGTGAGGGCTCGTCAGACCGCTCGAAGCTCCAGCAGGTTGATGTGGCATCGAGACTCCTGAGGGGACCAGAGGCCATGCGCTCTGAGCTCCCCCAGATGGGCACCCCAACCCATCAGACAGGCATCGGTCATTACAGTGACCGTCGGCTCTGGGCGGCCAAACAGGATACCCCCCTGCAGATGAGCCAGAACGATCCACCACTGAAGAGCGTTCCCCATCTCCTGGGTCACTATCACTGGCTGGTCCAGAGGACTGGCGCACTGTGACCATTGGCGGGCCAGCCCCATTGCAGGGGACGCATATGCCAGCGGTCCCAACAGACCACGCTGGTGCAGGCCGCCATGAGGCCCAGGAGGCACAGGAAGTCCCGGGAAGGGCGCAATTGCCCAACCAGAAATGATTGGGCAAAGGAAGAAAGAACCTCGGTTCTGTCCTCCGGGAGCCGTGCTCTGGCTCGAAGAGAGTTGAGCTCTGCCCCGATGAACTGAATCACCTGCGTTGGCACGAGTTCCAATTTGGCCTCGTTGATGAGGAGGCCAAACTGAGAGCAGACCTGGAAGGCCAGATCCCTGGACCGCTCTGCCTCCAGCCTAGAGGGGGCTGCAATCAGCCAATCGTCCAGGTAAGGGTACACCCAGACCCTTCGGCGCCGCAGGAATGCCGTCACCACTGCCATGCATTTGGTGAAGACCCTGGGAGCTGGAGAGAGGCCGACGAGCAAGGCCCGTAACTCATAAAGGGATCCCTCTGCCCTGAAGTGGAGGAAATCGCTGGTGAGACAGACGGATTGGGACATGAAAGAACACATCCTGGAGGTCCAGAGAGCAGAACCACATGCCTCGTTCCAAGGACGGAATGATCTGAGCCAGAGTGACCATCCTGAAGGTACGAGACCTTAGGAACTTGTTCAGGTCGTGTAGGTCTAGAATGGGGAGCCAGCCCCCCATCCGTTTTGGAACCAGGAAGTACCTGGATACAAACCCTGGGTTTTATGGAGGACCCACCACTTCCCTGATCAGGTTGACGAGCCGACAGAGGCGCTGCGGAACCCGTAGCCCCCCATGAGGCGACGGCTCAATGGGTGGGGACTGCTTGAATTCCAGAGGCAGACCCTTTCCTACCACTTCCAGCACCCAGCGGTCCATGGTGATATCAGACCAGGCGGAAAGGAAGTGGCGGAGCCATCCCCCCACGAGGGGAACCCGGGGAGGAGTCACGAGGTTGGGGGCAACACCCCTCAACCTGTCACTGGGCAGGCTTGGAGGAAGGGCTGGCCGAGGGGCCTCCTGGACCTTTCCCTCCCGGCTTCCTGCTGGAGGAAGCTGCAGGCTTGGCTTTGGGATGCCAAGTGCGAGCCTGCTGGCTCTGATGCTGGTGTTGCTGGGCCGGATGTGCCACAGGGGCTGAAGGCCGAAAGGGCTTACGGTGCTGCTGGCGGCCTTTGTCCTTCTGGGCAGATGTGACAGAGTCCAAGGTGGCACTGGACTTCTCGATCCTTTGCAGATGACCCTCCACTCCGGGGCCGAACAAGTTGGTACCCAAGAAGGGAACGTCTGCCAGCTTGTGCTGGGTATCCGCTGTAAAGGTGGAGATCCGCAGCCAAGCTCTGCGGCGCATGGCCACTGTGGCCACGACTGACCGGGCACACAAGTCAGCTATGTCCAAGGAAGTTTGGAGTCGCTGTTTGGCCACCGCCCTTCCCTGATCCCGCACCTTGACTGTTGCTGGAGGTCAGCCGACAGATGAGGAATCACCTCATCCAGGGGGCCCAAAAGGGTGTGTGAAACGTGTGCCATCAGAACGGCCGAGCTGGCCTGACGAAGGCCTAGGGAGGAAGCAGCATAGACTTACCGCCCGGAGTAGTCCAGTTTCTTGGACTGTTTATCGGGTGGCTTGTCCACATCCTGAGCATTTCCGGAGCGCCGGAAAGCGCTGTCGGTCACTAGCCCCTCCGCGGAGGGGGTGCTCCGAGAAACCGGAGAGTGAACCAGTGGGAACGGCATACTTTTGAGCCATCCTGGCTGAAGGTGCTGGACAAGAAGTTGGCCACTGCCACAGCTCCAGGGCCGGGCCAACAATGGCTTTGGCCACCGGGAAGGCCTCCGTGAGGGAATCCCCTTGGTCCAGTATCTCCGTGAGGAGATACTTGGCCCGTTTTGAAACGGGTTCGAGTTTCATCCCAGTGGACTCTAAGATGAGTCAAAGCATGACTGACCCCCAGTGGACTCCAGGTCAACCGGCCTGGAGAACAAGGAGTCGTCGTCGTCAGACTCCGAGGAGTCTGCGAACAGCTGCCGAGCACCTGAGCCACCCTCCACCTGCCGAGGTCGATCGGGAGTGAGGGTGACCGACAACCGATGGGGCAAGGCCTGACCCGATCGAGAATCCTTGGTTGGGGCCCCAAATTTAGGTTGTGGAGGCGGGGGTTCCACCACAATGGGTGGTGCAGCCAGTTTTGGCCGAACAACTGGTGCCGGCTTCGGCTCCTTGATTACCACGAGGGGTTGTTTCGGCCGCTCTGGTAACAGCCACTTAATGGCCAGGGAAGGCGACGGAGTCAGCTTATTCCCAGTCAAAAGGAGCTGCTGCCACATCAGATCCTCACTGCGCCGACGCAATTTGCCCTTGAGCCTATCCTCCGAAGAGGATAAAGACAATGATGAATGAGCGCCATACCTTCTGAGTGCCGAGACCAAGACCGACGATGTTGGTGGGATCGACTGGACCGGGAAGAGGTCAGAGACCGAGACCTTCAGTGTTTCCAAGGGTGGGTCTGAGAGGGGGCAGGGGTAACCCGCTTCTCCCTCAGTTCAGGGACCTTAACCGGGGACTCCAGCAAAGGAGGCACAGGCAAGTCCTCAGTTTACACCGGGGGAAGTGGTGAAGAAGGGTTGTCGGCTTCTCCAGTTGACAACCCATCCAACAGATCAGGAAAAATATCGACTGCGTCAACGGGTGTCTCGGCCGGCTGACCTGACGGGGACACCGTGAAGCCAGCGGCCTTAGCCACAACCTCAACCGAAGTTGAGTGCCGACTATCCGGGGAAGGGGACCTCTCCCGCTCCCATGAACGTCGACGGTGGGACTTACCCTTAGAGTCCTTCTTTTTGGACCGAGAGGAATGTCTCAAAGGCCCCTCTCCCTTGGTGGAGAGAGACTGACAAAGCTCCTTGAACGAAGCCGTGTAGGAGGAGCCCAAAGAGAGTGGGATAAATGCCACGACCGAAGATGATGATGTGGCCTGGACCGCTTCCTCCTCGAGGGTGATCAGTTGTTCGAGCTGTTCAGCTGAGCCCGCCACCGTGGACACCGCCCAACGGGCCTCCTTCGACTTGACCGGAAGATAACGTTTCTCAGGGCGCCCAAGTTGCAATCTGGCAGCGTGATCCTCTAAGACCGTGGCCGAAAAGGACTTGCACAAGTCGTAGGCCTGCAAATTGTGCTCAAGCCCAAGGCAGTACACGCACGTGGAGTGCAGATCAGTCCGAGTCATCTTCTGACCACAGGGGCACCGACGAAATCCGGGAGTCGATTTATCCATCGCAGCCGTGAGGGAAGATAGAGACCGAAATCTTGTAAATTTTAAAATTAGTTTCGGGTAAACCGAAGAGTTTTGATCCAGGCCTAAAACGCAGAGCGCAAAGGAGGGAACCTGAGCTTCAAGCAGTAAGAAAGATCTGGCATCATGGGGCGGAGCCGAGAGTTTTACCACCCGGGTGGGTGGGAGGAGCCAGCTTGAAGACCTTCCGGCAAGATTTAAAGTGGCAAGGAACCTGCCAGTAAGTGTGGATTGAACAACATATCCATGTCCCTAGAAAGGCTATTATTATCAATTATAGAAAAGGAATTGTCCACAACAATCACTAATCTCAAAACTAACAAAAGCCCTGGCCCTGATGGGTGTACTGGGGAATTTTATAAGATTTTCAGTATGGGACTGTCTCCCACACTCTTGGACACTTATAGGGAGGTGCAGGAGGGAGAAGGAAACCCAGATTCCTGGAGATATGCCACTATCACCAGTATATTAAAACCCAGGAAGGACATTGCAAACTGCTCCTCATACCATCCCATCTCAGTCCTTAATATCGATTACAAGTTATTTACCTCTGTTACGGTCAAGCGGTTGGAAATGGCGTTACCCATTCTGATTAATCAAGGTCAGACAGGGTTTGTCCAGACTAGACAGACACAGGATAACATTAAAAGAATGTTGCACGTACTGTACTACGTCTCCCTGTTGGGGGCCCCGTTTCTGCTTTAAGCCTGGATTTGGAGAAGGCCTTCGACACGGTGGCATGGTCTTTTTAGGGGTCACACTGGAGAAGATGGGATTCCTGGAGGAATTCAGGAGGGTGGTAATGACTCTATACACATGCCCCAAAGCGTATATCAAAATAAATGGGTCAGTATCGAACCAATTAACCTTCTGCGGGGTACTAGACAGGGTTGCCCATTGTCTCCCCTGTTATTTGCCCTATATTTAGAACCTCTAGCCCAGGCCATGACATAACATGAAGAGATCTCTGGGGTGCAGATTGGGGGTGATCATCATAAGCTGGCCCTGTATGCAGATGATCTCCTGGTCTATCTGACAGACCCGGAGCAGTCTTTGGGACCGTTATGGGGTTTGTTGACAGACTTTGGGAATATAGCGGGGTACAAAATAAACTCAAAGACAGGTGACAGGACTCCACTATACCCCTTCAGCTCACATCAGACTCGGCTTCCCATTCCGATGGTCTCTCCCATTCCTTAAGTATCTAGCGATACAGCTAGGTCAAGGTCATGACCAGTTATTTGATCTTAACTATATACCACTGTTAGAGAGGCTGTTCTAGGGGGTGGAGGTTGGAAGAAGCAGGCTGTTGGTTAGCTAGGATCTGCAGCTTATCCATTAGGTAGGGAAATGGGCAGACTGGGTAGGCCAAGCGGTCCTTATCTGCCGTCAAATTCTAGGTTTCTGACTTCCGGTGACATCAGCAGCCTGCATGGCAGCTAGAGGCATAGCTCCAGCCGTCCAAAAAAAAACCTGTAAGCTCCCGAAAATATTTCCGATGCAATCGCCACCAAAACACTCAAGATTGAAAGGGGGAAACATTAAGAACTCACAGACGCCGGCTCAGAAGCTACAAATGATGTTAAATGCGGAGAAAAGACCGCGACTCACGGGGCCTGGTGACGAGGAGGAGGCCATGAGGGTAGAAGCAGATCCAGACGCGAGCAGCTCTCAGCTGGTGGAATCAATATTACAGACAGCGAAAACAGTCCAGAGGATAGATGCTAACCTGATAGAACTGAAGGATGACCTCAGAAAGATTGAACAAAGAACAGAAAAGGTCGAATTGGGTCTGGCCACAGCCCTGGAGCAATCAGACCGTCACGATCATCTCTTGCTGTTTCTTTTAGCGAGGGAGAGAGAACTTCGAGCTAAGATTGATGACTTGGAGGGGGAGAAGCAGGAGACAAAATATAAGAATCTACGGAGTACCAGAGGGAGCTGAGAATGGAGCCCCTAATGTTATCACATTTGTGCAGAAAATGCTTCAAGAGCTGTTAAAACTACCTCCTGAGCTGGATATCTCTATGGGCAGGGCCCACCGCTCTTTAATACAGCGTCCTAAGGATCCAGGTGCTCGCCTAAGATCGTTGGTGGTAAAGTTCACCGGGTACATGGCAAAGGAAGAAATACTAAAGAGAGCCTGGCAACAAAAAAAACTAATGTTTGGGAAACATCGTATAGTATTGGACAATGACTACACTGCAGATGTGCAGGAGGCTCGCCGCAACATGTGGGCCATTATTAAACAGCTCAGGGCCAGAAATTTAAAGGCGCAGATGCTGTTTCCCGTGCACCTACGAGTGGAAACCAGACAGGGTACTAAGACATTTGAGGATCTACTGGGAGCCAAGGGATTTTTAGAGGAAGTTGGAATTCACGTTCCTGGGCTTGAAAAAGAAAAACTAGAGTGTGAGCTGAGACGCGCGGCCTGGTCGGTGGCACGGAAGGGCCTCACATGCCAGGAGAACACACAGAGTACCAATTTAAGAGCAGACGTAACAGCTATGCTCAAACCTTATCTGGCAGCGCTAAAATTGGCTGGACTGACATTGGGTGAAGCCGCCGAATCAGATGTAACTACCCAAGCAACGACCCCCTCAGCGGACATTGCACCTATGGACTGATGGGTAACAGGGTGATAAATAGCAGGGACTAATAGCTGACGTGGAGCCAATCACACAAATGGCAGCTGGAGACCCCTTTCAAAAACTGAAATCTGAGAGAGACTTGATTCCTGAGCTAGTGGGATAAGGGAGGATTTGCTTTGTTGGGTGAAAAGGGAGGGCCCTGGCGAGGAGGGGGATATCCTTCCTGAGTGCCCTTCTCTTAGTGGGGTCCTCGAAAATATGTTACCCTTGTTCTTTCCGGGGCGGGAGGGGGTTCGGGGGGGGATATTCCAAGGTTGCCCTAGTGGGCTGATCTGAAAGAATAAAGGGCTCAGCAGTATACGAGTAAGCAAGAATCACAGCTGCAAAAATCGGACCCATGTAGGGGAGTGATTGTACTGTTTACCTCAGATGTTAAACTGGTTCGTAGTCAACATGGTTTCTGGGTGCTTTTGCAGCCCTGGGGATTACTTTAAAGGGTTGGTATCTCAGGGAATGAAATGGAGTAACTAAATATTTTTCATGCTAGCTCCAAATAACTTTTAAACCCCACCGGGGTTGACTGGGGGGGAATCTCTTATTTGGTAAAGGACAAGAGGGGTGGAGGAAAGAAAACCCAACTGAAACATACTGACAGTGAGGGAATATGGTATTATACTGAAAGGGGCAGGGACTCCTCACATGGTAGTCTTGTGGGAAGTGAAGGAGGAAATGGAAAGGTCCATGTTGGGGGGGAACTGACATATATTTCTAGAGGGGGAAGGAGGGCTAAGGGATGGAGGGATAACTAGCTCAGGGGTGGGGTCTTCTCAGACTGCTGTTCTAATAAGGACGGCTGGCAGGATGGTTGCCTTATATGTTTTTAGTCTGAGATGTTAGGGCCATTCTTTCGATAATGCTGACGATGTACTACCTCTGGGCACGGGCTTAGACCCGAGAATGGTGTCATTAAGAGGGATTGCCGGAACATCTTAGAGGGCAAAGTGTCTCAGAAGAGCCACTAACCAGTCCTGCCAGTGGTGGTGGACTGACCTTGGAAGGCGGGTTAGTTTATTGGGGGCTTATGTCCTCCCTCGAGGATACATAGCCTCATTACAAGAGGTTAATACAGAAAATACATTGGGGAGGAAAAGGGTTTATACATATTTGATACAAGATGTTATTTTGCTGTTGGTTTTTGTGAAATATGTTTTATTGGGTACTAGGCTTCAAGAAGTTGAGAATTGCACTCCTCTGTTTGGATGGGTGGGGAATATGCAAGTTTCTAAGTACATTCTATTAGTTTGGCAGTTTAGTGCCAACAGTTTTTTCTTATTAGACAGACTTCAGATATGGCACAAGGTTGTTCTAAAGCTAATGTATAATACTAAGGGGGGGGTGGAGGAGCAATCCCGGGGTTGGGAGAAAACAAATTGATAAAAGGGGCGTGGAGAGGGTTCCTTGTGTATATTAAGATTCCTAGAAAACGGAAGGTCTGGTGGAGTCTGAAATATGGATAAAGCCACTTCTAAAATTTGTTCTCTTAATATAAATGGCATAAATCACCCTGCCAAGAGAAAACAGCTTCAGCAATTCCTGAAGAGGCAGAAATGCCAAATCTACTTTTTGCAGGAGACCCATTTATCTCCTGGCGAGGCCTTAAAATTAAAAAATAAGGCATTTCCGGTTGTGTATCATGCGTCACTCGCAAAGGGAAGGAAGAGAGGAGTGGCGATATTATTGTCATCTTCTCTCCCATTTGAGGAAGAAGAGGTAGTGGTAGACGGCAGCGGTATGTAATGGTGGTGGGAACCATTCAGGACCTGAAGATAACTCTGATAAACGTCTATGCCCTCCGGCTCTGACTTGGGTTTTTGCAGATTTATTCAAATTAGCTATGGAAAAGGCCAAGGAGTGGTAATTGCAGGTGGAGACTGGAATGTAATTTTGAATAGAACACTTGACACAACATCAGGTATTCCGCACCCAGGATAGACTCTAAGGATCTAAGGAAGCTTATGAGGGACACTGGCTGGAGTCGACGTGGTGGAGGGAGAAATACCTCTATAAGGGACTATACATATTATTCCCCAAGATATAAAATTTATTCCAGGCTAGACATGTTCTTTGCATATAATAAGGACCTAGCGGTTTTCGAGTCGGTCTGGGTGGGCTCCGAGAGCCTATCAGATCATAAACCTATATATGCACAAATTGACCTTCAGTTGCCTAGGAAACCGACACACTGGAGATTGAATGTCAGCCTGCTTAGAGATGAGGAAATTAAAAGGGAGGTGCAGGATATAATAAAACAAACCATAGAAACAAATGACAACACAGGGGTCACACCTCAGATCCTATGGGACACTATGAAAATTATGATCAGGGGTAGAATTATTGCCATAGCCACGCATAAAAAGAGAGAGAGAGGTAAGCAGAGGGAGCAGCTAATCCAGGCACTCAATAACTTAGAGGGACAACAGAAAATAAAATTTTGTAGGAGGAGAGAAATAGAAATAAAAGAAATTAGGCAGAGACTCCAGAGGTTACAGGTCTGGGAGACTGAGAAAGCACTCACCTTTACAAAGCAGGCCTACTATGAGGGGGGTGCGAGAGCCACCCGCCTCCTGGCTTACTAAGCTGAGACAGCAGGCTGCTGGGGCAAACATTACGGGTCTTAAGCCAGCACACGGGTTCTATCTCACATAAATGGGAACAGATAGCTGAAACGTTTGTTTCATTCTATAGCCGTTTGTACAAACCCCAGTCTGACTCATACACAGAGGAGGCTTCAGGATTCCTGAGCTCCTTGAATTTGCCAGGTCTTACAGAGGATGAAAGGAAGGATCTAGAACGCCCAATTACACAGCAGGAGATTTCGGGTATAATAACAGACCTTAAAACGGGCAAATGCCCAGGGCCGGATGGATTTGGAGGGGAGTTATATAAAACATTCAAAGCGGAACTAACCCCAATACTTCATGCAGTTTATAATCAGATATGGCTGGAGGGGGAAGTAATCCCCCCCTCGTGGAACTACACCACTATAACAGTGATTCCGAAAGAGGGTAAAGACCCTAAGGAATGTGGTTCTGATAGAGACCAATCTCCCTACTTAATGTAGATTATAAGATTTTCACAGCCATAATAGCCAAAAGGATACAACCAATTATTGCTAGACTGATTAACCCGGATCAAACAGGTTTTGTGGAAGGGAGACAGGCCCCGGAAGGAGTGAGAAGAACCATAAATATAATTGATATTATTAATAAAAAACGCATCCCAGCCTGTCTTATGAGTTTAGATGCTGAGAAAGCGTTTGATAAGGTCAGTTGGGGCTTCTTATTCCTGGTTCTTGAAAAATTGGGCTTTCCACCAATGTTTTTGGAAGTGATTAAGGCTATTTACGCATCACCTCAAGCCTACGTAAGGGTGAATGGGGGCATCTCTAGGAGGTTTAGTTTGGGAAGGGGTACCAGACAGGGTTGCCCGCTATCTCCCCTTCTTTTTGATTTGTACATTGAACCCCTGGCCCAGGCCATCAGGGAGACAGAAGGGGTGGAGGGGGTGAGGGTGGATGGGCAGGAACATAAAATTTCATTGTACGCGGATGATGTCCTTTTATACATTACGAATCCAGAAGAATCACTTCCTAAAATCTGGGACATTATAGACAAATTTGGCCAATATTCAGGATACACTATAAACAAAACAAAAGCGAAGTCCTAAAAATTTTTATAACCCCTCTCTAAGGTTAAACAACTTCTAGATGTGAACTGGAACAGAGGGAAAATGAAGTATTTGGGGATACAAATCCCTAAAAACCTGGCTATGTTGTTCCCGGCTAACTATGATCCAACTGTATCCCAAATTAAACAAGACATTGTGAGGTGGAAGACCTTATGGCTCCCTCTGTACTCAAGGATACATTCGGTTTCTATGAATGTTCTCCCCAGATTCCTGTATCTTTATCAATGTCTACCAATAAGAATCCACAAGAATCAATTTCAGATTTGGCAAAAGATGCTGACAAACTTTATCTGGGACAATAGGAAGCCAAGAATTAAGAACACCATAATGCAGTCAAACAAAAGGGAGGGGGGCAGAAATGTTCCTAACCTGGAGGATTACTTCTTAGCTACACACCTAAGGTGGGCCTCTTATAGTCAGCTAAAGCCTACAGTGCAAAGATGGAAGGAATTAGAGGCTCTGACGGACGAGGTACCCCTGGGAGGCCCTGGATTGCGGGACTTATAAAGAGAGCAGAATATCCTGCTTATTGCAGTACAAAATACGTTAAGATCTCTAAAAGCGGCTATGGGCTAAACATGACCTGGGGAGGAGCTGTGGCCCTGAAATGGATTGCTTGGGACCGATTTTCCCCACCTAAACAAGATCTTACCTTTAAAAGATGGGAAGACTGGGTCTTAACTCCTATAGTCAATTCATGAAGGAGAGGATGTGATAGAATTCAACCAACTTAGGAAGGATTTTCTCTGAGACAGGCGGACTATTTTAGATATCTCAAGTTAGGTCCCACATAAACCAGAGCGATATACACACCCGGAATAAAAACTTCAAAGCTTCTACGAATCATAGAAACTATTAACTCTGGGAGAAGTAAGGGACTGATCTCGGTCATTTATGAGGCCCTGAGAGATAGGGAGAATAAGACCTTACAGATCAGGTCTAGATGGGAACAAGAGATAGGGAGCCTCTGAAAGATAAGGGTGGGAAACTGCTCTGACTCTATCCTGTGGGACCACATCCTCACCTTTGTGGAGGGAGTTGAATGGAAGGTCAGATTGAGATTTTCATCTCACCAAAGATACAGATTAAGCAGGATAAGAAGGGCTCAGGACAATGTTGGCGGGGTGTGGGGGTATTGAATGCGAATCATTTGCATGTGTTTTGGTCGTGCCCGACCTTAGGGAACTTCTGGTTGAAGGTCGAACAGAAGATAAGATTAATGCTTGATACTCAATATAGGTTGGGTCCCAAACAATTGGTACTGGGAGTCAAACCAGAGGACCTCAGGGGTGGATAGGGGCTACATGTGGAACATATTATACTGCAGCACATAAAGCTATAACAAAGAGATGGTTGGCACGTGCCTGGCAGTTCAAGATTAGGAAGATAATTGTCAAGGAAATTAGGGATATGGAGGAAATCACAAAAAATAAACGGAAGGATCGTAGATCTTCACTAGGCGGTGTCCTCCTGGTTACTGATTGGACAGACGAGGGCTAGATGAGACGGGGAAAAGAAATAAGATAGATGTGGGAACCCACCATGACTGGACAACAAGGTCATGGGATTTACCCGGGACTGCTCCTCACAAAACAAAGGGATATCGGTGATGGTACAATATGACCCTTGAAATTGGAAACAGGTAGCTTAAGACATTATTGTAAACTTCTTAGGGGTACAATAGGAACACCTATGTTGTTGTCTGAAGCTGATGTCTCTGATGTATAACATCTTGGTTACTTGTGCCATAATACGCAATAAACGTGAATTAAAAAAAAAAATTCTAGGTTTCTATGTCCGGAGATATGGAGAGTTCTTCCTATCCCATTAAAGCAGAGGACAGAGGCAGTACATATGGTGTTGCTGCCTGGTTTTCTGTTCTTAGCTCAAACCATCCCAATTACAGTCCCAGACTCCTAAAATACAAAGCTGAATAAAAAAATTACACACTATATCTGGGGAAAATAAAAACCAAGAATTAGACAATCAATTCTACAGCTTCCGAAGAGCGGGGGGACTCACTCCTCCAAATTTCAAACATTATCATACAGCAGCACAGGTTAGAACAGTCTTATACTGGTTACATCCCTTCTATTCAACAAAATGGAAATCACTAGAAATAGCAGAGGAAGATCTGAGGAGACCACAGGTGGTTTTGCTCTCACACCGAGGTGGGGTGATGCTGGGGAACATCAAGAATCAATACACGCTGGCTTCCCTGCGGAGCTGGCATCTAGTACTAGCCTCTAGGAGAATGGCTCAATAGAGGCCACTATTTTACTCCCTTCCATATTTGGAAGGCTTTTTGCCAGCCAGAATGGATGCAGGGTAATGTAGATGGGCGAGGTGGGGCCTGCATATGGTGTGCCAGTCTGTGGAGGGGGGTTGCTTCCTCACCCTGGCAGACCTGGGGGCACGGCATGGGATCTCACCTCGAGACAGGTTCAGGTTCTTTCAGGTTCAAGACTTCATTAAAACTTTAGAGGTGGACCTCTGGGGCTCGTCCACCACACCCCAGCTAGGTGATATTCTGAAGAGGATTTTAGAAGGTAAAGCCCCACTAGAACACATAATTTCCTACCTATATGCAGCAATCTATTCAGTTGAGGGGGAATCTCTGGAGTCAATTAACAGGCATGGGCCAAGGACTTGGATATGGTGATCCCAGATAAGATGTGGAAGGGCCACTTAAGCAGAATACATACAGGCACTGCCTCTCCCTGCTGGAAAGAGTCTGCAAGGAAAAATGCTGTCAGGTTTTCCAGGGTACCAGCAGTACAGGCCCATTTCTCCTGAAATGGCAGGGCCGAGTGCTTGAGGGGATGTGGACACTCCCCGGCTACGCATTTTCATGTGTTCTGGGGATGTCCGAGTCTTCAGCATTTTCTTACGGCACTGCAGAAGGCCCTGGAGGATATTTTTTCATCTTCCTTGAGACTCACCCCCTCCATATGTTTTCTCCTGGAGACGCCGGTGGACTGAAGAGATCCTAAATCAATGAAACTGTTACTGCCTATTTTGTTAGCAGCACAGAAGGCCAACACACAAAAAATGGCTGGTAAAAGAACCGCCCTTGCTAACTCAGTGGTAAGACATAATTATTAACTTATACCAAATGGAAAGGATGACAGTATTGTTACACGAGGTCCCTGCACCCTAATTGATATCCTAAAGGTACACTGCAGACGGCTAGCATTTATGTATATGTTATGCTAACATATAGGACTAAGGACATCTACCGCACAAGAGTAGATGTCAGGATATGTATGCAAATGATTGCTATACACTTTACTTTCTAATATACACATGAATTTCTTGCTTACAAGATGTTAAGACACCTGTGTCCTTGTATTGTTATGATATATGAGTCGGCACTGCCATCTTCTGATGATCTGTATTACTACACGGCTATGTACAAACTGTACTTTATTTGTTTCCACAAAGTGATGACTATAATAAAACTGTATAATGTTATCTAGGACTATGGAGTCACCTCTAATTTAGCCAATAAGGCTCATCTCTGTAACTAGAAATGTTTCTATCTTACAGTAACTATAGTAATTATCTTACGTATATAATGCAAGACATTATGTTTATTACCTCGGAGACCTGGAGACGTGAAGATTCCTCGAGGTATAGGGAATGCATAGCATTGGCTCCCAGTTCCTAATGGTAAGAACTGCTTAGAACAACTGTGATTTTCCTTTTGGTAGTAATAAACAAGATGTATTACTCTTATGCAATGCGTTTGTGATTCTTTGCATTCCCATTATTGCCAAGAACCTGAGAGTAACGGTTTAGACCTCCTGACAACTGGCAACCATGTGCAGGCAATATTTGGTGTTTGCAACGTTTTCACTCATTGCTATTGCTTTCCCTTCCTAACAGGGACAGAAGGTGTGCACACCCACATCACCTCTCCTGTTTTTCACCCACTTTGTAACTACATGCAAAGTCTGACTGCTTACTGGGTGAGGTCGATGCAGACTCATCTCACCCCACGGCAGTTTCGAATTGCCAGCTTACAAGTGCACAGTAGCCCGCCTGTGAATTAGAGCACCTGCTGTGGATCAATACACAGCAGGGCACCTTTTCAGAGTTTGATTTTACATTCCCTCCCACTAAATGGCCACTGTATCAAATATCTGCACAGACTTGAGACTCGATGTCTCGAACTTCCTTGCCTCCCATGGAGGATGGGCTGATTTCATGCTGGACACAAGTCAATCCGACAACCCTGTGCTGGGGATTTCAACCCAGTACTTGGAGATGAGACAAACAGCCAGAAAGCGTGAAGTTAAAGGGCTATTGATCGCAGCTCTGGAAGCCTCCGGAGCGAGGTTCTGAACCCTTGATCTGCAAGTCTCATCTTGAATCCCTGTAATCCGGATTTACTTACCATGTAAACTGATGTATTGTAAGGTTGTCAGTGGTATGTTTGTATTTACTGCATGATGTTTCACTTTTACTAAAAAAGTTTGAAATAAAGAAAGTTTATAAATAAGTAAATAAATAAATAGATAAATAAATAGATAAAACTGCCTTGTCTGCCTGAGGGGGAAGAGTCCCACTTGCAAGACCTTTCCCCTAAGAAAGGATAATTCTTAGTTTTTGGTTTGGGAAGATTTTCTCTCTGATGCACATGAGCCTATTCTTGCTCAATAATTTGATCACAATGAATACAACCTAGAAAACATTTTGGAGCAAAGGAGGACGTAGAACGAATCGGATTGACATCCACCATCTTAATGGGCTGCTCTTCCTTCGGCTGTAAGGATCTACATGTTTCAGCTATCAAAAAGAAGGACAAGGACTTATTATCAAAGAGGGGTGGAATCGGGATCCTGGTTTTGGGCTCTATCCACTCTCCTTCCTCTACCTTCTCCTCAAACAGGATGTCCTCCTTGTCTGAAGGTAATTTTTTTTTTTTTTAAGATCAGGTGTTTCCCCAAGATCCCAATAATCATCACCCTGGCCTTCCAATGGGTCAGGGTCGGGATCTGCCTACACATCCGATTCTGCAGCTTGCTCCTGCTGTGTCGCAACTGGATGTAACTGTGTGGGCCCCTCCTGACCTAAGGGGCCCAGTTTGGGGTCTGGTGTATCTGCTGGGATGCCTTGCAGGACACTGGGGCTCAAAAGCTCAAGGTCCAACCAGAGATTTTTATGCAATTCTACTTTGCCACTGCCAAGTGACGGATCAGGTGCCCCCCTAGCTCCAAGGACTGGCTGGGGGGAACCGTGAAAGAAATATTATGCTGGGCAACACAATGAGGACAATATGTACCCACGGGAGAGGGCCTCATCACCCTACTGCAGGTCTTACATCTTTTCATAATAAATGGTCTCCTGTAAACCATGGTGCCAATAACAGAAAAATGGGACAGGAAAAACCCCAGAGAAACAGACTATCTGATTCTATAATCGTTCTTTATCAAACCAGACAACCAACTGAAAAAGTGCTTCAGGAGCTTTAAAAAGCTCTAGCTGCGTGCATGCCCGCGCACCCCCTGGACTCGTGGAGGTGCTAGTGCGCAAGCACGAGTGTGGATGCCCCGTTCTATGCATGCATGCATGTATGTGCACACACATGCGCACGTACTCAGAACACTGGCGGGAGCTGAGGAAATGAAGAAGCATGTGACCAGCCTTAATGGCAGCCACGCAACCAGTCAAACATGGAAGCGAGGTGAAAAAAAAAAAAATCACAAAACAAACTCCAAACTGTCCCAAAATCACCAGTTTGCCTGCAACAATAGAAAAACACATAAAACCTCAAGCTGGGGGGAAGGGCAAGAGACCGACACCAAAGACAAGTGACCCCCAGAGACCCTAATCTCCCACTAAATTAAATCTGTACCTACCTGTGGAACCTTTTTGTCTCCTTTTAAAATTTTTCAACAGGAGACCAGAAAAAACACCCTAGCAAGGCAGAAGTGGCTCCCAATTCACACAGAGAATGAGAAAAAAGGAAGATTATTAAATTTGAAAGCTGCAGCTCAACAGGCACAATTTAAATTTAGGGGTGCTCCCTGGAACAGGTAGCCCCCACCTGAAGAGCAGAACTGCAGCCCCAAACTGAAGTCTTGAATCTTGAAAACTTGAAATCTTCAGAGAAGAGAAAAGTAGCTCTGTCCCCTTTGAATGGCACAGCCTAACTGAGGAGTTGCTGCTAGTGCATGGAATACTCATGTGCCCAAAATTTTAAAGCTTGGGCTGTGCCATTCCCCTGGTAGGGGTGCACGATACTCAATTGTAATGATTACCCACTGACAATGTGGACGGCTACAGAAACATTAATTTCAGGCTATAAAACTTATTCAGCAGGGCTCTCAGGGATGCGGGTGCCCGCGTCCTTTACGCACACTGTGCGCGTCGGGACGCTCAGCCATTAAGCCCCGGGAGTCACTTTAGGGTATTTTTTATGTTACAGAGGGGGAGTTATAGCAAATTACGGCCACTGCTCAATGAAAAAGAGCTTTGTTAGTTGAGCAGTGGCCGTAATTTGTTTGAATATACCCTCTAAAACATAAAAAAAATGTAGATTACTATGCCCCAACAGAATGCTACATTAAAAGCAGTGCTGGCGCAGGGGCCCGGCTTCCATGTATTTAAATGGGGACCCCTGGAAATTTTCCAAGGACTCCCACTTTTCGGTTGTGGAACCCCCCCTTTTTTTTCATAGCTAATCCCAGACACCCAATCAAAACATCCTACCGAGAGCCCAAAACACAAAAGTATTAAACAATCAACAGGTTTGGGGCTGCAGAATGAGAGTGGGCCACTAGATGTCATCAAGTAATGATCGGAGCTTTGAAATTGGAAGGAAGCCACTAGATGTCAGGGCCCTCTGATGTCCGGAATACACAACGTACCCACTGAAAAGAAAAACAAATGTTGGTGCACTATGGGGGCCACCGACAGTGCTCACTGCCAAGACCAACACTGGAGCCACACAGAACTACAGGCCAGAGAGAGGATCGGACCGCATGTACTGTTTGACTGGCTACTACTTTTTGTTGCAGGTCTTTATTTTCCTCAGTAGTCAGGTGATGTGATTCATGTGGATTTTGAAAGCTCTCCTGTTCAGTCGGTATCCCTCCCCGTTCCGTTTGCCTCCCCTGCCCAGCTTGTCTCCCTTCCCCCATTCCTTTTGGCTCTCCCCACCTGGTCAGTGCTCCTGCCATGCCGCCCCCCACACACACACAGTCTGTCTCTTCCCCATGCCCGGTTGCCACCCCTGCCAGTCTCCCCACCCTGTCTCCGCATATCTCTCTCTCTCTCTCTTTCTTTTCCCCCTTCTTGGTTGCGGCTCTGAAAACTCCCAAACTGCTGGAGTGATCACTGAGCATTATTGCACTTCTACATGTGCTGCTGCTGCACTCTATGCCGCCCGCCAACACAGTTCTCACTGTCGTGACCTACTCTGTAGCTACACAGAACTACAGGCCAGAGCTATGCAGAGAGAGACGAATGGACCAGAAGAACCTTTGGACTGGCTGTATCAGGTATCATTTTCCTTTTTGCCTCTAGCTGGTCCTCTGCATTCTCCCTTCAACACTGCCTGCCTCAGACTCTTTTCGATTGGTTCCCACTAGAGCCCCAAAACATTCCCCAAACTCTGGCAGGCACCCCTACTAACAGATGCACTGCCCAGAAGCCCAGCATTTTTTTTGTTTTTAAAGTGGTACCCACATGTCTCAAAGCCACTAGCACTGTTACAAGTGTTATGCACAAGGGAAGTTTCAATGAGGCTGACAGGCTAGAAAAAGGCACAGAAAAAAAAGTACAACACAGTGTACATCCTTCTGGGGCTCATTCATTTATTGTGCACCTCAGCTGCTCCCCATTTCCCACATGGGACCATAGCGATACTGGATGAGAAACCCTTCCAGGGGTGTGCGACTAATAAACAGTACTTTCTGAATACCACAAACGGTGCTCCAGATAAGGGGAGTACCGACCTGTTTTACTCACCTCATTTTAGGAAATACTCTTCAGAAAAATGTTTTAGTGAGTACCAGTACTCACCCAACATTTGTAAATACTCCACACTAAAGATTAGTGCTTCATAGTATAACTGGTGATTCAAAAGGAGCATTTTTTTTTATTTTTATTTTTTTATAGATTTATAGCACTAATATGAATCCCAATCTTCTTTTACTCACTATATTTTAAAACTGGTGAGTGAGTTACTCCTACCTGCCAACATTATCTGGAGCATTGTTGGCACTTGATCAGTTCTTATCCCGGAAAAAAATATATTGTTTTTAAAGATGTACTCCTCACTCCACTCTGTCCAGACATTTGTACGCATCTGAATTTGGTTTTACTCGCCTCACTTTCAAAATGAGGAGTACAGTACTCATCCAAAAAAATCTTATCTGGAGCACTGACCACAAATAAGGGGCTTCCTGAATGTTTGAGAAACATTCTCGAACAGCCATCCACTATTCAGGGAATTTGGTATTCGGTGAAGAATGTAAAAAAAAAAAAAAAAGTTGGAAACATGTTTCCCCACCCATCTCCCTTTACCCAATGCCCTAGTGATCGCTTCTTACTAACATACTAAAAGCCAGCAGAATAGGCCAAATGGTCTGTCTTGTCTGCTCGAAAGCCAGCAACCTAATGGCTGCTCGCCTTACCATCACCCCCCCCGACCCCCAAGAGGGACTTCATTTGTTTCAATTTGCCCTTGCACCCATCCCACCCTTTCTTGAAGCCCTCCACTGTACCCTCTTCCACCACCTAAACAGCTCCTTTGTTCCACTCCTGGTTATTCTCTTTACATACTTGAAAACCTCTATCATGTCTCCCCTATACCTCCTCTCCTCTAGTGAGTAAAGCCCAAGCTTTTCCAATCTCTCCTCATAAGGCCTCCCCTCCACACCCTGAATCATCCTCGTTGCTCTCCTCTGAACCCTCTCCAGCAGTACTATATCCTTCTTCAGATGAGGTCTCCAGAACTGTACACAGTACTCAAGCTGCGGCCTGACCAAGGCATTATACAGAGGGAGGATCACCTCCCTTCTTTTGGACGTTAATAACCCTGGCTGTGCAGCCCAGTATCCTGTTTGCTTTGGCTGCTGTGCATCTACAATTTTCCGAGTTATTCATTTTGATGTCTACCACCACCCCCAAATCCCGTTCTCCCAATGCAGTTTGCAGTGGACCCCCGGGTGTATACATGACCCAGGTTTTTAACCTCCAAATGAAGTACCTTACATTTCCCAGCATTAAATTTCAGTCTCCACCTCCTTGACCACCCCTCCAGGGTATCCAAATCCCCCTGGACTGACTCCTTCGCTTCTACACAATCCACCATTGCTCCCAGTTTTGAATCATCCGCAAAGAGACTCAACCTGTTTTTGACCCCCCTCCCTATATCTGAGACGCAGGCACTGAACAAGAGTGGCCATAATACTGAACCTTGAGGGACCCCATTGATTACCTTCCTGGGGGAGGAGAGTATTCCACCCACCATTACCCTCTGTAAACGCCCCGAATGCCAATTCTCAACCCAAACGAGATCCTGTCCTTCCACCCCCCTCCCCCAATTTTGCTATCAAACCATTATGAGACACTGAATCAAACGTCTTGCTGAAATCTAGGTATAGAACATCCACCGGCCTATGTCTATCCAAGGCCCCCCGTCACCCAATCATAAAACTCTACAAAGTTTGTCTGACATGATCTCCCCGGGACGAAGCCATATTGTTTATCATCCTGACATCCTAATCTTTCCAACTGCCTCCCGAGTCTCTCCTTGATAAAGCCCTCCATTTCTTTACCTACCACAGACATCAGACTGACGGGCCTATAATTTCCCATCTCCTCCCGAAACCCCCCTTTATATACAGGCACTACATAAGCCACCCTCCAGTCCTGTGGCACCCATCCCGTCTGCAGAGAGGTATTAAAGAGTGCAGCCAGTGGAGCTGCCAGTACCTCCGCCAATTCCTTCATAACTCTCAGATGTAATCCATCCAGCCCCGGCACTTTATCGGTTTTTAGTTTCCGAAGGGCATCCCTCACCCTATCCACTAAGACCCCCCCCCCCCAAACACTCCCTCATGCAACCTTCCTACTCCATCTTGGTCTGGGCCAGCCTGTACCCTAGCCTCTTTCCATCCTTTTCACTTAAAGATATAACATTGTTGGCTCCTGAACTATGCCAGGAGCTTACAGCATCTTTTTAAAGTGACCCCCCACACTAGGTTGGCCACCCTGCTCTCTTGAAAAGCACAAACAGCATAACTAAGCAACTTAAATTTTTATTATACAAAGAACCTCTGTGAGCATTGGGGGCATGTGTGATTTTGTATTTCTTTTAAATTTTTATTTCTGCTTCCCCTTGACCCCTTCCCTTGATTGGGGAGGGGGCTTGTAGGAAAAAACATTCTTTAAAGCTAACAGTAGTCTAGTAGTTGCCACCCCTTTCCCACCATGACCCTCACTGAGACCATAGCTGCCAATACTGGCCTAGATGCTCAGTGCAGTTATAACTCTAAGTAGCTAACCCTCTGTCACTGCCAAACCCTTTGATATATGATGATAATCCTTAATGTTATTATAATCCTCTGAGAGTCCAGCCCAGGCAGCAAGTACGAGGGGGACTGCACACGATCACAATGGAGGGGTGGGGCAGCAGCATGCATTGTCATGCTATCCACTACTGCTCCGACCCTTCATCATGATTGCGGTCCCTCTTTTTTTTTTTCTCTCTCTCTCTCTCCATACATATTTTTTGCACTTTTCCCCCTTTTTCTCCCCGTAACCTGTCCCCGTATCCCGGCCGCTCGAAAGCATGTGGAAGCATGCACATGCCGCGGCTCTAGGTGCCCTCCCACTACTTGTCACCCCCTCCGCTGACCACCGGACCTCCACCCAGTGGCAGCGGAAACATGGGGGGGGCGGCGACCACCCCTGGAAAGGAGAGCTGCCTTCCGGCCACTCAGTCCTGCTCTGACCCTCTGCCCCCCCAACCATGCCAGCTCCCCAATAACTTGAGTCCGTTCCTGAGCCCGGGTCACCAGCGTGGCACGTGGTAAGGCCTCCAGCACCTCAGCCCTTTGTGCCACCGGGCCGGCACGGATTGTGGTCCCTCTTGAATGCACTGCCAGTGGCAGATTATTTCAGTGAAGACATATTAAAAGGGGGTCGGGTCAGTGGTAGACTGACTAGTTACATTAAGTTACAACCACAGAGTGCACCTAGGCCTGTATTGGCAGTAATGGTCTAAGCAAGGGAAGTGCCGGGACGGGGAGCTACTACTGGCCGCCAATTACTAGCCTAAAAGAATGATTTTTACAGTTGCATAGCGACAGCTGTGCCGACATATTTTATTTTAGTCTTTGGTAACCGGGAGCGACTCACTGGGCACAAGTGCCTGTTTTCAAGGGTGACCTGGGAGCACAGGGGAGGTTAGGTGACTTGCTCCGAGTCACATAGTATGCAAGTGGAGGCTGTGGTAATCAAACCCCAATCTGCTGAATGTACCAAGCTCATTCGCAGTTCATTGCTCTAACCTCTAGGGTATACTGCCAGACCCAAATACTGCTAACAGAGAAGGAGAGTAGCAGGGTCTGGAAGTAAGTGGATCCAATACCAATCATATTGCGTCTCTGCCATGGAATCTCATCACAGCATTGCTATGCATGACATCATTGCATTTCTGCTCCCCCCCACCCCACCACCCACCTTATCTTTCTGGCACTTTTTTCTTCTAGCAGTGCAACTCCATGGTATCTAGCACCCACCAGCCCTGATCACAGCTGGTTCAGGCGTCTAACTGCCCCCTCCCCCAATCATATGCAGTATGGATATCTAGTGGCCCCCCTGACTAGCCCGGACTGTAGCGGTCTGGTGGTCATCTCGGCCCTGCCAGCCTTTTTTTTTGCGCCCCCCTCAGTGGGTACAGTGCTCATCTTGGACATGCAAGCTTCCTTCCTGCACTTTTTTTTCCTTTTATATAAATAGGTACAATGCTCATCCCAGTCCCACCAGCTCCATCCTGGTACTATTTTTTACTCAGCTAGCCCTGGCATCTAGTGCCCCCCCCCCCACAGCCACGATTATACTTGCTGGTATCAAGTGGTCCCCTCCCACTCTGTAGCCCGAATCTGTTGTTCTTGGTGTCTTGCGGTTCCCTCCCTCTCCCAGCTCCAACACTGTTCACCCTGATGTCTAGTAGCCCTTCCCGCTCCCCAGCCCCAAGCCTACTGTTCCTAGTGTCTCATGGTAACCCTCCTCTCTCCAGCCCACATCCTGTTGAGCCTAATGTCTAGCAGCCCCATCCCTTTCCCCAGCCCCACTCCTGTTGTTTCTAGCATCTAGTGGCCCCTTCCTCTCCCTAATGCCATATGTAGTCCCTCCCTGGTCCCACAGCCCTCCTCAGTTCATCCCATTATGCGTCTTTTTGAGTACCTTTTAAAATAACTAAAACAGTGGGCTGATCAGGCAGCTTGCTGATGAAGACCACCAAGTTAGCAGGCATCAAGGAAAGATGGTGGAGAGTGTACAGCAACTGCTTTCGCGGCAACAAGAGCAAGGAGTCTCTTTCTTCTTCATCTCCTCTTCAGACTGACATGCCATCAGTTCTTCTTGCTCCTGCATTGGGGCAATAATGACAGTTCCAGGTTTGACTGTGAAAAGGAAATTTACAAGCAGAGATGAGCAACCAGTACTGTTTATACCAGTCCCACTACATGTGGAGCCCAATCTTCTCAGCTGTAGTAGAGAACAGAATCTGTTAAGGAAGAGGTGGAATGACTTAGGAGAGGTGGGTGGAATGGCTTGTGAGAGGAACAGTGGGTAGGCCACAGGTGGGTGGGCCCTAACAAATGTAGGGTTGTCATCTGCCTGTGTCTCTCCGCCAATTCTCTTGTGCTGACGCAGGCACCCAGGTACCAATATGGCAGCAGACACTGATCCCCCAACTCCATACATCTGGGATGCTCAAGCCTTCTTTTCTGCAGTGACGCTCAGGGTCACTGCCACAGCAAGGAGCTTCCTTGCCACTGTGTTATTGTGACATATTTGATTTCAGGTGTTAAAGAGACACTTGTATACTTTCACACTCCTTGCTCATCCACGGCAGCCTGCTTCCGACCAATCCTCCCAGCCTCATCACCCTGGCTCCCCCTGGACTTACCATCACCAATGCCCTCTGCCACATGGCTTGTGGTTATGCCCGGCCACCAGGTGCAGAGCCTGAGAGGGGTCGGTCTTCATATCGCTGCTGCAGGGGAATTTTCCACCGATTTTCTCCTTGGGCCTACGAACATGCAATGGGCGGAGTAACATAGCTCTGCTTCTGCAGAGATGGCCTGACACCATGGACATGCAGTCCCTTCTTAATGTGGAGGCTTGCATGTGCTGGCATCCAGCTACCGTTAGGTGTCATGTAAACAGCGCACCACATAATCCCCCCTTCCTGAGGAAGGAGAGCTGTCCGTGGACATTTGATCCTTCCTCTCCCCACCAGCCCCTGAGCAACCCAAGTCCATTCCCAAACCCGGGTCACCTGCGTGGCTGCGGGGAGGCATGGATGCCTCAACCCACTGTGCCACTGGGCTGGCTAAAGAAAGAGACACTTGTAATCCTCACTCCCACACCACTCTGCTCATTAACCACCAGTGAACTGAAACAGGGAATCCCAGTTAGACTCGGCCAGTAGGTCACAGATTCAAATTCCACCACAGCACCTGCCTTGCTCTGTGACGATGCGCAACTTGCTTAATCTCCTTGCACTTTAGTTTTTCCCAGCTGTACACTCTGAGCTGTGCAGAGATGTCCAGTGTATATCCCATGTTACAGAATGTATGGGTTGCCCCCTCTCTTATCCAAGGCTGTGCAGTGATGTCTGACGTTTAGGGCCCCCCACCAAATCTGAACCCTTGCTGACACTGCCTCCCTCAGTTCAGACTGTGCAGCAATGCTTGATGTTTATCAGTCCCCCCTTCCTCACCAAGGCCCCTTGCAGCAATCATATCCATTTTTCTCTTGCTCTGTCTGCCTCACACCCCCAGCCAGGATTCCTTCTTTCCTACAAAAATACCCTCCAGTCTTTGTTGGCTCTCTTCCACCCCCAACCCGCCAGAATCCAGTCTTAAAATAGGTCTGCGGTCTTCATTTCCCCAAGCAAGTCAAACTGCATACACTTCCCTTCTTGTCTCCCCCCCACCCTCCAAACTGAGACTTCCTTCATACCCAGATACACAGCAGCCAGTGGCAAGTATACAAAGAGCCCTCCAGCCAGGACCTGGGTCTCTGTTTCGTCTCTCCAGTTTGCCACTCTCGAGGCCCCCCCCACACCAAGCCTGGACTCTGCAAAAAGCCCTCTGGGGCTCAGATCCACCACCACCAGTGGAAAGTATACAAAGCACACACTGAGCCTCCACTGTCATAGAAGCATAGAAGCTGTCGGCAGAAAAGGAACTCTTGGCCCACCTAGTCTGCCCTAAAGTCCCTACCTACTGTGCTACCATATACCCCAATTGATCTCCGGTTTTAACCCCCCCAGCCCTGTTACTAAGGTCCCCTGTGTATATCCCATACATGTATGAAACCTGTTACTGTTTTGGTACCCACCACCTCTGCTGGGAGGCTGTTCCAGGCATCCACCACCTTTTCCATGTGAAGAAATATTTCCTCACATTCCCTCTAAGTCTCCCCCCCTTCCAGCTTCATATCATGCCCCCTCATCCTCGAGCATCTCTTTCTGTGCAATATGCCTCCCTCCTGTACCTTCTTGATACCCTTGAGGTATCTGAATGTTTCTATCATGTCTCCCCTTTCTCTCCTTTCCTCCAGTGAGTACATATTTAATTCCCTGAGTTTTTGCTTGTAGGACTTCGGATGCAGGCCATGCACCATTTTGGTTGCCCTTCTCTGTACCACCTTTACCCGGCAGTCTATGTCCTTCCTGAGATAGGGCCTCCAGAACTGGACACAGTTCTTCAAGTGTAGCCTCACCATTGAGCTATACAGGGGTAACACTACCTCCCTTTTTCTGCTGGTGATACCCCTCCCTATGCACCCCAGCATCCTACTAGCCTTTCCTACTGCCTTATCACACTGCTTTGCTACCTTCAGGTCATCAGATATGATGACCCCCAGATCCCTTTCTCGTTTTGTTATTAACATCCCCCCCCCCAATGTTACATTACCCTTGGGTTTCTGTGCCTCATGTGCATAATTTTATATTTTTTTGTTGTTGATGTGCAGTTGGCAAACCCTTCACAAGTCTTCCATTTTTTTTTTTTAAGACATTCCTTCATTTTCCACCCCCTTGGTGTGTCCACTCTGTTGCAGATTTCTGTGTCATCCACAAACGAGCATTCTTTTCCTTCCAACCCCTCTGCAATGTCACTAATAAAGACACTGAAGAGGACTGGTCCCAGGAGTAATAAGAAGTTATGGGCAGGAGGGCATAAGGAGATGTTATGGGCAGGAGTGAGTAAGGAGACGTTATGGACAAGAGGGCGGAAGGAGAAATTATGGGCAGAAGGGAAAAAGGAGAAGTTTATGAGTAGGAGACAGCAAGGAAAAGTTATGGGCAAGAGGACGTAAGGAGAACTTATGGGCAGGAGGGAGGAAGGGAAAGTTATGGACAAGAGGGCGAAAGGAAAAGTTATGGGCAAGAGGGAGTAAGGAGAAGTTCATGGACAGGAAAAAAAAAATTACTCACCATAGTAATTATGTTTCTTCCTGGGGATCACTCAGTCTGCTTAATTAATGCAGTCAGCCTTCAGTGTTGAACTGCTCCAGAGTGAATGGAATGTATGTAAATGATGGAACTCTCATCGGCTCATGCCAATTTCAAACTGCTGCTACTAGTAACTGCTGCACTTGAAGTGCTCAGATTCACTACGAAGCCTAACAAGGTGAGGCATTCTAACTATCTAACTACTTAGCACCCTTCCCCCCTGTGGGGATTTCTTAAAAAATGATCCCTGTAAGAAGGGACAATAATTAAAAACAACTGGTTTTACAAATTTGAAAACATTAAGCTTAAAAATGTTGCAGGACAATTAGTGACCAGCAGGGATGCCAGTAAAGAGATCCCTTTTTCCTGGTTCTAGTAGGGGAGGCAGGGTGGGAGCTTAAGTAGACCAAGTGATCCCCTGGAAGAAACATAATTACTATGGTGAGTAATTTTTTCTTCACACCCTAGGAATCACTCAGTCTGCTTAACTAATGCAGGCTACCAAGCAGTACCTTTGGAGGTAGGGCAGAGATCCTATTTGGGAAAAAAGCTCTTCAAAACTGCTGTGCCAAACCTGACGTCACTTTTGGACTGTATGTCTAAGCAGTAGTGCTTCATGAATGTGTGAACAGTTTTCCATGTAGCTGCTTTGCAAATTTCCAGTAGGGGTATGTCCCTTGCTGCAGTTACTGATGCAGCTGTGCCCCTGGTAAAATGTGCCCCGTGACCCAGGGGTGGCTGCTTACCAACTCTGCTGTAGCAGAACTGAAAGCAGGCTACTATCCAGCGTGCAATGGTTCTAGATGCTGGTTTACCTTTACCCACCTCACCATAAGTGAGGAACAACTGGGTAACCTCTGGCCTGTATGCTTTGGTTCTATCAATGTAGTGGCTAACTGCCCACTTGACATCCAGGCTATGCAAGTTCCACTCCCCTGAGCTGGAGTTGTCAGTGAAAAGACAGGCAATGTAATGGACTGGCTGAGGTGGAAATCTGAAACTACTTTAGGTAGAAATGTCCTATCAGTCCGGAGTACCACCTTGATCCCTGTGGAACAAGATATAGTTCAGATCTGTGCACAGGGCCTGAAGCTCACTTACTTGTCTAGCTGAAGTAATGGCTACTAGGAACACAACTTTCCAGGTAACATACTTTAACTGCAGTTGCCATGGGCTCAAATGGGGGTTCTATTAGTCTGGCAATACAGATATTCAAGTCCCATGCTGAGGGTGAAGGTGAAGAAGGCCTTTAAAACATTTTCTAAAGACAAGATGGGAAGCCAGGGATCTGCCTTCACCAGCTGAAATGTAGACAGAGGCTGCAGCTAGGAGCACCTTCAGGGTAGAAAGACTAAGAACTAGTGAATTCAAGTGGGTCAGGTAGTCCAAAAGGACAGACAACCCAGCAGTAGCAGGTTGGATACCTGTTCGATCACACCATATGGAAAACCTCTTCCATTTAGAAGCATAAGTTTTCCTAGTTGAAGATTTCCTAGACCCCCTCAGGACAGTCAGGACCTCCCCAGAGAGGTGCAGGCTGGCAAACTCTAGGTCTTCAAGAACCAAGCGTTGAGACGAAGGGACTTCAAGCTGGGGTACAGTATCCTGCCCTGTGAGGATGTCAGCAGACTGTACCTCTGAGGGAGGTGAATTGGCTATGTCACTGACAGGGTCAGCAGAAGCGAGTACCAAGGCCATCTCGCCCAGTCTAGTTCCACCAGGATCATTGTTGCGGGCTGTGTCCTGACTTTTATCAGGACCCTGAGCAAGAGAGGAAATGGAGGAAAGGCATAAAGAAATCTGACTGTCCAATCCAATGTCAGGGCATCCACTGGCACAGTGCCCTGGACTGAAGTCCACAACAAAACTGTGGCAGCTGGTGACTGTCTGGGGAGGTGAAGAGATCTATCTCTAGGGTACCCCACCTTCTGAATGCTGCTTGTAGTACCTGTGTGTTTATACACCACTCATGGTGGTTCTGACTTATCCTGCTGAGGGAGTCTGCCAGAATGTTGTCTTTTCCTGGTAAGTGGATAGCAGAAAGGGACACCTGCAGCGAGTAGGCCAGATGCCAGACATTCATAGCCTCTGCACACAGTAAGGTTGACCTGGTGCTTCCATGCTTGTTCATATAATACATGGTGGTTGTGTCGTCTATTCTGACCTGCAGCATCTTGCCCTGCACCTGGGGTGCAAATGACTGAAGGGCCAGGCAAACAGTCCTAAGCTCCAACAGACTGATGTGCATGAGTGATTCTCGGGGGGGGGGGGGCCACGTACCACTGGCCGTGAGGTCGAGCATGTGTGCCCCCCAACCTAGCAGGGAGGCATCTGTAGTGAGTACTAGTGAGGGATTCTCCTTTTGGAAAGGAGTTCCCTCTCTTAGGTTCTCCCTGCCATCCACAACTGCAAGGTCTGTAACAAGATTTTTGACACAGGCACCAGCTTGGTTAGAGGATCCCTTCTCTGAGACCAGTGAGCCTTTAAGTGAAACTTAATGTCCCTCATCTGGAACCTTGAATGTGGCAGTACGGCTGTGGCTGCTGCCACATGGCCCGGCAATTGCAGGAAATGCCTTGCTGGTCCGAGTATGTTTAGTCTGAATGACCCTGCCAGCTGAAGAATACCGTTTATCCTATCCTGAGGGAGGAATGCCCTTCCTTGCAGAGTGTCCAGTTCTGCTCCTATAAAATCCAGAACCTGAGCAGAATCCATTTGAGACTTTTGAGCATTTATCAGAAATCCTAGAGGTTCCAGAGTGTTCTGAACAGGGCCAGGGAATCTCTGGTGTGTTGTGGGGACTGTGCCACAACTAGCCAGTTGTCCAGGTAGGGAAACACCGTGACCACATATCAGACCAGAAGCTTGCACTCAAACATAGAGTCAGAAACCAAAAGATGAATATATAAATATTTTATTCTCACCAACTGGAATGGAAAATAGGAGTGGGCTATAACACAAGAGAGATCCACTCTCCTAGTTCCAAGACAGAGAGAGGATAGTGGTGAGAATATGGAACGTTTTTTGAAGTATATTACGACTTATAATAAAAGATCAAGTGAAATACACAGTGCGATACTAAAACACTGGGATATTTTACAAGCAGATCCTGTGTGTGCTCAGTTTACACAAGAAACACCTATGTTTCTATACCAGAAAGCCAAAAATTTGGGGGATATTTTAACACATTCTTTACAGCCTAACAGAAAAGAAGTACTCCAAAGGTGGCAGGTAGTGCCCCTTGTGGTAAATATAAGTTTTGTCCCAATATAAAGAAATGTAAAACATTTAAAAATTACCTAACAGGGAAAGAATACAAAATAAATCAGTTAATTACATGCGATACGAGTGGAGTAGTAAATAGTGCAGAATACATATGTGGGACAAACTACATAGGTAAAACAATTTGCTTATTTAAGTTACGAATAGTGGAACATTTGCGAGATAGAGAATGGGAAAAATGAGAATGTATTGGCAGCACATATAACTGCTAATTTACAAAGTTCACATAAATGGAGTTTTTATGGAATAGAAAAAATAACTCTGGGACCTAGAGGAGGTAATTTAGATGCAATTTTACTTAGACGTGAAGGAAAATGGATGTTCTATTTGGATAGTCTACATATGCCAGGACTGAATGAACGTTTTGAAATTGCTCCCTATTTATAAAGGAAGTGAGGAGCAGCTGCAGAATAAGGGGTGCTAGCTGCACATTCGAGCAGACTTGATAGACCTCTAGGCCTTTATCTGCTGGCAAATTTCGTATGTTCGTAAAACTTCATCAATTAGGTGTTCTAGTTTATATAAATCCGCTTAAAGTTATGGAATGGTGTCTTGATGTGGTGAAATTATGTGTTTAGGAATATTTTATTGAGTTGTATCACGATACAAATAGAACACATAAAAGATAAAAGATAAAATCAATTTTGGTCTTTAATGTAGTTATGCTGCTGTGCTCTGACTTATCCTGTGAAGTCTGTACCTCAGTGAACATACGGTCACTGATGAGACTCCATTCTAATTATGGTGTTTGATGCTGATTAAAAGATTTTAAACTTTGTATTTATTTTATAGTGCTTTGCCCATTTTGATTCATCAGCTCCTAAGGACCAAAATAATGAAAGACAAACAATGCTAAAAAAGGTTTAGAAGATCTATTGGAAGCAAAAGGAAAAAGATTTAAAACAAAGAAAGTATAAGAAATGAAATAAATGAGACTTTATTGATAGGAACTTAATTGTTTTTTTCCGAGGAATTGTGCTTCCAAAATGATTAAATGTTTAATTAGATTAATGATTGTTAGATAGTTTAGCACGTGGTCTTCATTATTTTATTTTTATTTTATTTTATTTAAACAGCAGTTTGGAAAACCTTTGAGCCATAGGCTCATTTACAAAGGTACCTTGTCACAGTAAGACAAACCAAAATACACAGTATAGCAGTACAACACATAAGTATAACAGTAAAATTAAGACATAGATACAAACAAGCTGGTACAGGTAGGATGGATGCAAACAATACCAGAGTTATGTAGTCCTTAGCAGCAGTAATAAGCTTTGTCATAAGTATTAGTCTGGCTTTGACTAGTGGCAGTTACAGCATTGGGTGTTAATAAATGGTTACGTAAGGAAGTTTTGAAGCCACGATATAGTTGGAGCTTCGAGATGGAGGGGCAGTGTGTTGGAACCAGGAGGGGGCCCTAAAGCTGAAGGCTCTTTGGCCGTGAGAGGTCCTAGCTCTAGGGATAACGAGAGGTTTTCCCAGAGGTCCAGTATGAACTAGTGGGACAGAGCGTGTGGTGGTGGTCAATCCTGGTGGGAAAGCCCAAGGAGGGTCTTTTTGTAAGGGTACAGGTAAGATATTTGAGGCGCCTGCCGAGATCTAACTACCAGCGCCTTTAGCATACAGTAGACAGGTGTGTGTCATCCTAGGTGCTCCAGTAATTAACCTCAGGCCTTATTCAGAGAGAAGGAATTTTATGGAGTGCGGTCTGATCAGCAGCACCATACACCGGCAGTCCATAGTCCACTAGGGACAGGATAGAGGAGGTGACTGCGAGTCGAAGAGCCTCTGGGGGGAGGCAGTGTTTATACCGATGTAAGATGCCCAATCGGATATTAGTGGCAGTGGCTAGGGCAGCGATGTGTCCATGGAAGGAGAGGGAGGGGTCAAAATGGATCCCTAGGTATTTATAGGAGCAAACTTGTTTGAGTGGTAATGAGGACCCAGAGTGAATGAGGAGTTTGAAGTTGCAGGACTTGTTTTGGGGATGAGTGAAGAACATGGTTTTTAAGATTTATCACCAATCTATGTTCCTTGAACCAGCCCTCGGCTTCAGTGAAGGACTTCTGCAGCGAGTCCTGGAGGGTAGTAGGGTTACGACTTGAGGCAAAGATGACTGCATCATCAGCGTACAATAGAATGTTCCCCGAGCAAGCGCGTGGAAGGGTGTTAAGGTAAGGAGAAATAGTAAGGGCCCAGAATGGAGCCCTGGGGAACCCCAGAAAAGATGGGACAGATGTCTGAGTAGGTCCCATTAATTTTTACGCTGTGAGCGGTCAGACAGATAACTGGTGCACCAGGAGATAGGCCCAGCAGCAAAACCAGAGAGACTAAGGGCATCAAGAAGGAGGGGGTGGGAGACAGTGTCGAAAGCTTTCGCGAGGTCAATGAAGACAGCACCAGCCAGAGAACCAGTGTCTAAAGAGGAGTGGAGAAAGTTGGAGAACTCTAGGAGGGCTGTGTTGGTACTGTGGCCCACTCGGAAGCCATGCTGCTCAGGACATTAGATAATTACTTTATATTTACAGTGGATTGACTGTAATTGTCTGGCTATTTTATAATGATGTTTTATTGTGAAATTATTTTAACTATGTACTGCACCTTGACTTTGAAAGGTGCACTATAAATAAAGCTTATTATTATTGTATTGGTCCTTTTAAGTGTTGTTTTGAATATCTATTTATAATTAGACATTAAATTAAAATGATGGTTAAAACTAAATTTATTTGTTTGGTTTATCTGTTATCTATTAAGATGTAATACTATTTAAACAATACTGTTGGTCTGAGATGTTACCTTTGAAAAAGTACTAGTTTGGGTACGAAACGCTGTTGGGTTTTTCTCCAGGCTGTGGGAGTGTTTGTATTTTCCATTCCACTTGGTGAGAATAAAATATTTTTATCTTCATCTTTTGGTTTCTGACTATATTTGAATGCGAGCCTCTGGTCTGATAAGTGATTTTGTCATTTTTGGCTAACGCACCAGTATCACAGGCAAGCCTTGTTCTGTTTTTTAAACACTGTGACCGCCTGCCTTCTTAAATGAGCCGCCACAACAGCTAGGCACTTTGTGAATGCTTGTGGGGCTGAGGTCAGGCCAAAGGGCATGGCAATGAACTGATAGTGGCCTGAGGGCAATCGCAACCTTAGAAACTTTCTGCAGCTGGGTCAGATTGATATGTGGAAACAGGCATCCTTGAGGTCCAAGGATGCCAGTCAGTCTCCCTGCTGGAGAGTGGGGATCATCATAGCCAGGGTGACTATTCTGAACTTTGGCTTTGTCACATGTTTGTTCAGGAGTCCGAGATCTAGAATGGGCTGCCAGTCTCCATTTTTCTTGTGTGTTAGGAAACACCTGGAGTAGAACCCTTTGGCCCTCTGGGAAAGAGGGACAAATTCCACTGCTTGGACGAGCAACAGGTTGGCTACTTCTGCTTCCAGAAGCACCTTTTCTGATGGGATGACTGGATGAAGTTTCTGCTTAACTTGGGGAGTGTTTTGAAGTTCAGGGACAGACCCTGACCCACTACCTCCAAGACCCACTTATCTGTGGTGATGGACTGCCTAGCTTGGCAGTAGTGAGACAGCCTGCCACCTACTGGTAGGGGGAGGCAACCTCTACAACACATCAGGGAGTGGAAGGCTGTCAGTCTCATTGCCCTTCTGCCCCTGCCACTGAAGTATCCCCTGGTCTACTGGTAGTCCGGCAGGGCTTGGGCCAGGAAAAAAGGTCTGGAGTAGGATCCACTACCCCTGTCTTCCCTAGCCTGGGATCTGTAGGAAGTGGAGGATCTGTCTTTGGCTGCATTACTCCTAAATATGGCCTTGTACTCCTCCACTTTCTTCATGTAAGGCAAACCTTCTCATGGAAACAGAGAGTCACAAGCCTGGCAGTGTCAGTGGCATCTACTGCCATGTGGAACTGGTACTTTGTGGCATCTAGAGCTCTCCTGGCAAGTTCAGCCAGGTCTACTGCCATCTTACCCTAACTCTTACATGACATAGCCAGTACCATGGTCCAAAAGGCTGTTGGTACTGAGCTGCATAAGCCATGTAATTAGCCTGTCTAACCAGGCGAAAAGCTGCCATGTAGTCTTTCTTTCTCATGGCGTCAATCTTTCTGGAGTTCTTGTCAGGGGGATGCGATGCCGAGGGCACCCTTGCCCTGTCACAGGCAGCTGCCTATATCACCCCATCATTATCTGGGTGAGTGAATAAAAATTCAACCTTAGATCTGTCTAACTGGTCCTTTTTATCCACCTTTCTGTCCACTGAAGGCTGACTGCATTACTTGAGCAGATTGATTCCTGGGGTTTGGAGGAGTAAAGAGAAATTAATGGCAGGAGGACGTAAGGAGAAGTTATGGGCAAGAGGGAGTAAGGAGATGTTTATGGGTTGGAGGGAGAAAGAAGTTAAGGGCAATAATGCATAAGGAGAAGTTATGGGCAGGAGAAATATGTAAGGAAAAGTTATGGGCAGAAGAGAGTAAGGAGAAGTTATGGGCTGGAGGGTGTAAGAAGAAGCTTATTGGCAGGTGGGTGTAAGGAGAAGTTATGGACTGGAGAGAGTAAAGAGCAGTTATGGGAAAGAGGGCGAAAGAAGAAGTTCTGGGCAGGAGGGGTAAGGAGAAGTTATGGGCAGAAAAGATATGTAAGAAGAAGTAATTGGCAGGAAGGAGCAGGGTGGGACAAATCAGGTAGCCAGATGGCCAACTGCTACTTAAAAAACTGTTTTAGCTACCAGAGTTTGAAAGTTATTGGCCAACTTGGCTAGCTGCCTACAAAGTGGTTTTTGAACCCTTGAAATGGATGGCCACCACATACTGTATACTGGTTTGGCTACCACATTTTTAAAGTTAGCGGCCAAACAGACTACCAGCTCACAAACTGATTTGTCCCACCCTTACCAGTACTGAACCCTGTGGCACCCCAGTGGTTAACTTACTTTTCTCCGTGTGAACTCCATTTACTACCACCCTCTAAGTTCTGTTACTTAACCAGCTTTGTACTCATTTTACTATCGTTGGAACCACTCTCATGGTGCCTAGCTTGTTTACCAATCTTCTGTGTGGAACGGTGTCGAAGGCCTTACTGAAATAGACCACATCCACCACTCCTCCCTGATCCACCTCCCTGGCAACCCAGTAAAAAAACTCGATCAGGTTTTTTTGGCAAGATCTGCCCTCTGTGAACCCATGCTACTTGGGATCCTGCAGTCCTCTGGTGTTAAGGTATTCCCCAATCCTTTCTTCAAGTAGAGCTTCCATAACCTTGCCCACCACCAAAGTCAGGCTTACAGGTCAGTAGTTTCCTGCCTCCTCCGTGTTCCCACTTTTGTGTAGTGGGACCACATCCACCCTCCTACAGTCCCCCAGAACTCTCCCCCGCATCCAGTGATAGACTGAACAGGGCCATCAGAGGCGCACACAGTTCCTCCTTTAGTTCCTTCAGTATCCTAGAGTGAACCCTGTCTGGCCCCATAGCCTTCTCAACTTTTAGTTTTGTAAAGTATAAGTAAGACACATCCACCACCCACCGTCTGCTGCTTCCATTATTGCTTTGTGTGGCAACACACCCTCAGTTTCCACTGTAAGGGGTGACGATTCCCTGGTCAGAATTCTTCCCTTTATTTCCCAGTCAACTCTAGCTTCACTACTAATCTTAAAGATTTATGTGCAGTACCTGCACACACACATATATAGGTCAAATTACACATCTGGCTTGGTTGGTGACTGTTAAGACTGTCAAGTTAACACAAGCTATGGAACTCATGGGATGTAGCCTTACGAAACTGCTGTGAATATTGTATGTATATATATATGCCATGTTTGTTTTATGTGAATAAAAGTCTATTTTTGTATGTAACTGTTTGAAATTAAATGTAGAAACTTAGCTACGTATACAGGACAACTTTAAAAATAGGGCCATCTGGCCCTGAAGTTCTTATCCTGTTAAAATAAAAAAAATGGGTATATATAGACAATGGCTGCTGCCTGCAACGGCTCATGGGAAACAGTGCTTCCACAGGACTGGAGGACAGATGTAGTCCTGCTTGCATAAATGCGATAGCAGGGAGGAGGCTCGGAACTGTAGGTCTGATAGTTGTGGGGAAGTTAATGGAATTGCTGTTAAAGGAAAAGGATTGTGGAGTATCTTGAATCCAGCAGTTACAAGACCTGAGGCAGCAAAGACTGACAAGTGTGTCGGTGTGTGTGCTCACATGAGATGACCTTGATAGATGTCCAACTGGGTGACCAGGGAAATTGATCAGTGTGGGGCGGTGGACGTGTCCTACTTAAGACTTCAGCAAGCCCTTTAACACCATACCACACAGGAGGCTCATAAGGAAACTGGGCAGTTTGGGGGTGGTCCTAAGGTGGTAAACTAGGTACAAAATTAGTTGATGGATAGGCAGCACAGATACACTTGGGGGAGGATCATGTCAGATGAATCTCACAGAAGTGTTCGACTGGGTGACTAGGGAAACAGATCAGGGTAAGGCAGTTGACATGGCCTACTTTGACTTCAGCAAGCCCTTCAACACCGTATCACATAAGAGGCTCATAAGGAAACTGCACACTTTGGGGTGCGTACCGAGGTGGTGAACTGCATACAAAGAAGGTAAACAGAACTCACTTAAAGGAAGGGAGACTGACTAATGGGGTACCTCAGGGCTCTGTACTGGGACCAGTCCTCTCTAATGTCTTCATAAGTGACACTGCAAAAGACCTAAATAGGAAGGTATGCCTCTTTGCAGAGGACACCATAATGTGCAACAGAGTGGACAGTTCAGAGGGAGGGGGGAGAATGTGCACAGACCTGAGAAAACCTGGGGTAGTCAAGGGTATGGCAGCTGGGTTTCGATGCGAAGAATTGCAAAATTACGCACCTATGGCACAGAAACCCAGAGAGGAAAGGAACCATGGAGTAATCATATATGATGACCTCAAGGTGGCAAGGCACTGCAACAAGACAGCAAGTAGGGCTGGTGGGCTGCTGGATGCATAAGGAGGGATGTCACCAGCAGGAGGAAGGTGTTATTGCCACTGTATGGATCATTGTTGAAAGCCCCGCTGCAGTACTGTGTCCAGTTCTGGCGACTACATCTCAGGAATGACAAAGGCAGGTTGGCCAGACGACGGCAACTAAAATGGTGTAGGGGCTGCATCAGAAGCCCAATGAGGAGAGACTCAATATGTACAGTACACCCTGGAAGAAAGAATGGAGTCAAAAGACATGACAGAGACCTATAAATACCTCCCAAGATTGAACAAGGTACAGGAGGGGAGTATTTATTTATTTATTATTTTTTTATTATTATTTATCTTTTCTACCTCCCCGGCAGAGCATCCCCCACGATCTCCAGCCGCCGGCCCCTGCACCCCCAGGTCAGGTCGTGCGCGTGCACGGGCCACATGAACCCCTACCCCCAATGGGCCAGCCATTATAGCTCTCACACCACACTGGATACGCGCCCCTCTCAGGTCACTTCTGGGGTGCAAAGGCATGACCATCAGCTGTGAAGATCGCCCTCCGCAAGTTTTTCCTCTTTACTCCCTTATGGAGAGCCAGTGGTGCAATGGCATCTGAGCACGTAGTGCTGATGCCTGCCACACTCTCCTCCCCTAATTTTGCATGCCACTGTAGTGCGGTTCCGCTACCGAGCGAAGCAAGCTCCATTAGCCACCCCAGAGAGAGGAGAGCAGTCGTTGGACGCTTGATCCTTCCTCTCCGTTGACAACCCCCGGCGGCTCAGATCCGTTCCCGAACCTGTGTCGCCGGTGTAGCGAGGTGTGGCGTCCAGCGCCTCAACCATCAGCGCCACCGGGCCAGCTTAGGAGGGGAGTATTTTTCAGATGAGAAATTGCACAAGAACAAGGGGACAAGCAAAGAAGCTGGAAGATGGAAAATTTAGGATGGATGTGAGGAAGTACTTCTTCACTGAAAGAGTGGTGGATGCCTAGCACAGCCTTCCAGCGGAGGTGGTGGGGATAAAAACAGTGGTGGCCTTCAAAAATGCATAGCTTAGGTACAAGAGAATGTTACTTGAGAAGCAGGAGGTGAAGGCGGTAGCCAGAAATCGGGTAGGGTCAGTGGTGACCACCGTGACATTATGGGCCATTGCATACAGCTAAATTCAATATCCCTTATTAGGTTAATGCACAGCAGCCATTTTGGCTCTGACCAAAGCTCGTTTTAAATACTGGTTCCCATTTTGTTATTGTTACACCTTCAGGACTAGGTCTGTTTTTTTACTTTTCTGAGCAATTATCTTTGCCAAAATGTCTTCTTTTGTACCATATTGTAAGCACAACTGATTTTAATCAAGTCAGTACATGAAGGGTTACCAAAATGATCCAGGCCCAGCAAGGCAGATACTATTTTATTTATTTTTTGAAATTTCGAATAACACCTTTGAGAACAAGCTCATTTCATAGGCTCCATGTCAGACAAACAATACATATTGGGAAAGTATGAGATGGAGAAGAAACAAAACAAGGAATTATACAAGACATTACAAAAGTATATAACTAGAGAAGTTCCAATACATGTGGCATTGTACAGTGTATGCCAAGGTGCATATTTGATTAAAACCTGGAATTCAAAGGGTCATATTGGGGCTTATGAAACGACCCTTTACAGGAACATGAGAACAGACTCAGCCTAACATCTAATAATCAACAAGGTAAGGGATGGCATCAGCCCAGGGGCCTCGTCAGAGGTGAGAAGGTATGGGACAAAGCATTTTAAAGTGAGCAAGGGAACGCAGGAGATATAACGGGGGAGGGGAATAGGGGGAACACCATAGAGGGGTAAGGGGAAAGAGTGGACGGGATCAAGAGGAAATGTGAAGAATGATTAGCAGCTTAGAACAATTATTTACATGCTGAGACAAGTTATGCATATGAGGAATGGTTGGTGGCCCTGAAGAAGTACTCACTAGAGACCAAGCGAAAAAGAAGGGACATGATCCAAGTTTCTGAGGGGTATAAACTGAGTGAATAATGAAGACCTGTTTATATAAAATAGGGACACAGTCACAAGAGGGCACGACTGGAGGCTGGCAGGGGGTAAATTCAGAAGGGATATCACGAAGTTCTACTTCACTGAGAGAGTGGTGGAAACATCGAACAGACTGCCAGCAAAAGCAGTGGGGGCAGGTCCTATAAACAGGTTCAAGCGTGCCCAGGAACGTGCAAGAGGCCTCACTCAGACGGGGAGTACGGGGGGAGGACAACCTACCCAGGACACTAGGTCAGGGGCACACCTGTTCCAATCAAGACTTTTAGGAATTATCCGATCATGACTGTAGCTGAATTTGCACTTGTCTCTCATTCTTTACAGTCAAGATCAGGTTTCTGTTTGCACTCATCCTGCAATAAAATGCACTTGTCCTGGACAGGGGCAATAGTATTTGCACTCTCTTGGTCATGAGGGTGAGGTAGCATAATATGGGCAGACTTGATGGACCATCTGTATCTTTCTGCTTGATATAGTCTACTCTCCTTTATAAGTACATTAGACCAGGGGGATGCGAGAACAATTAGACAGGGGACACACATTGGCATTACTCAAAATATGCAATTTATCTCCACATTTGATGGGGGCTAGACTATAAAACACGGCAGACTAGGTGGGCCATCAGGTCTTTATCTGCTGACAGATTCTATTTTTCTGAAACAAGAGTGGCAAAGTCACGAGTGAGTTATGAAACTCTTGTCCCCTCACAAGTGGAGATAAATTGAGTATTTTGAGTCAAGCTATTATTTGTTTTCTACGTCAGTTTAACAGTTACAACTTTTTTTAATCACCTATTTGTGAAGATTTTGTTTTTCTGTGATTCGACCTGATGGCTTTAGTGCTGCATAGGCCTATTACGTCGTCAGCAGCACTGTGATAGCTGCTCTCTGACTAGTTTTATTTTGTGCAAAGGTAAAGGAAAGTAACTGTGAAATACCTAACCCAGGGTATTAAACAGCCAGTATAGCATAGCAAAATGCTATGCAAAACAGGAGGTAGTGCTAACCACTTCCAGAAATGCAAAGCAGTAGACTGCTAACCATTTTTAAGTAAGTTCATGGCACGATAGACAAAATGAATAAAAACAATATATATGTTTTAAAATTTTGCTGACCATTCTGTGCTAACTGCTATGCATTTTCCAGCGGATTAGCACTTTCACGCTAAGAATTGCAAATTTTTTCGGCTCATTTAATACCCTGCTAACCTCTAGATAAATGTTTATCTGAAGGTTAGACAGTGTGATAAACAAATATATAAAATGGGTGAGGAAATTCCTGCATCCTGATTGGCTTTGGTTCTAGGCACGGCATCAAGACAGCACTACCAATGGCTACAAATCCCTGTCAACCTGGACCTAGCACATTCCGTATCTACAGTATGTGCCAATACAACTTTCCATTTTCAAATGATAGTCATTCCCCCACACACACTTGGTAGCACCAGATCACTCAGATAAAATCGCAATATACACACTAGCATGATGCGGACCCCCAACGGATGCCTGGTCTTTTATTTTTTAAATTTATAAAACTCTCAGACTATTCTTCAGTTTACAATTAGCTGTGCTTGTCAGTCTCCAATCCTTCTCACTCAGTGTGTCGTCCTCCCCAGATGTCAGCTCTAACTGCCTGCTTTGTGCTCACCATGTAGTTCTCTCACTGGCCATTTAATTGCGCCAAATTTAAACAGCAAGTATGCAGTATAATATTTTGAGTTTCAGGTATGAAAATAAAAACCATCTATCACACAAATGCCATTTCTCTTTTAAAATGATTACTGTCAGTGGTCCAGTTAAGGGGCGTACCGGCATACTTTACGCCTGTTTTCTCAATCTATACACCCAATGCAGACTCCTGGATCGTCCCGTTGTGACCTGTCCATCTCTCCTGGCAAACTCACCAAACCGTGAGCTTGCCCTCCACGTCTGCACAGAACGAGTCAGTCTGTCAAGTGAGTGTACGCTCGCTTTGGTGCTCGTTTCTGCCTGGCCCCTCAGTGACTAGTGCGCAGCTGCAGAATGTCTTGTATGTGCATGGACCGTCTGAGTGGGCAGAAGATGAGGAATCTCACAGGAGCTGAGCTTTGCTCGTGATGTGTTGGAAAATGGATTTTTGTTTAGGTTTAAAAAAAAAAAAAAAAAACGCAACTGCCAATAATCATCACGGCAAATCAGCGATCATGTCTGGCCTTGAGGAGTTGTCGTCCAGGAATGAGGAGGTGGGGGGCTTTGAGGAGGAGCAGCCTGGGGTATCGGGCGTTGCAGTTCATGCCAAGAGGCAGAAGCGTTCTTGCACCACCTTTCAGTGGGAGTAGTCTTAAGTGTGACCGTGCATGCAGCGGAAGCACCACAGGAGGGCGCCAGCATCCTGGCCGACATCCCTCACAGCGACACCATATACACGCCACAAATGGTCCTGACGCCCCAGACACAGACGGCCGAAACACTGCCGTAGCCACCACAACAGGAACCTGACGGACACCTGAACATCCACAGAATGCCGCAGCACAAGGCACCAGCGGTACCCGTATGAACACGGGCGTGTGAGAACCCCCAGTCATGGACGACTCTACGAGCTGCAGCACTACACGACAGAAGGTGGGCAGGGTACGCCGGAAGGCACAGAATTAGCGACTGGGCCAGCGACACACAGATGCAGGAAAACAGACACAGGGGATGGCCCCAATGCAGCAGGGCAACGGAGAGGCACCACGGAAGGCAACAGAGGCCACAAGACTGGTGGGGGGTGTGCGGACCACCTGGAGGACACTGCCCCCATGAAGATGCAGAACAGGGCACAGAAGGTGACCGCAAGAGGTGGCACAGGCAAGGCTTCAGTACCCCACCACGCACCCCGGGACTCACACCTGAAGGCTGATGTTCAGTGCCAGCCCCATCAGGTAGTCCCTGTGGCTACAGGTGCTGTAGTGAGCAACCAGGTCCGTGATCCTCTGGGCACTCTCCTGCCACCGCCGACGGGTACGCCCCACGACCTGGCCCAACAATGTCTGCTGCAGCTTGACCTTCATTAGCTGCTGTTCCCCATGCAGGACATCCAGGAACCACCACATGGAGGGGTGTGCTGCATCCAACAGGGAATTAAATGCCCTCTGCCAGCCCTCAATGGCATTGTTGATCTGTGGCATCCCCTCCAGGACAGCAGCATGGTAGTTCCACACAGGGATGGGGAACAGCGGTTTGTGGCAGTGCCCACTGCGGACTGGTCTGCCAGCCAGGTGTCCTCGAAATAGTCGAGGATGGGGGCCAGTTCCTTCTCATGCTCCCTGAAGTACTCCCAGCCGCGGAGTTCCTCATAGGTGGTGCAGATGTCACCCTGGGGCACAAAGGCAAGGGCAGGCAGCATCCGGAAATGCATGGCGTGCACACTGTCCCTGCAGTACTTGTGCGCCAGCATCCCAGTTTACTGGATTTGTCGCCACACGCACTGGCACAGGTGGAAAAAGCATCCGTGCACCTCCGTTTGGGGCAGCACTGACCAGACAGCCCTGTGTGCTGCAAGCTCAAAGTCCAGGAGCATGTGGCGGGGGCAGTCTATGGGGCACAGCTTGGACACCTTTTGGAACATCGCCATGTATGCAGCCACAGTCCTCTTGGACATGAGAACATACACAGCGGGCAACACAGTGGCCCCGTCCTCCCCATGTAGTGTGTACAGCTGGGTGAACAGCGTGGGGCAGCACTTGAATGTGCCATCTCCTAGCCAGGCTGGACTGTGGGCCATGAACTCAAGGTTCCTACTGGTGCTGAAGAGCAGGAACCTGTACTCTGTGCTGTCCCCCTTCCCCTGCCCAGAATCATGAAGCAGAAATGGCTCACCTCTGTGGGTCCTGCGGTACTCCTCAGGGATGGTTACATCGGCAAGTGTTCGCGGATCCATGGGTGCCCTCCTGATGCTTCTCCTGACACGCTGTGCTGATCTCTTCAGGAGGAGTACCGACGGTATGCTCCCTCCCATGGCCTCACTGACCCCCGAGCAGCATGCCACGATGATTTGCTGGCTGCTCTCAATGATGTCCCTTGCCCTCTGCCGTACTGCTGCACGGACCCTGCAGACACATACAGCTGTGGTGCCCGGAACATGGTTGTGTGTGCCCATCAGTGTTGGTGGGACCCCAGCCACGGTTACTGTCTGGCCCCCGCGTCCGCTGGCTGCATACTCGTAGCACTTCCAATATGTGCGCTCGCCATAGGTCCTCTCCCACTGGTAGGCATGTCCCTCTGCCACCAGCAGCCTGTGGCCCTTTGTGCTGTCAACGTACTCTGCTTCCACTTCCTCGGCGGGTTTCTGTGACCAGCGGGTAAGGTGTTTCTCTTTGTAGCCGCCGGCACACCTGCTGACGCTGTGGGGGGGGGGCGTGCTGGGCACTGTGGAGGTGCGCTGTAGCTGCAGTCGGGATTGCAGGCTGCTTTGTAGCTGTTTCGCTATGGGAGTGTCAGGATTACACCATGCTTCACATGCAGCCAGTCAGAGGGAACCCTGCAACTCCAAGCCTGGTGTTCAGTAAGGCCCGATCAGGCAGCTCGCTGTTTAGTTCTAAGTAACAACCCCTGGTGTTCTGTTATTTGCCCAGCTCCCACAACTTCAGAGGAGGCCTCGTACCTCCTCCTACTCCGTCCGCCAAAGCAATCCCCAAGGCATCCCATCCCCAGTTTCATTTATGCACATAGGGCCAGGGGTGTTACATTTTTCCCCCGTTTTTCTTCCATCCCACGGGGATGCCTGCGCGTAGGACATACATCCGGGCTGACGACGTGCTGATGCACACCGACTGCCATGCGCTTAACAGTGTCCCCCCTCCCCAACTCCAGTAGAGCCGCCAGTGCCCAAAAGCCCATGCTTCCACCGGCTTCAGGGGCGTCGGGTGCTAGAAGCACCCCTGGTATCACCTGCAGGATGCTCAATCCTCCCTCACCCCACCGACCCCCAGCAACCGGGTCTGGTCCTGAACCCGGTCGCCGGCGTAGCACTACGTGTGGTGTCCAGCGCCTCAACCCTCAGTGCCACTGGGCCGGCTAACCCCTGGTGTTTTGGGCACTAAGCTTTTATGGCTAGAAGACAAAACAGTCTAACTGCACACAGTGTCAGTGTCTAGTAGCCATTATCAGCTGCATTTGAGTCGGACTACTTGAGGCGCTTGTGGAATCAAACCTACATCTGTTGGAGTGGGTGGGGTGAGGAGGTTAAGTGACTTGCTCACAATCACACAAATGGAGCTTGTGGGAATCAAACCTAGGTCTGCATTGCTGGAGTGAGTGGGGTGAGAAGGTTAAGTGACTTGCTCAGACTGAGTTGCACAGTATTATTGCAAGTGGAACTTGTGGGACTCAAACCTAGAGCTGCTGGAGACAGTGAGTGGGGTGAGAAGGTTAAGTGACTTGCTCAAAGTCACACAGTAGTATTTCAAGTGAAGGTTGTGAGAATCAAACCTAGGTCTGCATTGCTGGAGTGAGTGAGGTGAGGAGGTTAAGTGACTTGCTCACAGTCACACAGTATTGCAAGTGGAGCTTGTGAGAATCAAACCTAGATCTGCTGGAATGAGTGGATTAATTCTTTGGTACCCACCAGGTATGACCCATGTGTGAGTGTGTATTAGTGGTCTGTGTTGTGTTGTTGGTAAACAGTCACCACCCCCCAACCCCATGTAAGCTGCCTGGCTGTTAAGCTGAAAATAAAAGCAAATCATAATCATCTTACTCTGTAGTGTGTCATCTCTGTTTGTATTATTTCATAATTTAAATAACAAATGTATTGTTCATCACAGGCTATGATGAACAATACAGTGTCTTTTCAGTCTTTGAAACAGCATGAGCCATTGAGCTGTTCATGTTAAGCACTGTATCAAGTCGTCTAGAGAATCAGCTTTGGCTGTTTCCATGAGACTGAACAGTATGATGTCAGAAGGTTAACTCATGAGCCGAACAGAACGTTTGTTCAGGTCGGTAGTGGTTACGCGTCATCAGCAAGGCAAGTTAAACGTACATGGATTTGGAAACTGTTATTCATAAGCAGTTTAGGTTGAGAGGAGAAGGAAAGTACAAACTCCTTCCTTTCATTCATTCAATCTACAGAACTACACTGAAAAAAAAAAAAAACAAAACACAGTAAAAGTATGTAAGGACCGCAGCTAGGGAATAGCAGTGCCTCTGTCCAAAAATCAGAAATTAGCAGCAGAGAGACCGGCACCTACTAAAGGCTCCATATAGTTACATGGCTCCACACTGCAAACTAACACTGTGGACTCAAATAAAGCATCCATGAATGGCGGCTGTAAAAACCAGAAGCTGAGAAAGTGATGGATATACTTTTTTTTTTTTTTTTTTAAGTAGCTGCAAAGATTCCGGCACCTACTGAAAACTCCATGTAGTTACGTGGCTCATTACAAAACAACACTGTTAACTGAAATAAAGCAATTGTGCCAAATATCTTTATTCTTCAATAGTGCTATTACAGTCCATACATGGTTGAAAACAAAGAACCTCTGTGCGCAAACACTGAGGCAAGGGTTACCCCAAAGGGCATTTGGCTGGGAAGCCAAGTTTCAAGAAAATACAAAATCACAAATGCCCACACAATGCAAAGCATCATGGGCTGCATATGCAAATCACCACAGAATGTTATGCTGGTTCAACTTTAAGCAGAATTGCATGGTGCTGAAAGGCCTCTCACGCAGTTTGCAAAGGGTGCTAACAGATGACATAGACACGTGTTTCATACATGGTTGGGCACTTACAATCAAGCACAAAGTCCATTTTTCCAGATTAAACGTCCATGTGATTTCAAGGAGTCCATATGAAAGAAACGCCGGCTGCCACTCAGGCTTGAATCCCGCCCCTGGACAGATTGTCCTGGGGCAGGTTTGATCCTGAACGCCAGCCGGCATTTGTTTCATGTGGACTCTTTGAAATTACATGGACTTTTAATCTGGAGAAGTGAACTTTGTACTTGATTTTAGGTGTTCAACCATGTATGGACTCTAATAGCACTGTTGAAGAAGATATTTGGCACGAATGCTTTATTTCAGTCCACGGTGTTGATTTGTAATGTGGAGCCATGTAACTATATGGAGCCTTCAGTAGGTGCCGGTCTCTTTGCTGCTAATAAAAAAAAAGTCACAAATCCATACAGACAACTGCCTCTGTGGTGAATAAATGTACTTCCAATGCTTTGTCAGCTCCTGTTTTTTTTTTTTTTACAGCAACCATTCATAGGCACACTCCATATGTTCAGAGTTGGCATGTTGTATTCAAATAACCCCTAGTTACATCACTTCTGATTTGCGGATAGGCTCTGCATCTCCGGGGGTGTGCAGACTTCGGCTGAACTCAGCGGTGAAACAAACAAAAACAAAACAAAAAAAACAAAAAAAAAAAAACTAAAACAAATGTTAACCAAATTATCATGACCACATTTCAAGGCACAGTTTAAAAATGAATTACATTCATTTTGCTTTTCAATCACACAGGTCTACAATACAGATCTGCTGTTTAAAAAGAAAAACCTCATATAATGTAATCGAGTGACACCCGGTTGTCACATTCTTTCCAGTAGACCACCGCCCGACCACTTCTGAAACTGGAAGTAAAAGCATGTGCCTGTTACAACCTTAGTAACTTCCCCCCTTAAGCATGCTATGTTTCTTCATGATAACTGCATTATTAAAAAACACTGACATGTAAATGCTGTACTGCCAACTTAGCCACCATGACCCTGTGCCCAATCCACATAATACTCCCTTGCTCACTGTCCTTCTCCCACAACCTGCCCACTCGCTCAGACCACTGATGCAAACAGTGATCACCCGCAGCACATCTCCATCTGCGGGAATGCACCTCATCCAAATATCAGTGTTCTCATGACTGGTGCAGAACTCGGCTGCCACTCCACGCACAGCTCCCGTAATCATTCCCTAGATAAACAAAAGTGCTGTAAACTGCCAAAATAAATCCTACTGACCCTTAAAAATAAAAAAAGATACAAAAGTGGGGTTTATATAAAGAGTTTAAGTGTAGGGTATAGAGAGACACACACACACACACACACACTACACCAAACAGGTGTAGGAACTATTTCACACACTTTTTACAGTAGTTTACTAAAATTTTCATGCACTTCTAAATTGTTTTCGCCTATTTATTACTACGTATTCAAATACTTATTTTATATAAGCAATAAAGCACTCCTGGGGCGTTGGTTGTACTAGGTTTACTCCACGATCCATGAAGGCATTTAGCTTTACCTCATGCCTTTTACTACTCTGACTGTGGGGTAAACCTAGTAAAGGAAAAACTGAGGGCGAGTGCATGCGGATGCCCTTCAGTTACTCGTACTATAAAAGGTGAGCCAAATGTGAGCACGCTGCCTTCCCTAATACAGCAGGGGGGCCATACTTCACAGCTGGAATCAGCTTGGTGGGAGTGATTTTACTTCACGATGAAAATGCAAAAGAAGTCAGAGGCATTTGATGCTCATTGCATGCATATAATCGGAAACTTAAAAAGTCCACATTTCCTGTACAGGCACCAGACTTTGATTCTAAAAAATATATGAACACAAGATATGACTTTAAAAAGCAAAGGCTTCTGGTTTTTTTTCAAAGTTTTTTTTTTTGTTTTCACTTTGTAAATATAGCACACATTGTGGATGTATAAGGTTTTTCCTGATAACAAAATTAAACAATTAGCTTGACTACATGCTAAATATGAAGCTCTTGTAAGAATGGATACCGTTGCTGCAGGAGAAAAAGTACTCTACAAAACAAGTTTAAAATAGAGAGATCTGACAAAAAATATTTTTTAAAGGTACACCCTAACCATGCTGACATTACTATTTATTCATTTATTTACTCATTTTGAAAAGACATAATGTTGCAAATCTATTTAAAACAAAACAGGTAGCCACAGAAGGAATGTGTAGTTGTTTTTCACATTTATATCACTAAGTGACATTTGGAAAAAAAAAAATCCCACCTTTATTACCCAATTTATTTACAAAACTCGTAACAGAAGCTATACCGATCTTATATTTCTTAGATATATACCAGTATAACCCTGATGGTGGAGGTCAGCTCCAAAACGTTGGTGATCTTGGCATGAACTACACTGGTTTTATTTACAAACAAGGGTGAATTAACTTTTTAGATCTAATGGCGAATGGGCAGGGTTCGACAAATCCCATAGCCAGATGTCCCGGGCTACCAGTTCTCACCCAGGGACAAGCACTTTTAGCGAAGCCACTAGTCTGTGGGCTAGTCCTTTTCCTGTGCAGTACCAGCTTCCCCCTGTAGGGCGCTCACTGCTCTGGCCGTTCCTGTTATCTAACCCACTGCAGTGGTGCTCACATGATCAGTGGGCTTAGAGCTAGCAAACACCAGGCGGGAACAAGTGGCGGCCACGAGGATACAGAGGAGGATCAAGTCACCAGACTGGCAGGTGTGGCACTAAATCAGTGATCGGGCTCCTTTCGGTAAGTCCCATTGGCCTTGGTGGTGATTTGGCTGGTGAGGCAGATTGGAGACGTGCTCAATCACTTCTTGTAATTCCGTAAGGAGAAAGAGTTGTACACTCCTGCAGTGATTGTGTTTTTCGGTGTTTGTCATCGGTGGCTGGAGTGTTGAATTTTAGTCCCAATAGACAGAGACCACTGGCTGTCATGATTTCTTTGTTTTCTGTGTGGAGCATATGAAAAAATATATTTTTTGAATTGAACAGCAGTAAAAAATTTGAATGTGGAGTAAGGAATGAGAACTAAAGAGGTAGTGTGTGAGTGTACAGCCCCGGCGGGGGAGGAGAAGGCCGGGAGCTGTGGCGTGGAGACAGTGGTTTGATTCATTGATGTAAATGCCTTCAGCCTTACCAGACTAAATCATCTTCATGCCAAATGGAGCCCACACACACACACACACACAAAAACAGTGACAAATATGGAGGGGGAAGGGTAAATTTTCATGAGAGAACGACTGCTTTTTGTGTTCCCTAACGGAATAGGCATAAGCCAATATTTTTACAAATAACCTGAGATTTAATGAATAAAAACCTACCTAAAAAATAAATGCATGCTAAAAAGGCCTAACTGGAGGTAGTGAAACAAGAGAGAGACTTTGGGGGCTTAGCTTTGTGACTGCTCTTCTGACTGCAGTACACATTTGATTAAAAAAGAACAGCATAGTAAGGAGAGGAGATGGACCAGGGAGCACTGAGAATGAGCAAGCAGCAGTAAACGCTATAGAGGCAAAGCAGAGAGCAACAGTTGGACTTTTTGTTGCCTAAAAATAAAAGGCACTGGGCAGAAGACAAGTGTAACTGAGTGAAAGACAATCACAGAAGCAAAGGCAGCAGCAAAGGAGGAAGAGAGCAAGGGGCCTACGAGGCTTTGTGTCATTGCCCATAAGTAAAGGGCAAGTCTAACTGCTAGTGCCAAAGGAAAATAAATAAAAGGCACTGGACTACCACTCGAAACACAGGGATTACCATTTTTGGCAAGGCCAGTTGTCCTGGACTAGCATGCCATTTAGAAATGGGTGGATTCTTGAGGCATTTATTTTCAATCAGTATAGTCAGGTGTGAAATTCTATATTTTAGGTGCCCCAGGGCAGGCACTTTTCTTCAGGACAGCTAAAACTGTTTAGTGCCTGCCCCTTTGGGCACCTAAAGTATTTCAGCAGAGTTCCGTTTTTTTTTTGGTTTGTTTTTCCCAGAACTTGCCGTCTTTTTTTTTAAAGTACTCTCACTTTCCTTGGTGGCAGGGGAGCCAGCACAGTAGCACAGACGCAGAGCTGACATCTGCAGAGCTGATCACGAGTTTGCTCATCTGGATGTCAGATGACTGCTTGTCAGGAACACATATGGAGGGAACAAGTTGGAGGAGTACATTTAGAGCAGGCTGATGTGAGCCTCCCCCCATTACAATTGACTGGCACACAGATCAGCCAATCAAGTCTTCATGTGTCCCTCAGTCACTGTTGGAGGTGGGGTACAGCAGCATATGCACCAGTAGGTGCGCTTATGTGGAGTGTTCGCCCGGCCCCTCCAGACAGCGTGATGCGAGGACTGCGCATAGCGCGCCATTCCTTAGATTGCATTTGTGGAGACAGGCTGCCTGCCAACCTGAACGATCACGATCAGCAAAATAAATAATCAAAAGCTCTCTTAAGAGCTAAATTTCTCTTTAACCACTCTCCCAGAAAAACGGGACTGCAAAGGAGGGGGTCAGGGGATTATAACTTGTAAATTGGAGCAGCTGGGGAGGAGAGGGTGTGTCTGTGGAGACTAACGTGGGTCTCTGACTCTCTCCAGTCAGGACTGAAGGAAATCTGCAGAACAGAAAGGAAATCTGTGTTTGGGGGGATTAAACTGCAGAAAGAAGGGAATGAAAGGAATATTAAATTAGGGAGAGGTACAAAGGAGAGGAGACAATTCAGCAGGATAAAAGTGTACTGTAATTTGTGAGAGAAAGCAAACCAAGCAGTAAACAGAAAATAAAAGCAAAGCAAACAAATCTATAATCTCTCTAAATTAATCAGTCTGCTCAACTGCTCTGCAATTTTTGATAAAAACCAGTGGCAGCAGCTTGTGGTGAAGCACTGCAGAGACTACACTTAAACTCAGACTAGTCTAAATGCACATGCAGTATATAACCAGCAAAGTAATTAAAAAGTAATCTGTACTGGGCTGGCCTTTGGATTTGTTATAGAGACAGTACAGACAGTCAGACTAGTACTGCCTGCAGGCTGTGAAATAAAGGAGCTCAGTGCTGCTCAGTCAGCTCACTCAGTCTACAAAGAAAGCTGAATTCATTTACAAGCTTCTCTGCAGTAACTGAAATGTAAGTCTACTGTTCCATATTTTCTACTAGTTAGCTACTGTGTGTGTGTGGAGGGACTAACTAAAATCTGGACTAAATACAGAAACAACCAGGATCAGTTTGTTATAAAAAATAAAATTGCTGAGTGTGGACTAAACTAAATGTAAATCCAGGGACCAGTTATAAAAACAATCTATTAAAGCTCTTTAGCTACTGTGTGGACTGAGAAAATCTAATTAAAAGTAATTGTTTATTAAAGTTCTAAAAGCTTTTGAACTTGGAACACCTAAAACTTAGGGGGAACCTACTATTACTCTACTAGCTAATAAAGCTACTTTATTTGGAGTTGACTATCTCAAGTCTAAATACTATTATTAAAAAAAAAAAATCTTTCGTTGTGGTCTGGACTGTCTAAAATATCTAGCTTTTTACAGGCTACATTATGTCGACTATCTAAGATCTGAATACTGCTATAAAAACGTAGCTTTTTAACAGGCTACACTGTCTGTGGACGATCTAAAATCTGTATACTGTTATAAAAATCTGTTAAGCGTTTCACAGGCTCTACACTGTGGTTTTTGGACTATCTAAAATCTGAATACTGTTATAAAAAATCTCTAGCTTTTTACAGGCTACACTGTGGACAATCTAAAATCTGAATACCTGTTATAACAAATAATCAGACAGCACACATGTTTTCTTGTTAAGTTTATTATAACAAAAAAGACAAGGCACAAGTTTTTCCTTGTTGCATTTATTAATACTGAGTAACACAAATAACAAATTCTTAAAATCAGTATTCACAAGTTCAACTCCGAACAGCCAGGCAGACACCATGAGTCTTTTTAAATCTGGATTTAAGAGAAAGCGATTTGATGAGACAGCGGGAGCGGACTCGGACTCCCAAACACCAAGTACTGGTACTACTACAGGCACAGCTATAACCCCACCATCTCTTTGCCCACACAGTGAAACTGTTATGACCACTGAAGTTTCCTCAAGTGCTACTGCTTGTACTGAAAGCCAAGTTAAGGCCATGAAAGTTAGAAAATTTCAGGAATCCTGGAAAAAGGGCAGGAAGTGGTTTACGTATGACACAGATAACTGTGCCATGTTCTGTACATGGTGTCAGAGTTATGATAAAAGCCAAAGCAAAAATAATTTCAGAACTGGATGCAGTACTTTTAGAGTACACATTATCTCAGCTCGTGAAGTGTCCATAGCACACAAAAATGCTGAGATGGCATACATTGCAAATAAAACAAAAGTTGGAGAAAGACCAATAGAGAAATCCATACAATTTATGGAACAAAAAGAAATGGATCAAATTTGTAAATTGTTCTGTATTGCATATTACGTTGCTAGGACCGAAAGGCCTTTCAGGAATTTTCCTGGATTGATAGATTTACAAAGAAGAAATCATGGATGGTGATGATACTATGAGTCACAGTTACAGTAGTGACAAGCAGTGCCGTGTCTTCATTCACTGTATTGCCCAAGATAGTCAAAGCACTACTGCTAGTCTAATACAAGACAATGACTTCTTTTCTTGTTGATTCCTGCACAAATAAAAGTGTGACTGAGGAGGAGGGCATTTATGTACGTGTTTTTGAAAATGGCCTAACTGTAACAAGATTTCTTGCACTGAAACCAGTCAGTGTTCCTAATTCAGAAAGCATTTTAAATACTGTGATTAATCTTTTAGAGGGTGAGGTGGTTTAAGGGATGGTAGTTGGAAACATAAGCTGATAAGTGCGTCATCTGATGGTGCTGCTGTAATGTTGGGGAGCACTTCCGGTGTCTTCAGTCGAATAAAACAAAATTTCCAGTGCCCACACCTCATTGACATACACTGCTGTGCACATCGTTTAGAGCTTGCTGTAAAGGATTCGTTCAGAGACTGTCCCTTTTACAAGTCATTAGAACAACTTCTGCTGAACATTTACTCGTTTTACCACAGGTCACAAAAAGTTGGAAAGGCCTATAGGAAGCAGGATCCTTTTAATATTAATGTGGTCAAACCAGTTAACACTGGTGGCACTAGGTGACTTGCACACAGAGAACGGGCCATTTCTGCCCTTGAAAGGAACTGGGCTGCATTAGTGCCTTACCTCTAACATGTGTCACTGACAAACAAGCAGGATCGTGGCCAAAAAGCACTAGGAATACTTAAAGTGCTTAAGACTTTAAAATGTGTTATATACATGAACTTTCTGAAAGTGTTTTTTGGTTACTTATCTGCTCTTTGTCTGTGCTTTCAGCAAGAGAATGCCACTGTTGAAAAAGTTCACAGCAGAGTAGAAAACACAATTCAAAAACGAAATGGTCTCTCGAATCAAGAAACTCTTCACCACATAACACTTGCATCTGTAAATGAGAACCTAGCTCAGTACAACAGTGTTGACTTAACTAATGAAACTAGCAGGCACAGATCAGGTTCTCCTTCAGACATTGTAGAAGCCACAATTTCAGAGATCAAAAAAATTCTTCAGAAAACGTCACAGCACATTGAATCTCACTTTCAGTCCTTCACGACCAATAAAGTGTTACTAGCTGCAAGAGCTTTAAATTTTCAGTCCTGGCCAACATCCACAGAGGTACTTCAAACATATGGAGATCAAGCAATTCAAACAATTGTTGATCACTATAAAGTGGTCCTAGAATCTCGTGGAGTTGATGTTACTTTGGTACTGCTGGAGAGGCTAGACTTAAAAAAGCATGTACTCCACTTGCTGTCTGTTGAAAGTTGTAAGTCTCTGAAATTGTGGCAGAAAGTGATTCTTGCGGATGTGCAGGATCAACAATTTAGAAATGTGCTGGCCATTGTCAGAATCATTCTCCTGATTCCTGTGCACACTGCTGCTGCAGAACGAGGCTTCCCTCTGATGGGAAGAATAAAAAATGACTGGAGGGTTAGATTACGCCCAGACACCCTACACAGCCTACTGTCTATGTCTCTGAATGGACTCCAGCTTAGTGACTATAACCCTGAAGGTGCCATATCACTGTGGTGGAAAAATGGCAAAAGAAGGCCCACTACCAAAGCTTATGGCTCCAGAACACTGTCACTGCATGCTGCTTCTGCCAGCCCTAGTGGTGGTGATGAAAACGAAAGTGCTTGGTCCAGTGAAGATGACATCTAAAATTATGTAAACTAAGGGGCGGCATGTAAATAGTTTGTTGGGCATGTACATTTTCTTCTTACATGCCCAAGTGGGCATGTACTTTTTTTCACGAATTTCATACCCTGAGTATAGTACAACCAATGCACTGTCACGCCTTACTGCTTAATTATCAGGGAAACGTTATCACTATTGTCATTACCCATGTTGGCATGACAACATAAGTCCTAAGAACAAGAGGTTATTCACTGAGTGATGTTCCTGAAGGGAAAGGATTCCAAGGTTGGGGTGGGAGAAGACTTCTTGTTCTGGCCAAATGAAGGGCCTTCTGGGACAAGACACGTCTTTATGCTTGGGATGAACTGTGCCTGTGCCAAAAAGACGTGGGGGTACTGGCCAAGAGGAGAAGTACGACAGTGGGCAGACTCTAGACTCCTTAATGTAACCGCAAGATTCAAATTTATTATCAAATATGCCTCAAATTTATTAATCAAACAAATATGCCACCATGTCTCTGAACTACGTCAATATTTCATGGCCCTGGGGCCACTTAAAACTTAGGGTCTGTGGGGGTCATTTTCAAAGGTTTATCAAAGCATCCCTTCCTTAACAGGGGCTTGTTTTCTTATAGCGTTTTTGCTTCAGTATAGCTTTCCTGGGAACTCCAGGCTTTAAACTGTTTCAATTTTTACTCATTACTGAGTTTCATTTGGTTATTTGTAAAATAAATTCTAGGAGCTCTCTGCTACCTCACCCGAGTAAATTTGATAAACCTTTGCAGAAGGCCACCACAGGCCCTGAGTAAGTGGTCTCAGGACCATGAAATACTAGTGTGTTTCAGAGACAGGTTGGTGTATTTATGTTTGATTAATAAATCTGAATCTTGCTATTACATTAAAAAGTCGGCAGTCTGTCTACCATCATACACATTTCTCAATTAAATTTAGCCTCAGTGGTGCTGGCAACTGGGTTCTCACCTCCACCCAACATAGTACAGGAGAATGGGTAGGGCAGTCATAGGATATTTAAAGTACAGGACCTGGGGCTGGTGCAGGGGAACACCAAGAGAAGGACAGCAGAGCAGCGGAGAACACACAGAGAAGACCCCAGGGGTAGGGTGGGGTAAGGATGCATACAGGGCTAACTACTGTCGCAGATGGTCAGATGTTTCCTGAAATTTCTGAGATATATCTACAGATAAGCTTGCTTATGCTACAGTGCCTGCAACAATTTGCCCATTTTCTCTAAAAGTCCTGCTGGTCAAGTGTATCCTCAACTTCCCACCCTTGGCCATATACTTTAGCAATATTGGTCCCCTCTCTCTTCTAGTGATTGCTGGGGATAATGAACCCAGCCCTGGACTCCTATAATCTACCGTCTGAATACCAATATGCATGCCTGCAACGCACATATGAATATCAGGAGCCTTATCACAAATCATGCTGACCTCATAGCATAGGTCAACCACTTCAATCCTGATGTACTTAGGCTCACAGTAAGGTTACCACCTACTCGGTTTTTGACCGAATGATTCGGTTTTCTAGGTCCAGATTCGGTCCTCCTGTTTTCACCATTGCAAATTCAGTTTTTATGGTGGGTCAAACAGCACCTGTTAGATTCCCCACTAACTGTTTCATTTTCTTCTCATCTGACTGTAAGCAAGTGTCTGACACTTAAGTGTGCTTGCTTGCTTGCAGTGCACGCTAATCAGGAAGTGCCTTCAACTGCAGGGCACTTAAAGAGCCAAATGTGTCCCTGTCTGCCAGTTGTCACCTCTAACTTCACACCAGCAAATTGGAAGATTATTCACAGGAACGGTAAACAATACCACCTTAATTAACACCTTCATTTTTTTGAAACCAGACAGGCACCACATTAGGGTAGCTTTCTGTCCCAGTATGGACTGTACAATGTGTTTCAGAAACTTTACCTGCTAATCCAATTTAATTCAGAGATAGTACTTTTTCAGTCATTTTGAATGCTCACATGCTTGTAAAACAGATTCTGTTAAATCCTTCACCATTTTACTTGCATGGTCAGATTACAAACAAAGTCTGATGTCATGCAGACCATTGTTTGTATACCAGTCAGTCTGAGAGGTGTAAAGTATGGCAATTAAGACCATTTGCAGCAAATCAAACTAATTCTTTCCAGGCTGCACTGTGAGTATAGTCTTTGACTGCTGTGATAAGGAATACTTTTATACCCTTAAATGTTCACCATTTTTTCTTTTAGGGTCTGTCGTATATTTTAATGTTTGTTACCCCTTTTGTTGTTAAATTAATATCTAATATTTTATTTCATTTCTAGCAATACTATGTCTCTCTCTCCTCAGTAGTTACTGTCGTCAATTTTCATACTACTTGGATACTCCAGAAAAACCAATCCAGGCCTTTCAGATGAACAGCACAGAATAATGTGGCTAATGTCATGGTAAACTACAGAAATGAGAAAAGGAAGAGAGAGAGAGCAGTAGCTGATGAGATGACAGGAACATAATCTAGAGTTGATGGCACTGCAAATTTAGGCAATTTATCAAACATTTTTATTTTTTTTACCAGAAGAGACACACTAAGCTAAAGCTGGTTTACAGGTGCAACCTGAGAGCACAAGGACATTAAGTGATTTGTGTAGGGTCACAAAGTATGCAAGTTTGGGCTGCAGGATTCAAACCCTGGTCCCCAGAATTGCAGCTCAGAGCTTTACACCACTGCACTATACTGCCTCCATGCTACATATCACATATCATGCTATCTGCTATGTATGACTGACATGGAAAACAAAATAGGGTATTTAACAGCATAGAATAGTTCCTACCACTTTTTAAAACTTCTCTGACATTACAAATAACTTTAGAGCAGAAGCAATGGGACAGACAGTAGCACATCTTAAAATGGCAGATGATATTTGTAATTACATCTCGTCCACCATTACTGGTGTAGTTTATTTGTTTATTGAAAGAGTTTTACCAGAAAAGGCCACCTGATCCAAACTAGACAGTTGTCAGAGGTGTCCTTGTAGTCACTCGATTTGTCAGCTAAGCTGTGCACACATGATGAAAGGTCTCCTGAATCCCCTCTCTAACGCCACCAAATGTTAACACACACTGAAATTTAAAATATTTAAATCTAAATCAAATAAACCAAAAATAATAATCATGATGTAATTTAAAAGTTGCACACAATGTTATATCAGCAGCAATTCTGAATAAATCAAGTGAATCAGAGTCCAAGCGATGCCCTCATTAGTCATAAAAGGGGCGGGGTTAGGGGTGGAGTTTGGGGGTGTGGTTTAGTATTCGGTTTTCATCTCAGCCAAAGGTGGCAACCCTAGGTCACTGAGACATAGTTCACACCTTCTATCCCTGTCCACCTCTGTGCTATGCCAGGATATAACTTTATCAGAAAAGTGTGTCCTGTCTTAGAGGGTGGGGGGACCATGGTATACTTTAAGTCCCACCAAAACCTTACTGCTCCAGGTACCGCTGTCCCCTCAGAGAAGGGTTCTGAACTTAGTCATGCTGTTCTCCTGCTTGGTGAGATCAAAACTGTCTGTCTTTTGAACATACCTCTCCCCTGTTGGTAGCTGCCAGACACTCAAACCTCTCCTGAGTACCACAGGGCCCATGGTTAAAAATGAGTTTTTACTGTTTGGGGACTTCAGTATAGATTAGTGCAAAAAGTAAAAGATATTGACCCACCTCTCAGTAAGCTTCACCTTGCCCAAATTATCTTTGACCCCACTAAAGTATCACTTAATGGGAACAAAGCCTCTTTAATAGACTGGATCCTAACACCCCGGGCTGATAGAATCATTTGTTCCGAAGTGCTCCCTGATATAATCGGTTATCATTCACCAGTGGTATGTGCATGGAGAGCTAAATCCTCTTCGAGACTTCTCTATTTTTGAGATCTCTCTCTCACTTTAACTCAACTGTGTTCAAACAAGATGTTGTGGGTACTGACTGCTCATATCTCTGGAACACCAATGACGTTAATCTGACAGTCTCTCACTTCAATCAGATTTTCTCTGGACTACAGAACAAACATGCCCTCTTTACTAGTAGGAGGGTTCGGGGCCCTGTAACCAATTGGCTTGACTGTCCATTCCTCACCCTGATCAAGGCTAGGGATAAATCCTGGTATATGTATAAGGCCACTACGCATGTATCGGACTGGAAAAAAATACTGCAACCTTAGAAATTAATGCAAAAAAAGCCATTCGTCTAAGTAAGAGTGTTTACTACAGGGGGGCGCTGTGGAGCAGCAAACTGGCAAGACGCACTTAAATGCAGCTCTATACTTTTACTAACCTAACTTGTTAAAAATCACAATTTGCTGTGGAGAAAAAGTGAATTTTGAGTGCAGCAGTGAACAGATTGAGTTGTCCGGTGTCATGGGATATCAGATGGACATGGGTAGCAATCAAAAAGCTTCTGGTAGTGGACCTAAACATGCGGCGGCAACGAATGAACAGGCCGTGAATTCCCTAATAACTATCGCCTGCGGAGAGCCCCCGTGGAGAGCTCTACAGGCTTCTATGCAAGCAATCAACTCTAAAATAGAATCGATCATTCAAAGGTTTGCTAAGCAAGATGTAAAACTTGAGGTAGTCACCCAAACGGCAACAACTGCAGAGAAAACGGTAGTACAAGCACTATCAGCAACAACTAAGCTTGTGCAAGAGAATGCTCAACTGCGCTATAGATTAGAAGTGTTGGAGAACTCAAATAGGGCATCACATATACATGTAATTGGTCTCACAGAGGGAAGTGAAGAGGAAGATCTTATTACCTTTCTTCAGTCGTGGCTACCTGCAGCACTTCAACTTCCTCAGGGAACCCTGGAGGGACAGTTCGTTAAGGCATTTCGGATTACACCCCGAGCTGTGGGGCCACGTGGAGAGGCTTCAAGAGTGGTTTTGCTGGTGACCGCAAGTTCTGTTATCAGGGATCGCCTTTTGCAAACAGCAAGATCTTCAGGAGGGCTTGCTTTTAATGGATCCACCGTCCATTTGTTCTCAGACCTTTCCTTTACGACACGCACCAGACGGAAGAAGTTTGATGCAGTGAGAGCTCGACTTCGCGGGTTAGGAGTATCACATTCTCTCCTGATGGCAGCCAGATTATGCATCCACTACGGGGGTAACACTTTCCAGTACACTGACCCTCTGGAAGCAGGTAAAAAAAGTGGAATTAACTGCCTGGGAGTTCAGATCATCTGAGGGTGGCAATATAAGCGATTTGGACTCTGACCAGGAAACTTGACTGTTTACCGTAAATCTTTTTGAGATTGCCCATAATTGTGTACTGTTTTTCTTGTTCTGACCTACGGAGAATGTATCATTCAGTTTTTCCTAAAGCTTAAGAAAAATGTTAAAAGAAGTGGAGTACTGCACCTGTAGTGCTATATACAGTATTTTAGGAGTACCTAGTATTTTTAAGGAATGGGGGACATATCAGCACTGGATGTTGAATTACAGTCTCTGGACTCAGAACATTATGGACTCGGACCCAAAAGTCTTGGTCTGCTGTAGCTTATTTAGTTACATTATTTTGATAAAATGTGTTATTTAAGTTTCTTTCTCCCCTTGTCCTGAATGCAAACTGTCTAGGCTCTGTTTATACTATTTTACATTGGATGTATCTGTTAAAACAAGCTTGAGACCTGACAGATGATTGTACAATATGCTAATGTTTATTGTAAAAGCAGTAAAAGAAAGTTACAAAACAAAACAAAAAAAAAAAAAAAGAGTGTTTACTACAAGTCGCTCCTAGACACCTCTGTTAGTAACCCAAGGCATTTCTGGAAATGTATAAAACTGGCTATGGGACAAAGTGCCAACTCCACCTCCTTGATAAGTGTATAAACAATGTTAACTGTAGTCGGCCCAGTGGTGTGGAAGGTTGAGGCATTCAATGCCTCATCTACTGCTACACTGGCGACCTGTGTTTGGGAACGAGCATGGGTTGTCAAGGGTCGGTAGGGAGGGAGAGGATCGAGCACCCAACAGGCTGCTCTCCTCTCCCGGGGTGGGGGGGATCCACTGTCTCACTCCATGGCTGCCATCTGGTGAAGGCCGGGTGGCAGTGCCACAGTTTAGCAGTGTAGCACAGGGCTGCGGTTATGTAGTGAGTGTGCAACCCCACACACATGCATTTATGACCACTGTGGCAGGAAAAAAAATATGGAGGAAAAATGGTGGTTACAGGCTTCATGACGCCCTACCTGCCTGCCCTCGTCCTGTTCCGTCGGACCCCCAAACTAGACGCAGGATCACCAGGTTGGGGGAGGACAGCCTTCCCTTCCCTTTCCCAGCCCTGCCACGAGGGGTAATCTGTGGATTACGGGGCTCTGCTAGACAGGAGGACAGCAGACGGACGAGGGAGGTAGGGACAGGGCAAAGCCAGCTGCAGCAGCGCACAAAGAGGATAAAAATCTATATTAAAAAAATGTCAGCTGTAACAATCCCCAAACCATAGCTGATGCAGTCAATGGTTTCTTCTCAAACTTCTCTTCTTACCCAGGGGCCTTCTCACCTTCTCCACTGACTGCACTCCTAATCAATGGACAATGCACTGACACTCTAAATTATCCACAGTTCTATCTTAGAGCGTTGAAAGTGCCTGAGGTGCATAAACAACTGCAGCATATCCCTCCAGCCAGATGTCTATGCTCTGACGATATTGATCCAAAACTTCTTACGGCTGCTGCTACTGAACTGCCTTAGACCATTACCAAAATTATCAACCTGTCCTTTATGTCTTGGGTTGTGGCTGACATGTGGAAACTCCCCCATATCATCCCTGTATTCATGAAAGGTAATGCTAAACTTGTCAATAACTATAGGCCGAATGCTATACTTCCTATAATTAACAAAACACTGGAAAAGTTTGTCACCTTTCAGCTAGCTAACCGAGTTCCTAGTCAAGCATAACCTTTTGTCTCCGGAACAACATGATTTCCATAACAAAAAAACAAAACAAATTACAGTACAACTACTGCTCTCCTTTTCTTCACTGGAAATGCTATGGATAGGGGTGAGTACACAGGGGCCCCGATCGACCTCACTAAGGCTTTCGATCTGGTTGGCCACCAGCTGCTTTGTACCAAACTAAGCAATCTGGGTGTCTCCCCCTCTGCCCTACCATGGTTCAGGAACTATCTTGCTGGAACCATGAACTATCTTGCTGGAAGGAGTGAACGGGTGAAAGTTGGGACCACTTTCTCAGATCCCGTCGCTACCATGGTGGGTGTGCTACAAGGCTCCATACTTGGACCCCACCTTTTCTCCCCAATATAAATGACATCCACCGGGCCCTTGCCCATAGTTCCCCAATCCTCTATGCAGAGGACCTGGTTCTATACCTAAACTCAGGTAACATGTCTGAGATCTACATAAATGTATCCGCTGACCTCCAGGCAGTAAAGCACTGGCTTCCAGCTAATAAACTTTTTTTCAACACAGCAAAGTCACAGTCTATGCTTTTTGGCTCAGCTCCCCAAATTAAAAGCTGGTCAACTCCTACAACTGTTCTGTGTAGAGACAGCCCATAGGGCCTGGTCTCTTATCTCCACTGCACCCTCTATAGATGATGTCCTCACCTACAGTATCTCTGTTCCAAATTTTTAGGAATCTGGAACCAGTGTGCTCCCATAAAATACACTAGGGTAAGAGGGTCATATCTCCCCTGGGTTACCCCCAAACTGCTAGCCAGCATGCATGCTCGTGTCCAAGCCTGGAAAGCCCATAAGTCTTCCGGTTCCTACACACTGCTACTCAGATTCTGTTACCTTAGGAAAGCATCCACCAGAGCCACCAGATATGCCAAAGCCAAATACTCCACCTCCCTTAACTACAACATAAGCCACCCTTCCAAATTCTGGAAAGTTGTCTAGTCCCTCTTCTCACCCCCTACTCAACCCCCCCATGCCACTCCTTAAGGATGGAAATACCATCCTGACTGCCCCCCCCGTAGCAGCAACTTTCAACAACTTGTCTCCTCGCATCATCAATCCTTTTCCTCTCCCCCTCCACTTCCAACATAAACCCCTATCCCCCCTTCAACCCCAATATAGTCACCCCTTTCTCCTTCTCACCCATCTCCCCAAATGAAACCCTAAAGGCTCTCCTAGCCCTAAACCCTTTCAAGGGGAAGAACCCTGATGGGCTCGATTCCAAGCACCTTCATTTCTCCTGCCATGCTATCTCCTCCCCCCGACTGCACTCCTAAACCTATCATTCTCTCTTGCCTCAGTCCCCTCAAACTGAAAACTCTCTAGTCATCCCTCTTCCTAAAGGTGGTGACCCCACCAACACTGGCAACTATCGCCCAATCTCCCTACTCCCCATCCTAGCTAAACTACAAGAGCACACTGTACTTTTCCAACTCATCCCCTGTCTTGACTCCTCCTCCTTTTTCACCCGTTTCCAATCTGGCTTCCGAAAGTCTCACTCCCCCACCACCTCCCTCATTCGGCTTACTGACTCCATACTCACCACTATGGATCAGGGGCGAATCACTTACACAATTATTTGTCGACCTGACTAAGGCCTTCAACACAGTATCGCACTCCCTCCACCTTTACAGACTAACAGCCACTGGTCTTTCCACTTTAGCCACCGCCTGGTTCAAATCCTACCTGCAAGATACTAGGTTACAATCAGTCAAGATTGGCACTTTTATTTATTTATGCCTTTGATTACCGGGTAAGTGCACTGATCTAGAGGGCCGTTTTCACTCATGACCCAAGCCACAGGGTGGCAAGCAACAGAGAAACACAGCAGCACATACAGGGAAATTCAATTTATACTGTAAATTTACACCTCAGGCACGAGGTGGTGTGGAAAAAAGAAAAACAAATAACGTAATAGTACAATGGAGGCAGGGGAAGGCAATGGCTAGACACACAGTGTGAAAAGTGAGCCATACTTAGCAACAGAAATAACATGAGATCAGGGTATGAAATTCGTGAAAAAAAGTACATGCCCACTTGGGCAAGTAAGAAGAAAATGTACATGCCCAACAAACTATTTACATGCCGCCCCTTAGTTTACATAATTTTAGACGTCATCTTCACTGGACCAAGCACTTTCGTTTTCATCACCACCACTAGGGCTGGAAGAAGCATCATGCAGTGACAGTGTTCTGAAGCCATAAGCTTTGGTAGTGGGCCTTCTTTTGCCATGTTTCCACCACAGTGATATGGCACCTTCAGGGTTGTAGTCACTAAGTTGGGGTCCATTCAGAGATATAGACATTAGGTCGTGTAGGGTGTCTGGGCGTAATCCAACCCTCCAGTCATTTTTTACTCTTCCCATCAGAGAGAAGCCTCGTTCTGCAGCAGCAGTGTGCACAGGAATCAGGAGAATGATTCTGACAATGGCCAGCATATTTCTAAATTGTTGATCCTGCACATCCGCAAGAATCACTTTCTGCCACAATTTCAGAGACTTACAACTTTCAACAGACAGCAAGTGGTGTACGTGCTTTTTTAAGTCTAGCCACTCCAGCAGTACCAAAGTAACATCAACTCCACGAGATTCTAGGACCACTTTATAGGGAACAATTGTTTGAATTGCTTGATCTCCATATGTTTCAAGTGCCTCTGTGGATGTTGGCAAGGACTGAAAATTTAAAGCTCTTGTAGCTAGTAGCACTTTATTGGTCATGAAGGACTGAATGCGAGATTCAATGTGCTGTGATGTTTTCTGAAGAATTTTTTTGATCTCTGAAATTGTGGCTTCTACAATGTCTGAAGGAGAACCTGATCTGTGCCTGCTAGTTTCATTAGTTAAGTCAACACTGTTATACTGAGTTAGGTTCTCATTTACAGAGGTAAGTGTTGTACGGTGAAGAGTTTCTTTATTCGAGAGACCATTTAGTTTTTGAATAGTGCTTTCTACTCTGCTGTGAACTTTTTCAACAGTGGCATCCTCTTGCTGAAAGCACAGACTAAGAGCAGATAAGTAACCAAAAAACACTTTCAGAAAGTTCACGTACATGACACATTTTAAAGTCTTAAGCACTTTAAGTATTCCTAGTGCTTTTTGGCCATGATCCTGCTTGTTTGTTAGTGACACATGTTCGAGTGAGGCACTAATGCAGCCCAGTTCCTTTCAAGGGCAGGAATGGCCGTTCTCTGTGTGCAAACCACCTAGTGCCACCAGTGTTAACTGGTTTGACCACATTAATATTTAAAAGGGATCCCGTTTCCTGTAGGCCTTTCCAACTTTTGGTGACCTGTGGAAACGAGTAAATGTTCAGCAGAAGTTGTTCTAATGACTTGTAAAAGGACAGTCTCTGAACAGAATCCTTTACAGCAAGCTCTAAACAATGTGCACAGCAGTGTATGTCAATGAGGTGTGGGCACTGGAAATCTTGCTTTATTCGAGTAAGGACACCTGAAGTGCTCCCCAACATTACAGCAGCACCATCAGATGCCGCACTTATCAGCTTATGTTTCCAACCACCATCCCTTAAACCACCTTCACCCTCACCGCATTAATCACAGTATTTAAAATGCTTTCCGAATTAGGGACACTGACTGGTTTCAGTGCAAGAAATCTTGTTACAGGTAGGCCATTTTCAAAAACATGTACATAAATGCCCTCCTCCTCAGTCACACGTATCTATGCAGGAATCAACAAGAAAAGAAGTCACTGTCTTGTAGTAGACTAGCAGTAGTGCTTTGAATATCTTGGGCAATATAGTGAATGAAGACACGGCATTGCTTGTCACTACTGTAACTGTGACTCATAGCATCGTCCCCATGATTTCTTCTTTGTAAATCTATCAACCCAGGAAAATCCCTGAAAGGCCTTTCGGTCCTAGCAACGTAATATGCAATACAGAACAATTTACAAATTTGATCCACTTCTTTTTGTTCCATAAATTGTATGGATTTCTCTATTGGTCTTTCCCCAACTTTTGTTTTATTTGCAATGTATGCCATCTCAGCATTTTTGTGTGCTGTGGACACTTCATGTGCTGAGATAATGTGTACTCTAAAAGTACTGCATCCAGTTCTGAAATTATTTTTGCTTTGGCTTTTATCATAACTCTGACACCATGTACAGAACATGGCACATTTATCTGTGTCATACGTAAGCCACTTCCTACCCTTTTTCCAGGATTCCTGAAATTTTCTAACTTTCACGGCCTTAACTTGGCTTTCAGTACAAGCAATAGCACTTGAGGAAACTTCAGTGGTCATAACAGTTTCACTGTCTGGGCAAGGAGATGGTGGGGTTATAGCTGTGCCTGTAGTAGTACTAGTACTTGGTGTTAGGGAATCCGAGTCAGCTCCCGCAGTCTCATCAAAACGCTTTCTCTTAAATCCAAATTTAAAAAGACTCATGGTGTTTGCCTGGCTATTCAGAGCTGAACTTGTACTGATTTTAAGAATTTTTTATTTGTGTTACTCAGCATTAATAAATGCAACAAGGAAAAAAGTGTTGTCTTGTCTTTTTTTTTTTTTTAATAAACTTAACAAGAAAACCTGACTGTGTGTTGTCTGATTATTTGTTATAACAGGTATTCAGATTTTAGATAGTCCACAGTGTAGCCTGTAAAAAGCTAGAGATTTTTTATAACAGTATTCAGATTTTAGATAGTCCACAGTGTAGCCTGTAAAAAGCTAGAGATTTTTTATAACAGTATTCAGATTTTAGATAGTCCAAAAACCACAGTGTAGAGCCTGTGAAAGTGATGCTCATGCAACATCACGGTAACTAGCTTAGAACAACGCTTTTAACTTAAATAGGATTAGTCTCCAGTTCCACTGTATTTTTAACAAATAACTCAGATCAGATCTTCGTGTTGGACCCACTCTGCAATTAGTTAGGTAAAGTAAACTACTAGACAGTACAGTTAGAAAAGTCCGACCACAGAGTAGCTCATAGACCGTTTCTGTAAAATACTTAATCTTTAACAGCTGCAGATTCCTGCCTGCTGTCTGTATATTTTTTAGTTAGAAGTCAGGGAGTCCACTCCTAGTTGCTTAGCTTGTAAAACAAAAAATAAAACAAAACAAAAAAGCTTTAATAGATTTTATTTCTTTACCAGCTGATCCCTGTTGTATTTCGATTTTAGTTGTAGTCTCTACACAGTAGCTTAACACACTTTTTATAACTGATCCTTCCTGGATTTACATTTAGCTAGTCCAGGCTCCCATCCAGAGTCACTCAGACTAGCTAGTAAAAATCTTTACTTGATTTTATGTTTAATAACCTAAACCAACTCAACTGATTGGATGCCTGTATTTAGTAAACAGAGTAGCTTGTAAAAAAATCTTTAATATATTTTATTTTTTAGAACGATACTGATCTCTGTTTCTGTATTCAGTCTAGATTTTAGTTAGTCCCCTCCACACACAAACAGTAGCTACTAGCTAGTAAAAAAGTTGTCAACAATAGATTTATTAACTTAGAACTGATCAGTCATCCATGGATCCTGAATTTACATTGCAGAGCTTTATTTATAGACTGGGTGAGCTGAATGAGCGCTTGGCTCTCTTATTTCAGAGAGACTGCCTGAAATCTGTGCGAGAATGGGCCCCTGACTGAGACAGAGTCCCCTTTCTGTCTATTTAGTATACTCTCATACTGTCTGGGACAGTGGGACTCTGTCTATTACAAAGGCCAGTACAGATTACAGATTGAATGATTACCTTTTAATTTAATTGATTTGCTGGTTATAGTGTATTTTATTTTTGACTAGTCTGAGCTTAGTCTCTTCATCTGCAGTGCTTCACCATGACGAGTCTGCATTCAGTGTCCCCTCCCCCCTCATATTACAGACTTCTGCCACTGGTTTTATATCAGCTAGCCTACAGAAGTAGCAGAGCAGTGGAGCAGACTAGTGGGTAATCTGAGTAAATATGCCTGCTTTGCTAACTTAATATTGCATCCCCTTCTGTTTAATTTTTTTTCCCCCACAGATTTCCTTTCTGTTCTGCCGTTTCCTTCCCTTCGTGTTCAGTCCTGACTGTAGAGAGACCTATGCGGTCTCACACACACTCTCCTCTCCTCCCTGTCTGCCCCTATTTACATCAATTCCCCTCCTTTGCAGTCCCGGGTTTTTTTTGGGTGGTTAAAGAGAAACGTAGCTCTTAAAAGAGTTTTTGGTTATTTTATTTGCTGATCACGATCGACGTTCAGGCTGGCAGGCAACCGCTCAGCACAATCGATCTCCACGAATCCAAGATAAGAAATGGTGCGCTATGCTGGCTCCGCCTCGCATCTGGCTGTCGGGGGGGGGGGGCGAATGCTTAACATAAGGGCACCTACTGCTGCATGTGCCTGCTTTAGCCCACCTCCAACAGTGACAGAGGGACTTGACTGGCTGATCTGTGTAGACCGTGCGCCACTCAACTGTAACGGGCATATCAGCCTGCCCTGAGCCTACTCCTCCAGTCTTCTTTTCTCCGTGTGTGTGTGTTGCAGACAAGCAGTCAGCTGACATCCAGAAGAGCAGACTCGTGATTGGCTCTACAGATGTCAGCTCTGCGTCTGCGCTACTCCGGCGGCTCACCCGCACCCAAGGAAAATGAAAGCGAACTGGGGAGAGAGAAAAAAAATACAGCAACTCTGCCAAAATACCTTAGGTGCCCAAAGGGGCAGGCAATTATTAGCTGTAGGTGTCCTGAAGCAAAAGTACCTGCCCTGGGGCACCTAAAGTATAGGAATTTCGCACCCTGCATGAGATACAGGAGCCACGTTACATGGTGCAGGAGAACATGTATAGCATTATAAATATGATATGAGACCAGTTTAGTACAGTCATCAGTAAAGTTGTGCGGGTTCATATACTCAGATTCTCACATCAGTTTCAGGGATTAGAGATAATGAGGGAAGGAGAGTTATAGACAACTACAGAGACGAGGGAGGAGATAACAGGAGGGCAAGGGAAGTGGAATGGAGACATGGGCATTAGGGTGCCTTAGAGTTACTTACTGGGAGCAGTGACCATCAGCAGCTGCTAGGAGTCAGGTTTTCATGGCCTGTTTGAAGGTGAGGTGTGTGGGGGATGCACAGATGAACTGTGGGAGCTTGTTACATAGAGAGGGTGCAGAGACAGAGAAGGCTCTACTTCTCATTGCCGTGGAGGCAGCGGTGCGCCTCCAAGGGGAGAAACTGAAGATGCCCTAAGTGTCCTAGGAGCCACTCTGTCTGTCATGAGGAGAGAGTAAGGGGATAGGTTTCGGTATCTTAGTGTACTGTCCACTAGGCAGCCCATCGCATAGTCAAAGCGACTTTGCACAGGAAGCCAGCCCAGGAACTGGTAAAGAATGCAGTGGTGGGTCCAGTGGGGAGCTTGAAGGACGAAGCAGACAGAGTTATAAGTAGTATTTAGTCTTGATTTCAAGGTGGGGGATACGAGGGAGTAGACGGGGGAGCAGCAGTCAAGTATAGGCTGTAGGTTGCCCTGGGCAATGGCAAGGCGTACTTCAGCTGATAGAAGGTATTTGAATCTGCAGGCAGCGCCAAGTTTCTGGTGAATTCTCTGCACAGTGTTGTTAACATGCTCAGTGAAAGGGAGGGAGGAGTCAAGAGTGACACCTAGGTATGTAAAAGATGGGATGTTTTCAAGAGGGGGGCCTGCTGGGGTGCGTACAAGGAGGGAGGAGTCGGATTTGGCAGCTTTGGCGAGGAAAGGTTTGGAAACAAAAAGCATGGACTTAGTCTTCCTTTCACTGACTAGCAGCCTGTTGGCGAGGAACCACTTATGAGCAGAGCCATAGTTGTGTGTGTGAGGATGGAGGAGATGGGCTTGATGGATTTATTACTGTGGTAGAGAACCTGTTCATCTGCATAAGGAGCAATTGACAGCTGAGGCTATCCCTTGGCAGTGCATTAATGAAAACAGAGAAGAGCAGGGGTCCGAATATGGAACCTTGGGGGACTCCAGTGCAAACAGGGAGGGCAGCAGAGGGGGCACTGTTGATGAAGACGCCTGTGGTGGGAGCTTGCTCAGATGGGGGATAAATCCACGAACTCTGTGTTGAAGATATTTGCAATCTCAGTAGGGTCTGAAATGGGACCAGAGGGGGATGTAAGCTGCAATAATTGTCTACTGGACTTGGGGTTAAGGATAGACCCAATAGAGTCTCAGAAATTGTGTGGATTGCCAAGGTTGTCTTTCTGTTGATTAATGTAGAATTTGCGCTTGAGTGATTTTGCAGTCTGTTTGCAAGTGGTGTGTAGCTGTCTGTAAGCATTCCAGAGGTGAGGAGAGGGTGATGCCTTATAGGCTTTCCATTTGTTATCCTGAGCTTTCATTAGTGCCAGTAGTTCTTTGGATAGCCAGCGGGTACAGCCCCCTCCTACCCTTCTGGCTGTGATGGGGAAATGGATGTCCTGTAGGTGGGAGAGTTTGGATGTAAAGTAAGTGACCGCATCGGATAAGCTGCTAAGATGGTAGAAGGTCGACCAGTCTGTAGCCCTTACATCACTAAGGACAGGGCTAGGGTTCGAGCAGTTAAAGCTCTTGAAGGACAAGAGTCTGTAAGGAGGCGGACGGATTTGGTAGACAGTATAGCATAGGTAGGGGTGTGGTCACTTATGGAGTCAGACATAGTGCCTGCTTGGAGGACTGAGTCAACCCGGTTTGTGATGACCCAGTCAATCAGAGTGTGATTATGCATACGAGTGTTATGTCTGGTGGGGGAGGAGATAATTTGTTCTAGTTTGTGTACTTTCAGTGCACTAGAGTAATCCAGTGAAGTGTCATCCAGCCAGTTGAGACTGAAATCCCCAAAACACAATTGTCTCTCTTAGGGGTGTTGTACTGCCTATGCCATTTAGGAAATTTGATAGACCTGGGATATCTCCTGTGGGGTTATAGCAACAACCCAAGTAAAGTTTCTTGGATGCACCTAGGATGACCTCCGTGAGAAGCCACTCACTCCGAGAGGTGGGAGTGGAGCACCCCTTCACCCAATCACTGGGGTCCCACAGAGCTCAGTACTCGGTCCAATCCTATTTTCAATCTTCTTGAATGACCTACCTGCCATCTGTTCTTCTGCAAAAACATACGTGCATGCAGACTTTATTTTTATTTATTTACCAGGCAAGTGGGCTGGGTCAAGGACCCGTTTTCAGCCATGCCAGGGGAAAGACAATATGAATACAAACTTTCTCAAACATAAATTAAATAAAAATGTAGTAAAAGCATACAATATACAAAAAGTCAACACTGACGTACCATATTTACAGTATGCAAATTTGATCTATATATAGATCTACAATATTAATCTACTATCCTCAGGTAACACCACCACAACAGCAAACTGACAACCTCCAGGTGATTTCTCACATTGGTTTGGAATACATTTTTGTTTGTGTCCACCCGTATTCCCATTTGTATTAAATCTTTTAGTAATTTAGGACCACAGCTGGTCATTGAACACTCTGTAATCTTTGTGTTAGTCCGATTTTCTTTAAAATATTTTGTTGATGTAGCTCATAGTAACCTTAATGTATTATTTTGTTTGACTTTATCATGCAGTACTACTGTACTGGTGTTTCTAATCTCAAAGTGATATGCATGAACATCAGTGTTACATTTAGAATTCTCTGGTTAGGGGCATAAACCCCACATTTTTGTAATTTACAATGATGTTCCTGATTTCCACAGCCAGTTGCAAATCTTATAATGTTATTAAACGTAACTATGTATCTTTGTAACAAAAAATCTGGTTCATTTAATAGTAATAGTGAATTGTACTCTATGCTGGTAATAACACATGATATACCTAAGCAATAAAGTATGACAGGGTGTGTGTTATCATGTAATAATGTTACTCCTGGAGTGGGTTGAAGCACGAGACGAAGCTGAATGCTTCCACCACCCCAGAGTGACGTTATTACACACAACACACACACACACACCACTGGAGTGCCTTAGTTATTACTATTATACAATGGCTCGTTGTTATACAAAATAAAAAAACATTTAAAAAATGTTTTAGTAGATTTTTAGTGTGACAGTATATCTTTGTTTCTTAAGAAAAGATGTGCAAAAGAATATCATCATCATCCATACAGTGATGTTATTGTGTAACAACATCACTGTCTCAGGCATACACTGCAAGACACTGTCAGTGTCAGTGGCTCAGTAGGTAGCACACTCGCCTCTGAGGCCGGGAGATCAGAGGGCAGTGGGTTCAGTTCCCATATCTGACACTTGGATTAATATCCCAGTACTGACACTGTAGTGCAGCATGAGAGGGGTGCTGCACTTCTGAAGTGCCGTCTTTCGGATGAGACGTTAAACCGAGGTCCCATCTGCCTGGATTGGTGGTAGTTCAGGTGGATGTTAAAGATCCCATGGCACTTATCGAAAAGAGTAGGGGAATTTCCCCGGTGTCCTTGCCAAATTTCCTCATTCAGTAAAAATACCACCAACAGCTTAATCTGGTTCAAGGTCAGTTGGCATTCATCTGTATCTCCTCTCCGTCGTGCCTGAAAATAGGCAGGATTTGTCTAGTGCACTTACCCGGTCAACAAAACTAAATAAATATATACACTGACCAGAGTCCAGGATTCTTCTTTTGCCATTGTATAAGTAAGCAATAAGGCACGACATAGGGTGTGTGTTATTGTGTAATAATGTCACTCCTGGGGTGGGCTGAAGCACGAGGCAAAGCAGAGTGCTTCCACCACCCAGTGAGGTTATTATACAACAACACACACACACTGGAGTGCCTTATTGCTATTATACAATGGCTCGTTGTTATACAAAATAAAAAACATTTAAAAAAAAGTTTTGAGTATATTTTTAGTGTGGCAGTATATCTGTTTCTTAAAAAAAGATGTGCAAAAGTATATCATCATTTATACAGTGATGTTATTGTGTAATAACATCACTATCTCAGGCATACACTGACCAGAGTCCAGGATTCTTTCTTGCCATTTTAATATTGTTTTTTGTAGCTTGTGCAAACTGTTTTTATTTCTGTACAGGTGTCCCTATTTATTATTTACTTTTTTTAGACACTTCGCTAATATGGTCATTTAGTGATAGTAGCACTCCCAGATAATTAAAAGTTAACACCCCTTCCAGACTTACATAATTTTTCCCCAGCTACCTTTATTGTATTTTCCTTTAGTCTTTGCCTTGTTCTAAAGACCACAGTGAGTTTTTCCTCTCATTTACCAGAATCTCACTTTTTGAAAACCAGTCTGGTAAGGCCCAGTGTGCTGGTTGCATTTTTTCTTCTAGGTCCACTTCTGTCTTTCTTTGAACAATATAGCACTGTGTTGTCTGCATACATTATGACAGACATTTTGTTGCAGATATTAGTCAAATCATTTATAAATACTGAAAAACAGAGAGGCCCCAGAACAGAGCCCTGTGGCACTCCAGTATGGATTTCTTATATAGTAGATCGCACAGACCCAATTTTAACCATCTGTTTTCTATTTGTTAAGTACTGTCTAAACCATTCTAATGTACAGTCACCCACTCCCACTGACCCAGGTTTTTGGATCAGAATGGGGTGGTCCACCATGTCGAAGGCCTCTGTCATGTTGACAAAGACTCCTCCGGTAAGCAACCCTCGGTCCATACCGTGGTACATGCCATGGTATATGTCACTTGTCAAACTGACCAAGGATGTCGATGTGCTGTACTCCCCTCTGAATCCATACTGGTCCTGAGTTGAGAGTTTATTTCTTTCCAGGTATGCCAACAGCTGTCCAAAGACCACTCTTTCTAATAGCTTAGCTAATACAGGAAGTACTGATACTGGTCTATAATTAGTGACCAGTTGTTTATCACCTGATTTGTATATTGGTATAATGATCACAGTCTTCCATAAATTTGTACATACTGACAAATGAAAAAGAAAAGTTTCCAATTTAACCAGTTTACCTCCAGCCAGTTTCAGATGGCAACTCATCTACACCTGAGCCTTTATTTCCATTCAGTCCCCTTAAGAGAGAGAGAGAAAAATAGCAGTTACGTAAGAACTTACCGTAACAGTAGATCTTCAAGAGAGGTTCCTGCAGTAGGTCTTCACATATAGGACTGCGCCCCCTGGCGTCAGGTCCGCATGGCAAACTTGTAGATAGCAATCACCAGTGGGGACTGCCCCCAACGTTGGGGCGTCATGACGTCAGCCCGACTATAAAAGGGGCAGTCCCGCGCCCGCTCTCCAGTTCTTTTCCTACACAGACCTAAAGATAGGTAAGGAGAAAACCAGAGTGAACTCCAAAGACCCTGCTTCCACTCTAGTCCAGCCGGACTAGATGGGATGGAAAGCAAAGCATCCAAAAACCGGGGGAAGGAGGGAAGGAAACTAGACCTACTGCAGGAACCTCTCTTGAAGATCTACTGTTACAGTAAGTTCTTACGTAACTGCTATATCTTACTTCGAGAGAGTTGCTGCAGTAGGTCTTCACATATAGGACTGAATAACAAGCAGTCCCAAAGAAAAATAACGCATAGGTGCATCCGGGAGGAGGAAAAGGCGCCAAGAGTGATCATGACAGAAGGCCTTGCAGGACCACAAGTCCAAAGCCAGCTCTGCGCCGAGAGGCAATGTCCAGACTGTAATGCTTAGTGAAGGTGTGAACAGACAACCAGGTGGCCGCAGCACAAATCTCTGCCATGGACGCATTCCTGAAAAAGGCAGTAGAGGTCGCCATGCTACAGATGGAGTGGCCTTTGACTGCCCCCCGGAAGGGACTTCTCATATTTCGTGTACGAAAAATGGATGCAGTTAGCGAGCCATCAGGAGATGGTCTGCTTGGAAATAGCCTTGCCCTGGCACTGAAGGGCAAAGGCTATGAACAGTTGGTTAGATTTCCTAACCTCTTTAGTCCTGTTCATGTAGTACCTCAGGATCCAGTGCACATCAAGAGTGTGCAGCAAATGTTCCCCCCTGTTGGAATACTGTGGATAGTATACCAGTAATTCCACGCTCTGGTTCAAAGTGGTTTCTGAAACAACTTTGGGCAAAAAAGAAGGGTTAGTCTGAAGGACTACTCGGTCCTTATGAAAAATCAAATAAGGTTCTTTACATACGAAGGCCTGTAATTTGGAAACCCTTCTACCTGAAGTGACAGCTACTAAAAACAAGGTCTTCCAGGAGAGGAAACGCAAGTCGCAAGAAGAAGCTGGTTCAAACGGTGGTAAGGTCAGCTTCTCGAGCATGGAATTCAGGTCCCAGGGAGGACAAGGATTCTGGATCGGAGGTTTCAAATGAAGGATGCCTTTCAAAAAGGTTTTGGCAACCTCCAGTTGAGCCAAGGTTTTGCCCTCCACCGGGAGGTGGTAGGCCAACACCGCAGAGAGGTGGACCTTAATGGAGGAATAGCTAAGGCCCACCTCAGACAGATGTGCGAGGTACTCTAGAACCTGGGATGCCAAGCACGGATATGGATCCCAGCTCCTTGCTTGGGCCCATATAGTGAATCTCTTCCACTTCATAGCATAAGTGGATCTAGTGGAGGGTTTTCTGGCCTCCACTAGAATGTGCGCAACCTGCAAAAAGACCCCATTGCAAGAAATCGCTATGTCCACAGGTGCCAAGCATGAAGGTGGAGAGACTGAAGGCTCGGATGCACCAGGGTGCCCTGCTCCTGAGTCAGAAGGTCGTGAGAAATGGACAGAGGAACCGGAGGTTCCAGTGCCAATTGTTGCAGAAGAGGGAACCAAATTTGGCATGGCCAAAGGGAAGCAATCAGGATTGCATGGGCCCCCTCTTGCTGAAGTTTCACCAGGAGCTTCTGAATTAGAGGAAAGGGAGGAAAGACGTACAGAAACCTCCCTGTCCATGAAAGAGACAGCGCATCTCGACAAAAAGCACCATGCCCGGGAACAAGCGAGCAGAAGACGGGTAATTTTGCGTTGTATGGGGAGGCGAACAGATCCATCTCTGGCCAACCCTATCGAAGAAAGCTCTTCGACTACCTCTGACTTTAGCTCCCACTCGTGGACCCGGGCCACTGATCGTCTGAGACTGTCCGCCAGGACATTGATGACGCCCGGAACGTGAACTGCTGTCAGACAAAGGCTGTGCTGAATCACCCAGTACCACACCCTCATGGCTTCTTGGCAAAGAGGCTAAGATCTGGTTCCCCCCCACTTGTTTATGTACCAGACAGTGAACATGTTGTCCGTCTGTACCAAGATAGATCTTACGGAACCAGCAGCAACTGGAATGCTTGGAGTGCGTGAAGAACTACCCTGGTCTCCAGAACATTGATGTTGAGCATCAGCTCCTGATCGGACCAAGACCCCTGTGTCTTGTGAGACCCCAGATGAGCACCCCAGCCCAGATCTGAGGCATCCAGAGTGAAAATTTCAGTTGGAACTGCCTGAAGGAAAGGACCCCCTTTGACAAATTCGAGAAATCCTGCCACCAGCGTAGATCTCTCTGGAGGCTGTTGGAGATCATGACTTTTTGGTTCATGTCATCCGTCCTCTGGTCCCATTGGACTCAAAGAGACCACTGGGTGACCCTCATGTGAAGTCTGGCCATTGGGACTGTCGAAATGGCGGCCACCATCAAACCCAATAAACGAAGCACCGAGTGTGCAGGGAATCCATCGGGACTGTGCCACCAGTGTGGCTTGAGAAGCAAGGGTCTCGGCCCGATCTGATGGTAGGAAGGCCTTGTCCTGAACTGTGTCTAGTACAGCTCCAATTAACTGGAGTCTCTGTGAGGGTACTAGCTGGGACTTGGGAAAATTGACCGTTATGCCCAGTAAAGCAAACAAGGTCAGAGTGAAAGAGAGAGCCTCTTTCAGGCTGGTAGGAGAGGGTGCTGAGAGGAGCCAGTTGTCCAGGTACGGGAAGACATAAAATGCCCTGGCAGCGCAGAAAGGCCGCCACCACCGTTAGGAATTTGGTGAAAACTCGGGGGGCCGAAGAAAGACCAAGGGAGTGCTCGGAACTGGAAATGTTCCTCCAGGAAAACAAAGTGAAGAAAGCGACGGTGGGCCGGGAGCATAGGGATATGCAGGTAAGCATCCTGCATGTCCAGGGAGTTTAGCCAAAAGTTTTGATGGAGCAGGGGAGGGAGCCCCTGAAGGGTCAACATACAAAACTTCTTGTACTCGACGAAGATGTTTAGTGTGCTGAGGTCCAAGATCGGTCTCGGGTCGCCAGTTTTCTTTGGAACCAGGAAGAAGTGGGAGTAGAATCCCCTTCCTATTTGGCTTAATGGGACAGGCTCTATGGCTTTCTTTAGGAGAAGTGCCTGAATCTCTTGAGATACTATGGGGACCTGATCCCAGGGATAGAATGACCATCCTGGTGGTTGAGGGGTTGGAATTTCGTGGAATTCTATTGAGTGACCTCGCTGGATGAGCTGAAGCACCCAATTTTCTGTGGTGACGGACCTCTAGCCTTCCAGGTGGAGGCCGAACTTCCCTCCGACCAGTTCCTCCTGATGTACTGGAGGTAGCGGTAGGAGGGGAAAGGAGTCAGGACGCTGAGGGGAGGAAAGCTTTTGCCCCAGAGGCCTGTTTTTTAAATTTGGACTGTGGGGTTTGAGCTCCCAATTCAGGTGCACGTTTCTTTGCCTGATACTTAGCCTGAGATTTGTTCCACCTTCTTCGGCGGCAAAAGGGCTGCTTCTTCTGTCCCGTCTTGTATAAGGAATGGATGTCCCGCATGGAGCGTCCCCTCTCCTGCAGCCCAGTAATGATGTCCTTAACATCACCGCCAAAGAGGACGGAACCCCTGAAAGGGGCATCCAACAGAGAGGACTGCACGTCCTGCGCCAGTCCCGCTATATGGAACCAGGAAAGGCATCGGAGGCAGATCCCCGTGGCAGCTGCTCTTGCCACTGAATCCACCGAGTCGTAAGTAGCCCGAAGGGTGTGGCAACACGAGGATTTCCCCATCTGTACTTTATCCAAGAGCTTCTTCCTCAAGGTTTCATCTTGAACATCCTGAAGATCCTTTTCTAGATCCAAAAGAGAACCTTTCTGAAAAGCGACCATGTGCTAGACGTAATTAAGAGAACGTATCGCACAAAAAGAAGAATAAATTTTGTGCCCAAACTGGTTGAGCTGACGTGAGTCCTTGTCGGGAGGTAAAGAACTCAGATGTTTGGGCTGGGCTGAACGGTCATGAGCTGCCGTGATGACCATAGAATCAGTCCTGGGATGGAAGTTCAGGTGAAAAATTCCTTCCAGGGGATAACAGGTACGGTCAGCTTTGCGGGAGACCGTGGGATTGGAGGATGGTTGTTGCCAGACTGTGGTAACAAGGTCCTCATGAGGTCCCATCCACGGCGGAATGGGAATAGGGTCCGAGGTGGCCAGATCCAGGTACTCCACAAGCCATTTTCTTTGGGGATCAACCTCTTTGGATGGCCAACCACCAGCCGCCTGAATAGAACGTAGCAGGTCTCCGAAAGAAGGATCCTCTGGAAGGGACTTTGGGAAGTCTTTCCGAGGAACCTCCACAGGAGAGCTGGGGTCCGACACATCCGAGTTGGAACTAGTGTCAGAGGAATTAGAGCAAGAAGGAACAGAAGGGTCTGGTTCAGTAATGCCTACCACAATAGAGATAGAGGCTCTGGTAGCAGGAGGCGGTGGAGAGGTCACCCTAACAGAGGGTGTCTCCCTCACCGGCTGTCTTAATTCCGACACAAGCTGCACTCTAGATTCTTTCCACCACCGAGGGACAGACTCAGGTTTCGACACCAGAGGAGAAGGTGGTGGCTGATAACTCGGATAACCCGGGTACTGAGGACAGTGCCAGGACGGGTAATACAAGTACCCTGGGTAACCCCACATGGAATGTCCTGGAGTAGGATAACCCGTCATCAGGAATGATGACATCGGAAAGCCCAGCGTCTGAAAACCTGGCGTCGGGTAGCCCTGCGTCGATAAACCCAGCGTTGGGAAACCCGGCGATGGAAGCACCTGGCCCGACATCGGATATTGAGTAACTGACAGAGGGGCGCCCGCGGGCAAGAAAGAGGTTTCCTGGGCTATGAACCCAAACGAAGGACCCGAGGGGGAGGTGCTGTGGAGCCCGAAGGGGGCATCTGGGCCTGGAGCATGCACAAAATATTGGGGGGTGGAGGCTCCATACCTGGGTCCTCTGTTGGCAGCGGAATGAACTCCGGCAATTGAGGAAGACCTGGCTGGGGGGGGAGACACCAGGGGCCCCCGATGGCAGGTCTGAACACGACTTTGCTAAAGCAAACAGCAAAGGGTCGGGTGGCGAGTCTCTAGGGTGGAGGACCCTGGGAGAAGACCGGTCGACAAGTCCCTCACTCTGTCCAATGCACAAACTGGAGCCCAATGGGAGAGTGGACGGATCTATGTGGGTGTCAGAGGAGCCGGCGTCCGAAGGAACAGATCCGGCTGGGCTAGAGATGGCTGGAAGGCCGCCGCTAGTCTGATCGGCGGAGGCTGTGCGCCCTTTGCCAGAGGCGAGGGGTGACTTACCGGCAGGATCAGTTGACAGAATTACCACCTCCAAAAGGAAACTGACTGCCCGCTCACCTTGGCAGGAGGGGAGAGAGGCCCGGCCCAAAGAAGCGGACAGGCGCAAAACGTGCATCAGTTGCCGGCCCCTCAGACGGTGACGGACTCCGGTCCCGGCGCTTCTCCTTACTTTTCTTTTTCTTCGTGGACAGCGGCGACGACATTTCCCTGAGTTTTTGTAGCTCCTTTTCCATAGATGCCAAACGTTGGGTCAAAAGATGGGCCTCGAGGGTCCTCTTGCGCCTGGTTCTGGTCACCTGGTTGAAGGCCTGGCAGATAGAACACTCCTGGACGTCGTGCTTCGAACTGAGGCAGAGGAGGCAGCGGGAATGGTCGTCCCCGTGGGGGATTTGAGTACCGTACTTTGAGCAGTTTTTCTTCTGTCTAGAAGACATCAAACTGAAGAAAAATCTTGAGAATTTGACAAGAGACGAAGAAACACTTCGAAAAATATAACGCGGACGTTAGATTGCTGTTCTGACACAAGCCGAACGTGACTGAGGCGACGATGGAAAGACTTGAGAACGGGAGCGGGACCGCCTTTATAGTCGGGCTGACGCCACGACGCCTGACATTGGGGGCCGTCCCCGCTGGTGATAGCTATCTACAAGTTTGCCATGCGGAACTGATGCCAGGGACGCAGTCCTATACTGTATGTGAAGACCTACTGCAGGAACCCTCTTGAATTAAGATCTTCTATTTCCCTTGCCTTTAAAAGTTAAATTTCTATATATCAGTTTTATTATTGTCTAGTATAACCTTTCCATCTGCTGATGAATTTGCTTTGTTCTTGGTTTCTTCTTTTCTACCTGGAGAATTTTGTCTTATTTGTTCTTTGTATTGAGTCATGTCTGTAAAGAACTTGTTAAACACATTTGATATTTCCAATTCACCACTTACTAATGTGTCTCCAACTTTAAGCTTATTTATCTTACTACCACTTAGTGGCTGATAGAAATCTTTAAAAGATTCCCCCAATTTTTTAGGATCAGTCAAGTTTTTTCCATTTGGTTTTCTTTATAATACGACTGCTTTGCTTTTTTAAATTTCTATTTTACAAAGGTTTCTTTGTCTACGATAATTATTTAAATCGCTTTGTTTACCTGTTTTTTTGTACTGCTTCCAATCTGAGTGTCTAACTTTAAACAAATCAAAAAGTCCAACATTTACCCAAGGTGAACATTTTGTTCACACTGTTTCTTTTTGGGTGCGTAAAGATTTATAATACTCATTATTTGTGTGTTAAAGTAATACACTGCCTCTTTGATATCATTTATATTGTACAGTGGAGACCAAAAACTATTATCAATTTCCTTCTTAAAAATAGCATCCATCAGGTTTTTGAATGATCTGATCTCTCTGATAACTATTTCATTTACTGTAATTTTTTGTTTTTCCTAATCCTATAAACCGGACAGTGGTCAGAGATCATATCTTTCAAAACTCCAGGCCACTTAAAATGTAACCCATTTGCCAATACCCCCCAAGTTTTATAGTTTTTTCTGGTTTGCTCGTTTATGACTTGATAATATCCTTTCACAGCCACAATACCCTTTACTTTATCATTATTACTTAGGGTTGCCCAATCTAAATTAAAATCACCCATAATATGTTCTTTATTACACTTATTCCACATTAAACAACTCATCTAATACACCAATATTAGCTTTTGCTGATTAAGGTGGTATATACATGCAAGTAAAGTAAATCTCAGTTCCCAGAGTTCCACCCAACATAATTTTGACCATCAAATAGTCAGTTGCATTGTTATAGTGACCCACCTTTACTTGTTCAGTTACTAAACTATCCTTTACACAAATAAGAACTCCTTGCTCCTTCCCTTTCCCCATCATCTCAATAAGACGTATATCCCTCAATACTAATACATTCATTTGTTATTGATTGCTTAAGCAAAGTTTCACGTAATGGCAATATGTCAACTTTTTCACATTCAATCCATAGTTTCAACTCATCCATCTAAACATCCGCAGCCTGGCAGCAAAGTTTGACAATCTACAAGCCTGGGTAGCCCTCCATAATCCTGATGTGCTGTCATTAGTCGAGTCATGGCTCTCTCCCAGGATCCCAGATGGTGCCATCAGTCTAGCGGGTTACACAATTTTTAGGCAAGATCGAGTATCTAAAAGAGGTGGTGGCTGTGCACTCTACCTTAAGGATAGCTTACAGGGCATAGTCCTGAATTTACCCAGCCTAGGGCTGTTCTCCCAGGCCCTTGCCATTAAAGTCCTTCTTGGGGCCCATAACAAAACAATTACACTGTTATCAGTGTACATCCCAAGGAACTCGGCCCAAGGTCTCCAAGTCGTCATAGACTGCCTTGGAAGCCTGACCCTAAGCTCTGAGGTTATACTTCTTGGTGATTTCAATATTAACTGGCTTGCCCCCGAAGCTAACCACTTCAAAGATGCAATTCACACTGTCCACTTTACACAGTTCATTGAAGCCCCCACTAGGACCAATTACAGAGCAGGCACTAGTACTCTGCTCGACTGGGTACTCATGAACTGACCTGAGCATATTTTAAATGCCTCTGTCCTCTCGGACGACATCAGTGACCACTCCCCTGTCATGTTCAGTTGGGCTAATAATTTCACCAAACTCCCTCCGAGAACAGTCGCCAACATGGTCCTCAAGCCTGGTCACATGGGCCACTTTAAAGCCGATCTCCTCAACACTGACTAGACAGCAGTGTTTGGGGCATCCGACACTGATAGCGCACTTGACCATTTCATCCTCCTATTCAATATGATCTGCAACACTCACGCACCCTTCAAAAAGCATAAAATCAAAGGCCATTTCAACCCTGGATGAGCCTAGACACTCCTGAACTTATGAAAAATAGAGACCATCTCTGGCGTGTAGCCAAAGCACAGGGAAGCAGTCTGACATCCTGAATTACCAATGGGCCAGGAATAACAGTACCAGAACCATCCGAATAGCCAAAAACTTATACTACAAGGAGGCCCTAGCCAAGAGCTGGAGTGATGGTCGTAAATTCTGGGCAAACCTAAAAGAGGTCACCGGACGCGAGCCCAAAACAGCCCCCACCATGCTCAGTGTTGATGGATCCCCCATCCTTGATCCTATATCTATAGCCACCTTCAAGCTTGCTTTCACCAACCTCCATAATGTCCTCCCTACTGACTTCTTCTCCATCACTAACCCTGCTGCTCCTTCATAGACCCCAGTGTATCCCCCTTTTCGCTTCAAGACTATTACTATCGGGGAAGCCAGGAAATACCTGTGTAGGGTGCTCAGTAAGGGGAGATACAGTAGAGATAACCTTGATCTGAAACTAATCTCGCTCTCTCTGGAAGAAATCATGTCTCCCCTTACCCATATCCTCAACCTATCACTCCGGTTCACAGTATTCCCTCAAAAATGGAAAGCTGCAGTAGTTACCGCTGCATACAAGAGTGGAGATCGAGCCATGCCCGAGAACTACAGACCCATCTCTATACTTCTCCCACTCCCGAAGGCCTGGAACGAATCGTCGAGGACCAACTTGTTGAATACCTGGACAAACATAAGTTCCTATGCCCTGAGCAGCATGGCTTTAGGGCAGGGCATGGCACAACTACAGCCCTCCTGGAATTTACAAGCTTCAGTCATAACTCTCTCAATCCTGGACAGCTTGCTGGGGCAATGTATATCAATCTAACAAAGGCCTTCGATACGGTCAATCATGCCCTCCTAGTTGACCACCTCACTGCTACAGGTCTTGCCCCCCCAGGCGGTTTCATGGTTCCGGAGTTACCTGCACTGCCGCTCCCAGCAAGTCAGGATAGGTACTGTCCTCTCAAACAGCAAACCTGTCTGCTCGGGCATTCCGCAAGGGTCAATACTGGGTCCCCTCCTATTCAGCTTATTCTTGAATTGCCTCCCCCAAAACAGTCAAGGCCGCATCCTCCTTTATGCAGATGATGCAGTTGTCTTCTCAAATGGCTCAGACCCCAGTGCCCTTGAGCAGCTTCACCAGTAGAGACGTGGTTCAAAGATCATAAATTGATAATGAACTACAAGAAAACAAAAATCATGCTGTTTTCCAGCTCTCTAAACAAACACAGAAACTACCCACTATCAAGATGCAATGTGGCGGTGTTTCCCTTGAACTTTTTCAACACTTTAAATACCTCTGTATCACTAGACAACTCGCTTTCTTATACTCTCCACATTGACAACACGGCCAAAGCTAACAGCAAGCGCATAGGGTTACTTTATCGTCACAAGCATAGCCTCTCCCCTAAAGCCCTCAGCATAGCTGTTCACAGTTCTGTGGGTTCCCTGGTAGACTACGAGCTGCCTATATATGGTTCTGCCACAGATACTGCTCTCCACCGCATAAAAACTGCACTCAACAAAGCCTGCTGGCTTACCTTAGGTGCGCACAGACTGACTCACACTGTGATCTCTATGCCAGGGCACACCGGCTCATGCTCAATGACCAACTAAAATATCAATCCTGCCTTCTGGCCAAAAAGATTTGCCTTGGTCAGCTACCGCCAGGGGTCCAACAACTTTTGGTTCCCAATAATAATCCATGTCACACCCGTAACTCTGAACACCAGTCCTTCCTAACTCTGAAATGCCAAACATCTCAAGGACAAAGGTCCTTTGCTTACCATGCACCGCGGTGGTTCAACTCCCTCCAAGAGAATATTGCACGCCTGCCCACACTGGGTAGTTTCAAAATGAACTTGAATCTCCTTATAATACGCGAATCTCGATATGCCTGCCATCGCTAGCACTACCTTTCCACCCCCCCATCACTACTTCCATCCAATGCCCCCTCAACCCTTACATCTCTCCCCCGAGCAGGCCCTCCTGCTCCCCCCACACACCTAGCACCCTCTCCCTCTGCCTCCAATCTAGTCACCTCCCTCTGATCCCTACTACTTTATTGATATTACGCTCTCCTTTTGCACACTGCACTTGGGCTCCTCACCCTTTTTTCTTTAGCACTTAGCAACGCTCCAAACAACCTCTTGTTTGCTGGCAACTGACTTGTTTCACCATTGGGCACTGTAAATTGTCTGTTTTCCTGTGACCTGTACTGTGTTTGATATATAATCCTGTTTGTTTACCTTTGTTATTCTACAATCCTTAGTATAATTTCACCTATCTGTTGTACTGAAATGTCCTAACGTGGAACCTATGTAAAGAGCTCTGAGCTCAAATGGTTTTCAGAGTACTGAAATAAATAAATAAATAAATAAATAAGTGTGCTAAAATGCTTCTGATGTTTAAACACACAGACTTCAAACCTTTTATGTTCGGCACTTCAGGTAGCATATTACCTCCATTCGCCATGGGTCCAGGGGGAATTCCCTCTAGGATACATCCAAGTAACAGCAGCATTTGAGAGATTAGTGCCCTAAAGATGTCCCAACGTTTACTTAAGTTTTTTTCTGAGAAGAAGTTACCTTAAAATAAAATTTGGAATTATTGATGCCGATTTTGTTTTTGAAAATACATTGGAAATGTCTGAAAGCCTATTTGAGACCTGTGCCAAATCACTATACATTTTGATGACTTTTGTATGTGATATAGAAGTGGTTTCTTTGTCTTCTTCTGCTGCTGTTAGGAGGTTTAGCGCATAGAGGAGTCCCAGCACACACAGCAAGTATGTTAACTGATTCATTGTGGCAAGTATCGTCATTAAGCAAACCCAAGTCCGCTATTCCTTTATATTAAATAAGCTTTAAAAATTTCTAAAAATAGATAAATCACGTGACACAACACCGTCCTTTACACTTCTGGTGCTTCCCATTCAGATGTGGTAGCAAGACTGCAGCAGGACTTCAACAAGGTTCAGCACTGGTTCCAATCCAACCATCTGTTCCTGAACACCAAACAGAATGTCTCTATGATCTTCAGCACTAGGCAAAGACTTTCTAAACCCCCACCCCACCCCCACTATCTTCCACACCCTGGATGGGGCTCCTTTAGAGAACATCACCTCCTTTAGTTACCTTGGAGTCTGGTTAGACCAGCATCTGAACTTTTCTGTACATGTAAATGCAATCCTAAAGAAACTGCACCCTAAACTTGGTGCTTTATACAGAAATTGACACTGCATTCCAGTACTGGTTTGCTGCACATTTGTACAGAAAATGATCCTCCCCACCTTTGACTAAGCTGATATAGTCCACAGTGCCGCTCTCAAGTCCACCCTTGCCAGACTGGACACCCTCTTTCACTCCTTCCATCGTTTTTCTCTATTCTGCATCCCAAAGACCCATCACTGATCTCTACAAAGCCCTCTCCCGCCCATCCCTTTAATCCAGATGTCTCATCCACTCTGCTAGCTTTATGGCCAAATTCTGGCTACTACCTTCCTACCTCACCTCTACTTTCTCTACCCCACCCTTCCATCCTACTCCCTCAACACCGGTCACAGATCTCTGGCTCTCTCCCCCACACGTCCACCATTGCTGGTCAAGACGCCTTCTCATATTGTTGTCCTAAGCTGTGGAACACCCTCCATCTGAAATGCTCCCTTCCCCGCATCCCTTTCCTCCCAACTACATAACTACACCACCTGTGGCACAGGCGCCGGTCCACCTGGAAGAGGTAGCGGGAGTACCAGCGCAGATCCTCTGGGCGCTGGTAGCGGAAGGACCGGCAAAGGCCCTGGTGGCATCAGAGGGGGCAGGGCCAGTGAACCCGTGGGGGGTGAACAGGCCCAGCGAGCATCAGCCTGTGTGATGATGGAGGGGGATCCACAGGCACTGGAGTAGGAGAGGCTGGTGCTGGAGAGGAGGGCTCCACTGGTGAAGGCTGTGGGGAGACCGGGTTCTGGGAGACACTGGTGCTCTGCAGTACCTGCCCCTGTGAAAGACGGGCAGGACCAACAGAGGTCCCAGGGGTCAAGACCAGCATTGGGGTGTGATTGATATGGCACTAGCAGAACCTGTGCTGGCCGGAGGAGCTTCGGCCAAGCCACCTGCCAAGGAGCCCGCAGAAAACAAGGGCTGGAAAAGCAGAGGCTGGAGGGGTAGGATATGGCACACCCTGCCCTGCGGAGCTGCCACCGGTAACAAAGATCTGGGTGAGCAGTGGGGCCACCAGCAGCCCAGACGGGGTAAAGGCATCTGGGGCCGAGGAGGTAGACTCCCCCAATGAAGGAAGACTCTGACTTGGTCGGTTTAGGAGCCTTATGTGGAAACTCCTGACAGGAGGCAGACTGGGGTCGGTCCCAGTCCTTCTCATGATGCATGTGTTTCCCGGAAGATTTGTTCTTGGATTTGGACGAAAAAGAGCCCATGGACTGGGCTGTGGAGGCAGAGGAGCTCCGGGCCTGCAGCTCCCGTTCCATCATGGCAACCTTCTGCTGGGGGGATGACTTTTCAGGGTCTTCTGGCAGCGTCTCCTAGTGGCCGGGTTAAACGTCTGGCAGATCTTGCAGGCTTGCATGTCATGGTCTGGCCCTAGGAAGAAGAGGCAAGCAGAGTGGCTGTCCTTGTCCAGGATCAGTTTACTACAGGCACACTTTGTGGAGCGGTCAGAAGGAAAAAGAAGGTTGAGAAGACGCAAAAGTGAGAAAGAAACACCAAAAATATTCGATGTTTAACTGTTTAAACAAGAAAATAATAAAGTGCGGCAAACGTGGGAAAATAGCAGTCGACTGTAGCTGCGGCAGTGTCAGTGATCAGACGTGTGTTGGTTGACAGTGGGAAAGAACTGAGGAGATGTGGGGGCCGCCCACCTTATATAGGGTAAGCTAATGTCGGAGGTGGGCAGCCCACTCTAGTAGACTGCTAGCTAGAAAGGTTTCCATGTGGTCCTGGCACCTGACAGCTTAGTCCTGCTGGTAATGACCTGCTGCAAAAGACAACGTCGAAGTAAGATACATTTTTCCAGAGGCTTTTCTACAGACTGTACTGCTACAAGCACTACCAAAATAGAAGATTGCTCTTTGATTAGGGAGGTAGAAAAATCAGCTATTACTGTACCTACAAAGCCTCACTATGTAAATTAGTACACAAACTATATTTCTATACTCACTACAGAAACAGGAGACTACATTTCTCAGTAAAGAAATCTTGCAACTAGGAGTGTCACGATAATAACATTTCCACAATACAATAACCGTGATAAAATTATTTCAATAACTGTTATACAGTGGTATAACATAAAAAGTGATTTTTATACAAAGCATCAGGGAGAGTAGGCGTGGAGGGGACAGTTTTCCCTGAAAACACACAAAAAACTGTTTGAAAGGTCTTAATACTGCAGTATATTGTGAATACCGCGGTATACCATGAATCATGGTTGTCGTGGTATAGGAAATTGCCCACGGCATCAATACCATGACTTCAGATACCGCTGTATACCACGAAATCCCTACTTGCAGCTATATACTGTATGCAAGATGCCTCATTTTGAAAATAAACATAAGAGATCTTATGTTGTTATAGCCACTACAAAAATTGGAGGCTGTACCGCATAGTAAGGAAAATGGAAAAAAAAAGTTCTACTGTACCCATAATTCTTTGCTACGTACATCTACATATTAGGTGCTATACTGCAGTCACCACTACCAAAATAGAAGACTGCATCTCTGAGTAAGGACAATTTAAGTCATCTTTACTGTATACTCTACCCAGCATTCCTTGTTGCTGTATGAAAATCAGTATATTAGCTGTTACACTGTTATACCCATTACCAAAAAAGAGCTAGCTGATTTAACAGAAAGAGCCTACTTTATCTCCAAATTCAGTTACACCAAATACATTAAAATGCTTTTTGCAAGCAATATTGCAATAGTTTTTAATTTTACAGATTTAACTATTGTTCTACATGTTATAAGAGCAATAAGACACTGCAGGATGTGTAATTATGCACTTTGCAATTAGATGCCCCTCTTGAATGAAAACGGGCAGCGAAAGGTTCTGTTTTTCAAAGCTGTTTCTCTCGGGAGCCCTTATTCACTTTCCCTCTTTAGTAGGCCATGCAGCCAGTAAAAGTGATTGGCAGCTCCCTTGCATGATATAATTCTGGGGATGTGGCCACAACCTAGCACTCTGAGAAAACTGGAGGGTAGCCAGAAACAAGGCGCTGATAAAACATCATGGAAAATAACAGAGAGATTTTTTTTTTTTTTTTCACAAAACAAATTACATCTGAAGCATGGTTGGCAATGGCATACTATGAGAAAAAAGGCATTTGGGGAACTTCCATAAATCACTTTAAGGATAAGTGAAATATAAGTGATTAAAAGGTTTTTAGTCAAACGCAGTTCAAATCAAATCAACTTTATTTTTATAGTGCCTTTCAAAACCAAGGCGCTGCACATAAAATCAAATATAAATATCAGATAAAAGATTAAAACGGTAAATAGCAAAGTTAAATATTATCAGGGAAAGCTAAATTAAATAAATATGTTTTCAATTCAATTTTAAACCTATCAACGGGTCAGGCATTCTCTTAACCAACGAAGTAGAGAATTCCACAGGGTTGGAGCCTAAAAAGAAAAAGCACTGACACCAGATATTTTTAACCGCACCCTGGGAATCTCTAGCAATCCCTCGTTGGCGGATCAGAGAGGAAGGAGGGGGTAGTAGGGTACCAGAAGGTCTTGCAGGTAACCGGGTCCCTGTTCATGTAGGGCTTTAAAGGTTAGCAAGCCAACCTTAAAGGTGATCCACCACTGAACAGGCAGCCAACACAGCTAGTGCAGCACAGGTGTAATATGACTGGACCTAGATGTCACAGTCAAAAAGCCTGGCTGCCATGTTCTGCACCAGCTGCAAGCAGCAGATATCAACCCTTGGAAGTTCTAGGTAGAGGGCATTGTAGCAATCAAGGCGGGTAGTGATAAAGGCATGGACCAATGTTGGAAGATCATCTGGAGGAACCAGGTGTTTCTCCTGGGCGATATTCCTCAGATGATAAAAAGAGGATTTGATGACAGCCAACACCTGGGATTTCAGTGTCAGGCCGTCTTCCAAAATAACGCCCAGGTTACACACTCGGTCTGAGGTAGAGAGCTGAACACCATCATCAGTAATTCCGATGCCTGTCCAGCCCCCAAACCCGCCCCCAGATGTCCAGGGTCCACTACCAACACTTCAGTCTTATCTGGATTCAGTCTCAGCCAGCTGGTACTCATCCAGGTTCTGATCTTGGCAAGGCAGTTATTTAGCACAGAGACTGCATCAGTCTGCCTGGGCAGAAAGGACATATACAGCTGAGTATCATCTGCATAGCAGTGAAAACTGAAACTGTATCACCTGATGATTTATCTCAATGACAGCATATACACTGCGAACAACATGTGGGCCAAGATGGAGCCTGCAGGGAGTGTGTGCCAGAGGAATAAACTCCAGTGACAACTCTCTGAGATCTGTCCATGAGGAATGATCAAAACCATTTGAGGACTGTACCAGACAGCCCACAACGGAGCCGCAGGCACTCCAACAGCACACCATGGTCCACAGTGTCAAATGCTGCAGACAGATCAAGAAGGACCAGAATGGTACAGGCCTTTCAATCACTTGCCATTAGGAGATCATTCTTCCCAAATCCAGACTGGAAAGTATCATTGACATTGTGAGTTGCAAGGTGATCATCCAGTTGCAGCGCAACCACCTTCTCAATAACCTTACCGACAAATGGGAGGTTAGAGCTAGGCCAGTAGTTAGCTAGACAGTCTGGGTCCAAGGAGGCTTTCTTAAGGAGTGGTCGAACAACCACTTCCTTGAGGAGATCTGGAAAGACCCCCCCCCCCCCAAGGAACTCCAGACAATTTCAGCAAGGATCGAGCAGGTAACATCTACACATCCCACTAAGTGGGCTGTAGGGCCCAGATCCAAACTACAACTGGTAGGGCACAATGTCTGGACGATCTTCATGATGTCCATGAATTCCAGCCAGACTAAATCTGACCAGACAGACCAAGTGCATGCCACCTCCCACCGATCTCTGCAATCCCTCGTAGGAGAGGCCGGACCGATGCCAAACCTGCTGCTGGCAACCATATCTGTGAAGAATCGAGTGAACTCCTCGCATTTCAGCTGAGAAAAAGCATCTCTGGGCTGGAGACAGATTGGATTGCACAATCTGTCGACAGTCCAGAAGAGCTGAGCCGGTTGATTCTGCGCAACAGAAATCTCCCTAGACAGGAATTCTGCCTTCTTACAGGTGATTTCTGATTGATAGCCATCATACTGTGCCATCAACCTAAGCCTGGCAGCATCAAGGCCAGACTTCCGCCAGGCTCTCTCCATCCTTCGACCAACTCGCCTCAACTCCTTCAAGGAACCATCATACCAGGGGTTCCTTGGGTGAAGAGTGAGAGGTCGAACATGAACAGGAGCAATCTTGTCCAGGGCATCTCCTTCTGCCTTATTATAGGCCAGTACGAGAGCACCTGGACTCATGCATTCTCCCAACAATCCCGACAGGTCCAGCACTGCTGACAGATCATCAGGGGCAACTCCCCTTAAAGGGTGGTACGGAATCATCTCCATAGAGGCAGATCTATTAGGGTGGACCTCGAAGCTGAACTTTATGGTGTGATGGTCAGACCAGCTGACTGGTTCCATCCCCAAATCAGTTATCTCCATACCCAGAAGAAAGACCAGCTCCAACGAGTGATCCCCTATATGGGTACAGGAGGCAACTACCTGTGTGAGGCCCAGCGCTGTCATCAGCTGGAGGAGATTTTGAACAAAGTGCAAGAGTTAATCTTCGACCCAGGCACTTAAGTCCCCAAGAACTATCATCTGGGGGATCTCAACACCATGTCAACGATGAAGTCCACTATCCCCTGCAGGAATTCTCCACCATCTCCTGGTGGACAGTAGATGAGGAGTATCCCGCAGCCTACACCCTCCCCCAGGATACACTCTAAGGATCTGGTACATCCTATTGGCACATCCACAAGGCCCAGCTCTGTTTTAAATATAATTGCCACACCCCCGGCCCATGATCAAACCTTGGGCGATGTATCACCGAGAACCCAGCCAGAACAGCAGAAGCCAATACAGGGCACGCATTTTCGTCCAGCCAGGTCTCAGTCGATTCCCTTCATACAGAAACTGCATTATAAAGCGGTCTTCTCCGGCTCCTGGGAACTGATGGGGAAATGAAAACACAGCAAAACAATTACATTTCAAAACGCCCTAACGCAGAGTAATCGAAAGCTAACTATACACTGAAATATCAAACGGAAGACTGGAGCCGACTTTGGGGCGGCAGCTGTCTTCAGGGGAGAAACAAATCTGATGTCAGAACAGCAGGGGGAGCATAACGGGGAAGCATGACCACAGTCCAGAGTTTGAGCTTGTATTCTATAACTCAGCATAATGTTCTAGCTCTGGACAGCACACTCTTGTTGACTGATGCCATTTAAATTCCTGTTTGAAATTGTCCCCTTTAACTTTAGCCCCTCTGAGCCATATTTAAGGTAGAATCTGTTTATGTAATTATCTTTATATGAAAAGCTTACTAATACCTTATTTTTGTCTATTTTTTCTTGGACATTGCTGTTCTGCTGAAGGTCCCCAGCTGGGCACCACCAGGGTTTTGTTTCACTATTATTATCATCAAGGATTTTTGTCTATAATGCCAGCATAAATTCTTCGCTATGTATTACTTTATTTTGTTCCTCAGGTGTATGCCAGTCACCCCTTCCCCTCCCACTTGTGTTGTCCTTATGGTTTTATTATTTTACCCACATCTCTCTCAGCATTTGTTTTGTTAATCAGTTTTTAGATTTATGAATTTTAACTTCTTTAAAATGTTGTCTAAGTTGATTTAGCATGTTGTAAATACCTGAAAGTTTCAGCAGGGACCCCTAATACATTGAATGTGTCTGTAACTTTACCTACAGTGTTAAACTTAAGCCATTTCTGCATGTCCCTGCCTCCCAGAGGAAGAACTGAGAGGAGTTTGAAGCACCAGAGCTTTCTGTGCAAGTACCATTTCTATCTAGCACAATAAACATCTCACTTTTTGCATATACATAATCAGGCATACGAAGTGTGACCTGCAAAGGCTAGAAACATGGTCTAAGATTTGGCAGCTGAAACTCAATGGCAAAAACTGGAAGATGATGCACCTAGGGAACAAGAACCCCAAGACTGAGTACTGGATGTGTGGGGCAAGACTCAGAACTACAGCTGAAGAATGGGACCCAAGAGTTACCATCAATGGTACCGTCAATCAAGCCAGTGCAATAAGGCCTATAGTGTAAAACAGGATGCTAGGGTGTATAGGGAGGGGCACTGACAGAAGACGGAAGAAGATAATTCAACCCCATTATAGGTCTTTGGTGAGGTCTCACCTGGAGTACTGGGCTCAGTTCTGGAGTCCTCCCCTTAGGGAAATTAAGGACAGGCTGGCGATGGTGCAGCAAAGAGTGACAAAGATGATTCAATGCCAACAGGGCAGCTCTTACGAAGAACACCCTAAGGCACTGAACATGTGCTCACTGGAGACCAGAAGACGCAGAAAAAAAGAGAGAGAGACAGTGTGAGAGAGGAGATGTGACAGAGACCTTCAAGTTCCTGAAAGGAATAAACAAAGTGGACTGCAGGGAATTATTTAGCATGGGTAACAAACAGTTCAAGGTCACGAGAGCATGAGTGGAAACTGAAAGGAGGGAGGTTCAGGAGGGACATGAGGAAGTACAGAAAGTGTGGCAGAACCGTGGAACAGTTTACCAAAGATGCGGATACTAAACCCATAAATGGTTTAAAGGAAATTTTCAATATAACGCTACCACTCCCCATATTGTGGTAGCCGCCCTCCCTGTCAGTTATTCTAGCAATGTTGTTATTATAAAATGTACCCCATACCTTTGAAGTACAGCTCATAACTGTGTTGTGATGGGCTGCCCGATCATTTCTGAGGGCTCCAGTTGCGCCACCATTCCGCCGTGCTCAAGCAAGTAATGACGTGTGCCCAGGGAGAGCGCGGTGCGCACCCCATTGAAGTGAATGGACCTTGTTTTTCCTGTCATTGTTATGACTCAGGATGGCTAGCCGGACAGGAAAGAAGGACACCGCTTGACTAACAAGGACCTTGTTGGTCAAGCAGTATCTTCTTTCCTGTCCAACTAGCTCATCCTGTACCATAACAATGACAAAAACAACAAGTTCCATTCACTTCAATGAGGCACGCACGGCTCTCCCTGGCACTGACGCATTACTGCTGGCGTCGAGGCGTGGTGGCACAACTGGAGCCACCAAGCAACAATCGACAACACATCCCTGCGCTATCTAGCTCAAACCATGGGATAAGTTATATTAACATAGCTACAATAACGGATAGAGGCTTGCACCACAATATGGGAGTGGTAGCTGCTTTCATCTAGGTTAGAAACTCAGCACTAAACTAAGGCTGGACAGGTGACAGGTATAGTGGTGCTCAAAACAACAGAAACTGGAAGGGGTAGGGGGATGCATGGGGAGAACTAGGACCCTGGATGGACAATATATTCTTGGGTCAGCAAGGGTAGAATTTAAGAAAAAAATTGGGTATTCTTGGCAGAATACCAGATGAAGACTTTTGGTATCCTGCCTTGAATTCTGGTATTCCACCAAAATTCAATGGATTTTGAAGGGTCTTTATGATTTTAAAGCTACAATGCAAAAATCTGATGAAATCACTTTGTTAAAACACTTAAAATAAACACATTTGACAACAGAGTTGTGTGTCTGAGTCTTTTTTATTATTCTCAGTCTTATTTTTCTTGTTTCTGGCTTTTTTTTTTTTCTAAAGTAAGTATTAGCCTTACTTTTACATCATATTAAGACATCTCAGATTTTTTTTTGATGACTCATATTACATTTTGGTAAGTTAAAACTGTCTGACACAAATTTAATTCCATAATTATGCCCAAAATTCCAGGCATGTTGCCAACAGTGACATGACCAGGGCTTGAGAGCACTTTAGTTGTGGTGCTAGAGAATAAAAATAGAAGTAATTTCTGCACTCTGCTCATTCCAAATTTACAGTTAGTGATCAACCAATGCAGTCATGCAGAATAAAGTTACAGTTAACTTTCAGTTGAAAGGGAAAACTTATGTCTAGGGATGTCACAATGTCCCCCCTGTTGGATGACTGATCATCAGCAGTCCCACAGGGTGGACTTTGCGGCATCCATGGACTAAATATTCTCTTTCAACTGAAAATTCTCTCTGCTAGTTTTTGTTGGAGTCTGCGTTAAGCTGAACTATTTTTATTTCAATGAGGCAGGCATTTGTATTGGAAACAGAAATACCTACATACAGCAAAACAGTATAGTTTAAACACAAACCCTGAAACTTGTTAAAAAAAAAAAAAAAAAAAGGCCTAAAATTGCAGCCTGTTATCTTACTGTAATTTTAGTACAGCTGCAGCAAGGTTGTCACAATACACTTATACACTGGCCTAATTTTGCCACTGATGTTTTACTGTAGTTACACCAAATTTTACATTTATTTGTATGTACTAACTGGTTACCTGTACCTGTTTGGACTGTGATCTGTCCCAGTAGAATACAAAACTTTATGTGAAAAGCAAAACATTTTCCTCAAATTAGGAGTACAAAACTTGTTTCACACAAAAAAAAACTGTCAGTATTTTGACACCCCACACACTTTTTTTTTTTTTTTAAACTGTCGGGGTGGGGATGGATGATAGGGGTTTCTGGAGCACAAGGGATGGGAGGGTCTCGGCACCCAACTAAGGATCTAGGTTCGAGCAGACTTGATAGACCATAAGGCCTAATCTGCTGGCAAATAGTATGTTTTTAGTATGTTTTTTTCTTACCCTAATGAAAATACAGACTGTGTGATGCATCTCGCACAGCCCGAGTTACTGAGTGGACACCCGAATTGTGGTGTGACACTCCCTTCTGGACAACAGTCCACTTTAAAGTTTTAAACAATCTCCTCTCCATATACCCCACCATAGTCGGTGCATACTTATTCTGTAAGTTACACTGGGAAAACGTTTTATATTGCTACAAAATGTTTGCTAAGTACCTTACAGTCTGCCCATCATGCCTGCAAAGACTTTGAATGGTATCCTCACCATCTAAAATCATGTGTGTACAATTATTTGGCCCAGTCTGAAGGTGGGCACTGACTTGGTGGAGGGCTCTCCATAAGCTTAAGACAGGATGTCCTGTAGCACAGTCCTCCGAGTAGGTGCAAAGACAGTGACACACTTATTTATTTATTGAAAAGTTTCACCAGGTAAAGTTCACCGAACAACAAGTTGCTCGTTTCCCAGTACGACTTGGGGGAGCGGGTAATGAGAGCTGCATCGTATTGCTAAGTACAAGCAATTAACACAAAAGCAAGTTACACAAAAGCATATAAAGCATGGGTTACAAGCATAAACAGCATGGATTACAAGGTAGACAAGTTTAAACCTATACTATGATCTAGTGGGTGAAACAGATAATGCCTAAAGTATTACAAATGTGTCCAAAGGCCTACAATACGAGGACTAAATAGGAGGACTAAATAGTAAGCATCACGTGAGGAAAAGTAACAATGTGGCAACTACTGAGCTAGAGGTCAGGGCGAGTCCCACAGGCTGAGGAGAATGTTCAAATAGAGAGAAAGAACTGAGAGAGACTGCAATTAAAAACAACTAGGAGGACAAAATCTATAAGAGCAGCGATTAGGGTATGCTACGACAAACGGGGAGGAGATCAGGCTGTAGGACTGTGGGGGCTAGGGGCAAATGCAGTTAACAGAAAGGAAATTATGTAGTGCTTTGTTTAATGAGCCAGGTGAGGAGGAGAAACGGATTTGTGTACGAAGAGTATTCCACAGTTTAGGGAGACTGTTGGAGAAGGAAGACTGGCCAACTGAGGTGGATCTCCAGGGAACTGACAGAGTTCTGTGGTCATGGGATCTTAGAAGGCGAAATGGTGTGGCTGGTGGTGGTGGGGGAGAGTGAGGAAGTAAGATAAGGAGGGAGTGTGCCATGCCAGAACTTAGAGATGAAATTTGCGCAGTGATGCAGTTGCCTATTTGCTAGGGAAGGGAAGGCTAAAGCGCGATACAAGTGACAGTGATGGGTCAGGTGAGGTGTATCCAGAGCAAACCAACAGAAGGAGTTGAAAAGTGTATCCAAATTAGCTAAGGAGGTGGCAGGAGCAGAGCAGTAGACGATATCACAGTAATTGATGATCGGAGGGATCATCTTTTGGATCAAATCACACCTTGCCTTGGTCGGGAGGCAGGAGCAGTTTCTGTATAAGGCGCCGAGTTTAGGGTGAAGCTTTTTCATTGTGGCATCTATATGGTCCGAGAAAGTGAGATGTTGATCCAGCCAAACGCCCAGTAGCACAGCCCTCTGAGTAGGTGCAAAGACAGTGACAGACTTGGTGATCTCCATAAAGCTTAAGACAGGAGGCCCGTGTAGCACACCACTCAGTACTGGTACAAAGTGACAGACTTGGAGGAGGGCTCTCCATAACCTTACAACAGGAGGCCCTGTAGCACAGCACTCACTGGACATTGTGGCAGTGTGTTTGTGTTTTTAGGAAGTGGAAAAATAGGAGTGGCAAACTTCTCTGTGGCAAAACATTGTACACATCTGGATATTAAATGTCGAGGACTGACATTCGCAGACATGAGGTGCAACACAATATGGCAAAGTAAAGCATTAACATCCTGCCATGGAATGCAGGCAGGGTCTGTGGACAAAGTCTATAAAGCATTACCCAGTTTCCTCAGGTTTAGATGCAAAATCAGACATTTCTCAGGCTAGACCTCTTTGTAATGAGACTAGCACCTACTGTACAGGAGAATTAGACATGGATTTTGACTGCCATATCTCGTAAAGCCCAAGTCAGGTAGACCACTGTGTTTTTTTGATACAGACTCTGAGCAGTCAGCAGTAAGAGCTGTGGGATGGTCATTGACAGCACATGATTTTAACTACCTCTTGTACTGAACATTAAATTGCCTGATCTGTTGACCTCCAATCTGCCATATTTGAATGACACCATGGAAGTCAAGAGAACAGAAGAAACAGCAATAGTAGTTACTAACTAGACTCTACAAATTGCTAAAATCAATAGATTCATCAGAATCTGTTGCACAGAGGAATATTTCACTCAAGGTCTTTTTAGGTACATCACCTTCACTAGTGCTGATATAAAGAGACTCTGGCATATCATCACCTCCCTCACTACTGGATTGTTCATTTAAAAGTTCATCTGACAGATCATCCTCTGATTGCTCTGTTTCCAAGTCAACAGAATCAGATGATGTGCCCATTCCCAGTTTTTTCCTAGGCCCGTATGGCTGTTGAGATGACCCTTTTTTCCCTTGTTGAGCTTCGCAACCACAATTGTACTGCTGGTGTTGGATCAAACTCCTTAACACCTGGAGTGTGCAAGTTTATTCTTAATTGGTCATTAAGACTTGACTGCCCAAGACTGCTTCTCCAGTCTGATTTAATTTTCTTCATGAGGCTAAAACCTCTCTCTCACAAACAGCGGTGCTAGCCGGCAATGTTTGAATCAGTTCAATCAACCCTACAATATTTGGACACTTCTCCTTGCAAGCCGTAAAAATGTCTGGCCACAGACTGGCATCCTTTTCTGTATAGGTATCTGTGAATAAAACCAAAGAAAAAAAGTAAATTACAACCAGGCAGTAAGGGGCTATCTAACTAATTAGATTACTGCCTTGGTAGTCACTTACCTCCTTCCCACATGGTTCTTCAGTTTGACCCACTCAGATAGGCACGCATTTGGATCCACACCAGAATCTTTCAGCACCTCTCTGAAGTGGCCACAGACAGTCTGAAGCTGGTCTGCCCCATAGTCTGCCAAAGTGAAAAAATATAATTAGTTTGACCTGCGAAATACTGTCATTTCTCTAGACTCTGCAACTTGAAATGCACACAGTTATTTAGGCTACCCTAATCTATGTAGAATCTAGCAGTCATAGGTTTTACACATTAGTTTCTCTGAGTCTGCAACTTGAAACACCTACAGTAGCTGACCCTGACCCTATCTATTGCAGTCTTGACTGAGTTCCACACTGAATTTATTTGTTACACTATTTGACAGCAAAAGCAACCTAGCAGGTGACCCTAATCAAAGTTAATTACCTTTCAATTCTGAGCTAGCCGACGGCCACTGCCTGATGTTACACAAACTGTTCATAGATAGCAACACTGACTCTGGCAGCTGAAGATCTTCAAAATGCCTTTCCAAGCTCTTAAGCAACTCGTTGACACTTTGCCTGTCTTTCGCAAAAGCTTCACTACTGTCTGGCCTTAGATCCACAACACCAAAAGCTGCATTCCTTCCAGACTACCAAGGTACTTTCCAGTTCTGCAAAACAATTGTCTGTTTTAGCTAACTACACTTTTATAATAATTAAAGAGAACACCATGGCATTTTACTTAAAACACTTACCTTGTTTTCAGCCTCACTAGGCAGTTCCTGAGGCCCAGGAATGCTTCATAGATTTCTACCACAGACACACTGTTTCTCTGGAGTAGTACACTTAGCTGTGTTACTTCTTCCAGGATATCGGCTAGAAGGTGCAGGTATTTCACAGTCCTCCACTGCAACAGCAAGCACAAAAAAAAAACCAAAAAACTTTGCTTTGGCTGTCTGATCATCCCTCGTGGCTGCCCCTTCATGTTGCATCTGTAAAGACAAAGTTGAAAAACTTAAATAAGCTTGTCCCTGGAAATCTTTAAGACTCCAAATTAGTTTTTAAATAGTAATTGTTTTACCTGTTACAGGTGCATAACCAAGCCCGGGTATATGGAGAGGAGATTGTTCATGGCTCGTAATGTGTGTTGAGCCCATCGTGTTCCACCAACACGGGTCGGGATGTAGTATTTTATGTTGACAGCACTACAGGATGCTTTCAGGTTGTTGCAGTTGAAGGGGGAAAAGTGATAAAAAAGATAGATGCCAAGAAGGAGGTTATCAATTTTTCATTGAAACTCAATTGTCCTTGCAGCATCTTTTAAGCCAATTTCCAGCCTATGTGCACTGCAGTGTACCACAACCAGATCTGGTCTGTCGCTTTTTAATATTGTGGAGACACCACCTTTTCTCCCCAACATAACAGCTGTCCCATCTGTTGTGAGACCAACCAGTTTGTCCTTCCATTCTCTGGAATACAGCTGAGTTTTCATTGCTGTATCACTAGCGGTCACTATATTATTAGCATCTGGTTTAGAAACGAACCAGCTAAAACTATTTGCATTTGCCTGTAACTGTATTTAAAAGCTTAGAGTCACTGCAAGCCCAGGACCTGTGTTTTATCTGAAATCCCCCGCTGTGCAAATCTCACTGGGGACTGTTTGTTAATTTGTAAAGTGCATTTCCATTTGTAACTGAATTACCCCCCTGTGAAAAACTCATTTGGGGACTGTTTAACTTCTAAGTGCTTTTCCTGTGTGCAGAATTTCAGTTTGCCCTGCTAGTAATCACCTTCTTTTTGAATCACAATAGCACCTGATAGCCACAGCCCATTTGCTCTTCTCCCCACCCACACTAGCCCACCCCAGCAAGTTAATCTTTTGCCTGTGCTTGATCTTTTCTTCTCCATTAGCTCCTTATATTGTTTTGCCACTAGGGAGCCTGATTAAGTTGAACAATTTGCTCCCAATACCTCACTTGTCACATTTACTGCTCTCTAGTAGCGTTTTCACTGGTGATCACCCTCTCCAATCGTCGAAAGCTATCCCGCCATTGTGCACTCCCCAGATCAGCCCTCCTCCTCCTGCTCCTGTCAGGCAATGTCCACCCCAATCCTGGGCCTGGCAGCACTGGTCCTCCCCTTGAAATCTTCTGGGCTGCGCATTGCTTCTATGAACATCTGTAGCCTCCTGAAAAAACTGGACTCTCTACACTGCTGGGCGACGCTTCATAAACCTGACTGAAACCTGGCTGTCTCCCTCCACTCCTAACTCTCATGTCTCTCTCCCCGGCTACACTCTCCACCGGTTGGACCGTGTCGGCAGGAGAGGTGGGGGCTGTGTCTTCTATTTGAAGGATTCTCTCATGGGGCTACCACTCCCCCCGCCTGACCTCGACCACGAGGCCCAGGCACTTACTCTAAAGCTGTCCCCTGACCCAGCTAGAGGCCCATTATTCCTAACCGTTAGCCTACATACCCCCAAGAACCAATCCCAGGCCCTGGGCCCACTAATTGACTACCTCACCTCCTACCCAACTCGTCGGACCAAATCTTGGTGGGCGACTTGAATATAAACTGGCTCTGCCCTCCTCCTCCCACCGTGAGGCTTTCGATTCAATTGACCTAACTCAACTGGTCACACAGCCTACTAGAAAAAACTCTAGGTGGGGGACAAGCACCCTCCTGGATGTGGTCCTCACCAACAGGCCATCCACATCCACAACATCCAAATCCGCCCTGACTGCCTCAGTGACCACTCCCCTGTGCTTTTCAACTGGGAAACCCCTCGGCCCTCATCCCCGGTCAAAACCACCTCTCGAAGGCGGCTTAGGCCTGGGGGACTCATAGGCCTTAAGCGCTTCCTTGCCCACACTGATTGGTCCCCTCTGACGAGGGCAACCAACATTGACTTGGCCCTGGCCTTCTTTGTAAGCACTTTCAACTTTGCCTGTGATATCTTTGCTCCCATAACTGCTAGGAGGTCCAAAGTGAAACATGCCCCTGGATCACCCTGCCCTACTGTGGCAACTTAAGCAACGCGACAATCTTTGGCACCTTGCTGTTGCTACTGGCGTTCACGCTGACAGGCAGTCCTATGCTGCCGCCCGCAACCAGTGCACCTGGGCCATCCATAAAGCAAAGGCGGAATACTACCAACCTCTCTTACCTCCTCCTGGGGAACCCCAGGTGCTTCTGGGACAACATCAAGCAACTGAATGGTCACTCCCAGTCCCCCTCTCCTTCTCTTCTCAACATCAATGGTACCATCTGCTCTGACCCTGCCCTCATTGCCACCCACCTCAATAACTCCTTTACCGACCTTAGCTCAGTACTTCCTGGTAACTTTTTCAGTCCACCTCCTCCATCTGTACCACCACCCATTGCCCGCCCCTCTTTCCACCTGCGTCATGTCACCATGCAACAAGCTAGAGCCTTACTTGCTAAAAGCCCTAAAGGTAACACCATCGGTAATGACTCACTTGATCCCTGCCTTTTACGTCAGGTCCTGGATCAGGTCCTCTTACCTAATACGTGCATTTTCAACAAATCACTCTGTCTCGGGACAATTCCTCTCTGCCTGGAAGATTGCCACAGTTACCCCTGTCCATAAAGGTGGTGACAGGACTCTTCCGGGTAACTTCGACCATCTCAATCCTCTCCCCCTCTCTAGGCGTTAAGAAAATTGTGCGTCCCAAGTCTCTGACTACCTCTGTAAGTACAATGTTCTCTGCCCTGAACAACACGGGTTCAGAGCAGGTCATAGTACCAATACAGCACTCCTGGAATTTTCCAACTTCCTCCATGCCTCCTTGGACTCTGGTGCCCTGGCTGGTGCTATATTCATTGACCTGTCTAAAGCATTCGATACCGTTTCGCATCCTCTTTTGCTCTCCACCCTCGACCTAATAGGCTTTGCCTCAGGACCTGTTTCCTGGTGCACCAGCTATCTCTCCGCCCGCTCCCAATGTGTGAAAGTCAACGGTACTCTCTCTGAAACATGCCCCATTCGCTCTGGGGTGCCACAGGGCTCAATTCTTGGACCCCTACTATTCTCACTCTTTCTTAACTCCCTACCCAGCAGTTGTACGGGTAAGATGCTTCTCTATGCTGATGATGCTGTTCTCGTTGCCTCCCACAATGACCCCATGCTGCTACAGAACTCCCTCCAACTAGTCTTTGACTCTGCAGCTAGCTGGTTCACTGAGCACCGACTTGTTATCAACCTTAAGAAAACAAAAACGATGCTCTTCTCCCACCCCCAAAATAAGTACAGCAAGTTTCCCTTAGCTGTCCACTCCACACCCAATCTCATCATTGACCAGGTGCAGTCCTATAAATATCTTGGTATAACCTTTGACCCTGCACTTTCATTCCATGGACATATATCTGCCCTAAATTCTGTCGCCAACTCACGGCTAGGCATTCTTTACCGGCACAAGAAATGCCTCCCTCCTGATGCCCTCCGCCTGGCTGTCACCTCCTCTGTCATGTCTCTCATTGACTATGGCCTTCCGGTCTATGGCTCAGCAGATCAGACTGCCCTCAACGAGGTTCGCCTCACAGTTAGTAAGGCCTGCAGACTTATCACTGGTGCTCCCAGACTCACTCACACATGTGAGCTGTACACCCTGGCTACCCTACTCAACCTGGAAGAGCGACTCATGTATCAGACATGCCAGCTCACCTTTAAAGCCCTGTGGCCTATCCCCATGGGTCTATCCAACTCCATTGCGACTGCACCGACCCTGATCACGCGCGGCTCGTCAAGACTACCCTAGTTATTCGAGAGCCAGGACCTCTCAAGGTCAGAGGGCATTCCCCTACCGTGCGCCCACTGGTATAACTCCCTCCCTGCCAGTGTCTCAAACTCACTAACCTTAGCTTGCTTTAAGCCCAGGCTCAGAAACTTCCTGCTTAGCTCGCCTAAATGCAACTGCCGCTAGCCTAGTGTAAAAAAAATATATATATATATATATACTCTGTTTGACAATGCTCACTGAGTGCCCCCTTCCTTTCCCTACTAATTCCTCCTCCCTATCTCCTCCTTCTACTCCCACCAGCTCTCCCCAAACCATAAGTTTTGCACCTTTTGTTATCTTTTGCTTCGTTGGAGATTGTATTCTACTGAAACAAAATTGTACTTGAACTGTAACTTTTTTGTTTGTAAGTACTGTGTCCCTTGTACTACTGTTCTGATGTCCTCTTTGTGACGAGGTACCTTTGTAAATGAGCCTCTGGCTCAAAGGTTTCTAAACTGATGTTTAACTAAATAAATAAATAAACCTCTTCTACTGACACAAATTTTACATAGCTGGTACCATCATGTGAATCTCTTACATAAATAATGTCTTGGTCTTTCACTGCAGAGTCAGTAGCACCATCAATTAGTATGCTAATATATTTTGCTGTCTTCACAAAGTTGACAAGTTGCAGTCTGTTGGCTTCTACAATATAGAAGGTGAACATTTTACATGACTTATCATTTTGATAAGTATTGCCTACGTCAAGACTTTGCAATGATCTAAATCACATATCCATGCAAAGTCCGTAAAGGGGTGTGCATGTTTTGATAAGGCATGTGCAGTTCTAACTAGTTTTTTAACATGTGCTGCTGCACTTGCACATAGCATGCCAATTGCTTTTTGTGCTTGTGACTATTGTGTCTGCATTATACTGTTCTGTTGCTAGAACATGTTTTCTTAACGAGCGATTTGTAAAATTTGTGCAACCATCATCCTTGCAATACGCAGATGACTGATCTGCAATATATGGGTATTTCCTACAAACTGTGCATAACATGGATTCTGATTCTGCACAATATTTAACCCATGGGTAGATGTGAACCCAGTTCTCACAAAACAATCTTGTTCTTTTTGTGCTATCATACACTGCATCTTTCCATTTCTTTTTTACTGCTGCTTCCTCAGCCCTTTTCTCTTCAGAGTCTCGAACCCCACTTATGAAATGCCACACGTTTGACTCTGGCAAAAAAACAAGTCAGTGCAACTGAATTGACAGCCCAATAAATGGCCAGGGTCACAAATTTCTTAAGTTCGCTGGTTTGTACAGTTCCTGAATTAGGCCTGGTCTGTCTGGGTGAACCCAGAGAGAATATGCAAAAAAAAGGTTCTTCTGAATCACTTGGCAAACTTTCAACCAAAATCTCAATGTCAAAATTGTGGCAGTGTCACAGCCGGTAATTTGGTAGTCTGGACGGGGACTTAGGACTGGCCTGTCTTAGGGTGAACCCAGAGAGAGAGAGACAGAGAGAGGGGGAGTGTATGCAAAAAGGGTTCTTCTGAGTTACTTGGCAAACTTTCAGTCAAAACCTCAACGTCAAATTGTGGCAGTCACAGCCGGTAATTCAGTAGTCTGGACAGAGTCTTAGGACTGGTCCATTTAAGGGGCAGACCAGAGGAGAACACGGAAAAAATGTTCTTTACACTCTTGAGTTACTTGTCTTACATGCAGAATGCAGTCAAAATCTCCACGTCAAATTGTCTAGAAACAGGGAGGCTGTCTGTGGCCACTTCATAGAGGTACTAAAAGATTCCGGTGCGGACAACTTAGGACTGATCTGTTAGGGTGGCTAGGTAGCCCAGAGGAGAACACGAAAAAAAGTTCTTCACACTCTTGAGTTACTTGTCTTAAATGGCAGAATGCAGTCAAAATCTCAGATTGGACACAGGGACTGGCTGTCTGTGGCCACTTCAGAGGAGAGTGCGAAATGATTCTGGTGTGAACAGACACAGGGCCATTTTGTGCTTAATTCTGCATGCACAGATTTTTTTTTTTTTTTTTTTTTTAATTGAGAGGTGTTGCCCCCCATTTGAAACAATTCAATGCACACTTTACTTTACAGTTTATCACAGACGTGACAGTCACACTCTACAAAACTCGACCCCCACTTGCAGTAACAGGATCCCTACTAACAACTCTTATTAAACTGGTTTGGTCTCACAACAGATGGAGGAGCTGCATGCTAAAAATGTTATTTATCACTTCTCCCCTCAACCTCAAATTGCTGAGCTTCAAATTTGAAGCTGCATCAAAGCTGTAGTAGTGGGAGCATCCAATGGCCACACGCTGTCAGACAGGCCAGGATACAAAACAATGCTGGAGACATCTTTGGACTGGGAGCTATCGTGAAGACAGGCTGCAGAACAAAAAAAGTCATTAATCACAAGATGCAGCAACACCCTAGAAACAAAATAAAAGCAAATGAGTAAATTGAGGAGTTGCCTTTGACAGATCATTCAGCCTCACATAATTTCACAGAATTACTGGCCATTTCTTAACAGTCTGCTGCCCATGGGGAGAAAAATGCCTGTTATGAGGTCACCTGTCCAGGCATGGGTGCCCTGGCCATAGCCGATTATCTTTGGTTGGTGCACCTGGACGAGTAGGAAAGTAGCTGGGATTGCCTCAGGCAAGGTTGAAGTGACTGTATGTAACACTGTTGGTGACTCAAGAGTGTGTAGTGACTAAGCAAGAGTAGGTACAAACTGTACACTCAGTGTGGTGGGAGAGGGTGAAGGCGCAACTGCCAACACCACCTTGGCAAAACTGAGGTCACTGGGTCAAGGGTATGACCGACACAGGTGGTCCACCAGAGATTGTACTATAATGGCATCGTGTGGGCATTAGGTACTGATAATGACCGACAGACCTGACTTGCATTTAGGGTCACCCTTGCCTTTGCATTGGACTGCCATTTCATCATCCACTTTGCCCACTCATCTGATCATAGTTCAAATCTCTGGTGGACTCTCAGTGTATGTCACCAAATGATCCAATGACCTCAGGATTGTCATAGGTGAAGGGCATTCATGCCCAGTTCACCATCCACCACCGTACAGAATTTTTATCAGCTGCATTTTTCTGTCGCCACTACTACACACCATCAGTGCTGCATCACTCATCACTTCAGTTCCACCCGGCCAGGCAACCCGCACAGACTTGCTGTTAGAAAATACTGTTGCTGAGTCAGACCCTGTTTTTCAGTGTGCCACTGACTGTACCTCTGAAGAAGAACAAGGATCATATTTTGGGACTCAAAATAAAAGATTAAGCCGGCCCGCCGGCACAGCGGTTGGATTTCTGCTCGCGACGCCAGCGACCGGGTTTGTGAACAAGCCGGGAGCTAGAGGGCCGGCCAGGGGGAAGGGGCATCCAGGGCTCGGTGCATGTTGGACTTCGGGTGGAGACCCGAGGTACGGCAAGCCCGAGCCAGTGAGAAGGGTGGCATGCTGGACGTCGGCACTTAGTGCCTTGACGTCAGGGCACACAGCATGCCAAGAAACAGGGAAAACATCCTGCAGCGCCGCCAGTAGATGGAGCACAACGGCCCCGATCCCCAATTCCCCTACCTACCCTGGTGACGGCATCCTGACGAAAACAGGAAGGACTTCGGGGTGCAAGGACCCCACCTCGTACCCCGCCTGGGGGGTATAACCAAGGCTACATGGGGGATGGACCGCGTCAGGCTCCAGGTAAGAGGGCGGGGACTGACAAGACCATGTGTGTGTGTCTCCTGAAGAGTGGAGGTGCTGCAGGTAGGGGGAGAAATAGAGAGAAAGTTAAAAAAATAAATAAAAGATTAAAGTTGGCCCGGTGGCACTGAGGGTTGAGGAGCTGGACGCCACACCTCGTGCCTCTCCAGTGACCCGGATTCGGGAACGGACTGTGGCCGCTGGGGGGACCATAGTCAGGGAAGGGATTCAGTGTCTGGAGGACTGCAATCCCTTCCCGGGGTGGGCTAGGGGATTCGCGCCACTCCTTAGTGGCCCCTCATGAAGATCAGGGACCTTGCAAGGAAGCAGTGCCGTCACTAAGGGGTGGAGCAGCAAGTGACAAAGGCACGTCAGTTCCTGGACGTCATTGCACGTCTGCACTCCAAGGGGGCAACCACAGAAATACTCCAGAGGACCAAGGAGGCAACGAGAGCTGCAGAGCCTAGCCCACATCCCAAAGCCGGACCATCCCCTCTGCCACTTCTCCCGAGCCTACGCAACAAGGACCAACAACACTAACTTCAAGCGCCAGGTAGGTGGGGTGGCCCCTCCAACAGGGAGGGGTGATCCAGGGGGCTGGAAGGTCCTGGAGGGGGATGCTCAGCAATCTAGTTCTCGGAGGAGAGGGGTCTTGGCGGGGAGTAGAGGAGATGACTGAGTGGGCACCTCTGAGAGATGCCCTGGTCTGCTGGAGCCACTGAAAAGATTTAAAATAAAGATTAAAAAACCATGTCTGTCGGCTGGGGGGCTTCCATAGCAGCACAATCTGAGGGGCCCCCGATATTCAAGGACGATGTTATCTGGATTGTTATTAAATTTAATTATTGCCATTACCATACTGGTTTTGCCAGCACACCAGCTGGGCTATTAAGTGCAAAGCTTTTGCCATTTGCCCCCCTCTACCCACAACATATTTGAATACTGGGCCACTTAACACACATACCGTAGCCAGACTGGAGTCAAGTTTCGTCCCATTACCTTGTTTATGCAGTCATAATCTGAAAACAAGGCAGTGGTGAGATGGGTCAGACTTGGTTGTCTTCACAGTCGGGGCAGAATATTGATACAGCAGCACTCCAATCCAAGGCAACTTAGCAGCTGCAGCTTTATGACTTGGGCACTGAGCCTAGGGCAGGCACTTTGTGGACAAAACTGCATAAAAGCCCTGTCCTGGTGCATACTGTTTGATGTAAAGGCTGCATTTTAACTTTGGAAACGTGGTTGTGCCCCAATTCTGAGTCTGTGGATGGCATGCTGCCTAAAATGAATTTGTCAAGCTTTGATCCTCCATATGTAAAAGATCCAATAATTACATTTTACATTTGAGCAAAACTTACACTTCATTTTAGGCTATGCTGATTTCTATCAAAGTAGGGGCTCATGATTTTTCCTGTCTTTTAATTGGGGGCACAACCATGTTTTCGAATTTCAGCCATAAGTTATACAAACATGCACACATCCAGGACAGGGCTTTTTCACTTCACTCAGTGCAGTCGGGGGGGGTCTCCAGGAAGGGATGGCAGGATCACCAACACTTTTATTAATTTTAGTGTCCACGGGTTGAGGGAGAGCAAAAAAATAACAGGGCTGCCATGGAATCACTAGTAGGGAGGGAGGAATGGAGAAGCAGGGCCCAAAGTAACAGCATAGCTGCTTGCAGCATAAGAAGCACGAAACCAACAGACTACATTTTTTGGTCTGTTGCTGCAAGCAGCTATGCTGGTACTTGGGGCCGTTTCTCCACTCCCCCATCCTAGTGATTCCATGGTAATACACCTTGAACCGTTGACGCGCACTTAAGAGGTCCACCACTTGTCAACGGAAACCTCGGGGACACTCTGCCATCAAGGAGCACTTAAAGCAGGTTGATGCTAGTGGACGGAAACTTCAGGGTCACGCTGCCTTAGACAAGCACAAAAACCACATTGCTGCTCATCAAAAGCAACCTCTAGGACACACTGCCCTAAGGATTTCGGTTAGGCACACGAGGAAGAATTGGGCACAAGGGCACCCCTTAGGGATTAACCACGATGGTCTCTCTCTTCGATGGCCCTGCACTACAGTAAAGGTAACACTGCTGCCATCATTTTTACAATGGGGATTTCTTGCTGATGGGCGAATTTGGGCGTAACAGTACAGTAAAGGCTGCCTTTAAAACGAAATGCTCAAGTCTGGCATGCGGTAGCTGCACCATGATGCTGTAAAAGGCACTCTTCCTACAAAAAAATAAAAATATATATATGTAAATATATATATAAATATATATATATATATATATATATATATATATATATATATACATACACATATACATATATATACACACATATACATATATATACACACACATATACATACACACACACACACACACACACACACTTACCACGATAGTCTTTTCATTTTTGATGGGGCCACATCTTCTTCTCAGTTCCACTTTGTTCAGCACTGCCGCTGAAAACGTGTCTGCCTATTAAGTTACTATGGGGGGAAGGGGTGACCAATCAGAACACTTAAAGGGTAAAAAAAAAAAAAAAAACATTGAAAAATCCCGCCATCGCAAGGTTGTACTGAATGCAGCTCACATAGCTATATTCAGAAAGCCGGACACACAAAACAATGCACACTCATTCGGTGTTGCAAACAGCACCGCCACAGTAGAGAGCCGGTATTACACCCTAGCTAAAAAAATCAAAAAAAAAAAAAAATCAAAAAAAAAAAAAATGGTATTTCATACAGAGCACCAGGACTCAAATTTCGGTATTCCGGTATGAATTTTGGTATCTGTAATGTACTAAAATACCGTTAAATTTGAGCACTTGTCAGACAGGGTACCATGGCAGCATGGATGAACCACTGGCCTTTTTCTGCCATCACTGTCTATGTTTCTTTACAAAATGTGTAAGAAAAATCCATAGCTCTGATTGGCTGAAAGACCATGACAGCATAATTACACCCCTGCACTTCTTCCAAGGAGCCTGCCTGTGTACCAGACTGAAAACTTCAAATATCAATATTCGGAGCAATCCCAAATGCAGAACTATCACCGCTCATGAAAGTTTTGGTAGTCCTCAACTGTGAGAAGTCACAGGCGAGTTAGTTGTAACTGTAGTACTACATTTGAAAACAACAACAAAAAAAAAAAAGATCAGCTCCATCCTTCCATCGAACTATAATGAAGCCATGCTAATTGAGGAAGGAGGAGTCACAGGGTCAGGAAGACAAACTTTTTTCCATTTTAGTCATAGCTCACAATCCACAAGTCTTATTGCTTTATAACATTTGTAAGAAAACTTACTTGCTGTGATTTTTCTTACAGGTTATAAGTGCAATAAAACACTCGAGGGGTGTGTGATTATGGTCAACTGCCTTAAACTTCACAACCTATGCCAACTACATTCATTCTAAGCTCCGCCCTAAACTTGGTGCTCTCTACAGAAATAAAGATGCCCTCTCCACCCCTGTTCACCGGATAATCCTCATTAAAACAATCCTACAACTCTTCAATTACGCCAACATCATATATGGGTTTGCCTCCACGCTCTCCAGGCTGGACTCCCTCTTCAACGCTTTTTGTCGATTCACCTTAAACACCCCCTCAGGACACACCACTGCACCCTGTACACCTCTCTATCACTCCCTTCCCTATCCTCCCAACGCAACCACCATGCCTCCATAATCTCAGCCAAATATTGGTTCAGCTCACTCACCCCTACCTCACCTCCATGCTATCCCCCCCTCCCACACATCCTACTATCTCCGTACACTAGACTCTCATACTTTCCCCCTTCCCCTTCCACACTCAAACTCTGGAAAGGCTGCTTTCTCTTTCCGCTTCCCTCACATGTGGAACTCCCTTCCAACCTCACTCCGTATACTACCATCATTAAATCTCTTTAAATGTACCCTCTCCCACTCTCCACCAACCCGGTTAATCCCCCTTTGAGCATCACAGTGCTCGTCATCCTATTTCAAATTTTCTTTTTTCTTAAAGGGACACTGTCAACCTATTTTTCATCATATTATTTCTAGTTGAAACCCTATATTTGATGATTGCTTACCCTCTCTAAAATTCACTGATGTTACTGTTTGTTTTGCCCGTCTCCTTGTTTAGTAAAACTGAAATGCATGGCAATGTATATTTATAAACAACCTTGTTTTTGTTTACAATCCTGGTTCTGTTCTTGCTGCATAATTCTTGAGCATTAGAAACACGCCCAAACAGTGCAGTCACTCACAAGGCAGTGGCCACCTAAACTCCCACTGCATCATGAGGGGCTAGACTGTTTTGTGGGTGTTCCCAAGTTCAGGAAAGATGCATCTGGAGTTGATCAAGTAATGTAAACAAACCTGTTTTGGTGTGATAACACCAGTATGTTGGGCAGTATGTTTTTTACTTTTCTAAAGAAAATAAAAAGAGTCAGAATCAAACTACCAGCTACATCAGCAATCTTTACAGAATCTTGGCAATCATAAAATATGTTTAAGAACTAAGAGGGTTGACAGTGTCCCTTTAACTTCTTGGCACAACAATTTGCTCTTAATAAATGAACTGCACAGTAACACCCATGCAAATTATGCTGTGGGCACTGTGAAAATAATTTATTTTTGGCTTCGGGTTTTGACCTCTACTGATGTTATGAGTGGCGGAACCACAAGCGAGGTCTATAGAGGTCAAACCCTGAAACAAAAAATAATTTATTTTCACACTGCCCATGGCATATATGTTTATGCAATGGACAAACTGCAACAATTTGATGACATTCTGTATGAAATGACTATGCAGTTGCAGGGTTCATTTTTGGGTGGGGGAATGGGACAATTGGCACACAGTTTTTAATTTTAACCCACTTTTTCTTCTACCTTGGGGCCAACCTGCTCACTGTTGTAGAAGTTTTAAAGTACTGTTTTATGAATCTGGGCTCGACTGGACAATATGGCCCATTTTTTTTTTTCCAAGTTGACCCTTACTTTTTATACCCAGTGGGTCAGTGTCCCACATAAATAAATATCTGAAATGAACCCTGCAGTTTAATTAGGAAAAAACAAATTGTTACCTTACAAATTGGGATTATTTTTTCTCACTCTGATATCTGTGGCTGTCTTGAGGTAGAAAATGTCATTCGATGTCAAAGTGACACAAGCAAGCAACTGTGCATATACGTCAACATTTTCTGCTCGGACGATGCTGGGGCAACATCATTCCATCGTGAGAGAGCCCTGCTTGCTCCCACAGTTTCTACTGGGGCTGGCCACTGTCAATGACTGCTATGAGAACTGCCACACCTATGCTTTTCTGCAAGCTTCAGTATCACCGAGTATCCAGCGCACAGCTGATGCACTCCGTGGATTTTTTCCTACTTCAGTACTGAAACTGGATCCCTCTCTGCACCAGTGTTAAATGGAAGAACAATAGTGTGCATGCAAAATACATTAAAAAAAAACAAACAAAAAAAAAAAAAAACAGACTTGGGGATTTTTCTTGGTGAACGGAATGTGGTCACATCAGCGGGGACAGCACTTTACAACTGTTGAACAAAAGGAAAAAAGTCTGCTTGTGTGAGTCAGCACGGTTGTGGCTACTGCACTATCTGAGACGGTATCACGCAACAAGACTGAGCTAGAGTACAACTGCTGAGTAAAGTAGTTTCACGTGTTTTTATGAGCCAACTGTAAATGGCAGTTACATGCACAGTTTAGTTCACATTTTAAAACTTAAACCTCATGCATCTAAAACAGATGTTCCAAAACTAGGCCCAGTGATGTGTAAGATTCTGAAAAGACTCCTGCTAGAGTAAGAAATCCAAATGACACACCTGCAATGTACATAAATGCAGAGGACATGCCTTGAGTGTACTGATTTATTTACCCTCAAAGCTTGTCATCAATGTAAATAAACACATTTCTATCAGCTTTTTCACATCCTGTTCCCAAATGCATAAACATTTATTCTCAACAGCTTCTACTGACTTTTTAACACAGTTGCAAAATGAGATAACCCTACATGTATATTATTATATGCGTCTGTGTGGAGTTCCACTTACTGCAGATAAGGAGGAAAAAGATCTGGAGCTGACAACAGTGGCTGAAAAAAAAGCTAGCAGAATGTTGAGGTGTATCAAAGGGGGCTGTCTAGCAGAGCAGGGGTAGTAATTCTGGAACTCTGCAAGGCCCTAGTCAGGTCCCACTTGAAGTTCTGCAAGCAGCTCTGGGCTCAATATAAAATTGACAATGAAGAAGGTGAGAGAGTGCAGGCCAGGGTCACCAAACTGTGGAGGGGACAAAGCTAGGAGGAGAGGCTAGAGACCCTGAACATGTTCACCCTGGAAATAAAGAAGGATTAGAGGGAGTAAGCTGGCAGTCTTCCACATACTTAAGGGTACTGACAAGATTTACTATAAGGACATGTTTCAGCGATCTCTAGCAGGTTTTGGGGACACGCGTGCATGCACACACATACATATACATTATATATACATATATACACTGTATGTACAGTATATACACACTATACACATGGTCAAAGTCAGAGGTGGGCAATTCAGTGGTAACGTTAGGCTTAGGAGGCACTTTTTCTCCAAGACGGTAGTGAACCTGTGGAACTAAGCCTACAGGTGGAGCCAGTGGATCTGAAGACAGTGCAGGCCTTCAAGGTATACCTGGACACATTTCTGCTTACTAAGGGAATCCCTGGGTACCCTGCATAGCAGAGTGGGCAGGGAATCCTCTTGAAATATAAACATACAAACATAAACAATGATGGCAGAAAAAAAAAAAACAATAGTCCATTCAGTTTACCAAAGTTCTTCATTTAGCCCTTGGACATACTGTCCCTCCAGGGTCCTAGCTCTTCTTTTCCTACATATAGTATTACACATAGAACATGTATTGCACAGAATACTTTTTTTATCCCTGTTACGAAGTGGTGGAAGAGGGCCAACATAATGGACCTAGTGTGCCTTCTGACCTTAAATTACTAGATTACTATGCATTGCTACATTTTAAGTAGTGTCTACCACAGACGTAACCAAAATGGGCGATTTAGATCAGTGTGGATCATGGAAAAAAGTAAAATGTTTACTGAGCAACTACTTCTGAAATATTTACATCATTAATACAGTAAGACTCGACTTTGAAATGAATTGTGAAAGGCTGGATAAAAAAAATGTCTTTAAACAAATGGCAACTAGTAATGCTGGCTTGTCTTTAGCATCCCCTCAAACGTGTCCCAGCAGGGCTTCATACATGTTTACTACAGAAAAAAAATTATCTAGAAATCCTAAATCGCATTAACCACTATTCCTAACTCCTACAGAATCAGTCAGATTACTGCATTCCTTCAGCAGACTTTTCATTAACTGCGCTCTGCTGGTTCTCTCTCTCAAGATACCTGCAGTGTGATAAAAAAATGGCAACATTTAGCAATAGGTAGTCTGCTGTTAAGCGACCAGAATTATTGCCCATTTATTTTACTGATTAATAATATCCTTTAAAAAAAAAATATTCCTATGTTGGTTTGCATCCTAACTAAATAGAGGAACATTGCTAGTAGAAATGGAGCCATGACTTTTACACTTTTCTAGCCTGTTGGTTCTCGTGACCATGCCATGATTGTCATTCAGGGAAATTTTCTCAATTAATTATGAAGTACCTGTGAATAAAAAATGTACTTACAGAAAATACTGCGTTTTGAAGTCCAAAAGGTATCGGTGTAAGTCTTGCTAAAGCAACAACTTTGAGTCCACCGCCTCCTTCCACTACTCTGATCACGGCACTCAGCTGATCGCTGTTCTCGATCCTGGATAACACCCATTGAGTCAGCAGCTTCTTGCAACCCAGATGTGCGAGAAAGGTTCCTATCAGTACCCCGACAATGACAAGCCCCATGCCCAGCAGAAAGCCATACAAATACCCGGCAGCCACATTCAGCACAATATAACCCCAGCCACAAGGGAAGGAAACTAGGATGAAGCCCACGATGAAGAGTAATGCCCCGACAAGACTGTCCAAACTTTCGACCCAAAGTAACAAATCTTTGAGATACTGTCGCACTAAGGCAAGAGAGGAGAAACAGACAGCTGCCAAGACGCAAACAAGAAGGAAACTTTTGCACCAACATGGGTTCCCACAGCAAGGGCTTCTGGGCTGCTCCCCTATATATGAAACTCCCGCTTCAGACAGTTCACACTTGCTGTCCAAATCGGATTTTAAGCCGTTCCTTTCTTCATAAGAACTGGAGATCACCACATCGAGTTGTTCGTCATCTGCGGAATCGGGGACAGGGCTTTGCAACCAGTGGTTAAGCTTGCCTCTTCCTTTGGCTGCTGCTTGTTTGAGGACCTTGACTACCAGCTGTAGCATTCCACTGGAGTTCCACATCGCAAAAGACAAATTCAATCTTAGTGGAACCACACTATCTTTAACCTCTGGTGCGTGCCCCGTTAGTTCTTAAAAAGGAAAAAAAAGAAAAATCTGAAGAGATCCCAGCCGACAAGCGTTTCACCTCTTGAACTGAATGCTACAGTATATTAGCCTGGCGCAGCCTTGTTTAGCACAGGTACACACGGATAAGCTCCTAGTTTAGACCAGCGGTGCGAACTGACAGGCATCGTTCATCCTAGGAGCAAGACACTCATTACTGGCGCAGGAAAAAAAAACGGATTTCGATCTCCTCCTCCTCCTCCTCCTCCGTGGTACTTCATGGCTTTCCCCGGTGGCACATCTCTCATGTTCGCTTCCGCACCTCAGGTTCACGATCCTCGCTTACAAGCGGCTCTCTCACCATAAACACATCTTTGCATATGTGGCAGCCGCTGCACAGCACAGGCACTCCCTCCACTTACGGCTTTCTCCGTGTTGCTCACAATAAATCTCTGCACTTCAGCCGCTCCCCATGCCACACTGGACTGGTAATAAGGCCAGGCAGTTCTGCTCCTCAACCAAGTGAGCCCAAGTAGCCCTACTACCCCTTAGTGAAACGGCCAGTCAGTCTCTCCCAGAATAAGCAGTCTACAAATTCGCGAGCGAGATTCATCCCCCACAATGCCTCACGCCAGGAAGCCCTGTTTTCTACGAGCCCCAGGCGCGTGACGGAGGGCAAGACTTCAACCTTAGTTTCCGCAGCACGTGACGAGCACTAGTCTTGCTGAGTTTTAGTCAAAAGTGCCGTCTGGACTACAGAGAACTAACTGGAGTGTGAGAGGACGTCATTTGTGCTGCTGCCACACATCATTGTGAGCACGAGTTTTCAGTACGATGTTCAGCGAGGCAGAAAGATCAACTAAATTGTTACTGACACGTCATGGTTGTCCTGATTGAAACTTACGTTAACATTGTCCCTGAAAAAATATGAACAATAGACAAAGTGCGACAGGTCCATAAAATCTTTATCATTGTACCTCAGGACGATGTAGCATATATGCATGTGATGTCTCCCGTTTTGGCCGGGAGAGTCCCGTTTTTTAACTAAACTCGCGCCCCCCGCCACACACACGGAAAGCAAATCTCCTGATTTAGATGCTGCATAACTCAAAACCTCCTGCCTCATAAATCAGGGACAAGACTTAAACAAATCAGGGACAAAGGACCGAAACCACAGACACATCTTTAGAATTAGAGATATCCACTTAGAAATCTGACAGAAAATGGGGCTTAGTGCAAAATGCATTTTCTAAATGTAAACCCCGTTACCTGGGGTTACTAGAATACCAGTAAGACCTAGTGGTAGGCAGGGAAGGTAGCTTGTGAAACTCCAGTTAAATGAATTTCACACTGTCTCACTCTGTTCTCAGTCTCAGCTGAGACTGAGGGATGACATCACCATAGAACTATCGCAGCTGCATGAGCCACATTGGAATCTGCAGTTGGGAGTTAGGTTAGAATGTTGGTAGTTTTTGAACAGTGGGCAGCAGTTGTGTGGGAGCAGTCTTGAAGAGAGGAGCACAGCAGTCTGTGCACAGGCTCTTGGAGCCTAAAGCTCTGATACAGAGCTACTGTAGGGAGAGGTGTGTGTTTCCACCAAAAGAGGAACACAGTAAGCTGTTCGTGAAGTGGTGGAGACCACTGTTACTGGTCTCTGTGCGATGGGGGTGAAAAGGTTTGCCTGTCATTCCAGGGGCAACCCTCCTGGTTCCGGCTAGGGAAGAAGCTGCCTTATTTTTCAAGTTGTGCTGCGGCACCATAAGCTGTCAAGAATCGCCTGTGGGGCACCTGCAACCAAAGGGTGAGTCTGCTCTTACATAGGGCCATTGTTTCACCTGAACTGTTGTAAAGTGGGGATTGGACTGCTTAATCAGTGGGAGGTCTAGAGGAATAGGCTAAGCCAAGTAAAAGTATGTTCAAGTCCAGCACAAGGGGAAAGCCAAGTGTAACCCCTAGATGGCGCTATCCCAGGGGCTACTACCCCTGCCTGATTTGCCACTAACAGGTTGAGGGGCCTGGATCCAATGGCGGGTGCCTCCACCCAGAGGTCAGGGTTTGCAATAGTTAAACTAACTGGTCACAGCCCTCTGGGACACTGCAACCCCTTTCTTCCCACTAGTGGCCCACACAATATATCAGAATTACCTTCACAGTATACACTTACCCCAGGTCTGGTTCCGGCACTGGGACCTCCTGTGAAATGAGATACAGTGCAACAATCACAGTACAGTACTTTAACATAGACAAATACCTCAGGCAGTATAACTTTGCTGAAACAAGCAGCTCTGATTTATTTGGGGGATATAACAAGGACAGGGAAATCAGGTTAATTAGCTTATCACTCTAATAATCTACCTATGGCTCTGTGCACAGGCCTATCCTATCAGTTACTGTCCTGGGTACCCAAGCCCTAGTGGCTAGTCCAAACCGTGGCAGCTGGTAGGGGCCCTTTCACACAGAAAGGAGAATTAAACAGTCAGCAGTACAGTAATTCCATTTGGTTTAATGTGGCAATTCAACAGGAGCGACCCTGAATTAGTACTCGACCTCCAAATAAGATAGGGTCCTTCAATGTCAGCAGGGCTCACTTGAGGTACACAAACCTCTTCACATCCATATAAAAAGCACTATACCAGGCAGGCTGCATCTGTATCCCGATCGCAATTACTGCACAATACCCAGGAGAACACACAGCAGATTCAGTTCCTGACAGACCGAGTGTAATTTTCAGCAATTCTCCAGTCTTCTACAGGGTGAGCCTGGTTTCTACTCTTCAGAGATCCTTTGATTCTTTTCACAGGATGGATTCAGTCCTAACAAGCTGCAGACCGGAACTCTGGGCCTTACACACGTTTTTGACTAAAACTGCACACTGAAAAGTACAGGGCTCCTTCCTTCTTCACTGCCAAAGCTCAACTGAACTCCAACCGACAAAAACCGGCACTTCCTTTGAGTTCCTCCCAGTTCTTGACTGGATTGGCTGTCATCACAATAGACTGCTGCTGTTGGTCCAAAAAGGCACTGAAGTCTAAACTACATCTCCCAGAGTCACTGCCCATACAATCCTCTTGTGGCTGGCTCAGATTATGAGTCAAGTTCTGATTCGTCCAAGGCACCATTTTAGAGCTAGCTTACCCCACACTGATTGGTCCAGTTCAGCAGTTCAAAACTAGAATGGGGAACTAGCAGACACAGTTCTGACTGCAAAAGCAGGTTAGACAAACTGTAATTTCATTATTACTCTAAATAATTTCTGGTAAACAGTTACATCTTTCAGATAGGTTCCATTTGCACTCCTAGTGACTGCAAAATTAAGTGAATTGGCAGCAGCTCAGTGGTACTCAGAGAAGCACACAGTCCCCATATAAACTAATTATGTCTGCAAGCAGACAGCTCTTAAAGACAGTACCAGAGGTTCTAAAACACTCACTGATAAATGGCTTAAATGCCAAACACCATTCAGGCTTGGAGCATTCAAGCAAGCTCCTGAAGTCTTTTATGAACCCCATTTGCAGGAGGTTACACCCTTCCTGCCTGGGAAAGCTTGACGTCGCGTCAAGCAAGTACCATAAGTTTCAACTGCAACCATATACATTTGCATTAGGCTCGCAATGTAATCATCAGTCAATATATCATTTTACCAAGAACACATTTCTGAAACATTGCAGTCGTCACTTTACACAGTATTACCACACATTGTACCATAACTCAAGTTATTACCTCTTGTACATGAAACCTGAAGAGGGGCCCTTCCTATCAGTTACCTTGGGGCTGGGAGGGGCAAGGACACCATACTTAGAGAGCAACACAAGTAACTTGGAGTTAGCACTGATGCTCAGTTTGGGCAATGAGCTCGGGACACATACACTCCTTTATGGACAACATTGAGGCAAATCCACAGGCCTCCCAAGGGAATCATAACTGAGGTGCACCACAGGCTTTACAGCTCGACCAGTCTTTCTAGGGGGAACTGTTATAGTCTCTGCACTCTGAGCCTCATTTTCAGCATTGTCCTCACTTGTCAGGGGAGTCTCCATGGGGTAGAGGCTAGAACTTGGGGCACTTTCAGCTCCAGGTTACAGTTTCTGAGTCCACAACATTTGGCTCGCATGGAGAGCTTTCGGACACTGGCAGTGGACTGTCAGGGCACTCAAAATACTCTTCTTGTTCGGGTGTATCACCAGTCTGCCCCAATCTATCATTTCCTCCCTGAAAGCTCAAACAGTTCAACCATGCACAATGATTCCATTTCATCTGATCTGATGCTTTGCACTTCACTTTCTGGGAGCATTGGCTCCAGGGATGAAGCTGGGGGCTTAGACAGTCCAGAAGGCCCAGCTTTGTCTCCAGTATTGACTAGGGATTGCCCTGAAACAATTGACTCAGTTCGTAAGAAGGATAGTATTCAAAGTCACTCTCACTTTCTTCCGATATGGACTGACAGTCATGCTCAACTGGGACTTGTGGAGGGAACACTTTAACTTTGCTTCTGTAGGTGCAGACTTTCTTGATCTTTTCTTAGCAGCAGCTCTAGTCACTGGTCCAGAGGGGCATCTTCTAGGGGCTCAGACTCAATTAAGATTTGTCAATGGGCAGTAAATGATTTCTATGTATTGTTTTACATCTTTTGAATTATTCTCAGGCCTTACTTTGTACACTGGCAGATCATCTAGTTTGCCCACTACAATGTGAGGGAGATGGTGCCATCGGTCAGCAATCTTGTGCTTGCCATGCAGTCCCAGATTTCTTAGCAATACCCGATCTCCCTCCTGGAGTTCCTGTGCTTTCACCTTTTATCATACCTTTCTTTGTTGGCCAGATTTCTTTTGGCAGCCATGGTTTGAGCCAGTTGGTACGCATGAGTTAGCTGGGCCTTTAACTTTTGCACATACTGTAAATAGTTGTCAGCTTGAACCCCATCAGGAGAGACCCCAAACACACATCTACTGGTAGTCGAGCTTCTCTTCCAAACATCAGGCGGTAGGGGAGAATCCAGTGGCATCACTTTGGTGCAGTTATAAGCATGTACCAGGGTGCTAATTTGTTGGCTCCATCTAGGCTTGTCCTTTGGGTGCAGGGTGCCTAGCATATCTAGCAAAGTGCGGTTGAAGCGTTCAGGCTGTGGGTCCCCTGGTAGTGAAGAGTGGTTCTGGACTTTCGCCTCCCCACAGAGAAAGCATCTCTTTGATCAGGCGACTCTCAAAGTCTCTCCCTTGATCAGAATGGATTCTTTGTGGAGCCCATAGTGAACAAAAAGTTTTCTACAAGTACTTTGGCCACAGTGGATGCTTTCTGGTCTTTGGTGGGAAAGCTTGGGCATATCTCGTGAAATGGTCAGTGACCACCAGCACATTACTGATATTTCTTTGATCTGACTCCAAACTCAGAAAATCAATACAGACCAGCTCCATGGGTGCACTGGTGGTGATGTTAACAAGGGGCAGCCCTCTGGGGAAAGCTTTCCTCTGTAAGCAGCGACTACAAGTTCGAATGTGTTGCTCCACATCAGCCCCATCTTAGGCCAATAGAATCTGGATCTCACCAAGTCAAGTGTTCTGTCTATACCAAGGTGCCCCATGTGGTTGTGCAAGGACCTCAGTACTGAGTCTCGAAAGGCAGTGGGCAGCACTAGTTGTTGTTTGTCTACTTGTCCCCTCTGTCTACTGTTTCTCTGTATAACAGTTTATTGATCAGTTTCAACTTAGGACCTTCTTTGTATAACAGTGCAGTTCTCAAATCAGTGGGCGTAATTTGGACACATCTTTTCCTGCATGAGGGCTTCTAAAGCTGCTTTGATCATGGGATCGCGAGTTGAGCCCCGAATACTGTCATTGTCCAGCTGAGGCAGTGCACCAATGTCTATTGCAGAAAAGTGGCAATAAGCAGCAGGTATGCAATTCTCAGAGGCTCCCAAGCAATCCACCATGCAGTCCACTGCGTCCGTGGACATTGTTCCTCCCTGTCAAACTTCCGGCAGAGTGCCGAATGTCAGGTTCTGCCAATCGGACCCAATCATTCTGGGAACAGGCCTCGGGAAGAGCATCAGCATCTATGTGGTTCAGACCTGCTCGGTATTCGAGAGCATAGTCATATGTAGATAATGCAGAAAGCCACCTATGGCCAGTGGCATCCAACTTAGCTGAGGTCTGCACATAGGTCAAAGGATTATTGTCAGTTTTTACTAGTATTTTAGCCCCATACAAGTACTCATGGAATTGGTCAACAATAGCCCACTTCAAAGCTAGGAACTCTAACTTATGTACAGGATAGTTCTTTTCGGATGGGGTCAGGCTTCTACTGGCAAAGGCCACTGGTCTCAGGCCATTCTCGTGCTCTTGGTACAACACAGCCCCCAACCCTTGCAAGCTAGCATCAGTGTGCAGGACGTAAGGTTTTCTTGGATCGGCATAGGCCAGCACTGGAGCATGGGTAAGTTGATATATGATCTCATGAAAAGCAGTCTCACAATCAGGGTCCAGCGGGCTCCAAATACTTCACTCGGATGAAAATACACTCTTTCAGTCTTGAGGACGCTGACTTTTGGTATTTTTGTGGGTTGGGGATACCCTTGAGTAAGGTTAAGTAAAGGCGGATCACTCTTGAATAGTCCTTGATGAGCGCCGATAATAACCACAGAATCCCAGGAATCTTTGCAGTTCTTTTAGATTTTTGGGCTGTGGCCAGGTGGTCAAGGCCTCAACTTTACTTGGGTCGGTCTCTATTCCTCGGTGGATACTATGTGTCCCACATACTTTACTGATGTTTGAAAGAATTGACACTTATCAATGGACAGTTTAAGGCCAAAGTCCTCCAGTCGGTCCAATACCTTAAATAATCTGCTCTCATGTTCCTCCAGTGAGCTGCCAAACACAATAACATCATCTAGGTATACCAGGCACTCTAGTAAGTTCATGTCCCCACTGCACGCTCCATCAATCGTTGAAAAGTGGCTGGGGCACCTGAAATCCTTGAGGCATCCTCATGAATTCATAAAACCAGCGGACAGATAAAGGCCGTCTTCTCCACGGTCCTCTGGGGCCATCGGGATCTGGTAGTACCCATGCGGAGATCCAGCACAGAGAACCACTTGCTCCCGTTTAGGCAGTCAAAGCATCCTGAATGCGGGGCATTGTGTACTGATCAGGGATAGTCCGCGGTTTAAGGTGCGATAATCCACACATCACTTACTGTTCCATTCTTTTCCTCACTACCACAATGGGGAAGCATAAGGGCTTCTGGATTCTTGTATTACACCAGCAGCTAACATCTCTTGCAGATGCCGTCTCACATCATCTATGTCAGCAGGTGCCAGGCGTCGAGACCTCTCACGAAATGGTCTTTCGTCATGCAGCGGATATTGTGCTCAGCTCCTTGCGCATCCTACATCCCATTCCTTTAAAAACACCTGGTCTCTCTGGGCAAGCTTCTCACTGATCCTCACTTTCCATTCAGCTGGCAGCGGGAGTCGAGAAATCAAACAAGTCAGGCGTTACTCTGTCATTCTTCCTTGAACTCTTGCTGCTGGGTAGCACTGCAGTGTCTGCACAATGCACATTAGCCAGGATGCAACCTCTGTTTACTCGAATGTCTCTTTCAGACACATTATGAACTTGGACCATTACCCTTCTGGCATAAGCATGGGCTCTAGCGGGCAAAATACTGGCTTGACCAGCAGTCCCTCTGGCAATTTTCCATCGCCTGGTGCATCCAACATTAATATTTTATTCTTAACATCCTTTCTGATACGGACCTCTCCTGTAAGGTACACTGGGCATTTGGCGCCAGGATCAGAGACTCAGGATCCTTCTTCCATACAATTCCGACCGGTTCCTCTGGTTCTGTTTTCAGCATCTCTCTGTGCCTCATAGGCCTTCTTAATTAAAGCCGGAACTCTTAAAGCTCTACTAGTCTTTGACCCTGTTTTCATAACACAACTGTGCCAGCCTTCCGAACATATGAGCATTTGTTCCAATCAACAAAGGGACACCATCATACAGTCCAGTGGGGACACACTAAGGCTAGGGTCTCTACTTGTTCGGCCACTCCAGCCACGGAGGTGGGGAAAGACAGCCAAATTCGGATATACCCGGAATAGGGGTAGGCCTTCTCACTTAACCCCATACATGCAGTCCTTCTAATGGTTGTAGGGTACTTCTGACAAATGCTTCTGATACCAATCCTGGAACATAATTGTCACTTGGGAGCCACTGTCTAATACAGCTCTTGTAGACACTCCATTCACCTTTACAGTGGTCTCCATGGAGGGACCCACTATTCTGGACCAGTCTGGAGGCGGTAGTGGGGCCTGGGCAACTGACCTTGCCACAAAGGACGTGAATTAGCATTTTGGTGCCCTCACTGGGATCATGTCGTGCACCTCTTAACCACTGATTTCTTCTCCAAGCTCTCCTTGTAGCCTATATGCAACTTTGTCAGTGTCTTTTGGGGACTGGCATTCCCTTTTCATGTGCCCATCTTTCCCACAATTATAGCAAAACATACTTTCTGGAGTTTGAGCTGGCCGGGCGCCACACTGGGAGCCAGGGCGGGGTATTACTAACTGGAAACCTGGGTGCCATCTCTGTCTGCGGCGTGATAAGCATTTGGAGACATCTCGTCAGTTTCTCCACTTCCATGGTCAAGGAATTGAGTTTGGAGCTGTTATCAGCAGGAGATACATGGGTGGGTACCCCACCCCATAGCGAGATGCAGTCGGATATAGGTCAGGGCCCGTGCTTGCAGGCGTGGCCTTCATAAAGGACTGTTTTTGAATTCCCGGATCTCTCTCAACAGTTCGCCCCATTGTGGCATATCTTTTCCTTGTCAGAGCACTCATTGACTGTCAACCTCTGCCCTGAACTTCACTTGATGGGTCACCCTCAGTCACTCGGGTATGCACAGCTGTTGGTGCAGGTACCTCCCGAGTCGCCTTTTCTCAACTCCTCAATTTCTCTCATTAACTCATCATGGGAGGTGGGGATTCCAGTCGATTTGCCAGGCGTAGCTGAAGCAACAGCAGTTCTGAGAAGGGGCAGACTTAAGGATTCTGTCCAGTCTGGTTCGGTCCAGTTCAATCGCTGGCAAACTACCCTTTCTGAGGCATTCTTGCAACAATTTTTCCAGCCGAGAGACATACACAGACAACAACTCCCTTGGTACTGTTGTGCATTTCTTACTCTCCACCATAGGTCCTCATCAGAATCTGGGCTCCCTATACATTCTCCAAGGCCTCAAGATGAGGCCTGTGCAGTCGCTTCAGGGTTACTGGCCCGTTTAGCACGGATGGTAGCCAGGGCAGGACCTCGGAGGCTCTCACTAACCTCTTTAGCTTTCGCCTTCCGAGCATTGCCATTCTAGCACTTGGGGGGCAACATAGTCTATCCAGGTCTCCCAGTCATCCTCCTTGGGGGTGGGAGGGTGCCAGAGAGATCCTCAACCTTCGGTGAGAGTCGTGACTAATGGCAGGTGCAGAAATAGGAGTCTGCATTGGTTCAGCCACCATTACGGGCACTGGAGCAGGAGAGGTGTTGGGAGGAACACCCCAGGTGGCAAGAATAGTTTCTTCAAGTCCTCCACAGTTTTCCCTCTCCAGCAACCATTCAGCAAATTTCTCCTCAAAAGTTTCAGATAGTGGTGGGGGCTGATTCCCCCCCGGGTCTTTACTGTCCTTAGTTATCACTCTCCAAGCAGTGAGGGCTCCCTCTGGGGTAATGGTCTGTGGCACTTTGGAGCTATCTATGGGATCCTTAAACTCTACTAGGGCCAGGAAAGTGTGGGTGAGCAGATTAGCATGCCGACCCACCACCACAGGGTTTTGTAAACCTTCCACCTTGGAAAGTACTCCCTGCACAGTGTCCGTATTGATACCCAGGGGATGTCCAGGATAAGCATAGCATTTTGGGGTCGATCTCCTCCCAGTACACCACTCCACCAGCCGGTGCACAGCCACTTCTGTCGGGTACCCATTTTTTCTTAACAGTGGTTAGTAAATATGGCCACTAGAGGACACACAATCCCAGCGGTGAGCCTCAAGATGTAACCCCTAGATGGCGCTATCCCAGGGGCTACTACCCCTGCCTGATTTGCCACCTAACAGGTTGAGGGGCCTGGATCCAATGGCGGGTGCCTCCACCCAGAGGTCAGGGTTTGCAATAGTTAAACTAACTTGGTCACAGCCCTCTGGGACACTGCAACCCCCTTTCTTCCCACTAGTGGCCCACACAATATATCAGAATTACCTTCACAGTATACACTTACCCCAGGTCTGGTTCCGGCACTGGGACCTCCTGTGAAATGAGATACAGTGCAACAATCACAGTACAGTACTTTAACATAGACAAATACCTCAGGCAGTATAACTTTGCTGAAACAAGCAGCTCTGATTTATTTAGGGGATATAACAAGGACAGGGAAATCAGGTTAATTAGCTTATCACTCTAATAATCTACCTATGGCTCTGTGCACAGGCCTATCCCTATCAGTTACTGTCCCTGGGTACCCAAGCCCTAGTGGCTAGTCCAAACCGTGGCAGCTGGTAGGGGCCCTTTCACACAGAAAGGAGAATTAAACAGTCAGCAGTACAGTAATTCCATTTGGATTTAATGTGGCAATTCAACAGGGCGACCCTGAATTAGTACTCACGACCTCCAAATAAGATAGGGTCCTTCAATGTCAGCAGGGCTCACTTGAGGTACACAAACCTCTTCACACATCCATATAAAAGCACTATACCAGGCAGGCTGCATCTGTATCCCGATCATTACTGCACAATACCAGGAGAACACACAGCAGATTCAGTTCCTGACAGACCGAGTGTAATTTTCAGCAATTCCTCCAGTCTTCTACAGGGTGAGCCTGGTTTCTACTCTTCAGAGATCCTTTGATTCTTTTCACAGGACGGATTCAGTCCTAACAAGCTGCAGACCGGAACTCTGGGCCTTACACGTTTTTGACTAAAACTGCACACTGAAAAAGCACAGGGCTCCTTCCTTCTTCACTGCCAAAGCTCAACTGAACTCCAACCGACAAAACCGGGCACTTCCTTTGAGTTCCTCCCAGTTCTTGACTGGATTGGCTGTCACTCACAATAGACTGCTGCTGTTGGTCCAAAAGGCACTGAAGTCTAAACTACATCTCCAGAGTCACTGCCCATACAATCCTCTTGTGGCTGGCTCAGATTATGAGTCCAAGTTCTGATTCGTCCAAGGCACCATTTTGAGCTAGCTTACCCCACACTGATTGGTCCAGTTCAGCAGTTCAAAACTAGAATGGGGAACTAGCAGACACAGTTCTGACTGCAAGAAAGCAGGTTAGACAAACTGTAATTTCATTATTACTCTAAATAATTTCTGGCAAACAGTTACATCTTCAGATAGGTTCCTTTGCACTCTAGTGACTGCAAAATGAAGTGAATTGGCAGCAGCTCGAGTGGTACTCAGAAAGCACAGTCCCCCATATAAACTAATTATGTCTGCAAGCAGACAGCTCTTAAAGAGACAGTACCAGAGGCTCTAAAAACACTCACTGATAAATGGCTTAAATGCCAAACACCATTCAGGCTTGGAGCATTCAAGCAAGCTCCTGGAAGTCTTTTATGAACCCCATTTTGCAGGGGTTACACAAAATATGAAATGTGCTATGCATTTCCCTTTAATCTACACTGCCAAGCTTTTCAGAAAGAGATGTTTAAGAATATGTTCACGTCGATACAGAAGCCCAAAGACATGTAGAAATGGGCTATCATTTACCCTTAATCTACACTGCCAAGCTTTTCAGAAAGAGATGTTTAACGTCCAGAGAAATGGCCAGTATGAATTGTGGAAGGCGAGAGTGGGAACCCCATCAGTAGTAACCAAATTCACCTCTATGGATTTGCTCTGGCCCTTTTACTTTCCCTCAGGCACTTGGCCAGTGCTGAGGAAAGTACCCAGATGTGGGATTAAAAGGAAGTTTTCCCTTATGGAGTCGAAGGCTCTAAGGTGGTTTAGGGAGCCACCGGAATATGTGTGCATGTCAAATGGTAGGTGTTTGAATGGCTGGCAGGGGAGCCGAGCCAGGGAAACCCCAAATAGTGTACAAGTCGGGCTGTGTACCCAAAGCAGCATGCAAGTCCGGGCTGTGTGCCTGGTGGGTTCAGAGCCTGAGGGCTGAAGTGTTGAGGAAGTGTTCTGACTCTTAATCTGCATTACTAGGAATGTAGCCTCGTGGGGGTCCGTCTATGCTCTGTTTTGTACAGTTTGGATGTGAATAAAAGCCACACTTTAGAATCCCATTCCTGGTATTGGACATTACAGTTATTGCTTCCTGTTTTCGGATTTACTTGGGTGCCCCTGTGCAGAGTAGCCAAACCTAGCCCTTGTGCCGAGTAACCTAGTCCTCCCCGAACCCAGTCCCCACCTGGTACTGCTGTCAGCTTCAACAGCATACCACCTGTTGTTTGCAAAAAGGCAGGGGTGAGGGGTTACATAAAGAAGAAGAAGTCTGTAACTTTAATGCTTGACATTAGTTTGTGCTTACAGCCCCCACTGTTTAGCCACGGAAACACAAATTTTAGGAGGGACAGAGTAAAATTTTGAGGCAAAATCAGGGACATCCCTGAAAATCAGGGACAGTTGAAAGGTATGCAATGTAAAACGTGTGTTTTCTGTTAATCTATTGTTAACAGCCATTGCTATGTATTTTTGGTTTTAATATCTTGACACTGAATGGGGACAGATCCGCTCAATGTAGAATGGGCTTTTTTGTGAGGGTAAAATGAACTGTTCCTCCACTCTTAATAAGACACAGTTAAGCAGTGTAACCCCCCCCCTCGCCGATAATCCCACTCACCTGGGCTGCCCCGGTGGTCACCGGGGCTCAGCAGTACCTCCCAGGGGGCCAGGCCTGAGTCCTTACTGATAGTTTCTGTGGTGCCTCCACCTGGGGCCCTTGCGTCGCCACCTGTGGGTAGAACAGGTTAGAACATTCCTCCAGGATCAGTAATGGTCTTCCCTCTAACGACTGCCCGTGATGATCCCCCCAGACCCACAATCACTCCCCATAATGGTTTTACATACTCAGCACGTGAAACAGATGAACAATAAATATCCTGTTTATTACTACAAGCTAATACAAAGGAGGTGGGGACTACTCCTCCAAAACCTCCTGATTACCAAACATTCACTTATCCCCACTTCTCCCCTTTCTCCTGGGTTCAGCCAGACCAGTCACAGTTAGCGGGTACCTCACAGTCCCTTAGTCTGCAGGCCTGCTGTTTAGCATTGGGGCCCTTACACACTCGCACAACTTCCAAGAAAAACAAAGATAAACTGATGTAGAGTACAGTTCCCTCCTGACCCTTCTGGCAAAGAAAACAATGGTCTCCCCTGAGCTGCAGCTCGAGGTACACTCAGTGCCTGGAGAGAGCGACGACCCCTGCAGTCCAAAGCACGTCATCTCCCACGAAATGGGTGGCATAGTTCTTTGCCCGCCTGGCCTTTCCAGCTTCACCCACAGGCCTTTGTATATGGCTTTCACCAGGCAGGCCTGTTCATGCTTCTCTCCACGGTTCCTCTGATCTTTGCAATGGGAGGGGCACAGCAGTTTAGCTCCCCCGGTGCCTTTTTAATCTCCCCGGCTTTGCCCCGGCAGGAAGATCTGTCCCTGATGCATCAGCCTCCCAGATGCTCCAGGCTGGAGGTCGCAGTACTTTCAGGCCAAACAGTCTGCCCCAGTACTTTTGAGCAACCAACCTGAGGGACCCTTCTGCGCAGCCCCAGTGGCTGTCTGGCTGTTTCCTGTTCCTTATGCTTGAAAGGGGGGAGAGAGGGGACTGGAGAGGGATTCAGCCCCAGAGTCGTTGCCAGGCAAAACCACCAAAACAGCCCACTGGTTTCCTTTGGGGGGCCTGCGATTCCCTTTCCCCCTGCTCCTTCACCCTCCTCTCCTTCTCTCTGTCCCAAACTCTTCCTCTCTCTCCCTCACCAGCTCTGCCTTTCTCCACCCCTCTCTACTTCCTGCCATGGGGGAAGGGTAGCCAGAGCCTCCTTCCCTGCAGGCAGTTTTCCTCCTCTCTTGCTTTTTGGAGGGGGGAGAGGTAGAGCTACCTTTTCTCTTTGTCCCAGCAGGTAAGCCCATTTTGGGGGGACTTACACAGTATACCACAAGAGAGTGTGGATGATGGCAGGATTTACCCACACCTAGTGTGGTGGTTTGCTCATGAGGCCTCTGCGATTATACAATGAAATAAAGTAGTAGAGAGAAGTTTTTATTTTGAGTTTTGCACGTTCTGGTTACCTAAGAAAATAATATGGCAGCCGGCGGCTTTGAAGTTTGTTACCTGCGATTGGCTGGCACTTCTTCCATGGGGTGATGGCACAATTTACATATTGTAAATCATGCCAGCCAGCTAGTCAGGATACAGTATTTTTAGAGCCATTGTATAATTGAGAGGTATACATCGGTGGCCCCATCATACTGTAGAACTGGAAATTTTCACTGTTAAAAAATTCTCGCTATTTTCGCGGGACAGTAGGGGGCGCTAAATTAAATAGCAAACATTAAGTTCAATAATGAATCTTTTATTGATTTACCAAAAAAAAAAAACAGGTTTAAAAATTCAGTTTCAACGGGAGGGTAACAGTGCCACAGCATGGACTCTATTGCAGCCATCAGTTGTTCAGCCTGGAAAACAAAGAAAAGAAAGTTTGTCTCACTACACTGCTACACTGAGCCTGTCCATAACATCTAAAGCTTTGCTGTGTCATTTATTACCTTTTTAAGTGGCTAGTTGCAGTTTATTTGTCACCACTCACAGTCACAATAGGGGCATCAGTCTACAAGGAAACAAGAGCATCAATCAGTCAGAGTGCTGTAATTTACTGTATTCACTGGTTTTACTTATCACAGGAGTGTCCTACAGTACCTGGTTCAGACAGTCATAGTGAGCTTTGGAGATCCCGGCTTGTGTGAACCCACGAATACAATCCTCTCGCCTCTCCTTCAACTTGGTAAAGGCATCCACCAACCATCCAGCATGTTTAGATTTAATGGATGACATTTTTAAATCCACGTTGATTGCATCTGGCTGAGATCCCGCGATAATCTGGTCTGTAATTAGTCCCACATATCAGTACATGAATTCATTTTCAGAAAGTCTTTGAAAATTGTGTTTATCGCCATGTCTAGGGGTTGAAGGAGATCCGTACATGATGCTGGTACAAATACTGGCACAATAGCATCACTCTCCAGCTTCTCCAGAACATCTGCAGTGGTGTGCGCCCTGTATAAATCCATAATCAACAGGGTTCGCTGCTCACAGGACAGTTGTAGTTTTTTTGTGACACTGGCAATGTAAGGTTTCAGGATGGTGTCAATGAAACACAACATTGTGTGTGAATTTGCTCAGTGATTTTCACTTTCAGTAATACACCACTCTGCTGGGAAGCGATAGTTTGGCTGGCTGGCCTCTGTCTTCCCCTGATAGATAACCTGGGGGTGAGAAAATCACCAGACAGAGTGCACCCCGTTAGTAGGGAAACTTGTCTCTTGTCCCCAAGCCCTGTCATGTCCACTTGTCGTGCCTCAGACTCCATCATAGTCCATTGGCTACAGGGGACAAGGTTAACTTCTGTCTCTTCAATGTTGATAATGAGCTCAAGCAGCACTAGCTCTTGTCTGCAGACTTTACTTAAATGGGCCAGAAAGTTTTCTTTCAGTGACTCATAGTCACTTGGGGTTTTTCATCTAGCCTTCGTACCCTTTATTTTGACATAGCCCATGCGATTTAAGAAATGCCAGACCCACTGCCTGGTTATGGTGATAGCCCCCCGCCGCCCCCCCCCAATATTCTGCCAGCAGCTTTGTGGTTGGTAGCTTTGACCACACCGACTGCTACAGCAGCCACCACTTGAGCATTTACTACCGCACCTTCGGCTCGAAGGCTCTTCAGTGGTCATTAAAGACACTCCCGCTGAATCACTGAGAGCTCCAGGGTTAATTTCTTGCGTCAATGAGTACTCCTGCTTGATGCTCTTACTTCTCTGTAGCCACTGAATGAGGGACATTATTGAAGTGACTGGATGAGGGACACTGCAGACTGGAAACTGCACACTCGAACTGCTAGGTGCAACAGCAGATACAGGGATGTAGACGGATACAGTTACAGCAGTTACAGTGAATGACTTATTTTTTATCACTTGGCAATGGCAACCGCTTACAGCAGGATCATTTAACATAGAAACATAGAATTTGATGGCAGATAAGGACCGCTTGGCCCACCTAGTCTGCCCATTTCCCTACCTAATGAATAAGCTGCAGATCCTAGTTAACCAACAGCTTACTTCCTCCTACCCCCCTACTAGGACTGCCTTATGTCTGTCCCATGCATTCTTGAATTCCCTACTGTTCTTGAATCACGACCTCCTCAGGAGGCTGCTCCATGCATCCACAACCCTCTCCGTGAAAAATATTTCCTCACATTACCTCTGAGCCATCCCCCTCTATCTTCAAATTGTACCCTTTGTTCTTGCATCTCTTTTCTGAAAGATGCTACCCTCTGGGACTTTGTTGATTCCTTGAGGTGCCCAAAGTTTCTATCATGTCCCCTCTCTCCTTCTTTCCTCAAGGGTAGCCATTAAGCTCCTTTAGTTTTTCTTCGTATGTCTTGGTGCAGACCCTGCACCATTTGTTGCCCTCCTCTGGACAGCCTCTACTCTGTCTATGTCTTTCGGAATGGGGTCTCCAGAACTGCACACAGTACTCAGATGGGGTCTCACCAACTGTCTGTACAGAGGGATAACAACTTCCTGTTTTCTACTATTGATGCCTCTCCCTATGCATCCCAGTATTCCCCCAGCCTTCCTTACTGCCTTCTCACATTGCTTGCCCACCTTTAGGTCATCTGATATAATTACCCCCAAGTCCCTTTCCATTTTTACTGTTGTCAGTATCTCACTCCCCATTGTATACTCTTCCCCTGGATTTTTGTTTCCCAGCTGCATTACCTTGCACTTCTTTGCATTGAATCTGAGCTGCCATACATTTGACCATTCCTCCAACCTTGCCAAGTCCCTTCTCATCCTTTCCACTCCATCTTGTGTATCAACCCTGTTGCAGATCTTTGTGTCGTCTGCAAAGAGACATACTTTTCTTTCCAGTTCCTCTGCAATATCACATAAAGACATTAAAAAGGACCACTCCCAGTACTGAACCCTGCGATACCCCACTAGTAACCCTCCTTTCTTCACTGTGGACTCCGTTTGCTACTACCCTTTGTGTTCTGTTGTCTAGCCAATCTTTTATCCAGGCTACCACCTTGGGACCCACTCCATGGCTGGCTAACTTGTGTATTAATCTTTTGTGTGGGACTGTATCAAATGCCTTGCTAAAATCTAGGTAGGCCATGTCCACAGTCCCTCCCTGGTCTACTACTTTGGTCACCCAGTCAAAGAAATCTATTAGATTCGTCTGACACGACCTTCCCATCGTGAATCCATGCTGCCTTGGGTCCCTGTCCACTGGCCTCTAGGTACTCAACAGTTCTTTCCTTCAGAAGTGATTCCATCATTTTCCCTACCACTGAGGTCAAACTAACTGGTCTGTAGTTTCCTGCCTCTGTCCTGCTCCCACTTTTGTGAAGAGGAATCACATCTGCCCTCCTCCAGTCCTCAGGTACCACCCCATCCTCCCATGATTTGTTAAAGAGAGTAGTCAGTGGTGTCACTAGTTCTACCCTTACTTCTTTTATAGTTCTGGGGTGAATCCCATCAGGCCCCATTGCTTTGTCCACCTTTCATTTTATTAGTTCTTTCAGAACCCTTTCTTCTGTAAATGGACTGGTATCAACCCCCATCTTCAGAGTGTTTCTCTTGTTTGGTTTAGGTACCTTCCCCTCCTCTTCCTTTCTGAATACCAAGCAGAAATATTCATTCAGTATCCCTGCTTTTTCACTGTCACCCTCTGCCCACGTTCCCTCCCCTTTATTGAACCTCAGTATCCCTCCTTTGGTCTTTCTTCACTCCCTAATGTGCCTATAAAAGGCCTTGTCCCCCTTCTTAACAGAGTTGGCTATCCTTTCCTCGGTTTGGGCCTTTGCTATTCTGACTGCCTTCCCTGCCTCTTTCTGCTTTAACTGATAAAGTTCTCTGTCCTGCTCCTTCTGTGTTTCCTTATATTTCCTGAATGCTGTCCTTTTCTCCTTAACCTTCCCTGCCACCTCTTTTGAGAACCACAGCGTTTTTTCCTTCATTGTGTTTTGTTGATTTGCTTTACACAAAGGCTAGTTGCCTCTGTGATGGCTGTTTTGATTACTCCCCATTGTTCCTCCACCCCTCCTTCTTGCCTGTTTGCTAGTGCTTTTCTGAGGCACACTCTCTCATTTTCTCAAAGTCAGTCCTCCTAAAGTCCAATATTCTTGCTTTTGTATGGCTTGATTATATGGCTGTGTTTATTGTGAACCACACTGTTTGGTGATTGCTTGTTCCCAGATGGCTACCCACTTCTAAATCTGAGATTCTTTCTCCATCCCCATTTGAGAGTACCAGGTCTAAGACTGCTCCCTCCCTCCTGAGTGGGTTCCAATACTAGCTGTCTGAGGCATGCCACTTGTAGGACACCAAGAATGACCCTGCTCTTGGATGTGCCTGCAGCAAAGGTGCTTCAGTTAACATCTGGCATAATCAAGTCCCCCATCAACAATATCTCCCCTTTTTCTGCCATTCTAAGGATGCCTTCTATCATTTCCTTGTCCATTCCCTCCCCCTGAGATTGGGGTCTGTATGCGGATTGTGGTGCCATTTCCTGTCTCCAGGGTGACCCAGAGTGCCTCATCTGCTCCCTGTTTACTCTTTACTTCTGTTGCTTTGATCCCTTCCTTTACATAGAAAGCTACTCCTTCTCCTCTTTTACCCTCCCTGTCCCTCCTGTAGATTGTTTATCCTGGTATGTTGACATCCCAGTCATGGTTCTCTGTGTACCATGTTTCTGTGACTGCCACAATATCCAGGCAACCCTCTTCCATCAAGGCCACTAGTTCAGGGAGCTTGTTACACAGACTACGGGCACTGGTACTCATCACCCTCCACTTTTTGATGGCCTTACTCCTTTTAGCCCCATCCCTGTCCTTACTGCCTTTGCCTTTTTTTACATTTACCTCTGTCCTGCTCCCTAATGACTTCTCTATCTTAGTGTTTACCTCACTAATTACCATGTTTTTTGGGGGGAGGCTGGGATTTCCCTGCTCCTTTTCAGTGCCTCCCCCCTTGGCTAGTTTAAATGCTTGCCAATGAAACATTTAAACCTCTCACCTAGGATACCGGTTCCCCGGACAGATGCAGACCATCGCGCCAGTATAGGTCTGCATCCCTCCAGGAGGCTCCCCAGTCCCCAATGAAGCAAAACCCTGAGCTCCACACCAGTTTTTCAACCATTCATTGAATTCCCTGGTGAGAAGTGCCCTAGCATCACCCTTGCCATAGACAGGCAGCACCTCCGAGAAGGTTACCATATGCTCTACTTGTCTAAGGCCCCTCCCCAACTCTACAAAATCCTCTTGCACTGCTCTGATCCCATTCCTAGCCAGGTAATTTGTCCCTAGGTGGACAATGACATCCAGTTCCCTCCCTCATGCAGCTGCTCCCACGATCCTGAGAATTCGCTTCCTGTCCCTCCAAGCCATGGTGCCAGGCAGGCACCTTACCTCCCTCTCCTTCCCTCCCCACTTCTACCCCCAATGATTGAGTCTCCCACCAGGAGTTGTTTCCTTCTCCTGTGGGGTCCCATGCCACCCTCCTGTGGGTCTCCTTTGTGAAGGTTCCCAGCATCCTCCTTGGTCTCCACTGCAGGTGCCTCCATAGAGGAACCACTATCCACCAGAAGAGTGTATGAATTGTGGAGAGGTACAGCTGGAGGGATGCAACTCTGTTCCACCACCCTCTCCCTTCCTGAGCCCACCCTGGTCCAGCCTCTCCTCTTTCTTGGCAACCTCTGAGGTAGTGGCATTGGCCCTGGTGGTCCCTGGGTGGGGCAGGAGGTTTCACGAATCCTAGCCAGGTCAGTCTGGAGAAGGGGAACCTCCTCCCTAAGACCAGAGAGGTGCCTGCAAATAGGGCAGCATCGCAGCCTCCAGAATGCCTCCCGGAACACTGCCGCCCCACAGCCATTGCACTGCACCACTCCTATCATATCTTATTTCGTGTCCCCTCTCATGTTTCTCTGTATGCTTACTCTCTCCTCTCCTTACAACTCTTACCCTTCCTGTTCTGGGACAGCAACTTTCTATATTCTTCCGTAGCCTCCTTCTTCCTTGCTCAGTGTCAGACCACTAGCAGCTGGGGGGGGTAGCGAGCTACTTTTTTCCTTTAGGGTTGACAAATGTTTCTCTATGATCCTTCCCTTCCTACTGCCAAACAGGAAGTTCCTGTTGTCAGTCAAATCCAGTGGCTATAAAAGTAGAACTGGTCCAGAATGGGTTCTGGGGATTATATGCAGAAGGTGCTACAGTGTATGTAAGTGCTCAGTGTATGTAATTGCTCAGCATTGCATGTAATTAATGGTGTACTTCAGTGCTTGCTCTGGTACTGTAACTGCTGATAGAGAAACCATGAAGTTAAACTGCAGCAAACAAATATCTTCAGCACAAACCGCAAAATTTAGAGAGTGTGATCATTTTCGATTCTACAGCATTCTGCGACCATTAACACCAACACACCTTTCAAAACAGCTTTCTCCATTCTGTGGCTGAGGTAAAATTCTTTTGAAAATGTGGCCTAATTCACTGGCCTGTACCTCTCAACAGCCCCAGATGAGTCAGTGTCTCCCCTAGAAAATTTTTAAAGGATAGGATGGGGTCATGTGTTGAGCAACACAGGCGTGAGTTGTACGGTCCTCATCTCTGATCTTTTTTTCTCCCCATTTCCTACTTGAACCCCTTTTAAAGCAGTGCTATTCATTACTGAAAATACAAGATATTCTATGAAATTAATAAATAATGCCTTCTGTCAACATCAGAAGTCAAAAGGGTTCAGCATTGGGTTCAAAGTCACAGGAAAAACACTCAAAAGCTGTTTCATAGTGCTGCATGCATGATTTATTGCAAAACCTTGATTGTGCCAAACAAGCAAAAAAGTGCACAGTCACAAATGAGAAGAGGACCCACTGGAGCCCCAGCGTTTCATGCCCAAACACTTTTGGTGCTTTATCAAGGTGTTGGGCCCTGTGATACCAGCTAAATTTATAGCCAGCCAACTTTAAGGTACTATTTATAAAGTGCAAAACAGTGACCACCACACAAAGTATAGCAAGTTAAAAACAAGTACACAAAGGTTTCCATAGCGAGCATAAAAGATTTATACATTTTATTTATTTATTGAAATGTTTCACCAGGAAGGCACACTAAACAACAAGTTTCTCGTCTCACGGTGTGACATATATATTCATCTATACTAGGGGAATATTTGATAGCTATGAAAAAATTATGTCTTAACTGGAATTATAAAACTGATTTTAATTTTCATACTCCTTATTCTCTCATGGTCCTAAACTAGTCCTGGCGAATCTGAAAAAAAAAATACACCATTTATAACATAATTAACAAAATTGTTGTAATCTCTGGTCATTTAATCCAGGCCAAGACAGAGCTCCCAGTTCATAAATACAATTGACCTTCCTAAGTGCCACTCTCTTATCCAAATCCCCCGCCCCGAGTCCTAAGATAACTTTTCTATACCCAGAAATACAGGACTGTCATTGTCTACATTTCCCATGCTGCTGGCATGTATATCTAGGGCAGATCTTCCATTTTGTAGCTGAATTGCCTGATATGCCCCCAAAACTCTCTTTAAATTGACACTTGGCCTACATTGAAAGCCCCACAAGGGCATGTGACAAGGTAAGTCACATTGCAGGTGTCACAATTTATGACGTCCTTGATATTAATGGACTTACAATTTCTAGGGTTTAAAAAAAGAAGTAGTGACACCCACAGATGCACAGTGTTTACACCTGCCAGAGTGGCTGGTACTTGGAGGAAGGGGAGGAAAGAAAGCTGTCTTTTTCCGAGGATTTTTCTGAACACCATGAACAAGGGTATCAGGAAGGTTTCTAGCCCTTTTATATACTACTCTGGGGTGGCTTATCCACACAATTCTTAAGGATAGGTTCAGCCTTCAGTATATTCAAATTTCATAGCACAATGTTCTGTACAGCCTAGACTTATGAGAAAAAGAAGTGACAAAACTGAGCCTGTTGTCTTTTTCCCTTGTTCCCTGTTTGATTTCAAGGAGATGATCCCTGGACATGTTATCAACCTTTCTTTTGGCCTTTTATATTACATGCTACCCATCCCCCTTTCACAGAATCTAAGAGCCGTACCCTCTGCCTCCTGTTGATATTACTCCTCCGAGTTACAATTTTTATTTTAGGCGCATGACTTGCCCCTCGGGTATGTTGGTTATGGTGTGGCATGGGTGACAACTACTGCCCAGGAGAAGGGTGTTTTGATCATTGGGTTTTCTGAATAGTGTAATACTAATACTCCCATCAGTTTCTTTTTTGATTTTTAAATCCAGGAAAGAAATTTTCCTAGCACTCCAGCTGACCGTGAACATGAAACTTGGGTTGTTTTTCCAGATTTGTTGGAAAATCCTGGAGTTCAGATATAGACTCCCTCCACACCACAAAACAGTCATCAAGAAACCTCTTCCATAATTCAGTCATACTGTGGAAGGGGGTTTCCTCAGTATATATATCACATTGTTCTCCCACATACCCATTGCTAAGTTGGCATAGTCAGGAGCAAAATTGACCCACCATAGTCATGCCACTTTTCTGTATATAACACCCCCCCCAGAAAGCTGAAGGCATTGCAGTTCAAGACAAATTTTGTCACATTGACCAGAACATCAGTGTGAGGACCTGTGTAATTTATTTTTGCAAAAAATATTTTAATGCCTGCAAACCATACCAATGAGGTATATTAGTATATAATGATTCCACATCAAGGTTACCAGAATACTAGAACCCTTAACATGAAGATCATTCAAGCTGTTTAAAATATCTAGTGTCCTTTAAATGAGATCTTAAATTGCCCACTATAGATTTTAAATAATAATGTATATGTTGGGAAAGGGGCCCTGTTATACTACTCAGCCCCAATATTATAGGCCAACTTTTGGGGTTTTCTAGTGTCTTGTGTATCTTGGAGAGTACATATATGACTGTATGCAAAGGGTGTTTGACTGTCATCCAGTCATCCTGATGTCCAGGCTTCCCAAAATAGATCATCGACCCTCTTTTTGAGTTGCAAAGTGGAATAATGGGAAAGTTTACCATAGACATCTTCATTCTTCAGTTGTCTCTGGACTTTTTAAATGTATTTCTCTGTGTCCATAGCAACAGTGCAGCTCCCCTTATCAGCTGGCTTTATTGTGAGGGCAGCTGAAACACTACAGACACACTTGGCAACAATCACTTGATTGTAGGGCACACACTCACCATACGCTACAACACACGCACACTGTGTAGTGTCACCCTGTGCTCTACCACAGGTAGTGTGCATAATGACACAACTGCCACTCCTGATGGTAACAGCACTGCAGTATATGATTCTCTGCCTCTTCCCCTGCCCACACCCCTCCAGCTAAGTACAACCAGAATACCTGAACCGTATCTCCCCAACTGGTGTGGCTAAGAGTTGCAAAGAGAGAGAGAGAGAGAGAGAGAGAGAGAAAGGTCTACACTGGACTGACTTGGAGACCTTCAGGAATGTGAGACACTGGCACTGTAAATAAGGACACTAACTCTGAGCTTAATGAAAAAATAAGGTAAGCTTTACTGAAAGAATTGTAAAGCATTTTGCAGCCACAAATGGCAATCAATATGCACACTTTTGCAGTTAAAAATATCAGAAGTGAACAACATATGCAAATTGCAATACAGAATAACACTTTCTTTTGTTTCTTTTGCAGGGTAATCCACCCTGCCAAATTCCTCCATGGAAATTGCAGGCAATCCACCACCCAATGGCCCTCCAGATAACACAAATGGTCCCAGGAATAAGCCCTTCCCTGTCCTTAGTCACTGGACCTGTTAAACACTCTAGACTTAAGGGCATGCAGTGGCTTCCAGGCCTTGTACCATCTCAGACAGCCCACTCACCCCTTGCGCAAACACACTTTATTGTCCCTGCACTAAGCTCTACCTCAGGCCTCAGATGCTGCACATACTGGAATTGCCTAACAGCCTGCAGTGGCTATCAGGCCTTGTCCCACCTCAGTCAGCCCACTAACCCCTTTACCACGGAGACCCTCCCTTGTATCCCACACAGCAGTTTTACCTTTAAATAAAACTCTTAAGATTTTAACAGTTCATCCTTTGCATTTAACTTTAGCAAATAATCAATAGCACACAATAAGCAGTTTTAAAACATTAGCAAGTAACATTCAGTTCACAGCATTTGCACATAAACATTCAAGGACACAATTCCCCCTCAGTCTTTTAAAATTAATTAATTCAAGAGGCAAATTAAGTTCATGTCTTTTTACTTGTAAAACAAATCCCCAAGGTTGAATATATTTTTGTTTACTATACCACATTCCTTTTGACTGCTAAAGAAAATTCTTGTGGGCCCTCTGGAGTGAGCAGCTGTGGAGCTGGAAAAACTGGAGAAGCAACAAATTCTTCTTGTGGCTGCTTTTTTTCTGGGAAGACAACTTGGCAGCTTCTGGAGTCAACAGGTACTTGAAGCAGCAGACTAACTGTTCTTTCCCTGCTCTCACTCACTGCCCTTTCTGACCCTGCACTGGGATACAGGTGATCCCCTATTCACATTACACTTTACTTAATTGAGATCTTTCCCCCAGACTCTATCACAACAGCAGGCCTCTTCTGACTGGACACCCTCTTCACAGGGGTCCCTCCTTCCTGGTCGCTCTCCCTGCTCAAACTCCCCTTACACTGGCTATGCAGCTCCTTATATCCCCCCCCAAATCATTTGCATATGCTAATCCTCAGTCACTGAGTTGACATTCACCAGTCCAGAGTCTCAGGACCAATCAAATCCCTTTCTGCTGCAGCATAAGCCACAATAGAATCAGTAGCTTTTTGAAATATAAATGCATTTCTGAAGATTCCGATGCTGTTTTTCGTTAGCCTGGATTTACATTTATTTCCATGTATTTTTATGACATAAAATAACTATTTTTCCAAGGTTCAAGCACTTCTAAACCTTACTCTCTAGAAAGCCCATATTCCAATCTTGCCCCAGAATATTTTTTATAAAAATTCCTCCAGAGGAACCCCAAGTTGCTAAGGGTTACATTTTTCTTTCTGTAAATATTTCAAACAACACTGTCTGAGTGACTTTTACTTCAGACTTCCTCACAAATGGTCATTTCTCCTTTAAATAAGCTGCCTTCCACAATCGCCAGTTGAAAATCTAAATATTCATTTTTTTCCCACGTTTAGCTCCATCTTCTGTATGTCTGAACTGCATGGATTATGCTTTCAAGACCCACTCTCCCTTTCCAAGTTAGCGACTCCTTTATTTTGCACTTTAGCCACCAAAAACTATTTTTCTGTGTTAAAGAACACTCTGAGCTACAGTCCTGCCAAGTTTGAGGCAAAACAAATGAAAACTGATTTGGCAGCACGGCTTTAAAATAAACTGCTTTTCTCTCCCCCAGCAGCTTCTCTAACTGCCCCATGCTTTCTCAGCACATGCAGCTCATTAAAATGGCTCAGTTTTAAAAACTAAGCTTTTCTGTGGCACCCTTTCATATTTATGTGGTCCTCAGAACTCCTCTTTACCCCATGTGGCCTTTTTATAATAAAATAATGTATTTAAGTGTGTTTATCCTGGAGTGAATGCCATGGGTCCGCTTTTGCTGAGCAGCTTAACGAGTGGTTCTAAAATGGTTCCCAGCATGAGCCTTTTAATATTGTACTTGCTTTTGTGCAGGAACTCCCTCGGAGCTTGATCCAGGGTCTGTGCCCACTTTTTATTATGTAATGTGAGCCAGTCCCTAAAAATTCATCCTGGCGCTTGCCGCCTGATCAACTAATAAAAGGAAATATCTGGTTGTCCTGCCTATGAGAGGAGTGCCTGCCTTGCATCTCCTTCTTGCACAATTGCACATAAATACTGCCCCAGGCCAGAGCCTGCTTAGCAACCGGAGTCGCAGTTTTGTGCAGCCGCACAGAGGCTGCAGCTAGACTAGCCAGCAATCAGCTTTTCACTCTCCACATTTCTCTCTCTCTCTTCACTGGTGCCCTTGGCGCCCACAGCTGCCACTCTGCAATACATTTTAAACAACAGACTGCATGCATTACATTCAGGCACAATACAGATTTTTTTTTTGTAGATAAATAAATAATTGATAAGGAGACCCAGGCTGGCCCTAGTTAGTAAGTAAATAAGTAAGTAAGTAAGTAAAACTTTATTTCTTAAGCACCTTTCAGATATCAAGGCGCAGTACAATGAGATGAACAAACAGTATAATCAAATAATAAACATACATTTAAAATGTTAAAAGCCTTCAGAAAAAGCCTGGTAAAACAAATAAGTTTTGAGCTCAGATTTAAAACTCGAGATGGTCAGGCATTCCCTTAACCGACGAGGTAGAGAATTCCACAGGGTAGGGGCAGCACAAAAAAAGCACATGCCCCAGATGTTTTTAACCAAACCCTGGGAATCTCTAGCAATCCCTCGTCAGTGGATTGGAGTGAGCAGGAGGGGCAATGGGGAATAAGGAGATCTTGCAAATACCGGGGTCCCTGTTCATGTAGGGCTTTATAGGTCAGTAATCCAACCTTAAAGGTGATCTGCCACTGTACCGGCAGCCAGTGCAGTTCGTGCAGCACAGGTGTAATATGACTAGTCCTGGATGTACCAGTTAAAAGCCTGGCCACCACGTTCTGCACTAGCTACATGCAATGGATATCAACCCCCGGAAGCCCTAGGTAAAGGGCATTGCAGTAATCAAGGCGGGTGGTTATGAAGGCGTGGACCAATGTAGGAAGGTCAGCTGGAGGAACCAGGTGTTTCACCCGGGTGATATTCCTAAGATGGTAAAAGGAAGATTTGACAACGGCAGACACCTGTGATTTCAGGGTCAAACCGCTGTCGAAGATAACGCCCAGGTTATGCACCTGGTCTGAGGTCATGAGCTGGACACCATCAAGCCATAGACCTGAAGGAAGCCCAGTCCTAAGACCCGCCTCCCGGCGAACCGGGTTCACAACCAGCACCTCGGTCTTATCCGGATTTAACCTCAGCCAGCTAGTGCTCATCCAATTCCTGATCTCGGCTAGACAGTTGTTAAGCACGGAGATCGCATCATCCTGTTCGAGAATAAAGGACATATACAGTTGGGTATCATCTGCATAGCAGTGAAAACCCAAACTGTATCACCTAATGCTATCTCCTAATGGCAACATATACACTGCGAACAACATGAGTGCCAATATGGAGCCCTGCGGCACCCCACAGGACAGGGGGAGAGTATCAGAGGAATAAATTCCAGTGATAACCCTCTGTGACTTGCCAATAAGAAAAGATCGAAACCAGCTTAAGACTGTCCCAGACAGTCCACAAAGAAGCTGCAGACACTCCAAAATCACACCATGGTCCACAGTGTCAAATGGCACCAAGAGATCGAGAAGGACTAAGATAGTATAAGCCTTTCGATCTCTTGCAATTAGGAGATCATTTAAAACCTGGACCAGGGCGGTCTCGGTGCTATGTCTTTTCCTAAACCCAGATTGGAGAGAATCATAGACACTGTGGGTTGTAAGATGGTCATCCAACTGCAACGCAGCTACCTTCTCAATAACCTTACCCACAAAGGGTAGGTTAGAGACAGGTCTGTAGTTAGCTAGACAGTCTGGATCTAAGGAGGGTTTTTTAAGGAGTGGTCGAATGACCGCCTCCTTGAGGGGATCAGGAACGACCCCCTGCTCCAAGGAACTCCAGGCAATTTCAGCAGGGATTGGGCAGATAGCATCTACACAACCTACCAATAGTGGTGTAGGGCCCGGATCCAAACTACAGCTGGTTGGTCGCAAAGTCTGGACAATCCTCACAATGTTCATGAATTCCGGCTGGCTAAAGTCAGACCAGATAGAACGGGCACTCGCCACCTCCCGTCGATCTCCGCAATCCCTTATAGATAGGGTTGGGCCTATACCTGACCTGATGCTGGCAATCTTATCTGCGAAGAATTGAGCAAGCTCATCACACTTCATTTGTGAAAAATCTCTTCCAGACTGAAGACAGACTGGATTGCACAGTCTGTCCACAGTCCGGAAGTGCTGAGCCAGTCGATTCCATGCAGCAACAATCTCCCCAGACAGGAATTCTGCCTTCTTATAGGTGATTGCTGATTGATAGCCCTTATAGTGGTACATCAATCTAAGCCTGTCAGCATCCAGGCCGGATTTACACCAAGCTCTCTCTAGTCTTCACCCCACTGTTCTCAGCTCCTTCAAGGATCCATCAAACCAGGGGGTCCTTGGGCACGGGGTGAGTGGGTGAACACAAATAGGAACAATTAAGTCCAGGGCGTCACCCACTGCCTTATTATAGGCAAGTACGAGACCCCCTGGACTCATGCATTCACTCAATAAACCCGATAGGTCCAGCACCGCTGATAAGCCCTCTGGGGTAATGCCCCTCAAGGAGCGATACTGGACCATTTCCATAGGGGCAGGCCTATTTGGGGGTGCCTCGAAACTGAACCTTATGGTGTGATGGTCTGACCAACCAATTGGTTCCACTCCCAATTCCATGATCTCCATCCCCAGGATGGACATAAGATCCAAGAAGTAACCCCCATATGGGTAGCAGAGATACCCACCTGTGTAAGGCCCAGCATAGTCATAAGCTGGGGGAGATTATTTCCTAACTGCGAGAGTTCATTGTTGAGCCAGGCATTGAAGTCGCCCAGAATTAACCGTCTGGACAACTCCAAAGCCACATCGACAATGAAGTCCGCAAACTCCTTCAGGAATTCTCCACCATCACCGGGTGGATGGTAGATGAGGAGTATCCTGAACCCTACACCTGCTCCCAGGATACACTCAAAGGATCGAGTGCACCCCACTGGCACATCCACAAGGCTCAGTTCCATTTTAAACATAATGGCTACACCCCTGCCCCTACGATCCAATCTCGGGCAGTGTATTGCCAAGAACCCATCTGGAACACCAGATGCCAAAGTAGGGCCTGCATTCTCATCCAGCCAGGTCTCGGTGATGCATGTCAGATCCGATGTTTCAACAAAATCAGCTATAATAGCCGTCTTGTTCCTAATCGATCTGGCATTACACAACACCACCCGGGTTGGATGGGTTATTGAGGAAGAACCCAGGACCTGCCCACTATTTGTGGAGCCCTTGGGTATGGGAATCAGGCAGGGAGCACCCCTTTCCTGACCCCATTTTGCCCCAGGGCATCTCCCAGTCCCCACAACCTCTATCCATCCGCCCCTCTCCATTCTCCCACCACGCCCAGACCTTGCCCCCTTCAATTGTCTCTTCACTATCCTCAAGGCTTGACATCCTTTATAAACCTCAACTGGTAATGGGGGCCCGTCAAAGGGGCATAGGTCCCTGAGCATAGTGGGAGAATAATGCCTGACCATCTTAACACCCTCCCAACACATCTCAAATTAACAATGAATAAAAACCCAAAACCTTTTTTACAACCACAATAATTCCACAATACAATACCACCCACCACACATACATACACACCTTTAGCGAGGTGCCTCTCACACAACCCGCTAAAGGTCCAGTCAGCCACCTCACTCACTACAATCACCACTCAATTCACACACAACACACAAATACTAACCCCCAAAACAAACAATATAAACCCCAACAATTGAAACATAAATAAACAAAATTATTAAGACAACAGTCCAAAATTAAGTCCTGCAAAAGGTGTCCAGTCATATTCAGTCCACATATAAAAGTCATCTCACAATTCCCGATTATAAAATGCTTGGCTTCAATTTCAGTTTCAGTACCAATAGTCCAGCACTCCTCAATGGTAAACCTAGGCAGACAGCTTTAAATGATTTAATGAAAGGCCAAATGATCTCTCACCTCCCTTAGCCAACAATGCCCAAATTCTTACTCTCAGACTCTACTCTCACTAAGAGTCTGAGAGATGAGCATACAGTAAAAAGAAAAAGGAAAGTTCAAACCGATATAGTGTAGGCGATGTCCTCAGAGATGCTGTGGGTTCACTCAAATGTTAATGCCAAGTAAGGTCTCCTTATTCAGGAACACAGTCAGCGCACAGGCCAACAACGTGAAGGGGAAAATAGCCACCTCTTCGAGAGGTCACTGCCCCTGGTCAGGTCCGTAGCAGCGGCCCCTGGCCCAGCATCCACTCACCAGCAGATCCCCATGGAATTAACCACTGGACTACCAGGGTGTTTGCTGTAGTAGCAAGGGCATACAGGGCCCTATTCACGAACGGTGGGGGGATATGTGCGAAATGCATGTATCCTCCCCCCATGCAGCTCCACACCCGCCGGAGATCTGCGTGGGGACCGCATTCATGAACAGCGGTCCCTGCCAGCTTCATTCGCAGCCTGCCCCCCGGTGCAGCTATGTGGGGTGGTCTGAGTGCAGGGCTAAGGGCCCAGCCATGCAGCCAATCAGCTGCCCAGATCAGGACCTCTAGTGGATCCCTTGTGCCTGTCGGTCGCCTTGTTTCCGACAAGCGCATACATAGACAGAGGTCTGAGGTGTAGTGGACCCCATCTACCAATCTCCCACCCTCCCAAATGTGCCCTACAGCCAGTGTTGGCAACAGTGGGGGGTCCGGTGTCCCCCGCCATTCCCACCGCAAGCACCTGTGGTATCCGGGGGGGTGCACAATGGTTACGGCTTCCCCTAGAAGGCATAGCCATCCCCCCGTGGGAGGCACCCACGCCATTGTGCATGGCGTGGAGTGCTAACATGCCCTCACACCTGTCCCCTGTCTGCCCCCAAGCGGAGCTGCGCGTTCGGCCGGTATGCCGGGTACGTGGGAGGGGGGTGTACTGGGATCCTGAATGGTGCACAGTGGGCGTAGTGTACGTGGCCAGGTGCAGATGGGCTATGTGCTGGGTTTATGCAGTGCGTAACCCATCCACACTGTTTTTGAATAGGGCCCAGGATTACTAGCCCACTGGCCACCAATTGCAAACATTACCTTTTTTCTGGATTTTTATTTTTTTTAAATGTGATAGCTTTTCCGTTAAATTGTGTGAAAATGTTTGTGTGTGTGCCAGAGGCAGGCAGTCTTTTTCCCCCCCTTCAGCTACTACACACTTGTAACTACAGTAATATGCTCACAGCTGAACTATTTATTTATTTATTTATTTACTCTTTTCCTCTACAGGGGCTACCCTGTCTCTCTCTCTGGCACCCCCCTCCTACCTCAGGGTTTGAACCTGTGTCACAATGATCTGTGCCTAAAGGTACCCAAATTTAACTATTTTTTTGTTTGCAATGTAACAGGTGTTACATGACTGCTACACAGCAGTGTTTTTCAGTTCCTTCAGGGCTGACCTTTCCTCTCTTGACAAGTTGTTATAGCTGAAATACTGTCTTGCCGTATAGCAGTGGTGGGCAACCTGCAGCCCAAGGGACACATGTGGCCCCCTAGTGGTCAACCTGTGGCCCCCTCATTCATCCCAAAATACACCTGGAGGCTTTCTGTGCTAAGGTCGACAAGGGAGATAGGCTGAAGGCTGTGATGGACATGTTACATATACTGTAGCTTGTTTTTAATTCAGATGTATAAATTTGGCTTGTTACTGTGGTAAACGAGGGGTTCTTGTGGCCCTTGGGGGTGTTTGAGGGTCACACCTGTGGCCCTCTGATTATCTTAGGTTGCCCACCCCTGCTCTATAATGTTGTTCCAGATCATATTCACAGGACTTGTTAAAAGTTAGGACAGTATTGTCCATAGGGGATCAGGAAGTAAATCTGAACATCATGAGGAGTCTTGCAGTGCATTTTCCAAACTGGGACTCCATCTCTCCACTGGTCCGGACCTTGTCTGGGCTGTCTTCTTGGGCTTCAGATGTTCCACAGCAAATACTCTGTATTACAAAAAAGCATTTAAGGTTCAATACCCTTGTGAACCTCTGAAGATCTAAATATGTTCAGAATCTGTCACTGGCCACTGTCGGTGCAAAATTAAGTCCCTTGCTTAGGACTTTAAAGCAGCAGTGCATCAAAGATGTGTTTTTTGGCATGTCTATGTGATTTGTGTAATTTTGTAAAGTGCTGCAAGTTACCTGTTCTGTTGTTGTCTTTGCTGTGATCTGGATTCATTTTTGGGTGTTTTACTATTTTATAAAAAATAAAAAAGTGCATCTTTTAATCCGAGTGTGCAATATGTTTTATGCATGCAGCCAAACTTATACAGGTATGCTATCCTCAGTGACCGTGCATGAAACTGCCTCGCACATGTAACACTTATCCATCTAACTGTCACTCACAGAGCACACGGACGAGCCTGGAATGAGACTGACAGTGTGTGAAAGCATTGATTATTGAGCACTGTGTGTGTGTGTGTATGTATTTGTTTTATGTTTTGAAGCAGGAAATTATTTGAAGTAGTTCTGAAAACAAGTGTACAAACTGTGGAATAACAGGCTTTTTTTAGCGTGCTAGTATGACTGTTGATTATAGAGATGTAACAGCTCCCATAGTATGGCTATTGATTCTGCGGATCAGGGACGTCAGCTGTATTTTTTTATTTATATTTGTACAAAACCACAGTTATCTGTCTATTATCATTTACAGTAATGCCACTCAGTTGTTCTGGTTATGTCTCATTTCACAGCTGCTGAGGCTTTGACTGTGTGTGTGTGTGTGTGTTGGGGGGTGGGGTGCCAGATACTAAAGGTCTGAATTTACGCTGTTATTTGGTGCTGCAAATAAAAAAAAAGATAAAATTGTGGTGCTGCCATTCAGCTGTAACCCCCTTGCAAATGAGGGGTTCCTAAAAGCATTCCGGAGCTTGTTTTCATGCTCCATGCCTGGTTGGTGATCGGCATAAAGCCGTCTAAATGGGTAGCCAGCGAGCGCTTTTAAAAGCCTCTGTAAGCTGTTTTTTTTTTCAGGGCTGCCTAACTTGCAGTCATGGTTAATCTGGGAGGGAGTTTGAGTGTTACCAGGCTCGAGTCACGCCCGAGCTGTTGGATAATTGCTCCGTTTCTGCCATCGCTAAATTGTGCAGAGGGAGCTCCTCTCAAAAATGTAACTGTTTGCTGGGGGTAACTAAAGGTGATAAATGATAATGTAGTTGTTCTAACCTGTTTTTCCGTTGCAGCAAAGACTGTTCTGATTCTCCCCTCCATTTTGGTCCCGGACTGGCGATTTGGACCAATCAGTGCATTGGAACTGTAAGGGAGCTGTCTGACCAATCGAGGGGCTGTTTGTAATTTGAGAAAAGTATTATGGGCTATGGCGGGTTTTTGCACCACCGAGAACAGGAGCAATTGACTGGCAGGTGCCGCCGGCCAATAGGAGCGGGTAGCGCCCGAACTGAAGAAAGAGCCCCTGGCTGTTGGGGGTCAGATGCATAATGGCTGAGGAGAAGGAAGGGGCTGTGTGCTTCTGCGCTGGAAGTAGTGTTCGGGGGAAGCATGAGAGAGCCTGAGGTGGCGTTTTTCTGCCTTTTGAGAATTCGGACTAAATACACCGGCGTGCGGTCAGAGGAGGCTGGTGCCAGCCCAGCTACCTACCAGGCTTGACCTGAGAGGACTGGAGAGAATTGCTGAATCGCGCTTGGTCCATCCGTGATGTTGAAGTTGCCGCTTGCTGCCTGAGTTCTTCTGCAAGTTCGTGAAAGCCTAAAAGCAGCTGCCTGGTATGGTACCCCTCTGTTGTTTGCCATATAAATGTGTGAGGAGGCTGGTGAAATTCAGGCTTAGCCCTGCCAGTGTTGAAGGAATCGTTATTTGCTGGAGTTGTGAGTACTGAATCAGGGTAGCTCCCTGCCAAGTGTGCAAACAGTGGTTTCCAGTTGTATTATTATAATGCTGACTGCATAATTAAACTTTCTTTCTATTCTGACTTGCTCAGGATTGTAACGGTTATCTGTGTTAAGGGCCCCAACCAGCTGCCACGTTTTGGACTAGCCGTTAGGGCTTGGGTACCCAGGGACAGCGCATCTTAGGGTTAGGCCTGTGCACAGAGCTCTAGGTAGATAATTATAGTATGTATAAGCCAAGTAACTTGATTTTTCCCCTTTCCTTGTTATCTGCCCCCTTTAATAAATCAGATTATTGTGTTGCAACTACATCCTGGCTGGTTTGTGCATCCCTGGTGAACCGCTACATAGTGACTGTGATATAACTGTACCTTACTTTACAGGGGGTCCCCGGAGTGAGCTGAGAGATACTACCCCGGGGGTAAGTGTGCTGGTGAAAAGAATTGTTGGTACCCAGTGTGAGCCACTAGTGGGACAAAAGGGGGGTTGCAATAACCCAGAGGGCTGTAACCGAGGCAGTCTTGACCGTGTTAACCCCAACCTCTGGGTGGAGGCACCTGTCAACGGATCTGGGCCCTTCACTCTGTCTCAGTGGAGGCAGGCAGGGGTAGTAGCCCTACGGGTAGCGCCCCCTTGGGGTTACAAATTGGAGGCACTGCTGGGATCCGTGTCCCCTAGTGGCCAAGTGGGGAAGCACATAAGAAATGGAAAAAATGGAAGGGGATATGCTGGGAAAAATTAAACTGGGACCCATCAAGACCATGGTACACAGACTGATGGGGTGGGGTGAAGCCGAAGAGCTAGACTCCCAGAAGATTGTGTTATTGTTAGATGTGCCTTTGGGAACCCCAACTGCTGACATCATTTCTGCTGCAGAGAGTAAAATGTTTGGGCAAAGTGGAGGTAAAAGGCGTATAGGCTGATTTGCTTGACCAGGCGTTGCAGGTGTTACTTCTATGCGGTGTGGCCATCGACCCGGAAGGTACCTCCTGTGATTTATCCAAGAGTGCTTCACAGGGATGGAGGCTAATTCATATTCAGAGTGGGTCAGTCACTCCTGGGGGGTCTCCTCTAATGAACAGTTTTAAAGACAAACTGCTTAAATTGTTGGCCGTGGAGGGGAGAACTACCCAGGAGCTGCTACAAGCCTTAGATTTATCCAGTGATTTTACCCCTCAGGGCTCCCTGGCACCTCCCCTTGCCCACCTAAGAGTTCTGTGCTGGCTTCCCTGCCCCTGGTGGTCCCACCCATACAGCTCGATTCCTACCGTAAGTTAAAACTTTTCTCTGGTACGGTGCCGGTGCCTCCAGGGGAGGATGACCTGGAGGCTTGGATGGACTATGCCACCCCTTTAGTTCAGGAATGGCAATGCTCTGAAGGGGAGAAAAGGAAGAGGCTGATGGGGAGCTTGCGGGGTCCTGCTTTAGAAGCCATTAGATTCTTCTGGGCCACCAGTCCGGAAGCCACCGCTGCAGAGTATCTCTCTGCTTTAGAAGGGGTTTTCGGGAGTACAGAGACTAGTGAAGACTTATTATGGAAATTCAGGTCTGCTAAGCAGTGGAGAAATGAGAAACTGTCCGCTTTTGTTACTAGAGTGGAGTGGGCCTTGCAGAAGGCCTATAGAAAAGGGGGAATCACTGCCGCAGCCCTGAATCAGGTCCGGTTAGAACATGTTTTAAAATCTGCCAGATTTTCTAGTGTAATACTGCTGAAACTTAACTTACATGATCGGTGGGCCACCCCACCTGAATATTGTCAATTAATGAGGGAAATTAGGGAGGTGGAGACTGATGAAGAGGGGTGGGAACCCTGTGTGGGGGCGGTAAACTCTAGTGGGACCCCTGAGCCTAACACCTCCAAGGAGACTGGCCTGTCCGGAGGGTCTGAGGGATCCCCCAGATTTTCCAGGTACTGTGGGAATGCGAGTTATTTCCTCTGACCCCCACATAGAGAGTGAGTTGAGGCCCGAGGTCAGGAATTTACGGGAACTGGTGAGGAACTTGAAGCAATCTACTATGTACCCTGTCAGGTCCGGGGCCCCTGCATCAGGCAGAAACCCGAACCCCGGCCAAAGAGAGCCCTCTCACCCCTCTCAGAGCCCCCCACAGATAAGGTGCCCCCCGCAAAATAGTGACCCCTGGGACCCCAAGTTCTGTTATCATTGCGGGGAAGATGGGCATTTCCAGCCCGAGTGCCAGAGGCCGGAGAATTTAAGAAAAGTCAACAACAGACTGATCGCCCGACACCACCAGGCCCAGTCTCGGGCCCCCAGGAAAAGTTTTGTGACTCAGGCCCATGCCCAGTCGGCTATCAATGCTGCGGCCCCCAACTGGTCTGATGTGGTCGGGCCTTCAATGGAGACCCCCGGTGTGGGTAAATGGAATTCCCACTCGAGCTGTATTAGACAGTGGCTCTCAGGTAACCATCATGTTTCAGGACTGGTACCAGGCACACTTACCTGAGGTGCCCCTGCAACCTTTGAATGGTCTGCATGTGTGGGGGTTGAGCGACAAGGCCTATCCGTATTTGGGATACATCCGAGTCTGGTTATCTTTCTCTGCAACTGTGGCTGGAATGGATGAGCAGGTGGAAACCCTAGTTTTAGTTTGCCCACCCACTGGACTGTATGATGGGGTGTCTTTGTTGATTGGGACGAATGCGCATATGTTCGGACGATTGGCCCAGTTGTGCTCAGAAAAACAAGCATTCCAGACCGGGCGAGCTTTAAGCATACCTGCTGTGATTCAAAAGGCAAGTGCCACTCAGAAGAAGGTTAGTCTGGAGGAACCTGAAGGCCCGGTGGGGGTGGTGTGGAAAAAGGATCCTGCCCCGGTGATACTTGCCCCGAATGCCCAATGTGTCCTGCATGGAGAAGTACGACTAAAAATGGATGTTAAGAATAAGTTGTTGATGTTGGATGCGCCTGTGGAGGGAAGATTACCTGAGGGACTGTTGGTCAAACCCAGCATCTTGCCGGCTAGAGCTCATGCTTATGTTAAGAGGGTGATGGTTCACATGCATAATGTGTCCGACAGAGAGATTCGAATAAGAAGGGGGTGCACCTTGGCAAGCGTACATTGTGCAGATACTGCAGTACTACCAAACAGAAAGGGTTCCAGGACAGATGCTAGAGTTACCCCTGATTTGTTTGACTTTGGTGACTCCCCGCTGCCAGCTGAATGGAAACAAAGGATCAGTGAGAGACTTGCCAAGAGAGACCAGGTTTTCTCCCTGAGAGAGTGGGATGTGGGATGTGTACAAGGGGCTGAGCATCACATTCGGCTGCATGACGAAAGGCCTTTCCGAGAGAGATCTCGGCGCCTGGCCCCCGCTGATATAGATGATGTAAGGCGGCATCTGCAAGAGATGTTGGCTGCTGGTGTAATACAAGAGTCCAGGAGCCCCTATGCCTCCCCCACAGTAGTAGTAAGAAAAAAGAATGGGGCAGTTCGGATGTGTGTAGACTATCGCACTTTGAATCGGCGGACCATTCCGGACCAGTATACCATGCCACGCATACAGGATGCATTGGATTGTTTAAATGGCAGCAAGTGGTTCTCCGTGTTGGATCTGCGCAGTGGATACTATCAGATCCCGATGGCCCCAAACGACTGGGAGAAGACTGCATTTATTTGCCCCCTAGGCTTCTACGAGTTTGTTCGGATGCCTCAAGGGATTTCAGGTGCCCCAGCCACTTTTCAGCACTTGATGGAATGGGCTGTGGGAGACATGAATCTACTCGAGTGTCTGGTCTATTTAGATGACATTATAGTGTTTGGCCTATCGTTGGAAGAACACGAGCAACGATTATTCAAGGTCTTGGATCGGTTGGAGGATTTCGGCCTCAAGTTGTCTATCGACAAGTGTCAATTCTTCCAGACTTCTGTGAAATATGTGGGCCACATAATGTCCACTGAGGGCATAGAGACTGACCCTAGCAAAGTGGAGGCTTTGACCACTTGGCCTCAACCCAGGAATTTGAAGGAGCTGCAATGATTCCTGGGGTTTTGTGGATACTATAGGCAGTTTGTTAAGGACTATTCTTGAGTGATTCGCCCCCTCCTTAACCTCACTCAGGGGTATCCGCCTACACACAAAAGGTATAAGAAGGTTGTGCACTCTGAGACAGAAAAGAAGTATTTCCGGCCGAACGATGTGTTTAGGGATCGTTGGACTGCTGAGTGTGAGGAAGCTTTCTATGACATCATATATCAACTTACTCATGCCCCAGTGTTGGCCTATGCTGACCCGGCCAAGCCATACATTCTTCATACTGATGCCAGTCTACAAGGATTGGGGTCTGTGTTATACCGGGAGCACTCGAATGGTTTGAGACCTGTAGCGTTTGCCAGCAGAAGCCTGACTCCTTCAGAAAAAAATTATCCAGTGCACAAACTAGAGTTCCTGGCTCTGAAGTGGGCCATTATTGATCAGTTTCATGACTATTTGTATGGTGCCAAGATGTTGGTAAAGACTGATAACAACCCTCTGACTTACGTACAGACCTCTGCCAAGTTGGATGCCACTGGCCATAGGTGGCTCTCTGCCTTGGCCACCTACGACTATGCTGTTGAGTACCGGGCGGGCCTGAACCATATAGATGCGGATGCTCTCTCTTGGAGGCCTGTGCCACAGACTGATTAGGTCAGGTTGTCCGAACCTGACATAAGAGCTCTCTGCCAGAAATTTGACAAAGAGGAACAGGTGTCTCCTGACACGGTGGACTGTGTGTTGGATTGTTTGGGGCCATCCAAAAACTGCATACCTGCTGCCTACTGTCATTTCTCTGCATTAGACACTAGCTCACTGCCCCAATTCAACAATGATAATCTCCAACAGGCTCAATCCTGTGATCCTATGATAAAAATGGCTGTGGAGGCTTTGCAGGCCGGGAGGGACGTGTCCAAGTTACGTTCCACTGATCTAAGGACTGCCTTGTTGTATAAAGAAGGTCCCAAATTGAGCTAATTAACCAACTACTATACAGAGAGACTGTGAATAAGGAAGGCCGGGTAGACAAACAACAACTGGTGCTGCCCTCAGCTTTTAGAGAACTGGTCTTAAGGTCCTTGCATAATCAAATGGGGCATCTCGGCATAGACCGAACACTTGATCTAGTACGGGCTCGATTTTACTGGCCGAAAATGAGTACAGATGTAGAGCAATATGTCAAGACCTGTAGCCGCTGTTTGCAAAGGAAAACCCTACCCCAGAGAGCTGCTCCCCTGGTCAACATTACCACCAGTGCCCCTATGGAACTGGTCTGTATTGATTTCTTGAGTCTAGAACCCGATCTGAAAAGTGTCAGTAACATATTGGTGGTCACTGATCATTTTACCCGGTATGCACAGGCTTTCCCGACTAAGGATCAGAGAAAGCAACCACGGTGGCTAAGATACTTTGGCTTTCGTCCACTATGGGGCCCCGCAGCTGATTCATTCCGACCAGGGAAGGGACTTTGAGCTGTTTGATTAAGGAGATGCTGTCTTTGTGGAAGTACGAAGTCAAGAACCGCCCCTACCATCCTCAGGAGATCCTCAGCTTGAAAGGTTTAACCGTACATTGCTTGACATGTTGGGCACATTGCAACCAAAAGACAAACCGAGATGGAGCCAGCAGATTAGCACCCTAGTTCACGCTTACAACTGTACGAAAAGTGACGTCACAGGATTTTCCCCCTACCGACTGATGTTCGGGAGAGAGGCTAGACTGTTAGTGGATGTGTATTTTGGGGTTTCCCCGATGGGGTGCAAGCAGAGAACCATCTACAGTATGTACAGAAATTAAAGGCCCAATTGAACCATGCCTACCAACTGGCCCAGACCATGGCTGCTAAACAAAACCTGGCCAACAAGGAAAGATATGATAAGAAAGTGAAAACAATGGAGCTACAAGAAGGGGACAGAGTGTTACTGAGGAATCTGGGACTGCATGGGAAACATAAAATTGCTGACAGATGGCATCACCTTCCCCACATTGTTGTGGGAAAATTGACAGACTTGCCTGTATATAAAGTGCGGCCTGAAAACAATTCCAAAGATGTGAAAACTATACACAGGAATCATCTGCTGCCAATCGGGCAAATCCTGATTGAAGCTGAATCTCCAATTGCCTCCCCCTCCAGGCCTATGACTAGATCTGCTGCCAAGAAAAGCACCAAACCCGTTGATTCTTCAACAGGCCAACCCAGAGGGCCTCGCTCGACATCTGCAGAAGGAAATGATCAACCAGTGGTGCCAGAAGACGATGAACATGATATTGAATACTATACCTCTTATGAACTGAGTCAGTTATTTCGGGGCAATCCCCTTGTTAACTCTGGAGATGAGGTTGGGCCTTCTGGACTGTCTGAGCCCTAACTTTGTCTCCGGAACCCGTGTTTCCAGAACTTGGATTGGGTAGCAGCAACGCCCGGGGGGTGGGATCCTTGATCGTGGCTGAACTGTCTGGCCTGGCTGAATTATCTGACTTTTCAGAAGAAGAGAGTGAGATGGGGGAACAAGCCAGTGATATGCCAGAACCGGAAGAATATTTTTAATGCCCTGATGGTTCCTCACTAGTATCTAGGCAGCCCTCTGCTGAGTCCAGTGGGGTGGGTCCGGGAGTAGAAGGCCAGGTCCCCAATAGTACCATGAGTGCTGAGCCTTTTGCCCCCCGTAGAGACTCCCGTTGCTAATGTCAATGAGACTGAATTGGAATCAGGGCCTGTTTCAGGGTTTCCTGAGACCCCTAGGTGGTCTGGCCGAGAAATACGGCCGGTAATAAAGTTGAGTTATGAGTCTCTGGGTCAGCCGGTGGACTTGCCCTTAAATGTGGTGCACAAAGGGGTGTACGTGTCCCCGAGTTCCTTGCCTAAGCTAGCTTTGGGGGATAACTCCAGACTGTTAGTATTACCCTTTGAGTGCAGTGCCCCTGCTCTAGGTAACCCACCAGTAACTGAAAGGGAGGGGTCTCCCCAGTCCCGGTGTCATAAGCAGGAACTAATGATCTGAGTTAAAATAAAAATGGAACAAGAGTTTGTGTGTTTAATGTTGCATAAACCATAGTACATTGTGAATGTAATATTTCTGTATGTAATGCAAAGTGTGATATAGTGTTAACTAAGATATTTGCCTTAGAGTAATTCAAGGGTAACTACTTGACGTGGACACCAAGTTTTTCCAGGCCAGGGAGGGTGTAACCCCCTTGCAAATGAGGGATTCCTAAAAGCATTCCGGAGCTCGTTTTCATGCTTCATGCCTGGTTGGTGATCGGCATAAAGCCGTTTAAATGGGTCACCAGTGAGCGCTTTTAAAAGCCTCTGTAAGCTGTTTTTTTTTTCAGGGCTGCCTAACTTGCAGTCATGGTTAATCTGGGAGGGAGTTTGAGTGTTACCAGGCTCGAGTCATGCCCGGGCTGTTGGATAATTGCTCCGTTTCTGCCATCGCTAAATTGTGCAGAGGGAGCTCCTCCCAAAAATGTAACTGTTTGCTGGGAGTAACTTAGGGTGATAAATGATAATGTAGTTGTTCTAACCTGTTTTTCCATTGCAGCAAAGACTGTTCTGATTCTCCCCTCCAATTTGGTCCCGGACTGGCGATTTGGACCAATCAGTGCGTTGGAATTGTAAGGGAGTTGTCTGACCAATCGAGGGGCTGTTTGTCATTTGAGAAAGGTATTATGGGCTATGGCGGATTTTTGCACCACCGAGAACAGGAGCAATTGACTGGCAGGTGCCGCCGGCCAATAGGAGCGGGTAGCGCCCGAACTGAAGAAAGAGCCCCTGGCTGTTGGGGGTCAGATGCATAGTGGCTGAGGAGAAGGAAGGAGCTGTGTGCTTCTGCGCTGGAGTAGTGTTCGCGCGGGAAGCGCGTGAAGGCCTGAGGTGGCCGTTTTCTGCCTTTTGAGAATTCGGACTAAATACACCGGCGTGCAGTCGGAGGACTGGTGCCAGCCCAGCTACCTACCAGGCTTGACCTGAGAGGACTGGAGAGAATTGCTGAATCGCGCTCGGTCCATCCGTGATGTTGAAGTTGCTGCTTGCTGCCTGAGTTCTTCTGCAAGTTCGTGAAAGCCTAAAAGCAGCTGCCTGGTATGGTACCCCTCTGTTGTTTGCCATATAAATGTGTGAGGAGGCTGGTGAAATTCAGGCTCAGCCCTGCCAGTGTTGAAGGAATCGTTATTTGCTGGAGTTGTGAGTACTGAATCAGGGTAGCTCCCTGCCAAGTGTGCAAACAGTGGTTTCCAGTTGTATTATTATAATGCTGACTGCATAATTAAACTTTCTTTCTGTTCTGACTTGCTCAGGATTGTAACGGTTATCTGTGTTAAGGGCCCCAACCAGCTGCCACGGTTTGGACTAGCCGTTAGGGCTTGGGTACCCAGGGACAGCGAATCTTAGGGTTAGGCCTGTGCCCCTCACTCTGTCTCAGTGGAGGCAGGTAGGGGTAGTAGCCCTATGAGTAGCGCCCCCTTGGGGTTACACAGCTATTTCTGTCATGGTATACATTTTATTCAAAAAATGGTGATCGACTTTGTTTTCACTTCACAAACGATATTACCTGTATGTTCTGTCTATGTATCATACCAAATAAACTTTTATTGCAGTATGCAACATCTTGACTTCTTTTAACATGAGTCTCCACAGATGGTATTATGTTCTTTATTGTATAATACCTTGAGAAGGAAAATTGTAACCAAGTGGTGTCAGTAATTGTTTGTTTGGTAACCAAGTAATCACTACATCATCAGCAGGTTGTCAAAAATCAGGATATTGAGGTTTTAGATAGTTGTACATAGATAAGGAATCACAAATAGCCATACCGTGCTACCTACTTAACATTATGAAAAAAAATGGAGACTTCTGGTTCAAAATATATTTTCAGTTGCCTAGTCTTTTTCTGTGCACACTGAGGGCTATTCACGAAAAGGTGGACACTACGCACCAAAGGCATGTATTCCACCCACACAGCTCTGCAACCTCGGGACATCTGCATGGGTGCTGCACTCATGAACACTGGTCCCCTTATGCGACCCCCGCCCCCACAGCACACACGTTCATGGGGGGCTGGCCGGAATGGAGCGGCGGAGCTGGGTAGGCAGCCAATCAGCTGCCTGGCACGGGTCCCGCAGTGGATTACTTGCACCTTTGGGGTGCCATGTTGGCAGCCGGTGCACAGTGCACCTACTGCAATGTGTGGGGTGTAACCCGGTAGTCCACCCCAGCCCTCCCTGTTTGCTCCAACAGCTGGGGCCTCCAGATTGGGGGGGGTGATTCCCTCTGCCTTCTCTGCCACAGCCGGTGGCTCCATCCATGTGGGGCACATAACCAGCAGCTCAGGGTTACGGCTCCCACTAGTTCGCATAGCTGCCAGCCACTGCATGCAGCACTCTGCGGTTTTGTGAATCGTGTGGAGTGCTGGCATGGCCCCACCCCCCCAGGCCTGCCCCGGTGCAGAGCTGTGTGATCAGCTGGGGGATCGGGTGCCTAGGGGTGGCGTATTGTACTTCTTCGATTTAAAGCTGCCCTCTAATAGAAGCCACCCTCAAACAAAAGCCGCTGTCACGATCAGTAATACTGAATAAAAGCTGCCCTCGAATTATGACCGCTTTATAATCAATACGATGAGGGAAGCAAGTAACGCTAGAAACACCGTCGAACTGTGGCCACACCATGTTTTGTTTACTAGCTGTTTACTAGCTGCAGTACCAGAGGTGATGGGAGTGAAGGATTTTATGGTGACCACACAGAGTTCAGTAATGTAAAATGTATTTTATTTTATTCCAAATGTTTAAAAAATAAATTACATAGAAATTGTTGGCAGATGAGGACCGCTAGGCCCATCCAGTCTGCCTGTAGGCCTTATACATTGTATGTGGCCACTGACCCTATGTGATCAATAGCTTTTCATCACTCCCTTCCCTCTCAAGCGTCCCTTGTGCCTGTCCCAGGCATAGAGTTACCACCTATATAAACTGTTATCTTTGCTTATGTTTGTCTCAATTGTACCCTTTAGGAAGCCCAAAGTGGGACATTTCTTACTAAAACACAATTTTTTGCAGGACAATATGCAACCTCGACCAATGCATCAGACATGTTTTCTCTAAATAATCAATTAAGACTATATGTTATAGTTTTTTTAGTTGTTTGTAGTGTTTCTTATCATTTTAAGGTCTTTTAGGTGAGGTATTATAGTTTTTTGCAACATTTAGAAGAAAGTCAGAAAATCTTTTTTCTACTATAATGTCAGGACATTTAGGGTGGGATATTCAGACTGCGCCAAAAAGATGCGCAATAGCAGGAGCAGGTGCAAGAGCAGTGCGCCACTGCGTTACATGCACGATATTCAAACCAAGTGCAGGCTAAGGTGCACCTGCACAACACAGCTGAATATCACGCCCGATGTGCAATGGCACAACCAGGGATGCTCAGTGGAGCAGGGCCGATGCGCAGTAGCACATCCAGGGATGCGCAGAGACAAGGACAGGAAGCAGGAGTGCACTAGCTATGGATGCGCCATGAGTGGAGGAGCATGCACCAGGCCAGACAGACCAACCCCCCCACAAGGCCCCCCATGAGCTGCACAACCAGAGGTGAGCTGAACGGACCACCAGCCCGTGAACCTCAGCACCGATCCAACAGCAGACATGGGCCAGCAGTCCATACCCACAGGGCAAGGTGCCCCAGCACACTCCCTCGGCAAACAGTGGCTGCCACACAAGGAGGGCCAGGACCCTCCCGTACCACAGCACCACACCTATGCTGACCACCCTCTGTACAGCGATCCCAAGACACCCAGCCCAGAAGTATAACCAAACAGTGCATGGCACCAAAGGTATGCCATCACCATCACCAAGACAATGCAACTCTGTGCCCCATGGCGCCATGCATGACAGCCCCACCGTGACCCCCCCTGCAGCAGGTGACACCAGCCACTGACACCACCGCAGCATACACAATGCCCCCCTGCATGGCCCCCACAGTGGCACAGCAAAGAGGTCGACCTAGCGTCAGTACCCGAGGGACCCCGCATGTGACAAGACCCGCCCTGGATGCCACCACCAGCAGGACGGCACCCCGCACGCCCACCCATGCACACACCCTGCCCCAGCACTGGCCCCACCAGACAGCAAAGCTGCCCACTGTGGTGCATGGAGCATGCACCACACAGGATGCAACACAGGGCACGAACAGATCCCCCACCCGGTCCCAAGGGTAACCCGTCACAGAGCCACACATAGCGGGGCAACAGATGCTGCTGTCGTGAGTCCAATGGTGCCATGTACCCATGGCCTGCACACCACCATGGCGCTGGTGAGCCAGCCATGTGGCGTGCACACCCCGAACCTGTCCGCCACCAGCATGCAGCTGGAGCACAAGTGACAGACAGCAGACCACAGGCACCGCCCCAAACACCATAGACAGCATGGAGGGGGACAACAACAGCACCGCCCATAGTTTTACCAGAGGCAGACGTGCAATAGACCGGGAGCCAGGACACCAGCTGCCAGGGCGCCGCACCCAGAAGGTGGCTGGCATGGACTGCCACCAATGTCACGCCATCAGACATGCATGTGGTGGAGGGGTCGGTATGACCATGCGTACCACAGACACACAAGGGGCACAGCCGCACGGGCCAGGCACATACTGCCAGGGGCGACTGGGACATAGCGCATGCACCAGAGACCGCTGCACACAAGCATACAGTGCAGGGCGGCACACACATACCACAGACAGGGACCATGGCCCCACCCACACCAGTGGAGGGGCCCTGACACACTACCACGACCAGGCCAGCACCACCCCTCAGCGCCATGCATACCACTGCAGCAAGGCACCAGATGCCCGCTGCAAATCATAGACCACCACAGTTGTAGTATGAAATGTATCTATATTGCAAAAGGTAACAGATTCAACATGAACTATATACAGTACTATATACAAAGTGGGGGAGGGGAAGTACAAGGCTACAACTTGGAGGGGATGGGCAGGGGGCAAAGGGGAATAGCAAGGAGGGGTACAAAGGGGTGTGAGGGACAGTCCAGGAAGGGGAAGGAACAGCGTGGATGCTGCAGGCCCTACTGGCGACCCCTCTAGTCCCTGCGCTCCCTGTGGCGCCTTCTGTGCCGCCGCCGGTCACTCCACTCCATGCCCTGCAGCAGCTCCAGTGTGGCCCAGGTAACCTGCAGGATCTCCTGAATGTGACGCTCCAGGGTCGTCCAGCGTTGTCCACCTAGGACAAGGGTGCAGAGTCAGTATGTGTGACTGGGCCAGACCCCTGCAGCCCACCCAATGTGCATGGCATACAGCTGTGGTCTGTGACTCTGTGATGGCATGCAACCACCCACATGACCTGCCTACCCAGACACCCATAGCCATGCAAACCGCTGCACACACCCACCTGCCCATGCACTGCACAGCACCATTGTGGCCGTACAGTGTCATGGCTATGTAGTGTGATGGCAGTGGCACAGCCAGGTGCCCAGTGCACACACAGCCCACCTGCAATACCCACCCACACGTGCAGTCCCACAGGACAGTGCAGAGTGCACTGTGGGGCATGCACGGCAGTGAGGCCATGTGCAGGTGGCCATGCCCCACCACCACCCCTGCAACCCACCATGCACAGATGTAAGGGGAAACATGGCACTCACCTGTGTCCTGGTCAGCAGGGTGCTGCTGATCCCCAGCACCACCACTGTGCCCTGCCTGCAAGGCCACTCCTCCAGTTCCAGCCTGCCGTCCTTGCTCATGGGCCAACCAGGCCCTACGGTGACCCTCCGGGCCTAGAGTGCAAACATGGAGAGGATAACATCAGTACAGGCCAGTAACATAGCCCCCCCTTGCTGTGTGCATGCTCACACAGCCCAGCCATGACGTGGTGGTGCGGGGTGTACTCAAGGCACCCCCAACACCGGCAACACGGGTACGGCCCCCCCGAGGCATGGCCTGATGACCACCGCAATACCAGGACAGACAGATACTACCAGTGTTGTGAAGGAGCACCTACCTGGCTGTGGCATGGCGCCCCACCAGGCACCTGCCTGCAGTCGCCCTAGGTGGTCGGGGTCCTGCCGCTGAAGGTCCCCATAGTGGCGGCGACACTGCTCGGCAGTCCTGCTGCACCCCATGGCCTCCTCAAGGCCCTCTGCCACCCCTTGCCACACTGTTGTCCGTGGCCTCAGGAGGGGTACCCGACCAAAGAGGGCATCTGCATGGGGCTCCACTAACGCCACCAGGTTGGCCAGCTCAATCGCCGTCCACACTGGCACTCTGGTGCATAACATATTGCTGTAGCTAGCCAACACAAAATGGCTCCCTTTAGCGCATGTGCCCTCTGTGCGGAGGCAGCACGGTACTGCGCTGCCAGTCGCTATTGCGCTGGCACCGGACTGCGCAATAGGGGTGCAGCCATGCACACCCATGGTGCCTAGAGGGCAAAGGTCAACCGCAGGGTCAAGGGTCTGTCTGTGCACGGAGCGCCACAGCACTGTTGGGAAGCCCGGCATGTAGCGCGGTAGGGTGCATGTGTGTGACGCCATGCAGTGGCCTACCGCGCTGTGGCACCATAGCACCCATGGCGCAGCATGGCACGAGCGCCCCTCTGAGCATATAGCGCACTTGCACCACAGGCACAGTAGTGACCGTGCCCTGTACTGCCTCCCGCACACAGCACGTCAGCAGTGCCGCTAGCATTGGCGTCAGCACCACAGGCATGTGTGGTGCGGTGCCGATTGCGCAAGTCACGGTGAGCCATAGCCTAAGCACGCTCAACACCATTGCGCAAGGCGCAACAGCGCAATATTCAGCCAGGATATGCAAATCAGCTCATGAGCCATTCCACGGCACATCCACTGCATTAACATCCCATTACAGTTGCACCTGCCCTCATTTGCATGCGTTGCGCTATAAATATGTGACCTGAGACTGCATGGGCCATGGATCAGTATTTCAGTCCTTTGAGGTAGGTGGCATGCTGTAGGGACATGGGGACAGTGGTCTGGGAGGGCTGTATGGGAATGCACAGTCCAGGGTAACACCTGTCCATCCCCCAGGCACGAGCATGACCGAGTGAGAGGATGAAGAGGAGCAGGGAAGGGTGCGAAGGAGGAGGCTAAACTTTACCAGGGCAGAATCTGATGCCCTGTTCGAGGCATACCTCAACAGGGAGCCGCTGCTTAGTGGACAGTGGGGAACACCACAGGCCCATGCTGCAGCATGGGGTGAGGTGGCACGTGCCATCAGCCAGCAGGGCAGCCACCAGCAGTTCGTGCAGGAGTGCAAGAAGAAGGTTGGCACGGATAGGAGGCGGATTAAAGATAAGGTGGCCACCATCAGGGCGGCACGTGCTGCCACCGGTGGGGGCCAGCAGGACGTACCCCCACCTGACGCCACCGGAGGAGCAGGTGGCCAGCAGCATGCGGCATAGTGCCATCGAGGGTGTTCCTGGTGGTGGCTTCCAGATGGGTGGCAGCCCATCACTATATGGTAGGTCCAGTGCTGGCAGTGTGTGGGTGGTGGGGGGGGGGCAGGCCCCAGGGCCAGGCAAAGCCACTAATGGTACTGTGTTCCTTTACAGTTCCAGAACGTCTGTATGGGGCAGCGGTGGTGGGTGTGTCCGCCGAGGGGGAGGCTCTGAACACGGTGGAGTGCCCATCCACCTCCACAGGTGTCCGAGGGACCGACCGTCTGCAGCCCTGCACATCTGTCTGGACTGATGCCAGTGGTGCGGGTGCGGACATGGCCCTGCCTGTGTCCCAGCGTGACACCACCCTTGGTGTCCAGTGTGCTGGAACACGGATCAGGGCCAGCTCCAGCACTGATGATGATGTGACGCATGTCCCGGACAGTGATGTATGTGGGACACAGGATGGTCCCACGGATGGCATCCGCCCAGGCGGTTCCGCAGGTAGTGCTGGCATGGCTGCCTGCACAACAGCCCATTCTCAGGCTGTGTCTGCATGCTCCAGTGGGGCAGCACTGGCGTGCAGCCAGGGTGGTGGGGCTGTTGTTGCTGCTGTAGGCACGCCAGTGTTGCCTGGCGATCGGCAGCCGGAGGGGCAGCGGCAGCAGATGGCCATTGTCAATGTGGGGACAGGGGCAGGGGGCAGTGGCAGTGCACCGTGTGTGGATGTACCCCAGAATGGCAGCTCTGTGCGGTGCCCACCGTCGAGGGGTGCTGTGCAGCAGGGCCAGGAACACCACGGGGGACAGCATGCTGGACATGCAGACGACCCCTTGGACGACCACAGCCATCTTCGCCAGGCCTCAGTAGATCAGCAGATGTGGCTCGTGGCAGCGGCGGATATGCTCAGTGTGGTACTGCACCAGGCAGAGGAACGGTGCAGCAGGGACCACGCCTTGCTCCTGGCAGAGTTGGCCCAGCAGCGGACAGATGTGACCACTGCCATTGACAGGCAGACCACTGCAATGGTGGCTGTCATGGCTACACTGGCCAACTGGTTGGGTGCCCAGCCACTGCACACCCTGCAGAGTGCTATGTCCACCCCCCCGTTCCTGGCGTCATGCGACCCTTGCTATGTCGATGCCGGGTTCGGCTGTGGGCATACCTAGCATGCCTGGTGCGGGCATGTTTGGTGGCCTGCAGACCCCTGCATGGACACAGTCACTTTCACGCAGCGTCACCCCTGGGGGTCCATCGGTGCCACCCCATGAAGCCACTGGTCAGCCTGGCATGGCTGGCAGGTCTCGGTGGGGCCGCCTACGCATCCGTGGCGGCCGTGGTACTGTGCCACATGACTGACCCATCCCCCTCCACGGCCACTGTCTGCTGCTGCCCTGTGTGCACTGTGGTGTTCTTTGTGTGATGCATGGGTGAGGTGCCCAGCCCTGCACACACATGGTCCCTGAGCACTCCCTCCTGGCTGCTGGCCACTGTGGCGTGTGCATGATGATGCCTGCGTAGGGCTGTCCGACACTCTGCAATGGTGCTCAGCGTTGGGCATGGTTGTGTGTGGTCCTGTATGGGTGTTGGGGTACCTGTTGCCCTTTGGGCATGTGTTATGGTGTGTGTGCGTGACGTTTGCAACCCTGCCCATCCCTACCTTTGTGTGCAGTCCCCCGCCCATTCCCATGCCCCTGATGCCGTCCTCCTCTGGTGTCCACCCCTGCCTGTCTGTGGGCTGTGCCCTTGCCCTCAGTGGTTGCACGTGGCCCCGTTTCCTACCTGTGTTGTCCAAAGTGCTCCTCTGCGATGGTGTCCCGGTGCTGCTGTGCCACCCAGGCCAGCCAGAGGTCCCTTCGCCCAGGGGGTGGCTGCCCAACACCAGCTGGACCGGCATCCTCTTTGTCCCCACCGATGTCCCCCTCCTCGACCTCAATGGCTATTCCACAGTCGGTGGCCATGTTGTGCAGGATACAGCAGGCCAGGAATAGCCCACAGGCCTTTGAGGGGCTGTACTGTAGGCACCGCCTGACATGTGCAGGCAACAGAACCGTGCCTTCAGCAGCCCAAACCCCCGCTCAATGACATTCCGTGTTGTGGCGTGTGCCTCATTGTACTGTTGCTGCACTGGGGTCATGGGGCGCTGGTATGGTGTGAGCAGCCAGGGCTGTAGCGGGTAACCATTGTCACCTGTGTGTAGAGGGGAGTCGTTAGCATGGTGGTCTGTGTCACTGTGCCATGGGCCATCATGTCCATTTCCCATGGCACCCCTGCCAATCCCCACTCCCCCACTTCTGCAACCATCGCCCAGCATGCTATGTGTACTCACCTACCAGATGGCCAGTGGGGATGTCCCCACTCTCAAAACTATGGCATAGTGCAGACTGGTGCTAGATGAAGGCATCATGTGCTCCTCCAGGGTGCGTGGCACAGACATTGATTATGCATCCCCTGGCATCGCACACCACCTGGCAGTCGACGCTCGGGTAGCCCTTGCGGTTGATGTACGCCGCCCGCTCCAGGCTAGGTGGCATGCGGATGCCTACATGGGTGCAGTCAATGGCCCCGAGCATGCCAGGCAACCGTGCTACCCTGTGGAACTCCTGTATGTGTGCTGTGTGCTCTGCCTGTGTGCTGGGGAAATGGATGTACTCTGCAGCATGTGGCAGTAGTGCGCTGAGGAACTGTGTGAGTAAGCATGACACGGCCGACTGGGTTATGCCTGTTGTGTCCCCTGTTGGTCTCTGGAAGGTGCCCGTGGTGAGCAGGCACATGACGGCTGTGACCGTCGTCTCCACAGATGGCGCATGGCTCCATCGTGTGGGTGCCTGCATCTCATCACTGCACAGCTCACAGAGTTGCCTCAGAATTACCCGGTTCAGGCGGTACCAGCCTACGATCTCAGTGCCACTATACTGTTCGAAGGTGGTGCGGGCTCGGTATAGCCTGTTCTGGGCGTACCGCTGATGGGCCCTTCAATGGCCGCGCCTCCCTGCTGTCTGCCTTCTCACACCCCTCATTACTGCCTCCATCTGGAAGGTGGCAGTGGCCATGTCCCTGGCTGTTGTTCCCCCCCCCCCGGGCGGCTGTCTACCTGGTCCCCCCCGCTGTGTGTTGCTGGTGCTGCCCCTGCACCGGGTTCACCTCTGGCTGTTCACCTCTGTGTGCCCTGCCTTTTACCACTGCCCTCCATCCTCTCTGGCACTCTCAGGCCCTCTTGCACACACACACAGGCACACACACATGTACTCCTTCTCTCACTCACGCACACCTCCGGTGGGCCCTGTCCACCTCCTGGCCACACCTACCCCCTGCTTCCTGTCTTGCCTCCTTGCCACTCTGTCTCTGTGCTCCCACCTATGGCTCCTCTGTGGTGCATTCATCCTCCCCACTCTTGCTCCCTTTTATTTTGGCTCATTTCCGCTGTAGCGCAACTTCGCTTGCTCACGCTATAGCGTCACCTACTGATGAATATACTTTCATACAGTATTCCTGGTTCTTCCCCCTGCAGTTGCACATGCATTCATTTCTGTTGTGCTGTGGCACATTGCATGTTGTGTTGCGCTGCCGCTCCCGCTGAATATTGCACTATGGCGCATTTCTGCTCTTGCGTGGGCTCATCCCTATTGCACATGGTGCAACTGCTCTGAATATCCCACCCTTAGTATTTTTCATGTTTTCTTGCAGGTCACAGCTGCCCAAATCAGGACAGTCCTGCAAAAATCATGACAGGTGGTAACCCTACCAAGGCATGCTTAAACCCCTCCACTGTGCTTGTCCCAACTACCTCCTGTGGCAGACTACTCCAAGCATCGACTACCCTTTCTGTGTAGAAGAACTTCCTCACATTATCTCTTAATCTACTCCCTTCCAATTTCATATTGTGTCCCCTTGTTGTGGTACTGTTTCTACATTGGAAAAGGTTCCCCACCTGCACCTTGTTTATGTCCTTGAGGTACTTGAAAGTTTCAGTCATGTCCCCCCGCTGTCTCCTGTCCTCCAGTAAGTACATATTGAGGTCCCTTAGTCTCTCCTCATATGTTTTGTGGTGCAAGCCCTGCACCATCTTTGTTGCCCTTCTCTGGATAGTCTCCACCTTATCTATGTCCTTGCACAGGTGTGGCTTCCAGAACTGCGTTCAGTACTCCAGGTGAGGCCTTACCAGTGTTTTATACAATGGCATCACCACCTCCCACCTCCTGCTAGTGATACCCCTGCCTATGCACCCCTGCATACCACTGGCCCTCCCTGCCACCTTTGTGCACTGCTTTGATACCTTAAGGTCATCAGAGATGATAACCCCTATGTCCATTTCCTCTTTATTTTATTTATTGAAAAGTTTCACCAGGAAAGGCCCACTGAACAATTACAGTTGCTTGTCTCACGGGGCATCCTGGGGGAAGGGATACAGAGGAGTATGAATCCAACAATATACATGGCAGGACATGAATCAAAAACCTGCACAGCATGGATATTCATGGGACAGACAAAGATATAAAACCAAAACTACGTGAGATCAAATACAAAAATACAGGAATAAGTGCATACAGTCAATTTACCCAGCACAGGGATAAAATACATGGATTACAACAACATACAAAAAAATTGTTGTACAAAAGTTGGTTTACTAAGTGCATATATGCAGTACGACATTAGAGAATTACCTAATTAGAGTAAGACCGCAATAGTAAGGGGGAAAGAAGGGTTATTAGTGGCAATTGCAGGTAGAAGAGAGGAAGTTAATGAGGGAAACTGAGATGGACCAGGGGGAGGAGGAGTGTCTGATTTGACTAGGCAAGGCATTCCATAGCTTTGGGAGCTAGCGTGAGAAGGCAGTTTGACCTATTGCGGTGGAGCGTCTAGGAATGACCAAGGTGCAGGAATCATTTGATCTGAGAGAGAGAGTTGGGATGGAGGTCGAGAGGCCAGGGAAGCCGATAGGTAAGGGGGAAGGGAACCAAACCCGAATTGGAGATGACCTTCATACAGTGTAATAGGTGTCTGTTTTCCAGCGAGGGTAGAGCAAGAGATCAATAGAGAGAACAATAATGGGAAAGAGGAGGAGAGTCTAGGATGAAAGGACAGACGGCATTAAAAAGAGTATCCAGTCTTGTTAAGGAGGAGAGTGGTGCGGCACTATAGACTACGTCACAGTAGTTGAAAATATGTAGGATCATTTTCTGAACAAGCTCCCACCTAGCTGGTAATAGTAGGCAACTTCAGTTCCTACATAGTGCACCTAGTTTGGGGTTGTAACTTTTTCAAGATGGAGTCTATATGCCCAGAAAAGTTGAGATGCTGGTCTAACCAGACCCCAAGATACCTAAATGAGGAAGTGTCCTCGAGAACTGTACTATCAAGGGTATGGAAGGAGGGCAAATTTGGTAGCCGAGAGAGCCTCTGCCTAGTGCCAAAGGTCATGGAGACTGTTTTCTTGGCATTGAGGAAGAGCTGATGGGAGCTTAACCAGAGCTGGACTTTCTCAAAATCGCGCTGGAGATTGGAAGCAATATCAGCAGGGGAGGAGCTGGAATAGAAAAAGACTGTATCCTCAGCATACATATGGATTGATGTGGTGGTACATACTGACGGGCGATCATTCAGAAAGATGGAGAAGAGCACGGCACCAATTACTGAGCCTTGAGGCACACCAGTGGTAATAGGAAGAGGAGGGGATGTGGAGTCAACAATTTTGACTATGTTCTGCCTGTTAGGAGCCAAACCAACTAGCGGCTGAGTCAGATAGGCCAGCCATACGCAGATTGTCTAAGAGGAGAGGGTGGGAGACTGTGTTGAATGCCTTTGCAAGATCAACAAAAATGGCTGATGTTATTAGGCCATTATCCATTGCTGTGAGAATGGAGTCAGTGAGCCTAATTAGGGAAGTGGCGGTGAAGTGGTCCTTCCTAAAACCAGATTGGTAGGGGGGTGAAGAAGTCAGAATCAGAGAAAAAGGAAGAAAGCTGAGTGAGAACTAGATGTTCCTACAATTTGGCAAGTATAGTAGGAACGATATGGGCCTATAGTTCCCCACAGAGGAGTCACCTCCTTTAGGTAATGGGAGGACAACATCATGCTTCCAGGAGCGGGGGACAATAGAGGTTGAAAAAGAGAGGCTGTGTAGAGCAGATAGAGGAGAGCAGATAGCATGAGAGGAGAGGAATAAGAGTTTAGGGAAGAGCCCATCAGGTGAGGATCCCTTAGATGGATTGAGAGTGAGTAGTGTCTTTAGTATGTCCATTTGTGTGACCAGAGCAAATGAGAAGCGGCGCTGGCCATTGGAGTGTATAAAGGATCTGCTTGGGTCCATCAGGCATGAGGTGTTGTATGGGTGTGAGGCAGGGAGGGCCGTTGTGCACGAGGTAAAGTAAGCATTAAATTCCATCACTACAGCGAGATGGTCAGTAATTAGGACATTGTTTATGTTAAGAAGGGGGGGTTGTGGTTTTTGATGGCGGTGAGAAGAGGGAATGTACAACCTTCCAAAACTTAGATGGTGTGTTTATGTTGGTTTCAAAGATGGAGCGGAAATATTCGAATTTGGCTAGGCAAGTGGTTTTGGAGCAGGAATTTCGGAGGGCAAGATAAGCATCTCGGTCAGCTTGGGACTTAGAGACCTTGTGGGTCTTTCAAACAACATGAAGTCTTGCTATATTATGACATATGCAGTATAACCCCAGGTTAGAACTGCTCCGGAGGTGAAAGAGTTAACTTTCCATGCAGGGCATAGAATCTTGAGCGCGAGCTCGGTTGAACACTCTGTCTGTTGAAGCTCAAACTTAAACTGTCAGATTCTTTACTCCGCCTCACTGAACAGTCGCTCCGGAGATTTCTCCTGCTGCTCGGTTCATTTGTCAGTTTTAAAGTGTAATTCTCGGTTTATTTTAGCGAAATTTAACCTCAATCATCGGTTCAAGCTCTGTCTGTGGTATTGTAAGTAATAGATAGGCTTTTGTTTATTTTCTTCTGTGTGGAACTTGTAAACGTCTTTTCGGTTCGGTTTGAACCGATCAGATTGGGTTTAAAATTACCTTCTAGTCCTTTAGAGTGCGGTTCCCGGTTCTTATCGGTTCTAAAAAAGGATTTTATTACGCGCTTTTTTCTCATTACTCCGTGACACGGTTAGGGAACCTATAAGAGAGTCTTGCTTGGCGATTGCCATTAATGGGCAAGTTTTGGTTAGGCTGGCACTATGTCTGAGAAACCCAAAAGAAAAACCAGACCCACTGGGTTTCAGCACTGTGGCCTCTGTGGGGAAGCCTTTGCTAAGGCTGACCCACACACCATATGTGTATATTGTCTGGGGTTTGACCACCTCAATGCAGACTGCCAGATTTGTAAGAATTTTCCTGCTGCCACAGTGGAAAAGAGAGTTGGTAGGCTCAGGGAAAGGGAGGCCAAAAAGTCCGCTGACCCGGATGGCCAGCCCGGTTCAGTTCCAACCGAACCTGAGGGAGTGCCCTCTGACCAGGGCGATACTTCCTCGGGCAAACGAAGAGCCAGCTCTGAGGAGCCGGTTCCAACTAAAAGGACTAGAAGGTCAGCTAGTTTGGGGCCAAAAGTTCTTTCTCCAACCGCTGAGGAAATAGCCAAGGCTATTCAAATTGTCCAGTCTCTTTCCTCAGTTCCATCCGAACCGACACCATTAGGGAAGCGCTCGGTTCGGACGGTTCCCCCGGTTCAGGATTATGATGTTGAGGATTTTTATGAACCGGAGGAAGGGGAGGAGGGGTATGAGGAGAGTGAGTGTGATTTTGAAGTCTGGATGTGCCCATTGAACCGGACATCTCTCCAGACAGACCCTCAGGAATTTCCCCTCCCAGGCTATCTGAGTCCCCTTCTCATTTTTTGTTTTACAAGAAAGTTGCTGAGACTCTGCAACTCCCTGTTGAGGAAGCTGTTGATGATCAAGAAGAGCCTGATTTTGTGGAAATGATGGATATTCCAGAGTCTAGGAGACTGTCCAAATCTTTTAGGAAACAGACAGTAAAAATTCTGAAAACTCCTCATTCTATCCTCCCTGTGGATAAAAGGATGGACAAGAGGTATGCTTTATCAGGCTCTGATACGGAGTTCCTATCCCAACAGTGCAGCCATGTGGGGGTACTGCAGGCTGCAGCCTGTGACAAGGCTAATATTCCTCTAGCCTCTCACCCCCCTGAAAAGGATTCCAGGAGGATGGATGCCATGGCAAAGAAACAGTACATGGCAGCATCTTTGGGACTCAGACAGGCAAATTATATGGCTTATGCAGCTAGGTACCAGAAATCCAGGTGGGATACTGTCCTGGCCCTAGCAAGACAGGCCCCTGACCAGCTTGCTAGAGAGCTGGAGCAGGTGGCTGCGGATGGTATTGAGGCATCCAAGGTGCAATTTCATGCTGCAGTAGACTCTAATGATGTTTCACCAAGAGTCATGGCTACATCTGTGTCTCTTCGCAGAATGGCCTGGCTCAGATGTACTGCCCTGTCACAGGATACCCAGTCTAAGGCTGTGGATTTTCCTGTTGTGGGAAATTCTCTGTTTGGGGAGCAGACAGAGAATTATATGAAGAAAATGGATGAGTATAGGACCACCTATAGGAGTGCACAGGCCAAAGAAAGGCAAGTCACTCCTCAAAGGCAGCATGTCAGGGGCAGGGGCAGGCCTTTTCATAGGCCTTTTTACCAAGCCCAGGCCTCCTCTTCTGCTTATGCCCAGAGGGGGTTCTTTAGAGGAAGGGGCAGAAGGGGTTCTAGTAAGCCTGCTTCTACCCCTCAAACCAAAGCCCCTGCAAAACAGGCTCCCTGATGGGGTGGCCAGGGCCGATTCTCCACTACCGGTAGGGGGCAGGCTGGCTTACTTTGTCCAGGACTGGAAGTCTTTAACATCAGACAAGTGGGTCCTGGAAGTAGTAAGCCAGGGACTGGTTCTCAGCTTCAAAAAATTTCCGAAGATGAGAGCCAGGTCTTTTCCACCTGCAAACCCATCAGAGGCACTTGCCCTGGAAGCAGAAGTTTCTTCCCTCCTTGCTCTCAGAGCCATGGAAAGAGTTCCACCCATACACCAGGGCAAAGGGTTGTACTCCAAGTACTTTCTTACCCCAAAAAAGACAGGAGAATGGCGGCCCATCCTGGATCTCAGGTATCTAAACAAGCACCTTTTAAAGCCAAAGTTCAAAATGGTGACCCTGGGGATTATTTTACCCTCTCTAAGGCCAGGGGACTGGCTAGCCTCCCTGGACCTCTAGGATGCCTACTTTCATGTCCTCATCAGAAGCTCCCATCGAAAGTACCTCAGATTCGAACTGCCCTCAGGCCATTACCAATTCAGAGCAATGCCCTTCGGCCTCACCTCGGCCCCGAGGGTGTTCACAAAATGCCTGGCAGTAGCAGTTGCTCATTTAAGAAGGCAAAAGATTGCCATCTTTCCTTACCTGGACGACTGGCTCATTGTAGGCCAGTCTCCAGAACAAGTCAAACTACACTTACAAGTAACCCAGCAACTGCTTACATCTCTAGGTTTCCTTCTCAGTCTTCCAAAGTCAGTTCTGGAACCTGTCCAGCTTCTCACCTTCATAGGCGCAGAACTGAACACAAAAGAAGCCAGAGCCTTCCTTCCTCTGGAAAGAGCAAGGACCCTGGTGTCTCTGGCCTCTTCTTTCACCCTGCAGGTCTCTCGACCAGCAAGGCATTTTCTACAGCTCTTGGGGCACATGGCTGCTTCTACAGCAGTAGTGCAGGGAGGCAGATTTGGATGAGGACATTCAGTTCCATTTGAGAGCCTTTTGGTCTCAAAGGACAGATCCCTAACCAAATTAATTCCAGTGACTCAGACCCTGATCCAGGCCCTTCAGTGGTGGCAGGATCAGAACAATCTGAGACAGGGGGTTCCCTTCACTCTCCAGTCTCATTCCTTGACCCTTACTACAGATGCATCCCTCTTGGGGTGGGCAGCTCACATGGGCGACCTTTCCACCCAGGGGCTTTGGTCCCCTCAGGAATCTCTGCTCCACATCAATTTGCTGGAACTCAGATCAGTTTTTCTAGCACTCCAGGTTTTTTCCACATCTGTCCGGAACGAGGTTGTTCAGGTCAGAACAGACAATACCACTACAATGTGGTACATCAACAAGCAAGGGGGTACTCGGTCTACGGCCTTGTGCACCGAAGCAATGAAGTTGTGGTCTCTGGCTTATTCTCTGAACACCTCCCTTACGGCAGTTCACCTCCCAGGCAAGGACAATGTCCTAGCGGATGCACTCTCAGCAGGATTTCCCAGGGCCATCACGAATGGGCACTGGACCCCTAGTACTGGAGGTAGTATTTGCCAGATGGGGCACCCACAAATAGATCTCTTTGCAGCCCCAGACAATCACCAACTTCCCTTTTTGCTGCAGGCCCCAGTGTTGGGCTCAGTCCCTCTGGATGCCTTCCTACTCAGTTGGGAAGGAAGTTTCTATGCTTTCCCCCTTCCCCTTCTTTTCAAAGTGCTAGTCAGAATCAGATCTCAATCCTGCAAGATGATCCTGATTGCTCCAGATTGGCCAGGCAGCCCTGGTACCCACCTCATGTCCTTAGCAGTCCACCCTCCCTATGTCTTCCCAGGAATCACAATCTGTTAACCTGTGCCCAGGGGAGAGTTTGGTATCTGAACCTCAAATCTCTCAATCTCAAGGCATGGCTCTTGAAGAGCTAGAGTTTGCTGACCTACACCTTTCCCAAGGTGTATTGAATATATTGAAGGCCTCTAGGAAGCCTTCCACCAGGGCTACCTATAATTCAAAATGGAAGAGATTTTCCATATGGTGTGCTGGTAAACATATTTCCCCAGAATCTGCTGGCGTGCCCACAATCCTGGATTATTTGGTGCATTTGAATTCCTTGGGGCTGAGACCAGCTACCCTAAAAGTGCACTTGGCAGCTGTGTCTGTCTTCTTATCAGCAGGTAAGCCCTCTTCTTTATCAGCTCACCCTGTGTTCTCCAAGTTTTTTAAAGGGTTGCTTCACACCAACTCCCCGTTCAGAGACCCTGCCCCTGCTTGGGATCTTAATATTTGCATCGCTCAGCTTATGCAAACCCCTTTGAGCCATTGTCTTCAGCAGAGCTCAAGTACTTGACTTGGAAAACTGTGTTTCTGGTAGCCATCACCTCTGCCAGGCGCATAAGTGAGCTACAAGCTTTGTCAGTGGAGCCTGATTTTATCTCCTTTCATAGAGATAAGGTGGTCCTCAGGACTAACAGGAAGTTTTGCCTAAGGTGGTTTCAGACTTTCACCTTAATCAATCCATGTCTCTTCCTGTGTACTTCACTGACCATTCCTCCTCTGGTGAGAGGAGATTGCACAGTTTAGATGTCAAAAGAGCCCTTAGTTACTATATAGAACGAACCAAGGGTCACAGGTTCGAATCCTCAATTGTTCCTCACTTATGGTGAGGTTGGTAAAGAAACCTGCCACTAAAGATCCATTGCCAGGTGGATTGTCTCTTGTATCCAATTCTGCTATGAAAAACTGGGTAAGGTTCCTCCCTCAGGCCTGAGGGCTCACTCTACCAGAGGTACAGCTGCGTCTCTGGCTGCTGCCAGGGACATCCCTATCCTAGAGATATGTCAAGCAGCTACCTGGAAAACAGTTCACACTTTTACTAAGCATTACTCCCTGGATATCCAGGCTAGGAGTGATGCTCGATTTAGCACAGCTGTGCTTCAGAGCCTATTTCCCAATGTAGGTTCTGTCCTCCTCCATGGAGGTACTGCTGTGTAGTCTGCATATGTCATAATATAGCAAGACTTCATGTTGTTTGAAGAAAAATTACTCACCTTAGTAATGTTGCTTCTTCTAATGGAGTCTTGCTATATTATGACCTCCCCCCCAGCCTGCCCCTCTCAGAACCTCTATTTTTGGGATGTGGGTGGGCAGCGCAATGTTGGCACTTCATTGATGCCCACTTTATTTTCACCCTTTCTAGGGTGCTTAGGTGTTATGCTTATTTTTTCTTTCTTGAATCCCCCGACTTGAGTCTTTGTTTAGGATCAAGAACAAAAATGTGTTTTTGTAGTTAGTAGCCAGTGGCTAGTGTAGGTTTACGGCTTCCACACAGAACCTTAGTGAGTTTTTGCTCGTAAAGATCTGACAGTTTAAGTTTGAGCTTCAACAGACAGAGTGTTCAACCGAGCTCACGCTCAAGATTCCATGCCCTGCATGGAAAGTTAACTCTTTCACCTCCGGAGCAGTTCTAACCTGGGGTTATTCTGCATATGTCATAATATAGCAAGACTCCATTAGAAGAAACAACATTACTAAGGTGAGTAATTTTTTCTTCATGCTCAGTCCCGGGTATGCTTGCAGGCCATTAGTTCAGGTGTGATACATGGGAGGTGATTTCCTATAATTCTAGTACGTCTAAAGGGAGCATGTTTGTTCCAAATGTCAATGAAGAGTCTCTGGAAGTAATCCAAGGCCTCGTTGATTGAGTGAGCAGATTGGATAAGGGACCAGTCAGAGTGTACGAGGTCATGGTGTAAATGGGAGAGGTCAAGTGACTTGTAAGTTCGGGTCAACAATATTTTATGGGGGACTTTTGAACGATATATTTTATGAACCATGTAAATCATGTGATGGGCACTTAATGAGTCCAGGAGGAGACCAGCATCGATAACCCTATGTTTATGAGTAGTTAGTGCCCAGTTGATGAGTGAGTAGTTACCTGATTTTGGGTTTAGGCGAGTAGGTTCAAGAATCATTTGAGAGAGCATGAGGGTGGAGATACTGTTACGAGCCTTGCTTTGGGATGCGTCTAACCAATTAAGGTTAAAATCACCTAAAATAAATAACATATCTTTTGAAGTGAGTGTAGTGATTTCAGTGAGTAGGTTGGAGGTGATAGAGGATGAGAGGCCAGGGAAGCAGTAAATCCCTTCCACACAGATGGGGATAGAGAAGGGTAGGGAGAGACGCAGGATAAGGGTTTCGTATGCAGCTGGTACAGATACTGATAGGACCGAGGTAGATTGTATGGAGGTAGAGGTGTAGATTGCTGTGCCACCAACTCTTCCATTTTGATCTTGCCTAGTAATACTGTAGCCAGTGATAGTAATATAATGATCGTAGATTTTGTTATTTAGCCATGTTTCGAATAGAATTAGGAGGTCAGAGGCAAAGGTTCGGACAAGTGGATGAAGCAAATCTAGTTTGGGTAGAAGGCTCCATGTGTTGAGGTGCATTAACCTGAGACCATTTGGGAGATTGGACTTGTTATGGGTAGGTGTGTCAGCAACTTTGGGGGTAAGTACTCTGGTAAGGCCAGAAATAGGGCCAGGGTTAGGGTTTATGTGCTCTGTGGAGAAGAGAAGTAGGGAGATGATAATGTAGTATAAATTTTGATTTTTTATACCAAGTCTTTGCTGGGGGTATTGGTGGTTTGAGTTAGAGAGCTGGAGATGGTGGAGAAATTAAATGTTAGTAAACTTAATGTGGGCAGAAAATGTCCAGGTACACATGAGAAGGAAGCACAGGGCAGGATACAGTAGAAAGACCAATAGTGTTTGAAAGGAGGTGGGGGAAGTTACCCATGGGAGTGATATGAGTGATAATAGTAAAGGCGTTGCTTCAGGGTAGGGGGCATGGTGTTTTTTGGAAGGAGTAGAGTAGGACCTGAGTTAGGGAGGAAAAAAAAATAGAGAGTAGAGCGAGGTAAAAGGCAAGGTGATAAGGATTAAGGCCAGCCACAATGGCACCACTGTTTGAGGCGACGAGGTGTCATAGATCCAATGCAGAGAGCTCAGAATAGCTGAGACTAGTGCCTCAATGTACAAGTAGGAAAATGTGTGCAGACAGCTGTAGTTGTAGTTTGGTGACAGTCAGCTCCTCCCCCCAACCTGTAGCTCTCCCCAAGGTTCCTTCTACCCAGGTGCATTATTTTGCACTTCTTTGCATTGAACCTCAGTTGCCACATCTCTGACCATCTTTCAAGCTTCTACAGGTCCCTCTTCATTTCTGCACCCTTTCTGGAGTATCCACCCTGTTGCAGATCTTGGTGTCATCTGCAAACAGGCAGACATTTCCTTCCAGCCCTTCTGCAATGTCACTAATGAAGACATTGAACAGGACTGGTCCTAGTACTGATCCCCGTGGTACCCCTCTCCCCAGATTGTACCCCATTTACCACCACTCTCTGTCTCCTATCTGTTAACAAGTTCCTAACCAAGTTCACCACCTTGTCTCCCATGTCCAGACTACCCATCTTGTTAATCAGCCTTCTATTGTGGGATGGTGTCGAAGGCTTTGCTGAAATCTAAGTAGGTGATGTCTACCGCCCCTCCCTGATTTATTTCCCTAGTCACTAACTCAAAAAAACTATTAGATTCATTTGACATGACCTTCCTGCTGTGAATCCATGTTGCCTCAGATCCTGAGCACCGCTGGATTCCATAGGTGCCACTATCCTTTCTTTCAGCAATGTCTTCATGATATTTCCCACCACTGAGGTGAGGCTGACTGGCCTGTAGTTCCCCGCCTCCTCCCTACTGCCAGTTTTGTGCAGTGGGACTACATGTGCCCTCCTCCAGTCCTCTGGAATGACACCTGTGTTGAATGACTCTGAACAGGGCTGCCAGAGGCACTGCTAGTTCACTTCACAGCTCCTGTAATATCCTCGGGTGGATGCCGTCTGGCCCCATGGCCTTTTTCACCTTCAGCTTTGTGAGTTCTTCCAGAACTCTCTCCACTGTGAATGGACTGGTGTCCCCTTCCCCCCCCCCCATTGCCTCTGCAACCCAACTGTGGTCCTTGACCCTCCCCCTCCTTAGTGAATACCGAGCCGAAGTATTTGTTCAGTATTTCTGCCTTGTCCAGATCCCCCTCCTTACACCCTCCCTTCTCTCCTTCGAGCCTCACAATCCCCCCCCCAGTTTTTTTTCTTTCACTGATGTACCTATAAAATGCCTTATCCCCTTTGTTCACAGACTGTGCTAAACCCTCTTCTGTCTGCGCCTTTCCCCTCCTAACTGCAAGCTCTACTTAAACCTAAAACAACATGGACAATTCATTCTATTTCGGAAACGCTCCCGAGGTCACTATCTGAGCAGCTGACAGGTTCTTTGGTGTCAGTTTCAGTGACTTTCATGTCAGTTTCACTGTACTTTGAAAAGTCATTTGTAGAGCAATTGATAGATACCACATTTAGAATCAATTCAGCACGAACATCGTGTGCAATGCCCCCCTCTTTGGTGCAGCTGATAATATCAGGATCTGTACTGGTTATGGCACACATCTGAAACAAAAAATGAAGATGTACTAAAACAGTTTTTGTACATTTTTTTCAAAACTTGTATGGTGCATCAGTTTACTTTGAAGGACTTTACAATGACATCTCTTGTAACTGCATGCCCGTGCCTGCTTGATCCATTGAAGTATCCTATCTTTGCTGGGTGCTTTTGGGTTGCCAGAGGCAGCTCTCTTGCTCTCCTCGGTGGACAGCCAAGTATCATAGTACTCTCTGTACAATGACTTGAATGGTGTGTTCCAACTCACATCTGCTGGCTGCAAGATATTAGTGCAGACCCCCTGGTATCACTGAAATCACTGTATTTTTCTGCTTCGCTGCTTTTTTTTACATTCGGTGACAAGTGGCATCTGAAAGCGTCCCACACTAACATGCACTTGTTGAACGCTATTGCCCCCAGACTTTATCGAGCCACATTAGGGTGAGGTCCTTGTTCATCCACCCATTTGCGGACATGGTCACACCAGCCACCTCCTTCGGCATCCATTTCCCTAAAGGGGCAGAGCTTTCGGCCATCTGCCATTGTAGCGAGGCATACAGTTACCCTTTGTTTCTCATGACCAGTAGTGAGGAGTGGAACAAATTTAATGCTAATAGAGTCAATTTTACTTTTACCTGGCATGTCTGCCAAGACTGCAGTCTCATCCATATTCCCTATCAGTGAGGATAAGATGCTGTGTGTTTTAATTTGTTTGTCGCGAAAACATGTAAAGCTCACAATTTTGGGGGCGAAGTTCTTAGGGTGGCACTGACCCACAGTTGTTTGTTGCCATATGGTGAAGCCCCAGCATCATAAAAACTTATCGACCCATCCACGGCTTGCGTGAAATTCAGAATCTTAAGAAATTGCAGTAGCTTTCAGCGATACTGCTTTCCTGGTGACTCTGTAGTGCTGCTCACGCTGCAGACTAATCCAGGATGCTAGTTCCATTTCAACTTCAAAACACTGAGCTCTGCGACCTCCGCCATCCAAGTGCCTTCTTTTTTGGTTAGCCCCATAGCGCCCATTATTGAGACCTTCTCCTCTAGGCTGAGTAGCTTCTTTCTCCACTCTCTCAATTGTTTTTTGTCAATATGAAGTGCTACTGCCACTGGATGATTGCCATCTTTTTCCGCTATGTTAGCAGCAGCTATCTTAAATTCTAATTCAAACACTTTGTGTTTTGGCATTTCTTTGATTTGTTTACTCGTTTGTTTGCAACCTCACTCGCAACCTCACTACCTCACTCAAACGAGTGCTGCAAGTGTTTGCTTATATGCTCCTCACCAGGTGATCTTACTTGACAATTACCGGTAGCAAGACCATATCACCAGAGTGTAGGCAGGACCATAATTTTGGATTCTTAAATAGAAGCTGCTCTCTTATATAAGCCACCCTCAATGTAAAGCTGCATTTGCAGGTATCAAATTGCTATTATAAGCCGCGACTTTAAATCAAAGAAATACGGTATTTGCTTTCAGAATCTTGCATAGGGGCACAGTGGCTGTGGGCAGGTGTGGGGAGGATATGCACTGGATTTATGCGGTGCATACCCACTCCGCACCTTTGTGAATAGCCCCCACTGAGTACACATTTAAAATGTTTAAAGGCAGTCTGCTTGCTTTCCATAGAGAACTTCCACCAGCAGTAAACCTTTTTTAAAAATAATGATGCTTCACTGAGTGAAATGTGTGGAGCGGGTCAAAACTGATTGACTGATCCATCTATCTAAAAAAGTGAGGGCTCTGCAGACCCCTCCCCCCCCAACTCCATCATTCAACACATGGAAACGCTATTTGTAGTCAAGCAGCCAAATCAGATGAACTGCAAGCAACAAACAGCTCTGTTTTCATGCAAATCTCTCCTAATTAATGAACAAAGAGGAGAAGCAACTGCTGGAAATATTTGATTGATTACTTAAATAGTGTCTCAGTGTTATAGGCAGGATTTTTAGTAGTACGTCACATGTTCAACTTCTGGTTCCGAGATGCATCTTCATCTTTCAAGATGTGGCAAAATTACATTGCCATATTTTCAGTGGTGCAGACGGATTTGTGATAATTGCTGAGCTCAGCAGCAGCTTGTTTCAAGAATGTGATTCAAGTGACACCCAAAGGGCCAGAAATCTTGCCAATTGCACCCAAACCTTTGATCATCTGTCAGGTGTTCTTCTGTGGTGCTGAACGGCATGTGGTACAGATGAAGCAAAAGTTGGCCTCAGAAACATATACTCTGATGGTAGATAAGGGTCACTGGGCCCACCCAGTCTGCCCTTTTCATATTTTAATTTGTACCTCAGACCTCACTTGATCTATGGCACCATCTCTTCCCCTCCCTTTCTCACCCTTACAATTCCCTTGTGACTGTCCCAGGCATTTTAACCCCTCTACTGTTTTCACCCCCACTGCCTCCACCAGGAGGCTGTTCCAGGGATTCACCACCCTTTCCATTAAGAAGTATGTCCTTACAGCCTTCTTGAATTTGTACTTGTCCACTCTTGGTGGGTGGACGTCCCTAACCACTAGAAGACTGCTCCACCTTAGCACTTGGGCACTTAAAATGCTACACAGTAAACTCCCTGTCTCTATTTCATCACTCTTCCATATTTCACACTGCACTTACTTCCTATGGAAGTCTGCTTTCCTCCTCCTGGACATTTCTAGAACGTGTACCTCCCTCGGCAAGGGTGCTATTTCGCATGCCCTTCTTGTGGCTTGGAACCGCATTCAGATGGTACTTAAGCTCACCAGCCTTGTCCCGATTAACTTCTTTAAGACTCTTGTCTCAAAACTCTTTATGGTTCTCTGTAACTGCCAGAGGAACTATCTTGCCTTATTCCTATCCTACTCTATTGCCCTGCTATATAGCGAGTTAAGCACTTTTCCTCCTCTCTCTCCTCTGCCTCCCCCCACTCGTCCTGCCTACCCACTGCTCCCTCCCCTTGCTCGGCCCACTCCCTCTCACCTGTCGCTACTGGCCCTTTCAGTCTGCCTTTACTACCTCCACTCTCTTTCTATCACTTCTCACCTTCATCTTCCTCATCTCTTTTATAACCTATGCTCTTCACTGCCCCCAGCTTGTCGCCCCTCCTAGTTCTCTCTGCCTACCCTTTTTAACCCCCACTGGCTTTGTCTGTCCCTCCTCTACCCATACCCTTATTTTTCTCACCAATCACCTCCTTACTCTATGTTTTATCCAATGCTTTTGTGAAACTCTGTTAATTTCACTGCTGCAATATATGCCTTCTGTATTTTTGCTGTATCTCGGCAATTTTGCACTATGTATTGTAATTCCAACACTTTTGTGTAATCCTGTTAATTTCACTGCTGTAATATATGTCTTGTTGTATTTTTGCTGTATCTTGCACAGTTTTCGAACAATGTATTTACCAGGAACTGCTAGTAGACTGTATGTTTGATTATATGAACTACTTCACCATGTATGTACCTCCCCTTATGTTATCTGTTTATCGCCCGAGTCTGTACCACCCTTTATGTAATCAGGATCTCTTTGTGAATGGGCCTGCTCAATGGAGTTTTTCCTGCAATAAACTTGAACTCGATCTTGAATTTACCCCCTCCAGCTTCATATCATGTCCTCTTGTTCTAGAACACCCTTTTCTCTGAAAAATACTCCTCTCCTGTATCTTATTAATCCCTGTTAGGGATTTAAAAGTCTCAATCATTTCCCCCCTCTCCCTCCTCTCCTCCAGGATGTACATGTTTAACTCCTTTAGCCTCTCCTCATAGGGCTTTTGATGCAGACCCTGCACCATTTTAGTGGCCTTCTTCTGGACTGCCTCTACTCTATGTCCTTCAGTACTCAAGGTGCAGTCTCATCAGCGATCTCTACAGGGGCAACACCTCCCTCTTCATGCTGGCTATACCTCTTCCTCTGCACCCCAGCATCCCACTTGCCCTACCGACCTTCTTGTCACACTGCCTGGCCACCTTCAGGTCATCCACTATGATTACTCCTGGGTCTCTTTCCTGCTTTGTCTTTCTCAGTATCATTGCCCATTTTGTACTCCGCTTCTGGGTTACTATGGCCAAGTGCATTATTCTGCACTTTTTTGCATTAAAACCCAGCTGCCATACCCTTGACCACTCCTCCATTCTTTTCAGTTCCCTAGCCATCCTTTTCAGCTCCCCCAGAGTGTCTAGTCCATTGCAGATCTTGGTGTTGTCAGCAGAGAGCCAGATCTTCCCTTCCAGTTCCTCTGCTATGTCACTTATGAAGATATTGAAGAGGACTGGTTCCAGTACTGATTCCAGAGGTACCCTGCTGGTCACCCTACATTCCTTGGAGCAAATTCTGTTTACCACTACCTTCTATATCCTGTCTGCTAACCAGTGTTTGACTCAGGTTACTACCTTATTACCCATCCCTAAGCCCTCCAACGTATTTACCAGTCTGCTATGTGGAATAGTGTTGAAAGCCTTGCTGATGTCCAGATAGGCCATGTTCACTGCCTCTCTTCGATCCAGCTCCTTGATAATGTTGCCAAACCTACATTTTGTTTTTCCAATTTATCCTGGCAGAGTCAGATTTGCCTGAAAAGAACATGCAACAGTATCCTTGCACATGATTCATGCGTGTAGCACGGTGCAGTTGTACCATTCTGCACATCTGTAGAATTGAACATATTTTCTTGTTTTTCTCTGCTTCACCCTTCAGTTTCATTTGTCCCCTCCTCCACACAGTGCATAGCAGGAACACCCCTTTCTGTGCAGTGGTGGAGTTGGGTGCATGAATCCAAGCTAGAGTGCTCATCTGTTGTTAATGTTTCAGTTCCTCTCTCTATAATCCACACACAGCCCATTATAAGCCATATGATCACTGCTTAGAGACGCAGGAGGATGGCATCAGTAAGCATGGCTACAGGTTGTGGCCAGGAATGGGAAGCAACAATGGAGGGGAGTGCAGAAAAGAGAATATCACAGAAACAAATAGTCCTACAGAGAACATTTCATTAAAAGGGCTAACATACTTAATGTTTCTACATTTGTATGTTCCTACAAGTTTCCATAACCTTCCTTTTAGCATATACACACTGGGAAGTGCAGACCACAAAAAAAAAAGGTTGTAGCTAGGTCCCAATTTTACATTACTAACTCCACGTATGATACTCTGAGGTGCACAGGTGTCTTCATTTGTATCATGAATGTCACGTCCCATGTGACACATGGTAAAGAAAGGGCACACATGAAGTTAAAGATAATCATGTGGCCTAAAAGTCCAACCAACAGAACATCTCACTAGTATTCAAATTATGTGGCTTCAGTTCCCAGTTAGGGAGGTCCCTGTATTTTTTATCACCACAGCCTACATTTCTGGTACTTCACAGTGAATCTGCACTCCAGTATGAACCATCCTTTTCCATACACAGTATGTCCCACTCTTATCCTTTCTGATCTTTCTGTCATGTGACCTTTGGGGGGGTCTGAATCAAAAGCACTGTGATGAGATAAGGAGTGATCTTGATGTGTGCACCCTGGAAGACAGGAATGAGATGTGGGACATGATAGAGACCTATAAGTGCCTCACAGGGGTGATTAAAGTACAGAATGGAATATTTTTCAGAGGGGAAGGAGCACAAGGAAGATGGAAGATGGACATTTAGGATGGATGTGAGGAATTATTTGTTCATTGAAAGAGTAATGGACTTCTGAGGTTTGAATTGCAAAATGCGGTGGGCTTCAATCATTTATGAGATAGGCACAAAGGAATCTTGGTATGTAGGTGGTGTTTGGGGGGTGGAGTAGCTGGTGATAGCTTGTGTACAAAGTGACAGTATATGCAGAGAAAGATAAACAGACTGGGTTGGTTAAGCAGTCCACCTCTGCCAACAAATTCTCTTATTCTGTGTTTCTTTAATTACACATCTCATAGTTTGCATCTGTCTAATTCATGTCATCATAATATTCCCTCTCCCAACAGTTTTACTGTCAGTGGTGAAACCTTTATTTTTGCTGCCACCACTGTCTGAATGTCCTTTCCTATCTCTCCCCAACTTAGTGGTTATTTACGTAGAAATATGGAAGCATAGAATCTGACAGCAGGTAGGTACTGTTTGGCCCACCTGGTCTGCCTGATTCAGAAACATGTTTTTTATCTTCATTTTTGTTGCAGGCCATATTTCATATTTGGCACTTCCTCCTTCACTCCCTTACATACCTTTATAATTCTTTTTTGTCTATCCCAGTAATTTTTGAAACCCACCAATGTTTTCGCCTCACTACATCTGCTGGAAGGCTGTTCCAGGAATCCACCACTGTATATGTGAAGAAGTACCCCCTCACATCCCTCATGACTATACCCCACTTAAGCTTCATAACATATCTCCTTGTTCCTTTTTTTGTTAATAAAATTTTTATTTGAGTAAAAATATATTACATAATAAAGAAAAAAACATATTTAAATAACAAAATTAACTACACATTCGTTACTAAGCATCAGGAAATATTACATCATGAAATGCTATTGCTAACAAAGTCTATTGACATAAAACAAAAAAAATCAAATATGTAGTAATGTGTCAACACATAAATGTTTAAGTAATCAAAGAACTTTCACTGGATCACTATTTATAATTAATAAAAAAGATAAATGTATAACATTTCCTCTTACCCTTTGCAGACCAAGCACCCCTGAATGGTCCAGAAAGAGGAAACTTCATTATTGAAAGACGAATTAAGCTAATAATAGAAAAAAGACGAGAACGAGAAGGAAATGAAAAAAAGAGATAGCAATAAGAAGTGGAAGAATAATAGAATGTAATTGGTATAGAAAGGTTCAGAGTGCAAATAATGTATGAAATGTAGGGAATGTGGATGTAATAAAAGATCTCTGTGAGAATGTTGCCTTTGCAAGAGAGTACGTTAAAAAAATGATGTGCATGAAAAAGTCTGTCCTGTGATAATTTTGAATAAAGAGCTCCAATATTTCCAGAATGTTTTGTTGCCATTTCTTATTCCTCTAGCAAGCTTTTCACATTTAAGTGTCTCCAGTAAGTTATTCTTCCATTCTGAAAGAGTGTGGGCATTAGGATTAGTCCATAACTTCAATATATAGTTTTTCATCACCACCAATATCATTAATATCGTGTACTTAAGTTCTGCCATTATATAAGATCCATCAAAAACTGTCCTATAATGCAAGTTTTGAGATTTATAAGATTAGATAGTGAAGGCACTTTGGAGAGGTACAATTTTATTTGTTCCCAAAAAAGGACAATTTGGGGGCAACCCAAAACATGTGAATGGAATTTGCATTAGGGATTCCACATTTAGGACACCTGTCGTCATTTGTGATTTTCATCTTATAAGTATGTGTGGGTGAGAAGTATAAGTTATGCATACATTTATATTGTGTTATCCTATAATTTACGACAGAGAAAACCTTAAATGGGAAAGCCTATATTTTGTTCCAGTCCCATTGGAAGACCTCATCGACAATCATGTGTGACCATTTTAAAATTGTGTGTTTATTTATTTATTTGATATATCGGTTTACAACCTTTGAGCCAGAGGCTCATTTGCAAAGGTACCTCATCACATACAAGACAGCTGGAAACATAGAGTAGGTATAACAACAATTACATTAAACATGAGATACATGGTATAACAGTGGTTACATTAAGCATGTGTTACAGACATTTGTCACAGACAGTATTTACAAGATTTGGAAGTATGTATTTTCTGACATTATTTAAAACCTTTAGATGATGATATTTACAACATAACAGCAGTGAGGCATTATAAGCTTGAGAAGGCATCTAAACATAGTAGTCAGACCTAATCATGGGTTTGGTGTTAAAGATGGAGGTTGCAGTCCATAATGGACTTTGTCAGAGAATATTGGGTCAGAGTGGGTAAGACAGTGAAAGAATTAGAAGCAGTTGCAGGAGCGGATATTGAAGAGGTGGTTGCGAAGAGTGGTTTTGAAATGGGCGATCTTGGGTGCACTAGTGATGGTGCTTGGGAGTGCATTAAATCGTGGATGCCCTATGGTGGAAAGATCTCTGGGCAAGGGAGGTTTTTACCCTGGGCATAACCAGAGGAGCTTTCTCTGAATTGCGGGTGAAGATAGTGGGGGTTGCAGGCTGAAGAGAGGTGGTAACCCCGGGGGGGAGAGTCCGAGCAGTATTTTCTTGGAAAGTAAATAGGTCTGGTAGTGGAGCCTTTCATCAAAGGTTGAGAATATTGGCAGAGGTATAGAGTGAGCAGGTGTGAGTGAGCCTGGGTGCACCTGTAAGGAGCCTGCAGGCTTTGTTTAGTGTGGTCTGGATTATCTGGAGTGTGGTGTTATTTGCTGCACCATATACAGGGAGCCCATAGTCCACTAGGGACAGTATTGATGAGGTGATGGCAAGCCTAAGGGTGTGGGGGGGAGGCAGTCCCTGTGTCGGTAAAGGAGTCCAATCTGGGTGTTTGTTGCAGCAGCAAGGGTGTTTATGTGGTCGTGAAAGGTAAGGGCCGAGTCAAGGGTAAGTCCAAGATATTTGTAGTTGGATACCTACTCAAGGGGGTGCTGGGTGCTGGGGAGGATGCTGAGCAGTGCGTTCTTAGCTCTGTTTTGGTGGTGAGAGAAGATCATTGACTTCATCTTTTTTAAGTTGAGTACCAGTCTATGGTCCTTAAACCAGGTTTCGGCCTTGGAGAAGGCAAGTTGGAGGGGGTCCTGCAGGGGTGTGGGTTTATGATGCGAGGTGAAGAGCACTGCATCATCTGCATATAGTAAGATTTTTGTGGAGCAGGCCTTTGGTAAGGAGTTTAGGTAGAGGGAAAAAAGAAGTGGTCCCAGGATAGAGCCCTGGGGCACCCTGGAGTGGACAGGTAGTGTATTGGATAGAGTTCCGTTAATTTTGACGCATTGGGACTGGGCGGAAAGGTAACTGGAGCACCAGGCCAGGGGGCCTGTAGAGAAACCAAGTTGGTGGAGTGAGTTGAGAAGGAGAGGGTGGCAGACTGTGTCGAAGGCCTTGGATAGGTCTATGAACACAGCTCCTGCAATGTTACCGGCGTCTAGGGAGGAGTGCAGGAAGTTGGTGAATTCTAGGAGGGCTGTAGTGGTGCTATGGCCTGAACAGAAGCCATGTTGCTCTGGGCATAGGATGTTATACCTGGCTAGGTATTCAGTAAGTTGGGTGGCCACCACTTTTTCTAGTGCTTTGGGGGGGGCAGAATGGAGATGGGTCGATAGTTATTAGGGGAGACTTTGTCACCACTTTTATGGATGGGGGTAACGACGGCTGTTTTCCAGGCACTAGGGAATTGCTCTAGGCATAGGGATTTATTGAGCAAATCTGTTAGGGGGACTAGGACCACGTCGAGGACTAGTCGAAGGAGCCTGGCATCTAGGGGATCATTTATAGGGTTATTGCTGTTTAGCACTTTTTGTAGGTAAGGATGAGCTTCGTGGGGGGATATCGTACGCAGGAGGAAACAGGGATGCTGCAGGGTTGGAGGCGGGGATTGGGGCACAGGGTCAAAGAAACCGCTAGGGAGAACAGTGCTAAGATCTGAGAAGGTGGTGTTTAGACAGTTTGCTGTGATGAGTGTGTCTGTGGAGGCAGTGCCATTTATGGTGAGCTGGGAGGGAGGTGCAGAGTGAGATTTCCCGTGGGTTCTTTGATGTTATTCCAGAAGGTCTTTGCAGACTACGTGGTTGTGAGTGGATTGATAGTGGTCTGCTTTGACCTTATGGATGGCTCGAAAGCACGGCTGTGTTTTATGCGTTATAGGAATGTCTATCCACCAACTGGCCTGATTCTATGGCTTTGTGCCAGTGATTATCCCTGTCTCTCAACATTTGGAGTAGGGAGAGGGTTATCCATGGGGCATGTTGCCTTTTGGTGCGGAGTTTGGTGAGTGGAGCATAGAGGTCACAGGCCTTGGTGAAGGTCTGTGTAAACAGGGTGAGTGCAATGTCGACGCTGGGAGCTGTATTAATGGGGGGCCAATCTATCTGGGTTAGTAGCTGTTTAAGTTTTTTTAACCCTCCTGGGTGGAGACACCTTCTGAAGGTTGTTTGGGCTACGGGTTTGGGTGTGGAGGAGGTCCATTGGAATAGGATGAGTGAGTGGTCACTTAAGGAGTCAGGAAGTACTTGTATATCCTGGATTTTGTGGGGCCAGTTAGAGATAAGGATGTCCAGGAGGGTGTGGGTACCAGTAGGTGTGTGGAGTCTAGTGGGTTGGGTAACTAATTGGACCATGTCAATGGCCGAGAATGAGTCCTTAGTTGGTGCTGCAAAGGGGCCTAGCCAGTTGACACTGAGGTCCCCTACTAGTGTCCATTCTGTATTGTGTGGTAGGGTAGATAGGTATTCGGTGAGGGATGTGATGTCAGTCTTTTGGTTCTTAGGGGGTATGTAGGCGACTGTGAGGTATAGTGGGGCTCTGAAGGGGTCAGGGGTGATTTTTAGGGTGAGGGCTTGTGCTCCGTTTGTGAGTTTGGAGGGTGGGAGCACGTGACCAATTATGTTGGCGATGTAGAATGCACAACCACCCCCACACTTTCCTACCCTGTCTTCCAGATGTAGGGTGTATCCGGGGAGAGAGACAAAGGTGTCGGGAGTAGATTTGGAGAGCCAGGTCTCCACTAGGGCAATGATGTCTGGTTGGTGAAGGGTTGCCCAACACTGAAGCACTGCAGATTTCTTTGGTAGGCTGCATATATTCAGCGAGGCAATGTGGAGTCCAGAGGATCTGGCAGGTGGAGTGGTGGGGGCAGGGCCAGGATTAGGGTGGATATTACCAGAGAGGAGTAGAAGGATGACTAAGGCTCTAATCATGGGTGGCATGTTGTTAGAGTTTTGGGGAACGTTTAGAGGAAGGGAGGGATGAGGGGCAGGGGATGGCAGGGTTTGGAGGGATTGGTGGATGCAGAAGGGGTGGCGCCTAGGGGTCTGGGTGGTGCTGGGGTAGGCTGCCAGTGGATGTGGATGCAGGGGTCCAGTGTGATGACAAGGTGGGGGATGGCCAGATCTGGAGAGCTGCAAGGTGCAGTCCACAAGGGGCATAGGGTGAGGTGTGGCAGGTGGGAGGTGAAACCCAGGGTGGTAATGAGGATGAGGCACAAAAGGTGGAATTGAGTAGACATAGTGCCTAGATAGCTTTGGGGGAAGAACAAAGAGGTTGTGGGGGGAGCCAGAAAAAGCTGTAGGGGCTTTGAGATATGCCACGATACAGTGGTTTAAAAAGATAACCAGATATGATGGCTGAGTGGCAGTGCTGTTGACTTTGGCAGCAAGGGTGCAGGGTTCAATGCCTGCAGTGGCACCAAGAGAGAAATGGTGAAAAATTTTGGCAGACTAGGGGGGTCAGAGCCACTCCACAAGCAGGCTGGAGGGAAGGAGGCTTTACCTCTTAAAGGCTCTCAGCAATCCCCAAGTTCAGGCTCCTCAGCTGGGCAGTGTTGTGAGGGGAGAAGGCTGCTTCAGGGCCTATAAGGGAAATGAACAAAGGAATCCATTAGTATGCAGCGGGCTAGTTCAGGACTGTACTGCGCATGCGCCAACTGTTGGGACTGAGTCAGGATACAGAAGATGGCAGACACACACACGCTACAGTTTCTACACAATTCTAAAGAAGATAAGCACTCTAAACACAGTATTTACAGACTTCTAAATCACAGGATAATAGTGCTAGATTATCAGTACAGACATGCAGCAAAATAGCCCTTAAGGTAACACAGTTAAACACCCCAAATCCCCATGCAGAAAAGTCCAGAAATCCATTTGCAAAAACAATCAGTCACTGCGTGGGGACAGAAAAACAGACTCCAAAGCATTTAAAAGTTCTCCACAAGCAGGCTGGAGGGAAAGAGGCTTTACCTCTTAAAGGCTCTCAGCAATCCCCAAGTTCAGGCTCCTCAGCTGGGCAGTGTTGTGTGATCCCCAGGTTCAGGCATTACTCATAATGGCAGAGATTAAGAAATTATATACATTGAAGATACAGAGGGTTTAGACTTCATCACAACTAAGAAATTGATTGTATTTGTGTTTGTGTGTGGTAATAGGAGACCCCGATAAGATAGTATTCTGTTATATCTAACGTCAGTTGAATCTCACTGTTAAGATCATCCAATAAGTCAAACTCTTTCTTCAAACTAATAACATCTCTAAGTCCTGTTGTACCATAAAGGTCTTTCACTATCAGGATACCTTTTTCTTGTAGTAAATTACTGTTTTGCACAAATGTTTCAATATGTAAATTTGGATTCCTCCAAAATGGTTGCTGAAGAGATCCTTTACGTTCTAGATTCAGGGTAGTTGAGACCTGTGAAAGTATCTTAATCAAATCTGTAATGACAGGATTATTAATTAGGGTACTAGGTTTAAAAAATAGAAATTAATTTAAATTTATGTTTTTGGATCCCAGTATATTTGTTTCTATTTGAAACTATTCCTGGGAATACAAATCATTTGGAGCAGGCCTGAGCCAGCGAGAAATTTGTACAAGTCTGGAAGACAAGTAGTGAAGCTTAAAATCAGGTGCTTCAATCCCCCACCCCCACCCCCGGTCCTTAAGTCAAGTGAGTTTGAAATGAGCTTGTCTGGGTTTTTTATTTGCCCACAAAAAACGTGTTAATTTTGTTTTGAAGGGCAGTGAACCATGAATTAGGTATTCTTTTTGGTAACATAGCAAACATATGAAGGGCTCTGGATAAGATAATCATCTTTATTCAGTCGAGTCTACCCCATAATCCCAGAGAAAGCTTGTTCCGTCTCTCTAGATCTTTTTCTGCTTTACTCCTAAAGTTAGATAAATTGATATTTACAGTTTTTGAAATATTTTTGTAGATTTTTAAGCCTAAGTAATCAATATATTCTGCTGCCCAAGAAATTCTTAACTCTTTGACATCTGAGGAAGAAATTCCTCCATTGAGTTATAAGAATTGTTTTGACCATGTTTAACTTATGTCCTGAAAGTGCACCAATTTTTTAAATTAGGTTTAAGAGGGCATGGGCAGATGTTATTGGGTCTGTAACAGAGAAAAGTATGTCATCTGCATAAAGTGAGCACTTAAACAGATTTACTACATATTTGTACACCATTTGTTTGTTTGGAGGTGTTAATCTGTAACACTAAAGGATTAAGAGCAATGTTTAATAATGGCGGGGATAAGGGGCAACCTTGTTTGGTGCCTCGTAAACAACAAAAAAACAGGGGCTCACACCACGATGGAAAACATTTTTTACAAACCAAGTGCGTACTACCTAAGAGTAGAATAATATCAAAAAACAACACTCACTCAAGAAGGCGAGTGGGTAAGCACCACTTGTGTAAACTGGAGATTTTGTAATAATATTTTATTAACATTTATCAAAGACCAGTGCAAAAATACTTTCACACATCTCCATCTCCTTCAATTTAAAGTGCTTGAAAATAGAACGGTTTCCAATGCTACGATAATTGCACTTAAATTAGAGTTCTAGTCAGTACCAAAGGTCAAGAGAGAAATTTATATAACAGTCTATAGCAGCCAAAATTTATAGCATCAGCCGTACCAGGTAAATAGGATCTCCCAAGGAAAGATAAATAAAACACGCAGCTTACTCCACCATAGGGAAATTGGATCCAAAAACAGCTTAGGCTTTCTTACTTCACAAATGGATAATGATCCACTTATAAAATAAGCGATGCACGCAACCATAAACATAAAACCCCCCACAAAAAGGATATAATATAGCACTACATAAAGAGATAGATAACGTACTAAATACATAACAAAATAACATACGATAGAAAGACAATATTAATAATGAAGTGATATTCGCTTTTCTTCAGTTATGTAGTGCTATATTATATCCTTTTTGTGGGGTTTTTATGTTTATGTTTATGGTTGCATACATCGTTTATTTTATAAGTGGACCATTTGTTCTACTCCCTCCACTAATTATCACATATGGTGGCTAGTATATTTAAAATACACCTTTGCACTTTGGTAGGTACGCTCTGATGATGACGAATGCTGAAACGTTATCATCCTAATCCCCGCCCATGAAGTCGATGGGTTTGCAGCATGAATGAGCATGGTGTTATGGCGGTGTTTTTGAATAACGGAGTTTTGTTTCTCGAGCACTGATACTTCACGCATTAAGCTTTATATTCAATTCTTCACTACTCCAGGTATACCGTTGGTAGCACTGAAATGAATGAACATCTTTTTTGAGTGCACTCGGGACACAGTTCTTTCTGAATATCCATTTGTGAAGTAAGAAAGCCTAAACTGTTTTTGGATCCAATTTCCCTATGGTGAAGTAAGTTGTGTGTTTTATTTATCCTTCCTTGGGAGATCCTACCTACCTGGTACGCCTGATGCTATAAATTTCGGCTGCTATAGACTGTTATATCAATTTCTCTCTCGACTTTTGGTATTGACTAGAACTCTAATTTAAGTGCAATGTTCGTAGCGTTGGAAATGGCTCTATTTTCAAGCACTTTAAACTTTAAACTGAATGAGATGGAGATGTATGAAAGTGTTTTTGCACTGGTCTTTGATAAATGTTAATAAAATATTTTTATAAAATCTCCAGTTTACACAAGTGGTGCTTACCCACTCGCCTTCTTGAGTGAGTCTTGTTTGGTGCCTCTTTCTATAGTAAAGAAACTCAAGAGATTACCATTATCTAAAATTGCAGAGGAAGGCTCATCATATAATAGTTATGGTAACTTATGGAATGCTGTGGATTTGAATAAGAAGTTCCAGACCACATATTTGAATGCCTTTTCAGCATCTAAGCCTATCAAGGCTAAGAGAGCTTTGTTTTTCATGGCAGTGGATAAAATATGAAAAACCTTCCTGGAGTTGTCAGCAATAAGTCTATTTTTAATAATGCCTGGGGGATAGTGACCACAGAATGGTCAGGTTTAGTCTTCAGATGGGGTCGGAAAAGAACAAGCCCACCACTAGGGTAAAGGACTTCTGGAAAGCGGATTTTAAGAAAATGAAAGAAATTTTTAAAGGGGAACTAGAAGAGAAAGAGAACCTAGAGGGTGTTGAGGAGATATGGGGGGGCAATAAACAGGGGAATCCTAAGGGCAACAGAATAGTGCATCAGGAGGCTGAGCAAACCAAGCAAGGGAGGAAACCATTTTGGTTTACAAAAGAGGTGGCAATAGCAGTCAGGGAAAAAATAAAACGTTCAGGTCCTAGAAATCATCACAGGGGATGGCAGAAAGGGAAGCTTACAAGGGGAAGCTACAGGGTCCGGGGAAAATAGTCAGGAGGGCTAAGGCAGCTATGGACAAGAAAATAGCGATGGAGGCCAAAAGTGGGGACAAAACACATTTCTGGTATATAAGTGAGAGAAGGAAAAGCTGGAAGGGGATTATGAAACTCAGAGGGGAGAGGGTGCTGTAATAGAGGAGGATGAGGAAAAGGCAAATCTGCTGAACTAATACTTTACCTCAGTCTTCAGGGTCGAGGAAGAAGGGAAGGGGACAGAGCTAAGAAGCAGGGGAAGGGTGGGTAGGGAGATGGACACAAGCCCCTTTACAGAGGGCAGGGTATTAGAGGAATTAGGAAAATTGTGGATGGACAAGGCAATGTGCCCCAATGAAATCCACCGCAGGGTGCTCAAGGAGTTGAGGGGGGAACTTGCAGCCCTACTCACAAAGTTATTTAATCTGTCCCTAGACAAGGGGAAGGTCCTGGGGATTGGAAAAGGGCTGATGTGGTGCCATTGCACAAAGAAGGAGAGAAGGAAGAGCCTGGCAACTATTGTCTAGTCAGTCTTAATTCTGTGGTGGGTAAGCTGATGGAGGCACTTATAAAGGAAAGGCTGGTACAATATCTGGAAGAAGGGGGACTCATAGATGATAACCATCATGGGTTCACAGGTGGAAGGTTATGTCAGACCAACCTGATTGAATTCTTTGATGGTGTAATGCAGATATGTGATCAGGAAGTGGCAGTGGACATGGTTTATCTAAAATTAAGGAAGGCTTTCAACACCATCCCTCACAGGAAACTGGTAAGCAAGTTAGGCAGCTTAGCGGTAGGGAGCAAACTAACAAATTGAGTGGAGAATTGGCTGGTGGATAGAACTCAGAGGGTGGTAGTAAATGGGATGCACTCCAGGGAAGAAAGGTGACTAGCGGGGTTCCCCAGGGGTCTGTGTTGTGTCCCATACTGAAACATTTCAATAAATAAATAAATACTGTTTAACATATACATTGGGGGCATTTCAGATGGCCTGCATGGGGAGGTATGTCTATTGGCAGACAATACGAAGATCTGTAACAGGGTGGCCAGACCAGGAGGGGTGGAAAGAATGAGGGAGGATCTGTACAGGCTGGAGGAGTGGTCAGGGAAGTGGCAACTGCACTTTAATGCAAAAAAATGCACAATTATGCACATAGGGCATAAGAACCCAAGGGCAAAATACTGGCTGGGAGGGGAGCAACTTGAGGAAACAGTAGGAAAGAGACCTGGGGATTGTCATTTTGGATAGCCTGAAGGTTGGGAATCAATGCAACAAGGCCGGTGGGGAGGGCAAATGGAATGTTGGCATGCATAGGGCGGGACATTACAAGTAGGAGGAAGGAGGTGATCATGCCACTATACAAAACTATGATCAGACCACATCTGGAATACGGGGATCAGTTCTGGAGGCCACATTTACAGGGTGACAAAGACAGGGTGGAGAGGGTCCAGAGACTGGAAATCAAAATGGTTTAGGGACTACACAGGAGGTCATATGAGGAAAGACTGGAGGAACTAAACTTATGCACACTGGAATGATGAGAGAGAGGGGGGATATGGTAGAAACCTTCAAATATCTGAAGGGAATAAACAAGGTGAGGGAAGAAAGCATATTCAGGATGAGTGAAAACACATCAACTAGGGGGCATGCATTGAAGTTGGAAGGGGCAGATTTAGAGGAAATGTGAGGGGCAGTTCTTCACTGAGAGAGTGGTGGGTCCTTGGAATAGGCTGTCAGAATGGGTGGTGGGGGTGGATTCAGTGAGCAAATTCAAAAGAGCATGGGAAAACTACATGGGGCTAAATAAAAGTAACAATGGCATGGACTAAAGGGAGTAAGATAAATCAGACAGAGAGGGGGTAATGGGCAGACTAGATGGGCCTAGGCTTTTTTTCTACCTGCAAAATTCTGTGTTTCTATTTCTATGTTTCTGGTCCTGTTAAGTTGCCTATTACTAACATCCACCTGGATACTAAGATTTTTGTTAATATTTTAGCATCTGTGTTAATTAAACTAATGGTCTGTAATTTTTGCAGCATAATTCATCATTGCCTGGTTTGGGTATTAAAGTAATTATTCCTTGTTGCATAGAAAATGGTGAATGCTTTTGATGTCTAGCCTCTTTATATACCTCTGATAGTATGGGGGAAATAATGTCCAAAAAGGTGTTATAAAAGTTTGTGAAAAAAACATGTAGGCCTGGCATTTTGTTCACTTTAAGTTCTTTGTCTGCCTTTTGAATGTCCTCTATTTCTATTTGTTTAGCAAACTTGTATTTTCTTTAGACAATTGCGGAACTTGGGTATTTGCGAAAAAGTTGTTTAACCTTTCCTCTGAAGAAGTGCTTTCATTTTTTTTTGTATTAGTTTTCATAGAATTTAAAGAAAGATTGATTTATTTCCTGTAAATCTGTGGTAGTTTCTCCAGTGAGATCATTTTTAAGCTTATAAGTGTATACACCATAACACAGCAGACCTCACAACTGCACAACTGTAGAGTGATGTTTGTATCACTGTACACTTGTGAGGTCTGCTGTGATATAGTTCAATATGATGCTATAGTCTGTTGATGTATCACTCCTCCCTTATATGTTGTGGCTGTGTAGGGCTGGTTCTAAATGTAAAGTATGGGTACTAGTTACAATACATTGCAGTCCTGTATGCTTACATGCTGGCATGTACAATATTTACACAGATGTAAATGCACTCTGCCAGGTGCCACTTCACTAACAATCTGTTTCAGCAGCCCCCCCCCCCAGCAGAGGGGAGAAGCTAACTAGGGGTGTGGCTTGAGCAGTAGAAAAGCTGCTGTCTCCAACTACAGCTTCCTGCTGTTAGTTTTTGACAAAGTAGAATCTTGCTTTCAGAGCAAGTAACAGCTGATTAGAACAACAGCTTTTCTAACTGATAAATCATTTATATCTCAGCAGGAGTCAGTGTCTGTTGGGATTAAGCAAACAGATACTTTATTAGAAGCAGGGGGTCTCATTTAGGTAAAACAAAAAGGAGAAAGTCACAGTATGTTTCTCTGTTTGAGGAAGGGGGCTGTATCAATTTAATTTGCTGAGCCAGAAGCAGAGGAGAGAAGCTAACTAGGGGTGTGGCCAGAGCAGTAGAAAAGCAGCTGTCTCCAATTACAGCTTCCTGCTGTTAGTTTTTGCACAGAGGAGAATCTTGCTTTCAGAGCTAGTAACAGCTGACTAGAACTACAGCTTTTCTAACTGATAAATCATTTATATCTCAGCAGGAGTCGGTGCCTGTTGGGATTAAGCAAACATATACTTTATGAGAAGCAGGGAGTCTCATTTAAGTAAAAAAATCAAGAAGAAAGTCACTGTGTGTTTCTCTGTTTGAGAAATGGGGCTTTATCAACTTACAGTAGTAGTCACAGACATTTCCAGCAATTTCCAGATATTTCACAACATTTCTAAAGAGTTTCTCTCTGCTGCCCCTACTGTGGAAATGGAGAAAGCAGGAGATTTCTCCAGAAATATCACAGAAATTTGGGGAAATAGCTGGCAATGTCTGTGGCTGCCACTGTAATTTGCTGAGTCAGGAGCGTGGGGGAAGCTAATTGGGGGTGTGGCTTGAGCAGTAGAAAATCAACTGTCTCCAATTACAGCTTCCTGATCTTAGTTTTTGACAGAGGAGAATTTTGCTTTCAGAGCAAGTAACAGCTGACTAGAACTACAGCTTTTCTAACTGATAAATCATTAATATCTCAGCAGGAGTCAGTGTCTGTTGGGATTAAGCAGACAGATACTTTATTAGAAGCAGGGGTCTCATTTAAGTAAAAAAAAGAAGAAAGTCACTGTGTGTTTCTCTATTTGAGGAAGGGGCTATATCAACTTAATTTGCTAAGTCAGGAGCAGAGGGGAGAAGCTAATTGGGGGTGTGGCTTGAGCAGTAGAAAATAAACTGTCTCCATTTACAGCTTCCTGCTGTTAGTTTTTGACAGAGGAAAATCTTGCTTTCGGAGCAAGTAACAGCTGACTAGAACTACAGCTTATCTATCTGTTAAATCATTTCTATGTCAGCAGGAGTCAGTGCCTGTTGGGATTAAGCAAACAGATACTTTATTAAAAGCAGGGGGGGTCTCATTTAAGTAAAAAAAAAAAGTCACTGTGTGTTTCTCTGTTTGAGGAAGGGGGCTGTATCAATGTAATTTACTGAGTCAGGAGCACAGGGGAGAAGCTAACTAGGGGTGTGGCCAGAGCAGTAGAAAACCAGCTTTCTCCAATTACGCCTCCTGCTGTTAGTTTTTGCACAGAGGAGAACTGTGCTTTCAGAGCAAGTAACAGCTGACTAGAACTACATCTTTTCTAACTGATACATCATTTCTAGCTCAGCAGGAGTCAGGGCCTGTTGGGGATTAAGCAAACAAATACTTTATTAGAACCAGGGGGGTCTCATTTAAGTAAAACAAAAAGAAGAAAGTCACTGTGTGTTTCTCTGTTTGAGGAAAGGGGCTGTATCACCTTAATTTGCTGAGTCAGGAGCAGAGGGGAGAAGCTAATTGTGTGTGTGTGTCTTGGGCAGTAGAAAAACAACTGTCTCCAATTACAGCCTCCTGCTGTTAGTTTTTGACAGAGGAGAATCTTGCTTTCAGAGCAAGTAACAGCTGATTAGAACTACAACTTTTCTTACTAATTGCCCTCCTTCCCACCCCTCCACCTTCACACCCTAAGCCAGTTCTACTATTACAGCCACTGGATTTGACTGACAACAGGAACTTCCTGTTTGGCGGTAGGAAGGGAAGGATCACTGAGAGACATTAGTTTCATCAAGCTTGAAGGAAACTAAGAAAATAGCTCTTCTCCCCCCCCCCCCACCAGCTGCTGGAGGTCTGAATCCGAGCAAGGAATGAGGAGCCTACTGAAGACTACAGGAAGTTCCTGACCCAGAACAGGAAGGGTGAGAGCCGTAAGGGCACATAGGCAGTAGAAAAGTAGGTGTAAAAATACATAGAGGGAGGAGACAGTAACCATACAAAGCAACAGGAGAGGGGACACAAAATAAGTCAAGATGGGAGTAGTGCAGTGCAATGGCTGTGGGGTGGCAGTGTCCCGGGAGAGATTCTGGAGGCTGCAATACTGCCCTATTTCCAGGCACCTCTCTGGTCTGAGGGAGGAGGTTACCCATCTCCAGACTGACCTGGCTAGGATTTGTGAAACCACTTCCCCCACCCAGGGACCACCAGGGCCACTGCCACTACCTCAGAGGTTGCCAAGAAACAGGAGCAGTTTGGCCAAGGTGGGATCAAGGAGGGAGAGGGTGGCGGAACAGAGGTGCTTCCCTCCAGTTGTACCTCTCCACAATTCATATGCTGTTCTGGCTAAAAGTGGTTCCTCTATGGAGGCACCTGCAGTGGAGACCAAGGAGGATTCTGGGAACCTCCACAAAGTAGACCCACAGGAGGGTGGTATGAGACCCCACAGGAGAAGGAAACAACTCCTGGTGGGGTGCTCAATCATTGGGGGGTAGAAATGGGGGAGGAAGAGGAAAGGGAGGTAAGATGCCTGCCTGGTGCCAAAGCTTGGAGGAACAGGAAGCAAATCCTCAGGATCATGGGAGCAGCTGCATGAGGTTGGGAGCTGGATGTCATTGTCCATCTAAGGACAAATGTCCTGGCTGAGAATGGGATCAGAGCTGTGCAAGAGGAGTTTGTTGAGTTGGGTATGGACCTTAGACAAGTAGCAGGTATGGTAACTCTCTCAGAGGTGCTGCCTGTCTATGGCAAGGATGATGCTAGGGTACTCCACACCATGGGATAATGAATGGTTGAAAAACTGGTGTGGAGCTCAGGGTTTTGGCATCAAAAAATGGACGGTGATGAGTACGAATGCCCACAGTCTGTGTAACAAGCTCCCTGAACTAGTGGCCTTGATGGAAGAGGGATGCCTGGATATTGCGGCAGTCACTGAAACATGGTACACAGAGAACCATGACTGGGATGTCAACATACCAGGATACACAATCTACAGGAGGGACAGGGTGGGTAAAAGAGGAATAGGAGTAGCTTTCTATATAAGGGAAGGGATTAAAGCAACAGAACTAAAGTGTAAACAGGAAGTTGATGAGTCACTATGGGTCACCCTGCAGACAGAAAATGGTGCCACAATCTACATGGGAGTTGTGTACAGACTCCCATCTCAGGGTGGAGGGAATGGACAAGGAAATGATAGAAGGCATCCTTAAAATGGCAGGAAAAGGGGAGCAATTGTTGTTGGGGGACCTGAATATGCCAGATGTTAACTGGAGCACCTTTGCTGCATGCACATCCAAAAGCAGGGTCATTCTTGATGCCCTACAGGGGGCATGCCTCAGGCAGCTAGTGTTGGAACCCACTCAGGAGGGAGCAATCTTAAACCTGGTACTCTCAAATGGGGATGGAGAAAGGATCTCAGATTTAGAAGTGGGTAGCCATCTGAGAACAAGTGACCACCAAACAGTGTGGTTCACAATAAACACAGCCATAGTCAAGCCATACAAAAACAAGAGTACTGGACTTTAGGAAGGCTAACTTTGGGAAATGAAAGAGTGCCTCAGAAAAGCACTAGCAAACAGGCAAGAAGGAGGGGTGGAGGCAGTATGGGGAATAATCAAAACAGCCATCACAGAGGCAACAAGCCTTTGTGTGAAGCAAATCAATAAAACAAAATGAAGGAAAAAACCACTATGGTTCTCAAAAGAGGTGGATGGGACGGTTAAGAAGAAAAGGATAGCATTCAGGAAATATAAGAAAACACAGAAGGAGCAGGACAGAGAACATTATCAGTTAAAGCAGAAGGAGGCAGGGAAGGCAGTTAGAATAGCAAAGGCACAAACTGAGGAAAAGATAGCCAAGTCTGTTAAGAAGGGAGATAAAACTTTTTATAGGTACATTAGGGAACAAAGACAGACCAAGGAAGGGATACAGAGACTTAATAAAGGGGAGAGAATGTGGGGTGACGGTGAAAAAGCAGGGCTACTGAATGAATATTTCTGCTCAGCATTCACAACAGAAGAGGAGGAGAAGATACCTAATCCAGTCAACGGAAGCACTCTGGATAGGAGGGTCAATACCAGTTCATTCACAGAAGAAAGGGTTTTGAAAGAACTCCTGAAACTGAGGGTAGACAAAGCAATGGGGACTGATGGGATTCACCCCAGAATTCTAAAACAACTAAGGGTAGAACTAGTAATACCACTGACAACTATCTTTAACAAATCATGGGAGGATGGGGTGGTACCTGAGGACTGGAGGAGGGTGGATGTGATTCCACTTCATGAAAGTGGAAGCAGGGCAGAGGCAGGAAACTATAGACCAGTTAGTTTGACCTCAGTGGTAGAAAAATGATGGAATCACTTCTGAAGGAAAGAATTGTTGAGTACCTAGAGGCCAGTGTGGCACAGGACCCAAGGCAGTATGGTTTCACAGCAGGAAGGTCATGTCAGACAAACCTAATAGATTTATTTGACAGGATGACCAAGTAGTAGTAGACCAGGGAGGGACTGTGGATATGGCCTACCTAGATTTTAGCAAGGCATCTGACACAGTTTCACACAAAAGATTAATATACCAGTTAGCCAGCCTTGGAGTGGGTCCCAAGGTGGTAGCCTGGATAGAAAACTGTCTGGACAACAGAATGCAAAGGGTAATAGTAAACGGAGTCCACAGTGAAGAAAGGAGGGAAACTAGTGGGGTACCGCAGGGTTCGGTACTGGGACCGGTCCTCTTTAATGTCTTTATTAGCGACATTGGAGAGCACCTGGAAGGAAAAGTATGTCTGTTTGCAGATGATACAAAGATCTGCACAGGGTTGATACACAAGGTGGGGTGGAAAGGATAAAAAGGGACTTGGCAAGGTTGGAGGAATGGTCAAATATATGGCAGCTCATATTCAATGCAAAGAAATGCAAGGTAATGCACCTGGGAAACAAAAACCTAGGGGAAAAGTACACAATGGGGGTGAGATAATAACAACAAAAATAGAAAGAGACCTTGGAGTAATTATATCAGATGACCTAAAGGTGGGTAAGCAATGTGAGAAGGCAGTAGGGAAGGCTGGGGGGGATACTGGGATGCATAGGCAGAGGCATCAACAGTAGAAAACAGGAAGTTGTTGTCCCTCTGTACAGATAGTTGGTGAGACCCCATCTGGAGTACTGCATGCAATTCTGGAGACCCCATCTCTGCAAAGACATAGACAGAGTGGAGGCTGTTCAGAGGAGGGCAACCAAAATGGTGCAGGGTCTGCACCAGAAGATATATGAGGAGAGACTAAAGCATCTTAATATGTATACCCTTGAGGAAAGGAGGGAGAGGAGGGACATGATAAAAACTTTTAAGTATCTCAAGGGGAATTAACAAAGTACAAGAGGGTAACATCTTTCAGAAAAAGAGAGGTGCAAGAACAAGGGGGCACAATTTGAAGATAGAGGGGGGACGGCTTAGAGGTAATGTTAGAAAGTATTTTTTCACAGAGAGGGCTGTGGATGCATGGAACAGCCTTCCTGAGGAAGTTGTGAAGTCAGGAACAGTGGGAGAATTCAAGAATGCATGGGGACAGACATAACGCAATTCTAGTGGAGGGTAGGAGGAACTAAGCTGTTGATTAACTAGAATCTGCAGGTTATACATCAGGTAGGGAAATGGGCAGACTAGGTGGTCCAAACGGTCCTAATCTGCAATCAAATTCTATGTTTCTATGTACGGCAGGGAGGTTATTGAAGAAGCATATAGTTTTGCAAGAGAAAGTGATAGAACTGAGTTATTATGTGAAAAAGTGAACAATACAGCACATTGTCTAAGGTTTAACTTTGTCACAACATATTCAGTGCATGTGCCTATGGTGGAAAAAATCATTAAAAGCAACTGGCATGTTTTAAAGGAAGACAAAGCATTGGCAGAAATAACTCAAGAACCCCCACGTATGGCTTACAGACATACAACAACCTTGAAAGATAAATGCGTTCATAGTAGGCAGGAGAGGGTTGTGAATACTACATTGTTACATAACAACAGGGTATGATGCTATACATGTAAAAACTGTGTGTACTGTAAAATAGTTCGATCTGAGAAGTACTTTGTTAACCCTTACAATGAGAAGAAGTATGAAATTCACCAGTTTGTCACTTGTAATTCATGTGGTGTAATTTATGCTGCAGTGTGTACGTGTGGTGCCTTCTACATAGGAAAGATGAAAAGACAATTTAAAGTAAGAGTGGCAGAGCACTGCAGAGCAATAGAGAGATATGATATGAAATATGCAACAGTTGCTCATATTGTAAATATGAAGGGAAGGGAAGGGATGACTATGATTTTTCTTCTATTGCCATTGATAAAGTGTGCAAGAAACCTCGGGGGGGGCCGGGGTTAATAATTTATTGCTTAGAAAAGAAGAATTTTGGAATTTTACATTACAAGCATGTAAATCACCAGGACTTAATGGATCATTTGATGTTATGCCATACACTAAGTGAATAGCGTAAAGCAAATAGCACCATAATTATTGTAGTATACAGTGCTAGATGGGATAGATCACTTAGTGTCCTGTGTTCATTTTCATCTTCAGACCAATTAAAATATCATTGATGCTCTCACTGAATTAAACCACAAAAGGAAAAGTGCACATTCAGCAAGCTTTTCAGTATGCTGCTACAAGATCATCAATTTGCATGGAATCCTGATCCTCTCATTCTAAATATTTTCTGCTAATGGTTTTTACAAATACTGGATTTGTTTTGATGGCTTTATTTATGTGTGTATTTATGTTTTTGTATGAAGTATGGACTTACTTAATGTATTTAGATGTGTGATGTGTAGTGATGATCTCTTCAATTGGGGTCCCTTTTGATGATGTCAGGCAACACTATTAAGTTGATCATGTGTGTTAAGTTAATGCCTTTTGACAAAGGACCTAGCTCCGAAACATGTCAAAGTATTTGTATTTGAAGTAGAGAATAAAGTTTAGCACCATTTTTTCACAAACTTGCAAAGCAGCATTCTTTTTTAAATGGCTTGGTGAGTGCAAAATTTTACATAAGTGTATGTTTGGACTTGTATCTTGAGCACCCCATCTGAGTGCATGCACCTTTTTGTGTGATTCATACTCTTTATAATGTTGCCTTGGTCTACAGTGGCACCCTCCACACTCTGATTCCCATCCCTTGTAATGTTTCCCTGGTGTCTAGTGGCACCCCCAATCCCTGTCCTTTATAATGTTGCCCTGGTGTCTAGTGTCACCCTCTACACTCTGATCCCCATCCCTTATTATGTTTCCCTGGTATCTAGTGGTACCCCACCCCCACCCTCTGATTGCTGTCTACATATGTATTTTATTTATTATACCTGAAATAAAGAACACTGCTCCTGCATGTCTTTTTTTAGACTTGTAAAAAAAATGGTCCCTTACCAATCAGACCCCCCACCCCAGCCTCCCACTCAGCAGTCACCACCCCACACCTCCAGTACACACCCCCACACACCCTCACTCACCTGAACAGGTTGCCCGGCCAAGATCTGCTCTCTGATCAAAGACACAACTTACTGCTGTAACCAGAATTGTACAGCAGAAGGATATCAAAGTTCCAATGAGTTTGCCTTACTATACTTCTCACTCCAATGACCTACTGCCCCAGTGGGCTATATCCTGCCACACCTCTTGAAGCCTTGCTGTACCCCCCATGGGGACTATGACTCCCTTGCCCAATAGTGTGTGACCCTGAGCAAGTCACTTAACCTAGGCTGTGCTCCTGAAAAAAAACACACATCATGGTCAACAAAAAAAGTTTGCAGTTCACGTCTAACTTCGATTGGAAAAATTAAAAAAAAAACACATGCGATCACTAAAATAACAATTCATTTGTGGTAAGAAGTGGAGGAATTAAACTGATACAAAGCTATTACTTTCTCTGGGATTTTGTCACCCCCCACCCACACACACACACTGGAAACAGCATATATCAAACCATCATTTGGGGTTCTACTTTTCTATCTGTGATTATATCATTATAAACATTTAAAATTTATTCTTGTGACATATGTGTATAATGGTAAGTGACTAGTTGAAATAGCTACACACATCATGGTATCTGCTTCATTTGTTCTTTTGCTCAATGTTTTCAGATTGCATTCCATTATGATATGATTATATGACAATAACAGTATGCTGCTGTAACATAGTAGATGCTCCTTAAATATTTTGACTCCAGTTTAACAAAAAAAAAACACTGCTCATGTTGTAACAAAATTATATACCTTTACTTATAAAATATTTATTTAGCAATTGAAAATACTTATTCTTTTTTACAATTAAAAAAAAAACATTCATATAAGTAATTCAAAATTTCCTTTTGTTTTTGTGCTCTTTATATATATGTGGCACACTGTGGGTGTACATGCCAGAAGCTCAGACCTACTTTAGGGCAACGAGGCGAGCGACTGCCTCGCAACTACCGGAAGTGGATCTGTCAGGAAGAAAGTTAGGGTTTAAGTTGACTTAATGCCCACTGATAGAGCTGCTGTCTTCACCATTAGAGTTGGCAGCCTTTACCAGTGGGTCACCGATTTGTGGCTCCTGAGGCTGGGCAATGAAGAGTCCAAGGTGTAGGAAGACAAAGAGGATGCCCAGTAGTGACGGAGCTAGAGGGGGGCTGGGGGGGTGGTTGCTCCTCCTGGCTACCCCACTGTGAGTAGTGGTGCCCCACCATGATCTTTATTCACTGTTTAGTGCCCATTGCAGGGCCAACAATTGACTAAATGGCCCCCCAGCTCCCAAACGCTCCCAAACCTGGCTCTGCTACTGATGCCCAGATTTAGTGGGGGTGGTGAATGGGACAACTGGCTGCTATTCCTCCTTCTGATGCTATCTGTCAAGCTGCTGCTGCTGCTGGAGCAGTTCTCAGAGCAGACCACAAGCCCTGCTGATAACACCCGTTAAGGTACTGAGGTTATCGATGATTCGCGATACCTCCTCCTGGACAGCCCAAGCTCATCTCATACTTGTATGATAACCATGTGGGTGTCCAGGAGTGTGATCTGCTCTGTGCCACTGCTACCATCCTGTACATGACTCGGCTGACTTGAAGGTCCTGCAACATGAAAAAAACACAAAAAAAGTTACATTGTTAACTGTGGGTGAGAATTATGTTATTTTACATGTTTGTTATCTGCCTTGTGTCACATGTCTGCTGTGTAGTTCAAATATGGAGGATTGTAATTTATGGTTAGTGAGAAAAGGAAATGCAAAAGAAGAAGGAAGCCACTTTGGTTCTGAAACACAGTAGCATAACAGGTCAGAGCCAAAAGGCTGGCCTTCAGGAAATATAAGGGAACGCAGCAGGATGAAGATAGGGAGGCATACCAAACTTCCCTAAGGAAAGCAGGGAAGGCAGTAAGGCAGGCAAAGGCCCAAACCGAGGAAACACTAGCACAAACAGTAAAAGAAGGTGACAAGACTTTCTATAATTACATTAGAGAAAGGAGAAAGTCCAGAGGGGGTATTTCTAAGATCAAAGGGGATAAGAGGGCGTGTGAGGAGGAGGACCATGTAAAAGCATCTATCCTAAACAGATACTTCTGCTCAGTATTTACTGAAGAGAAGGTAGGGCAGGGCCCACAGCTCTGCACCATGGACACAGGGGGAAGGAGGTGTGCACTAGTCCCTTCACAAAAGAAAGGGTCCTACAAGAGCTCGATAAGCTCAGGGTGGACAAGGCAATGGGACCTGATGGCATACATCCCAGGGTACTAAAGGGTGGAACTAGCAGAGCCATTACCAGAGCTGTATAGTGAGTCTCTGAGCACAGGAGAGGTCCCAGAAGACTGGAGAAGGGCTCATGTGCTCCTGCTCCACAAGAGTGGTAGGAGGGAGGAGGCAGGGAACTACAGACCAGTCAGTCTTACCTCAGTAGTGGGCAAGATTATGAAGACACCCCTTAAGGAAAGGATAGTGCAACACCTGGAATCCATGGGAGCACAGGATCCAAGACAGCATGGGTTTACAAAAGGAAGGTCCTGTCAAACTAATCTCATAGATTTCTTTGACTGGGTAACAAGAGTGGTGGACCAAAGGGGAGCAGTTGATGTTGCCTACCTTGACTTCAGCAAAGCTTTCGATACTGTTCCACATAGAAGATTGATTAATAAGCTGGGTAGGCTCGGGGTGGGTCAGACGTTGGTCAACTGGGTGGCAAACTGGTTGACGGGCAGAAAACAGAGAGTGGTGGTAAACAGTATACAGTCAGAAGGGATGCATGTCACAAGTGGGGTACCTCAGGGATTAGTCCTGGAGCCAGTCCTCTTCAATATATTCATCAGTGACATTGCAGATGGACTGGAGGGTAAGGTTTGTCTGTTTGCAGATGACACCAAGATCTGCAACAGAGTAGATGATCTAGATGGGGTGGACAGAATGAGAAGAGATCTGGATAAACTAGCAAAATGGTCAGAAGAGTGTCAACTGGGGTTTAACACAAAGAAGTGCAAGATCATGCACATAGGGAAGAGAAACCCTGAAGCCACCAATAGGCTGGGAGGGGAGTTGCTGGCAGTCACAAGGGAAGAAAGAGACTTGGGCGTCATCATCACCGATGATCTGAAATCATCCAAGCAGACCTCTAAAGCAGTAGGTAAGGCTAGAGGGATGTTGGGGTGTATTAGTAGGGTTATCACAAGTCAGAAGAGGGAGGTAATAATCCCTCTTTACAAGACACTGGTTAGGCCCCATCTGGAGTACTGCATGCAGTACTGGAGGCCACACCTTCACAAGGACATTAACCAAATTGAGGCAGTCCAAAGAAGGGCAATCAAAATGGTGCAGGGACTGCATCAGAAAAACATATGAGGACAGATTAATTGAGCTCAATATGTATACCCTAGAGCAAAGGATTGAGAGAGGTGATATGATTGAAACATTCAAACACCTTAAGGGCATTAACAAGATGAAAGAGTCTAGCATGTTTCAGTATAAGAAAAATAGCAGTACAAGAGGACACAGCACAAGATTAAAGGGAGGGCGATTAAGGGGTAAGGCAAGGAAATTCTTTTTCACAGAAAGGGTGGTGTGGATGCATGGAACAGCCTACCTCAGGAAGTGATGGATATGAATACAGTGCAGGGCTTCAAACAGGCATGGGATAGGCATAAGGGAGCAATACAGATGAGTATGAATAAATAGGCCATTGACAGAGCAAAAGCCTATGGCACATTCATAAGGTAGAAAAATAAATGGGCATACTGGATGGGCCTTGAGGTCCTTATCTGCCGTCATCTTCTATGTTTCTATGTTACACTGTGTTACAGATGTTACATTTCTGAATAAGATATCCTTGACATACTTAAGATGTGTACAGCTACTTTTTTGATTGAGCAATTTTACAGATCACTGATTACAGTGTACTTGTAGCAAGAAATTTCTATAAGTGACTTGACAAACAGAAATAGATTAGTTGCCATATTTGTCCTTATAAGAACAGATCCAGAAGCAAATGGTTTGATACCTTTTATTGGACCAACATAGATGTTACAAAAAGAAAACAATGTCTAAGCTTTCAGACCAACCAAGTCCTTCCTCAGAGTCTCTGTTGGTCCAATAAAAGGTATCAAACCATTTGCTTCTATATATGACTTGGAGATGGCAGATGAATAAGACAATGGCACAATAACTGTAATCAGCAGGGTTTCTTAATGTCTGAAAACCCATAAAAAGCTAATTTGAGTGAGCCATCGTGTTTATCTGTAACACCTTAAAACACACTTAATAAAACAGATGATTTTCTATTTAACCTACAGTAAATAGAGGGGCAAGTTCCTTGGCGACATCATTTCCTGTCAGAAGCCTAAAACATATGGCTGCCCCCAGCCCTTAATTACAGGCTGATTTACATATGAATAACTCTGGGCTGCAAAGATTCACAGATAAACACAATGGCTCACTCAAATTAGCTTTTGATGGGCTTTGAAACATTAAGAGATCCTGTTGATGACAGTTCCCCGTTAACAATAGAACTGAACAGTATGATGTTCTTTAGAAATGTAATGAATCAGCTAGATTGTTGTACTGCATGAGTGTATCTGCTTGTTCTGCTGCAATTATATGTACAGTATCTACTACGGTACAGTAACATTGTGCAAGTGTGATACTGTGTTCCTTTTTAAACTTTTTGGGGGCTGTGTAAGTTTCTTTAGCTGTTTCTTTTTTGTATGTGCATGTCCCTTGCTATAATGGCATATGCATATGATGACAAAAATATGTGTTGCTAGCAAAAGATGTTCCAATACAAACTGCCATGTCATTTCATGAAGTCTTGCAGGTGTTTTTCTGAAGAAACATATGACACTGAGAACTTCTGCTTGTGCACAGAGTGTTCATTTACTGTGGTGCAAATTCTTGACTAAATGCAAATTGTCAATTTGAAATGCAGCATCATTTATCAAATGTTGGCAAACTGATGATGGGGTTCTGAGTTCTGCAGTTATGGGTTCTGAGTTCTGCAGTTATGGCTTGGTGTGTGTATGGGGTTTGGAAGCATGGAATACAGCTACGTTTTAACTATTTAGCATACCATAATTCGATTACACTATTTATTTATTTATTTAAGAGATTTACCAGGAAGGCATGCTGAGCAGAGTACCGCTCGATTCCAGATGCGCCCTGGGGTTTTGGGGTTACAGTGGGAACATGATACAATCTGAACAAAACATACAGTGGAACATGATATAGACAGAAAACAACATACATAATGAGTAATAGAACAGCAGTGGGTAACATAACATAATGTGAATGGAACAAATTGAGGGTAGGCAGATTAATTGTACAGTACACAGTGTTGAACAATGAAGCAGGTCAAAACAGTGGAGAGACCAGACTTGATTCTTACGCTGGGCGGGTACAGGAGTGAGGGGGGAGTTGGGGGGGGGTTACAGGAGCAGGTGGTAGAGAAGTGCTTATTGAGAAGGGCATTTAGTTGGGGAGTACTTGTGGAGTGTCTAATATCGGCTGCCAGGGAATTCCATAATTTGGGTAACCTAAAGCTGAAGACAGCCTGGCCGGACCGGGTGGATCTATATGGGATATGCAGGAGCCTAGCGTCACTGTGACGAAGCGCATAGGATGGTGGGGGTAGGGCAGTTAGGGAGGCTGACAGGTAGGATGGGAGTGATTGTGACCAGAACTTTGTCGAGGTTCTAGCGCAGTGAAGTGATCTTCTGTTGTGTAAAGAGGTGAGGTTCAAGGATTGGTAGAGGACACAGTGGTGGGTGCTGGGAGGGCGATCCAGCAAAAAGCGGCAGAAGGAGTTAAATAGGGGGTCTAGCCTTGCTAGGGAGGTTTGAGGGGCCGCACAGTAGACAATATCACCATAGTCAAATATAGGGAGGATCATTTTTTGGACTATTTCTTGCCTGGTTGGCAGGGGTATGCAATTTTTATTTTGTATAATTGTAATTAGCTCTGCAGTTTCAGATCTTTGTCAGTTCTTCCGATGGTAAGAGTAAAAGTTCAAAGAAATGCAATATGTTGCCTAGTGCCATGTCTGCATGCATCATTACAACATGTCTGCATGCATCATTGCAACATGTCTGCATTCAGTTTGTTTGTATATATGATTGATGGAGAACTATCCAGTCTACTTACTTATTTAAGAGTTTCACCAGGAAGACATACTGAGTGGAGTACCGCTCGATTCCAGATGCATCCTGGGGAAAAGGGGAGAGGACTAGTACAGCAAATGAGACAGATGCATTACATTACAGCTATTTACAGTACAGAGTAATCAGGAATTATACAATATCAAACAAAGGCTAGTCAAAAAGTCTAACTTGAAACATCCAATAAAAAAGGAAAAAAGATCACAAGCAACACATAGAGGTTGATATTTTTACTCAGACAGTGATAGATGTACAAACAAAGCCATTATTAAAGAGGCATCTTTCTACTGCTAATATATATGACTGCACATTGCCAAACATGCAGAAGATATGCAGATACACCAACACAGCTGTAAATACTGTGAAGCTATTAGCACTCTACAGATCAGGCACATGCTGGATGGTAGCATGTGGAAATGGGATGCTTAACCAATAGTGTGTTGTAAAGCGATCAGTGACTAGATAGTTTGCATTGGCGGCACATGCACAGATGCATTAATACCATGATGTAGGTATAGAACCTTGCTATCTTGTACAGCGTTATTTTGTACTATTGACCTGTTTGTTTAAATGGATAATGGAATACAATTGAATTTCTTAAGAAACCACAACAGTAATATAGCATTTCACGTACTCCACTTGTATGGAAATTGAGCAGCAGTGAATGACCAGTTGGGGCTGTGGTCATTTTTTAATGATAATGGAATGCTACTGTATCTCAGAAAGGTTTGACCATGTTCCATGACTTTTGCACTATTCACTCGTAAGGGTTTAGTTTGGATGCATATCTGTGCATTAGTACACTCCTTTAGACACTATATTGAGAATAGTACATGGGTAATGATACACAGCAAGGCTGCATTTCTATAGAGGGTTTCTCAATGTTATTATATGGACCTTGGTAGCAAAAGGAACCTGAGCTACAAAGCCTGGTTTGACGTGTATGGTTACTGATACACTGTTTTATGTATTATATGAGAGCCTTACATTGTTCACATATTTCAGTAGCCGAGGATTTCAATTCCAGTAGAATATAGGCAAATAAAATTCTGCTATTTAACATTTGTGGAGACTTACGTTTATAGAGCAGGACTCTCACACTGGCGCCTCTCACAGTTGTTTAGAAACCTGGTGAAGCCATGTACTGATTCAAAGGACAGAAAAGTTGTTGTACTACTGATGTGGCGTCAGATAGTACTAACAACTATTCTGATATTTGAACAGTCCTAAAAACAGATTTGTAAACTTATTGAGATCCATGTACACATGAGGGGTTTCCATAGACCAGGCTTTATTTAAAAGTCCTATGTAAACACTGTTAAGAAGTTTCTTAGTTGTCTGTATCCTTTACATCTTAGACCTATTGCTTTCTGGTTACAGTACTATCAAGTAACTTTGAAAAGAAGTATCTCTTGAATTATAGGATGATAATTTTTTTGTATAGAACAGATACAACAATGCATGATTTATAGCATAGATAGAAACGAACAGGTAAACGAGGTCTACAACAGTTTTTCTTTCTAAGTGGTGTTGTTAATAGTACATACATAATTTGTTGCTACACAGTCAGGTATTCCATATTTACAATGCTACCTTGTTCAGATATGCACAGAGTTTGCATGCCATCAAAAAAATATGTACACAACAAACAAGGTAGCGACTTTTATATTACTGTTGTTCTGTGCCCATCAAAGTTAGTGTAACATACCGAGTGAATGCATGTTATATTGTATAGAACAAGCTTACCTGGCATTGGTTCAACACACTGTGGTGAGACATGTGCAGGGCTTGCTGTTACACTTAAAAAAAAAGAAGCAGAGAAAAAGCATTGAGGTTTAAGAAGCCAAATCATGAGTTATATACAGTAACTGTGCCACTATACACACTTGCATATAATAGAAATACATTAACTGACTCTATAAAACACAAGATGTACTTTATTTATTAGCAATCCTAATATTAGTATTGGTCAACTAGTTTTTTTTTTTTATTTGCTTAATGACAGGTACTATAATGCCCTCGGGAGGTTGTGTGTATCACTCAGTTACACAGTTGTACAATTTTACAGTTAAAAATTCAGTTATCTCCATCCATTTCAGCAGACAGTGGGTTCTGTAATTTAATGCTATAAATGGGGCCAGTTATTTAGATTGCGCCGGGCAGTGGTGCAAGCTTGGGCGCAGTGCAACTGGGTTGCGCTGGGGCCAGGACCAGGCGATATTCAATGGTGATGCGCCATGGCTCAGCACCATTGAATATGGCACGGAGGGCGCACATACTGTGCATGGCATAGTGGCACTGCACCAGCACAAGACACAGAGATGGAGCACGGGGATGTACTAGCTCAAGTACAGTTGCGCAGGGTGCATCACCCACGATATTCAGCTGGGGGGCATACAAATGGGGCCATAATATATGCAAGACACAAATGGGGCCATTTGCATGTCAATATGGCCCCATTTGCATGCCATGCACTGGGTACCGGTGAATTGCTCCTGGTGCCCTGCCAAGCTGCTGCCATCGGGGGTCAGAACCCTGGTGGGCTATTGCAGCCCCCTCCCACTCCTGTATGTCTGATCACGGCATCTGATTAAATAAACGTAACCCTGGTAGTCTAGTTGTCCCCCCTATGCCCGATCATGGGCATCTGAATAAATAAACATAACCCTGGTGGTCTAGCCATCCCCCCTGCAGCCGTATCATGGACATCTGAATAAATAAAAGTAACCCTGGTGGTCTAGTGGTCCCCCTGTAGCCTGATCACGGGCAGTTGCCACTTTCACAGATGTACCTGGTGGTCCAGTGGTACCCTCCCACCCTCCCACAGAGGGACCCCGGCCACCCAGCACCCCTGTGTTGGCGGGCACGCCCGCCCACATACTGCTAGCCACCGCCAAATGACAGGTACAGTACACTCTGTAAGCCTATTGGTCCACAGGTTGGATCAATGGGCTTACCAGACAAACTATACTACACAGGGTCAGATATTTGAATGAACGTGTTCATTCACATATCTGGCCCTGAATAGCACAGTTTGGTCTGCAAGCTCATTGGTCCAACCTGTGGACCAATAGGCTTACAGAGCATACTGTACCTGTTATTCAGTGGGCAGCTGGATGGTATGCGGGAGAGGTGCTGCCACCCGCTGATGACGGGGGGGGGTGCTGGGTGGCCGGAGTTCCTCTGTGGCAGGGTGAGGAGGGGGGTACCACTGGACGACCACCAGGTACATCTATGTAAGCAGTAACTGCCCATGATCAGGCTGCAGAGGGGACTGCTAGACCACCAGGGTTACCTTTCCAATTCAGCTGCCCCTGAATGGGCTTACGTGGTGGGTGGTGGTCCACTGGACCATCAGGGGGGTATGTGTGCTTAGCAATAGTGTTCTGGGTGGGTGGGTAGCCACCCACGGCTGGTGGCTGCTGTGTTGCGCCTTGCAATACAGCAGCCCACCTGTGGGTGACCGGGACCAGTTCCTGCTTTTCCGGGGATCAAACTTGAGCCCCCCCCGTGTGGCACAATGCAAGGTTGCACTGGCATATGCACAGCACATCCAGGGCTGAATATCAGGATGTGCTGCATATGCAAGGGCATGCCCCCTGCATCTGCACCACATAGGATTACAATGCGCCCTGGCATATCAGGAATTGCGCTGCGCCAGGCAGCCTTTTGACTATCCCGCCGGGGCAATGTGGGGTTGCGCCAGGCACAACCCCTTTGAATATCCCAGCCATGGTCTACAAATGTTATCTTACACTGCAGTAGCATTGTTTGCAAACTAGAATGTTTAGTGATATTCTTAAAATGGAAAGAAAAAAAATAACAGATTTCATTGCCTGCTATAGGTCAGCTGCCCATGAATTTAATCTCTATGAACAAACGGCTACATGCCAAATCTATTTTGCCTCTTCAAAAAAAACTTCTTAGAGCAATTCATAAGTGTAATAAGTCCATCCAGCACATGCATATGATTTGAATTCACTTCCCAATGGCCATAAGAACACTTGTGGCCCAATTCTCAAAAGATTTAGAATGACGCAAGGGGCTCACGACATAAGAGTTTGAAACAAGTGGTGACTTGCGCCACCACTTGTGTCAAATGTGATTCTGTAAAGCAACCTGCATCAAATCTAATGCAGTTGCGCTAAACCCCCCTTGTGCCAAGGTTGCAGCAAGCAACCAGGTACATCAGGTCACAATGGGGCTTGCACCACGGTGGGACTGCAACATCCCCTGTTTTGGGGATTCTGCAAGCCCCACTGTGGACGTAGCAAGGGCACCACTTAGGCCAGCCAGGAGGTGGTTTAAGTGGCTTGCCCCAGTGGGATGGGGTCCTACAAGGGTGGTAGGGATATACTAGGGGCCAGGGAGGTGGCAATGTGGGTGTTGGTGACACAATGTTCCATAGGAATTTATGGTATGTTAGCACCTGTTGGGATGCTTGTGCTGTAGGGTGGTACACTACAGTAAGAATATTCCAATCACATATTCTCCCACCCAAATCCCCAATGTTCACCATAATAAAAGAAACCTCCAACCCTGGTGATCTCGTGCCTCCCCTTCATCCCCACTCTCCCCATGCTGTAGAAAATACCCTTCCTTGGTGCTGTAGCAGACCCCCTCCCTCCCACTTCTTTGGCACAGCAAGAGACTTGCATCAAACCAGGGAGTTTGGTGCATGGACCCTGAATTTCATAGAATCGGGCACAGGGTCCATGGTGCACCCTGGAGTTTGCCACAGCTTTTAGATTGACACAACTTGTGTGGATCTAAGGGCTCTTTGAGAATCTGGCCCTTGGTCTTCCACCCATGCCTTGCTATACTCCCGGCCTGCGTATTACATACAGGATAATGGATGTGCAACAGTTACCAGCAACACTGTGTTCCCTTCAAGATGTTGTCATGACAGCCTAATAAACTTCAAGACCAAAACTTGAGAGGTTTATCATTAGCATTCCAACTCTGAGAAGTGAACTCAGTGTTGCTGTTAACTGTTGCCCATCCATTGTATTTTATAGTGTATGGGCTTGGACCACAGTTCAACAGTGGAGTTCAGTAATGTGAGAGAATTTGACAGAATAGTTAAAACAAAAATTGCACGGCTGTTGAAAACATCCTGCCATGGCCCCTCCCACCATGAACAAGCCCCAGTCATTCCCCTGCTACCAGACCTCGCTCCTACAAACACAATTAAAAAAAATAAAGACTGCTAAGTGAGCCAGGAGTCCACAGCATCTCTCCTACTCTTCCTTTTCACAGGTATCCCGGTACTGAGACTACAGTTCCTGTCAGTTTAAATGCTGGAGCTGAGATTGGAGATTCGCTATCTGAGATGCTGTCATGGAAATGTGATCACGAGGATGTTCTATCTTGTTGTACCATCGATGTGATGTACTCAAGATGGTTAAACAACCCTGTGATGTCACATCGGTGGTACAACAAGGTTGGGAATTCATCAAATTCCACACATAACAGTCCTCTCCCATACACTATGTAAGCAATAACCCATGACAGGGTGTGCGGTTAGTGGGGATTAATCAACATCCCAGTATGTTGTGAGGCACGAGGCCACAGGCTGAGTGTTCTCACAGCACCAGAGTGTTGATTAATCCCCAATAACTGCACACCCTGGAGTGGTTATTGCACTTATAACATGGGTTATGTTTAAACAACAATAAAATATCCAGAAATATGTTATTTTGCTGTTTAAAGACCAAGAAAGGTGGTGTATCCTGCCACCTTGCAAAATAGTCCCTAGCAAATAATGCCTCCTGCATTGCTGTTATGTACACATAAATGTCACCCATACAGTATTCAGAGGATTTGTAACTTTTCTGGTGCATAATACTGGTGCACTCCCCACACATTGCCTACCACTTTTACCTTATGCACCCCCCTTCTCAAACACACACTCTCAGATCCACATAACTTGCTGTCACCGACACCAGTGAAAATTACACAGCGAGCAGCATGAGAACATCACTTTTATGCTCACAGAGACAGACAGCACACCACACCATTTCACCATGTTGCATCTCCCTCTCTCTACTGGTCTCTCTCTCTCTCTCTCTCTCTCTCTCTCTCTCTCTCTCATATCACCAGGCTCTCACCTCTCTCTTGCTGTCTGTCTGGGGGGGGGGATGTGTGGGAACACAACGTCTTGCTCTGTAGTGACAGAGAGAGGACAGAGAACACACACACGTACACCTTTATACTGAATCCATTGTGGCTTGTCTACTGCTTTGGGAGGGCATGGGACAGGGAACAACACCAGTCGCTCTCTCTGCTGCAAGCTCACCAGTATCTGTCTCTGTCAATTGGGGAGTGGGGGCACACAGCTGTTTGCAGACACTGTTTCAGGTTTACTTCAGGGCTCAGATGTGGGAGCCACTGGACAAACTACTGGCAATATCGTAGGGGCAAAGCTCAAACACAACTGTTGACACTCACTAACAAAATGTCCCAGTCTCAATGACTGGAGGATGCACTCCCTCCCTTCCAGATGGCAACATCTAAAAGAGAGAGAGAGAGAGAGAGAGAGAGAGAGACAGTGAGTGGCACACCATGCTAAGGCACCACCGATCGTGCCACAACACTTGCAAGGGGGACAACATCAGCTTACTGCACAATGGTGCTCACTTTCTGTGTGCCTCTCTCTTGCTTGCTGTCTTTACCACTGATTTCTTTACCACAGAGTGAGACACTACTGGCCACAAAACAACTCCGATGACCGCGGGACACTGCAAGTTGCTTTGCCACTTACTGTGCCTCTCACACTCCCGGTCAACAGGCTGAAGGTCTGCTGTGTTCCCATCACCAGCTCACTGTCATTTTCTCCCACTCTCCCTCCGCATGGCATGGTCTGTCTGTCTCACTTTCTCTGCCGTGCTCTGAACGCACTTGACAGATCGGGACTTGGTCTCTCTCTCTCCCCTAATCCCCCTTCGATCTCCGTCTCTCTCTCTCCTCTAGCTGTCTTTGCTCTGATAGGGGGTGGGGGATGGGATGGGAATGGTACCAAAGGACAACACAAACAGTCTGACAGTTACCTAGGGAGAGAGAGTGCAAAATTCTGACTGTGCAAACTGACAGCAAGCTCGGCAGAGGAACTGAAGAATGTTGAGCATGTCTCTCTCTCTCTCGCTCTCTAACTCTGACCACACAGAGGAGAAGAGGTTGTACATGACATGTCCTGCATGTACTTGCAGTGGGGATGTGGTGCTTTGCTGAGGGGGTTGGGGAAGCTTCGACACAACACGGGATGGGTTGAGCAACACACTGCACTCCCCACACTCCCCATCACTGACTCTGAGTTTTTAATGGCTGCCAACAGTTTTGTTTGCTCTGGCCACAGGGAGACCTGGCTCCACATCTCCAGAGTTCCACAACAAAACTGTGGATTAATGTTAACTTAATCCATGGCCCCGCAGAGGGACTCAACCAATAATTTTGGATGTTTCTGTCAACCTATGTTATAAAATCCTATAATGCACACCGTATTGTGGCTTATTACTGCCTTATAATATGTTTAGATGTGCAGACAATCTGTTTTTCATGACTGTGAGACTTGTTTCACAACATGTTTTATGTAACAGAACTGTTCAGCTTTGCTTCATGGTTCTGTCAACTAAAGAACTCATGAACCCACTCATGGGAGCACCAAGGACTGAGCAAGTGTACCTATAAACAGATGTGGTATGCTAATTGTTTGTTCCCCATCATCCACATGTAACTGAAACAATACTCCACAATTGGATACTTTTGGCACACAAAGCCTTTTTGTATAATGCGTGAATACAGATCACATAAACAATAGTGTGATATTGTCAATAAGAAAATGCAGCTGTGGCAAAATTAAAAAAATAATAATAGAGAATGGTTTCCCTTTTTCAACATCTAGTTTCATGGGTTGCATGAAGTTACTCCCACAGTCTATAAAGGTTACTGCAACTTACATCTTTTAACAGTTAGCGTGTCACTGTCCACAGGAGCAGCTTCCACCACATGATCTGGCTGGGTGGACTCACCAGGTGTGCCCCCAGCTGCTGAGGATTGTGCTCCAGCTCACTGTGAACTACCTTGTGAGTCCTCCTCAGCAACTGGCACTACAGGCTTAAGAACCTAATCCTGTTCTGGGTTATGTGGTCCAGACATTTCTGAGGAACTCTCACCTGCAGTGCTGTCAGCATCCTCCTCATGCTGTTCTATAGGTTTAGTGACTAGGGGCTCCTGTGTAGTTACAGTGGTGTCCTCAGTCACCTCACCTGTTGTTTCCATGGGCTCTTCACCTGAGAAAGAGAACAATCACATTCACCATAGAAATTTCTACAAAATAGTATTTTCCCCTACTAACTAACTATCAATACACATGCAACATGATCACTTCTCAAAGTGTCCTTGTTTATACAATGATTTTTTTTCTTTTTATATGTGTTGCAACATCATGAAATACACAACCCCGCATGAAGATCTTGACATGGCAACCGCACGATGATCTGCTGAGTTATAAATGTGTGTAGCATTCTTAAAACAAAAATTATTGGTTGGTAATACTTATGACAATGCCGTAAAAGTTCACTGTTATTCCTCACTTATATCATTTTTCTGCTGTTGACAATATCGACTAGTTAAATATAGTAATCACTTCACATAAAATTTGGAGTCTTGTACTACAGTCGTAACATATAATACAGCTACATGCATACCTGACATGCATATTTAGGTACAGAATTGTGCGTTATATAAATTCATTGTTTTCATAATGTTGCGACAGAGTTAAATGATCATGGAATGTTAGTTTATGCTTTTATGGTGTATGGTGGAACCTTGTTAGGAATGGAAATCCATCCCTTGTATAACTTTGTTATGCTGCACTAACTATGTCAGCTAGTTTGTCATGATGCACTAGCTACATAGTTAGTGCAGCATAACAACTTGGAACGCAATTGCACATGCGCAATCTAGAGCCCTCTGATTCTCGTGGAATGGCCGCGGTGGTCAGCGATGATCTGGGAGGCAAGTGTTGACAAAAAAAGCAAAAGTAAGGACACCCTTCACTATTAGGGGTGACCATACACTATAAAAGATAGTGTATGATCGCTCATACACGCCAGGGGTATTTTCAAACTCTCAAGGTTTCCATGGTAATGAGACCTCTCAAGCTGCACTCTCGAGGTCTCCAGTTACCACAGAGACCTCTTGAGTGAAAAATATCCCTGTTTTATATGAGCGATCATACACTTTCCTCTATGTGGTAAAATACCATTCTAAAACATATTAAGACTGCAAGACTCAGTTTCACTCAGAAAGAGAAGGCAGCACAATGAACTCATTCTGCATACCAGTATACAGTAGTAGCCACAGATATGGTAAGATATTTCCAGATATTTCGCGAAATTTCTGAAGAGTTTCTCTCTGCTGCCTCAACTGTGGAAATGCAGAAATCCAGAGATTTCTCTAGAAATATCATGGACATTTCAGGAAATATCTGACCATGTCTTTGGCTATACACAAATCAAACATGCAGGATGAGAAAAGCTACGTATAACTGTTGAACTTGCGAATGAAAATATTTGATAAAAGATAGAATAAGCTGTGAATAAATCACACAGCAACACATGCCCTGCCATGCATTGTTGCTTAATAATAACTGTTTAATGCTTTTTCCCATAGGGAAACTGGGTTATAATTCTAGCGTTATAACCAGCTGGTTATAATGACATTCACACGCCCGGTTTCCCTTCTACTGGGCATGTGCCACCTCGCGCTCTTCCTTTCCTTCCAAAATAAGAACAAGCATGTTATATGCTAGTGAAATTTGGGGATATGCACAGACTGGAAGGTTACAAATTATTTTAAATAATTTGTATAGACATATTCTCAAGTTACCGCAAGGGACACCTAAATGTATTCTAGCACTGGAATTAGGACAGCACACTTTATATTCACTTATTCATGAGCAACAAATTATATTTTTACTTAAACTTTTTCAGCTGCCAGAAAGCAGATACCCCAGAATGTGCCTTGAAGAAAGTATAAGAATGGCTAACTTGGGTTTTACCCATCCCAGTATTCGGTTTATTAAGGAGGTTATGATGCCAGCTGGCTTGGGACATCTACTATATGAAGTATATTATAGACCAATAGTAGTAATTAAACAGGATGTCAAAATTAGGTTGGGAGCACTGGATGAGAATTTTCTGCTTACACAGCTCTCTAAGCTCAAACTTCATGATTATTATAAATCAATTAAACTCTCAAGTAGTTTTGAACCATATCTTTCTACGATAACAAATTTTAGGTTAAGGAGGATTTACACTAGATTTAGAACAGAGTGTTTTACAGCAAATTACATGCAGTATAGATATAAGAGAAAAGCTTTATCTTCCCCATTCTGTAAATGTGGCTTGGAAATAATAGACGATTTGAAACATGTTGTACTATTATGTCCTCTCTATGAATCATCAAGAAAGAAATGGTTGGGTGAATTTCTTGGAGGTCTCAGTCTCCCTCCTTTAAATATGCTGGATCATCTTTTTAAAACTAAAGATAAGAAAATCAGGGAATTACTGGCGAAATTTCTCTTAATTACTCATTTGTAAAGAATGGTTTATACCAGTATATAAATAGAATAATAGATAGAAAAGTATCTATTACAAGGCAGTAAGACCATCGAGAGGTTTTGGGGACTTGGAACCTCGAGAGCGAAGCTCGAGAGGTTCCCAGAAGTCAAAACTCGAGATGGACTTACTGCCGTGAAATAGATACTTTTCTATTTTTTAATTTTTGTAATATATGGATGTAGCGTTTCTTTACAGTCTGTGAGCTGTGAAGCCAGTCGCAGTACTGAAGACATGCTTGCAGTCAGCTGACCATCACACTGGAGACAGCGTCACTTGCCCACATCCCCACTCGTAACCGCCACTCTGTCGGTGTCTGTTTGCATTTCGTGAAGTCCTACCTTTTCCTTTCTGATCCTTCGGGTAATGCAGGATCAACCAGATAATCCATTTACAGAAAAAAAAAAAACGAAGAAAGGAAGCAGACGCATTTGGCTCGCTAAGCGAGAGTAATGAGCCGCCATGTTTTCAGAATGAGTGTGCCCGCCCACAGAAGAACAGTGACGAATTAGAATGCAGGGTGTGACTTTGGACGTGCAGAAAGGGATGTGGCTCCATGGCAACCTGATTTCTTGCCAGGCAGAGTTGCACATGCGCTGTGGCATTTTGGTGATAATACTATCGTTTCTTGCAACGATAGTATTATTGCCAGTGAAGTGTGGTATTATTGGGAGTGGAGTGCTCTGTGCTATCAATTACAAGGAATTTTTTTAATCGTTTTCGATAGTATTATTTGGAAAATCCATATATTACAATCTATTTATCTTGTCTAAAATAATAGAAAGTTGATTTATAGTTTTAACATGGTATTTCTAGCTCTGGTGTCATATGTTGGGTGTATGATCAGACTTACAATATTAGCTATTGTTTCTTTTTATGATTTGTATTTTATGTGATGTGTGTAAATTTTAAATTGTATACAGCTTATTGCTGATCAATAAAATTGTTACTTACTTATTCCTTTCCTTCCTGCAGCTCCCTCTCTGCTCATACTGAACCCAGACCGTCCACTGTCCACAGCTCGCCATACCAACTCAGCTAATAAATATATTCTTTACTTTCCACAGAGCTGCTTCCCAAAACAAAAAAAATGTAATCTTTTTATAAAATATTTTACCCGTGAACTTCCTGTCCTCTCCTCACCCCTTCCATCATATCCCTCAGCGCTCTACACTTAACGAACAACCACAGTACCAGTACTTTTTTTTTCCTTTTCAACAAACATGTTTGTGTACAAATCTTTCATTTCACATCAAACTTTGTACAAAAAAAGACAAACACTGTTTTGTCAAGTACTGAGCCACCACAGATCACTTCGAATCCCCAACAGCGGCTCGGCTCCATAGCTACATTTATTTTGTGTAATTGCTTCAGTGAAAAAATGATCTCCAGCAATTATACAAAATGAAAGATGGGTAGCTTGTTAAAACTCGGATTTTATACACGCCTTCGGGGTTGGATGCCTTCATAAACCCCTCGGAGGTGTTTAAAAGCCTCATTATAACTAGCTACCCATCCATTATTCTCTATATTAAGCTATTATAAACTTCAGTTTAGATATTGAACATGACATGTACTACCATACAGAGAAGTACCTGTGTTACGTGCCTACTGGGGAATGGTTGATCTATTATCAAGCACATATACAGTAAATGTACTACTTCCATGGATTGCCAGGAGGGTTGTATAAAGTCTCTGTGTGTTACAGATATTACATGAGAAAAAAACAAAGCAAACAAAAAGGTAACAAAAGAGCATTTAGATACCATCTTTCCTCCTTTATTCAGTCTCAGCCTCAGGGACACTCTTCTACACCAGCTGTGGTTCTGCCCATGCCACTGTGGGAGCTGACATGCTGGGTAAGCCCTGTTCTTCTAACAGAAATACAGAGAAAGCAGAGAACACATAAGAGAAAAACAAATAAAGAATTGCAACAGATGCAAAACAACAGTGCAGTGCAATGTATATTTTACACATTTGAACATCATTCTGGCTACTACGTGTCATTGCTTCAGTTCAATAAGAATACATTGTACAGCCATAATCAGGTTAATGATGTTACCAGTTTTATTTCAATTTTCAGTTTCAATTTATTTATTTTACCAGGAGAAGGCTCAATTGAGCAAGCTCATTCACAAGGAGGTCCTGGGTAGGACAGGCATAATAAAAAACAAACAAGATGCTACCGAGCAAGTCACTGTGACGATCAAACAATCTGTAGACAAATATTTCTATGGAGTGATGACGTTGTGATGAGTAACATTCTCTATTAGCGTAGCCTGACATAACTGTAGTGCTACAAATACATGATACCTGATTACATTACGATGTTCCCAACAGGTTGTACATCATTTGCAACACATATTTATACAATGGGCATCCAAAATAAAGAAGTCTCATTGGTCAAAATATATCATGTGACCGTACATGAAATATGTTTCATGCACAGTCATCATGTTCCTAAACCACACCAGAATAAGCAAATCAGTCTTCCTACAACCAGAACTATCTTCCATCAGTCCCCCTAGAACCAGAATTGATCTTCCATCACAAACATGGCTGCTACCATTACACTGTAAAAAAAAACTTCTACTGGACCCTAAAACTAAAACTATCTTCAATAAAAAATAAAACAAATTAATTACATTTTGTTTCCCCGATCATCACACTTTCGTTACATAAACAAATCAGAAACATTAAGTATTGTTTATAGTTTTCATTACAACTCGTTCTTTGCTGACAATGAACAATTTCCCTTCTGTCTTTACCTGCTTATCAGGGGAAAACTTTTCTGCTTGCTCCGACAGTGAGATAATTGAGTCTCTGGCTGTAGAAGAGGCCTTCGTTGTGTGTGTATATACAGTATGTTAGGAGAGGAACATTCTGCCAGTGGAACTGAACAGAAGTTTGAATCCATGTATTCCATGATAAACATTCCATATCTTGAATCTTAATGCCAGCAAAGGGCAAACTTTGTCCAGTAGTACTACGATGACATCATCAATGACATCATTTGTAGTGGGCGGAAGGACTATTTTATCATAAATGCACACAAGTAAATCTATTGTTTCTACATATAAACATGTTTTTTCCAACTGTAAAAAGTTAAAAAAGGAGCCCTTTTTATAAGTGCAATAAGACACTCTGGGGGTGTGCATGGAACAGATGTTACCGCACTCCCAGGGCTGAAGGCACTGCCTGTGGCTTCGTGTCACTCACACGCCCCTGGGCGCAGTAAAATCTGTCTATGCACACCCCAGAGTGTCTTATTGCTACATATTTATGACACATAGATAGATAGATAAAAAACTTTATTTTTTGACAGGAGAACACTTTTAGGACTGTAAAGCCTTGTTTTACAAAGTTGTCATGTTAAGCTGATGGTCACAAGAGATAAATTATGTATAAAACTTGTATTTGTTCCAGGTAGACAGACAGACATTACAAACAGAACTTGTTTGACACTTATTTAACCTAATTTTGACTAAAGCCTTACAGATGTTTAATGTTAGATACTAAAGAATGTATCTTCAGGGCTCTGTATAACAGTATAATCCAGTCTAAACAATCAGTTTCATAAGGACAAATAATGTAGGGTTGTAAATAATCCACATAAAACAAATAGGATATTACAATCAACTTTGTTAAGCACATATTTGATGTGCTTTAAACAGAAACCTTGATGGTCGAACAAAGGAGAACCATCCCACCCTCATAACCCCCCCACACGCATCCCCCTTCCTCCAGATGAGGGAATCCTTTTTTGTTATCCTAGGCAGTGACATGTGTCTTTCCATATAGTATCCATGCCAGTTTTAAACTGTCCCAAGTTATTTGCATTTCTGACCTCTGAACTTATTTCATTTTGTATTTTTGGAAGATAGTACCTTATTTGCATCCTACTGTACACGTTGTTCACAAAGGGGATCTTTAGACATCTATTTTTTAAATCCCTCAAGTTGTACTTATTGTTTGGCTTCTGTGCATATTTGGCTTCATGTAGGTTTCCTCCTCCAAACTCTGCATATGCTTTTTGCCCCATTCATTTTTTCCTTCAGGTTACAAGGGAGTCCCATTTTAACTGTTGCAGAAGACTGCAGTGATATATATTGAACTGACATTTCAAAGCAAATCTAGTCATCTTTTAATAGGTTTTGTCTAACTTGTCTAATAATATTTTTGTTGCATATTGGTATGTGATGCTGCCATATTCTAATACAGGGAGGAGTAATTGCTGTGCTATTCTATTTCTAGTTTCTTTGAGCTATATGGAAGCTTTCCTATGGAGGGCCCCCCAGTCTGACATTTACTTTACCCACAGTGCTGGCTATATGCTTTCTTAAGTCTGTTATCTATTTGTACCCCCAGATATTTATATGATACCACCTCTTCCAACTTATATTTATCTAAGGTAAATATGTCTAATCCATATTTATGTGTCTTTGTTGTGAGCCTTGTATTAAATAATATAACTTGAGTTTTTTTCCTACTCAGGACCATTTTGAGGCTTGTAGCCAGCACTGTAGGTTGTCAAAATCAGACTGGAGTACATTTTGTAATTCTGTCCTGTCTTTGGCTCTTCCTATTAGGGCCATACCCTTCCGATATAAATAGATTTTATATCTCTCTATCAGTTGTGGCACAGAATTTATATAAACTAAAAACAAAAGGAGGCCCAGGATCGAGCCCTGGGATACACTCCTACAAATTCCCTAACTTTCTGACAACATATTGTCCACACAGACCTGCTGTGTGCGTTCTGATAGGTAGGAAAGCATCCATGTTTTTACTGGATCAGACATGCCAACAAGCGAGAGCTGGTACATCAAAGTGTTGTGTTCAACTTCAAAAGCTTTTGAGAGGTCGACGAACACTGCTCCAACAGACTCCCCCACCTCCAGTCCATTCGAGACTGTGTCAATGAAGTCTGCCAGAGCAGTGTCCGACGACCTCCCTGCCCCGAAGCCTGACTGGCAGTCTGATTTTCAAGGTATTCATATATTTGAGTACATTCCAGTTTTTCAAATACTTTAGAGATAGCGGACAGCAGGGCTATTGGTTGATAATTTGTCAGATTATCCCTGACTCCTTCCTTGAAAATAGGTACAATTTTAGAACTTTTCCAAAAATCAGGATAGGTCCTTTGCTGTAAACTAGCATTAAATACTTTTTTCAGGGTCTGAGTAATCTGTTCAACTGAATATTTTAAGAATTTTATTTCCACTTGATCTAACCCATTGGCCTTTTGTGAGTTTAATTAATTAATTTATTTTTGTACCTCATTTGGTTTAATAGCTCGGAAGTATAACTGCGGTATATTTTGATTAAATTGTGATTCTTTTTTTATAACTCCCTGTATATTTATTTAACCAACTATTGGACATTTGGTATTTATATCTGGGAGGTAACAAAAGTATTGGTTTAAGTTGTTTGCAGTTTAGTAGGTTGCCATTTCTGCACCCTTCTCTTCCCGTATGTTTATTTCTAGTTCTTTCTTTGTATTCCCCTCAAGTTGTTTTATTAAGTTTCAGTACTGATCAGGATTTTTTGTTTGATTTATTTTATTTTGATGATATCTTTTCCTAGCTTTTTTAATCATACTTTTGCATGTATTTCTAATCTTTCTCAATAATTCCCAACTCTCAACTTTAAATGTTTGATTTGCTTTTTTCCCCACTCTGTCCTTCCATCTAATCTGTTTTTTTGTTTGTCATCAACCCATGGGTGATGTTGTTTTCTTTCTTTACTTTGTTTGAAAGGTACATTTTTATCGCAGATATCCACATATGTGCTTGTGAAATCCTTAACTGCTAGAGCTACATCTGGAATGAGTTTTATTTGTTTCCAGTTCTCCTTTTTCAACTGATACTGGTAATTCAGTCTATTAAAGTTTTTGAAATCGCTGGTGAGTTTTACTTTTCTTGTATTTGCTTTAACATATTTACATTCTACTTCACATTCTATGTAACAGTGATCCCCTAAATTGGGTGACCCTACCTTATAATTTAGTAATTTAACACTCCTGGTCATAAATATCAGGTCCAGGATGTTTCCACTACTTTGTTGGTACTTTTGTGTGTTGGGATGTTTATAATCTGAGTTAGGCCTAGTGGCTGAAATTCAGACTCAAGTTTAAGACCTCTGGCCGCTCCCTATGCTGCATTGAAGTCTCCAATTAGGATTATCATACATCATGAATACTACATAATACTTGTGTCACAGCAAAATACACCAATTATCTCTTCTCATCTGTCTCAATATTACACTGAGACTCCTATATGGTAGTAAAAGTACTGCAAACAGGTGGATATTTACTGATCAGATATTGCTCGCCAAGAGTGGGCTTCCCAGCTATCTCCCACATTTGGGTGGCACGGGAAAACCACTGCTTCTCCTTCTTCCTGACATGATTTTTTTTTTTTGAAGTTGGAAAAACCACTGCTACAGCAGTTTCCACTTCTGGCAGCACTGTTTTGGAGTTTTGATGATGTTATCCTGAGCGAGGTAGTCGCTCACCTCTTTCCACATATCGTGCATCAGCAGAGTTGTTGCCCTAAAGTAGATCTTGGCTATGCCCTTGTGTTCAAGGGCACACATGAGCCTCACATGAACTTTTTCATCATTGTTCTGTAATATATGAAAAAGAGTAAAACATTATGTGGATAACAATTATTAACAATTGTACTAATCGAAACTTAGACACACCTGTGTAAACTGCCATAGTGATCCACCCCTACACCCCTGCCTGGTGGAACACAAGAGGATCTTGGATGTTTTGATGGGGGAGGGGGTTGGGGCATAAAATGCATGAGAGGTCACATAGTGTGAGTTGGTTGGAGGTGGATAAGTGGCCATGACAGAGAATGATGTTACATCCTCTGGGCTGACTTAACTTGCATATTTATTTGTGTAATCTGTAGCAATTCATAATACATCACCACCAAGTACTGTATTTGGTAATCGTTCTGTAATGTAAGGGAGGAGTCCCTATGTGTCATGCAACACAGTAGCACGTGTGAGACACCATCTTCTCATGGACCAGTGTCTGGTGAATGTGCACCCTACTTCAACCACCTCCTTGCTGATGTACCTCCAGTCCCTTGCTGTCTTCACAGCTGGGCTTGCAAAATCAGCCAAGAAAAGATCTTGCAAATACTCCTATTCGGGGTAACAAATACATTATTATGCTGCTGATTGTTTATTCTAACATACTAACATACCAGGAAGCCAGCAGAGTAGGCCGTCTGGTCTATCGAGTCTGTTCAGTGATCAGTGCCCATACATGGCACTGACATGCCCCCCCAACCCACAGGGTCCCCCACCCCATCCCCCAGTGGGATACTGAGTTGCAGCCTCACCTATACCTATCCCACCCTTTCTTGAACCCCTCCACAGTTTCAACTGCCACCAGTTCCATGGGCAGCACATTCCAGGGATCCACCACCCTCTCAGTAAAATAACATCTCCTTGTCTCCCCCTTAGACTCCCCCCAACCAGCCTCATAGAGTGTCCCCTGGTGGTCCCCACTTCCCTCAGCTGAAGCACCCCTTCCCGGTTTACCCTATTTATCCCCTTGACATATTTAAAGACCTCAATCATGTCCCCTCTGTCCCTCCTCTCCTCCAGAGAGTACAGGTCAAGCTCCCCAAGTCTCTTCCCATAGGGCTTGTCCCCTAGGCCCTGTATCATCTTGGTCACCTGCCTCTGGACTCTCTCCAGAAGAGCAATGTCCCTCTTTAAGTAAAAACACCAAAAATGCACACAGTACTCAAGGTGCAGTCTAACCAGGCAGTTGTACAGTGGAAGGAGTACCTCCTGGCTCCTTGAGGTAATCCCCCTGGCTTTGCACCCAAGCATTTTATTTGCCTGGGATGCAGCCCTCCTACACTGCTCTGAGTTGTTCATTTTGGCATCCGCCTCCACCCCAAGGTCCTTCTCCTACTTCGAGACCTGCAGTAACTCACCAGCCAAGGTATATACATGAGCTGGATTTCTGTTCCCAGGTGCAGGTCCCTGCACTTCCCAGTGTTAAACTTCAACTTCCAGGCATGCGACCACCCCTCCAGAGTCTCTAGGTCCCTCTGGAGGGCCAACCCCCCCCTTCCTCCCCATCTACCACCACCCTGAGCTTTGAGTCATTGGCAAATAGGCTCCTGATACCCCTTCTAATGTCAGAGATAAAAACATTGAACAGGCATGAGCCCAGCACTGATCCCTGTTGGAACCCGCTAATAACGTCCCTGGGAGATGAGACCTCACCCTGAACCATCACCCTCTGAAAATGACGTGCTAGCCAGTTTCCTATCCACCTGACCATCCGTACCCACACCCCATCCTCCCCAGCTTCTCCAACAGCCTAGAATGCAGCACAAAATCAAACACCCTACTGAAGTCCAGAAAGAGAACATCCACTGACCTGCCTTGATCCAGTGCCCTCGTCACCCAATCATAGAACTCCACCAGGTTGGTCTGACATGATTTACCCTTAACAAAGCCATGCTGTCAGTTGTCTAGGTGGCCCAGTGCCCTCAGAAACCCCTCCAACCTCTCTTTTAAGATGCCCTCCATTACGTTGCCTACCACTGATGTTAGGTTTACCGGCCTGTAATTTCCTGGCTCCTCTCGCGAGCCACCTTTACATATTGGCACCATGTGGGTCATCCTCCAGTCTTGTGGCACCCAGCCAGACTGGAGGGAGGACTGGAGAGAGGAGTTGAAGAGGTTCACCAGGGGTGTGGCCAAGGTATCAGTCATCTCCTTAAGCACCCTGGGATGGATACCATCTGGGCCTGGTGCCTTCTCTGCTCTTAGGACCTTGAGGGTTCCGCTCACCCTCTCAAATGGGATCTCAGTGTCCATGGCCCCCCTGCCTCTGTTGGTCCCTCACTCCCCCCATGCAGCACCATCCCACCATCCCCACCAGTGAAGACCGAGGCAAAAAAGTCATTTACTACTTCAGCCTGCTCCCCTGCTTCTTCAGCCCACCCACTCCCTGACCACAGCCTCCCCCATCTGTCCCTTCCCTTTTCTTCTTTCTCTGACATACCTGAAGAACCCTTTTTCCACCTTTCTAATCCTCTGAGCCAACCACCTCTCCGCCCTGCCTTAGTCAACCTGATCACCCTGGTGACCTTTCTGGCCATTAAATCATATTCTCCCTTGTCTACAACCCCACGTCTGTACTTGCTATAGGCAGCCTTCTTTGCCTTTACCACTTCCTAGACTTCCCTAGTCCACCAGCTTGGCCTCCTGGCTCTGTCCCACTTCCTTCTCTCCTTCCTGCATGCCTTGGTAGCCTTCAGGAGCACCTTTCTAATAACCTCCCATCGGCTCTCAGTGTCCATACCCATTCTAATTCCATCTAGGTAACCCCTGAGGATCTGCTCCATAACCTCAAAGTTCGCACCTCTAAAGTCAACTACCTTCATTTTTAAGTGATCTCCCCCCACCCCAGGACCAAGGAAAACCAGACCATGGCATGATCACTCCCCGCCAGTGGGTCCCCAACCTCACGATCCCTGATGAGCTCCCCATCTGACAGGACCACATTCAGGACGCGACTGTCCCTCATTGGGTCGGTTACCAGCTGGGCAAGAAATACATCCTGAAAGACATCCAGTAGCCACTGCTCCCTGGCTGAGGAGGATGCCATAGTACCCCAGTCTGCTCCTGGCATATTTAGATTCTCCAGCACTACCGTATTACCCCCCGACCACAGTAGTCCCTAAGATTCTCCAATAGACCCTCCTCCAGGTCTTCCCCTTGCCCAGGTGGCCTATATACCATCCCCAACTTCACCCTCCTACCACCTGGAGCCTGCAGGGTGACCCATAAAGCCTCCACCTCCCCCCCACTTCCTCAACCTTGCATACCCCTATGCTATCCTTGATGAAAAAGGCCACCCCTCCTCACCACCCTAGCCCTTCTGAGCGTGGTGTGTCCTACTAGATTTAGGTCCCAGTCATGCCCTGGGTTGCCCAGGTTTCAATGACAGCTGCCACATACACACCCCCCCTTTAGCAGCAGCGGCTGAAGCTCAGGTATCTTGTTATCCATGCTCCTGGCATTAATCAGGGCCACCCTCCCACTCGTTCCCCTACCCCGTCCCCTGCCTTGAGGGCCCCCAGTCTGCAGCCTGATAGGGGCCCCTCTTGTCTTGTTGAGTGTATCTGGTCTGTGTACCCCCCACTATGGGAAGACGACCAGGGCTATCCCGGTTGGGCCTGCCAGAAGGCCCCCACCTTCCCCCTCACAAGTTTAAACCCCACCTAGAGTGAATGAACCCTACCAATCTACGCTTCAAGACCTCTTTCCCCCTCACGCTGAGGTGGAATCTCTCCCTCGTGTACAGTTCCTTGTTCTCCCAGGTTGTAACCCAGTCTCCCACCCACCCAAAAAATCTTTTGGAGACCAGGATTAGAACCCTGGTCTCCACTGTTGCCTGGCTGAACTACTCTATGCCCCAGCCCTCCATTCCACAGGAGCAGCTCTGTCCCTCATCTGTCAACATCCACCACACAAACAAACACACACACATGCATGCACACACACACACACACATACATACACATGTCTACCTAACAGTTGTTGTACTGTACATATGTGTACAGTTGTGTGTATGTGTATATGTACCTGTTTCTATTCTTTTGACCAAGGTTATGTGACTCTAAAAAGAGCATTTTGTTGCTGTTTACTGGTGGAGGCATAGTATTTGAAGCCCTTTTGTGGTGTGGATTTCTCCAACTGTTACACATTACAACAGTGTTTGGATACCACATTGGAGGTCCCATAGGAAAATAATATTTCTAAGCCCCAGGAATTCTTCAATATGCTTAACTCTTGCAGTCAGCCTCTAGTGTTGAACTGCCCAGAGAGTGGAGCTTCTGCAAATGATGGAACACTCATTGGGTCATGCCACCATTCAAACTGCTGCCCTTACCAACTGCTGCATTCTATAATGCTCAGATTTCATTCTCTGCCTGCTAGTCAAGATACCTCAGAGATCTCGCCTCACAAGTCATGAAATGCATTGCTTTTCTGTGTAAAAAACAAGTAAACTTTAAATTTTATTTCATCTGCTGCCTTTACTTATTCTGTTAGCGCTGGATTAGTCTGTTGTTTTAAAGTACTGTAGTTTTGTGGTTCCTCCTCGGTTGTGAAAAAACGTCGAGGAACCAGCGTTTTCATCAGTTTTATTTATTTCTCTTTTAATGTTTTATATATATTTTACTATTGTTTCTGGTGTCTGAACCACTATTTTCATGGTTCCTACTCAGAACATGGTCTTTTTCCTCAGGGGAATCAACTGTGAACAACTGAGAGTGTTTGGTGATAACCGTTGTTTAAGTAAAGTTTTCTTAACATAGCTGCGGTTGGTTTCGGTTGAAACCCTACCCTTTTAGTGGGTTTCAAGTATGTCAGATAAACCTAAAAAGGAAAAGGGTCCTACCGGTTTCAAAAACTGCTTACAGTGTGGTGAGATATTTACCAGGGCAGATAAACATGAATTATGTTTGGTCTGTCTTGGAGAATCTCATTTCACAGCACAGTATAATATTTGTAAGACCTTTCCACCTAAAACTGTGGAAAAAAGACTGGAAAGGTTCAAGAAAAGAATGTCATCTCATGCATTTCCAGAGGACAGGGGCTTTGACCAGCCTGCTCCCTCTTCTGAGATAGTTAAAAATACTGAAAATGAACCATCCACTCCAAGTAAAGGAGAGCCATCAAAGGCAAAGTGAACCAGTGATCTGGCTGACAAACGAACTGGCTAAAAAGAAACAAAAATCTAAGCACTCAGAACCCCAAGCTGGAAAGGCTAAGGGGACTTCTGTTGAAAAAATGGCTATGCCTACAGCTGAGGTGATTGAACAGGCCTTACAGGTTATTCAGGCTTTGCAAGACGCAACTACTCAGGAATTAATACCGCTTCTGCTTCAGCAGATACCGGTAAATCCACTGGTTCAGCCCTCGGTTCCACAACCGTTAGCATTGGTTGAGGGCCTGGTTCTGGCCACTCAGGAACAGTAGAAGGAGTATGAAGAGTATGATGAGGATGAGGAAGGGGAATCCATTGAGCCAGAGGTCTCCCCTGACCAGGAATTTAAGTCCCCTCCAAGATTACCAGAGGATTTCTCATCACACTACACATTTGTGAAACAAATGGTAGATGCTCTGGATCTGACTACCAATGAGTTGGTAGAGGATGAGGAGGAGGCAGAGTTTTTGAATCTAGTGGGACTAACTCCCACCAAGAAACTACTGTTGCCAATCAAGTAAGTTTCTAAAAAAGCATATTCTCAAAATACTAGAAACTCCCAACTCTGTTCCACCTTTGAATAAAAGAGCTGATAAAAAGTATCAGTTGGACAAGTCAGGGGCAGCATTTTTATTCTCTCATCCCGAATATGAGAGGGTGGTACAGACTGCAGTCTGTGATAGGGCCAGGGTGCCTTTGGCATCCCACCCCCCCCCGATAAAGATTTTTGGAAAATAGACAGGCAAGGCCCCCGTTTGATTGGCAGCCAACCTGACTGAGACAGTCAGGTTTGGTCTGGATGCTTCTAAGTACCAGTTTCAAATGGCAGTAGATGCTAATGACACTGCTGCCATGTGGATGGCTTAAGCTTTGCTTGGCTGAGAGCTACTAATTTATCCCAAGACACAAACAAAGGCCATGGATTTCCCCTGTGAGAACAACTCACTTTTTGGGGATAAAACAGAAGCCTACATAAAGAAGCTGGACCAATACAAGGCCACCTACAAGAGCAACTCGGCTAAAGAGAAACCTTCAACCTCCTATAAGCCTTATGGAAGGGGGGTAGAGGTAAGTCCACTTACGGCAGACCTTTCTTTCAGACCCAAGCTTCACAGCAGTACCAACAGTATCCTCAGCAGACAGGATACGTCAGAGGGAGGGGCAGAAGGGGATCTAGGTGGGGGAACCAAGCTAACCAGGCTCAACCCCAACCTAAGCAGAACCCCTGACATAGTTGTCAGGGTCGCCTCCCCTGTACCATTAGAGGGCAGTCTGGCTCACTACTTCCAAGCATGGAAGAACATCACCAGAGATAAGTGGGTCCTGGAAGTAGTGAGTCAGGGTTTGTCCCTCAGTTTCAAATACTTCCCAACATTAAGGGCAAGAATCTTCAGGCCAGCTTCCACCTCGGAAAAAAAATATTAGAGCCAGAGGTAGCAAATCTGTTGCTATCAAATGCAGTAGACCCAGTCCCTCTGCAACAAAGAGGAAAAGGATTCTACTCAAGGTACTTCTTGACCCAGAAGAAAAATGGGGAGTGGTGACCCATTCCAGACCTAAGATTACTGAACAAGTGTATAGCACAGCCAAAGTTCAGAATGGTAACCTTGGCTATGATTCTACCAACCCTCCAGAAGGGAGACTAGTTGGCATCTCTGGATCTAAAAGATGCATATTTCCACATCCCCCTAAGGGAGTCCCACAGAAAGTACTTCAGGTTCAGACTCCCCTCAGGTCATTACCAATTCTCAGCACTGCCATTCAGCCTCACTTCAGCTCCAAGGGCATTCACTAAGTGTCTGGCAGTGGTGGTGCATACCTAAGAAGGTAGGGCATCACAGCGTTCTCTTACCTAGATTAGTTGTGGGAAAATCACCACAACAGGTAAGGGATTCCCTAAAGTTAACCAAGGACCTTCTAGAATCCTTAGGGTTTCTGGTCAACACCAAAAAATCTGTCCTGCAACCAGTGCAGGTGTTAAACTTCATAGGAGCAGAGCTGGGCACACTAAGGGGAGGGTATTCCTGCCTCAGGAAAGGGTAAGCAACATTCTGCAGATTGCCGGGACTTTCAAGCTCAACAAGCCAAGGCCAAGCAAGGTATTTCCTACAGCTACTCGGGCTTATGGCTGCACAACAGGCAGAGTCATAGGTTCCAGGTTTCAGATGAGGGACATCCAATTCCACCTCATGGTGCATTGGTGTCAAAGAAGTGACCCTCTTTCAAAATTGATACCAGTAACAAAAATGTTATTACCGACCCTTCAATGGTGGCAGGTCAGGGACAACCTCAGGGAAGGGGTCCCTTTTCAGCAAGAGTCTCCCACCATAGTCCTCACAACAGACACTTCCTTCCTAGGCTGGGGGGCACACTTGGAGGAACACACCATACATGGCACCTGGTCAAGTGCAGAGTATCTCCAGCACATATATTTGCTGGAACTCAGAGCTGTGTTTCTAGCCCTGCGAGCCCTTGCATCTCTGATACAAGGCAAGGTGATGCAGGTCAGAACAGACAATATCACTACAATGTACTACATAAACAAGCAGGGAGGAACAAGGTCCAGCCCTCTGTGCACACAGGCAATGAAGGTGTGGAGTCTGGTCTACTCACTTCAAGACTCATTGGTAGCCATCCGTCTGCCAAGCAAGGACAACATCCTAGCAGATACCCTAAGCAGAATCAATGAGGACCACCACAAATGATCTCAAACAGACAAGTGTTGGATGTGTTGTTCAGAAGATGAGGCACTCTGGAGATAGATCTCTTTGCATCCCACGACAACCACCAGTTGCTAGAATTCTGCTGCAGACCATCAGCAAAAGGCACAGTACCCCTGGATGCCCTAGGCTGGCTGGTCAGGGAGGAAACTGTATGCATTTCACTCTTTTCCCTTGCTGCTCAGTGTCCTGATCAAGCTCAGGTCACAACCAACCACGATGATTCTAATAGCTCCAGACGGGGCTAGACAGCCATGGTACTCACTGCTGCTCTCCCTGTCAGTAGCCCCATCAATACATCTCCCTCAGAGGCACAATCTCCTAACCTCCTCACAAGGGAGGATTCTGTACCCAAACCTCAGGTCCCTCAGTCTCAAGGCCTGACTCTTGAGGACTTGGACTATGTAGGCTTGCATCTCTCGGAGAGTATCCATAATGTCCTGAGGGGATCCAGGAAGCCTTTGATCAAGAGGACTTATGCTTTCAAATATAAGAGGTTTTCTATATGGTGTTCTAGCAATGTTGTGGTACCATCACAGGCAGGGTTGCCATCCTTGCTGGACTACCTCACCCATTTACATTCCTTGGACTTATAGCCCACTACTCTCAAGGTCCATCTGACTTCAGTATCAGCTTACATTTCAGCTGATAAAGGAATCTCAGTGGCATTAAATCCTATTTTTTCAATTTTTTCAAATGGCTTAAATCACCTGCACCCCCCTCACAGGGAACCGGTGCCAGCATGGGACCTTAATGTCTGCATTGCCATGCTTATGGAATCCCCATTTGAGCCTATGGTCACAGCACATCTGAAATATGTGACTTGGAAAACAGTTTTCCTTGTAGCCATCACTTCGTCCAGAAGGATTAGTGAGCTCCAGGCCCTATGCACAGAGCAGAATTACATCTCTTTCCATAGGGACAAGGTGGTGCTTAGGACTAACAGAAAGTTCCTTCCAAAGGTAGTCTCTGACTTCCATTTGAATTAGTCAGTTACTTTGCCAGTCTTTTTCACTGCGCATTCTAGTTCAGGTGAGCACAGGCTAAATAGGCTGGATGTCAAAAGAGCCTTAAGCTACTACATTACTCATACCAAGGCCCACAGGCAGGACAGACAGCAACTGTTCCAGACTTATAGAGATGTGGGAAAAGGAAAACTGGCATCTAAAAGGACCATTTATGTATATCCTCGAGGAAAGGAGGGAGAGGGGGGACATGATAGAAACTTTCAAGTACCTCAAGGGAATTAACAAAGTCCAAGAGGGTAACATCTTTCAGAAAATGAGATGTGCAAGAACAAGGCAGACATAAGGCAGTTATAGTGGGGGATAGGAGGAAGTAGGCTGCTGGTTACCTAGGATCTCCAGTTTATTCAATAAGTAGGGAAATGGGCAGACTGGTTGGGCCAAGCGGTCCTTATCTACCATCAAAGTCTATGTTTCTATGTTTCTAAGTGGGCACAGTTTGAACATAGAGGGGGGACAGCTCAGGCAACATGAGGAAGTATTTTTTCACAGAGAGGGTGGTGGATGCATGGAACAGCCTTCCTGAGGAGGTCATGGGGTCAAAAACAGTGAGGGAATTCAAGAATGCCTGGGGCAGACATAAGGCAATTACAGTGGGGGGGTAGGAGGAAGTAGACTGTTGGTTAACTAGGATCTGCAGCTTATCCATTAGGTAGGGAAATGGGCAGACTGGGTGGGCCAAGTGGTCTTTATCTGCCGTCAAAGTCTATGTTTCTATTTTATGATGGATAGTGCAATGTATCCAGTTCTGGTACACCAAAGCTGTTAAGAAACTCCCAGTAAGCCTGAGGGAACATTCCATGAGGGGTACAGCTGCTACAATAGCAGCTGCCCAGGATATTCCACTACTAGAAATCTGTAAAGCAACTAAATGGTGAACAGTACATCCTTGTACAAAGCAGTACTGCTTGGATACCCAATCTAGAAGTGATGCCAGGTTTGGCACAGCAGTGCTGCAGAGGCTGTTTCCTAAGTAAGGTTCTGTGCCCACCTCCAAACGTACTGCTTTGTAGTCTGCAAGAATTAAGCATATTGAAGAATTCCTGGGGTTACAAGAAACAATTACTCACCTTAGTAATCTTGCTTCTTCCAAGCCATTCTTCAATATGCTTAACTCAGCCTCCCTGTTTTCTGTATAGAAAATGGTCTTCACCCTAGTTGTGTTATAAGTTTTTAAACCCAGTTAGGTGTTGTTTTCTCTCTTTAGGTCCTACCTAACAGTTTACGGCACTTTTTGTCATATAGGATTTTATTATTAAAATAGTGTTAGTATTATTATGATAGCTTAATTAAGGGGGCCTTTCCTTGCAGGCTCCAATGAATCTGAGCATTATGGAGTGCAGCAGTTGGTAAGGGCAGCAGTTTGAATGCTGACACAAGCCAATGAGTCTTCCATCATTTGCATAAACTCCATTCTCCAGGCAAATAAACACTAGAGGCTGACTGCAAGAGTTAAGCATATTGAAGAATACCTTGTCAGAAACAAGATTACTAAGGTGAGTGATTTTTTTCTTCCTGCATCTGATAGATGCACACCACCTTTTAGGTAAAGCCAGTGTTTAAAATACCGAATTTCTCAGTGCCAAACTGTGCATCCTCGACCGCCAGTCGGTCGACATCAGACCAGACGAACTGAGGGGTAGCAACCTCCCACCAAGAAACACAACCCCCATTGGAGCGGGCCACACAGATTTCAGACCTAATATCAGCAACCTTAGCCACAAAAAATAGAGCAAACGTCACGCTTCTCTTGTGACAGTACTCTCCGTGAATGGAGACAGGCTGGATTGCACAGTCTGTCAACAGTCTGGAAGAGCTGAGCTGGTCGGTTCTGTTCAGTGGCGATCTCCCTGGTCAGGAACTCTGCCTTCTTATGGGAGATAGCCAATTGATAATCCTTAGAATGGGTCATCAATCTAAGCCTGTTGGCATCAAGGCTGGACTTCCGCCAGCACCGCTGCAGCCTTTGTCCAACTCACCTCAGCTCCCTCAAAGACCCATCAAACTACAGGGACTTATGGCAGAAAGCGAGTGGACGAACCCGGACAGGAGCAACGGAATCCAGAACCTCCACCACTACCTTATTATAGGCCTGCAGCAGATTCTCTGGATCTGTGCTTACACTTGGAATGCATGATAGGTCCAGCACTGCTATCAGGCCATCTGGGGTCAAACCCCTTAAAGGGCTGTACCGGACCATCTCCACAGGGGTAGACCTGTAGGGGGGAGCCTGGAAATTGAACCTTATAGTGTGATGGTCAGACCAACCAACTGGTTCCACCACCAGGTCAGAGGTCTCCATCTCCAGTAGGAAGACCAAGTCCAATGAGTGACCATGAATATGGGTCACAGAGGTAATAACCTGTGTGAAGCCCAATTAATTCATTAGTTGGATGAAGTCCCGACCAAACTGCAAGAGTTCATCATCGACCCAGGCATTGAAGTCCCCCAGAACCACCCATCTGGGGGACTCCAACACCATGTTAATGATGAAGTCTGTGACTTCCTGCAGGAGGTGCTACTCACCCCTTGGGGGATGGTAGACAAGAAGAATCCTGCACCAATGATACACTCAAAGGACTTGGTCTTTCCCACTGGCACATCTACAATGTCCAATTCTGTTCTAAAACAAATGGCTACACCCCCTTCCCTGTGATCCATTCTTGGGTGGTGTATCATCGAGAACCTGGCTGGAACAGCAGACTCAAGAACTGGGCCAGCATTCTCATCCAGCCAGGTCTCGGTGATGCAAGCCAAGTCCGATGACTCAACAAGATCAGCAATTACTGCTGTCTTGTTTTTAATGGACCTGGCATTGCATAACACCACCGGAGTAGGATGGGCCACCGAGGTCGGCCTTGTCATCTGCCCACACAAAGTGGAACCCTTGGGTATGGGAACCAGACAGGGAGGACCACTCTCCAGAACCCATTTTGCCCCAGGGCAACCACTGGATAATACCAGGTTATACTCTGTTGAGAAAGGACAGGGTAGGTAGGAAGGGGGGAGTGGCTCTTTATGACAGAAATGACATAAAAGCTACAGAAATACAGGGGGAGCTAGGAGGAGGGGAGGTACTGTGGGTCACCCTGGATACATGGAAAGGGCAACTATTTGCACAGGGGTGATCTACAGACCTCCAGTACAGGATGAAGAGGTAGATAAAATTATGAAAACAATCCAAAGGATATCTTGCAAGGGGGGTTATTCCTAGTAGAAGACTTTAATCTGCCAGACATAGACTGTAGCCTCCCCGTTGCAGCAACAGCCAGGAGTAGGGATATCCTAGACTCCCAGCAAGGGTCATGCATCAGACAACTAGTTATGGAACCCACTTGTGAGGGGGCATTGCTGGACTTATTTGTCTTTATCTAAGTCTTTGATTACTGGGTAGGTGCACTGATCCAGGGGACCGTTTTCAGGCATGATCCGGGCCAACTGTATGGCACAATAAAATACATACCAGAAAACAAATTATACAGAAAGTAAACAGAACAGTATAACAAAAAAAACAAGTTTCTTGGTAATGGTCCAATTTTCAGTAATAATCCTTGTAGTCTCCCAAGGTACCTTAAACAGCAAATACATTCAAAAAAGGGGGGAGGCTCAAGGTCTTCATAAATAAGGATTCTGGTCCCAAATCCAGTTCAAAATTCCATTTATTTCTTCCCCTACGTTTCGCTCTGTAGGAGCTTGTTCACGGGGTTTGGTCTGTTTCAAAACAGGTTTAAATTCATGTTGATAAACACCTTCTCATGTAACAATATTAGCTAACAATTTATATGTCTCTGTGACTTATTTACCGCTGAACTGAAGATTCTTGTTCACAATTCATTAATACATACTTCTGATTCACTTTGCTACCTGTGGACATATAAATGAAGTTTCTAAGTTGTCCTGTAGTTACCATGTTAAATATATCTTTCACCAACCACCAAACACCGTGACAGTTTTGCACTGCTTTTTGTGAATTCTGTTATAAAACCTGTACCACTTGTTAACACTATAAACATACCTTGCACAACGTCATGATCAAGTTCTTATTTTTAATTTGTTTTCAGACAGATTAAAACACTGTAACCATGTTGCAACCTAAGAATACAGAAGTTTTAGACTCAAATGAGCTCTCTATTTGCTGAGTTCTTTTTAGTTTACCACATTATAACTTATTGAATAACTTTTAAGTTCACAAGTTACCTTATATTGTTGATTCAATCGTGTACTTGTATTTAAAATTCCTTTTGGTGTTTAAATGGCGCCCAAAAGCTTTCCACTACTATCTCCGAGTGCAAGGCTGTGTTGTTCCTCTCTGGTCCTCCTGTTTAAACACCATGGGAATACCGGCTGCACTTCTCACGTGGCCTGAGCTTATTGCCACATTACAGTACACTCTGCCCTGTGGGTCAGATGCACTTGCACAGGAGGACCATTACCCAGAAACTTGTTTTTTTGGTTTGCTGTACATTGGAACTTGCCTAAGAGGGCAGGCAGTTCACATCTGGACACTGGTCAGATAAAGAAATATTATAAGAATGTATTTAAAGAGTGTTAGCATCTTGATAAAATACTAGACTTGCTGATTTGTCTTTTGGTTATTACATTGAATTAAAATGGAAATAATAGATAAAGGGTTAGCAGCTTTACAAGATATTGGTGATAGTATTCAAAACACTTTACATTTTGTAATATTTTCAGAGGATGAAAAGAAGCAGTTGTTTTTGAGGCCATGAGGGGAACTCAGGACCTATATGCACAGATGGGAGAAACAGCCAAAAATCTTGCACAGAAAATTGAAAATCTCAAATTTAGAGATACCAGACTGGAATGGCATGGGTTAACATTGACCCAGTACTTAGAACATCAGATAATTCCCAGAGGATTTAGAATAGCAGCAGAACCAAATATTGGGATCAATTCACTTAAATTAATGACCAAATGGGATAGTGTACATAACAGGGCCAGTTGTGACTTCATGCATGTCCTCATTAAGGCAATTATTAATGAAAGAAACACTTTAGTGGAGGATACCAACAGGATAGAAGAAGCTCTTAAATTAAAAATAGAAACAGTGGAGTTTACATGCAATTTAGAAGAAATTAAAAAGAAATTAATAGAATATAAGGATAGGCTTAAGCAACAAAAAAATCAAGAAATTTATGAGACACTAACGATTACAGGGATAATAGAGTATACACATACAAACAATTTAATAGGAGAAAACAAACACTGTACCATTCAGAGAGTCATACAGATAGTGACAACAGTTATACAAGAGATTCTCATGCAGTTCCACAGCAGGAATATCAACATACAGAAAAATCACAGCAACCTAGCACATCTAATATGGAACCTGAAACACCTAGGTATGAGTTAAGGAATCAAAACTTTAATAAGAGCTACATACATCCTCAATCGGGGTTTCTGGGGGGGGGGATGAAGAGGGACAGCTAGAGGAGTAAGAAGGAATACTTTCAACCCCCAAGGCCGAGCAACCAACAGGGAGACTCCAAGATAATACCAATATTTAATCTTAGTCATAGAACACTTACACAAATTGAGATGCAAGTATTAGGCCATGGGGTTGTCATTAGCACCTACACAACCAGTTAATGTATTTGATTTAGAGGTAGATTTACAGAGATTTTTTTGAACTTTAACTAATTCTATCCTGGGTGGCCGTTTTGTAGCAGGAGAATCAATGGATGGTACGGACTTCATACGGAGCTATTGGATACGATGAGTTAAGACTTAAAAATATGTTTTCACAAGACAGCTCAGGGAATGAGGAACAAAAACAATCGAAATCAGCTTTAAATATCAAATCTACATTTTCACCTCCCGTGGGTAAAAACCACGGCATAGAAACATTTTGCACAGTGATAGAGAAGGAAATAATGCAACTATACCAATTACCTGAACAGTTGTGGCCCCCCACAGAAAAATATGACCTATAAGCAGAGAGCAGCACTGAACGAGCTAAGCACAGATGAAACTATAGTCATTAAACCAGTGGATAAGGTGGGGTCATTGTGATACAGGATGTAACACAATACAAAAATATGTGGATGAAACTTTTGGAGGATAGGACAAATTACCATGTGTTAACAGAGGATCTGACCTTGAGATTACAAGGACAAATAAGAGAACTATCAGCTGAATTTGTAGATTTGAATTGGATTCAAGACTGGGAAATGACAAAGTTAATTCAACAATTTTCCAGGATCCTAACTTTTTACAGTATACCGAAGGTTCACAAAAGTATGATTAACCCTCCAGGATGACTGATAGTGTCGGGTATTGATTCAATATTTGAACCCATTTCTAAATAAATAAATGTTTACTTACAACAAATAATTGAACAAACAGATACTTATGTCAAAGACTCCACTGACATTATGTTAAAATTGGAACTGGTAGCACAAAATCAAGAGCTAACAAATGTGTTATTGGTAACATTCAATGTCTCTGATCTTTATGCCTCTATCTCACACAGGGAAGGGGTTGAAAATATGGGCAAAATACTCAGTATGAGACCAGAAGGAAGCATCCCCAAATCTGAACTATTACAAGAACTAGCACAGTTCATATTATCAAATATTTTTTTTAATTTAATGGCGAGTTTTTCCAGCAAGATAGGGGTACAGCCATGGGTAGCACCATGGCCCCAGCGTATACAAACTTGTACATATATAACTTTGAAATGTCTAATGTTTTGAATGAGTATGTAAACACACAACGTAGTAGGATAATCACGTGGTATTCTTATATTGACAATATTTTCTGTATATAGGAAGGAACTCAGGATGAAATGGTACAATTCTCAAGAGACCTGAATAGTTGGGATCCAAATTTGAAATTCGTTATGAATTACAGTAACATATGTATTACATATTTGTATTTATCTATAAAATTGGAAAATGGTATGTTTAGCATGACATTATTTAGAAAAGAAACAGATCAAAATACTATATTACACAGTACAAGTTATCATGAGCCTAGACTCACAAATACTATACCCTATTCACAACTGGTAAGAGTTAGAAGAAATTGTAAAGGGGAGCAAGAATATCGACAAAATAAGCAAAATATGTTACAAAGATTCAGAGATTGAGGTTATAATAACACTGTGTTACAGAGAGCAAGTCATAAAATTGAAAGTAAAACTAGGGCGGAACTATTAACACCAAAGGGCCCAAGGCAGGCAACAGACAAACTTATTCTGGCTATTAAATATAATTAGCGCATGCCAGATATACGTAGGATTATTAATAAATACGGGCATATGGTGTCAATGGCCAACCCCACTATTTCTGTTTTTCAACAGAGACTTATTATAGCAGCAAAGAAAGTGCACAACTTAAAAGACAAGTTGGTGCACTCACAATTTAAGAGACCTACAGAAAAAACAAGATCAGTTATTACTAGGACCAATGCAGCCTGGTATGACAAGGTGTGGCAGGTGTTTAGTCTGTAACTACATGAGTAAAAAACAAGTGTTTAAACAGCCACACCTCAGTCAAGAATTTGAAATTAAACAACACATAGATTGTAATAGTGAAGAGGTTGTATATGTTATTCAATGCCCTTGTGACCGGTTGTATGTGGGGCAAACAAAAAGAGCTGTGAAAAAACGAATATTGGAACACAAGGTGGATGTAAGAAATAGGGATGAACAGTCCCCCATTGCCTTACATTTCAACCAGGAAGGGCACACGGGAGCATCCCTTCGTTTTTGGGGATTGGAACTGGTCACGCCATCTGCCAGGGGTGGCAGTTTCAAAAAACAGTTAGCAAGAGCAGAAATGAAGTGGATTTTTTATTTAAAAATCTTGGATTCAGATATTGGAATGAATATTGAATGCAATTGGCAGTCCTGTAAATAGAATAGTAGTAAAGGAATGATATACAGTATGATGTACTAGAACTAGTATGGCTCGGACCTATAATAGAGCTGGTGTGTATTGTTAATGACAATTTTGGGAATATGTCAATATAATAATAACACTGGTCATATTATGGATAAGTATAATGAAATAACAAAATTGTCAGTTTGCATTATGATCTGTATTTTATCTGCAGTTCCTTGTCCTTCTTCTCTCCTCCCCCCTCCACAACATCTCTGGGTTTCTCATTTTGTTCAATATGTGGTTATAAAATATTAAGAAACAGTGTAAGTAGTAGATGTGTTGCAATAGTAGCCCTGTTACAGCCTATGCAGGAGAAACAGCACACTTTCCTTTTTAAACAACACTAACACCGTGCAGATCCAGCACTAGATATTGGTCTTCCTGTGCAAGTGCATCTGACCCACAGGGCAGAGTGTACTGTAATGTGGCAATAAGCTCAGGCCACGTGAGAAGTGCAGGCGGTATTCCCACGGTGTTTAAACAGGAGGACCAGAGAGGAACAACACAGCCTTGCACTCGGAAATAGTAGTGGAAAGCGTTTGGGTGCCATTTAAATGCCAAAAGGAATTTTAAATACAAGTACATGATTGAATCAACAATATAAGGTAACTTGCAAACTTAAAAGTTATTCAATAAGTTATAATGTGGTAAACTAAAAAGAAATGAGCAAACAGAGCTCATCTGAGTCTACAACTTATGTATTTTTAGGTTGCAACATGGTTACAGTGTTTTAATCTGTCTGAAAACAAATTAAAACTAAGAACTTGATCACGCCGTTGTGCAAGGTATGTTTATAGTGTTAACAAGTGGTACAGGTTTTATAACAGAATTCACAAAAAGCAGTGCAAAACTGTCACGGTGTTTGGTGGTTGGTGAAAGATATGTTTAACATGATAGCTACAGGACAACTCAGAAACTTCATTTGTATGTCCACAGGTAGTTAAGTGAATCAGAAGTATGTATTAATGAATTGTAATATATGGATTTCCAAAATAATAGTATCGAAAACGATCCAAAAAAATCCTTATAATACATCTCACAGAACCCTGCAGACCCAATAATACCACACTTCACTCTCAATAATACTATCGTTCCAACGAACGATAGTATTATCACTGCAACAGCACAGCGCAAGCGCACCCTTCAACCTCGCGACCACCACGAGCCACCTTAATCACCATACAGCTCTAACAGTTTGAAAACTGATTCATGAGAAAGTAACGCCACTACTGTTTTACTTATACTCTGACAGTAAAAATCGCAAATATGACACTTCATCAAAGCCACAAACGAGCAACAGATACAAGGCTCCACTTCCTGATGCAGCTTTCAAGCCACCGCCATGAACTTTTACGATCTTTGCCAAATCTTCAGTCAACTTCCTGATGCAGCTTTCAAGCCATCGCAGTTAAGACTCGCCAACCTCCTTCATCCATATATTACAAAAAATAACAAAATGGGTTAGTGTGTATTTTCACGAATTTCATCTCGAGAGTTTGGGGATAGAAACGCTCGAGCTTCGCTCTCGAGGTTATCTATGTCCCCAGAAACTCTCGATGAAATTACAGCCTTGTAATACACACTAACCCATCTATTATTCTATTTGTGAACAAGAATCTTCAGTTCAGCGGTAAATAAATCACAGAGACATAGAAGTTGTTAGCTAATATTGTTACATGAGAAGGTGTTTATTAATATGAATTTGAACTTGTTTTGAAACAGACCAAACCCTGTGAACAAGCTCCTACAGAGTGAAACGTAGGGGAAGAAATAAATGGAATTTTGAACTGGAATTGGGATCAGAATCCTTATTTATGAAGGCTTTGAGCCTCCTCCCTTTTTGAATGTATTTGTAGAACAGTATAACAGTATAAACAGCACAGTGTACAAAGTGTTGGTGGAAATTAACATAATACACTATGTATTACAAAGAATTGGGGGAAAAGGTGACAGTATACAGTATACAATTACATTCTGAGCAAAAATTCTGAGACCAAATCATTGGAGTCACAGTCAAAGGTAACAGGCAATAACAACCGGCCTAGCAAAAAAGAGGGTAGTCACAGAGTGTTATGTTAGGCAAGGCAACTATAAGAGCTGTGTTGGCAGCTAAGGTAGGTGGGATAAGTAGTAAGTTGAAGAAGCTTACCCTGGAGAGCACAGGCATTTTGCCTCTTTCAGTAGCCAGGCTTTGAAACAGTGTTTGAAAGAGCTGCAAGAGTCTGCAGACCAAAGTGGGGCAGGAGTCTGTTCAAGAGAGAGGGAGCAGCAACTGACATAGCTTTGCCACCCATTACCGTGGAGACTTTAGGAACTTCCATAGGGGGAACCGACGATACTTGCAGACTTCTAGGAGCAGCTGTAGCCTTCAGGAAGGATGCATAAGGTGAAACACTGCCATCTGTAAGGGTGTTGTTAATGATACAGCCCAGTGCACATTCAAAATGACCAGAGAGAGAGAGAGAGAGACACCCTATCACCTAGTACAGGCTACAATGGTGCATAGAGTAGGGTGCTAGAAGTACAAATTGACATACGTTATTGTAGATGGAGTTTAGACGCATGTGTAGGGATGAAGATACTGTGAATATTGTTGAACTTGGTATTGACAAACAGGGACAGGGTTGCTAATGTCACAATGGGTGACCACCTGGTGGTCAGTGATCACTGCACAGTGTGGTTTGATATAAAAACAGAGTCAGAATCAAGCCACACAAAGATGAGAGTCCTGGACTTCAGGAGGGCTGATTTTAAGAAAATGGGGGAATGCCTGAAGGACACCCTGGCAAGGATAAGGAAACTGGGCAGGAGTTGAGGAACAGTGGGTAAAAATTAAAGAGGGATGAAAAAGGCTACAAATATATGTGTTAAGCAGATTAGCAAGAGCAAGAGGAAAAATAGACCACTATGGTTCTCAAAGGAAGTAGCGGAAATTGTCAGAACAAAAAAAATGGCATTAGAGGGTACTAAAGAACACAGCTGGAGGTTAGGAACAGTTACCGGGAGAAACAAAGGGAGGCAGGGAAGGCAGTTAGGGCAGCAGAAGCACAGAGGAAAATATTGCAAAATCAGTAAAAAGGAGGAAAAAACATTTATTCGATACATAAGGGAAAAGAGAAAGACCAAGGGAGGGATAGTAAGGCTGAAAGGAGAAGGAGAGGTGTGCATGGCAGAGGACCACCAAAAGGCAGACATACTTAACAAATACTTCTGTTCAGTATTTATGGAAGAGAAAGTGGGAAACAGACCACTGATTAAGAACAAGAGCATTAAGGGACGGGAGGTGGACACTAGTCCCTTTACGGATTATATAGTCCTTAGAGAACTAGCACAATTAAAAGTGGACAAGGCAATGGGACCTGATGGGATACACCCTAGGATACTGCGTGAACTGAGGAAGGAACTGGCTGCACCTTTAGCAGCCCTGTTCAACCAGTCATTGGAAATGGGAGGTGCCGGAGGACTGGAGGAAGGCAGATGTAGTCCCACCCCACAAGAGTGGAAATAGGGAGGAGGTAGGAAATTACAAGCCTGTCAGCCTGATGTCAATGGTTGGCAAGATAATGGAATTGCTACTAAAGGAAAGGATTGAGGAACACCTTGTTGCCAGTAGTCTACAAAATTTGAGGCAGCATAGTTTCACAAGGGGGAGGTCTTGCCAGACTAACATGATTGAGTTCTTTGACAGGGTAGCCATGGAAGTGGATCAGAAAGGAGCTGCAGACATGGCCTACCTGGATTTCAGCAAGGTCTTCAACACCATTCCACACAGGGGACTGGTAACATTACTTAGCAGAAATATTGTTACAATGGCCAGTCCTCAGGACACATCATTAAAAATACTTGCTACATTTCAAAAAACAAGTATTGTGCATTTAACCAGTAAAGTCATATTATTAGCTGTGTGACTGACAGCATGGGATACTGTATGTTCTAGGACAACTTATTAGTTTGGTGTAGGTTTCAGCAATGTTTATAATACTGCTCGGAACAAAACTGGTCATGTCGCTGGTTATAGCGACTGTGCATTTGGCTGTAATATTGTATGACCAACTTACCTGTTTTACCAAATTCAATTTATGAAATTTTTAGACACATTTAATAATTAACCAATAAGGCATTTTTTGTGGTTTCTTAGGCCCCAGGTGAAGACGAATGCGTCCACCACAACAGCACTGCCATTAGCCCGCCATTGTGCACCCGCTGGACATCCTTTTTACTATTACAAATATACAGTGCTTGCTACAGATAAGTTGCTCGGTAACGCGATATTCCTCGGCAGTTGTGGTACACTTAAGTGGTGTAATGACCGGTACCCAGCAGCACCGAGGAATACCTCATTAAGGCTCAGTAGTGCGGTAAATTGTTAATTAATTGAATCCCTTCATTATCAGCTTAAATGTGCCAGATGGTGCTGTTTCTAGTTAAATTTATCTTAGCAATTTGCATTGTCCAGCAGGTGTCCCCACAGTCCACCCACCTCAGTTCTACTTAATTGTTTCATTTTATCTTTATCGCTTTTAATTTTATGTTTAATTTTTTTCCCCAAATAACTGTACAGTGTATGAAATTTCATTCTCTTCTCCTATCTCGAAAAATGGTACTGTAACCATCAAGTATGACCACTTTCCATTCTCACCAAAGCTGTTTCTAGTGTGAAGGGGCTGTACAGGTTTTGTAGTCTGTGCTCGATGAAGGACTGTGTCCTTTTGGCACCTGGCCAGTGCCGGACTTAAGCACAGGAAAGCTATGCAGATGCTTAGGGTGCACTGTTTTACATGGTATTGAGAATTACATTCCCGTTTTAGCAAAAAATGAAAGAATCTCCTTTTCATCACATTTTGAATTTACAGTCAATGTCACCATATAGATCTAACTTTTGTTCTGGTGTTTTGGGGAGTTTAGTCAGGCGGTACTTATGCCATGCTGTCATTAAAACAAAATAGATAAAAAAAGAAGTTAACTTGTCCATACTAGGTGCTGTCTCTGAATTTTTTTTTACATCCAGCAGCTGGTAACCACACAGCCAGTAATGTAGCATGGTACCTCCGCCTGCTGACAGAAACCTCCCCCCACCGCCACCCTCCCCTTTCTATTTGTTTTGTATTTTGTTTTTTGCCTCAATAAGCTGAAGCATGCCATTGCAGATATACTGTAGCTACAGAGAGGAAAGCTTTAATTTTTAGTACCCATCACTGACTGGTGTTTCTGCTTTTACCACTGCCACTGTCCTTGTTGGTCATGACATTGCTGGAGGACAGGACTGAACACCCGCATCACCCAGGTTGGCTAACACTCCAGGAGCCCTCAACCAGTGACTATAGGCTGCAGTGGATAATGTATCTGCACGTAACAGATATGCTCTGCTGACATTCAGTATACAGCAGACCAACGTGGCATGCCATCTGAATAGATCAATCATGACAGACGTGATAGCTCACAAGGGGCATCTTCACCCAGTGATATTTTCCTAATGCACTCATGCTGTGGGGCTGGGTTGCTCAGTGCTGTTTGTAGTCAGATAGGCAGCAGATAAACTGACTAAGAATGGATTTAGTGCTGCTGCCCTGTGCTGGATTAAGATCTGGAGACATCTACCCGTGACAATAATTGTACAACATCCTTCATTTTGCAGCCAAATCAGTTTAAAGCTAGACTGCAAAAAAATGGTTATCAGTGTTGACACACCTCAAGAATTCTGGTGTACATGCTGGCTCTAAGAGGTGGACTATCAGTGCCTTTGGCAAGTGCTGTTCATTACTTTTGAGCCAGTCCACCTTATCCCTTGTTTTATACCCTTTGTATTTACAATCTGCCCTTTTTGTTAAGCAACGCATACAGTACTTGCTGCCCCTCCCATTAAATGTGTCAATAACAGCACCTGTAGGTCTGCCTAACCTCTCTCTAGCTGTATATTTTTTCTGTGTCTTCTCTGCATAAAATAGTAGAGATGTTTACACATATGCAATTTTGTGTGTGTGTGTTGGGGGCTACTTGGCAGATAACCATTGTTTGTTGAATTGTTTTATTACTAAAATTACTCAAACTAAATTAATGAAACATAACTTTACTACCTTAATTCATTGTAATATTAATTAACGATATTGACCATTTGCTGATTGATTTCTTGTCTTACTCTATTTTACTTTCCCTACATCCCCATCCCATTTCTAAACTGCTTTACACAGATGTAGTGTTCAGAAATATTATTTAACATTAAATATTTAGAATGGTTCTGCATCACTAGTTCAATGCTAATATCATTTATTTGATGAAATCTATGAGCTTCACTACACTTGCACATGAAATAAAAAAGTTGCAATTCATAACAGAGCAGTCTGTTTTCCATGTGACTGAGGATGAATGATATTTTTTTTGTTTAGGCAACATGAGTCATATTTTTTTTTTAAACTTGAATTTTATTACATTATAATCCGTATACAAAACATATACAAAATGAGTACAACATAAATATGTGCATTCCTTAAAATCCAAGATAAAAATACCCTTTAGACATCGGACCAATGATGTGGCAGACTGAAGCAGGGGTTGCCTCACTGCCTGCCACACCACAGGGTGAAGAGTTTGTTCAGAGTGAGCTTGGTGGCAAAAAAGAAAAGCACTTGCTGCAACAGAAAAAGTTACCAATTGGGAATACACAGTATGTGAAATTTGACCCTTAAACTCTCTTCAACAGGATAAGTGGTTCTGTGGCAATTGCTAAAGATCAGTTTGCTGAAAAAATAAAAATGTGCTCATTGACTGAAACTAGTGGATTGCTGATCTGGTAAAGGAGAAAGCAGGAGTGGTGAGATAGAGGGAGAAATGCCGCTGGGTGGTCTGCTGTGTGATCTGTATTGTATATGAAATTGACCCACCTCAACACTACAAGCTGAGAAACCCTTCAGCTGTGGATGAGATAGTGGATCATTGATATGGTAGGGGGATATGGCAGTAGGGAAAGATAAGAAGTGATGCATGCTGCAAGACCTGATGATTTGGCTTTAGTTTGGGAGGAAAAATAGATTTTAAGATGTTGCCAGAAGTAATTGGTAATTTTTGAAAAGACAAAATCATTGGCTCTAATTATCATGCAGGTCTTCTTATATGCAGATACATTTCTTTGAATAAAGCACTATTTGCACTGCAGCCAGTTCCAGCTGTTCTATGGGGATAGGTGAATGCACTCTGTTTTTGTTTTGTTTTTTTGCTTTTTTTCCTGTGGTTGGTTCAGAGTTGCATCACAGGGTACTCTGCATGCATCTTCTTAGTTGTTTACTCTTGGCGCTAACCACGTGGCCGGCCTACCTCGCCAAGAATTGATCTGAAGGGGATGCTGGTCAAAGGCCCTGTGGGGGGGGGGATTTGGAAAATATGTCAGTGGGAGACATGACATGGTTGGGACTGGGAGGTGGACCATAGAAGCAGAGGGGGGTAGCTCTGTAGATAAATTTAGCATTTTTTTCATTCAGAACTATTGAAAAATCAGTACAGTCAGCAATAACTTAAAGGAACAGAATGACGAATAGGGCCGGAGCAAGATGTATCTTATCCGGATTTCTTTCCAGTCCAACCCAATTTGTTGCTGAATTGTGCTGTTCATAACCTTTTTATAAGATGTTGGGTCCAGTACAGATCATAATCTCTTCTCTTACAAAAACTGCTGTGTCACAGGGACAAAAGTCATTGACATCTTTCATTCATTTCCCCCCTGTCCCTGATGGTTGGGGGCATCATGGCTGTACCATTTCTCTGAACTGTATGGAGGCCAGCGGTGGCTCTCTCAGAGCCAACGATCCATTTTGTTTTTATATTTTTTTCCAAAATCTGAGGGCAATTTCAGCATGCTTTATACAAGAAGTTGGCTCAAAGTGACACATCATTATTATTTTTTTTCTGATAATCATGAAGCACAAAACAAAACCAACCTGGCAGTTCACATCCTGGCTGGCTCACAGACGAATAAAAAATAAAAATCAAACATAACAGCTGCCTAATTGAATATTCCACATACTCTGAGTTTTGTAAATGATTAAAACATATAAATTGCTGTATTTTATGTACAATTACATGGCAGTTATTGGCAGCACAACCTTTTTTACCATGATTCAAGTTTACCGTGCAACTGCATGGAATTTAGGAATGGAGAAGAGAACAAAATTTCATCAAAAGATAGTTACCGTGACTGCAATAGCTGTCACATACATGCCCAAAATGAACATGAATTAAATAAATAACACTGATTTTGACTACACACATGATTATTGTTGAAGTCCATGGCAGGACACACACAAAAAGAAGCCAAAAAACAGTGCCTGTCCCATTTAATGTTTTATATGTATTGTCTTTATTTTTATTGTTCTGGGACTTGGATTACAAAATGTATACAGGCAGTCATTGCATTATGTATGGGAGAATGTGGCTGGGACTGGTGCACCAGAGTATTAAAGAATAGCACCACCGCCACATACTGTAGCTTCCCAAACATTGCCACTGTCTGTGTGTATGTGTGTGGGATGGATGTGTGTGTGGGGGGGTGCTGGACAGAGTTTTGTTACCATCACTTGAAAAGCTGTTCACTCTTCTTTCATATGACATATGTGCCAAAATGCATGCCCCAGATTGGCACCTAGAAGTAAAATGTTGCAACTGCAGAAAATGATATGTGGGAAGACAGAGTAGCACTGTTGGAGCTATGGAGAGCCACGTCTGTGTGTGCTGAATTGCCATTGATTGCTTGTGAGAGAAAGTGCAAGATCTGATAAAAAACACACTCAAACAAGGACCTTTTAGCAAGTTTTAATTATCGGGTAACAGATAGCAATGTATACCACACACCAAACCACACCATTTTGAAGACCAGTTGCCAAGCAACATACTTACTGTACATATAAAAATATATGGTATGCTTCCAACCACATCACTCTGAATTCTGAAAATCTGTGTTTTACAAGGGCAAGTTATCATTATGTTGCCCTGTCTCATACAATGTCATTGGCTGCCTCGTAATTGGTAGACAAATCGTGTGGTTGTGTGTGTGGCATACCTTGGTGTTTGTCACCATAAAGTTTAAATTATTACTATAATGATAACTATGAAGTAATGGTTATTATTTGTGAGTGTTTTCAACAGATCGTGCACTGGCTCTCACTCACAAGCAATCAATGCCAAACCAGCACACAGAGAAATAAGTGTTCATTCACTCTGACAGTGTTGATCTGTCTTCCAAAATATCATTCTTTGCAATAGTCACATTTTATTGCTATGCACTAATCTGGGGCAGCAATGTTGGCTGATATATATAACCAAAGAACAGTGACCAGCAAAGTATACAAAATAAATAAAAACACTCCTAATAGGAGAAAAACAGAGGCAGGAAACTACAGACCAGTCAGTTTGACATCAGTGGTAGGGAAAATGATGGAATCACTTCTGAAGGAAAGAATTGTTGAGTATTTAGAGGCCAGTAGGGCAAAGGACCCAAGGTAGTATGGATTCACAGTGAGAAGGTCATGTCAGATGAATCTAATCAATTTCTTTGACTGTGTGACCAAAGTAGTAGACCAGGGAGGGACTGTGGACGTGGCCTGCCTAGACTTTAGCAAGGCATTTGATATGGTCCCACATAAAAGATTAATAAACAAATTAGCCAGCCTGGGTGTAGGTCCCAAGATGGTAGCCTGGGTAAAACATTGGCTGGACAACAGGACACAGAAGGTAATAGTAAACAGAGTCCACTCCAAAGAAAGAGGGGTTACTAGTGGGGTACCGCAGGGTTCAGTACTGGGTCCGGTCCTTTTTAATGTCTTTATAAGAGACATTACAGAGGGACTGGAAGGAAAAGTATGCCTCTTTGCAGATGACACAAAGATCTGCAAGAGGGTTGATACACAAGGGAGGGGTGGAAAGGATGAGAAGGGACTTGGCAAGGTTGGAGGAATGGTCGGAAGAATGGCAGCTTAGATTCAATGCAAAGAAGTGTAAAATAATGCACCTCGGAAACAAAAACCCAGGGGAAGATTACACAATGGGTGGGGGGGAGGTAGTAACAACAACAAAAATGGAAAGAGACCTGGGGGTAGTCATATCAGATGACCCAAAGGTTAGCAAGCAATGTGAGAAGGCAGTAGGGATGGCTGGAGGGATAATGGGATGTATAGGGAGAGGCATCACAAATATTAAACAGGAAGTTGTTATCCTGCTGTACAGACAGTTGGTGAGACCCCATCTGGAGTACTGCATGCAGTTCTGGATACCCCATCTCCGCAAGGACATAGGATGGAGGCAGTCCAGAGGAGGGCATCTAAAATGGTGCAGGATCTGCAACAGAAGCCATATGAAGAGAGATTAAGGGAGCTTAATATGTATACCCTTGAGGGAAGGAGGGAGAGGGGGGACATGATAGAAACTTTTAAGTACCTCAAGGGACTCAACAAAGTCCAAGAGGGTAGCATCTTTTAGAAAAAGAGGTGTGCAAGAACAAGGGGACACAATTTGAAGATAGAGGGGAACAGCTCAGGGGCAATGTGAGGAAGTATTTTTTCACAGAGAGGGTGGTGGAGGCATGGAACGGCCTTCTTGAGGAGGTCATGGGGTCAAAAACAGTGGGGGAATTCAGGAATGCATGGGACAGACATAAGGCAATTCTTGTTGGGGGTAGGAAGAAATAGGCTGTTGGCTAACTAGGATCTGCAGCTTATCCAGTAGGTAGGGAAATGGGCAGACTAGGTGGGCCAAGCAGTCCTTATCTGCTGTCAAGGTCTATGTTTCTATGTAATAGAATTGGCAAGTATGCCACTAAATGCGACATTACCATACATGAAACAAGACAAGTGATTCAAATACAATTTTTCTTAGGCGGTGGAGGGATATAAAAATGACAGGCTATGAAGTGCAGGGCAAAACTTGTTACAGTGTGCTACATATTGATACAGTGTTTATGGCCTTAAAAGCACATACACAGTGTATTATTTTTGTAGTGCATTGTACCACATTATAACAAATCACCCAGGCATGTCACAGCTACAGTAATAGATGATGGCCACGCTGGGCTAGCCACGAGTTGCAGCAGTGTTATAATTTATTTTTGTTTGTTTTCCTTTGTTATTTTGCACTGTTTGCTTGCATTGTTTGTTTTTATTTTAATTTGTTGTGGTGTTGAGTTTAGATTTAGTCGCAGGTTAGTCAGGTAATTTAAGTGAGTTAGTTAGTCAGCATTTTCGGGATAGCCAGATGTAAACCCATACAAAAAGTTACAAGTCACAAGTTCATTTAAGTCCCAGTGATTGCCAAACTGTGCTGGGATAAAACATATTTTAGTTCAGAGAGCAGTGTCCTATCTGCCCGCTTTGCCTGTGGTGTTGGAGCATCTGTACTGTCTGACTACTGTCATGTTTTCAGCCTGCGTCAGCTGGCTAGCGGTAAGGAGGTGAGTGGCGAATTTTTGACTCGGGAGGATCACAGAGAAGGACTAGAGGATTTGCCGAAATTGCTCAACTGGGGTGTGGGAGCAGTTGGACTTCCACCAGAAAATCATTGGCCTGTTACTCGAACTGGACAACGTTGTGGAGCGCTTGAGAGGCAGAGGACTGTTCAAACACCGCTCCGGGGGTTGATGTTGGGGGTTCTCATGCACCTGGCTGGTGTCTTTTATTCTGGATTTGCCGCTGCACAGGAGGTTCTCTAGCGGGTCTGCTGCAGGGTGGACGAAATAGGTGGGAACTGTCCTAGATAACCTGGGAGGCTGGCTGGGGGGGGGTCAGCCTAGTCCCAGGTATCATAGTGTCGGCCTCATCTCCTGGAGTGTCTGTTTTACCAGATCGGATGCTAGTGAGCCTCTTAAATACAACCCTTGGTTGGTGCCTTTGCTGTATTTTGTGTGAAGGAGCACAATAAGAGGTGACTCTGGAAGATTTATTAGTCTATAACAGGACCCCTGTGAGTGATACCTCCTAATCTTTAAGTTTGATTAGACTTTTTTGGACTTCATCAGAAACTGATTCAGGCAGTGAGAGTGCCTGCCTGGAATGACATTCATTTAATTTCTGTTCTTTTCTCAAGTCTAATGTAAGAGGTTGGACTTGATAAAGGTTTTGGGTCATTCCCGAAGAGGTGGGAGCTCTATGGGTTTATAAAACTCATTGGAGAGCATATTGTGACTTGTTCTGTTTATTCTCATGCTGCTATAAGATTTTAAGAGCCTGCAATGCCCAAATTTGCTATTAATAGAGTTTATGATCTACTCTATTTGCTATTAATAGCTTCTTACTCTGCTACAACTACTTTGTTGTATATTTTATTTGTTTGGGTTAGGGGGGTTGTAAGTGGGTGGGAAAGTATTAAGTGTGTGTAAATTTTATGATCTGCTGTGCTGCCCTTTACAGTATTAGAGAATGTGCTGAGAAGGTTTAAAGATGGTCAGGCAGTATTCCCCCATTAGACTCAGGGAACTGCGTCCTTTTGAATGCCTCTATTTACCATCAGAGACCTATATAAGGTGTCAAGCCTTAGGGATTGTTAGGAGGTGAAGAAGAAAGGGAGAACTGGGTCTGGTGGGGGAAGGGAAAGGGGAGGGCGAATTGAGGTAGTGGAGACCAGGAGATGCCCTGGGGCGAAATGGTGCCAGGACAGAGGTACTCCTTGTCTTGTCCCCATACCCAAGGGATCTGCAGTTAGTGGGCAGGAGTTGAGGTCTTTCTCAACATCCCATCCTACTCAGGTGATGTTATGCAATGCCAGATCTATTAGGAACAAGATGGCTATTATAGCTGATCTTTTTGGAACGGTGGATCTGGCATGCATCACTGAGACCTGGCTGGACAAAAATGTAGGCCCTGTATTAGCCTCTGCTGTTCCAGCTGGGTTCTCGGTGGTACACTGCCCGAGGTTGGATCATAGGGGTTGGGGTGTAGCCATTAATTTTAAGACCAAATTGGGCCTTGTGGATGTTCCAGTGGGACCCACCAGATCCTCTGAGTGTATCTTGGGAGAGGGTGTAGGTTGTAGGATACTCCTCATTTATCGTCCACCAGGTGATGGTGGAGAATTCCTGCAGGTGATAGCGGACTTCATCATTGACATGGTACTGGAGTCTCCCAGATGAATAGTTCTGGGGGACTTCAATGCCTGGGTCAATGATGAACTCTTGCAATTTTCTCAAACTCTCCTCCAGCTAATGATGATGCTGGGCCTTACACAGTGGTTACCTCCACTACCCATATAGGGGTTTACTCATTGGATCTGCTGTTCCTCCTGGGGATGGAGACCACGGACTTGGGGGTGGAACCAGTCAGTTGGTCTGATCATCACACCATAGGATTCAGTTTTGGGGCCCCCCCAATGGATCTGCCCCTACAGAGATGGTCCAGTACCGCCCGTTAAGGGGAGTTACCTCAGATGGTCTATCAGTGGCCCTGGACCTATCAGGATTGTTTGGTGAATGCATGAGTTCAGAGGATCTTGTACTGACCTATAATAAGGTAATGGGAGATGCCCTGGACTTGATTGCTCCTCTTCACTCAAGGACTCCTTAGTTTGATGGTTCCTTGAAGGAGTTGAGGTAGCTGGTCGAAGGATGGAAAGAACATGGCGGAAGTCTGGCCTGGATGCTGACAGGCTTAGATTGATGGAATGTTATAAGGGCTATCAATCAGAAATCACCCATAAGAAGGCAGAATTCCTGTCCAGGGAAATTTCTGCTGCACAGAATCGACCAGCTCAGCTCTTCCAGACTGTTGACAGATTGTGCAGTCCAATCTGTCTTCAGTCTGGAGGAGCCTTTTCTCAAGCTAAATGTGAGGAGTTTGCTTGATTCTTCACAGATAAGGTTGCCAGCATCCGGTCCGGTATCGGCCCGGCTCTTCCTACAAGGGATTGTGGAGGTTGGCAGGAGGTGGGGAGCACTCAATCTGTCTGGACGGACTTCAGCCAGTTGGAATTCATGGACATTGTGAAGATCATCCAGACTTTGCACCCAACCAGTTGTAGTTTGGATCCAGGCCCTATCCCCCTTTTAGTGGGTTGTGTAGATATTTTCTGCCCGATCCTAGCTGAAATTGTCTGGAGTTCCTTGGAGAGGGGGTTCTTTCCTGATCCCCTCAAGGAGGCAGTCATAAGACCACTCCTTAAAAAACCCTCCTTGGATCCTGACTGTCCAGCTAACTACCGGCCTGTCTCTAACCTGCCCTTTGTGGGTAAGGGTATTGAGAAGGTGGTTGCATTGCAAATGGATGATCACCTTGTGACCAACAATGTCTATGAAGCTCTCCAGTCTGGATTTAGGAAGACACATAGCACTGAGACTGTGCTTGTCCGGGTATTGAATGACCTCCTAATAGTGAGAGATCGAAAGGCTTGTACCATCTTGGTCCTTCTTGATCTCTCCGCAGCATTTGACACTGTAGATCATGGTGTGCTTTTGGAGTCCTTGTGGCTCCTTTGTGGGCTGTTGGGTACAGTCCTCAAATGGTTTCCTTCCTACCTCGTGGAGAGGTCTCAGAGGGTGGTCACTGTAATTTATTCCTCTGACGCCCTCCCCCTGTCATGCAGGGTGCCGCAGGACTCCATATTGATGCCCATGTTGTTTGCAGTGTATATGCTGCCATTAGGAGATATCATCAGGTGATACGGTGTGAGTTTTCACTGTTATGCAGATGATACTCAACTGTATATATCATTTCTTTCTGGACAGGTTGATGCAGTCTCTGTGCTAAACAACTGCCTGGCTGAAATCAAGGACTGGATGAGCACCAGCTGGCTGAGACTGAATCCAGACAAGACTGAAGTGTTGGTAGTGGACCCAGATCATCCTGGGGTGGGTTTGGGGGCTGGGCAGGTGTCAGGCCTATGGCTTGATGGTGTTCAGCTCACCACCTCTGACTGGGTGCGTAACCTGGGTGTTATTTTTGATGATGGCCTGACCCTGAAATCTCAGGTGTCAGCCATGGTCAAATCCTCATTTTACCATCTTGGAAATATCGCTTGGGTGAAACACCTGGTTCCTCCGGATGACCTTACAACACTGGTCCATACCTTCATTACCATCCACCTTGACTACTGCAATGCTCTCTACCTAGGGCTTCCTGAGGTTGACATCTGCCACTTGCAGCTAGTGCAGAATGCTGCGGCCAGACTTTTGATTGGAACATCAAGGACCAGTCATATTACACCTGTGCTGCGCTGACTGCACTGGCTGCCTGTTCAGTGGTGGATCACCTTTAAGGTTGGCTTGCTAACCTTCAAAGCCCTACATGAACAGGGACCTGGCTACCTGAAAGATCTCCTGACTCCTTACTGCCCCCTTTGTCTTCTCTGATCCGCCGACAAGGGATTGCTAGAGATTCCCAGGATTCATTTAAAATCTTCTGGTGCCCGTTCTTTTTCTTTTGTAGCACCTTCTCTATGGAATTCTTTACCTCATCGGTTAAGAGAGTGCCTGACCGTCGATAGTTTTAAATCTACGTTGAAGACATATCTTTTCACTTTAGCCTTCCCAGATAGATTTTAATTCATAGGTATATTTGTTGTTTTACTGATGAAAATGTTTATGTTTGTTTATTGTATTTTATATGTGTGGCACCTTGGCTTTGGAAAGGCGCTATATAAATAAAGTTTTACTTTACTTTACTTTTTAAATGCACACTGATGTGATAAAGTAACTATTTTTCCTGACTTGTTCTGACTAATCTATTTTGAGCTTACCTAAGAGGCTGTTGAAAAAGTATCATGTTGCCTATATGAAGTTGTAAAAATTAATTATGCCACATACAGTGTATATACTAACATACTAAAATGCCAGCAGAATAGGCCTAACGGTCTTTTGTGTCTGCTCGTTTGGTCAGCCCCCACCCTGGGAGCTGACTTTGCTGCCTCCCTCGCCTTCTCTGGCTTCTCCCTTCCCAGTTCCGGATATTCTCGCTGCATTGGATTTTGCTTCCAGAACCCCTCCCCTTCCCCTGTCCCACCCTCTCTTGAACCCCTCCACCGTCTCTGCCTCCACCAGGCCCCTAGGCAGCACATTCCATGGCTCCACCACCCTCTCAGTGAAGTAGCACCTCCTCCTTTCTCCCCTGAATCTTCCCCCCTCCAGCTTCCACCCATGCCCTCTAGTGGCCCCTCCTCCTTCCTTGAAGCACCCTGACTGCTCCTCCCCTATTTACCCCTTCATGTACCTGAAGACCTCTATCATGTCCCCCCGGTCCCTTCTCTTTTCCAATGTGTACATATTTAGCTCTCGAGCCTCTCCTCATAGGTCCTGTCCCTCAAGCCCCAAATCATTTTGGTTGCCCTCCTCTGGACCCTCTCCAGGAGTTTAATGTCCTTTTTAAGTGTGGCATCAAAACTCGGTACAGTACTCGAGTCTTTGACCTCACCAAGCAGTTATACAGAGGAGTATCACTTCCCTCCTTCTGGAGGTGATCCCCTAGCGATGCATCCCAGCATCCTGTTGGCCTTGGCTGCTTCCCTCCTACAAGTCTCAGAGTTGTTCATCTTGACATCCCCCACCACCCCCAGGTCCCTCTCAGCCATCGAGACTTGTAGCATTTCCCCCCCAGAGTGTACACTTGGCCCGGGTTTCTGGCCCCCAGGTGCAGTACCTTGCATTTCCCCTGCATTGAACCTCAGCCTCCACTTTCTAGACCATCTTTACAGAGCCTTCAGGTCCCCCTGTAGGGCCACCCTCCCTTCCTCCCCATCCACCACCGCCCTCAGTTTTGAGTCATCCGCAAAGAGACTCATCTCACTCCTGATATCTGTCCTTATGTCAGAGATGTAGGCGTTAAACAGGAGGGGTCCAATTACTGATCCCTGTGGGATCCCACTAATGACCCTCCTTGGGGATGAGACTATCCCTCCAACTATGACCCTCTGGGTCTGGTCCTGGAGCCAATTGCCTATCCATCTGTTCATCTGGTTCCCCACTCCCATTTCTCCCAGCTTATCCAACAGGCCCTCGTGAGGAACAGAGTCAAATGCCTTGCTGAAGTCTAGAAAGTGGACGTCCACTGGTCTTCCCAGGTCCAAGGCACTCGTCACCCAGTCATAGAACTCCACAAGGTTTGTCTGACACGATTTCCCCAGAACGAATCCATGCTGTCTATCATCCAGGCACCCTGACTTTTCCAGGTCCCCCCCTAGCCTCTCCTTGACAATGCCCTCCATCACCTTGTCCACCACCGATGTCAGGCTGACAGGCCTGTAGTTCCCTGCCATCTCCCTTGTTCCCCCCTTGTGGATAGGCACTATATGCACCACCTTCCAGTCCTAGGGCACCCACCCTGTCCTCAGAGAGATGGTGAAAAGCTCCGCCAGCTGGAATAAATAACAAAACTGACTAGGATCATGACCAAATACTGTAGGTTAACTCTTCATTATTTATTCCTATGGCAAACCAACATTCCCCAAACCAGTGATTCATATACTGTACTTTATAGTGCTAACAGAGATTCTGTGGGACTGCTGTGAAGGTGTCTTACCTGTCAAAGGGCTCATTTTGTGGCCTTTACAGCTATCAAGGACAGATATTTGTTTGGCTCAATCACTAAATGCAACACTGATGAAATCAACAATTGTTCATCACTTGTTGGCTACCAAACATTCTTTTTTTTTTTCAAGTTTTCACTGTTTGGCTGCATGGAACGAATGGGACAGCACAGTCTCAACAAGTGCTATGCTTGCATACATTATTAAACAAATTGAGTGGATCCCAGTCCTATGGTCTTTTTGTAAACAGGTGGACAAATGTCTGTCTGTATAGGAACATCTATTTACCCCGAGAATGGTGAGTGACTTAAAGGAAAAGTCCACCCAAAACTTGCAAAAACATATGTTGTGCAGAGTGTTTTGATTTGTATGTTAAGTTGTTGTGTGTCCTTCCCTCTGTCTGCTAAGAAGAGTTTTTCCTAAATTAGCCTGCTAGCTTTAGGGTAGTTTTACAACCCCTGGAGATCACCATATGAAACAGCTTAATTGTATTTCTTTGTCCTACAATGCACATTGTTTCATGTGATGGTGATGTAGCAGAGACCATAAATCCAGAAGAAAGCATTGCTTTACAATCAGTTCACAACAGTAGAGATGGCTATATTTTAAAATCTGTAGAATTCAGCTCGGTGACCACCCTCATCGTAAAGGTTTTACTGTCCTGAAAAATTTTGCTGCTGGTAATTTTTGTGCAGCTTGTAAAGCTTCCAAGATATTTAGTTTGTTTGGCATGTGCGTGCTGAATGTTGGGTCTCTCTTACTTCACAGTCACGTGAGACAAGATGCACTGTGGGAACAAGAAATACAATTAAGTTATCAGGGATGAAGATCCCCAGGGGTCGTAAAACTAGCATAAAGCTAGCAGGCTAATTTAGGAAAAACTCCTAATATCAGTCAGAGAGAAGGAAACACTAGAACTTCACATACAAATTAAAACACTCTGCACAACATATATTTTTTCAAGTTTTGGGTGGACTTTTCCTTTAACAGCACTCTACCCTTGATTACAGCCTGGACAGCAGCTGAAAATACAGTGGTGTGATAATGATTCACACTTTTGTGGGATCCCCTTTTGAACTGCGAGACAATTGCAGCTTTTAATGAGCTGTTAATCACACCAGGCCATCTGGAACACAAATAGATTAGGATGAGGACTACAGCCTGCAAAAGTTTAACTTTATTAATAGCTACTGAAAACCTGCCCCTGGTTCTGGGCTAGTTAGTTATTTTTTGAATGTACCACAGTTGTAGGATTTTCCAGCCCATTTGTAATTCCCTCATCCAATTATTGCATAGAAATTATCATCAGATAAGGACTGCCAGACCCATCCAGTCTGCCTGTAGGTCCTATGATATATTTACTTCTTTCCAAAAATGGTTCCCCATAAGTTCTCTTTTTTAGGAAAGAAGGGCTATTCACATAAATCTAACTTAGGTAAATCACGGTCTTGAAAGGGACTCTGTCCATTTCAAATTGACTATTTTTAATTCTGTTGAAAGATCTGCAGTTAACATGAGTTTCTCTGGCATTTGCTGCTTGGTTCTGTTGATTTATTTTATGTTAGTGACCTTAGATAATGAATGAATTAATTCATTGATTTTTTTACCATCACAGGGGCACACACACTTCTGTGCGTGTGATTTGAAAATGCAAATTGACCAGTGTTACTTTATGGTTGCATAAACTTTCAATGTGTGCTCCTATAGTGTCATAGGAACACTTATTTGGTTTCTTTCATGACTTTATACTTTATGGGTAAAAAAAGGGAAACTTATTCTTTCACTAAGTACCATAGGATGGCAGTGGCGACACTAGCCTGTCCACCTGCCATTTGTGTTATTTTTTGTCTTTTTTTAATCTACTGTATCAGATATTCTGGAGCTGGGATTGGAACCAGATGTGAGTAGTATTTTCAATCTGTGAGTTTATTTATGACAATGCTATCGAGTTCTGCTGAGTGTGGGTATTTGGGTGCATGTATGGCATAGTGATGTGGTGGGTACACAGTGTAGGGGGTGGCAGAGCGGGTTCTTTAGGCTGTGCTTTGTTTTATTTTTTCATATTGGGATGTAAGAAAATTATAGGATACAGGGAGGAGTGTTACCTTATTTACAGCATTGTTTTTTTTATTGGGAGGGAAGGGTTCTCACTTGAAACCCTTGAATTCCTGACACTGATACTAATGACGATGTCAGAGTGCTGACAATTTGGCAATATTGGTACACTTATTTTTTAATTGTGGATGACCCTCTGTCCTAACTTACCTCACCCAACCCACCACATAAAGTGCATATAATAAGGGACCTACAATTGTGTTACCCCCTCCATTCCTCCACTAATTTATAATGATGCTTGTGTTCTTCATTGTATCTGACTTTCTGGTCCCACAATCAACCATTTGGTTTTAACAATCCATGTTTTTTTTTTAATAAATGACACTAGGCATCTAGTTTTGACAACCCCAGGGTTTTTGTGGATATGCAATGGTTGTATTTAATTAATTATTTTTGTATTTATTTTTCCATAATACTGGTATTCTGTGTATCTCCCAGTTGGCATTTGTTCTTGGAAACACTGAAACTGCCCTTTTTTTTCATTATAATAGAAAAAAAACTCAATATAGGACCACAACCACACAACCAACATTCAACATTCAATACAACCCTGGTACCCCCAACACCCTAACACCCCCCATGTACTTTTACTAATGTGTAGTTACTGACTGGTGTTATGTGTAGCTTCTTGAACAAGTGGCCTCAGTGTATAATATCATACCTGTTGATAAATTTTCTTCAATTAGAACGGGCCTCATTCACTTTTAATCTAATGCTGAAGTCTCAATTGACAGGTGCAATACATTTTAAGCAGTGTCAGTGGCTCAGTAGGTAGCACACTCACCTCTGAGGCCGGGAGATCAGAGGGCTGTGGGTTCAGTTCCCACATCTGGCACTTGGGTTAATATCCCAGTACTGACACTGTAGTGCAGCATGAGAGGGGTGCTGCACTTCTCAGGTGCTGTCTTTCGGATGAGACGTTAAACCGAGGTCCCATCTGCCTGGATTGGTGGTAGTTCAGGTGGATGTTAAAGATCCCATGGCACTTATTGAAAAGAAGTAGGGGAATTTCCCTGGTGTCCTGGCCAAATTTCCCTCATTCACTAAAAAATACCACCAACAGCTTAATCTGGTTCAAGGTCAGTTGGCATATCATCTGTATCCCCCTCCCCCCCCTCCCGGGTTGTGCCTGAAAATAGGCAGGCTTTGTCTATTGCACTTACCTGGTCAACAAAATAAAATTACTGGCCCGGATATTCAAACTGCGCCAGGCTATGGCGCAGCAGCTTTGAATATCGTGCCCTGGCCACCCCCACTGTGCATGGTGCAGTGGCACTGCGCAAGTGGCCAGAGTGGAGCATGGAGATGTGCTAGCACAAGTGCCATTGCACCATGCACAGCACCTGTGATATTCAAAAAGGGGACATGTAAATGGGGCCATAATGTATGCAAGGCGCACATGGGGCCATTTGCATGTCATTATGGCCCCAATTGCATCCCATTGGCATGCAGGTGCGCCGATCCCAGACAGCTTGTGCCTGGCGCCTGCCATGGTGCTTGGCCGTCGAGGCCGATGCCCCCTGCAGCCCGATCCACAGGCATTTGTCTCAAAACACATCCCGTTCAATATCCTGGTGGTCCAGTGGACCAATCGCTGCCGATTGTGGGCATCTTTTAAATCACCCCCTGTAATGTCCTGGAGTCAGTGGACCACCTCTGCTCAATCGTGGGCATCTGTAAAACATAAAGTCCTATTACCCTGGTGGTCTAGTGTGCCCACCTCCCCACCCACCCACTGAGCCCCACCGCGCTCTCCCCTCGGTCCTTGGCGAGCGCCAGCACCCCTGCCTGCCGCCACCGACTGACAGCTCGGTGGGCTGCACTCCATCGTACTACACAGTCCAGATATGTGAATGAATCATTCACATTATCTGGACTCAGTATGGGCACAGCTGCACTCCATTGGCTCCGCTGTGAACCAATGGGCATGCAGCCCTCCGAGCTGTCAGTCGGCAGGCGGAGGCGGCGGCCGGGTGGGTGCTGCCACCCGCCAGCTGATGGGGAGGCGGGGCAGTGGGGTTCAGTGGGCGGGTAGGAAGGGGTACACTAGACCACCAGGGTAATAGGACTTTTCATGTTTTACAGATGCCCGCAATCGGGCAGAGTGCGGTCCACTGGACCACCAGGAATATTGGCGGGGGTGATTTAAAGATGCCCACGATCGGGCAGCGATCGGTCCACTGGACCACTAGGGATATTGGACGGGGGGTTATTATACCGATGCCCGCGATCGGGCACATAGTGGTCCTCTGGACCACCAAGGATATTGGACGGGGATGTGTTTTGGAGACAAATGCCCGCGATTGGGCACATAGCGGTCCACTGGACCACCAGGGATATTGGAAGGGGGATTTATTGACACGGATGCCCGCGATGGGGCATGGGGGGGCACCGCCAGGTACAGCAGGAATTCGGGTGGCCACCCACAGGTGGCAGCTGCCGTGTTGCGCCCTGCAATGCGGCAGCTCACCTGTGGGTAGCCATCATTTGTTCCTTTTTTGGCTTAACTTTGTGCAGGCGCAGGTAGGGGTTGTGCATGCATGACTCTGCAATCCGGGCTGAATATTGGGCTGTGCAGGTTATGCCGTGGACGCCCCCTCCGTGTCTGCATACATTACTGATGCACCGTGCATCGGGATTTAAGCGTGCACACTTTTCCTGTTGAATATCGCTACCGGGTGCATCAGTGGGTTGAAAGCATGGTAATACTGTGCTGCGCCATGCGCAACCCTTTTGAATATCTGGGCCTATGTGTATTTTGTTTAGTTAGTGCTACATTAATTGCATGAATGGATGTTTGTGCATAGTTGGATGGCTGGTGTTGTTGTTAGTGTGAACAGTGGTAGAATGTCAATACATGATACTAGTTTTATAAATAAAAAAGATGACAATGATGACCAACTTACAGTGTATGCCAGTCATTTGAAAGTCTGTTTTGTACCATTTGACATCAATTGCAATTAGCTATAACTGATGCAGTTTGGAATAAGAGTTCCAACTTCTGTTGATCAGTAACCTTTCTTGCATCATTCAGACACAGGTAGACTATACAGACAAACAGTATACCAGATATGCCACTCGCACCAATATTGTCACCTATTAATTTTATTTTTATTTATTTTATTTACTTAGTTTTTGTTGACCGGGTAAGTGCACTAGGCAAATCCTGCCTATTTTCAGGCATGACCTGGGGGAGTGGGGTACAGATGAAAGCCAACTGACCGTGTACCAGATTAAGCTGTTTGTGGTATTTTTAGTGAATGAGGGAAATTTGGCCAGGACACTGAGGAAATTCCCCTACACTTTTCGATAAGTGCCATGGGATCTTTAACATCCACCTGAACTACCACCAATCCAAGCAGATGGGACCTCGGTTTTAACGTTTCATCCGGAAGACGGCACCTCAGAAGTGCAGCACCCCTCTCTTGCTGCACTACAGTGTTAGTATTGTGATATTAACCCAAGTGCCAGATGTGGGAACTGAACCTACAGCCTTCTGATCTCCTGGCCTCAGAGGTGAGTGTGCTACCTACTGATCCACTGACACTGCAAATTAATCATACACTGCTGCAGACTCTACCTGACCTCCAGCACCCCCCCATTGTTATACTAGTCAGATTTCTTTGTGTCTAGCTATTTTAGGCATGCATGCTTTCAGTGTCTTTGAGTGTATCGTGGGTGCAGGTGTGGGTTGCAGGATTCTTCTCATCTATCATCCACCAGGGGATGGGAAAGAATTCCTGCAGGAAGTCGTGGACTTCATAATTGGTATGGTGTTGGAGTTCTCCAAGTGGTTGGTTCTGGGGGACTTTAATGCATGGGTCGACAACGAACTCTCGCAATTTGGGCAAGACTTTCTTCAACTGATGATGTCTTTGGGCTTCACACAGGCTGTTGCCTCTGCTACCCATGGTCACTGTCTGGACCTGGTGTTCCTCCTGGGAATGGAGACCTCTGACTTGGTGGTGGAACCAGTCAGTTGGTCGGACCATCACACTATAGGGTTCAGTTTCGCAGCTCCCTCCACTAGACCTGCCCCTGTGGAGATGGTCCGGTACTGCCCTTTAAGGGGGGTGTCCCCCGCTGGTCTACTGGCGGTGCTGGACCTATCGAGTAGGCCAACGGGATGCGTTGAGCCAGGTGACCTAGTGCTGCACTATAACAGTGTGGTACCAGGGGCCCTGGACTCCATTGCTCCTGTCCAGCTTTGCCCACTCACTCTTTGTCCTCTGTTCCCTTGGTTTGATAGGACCTTGAAGGAGTTGAGGCAAGAGGGGCAAAGGCTGGAGTGTCGCTGGTGGAAATCAGGCTTGGAGGAGGACAAAGTTAGACTGATGGTCCATTATAAAGACTACCAGTTGGCCATCTCCCATAAGAAGGCAGAATTCCTGTCTAGGGAGATTGCCACTGCAAGTAATCGACTAGCTTAGTTCTTCCTAACTGGCGACAGGTTGTGTAATCCAACCTGTCTTCAGAAACAGAGAGCCTTTTCATGACTTCAGTGTGAGGAGTTTGCTCAATGTTTTGCAGATAAGGTTGCCTCTATCAGGTCCAATATCCGTTCAGTATGCTCCAATGAGTAGAACGGTGGTTGTCAGGAGGTCACTAGCTCCCAGTTTTGCTGGTCTGACTTTGACCAGCTGGCGATCACTGATTTCCATAGATAGGCCATTGACAGAGTAAAGGCCTATGGAACATTCATAAAGTAGAAAGAATGGGCAGACTGGATGGGCCTTGTGGTCCTTATCTGCTGTCTACTTCTATATTTCTATGTTTCTATATCACGAAGATCGTCCAGGGTATGTGTCTGACTTGCTGTAGTTTAGATACTGGTCCAACTCGCCTCCTGGTGGAGTGCGTGGAATTCATTGGACGTGTCCTAGCAGAGAGATTCTGGAGTTTGCTGGAGAACAGTGTGTTCCCTGACTTCTTGAAAGAGGTGGTCATGAACCTCCTTTTAAAGAAATCTTCCCTTGACCCGGACTGTCTTGCAAACTACAGACATGTCTCTGACCTGCCCTTTGTGGGTAAGGTTATTGAGAAGGCTGTTGCATTGCAACTCATGGATCACCTTACCACCCATGAGGTCTATGATCCTCTCCAGTCTGGATTTAGGAACAGGCATAGTACTGAGACAGCATTTGTCCAGGTACTTAATGACCTTCTGATGATGAGGGATCAGAAGAGCCTTTTCATCTTGGTTCTCCTTGATATCTCCACAGCATTTGACATCATGGATCATGGGGTGTTGCTGGAGGATCTGCTGCTGATCTGTGGATTGTCTTGCACAGTCCTCAGATGGTTCCACTCTTTCCTCATGGGCAGATCACAGAGAGTGGTGTCGGGGATTTTTTCCTCAGCCCCTTTCCCCCTGACCTATGGGGTGCCGCAGGGCTCTGTGCTGTCACCCTTGTTGTTCATGGTGTATATGCTGCCATTGGGGGCCAGTATAAGTCAGTATGGGCTGAGTTTTCACTGTTATGCAGATAATAATCAGCTATACATGTCCTTTGTGCCTGGGCAGGATGATTCCATCTCAGTTTTTAACAACAGCCTCAATAAGATTCAGGATTGGATGAGTGCCAGCTGGCTAAGTTTGAATCCAGATAAGACTGAGGAGTTGGTTGTGGATCCTGGTCATCGGAAATAGCGGTCCTCTCCTGCTCAGCCCTCTGGGCTATTGCTAGGGGGCATTCAGTTGAGGTCCTCTGAAGGGGTGCGGAACCTGGGCATTATTCTTGATGGTGAGGTGACACTTAAATCACAGGTGTCGACCATCGTCAAGTTCTCATTTTACCATCTGAGGAATATCGTCCAGGTAAAACATCTTGTTCCGCCTGATGACTTTCAAACTCTGGTCCATGCCTTTGTGACCTCCCGCCTTGACTACTGCAATGCTCTTTACCTAGGGTTCTCGGGAGTGGACATCTGCTGCCTGCAGCTGGTGCAGAAAATGGCAGCCAGGCTGTTGACTGGCTTATCTAGATCTAGCCATGTAACGCCTGTGCTCCACAAGCTGCACTGACTGCCAGTGCAGTGGAGGATCATCTTCAAGGCTGGCTTGCTGACCTATAAGGTCCTACATGAACAGGGACTGTGTTATTTGCAAGACCTCCTGTGTCCCTACTGCCCCCTCCACCCACTTCGCTCCACTGATGAGGGATTGGTAGAGGTTCCCAGGGTCCATTTAAAGACCACAGGAGCAAGATCTTTTGTATTTATGGCACCGACCCTGTGGAATTCTTTACCTCATCAGGTTAGGGAGTGCCTGTCCACCAAGACTTTCAAGACTGCCTTAAAAACCTACCTGTTTGGACTGCCTTTCTTAGATGTCTCTTAATGGTATTGCTGCCTGTTTTACTGTGGTTTTAATATTTATTGCAGTCTTCTGTATTTTATGTACAAGCGCTCTGATATTTGAAAAGTGCTTTTTATAAATAAAATGGCTGGACTTCAACAATGTAGAGCTTACACTGTAGTAATACTTATGTCTGAATCTGCACAATCATTACTGTGCCATATACAAAAAATAAATGAATTAATTGAATTTTAAAGTTTGAGAACAGCATATGTACAGTGACAACTGGTTTATTTTTGGAGGTTTTGAATGGTGTCATACCTGTATTTGCTGGCATGCAACTCTGTACTTTACATCGTTTATGAAACGGTCTTTTATTGTTAGCTGCAATCCATGCCAGTGTTTGTCATGTCATTTTTGCCTCAGAAGCACCCTGGAGTGTGACTCGCAAAACAGAACATTGTTGGGGGTGCTTTTAAAATTGTGAACTGTTCATGGATCATTTGGTGGTGAAATGACTGGACTATTCAGTAATTTATTTTCTGGCTGGCGACTTCTTATTTCTTACTGCCAGTTGTGAGTGATATAATATCTCGGTCTATGTGACCTTAGTCTGTATTTCTTTTTGGTTTTTGTTATTTATGTATATTTGTCAATGATTTGATTGTATAATGCAGCATTTGATAGTGACATTTTTGATCTGCTGAACAGCAGGAGTGGCAGAAGTATGTCTTCAGAAATTACATTTTTTCTTTGATTAGATGCAGTAATTTGCCATGATTCATAATTTCTTTTCAGTCATAAAACCAGGGGGTATTGTTAATTGCAAGCTCTAAACAAAAGTGATTTTTTTCTGGTGTTTGACTGAAAGGTTGTGTGAGCATGGGACAAATGCTACTCACCATAGCAAATACAACACTGTTCCGAGAGCAGCAAAAATAAAAGAAATAATAAAATAATAATGCAATTGATGATGAAATTCTAGTCCATGATCAAATGGGACCATGTAGGACTGCAACTGACCATCACAGCTTGTATTTTGAATTTTATAATTACATGTTTCCTGAGACATCTTGCCTAGCTATTGTTTAATGAACAAATAAAAAGGATCATTTATAGTGTTTTCAGTAATTAGTAAGGGTAGTGTGATGCCATTTAATATTGTAAACAAAATGTATATCCTGACAAAGCTAATTACTGCTGAAAAGGCTCTGAATAGTTTTGTAAAATAAAAGTATGTTCTTATTAATAATATCTGAATTAATTTTCTTCTAAAATAAAAGACTTCCCTTTCTATTGCTGAAGGCCACTCAAATATCATTACATATTTTTTGTTTGGGCATAGGATTCCTAGCTTTTTAAAGAAAAGAAATGCAATGGAATATCATCAGTTCTCTGGACATCTGCAGGGCCCTGTTTAATAAAGTGGTGTTTGAATGGTGTGGCTGTGGTTTAGTAATGGTGTAAAAACTTTCCATGGCAGTCTAGCAGCACCCCCCCATCTCTGATGAAACACCTGACTGCTTTAAAATGAATATACACTAATCATTTTACATTGAGCTGTACAACCATTTCAATGCAGTGCAAGTAGTGAACAATCAACACTGCCAGCACTGACAAAGGCTTGTTTTAAACTTTATGATTTGTACCAAGAAAGAACTCCCCCATAGAAGACAAGTTTGTTCTAACTGTATACCAGGCTTGCCTCCACTGAAACTAGTATGTGAGAAAGATCAATTAGTCACCTCGACAACAAACAGCATGTGGTGGACTGACATTACTTGAGCAGTAAACTCAACTGAAGTTAGTTGGGGGAGGGGGTGTACCTTAGTCATTGTAATAGATTGCTCATTCTCACACATACTCTAATTTCAATGAGGGCCAGCCTGCTGCACAAACAGGTCAAACTTGTTTCTGATGGGGAGTTCTTCCTTGGTGAGGGAAAGACCAGCTCTGACCTCAGGGATCAGGGAGGGAGCTGGTAGACTAATGGAATTTGTTTTTTTACATACAGTAACCACAAATTTATTTATTTATTTAGTTTTTGTTGACCGGGTAAGTGCACTAGACAAATCCTGCCCATTTTCAGGCACAACCCGGGGGAAGGGGATACAGATGAATGCCAACTGACCTTGAACCAGATTAAGCTGTTGGTGGTAATTTTTTAGTGAATGAGGGAAATTTGGCCAGGACACCGGGGAAATTCCCCTACTCTCCAGAAGGGGGAATCTTTGGCTGTCTGGAGTAGATGGCCACTTCTGAACAACCTTCAGGGGAGATGGATGTTGATGGGACGGAGGAGTGGGCCTCCTCCTCTGCGCCCACTATTCTAGAGGCTGTTGTGTTACCTGAGGACTTTTCTGTTTCTGACATGCACGAGGAGTTTTTTGATTCGACTTTGGAAGATGTTCCTGGTGTTGCTTCCCCTGTTAGCGGTGGCGACCCTGTTCTTGCTGTAGGTACTGCTGTTGCTATTGCTGACAAAGAGAAATTACTGGCTGAGCTTTTGGTGGAAGAGGAGCGTTGCATGCGTCAGAAATCAATTTTATTGTCCGAACTTGCCGCAATGCGCTCGGCTCCTCTCCCTGTTTCTCCCCCTGTCTCCCGTCTCGTTTCGTTGCTTCCTAGTGACGCATGTGTGGTTTCTGCGAAGTGTGTGTCTTGGATCTCAGCACTCTCAGAGGTGGCTGGCAGTACTGTATGTCTCGCTGATGTGTGCCGAAAGCCATCTGCTAATGTTGGTCCTCCCGACTCCTGTAAAGCTGTTCGTTCGGTTCTTCCTAAACATCTAGGTATGCATGGTACTGTTTTTTTGAAGGGCTCGGTTCCTTCGGTGATGTGTGCTTCTACTACCGCTTTGGAACAGCGGGACGCCGGTTCAGTTTCTGTCTTGCACCAGGCTACTGGGGTGTCTGTGGCTCCGGGTGAGTCTGTTTCTCCCCCTCCTCCCCCTATTCGCGAGGGATGGTCCCCTGACCATGCAATAGAAGAGGCAGGGTGGTTAAGGCAATCGGATGGTACCTGGATCCCTGACTTTAACGATATTGTAGTGCAACGTTATAACTCATCGTCTCCTACCGATCCTACTGTGCTGACTTTGCCTTCCATTTCTATTTCCTCTATCCGTCCTGGGTCTGAGGTTGTTTTGCAAGATTGTAGCTGTGGGAAAGAGTTGAAGGTACTGGATTTACATGGCACTGACTTGAATTTTTCTCACCCCTCTGTTACTGTGGGTTCTGATACTGTTGCCCCTGTCCCTCAAACGTCTGTATGGTCTACTCCACAGTTTAAACTGACGGATTTATTTTCTAATAAGGGTGAGCCTGCCCCATGGAAGAACGCAGTCCGTTTAATATATAAGGGTGGATTAGACGACCTGCCTGACAGATTGTACATTGCTAAACATTTGCTTAAGGGTTCAATGAAATTTGTTTCCTCTGACATTTATGCTCTTATTCACATTGGCAGTTCTAATTATGATGTGAGCTTTAAAACTGTTTCTAGTTTAGAGAAGTTTTGGCTCTGTATCAAAACGTTAAGAATTCTCCTCTCTGGGTTCCTTTTTTGGCGATTCCCTTAACTAAGCCTGCTGTTAAATTAATTACTATCATGTTTCGTAATGAAGGGGTACATATTGAAGATATTCTTTTTTGGTTGCGGAAGAGATGTGACGTATTGGATAGGCCTGTACCTATCCTTGATAGTGAGCAAATCTGGAATGGTGGTTGGAAATTGAGGGTGAAACTTTTTTTCCTCGAACTGTGGACCTCAACACCTTCCCAACAGTTTCTTTCTTGGGAAGGACAGAGGCAGTTTGTTTTACTTTGGCCAACCCAAGTCTTTTTTTAAGTGTGGTTCTAGGACGCACCTTAACACGGCTTGTGATACCCCTAGAGGCTCACATTGTTTTGAATTTGGTCATCAGGCTGCTGCCTGCCTTAATTTGTTTAAATGTAATTTATGTGAACAGACTGGACATGGTTATGCGAAATGTCCTTGGGCGTCTCATTATCGGGACGATTGTCCTTCTCATGAAGGTTTAATTACTGTGGCCCAGCATATGCAAGCTAATAAAGAGGTGGCTACTGATAGTAAGGTTGCCCAACCTGCTTCGTCTCCCCTTGTGGAGCCTTCCATAGTGGTTCAGGACGCTGTGCTTGTTGAGACCATTTCTGTTGATGGTGAGCAGGGACTGGTTGCTCACCCTGTGACTTCTGTTGTTCTTCTGACCCTCCTGTACCTTCTACCTCTGTACTTCCAGTTTTGGACGTCTCAGGGGATTCTGGTATGCCTCCCCCCTCCCCGATTTTGCCTTTTAAAAAAGTTGCAGCTAAGAAACATAATAGGTCTGGTAAGGCCATTTTGTCTAAATCCTCCCCTTTGGCCTCCTCTTGTAGTGAGTCCCCGGATTTCTGGAAAGCAGGTAATCAGTTTGCAGCATTAGTTCCTGGGGACGAGTCTGAGGGTGAAGATTCTGACCGTTCCTCTAGAGCTTCTACTGTTACTGATTTTGCTTCAGAGGGTGAGGAAGGTGAAGTCAAAAAGGTGGAGACTAACCTTAGGAGGTCTCAATGTAGGAGGGTAGTTAAGGCCCCTTAATGCTTAGTTTTGTTTTGGCCTTTTTTCCTTTTTTACTTTTTCCCTTTATGGCATCGTTAACTATTTCAACTATTAATGTTAATAGCATTAAAAGTCATAAGAAAATGGTTACCACCTTGACCCTTTTACAACAGCATCACAGTGATATTTTTTGTATTCAAGGTACTAGATTGAAAACTTCTCTTGAGGTTAAACTTGCTGGTAACCTATGGTCTAAGGGTTCTATCTTCTGGTCTAATGGGGAATCTACTTGTGATGGGGTTGGGATTTTGTTTACCAATTCGGCATTAAAAGTTTCCAGGTTGGTGGATATTTGCCCTGGTAGGGCTTTATTATTGGATATTAATTTTCAGGGTGACAGATTTCGATTGATTAAAATTTATGCCCCACAGACCAAGGCTCAGCGAGTTGCATTGTTCATGGACATTCAGCCTTATCTTCATACTTCTCGTTTGGTTCTTTGGGCTGGTGATTTTAATTGTGCTCTGAGTACCTCAGACAGGGGGTTAAAAACCTCAAAGTTGTTCTGTGACTCAAATAAGCTCCTACAAGTGCTTGATACTGCTCAGCTTAAAGATGCTTACCGTTGTGTTTATTCCTCTGGTGGTAATACTTTTTTTTAAATCATCACTGTCCACTAGGATTGATTTTATTTTTCTTTCTGCTGTTTCACAAGTTTCTTCTGTTGTTTTGTGTGCCTGGGAGTTTTCTGACCACAGGTCACTTACAGTTCACCTTTCCTGTGATGGGGTACCTAGATGTAAGAAGAATTTATGGCCCCTAAACAATTCCTTGTTGTCTAATATATCTGTTGTGAAGGCATGGAAAAGGGACTGGGTTGCTAGGCTTTCCGTCATTGATATATATGATGATTTGGCATCCTGGTGGGAGGATACCAAGACAGATTGAAGTCCTTTTTTCAGGCCCACTCTCGTGCCCTTGTTACCTCTCATTATTTTGAATATTTATGTCTCAGGGCTGAGTTGCAGAGGTTGATTTCTTTGACGGAGACTGAGAAGCGTGATTATGGGGTCCAGATACAAAATGTTAAGAAACAAATGTTTGCTTATCAATACGACAGGTCTAAATCATTGGAACTTGAACATCGGTATGGTTTAAAATTGCATAAGGGTGCTTTGGATCCTTTTCAAGATTGTAAATATCGCATGAGTAATCGGCTAGTTACACAGTTGACATCCACAACTACTGATTTGGTTACTTCCCCATAGGACTTAGTTGAGGTAGTTGGACAGTATTTGAGTTCTCTTTTTCAGAAAGATACTGGTCTTGATTGTGAGTCTTTGGATTTTGACTCTTTACATTTACCTCAGGTGTCGGCTTTGAACCAACATCAATTGTCGGCTGATATTTCTGATGCCGAAGTCTGTCTTGCTGTTTCTTCCTTGAACCCGGACTCTGCTCCTGGTACTGATGGTTTGGGGGCTGCGTTTTGTCAAGCATTTCAGGACGACCTTGTCCCTGTTTTGGTTCAGGTTTTCAATATTATGTTGTCTAATTCATCCTTGGCATCCTCTATGAACCATGCTTTGGTACTTTTACTGTATAAAAAGAGTCCTAAAGAAGATTTAAAAAATTGGAGGACGCTAAGTTTATTGAACGCTGATTTGAAGATATTAAGTAAGGTTTTATTGCTTAGATTGTCTACGGTTGCTGATGGTTTAATTTGTCCACACCAAACATGTTCTATCCCTGGTAGGACCCAATATGTCATTTATTAGTATTGCAGGAGCTGTTTACTGTTGCTCAGTCTGGACAGTTGAATGGATATATTTTGAGCCTGGATCAGGAAAAAGCGTTTCACCAGGTTTCGCATGATTTTTTGTTTTCAGTCTTACAGGCTTATGGTATACCTAATGGATTTGTGGGCTGGATTCATACTATGTATAGCTCTGCATTGCTTCTCCCTAATGTTAATGGATGGATTGGCAACCCGATTTTTGTAAAACATGGTGTACGCCAGGGTTGTCCCTTGAGCCCTATTTTGTATGTCTTTTTTATCAATATTTTACTTAGATTGATTGTTAATCATACAGGTCTTGCTGGGCTGAGTATTGGTGATGGAGTCTCTCCTGTGAATATTTTGGCATATGCTGATGATTTGGTTCTTTGCATTTCTGATATCAAGGAAGGGCCAGTTGTATGTGACATTTTAACCTTTTTTTCTAGATGTTCTGGCTCAAAGATTAATTATGCTAAGAGCAGGGGTTTCCCTTTGGGGATACCCCGCTTCCTGAGTTGGGTTGTATTTCAGGTATTTCAATAAGTACAGCTCCTATAACTGTTTTGGGGGTGGAATTTGGTGCTAGCGACATGGCCCATGCCAATTGGTCTAAGAAAATTGAGAAGACTCAGCTAGTTGTGTCTAGATGGAAAGGAAGGCAAATTGCAAAGCGTAAGAGGGTTTTGTTGATTAAAACTCTGGTGGTACCTATTTTTTTGTACATCAGTTATGTGTTTCCTCCCCCTGTTTCTTTGTTTACTTCTTTATTTAGTGTTTTTTTCCAGGCATTTTGGGGGAGTCGGTTAAACCCCATCAAACGTGGTTATACATCTAGAAGCATTAGGGAGGGTGGAGTGGCTATGGTTCACCCTGTGGCCTTTTTTGTTTGTCTCTTTGTTTCATATAATTTGAGTCCTCTCCTTCGACCTGGAGAAAAGTATTGGCATTCGTAAGTATGGTCCTGGTTTTCTAAAGGGTTGCCACTTTGGAAGTTGGGAAAACCTGCTCCTTTTGCTAAGCGTCCCTTTTTTCCTAAATATGGTTTGGAAATCTTTAAACATTCATTGAAATAGGGTGTCACCGTTTCTCATCTGGAAACCATGGATAGAAAAAAATTGTATAGTCATGTTGTTTCTACTGAATTTACAGATGTTGTGCTTTTTCCGGATTGTCCTTCGGAATCCTTGGATAGGGTTCTTAAGTTTTTTTCTAATATTCTGAGCCTAACTCAGCCAATCTGATTTTGTTTGGGACAGTGTTTGGTTGAGTTCATATGGTAGATTACCTGTTGGTAATTCTAATAAACACAAACAAATTAGTGACAGGTATTGTGCTCGTGCTTCTTGTGTAGCTCTCTTGGAAACTCAAGAGCACCTTTTTTTGAAATGTCCCTACGTTCAAGCCTTTTGGATTTTTTAGCTACCAATTGGAATGAGCCTTTATTTACCTCTCTTTCTTATTGTACACTGTTGTGTGGAGCACATAAGAGTGAATGGTCCAAGTATCATGCTGAAACATTGTTATTGGTCTTTTCTATCCTTCGCTTTTATGTTTGGCAATGTAGATGTTTATGGGTTTCGCAACAAAGACTGATATTGTTTGATGAAATTCTTGGTAATGTGACTCTTGCCTTAAAGAAAATTTATGATACTGACTTTAATTTATTGGGATTGGTTTAGGGCAAATTTTTTGGGGTTAACTGTGAACATTGGGTGTCACGTGTTTGATTTTCTTTGCTGTTTTTAATGTTAAGTTTCATCTTATTTTTGTTATTTCTCTGTTATTTTTTTGCTGTATGCTCTTGTTTCCTTTTGTTTTGGAGTCCTCTTTTTCAATAAAAGTCCCCCCCTACTCTTTTCGATAAGTGCCATGGGATCTTTAATGTCCACCTGAACTACCACCAATCCAGGCAGATGGGATCTCGGTTTAACGTCTCATCCGAAAGACGGCACCTCACAAGTGCAGCACCCCTCTCATGCTGCACTACAGTGTTAGTATTGGGATATTAACCCAAGTGCCAGATGTGGCCACAAATGAAACCATCTTATGATTCTTAGACTGTCCTTTTGCTTATGATTTATTCAGATGGTTCAGTTTGCAAGTCAAAACCCTCTGTCATTTCATGGACACATTCATTTACCCCTTATCACCCACCCAATATTAATCCATTTTAATTAATATTACAGCAGCAAATATGGTGGTGGGCAGATTGTGGCTGATGGTGCAGTGGGATGAATTAATTATGTTTATGGCACTGAGCATGACTGAGATGGGTTGGATCTTGGCAGAGAGTAGAGAGGGAGTTTTTTTTTTTTTTTTAATATTATTACCTCACCAGGTATGGCTGTGTGGTGTGTCCTAGCAGAGGGTGAACTGGGAGGGATTTATTTTGTTTGTTTAAACTCTTCACAACTACTGCAATCACTGCAATAAACAATACTAAGTGCAGACCTTACTGTGTTAAAACAATTTGAAAGAAAAAAAAAAGAATTATACAATAAACAGATTAATAAAAAAATATGTATGCTGCTCAACTTCTATGCCTTTTACACTACAGTATATATAGGGTCCTTGAGCAACAACACCCAGTCTGGCCATTTTTGAAAACGTTTTTTGTTTTTCTATTTTTTACACTGACCCAAACACAGTCATTCTGTGTCTCTCCCCCTTCTCCCTCAGGTTCCCTTTACCACACAGTTTTTGCACTCACTGTGGTTCCAGTAATTCATTAAGAATTCCACAACACACAATCTGGCCCTTTGTTAAAAGGTTTTATTTTTCCATCTTTTACACTGACCACAATTACGGACCCTAAGTGTGTCTTTCCCCTATCCCCTCTCCATCCACTTTCTGTTTCCCAACCACTTCCAGCCAGTGTTGGGTAAGTTACATTTTCTATTACTTTTGGAAATTTGTTCCAGAAAGCTCTGTGCAGTCACTAGCAAGGATGGAGAAGTACTGGAAAAAGTAATACACCTTACAGTTACAATTACTTATGTCTTCTTATACAAAAGAAATATGTAACTGTAAATGCTAACATTTATTTGAAAGAAACTAGTAACTAACCTATTACTTTCAAAAAATGTAATCTGTTATAGTTATTTATTATTTTTGTATAAAAAGAAATAGGTAACTATAATTGTGAGGTGTATTACTTTTTCTAGTACTTCTCCATCCTTGCTAGTGACTTTACAGAGCTTCCTGGAACAAGTTTCCAAACATAATAGAAAGCAATAGAAAAAGTCACTTACCCAACACTGCTTCCAGCCCTCCATATGGTTTGAAGATTAATTATTGAGATCCATTTTTGAGATCCACGTCCATTTTTATGTTTGCTTGCATGTGCAGCACACAAGAAACATTTTCAGGAGAATAGAGTAATGCAGAGGTGTGGCAGTGTTTTGCCAGTCTAGCCAAATGCTTTCAGGAGCTCGTCCCTTAGCCACCAATCCACAGGGAAGCTGCTGCTGATGATGGCAGTTTCAGAGCAAGTGCCAGACTTGAAAGAATTCTGCCACTCCAATCACAGACAGTTTTGACATTGCAGCAGCAGATCTCTTCCCCCCGCAACCAAACAAATTCCAGCCATGTGCATTACAGTGCACAGTAATGCACATGGCTGGATATCAGCATTTCTTTTGCTCAGTGTGCCTTTCTTGGTGAAATAAATGAGCCCCACCACGTATTATTAGTGGATCCTGCCACCCACCACACACTCCCCCCCCAAAGCTGACATTGGGGTGCCCAAGTCCCATGTCAACATGCCTCCCCAAACCTGAACATATATTTTGCCAATAACAGGGTGCCCAATCCCCATGTTGGCATGCCCCCTTCACTACTGTGGCACAAGGGGAGCCCTCCCCAGTGTGCCAAAGTACTTCTTATGTTTTTCTGACACCGGGGTGCCCACTCCCGGTGTTGGACGAACCGCTTATGCCCTCTTTTTGTTAGCCAAACTCAGGGTGCCCAATCCCAGGGTCAGAATTGATCCCCCTCCTCCATTAGTCTGGCACACTAAGAGCCCACCTCAATGTGCTGAAAACCATTTTGTTTTCACCTGTAGAAAAGAAAACGTCCCAAACCATATATTTTTTTAAACCTGAAAAAAAGGTCCCTCGTCATTCCCTTCAGCCCCCCTTCCTCAATCTGCACCCTTCCTCTGTGCACCCAACCTCCCTGTACCCCCTCACCCATACTTACCTCTGGGGGTCCGGTGCTGCAATCTTCTGTGGATTGGGAACATGTCTGCACTCTTCAAAAGTCGACTGCAAACTGAAGAAAATCACAGTAATCCTTATTATGGCAATCAATCTTAGGTTGGTATCTCAGCCATTATTTGGAGTTTTGGCCCCACATTTTCAACATGTGGTTCTTGGGACCTAACCTCATGACCACTGACATTGTAATTTCATTTCTCAGTCCTGAAAGGTGATTTCGCAGTGACCGATTAATGAAATGGCAGTGCCACTGTTCATGAGGTGGGGTCACAAAAAATCTATGTTGCAAGTTTGGTGAAAAAAAATCCAAAAAATGACTGCATTACAAGCGTGCATTGCGCAGTTTGTACGCATGCTCGTAACTTCACCAGTTTTTAATATTTCCACTACAAATTTCCAACACTGCAATTTTTTCACACCTCCTTATAAACAGTATAGCTGTCATTTTTTGCATCCCGTCTGAAATGTGTTTTTGCACCTGTGGTGCAGAATGGCATAGTCGCTGTGTGAAATCAACTTTTGGGACAGATTAATGAAATCACAATGCCAGTGTTCATGAGGGGAATTCCCAAAAAGGCCATATTGAAAATTTGGTGAACAAATTCAAAATAATGACTGTGTTACAAGTGTGCATTATGCAGTTTCTATGCATGCTCATAATTTCACCCCTTTTTCATATTTTCACTCCAGATTTTCAGTATTGCCATTTGTTCACACCTCCTCATGAACAGTGCAGATGTCATTTTTCACATTCTGCCCAAAATGTTTTTTTGCAGCTGTTGCACTGAATGATGCATTCACTGTGTGAAATCACCTTTCAGGATTGAGTAATGAAATGATAATGCCTCTGTTCATGAGGTGGGTTCCCAAAAAACCCATGTTGAAAATTTGGAGCAAAAATACCAACAAACGCCTGGGGCATTAGGGTTTCCAACCATAACACCCACCCTGCCTGACAGCAGGCATTGGGGGTGTGGCAGGGTCGTTGGCCGCAATGCTCATGCCATTCCACCCCCACCCCCACCCTGCAGCCATTGGTAGGCATTGAGATGTGCCTTGGGGTCCTCGGCCCTATTGTTCACCCCATTCTCCTATACTGCACCATCTCAGCTTATTTCTTTATGGAATGGGGTGCGCATAAGGGCCAAAGACCCCAAGGCACACTGTGACACCTGTCACTGTCTGCAGTGTGGGATAAGGTGGAATGGCGTGAGCGTTATGGCTGATGACCCAAAGGCACACCCCAACGCCTGTTAGTCTCTGCAGGGTGGGGGTGGGGGCTGGTGTTAGTTCAATACTTCACTGCCATTCCTATTATGCATTTCTCTGACTCATGCAGTACCCATGCCAGTACCAGCAACCAAACATTCAACATTGACATAGGCTATATAGTGTGCTGATGATGATAAGCAGGGGCTACCTGCAAGGGCTAGCATTCTGAGGTTAGAAAAGACATCTGATGAGTGAAAGGAATAATCCTGGGATATTTGCTTTTTTTTTTCTTTCTTTTTTATAAGTATAAAAAAAAGTTTTCCCAGGAAGACTTCAAATTTGGTTTGCAGAAATTTATAGTTTTAGCAAATTCTCTCCTCCGTGGTTAATCCTAATGCAGATAGTCACAGTTGTGCACCTGGGCTACTAAACCAAAATGAAGAAGTCAATCCAAAGCAAAAGTAAATGAAGGCAGTGATCACAGTACAGACCAGGTAACAATCCAAATCCAGTAAACCAAGAGCAAATGAGCACTCCAATGCACTTTGGAGATTACTGACTTTAATAATGACAAAGTGCTCTTAGTGCAATTACTGTAACTGTTCAATATTTATAGAAAGGGGAGACAAAAAGGAACAGTAGCTGGAATACAGCAAAAATGCAAACCCATTTCCATGTATGTTTGAATGAATATATATTGCTCATTTGTAATACAAGGAAACATTATTATTGGAGTCCGTGAACACGTTATTTTTTCTGCTGAACCCAGAGCAGCTACAGGACAGTAGCCGCATTGTCAGGTACATCACAGAACATTTCCCTTCTGCATAAAAATATTAAATCCTTATTTCTAAAATACTTTTTTCTGCTATTAGTTGTTTGAGGGGAGAGTTGGGAATGATGAATTTGGGGACAATGATCGGAGGGTGGTGGCGCCACTAGAGACAAGGGAAAGGATGAACACTGCTCTCACTGCATGGCATGGGGGGGTCAAATCAGTCCATGGCAGTGTGTTGGTGTATTTAAATAATTACTTTAATGAATTCTCATACCAATCAACACACAACGAGACCCAATGATGACAAATGGACTATTGAGCCTAACTCAGCCTATCTATTGCTGCGCTAGTGTGTCTGTAAAAAGGCAGCAAAAAGATGACAAATGCTTGGGACTCCTGAGTTACAGTACTTCATGAGATTGGTGGGTTCAGTAGTGAGGGTTTTGTTTTAGAACATTTACTTCACAACAATTTGACATAATGAACTGCACAAAAATAATCTTGTTTTTTCATTTTCCTTTTTATAAAACATAGGCTTAAATCATGTAGCTTTCTTTTGCATCAGATACCAATTTGTATAAAAAATAATCTTCCTTGGTCTCGGACTTCAAGAAATAAAATTTTAAATCCTTAAACATGCATCTTAGTAGATATCAAGGCCATCTTCTCTCCAATGCATGAATCCTTTCAAACAACTAATAAAGTGCAGAAACAGTGCAACATAGTGAGGATTCCAAAGAGAGCGTTAGTTTACTGTTCAGTTATGTGTAGCAAAAATAAAATTCATTTTATCTGTGAATAGATACTGCTGTAACTTCATTCAATGTATGAACATACGAACATACAAATTTGCCAGCAGAAACAGGCCACCTGGTTTATCAAGTCTGCTCCAGTGTGCAGTTAGCACCCTCACCTTGCAGCTGCCCCACCCCCTCCCAATTACCCCCCACCTAGTCCCATCCCTTTTTGAAACTACCCACTCTCTTACAGGCTACCACCTCCTCCGGTAGAGCATTCCACTCTGCTATCACCCTCTCCATGAAAAAGTGTCTCCTCACTTCCTTCCTAAATCTTCCCCCTCCAATCTAAGGCCCTGCCCTCTTGTGTCCCTCCCCCTCCTCAGCCTGAGTAAACTTTCAGTGCCTGCGTCGTTTAGCCACTTTATGTACTTTAAAGTCTCAATCATATCCCCCCAGTCCCTTCTCTCCTCCAAGAAGTACATGTTCAACTCTCAGCCTCTCCTCATGTGGTCTGTCCTCCAATCCCTGGATCATCCTTGTTGCCCTGCGTTGTACCCCTTCCAGTAATTTCACATCCTTCTTCAGATATGGGCACCAGAGCTGCACACAGTACTCCAGCTGTGGCCTGACCAGTTCCCTGTAGAGAGGCAGGATCACCTCCCTGCTCCTGGAGGAGATCCCTCTCATGATATAACCCAGCATCCTGTTGGCTTTTGCTGCTGCCCTCCTACATTGCTCTGTATTGTTCATCTTCCCCATTACAACCACCCTTAGATCCCTCTTCTCTTCCGTGGAACCTAGCTGCACCCCTCCCAGCTGGTAACTCCTCCCTGGGTTCTTTGCTCCAAAGTGCAGGACTCTGCACTTTTTCACATTGAACCCCAACTGCTACACTTCCAACCACTCCACTAGTTTGGTCAGGTCGTCTGCAGCCCCTGCCAAACAACTATATCATCCACCCCCCCCAATTTGATATCATCAGTGACTAGATTGATCTTATTTCTGACACCATACGAGATACCTGCTATGAATATTCCAAACAGCACTGGCCCCAGTACCGATCCCTGTGGCACCCTGCTCATCACAGCCTTTGGAGATGAAAGTTCCCCCCCATCACAACCCTCTGCTGTCTCCCCTGCAGCCAATCCTCAGTCCATTTAACCATTTTAGTCCCCACCCCCACATATCTCAACTTCCCTCCCAACCTCCCATGCGGCACTGAATCAAAGGCCTTACTGAAGTCCAAGTATATGACATCCACCCCATGACCCTTGTCCAATTCCCTTGTGACCCAGTCATAATACTCAACTAGGTTCATCTGGCAGGATTTTCCAGAGACAAACTCATGCTGGTGACTGTCTTGGAGCCCATTGTCTTCCATGAAGGTTACCAGCCTTTCCTTAAATATTGTCTCCATCAGCTTCCCTACAATGGAAGTTAAGCTTACCAGTCGTAATCACCTGGCTCATCCTTTGGTCCACTTTTATGGATGGGTACCATGTGGGCCATCATTCAAGTCATCCGGTATGCACCCTGTGTCCAGGGAGGTATTGAATAGTTCTACCAGTGGTCCAGTCAGGATCTTGGTCATTTCTATCAACACTCTGGAGTGCATGCCATCTGGTCCTGGTGCCTTATCCACTCTCAGAGCCTTTAACCCTTCCAGTACCATACCCTCAGTGATCACCCCATCAGTAGCCCCTCTCCCCAACCCACCCTGCCCACCACTGCAGTGTAGCTGGCCTCCACTCTCCCTCATGAATACAGAACAGAAGTACTTATTCAGTGTTTCTGCCTGATCCAAATATTGCCTAATACTTTTTATCTATGTTATTTATTTAGATTCTCAGAAATGATACAATACAATATGCTACTTCGCCATTCTCAAACAAAATTTGGAATAAGAAGCGCTTACATTGAATGAAGTTACAGCAGTATCTATTCACAGATAAAACTAACTTTGTTTTTACTGCACATAATTGAACAGTAAACAGTCACTCTCTTTGGACACAGTATTCTTAAGAGCTAGCTCTTCTACCCTCTTCTTTTCATTCCATCCTCAACCTAGAACCTATAGCAAAGCAAAACTGAACCTGCAAAAATCCAAATAGTGCAGTTTGATATTATTTCCTCACTAGCTGTCAAGTGGGATGCATTTGTCTGCGTCTCACCGACTGGTCTCATGCTGTACAATGTTGTATCAGTGTAGCATTTGCTTATGAGGTGCACTTCTTCTTCTGTAGCTTTGCAGCTGAGTAGAGTTTTTTTTTTACTTATGTTTTTCATGTTCAGGATTCTGTTAGAGTGAGGGGTACTGTGATTTTTAAAGTTAGCAGGTCTTCAGACCCACAAATAACATTATTACAGGAAGAGGGTTTGCAGCTGGAAAATTTTTGTCATGACAGGAGCAGGGATTGATCTGATTACAAATATTAAAAAGCAGTAGTTTGTAGATAGAAAAAAGTTAAATAAAAAAAGAAAGGTACCCATCCTGAGTGACTGTGAAATGGTACATTACAAAGGAAAACAGAGTTACATCTGCTGGGGTGGAGGTCCAATAAGGAATTGTATACGCACTGTGACAATCAATCAAACACTTTATTAACCATTAGCATGATAGGACAATTAAAGCCCACCGAGTACACATGTACTATGATCCAGTAATACTGTCCAATGCAGGAAAATAACTCTGTAATCAATAACAGATGTGATTTGCTTCAGGCACAAAATTTGGCTTGGGGAACTATATCAGGGAGATTTGACATCAACCTCCTTCACTGCCTTAACATCCATAGAAACATACCTCTCAACGTTTCACCATTAAAAATCATAGCACTGGCCTTCAAAAATCATAGCAAAGGGCTAGAATGTGTAGCACTTTCTTATTTTAAACAATATTATGTCTACAGATAGTGGGCCCCATATAGTTAGTGATAAAGAATGTTTCTATCAACTTAGTTCAATGATTTAATAGTTCGTGTGTCCAGAAATAGCTCTAACATTACGAGGAACATCAGTAAATCTGTAAGGAGCAAGGACAAATTTGAGTGTGAAAATCATAGCGCTATGCAGAATTCATAGCAGTTGAGAGGTATGCATAGAAATACTGTATAGAGTTCAACCGTTGTAATGAATTGCACAGACAGAGATATTCAGCGTTGGTGTTATTAGGCAATGCCATCAAAGAAAGTGCTAAACAGGCAGTTAGAGTTTAAGCAGGCTAGCGTCTGGTGTGACTCTAAGAACTAATTGATGGCAAGAGTACCACCATATCAAGGACCATGAAGACCCCATGAAACTGCTTTAGTGGAATCAACTTGGAAAACAGGTTACCCACGTTCAGCGGCTTATGTAGAAGGATTTATTTATTTATTTAAAATTTGATAATCGGGAAAGGTACCATGAACAGAAGCTCATTGCCAGGTGCGACCCGGTGGCAGGGATGCAAAACAGAGGATAACAAAAAGTAAGTACATGGTAAAAACAGTATACAAAAATACATTTGCACAAAAGACAAAGACATGTAATAAACAGTGAGTATTTACAATTATATACAGTAGACTATAAAATATATATGTACACAATAGTGGGTTGTATAAATAAATAGCAGGTATACAGTAGTAGATCAGCTATACAGGGTAAAACAATTAGGGAGCCTGCTGACACAGAGTCAGGGTGGAGCATATAGACACAGAGATGATGTAGAGGAGAAGCTAGACAGGGGCAGGGAGAGAAGAAGCATTTAGTTGGGGGGACAGGTGCAGAATGTGGAGGGAGAAGGTCTGAGCAGGCGATTAAGGGCGTGAAAGGAGGGAGTGAGGCAGGTTGGGGGGGCATGCTGTTCCAGAGGGAGGGAAGGAAGCCTATAGGAGAAGGCCAGTTTTCCAGCTGAGGTGTGGACATGTGGGAGGGTGAAGGAATAGGTGCTGATTGACCATGAATTGTACAGAGAGGGAGTGACATGTTTTAGAAGAGAGGCAATGTATGTAGGGAGAGTCCCAAACCAGTACTTAGATATAAAGGTGGCACAGTGGGAGAAGCACCTTTGGGAGAGAGACTGAAGGGAAAGGGAGGAGTAGAAGTCACAGTGGCGAGTCAGATGGGGGAGTTTGAGGCAAATCTACAGAAGGTGTGGTAGTGCACATCGAATTTAGACAGGGAGGTTGTAGGAGCAGCACTGAAAAAAATGTCAGCGTAATCAAAGGCAGGGAGGATCCATTTAGCCAGGAGGTAGCATCTAACAGGGACAGGAGGGCTAGCTTTGTGTCGGTAGAGTAGTCCTAGTTTAGTTTGCAGTTTTGAGTGGAGAGCACTAAAGTGGGAGGAGAATTTGAGTGAAGGGTCAAACCAGACTCCAAAGTACTTGTAGGTGAGGACATTTTCAAGGGGGAGTGGATGCTTCAGAGAGGAAGGAGGGTAGGGCGTGAAGTTGAGCCAGTTTATGCTTGGTTCTGAATGTCATTGCAACCGTTTTCTTAATATTTAATTTTAGACAGTTAGCATTGAACCAGGAGGTAATAGCTGTAAAATCATTTTGCTGGGGTGTTTGGATGGCTGAAATGGAAGGGCCAGAAAGGAAGAGGACAGTGTTATCTGCATACATGTGGATCTTGGCGTGGGAGCAAGCAGAGGGGAGGTTATTAATAAAATGTGAAAAAAGAACAGGCCCAAGGATAGAGCCTTGAGTACACTAGCCAAGATAGAGAAAGGAGGAGGATAAAAAGCATTGTTTATTTTGCCAGATTGTGAGCGGCTCATCAGATAAGATCAGAACCAGGACACACAAGATGGAGAGAGGCCCCAGTCACTAAGTTTATTTAGGAGGAGAGGGTGGGACATGAAGCTGAAGGCCTTTGCAAGGTCAATGAAAATGGCCGAGGTAATCAGACCTTGATCCATGGCAGAGTGGATGGCATCTGTAAAGTGTAGGAGGGAGGTAGAGGTAGAGTGGTGCTTCCTAAATCCTGATTGGACAGAGGACAGAGTGTTATAGGCCAGAAGAAAATCATTTAGCCTAGAGAGGATCAAGGACTCTTGTACCTTGTCAAGTACAGAGAGAAGAGAATTGGGGCGGTAGTTGCCAGGGACAGTGGCATCACCCCCTTTGCAGAGGGGGAGGACTGTGGTGAACTTCTAGACTGAGGGAATGGTAGCAGAGGAGACATATAGGTTGAGAATAAAGGTTAAGAGGTGACAATGGAGGGGCAGAGAGTGTAAGGAGCTTGGGGTGCAAGCCATCATGGCTGGATTTGGCTGGTTTGAGGGAGACAAGAGCTTTAAGGACCTCAGAGAGGGATATCAGTGGCAACTGAAAAGTGGGGGACCATGAGGGAGAGGGAGGGGGGCTGGATAAGGAAGAGGAGGGATCTTGTGGAACGCCAGAGGTAGTGAAGAAGTTACAGTATTTAGAAGTTCTGCAACAAGGGTGGGGTCAGAGATAAGTGAACCCGCCTCACACAGGGTGGGAGGGGAGATGCATGGGAGGGGTAGAGGAGTGATTGAATATCATGCCAGAAGGAGGATCGAGTGCTGCAGGGGGCTTGCAGATGAGATTTGAAAAATTCTGCCTTGGTCTGTCGAATGCACTTGGTGCAGCTGTTACAGAGGGTGCAGTATGTCTAAAGATTGTCTGGGTCATGTGAGGTTCACTTGCAATCTCTGGATATAAACTATACAGGAGGGATAGTGTAGTTGGGAAGGGGGAGGAGTGGTGGTTTATATCATGGAGGGAATAACTTGCATGAGGGAGGAGTTGGAGGAAGGGGAGGTGGAGGCATTATGGGTTCAGTTAACGTCCAATAGAGGGAGAAAGGTGAGGTTGGGGGTGGTTTACAGACCACCCAGTCAAGATGAGGAGAGGGGCAGGGAACTGATCTCACAAATATTGGAAGCTGCAGGGGAAGGAGAGGTGGTAATTGTAGGGGACTTCAACCTGCCTAAGGTGGACTGGAGCATATCATCCACAACATGTGCTAAGAGTCAGGTGATCCTGGAAGGACTGCAGAGTGGGTTCCTGACTCAGGGTGTCACTGAACCAACAAGAGCTGAGACAATTATTGATCTGGTGCTCACAAACGGGGAGCATGCACATGAAATAATGGTCAGGGAGCCAGTGGGTGGAAGTGACCATTGCAAAATGTGGTTCCAGTTGGATATGGGCAGGGAAGGCATCCCAGCTAAGACCCAAATCTTGGATTTCAGGAGGGCGGACTTCAGGAAAATGGGTGAAGTGCTAAGGAGCCGTCTGGCGGGCATCAGAGCAGATATGGGGATGGACCATCATTAAGGAAGGAAGGAATACTGGTGTAGGCTCAAGGGGAAGAACACAAGGGATGAAGTGCCCAGCTGGTTCAGTTCTGGGGTTGCCAAGTCAGTAAGGAAAAAGAGGTTGGCCTATAGAAAATTCAGGAAGACCAAGAGAGAGGTGGATAAGGAAAATTACCTAAGGTTGGCTAGTGAGGCAAGTAAGGAAGTCCGGCGAGCAAAGGAACAGAAGGAGCTGCAGATAGCTGAAGGAATTAAGATGGGGGAGAAGGGTGTCTTTCACTATATAAGTGAGACAAAGGACAAGAAGGTAGGGATTGTTAGGCTTAAGAAAGGGGTGGAGTGAGTGGAGGATAATGGAGGGAAAGCAGAGATACTAAAGAATACTTCTGTTCCATCTTCACCAGGGAGAAGGATGGACCAGTACCTGCAGGAGGGAAAAGAGGAGCAGGAGGGAGAGGAACAAAGATGTAGTGATAGAGGAGAATAGAGTGAGAGAGAGGCTGCTGGCATTGAAGGTGAACAAATCACCAGGCCCGGACAGAGTACATCCAAGGGTACTAAAGGAACTGGCTTAGGAACTGGCAGGGCCACACGCAGACCTATTTAATAGTTCACTAGAGTCAGGCATGGTATTGCAGGACTGGAGAACAGCACATGTAGTGCCCATCTACAAAAGCTGCCCCAAGGATGACCCAGGGATTTACAGACCAGTCAGTCTGACCTCCATTGTGGGCAAGCTCATAGAGACCATACTAAAGGAAAGGTTGGTGAAATATCTAGAGGAGCATGGTCTCCAGGATGTGAGTCAGCATGAGTTAATGGGGGGGGGGGAGATCATGTCAAGCAAATCTGATTGACTTCTTTGACTGTGTCACTAGGACAGTAGACAGGGGCCAAGTGGTAGACATCCTCTATCTTGATTTCAGCAAGGCCTTTGAATGTGTGCCTCACAAAAGGTTGATCAGGAAGTAGGTGGATCTTGGGGTTGGGGAAAAAATGGCCAGATGGGTGGAAAACTGGCTGAGGGACAGAACCCAGAGGGTGGTTGTGGGGGAAGAGTTATCAGGCACCAGAGAGGTAACCAGTGGGGTCCCACAGAACTCGGTGCTGGGGCCGGTGTTGTTCAGTGTCTTCATCAATGACATTGGGGATGGCATTAAGGGCAAAATGTGCCTATTTGTGGATGACACCAAACTCTGTGGGAGAGTGGACACAGCTGGAGGGATATAGGACCTACAGGAAGATCTGGAAAAGCTGGTGATGTGGTCCAGGATCTGGCAGCTTGATTTCAATGCCAAGAAATGCAAAGTTATGCATATTGGAGACAAGAATCCAGGACATAGTACTACCTTGGGTGGAGTCTGAGTATCTGCATCAGAGGAAGAGAAGGACCTGGGAGTGATGATCACTAGTGACCTGAAGCACTCCATGCAGTGCAAAAAAGCAGCAGCAAAGGCAAACAAGATGCTGGGATGCATATCTATGGGGATCAATAGTAAGAGAGAGGAGGTTATACTGCCCTTGTACAGGTCACTGGTAAGGCCACATCTAGAATATGGAGTTCAGTACTGGTGCCCACACATCAAAAATTACATTAACCTGCTGGAGAAGGTCCAGAGGAGGGCTACAAAGATGATAGTCGGTCAGCAGGGTAAGGCATATGAGGAGAGGTTGAAGGCACTGAACATGTACTCCCTGGAAGACAGGGGAGAGAGAGAGAGAGAGAGAGAGAGAGGACATGATAGGGACCTTCAAGTACCTGAAAGGGATAAATAAGGTTGATAAGGAGAGTCTCTTTAAGCTGAGTGGCAACCATAAATCAAGGGGGTGCAGTCTTAATGTGGAGGGTGGGAGGTTTAGGAGGTAGGTCAGGAAGTACTTCTTCATAGAGAGGGTGGTGGATAATTGGAATGCACTGCCAGAAGAGGTCATCTCATTGAAGACAGTGGGAAGCTTTAAGAGAAGTTGCGATACGCATGGAGGAAGGTAAGGATCATGGATAAGGAGGATGGGAAGAGTGGGGAGGGAGGGCAAGGAAATTAGCTCAAGTTGTGGACCCTGCAATATGAGCAGACTTGATAGACCAAATGGCCTTCTTCTGCTGGCTTCTTCACATGTTCGTATGTTTGTATGTATGTAGGTTTTAAAATGAGACCACAAGAGGTCATGGGATTTACACATGGTAAGGATTTCTGGTGTGATCCAAGGAAGATGAGAGCTCTTTACTTTGTTTTTAGAGGGGTATGGATACCCCAGACATTTAGAAAGATGGAAGTGAAATGTGCGAGAGCAGCATAAACAGAGAGAGAGGAGAAAACAGATGACCAGTCGGCTGTTGCCAGGTCTTGGAGCAGTTTGCTAAGGTCAAGGGATCTAAGGGGTTGGTACAGGATATATATTGGAGGGTTAGGGGGAGTATGGATCTTCCTGATACAGAAGGGGGCAGTGGTCACTGAGAGTGAGTAGTATCAGGTAGTACGCCAGTGGAGCAGATGCAGTGGGGGTGAGTCGAAAGTACCCAGTTGAGCAGATAGTGTGATTGAGTGCGAGAATTAGGGCATGTGGGTTCTTTTATTAGCTGGGACAAGTTTAAGGCCTCAATCTGTTGACAGAAGTTGAATGAGGAGGGTGAGAGCCAGTCTAAATTAAAGTCTCCCAGGAGGATGAGTTCACCCAAAGAAGCAAGGGAGGAAACAGCAGTGACACAGGAGACAAGGGAGGATGGCGGAAGTTTCGGAGAGAGGCATAGAGGACACCCACAAAGATGGGAGTAGAGGAAGAAAAAAAGAGAAAGGCTAAAAGGAGCTCATGAGAACAAGGGATTGCTTCCTGATGAGAAATAGTGCAGGATAAGGAGTTATGGAAATAAGTGGCAATGCCACCCCCTCTTTTACTATGGTCTTGCCGGAGGAGGTTGAAATCAGGAAGGGCCAGCTGAGTATCTGGAATGTGGGAGGATAACCATGTTTCCGAGATACATAGTATATCATGGGAGTGCTGAGTGACCCGTATTTTTAAGTCATCCAGCTTAGGGAGTAGGCTGCGGATATTAATATGGAAAATTTTCAGACCTTTTGGGTATGACGGGGGAAGCGGGGGGGATTGGGGGGCCCAGGGTTGAGTTCAACATCACCAGCCAGATGTAGGAGAAGCACTAGAAAGTGGAAGTGAAGGACATGATGTTTATGCTTAAGATGGCAGTCTTGGGGAGGGGAACGTGATGTGGATAAGGGGGCATAGACGGCAAATGGCTTCAAAGTGGATGAGGGAGCTATTTAGAAGCCCTGGGTGAAACAAGAAAATGTGATAGGAGGAACATGAGAGATGGGGAGGATGAGGGTAGCCAGTGGAAGGGGCAGTAATAAAGTGGAGAGAGCAGAAAGCAGTAGGGGGTATTGGAGTGGGGTTGGGAAGAAACAGGATGAGTAGTAGGAAGAAGGGTTAGGATAGGAAAGGGGAGTGCACAGATGATGGCCATGTGGTAGTTATAATAGTGTTAGATATACGACAGAGACCACAAGCTGCTTAGGAACTTAAAATGTGCAGATGGAGGACAGCTGGAGAGAAAAGGCAAGAACTGCTTCAGAAATAGCACTTCACTTAAAAGATTGAAATATGAACTAGTCCGAGGAGTAGGAGGTTAATATTCAGCCAGGAACGAGTGTTTATTTGCAGCAATGAGCAACTAAGTCCCTAGTGGTTGAAGCTAATGGGAAAATAAGCAGGTTTTAATTCAATGTGATTGGTTGGCTTGCTGTATAAATCAAAATGCTCAGCTAGGGTGGGTGGTGGGTGGGGAGACGCTGCATAGCGACTTTGGGGATCATCATACACAGGCTAGGGCAAGCTAAAAATCCAGAGGGCACACAGAACTCCGGCAAGCAGAAATAAGTCTGCCAGAAAAGTGTAATTTGCAAGAAAAAGCCTGAAACAAAGCATGAGGCTGTTATCATTGCTGTGGCAAAAAAGGATATTAAATGCTGTGTGGCAGCTCAGTGCCCAGTTCAGTGCAGTTCTGGCTGGCAGCAGCCATTTAGTCAGCCAAAAATTAAATCAAAATTTAATTTCTACTGGTGGCCAAGGATTAATTTATTAACAGGCTAATAGAGTTAATAGCAGAAGATTGAGGCAACTCGTAGAATCAACAGCACACATTCCCCAAACGATGAGCTGGAATCACAGCTTCCTAAAACAGAGAGTACCACAGTACAGAAATTATACATACTGTCTGTAACAGTCAGTAACCAACAAAGATACAGTGGTCCATGCTCCTTTCTAGATCTGAATGGATGAAGACCACATTTTTAGGAGGGAACAGTAAGGGCACAATTATAAAAATACTGTACACATACACATTGTTACTAAAACAAGATGTTGCTTGTACTAAAGTAATCTATCTTATTCATGATGTAATAAGTTAAAGAATCCCTTCAAGTTGCAATGCAAGCAGTGAACTCATTCAAGGTAATGGGCCAGTTATCTCTCGCCATCAGAATTCGACTTACCCCATAAAGTGTAGACAATTATTTAATTTTCAGTGACAGCCTGCATCAGCCCTTTCAACAAGCTTAAGGATCAGATGTTGTAGTTCATGAGTCAACTCTGAATTAATATCAGATTACTTCCAGTTACACAGACTACAACCGCTAGTACTGTAGTGCTGATGGGCTTTTATTTTAAAAGAAGAATCACTGTACAGTGATAAGGCGCTTTGGCAGGGAGTACTCAGTTTTGCATGTAGCTACAGTATGTTTGAATTCTCACAATGCTGTGACTGCTGTATGGAGGATGATATTCTAAAGTAATAGATTTTACATAGTCTTTACATATCTAGTGGTACCATTCTTGGTATCAGACTATACATTATATTCTAAAATATTAAAGGAGATATGGCTGCTGAAATAAAATTTGGCTGCTTTTTTCAGACCATGGGGGCTCGGTAGAGGGGCGCATGGAAGGAACATGACAAATAAGCTTCAATCATGGCAGTTCCTTCCCAACAACTTGAGGTCAGCAACTCCTGTCAGGATCCCCAACAAACTCCGAAAGCCACAATTGTCCTACAGTGCCACATGGATTTAGAAGTGCTGGAAGCTACTGTGTCCCAGATTGTAACCAAATTGATTGCTAAGAAATTCTCGGCAGAAATCTTTTCAATTTTTTTAACAATTACACACAGTACTTGGGGCGTGATCACAAATGAAAAAATAATTACGTGCTGTATGCAAATTGGGGGTGCTGCACAACAGGGCTTAGTAAGGCAAAACAAATGCTTACAAAAATTCTTTTTTAAGCATTTTTTTTTTGTAGTCTATAGAGCTGCCATTCTGCATCTCTCTACTGATTTACCAAACTAGTTGCACACCACCTGCTGGTGCACCTGTATGAAAAGCAGAGGAAAAAAAAATTATGACACTTCAGGGCTTCTGATGCGTTGCTGTCTCCACCTCATGGATTAAGGATGCATCACACTGTGCAGCTAAGTATACCACACCACAGAATTACAATGTGTGCTGCACCAGGTGGTATATCGAGTTGTACAGTGCTGCACTGGTTGGCATAATGCAGTACCGAGCAACTTATACACATAGCAACCATTCAAGAGCCTCTGCATGTGAGACACTCTTATTCTGTGAAGAGTGTGCTCACATGCAGTAGCTCTGGAAATGGGCAGGATCGAGGCATGTTTTTAACATTTTAATATATTATTGATCAATCTGTATCAATAATATAATAATACTGCCTTTCTGAAAGTCAGTCAACAAAAATATTTCTTCCAAACACAACACGTTTTATGATGCATGATAATATTGCCATTGAGACCATGCTTATGGTTGTGAAAGTGGTGTTGCTTAAATTGTAAGGTCAACAGAACTGCTCAACTTCGGTTTGCAGTTCTCATACTCCAAGAATGCACGTGACAGCACTCTTACAACTGTTACAGTGGTCTTGGAGGTAGTATTAACATGCATTATGATATGTGGCGTTGTGTTTGGGAAAATAGTTTTGTTGATGGATTTTCAGCAAGGCTGTTGTGATGTGATAATGGTATGACTGAAAATGCCAATTCACCAATCAGAAGCCTTCATTATTTAGACACATTTCAAAATATTAAACAAAAAAAATAAATCACAGTGACTTAAATTGATCAGTGATCTAAAAAAGAAATGTATTTAGTGGTAATTTATGCTGATGTCACCTTTTGTTCTTTTTCATGGTTGGGCACATTACTCTGTTATCAAGTAATGATAATCTAGATTTCTCAAGGTAGACTGTGACATGGACTTGGATAACAAGTAACTCATTTTAAGGCACACACAAAAAAGTCAAAAAACAATAAAGGATTTGACTTACATGCAAACTGTTTATTAATATACCTGATATTACACAGCAGTATACGATCGGAGAGTGATAGTCAGTGTTAATATTACCTCAACATAAGGTAATGTTTCTTTATTCAGTCGTTATTATGATTTAACTTTATTGTTACTTCAAAGTTGTATTTCAATTAACACAGTTGTGTTGATATTTCATGATTATTTTTCAAATGAGAATCTTTATTACTCAATGTGCCTGCATTCATTTTCAGGACACAACTGTTATTAGATTATTGCCTTTTAGCTGAAAGAGTGATTAAAAATGTACATCACGCTTTTTGTGCCATGATGATGACATTTCAATTAAGTAAATGTCAATGCTGAATTGAAAGGCTCCATAAGCATGATGATGATGCTAAAAAGCTTCATAAAAATTCATTTTCATTAATCAAGGTATTTTGCTATTCTCATTACTGCTGACACTTGCAGTCACATGGTACTGTATATACTCAAGCACCTGACTACATAAAGCTTTATGAAGTTTCCAGGGAATTTATCAGAAACAAAAACTGACACTAATCTGGATGGCCAGACTCACCTTCTCAATTATACAGTTTGATAGGGAGCACCGTGCAGATCATGCTTTTGATCCTGGTGATCTCCCATTCGCTTTGTAATGGGTTTGGTGCCCCCTTTTTCCTTTTTTTGTATTGTGCCATTTCATTTTTATTTGTGCATTTAACTCCGATTTAGGCACATGTTATATGCACATATCATTTATCTTAGTGATTGTCCTGCTTTTTCCCTCTAAATATATATAGGTACCAGCAGATTTCTTTTTAAGATGTATAACAGCTAACTATAACTGCAACATTCATACAGTGTTTGGGTCGAGGTCACTATTATTTAACCTGATACAGACAGTTGTACATATTATTATTTTTGACCTTGGTTACCTCCCACACCCTTTGTACTTGGTTTGGTGCCCCCTCCTTATTACTTATTCTCCTTTTCTTTGTATGGTATCAATTAACATTTTATATGTGTACCTAACACAAGTTTAGGCACATTTCATATTGTGCAAATTATTTTCCTCAGTGATCTCCCCTACCCATTCCCCTTTTTATTTGAGTGGTCATCCTATTCCCTTTTCAAAATGTATTACAAAATGTGGGCTACCTGGAACACATCATGTGCATATGCTAAGTCTTCACAACATGCTATATGGGTCTGTCTTTTTAATGCACTTGTACTTTAATTAATTTGTACGCAATGCCTTCTGCTGCATCTTGTGGCATCTTTAGATTCAAAGTGAGGACTTGAGTTCTCCTTTTTGGTAACAGAGCATTGTACTTATTATTTCTGACCTTGGTGACCTCCCACATTTATTTTTTTTTTATGTTTTTTTTTTTTTCTTACAGTAATATATTTACAGTTTCTGGTAATTCAGTACACTATAGCCAGCACTTTACTAGACTCACACTTGCATTCTATTGAAACATTTTTAACCCCATCATCATCAGTATTTCTAGATATTTCCAGCATTCAAACAGAAGTTAGTCGTAGGTCATGATTATTCAGCTGGAGTGTTGTGCATATTATATTTTCCCATGCCCCCACAATGCAGAGCATCATGGTCTGCATATGCAAATCACCACAGAATATTAAGCTGGTTCAACTTTAAGCAGAAATGCATGGTGCCGAAAGGCCTCTCACACAGTTTGCAAAGGATGTCAACAGAAGACAAAGACACGTGTTTCGTCCTACCAGGACTCATCAGTATGCTTTGTCTGTTTGACACCCCGGTGGAATGAGCCAGCTACCCTAAGATAGTCTATCTAGGTTATGCTGTGGTGAACCCAATTAAAACAAAAAACAATTTAAAAGACAAAGAACTTCTGTATGCAAGCACTGATGCAATGGTTACCCCAAAGGGCATTTGGCTGGGAAGCCAAGTTTCAAAGAAATGCAAAATCACACATGCCCCCACAAAGCAGAGCATCATGGTCTGCATATGCAAATCACCACAGAATATTAAGCTGGTTCAACTTTAAGCAGAAATGCATGGAACAGGTTGGGGCTTTTAGATGTTGTTCTTTTCCTTCCTTCTGTGCTGGAACTGTGAGTGTTATTTTTCATTATTAAATGACTTTAAGCAACCTCAAGCTGATGTCTGTGCTGGTCCTTATCTGTGTTTGCCAATTAAACAACACTGATGTGTAAAGGTTTTGTGAATGTGTACTCACTATTTGGTTGTCAGATGCTACACTGGCATTTTGGATGCAAGTTGCAGAAGTAGCATTGTCATGGATATGCATATGATGTCACACTGCCATGGGGGTGTTGTCAGATCTCTCCTCATCAAAATTAATTTCATCTAAATGTTGTTTGGGTCAGTTATACAATAAAAATATGTGATGTTATTAAAGCTAATTAAAAGATTGCCGTATTTTATGGTATGTGCAGGGATACAGGAGATCGACTGATACAACTTAAGACTTTGCATTTGTGGTATTGTACTCCTGCACTTCCGTATGATGAGGCTGTCTTCAACTCCTGCATGCTGGCACAGTGGTGGGTCAAAGGGCAATCAGCTCCATATCTTGTGAGAATGTACTTAACTTCAGGGGTGGGGGCACCAAATGCTATCCACAATGGCGCAGGTTATGGCGCACTTCATCCCTTGTGATGCTTCATTGCATATTCTGGGGAACATTAAAACTCCCTTATGGCATGCAGCATCTCAGGTGTGGTTTATGGTGGCTGTTACAGAGGACAAAAGAACATTACTCTGGCTATGGTGAATGAGAGGCATCCCATCATACAGTGGGTGGGAAAATAATATGTACAGGCTTGCTAATTATGAATGGCTTTCTTATCATCTGCAATGAAACAATACTGCTATAAGAAAGTCACTTTTTGCTTGAAGTGACAAAACAATCGGTACACAATTATCCTTTATATGCATCATAACAAGTACAATTGAATATTTATTATACTGTGGCCATTGCCAGTTCTCTGTTTTGATTGGCTACGATGGATGTCTGCTCATGAGTAAATCTCACAACAACCCACAGGCAAAGTGCAGTCACAGCTTAACCACAACAAAAACCCAGATGTATCACTGCCCACCTCAGAAAAAAAACCTTTCAGTTTTTCTTCATACTGGCTCCTGATGTGAAACTAAAAATCGAAAGCTACCGAGTATCTTTTGAACTCAGTATGCCAGAAGAAGTTCACAATTTGATCGAAAATGTGCTCTCACAAATTCAGGAGCACAACTTAAATGAAAAGAATGAAGCTCAGTCTCCTGCTGTTAATTCTGAGGAGTCAGAAACCCCAATCACTCAGCCTGCTGAAAATGTGAATGGCCCAGCTTCAGCTGCTGAAAGATCAAGCAATACAGCTTAAACAGCAGAGACACTGCAAATCAAAGAAATCACAGTGAGTAATGCTGCACCACATCACACAATACTATCTAGATCAAAAATAAATATAATAGAATTAAATTGTAATCAACAAACAACAATGAAGCAAATTAAATCACTCCCGCAGCGCAGTCGCATCATCCAAGGTCGGGGATAGTCGTAGAGGGCTGCAAGAGGCCCTGTGTAACCCTCCCAGCTCATCAGAATCACTCCCGCAGCACAGTTACGCCATCCGAGGTTGGGGATAGTCTCAGAGGGCTGTAAGAGGCCCTGTGTAACCCCCCCAGCTCACCAGAATCACTCCTGCAGCATGGTCGCGCCATCCGAGGTCGGGGATAGTCGCAGAGGGCTGCAAGAGGCCCTGTGTAACCCCCCCAGCTCACCAGAATCACTCCCGCAGTGCAGTCGCGCCATCCGAGGTCGGGGATAGTCGCAGAGGGCTGCAAGAGGCCCTGTGTAACCCCCCCAGCTCACCAGAATCACTCCTGCAGTGCAGTCACGCCATCCGAGGTCAGGGATAGTCACAGAGGGCTGCAAGAGGCCCTGTGTAACCCCCCCAGCTCACCAGAATCACTCCCGCAGTGCAGTCGCACCATCCGAGGTCGGGGATAGTCGCAGAGGGCTGTAAGAGGCCCTGTGTAACCCCCCCAGCTCACCAGAATCACTCCCGCAGCACGGTCGCGCCATCCGAGGTTGGGGATAGTCTCAGAGGGCTGCAAGAGGTCCTGTGTAACCCCCCCAGCTCACCAGAATCACTCCCGCAGTGCAGTCGCGCCATCCGAGGTTGGGGATAGTCGCAGAGGGCTGCAAGAGGCCCTGTGTAACCCCCCCAGCTCACCAGAATCACTCCTGCAGTGCAGTCGCGCCATCCGAGGTCAGGGATAGTCGCAGAGGGCTGCAAGAGGTAAAGAGGCTCCCTTCTCCTGGCTTGTTTTTGGTGTGGTGTCGTATTTAATGTCCCCACACATTGACTGATAGTATTTTTCACCAGTGGATTGACCTGTACACAGCGAGGATTTCAACGTCCTTAATAGGACACTTTAAAAGACTTTAATTCTGTACTGGTTATGTAGGAATTGTACTCTGAACCTAGCGAGCGCATATCTCTTTTGATTTTTTTACCTGTTACCTTGTACTGCATAGTTTGAGCACTTAGTCTGCATGTTTAGAGCATTTACTGAGCCTACTTAGCAGTTTCTTGTACTCATTTGCTCAGGGCCTACCTTGGAGCCTCTCCAGGACGCCAGTCTATCGCACATGCGCACTGTGAGCCATATCCTGATTCACAGACTAAGTCTGTGCGCATGCGCAGTGAGGTCTCACAAGGCCCAAGCCTCTCGCTGCATACTAATTCCCAAACTCTTTGTTCTCCTCCCTTATAGGCCCTGTGTAACCCCCCCAGCTCACCAGAATCACTCCCGCAGTGCAGTCGCGCCATCCAAGGTCGGGGATAGTCGCAGAGAGCTGCAAGAGGTAAAGAGGCTCCCTTCTCCTGGCTTGTTTTTGGTGTGGTGTTAGCCCGTCGACGCGCTACGTGCGTCGACTGTCCCACCCACCCTGGCTTGGCATTTCCTTTATAGGCACTGCCTTGTGACATCACATCCTGTTGGCTGCTTTTTCTAAGTCCCCACTTCTCCATTTGCAGGTTATACCTGCCAGCCTCCAGAGGGAGCCAAACTCTCCCACCACGACTCACTATCTGTCCTCCTCCCCCCTACTCCCTGGAACCCTCTAACCTCCTGAACCACCTCTCTCCTCTCCAGCTCACACCCACCTTTGCCCTCACCCCCCCAGCACCCAGCCCCACTAACTAGACTACATCCTGACCCTATACTGTCCCACGGAACCCACACCCAGTAACCACTAGGAGTTGCTATTTCCCACCCTGTTTCTAGCCCGACCTAGCCCGCATCTGATCCCCTTGACCGTGGACCATTGCCCTCACCCAGGCACCTCACTAGCTGCCCTGGCAGAGATTTGAACCTGGTACCCTATCCACCAGGGTCCGTGTCACTACGACTAAGCAAAAGTGGTAACCACGCTTTTTAGAAGTCAACCCAAACACTTCTACCTTCCCACCCGACCTCCACCAGAAGAGCCATGTTAATCCACCCTTCTGAAATGCCTCCCTCATCTACTTTCCAGTACCCTCATCCCACATACCAGCCATCTCCCCTGGACTGCTGGTACCAGCACCAGCAGTTCTCCCAGATATTGCTCACACTCACTCAACACTTACCATGTGCACTGGCCTAAAACACCCGATCCCCGTGTACAGCCCCACCACTCTCCCAGACCACCCTTGGCGGCTTGTCATTTTCGCCCTGCCAACCTGCCAATCCCTACCCATCCCCTGCTCCCTGATGGTCCCTACTCCATCCCCTCCTACCCGTAGGAAACAGACATATCGCCGCGTCCTGGCCAGAGCTGTGGTCCTCCTCTTACTCCTGACAGGCAATATACATCCTAATCCAGGCCCCACCCAGACCAACCCACCAGGTGGGCCCCCCAGTCTGAGAGTTGCCTCCCTGAATATCTGCAGCATACTGAAAAAATTTGACACCCTCCAATGCTGGGCCGTGGTGCACAAACCAGACATCATTGCACTGGTGGAAACCTGGTTTTCAAAATCTACTCCTGACTCCTTTGTCGCCCTCCCTGGCTACACCCTATACTGGGAGGATCGTGTAGGCAAATGAGGGGGTGGCTGTGCGATCTATACCAGGGATTCTCTCACTGGTCATGCACTCCCTGCCCCTGCCCTTGCAAGTGGGGCACAGGCTCTTACTATTAAACTGACTCCAGACCCCGCCAGTGGCCCCCTTTATCTCACCTCTGCCTACATTCCACCAAAGAACCAAAACCCAGCAATATAATCCTTAATGGATTATCTTGCCACCCTCCCTCACAAGGCTGAACAAGTCCTTGTGGGGGACCTTAACATGAACTGGCTCTGTCCCACCTCCTCCACCACCCGGGACTCCTTTGCTGCTATTGACCTGACACAACTAATCTCCCAACCAACAAGAGTAAACCCTAAGAGAGGTACCAGTACCCTCCTAGATGTTATCATCACTAACTGCCCCCCAAAAATCCTGGACATCCAAGTCCTCCCTGACTCACTCAGTGACCATTCCCCTATCCTATTCCTCTGGGTGACCACCTCACCACAACCCACAGCCCAGCGCATGCTCCGCCGGCATTTCAGACCAGGTGGGCTGGAAAACCTCAGGCAATTTCTTGCCCAAACGAACTGGTCTCCCATTCACCATGCTCCTGATATTGATACTGCCTTTGCCTTCTTTTCCCACACCTTTAACAATGCCTGTGATCTCTTCGCACCCCTCACAGCTGCCAGAACCAAAAAACATAATGTTCCCTGGATTACTCCTGCCCTACTACAGTTGCTCAGGCGTAGGGATAACCTATGGCACCGTGCAACAGAATCTGGCCGGCCGGCTGACAGACAGGTCTACAATACTGCGTGGAATAAGTGCACCTGGGCCATCAGAAAAGCCAAGGCCAACCACTATCAAGCCACCCTCACCTACTCCTGGGGGTGTGCACGAACTTTTTGGGATAATATCAAACAATTGAACGGGAGCGCACGCTCCCCTTCCCCATCCCAGATCACCATTGGCAGCACCACCATTACGGACCCCACAAACATTGCAAACCACCTCAACACATCCTTTACGACCCTCAGCTCTATTCTCCCCAATAATTTCTTTGACCCACCATCCTCCCTACCGGCTCCAGCCCTCCAACACCCTAGCTTCTACCTACGTAGGGTAACTGCCCAGGAAGCTAGACCCCACCTGGTCCGTGCACTAAAAAGCAATAGTCCCGGTGACGACTCCATGGACCCCAGCATTCTCCGACTAGTTCTGGATCAGGTCCTTACCCCTCTCACCAGCCTTCTCAACAAATCCCTCTGCCTGTGGCAATTCCCTACTGCATGGAAAACCGCCATTGTCACTCCCATTCACAAAGGAGGTGACACGTCCTCAGCCGGGAACTACCGGCCTATCTCCATACTCCCGCCCTTCTCCAAAGCCCTTGTAAAACTGGTTGCCACACAAATCACTGAGTACCTGACCAAACACAACATACTCTGCCCTGAACAGTACGGTTTCCGTGCAGGACACAGCACTAGTTTAATTCTCAACATTCCTGTACTCCTCTCTGGATTCTGGCTCTCTGTCCAGGGCAGTGTTCATCAACCTTTCTAAGGCCATCGACACTGTCTCCCACCCCCTCCTGCTGGATGCCCTCTACCACACTGGCTTTACTACTGGACCACTCTCCTGGTGCACCAGCTATCTATCTGCCCGCTCCCAATGTGTCAGAATTAATGGGACACTTTCAAAAGCTTGTCCCATCCGCTCAGGGGTTCCTCAGGGCTCCATCCTGGGACCCCTACTCTTCTCGCTCTTCCTTAACACCCTGCCCAGTGCATGCACTTGTAAAATTCTGCTTTATGCAGATGACGCTGTCATCTTTGCCACCCACCGTAACCCTACCTCCCTCCAAGCCTCCCTGCAACTCTCCTATAATGACGCCGAGACCTGGTTTAAAGAACACAGATTGGTCATAAATATCAAAAAAACCAAAACAATGCTCTTTGTCCACCCCCAAAACAAAGCCAGCAATTTCCCACTCCATATCCTCCCCTGCTCCAAACAGCCGCTAGAACAAGTCCACTCCTACAAGTACCTTGGGGTCACCTTTGACTCAGCCCTCACCTACCACACCCACATTGATGCACTTGCCTCAGCTACCAATGTGCGTCTAGGTATCCTATTCCGTTATAAAAACTGTCTCCCCCCCGCTGCCCTCCGCCTGGCGGTGACATCCTCCATTTTATCCCTGGTTGACTATGGACTACCAGTCTACGGTGCTGCCAACACTACTGCCCTTTTAAATAAAATTCGCCTCATCTTAAACAAGGCATGTAGGCTAATCACCGGGGATCCTAGGCTCACACATTCATGCCAGCTCTATGATATGGCAACCTTGCTGAATCAAGACAAACACCTGCGATATCAAACTTGCCTAATAGCTAAAAAAACTCTTCTAGGGCTATCCCCGCCCAGTTTGACAACCTCCCTCCCCCTAGCCCAACCCTTGGTCTGTACTCGGACCTCCTGCAAGGTCACTTTTCTGGTTCCTAGATCTAGGACCTCCCATGGACAGAGGTCATTCCGCCATAGAGCCCCTTCCTGGTACAACTCACTCCCTCTCCCCATCTCTGATGCCCCCACAATTTCCAAATTCAAAACTGCACTCAGAAGCGAACTATTCAACATAAGAAGTTGCACCTGTCTTTAGGTCTGAGGGGCAACACTCTGCGCCCTGACAATGCCCACCGGGCTGCATCCTTACCACACCTCTTTAAATCCAACCCCTTTTCTGCTTGTGTTACCCCTGTTGTCTACCCTTCCTCTGGCTAGTATATACCACTTCTGATTAAATTGCTGCTACTCTGTTGACTTCTCATACTGTTATTAATATGTGCCACTGTAACCATACTGGCTTCTCTGTATAAGTGTCACTATCACATGTGCCTCCTAGCATTGTAACCCATTTCCTGGTACACATAATTGCCTGTATATGTATCCATCATGTTCGTTATCACTTGTGCTTGAAAACTATGTAACCCTACTGGAACTGAGATTGCTTGTACTTGTATTGTCTTCTGTGTGACGAGGTACCTTTGGAAATGAGCCTCTGGCTCAAAGGTTGTAAACCGATGTTTAAATAAATAAAAAAATAAATAAATGGGCCATTAATGTATAGAACAAATAGTGTAAAGAGTGACTAGACAGCAAGTGAAGCCCCCCCTTGCAGCCTGCAATGCTTTACTTGAGGTGCCTTCCCCTGACTGCTGGCAGAAGATTGCCAGAAGGAGTAGGGTGGGGAAGGGAACAGCGGAAGACCAGGCAGTAAGTGGCAGCCAAGGGGTGTGCAAGCTGGCATGGTAGGAGGAAATAAGAGGCTGTTTAAGGGAAGAAGCAAGGGTGCCCAGCTTCTCAGCTACTTCAGCCAGCCTCCCAGCCAGGGCTGCAAGGTAGCTGTTGGAGTCAGGCACTAGCCGTTTCTCACCTTGTAGGTAAAACAAAAACCAAAAAGGTGTAGTAGAGTAGGTAGTACCAGACCAGACTGAGGGGCAGGTTGGGGGACAGGAGCAGGAGAGCTGTTAGGCAGGGGCTCAAAGGAGCAACTTAGGTGCCATGCGGTAGTATTCTTTGCCAAGCAGCGATGGTAGGTGTAGAGTGGGAAAGTTGAATATTGCAAGGCTGTTAAGGGAAAAGTGCTGTGCCAGGATGACATTCCCCCCCGAGATGTTGGGAGCAGTGTGGGGCAAGAACGAGGCTTAAGTGCAGGGCTGAGTTTGATAAGCAACTACAGCTGGGACCAGGGATGTAGTGGTTGCTGGGAGGAGTGGGAACAGATGCAGCAGGTGGCAGGAAGAGAAGCCAAGAGGGGACAGTTTGCCTCATGGTGGCCACAGTGGGTCACTTCCGGTAGGCTGGATTCCTCTCACAGCAAGAAGAGGCAGTCTAAAATGAAGTCAGAGTGGGTGCAATGTGGGCGGGGGAGACAGTGCCATGTGACAGGATGACTTCATGTCAGCTGCAGCAGGTGCACTGTGGGATGCAGGGCTCTCCTAATCTCGGTGGTATGTAGAATGGGCAGTCAAAAACAGGAAAATAACTAAATACATAAATAATAAGGAAGAGAAAACATAGTTCAGTACAAAACATGTTCAAAGCACAGACAGACTTTGGGAACTGCAAGTTCCCAAGAGTGGCATATAGTACTAGGCAGGGGGACAGCACTGCATGGTAGTGGTTTGCTTGTGGTGCTGGTAGTGGGTGCCAGAAAGCAGCAGGGCTCCTCTGACCACTTGGAGGGGGGTGAGAGAACTGACAATCAAAGTGTAAGGGGAGCTGATTTTTGGAAAAACAAAATGTTAGACTGTGGGAACTGCTAGTTCCTGATATCATAGGCTGAACACAGCAGCAGTGGGAAGGTGTAGTGCCATGGCAGGGTAGAGGGGAGTGAAAGCCACATGATGGGGATCACCTTGTGGTGGTGCATCCAAATCAGGACCAGGTGACCCCAACCCATGGCTCAAAGGTCTGGCCAGTGCACATGTTCCCACAACAAAATCGGGTGGAGTCTGAGGACACGTTGCAGGTGTAAGGGGGTGGGGAATTCTCTGGATGGGGGAGGTTTAAACTGGTCCTGCATGCCGATGAGCAGCCACCCACAGAGGCAGCGCAGGTGCCCCCTCTCGACTGAAAGGCTATGAAACAAACACCTGGTGGCAGTACAGAAGGGTGACGCAGGCAGTTGCTGGTCATGCAGAACTTGTCTCTGGTGGGAAAGGTGGGGACACAAGAGAAGAAGTCCCACAATTGTGAAAAACAAAACAAAAGGTAGTGGCAGAAGGCTTGCAAGGATGGCAGAGCACAGTGGGAAGGGGAAGCAGGTTTTGGGATAGAGCTCTGTATGCTAGTAGTCATGTGCCAGCTTTAGGGCTGGTAGTGAAAGACAGTGGAGAATCTATGAATAATAATAAAACAAAACGAAATATGTTTGCCCTCTCTGCCAAGTTCCAAGTGTATGTGGAAATAATTGAGAAAAAAGAAATGTGTGTGAGGGAGTGTGTGTGTGTGTGTGTGTGTGTGAAGTAATGAGGGAGGGAAAGAAGGAAATGTCTGTTCGACAACTAGCCACATGAGGCAAATGTGATTTGTGCAAATTGAGAGGGAATTAATGAAGAAGAGATCAATATTTGAGTTGGAAGTGAGGGAGAGAGGGAGTATTAATAAAGAAAAAATGGAAGATTTGTTGCTCCACTGTCCACCAGGTGAGCCAATTTATGGGAGCCCCTGTGCCAGCCTGCCACGATTCTGTGTGAGGGAGGGGTGTGATTGAAAGTGGTGTGTAAATTAATTAGAAAAAATAATACTTACACAAGTATTTATTGCCCCGATTGCTTCCAACTTAACATGAATATCTGCACCAGTGTACCATGATTCTGTGAGTGGGATAGAGTTAACAAAACTGGGTTTGGGCAATACTGCTTTATGTACTATATCTGGTGATCATTTTGACAGCTGGGTAAAGATGGAGTTAGGCAGGCAGTGGTGGAGGAAAGGGTTTTTGCAATATGAGTAAGTGGAGAGAGGAACAGTAGGGAATGGGTGCTGAGGATGCCATCCTGTCAAGAAATTGTGTATCATGGAGAACTGCAGGGATTCACTGTTGGAATGGAGCAAAATACAAATAAAAAGATTTAAAAAAAGAGTAAAAATAAAATCCTTATGCCCCATAAGAATAAATATACAGAGCGAGAGGGAGTCGAGGAGATGGAAGTTGGGCCATACTTATGTATGCACTATTCTTGGTGCTCATTAGCCAACTAGCCCATAGGGCAAGCATGGCAGTTTGGAGGCAGACAGTGGGGAGAAAAGGAGATCTGTATTGTTGAGCACAAAAAAATTCAAAAAGACATGTCCAATCATCATGGGAAAAACGCATATGCCTGTAGAAATAAAAACATATTCTAACTGGGTTGTATGCCCTGGTCCTGTTGATTTTGCCTGTGTTTGGTTGGGATGCTAGTTGGTGGTTTGTGCTAGATGGAGGGGAATCTCCTCCAGGAATAGGGAGGTGATCCTTCCCCTATACAGGTCCCTGGTCAGGCCTCATATGGAGTAGTGTGCTCAGTACTGGCGCCCATTCCTGAAGAAGAATATCAAATTGTTGGAGGGGGTGCAATGTAGGGTGACAAGGATGATCCAAGGATTGGAGGGGAAAGTCCTATGAGGATAGATTGTGCAAGATGAACATGTACTCCCTGGAGGAGAGGAGGGATAGTGGGAATATGACTGAAACCTTTGAATACCGGAAGGGAATAAATAAGGTTAATATAGAAGGGATTCTCCAGCTTAGAAGTGGGAGGGATATGAGAGGACATCAGCTGAGGTTGAAGGGGGAAAGATTCAAGAAGGAAATCAGGAGAAAGTTTTTCACGGAAATGGTGGTGGACATGTGGAATACTCTGCCCGAGAAATTGGTTTCCTGTAGAACAGTGGGTAGCTTTAAGAGGGGTTGGGACAGGGTAAGGGGGGGTGTTCAGATAAAGAGGCGGGAGGAGGGTGGGGCAGCTGCAAGTTGAGGGGCTAGCTGCACATTTGAGTGGACTCGATAGACCGTATAGGCCTTCTTCTGCTGGCATTTTCGTATGTTCATATGACTGATAGGCTGAAAATTGTATAGTGTAGTGTGTTTCCATCAGTATTAACATTCAAGTAGAGATGTACATAAATCATGTAAAGAATCAGAAGTTCAAGTACATCTCTAAGCCTCTGGGGGTGCATGCATGAAAGGAAATCATTATTACCATCAAATCTGAAATAGAAGAAATGGCTACAATCATAATCTTTACCCTCCAAAACAGCCATAAAGGGTACATAGCACCCCCAAATGCCAAGACATCACGGGAACCCTGTTTTCCATGGTGTAGTACTATGAGTATGGTGGTTAATTTTTATTGTACTTAATTATTCGTTATGTTTACTTACAGAATATTATCTGACAAAGTGCACCTGAGGTCTGCTGCTGAGTCACAGTCATATATTGCTGACTTTTGGAAATGTAATCATTGTGTCATTCATTTTCCCTTCATGGCATTTTATGTTTTATGGCTACCATTCAGCCTAGGTTTGTGGATTTATTATTAAGGTGCATAAATTAATGTGGCCAGTAGATGGTGCTAAATGTCCATATTGTCAATAGTATGTACAAAGAATAACTCACTCTTTCTTTCTTTCTTTCTTTTGAAAATTGGTAACCAGGAGGCACACTGAGCCAGTGCTCATTTCCAGGTGTGACCCCGGAGGGAAGAGCGGTATAGCAGTACAACAAACACAACATCAATGATTCGACACAACATAAAGTGCATAATAGTGTACAACAAGCAGGATAAAAGTACAGTAGTAATGATAGAACCACGAGGTAAAACAATGAACAGCATTTTTGTGCAATAATGTGGCAACAGAGCAGGTGATATATAAGGGATGTACAAGGGAGAGCTGTCAAATAAATGATTTATCTACACAAGCGCTGTTTGACCTTGGGTAACCTCATGAGTGGCGTATGCCACGAGTGATGTGTCCGAGGTCAAACAGCACAAGTGTAGATAAATCATTTATCTGAGAGCTCACCATTGTGTATTTCATTCATGCAATAGGGATGCTTTCTGTCAGTGCAGGGACATTTGCTTTTGATTGCTTATCTTTTTTTTGCATATGTTTGTCAATAAAAGTGAACAGAAAATTGCATTTTCTGTTCTTTTTTGCTAATTATAATAAATACTAAAAGGTATCTATAAATGAAACACCACTCATTCTGTGGATAATTTTGTGCTGAACAACTTTCATGTTCACAGTACCATGCTATCTTTTTTCATTTTAAAGTTATTCACATTTGAATATGGGTAGTACAGCTACTGAAGCCGAACATTCTAAATGAGTTCTGGAGTGATTGTGACATAGCTACTATATGGATATATTTTATTTATTCAATGGCTGTGAAGATAAATGGATTTATTCAATGAGTTTTGAGCCCACTCCTATTGGATAAGATAAATTATTCCACCTACACTGTTGGGGGCATGTGTTGTTAAACTACAGCAGTAATATTCTCATATGTGGTAAAAAGTAAGTAAAACAGATGGTCTAAGATGCCCACTGGAGACTGTGGGGTTCTCTGACTGTCACATAGAATTTGATCATTGTATTCACCCAGTCTTACATTTAAGTGCTCTTGGCTTTGATGGGATTCGAACATGGGATTCATAGGAGTTTACAGTGCTCTGGCTGGATTCAAATCTCGGAAACTCCTGATCTTGGAAACTCCTGGTTTTATATGCATATTTTCCCGCTATGGGGAAAAATATTTTGGATTTAGTACTTACCGATATTCCTGATAAAATTAATGGAATTGAAATTCATGAACCTCTCTTCAGCAGTGATCATAACATCATCACCGTCTCTATAAATGTTAAACATACTAGAGAGGCAGGTATTACCATAGTAAAGGACTTTAGAAAAGCTAACTTTGAGATGATACTTCATGAACTACATAGGTGGGACTGGAATAAAGATTTTTTTACTGTCAATCAACTTTGGCTAAAAATTAAAACTAAAATTCTTGAACTGACTGATAAATATATTCCCAATTGAACTCTGTATAATAAAAAGGGTAAACTTCCCTTATGGTTTACATCCAAGGTGTGAAAATTAATTTTAATTAAGAAAAGGGCCTATAGGGCAGTCAAAAGAGATAATAATGGTTATAATAAACATAAACATAGAATGGCTCTTAAGAACTACAAGGCGAACTTCAACAAAGAAAAACAAAAGATAGCATTTTCACTGGCACACATGAATGATGGAGGTAAAAGTTTTTATTCATATATAAATAACAAAAAATCTACAACTAGAACAATAGGTCCAATTATGGCTGTCAACAAAGTGATCACTCAACCCCTGGAAATGGCAAACAAATTCAAGAGATACTTCTGTTCTGTTTATACCCCAGAGAGGCAAAATTCTCCTATCTCAAATACTGGGATCCCAAATAACCCATTTATTGAAATCACTAGGGAAGAGATAATTATGAAATTAAAAAATATTAAAAAAATACCTCCCCAGGCCCGGATTCCCTACATCCCAAAATATTGAAGGCAGTTGAATCATGGTTAGTTAGAAACATAGAAGTTGATGGCAGAAGGAGACCGCTAGGTCCATCTAGTCTGCCCATTTGTTTTAGACCTATTTTGACACTCTCGTTGTCCTATGTATAAACTTTTTAATATGTCAATAAATACTGGTGAGGTACCCAGAGACTGGTGACTTGCCGAGGTAGTACCAATCTATAACCAAATCTGGTCAGAACCGAAATGGCTGTGGAAAACTTTTGGGATGCTTTTTCCCATTATTTCTAATGAATTTGCACAATGCATAACTGCTGAGTGGCAGTTTCAATGTGGTCTTCCTTTTGCACATTTTTACAATGTGTTTTCCTAGAATATGCCTGCTGATTGCTATATATTTAGTCTGGATAGTTCACAGAAGACTCAGGGCCAGATATTCAAAGGCTAGCCCCTTGCCGAGATTAGCACTGCCCGGCGTGCAAACTTAGCCTGGAGCAAAATGCAAGTCGTATTCAAAAGGAATAGCCCAGGGCAAAACCAGCTGAATATAGCAAGCAAAGGAAGCTGGGCAAACAGGGCCAGGAGTGCAGGGCAAAAACAGCCCAGGAATAACACAGCACTAAATATGGCAAATAAGACAGCACTGAATATAGCACCCAAGGCAGGCTGGCAGTGCAAACACCAACAGATACACAATGCAGACGGAGCTGCCAATCCCAGCACCACAGGCAAAGGAGCACAGGCTGGAAAGGGACCACAAGAGTAGACAGTGATGCAGAACCCAGACACTGATACACACTCAGCCAGGGGAAGAGGCCGCAGTGCACCAGGACCCATGAGCAGAACCAATGTACAGGAAAACCCTGTAGCAAATGGCAGGCACACAATAAAAACACAGGACATAGTGTAAGTATGAGAAAGGTATATATAATACAGGTGACGCAGGTAACAGATAAAGGTAAGCAACAGGTGAACAACACAATGTCGGGAATGTTATGTAAACTGACTAGAAATGCAAAAGGAAACCTACACAAAACATTATACACACATGAACAGGACCTACAACTAGGACCACAATTACAACTACTACAATGGCTAACACTACAACTACCACTACAAGAAATACAACATACAATGCTACCACTACAACTAAACACTAAATGACAACGGTGACTACACTACAACTAAAAAGTGAACAACTGCATCAAAGCTAAACACAGGGATGCACAGAGGTCCAGTGGTGGAGGAAAGTGGCAAACCAAAGGCACAGGTGGGGAAGGGGATAGTAACACAAACAAGGAGGGATAAGGGTGGCAACAGATACAAAGTCCAGGAGTGATGGGGTGTGCAAGGTAAAGAAGGTGTGCTGCTGCAGGTCATGGTTGGGAGCATGCAGGTTCTGGCAGACGGGCCTCGAGAACATTGGCCACCCTGCAGGTCTCTGCGATGATCACAGCCTGCTGCTCTATGAACATGCGTTGCTGGTGTACCATCCTCCGCAGGAGGTCCTCGGTGCCCTTGGACTCCTCTGGCTGCATAGCCCACAATGACGAATGGAGTGGACCTACAAGAGGAAGGGGAAGCATGTGAGCATGGCAAACCAGCCAGGAGTCAAACAGCAGCCACAGGTGGCCAGACAGGGATGGACAGCATGTCCTGAGAGACATGCCCATGTGATATCGAGGAACACAGTGGTAGGCATACCCGATCCATGCCCCCAGGAAGACACAAGCAGCAACCCAAAACCCTACACAAATGGAGATGCAGGCCCTGACAACACCAAGGCATGGACAGCACCACCCACCCCAGCACTGCAGACAGTGAGTGAGTGCAGACACACAGGCAGACCCCCGAATGTTGGTGGGCGTGGGCCACACAACAACATGCACATGGGTGACCTAACATCAGAACATGCTGTCCACAGTCAGAATGCAATGTACCACACAGCAGAGTGAAACAGCAAACAACAGGTGTGCAGGGTCAGCGCACTGCAGGCATGGTGTGTATCCAATGGCATCCCATGCCAAGTCAGAAGTGACCTGCAGGAGCTGCAAACCCACAGGGCACAAACACCAGCAGGGGAGGATCAACAGATGCTGCTACACATGGCCCAAGTACAGCAATGCGTGTGGTGTCCTGCAGCCAGAACAGCCACATGGCAGGCGACCATCCGAACATGATCAGCATTGAATGTGGACAGCACGACAATGCCTGCCATGCCTGCTGTCACTGGCACCCCCCCATCACAGGGCAAGGCATCCACACACCCAGATACTGCCAGCACCAAGACACAGCACTGTACAACACAGCAGAAACCGCAGCAGCATGATACCCATGGTGGCCAAACCCCAGCACAGTCCAAACAGTCCAGTGCAGATAAAGCACATTACAGAAGCACAGCACAATTGAAGACTGAGATGTACTCAGGCAATAGGCCCCCTGCCTTGGCGCTACTCTCCTGGGCCTGCTGCTGCATGGCTGGCACCCTGGGGCTGCCTCTGGAATGCGCTTGGGACTACTCTGTGCCCCCACTCCCCGTGCTGGGCTGCACGGTCCGCTGTACAGTGGACAGGGGAAAAAGCAGTGTTACTGCACTGAAGAGCAAGAACTGTGATCACAACATCAGGATACACACCCACCACAAAGACACCATACATGCAGGGTAGCCCAGGGACAGTGATAGCATGCATGGGGCACCACACAGTGGACCCAAGACATATCGACCATGTGCTATACGTAATGTTGCTGGGTACAGTGACTGGAGGCACACACACCTGTGTATGCGGTCTGGTGTCCATGCATCGGCACACCCGCACAACACTGGTGAAGGTCTTGTAATGGGCCTGTAGCATGCCCCACCAGCCACATCACCCATGCATGACATGACACCACCGCACCCATCACCTGGCACATGTGGTGGTCATGCCCTCCCGGACCACTGTATCACACACCATATTCCACAGCCGGCGCCACACGTGACCCCACCACCCTGCACACATGCACCCCTGTGCATGCAGCTGTGTGTACACAGACACACACAGGCACACAAACCCAGACCACATCACACACTGTGGATGTGTGCAACATGCAGGGGCACTCACCTGGCACCGGCACAGTACCTTCACGCACCCTGCATCTGTACACCTCCAACTAGCCCCTCTGGTGGTGGCGCAGGTCCGTGTACCTGTGTTGACACTTCTCAGCATCCCTGTGGATGCCTGTCAGCTCTGTGAGCCACCTGGCGATGGACGCCCACACCTGCCTCCGTGGGAGGTCACCCTCCCTGACCTCTCCAAAGAGCCGCTTGTACCGCTGTTTTACCAGCTTAACCAGATTTGCAGTCTCCACCTCCCCCCAGCGTTTGTCCTTGTGCACCACAGCATGTTGTCTCCCACATCCTGGCATTGCCCACACAGCACAGATACCCTGCCACCTGTTGCAAGACCCATCATATGCCACACTCAGGACTCTCCAGCAACAACAGCCGTAGCGCCGCACTATCACATGATGTAGCGCAGCGCTCCCTGGAAGAGGGGGCACTGTGCATGCGTGACCCTGGAGGACAACACCACACATGTGCATTGCGCTGTGCTGTGTGGGCTAGCGTGGTGCTACGTCACATTGTACCCAGACACTAGCGCCGCCATGGGGCCTCACCGGCATGCGAGGTGGTCACACTATGCCACAGAGTGCTGCGCTACCGTGATTGCATGGCGCTGGACATCCAGTAGCCCAGCAAAGATGCTTGCACGGCACTAAGGCAGTAGCCCGGCACTAATCAGGCCCATATTCAACCGGCATATGCAAATGAGGGTACTTGTTCATGCATGGTGCAAACAGTGTGATTAGCATATCATTATATGCTTATTTGCATGCATAACAGGATGGAGTGCACGGCTGGGCTATAAAAGGGAAGCAGTGTACCACTGGTGTTGTGTTGTGGGATTGCAGCATGCATCACATACTGTGGAGCAACACTGGACAGGAAGAAATATGCAGCAGGCAGCAAAGCAGCAAGAGGCAGGTCTGTACAACTGCTGGGGAACTCCTGGAATGGCTGTAGCATGGAACAGGGTCAGCTCGTACGCACAGTGCACCTGCAGCCCACAGATGTACTGGCCGGGGACAGGCAGCCAAACGCAGGACCACAGGCAAGCACTGTGCTGAGCAATGGTGCACAGCAACATATGACTGCCAGTACAGCAGACTGGCATGTGCAATGTGCACGTGCTCCTGCATCTTACTGCACCGTGTGGCACCGCCTGCAGACTGTGGGCACCAGGCACGGGCCAGAGTGCAATACTGCTGCATGTGTGTGCACCCCACAACCCTGGCTCACTGCCATGGGGTCCAGATGCCCTCGGATGCCACCCTGGATGTGTGGTATGTAGGGTTGTCAATGCTCTGCTGGTGGAACACAGGGTCCTGGCACTGTACTGTCCCCAGTAACGTGTGGCCTGTGCCCGGTAGCCCACCACCGTATGCGTGCCAGTCTCTGTGTCCACTACCTCAGTGCAGTGCACATGTCACGGCACAGTACAGTGCCAGGTGGTGGGTGTAGGGGTGTCCCCAGCTTCCGGTGCACATGTCAGCCATGGACGACAGCAGTGCACATGTGGGTCCAGGGTATGCTGGCCAGACATGGGGAGGCTGACATACACTGAGGCTGTGTGCACCATACACGCACATGCTGTCCTGTGCCATCTCCATGCGACCAGTGACACTCTAGTGGTGTGCATGCACACGCTGATGTGCATGTGTGATGCACCACAGTCCCGCCACAGCTGGTGACACATGTCCCTTTCCAACTGTCCCATAGGTAGTGCAGCAAGACCAGAGTGCATACGTGTGCACAGATTCTCCCAGAAAGAGCTCAAGATTCTGGTGCATGCACTGAAAGAGAGGGAGCTGGTGCTCCGCCAGCACAAGGCCATGGATGCGGTGGTGTGCCAGGCATGGGAGGAGGTGACTGCTGGGGTCAATGCAGTTGGCAGGCATGGCAGGATGACTGAGGCAGTGTGCAAGCAGTGGAGTGACCTGCTTCATCGCACAAAGGAGGAGGTACAAAGGCTGCATGAACATCTGTGGACTGGTGGTGGACTACAGGCACAACAGCAGTGGGTGGATGAGCCGCTCATGGCTGTGGTGGCATCAACATTGCGGCTGGTGGCGGTTGCAGGTGTACCAGGTGGTGGGTGTGAGATGCCTTTCACATTGCCCAGGACAGGTCTGTATTCGCATGTGTATGCACTGCATGGTGTGATGGCACAGGTGCAGGGTGTTGCTGTTGGTGCCGTGCACGGAGTGCACTGTGGGACTGCACTGCCGTAGGCTGACTAGCAGCTGACTGGCCTTGGCATGTGCACTGTGCATTGTGCATTGTTTGGGTGCATGTGGGCACAGGTTGGGGTCGTGTGTGTGGTGTGTGTGGGGTGTGCATGTCCACAGCAGGTGGCACGTGTCCTAGGGTGTGCATGTTGTGGTGGTGGTGGTGGTAGAGGTGGTAGGGCACACTGTGCATGTACAGGTGACTGACACTGTCTCGTTTTCCTCCACAGCGGTGTGTGCAGGGCCTGCAGCAACACAAGAACAGGCCAGGATGGCTGCCCTTGGTCCAGAGGTCATGGAGGATGAGGATGACCAGCTATTGACGTCCGCTCTGGGTGCTGGTTGAGGACGCCCAGAGCCACAGCATGTGTGGTGAACAATTGGACAGGGGCTGCATCTGCCAGGGGAGGAGGGATACACTGCAGGCGGGGAACTGGAATACACTGAACAACTGGAGGATGCCCAGGTGGGGGAGCTGGGTGTTGGGCAGGTGCTCCTGGTGACGGCAACTAGTGACATTGACACGGACGTCTCGGAGGGTGCATACCGCTTGCACATGGATGTGCCTGTTGATGGGGATACAGCAGCAGGGCTGGGTGCAGGCCATGGAACAGGTGCCAGGGGGGTGTTCGGCATTGCTGGCATGGCTGTACCTGTGCAGCCGGTGGTGGGCTGTGGAGGGGACATGTGTGCACAACTGGACATGTGGTGCCCTACACAGAATGTGGTTCATGGCTCTCCAGGCCTACAGCACAACGCCAGCGGTGTGCAGCGGCAGGACATGCTGGATGTGCAACAGTGTCCCATACCTTGTGAGCAGCAGGCACCAGTGCCAGCTGCCACAGAGGGGTCTGCGCCCCTAGAGCAGAATGCCCTTGATGCCCACACACTCCTGCGGGCTGCAGTAAGTTCCCAGCTGGAGGCACAAATGGACCTGCTTGGCATGCAGAGGGAGCTGAGGCATGAACTGGCACTGATGCGGGAGACAGTGTCAGTGGGTCAGTGGGCTTTTCCCATGCAGAACAGTGGGTAGAGGACAGGATGGGCCACATGGTGGCTGTGATTAACCGTGGCTTTGCAGGCCTGACAGCTGCAGTGGTTGACCTCACCACTATACTTCATGGGGTGCATGGGAGTTGCCAACCTGTGCTTGTTGGTCAAGGTGCACATGGCACAGGGGCCCACAGGCAGGCAACCCGTGGCTGCAGAGCTGGCACTGACTCCAGCTCAAATGCTACATGCACCTCTTCAGGCACACAGCACCGCCGTGGCCATCCACCCACCCTGTCTGGCTCCATTCGTCAATGGGGGCACAGGAGGGCTGCCCTGCCTGCCTCACCTTGTTCCTCAGCCATGTCCTCAGCTCAGAGCACCCCTGGGTCTGTGACCTGCACCCGTGGTGCACGACGTGTGCATGGTGGTAGTCGCCAGTGATTGTCATGGGCGACCTGCACCTCTACACTGTCATCACCACCTTAATATGTATACCCTTGATGAAAGGAGGGATGGGGGGACATGATAGAAACGTTCAAGTACCTGAAGGGAAGCAACAAAGTCCAGGAGGGTAGCATCTTTCAGAAAAAGAGATGTGTAAGAACAAGGGGGCACAATTTAAAGATAGAGGGTGAACGGCTCAGGGGTAATGTGAGGAAATTTTTTTTTCACGGAGAGAGTGGTGGATGCATGGAACCACCTTCCTGGGGAGGTTGTTGAGTCTAAAACAGTAGGGGAATTCAAACATGCATGGGACACACATAAGGCAATTGTAGTGGGGGGTGGCAGGAAGTAGGCTGTTGGTTAACTAGAATCTGCAGCTTAACCAGTAGGTAGGGAAATGGGCAGACTGGGTGGGCCAAGTGGTCTTATCTGCCATCAAAGTCTATGTTTCTATATTTCTATGTCTCCACATTGGCACACCCATGACCCTGTGCACACATGCACACGCACTGACACACACACACACCCACACTCCATCCCATGCACACTCACACTGTCACTGCCATGGTGGACCTCCACACACTCCCACCTCACATCATGCATCACTGGTTACACTATAACATGGCTGTGTGTCTACCTCCCTTGTGACCTGCACACACCCCACATTGCACCACACGCACACACACACACACACGTATGCATTCCGTGCCCCATTGTTGTGTTCCTGTCGTGATTGTTGTTGTCACTGTTCTGGTTGTTGGTGCACATTAGCATTTCAACCTTGTACTGTTTCATGTTGCTGTGCAGTCTGTACTTACCCTCTGGCCTGTGGCAGTGTCTTGATGCTGTTGGCCCTGTGCTCTATGGTCCTGTGGGCCGTGTGAGGGTCCCTCTTCTCGAGTTGCTCCATTATCCCCTGATCACTGGCTCTGGGTCACTGTCGGCCTGTCCCTCAGGTTCAGGTGCCTGTATCCCACAGTTCATTGCCATGTTGTGCAGCATACAACAGGCTAGGAAGATACAGCATACCTTCTGAGGTGTATACTGTAGGGCACCACCTGACATGTCTATGCTTCTGAAACACATCTTCAGTATGCCAAACACCCTCTCTATGATGTTTCTCATGCTGCCATGTGCCTCATTGTACATCTCCTTGGCCACTGTGGCTGGCCAGGGTACCGGTGTCAGCAGCCAGCATTGCAGGGGATAGGCACTGTCCCCTGTCAAGAGATGTGTTCCTGTTAGTGCTGTACCACTCCCTGGCCGTTACTGTCCTGCACCCCTGTGTTTCCCTCCCACACCCCTTCTCTAGCCTCCCCTGCCTGTCCCCATCCATGCTGTGGTGTGTGTACCTTGTAAGCGGATACTCACTGACTAGATATCCACTGGGTATCCTGCCCTCCTCGAATGCTTGGCACAGCTGTGACTGGTGCTAGATGAAGGCATCGTGGGCACTGCTGGGGTACTGCACATAGACATTGCTGATGCACTCATTCGCATCGCACACCACCTGGCAGTTGATGGAGTGGTACCCCTTCCTGGTTATGTACACATCACTGCCATCACCAGGTGGTGCATGGATGGGGACATGGGTGCAGTCAATGGCACCCAGTACAGCTGGTAGGTGCGCAACTTGATGGAATTGCTGCATTGTTTCTCTGCGCTCTGCTGCTGTGCTGGGGAATACTATGAACTCCCCAGTATGTGTCAGGAAAGCCTCTAGGAACTGGGTCAGGAAGCATGAGGTGGCAGACTGCGATACCCCAATGGTGTCCCCCGTTGGTCGTTGGAACATCCCTGTGGCAAGGAAGCACATCACTGCTGTCACCTTCTCCTCCACTGTCATGGCATGGCTGCGTCTGGTGTTTGGGTGCAGCTGGTCATGCAGGAGTTCACATAGCTGCCTCAACATTCCCCTGTTCATCCCGTACCGGCCAGTGATGTGGTCATCTGGCAGGGTCTTGAAGGAGGCCCTGGGCCGGTACCACCTGTTTGCAGCATACTGTCTCCTTGGCCTGCTTTGTGGCACATGTTGGGCCTGCTCCCTCTCCTCCTCCTCCACTACAGCTGCCATCAATGGCAGCATCACTGCAACTGGTACTGCACTCATTCCCGCTTCCTGTTGTGATCTCTCCTCCTATGTGTTTTGCCCTGCATTAAGACCAGCCTTTTATAGGCAATAGCTAGCGCCGTGCTAGGTGTCACGCTATGTGTCCTAGTGTGGTGCTAGGGCTTTGAATATCCCTTAGTGTGTGTATGCAGGCCACCCCCGTCTCTTTTCCCCTTGCACACATTATTAGTTTGCCCTGCGTGATTGCTGTTAGTGCACGCTAACAAGTCCTTTTAATATGGCTGCTCTGCACTGCTCCTGTGCTATTCCCACACAGTTGGTTTGTGCGCTGCGCTATGCTTTGAATATCTGGCCCATGGTGTCTTATTTTCAGTGGGGCTCTACATCAACACAATATTATGCTATATTGTGTAAAATCAAAACACACTGAAAATAATATTTTACATCTGGACTAGGCTACTCTGTATAAATACATTATAAAAATGGTAAAATCATGACCCGACTGAAAACAAGATATTGCATCTAATCTGTGACATCCTGAGTAAAGTGCAAAAATGTGTAAATGAAGATCCCTATGACAATGAGATGTAGCATCTCCCCTGTGCTATCCAGGATACAAAATATAGGATAAGAAATATTTAAAGGAAATGTACTGTAAACTGAACTTGACTGTGTTCACTGACATAAACAGTTTCTTTATTATTTTATAACATATTAGATTGCAGTATTTATTTTGAATGTTGTGGCCATGAGGATGGTGTGTACAGTGTGTGTGTGTGTTTGCTGTATCTTAATGTATTTTTTTCCACAAAAAGCATAGTAAAAAATTTCTGCTGATTGCTATATATTTAGTCTTTATATTTCACAGAAGACCTGGCATATGTCTGAAACAGTGCTTATCAGATAGTGTCTTAAGAGGTTAGAAAAACAGTGTAAATATTTTTTGGAGATTCCTTGCTGAAAAAGGATGACATTTATGAAGTATGAATCTTTCTTGAAAGATAATACCTGCCCTACTGAAGCTAGTAGCAAGAAAATGTTTAAATGCTAAGTATTTAAATGTTCAAGTGTTTGCATTTTGAAGGGGGCAAACAAATTTCCAGTTTATTAGGCAACCAATATTTAACAAGCTGTATCAGTTTCCTAATGTCCATCTGATAAGCAGCTTGGATTTATGTCTCCAACATTCTAAACAGAAAGAAGGGAGTATTTTATTTCAATTGGCATAGTGATTTGTAGATGTGGAAGGATACACTGAAAACTCCAAAAATGTGTTCCACAATCCTCCATTTTTCCAGCTACAGACAACAAGATGGCTATAGGCTCCACCCACAGCCATATAAAGGGGGATCATAGTTGAGCAGCCAATTATAGACTGATTAGCTTGACCAGTATCCTTAGTAGAGTTATGGAATCGATCATCAAGGATAAGCTTGAAAATGAAATTAGTTCAAAAAACATTATAGATTATTCCCAACATGGTTTAAAACCTCAGGGGTCTTGCCTCACTGCTAATCTAGTATTTTATGAGTAACTGCCTTATCGGATATGAAAAAATCTGTTAACATAGTCTATCTTGACGTATGTAAGGCACTCGATAAGGTCCCTCATTCAACTCTAGTAACCAAGATGCAGAGCCTTGAAATAATTAAATTACTTGTTGATTGGGTGGATGCCAGGCTAAGGGAGAGAGTATAGGTAGTCAGAATACGAGGTTTCACTTCTAATGTGGGCCCTGATACAAATGGTGTATCTCAGGGGTCTGTTTTGTGGAGCATTTTTGTTTTCCGTTTTTATCTTTGACTTTAATAAGGATTTAGATTGTTTTGTTATTAAGTTCGCAGACGATACTAAAATAGCTGCAGATGTTAGCACCAATGATGGGTTCCTAAAGTTAAGAAATTATCTTGTCAAGTTGGAACTCTGGGCTAATACAAATGGCATGAATTAATTCCAATATATGCGTAGTTATGCACTTGGGTGAAGCACATACAGTACATATAAAAACTACCTGCTAGCTGGGAAATTCTTAAAATCAGTTGATAAGGCAAATGTTCTGGGTACACTCATATCTAGCAACCTTAAGTTCAGTAATCACTGTACAGAGGTGACAAAAAGAACAATATAATTATCAGCTGTATTAAGAGGTCACTCTCTTCCAAAAATAGGGCATGTGTTATCCTTCTGTATGGAGCATATGTCCAGTCACTGTTGGACTACTGCTCTCCTTTGTGGAATCCAACCTTCCGTAAAGTTGTTAAAAAATTTGAAGGGGTACGAAGGAGAATTACTAGAATGGTGGGTGGTCTCCAACATGTGGAGTACGAGGAAAGACTTAGGGACTTGAAAATTTATTCTCTGGAACTTAGAAGATCTAGAGGTGATCTCCTACAGATGTTTAAACTCTCTAGGGACAAATTATTATTGTCTGACATAGGTCTCGTATTCAACCCTAGGGAGTTTTCCCTTAGAAGCCATGATTATCAGCATATGTTAAATAACCCAGAAAGTCATACAAGAAGAAGTTACTTCATACATAGGATTGTTTCCCTGTGGAATTCCCTTCCTAGAGAAGTGGTGGAAGCAGGCTCCTTCAACATCTTTAAATTAAAATTAGACAGGTACCTATGGGGAGGCAATAATCCTACATGCGGGAGATGTACACTATGGGGCCCACAGTCTTCTGTACATCTATATTTTTCCTATTATGACTCCTAGTAGATGTTGTTGGCTGTGGTGGGATTCAAACTGTAGACATTCCAGAGTTCACTGTTGTGCTGTTGGCTGTTTTGGGAGTCATACCTAAGAATTTCCCAATTTAACATTTATGTGCGCTTGCTTATTGTGGGACAAGAATCTGGAATTTGCCCATTTTTTTCGGTTAAGTGTTTTCAACTGTGTAAAATTTGAACCTGAATGAGCTGCATGCTCTTGGCTGTGGTGGGATTCTAACTTTGGAACTGCCTGATTTCTTAGTTGTGTACAATTGTCTGTGGTGGGATTCAAACATGAGAGTCAACAGATTACATAGATCCATGTGCTTAGTTTTGGGTGGATTCTAACCTTGGATTTGCCAGATTTCATAGTTCTGTACAATTGTCTATGGCTGAATTTGAACCTGAGATTCATCAAATTTTTCAGGTATGTGTTTTTTGGGCTGTGCTGATTTGAAACTGGGATTTACAAAATGTCATTGTCACAGCCCCTGATATGTACATTTTTACTGTATGCTTTTTGTGCAGTTTTTGTAGTGACATTTTAGCAAGATGTGAGCATGTAAGTAAATAGTAGAGTACTGATGGGGGTGAGTGTGATGTGCCTTTGCTGCAGGAAAATTTTTTTTTTAACTAGAGCATTGCCATCATGAGACTTAAAAGCATGAGCTGTGATCTACAGTAGGTAAAAATCTTGGTAGTTGTTCCCTCTAGGGGTCAATCATGCTATAAGCATAGCATAGCAACAACATATTTTACCAGCAAGTGTTTTGTTGTAGCTAATTAAAAACATAGACACATAGACAATGACAGCAGAAAAAGAACAATGGGACAGATTTTCAAAGCCCTTAAAAATCCTGCAGCTGTGGGAAAAACTCAACACAAGTGGGTTGCTACTTGTGGAGCCACAGTTTTTCAAGAAGCTGCGGTATTCAGAAAGGTGGAGCCAGTTTACGACTGCCTCTATGATTTATGGCAGCTTGCAGATGTTTTTTCCCCCTGCAGCTGCAGAAAAATGTTACGACTGGTGGGACCAGGCGTAACATCTCCTGCAGCTGTGGGGGACTGAAAATATAAATCCTCACAGCTGTGGAGATTTCAGTCCACAACTGGAGTTGTGGAGTCGGACTTAGTCCCCGTTTTGAAAAACTGGCCCCAATGGTCCATATCAGAAACAGTCACAGAACCCGCGGCTCCACAAATAACCAAATGTCCAGTCAGGCTTCTTGCAGGCTTGAAAAGGTTTATTGCCAAACTTTGACAAAGCCTCGAAGGAGGTGAAATGTCAGTTCATTTTGTACACCTGTTTTGGCATCTGCGGAGTTTGCCAATAAACATTTTTAAGTCTGCAAGAAGCCTGACTGGACATTTGGTTATTTGTGGAGCTGTGAGTTCTGTGACTGTTTCTGATATTCAGTACATATTGTCACGAGGAACCCAGTCTCTAGGAGTGGCTCTGTACCAGGAAGTGCTCTCCAATGGGCCATCCAGTCTGCCTGAAGTTCCCTATTTAACTCACCCTCCCCTCCTTTCCCCATTCACCTTCCTGATTCTGTCGCCCTGATGGATCACTATACCCTTCACTGTTTCCCAACTATGCTTGAAACCAGCAACTGTTTTAGTGTCCACGGCTTTGGGTGGTAGACTGTTCCACAGCTCCACCAACTTTTCTGTAAAATAATACTTCTCCATGTCCCTTCTGAACCTCCCTCCTGTCAGTTTCCACACATGCCCTCGTGACCTCGAGCTAGCATTCAAGCAGTTCACCTTGTTTAATCCTTTTAGGAATTTGAAGGTCCCTATCATGTCATCCCTCTCTCTTCTTGTCTCCAGTGAGTACATGTTCAGTGCCTTGAGGCACTCCTGATAAGACCCGCCATGTTGGCCCTGAATCATCTTTGTTACCCTGCTCTGCACTGCCTCGAGCCTATCCCTATCCTTCCTGAGGTGAGGACTCCAGAACTGAGTGCAGTACTCCAGGTGTGGCCTCACTAAAGAGCTTTAAAAGGGTAGCATTAACTTCTTCCTCCTGTTTTCAGTACCCTGCCCTACATACTGCAGCATCCTACTGGCCTTACCATAGGCTTTGTTGCACTGGCTCAATTTCATAATGGTGTCACTGTTAACTTTTAGGTCATGTTCCTCAGCCATAGTGTTAAGTCCCACCCCACCCATCCAGTACTCTGTCCTGGGGTTCTCATTCCCTAGGTGCATTGGTACTGAATTTCAACCTCCAAACCTTAGATCACCCCCCTAGGTTTTGTAAGTCACTCTGCATTTCTTTGATTCCCTCATTGTTACTCACTCTCTGACAAAGCTTAGTGTCATCTGCAAAGAGAAACAACTTTCCCTTGATACCTTCTCCAATGTCGATCACGAACATATTGAAGAGCACCAGGCCCAGGACTGATCCCGTGGCACCCCACTCATGACCTCCCTCTCTTCTGATTTGACCCTAAGAACCACAACCCTCTCTGCAGCCTACCCTTCAAGGAGTCAGTGGAGGGAATCAGAAGAATCTGACAAAAATTGTTGTCCCTGATGTCACTGTCAGAGATAACACTGAGTTTCTGAAAATGAAGAAACTGGAAAAGTGCTGAAGAGATACTTGAGGCAATATTTGTTGAGCATGACTGCAGGAACAAGAGGTAAATGAGCTTTCCAATGCTCATAGTACAGCAGCTTCATTATCTATGAATGAGGTGCATACCCTGGCAGCCCAGGATTTCTGTAAAACTGATGAAGAGGATCAGGGACAAAATTCCTTCATAAATTTTCCTCTTAGTAGTGATGGATAAGGATGTAAGTTTGTCATGGGAAAAAGTGACAAAATTCATGGGTTGGTCATGTGCAATTTATTTGATAATTCACGGGTTTGTCATGGCAAAATTTTATAATTTCATGGTAAAGTCATGGGTTCTTTGTAAGTGATATACAACATACTTAGCATATTTTTAAAGTCATTTACAACACAGGAAAACAAAACGTATAACATAGATTTAGCAACAAACTATGTATTTTTTGCTTTTATAGTTTTTAACACATTTAAATTGGAGAATAAAATCTGTTTTCTTTTGTTTGTTTTGTTTCACAAACAAGAAAATCAGACAGGAATCCTAACAGTGGGGTTCTGCGTGCTGTTGTTGATGCTGTTCTATCCTGTTATCCATTCACATATTCAGCCACCTAGCTCAAAGGGTTTACACTTTAATGATTACAGTTCTTTAATACAATTATCCCCTCCCCCCAAAAATGAAAACAAGCCATACAGACATATACTGTACTAGCTTTTCAATGCATGTACAGCCCCCTCCATCACCACCCACAAAAAAGTTATACAGAGCAGCATATTTTGACATTAAAAAACTAACTTTCAGTGTGGGTTTTCTGTCTGCAGACGGCTACTGTGGGAAAATGTTGTGTTGATTTGCAGATCAAGGCAGGTTTTTGTCTGCACAAGGTCCCCTCCAGTCTCTTAATTCTTCAGTGTTACACAAAGCTAGCCCATTTAAAATTAACTCACTTTGCCTTACTTTGTTTGTTTTTTTTGGGCATCAAATCAAACCTACAGAAGGCCTGAAAATGCCACTCATTTCTTTCATTTGCCACACATGTATTCTTTCTATCCCCATAAAAAAAGGTGCTACATAAAATCTTCCTCCTGCTGTATACAGCTCTCCCCCTAACCAAATAGCAAACTAGAAGCAGGGCAGCACTGCTTTTTCACTCCTGTTTCATTTTATTTTTTTCCCCTCTCTCAATGAGAAGATCATGTTCTGTTTCCCCCTGTAATACAGCTGGAGATAGTGCAACAGCTTTCCAGAAATCAAAAAGAGCCTAGCAAATTAAAATGGTTTAGGTGATTGAACTTGCTTTCACATGTTCTGCCCTGCCCTCTCTCTTTTGTTCAAGTCACGTAATTAAATTTGGTGACTCCTTCTGTGAGGGCAGCAAACCTGTGCATTAGTATAATTATTTCCCTTCTCCTCTTGGTGAAAGATCCTTTCCCATTTCTACCCTGGCCAGCTAGAATTCTTTACCAGACAGTAATCCAGGAATATCATGAAGAGAGTCTGATTTACAGCCCATGCACCTGCAGTCTACTGACTAGGCAACAAAATTCAGAAGTCTGTTTTTTGGCCATCCAATATGCCGCGCTGGTTGAATTGTGTTGCGATGTCTGTCACAGCTACAGTGCTTGCTTCATATGTGACCATTTTGCAGCATGCAGTTGCATAGCAGAGAGGGCAGAAGAGCATAGAGCAACCCATGCGTGCATGTGTTTCATTTCTGCCCTTTCTAAAATGGCACTGATAAGCAGCCAAAGTGATGTTGTGCATGCACAGATGGCAAAATCAGCAGCAAGGAAAAAATCAGAGGTGCCTGAATGTCATGGTTTTTGGCTGGCCCGTTAATGCAGCAGTAGTGCTACTGCTCATGATGCTGCCAACCTGAGTTTGAGAATGGGCTCGGGTTGACAGAGGGCCAGCCAGGGGAGGAGGTTGTTTGTCCCACAGACTGCTCGCCTCTTCTGGGGGTGGGGAGCCTTGGCTTGGTGCACAACCGACTTCCAGTGGTGGCTGGAGGTTCAGCATGCCCATAGCCACATAGAAGAGGGTGGAGCATGACGGATGCTGGCATGTGCCCTGGCGTCATGTGCACGTCATGTCTCTGGGAGGGCATACTACAGAAAATGCCTCAGCCCGGCATGACACTGACTTGAGGGCTAGGTAGGCTCTCGCCACCAGTGGAGTGGCTCGGGGTGAGGACCCCGATGAGACCTGGAGGTATGGAACTGGTGGTGGCTAGAAGGGCCCTGCTACCCACTCCCACTCTGTCCCCACCTGGAGGGGGGTAAGCCACGGCTCCATGGGGGTCCCTCTGAGTTCACGATGTGGTGGCTGGTCAGGTGACAGTGCCAGGGCTCAAGGTGGAGGATTAAAAAAAAAAGAATTTCATGGTTTCCGTGAACACTGTGACATCTGTGATGGACTTACATCCTTAGTGATGAATCTTTGGATAGTAGTAGTGCTGTAGCTGATTCCTCTGATAGTGAAAATGTAGGGAATGTTCCTCGATAGTGTGAGAAAAATTTCAAGAATTGCAGCAATACAAAAACTGTGCCACTGAAGAATTTACCTGACTTTTATACTGGGGTTCAAGTGAAGTCTGCCTGTAAATGCAGAATCTATTTCAATCTGATTTTGATGTACATATGATTTAAGAGACAGACTGCTAGTTAGTAAGTAAGTAAGTAGTAAGTAAACCTTTATTTATAAAGTGCTCATTCCCCAGGTGCTCAGACATATATAACAATGAATAAAAAAAACTTGTAATATATGGATAAGCCAAAATGATATGGTACAAAAGCATACAAAAGAAATCTGGTATAACTCCTCAGAAGTGATAATACCATCAATGCTGAGCCATAATACTATCATTCGGAGCTCCGAACAATGGTATTATCACACAGACAGAACAGCACAAGTGTACAACTGTCTCGTGCACAGCGGGAGCGGGCTTTCACTGTAATCATTGTGTACAGTAAAAGTCGACTCACCAAAAACCAACAATCTAACCTGCAGCCAATGGTGTATCTCCTGCTCACTCCAGTGCCATAAAGAATCTCTTTTTTTATTAAGAGCCATAAAAACTAGGGAGGCTGTAAAGCGCAGTGGTTTAAGGCTGTGAGCTGCAAATCTGGTGACATCCAGCAGATCAGACCTGGGTTTGAATCCCACAGCTTCCACTTGCATACAGTGTGACCCTGAGCAAGTCACTTAACTTCCCTGTGCTCCCAGGTCGCTCCTGTGAAAAAGCTTTCAGCTTAGTGTGCTACTTCTGGTTAAACAACTAAAAACAAACAAAAAAAAAACTAAGCCACAGAAATAAAAAAAAGCTCTCTGCCGCTGGCACAGACAAGCCATCATGTTCCCGAGATAATTATTCAAAAACACATGAAGCACCAATAGAAACACACACACTGGGTGCTTCTGAGACATCTTGATATTCTGGCATCCATAGCAACATATGGCAAGCAGCTTCCCTTAAAGAGACCGGCATACACACTTCCCCACCCTCGGAGCTTTGAACCACATTTCTGGAAAACACTAGAAACTCCTGGGATCCATATATTACAAAAAATAACAAATAGGGGACTGTGACTACTTGGCTATACCATCTCAGTGTTCTGGGGACATGGGGACCTCTTGGTGTAATTATAGCCTTATAATTAATGGCTTCCTCTTTTTTCCATAAGGAAACCGTGGCGTAATTTGCCGTTATAAAGGAGCGTTTATAACGGCAAACACTGCAGTTCCCCCTCTTGCATACGCCTGCTCAAACTCTGCTCGCTTTACTTCCCAACCACAAACCCAACCTGAAAAGAAATTGCCAGTCACTCGGCAGTTTGTAAAATAAAATTTAAATTAATTGTACCGCATTGCTTCCGGATCGATCCTCCCTTACAATACTGTCGGAAAAATAAATATTTTAAATAAGAGAAAGCCGACTGGAATCGGACTGCGGCGGCAGTGGCACAGCAGCCTTTTTTCTTTTATATAATTGCTGAGGCAAAAAAGAGAAACCCAACAATTATATAAAATAAAATATGGGTCTGGGTGTGTGTAAACGGGAATTTACACACACCCTCGGGGTTAGATGCTTCACATAAACCTCTTGAGCTTCACTCTTGGGGTTTATGTAGCATCAAACCCCTCGGGTGTGTGTAAATTCTCGTTACACACCCAGACCCATACTTTATCCTATATGTAATACACAGTCTCCTATCCATTATTCTATTTACAATAAACAATACCCACTAATAATCTCATTTAAAAATAATAAATCAAAGAAACAATAATAAATAATACAATCTCTGATAAACTGCCAGTCAACTGAGGATTGCATATAGGTCAAAAGCCTCCTTAAAGGAGGTGAGATTTCAGACCCCTCTTAAAGGTCCTCACTGAGGAGGCCTCCCTCAAGGATCTTGGAAACGAGGTCCACAGGGCTGAGCCAGCTACCTCAAAGGCCCTGTCCCTGGATGATTTTAGCCACACTCTGGGAACAGCCAGGAGGCTCACCTCAGATGAGTGGAGAAGGCAGGGGTTATGATGAGAAGTCAGAAGATCACACATGTAGCTGGGGCCCTGTAGGGCTTTATAGGTCAGTAAACCAACCTTGAAGGTGATTCACCACCTCACCAGCAACCAGTGCAGATCACGCTGGACTGGGGTGTCACATGACAGGACCTTGGAAGGCCCGTCAGTATCCTGGCCACCACATTCTACAGGCAATGTAGGACCCCTCCATTCACCTCATGGTAGGAGCTTTGCTGTAGTCAAGTCTGGGAAGGAGAGTGGCCAGGGGGAGGGGGCGTGGGGGCACAACTGAAAAAGATCAAGAAGGGAGCAACTAAGACAATAGCAAGCTGTTTAAAGGGAGTAAACATGTGTAGAAGGAGGAGGAAGAGGCCACTAGGGTTCTTGAAGGAGGTTGCTAAGGTGGTAGGAAGAGGGGAAGAAAACAGCTTTTAGGAAGTACAGGAAGACTCTGACACAGGGGGACAGGGAGGTATATCTTGATCAACAAAGGGAGGCAAGAGGGAGAGTGAGGTCAGCTAAGGTGCAAACAGTGGAGCAGATCAGCAAGGATGTCAGAAATGGGGATAAGAATTTCTTCTGAAACATGCGGGAGAAGAGGAAAGCAAGGGGTGGGATAGTGAGGATCAGGAGAGTGGGGGGTGGGGACTGCGTAGAAGAAGATCAAGAAAAAGATAACATTTTAAATGAGTACTTCTGATGGGTATTAACAGTGGCGGGGAGGAGACGGACCAACATGTACAGCAGTGCCAGACAGGATGCAACGCATTTATATCACAAAATGCTGCTGTATGCTGCAGGGAACAGTGTAATTCATTAGCAATTGAGCCCTTTGTCATGCAGTATTTAGTGACATGTCACTTACTGCAAGTTACTGGGTTGCATCATGGCTGGCACCCTGTATCAGCAGGCACCCAGGGGAGTGGACACATGGCCACTCTCAGAGGAGAGAGAGTCTGAAGGGGATTGGAAGCCTTAAAAGAAAACAAGGCAATGGGGCCAGACAGAATGCACCCAAGGATACTAAAAGAACTGAGCACAGTGCTGACCACCTCTCTGGCAACACTATTCAGCACCTCACTGGAGATGGGGGTGGCTCCAGAGGACTTCAAGATGGATGATGTGATCCCACTACGCAAGAGCGGCAGCAGAGAGGAGGCTGAAAATTATAGGCCAGTCAGTCTAACATCAGTGGTGGGGAAATTAATGGAGGCATTGCTAAAGAAGAGGCTGATGGAGTACCTGGAGGAAAATGGGCTGCAGGACCACTGGCAGCATGGGTTCATGGAGGGGGGGGATCATGTCAAACAAATCTCATAGATCATTAATCTCTGACTGGGTAATGAAAGAGGTGGATCAGGGGATGGCAGTGGACTTCAGTAAGGCCTTTGACACTGTGCAACACAGGAGGCTAATAAAGAATCTTAGCAGCCTGTGGATTGGGGAGAAGGTGGTAAGCTGGGCATCAAACTTGTTAAAGGACAGGAGACAGAGGATGGTGTTAACCAAAAGCCGCTCAGGTGATGGGAGAGTGACCAGTGGAGTGCCACAGGGATAAATACTGTGTCCAGTCTTCAACGTCTTCATAAGTGACATTGCTGAGGGACTGGAGGGGAAGGTGTGTCTTTTTACAGATGACAATTACTGTAAATCTGCCACAAGATGGACACCCAGAAAAGGGTGGAAAGAATGCAAAGGGATCTAGGGAAACTAGGGGAGTGGTCTAGGGTGTGGCAGCTGGATAATAAATGCCAAAAAGTGCAATCCTGGTGTGGGGAAACCCAAGGGCTGTGTATAATATGGGTGGAGGTACTTACAGTCATCAAACAAGAGAGGGACCTTGGGGTCATCATGTCTGGTGATCTTAAGTGCAACAAGGCAGTTGGCAAGGCCGGCGGAATACTGGGGTGCCTAAGGAGTGTGACTTCTAACAGGAGAAGGGAGGTGGAGTTGCCACTATATAGCTCACTGGTGAGACCAAACCTAGAGTACTGTGTCCAGTTCTGGAGGTGGCACATTCACAAGGATAGTGACAGGGTGGAAGTGATTCAGAGAAAGGCTACCAAAATGGTGCAGGGGTTGCACAAGAGACCATATGAGGAAAAGCTGTGGGAGCTCAACATGTACTCCCTGGAGGAAGGACACCCACAGTAAGGCAATATGAAATGGGGCAAGGAAAAGCGGGTTGCAGTAAAGCGGCCGATAGCAAGGTGAGCGACAAGGCAATTGCATCGCGCACCTGGCTGACTACACCATATGTTTGCCCCATTGCAGGGGAGTGTCGCCCCTCCCCCCACAGGCATCCCCTCAAAATAATATAAACATCCGCCAGCACACAATGGGGAACCACAGTTAGGCTCCATGTTCCCAACACCTAGTAGCCGATGCTCCAAATCCATGCACCCAAAAGACATGCGCCCTAACTATTTCGTCCACATTCCCCCACTCTGTTTCCTGTGCCCAATTGACAGTACATGCCTGGAGGAGAGAAGAGTTAGAGGAGACATGATTAAAACCTTAAAAGCCCCTCTTGCGGTGCTGGTGGGAAGTTTCTACTAGAAGAGAAGGAGCACCAGAACACGGGGGCATGCAGTAAAGCTTGAGGTGGGAGGAGCTTAAGAGGGAAGGAGGAAATACTTCTCTGAAAGGATGGTGAATGCCTCGGACAGCCTACCAGAGGAGGTGGGGGGGGTGAAGACAGTGGGGGGTTTCAAGCATGCATAGGATAGGCACATGGGTATAACAGGTAGAGGACAGGGAAGAGGAAGGGACACCTGAGACCAAATAGGGTCTGGGGAGTAGTAGTAGGCAATGAAATAGGGCAAACTAAATGGGTCTACTGGTCTTTTTCTGCAGAACAATTCAATGTTTAAGACACAGGAAATTGTTTTATATTGTTATTTACAATAATTACAGGCAGTTGAATTTTTGTCAAGCCCCTGGTACCCATACTGTCAAACCTGCTAATAGCCGCACATCCTCCTGTAACATTTTTATGTAGGACATGACTCGCTTCCTTCTATAGTAGCTACGTTTTTTAAGCCACTGGCATTCCACTTCACTGCATTGAGAGCATCAGCCATAGGATACACACATCGGGGATCCTTAATAGCCCACCCTTTACAGAGTCCTACAGTTTTCCAGGGTGTACTTCCATTATATACTATCTACTGTCGACCTGGTTCCAAGGCATCCGATACTTCGGATCTCATTACCTCCATAACCTTCCTCTCACATAAATGCGAGCTGTATGTCCTAGGTGATGCAAACCTACACTGGCCATCACCAACAACTGCCAAGATACGTAATGACATCATGGCCCTCGATCTGTCCTAACTCATCCTGGAACCCACCCACCTAAATCTTAAAACCCTTAACCACTCCCTGATATACTGGCATCTCACCTCTCACCCCCACCGAGTCATTAAATCAGGCATCCTCCCAGACGCCCTCAGTGATCATCACCCAATCTTCGCGGTTAGGAAAGTCCATAGACCAAAACCTCCACACAAAATTCTGAAACTCTGCTCCATCAGCTCCTTAAACCTTTATCCCCTTTTTAATGAACTGGCCAGCTCTGATTGGTCCCCTATTGCCTTTGACCCTTCCATTGACCAAGCACATGCTTATTTTAAAGATCCATTTCTAACTACACGCAACTCCTACACTCCATTCAAGCGCACTAGAGTTCATTGCAGCCATCATCCCTGGGTCTCCCTTGAGTTACTGACCTGTCTCAGGGAGCGAGACAAAGCTTAGAGGAAACATAAGGCTTCCCAGCTTCCTCCAGACTATGCCAAGGTATCGCATGTTAAGAAATGCATGTGCCAAAGCTACCAGACTTGCCAAGTCTGAATATTTTAAATCATCTTTTCTCAAAAACATCAATTCCCCCTCCAAATTCTGGAAAGTGGTCCATTCCCTATTCTCCCTCTCTTCACATCCGCCTCCCCCAGTGCTTAAAATAAACAACTCATTGGTCTCTGCACCATGCGCAGTGGCTCAAGAGTTTAACTCCTGTTATACCTCCTGCACCACAGCACTTCTGAAGTCCCTCCTCTCTAAGCTCCCCCCTCCCCATCCTCCCAACACCCAGCACTCAACCCCTCCATGCCCACCCTTCCTTCTCCTTTTCTGCTGCCTCCCCAGAGGAAACACTAATGACCCTTCTCTCTCTCTCTTAATCCTTCTAAAGGCTCATCACCGGATGACCTTGACCCTAAACTCCTCTACTCTTCAGCTATAGCCTACCCTCTCTCCTGAATCCTAAATCTTTCCTACTCATCCTCATCTGTCCCTTCATCCTGGAAACTTGTGGTGATCCTCCCTCTCCCAAGAGGTGGTGACCCCTCCTCCCCTGCAAATTTTTGCCCAATCTCCCTCTTCCCTGCCCTTGCTAAGCTCCAAGAACACCTAGTCCTCTCTCAACTAACCTCCTTCCTCGATGCCGCTTCCTTTTTCACCCTGTTCCAATCTGGCTTTTGGAAGAACCACTCCACTACCACCTCCCTACTCAGGCTTACTGACTCCATCCTCACCGGGATGGATAATGACCTCATTACCTCTGCCATCTTTGTCTACCTCACCAAGGCTTTCAACACAGCCTCCAATGCCCTACTTCTTGACTCCCTTATGGCTGCTGGGTTGTCTGCTTCTGCCCAAAACTGGTTTAGAGCTTACCTCTCAGGCAGAAAACAATCAGTCAAGATCCAGGATATAGTCTCTCTCCCTCTCCCTATTTCCACAGGAGTTCCACAGGGCTTGGTGCTTGGACCCATTCTCTTCTCCATCTTCCTAATTGACATGCCCTCATTATGCTCCTCCTCCTCCTCCTCCTCCTCCTCCTCTATCCATATGTATGACAACGACACCATCCTGTTCTCCTCTGGCAAATGCCCCACCAATGTAGAAACCACCCTTCAGCATGACTTCCACCAGGTTCAGCTATGGTTTGCCTCACATCAACTATTCCTAAATGTCAAAAAGACTGTCTCCATGACCTTTGGCACTAGGTAGAGATTCTCTAGGCTCCATCCTTTACCTTCTTTCTATACCCTTGATGGGACAATCCTAGAGGACATCTCCTCTTTCAGATACCTTGGAGTTTGGTTGGACCAACACCTCAACGTCTCTGGCCACACTGACGCCATCCTGAAAAACTGCACCCCAAGTTTGATGCCTTATTCAGGAATCATAGTTACATCCCTCCTATGGCATGGCATGAACTAGTCCAGAAGATGATCCTCCCCATTTTCGACTACTGAGATGTAGTCTATGGTGCCGCTCCCAAAACCTCCCTGACCAGATTGGACACTCTCTTTAACTCCTTCTGTTACTTTGCCCTTGATGCTCCATCACGCACTCATCACTGTGACCTCCATCATGCCCTGTCCCTTCCCCTGCTTGCCAACAGGTGCCTCACTCATTGTGCCAAACTCACTTCCAAATTTTGGTTAGGAGAATTTCCCTCCTACCTCTCATACTCACTCTCCCCCCCCCCAACTCCCTCAGATCCTCAGACACTTGCACTTTGTTGGTCCCCTGTTAAACCACTCTCATCGGTCAGTCAGGCTTTACCCATCATTTCCTGCAAATATGGAACTCCCCAAATACGGCCTCCTCCTCCTTCTACTCTCCTTGCCTCTGCCTTACATAATTTTCTCTCATCTAACTGCTCCTGCTTGAAACCTCCTTAACCATCCTCCTATACCTCTGCTCCTCTCCATGACTCACATCCCCTATTAAACCTTCCTCCCCCGAGCCTGCTTCTCAGCATGCTCCCTTTCCCTTCACCACTTACCCACTCACTCCTACCCCTAACAGTCTTCCATTACCAACTTGCCCCTGCTTAGTTTTGACCTCTGGCAGGGTTCTCAGCATCCTGGACTGGTCTAGCACTGGGCAAGCCTCCTCTTTCCCCTCCCCTCCCCCCTATCCTTTCTACCCAACTTGTCCTCACCTAAATCTGCCCTCTGTTGGGATTCTTAGCACCCTAGCGATATCTACTCTCAGGTAAGTTTCTTCCCTCCCTCCTTTTTTTTCCTTTCCTCTTCTATCCCTCCTATTTCCTCTGCCCAACTTGTCCTCACCTAATTCTATCCCCTGGTAGGAGTCTCTGCATCCTGGAGGGGCCCAGCACTGGGCAATTACTCTTCCTTCACTCCCCCTCCCCCTCTATCCTTTCTACCCAACTAGTTCTCACCTGATTCTGTGCTCTGGCAGAGTTCTCAGCATCCTGGAGTGAGCTAGTCTTAGGCAAGCTTCTTCTTTCCTTCCTCTTCCCACCTTTCCCTTCATCGTTTCTTTTCTCACTTCCCAACTTGTCCTCACCTAGTTCTGCCCCCTGGCAGGGTTTTCAGCATCCTGGAGTGGTCCAGCACTGGGAAATTACTCTTACTTCCCTCCCCTTTCCCCTCCATCCTTTCTACCTAACTCATCCTCGCCTGACAGTGCTCTCTGGCAGGGTTCTCAGCATCCTGAAGAGGCCTAGTCTTAAGCAAGTTTCTCCCACCCCTCCTCCTCCTTCCCTTTACCATCCCCTCTACTACCTCTACCCAACTTGTCCTTTCCTACTCCTGCCCCTTATTCTAAGTCCTTGCCTCATTCCGACACTGGTAGTGATCTCCGCACTCTGAAGGGGCCAGTTCCAGGTATGACTCATCCTCCCCTACCCTAAACAAAGGAATTAGTTCACTTGAGCTAATAACTTGGCACTATTTGTTCTGTTTGAGTTGCTCCCAGATTGCATTAGCCCTGTGTTAACTTGCCCCTCGCAACTGATTTTTTGCTCACTTTCTTCCGGTAATGTTCCCCCCATCTTTATACTTTCCTTCCCCCAGCTGGTTTACCCTGCCTACCCTTCTACTGTCCTTGATGTCCCCTCACTGCACCTCAGTCATTCAATGATTGCTAAATAATCTGCCTTTTAACTGTGATCCATTCCTGTAAGGAGTTGGCTCCAAGGCTACATTAAATTTTTATACTATGTTCCTCAGATGTGCTACTTGTAATTAAATGCATTTTCCACAGGTATGATATATTTAACTGTATGTTATGTCGCAAATGCGATTGTATGATTATTTATGATATTTTTTAGCTGATGTCTCGTTACAAATGTAATTGAATGTTTAATTTCTTGGATATGTTAAATGTTAAACTCTATGTCTAATTCTTTATCCAGTTGTACCCCCCGCCCAGGTCACACCGGAGATGAGTGACTTGTTGTTCAGTGTGCTTTCTGGTAAAATATTTCAATAAATAAATAAATATACATAGTAAAGAAATACAAAACATTGCTGTGCAATACTTGTAGAGCTGCAAGAACAATTACCAGCGGAACAGTACCGAAACAAAGAACCCAAACCCTCCCATCCAAAGCCATTTTTCACCCATGATCTCCCACAACTACCATAGTGTCCTGAAATTTCCCCTAGCAAACTTGATGAAACTTGTAATGAGTGAAGGGGAGGTAACCCAGACACCAAGCCACCTAGTGATAAAATCTGGAGAAATCAGCAGGGTTGATACGTAGTGCATAACCCCAAACATATAAATTCCCCCTCTTTCTAATGAAATCCAAACCATGGAAATCATGACCTTTTTTTTTTTTTTTAAAGGTCAGGTATTGATACTTGTTTCCCCTGGAATGGTTGCCAGAGACCATTGAATCAATAATTTAATAGAGCTGTAACCTAGAGAGCTTATTTCCTTATTAAAAGAGTACAACAGCTGCTGTTAGAATAACTTGAAATTATTTAACTGTACTGATTCAGATGTCTGCTCCTTCTAGCTATACAGAAGTGTAGCTGTTTAGGGCTCAGGGTCCAACTGAGAGAGGGTGGATGTGTCAGAAAGCAGTGTATCCAGTGTGCAATCATGGGACTGGTCAAGTTGGCTCAATACATCAGCCAAACTACATCACTAATGACCACCCCCAGTCAAACAGCTGAGAGCCCGCACACAGTAAGTAAGAAATATGGCATGACAGAGGGGCTATTATGCTATGTTAACATACCGAGTAGTGGGTTGGAGTCCTGAGCCTGAAGGACAACCAAAGCAAGGTACATTAACATAACATAATCTCCCCAATGGAATTGCCTTCTTCCACTTACAAAATGTTTAGTAATGTTAGTTTTTAGCAGTGTAGCAGTGTTATAATTTGGTGCTGTATCTTTAAATGACTGCATTTAGAGCTTTAGTATAGTTAGATACTGTATGCGGTGGGGGTTAGGTTGCAGCTAGTACACAGCACTAGTTGGGTGCAGTTGCTCTACAAAGGAGTGGGTTATTATTATTAGTTTTTTTATAAATAGGTATTCCTGACTTCTAATTTCCTGTACTTCCTATGTGATCTGTGAGGCTATGCTGGAAGCATGGGCAATGCTTTAGGGGTAGGTGAGTATCTTATTTTCGAATATTCAGCTGAATATTCATAATTGGGTCCCCAAATGTTCAGAATTCAGTGTTTGCATTCATTATTAGTTTTCCTGTGGGGGAAAAAGTTAAAAACATCACCCCACTCTCCTCCCCATCCCAACTGTTTAAACATACACAACACCCCTATCACCCACCCAACTCCCACAATTTAATGTTAAAACAGATCCCACGATGGTGACTGATATAAACTGCCGTTCCATGGGCAGCTGCCTTCTTGTGAAGGAAGTGCTCCCACGCTTGCTCACGTATTAAAACAGCTAGTCACATGATTGTACTTGATTGGCTATTTAACTATGTGAGCAAGTGTGGGAGCACTTTCCTTTATAAGAAGGCAGCCAGCCATGGTGGAGGGCAGTTTGTGTCAGTTGCCTTCCCACGCCTGGTGGGTCTTCGTAAGGAAATGTGGGTGCTGGGGGGAAGGGAATTGGAGTTGGTGCTGCTACTGGGTAGGGGTTGGAGGATTATTTATTTCTTTGAAAGAGGACCTAATTGAAAAACAAACAATGCTACAAGAGGCAGAGGCTGGCCATGGGGGGTAGGTTGTGCTAGTAACCTATCATGGGATTGTTTTTAAACATTAAATTGTGGGTGCTGACTGAGTGAGAGGGTGGGGGGACAGGGGTTGTATAGGTTTAAACAGTTGGGCTGGGGGAGGGTGGGGGTTGTTTTTTACTTTTCTAAAATGATTTCATGATGAATACAAATAATAGTGCCACTGTTCATTATTAGTCTCCAAATAATTAACAGTGTTCATCCTTCACATACCCCTACTGTACTTCCTGTTCTTTCCATATCAATGTCAACTTTATTTATGAGCACTCTTCCAGGAGATCACATCACTGTACAATAAGCAATAAAATCACAAATATAATAATAAATAAAATAAAATCAGACAGTTATAAAATAGTCAGAATAGCAGGAGCTAACTATCATTAAAGTCAGGAAAAGCTAACAGAAATCTGGCAGCCCAGGCTACTGATTAGATATCATGTGACCTCATTCAGCTACACTGCTAGGCAGTTGAAATTCAAGCAGTCATAGTTTGAGCTGGCCTTTGTTTTTAGGCATGTAGATATTCGATTAACTTTTAGATACATGTTTGCAGATGTTTTTCTAATGGTTTGGTGATGTATATATGCATGTTTAAGTAGTATGGATTTCTTCACATTTTGTGGGTTTTGAGCAATGTTGCTGGGGGGGTCATGAGTTTTTTGTTTAATTTGCATGTGTTTTTAGTGTTGTTGTGTAATTTGATTTGTGTTGTAACCTTTTTGACCTTGAGAATGTGTAATTAACATATTTATCTTTTTGACCCTGACTGGTTATCCTCTTGACCTAATGCACCCCTCTCATGTCTTCTGAGTAGGAGTATATTCTAGGTTAACACAGTGCCATGTGACAAGGTCCTGACAATGCCGAGTCAGAATTAACCAGACACCATCTTATAACAGGTGATAATCTAACCCGGGCACTGCAGAGAGCAAAATGTTCCATACACATATCCTGACATCAAGTCCAAATAATGCAAGCAGTTCTTCAGGGAAAACAAAGTGGCGCATATATACACACATATATATATATATTATATATATATATATGTTCACAGTCCAATGAAAATTTAAAAGTCACCTTCCGCAGTGACATAAGGTGTTCACAGTATTCAAAAATCACTTTCCTGAGATCGCAGACAGTAGTTTTGATTGTCTCAGAGCATCAATTGTTGAAGGAGAAATGGCCATGCCAGGCTGATCCGAGGGACCACAGAGAGACTGCAGACCATCTCAGTGGTGGCCACGCTGCAGCACCCTCAGCCCATTCCTTCCAGCCATCTCACACCCAAGATCCCTCAGCCTCCTTGAGCATGGCACCCCAAGACACACTCATTACTCAGTGAACACAAACAAACCACCCATGCCCTTGAACTTAAAACACCAACCAACCAGGAGAGGGGAAAACAAGCATTTGTCAATGCTGAATGTTGGCTGCTTGTGAAACAAATTGTTTTTTGCAATTCTGACCCCACATTTTGAAGAGACATGTTTTAGGATTTGCCTTATGGACATGAACATGTGTCATTTATAGTATATTGGCCAAAATGTAATTTCGCACCAGAGATGCAAAAAACACATCTTGTCCAGTATTTTAAGAATAACATGTGTCACATTTGTGAGGTGGTGTGGAAAAATAGTTATGTTGAAAGGTTGGAGTCAAAATATTGAAAGTTAGTCAAATTATGAGTGAACATTGAAGTACTGTAATGTTCAGTCATATCCTGGGCATTTTACGATATTTGTACACAAAAGTCTCAGCATAGACTTCTTATTACCCCACATAATGAACGCAGTAGCTGAAAATTTTCAAATGCCCAGCAAAACATCATTCCATGCCACAGGTATGAAAACACATTATGGCCAGGACCTGACAAATGACAGCTGTCACATTCATGAGATGTTGTGAAAATATGGCTATGTTGAACATTTAGGATCAAAATATTGAAAATTACTAAAGTTACAAGGCTGCATTGGTAAATGTCAATGTAGGCTCATAACTTTGTTGTTTTTCAATATTTTTGCCCTGAATTTTCAACATAGCCTTCTAATGAACCCATCTCATGAACAAGTGCAGAGAAAATGTTCAACTCCTGCCCGAAAGGTGATTTTGCACAGTGACTATGAAATTACTTTTCAGGATGCGAAAACAACTTTTGGCCAGTATTTGAAAAATGACAGCTATCACATTCATGAGGTGCTGTAAAGAAATGGCTATGCTGAAAATTTTGGGTCAAAATGTTGAAAATTACCATAGTTGGGAGCCTGCATTTGCAAGTTTCAACACAGGCTCATAACTTTGTTGTTTTTTAATATTTTTTACACCAAATTATTAATATAGCCTTCTTATGACCCCCACCTCATGAACAAGGGCAGAGAAACATTTCAGCTCCTGCCTGAAAGGTGATTTTGTGCAGCGACCATGAAATCACCTTTTGGGACTAATTTGCCTAATGTCACTGTAATTGTTCTTGAGGTGGGGTCCCAAAAAAGTATGTTGAAAATGTGGGTCAAAAGTATTCAAAAATGGCCATGCTGTGACACTAAGTTCAAAACCCCATTGAAATTCATAGAATCACATACCTGATTTCCTCAGTTCACTGTCCGGCATTGAAGAGTGAAGACGTCTCCACAGCCCAGAGAAGATTACGGCTTCAGACCCCCAGTGGGTAAATAAGGGCTTGGGAGGGGGTGTGGGGTGGTGAGTGCTGAGTGGGAGGGTCAGGTGAGGGGAATAATGGTGCAGCAGACAATGGTAGATGGTTTTCTGTTTTACAGGCTTAAAAAAAGAAAACAAAAGAAAATAAATGATGAGGGATGGTTTCTATAGCTCAGGTGATGACGCCGGAGGATTGGGCATCCCCGGTGTAAGTGTGATGTTTTTGGGGAGGAGGTGGTGGCTACTGAGAAGGAGGGGCAGGTGGTGGGGAACAGTTACCAGGTGCATGCAACAGACATTGATGGCTGGTTTTCTTTGTTACAAGAAGCTATATTAATAAAATAAAAAAACTATGAGGGATGACACTTGGGGATTGGGCCCCCCAAGTCAATGGGGCTTGGTGTCACTTCCAAAAGGGAGAATTTCTTGTTTAGAATAGACTATGTCATTTCAGTCAAGTATTTCTGTTTATAGCACTAGTAGTAATTATGGAAGTGCAGAAGTGATTCTAAAGTAAACAAACCCTTAGAACTGGGCTGGTTCTAACATTCAGATCCTAAACAATTAAAAAAAACATAAATAGGTTTACAGTTTTTGTTTTTTCATTATCCTTTTTTGTCTCCTTGTCGCTGGCCATGATTCCCGTGGGCTTACATCACCTTTGTCCCCCCCATTTCCACCCCTGGGAGGGGCAACAGGGCTCCCCAACACCCTCTGCAGTCAGGAGGGGGGGACCTAGTCTGCCTTGGCATCTCGGGGGGAAGGGTGCTGCCTCTGAATCCCATGGACAACAGCAAGAAATGTTACCACTGGTCCACAGCCTGAGCTGTGCACTGCAGGAGCACGGGGCACAAACTGGGGCACAGCATTTTTTGTTCGGGGTACAGTACGTGCCCTGGTGTAATGCCACCACTGCTAGTGTCATGTTTATTGGGGGGTGTGCTCAGAGGGAGGTTTGAGTAGGGGGAATAGTTAACAGTTACCGGGCACCTGCAACAGACATCGATGGACAGTTTTCTTTGTTACAGCCAGCTATATTAATAAAATGAAAAAAAAAATCTATGAGGGATGACACTGGGGGATTGGTCACCCCCAATGTGATATTTGTTGGGTGCTCAGAGGGAGGGTCAGGTGGGGGGGGACAGTTATAGGGGTGCCAGCTAGAGACATCAATGGACAGTTTTCTATGTTACAGGTTACATACTGAAACAAAATGAAACAAACAAAAATTCCCGGTGGTGACACTGGGGGATTGGGCACCCCCAGTGTCAGCATTATGTTTGGTGGGGGTGGTGGGTGCTGAGAGGGAGGGTTGGGTGGGGGTCAGTTACAGGGGGGCTAGGAACACACATGTATGGACGGTTTTCTGTTTTACAGACTGACAGGTTCCTGACACTTCTGGTGTTGAGAGCCACTCAGCAACCGGCTTCATCCAAATCAAAGGACTGAAGCCCACTCTTTTTGGAGCAAATTGAAATGCACAAAGTTTGAACAGAGAGTGATGTCAGATGCACATGGTCATTGGTGTAGACTGCTGAGCCTATGCTTTTGTAAACTGTAATGGACTCAGCAGTGACCCCCAACCCCCAAAATCCCCAGTCATTGCCACAAAACCGGTGCGCAAGCACAGCCAGCATAAAAAACAGTCACCTAATAGGCCTTGCTAGGGAAATTAGCTGAAGCAGGGACCTGCCTGTGAGGTGCAGGAGAGAGGCTTCCTGCTTATGTGAGTGCAGAAAAAAAGGACACCCCACCTAAAACAGTTCAAGAGTCTGGTGGAGACATCCTGTTATCTGCTCAATCCTCTGGCACAGGAACCTCCTCATTAATGTAGGTCTTCACATCCACTGGATTCATGAAGTACTTCAGGGGCATCCAGTGTGCTGGATGCATAATGTAGATAGTAGCAGGTTCATAAATCAACAGTTGTGAGTGCGTAGATTATTTTTGACTGCTCCAAATTCATGGTGGTGTTGCTGGAGCTTTGGGTTGATAACTGGAAAAAATAGCTCCTGGGAGTCCTCCAAAGTAGCTGATTCAGCCCTTGTTTCCACTCTCATGACCAGCTGTCTGTCTCTGTAACAGTAAATTGATGATTATAGTGGTGCCATTTCACCTTTGCAGATGGTCTGGGGCCCAGTAAGCAGTAGGCCCGCTAAATATCCATGTTCTTCCCATCCAGCCCCATATGCAGGAATTCAGTCAGCCAGCTTATCAGAAAAGCCACTGGTTCATCCTCTCTGTCTTCTCCAGAGGCCCATAATCTGAATGTTTGATTGCTAGGAATGCAGCTTCAGATCCTCCATCTTGCCATTGAAAATGGTGAGTGTTGTTTGAGCTACCGCCAGATCCCTTGTTAAGTCTGCCATGTTGTCCTCTAAATCACTTACATGCTGTTCAGCCTCCAACAGGGATGTAGAGTACTCAGCATTTCTTTCATCAAATGAGTTTAGAGAGACTGAAAATGAGTAAACAGAGCTGACATGTTGATGAAGCCAGCTGGCATCTCATTTTGGAGGTCCTTCATATCAGCTGCCAAAGGACTCTCTGGGGAGAGCTGCTGGTGTCCATCGGCACTGAGGTTCGGCATCTTGTGCCAGTGGTAGGCCACTCAATCATATCTGCTGTTGCAGCAGAAAAGTTAAAATGAGACTGTTTTTTCTGCTACCTGCTTGAAGTAGCCATGTTCAGCTTTGTTATCCAGATGATGAGTCCAAATTTGCAAAAGAGAAAGGTTAGATGGAGGTGGATTTAGTGCTTGAATGGAAGCGCTCGAACCCAAGCATCCACCATCTTACCCGGCTGTACAGTAAGCTCTAAATGTACTCATGTACAGATATATTCAAAGTATATTCCAGTTCAGCTTGATTGTTCACACTGGATTCCTTTTCATGGGCAGCTTAACCATCACTTATATAATAATGCATGAGCACCCATACACAACAGGGCTATGTTTCCATCCACAGGTTTAGATGATATCATTGGAACCTGAGGAGCAAAGCTCAAGAAGTCCCTGATGTCATCTCAATCCCCAAATGGAAGCATATGCTGCGTTGGGTATGGTTGCCCATATTTTATTTCCATAGAGCTTTTTCTCCTGCCCCCAGTCTGCTTCCCTCCTGATGGCTCCACCCCAGCCACAATACTGACCTTCACAGGGACTTACAGGTTATCCACAACATACACAGCACCACATTGGTTGGTCTGCCCTGTCAGTCATGCCTGGGCCTGCAGAGTTTCTTGGGGGTGCAGGCATACAATGATGTGTGCACATGCATGCAATGGCATGCATGCTAGGGAGTCTGGTGGCAGCTCCTCTCTCCAACAATGTGTGCCTGCTAGGCTCCCACCTGGCCCCCACCAAGTAGCAGTGAAGCATCAGGATGCAGTACCCTCCCCAACCCGAGGAAGAAGAGCTGTCCTCAGAACATTCAGTCGCCCCTTCCCTGGCCAGCCCCCAAGCAACCCGAGCCCATTCCCATCGCCAGGTTTCCATGCTGGCACCCATATTTGATTTTTTATGGCATATGGTTTCCCAAATTAGAAGCATTCCATTTTTTTTTTGCAATTAAGTTTATTTTATTGATGGTATAAACATAAAGAATGCAACAAAAACAAAGAGTAAAATACAGGGATTCCACAACATAAAATGAAATATAAGACACAACATAAACCAACAACTCTAAATTGAAAGCACAAAATGTAAAACTACACATGATCAGACTATTAACCTCCCACCCGCCCCCCCCTGCCCATACATGAAGACAAAGATATCAGTAAAAGCTGTCTATATCTCCACCTTTGTCCAGAATTTAAAAAAAAAAAAACAACTACATCCAATTCCAATATCTGATCTACCTACTAATTCTTGAAAAGAGGCAGTAAAAGAAAAAAAAAAGGAGGGAAAACCACTCACCACTCAGCTCTCATAAGATAAAAGGAGAAAGGGGGCCAACAAGCCTGGAATACATGACCCACATGATTTACAGAAGCTATCATTCTTTCCACATTTAATGCACTGTAGAATTCCTGAATCCACTCCAGGCATGAGGGTAGCCAATTTCCTTTCCAATGTCTTAGAATCAGCAATTTCATAACAGCCAACATCAGTGCCATATACTTTTTATCCACATTGGATTCAGTTTGCTCATAGTTCCCCAAAATACATATCTCTAGGGTAAAGTAACATGTATAGCTGAAAAAGGAGGACAGGAATTGCTGAACTGAATTCCAAAATGGTTGAATTCGTGGACAGGTCCAAAGGATATGCATAAGGGTTCCCTCGTCCTGGTTGCAGTAGACACAGGTAGATGATGGCACCCTGCCCATCTTAAACAACCTTGATGGTGTGTAGTACAGAAAATGTAGAATGGTAAACTGTAACGATCTCCAGTGATCTTGTTTAACAAATCTATATAAATCTGACCAAATTTGAATCCGATATTCAAAGGGCCTGCTCAACTGAAGGGTGGATTCATGGTAAAAAGCAGTAGGGGCTGTTTTATTCCAGACTTGTTGGTATATTTCTTGCTATATATGTGAGATGGGTCTTGGCTGCACTGATAGGGAGGACAGTTTACTAAAGAAGGTCCCTGCAGAAGTATGCTGTTGGGGGCTAAAATGTCTGTATCGAATGTTTAAATTGGGCATACTGCAAAAAAGGATGTGGGGGAAGGTTAAACTTGATTCTAAAATCAGGAAAGGAGAGAGTAGGGTTATCCTCAACTAATTCACCAAGTCCAAATCCTTCCCTCTCCAACTAACTTTCTGGAAAGGTTCCTTTCCAATAAGAAAATTCTGGTTATGAAAAAATGGTTGACAAAGGTCCTTCAAATAAGGTACTTGAAGGATTCTACAAAGTTGAGAATGAGCTCTCAATGACCAGCCTATGGGCATCATTCTAGGGGGTTTGGTAAACTAGTCAATGGGGTATAAAATAATGAAGGTAAGGAAAGATAATATGCCTCTACCAAATTTTTTTCAATAGTCAACCAACTACTGGGCGGTTAGGATCGCTCAGTTAAAGCATAACCCCATTGAAAATACTTTGCCCTGTGCAAGGAAAAATAATAACCTAATAATGAAAGGAGTTGAAGGTCTCCCAGACTACGGAGTCGGCATAACTTGTTAAAGGCCCTATGTGATATCTTGCTCCAAGCAAATAGATTATAGTCTATTAAACCAGGTTTTGGGGAGAACAACATTTAACATGCTCAAGGGGTAAAGCAAGTGTGACAAAACATTTATCTTAAGGATGTTTGCCTTACCCCATAATGGTAAAGGTAAATGTCGCCACCGGTGCAAATCTTGTTTGATCATTTTAAGTAATGAGTCAAGATTAAGGGGGGCCAATAAATTAGAATCACAAGTAATTTTGATACCTAAGTACAATAATGCTTTGTATTCCCACTGAAGGCCTTAATGTATAATATCCTGCTTATTACAGTGTGGGTACAGGGGGTATACAACTGTTTTGTGTAAATTTAATTTACATCCAGAAAACTGGCTAAATTGAGAAAATATCTATAGGGCCACCAGCAGCGACATCTGCCAGTTAGATACAGTATATGTAGAAGAATATTGTCTCCAAAAGCAGATAGTTTGCATTTCACATTGCCAGCTACTATACCGGTAATAAAAGAGGAAGATCTAATTTTTCTAGTTAGGGGTTCAGTGTTGGTATCCTGTGATATGGACACTCCACAAGTGGGCGCCTGCTGAAATGGCTACCCACTTGCGGCAACTGTCCCGATGGTGAGAGTGTGTGGTTGGCAACCAGATGTGGAGGATCGCGAAAAGGTGACAGGATGTCGCTCTTATATATGCATGTGGGTGGGAGAGCGAGCCCACCGAATGAGGGGCAGGAGGGTTTGTGAGGGGTGGTGCTGCTGGTTGCCAGTGAGCTGGCATTGTGGCGTAGTGGGGTTGGTGCTGGCCTGGGGTGGCAGGGATGCAGGGTTCGGGACCGGGTGCCGGTAGTTTTTGTTGCTCCTGGCCCAAGACAGATACATTTTTTTTTCTCCAGATATGCACCCCCCCTAGAGTTGAGAATCTAAATTTAGGGGGTGCGGGGGGCGCGTTCACTGATGCCGGGATACCACATCGGCGAAATTGAATTTCGGTGATGTGGAGTTGCGATAAGGGCATTTGGCATTCTGAATTCACCCATATCACATGGAACCCTCAGTGTCTAAATTAAATAAAAGGGGGGAATAAGGGGCAGCCCTGCCGAGTCCCTCTTTCCAAAGAAAATTGCTCTGAAAGTTTGTTGTTACAAGGGACCCGGGCTGATGGTTTAGAATATAATATTTGTATTTGATGGATAAATTCCTGAGGGATACCATATTTTGATAAGACAGCAAATAGATACAGCCAAGCTACTCAATCAAATGCCTTCTCTGCATCCAGAGAGACCAACACAGCATTGTTGTCCATCTCCCTGGATGCAGAGAAGAGATGAAAGAGCTTCCTAAAATGGTTGCCCAAGTGTCGACCAACCATAAAACCAGTCCGCTCCGGCCTTATAAGGTCGGACCAGACCATACCTAAATGAGAGGCAAAACTTTTTGCTAAAATTTTAATGTCCCACATTTACTAAAGAAATGGGGCAGTAATTTTCTGGGTGAACAGGGTCTTTCCCAGGTTTAGGAATTAATACTACTTTCACCGCAAACAAGGATACTTTACTTCTTGCAAGTCAAAATCAGATAAATAATTGTACAGCTGAGTAAGTAATGGTCTCAGTTCTTCCCTGAAAGTTTTATAGAACATGTGGGAGAACCCATTAGGGCCTGGAGCTTTGTCGGGTGGAAGAAATGCTATTGCTTTGGCTATTTCTAATTCCGTAATGGGGTCAACTAGAAGGTCTTGTTGATACTGAGAAAGTACAAGTAGCTGTACATTATGTAGAAATTTGTCAAGGACTGATGGTGAGATAGATTCCAAGTCCTCATTCGAATTTAGTAATTGATAATACAGACAGAAAATGTTTGTCATCTGCTTCACCTCACATGTTGTAGCTTGGGTTTTAGGGTCTATTAGAGTTGAGACCCAATGGGAGGTGGCCCTCTGTTTTAAAACGCAAGGCTAATAGCTTTCCAGCTTTGTCACCTTGACCTATAAAGGTAGCTTTCACATTTGAGGAGACCCTTTCCACCTTCTCCAGGAGGTGAGTAGAGTATTGATCTCTTAAATGAGACAACTGTAAATGTACCTCCTCTGGAGAATGAGATGAAAGGGTACTCTCCAAGTCTCTGATATCCTGCCACCACTTTGCAACTTAAGCAGTTCTCTTTTTTTTCCGAATTGTGGCCAGATGGATCAGTCCTCCACCACCACCACCACTGTGCTTTGAGGGCCCCCAAAGAACATCTTGCTTAGGAATAGAACCTTCATTATCTTTAGTAGATTGCATTATGGAAGTTTTTAGTAGAGTCACCAATGAGGCATCCTTTAACAATTGAATGTTTAAAGACTAAGTATGGGCACGTAACTTTATGAGGTGGTCTGACAGGCGCAGTACCATCAGGGAGTGGTCCAAAATGACGTGAGCCTCTGCTTGGGAAGTATGCAAGAATGAGAGAAGTTGGGAGCTAATAGCAAAATAATCTAAATGGGAGTAGGCATAATGTGGAGTAGAACAGAAAGTAAACACTTTGTCCTCTGGATGGAGAACTCTCCAGGGGTCGATCAACCCTAAGTGGTCTACCACCTCCCGAACTGCTCTTTGAGCAGGGAATAATCCTGCTTTTGATCGATAAGTTCTATCGAGGTCATTAGAGAATACTAAATTCCTGTCCCCTCCCAAAATTAAGGGTAAATGGACATATGGGGCTAAAGCTGTGGAAAGTCTGTCAAAATATGACGGAGTATCCTGATTAAGGCCATAAATAGAACCTAAAAATCAGTTCTTCACTTCCTAGTCTGCCATGAACCAATATGTACCTCCCTTCAGAATCCTGCACTTCATTCAAAAAAGCAAAAGGGGCTGATTTAGCAATCAGGATGGCCACTCCCCTCTGACGTGAGCTGTTACCCGCTCCATATACCTGTCCTACCCAACTCTTTTGCAAGTCTTTCAGTCTGTCAGTAGGCAAGTGTGTTTCTTGCAAAAAAAAAAAAAAACAAGTTGGGGTTAAAAGGTATTCAAGTGGCATAAATACAATACTTTTTGGAATGATCTTTTCCCTTTTAATATTCCGAAGTAACTATATTGAATAAATTAGCCATAATGTATAAAATAGAAGAACTGTGGCCAGGCAATGCTTTTCCTGGACAAAAGTGACTTCATGCATGGGATAACCCTCCCCCCTTTAGCCCTCAAAAACAACATAATGAACTGCAATAAACTGTCTAACAATAAACTATAATGATAGAACTAACCAGCAAGAGTAAAAAGATATCTTCCTGGCCTAATGCCCACTCCTAACCATGTGGACCGTGATAAGCAGGTTAGGGGACAGCCCACGCCTGGTTCCATCACAATGTTAAGATCGAAGAACTAAATGCCTACCTGCTGAACAACAGTGATAACCCCTCTAAATTCCCAAACACTAGTCTCAGCAATAACATGTTCCTATCAATCAACTATTGACATTAGTCTGAAAAAGGCATCATATATTTAAACCACTAAAGTTAAGCAAAATATAATAGAAGAATTCACAAAGTGCAGCAACAATAAACATAAAAATGTAATTATATTGAGCAAATAAATTCAGCTGAAATAGCTTTGAGCTCCCTTAGCTAAAGAACACCTCTAACATGAAGGGTCAGGTAACATACAGCCTTACTGGCTAATTCAATCTTAGTCAGAAACTATAGATTATAAGAATAAATATAGAATATATATAAAGTGCATATAGGAAAAAAATGTATTAATAGACAGTGAACTCAGTTTGTGTAATGCCGTAAAGGCAAATGAAAATGTATTTCAAGTAAACTGTGGACAACCCGTATGCTAAAATAAAATAGAACTATCAGGATTGTCCACTAGAGGGAGCTCAACTACCACAAATACTGCAAGATCTTTGCAGCAAACCAAAATGATTCCAGGGTTCATGGCTTTGTAGTCAGAAAAAAGCTGAGAGTACAACATTGCTTGTAACTTTTCTCCTCACAAGCAGTTACTAATAAAAGGCTAGTACTCAAGGTTAAAGGGGACATAAATAGATTTGGTATTTTCAGTCGTATTAAATACATTTTGTAATACTTCTACTCACATAGTAACATGTTGCTGTGTTAGAAATGTTCAGTGAAAGGTGTTTACCTTACTTTTTATGCCGTTTACCGAGTCCTACCCGTGCACTGCATTCTGGACTGTTCTTAATTAACTGTAGCAGTCACATGACGCATTGATGTCATCAGGGCGACCGAAGTGTAGTTGTGCACCCCGATAGCTATAGAAGATGGCTGATGTTGAATCCGATCTCTCACTGGAGTTTGATTTACATGTAGGGATCCAGCCCTACATGTATGAGCCTGAGGCCAATGTGGATGAAATTAACGTTGGAGATGCAGGGAGCGATTCATCCGATGATGAGCCAGCGCTTTTGACTGGGCACCTCGCTGCGAGGAACGGACGACACATCCAGCCAGGAGAAGCCTGGTAATTGCCTCATAGTGTGACCGCCTGTTTTTTTTTTAATACTGCTGGTGGAGGGTAATGGCATCACTGGTGAGATGCAGTGCAAATTGTAGCCGCTGGTTATGCCAAAGTGATTGTTTGGGGAAGCCGAGTTTACTGTATGTTTGCTGCAGCATGGACCGATTTACCCGATAGGGCATTGTGAGACAGCACTTGTTGTGGTACCCCATGTGGCAGTCGACTCCTGGGTAAGGCAAAGAAGATTATATCTGATTGCCGTTGCAGCAAGTGTAGGCAGATGAGGTTGGTGGGGAGACTGTGAAGGGATGGAATGTATTATTTTATAGATGATGGAGTTTGTGTAAGGGTAATGTAGAGTAGTATTCGAGCATAAGTAGCAAACCTGGGGGAGGCAGGAGAAACATCAAAAGAATTTCTTCTCGTTCAGGGTGTATTAGTGGCTGAACAGCCGTTCTACTTAGGTTCCTCCTCACCCCCAACCCTCTTTGAATTGCCTTATGTCTGTGCCATGCATTCTTGAATTCACCTACTGTTTATGACTGCACGACCTCCCCAGGAAGGCTGTTCCATGCCTCTTCAATCCTCTCCGGGAAGAAATATTTTTTCACAGTACCTCTGAGCCTTTCTTCATCTATCTTCAACTTGTGCCCATGTTATCTTGCACATTCTTTTGGAAAGATGCTACCCTTTTGGACTTTGTTGATTCCCTTGAGGTACTTGACATTTGTTATCTTGCCCCCCCCATCATTCCTTTCCTTGTTGGCTCTACATAGTATGTACCTTTAGTCTATTTTTATATGTCTTCTGGTGCAGAGCCTGCACCATTTTGGTTGCCCTCATCTGGACATACACCACCCGATGTGTGTCTTTGAGGAGATGGTGTATCCAGAACTGCACTCAACACTGCAGATGTGGTCTGAGCAACTGTCTGTACAGAGGGATAACAACTTCCTGTTTTCTACTGGTGAAGCCTCTCCCTATGCATCCCATTATTACCCTCAGCCATCTCTATTACCTTGTCACATTGCTTGGCAATGTTTCGGTCATGTAGTGTGAGTACATCCCCGGTCCCTTTCTATTTTTGTTGCTGCTACTAACCCCCCCCCCCCACCACCACCACCGTGTACTATTTCCCCGGTGTTTAGTTTCCCAGGTGCAGTACTTTGGACTTCATTGGGATGAATGTAAGTGGCCATACATTTGAACATTAATCCAACCTTGCCAAGTCCGGTTTTATCCTTCCCACCCCACCTTGTGTATCAATCCTGTTGCATATCTTTGTGTTGTCTGCAAAGAGACATACTTTTCCTTCCATTCCCTCTGCAATGTCACTTATAAAGACATTACAGAGGACCATCCCCTATAGTGAATCCTGTGGTACACCACTAGTAACACCCCTTTCTTCACTGTCAACTCTGTTTATTAATACCCTCTCTATCTTCTGTTCTCCAGACAATGTTTTACCCAGACCACCCCCCTATTACCCACTCCTAGGCTGAATAACTTGTTTATTAATGTTTTGTGCGGGACTGTGTCAAATGCCTTGCTAAAGTCTATCTAAGTCATGTCCACAGCCCCTCCGTAGTGTACTACTGTGATCACCCATGAAAAGAAATCAATCAAATTCATCGGCCATGACCTTCCTGCTTCAAATCCATGCTGCCTTGGTTCCTGTGCCCAAGTGGTCTGTAGGTACTCAACAATACTTTCCTTCACAAGTGATGTCCTCTGTTTCTCTACTACTAGGGTAAAAGTGACAGGTCTATAGTTTCCTGCTGCAGTCTTGCTCCCACTTTTATGAAGGGGAACCACATCCACCCTCTTCTACCCCTCATGTACCACACCATCCTCCCATGAATTGTTGAAAAGGCTAGTCAGTGGTGTTACTAGCTCTCACCTTACTTCTTTTTGAAATTTTGGGTGAATCACATTATACCCCACTGCTTTATCCACCTTCACTTGTAGTTGTTTCACAACCCTTTCTTCTGTGAAAGGAATGATATCAACCCCCCTATCCAGATTGGTTATTCTGACTTTTTTATGTACTTCACCCTCATCTTCCTTTGTGAATACTGAGCAGAAGTATTGGTTCACTATCCCTGTTTTTTCACTGTCCTTCTCTGCACAACCACCCTCCTCCTTATTCGGCCTCAGTTTCCCTGCTTTAGTCTTTCACTGCTCCCTAATGTTGCCATGCCTATAAGCATCTCTGCCACCTGTTTTGCTTTATGTTACATATCAATGTGATCTAAATGTGTGTTGTTCTGAGAAGGACTACATACAACACGTTGGCCCTTGCCTGCATGTATTGTGATTGTTTACAAATTTGCATGCAGCCAACATATAGAGAGTACTTGGTGGGCCACTATGTGCAACCAGTGTGTTCTGCGACAGAGGGGTTATGATTCCCTGTGACCTAGAGAGTGAATCTGGACAGGTCCATGGGTATCAGAACCCAGAGGTTGCAGAATACACTGGTTATGCATAACTTTGCTTGACCTGTTTTTTCTGTAGTGTGTATTACTGCGTGCATTTCTTTTTACTCTTTCACAGTGAAACTGACAAGAGAAGTAAGTAGAGGTTTTACAATGGTGCTGTACCACAGAAAGATACAAGCACATTTCACGATCTTTGATCTGTGGTATGAACGTATTTTGAAATGGATGGATTTCTGTATTGAACAATGCTGTAGTGCATAGTAGAGTGTTGTTCTGTATAGAATTCCATCCCTTTCAAAATGGTGTTGTACAACAGTTCCAAAAGTCAAGGAATGTGATTCTACCCCACTATAGTGTGTAGTGCAGTGTTGTTCTGTATATAATTCCATCCCTTTCAAAATGCTGTTCTACCACAGTTCCAATTTCATGGAATGCTGTTCTACCCTACTGTGGTAGAACAGCATTCTAGAACCTCTAGAGACTACATGAGTCAGTTTTAATTTGAAAGCCAAAGAACTCACAAAATACATTTTTCACACTGAACTATACACTATAAAAAATACAGGATGAGCAACTCTATGCACAACCAGTGTGTTTTGCCTGCTCAGGATTCTAGTTCCCTTAGGACTCTCGGTTTAGCACTCGAAGGTCAGGGAAATCAGAATCTCTGAACATTGGTTCATATGTAGTTGCCAAGTAGCATTCTCTATGTAGTAGAACTGCATTCTCGAACCTGTAGAGACTGCATGACTCAGTTTCAATTTTAAATCAAAGTAAGTCACAAAACACATATTTCACACCATAAAATGCACTATACAAAATACAGGGGGCCAGATATTCAAAAGAGTTGAGCCATGCGCAATAGGGTTGCACCTGCGCAAGTCCAAAAATGCACTATTCTGGGATATTCAGCAGGAGGCAGTTACACCCCCCCCAAATGACGCTGAGCAACAGCGCAATGATAATGAATGTATGTGCAACTGAAGGGGGAGGAACCATGCATAAATGGTGCAGTGCAATATTCAACAACATGCGCCATGCGCAATAGGGGAGCCAGCAGAAGTTGCACCATAGCGGAAATGAGCCAAAATAAAAGGGAGCAAGGGAGAGGCGCAAGAACGCTACAGGGAAGGCACATGAGGCTGAACTCTAGCAAGAGAAACTGGGCAGCAGGGACACACAGGGCAGGCCAGGGAAAGGGCACCTGGAACCCACAGGCTCAGGGAAGGTGTGAGGAGCCACAGTGCAGAAGAAGTACTTGCCCCACAGCAGTGAGCCAACACAGTCAGGTGTTCCCAGTGCAGGAAGTAGTAGTCAGGACAGGAGGAATACAGAAACAGCTGCCGAGGCAGTGAACACAAGCCAGGGACATGGCCAGTACCACCATCCAGATGGAGGCAGTAATGGGGGGGTTGAGAAGGCAAGCAGCAGGGGGGCATGGCCGTGGAAGGGCCCATCGGCAGTATGCCCCCAACAGTCAGTACTGAGCCCGCACCAGCTTCGAGCTGTACAGTGATACTGAGATCGTGGGCCGGTACCACCTGAATCGGACAATTCTGAGGCGGCTCTGTGAGCTGTGCAGTGATGTGATGCAGGCACCCACACGATGGAGCCATGCTGTGTCAGTGGAGATGAAAGTGACAGCTTGCATGTGCTTGCTCGCCACGGGTACCTTCCAGAGACCAACTGGGGACACCACAGGCATAACCCAGTCAGCCACGTCACGCCACCTCACCCAATTCCTCAGCGCACTGCTGCCAGGTGCTGCAGAGTACATCCATTTCCCCAGCACACCGGCAGAGTGCACAGCAAACATATAGGAGTTCCACAGGGTAGCACGTATGCCTGGCGTGCTAGGGGCAATAGACTGCACCCATGTGGCCATCCGCACACCACCTGGCCCCGAGGGGGCCGCATATATAAATCGCAAGGGCTATGCCAGCATCAACTGCCAGGTGGTGTGTGATGCCAGGGGGCGCATAATCAATGTCTGTGCCACGCACTCTGGGGGAGCACATGATGCCTTCATCTGGCACCAGTCGGCACTGTGCCACAGATTCGAGAGTGGGAATAGCCCCACTGGCCACCTAGTGGGTGAGTATGGAAACCACACTGACAATCATAGGGCCTGGGGGGGCATGGTCAGAGGTGACATGGGTAGTGGCCTTCATGGCCTGGGGCAGGGTGATGCTGATCACCAAACTAACCTCCACCCTCTACACACAGGTGACAGTGGATACCCACTCTGTCCCTGGATGCTTACACCCTACCTGCAGCCCTCGACCCCATTGCAGCAACGCTACAATGAGGCACACACCATCACATGTAATGAAATCGAGCGGGTGTTCCTCTTCACAAAAGTGGGAGCAGGACAGAGGCAGGATACTACAGACCAGTTAGTTTGACCTCTGTGATAGGTAAAATGATGGAATCACTTCTGAAGGAAAGAACTGTTGAGTACCTAGAGGCCAGTGGGGCACAAGACCCAAGGCAGCATGGATTTACGATGGGAAGGTTGTGTCAGACAAATCAAATAGATTTCATTGACTGGGTGACCAAGGTAGTAGACCAGGGAGGGGCTATGGACATAGCCTACCTAGATTTTAGCAAGGCATTTGATACAGTTCCACACAAAAGTTTAATACACAAGTTAGCTAGCCTTGGAGTGGGTCCCAAGGTGGTAGCCTGGATAAAAAATTGGCTAGACAACAGGACACAAAGGGTAGTAGTAAATGGAGTCCACAGTGAAGAAAGGAGGGTTACTAGCGGGGTACCGCAGGGTTCAGTACTGGAACCGGTCCTTTTTAATGTCTTTATAAGTGACATTGCAGAGGAACTGGAAGGAAAAGTATGTCTCTTTGCAGACGACACAAAGATCTGCAACAGGGTTGATACACAAGATGGAGTGGAAAGGATGAGAAGGGACTTGGCAAGGTTGGAGGAGTGGTCAAATGTATGGCAGCTCAGATTCAATGCAAAGAAGTGCAAGGTAATGCACCTGGGAAACAAAAACCCAGGGGAAGCGTACACAATGGCGGGTGAGATACTGACAACAGTAAAAATGGAAAGGGACCTGGGGGTAATTATATCAGATGACCTAAAGGTGGGCAAGCAAGGTGAGAAGGCAGTAAGGAAGGCTGGGGGGATACTGGGATGCATAGGGAGAGGCATCAATAGTAGAAAACAGGAAGTTGTTATCCCTCTGTACAGACAGTTGGTGAGACCCCATCTGGAGTACTGTGTGCAGTTCTGGAGACCCCATCTCCGCAAAGACATAGATAGAGTGGAGGCTGTACAGAGGAGGGCAGTCAAAATGGTGCAGGGTCTGCACCAGAAGACATACGAAGAAAGACTAAAGGAGCTTAATATGTATACCCTTGAGGAAAGAAGGAGAGGGGACATGATAGAAACTTTCAAGTACCTCAAGGGAATCAACAAAGTCCAAGAGGGTAGCATCTTTCAGAAAAGAGATGTGCAAGAACAAGGGTGCACAATTTGAAGATAGAGGGGGGACAGCTCAGAGGTAATGTGAGGAAGTATTTTTCACAGAGGGTTATGGATGCATGGAACAGCCTCCCTGAGGAGGTCGTGGAGTCAAGAACAGTGGGGGAATTCAAGAATGCATGGGACAGGCATAAGGCAGTCCTAGTGGGGGGTAGGAGGAAGTAAGCTGTTGGTTAACTAGGATCTGCAGCTTATCTGTTAGACAGGAAAATGGGCAGACTAGGCAGGCCAAGCGGTCCTTATCTGCCATCAAATTCTATGTTTCTATGTTCGGGATGCTGAAGGCACGTTTCCGTTACCTGGACACTTCCGGTGGTGCCTTACAGTACAGCCCCTCAAAGGCCTGCAGGCTATTCCTGGCCTGTTGCATCCTGCACAACATGGCCAACGAATGTGGGATAGCTGTACAGGTTGAAGAGTGGGACAGTGATGGGGACGATAAGGACGCCGGTGACAATGGTGATGGGCAGCCCCCCCTTGGGCGGCGGGACCCCCGACTGCTCCAGCTGGCACAGCTGCACTGGAACACCATCATGGAGGAGCACTTCAGCCAACCCAGGTAAGTCATGGGGCCATGTGCAACCACCAGTGGCTAAGGCACAACCCACAAACACGCATGGATACACACCAGGGGTGCATGCCATCAAGGGAACTGGCCGAGCATGGAACCACACACACCAACAGGGATGGGTGAGGTCTAACATGCCACACAGACACACACACACACACAGTGCACCAGACATGCACAAAGGGTAGGAGGCACACTGACCCAGAACGCCACCCCTAGCCACACACATGTCCACAGACCACCATGTCCACTGCCTGTCATTGTGCGTGTGTCAGATGCTGAGCACCATTGTACATTGGTGTACAGCACAATGCAGGCATCATCATGCACACGCAACTGCGGACAGCAGCTGGGAGGGTGTTCAGATGGACTGTGTGTCCGTGTGCAGGGCCGGGTACCCACCCATGCATTGCCCGCTGAATGACACAATGCACACAGGGCAGCACCAGACAGTAGCTGCATTGGGAGACAGGTCAGACACGTGCCACAGTGCCCCGGCCGCCACGGATGCGTGGTCGGCCCTGCCGAGACCCGCCAGCACTGACAGGCTGACCACTGGCCTCATGGGGTGGCACTGATGGTCTCCCAGGGGTTTCACTGCATGAACGCGACCATGCTCGCGCAGGGTTCAGCAGCACACCAAACATGCCTGCACCAGGCGTGCTCGGATGCCCACAGCTGAACCCAGTGTCTACGATATGGTGGTTACGAAGCCACCACCGGTAGAATGGGGTGGGTGCACTGCGTGGAAGCGTTCGCGACGATGGGCAAATGAGGTGCCCATTGTGGCCATGACAGCAGTGAATGCCTGTGTCGCCTGTCACGGCATGGTCACATCCTCCGCAACCGTCCATCCTCGCCAGGATCAGAGCGGTGTCTCTGCTGCGATGCTCCTCTGCCCGCTTCAGAGCCACATGCAATGCATCCACCAACATCGCAAGCCGCGTCTGCTGGTTGACTGATGCTTGCAGTATGTGGGTGTGCTCATCCAAGAGGTCATCTGCCTCATCAGCATCCTGTCCCTCCCAGGACCAGGTCTGGGCATGTCCACAGGTGGTGCACTGGCGCCGCCCCCTGACACTGTACCCCCAAGCCCATTGGCCGACTACTGATGCTGACCCTCCGGCTGCCACTCCCCAGGGCTCACTGGTGCCACCTCAGTGGCCGCAACAGTCCCACTGTCCTGTACACACACCAGTGCTGCCCCACTGGTGCTGACAGGCACAGACAGGGACTGTGATGATATGCAGGCCTCCATGGCAGCACCACCCACAGCCATGGCCGTGATGTTACCTGCTGTGTGGCCATCCTGTGGCACACACATGTCGCTGCCCATGGCGTTAGCGACATCATCATCGGTGACGGACCCGGCACCAGCCCGAGTCACAGCATGCTGGCAATCGTGGATGCTGACACGCTGGGACATGGGCAAGGCCTTCCACACCTTTTCCAACAACATCTGTCTGACAGCCAGGCGGGCCCACTGTCGCACTGAGCCATGTATACCTGTGGAGGGTGGATGGGCACTCTCCATCTCCATCTGACTGGCCTCAGTGACAGGCCCACCACCGGCTGACCCATGCAGATGCTCAGGATCTGTAAGGAAAACAAAGTCACACGCTGTGACCCACCCTGCCTCCCAATAGACAGACCATGACCTATCATGCAGTGACGGCTACCACCTGTCTGGAAGCCACCACCGGAACACCTCAATGGTACAACGCTGTCTCAAGCCAGTAGCTACTTCTGTCACTTTCTCAGAAGTACTACCTGTAGAGGCAAGGAGAGCATAAGTGCATGCACCAGGAACTTTAACTCATGGTTGAAGAACTGGTGCTGTGAGGAAGGGTTTGATTCATTGGTGACTGGGACCCACCTGGAGGGATGGAGGTTTGTTCCTGCCTGACGGCCTGCATCCATCCTGGAGGGAATCCAAGTACTGAATGATAAGTTAAATGCTACATTGACAAGCATTTAAACTAGCAAGTGGGGTGGCAGGCCAGCAAGGAGGTACCTACTTGCTCACCCCACAGCCAGTGGAACCAGTGAACCAGAGGAGTGGCTATCTCTGCAAAGCGGTGTGCAAAAGATGGAGATTAGTGTCCAAAAGGTGGATAACAGAGAAGGGGCAAAATTCAGCAGAAGGGCAGACAGCAAGGAGAACCAGGGATAAATGACAACCAAGGAAGGGGCTGGAGAACAGTGAAGCAGACTAGGGAGGTCAAATCATGGAAAGCTATGTGCAAAATGCCAGGAGCCTAGCAACAAGATGGAAGATCTTGAGGCTGTCATGGTACAGTCAGACCTGGACATTGTGGCCATCACTGAAACCTGGTGTAATGATAACCATGACTTGGAGATGGCCATACCTGGCTACAACATATTCAGAAGAGACAGAGCAGGCAGGAAGGGAGGAGGGTGGCACGTGTGAAAAATGACATAAGGGCCACAGAGATCCAGGAGGAACAAAATGGGGAGAGATACTGTGGGTTAAGCTAGAAAGGAAAATGGGGCCAGCCATCCCACAGGTGTGGTCTATAGACCACCAGCCCAGGAGGAAGAAACAGATAGGAGTTGATGCTAGCCATCCAAAGGATGGCAGACAAGTGTGAGGTAGTACTGGTTGGAGACTTCAATATTCCAGACGGGACTGGAGCATCCCAGCAGAAGCAGCATCAACTAGGAGCAGATTTATCCTGGACTCCTTGAGTGCCTTCCTCAAGCAACTGGTCATGGAACCAACTCAGCAGAAGGCAATACTGACCTTCTGCTCACAAACAGGGACAGTGTGATGGGGTAACAGTGGGGGAGCACCTGGGTAACAGTGACCACCAGTCATTGTGGTTTGAAATCACAGAAAGAGCAGAACCAAATCACACAAAACACGTATCCTGGATTTTAGGGGGCAGACTTTGGGAAAATGGGAAATACTTGAAAGAGGCATTAAGGGAATGAGACAGAAATCAGGGGTTGAGGAACAGTGGGCGGTATTTAAAATGGGGATTATAAGAACAACAGGATGTATCATTAAGCAGGTTAAGAGGAAAAGGAAGAGGAGACCATTATGGTTTCCAAGAGGTAGCAAAGAAAGTGAAAGCCAAAATGATAGCATTCAGGCAATACAAAAGACACAGGCAAGGGGAAGGGAGAAGTACCAGGAGAAACAAAGGGAGGCAGGGAAGTCAGTAAGGGAAGCTAAAGCTCAGACAGAAGAACACATTGCAAAATCAGTGGTTAAGGGACAAAATCTTTTACAGGTACATAAGTGAAAAGAAAGACAAAGGGAGGAATAGTGAGACTGAAGGGGAGGATGGGAGTTAGTGGAGGATGACAACAGTAAAGCTGACATATTGAACAGGTATTTCTGCTCAGTCTTACTGAGGAAGAAGGGGTATGGGTCTGAAGGGAGTACAAGGGTGAGAATGGCAGAAATGGACACAAGTCCCTTTACACGTGAAAGGGTCCTGAAGGAACTGGAAGTAATAAGAGTTGACAAAGCAATGGGGCCAGATGGGGTGCAATTCAGGGTCCTTAAAGAACTCAGAGAGGTGGTGGCTGAACCTCTGGCTATCCTGTTTAGCCAATCACTGGAAACAGGGAGGTACCTAAAGACTGGAGGACAGCAGATGTAGTCCCTTATACAAAAAAGCGGAACAAAGAGGAAGCAGGGAACTACAGACCAGTCAGCCTCAACTCCGGGAGTGGGAAAGATCATGGAAGCACTTCTGAAGGAGAGATTGGTGGAACATCTGGTTGTCAATGGACTACAGGACCCAAGGCAGCATGGTTTCACCAGAGGGAGGTCATGTCAGACCAATCTCATTGAATTTTTGACTGGGTGACTAGGGAGGTGGATCAGGAGGGCAGTGGACATGGCCTATCTGGTATTCAGCAAGGCCTTGACACTGTGCCACTAGAAGACTATTACACAAACTGGGGAATATGGTGTGGGCAGGACAGTAGTGTGGTGGTAGGTAACTGGCTGGGTGGCAGGACACAGAGGGTGGTGGTAAATGGCTGTCACTCCACAGAGGAAGAGTGACCAGTGGGCACCACAGGATCAGTGCTGGGACCGGTCCTATTCAACATCTTCATCAGTGACATTGCACAGGATCTAGAAGGCAGAATTTCACTGTTCGCTGATGACACAAAGCTCTGTAACAGAGTAGACACACCAGAGGGTGTAGACAGAATGAGAAGGGACCTGCAGAAACTTGAAGAATGGTCAAGGGTTTGCAGTTGAAATTCAATGCAAAGAGTGCAAGATAATGCATATGAGTACAAAAAACCTGGCACAATATATCAGTTGGGGTGAGGATATAGCATGCACCAAGTAGGAAAGGGATCTTGGGATTGTCATTCTGATGACCTCAGGTAGGGAAACAGTGTGACAAGGCAGCAGGTAAAGCAAATAGGATGTTGGGATGTATAGGCAGGGCATCACCAGCAGGAAAAGGGAGGTCATAATTCCGCTATACAAGACACTAGTGAGGCCCCACCTGGAGTACAGTGTACAGTTCTGGAGACCACACTCTACGTAAGGACATAGACAGGGTAGAGAAGGTTCAGAGGAGGGCAACAAAGATGGGCATGGATTGCATCACAAGTCCTATGAAGACAGGTTGAAGGAACTGAACATGTACCCTGGAGGAGAGGAGGAGAGGGGATATGATAGAGACATACAAGTATCTTACAGGGAGAAACAGAGGCAGGAAAACACTATTTTTGCGAAAAAGATGTTCCAGGACTAGAAGGCATGGGATGAAGTTGGAGGAGGATGATTCAGAGGAAACATGAGAAAGAATTTCTTCATGACGGGTGGTGGACAGTTGAACACCCTGCCAGAGGAAGTGGTGGGAGCTGAAACAATCACGGGATTTAAGAATGCATGGGATAGACATAAAGGAATTCTAGAGGTCAGGGGTATGGGGAAACAGACTTCTAGGAAAACAAACTGAACTTACAAGCTCAAATGGGCAGACTGGGTGGGCCATAGGCCCTTATCTGCCGACACTGTCTATGTATCTATGTATCTATGTATCTATGCATGCTGCCAGCAACCCTCTCCTTCCGTGGGGTCAGGCGTAGCACCTCCGCTGTCCCCCACCTGTCGCAGCTCGTGCTGCCCTGATGGCAGCCACCTTCTCCTTTATCCTCCTCCTGTCTGTGCCCATCTTCTTCTTGCACTCCTGCACGGAGCGCTGGTGGCTGCCATGCAGCTTCACTGCACACGCCACTTCCTCCCATGCAGCAGCACAGGCCTGTGGTATTCCCTGCCATCCGCTGAGAAGCGGCTTCTGGTCCAGGTAGGCCTCAAACAGGGCATCCATCTCAGCCTTGGTGAAATTAGGCCTCCTCCTCCTCCCACCACTCTGTTCCTCCTCTCCCACAACTCGCTCGGTCATGATTTAGCCTGTGAGAATGAAAGTTGTTACCTGTGACTGTGCAGTCCCATGCATGTCCCAAAATCCACAGTCCACACTCCCAAACAGCATGCAACTCACCAATAGACTGCAGTAACCGACTGTAGCCAGTGCAACCCAATGTCGCACTTTTAAAGCGCAACCCATGCAAATGAGGTGAAGCGCAACTTTAAGTGGATGCAAATTGCAGTGCTGCACCATTGAATGGCTGATTAGCTGATTTGCATATGACGGCTGAATATCGTGCTGTTGCGCTTTGCACAATTGTGTTGAACGTGCTGAGCCAAGGGCACAGTTCTGTGACATACGCAGTACACACTTCACTGCGCATGCCCGGGTTGCTGACGCAGGTGCCTGCCGCGCTGCTGACGTGCTGTGCGCGGGAGGCAATGCAGGGCATGGCCACCATTGTGTCAGTGGCGCTACAGCGATGTTCACCTATATGGCGCTGTGGCACTGGGGCATCATAGGCGCACTGGGGCAACAGCACGGTAGGCCACTACTGTAGGTAGCACACAGGCACCCTATCGCGCTACACGCATTGGGTTCCAATGGCGCTGTGCCTGTCCATGCGCCAGAAACCCTTGACCCTGTGCCCGACCTTTGCCCCCTAGGCGCCATGCGTCAGGCATGGGTGCACCACTATCGTGCGCTGTTCGGTGACCACGCCATAGAGAATGGCAGCACTGCAGAGCGCCATTTTGAACCTACTGAGCAAGAGAGATGGTGCGGAGGAGAGCTGCCCAGTGGAGCCAGATCGAAATGGCAAACCTGGTTGTCATTGTTGAGCCACTTTATGGCCCACTGTTTGGGGAGGCACCCCTGGATAGGTCCAGGAGCCAGGTGTGGAAGGAGGTGGCCAACGCCCTGGAGGAGGCCACAGGAATGGGGTGGACGGTGGAGCAGTGCCACCACAGGTAAGGGGACCTGAGGCGGAGGGACCCAGACCTGCTTGCCGGCCTGCGGGCATGTGCCAGGAGGGGCACGGTGCCAGGGCCAGGTAGGTGTAACGTCCATACACTTTTATGTTCCATATGGGTATCACGGTTGCATGTGTCCGGAACATGGGCGGGGGGGACCGTCCGGTGTTGGCTGTGGTGGTGTCATCAGGGTGTGGGGTAGGTGGGTCTGGCTGTGTGGGATTGCACACACATGGAGGCAGGAGGACTTTGCTACAGGATTGTACTGCTGTTCCTTTCTCCATGTTCACACCTTAGGGCCGGAAGAGAGAAGGCTGGCGAGAGAGCGGCAGCACCAGCTGGATGACCAGAACAATCGGAGGGGCGAAGGTCCACAGCGCCAGAGGGACCAGCCTGATGATGGTGAGTGCTTACCCCATGATTACTATTGCATGCTGTGTAACAGGGCGGGCAGTGGGCATGGCCACCATCCATTGACACCACTGCCATGCACGCAACTTGTTACAGCCAGCACTGTCCAGTGGCACTGCATGTCTGGGAGTGCGTCAACGGTGGTCCATGCATGCACCGGGTACATGGCTGTGCCACTGCCTTTGCACCACATAGCCATGTCACTAAACAGCCACAGTGGTGCTGTGCAGGACTTGGCCACTGGGTGTGTGCAGCGGTCCGCATGACTGTATGCGCCTGGGTGGGCAGGTCTTGTGGACGTGATCACTGTGGGTGGTCACACACCATCACAGAGGCATGTACCATGGCCGTATGCCATGCACAGTGGGTGGGCTGTATGGGGCTGTGCATTCACACCTATTGACGGTGCTCCCTTGTCCTAGGTGTCCGCCAGCTGCAGGCAATCTGAGAGGCACTGCAGGAAATACTTACCGTGGCCAGGGCATCACTGGATATCCTGCGAAGGACTGAGCGGATGGGGGTTCGGCGGAGACATGGGAGGCAGAGCAGCCAGAGCGGGGAGCGGTGCTCCCACTGACCATCTATATGCTCCTGATTTCCCCTACCCCCCGGACCCACCCTCACACCCCTCCTTTTCTGTCCCATTTGTTCACCCCTGCCCCTTACCCACCCCCACACCCACCTTGTTTGTGGCCCTCCCCCCACACATTTGTACATAGTTGTAAATAGTTTTGTTTGATGTTTTTGATTGCAATTATTTTGATATGAATACTGTGGTAGTCTCTGATTTGCAGCGGGCTATAGGTGCTCAGCTGCAGTGGTGTGCATGGCGTCAGGGGTGGTGCAGTCATGGGTATGTGTGTGTGTGTGTCCGTGGGGAAGTGACTATGGTGTGGGAGTAGCTATCAGTCAGTGTCTGTGGTGTGTGTGTTGTTCCCTGTGCACTGGATGACTGTGTGAAGTGGTCCATGGTGCATGCTCTGTGTCCATGGCACACCTGTCAGCCCGTCCATGGCCTGTGCAGCTGACACCCTTGCATGTCTGTGACCTGCATGGTCTGCTGGCATGTCAGTGGTGGCTGTCCATGGAGGGCAGCCACTGTACCTGTCACAATGCTGGGTTGCCTCCTGTCACTGGTGTGGTGCATGTCTGCCTCGGGTGACACTGTGGCCTCAGCAGTTGTTGTCCCACCTCCATGCTGTGGCTTGTGTGTGTTGCAGGGGATGTGCACCACTGTCTGTGACTTGTGCCCCGGGCAAATGATGGTGGTGTACAGGTCCACAGTGCTTGTGCAGGGTGGCTGGCACTCCTGTGCAATGGAGGACTGCTGGCCGTGTGTACATCATTTCCATGGGCCCACACTGGGAGCTTGGTTGCCCCGCTACTGTGTCCCTGTATTGTTGTGCCCTTGGGTATGGGTGGGTGTTTGTCCATGCACTGTGTTGCATCTGGTGTGGTGCATGCTTCCATGCACCACTGTGGGTGTCTGCGCTGGCTGTTGTGGCCAGTGCTGGGTCAGGGTGTGTCCTTGGGAGGGTTGCAAGGTGCTGTACCACTGGTGGTGGTGTCCGGGCATGCCCTGTCACGTGTGGGGTACCTCATGTGCTGACGCATGGTCGGTCTCTCAGCTGTACCTTGGGGGGGCTGTGCGTGGTGGCACTGTGTATGCCATCGTTGCATCACTGTGTGCTGCCACCCACTGATGGGTGCTCGTGGTGGGGCTGCCTTGCATGGTTCTGTGGTGCACAGGGTTGCATTGTCACAGTGGGGGTGGTGGCATGCATGGGGTATCCTGCAGTGGTGGATGCTGCTCCTCGGCAGGGTGTCTGGGGGTCATGGTGCAGGGTGTGCTCTGCATTGGGGGAATGGTGTGGCACGGGGTGGTCAGCCCTCCTTGTGTGCCGGTCACAGCTTGCCAGGGGGTGTGCTGGGGCACCATGGCCCAGCTGTGGGTTGGTTGCTTGTCTCCATGGGCCGGTGGTTATTCCAGCCCTCCCCAGTTGTGCAGTGCATGGGGTGTGGGGGGACGATGTCTGTTCTGCTGTGTGTTCCCCTGCCCATCTGTGGCATGGATGGTGGGCCCCTGCATCTCTGGTTGTGCAGTTGCATTGCTGCCCTGCTGCTGGGGGGCATCCCTGGTTGCGCTATGGCGCCTCTGGACTGCTCAGCTGAACATTCCTTGTTGCGCTATGGCGCATCAGATTGCTCAGCTTCCCCTCCCTAGTTACACTATGGCGCAGGTGGTGCGATATTCAGTTGTCGGCTGTAGGCGCATCTTGGCCAGCTCAGTTTTTGAATATCATGCCTCTTGCACTTGCGCTTGCTCTTACTCCTGCTATTGCACACTTTTTGGGCGCAGTTTGAATATCTGGGCCAGGATGAGCGACTCTATGCACAAACATTGTGTTCTGCCACCTCGGGGTCTGATTCCCATTGACCTCTCGAGCTTCACTCTCAAAGTCAGAGGGAATCAGAACCCCTCTGTGGCAGAACACACTTGTTGTGCATAGTTACCCATACAGTATTCTCTATGTCCTATACTGTATAATTCATTATTTTGTAGCCATTTTCAACTTCAAGTAATCAGTTCTGCTTCCTAGTGTATTTGCTGTGTCCTGATTGCTATATAGTGTAGTGTAGTGTAGAGCAGTTTTGTATATAGTAATACATTTTAATCTAAATACTGTCATAGTACGTTTCAAAGTTTCTGAAATGTGATTGTACCCTTTTGTGGTACAATAGCATTCTGGAACATCTGCAGACTGATCTACTCAGTTTCATTGTGACCAAAGTAATAAACACAATGGTCACATTTCACATAACAAGACAGACAATAAAAAATAGATAATGAGCAATGGTATGCATAACGTGTGTCATGTCACATCGTTTTCCCAAGTACCATGAACCTGTTGAGCATCAGTTTCTAGCGTACAGGGAATCAAACTCCCTTTTTGACATAATACACTGATTATGCATAGTTGGCCAAGCAGTGGTTTTGTAATTATTTAAAATCTATGTGCGATGCAGCAAATCAATGGTTGCTTTTTTTTTTTTTTCCATTTTTATCCAAAGGTGCACTTGCGGTCACTGTGCAGCAATGGCAACTGATCTAGAATGTGTTTGCTGCTCCGAAGTTGACGTCATGAGTGATGTTACGGAGAATGAAGATGCCAGCTGTGTTACTGACATTGACACTTTCCAAGTGAACTGCCTGGATCCCGGAGTAATCGAGGTGTCCTTCATTGAGTATCTTGAGTTGGAGGGGCCTTTTGACGATGGGACACCACTCAATGAGTAATAAAACATATTTAATTAATTTTGTTGTTTATTTGGTGTGTGGTCTTGCCTTTTACAGTTGGAGTGTCTCCAATGGCATGTGTATTGTGCTTCATTGTTATGGAGTCGGGTTGGACCGTAGCAGTAGTGTCTGACAAGTAAACGTACGTGTATAATACATTGAGTGAGTGCTCCTGACCAATCGGACTGCTCCTTTCCCCTGCACATGAGGCCCTCTTATTCTGTGACAAGTGGTTCATGCACAGATGCCCTGGAAATGGGTACATTGTGGGAATATTTGTAAAAATATACATATATCTCGTTGCTGATTTCAGTTGCCTTCATCTTGAGCTACAAAAGCTCAGCTTCACTTTGCTGTTCTCGCTCAGCTGAAGGCGTGAGAAAGCACTTGCATTCAGCAATGAGTGGCTCCGTGGGAGGTAGTAACACATATTGTTGTCAGTATAGGTTGGCTCTAGGTGCACCATGTATAATAGTTTTGTACAGCACAAACCTGTCTTGAAGTCATAGAGGTTGGACAGGGTGAGGATATGATTGTGACTGTTAAGTACATGACAGGAAAAAAAGTGTTATTTCCAGACCAGCCTGATGTCATACAGTCACGTTGAACCTCCTTTTTCCACCCCACACACCATGCGCCATTTGCTAAGCCCTTATGCTCCTAGTTTTTGTGTCGATGTGATCACATATTTCCTATATTTACTTAATGTTATATTTGTATTTTTTTGTTAAGTTTTTAACTGATGTTGGTGTGGGGGGATGTCTGCACGTATGGCAGCAGCTGGTGCTTGCGGGAGGTGAGTTAGCATTCCCAAGGCCAGCGATTAGCATGTGGGTCAGTGTTTGTTCAACTGTTGTTTGATGAATTTTTTCCACACATCTCAGTAGGTATAAATATCCAGATCACTATAACTGCGGACAGAACCAACATAGGAGCAGTGGTGCATTACTAAAGAGGTCTTGGGTATTGCAGGAAGATCTAACTGTAATGGAAACATTGTCTGACATTTGTCAACTGGTCTTGAATGCCAAAGAAGGAAAGGTTCTGCATTTCTGGGCAAGAAATCCAATCAGGAAGTACCATCTGGGGTGGTAAGAGGCAGCGAGCTGTGAATGAGGAGGAGAAAGGTATGGTGGTAGCAATTACGGGATCAATGAACAACATGGCACAGTGTGGGTATGCAGCAGCTGTTGCCATGGGGCACAGGTTGGACAGGGTGGGGATATGATTGTGACCGTTAAGTACATGAGAGGATTAAGCAGGACATGCATTGAGAGAGTGTTCAATGTGAGGTTTGGGAATGACAGTCGGGTTCCTCACCCGAGACTGGTACATTGAAGATTTAGGTAGGAGACAAGGAGACATATTGTTATGGAAAGTGTAGTAGTACAGTAAATTGGACTACCGACAGAGATGGTTGTCTATAAAAAAGATGCTTCAAATCGGGGTTGGACTGGTCAAGAGAAAGGGAAATGGGATATTGTGGTATGCTGGTAGAGGTAACAGTGCAGTTCAGCAGCCACCAGCCATGGGTGCCCACCTGACCACCCAGAACACCGTCCACGAGCAGACATATTGATCCTGTTGGTCTAGTGGTACCCACCCATACCTCCGATCACCATGGTTAGAGTAGATAAATCTTCCCTGGTAGTGTTGTGGTCCCCTCATTCATGTATTTGGCATGTACAGTATGCACTGCAAGGCTATTGAACCAATGGGCTTACAGTTCATACCATACGCTGTCATTCTGCAGGAGGCTGGGTGATATGCGGGCAGGTTGCAGCCTTCCGCCAATGAGGGGGAGGGATGCTGTGTATGCAGGGGGCCAGTGAGGGTGGGGGGGGCCACTGGACCACCACCGATTTATGGTACCACGCTGCACTGGTGGTTGTGGACATGGGTGGGGTGGGTGTTACCGCTGGACTCCCAGTGACTGGGGGGGCATTCAAAGACAGCTCTGGGCTCAGGGGGAAGACACCAATACAGTACCAGGGAGAATGAATGTGTTATATAATGCCATGGATTGTTGCTTGGGGAGGGGAGACCACTGGACTATGAGGGACTGGTGTTGCTTTTCTGTAGACTTCCAGTGACAGCACTGCATGCTGTGCTGGGTGCCAGGCACATTTTGCAGGGCTATACTGCACAACACATGCAACTAGGGCCATAATGACTTCCAATTGACCCCATTTGTGACTTGCATACATTATGGTACAATTTGCATGTCAGGTCCTCAATATGATTGGTGTAAATCATGGTGTCACCCCACATGACAAGTGCCTGCCTGTCACATACCAGATTTAAAAGCTGATGTTTGCCTATTTTGTATCTCCAGGGAACAGATATGAATGACTAGCACAAATATTATAAAAAAGTAATGGAAAGTTTCCATATCCAACATTGTATTCAAGCAATATGCCACATCAGATTGTGAGGTTCGCAAGGACTGCGTGTTGTGTTTTGCCTACTTGCTCAGCGGCATAGTAAGCAAACTGTCACATCATGCGTAGTTAAATCATGCCATTTCACACACCATATTGTGCTATATTGCTGTAACATATAATGTATTGCAGTACAACAACACCTTTATGTCCACATGTGCGTGGTAAGGCCATTACAACTCGTGAGTGGTGGATGTGAAGGAGATACATGTGTGGTGAGGAGGGGATGAAGATACAGCATACACAGGCTGCTCTCGTCCTATGGGGAGGGTGAGTTGCATGTCCTGCCGCGCTATCGTCGCCTGGTTGACCATGGGTGGATGTGCAGCTGGACAGCATGAGGTGGGCCCTAGGAATCTGGCCATGATATTGAACGCTTGCATGTTGCGATGTGCTCCGCTCATTGGCTGTCCTAGCTTACTAACATCTATTGAAGGTGTGGGGAAGCATCAGAACAAGGAAAAGGCCAAGCGGTTTCAAGCATAGAATGGATCCACCTCCCATACTCCATAACCTTTCTCTCTTTTGGAGCTGTCTGCACTGCCTGACACGCAGTAATGGAATCTGGAGACAAGTCCTGTGATCCCACAGTTCTCCGAATTGGGGGGGGGATATGCCAAGGCAGCATGAGTGTAAGGGCTGGAGTGCCTCCACACTCAGCGCCACCATGCTGTCTAAATAAATGGTGTTCTAAGTGAAAAATAATTAATTATAATCGGCCTGCTGGCGTTGATGACTGAGGCGCTGGTTGCTGCACTTTGTGCCACGTCGTGTACCCTGGTTTGGAAGTGAGCTTGGGTTTCTGGTGATCAGCAGGGGATGGAACATCAAACAGACAGCTCTCCTCTCCTAGTGTGGGTTGTAGCACAGAGATTGGCATCGTCTGACACCTAGCGGAGGTTTGGTGCTAACTCGTCTGGCCTATTAGATTGGGACAGTAGGTGGGCCAGCCGGTTGGCATGCCTTGTGCAGATGCATGTGTGCAGTATTCCCTCTACTGCCATTGCACGCCCTGCCTCTGAGACACAAAAAGGAAAAAATTGGGTTCCAGTCATTGCGGATTGATGGCCTTCCGAGTTTGACTCACACCGGCTATGGAGGGGACCACCAAGTGCATATCCATTATAGGTGGGGGAGTTGGTTGTCCCTTACCAGCACACCATGGGGGGTTCAGCCGTGGGGTCACTGGTTGGTAACCCTCACCGGAGACCCACGTGGGGATTTCATGATTTATGTACCCAATGAGTTCACCACTCATGTGGTATGTATAATGTTATCTTTTTTTTTTTAGTTGTTTAACCAGGACTAGCACACTAAGCTGAAAGCTTTTTTACAGGTGTGACCTGGGAGCACAGGGAAGTTAAGTGACTTGCTCAGGGTCACACAGTCTGCAAGTGGAAGCTGTGGGATTCAAACCCAGTCTGGTCTGCTGGATGTCACCAGATTTGCAGCTCAGAGCCTTAAACCACTGCGCTATACTGCCTCAATCTTTGGTTGGGGAATATGTGATGCACCGTTTGGGGGGTGTTTGGGGGGTTTGGGGGGTGTTTGTGGGAATATGTGATGCACTGTTTGGGGGGTGTTTGTGCTTCATGGTGGCCAAAACATATTTTGTATAAATATAAGATGACATGGCCTGACTGAAGATATCATCTTTATCTTAGCTTGATGGCAATTATATCAATATATGTCATTTGTGGCTTTTCCACTCATGCTATTTCCTAATGTCATTTGCCTCAAGTGAAAATAAATATGATATCTCGAGTCAGACAATGTCAGACCCCCTATATATGTGGTGTTTTATTTAGCCATGTTATGCCTTCAGACTTGCTATGTCATTATATTGTTTTCTTCTGTTTTTTTTCTAGGACATACAGACATGTTGCATACTGTCAATTCGTGACGTGGATCTGGCAGCGTCTGGGCAAATGGAATCATAAAGTACTTCCCGCGTATGCAGTCACAGCAATCTGCACAGCGTTCCCTTTGGACAATTACACCGGTTTCAAGCCACCGCCTTCTGTAGTCGATTGGAGAACTGGTTAATGAACTTGAATGAACCTTGACATTTTGTTCGGATGTTGCTGTCTCCCAATTGAAGTGCGAAAATTTCAGTTCTGCACATGTCTGTGCCTAACTCTGTTGTTCTGGTACTGTATATTGCCATGCATTTACAGAATTGACATATACACATTATATTTTGTATAACTTTACTGAGTTGACATATAGTCATATGATATTTTGTATGCACAGTACGTTTGTGTTCCTCACTTACTGTAAAGTTTTTATGTAGACTTTGAGAAACAGTCACATCAAAGTTTCACATGTTGGCTACTGTTGTCCATTGAGACTTGAATCTTGATGTACTACATGTGATTCACAGTTAATATTGTATATTACAGTGGCACTGGTTGTTCATTGATCCCGTCATAAGTGCCTCCATATACAGTAATTATCAGATTTAGTATCCGTAAGCTTTAAACACCCCTTTGTCCGGTTGCAGTTTTTTGTTGGAATTAGGTGACAACAAAACTCATAATCTTATGTAACCCCCCTGCAAATGGGGGTTCCCAAAAGTCTTCCAGGAGCTTGCCTGAATGCTCCAAGTCTGGGTGGTGTTCGGTGTCTGAGCTGTTTAAATGTGGTTCCAAGTGAGTGCTATTTGAGCCTCCATGTACTGTCTCTTTAAGAGCTGTCTGCTTGCAAACTTAATTAGCTTGTATGGGGGGACTGTGTATTTAATGCTCGAATCCCACCCGAGCTGCTGCCAATTTTCTCCGTTTCTGCCGTCGCTACATGTGCAGAGGGAGCCTTGTTGAAAGATATAACTGTTTGCCAGAAATCTGTTAGAGTGATAATGAAAATACAGTTTGTCTAACCTGCTTTCCCTTCAGCAAGAACTGTTTCATTGTAGCTCTTTCATTTTGGTTCTGAATAACTGACTTGGACCAATCAGGATGATAGGGAGACCCTAAAATGGAGCCTGTGGACAAATCGGAACATGGACTCTCAATTTTGAGCCAGCCACAAGGGGATTGTATGGGCAGTGACTCTGGGAAATGTAGTTTTAACCTTGGCGCCTTTTTCCACCAACAGAGGGAGTCTTATTGTGAGTGACAGCCGAACCAGCCAACAGAATGGTGTGGAGCTAAAGGAAATGCCCTGCTCTGTGACTGGAAAGATTAGATGAGTTGTGACTGTGAAGAGAGAAGGAGCTCTGTGCTTCTGCGGTGTATGGTTTCACTCGGGAAGCTCATGTGAGGCCCTGAGTTTCGGTCTGCAGCCTTTGTGAGTGCCAGTTTGGACTGAATCTGAGTTGTGAGGAGAAAGAAGCACTAGAAGTGTAGAAACCAGGCTAACCCTGTAGAAGACTGGAGAAATTGTTGAATCGCGCTCGGTCTGTCAGGAACTGAAGCTACTGTGTGTGCTCCCGGGTATTTTGCAGTAGTTGCGATTAGGATCGAGGAGCAGCCTGTCTGGTATAGTACTTTCCTTTTACATATGAATGTGCGTAGTGCTTGTGGGGAATCATTATTTCCAATCCCCAGTGCTGTGTGCTGTGTGTTGAAGCTGGAAGCAAACCCCAGCTTGTCTCGGACTAAATCCGTTTGCTATCAACTGCAGTGGGGTCCAGTCACAAGGATTTTGTCTCCATGCCTTGTTGTTCTGGCAATCCAGAAGAACATCCACCATTTGGTTCTCAGCTTGGGTATTGTGAGTACAAATCAGGGTATTCCCCTGCAGCCTGTTTTCAATCACAAGTGTGTCATCTAATTCTTGCTGTTTCACTGCTTCATGGACTGAGCCATCCAGCTCCAGATTACAATTGGGTGTTATGCATAAATTTTCTCCTACAGGGCCCTGTTCATCTGCACCTGCCGGCCAACCCCGGGCAACGGACCTGGCTAGCCCCCCCCCGCCTGGGTACCCAGAGTGTGACTTTTCAGACCCTGTAGGTGTGCACAGTACTGTGATTTAATGCCACCAATTAACCTGATTCCCCCCTCCCATGTTACTGTCCCCTAAATAAATCAGATTTGTTGTTGTTATACTATATACTGTCTGTGGTGTTGGTGCTTATGGAAACAGTATTGTATTTTGCTGTGCATGTTGTTTAACCTTATTTTACAGGGGTTCCTCAGAGACGTGCTGCAGAATCAGTCTCGAGGGTAAGTGGTACTTTATGTGTGAACAGCATGTATACGTAGGGTATTGGAGCTGTAACTCCTGTGTACTGAGTGAGCCACTAGAGGGAACCAAAGGGGTCATGGTGTCCCAGAGGGCTGTGATCAAGCTAGTCTAACCACTACAAACCCTGACCTCTGGGTGGAGGCACCTGCCATAAAACCTAGGCCCCTCAATCTGTCAGTAGTCAAGCAGGCAGGGGTAGTAGCCCTTGGGATAACGCCACCTGGGGGTTACACTTATCCTTGGGTACCCAGATTTTTCTGACTTAACTGTTGCCATTGTTTTCACCCCTCACGTAGCTAGTGAGTCGGTGTTCAGCAAAGTTCACCAACCACACCTTTGCTCCTGCTCTCCCCACACCTCCACTGTGTACAATGTAAAGCGTCTTTTTTAATTCTTTATTACTGTAGCGAGTCAGTAATGAGCAACTTTTTTACAATAAAGTACAGACCCTCCAGCATAACAAGTCACTAGACCAAAGAAAAAAAAAATGGAAAGTGGGCGGAGGAAGCATAGTATTACAAAAGTTAATTTAAAGTGATGTTTTATTAACATTTTTTATGGAACTGATTTTTTTCTCACACCACCCATTGTATAAGTGCAATAATACCCTCTAGGGTTGTCATTATTGGCCTATACCAGACTACCCAGTCACATAATGAGTACCACTAACTTTGTCGTTGAGCCTCATGCAGCACCTGGGCACTGCCTTACAACCCAATGCCGACTACCCTGGATGATATTATTGCTTATGTACGTTATACCCTCAATAGCCTGCAATGCAACCCCCCCCCCATTGCATCGTACTACCCCCTCTTGCATACATACCGAAGAGAGTTAAAAATTCAATGCCTCTTCATTGTTATACCCATTATACACCCTTCCTGTGGGTGTAGAATGTCATGTAATCACTGATCTCGCCTAAGACAATTGAAGTATTACCCACAACAGGCTATTGGTATTCTATGCATTGCAATGCTGAAACATTTGAAGAATTTTTATATTTCCTTATTTATTTTGCCATTTAAAACATGAACATTAAATTCAATATTTCAACAACAAGAAATCAGTTTCAAGAACAGTAAAGGTTTGGTTTGCTTTTTTTTTTGTACTATAACAAATTGATCATTATTTTTTTAGCTATCAACTGTTTCAATACACAAATGCATTTTGCCTCAGTACCTTGTTATTCAGCAAAATAAATAACATGAGCCACATTTACTGTGGCACCCGAACTTGAAGTATTCTTTTTATTTTTCATCAACTATTCTGTATATATATGGGGGACTATGACCTCACCTGTGTCCAGGGAGCAGAGGCTGCAGGATGTCTTACAGGATGGTGAGCCAAGTAGGGAGGCATGGACACTGGGGAGATGGCTTATGAGGATAGGCTCAGGGAGCTCAACATGTACATTGTGGAGGAGAAGAGGGACAGGGGGGACATGATAGAGTTCTTGAAGTACATAAAAGGGATCAATAAGTGGGGACAAGTCAGGGTGCTCCAAAGGAAGGAGGAGGGGGCAATGAGAGGGGATGGGGTGTAAGCTGGAAGGGGGAAGGCTCAGAGGGCAGAGGAGGAGGTGTTATTTCACTTTAAGGTTGGTGGAGCCATGGAATGCACTGACCAGGGAGCTGGTAGAGGTGGAGACTGTGGAAGAGCCAGCAAAACAAACACAGTCATCTACACTGGGTAAATGTCATTCTTTTTTTGTAAGCAATCGTGCAGTACATGGCCCATTCATCAAATCTGACAACCATTATACTACTATTACTGAAACGTACTTGCGTCTTTGAACAGTACATCTGCTCACTGTGACATGGTTCCACATACCAACGACTTCAATTATAATTACAAGTATGCACTGACAAATGCTGGTGGCTACTCGCTCACATGTGAGTCACAGTCTCTAATTACATGGAACTGAATGTCACTGCAAACATGGAAAGCGAGACCTGTGTGTTTCAATCAATATCTGTTTGTCAACATCTCCAAACTTGGATGACAATGGCTCTGGGACAGGTTGATCACTATACAGCTGCCTGGCACGTTGGTATGATGGGTATTGTTCTCTTAGTGTAAGAACCCTTGATTGGATGTCAGGTACATATCCTGTGAAGACAATGACAAATATTTCACTAATGAGGTACCAAGTGTTGTCTGAGCATAATGTAACAATCTTCAATACAGAAAACTGCAGTAAGAGAGTGCCACCACTAGGTAAAACAAGTACATTCCAACCAATGCAGGTCACATAATTCACAAGCCACCTATTTTCTAATTTCCATCACAATCATGGCTACAGCCTTTACTGAGATATAAATAACTTCAAGTAGGCTCTCAAAATCCCCCACCTATTACTACCACTTTGCCAGATAACTCCCTGCTTTGTACCTGGCTACAGTTAGGAGCGGGGGACCAGGAAGATGCTCTTTGATGCCCCATGCATGCTCCTGGAGGGAAGCGGGTGAAAATGAGGGTTGTATATATATACCCCATGGACAGGCAGAAGAACAGGAGTAAGGCCTGACAAACTCCATGACAAGGGCAGGGTTGAGGTGGCTGCCGTAAGGTGCAGGGGCATCAGACTGGACGACCTGAAGTACGGGTGCATGCAGAGATGGGGGGCTGACTGGCCAGCCCTCATGCATGGCACAAGGGTAATACGGACAGCAAGTAGGTTCGTGACAGGGATCAGGTGGGCAAGAACCCAGCAAGGATTCAGAAACAGGTGTTACAGCAGTCGCAGAAGGCAATTTACAGTCCCACAGTGTTACTTAATTATGCAAATCACAGAGACAGAGGAAAGCTGAACTATAAACAGCATTCCATAGATAACTGGGATATGTTTCATGTCAGCTGAATGCAGAGGCTTCATAACACTCAAGAATGGATGTAATGTAAGCACCCAGAGGCTGAATGAATGACACCTGCAGTGTCCTTCAGAACTACACCACTGGCTATGCATGTATCTCAGTACTACTGTCACCATGCCATGTCTTACTGCTTACATAACATCCACTCTTGACTGTTGTGAAGCCTCTGCATTTGGCAACAGGCCAAACGACATGAGGCAAGATGATATCACAGCACAACACCCTCTCTGTAGGACATTATGCCTATAATACCCCACACCTTTTTGTGCTTTATTTCTAATTACCAAATGTAGGTGGATTTCTGACAGGCTTCACAACTGCCTCCTTTTCCCTGCTAGCCTTGGGATATGCCAAGCGGTACTGTAGTTTCCCTTGCTGAGTAGTGGGAACGGCACGATCAACATTTTCATTGTAATGCAAACCAGCAAGGAGATGACTATGGAAAAGACCAAGTAGTAACATATTTTAGTTTGTTACCTAGGTATATGAGTCATCAAAATTAATACTGTTTTTGTTTAGCACAGTACTCCACAACACAAATAAAAATGTGTCTTTAATACCTTGCATACATGGTATTGTAAAAAAAAATGAAAGAATTTTGGTGCAAAATGGCACACCAAGCTATGAAACACTTCAAGGCCATAGGTTTGGTATAAAGGAGAGATCTGTTTAAGGTCCCTCAAAAGGTACAAATTTGCTATTGTGTCTGACATAACTTTATGTACTCTGGTTCCTATGAGGAAAGAAAAGAAATACGTTAATTGGGCTACAGTACAGCACCAGATTTCAGTACAGTAACAAAATGTATTGAATTAAAAAAAAAAAAAAAACCTTTCTCAATCCACTTTTTGGGCTTCTGAATTTCCCCGTGCATGCATTCTGGAAACTTTTCACCATGTCCACTGTGTATATTGCCAACATGGTTCAAAAGACTGAGCCATTTCTGTTGCATCAGCTCAGTATCAGTCCCACTGCTGCTGGCCACCCAGAACAAGTGATTGGTTATGGATTTTATCCACGGTTGGATAATGCAGCATCCCTTTTTCTTGGAAGCAGCATCTAGTTTTTTCCCTGCCCCTGTGAAACAAATACACGAGGTCACTTGACAGGCTAACTTGCCCATTGCTTTGTGTTTACATATGTTTGCTTTCAGTGATGAGTACCTTTGGAGATATGCCACACATCAAAATAGTGGGTAATATTAGGATGCTGGCATTTCATGTAGGCCTTGACCTGCACATGTCTGTCGGTTACAAGTTGCTCAACAATGCACCCATTCTACTGCAGGAAATTTAGTACTCGAATTAACCCCTCCAGCGCCATCGCTGTAGAGTTTTTCACTTCAGTGCTCTGCAAAGACAATGATTTATAACTATTGCACTTAGGAATAGTAAAGAATGCATGATACAGCAAGCAGCAAAGATACAATAGCTAGACAGATAAGAGGAAGAGAATGTACTGTTGCTTGTAACCCTCCTCTGTCTGTGCCTTAGTCCCTATGCTATCACTAACAATAAAAGCTACCCCCCATCCACTGTCATCCATCCTATCCCTTGTGAATGTAGCGTACCCAAGTATGTTTAGGTTCCAAGCATGTCTGGATGCCTTACATCGACCCAGGTTCAGAAACGGACTAAGGCACCATGTGTTGGCAGGGAGGAGGCGAGAACAGAGTATCTGACTAACTGCTCTCATCTCCTGGGGTGTGTTGCAGGGTTGCCTCGCTCACAAGTGTGACCCAGTGGAGACTGGGGGTACTGCACAAGCCTGATGCAACCAAAACTCCTCCATGGAGTTAACTCCGCCTCAGCAGCACCCCAGGCCAAATACTTAGTGTGCCAGTAGCCACCTGCACAGCTCCCTTCACCCTTGGAAGAGAGGGACACACCCATCGAATGGATATGAGGGTTTATCATGGGTCAGCTTCAGGTGTGAGAACAGAGGTCTTGAGTGAGGGTCAGTATAAATTAAATCGGGACCATGGCTGCCCAAAGAAGTTGGGGACTCTGGAGTACATAGGGGGATAAACAGATAAAGAACACAAAAAAAAACCAAAAACACAATGGCCCTGCCAGACTACCCTATTGCACAGAGAAGAGCCATCGACGGGAGACATGCCCTGGGATCAGCCCCCTGCTCCACGCTTGAACAGGAATGATGCCTCGGCAAATCGTGTGGGCCCTGCTTCTCCTGGCACTCCAGAGTAACCACCTGCTGTCTTGATTTTCATCCATTCTGTGTCCAGTCTTTGGTATCATGAGTAACCGTCAGGGTAGCTCCCTGCAACTCTTTTTCAATCGCCAGTTCTCAGATCTAACCAACTACCTGACCTTCTTCCCACCTGCATACAATTCTTCCCCCACTAGTGATACTAAATCCCCACCTGCACATCCTCCTTTAAGGTTCCGGAGCATCACTAGAACAGATGTGCTAAAACTGCTACTCTCCATTTCTGACAGCACTAGCTCGGGATCTGATGGACTAGAACCTAGGCTACTGAAAGCTGCTGCCCCTCTCATAGCCTCGCCCCTAACCAAAATCTTCAACCTATCTTTATGTCACGGTATAGTTCCTAATATCTGGAAAATAGCTAAAGTGACACCAATTCCAAAGAAGGGTGATCCTAAAGAAATTAAGAACTATCATCCCATAGCAATTCTCTCCATGCTTAGCAAGCTCTTGGAAAAACTAGTGGCCACCCAATCCACTGAATATCTTCAGAAGTATAACCTTCTTTCTTGTTCCTAGCATGGCTTTCGCAAAGGCCATAGCACGACCACCGCTCTACTCAAACTTACGAATGACATCTATGCCTCTATGGACTCCAGCCTCCTGACGGGTGTGATCTTCATTGACTTAACCAAGGCTTTTGACCTAGTTAACCATACCCTTCTTCTAGCAAAACTTCGCTCCCTAGGTTTCTCCACCAATGCAGTGGCCTGGTTCAAAAGCTATCTATCTGACAGGAAACAGGCTGTAGTTTTCAACTCAGCAATATCAGATCTCGCATCAATACACATTGGGGTGCCCCGAGGCTCTATACTTGGCCCCTTGCTTTTCTCAATCTTCATTAATGACATCACGCTCCTTGTACCCAAATGCTCCTCTCTACTCTACGCTGACGATCTAGTCATCTACCATAGTGCAAGAAATATCGCACACATAAATCTCCCTCTTGCCCTGGACTTTGCTAGTATTCAATTGTGGCTAGCTGAAAACAAACTAGTTCTCAAAATAAGCAAGACCTACTCTATGCTCTATGGCTCGCCGGCTAGACTTAAAGCGACTCATGATGACCTCACAATCTCATGTACGGATGGCTCCCCACTGGTTAGTACCAGATCCTTTAAATATCTGGGTGTGACTCTTGACCAATCTCTTGATTTTGACCTGCACATAACAACCATCTGCAAATCTGTAAATGCCAAGATCGGTAGTGTCTACCGCACTAGCTATGCCCTCACCCTTCGGCTAGGCTAGCTGTGGCCTAAGGCTTTCTTCTCCCATCCCTAGCCTATGGCTCAATCATTTACCTCTTGGCCTCTAAATCCTCCCTGCATAAATGGGACACAACCTATAATAGCATCTGCCAATATGCATCTACATCCCCTCATTATAAACACCATTGCCAGCTCTATGCTGACCTTAACTGGCCTTGCCCATCTGCCCATCGACTCCAGTCTCTTGGATCACAAATTGACTGCATTGCCAGGTCAGGCCTTCCCCTATCTCTTGCCTCTCTGCTGCACTCACAACCTCTCTCCTATGGGCCACGATCTACTGACCAGGCCCCGCTACACATTCCCAGATGCAGAACCAATATGGGTGCTCGTGCTTTCTCTTACATAGCTCCTAAATACTGGAATTCCATACCTCAAACTATTCGTCAAGCAACCACCCATGCTAGCTTTAAGAAACATCACCGCGAGCATCTGTGTGCCACTAGCCTCTGCACATGCTTTCATCCGCCTTGAACCCAACTGTCTCCCTGACCTCTGTTTTTTCCCTAGGATAGCCTCATCTCAGACTCCTTTACTCCACCTCTCCCAATATCCTCCAAATATGCCTTCTCTCTAATCCCTTACCCCCTTCCTCTGCTCCCTACCACTCCTCCTTCCTCTCTGTTTCTTACTACCACATTTTAATTTTTTTTGGGGTACTTATTGTAATTGTTGTCTGTTGTATGCCTCCATTGTGATGTCTGTCTCTCACATTGTATCGATCTTGTTTTATTTCTGTCCAAACTGTACTTAATCTACTGTTTAATCATTTTTTCCATACCCTAAGCTTGATTTAACATGTTGAATTAATTGTTTTCTCAAATTTGATTGTATGTATTTTCCCTCTTAACTGTGCTGCCTCTCCCATGTGCTGCGTCACATGTATACATATGTATTTCAAGTTTTGTTTTCTCCCGGGTCATGCCTGAAAATAGGCATTCTTATGCCTAGCACACCCACCCGGTTACCAAAAGCAAATAAAATGAAAATAACTAAACTACAGTTTAATCTAAAAGTGTCATCTGATTTCTTTGATATTTCACTTTCTTCACAATCAAAGCCATCTGGCTCCGGATTACAAATAGTGTGTTGTGCAAGTTGTTTTTTTCATCACAGGGCCCCGACCACCTGCAACACCGGGCTACCCTGGGCAACAGTCCTAGCTAGCCCACCTTTCCTCCACCTGGGTACCCAGAGACTGTGACTGTGTTAGGGACTCTGAGTGCATGCACAGCTGTGTGATTGATACAGTATTTAAGATAATTAACCTGATTACACCCCTCCCTTGTTGCAATCCCCTGAATAAATTAGATCTACCTTTTTTCTGCATTGAACCTGAATGTGGTTCCAGTTTGTGCTTGAAGTACTGTACTGTTGCTACGTGCTCTGTCTAATCTTGTTTTACAGGAGGACCCCAGGGTCGAACCGGAGAAGCCAGCCCTGGTGGTAAGTGCAACCCATGTGGGTACTTGCAAGGTATATCAGGGGTATTGTGGAAGTAATTATTGTACAGTGTTCAGGCCACTAGAGGGGAAGGAGGGGGGTGACAGTGTCCCGGAGGATTGTGCCCAGGTTAGCTTGACCACTACCAACCCTGACTTCCGAGTGGAGGCACCCATTACAGAACCTAGGTCCCTTAATCTGCTACTAGCCAAGCAGGCAGGGGTAGTAGCCCTTGGGATAGCGCCACCTAGGGGTTGCATGGAGACTGTACATATCAGTTCACACACAAAAAAATGTTCAAGAGCTAACATTAGACAGATAATCTGAAGCCGTACCTAAATTAGCTGTAAATCAATCACTTTCTTTGACTTTAGGTCCATGACGGTACATAACCCATATTTTGCGGAGTGTCCTGGAGAGTCGCAGCGAGCATCTCAACCTATGCAAAGGGGTGTATCACTGCAAAACTGTAGCAAAGACTGTTTCTGCACACTCCATGCCTCTTTCACAGTGGGAACAATATACGATCGTTGAATATTATGGTAGGTAACAAGTAAAAAAACAGGTGTGTTTAGACCTTGTAGCAAACGTTGTGCTTTTGCTGCTGTGACACCACTGCAGAAGGTAGAGGTGGCAAACATAATGTTACCTAATGGCATCAATCCTGAGGTACACTGACTGTCCCATGTATGAATGTGACCGTAGCGACATTTAGCCTGTACAACAATCATTGTTCCAATTATGCGACTGATAAAGAACTCTGTTTTTGTTCCGCACTTGTGACATCTTGCAAAAAGCTTAGCCAGAATTATTTCTGATACCAAGAAGTATCTTTCATCTGCAATGTTAATATCCATTTTGTCAAATTCATGACTAACTGTCGACGATTCTAAATGATCACAATCACTGTCTGAGGAATCATTACCATTATCTTCGTCATCCGAAGGATTATAGTCTGGATCACGGTCATACGCAAAAGTTATATTTTCCTGTTCCATGTCACTTGAGTCTTCATCAGACTGCAACTCATTAGTTTGATGTGCCATGATATGCTCATCCTCTTCAATGGAACATTGGATGGCGATAGAACACATCTGTACTGGCTGCTTCACCTGGACATCTGGGACTGATACCTGGATTCGGCATGTGCACTGTGCTGGTTTTAGGTTTGCCTGACACCGCACGTTTCTGGTTGCCTTTACATTGTCAGAAATAGAAACAGTTGGTGCATCGCAACCGATAATTGTGTTGGATATCATGATCTCCGACATGGAGGCAATACTATTCAATTGCTCACATGAAACATACGTCTCAAGACAGCTGTCTTCAGTATCAATAGATGAACAAAATGATTCAGTGTTATTAGTCACAGCTGCTGATTCCTCTATATTACAGGCTGATTCAATATTGTCTTTTGGAGAGTTTACATTAGTTTCATTTGGTGCAGATGAATGCTTTTCATCAGCAGGAAACAGTGACTGGAGAAACTGTTGTAAACAAAGTTTTCAAATAAGAATTAGGATGTACAGATCGTAATTGTCTGTACTTCTAACACTTCACTAAATTTATAGAGGATACTGGATGGGCAACTATGCACACCACTACGTTCTGCCACAGAGTGTTCTGATTCCATATGACAGCAGACCTTGAGAGATCGCAGTGTCAGTGGCTCAGTAGGTAGCACACTTGCCTCTGAGGCCGGGAGATCAGAGGACCGTGGGTTCAATTCCCACATCTGGCACTTGGGTTAATATCCCAGTACTGACACTGTAGTGCAGCATGAGAGGGGTGCTGCATTTCTGAGGTGCCGTCTTTCGTATGAGACGTTAAACCGAGGTCCCATCTGCCTGGATTGGTGTTAGTTCAGGTGGATGTTAAAGATCCCACGGCACTTATCGAAAAGAGTAGGGGAATTTCCCCGGTGTCCTGGCCAAATTTCCTTCATTCACTAAAAAAAATACCACCAACAGCTTAATCTGGTTCAAGGTCAGTTGGCATTCATCTGTATCCCCCTCCCCCGGGTCGTGCCTGAAAATAGGCAGGATTTGTTTAGTGTACTTACCCAGTCAACAAAAGCTAAATAAATAAATAAAATAAATAAATCCATGAGACTAAGAACACAGAGGTGACAGAACACCATAATTCTGCATAGAGTAGCTCATCCTTAATTTTTCATTGTGTATAGTACTGTGTGACATACAGTATGTGTGCATGAGTTAATCCGATTTCAAAAGAAAACTTAGTCATGCAGTTTCTTGAGGTTCCAGAATGCTGTTCTACCACAGTAAGGTATAATGACATTCCATGATATTTGTAAGTCTGGCAAAACAGCATTTTGAAAGTGATGGAATTCTATACAGAACACCACTGTACTGTACACGATATAACAATACATGGCAACATACACAAACAACAAAATTAGAGACAGCAGCTAATAAACATTTAAATGTCAGGAATACTTTAGACTGCAATAAGTGCCTTAGATGCCACCAAGTATTAATTCAACATGGCATCAGACATCCCCGTCCTCCTCACTCTGTTTCCTTTCTCCTCCTGAATGCCACACATTTTCTATTAATACTTACTTATTCTCATTCCTATTGTGCTTTCTTCCTTAGCAGATGCTGATTGCCTTAATCATGCACCACCCCATCCCCATATACACACTGTGCCTATATCCCTGCCATGGAAATTCATGATGGGTCACTATTTGAAGGCTGTATTCACTTAATTAAAAAAAGTAGTACTGAACTACATGCATCACATCCATATGTGGCTTGCCCTGTTCCTCACTGTTGATCACGCATACCCAGGAGACTGACAACTGTAACTTATGCAATACCCTGAATGTTTGTAAACATACATGTATAGAAACACAGAAGTTGACAGCAGATAACGACAACAATGCCTATTCAGTCTACCCATTTTTCATACCTTATCAATGTGCCATAGGCCTTCACTCTGTTAATAATCTGTTTATTCCTACTCATCCGTACTGATCCCTTATACCTATCCCATGCATGCTGGAAGCCAAGCTCTGTAGTGATATCCATCCCTTCATTAGGTATGCCAATCCATGCATCCACAACCATTTATGTGAAACAGAATTTCCTAACATTCATCATTATTCGGGCTCCCTATTACCTGATAGTAACATACTACAAAGTCATCAAATTACTCCCTATAATATATGAAGTATAATCGATAATCGGTTCCTTCCCAAGGCACTATTCTATTCAAAACCCACCTTATAAGGTCGACCAACACCACAAACCAGCGGAACTCAGGAATGTGCCATCAAGATCTACTTATACAAGCCTTTTAAATGTGTGATCTAAGTAGGCAATTGTACAGATGAAGGAGCACATCTGTACAACTTAGGAGTATCCCACTGGCAAAGCACACCACTATTTAATTTTATATGGGCGCAGCACTTCCACAATGCTCTGAGTTATTGATTTTGGCATCCAACAACTGGTTTTTGGCCACCAGGTATAGAACCCTGCATTTCCAAACGTAGAAATTTATGTTCCCTGATGTTGACTACCTCCACAAAGCATATAGGTCTTCCTGGAGAGCTAGCTTCCCGTCCTCACCATCCGCCACAGCACACAGCTTTGAGTCATCATTAAATACTGTGTCTGACACCTGAGATATAGTCGTTACATGTGAGTGCGCCCTGTACTGACCCCTCATGGAACCCACTACTCACAGTCCTAGAGGATGCTATCTCCCATACCCACCCTCACCTTCTGTACACTCCTTCAAAATGACCTCCATCACTTTGCACACCACAAACTACAGTTTCAGAACTACTCACGAGCTGCACTTCTGTATAGCATTTGCTACCTCCACCTTCTCACCCACCTCCTCCACCTAACCGTTCCCCATCATCAACCTAGTAACCTGCCCCTTTCAGTCTCAGTTTTCAGACATATACCTGAAGAAACCTTCACCACACTCAAATCCCCTGAGCAAATCTAATTTCCACCACCACCTAGGCCACCCTCACCACCCCAGTGACCATCCAGGCTACATCATCATATTTCCCCTTGGATATAGCCCACCCAGAATGTTCACGGCATGTGCCCTCACTCCTACCACACTGAACCCTAAGGGTAGCCACCAGGACATCCTTCTGCTCCTCCCCCTGTATGGGTGGGTTATATATGGCACACGTCTTCACCATCTTCCTCCATGGAGCCTGCCAGGTGACACATAATGCCTCCACCAAATCCCCTGCTTCCTCAACCATGCTTATCCCTATGCCATCACGAATGATAAAAGCTACCCCACTCTCACCGTATCCTACACCCTATCCCTTCTACACGTGCTGTACCCTCATAGGCTTTGATCATAATCATGTCTGGAACTATCCAAGGTCTATGTTACATCAGCCACATACACCCTCCCCCACCCCACAACTCACAGTGCATGGATCTCTGCCATCATGTTTCACATACTCCTGGCATTAATCAGGACCCCCCATCCAATGTGCCCCATTACCCCCATCACCATGTACTGAACCCTCACTGGTGACTACATACAATGCCCCTTTTGTGCACTATCTAGTGCTCCTGCCCTATGCCCCCCACCTGCCCTCATGTAGGGGAAGGCCGGGCCTTCCTTACCTGCTCTGCCAAGTACTCACATACCTCCCCTTATCACAAGTTTAAAACAAAGTTGGAGAGGATAAATTCCACCAGTGTAAGCTGAAACACCTCTTTTCCCTCTGAACTAAGGTGGAGCCAGTCAATTCCATACAATTCATTGTCCTTCCAGGTCGTAGCACAGGATAGCAGCCAATCATACCACTTAACACCACACTATTCACTGAACCATACAATTAGACGCCTTATTTTTGGTTTATTCTCCACAGTGACACTCGGTACTGCTAATATCTCTGACAATGAGACATAGCACCCCACATCCTGAGGTACCCTGTCAATTTAACTAAACCTAACCTGAATATCCAGCTCACTGTTCCCTTCTACATTGTTTGTACACAGAAGCAGTAATACATGAGGGGTCACAACACAGTCCGGCGCTGCAGAATACACTTGATGTTTTACATTATGCACCATCAAGCATGACATACTACAGGACATAACATTCCCTACAAGTTCAACCCACTCCCTCTCCAACTGATCACCATAATCATGGAGTCCCTCAGAAGAAGGACTGTTAACTAATCATTTTCCCTCAACCTGCTCCATACCCCACCTTCCACACCTCCACCCTCCACCATCCCCTTAGACTAAAAAAAAAAAAAGAAATGCTTGTACTTCCACTCCAAACCTTATCAAGAAGTGACCTGACCTCCATGGTATATCTCATACCTGCTATAGCACCCTAGTCCATTTCCTGTCTTTTGCCTTTAACAAGGGCTCTCACATTCCACCAGGTTTTCCTACTCACTGACCCATCCACCTCAGCCCCTTCTCTTCCCCATGCTATGTCCCGGGACAGTCCCCAGGTCACCAACATGCTCCCGACTATTTTCCCTCTGTCAGACCTGGGTACAGCTGTGTAGAAGTTACTTATCATCCCTGCAACTGATGTTACACTATATAGTGAAACATAAACATGATATAAAGAGATGCCACATTTTGAAGTTTCAGCCACTCGGGCTTCTTTCAGACAACCATGGTCTGACCCTCTGTCATATGAATGCATACATGCTCAATCCACATACTTTGACAACCTGAAATTTTTTTTTTTATTTCTTTTTATCCCCTTTCATAGCATCCCAGACCACTCTGTCAGGAGGCACACCAAGACCACCCCCCGCTTCATTGCCTACCTGAATCTCCCGGAGACCCCATGGAACCTTGGCTATACCCCCCCAGGCATGCACAAGCTGAGGACGGAGAACCCAGACACACCTTCATGTCATCGGATCCCCAATCGTGGCCAGGCAGGTGGGAGCAATCAGGGATCTTGTCAGCGACCCTTCTCCTTGGTAGTCCAGTGCTCGTTTACTCCATTTTGGCCATAGCAAGTGGTGTGCACCATGACATCAAGGCGGTACGCGACAACGTCCACCACACATCATCGACCGGCCCATCCTGGTACTGCCTGACTTGTCTTACCCAGAGACAATGCACGGGGTCACGCAAACTGTGAACCTTTGGTCCCCTTCCTCCAACAAAGAAGACGAGTAGTCATGGGATGCTCAAGTCTTCTCCCCCCCCCGGCTGTCCAGCCAGCGGCCCAGTGTCTTTCCCAAATACTGGTCTCTGGCATAGCAGTCGGAAATCCAATCACTGTGCCAGTGGGCCGGCTAGCCTGTACTTTTTGTTTTACACAGAGGTACTATGTATAATGGAAAGACAATCATAAGTCTTTCATTTATTATTGCAAGTGCTTGAAACGCCTGACCACTGACCAATCTGCTTCCATCTATCATACATACCTTACTTCTCAGAAATCAAGTTAGTAAACCTTATATGTGTACCTGTATTCGTTGGCGCTTCTTCACTACACTCCTTGACTTCTTCGTAGGGGTGCTAGCAGTAGCAGAACATGATGGCATGAATACAGATGGAATGGCTCCTGTTTTTAGCTTTAGCAAAGCATTCAGCCATCCGAGTGATGCCAACTTCTCAGGATCGAGGTCGTAAGAAGCATGTTCAAAATGTGCAGAAGATATGCAACTATACTTTGAAGGTTTAAAATCCTTCCTACAACAAAATTGAATCCATGCTTTCCTGATAACCTTGTCATTTGGAAAACTGAACAAAATGCAGACCACATCCTTTTCAACTTTCATTTTTACAAACAAAAACCATGCAGTAAGGCATTGTCACATACAAAGTAAGTATCAAGAAAAAAAAATTGGCAAAAAAAATACAATATACTCCAAAAAAAAAGGAATTTCAGTACTACAGTATATGCACAGGTAATCTGTCATAAATAATAAGAAAACGATTAGTAAACAGTAGGATTCAATACAGCAGATATGAAATCAGTGTACTTCAACTGACAGGAGGTAGCTGTCAAATCAGTACACTATTCCGTCCAAATCAGAACAGAAGGTCAAAGGTTGAAGCAGTACACACGGACCACAGTACATGGCAACAGAAAATATTGCTGCAAAAAAACCAAAGAGACAGAAACAGGGTAAAATAATTACTTTATTATAAAAATATAAAGAACATTTACAAATGTATTTTTACATATGTTCCCACAGAACCAGCATTAGGAGCATCGTGGTGAACGTAGTTTTCTGCATCATATTGTATTACATTCATGGGCAACAAAAACATACTTTGTATAACCTTTCAATTATGATAGCACCATTCATAATATTATTCCACTCAAAATTACATCAAACACAAGTGTAAATTATGTGCATACAAAAGCTCAATACATGCCTTCAAACACACAGACACAGACTACATCAAAATGTCAATGCGATCCCTACTACTATTGTACAACAGATTACTTTACAGACTCAGACAGTTTGCTTAGGGTATGCTGCTCACACACTAAATTCCAAAAGCTGAACATAAAACAAGCACACTAGCTAATAACTTTCACGTCAGGACAGAAGGAAGAACACGAGATGTGCAGGAGGTCGGGAAGAGGGGCGGGGCGGCAAGTGATGTACACAGAGTTCATGCTACTTTTATTTTTAATTAAGGACAGTGAGAAATATGCTACATGCACGACCCTCGCCAGTCCATTGACTTAGCAAAGGGATACACGCTCAGGATAAACATTATTCTCAGAGACAGAAAGGGTTCCAGGACAGGGTTTTCCCTTATATCACAAATATTACTTTTTACTCGTAAACAACAGAAGAGGGCACATGATAGTAGGCAAGTTCAGCAACAGATGACAAAGGAAGCAGATAAAATTGTAAAACCAAGCATTTATTTCATCATGAACTTGGGGGAAACACACAGTGAACACAGGTGAAACTACGACGCGTTTGACAGGATGTCTTGCTCAGATTACATCATCGCCTGTTAGCCTCCCACATGATCAGTCAGCCAGATGCCAAAAATGAATACAGAGCACTTCCATGAGCTGTGAGTTTAAAAACAAAAATTTTTTCACAACTAGGCACTGAATCGATAGAAAGGTGTTGCGATTCAACACAGGACAACACAATGCAAGATCACAGTGAGTGTTGGACCGTTTTAAAGCATTATTTACAGGTCCTTTAAGAAAGCACGTTTGCCTGTCTGCTGCATGATAAATATCAAATGTTCTGGATTCCCTTCATACAATTAAGAAAAAGGAAGAAACAAAAACATTGGGCTTGCGCTATTAAATGTAGTCAGGCTGGTGATGTTAGGATAGAAAACACAGTTTGCTGTGATTTTCCTTTGCCAAAAACACTGAGCTATTCAGTCAAGATGAAACAAGGCACACAGGGGAAGTGTTGAGAATAAATGATCAAATACTGTGTTACTGATTCATTTAGTTTAAACCTCAATTCATTCTCTTGCTGCAGAGCAGTTTTCAGTCCTTGGCTCCAAACAGGTCTGGGTACGGTAATGCTAGTTTATTTATTTATTTATTAATTAAATTTTGGTGACCGGGTGGGCTCACTGAGCCTCGAAGGTCCCTTTTTCAGGGGCGACCCGGTTTGTTTGGCCGCCGCTTCAGTAGCGTTCTCAAAGTGCTGGATCTCTTTGTCAGTGTGAATCTCCAGATGGCCAGGATAGAGCATTCGGTGATGAATATGAGCAGTCCATGACTCATTTTGAAGTGGCCGATACTCTGCCCTTGCTTGATGGACCTTGAATATGAGATCCTGGAGCAGTCATAACTTTCTATACTCCCATTGTAAACTCTTCAATTTATGGACCCTCCACAAAATGTCATCTCTGTCTAAGTAATTTAACAGCTTGAAGATGAGGGGTCTCGGCTGCTCACCTGAGGCAGGTTTAGGATGAAGCATCCTGTGTACCCATTTGATTACATATGTTGGCCCGTTGTGGGAAGGACCCACTACTTTGGTGCAGAATTTCTGTAAGAAGTCGGCAGCATTTGGACCTTCCTTCCCCTGGCAATACTAGAAGAACCAAGTTATTTCGACGACTGCGCCCTCTAAATTGTTGACTTTTTCTTCCAGTTTGGAGAGGTTGCAGAGCAGTGTGACCACCTCCAGATCCATTCTGGTTTGCTGGTCTTCCAGTGATGAGACTCTTGCTTCAGCATCAGTCATTCTGCAAGCTATTGTAGCTCCTGAACAGATGGCTTAAGCTCCTTAAAGTCGGCTATTAAAGATAGTACTGCTTCCTTGATAGTAGTTAGCTCTGAGTAAAGATGCTCTGTTTTGATCGCCGGCTGAGGATTTAAAACTGGAGAGTGAGGTGAAACACTCCTATTTGGCAACTTAGGTTTGAGAGCCAAGGCCTGGATTTGATCTGTGTCATTCTCTAAAGTCATGGCAATTGCTTCAGATGACTGATGGCACATTGTGATTGATTGACCATCCATGGCACTCCAGACCTTTCATGATGGGTTTTATCCCACCTGATAAGCTAGTGATGCACATGACCTCAGGATCAAATTTCTAGGTATACCCAGGTCCCAGAAGCCCCAGTTCTCCGGTTCAAATTGTGCATCTGATAAGGCAACAAGCACACCAAGAGTCCCTGTTGTCCTGCATAGAAGGCAGGCCAAAAGAAAAAGATTTGAATTGTTTTTTACAAGATTATGATACATCTGGTCTGCCTCTAGAGATTCTGGGATATTGTTCCCATGTTACACGTTTTTTTTTGTTTATCAGGAGGAATCCCCTAAGGAATCTTTAACTTTCTCCCTAATGCTTTAGCAGACTGTGCTGTTGTTTGTTCGTTCATCAAGATTGCCAAAAAAAAAAGGGGGGGGGTTTGAAATGGCCAGTTTTTTGCTACTGGCAGCAGTTACGACTTTAGATTGTGTAATAGAATTCACTTTAAGAAGATGTGATTGTCTGTTACCAGGACCCCCAGACAGAGTTTAGCCAGGTGGCGATGACCGCTCTGGGGCATTAGCTAGTGTATCTGCATCGTCGTATTCAACTGCCACTTGATCATTGTTAGGGTGTGATTCAGGAGTTAAAACTACAACAGGATAACCAATTTAGTTTTTGCAGAGTTGGAGCCTTTGTTTTGCTGAGGAGGGTAGTGTGGTGTTTCTGGCCTTCGGCTCGCTAGCAGCGTGGCACCCCCCCCTCACCCCACTTGCTCCGCTTCTATGCTGGGTTTAGCATCTCTCTTGTTCCCAGTTCCCTGACCCAGCAGGGTTACAGGTAGAGGATATGTTTTTTCTCTCTAGGAGGGGGAGTTTTTCATCGGCGCACAGGCTGCACGCCAGGCCCTCGGCGGCCACTGATGCCTTCTCCCCTCCGTTTCACCTGGCTAAGCAGGGACATTAGGGTGGAGGTTCCTCATCTTTCTTCAGGGCAGAGGACAGCTTCCTGATTCCTACTCATGCAATCGCCGCATTAGGAAACACGCCCACCTCATGCTCACGGAGCCCAGTCTGCAGCTACGTCTCAGGCTGGATGTCAGGCCTACCACACAGTCGCCTGCTTAGGCCTTCATGCTGGCATCACTCTTCCTCAAGATCGGACGCTGGCGATGGGGCCTCAGATCAGGCCCAAACAATTCACAAAAAATCAGTGGCCTTTCTAAACAGAATTGCATTTGATTTCAACAAAGAGCGAATCAAAGGAGTTTACATCTGGATCCCACAGCTCTCCCCTCCCAAGCGGAGACATGTGGCCTCAAGGGGGCGTCTTCACCTCAGCTATCTCAGCAAGACCCCGCCCTTTTCTCCTCATGGTCTGACCATCCTCAAGGCAGACTCCTTCCCACAGCGGCAGGCCTAGTGAGTGCGCCCTACAAACCCCTCCACCCCCTTCCGGCTGGCACTTTGGGGTCCCTCTCCATAGCGATCCCTTAGTCACTCACTTGGGTCCCTGGCTACTGACCCAATAAGCATACCTAGGTCCCTCCCTATAATGACCCAGGCTACCTGCTACCCTTCCTCTCCACCATACTAGTGCCTAAAATCCTGCTACCCAGGAATACTTAGCAGAGATCTATGATCCCTACCAGGGTACAGTGTTAGAATCTTTGAGGTAACCTTATGCCCGTTAGCTATGGGGCCTTCTGTTCATTGGAGGCCCATTACAACCCCTTCTAATGCTCACCCTCATTCCTCCTTCACCAGTTGGTCAAGGATAAGAAGTGCAAGTCCTGCAGTGCCACACTGATGCCCCACAATTCGAGACCACTCTGCCCCACCTGCTTCCATGACGATGATGACATCTCTCTGGAGCCATCTCCAGTCTTGGGCTCTGACAATCCTGGGCCAAGCGGCTCTAAGTGGATGGACCTAGGGGATCTCCTCTTAAAGAACCAGCAGGCCGAGGTGGCCATGATGGAGAGCCAACAGAACTTTATGTTGAAAGTTATGGAGAGATTAGAGTCCCTGACTCAGCACAAGGCTCCACCCACACTGATCCTAGAACCAGACAATCAAAGGGGAATCACAGGGGACTGTACAGACCCAGTTGAACCTTCTCCGAACAATCCCATCCCTGACTCCAGAGATGACAGCGGTGACAAAGAGCTACCGGACGAGGAGGATGGGGCAGCATCCGACGACGGAGAATTGGAGCCACAATCTGTGCCATCCCTTATGTCAAAACTATGCTCATTCGACATGATTCCAGGACTGATGAGAACAGTGAAGGCCACTATGGGGCTTTAGGTCGAGGAGGGCAGAGCAGAGTCAAAACTCAACCCCATGATCCAGCAAAAGGCCACCGTTAAGGAGACATTTCCTGTGTGCCCAGCGATTGATGACATCTTCAACAAGGAGTGGCAATACACAGAACCTGGCAGAATGTCAGATAAAAGGAACTTGGACTGCATGAATCTGGTCCAAGAGGAAAAAGCTAACACTTGGTGCACAGCCCCAACGATTGATCCTCAGGTAGCGCCACTCAGCAAGAAAACAGTGCTACCCTGCGGCACCATATCCTTGAAAGATCCCACAGATAAGAGGGTGGAGGATATGCTAAAAAAGGTATTTGAAATTGGGGGAATGGCAGCCAGAGCATCCACTACTGCCATGTACACCGCACGTGCCCAGATTCGCTGATTTAAGGAACTCCTTGAGCAGGCAAATCCCAAGACCAGAGAAGCAGAACTTTTGGAGTGTACACTGGACATCACTAAATACCTAGCGGACATGGCAGTGGACTCTTTAAAACTGAACGCCAGGGCTTCGGCCCTCACGAACCGCGCCAGGCGAGCATTGTGGCTCAAACTATGGGAGGCTGACAATGAATCCAAGACTCTGCTGCAGAACTTGCCAATGAAGGGAAAACATGTGTTCAGTGAGGGACTACAAGAGTTTCTCAAACAAAAAGAGGAGGGCAAGGACCTCCTCAAGAATAGGTACAGGTCCATCTATCTCCCTTCCGGCAAGCGAAGGTTTAGGGAAGGGAACAAATTTCAACAGACACGCAGAGATAATCAGTATCAAAATAATTCCTTTCAAGGCAGATGCACCCAAGGGGGACACTGCAACTCCTTCAACCAATCTTATCAATCATCCTCCTTCAGAAGCCGTGGATCCAAGTTTGGAGGCAGAGGAAGAGGAAACAGAGGCAATCCACAATGACTACATTCCCAGGTCTTCACCCAGACGGACGCAGTGCCCTCTAGTAGGGGGGAGGTTAATGCTTTTCAAACAAAAATGGTACAACACAACCTCAGACAGGTGGGTCCTAGAGGTAGTGTCAAGGGGTTACTCCATAGAGCTGTCCCAGTCCCCAGTTACACACAGGTTCATAGGTTCCCCCATTACCAAGAGGAAGGCCTCCGCTCATCAGGTCTAATGTATCTTGCTGGATCTGTTGCAGAACAAGGCTATCCAGACAGTTCCCCCTCACGAGCAGGAACAGGGAGTGTACTCCATTTTCTTCCTCGTACCCAAATAAACAGGGGAACTCTGTCCCATTCTGGATCTCAAGCACCTCAATCAACACGTAGTCTCCCACAGGTTCTAAATGGAAACACTAAAATCAACACTCCACAGTGTTCGGGTAGGCGACTACCTCACCTCCATAGGTCTGAGGGATGCATACCTTCACATCCCAATCAGGCCAGCACATAGGCAATACCTTCACTTACACTTCCTAGGCCAGCATTTCCAATATCAGGCCTTACCCTTCAGTCTTAACTCGGCACCAAGGGTGTTCACCAAGGTGTTGGTAGTTCTGGTGGCCAGGCTTCAAGAGAGAGAGGTAGACATTATCCCCTACCTCGACGACTGGCTGATCCGAGTTCGGTCCAGGGAGCAGTCACATTGAGACACCCAGTTAGCATTGCAGGCACTTGAAGAGCATGGATGGGTAGTGAACAAGGCCAAGAGCCATCTAGTGCCGGCACAGCAGTTGGAACATCTGGGAGTGGTAATCAACACATCCCAAGGGTGGGCAAAGCCATCTCAGAAAAGGGTGGAAAACCTAATAACCTTATCTCTTCATCTGAAGGCCTCTCATTGGCTGACCATTGGCCAACTAGCTAACTGCTAGGTTGCATGGCATCCTGCATTGACCTGATCCCTTGGGTCAGCTGGCACATGAGACCACTACAGAATTACGTACTGTCCCAGGGGTCTCCGAACGAGGGAAACCTACAGGTCAGAATTCCGCTACCGCCCACTGTGAGACGGTCTCTAGCCTGGTGGACAGTGCGCTCAAACCTCTTCCAAAGGGTTCCACTCAAAGTGACTTACGACTCCACCATTGAGACGTACGCAAGCCTACTAGGTTGGGGAGTGAGCCTGGGCTCCCTATCGGCCCAAGGCCAGTGGACAACCTTGGAGGCAAAATTGTCCATCAATGTGCTAGAAATGAGGGCAGTGTTCCATGCCCTCAGAGTCTTCAAATCAGCAATCACTGGTCAGTCGATAATGATCTGCTCCGACAATCAAGTCACAGTGGCCTACATTGCCAAGCAAGGGGGTACCAGGAGCAAGGCTATGCAGTGAGAGGTTACGAGGATACTGGTCTGGGCCCAAACCAACCTGGCCCACATCGGCGCAATTCACCTCTCGGGCAAGCTCAACGTTCGAGTAGATTGGCTCAGCCAGCAACAGGTGCACCCAGGGGAGTGGCATCTCCACCACAACCTGTTCCAATTGATACAAGAGGCATGGGGCCCCATTTCAGTGGATCTCATGGGCACAGCGGAGAATGCCCAGGTCAGCAGTTTCTTCTCGAGATTCAGGGAACAACACTTGCAAGGAATCGATGCTCTGTCACAGCCCTGGCCTCGGGATCGGGCATATTTGTTCCCTCCAATTCCCCTACTACCCCAAGTGTTATCCAAGATACGAGCATCGCACAGAACCATTATCCTAGTGGCACCTTATTGGCCATGGAGAGCCTGGTTCACCACGATAATGGACATGACCCTGGACAGATGCAGGCTGCCATACCAGCCGGACATGCTGACACAGGGCCCCATAGTCCACCCCACTCCAGAGACATTGAAACTCACAGCCTGGCTCCTGAAAGGGAGAGACTGATGAGAGCTGGTTGCCATGAGACAGTCATCTCTATGTTGCTGCAATTCAGATGATCCTCCACCACCTCTACCTACAGTAGGCAGTGGGCGATATTTGCAAAGTGGTGCCACGAAAGAGGTAGGGAACCCGAGCACGCACACATGTCTACCATCCTCCTATTTCTACAGCAGGGAGTCAATAAGGGCCTATCCAACTCTTCCCTAAGGGTACAACTGTCTGCCATTGGAGCAGCCATTGGGCCCATAGGTGACCATAGCCCAGGGGCCTACCCAGATGCGATCCGCTTTCTCAAAGCAGTGGAGGTGCAGAGATGCAGGGTCAGACCTGCTATCACTCCATGGGATGTGTCATTAGTACTAGAGTCCCTCAGCGCAGCCCCGTTTGAACCGCTACATGAGGTGGACCTGTTCTGGGCAGGTCTCAAGACCTGTTTCCTCATGGCCATCTGCTCCACTAGGAGGATTGGCGAACTGGGGGCCTTGTCATGCAGAGAGCGCTACACAGTCTTTACACCTCAAGGGGTACACTTGAGCACTGTCCCAGCCTTCCAACCTAAGGTCACATCGATATTTCATAGAGAACAACCCATAGAATTACCAACCTTTTCAGGGAACATACAACCGGGTGACAGTCTTATTCCGCATCACTTAGATGTAGGGACCACCCTAGCCACATACATCACTAGAACACAACCTTTGCGTAAGACAGAACGATTATTCGTTGTCACATCAGGGCAGTGGCAGGGTAGGGCAGCTTCCAAGACTACCATCGCCAGTTTGCTCAAGAGAACTATTCAAGAGGCTTACACAACAAAGCAACTTACACCTCCTGAGGGGATTACGGCTCACTCCATGAGAGCGGTGTCCACTTCTTGGGCAGAGAGGGCGAACGTGTCTACAGAGGACATTTGCAAAGCTGCAACCTGGACTTCCATCCACACCTTTGCCAGACATTATAGACTGGACCACCTATACAGACTACAGTCCACCTTCACCACTAAGGTCCACATGGCGGCCAGTTCATCCTCTCACTCCTAGACCACTCTACCTCCCTCCCTAGGGTACAGTACTGCTGCTTATCTACCCATGATGTAAGGTCTGGAGAGCTATGGATGGTCAACCAATCACAATGGGTGTTTACTCAACTGGTAAATGTGATTGTGTTGGTTGACATCCATGGCACTCCACAGCCCTCCCGGTACAGTGCTCAGAAGTGACAAGGATGACAGTAGCAAATACACTAGCTGGCAGGAGGGATATTCATAGATATCACTAAGGGCACCCAGGGTGTCTATTGTCGACCCTATATATGGTCAAATTAGATTGTATTGAGTAGGAAAATAAAAGATAGGCTACGCGGCCACACACATATCAGGTATTCAGAGTGTGTTACTGTTTGTGATATAGAGTTATTGGAGGTATTTGGTGATGTTACTAACCTTGAATTTCAGCTTAGGAAGATTCAAACTGGAGAACAGGGGCTTCTGGGACCTGGGTATACCTAAAAATTTAATCCTGAGGTCATGTGCATCACTAGCATATCAGGTGGGCTAAAACCCATGATGTAAGGTCTGGAGTGCCATGGATGTCAGCCAACACAATCACCTTTACCAGGTGAGCAAGCATCCGTTACCTCTGGATCCATAGTGCTCCAGCAGGTAAGAATACCTTGCAAAATACTAAAATCTGTTGATTGAACAGTAGGGAGATGAGTTTTATATAACTTAATTTGCAGGTCTTGATGGAGCTCCGAGTTTGAGCTGCTACCCAGAACCTGGCACCATATGACTCCAAATTAGGCAAATTGGCAAGGCAAATTCTTTTTATCAGGTGCCCAATCCCTGAGGCTCTGGGCACCTTACAATAAAAGTGGGGTCAATACACAAAAAATAACAATAAAACTTAAAATTTTAAATAGCTAAAATACATCTCAGCATATCTAAGTAATTTTATAAGGTTAATATAGGTCAGTCACCCTCATCGGGAAAGGCTAGATGAAAAAGATAGCCTTTAGCCCCTTTTTAAACTGCTCAATTGTTGGAGCTTTCCTAACAACAGCCAGCAAGCTTTTCACAGGGTCAGCGTGGTGACACTGAAGGCACGGTCACTGGATGTTTTCAGCCTGACCCTGGGAACAACAAGGAGGCCCGAAGTCGAGGAGCGGAGGGAATGGGCTGAGGAGACAGGTGTTAGAAAATCAGCCAGATAACCAGGGCCCAGTGCATATAGGGCCTTATAGGTGAGCAAGCCCAACTTGAAGAGGATCCTGTACCTGACAGGCAGCCAGTGCAGAGCCTGCCTGCAGAACCAGGGCCACATGACTGGACCTTGCCAGGCCTGTCAGCAACCTCGCTGCAGCGTTCTGCACTAGCTGCAGTCAGTGGAGGGTTCCTCCAGTGACCATGAAGTATAGAGCATTGCAGTAATCCAGTCTCGAAGTCACAAAGGCATGCACTGGTGATGGCAGGTCTTCAGGCGAAACTAGGGGCTTAATTCTGATGAGCTTCCTCAAGTGGTAAAAATCACTTTGACCACAGAGGACACCTGAGCTTCAAGTGTCAATCTGCTGTCCAGAACAATGGCAAGATCCCACACCCTAGGGGAGGCCATCAATGGCGTGGGTCCCAGAAATAATCCTGTACCTCCACCAGAGGCACTTCCATCACAGCCATGACCTGGCTCAATCACCAGTACCTCCATCTTGCTGGGTTCAGTTGCAGCCAGCTGGAGGACAGTCAGTGATCTCCGCCAGGCAGTTGTCAATCACTTCAATGGCATTGTGCGTTCCAGGGGCCAAAGACAAATACAGCTGGGTGTCATCTGCATAGCAATGAAACTCCACACTGTATTGTCTAATGAACTTTCCCAGGGGTAGCATATACGTAAGCAATAAGGCATGATGGGGTGTGCATGGAACACATTTTACTGCATGGCCAGGGGCGTAATAAGGCACAAGGCTAAAGGCTGAGTGACTTTTGCCACTAGCCGTGCAGTAAAATGTGTTCCACACACATTCCAGAGTGCCTTATTGTGCTCATAAAATGGGCTCCTTTTTTAAAAACTTTTTACAGTTGGGAAAAGCATGTTTATATGGAGAAACAATAGATTTACTTGTGTACATTTATGATAAACTAGTCCTTCCACCCACTACAAATGATGTCATTGATGATGATGTCATTGTATTATTGCCTACTTTCTTCTTCCTGTTTTTTTTTCCACACATTCAAGATATGGAATTTTTATCATAGACTGTTTACCATGGAACACATGGATTGAAAATTCTGCTCAGTTCCATTGGCAGAATGTTTCTCTCCTAACACTCTGTACACACAGACAACAAAGGCCTTTGTTACAGCCAGAGACTCAATTATCTCTCTGTCAGGGCAAGAAGAAGACAGTTCCCTGATGAGCAGGTAAAGACAGAAGGGGAATTTTCACTGTCAGGAAAGAAGCAGTTGTAGTGAAAACTATAAACAATACTTATTGTTTCTAATTTGTTTATGTACATAAGGAAAGTGTGATGATCAAGGAAACTACAGTTAATTAATTTGTTTTATTTTTTATTTAAGGTAGTTTTATTTTTAAGGCCCAGATGAAGTTTTTTTTTTACAGTGTAAAGGTAGCAGCCATGTTTGTGGTGGAAGATCAGTTCTGGCTGTAGGGGACTAACTGTAATGCCTGTGTTCCAAATGCCCATTGATCTGGTTTCCAGACTCTTCGCAGTCCTTTTTTTTAGCCATGTGTAAACCATATTTTACACATAAATAACAGCCAATCAGATTTCATGATTTTATCCTGCCATTTTATAAACTGCGAATAACATTGATGACAAGATCGAACCCTGAGGTACTCCACATGACAGGGGCTTCAGGGAGGAGGAGAAATTCCCCATTACCACCCGCTGCTCTGTCCCAGAGACATAGGACTCAAACAAGTTGATGACAATACCAGCAAGTCCAAAATAGTCTCAAAGGTGATCAGGAAACACCATGTGATCCACAGTATCAAAGGCTGATGAGAGATCGAGGAGAACAAGAATTGATCTGTCTCCTGTATCTTTAGCCCTGAGGAGGTCATTGTGCACATTAACTAATGCTGTTTTGGTGCTATGCCTAGCTCTGAAACCAGACTGGAATGGCTCATAGATGTCAATTAGAAACATTCCAGTTTTCTTAAAATGCTGTGCTGCTGTTATGGAGCAAGAAATACTCCATTTTTTATTTAAAAAAAAATGTCCCACACCCAGATCCTTAGTAGTACACACCCAGTCCTAAAAAATATTTTTTCACTCTTTGATTTTTACCAGTAAATTTGATTACTTTTAAAAAGCATCTTGCGCTGGCCGATGATGTTTACTGAATGAGCACTTCTCTTTGAATGAATGCACCTCTCATTGAAGTGGAAGGGATTACTCAATAAGGATCACCAGTCAACGCAGGACATTTTTCAAATGTTATTAAATTTACTTAAAACAAGGTATGAAATAATATTTTTTGGCAACAGATAAGTGGTAATAAGAATAAGGGTGTAGGATGGGTTTGTTTTAATAAGAAAACAGCAAGTTTCTCATTTAGGGAGGTGGTAGAGTCAAAATTTAAAAAATAGAACAGTTGTAGTATAATAGTAATGTCAGTACTATACTGCAATAATTGCTTGTGACCTATGACATGTCCTACAACCAGAAAATGCTTTGCATGGAAATCCATACACGTAGGGCGGGAGTTTCAAAACATAGCACAGGGATTGCACCAAGCACTGTGCCATGACACTTAGATTCTGGCAGTGTGCCATCCCACTTTCCGCAACTGTGCCTGATTTTAAGTATCTTGGGCACAGCTGTGACAGTTTTCCTGATTTACAGCAGCTTGCCTCAAATCTATGGTGCAAAGCTCCATAAGAAGGGCCCCCCAGGACTGCTACAAGTTACAGCCGAAAAAGTTGGTCTAACGTGTGGCAATTGCTGCACAGGATAGAAACTCCCATTAGATTGCCACACGCCCCATGTGCTGTATCGTCTGTGCACCCAGGTCTTGCGGCAATCTAAGCCTTTGAAAATCCTGCCCATAGCTTCTAACCATATACTACAACTAAATAGGAAGCAGTTCCTTGGCCTGATTCCTCTTTCCAGAATTACAGGCCCATGTAAGACGTGTAGCCTCCATGTTAAATAATCTACATATTTAAATGTGAACTAGAGTAGCGAGAGTTTCTGGGCACCTAAAAAGTAAGTATACAACAAAGAAGTAACAAGGAAGGGTTATGGAATACTGGCATCTATTAGAAAAAATATTAAGAGCAGGACCAGTCAGGTGGTGCTGCCGCTGTATGTGTCCTTGGTGCGCCCTCATATGGAGTATTGTGCCCAGTTTTAGGCACCACACTTGAAGGGTGATGTGAGAAGAGTGGAGGGAGTGCAGAGATGAGCAACGAAGATGGTGGAAGGGACTCAGGGTAAGACCTACCAGGAGAGATTGGCACCACTGAGGCTGTATTCCTTACAGTACAGAAGGTACAGAGGGGACATGTGCCTCACACACAAGGCAGTGAGCAATAGGGAGCTGTGGGAATCTGTGAGATTAAGTAGTAGGCCAGATGTGATAAAGAACAGGGATCATCAATATCAATGAAGGGGAGAACAGTTTTATCAAAAATAAGAAGGGAATTGATTTTCACAGTGAGTGGCCAGGGAGTGGAATGCCCTACCAAACTCTGTAGTATCTAGGGACAGCATTGGCCAGTTCAAGCATGCACTGGATGAAAGCTGTAAGAAACATTGTTTTGAATTTAATATTTAAATGGTGCAGGTCAAAAATGGCTAACGCTAACGACCAGTTTACATCCTATGAATCCTATGCAACAACATAAGAGAAACAGTCCTCACCAGTTACAGTAAAGAATTGTCCAGAGTCTCAGAATAAATTAACTGATAGTGTTTTAAAGGGACACTGTCAATCACCTTAAGCCTAAAAGTGTTTCTAGTTTAAAAAAATGCATTTTCTGAATGGTTTCATTCTATAGAGATTACTGATGTAGCTGCTAGTTGGATTCTGGTTCCCTTTTTTGTTTTTAAGAGTGAAAAACAGACTGCCCACCATATTAGTTTTGTCACACAAAAATGTGTTTGATTATTGACAAATCTTATTTAATATGTGTCTTGTATTGTAACTGTTGTTCCATTGTGCTGTCCTTTTACATTTGAATGCAGCTGTAAATGAGAGTTTATTCTCAACTTACTATCCAATAAATGATGCTGTGTTTGTTTACAGTCCTTGATCAACTCCCACTGCATCTTTCCTGGACTTGGGAACACCCCAAATACTGTCTAACCACTGAGGATGCAGGGAGGGGAGACAATTGTATCATGAGCGGCTGCGCTGTTTGCTGTGGTTTCTAATGTTCAGAAAGTATGCAAAAAGACTAGATCAAGAATTTGAAGCTAAACAAGGTTTGGTATAATTACACCATTAGCATACATTTCAGTTCTACTAAGAAAGGAAGCAACTAAAGCAACCAGTAACATCAATGAATGAACAACCAGTAACATCAGTGAATTTTAGAGAAGATAAGCAATCATAAAATGTGACTCTTCATTTAGAAATAATATGATGCAAAAAAGGTTGGTAGTGTCCTTTTAAAGGGACACTGTCAACCTTCTTAAGCCTCAAACTGTCCCTAGTTTAAAAAAACATTGTATGATTGTTCACATTCTGTAGAATGTGCTGATGTAGCTGATAGTTTGATTCTGATTCCTTTTTCTTTTTAAAATTGAAAACCAGCCTGCTCCCCCATACTTATTGAAAAACAGCCTGCTCTCCCATACTTATTGAAAAACAGCCTGCTCCCCCATACTGGTGTTATCACATCAAAATGTGTTTGTTTACATTCCTTAAATCAACTCCTACTGCAGCTTTCCTTGACTTGAGAATACCCCTGACAGTTTAGTCACTCAAGATGCAGTGGGACGAGAGGATGCTAATGCATTATGAGTGGCTGCTTTGTTTGGGGTGTTCCTAATGTTCAGGAAGGCAAGGCAAGGCAAATTTTATTTATATGGCGCCCAATCCCTGTGGCTCTGGGTGCCTTACAAGAAATATGAGACAAGCAATAAAATGATTAAAATAAGATTATGTTAATACGATTAAAAAGCTTTCAGGATGCCATAATCAGTAATGGAACAAAAACAAGATGTAATTCAGTAATCATTAAATGCCAGGTGCACCTTCAGCCTCTGCTTAAACACCTCTAACAAGGGGGCCTCCTGGACTGCAGATGGGAGTGAGTTCCACAGGGTCGTCCCAGAGATGCTGAAAGCACGCTCTCCTGAAGTCCTGAGCCAAACCCTGGGAAGGTCCAGGAGGCCCCTCGAGGAGGAGCAGAGGGAGCAAACAGAGGTCACTGGTGTCAGGAGCTCTAACAGATAGCCAGGACCCAGTTCATATAGGGCCTTAAAGGATAGAAGACCCACCTTGAAAAGGCCCCTTAATCTGACCGGCAGCCAGTGCAGGGCATGCAGAACCAGGGTTACATGACTGGACCTTGAACAACTCATCAGCAACTGGGTTGCTGCGTTCTGCACCAGCTGTAGTCAGTGGAGGCTCCCTTCCATGACTCTGAAGTACAGAGCATTGCAGTAGTCAAGCCTGGAGGAAACAAAGGTGCGTACTAGCATTGGCAGGCCCTTGGGCGGAACGAAGGGCTTAATCCGGGTGAATTTCCACAGGTGGTAAAAACCACTGCTGACTAAGACGACACCTGATCTTCAAAAATCAATCTGCTATGAAGGATCATGCCCAGATTTCACACCCTCAGGGAAGTCACCAATGGGGTCAAACCCAGTACAAGACCAGAATCAACCCCGGGAGGCAACCCCTCATGCCCGTGACCAGGCTCAATCACCAGCACCTTCGTCTTACCTGGGTTGAGTCTCAGCCAGCTGGAAACCACCCAGTCATTGATTTTAGTCAGACAGTTGTTAAACACATCAACAGCTCTGGATGTTCCAGGAGCAAATGACAAATACAGTTGGGTGTCATCTGCGTAGCAGTGAAACGCCACACTGTATTGTCGAATGATCTTGCCCAAGGGCAGCATATAGACTGCGAATAACATCGATGATAGTTACAAGGCCTGTGGTACTCCACAAGGCATAGGCATTGGGGAGGAGGAGAAATTCCCCATCACCACCTGCTGCACCCTATCTGAGAGGTAGGACTCAAATCATCTGATGACAGTACCGGTGAGTCCACAAAACTCACAGAGCTGATCCAATAGCACAATGCGAACCACAGTGTCAAAGGCTGATGAGAGACTGCGGAGTACCAGAACTGACCTGTCTCCTCTATCTCTGGCCCAGAACAGATTTATTTATTTTATTTTTATTTAGTTTTGTTGACAGTCCTGCCTATTTTTAGGCATGACCCGGGGGAGGTGGATACCTGGAGGGGATACCTGGGGAGGGGATACAGATGAATGCCAACTGACCTTGAATCAGATTAAGCTGTTGGTGGTATTTTTTTAGTGAATGAGGGAAATTTGGCCAGGACACTGGGGAAATTCCACTACTCTATGAGACAGAGGGCGCTGCATCCTAGCGATTTCTCTTCAGTGTGTGGGAGTTTTTTGGAGAGAACAGACATGTGGGAGGCTGAGGAGCTGATCACCTCCTCAGCTCCCAATGGACGACGTGATCAACATGGTATTGGACTCGGCTATGGATCAGACAGTTTCAACAGATGGTATGCAGTTACTTGCTGAGGTTGGCTCCTGCAATGTTCCTTTAGAGGCAGGAGAGTCTTTGTTGGCCAGTGCTGCTGTTGGAATTCATTCTAGGCTCGCTAAGCTGGACTGCCAACGGAACCTTTTGCTTGTGGAACTGCATCAGACTCGGGAGGATGTTTCCTGTGTTCCGGAGCAGGAAGGGTCACGTAACCCCGCTGCACCAGTTTCTCTCCCCGACGTACCAGCTATGGATTCCACAGAGCTCCTGCCTGAACAACCTTCCTGCTCCACTAAGACACCATGGCTGCAAAGGGGTGAGTCTGTGGTGTTTCCTGCCGCTGTACTAAAACATTCGATTGCCGACTCTGTGGGGATTGCTACTACAAGTAGTATGACCATTACTTCTGAAGGCTCAAAAGTGGGACTTTTCTCTATGGGCCTCTCCCTAAAGGACAATCACTCTCGGGCTGGGGGTGTTAGTATGCAAGCTGTTAAAGACCATGTATCCCCTTCTTTATCTGTGGCTGTGCCTGTTTTCACATCACCTAGACAATCGATAGCTGGGGAAGTTCAAACCCCTGCTTCCTGGGTAGCTGCAGCCTTAGAAGCTGCAGGGTGGGTGAAATCCCCTGATGGGAAATCATGGGATGCAAATTTACCAGCTGGAGGGGACAAAGTTCTCTCTTCCCCAGTTGCAGACTCAGGAATTCCTCCAGGTCAGTTACCTGCTGAAAGGTCTGCTCCTGTTTCACTTATTCCTTGTCCAGATTTAATTGATGATATTAGGCAGCTAGAAGAAGATGGCCTGCCACTTCCCACTGACCCCCCCTCGCTGAGGCCTTGAATGACAGCCTTGCATGTCAACAGTTTACTCCTGCAGCACCTACACTGACTGAACCTGAGCAACCAACTACCTCATCTGTATGGCATGCAAAGGTGAATGAAAAGCTGTTTCCTGCTACGTTTGGTTTATTAAATGAGCCTGCAGCCAGACGTAATGCAGTAAGGTTGAAATTTCGGGGATCACTGGATGATATTCCCAATAGACTTTTTATAGGACGGAAACTACTGAAGAAAAGTATGAGGTTTTATGCATACGAGATCTATGCATTGATTCATATGCCTGGGGATTCTATTTTCAACATCAGTTTCAAGCATCCTGCTGGTTGGACCGGTTTTGGAAACAGTATCAGGCTTTAAAAAACGCTCCTTTATGGAAAGCTTTTATAGCTATTCTCCTAACTAAACCTGTTACAAAAAAAATTACGATTTTATATCGCAACGAAGGAGTCAACGTTGCTGATATAACCTAGTGGTTATAGCAGTGCTGTACTTTTAAAGGCCCCCCTGAGCCCATTCTTGATGATGAACATCTTTGGACAGGGGGTTGGCGTTATTTAATTGATCTGCGTTTGGAGAATGGCTTAACTAAACACCTGCCTAACTGTTTTTTTCTAGGATGGGACAGGGGTGTTCTTTTTTATCCGGGGCAACCCAGGGCCTGTTATAAGTGTGAGGCATTGGGGCATTTGAGTAATGTGTGTGACCAACAGAAGTGTGTGCTTTGTGGATATTTAGGCCATATAGGGGCTCACTGCAGACGTCCAATGAGGTGTAACCTCTGTGATGAGCAGGGTCACACTTTCCGCTCTTGCTCTTGGGCTTCTCATAATCAGGCTGATCCTGCCCTACGTGCTGAGCAAGATGTGTATGTTGCTAATGCTCAAAAGGAGCACCAGAAGATGCAGGATTTACTTCTGCATACTGATTTACCTATTCCTGTTCCCCGCATGCCATCTGTCCCTTCTCCAGTTCCTGCTGCAGAAGGGACAACTCAGGCTCAGGCCCTAGAGCATATGGACACCACTGCCCCAGTTTCTTTTCCTCCTCCTACCATTAGAGCGGGTGCTGAACTTATTCCTGTTTCACCTACTCTCTCTACAACCTCCGAACAAGTGGCTTTTCCTTTGGTTGATCAGGGAGTCCCTCCAGTTGATGTTTACCGGACTAGTGTACCTGTGGCAGAACAGGAGCCTAATAGTATGCCCCCCCCTCGGGAGTGCAGTGTGAAATTCCCTTTCAAAGGGTCACTTGTTCTAGGTCTTTAAAATCTAGTTCTGAAGCCCTTTCTCCTTTTCCTGAGACTGACCTAGCTGTAGCTCCTAATCCTTTTGCCCCCTTACTAGATCATAAGGGAGATGATGATGGGGTAGACTCTGATTTCTCCTCGGTTGCCTCCTCACTTCCTGAACCTTCTCCTGATACAGAGGTTAAGGAAAAACCTAAACCAAGAAAGAGGAAGAAAAGGAAATTATTTACCTTGTCTCCTAGTCCTTGACCCTTACCTTCCTTAATTTTATGGCAAAAGACATTTCCTTCCTTACTGTTAATGTGAACAGTATTAAATCTCAATTAAGGAGACGTATTATTTTTGCCAGCCTAAGTGAACATTCTGGTTCTATCATCCTCTTACAGGATACCAGATTGGGTTCACTGAAAGGCATTAAAGATGCAGAAAAGGAGTGGCGGTGGGGTGTCTCCTTTTGGTCGCTAGGAGAGGATGTTTGTGATGGTTTGGGTATATTATTTTTTTCTAATATAGAGGTACAAGTTTTGCAAGTCTTAGACCTTCTACCTGGTAGGGCTATGCTTTTGGATATCATTGTTTCTCATTGTGCATGCCACCTTATTAATGTTTATGTCACTCAGTCAAAGGCTGACAGGTCAGCTTTGTTTCATCGCATCTCTCCGTATTTGCATACTTCAAAGCTGGTTCTGTGGGGTGGTGATTTCAATTGTGGTCTTGCTGCTAGAGATTGGGGTCATAAAACCCAGAAGCTGTTTTGTGATACTAATGCGTTGTTGCAAGTCTTAAAAAGTAATAATTTAGTAGATGCTTATTATAAATTACAACTGATACCAGTACATACCTTTCTTAAAGGAACTATTTCTTCCAGAATAGATTTCTGGTTTTTGTCAGAGAAACTTACATGTTCTGTCATTACAACATTACCATTAGAGACTTCTGATCATTTAGTTTTCAAATTAACTATTGGCTCATTTCAAGAACGTCTGATGGGACGTGCTTATTGGAGGTTGAATATGTCCTTATTACAAGATGATGGTCTTTCCTCACAGATACATTCCTTTTCTTCGATCAGATCAGATGTTGTTTTTTTGTATGATAGTCCACTTGAGTGGTGGGAGGACACAAAAAATTATCTGAAGACACTTTTTCTTCAAGTCTCTTGGACTAAAGCCTATTTAACTTATCTGGGTTATAGAGTGCAGTATTTAAAATTGTTGTCACAGGCGAGCTCCTCACCAGGTACTATGCACCAACAGTTTTTAGCTATTAAAACTAAGATGATCGACTTTCTCAAAACACAAGAACATAGGTATAGGTATCAACAGAAATATGTTATTACTGGTACTCGTGAGCAGGTAAACCCATTCGATCTTTCTGAGCAGGAATAGCCAAAATTGTGTATGTCTGCTTTACAGGCTCCTGATGGGTCATTTGTCCGCAACACTAGAGGATTACGGACTATAGTTCAGTCCTATGTTTTTCAGACTTTTAAAATGCCCAGTTATGATTCTTTCCATCCTTTTTTTCAATGTCTTGAAATTCTGACACTATCTCCCTCAGAAATTGAGGCACTTGAGTCCCCAATTTCTTTAGACAAAATTACTCAAGCCATAGGCCGTTTGTCTACACGCACTAAACCAGGGATAGATGGCTTGCTGAATGAATTTTACAATGCATATGTAGATATTATCTCACCATGGTTACTTTTAGTTTTTCAAGTTGTCTGGGTAGAAAAAAAAATACTATTATTATGAATAATGGTATAATGATTTTTCTATACAAGAAAGGGAATCCTGCTTTATTACAAAATTAGAGACCTCTGATTATAAAATTCTGGCCAATATTTTAACTCACCGTCTCCAAGATTGCCAAGAAATTGTTAATTTCCACACAAACTTGTGCTGTTCAAGGCAGAAACATCTCCCAGAACTTAATCTATATTAGGGAATTAATAGATCGCAGATCACTATGCACCCTAAAGCTTTTTCTGTGCTGTGCCTAGCCCAAAAACCCAACTTAAATGGCTCATAAATGTCCGTGGACACCAGGCAGTCCTCAAGCTGTTGTGCCACTAACTTCTCAACAACCTTGCTTAAGAAAGGCAGGTTGGAGATATGATGGTAATTCGCCAGGACATCAGGGTCGAGGGAATGTTTCTTAAGGAGGTGCCTCACCAGCGCTTCTTTCAGAGCAGTTGGGAAACCCCTCTCCACCATCAAGTACCTGGCAATCCCCGAGATCACCAGAACTACAGCCTCAACACATGCCATTAAAACATGTGTCGGGGCCAGGTCCAGTTCACAAAAAGTGTGCTTCAGCTATAAGATCACCTTAGTCACTTCAGACATCTCCACCAGCCTAAACTCTTCCAGACAGATGGAGTGCCTCTATTCCCCACAGACCAGCCACTGCTAGGCAATAGCGTACCTGGTGGAATCCTCTGTCAGAGAAGAACAGAGCAAACTCTTCACATTCAGTGGATGAAAAGGCTTTTTTCTGTTGCAGACAGTCAAGATGCAAAAGCCTGTCTACAGTCTGAAACAGCTGAGATGGTCTGTTCCTCCCCACAGCAATTTCTCTGGACAGGAATTCTGCCTTCTTTTGGGAAATTGCCCCCTGGTACTCAGCATAGTGAGCACACAGGGCCAGCTTGTCAGACTCCAGCTGGATCTTCCACCAGCAGCACTCCAACTTCCGACCCTGATTTTCATCGCCTTGAGATCCCCATCAAACCAAGGGGATCTCAAGTGAGAAGATCTGGGTCATATACAAACTGGTGTGATGGCGTTCAGAGCTTTGGAGACCACTCTATTATAGGTGGCCAACCCTCCCTTTTGCCTATCGCATATGCCGCATCAACCCTAGATAGATCAGCTACCGCCAACAGTTCCTCTGGGTGCAAGCCCCTTAAAGGGAAATAGCTGACCATCTCTGCAGGGGAGGGACTTTCAGGGGGGCCATAAACATGAACACCATGGTGTAATGATCAGACCAAATAACCCAATCAATCTTGAGGTTATCAACCTCAAGACCCGCTGGAACACTAGATCGAGTGTGTGGTCTTGCTGGTGGGTAGCAGAAGCAACTGCTTGTGCCAGGCCCAGAGAATGCATCAACTGTAGGAGGTTGTAATTGAAACACAAGGATTCATCGTCGATCCAAGCATTGAAGTCCACCCAAGATTCAACACCTGGGGGACTCAAACACCTGATCGATGATGAAGTCCACTACCTCCTGCAAGAATTCTTCTCCCATCTAAGGGGGACGGTAAATGAGAAGAATCCTACAACCTTTAAAAATTGCCTTGATAAATTTATATTTAACAAACCAAATTTGGGGTACTATAATTGATAAGGTGCAGTTATGGGCCTCACAGCCTCCTTCGCACCACATTACCTTACAAACCTGCACCTGTACCCCCATGGGCAGCGATGCACTCAAAAGATTGGGTGCTACCAACTGGGTGCACCGAGAAGCCCAGGCTGGATTGAAAAACAATGGTAACTCCTCCACCCCTGTGATACTTCCTCGGGCAGTATGCTATGGAGTACCTGGAGGGAATGGCGGCTTCAAGAACTGTGCCAGCATCTTCACCCAACCAGGTCTCCATAATGCAAGCCAGGTTGACTGAGGAAATCAAGTCAGCAAAAATAGCAGTCTTGTTCCTCATTGACCTGGCGTTGTATAGCATCACCTGAAAAGGATTAGAAGACACAGCCGGCCCTCTAGCTAACTGACCACTTGATCCAGTGGGAACCCTGGGCATGGAGACCAAACACGTCTGGCTTCTCCCTAGGCTTCACTTATGCCCAGGGTGTCTCGTGAACCGAATGACCTCAGTGTTGCTCACCAACCCCTCCTCAGCTGCACTGGGCCCATGACCCCTCCACCACCTAGTTATCCTGACCTCCCTGCAGAGCCTCGCTGCAGTAGCTGGAACTGGGAGGTTGGTAAATTGGCGAAGGTCCCATAGCCAAGCAGCAGCATGGGTAATACGGGTGGGGCTTCATCACCAACACATCTTTACCTGGCAGTTCAGTCCCTCAGGAAACCCAATAGCATAAACTGTTAAAGTGCAATGGCAAACCAAAGCCACTCACACCCACATGCACACCTAATAACACAAATTATCCTACACACTCACTCCAACATGCATTCACTTAAAACAATTTAAAAATAAGTCCCCCATCCCTCAAACACATTATACTAAAACTTCCCCCCTGCACAGACACCTCCAATCTCCCCAACCCACCAAAACATGAAATTCCCACCCAAAAAACTAATTATACCACTCCCAACCCCAATACCAGTTAAAACAAATAAATAAGTAAATATGTGAGAGCATTAATAAAGTGTGATGCCCTGTAGCATTAGCCCACTCCACCAAGGGAAAAGAATCAGAATTACAATTTGAGCAAACAGTGATTTCCAAAGCATGTACTAGCAATCAGTCCAGTCCTGGCAAGAGATCTGGCAAACCCAGTTCCAAATTCTCAGGAAAGGAAAGAAGGGAAAATGGCTCTCACACCACCATAACCCAGGTGTAATAGAAAAGACTGCTAGCAATTAGTGTTTGAAGGGCAGACCCTGAGAAGAGCTTAACTTGGCACTTCTCTCACCAGTGCCGAGTAACGGCTCACATAGGACTTTCAAAGCAAACTGTTACCGAGTACCACCAATAATTCTTAAACAGAAAAGTTCCGCTCTCACCAGAAACACATTGAGAAATGGAATTTCCAGATCTAATACAGTCTCAGGTAGCGATAGTGAAACAGGCTCTGAGGCAGGGGGAAGAAATCAAGGCAAACAGCAGGCCACAGTAGAGCAAGGTCAAATGGAGGGCCACTCTTCTCCACTCGGAGAGAGCTCCTTTCTGACCCAGCTCACAACTCCAATATAAAACACAACTCCAGCACAGGGCAATGGGGCGGCAAGGCAGATGGGGTTTTCACAGGGGGCAGTGGAGCTCCCACCTTTGCACCCTATTTGTTACCCCCACCGCTCACCACTACACTGCTCACCCTACTCCTGCTTCAGTCAAAAGTTGACGAAAGACAGTTGAAACCTTCTCCTTCTCCCTCCCTCTTCCTGGTACAAAGGGTTTCCAGAAAGCAACAACAGTTTCAGCTCTAGATGAAAAGAGCCTTGAGAGAAAGGTCCACCATGCTCAGTACCTCCGCAGTGGCTCCTTGGTCCACAGAACAGTAAGAGCAAGAGTCGAAAATCACAGAGTCTGCTCCTGTTCAGGTTATATGAAATGTTATATGAAAGTCACCACGCAACACATCAAATGCTTCTAGTTAAGTGCTCTCACCCTATCTAAAAATAAAAGCTACATTCCTGTTCTGTCTCACTGCTTCATCCCAGCCTACTGCTTAGAGCCCTACACTAACCTAACTAAAAATGTAGGCTATACTAGAATAAAATAAAACTTAGCTCTCCCGAGTTTCATTGAAAAAGTAATAAAATTATCATTTTAAAAGGCACAACAGAAGCACATATCAGAGCTCCTGCAGACTGCAACCCAGCACGGCCACCATCTTACTCAGGACTGAATTTACAGTAAGAGTGAAGTATGCAATAAGAGTAGACCAAGGAATTGAAACAAAGCATGGTTGAGTATAACTACGTAATTACCATGCATTTCAGTTCTACTAAGAAAGTAGGCAGATTAAACTACCAGCAACACCACTGAATATTAGAGAAGGTAAGCAATCATAAAATGTGGGTTTTCAACTAGAAATAGTATGATGCAAAACAGGTTGATACTGCCTGTTTAAGGGAATGGGGAAATTGTCTAACCAGGAAAGGCACACTAAGTTGGAACTTGTTTCCAGGTTTGACCTGGGAGTACAAGGAAGTTAAATGACTTGCTCAGCATCACACAGTATGCAAGTGGGGGCTGTGGGATTCAAACCCAGGTCTTCAGGTTTGCAGTTCAGTGCCATTAACCACTACAAATGTACAGAACAAACATACAAACAGGCATTTCAACCTTTAATGTTTCATTTTAAGAAAAATATTTCTGCAGTTGACTCTCATAAGTAACACTTAGGGTTCATATCCAAACAATGATAACATGCATGTCACAGATCAAGAGGAGTTTCTTTAAGACCCAGAACTTCCAGAAGAGGCCATAGTGGTAACAACAATGCAGCATTAGAGTTCTCTATGCTAGTACAGAGCTGCTGGACTCTTCATTCAGTCAAATGAAAGATTGTTTTCTAAATCATAGATCAGCATAAGCAACTTAATATTTTTTCACAGCATTAAATAATCTCATTTGACAATTTGATGTTTGCCGATATATAATTCTATAAACCAATGATTTCATGAAGATGAGAGATCACCAAACAGCAGACAAAATCAGTCATAATAATTTTTATCTTGTTTCTCACATTTTAATCTGACCACCAAAAACTTTTCCGAACATTTTGTTGCATCTAAGCAATTTTATCAAGATAGGTGGTCCTATTTTTTAAATAAAAGAATTATGAATTATATTCTTAATAGATGCTTTTATAAACAATTATCTTAAAATCAAAGCATGTGATACCAATGCAGTGCATACGGACGCTCACAAGTGTTGGGTAGTAACACGTTACTGTAATCTAACTACATTATCATGTAACTTGTAATGGTAATGGACTGCTTGTTAGAAAATGTAATTTGGAGAAGTAAAAGATGACATTTCCTTACAAGTAATGCATTACTGTAATACAATTTTCTACATTACTTTTGCCAGTATTTGTAGCATTGCACTGAGCAGCAGGATCAATTCCTCCTCCTCACAGTCAGGGTTCATCAGTCAGGGTGCTGAGTCGCACTGTGAGGACTGAATGAGTTGACTCAGAGGACGTCCTTGTGAAGCAAGGGCAGCAACGTCTGAGAGGCAGACACTGTGTGCCTGAATTTATCTGGAAATCTCCCTTCAATCGGTTGTTGCAGCTGTGCTTGTCTTGCCCTTCCTCTTGCCCAGCTTGCCCACTGACTACCAATGGCCAATCGTATGATCCCATGGCAACCTCCACCCATTCCTCCAACAAGCGCACGTGATGCTATGTGCATGAATGAGCAGGAGTCCTGTCTGCTGCCTGACATGAACACTGCCATTGCAGTGCTACAGCCTGCACTACTGTTAAGTTTAAATTTTTGGTAGGCTTCCATTTCTGTTAGTGCAACACGGACAACAGTCAGATCATCACTAAATTGGTGGTCTCTTAGTTGCCACTGCAAATTGCATTGTTGGCTGTTCTGTTGGTCACCATCAGTTTCAGGAGGAGAAGACTGGAAACTGAGGATGATTTGTTTTTTCTTGGATGGATGTAGCAGGCTACCCAGTGATGAGGAGTGAAAGGTAAGAGGCAAATCAAATGGGTGAGGTCTCTGCTTGTTAACAAACAAACAAAAAAAAAACATGAGTTTATGGGAAGTTTTTAGAATTGCAGTTGAACATGCTTGAGGTAGTTTGACATGAGAGGACACTGAGAGTTGTGCTTTTTTATCTTGCCTTTTTGTTTTCTTGTGGCCTATGGCCTACTGGACTCAACAGATTTATCACACTGATTTTTGGTACTGTGGAGTAACAGATTTGAACTGAATGTGTCAAGTGTGTATGTCAGGAGGTTGGGAATGAATGTAGCTTGTGACATGTGGATGGTCTAGCATGCTGGGAGGACACTGGCTCTGGGGCTATGCTAAGAGCAAAATCTGAGCTGATTAATTGTATGGTAACTGTGGTCACACACCAGGTTGTGGCGTGGTCTGGAGGGTCACCAATTCCGGTGCAAAGCATGACTGCTTGGAAAATTGCATATTGCCCTTATCAAAGTTGTAGCAATAGTGCATGAATGCAGGAGAAATGCTAAGGAGGCCACATTGATGCTAAGAATGGCATACATGGAAGGGTGAGCTGGGGTCATGGGGTACAAGGACCTTACATACTAACATACTAAAATGCCAGCAGAATAGGCCTAACGGTCTTTCGTGTCTGCTCGTTTGGTCAGCCTCCACCTTGGGTGCTGACCTTGCTGCCCCCCTCGGCTCCTCTGGCTTCTCCCTTCCCAGTTCCGGATATTCTTGCTGCATTGGATTTTGCTTCCAGAACCCTTCCCCTGTACCTGTCCCACCCCCTCTTGAACCCCTCCACTGTCTCTGCCTCCACCAGCCCCCTAGGCAGCGCATTCCATGGCTCCACCACCCTCTCAGTGAAGTAGCACCTCCTCCTTTCTCCCCTGAATCTTCCCCTCTCCAGCTTCCACCCATGCCCTCTAGTGGCCTCCTCCTCCTGTTCCTCGACTGTTCCTCCCCTATTTACCCTCTTCATGTACCTGAAGACCTCTATCATGTCCCCCCGGTCCCTTCTCTCTTCCAATGTGTACATATTTAGCTCTTCGAGCCTCTCCTCATAGGTCCTGTCCCCCAAGCCCCAAATCATTTTGGTTGCCCTCCTCTGGACTCACTCCAAGAGAGTAATGTCCCTCTTTAAGTGTGGCCTCCAAAACTGCACGCAGTACTCAAGGTGTGGCCTCACCAAGCAGTTATACAGAGAGTATCACTCCCTCCTTCTGGAGGTGATCCCCCTAGCGATGCATCCCAGCATCCTGTTGGCCTTGGCTGCTGCCCTCCTACAAGTCTCCGAGTTGTTCATCTTGACATCCACCACCACCCCCAGGTCCCTCTCAGCCATCGAGACTTGTAGCATCCCCAGGGTGTACACTTGGCCTGGGTTTCTGGCCCCCAGGTGGAGTACCTTGCATTTCCCTGCATTGAACCTCAGCTTCCACTTTCTAGACCATCTTTCCAGAGCCTCCAGGTCCCCCTGTAGGGCCACCCTCCCCTCCTCCCCATCCACCACTGCCCCCAGTTTTGAGTCATCCACAAAGAGACTCATCTCACTCCTGATTCCTGTCCTTATGTCAGAGACGTAGGCGTTGAAAAGGAGGGGCCAAAGGACTGATCCCTGTGGGACCCCACTAATGACCCTCTGTTCTGCCAACTCAAACCAGGCAGCTATATGCCATTCACACTCACATACACACAATAACAAAACAATAAGTACAGCAAGCCAAAGCTTTATTATAGCAAAATATAATACAAAAGGTTATACATCACCGATTCAATAAAGCATCATCCAAGCCCTCTTCCAATGGCTGGGAAGCCCCCTTGTCAGCCTGGCTAGGAGTCTCTCAAACCGGGAACTGGCCCCACAGCGACAGTCCACCCTGCAGGAGAGGCTTCTAACCAGGCGTCTGGAAAGTCCCATTTTATATGTTTTATCTGGTATTTAGAAATGCTAAACCATCATGTCCTAAGCACTGGCCAGGTGCCCAGAACATCACGAGTTCAGCATGACAAACACCACTTATTCTCATAATAAATAGTTGGCATTCGTTAGATCATCATGCCCTAAGCACTGGCCAGGTGTCCAGAACATCATGAGCCAAACAATGCCAGAGATTCTCACAACATCTTGTATGCGACCTTCAAGTCAGCAAAATAGCAAAACATAATAATGAGGCTATCTAAAGAGCAAAACACCAATTAAATGAAGCAGCATGTAAAATGGAGTCACACAATACAAAATGGAGTATAAAATGACGTACATTACATGAAATAGCATACAAAATGGAGTAACAATAATCAACATATTATACTATCACTACATTCGGTCCTTTGATTATTGTGAATACGATTTGTATGATATTGGTACCATAACAAAATTACTACGAATATAACATGATAAGTAACAAGTCCAAATAAGCAAGATAATTGTCACTACAGCAATGATTATGATAGGATGTATCAGAATATTTAACACTTTTGCTGATGGAGACCATCCTGTAAAATATCCCACCAATAATGAGTAGTCTCTTGTTGAATCTTGGAACTTAAATCAATCATTTTATTTTTAACTATCGTAGTTTGCACCTGACTTTGCACTAATGATTTATTTCTTATTGCCAAATGAGCCTGCATTACATCTATTTCCTGAATTATCTGTTTAATTTTATTTAATGAGATATTCAATCTTGATTGATCTAAAATATTGGGCTACCAATACAAAATAAGCTTCTGCTCATTATCAGGGACCTGTGCATTTTACTGTGGTGGATGACATTACAATCCAATGATTACTAGGAATCCATGATTTGAACACGGTCCTCCACACATATTCATTATTACTCATTAAATCACTCTGGGCCTTATTTCTTTGTATTATAGAATACATATGTCGCATTGTGCATTCTGTCCAATCAATAAATCGCGAGATATTTTCTGCTACTCCCATTCCCCATACCTGTAAAGCATTAAATAACTGCAAGAACTCAAAATCATAATTCAAAGTTAATCTTTGGGGTAAGAAAACAGTTGGCATCCATTGAGCTTGTAAGTTAATTAAGCTAAATACATCAATTCCTACTGCCTGAAGCCTGTTAGTCAGTGTTTCTATATCAACACTATTTAAAATTCCCATGCCTGCCCCTGCTCCACCTAATAGCGTATCATACCAAGCTCTTTTATATTTGCATTTTCTACTAAACATAAATGTTATGTTAAAATGGATTACATTTTTCTGATACCACTGCACTACTGATGTACATGTGGATGGAACCTTAACTATACTATCATTGCTAATTACAGGATGATTTTTCAACACTGTAATGTGATCTGCCCAAGTAGTTCTATTAGTTATTGCAGTAGCATTCATGCAGAATAACGTGTCTATGTCAATCAAAGTAATACTTGCATTGAAAATGTCTGTTTGATTCATGCAGCAATCAAGTCTATGTTGTACAGTCACCATGCAACTATTCGTAAGTTGCAGCATTTAATAGCAGTCTTATTCTGCAAAGAGATTTCATCTGTTTCGTAGGCATATTGTCCTGAGCCACCAGTTGTCATCCAGAGATTGACCCTGGTGAAAATGTCATGTTCAGTACCACACACTTCTGTCCGGATGGGCAGCTAAAGTTCCCTGGGTTCTATCTTTGGTATCATTTTTCCAACTCCAGGTTCCTTTACAACCAGTGTCATTACAGTTAACCTTTGAATCCTTCCTCCAGGGGTAACTAGCTCTGCCAAATGGACCATAAGACACACCAGCATTCCTTTTAAAATCCATTGCTGGACCTAGAAAGACACAAATTTCATTATTCTCGAAGATAACATTTATGTGCAGGCACGTATTCCCATTTTTCTTTCCCTGATCTGATGACTAGCACAGTGTTGTTCTCTGTCCGTGGCTATCACCTCAGCTGGTTCAGGAGAGCCATTTGGGTTTGTAACCCATATTTTGGCACCATTGTTAAAACCTCCTGTAGATCTAAAACCTTTATCCCCCCTTGCTATTAAGAGTGTGGGGGCTTGTCCCTTTATAGGGGTCACTTTGTTAACTGGAATAATTAACAATTGAGCCACTCTGTCATACTGCTGAATTAACAGATTTTGTTCTCTGCTATTCAACAAAATTACTTTCACTTCTCCTTGGTAATCACAATCAATCACCCCTCCCAAAATTTGTATTCCCTTGAGGGCTAGTTCTGATTTAGGTGCTATCCAACCAAAATGTCTCGGTGGAATTTGTAATGCTTCATGCAAATTCTCTTTCTATTTTCGTAGGCTCCCCCCCCAATTGTCCTTTCACAATATGAGGGATTGGTCTTTGTTGCCCATGTTGGCATATAGGACACTGAGCAATAACAGTTTTAACCAAATCCAATGTTAGGGGTACACTCTACTATATGCCCACCTGTAAGTGGCTTTCTCTCCCAAATGTCCACATTTTTGATGTGCCCATTTGCCAGCCCTGATAACTGCTGACTTTGAGTTTCTTCAATATCCACTGAAAGAATCTTAGCTTTTTCATCTGCAATAGAATTATACCATAGTTCTAGTGTATCTGAAGCACAATGAGCATCAACATGAAATACAGTGGTCTGAGTATTTTGCACCATAGTCCATATTTCCTGCCACAGTTCTTTTCCCCATATTTCTTTGAATAAATTTTCCACTCATCCTTAGCCCAAGTGGGCAGCCAGGTTGTTAAACCATTGGCTACAGACCATGAATCAGTATAAATATGACATGTACCTTGCAACTTTTGTGGGTATTACACTGGAAGGGAGGAAGGGTAGCTTACCCCCTTCCTCCAAGCTCCTACTGGTGGAAGACACAGCTCGAGGTGCAAGAGACAGCTCGAATACTGTAGCAATAAAAAGGTTAGCTGTGAAACACAGACAAACAACAAAACAAACACACATCAGTTTAAAAATAAACAAGATTATTTCCATAGGATAAAAGAAGCCAGCGTCCCTGGGTTCCCTTATCCTAAGCATGACAAAATGTCCAGATTGATGGTAATACCCATTACGTCATTATCTCTGTAGATGAGTAAACTCTCAAAAACAGCTGTAATAGTCCTTTTTCAAAATTGTAAAAGTTTGTTCCTCTTCACTTAGAATACTAGTTTTGCAATAAAAGTCAAATTACATGGTTCACTCTTGGTGTGCTTTCATGAAAACATACATTTTGTGTGAAAAGTTGTGCTTTAGGCATGGAATACACATCAAGTTTGAACTGGTAGTAACATAAAATGTTGAAACACAAGAAGGTCAAATAACGTGCAAAAGGTCACAGTGTGCATGCAAGGGTCATTCAAACCCAGCCATTCCTGTAGTGTCCTTGAACACCACCAATATTAAAATATCTTTAAATACTGCTGGCCAAGACAGTACACACACATACACATACACAAAAAGAAATACTTAACACAAAATAAGACTGACATTGTTTCACACCAATTTGCTGAGGTAATGCCCATAGTTCCATTAGAAAACTGTACGTGGTTTAGATATATGTGCTGCCTCCTGCCTGTCTTGTAACACTGACAATTTTTAAACCAACACATTTATACATATTGCCATGCCAAATCTTTCCAGAACAAAACACTGTTTAAACACATCATCTGTAAGTGAACACATCTCGTATAACATGATTACACCTTTTGGCACATAACTAAAATATGGCACTCTGCCATTTTGCAAAAGTTTCTGGTTTTAACTAGAAGTATGATAAAGCCATTTATAGCTGTTAACACATTACATTTCACCTAGCAGTGGCTTGGCACGTTGCTTGCAAACTACAACTCTTTCTGCACATTGCAATCTATATGACGTCATAACTCTTCACCATCAACACTACCTGCTCCAAGCAAACAAAAGTTCTTCACTGACCCTATCTAGGCAGCACAAATGTTCCATTAAAAACAAAGCCAATTAAAACAGTCAGCTATGAGGCAAAGAAGCTTCCTCTCTCTTTCTTTTTTCTGTAACATGTTGTGCACTGAAGGCAGTCAATCCTATCTCGCAACCTTGACAATAGAACATAATTACAGAACACAGATATAAGCTAGAAAATATGCATGAGAAAGACTGAGCATTACCTTGTTTAGTATACGTATTACAGAAATAAAACAGACAGACATAAAACAACTTTAAATAAACAATTCAGACTTACCCGGTGTCAAGGTATTTTTCTTCTTCTTTTCCGATACACTAGTCTAAGTAAGAAAACTGACTGCAGGACCTTCGTGATAATTTCCAAACTCTGCAGCTATTAACTCTTTCAAAGGTTTTAACCCTTTGAAAGGTTTTCTTTTGGCCATTTTAGTAACCTGCCAAACCAAGTCTTTTTCCAGAGCTCTGGTTTGCAGTTTAAAACAAAACAAACAAAATCTCTAACAGTACAAGGTGAGATCCATCTGGTAGAGGTCCCCAGTACTTAGGTTTAGGATCAAATGTACAGAAAAACTTGAAACTACACAGATAGGCAACATGGGGGGAGGATTTACAAATCATCCTGTTCAGGTCACCTACTGTGCGTATATCCACGTAGTTTATTTTTTCTTTTTCTAGATGTTGCTTATCTAACTTATTTAATCCAGCCGCTGCTTTTCCCCTAAAAGCAGCCTGAACTGTGAAAGCCATCATTGGCTCTAACAGTATATACTTGCAGCAAGCACAAATTACAAGTACAAAGGGCAGTTGCCCTTGCTTGTTTGAGCCTTAATACACCTTTAAAAAAAAGAACTCATCCTTATTCCTAAAAATAGACATTTTATTTTCGAATCCTGCTGACTACGCCAAAAATGTTCTGCCAACTCAAACCAGGCAGCTATTTGCCATTCACACTCACATACACACAATAACAAAACAATAAATACAGCAAGCCAAAGCTTTATTATAGCAAAATATAATACAAAAGGTTATACATCACCGATTCAATAAAGCATCATCCAAGCCCTCTTCCAATGGCTGGGAAGCCCCCTTGTCAGCCTGGCTAGGAGTCTCTCGAACCGGAACTGGCCCCACAGCGATCGTCCACCCTGCAGGAGAGGCTTCTAACCAGGCATCTGGAAAGTCCCATTTTATATGTTTTATCTGGTATTTAGAAATGCTAAACCATCATGTCCTAAGCACTGGCCAGGTGCCCAGAACATCACGAGTTCAGCATGACAAACACCACTTATTCTCATAATAAATAGTTGGCATTCATTAGATCATCATGCCCTAAGCACTGGCCAGGTGTCCAGAACATCATGAGCCAAACAATGCCAGAGATTCTCACAACATCTTGTATGTGACCTTCAAGTCAGCAAAATAGCAAAACATAATAATGAGGCTATCTAAAGAGCAAAACACCAATTAAATGAAGCAGCATGTAAAATGGAGTCACACAATACAAAATGGAGTATAAAATGACGTACATTACATGAAATAGCATACAAAATGGAGTAACAATAATCAACATATTATACTATCACTACACCCTCCTTGGGGATGAGACTATCCCGCCAACTACGACCCTCTGGGTCCGGTCCTGGAGCCAATTGCCTATCCATCTGATCATCTGGTTCCCCACCCCCATTTCTCCCAGCTTATCCAACAGGCCCACGTGAGGAACAGAGTCAAATGCCTTGCTGAAGTCTAGAAAGAGGACGTCCACTGGTCTACCCAGGTCCAAGGCACTCGTCACCCAGTCATAGAACTCCACAAGGTTTGTCTGACATGATTTCCCCAGGACGAATCCATGCTGTCTATCATCCAGGCACCCTGACTTTTCCAGGTCCCACCCTAGCCTCTCCTTGACAATGCCCTCCATCACCTTGCCCACCACCGATGTCAGGCTGACAGGCTTGTAGTTCCCTGCCACCTCTCTTGATCTCCCTTGTGGATAGGCACTATATTCACCACCTTCCAGTCCTGGGGCACCCACCCTGTCCTCAGAGAGATGGTGAAAAGCTCCGCCAAGGTTTAGCCAGGACATCCATAAGTTCCTTCCAGCACTCTGGGATGTAATTTATCCGCCCAGTGCTTTCTCCATCTTAAGGAGCTGAGGGCTTTCTCACTCTCTCTGCTGTGATTTCCACTTCCGGTACCTCTTCTCCCTGCTTAGCCCTTCCCCCTCCTGCCAGTGATGCCTCCCCTCTCCCCAGACCTGCTGATCGGTAAGGGTCCCCCCTCCTCAGTATCTCTGTCTCCTCCCATGTATGATGCAGCACCCCCATTTTCCTTGGTGAAAACTGAGGTGAAGTACTCATTTACTACCTCAGCCTGCTCCCCCGGGTCTTGTGCCCATCTCTCCCCTGATTTAATCCTGCTAATCTGCCCCTTCACCCTTTGTTTTTCCCGAATGTATCTAAAGAACCCCTTGTTCCCTCTCCTAATTTCCCTGGCCAGGTTCTGCTCCTTCCTTGCCTTAGCTGCCCTCACCACCCTAGTGGCCCTTCTAGCCATCAGCTCATACTCCCCTCGATCCCTTTCACTCCTTGAGCACTTGAATTGCCTATAGGCTGCCTTCTTTCCCACCACCTCCTGGACCTCCCTGGTCCACCAGCAGGGTTTTCAGGCCCTGCCGCATTTTCGTCTTACTCTTGCACAGGTGCTGGTAGCATCCTGTACCCCTCTCCTGATGATTTCCCACCTACTATCAGCGTCCATGTCTGACCCAATCACATCCAAATGCTCCTTAAAGATCCTTCCCATTTCCTTAAAATCTGTCCCCCTGAAGTCAGTTACCTCCATCTTTGTGCAGCCTTCTAGCCCTCCTAGGTCCAGGCAGAACCAGACTGTGGCATGGACCTTGCAGGGGTGATTGTTAAAAACTTGACAGCACATCACTGGTCTGGAGTTAGACACCCAAACCACACTAAGGTATACCAATGCTTAGGGCTTGCTTGGGTTGGGAAGTGATGTGCCGGAGCTGGCCCTTCGAGAGAGAGAGAGAAAAAGAGAGAGCGAGAGAAACAACTTCCAGACCGTGACTCAAGTGGTGCAGCAGTGTGTTTGTGGGGAAGGAGAGGGAATGCCAGAGAGACACACATGCATGCCAGGCATCGGAGTGGGCATCAGGGTTACCATCCTGATGCTACAATCACCATTTTTTTACTGTGTGACACTGACATGGCTGGTGGCATGTGAGAGCCAAGAGGAGGGAAGTCCTGTCCGACTCCATCCATGAGCATCTAAGTACCTGCCCTGTGGCGCTTTTGTCAGGGTGCTAAGCCCTGCTCAGGTTCTTGGTGGTAATAAACCAGCAAAGGAAACAACAGACAAGTGGAATATGTGGTAATAAACGTGTTTATTACACAGAATCAGACATTTGCCCTAGTCAGAGTCTTACCAATATAGACACTGGGAGCCAAGAGTTTCCCAATACCCCTGGGGATGAAGAAGGTCTCAGTGGGAAAATGGTGGGCATAGACTTGTATACTTAGATAATAACCATGGTAACTATTACATTCGTAATATGTTAGATATACAAAACAAGCCCTATTGGCTAAAAGTTAAGTGACTCCACAGTGCTATCTAGTGATATACAAAATGTGTGAAATCAGCTAAAATGATTGCAATGAGTGTGGTGTTCCATAAATCCATATGATGCCAGTGTTGGCTATTCAATGACTTCTCAGATGAATAAACAGAGAGCACGTAAGTATATTCGCTGTATAATACTTATAATGCATTACTAGCAGTGATAATATTGGCAATAGTCATGGATATGTCCCTAGTTACTTACTCTTGTACAGTAAGTACCAATGCCCTATATGTAAGTAATAATTATGCATAGCATGCAAAATATATTGTCAGCGGTGCACAGTGGGTTACCAGTAAGGGTGTGGGGATCAAGTGCAACATTTTCACTATGTTGCTTGCAAGCTGCCCCAGTGTAGTGAAGCAGGTGGTGTGTGTCATCAGCAGGCAGGCTCAGCCCCGTGGCAAGTAGAGAAATACAGCTGCAGCACTTTTGGTTTGGTCAGGACTCGGGTTGTCATTAAACATGTCACCATCAAGGCACAGGTGTCACTTGGGGCCAGGGATAGAAAGGAGAACAGACCCAGAGCAGATAATGATAGCTGGGTAGTCAGACAGGGTAAAAAAGACAGGGGTTAATTTCAACAGCAGTGGAAGCATGCCAGCATGGAGCAAATAAACTTCAAGAGACTGAGACTGAGCAGAGAATCACCAAAGAAAAGGATCGGTTAGGGGGAGACAGCTGCAACTGCCCTTTAGCCCTGCTGGATCCATCTCTCTCTCCATGCCAGTAAGTTAGTATTGACTTTTTGTGTACTGAATGAAATGCCATCATACACAAATGATTTCATGGGGCACCTGTTGTACTTGTACAGTTATATATAAGGCAGCATAATGCTCACATTAAAGGGAAAAAAGTAACCAGCTATTATCAAGCAATAGTTTGGGGATAGGTAAAACACCCCATTCTAGGGAAGGGGTAAAAAAGAGTCTAAAGGGAAGCAAAACAGGAAAACAGGCACAGTAGCACAAATATATGCTGGGAATGGTAGCGTGCAGTGGCTGTGTGGTGTCAGTCTTCAGGGAGGCTTTCTGGAGACTGAGGTGCTGCCCCATCTGCATGCACTTCTCTGGGTTGAGGGGAGAGGTTGCTAGACTCCAGGCCAAGTTGGCTAGGATTCAGGGCCCCTCCTCCCCCACCCAGGGACCACCAAGTCTGTCACTGCAACATCAAAAGATGCCAAGGAGTAGGAGGAGTGGCTGGATTATGGTGGGCTCAGGAAGGGTAAGGGTGGTGGGTCAGAGGCCCATCCCCAGCATGATACCACTACTTAACTCCTTCACTGCACTGGAAGGGCAGGGTTGTCTCACAAAGGCACCCACAGTAGTGACCAGGGAGGATGTGGGGGATCCTCCATAGTGGAGATCTCAAGGAAGGTGAAAGAGGACCCCAGAGGAGGAAGCAACTCCTGGTGGGGGACCCAGTTGTTAAGGGTATAGATTTGGGAACAGGAAGGGAGGGGGAGAGGGAGATTAGGTGCCTACCCAGCACCACTGCTTGGTGGGATGGGGAGCGGATCCTGAGGATCATGAGGGTGGCGGGGCAGGAGGGAGAGCTGGATGTTATTGTCCACCTGGGGACCAATGACCTGGCTAAGGATGAGGCTAGGATAGTGCAGGATGAGTTTAGGGAATTGGGGAGGGGTTTTAGGCAGGTAGCATGCTCAGTGGCCTTTTCTGAGGTGCTACCTGTCTATAACAGGGGAAAGTATAGAGTACTCCATACCAGGAGCTTCAACACATGGTTGAATTAATGGTGCAGAGAGGAGGGATTCAGCTACATTGGGGACTGAGGTCCCACCTGAAGGGATGGGAGGCCTATACAGGGGAGATAGCCTACATCCTTCCAGGAGGGGAACCACAGTCCTCAGTAAATGATTTCAATGTTACATTGGCAAGCATTTAAACTAGTTGAATGGGGTAGCTGAAGGAAACGGGAAAACACAAACTGTCCCCCAAAACTGAAGTAGGCAGTAGGAAGAATTCAAAGGGAGAGAAATCCCCAAGGGTACCCAACAACAAAAGAAACATATAGTAGAAGTGAAGAGAGATGGGAACAAGGTCAGAGGGGGTAAGGAGAGAAGGCAAAAGTGGACAGTGGATGTTTACAAACAGGTTGGACTGATAGCAGATTCTGGAAGGCCATGTGCGTGAATGCTTGAAGTCTGGGAAACAAAATCCAGGACCTAGAGGCAATCATGGCAGAGATTGACCTGGACATTGTTGCCATTACTGAGTCATGATACAGTGAGAACCATGACTGGGATATAGCGATACCAGGCTGCACTCTGTTCAGAAAGGACAGGGTGGGGAAGAAAGGGAGAGGAGTAACTCTTTATGTGAGAGATAGCATAAAAGCAACTAAAATACAGGGAAATCAGATGGGGGTGGAGGTACTGTGGGCCACCCTAGAAACAGGCAAGGGAGCCGCTATTCACACTGGAGTGATCTACAGACCTCTAGCACGGTGGTGGTGGTGGTGGGGGGGGTTGGATAAGGTTCCAGTGGAAGCCATACAAAAGATGGCAAACAAGGAGGAGGTGCTGCTGGTGGGGAACTTCAATCTGCCTGATGTAGATAGGAGCATCCCAGCTGCAGCTTCAGCTAGGAGCAGGAACTTCATGAACTCCCCGCAGGGGGCATTCCTCAGGCAACTTGTAAAAGAGCCCACTCGTGATGGGGCAATATTGGACCTAGTTCTAACCAACGGGGACAGTGTTGCAGACATAACAGTGGGTGGCTACCTGGGGACCAGTGATCGCCATACAGTGTGGTTCAGTATTAGTACTGTGGTAGAATCGAACCACACAAAGGCGATGGCCCTAGACTTCAGGAGGGCCAATTTTAAAAAGATGGGGGAATGCCTCTGGGATGCCGTGGCACAGGGAGAGGAGTTGGAGGGAGTGGAGAAACAGTGGGTGAATCTAAAAGGAGGGATAGAGATGGCAACAAACCTCTGCGTCAGACAAGTAAGCAAAAGCAGGAGGAAAAAGAGACCACTATGGTTCTCAAATGAGGTGGCCGGGAAGGTAAGGGCAAAAAGTTAGCATTCAGGAGGTATAAGGAGACACAGAGAGAGGAGAATAGAGAGCTGTATCATAAAAAACAGAGGGTGGCATGGAAGCCATTTAGAAGTGCAAAGACACAAACGGAGGAGAAAATAGCCCAGGCAGTACAGAAAGGGGACAATAAATTGTTTTGGTATGTAAGTGAAAAGAGAAAGACCAAGGGAGGGATAGTAGGTCTTAGGAGTGAAGCATGAGAGTGCATGGAGGGGAACCAGGAAAAATTGGGCATCTTGAACAAATACTTTTGTTCTGTGTTCACAGTGGAAGGGGAAGGGGAAGGTGAGGGACCACAGACAAGAGCCAGGAGCATCGAAGGAGGGGAGGCAGACACTATTCCATTTTCAGAGGAGAGAATCCTGAAGGAACTTGCAAATACGAAAGTGGACAAGGCAATGGGGCCTGATGGGGTGCATCCTAGGATATGGAGGGAACTCAGAGACATGCTGGCTGCACTTCTGACAACCCTGTTCGACCACTCATTGGAGACAGGAGTGTTCTGGAGGACTGGAGGAGGGCAGATGTAGTCCCACTTCATAAAAGTGAGAGAAAAGAGGAGGCCGGAAATTAATGGAATCACTACTAAAGGAGAGTATTGTGGAATATCTTAAATCCACTGGCTTACAAGATCGCAGGCAGCATGGATTCATTGTGGGGAGATCATGTCAAACAAATCTGATTGATTTCTTTGGCTGGGTGACCAGGGAATTAAATTAGGGTGGAGCGGTGGATGTGGTCTACTTAGAGTTTAGTAAGGCCTTCGACACTGTTCCACAAAGGAGACTTGTAAACAAGCTGGGGAGCCTAGGAGTAAGTCCAAAAGTGGTAAACTGGGTGAGAAATTGGTTGGGGGACAGAAGACAGAGGGTGGTGGTAAATGGAGTTCACTCCAATGAAGGGAGGGTGACTAGTAGAGAGCCACAGGGGTCAGTACAGGGACTGGTCTCCTTTAATGTCTTTATTAGCAACATTGCAGAGGAGCTAGAAGGGAATGGATGGTATGCCTCTTTGCAGATGACACTAGAATCTTTAATAGTGTAGACACTGTGGAGGGTGTGTGGAAAAAATGAATAGCGATCAAAGAAAGTTAGAGGAGTGGTCAAGGGTGTGGCAGCTAAGTTTCAGTGTGAAAAAGTGCAAAATAATGCACTTGGGGCACAAAAACCCAGGGACAGAGTACAACATGAGGGGGGTGGTATTAGCTATTATCAAACAGGAAAGGGACCTGAAGCAAATCATATCTGATGACTTAAAGGTGGCCAGACAGTGCGAAAATGCAGTGGGGACAGCTAGTGGGATGCTAGGCTGCATCGGGAGGGATATCACCAGCAGAAAGAGAGAGGTGGTGTTACTGCTGTATAGATTACTGATGAGACCTCACCTAGGTTACTGTGTCCAGTTCTGGAGACCACATCTCTGGCAGGACATTGACAGGGTAGAGGTGGTCCAGAGGTGGGCAAATTAAATGGTCACTTATTGTTAACATTTCTGAGTATAACCTGACCGAGGCTGAAAAATGAGTTCTACAGAAAGAGTTAAATTATTTTTCAGACCTTAGTGCTGTTCTACCCATGACTTTTTTGAAAACAAGGCCTACTCCCCAAATTCCTCAGCCCCTCAGTCTAATCATCCCCTCTTCTACTTCAGGGAAGTAAGGCTGAATGAAGCTTGTCGCTATATTACTACAGCTATCTCTAAATCTAGATCTAGTAGCGACACCCTGGACCTTAAGCTTCCGTTGCTAACCCTCGATGAGGTAATTCATCCATTAACAAAAATCCTAAACCTCTCTCTCAGCTGTGGAAAATTCCCGGACCTATGGAAAACAGCCACCGTGACACCCATCCATAAAAGTTGGATAAGACGAATAACTCAAATTATCGCCTATCTCCAAACTGCCCCACCTCTCTACACTGAAAGCCATCGCGGCCGATCAATCCTCACCGACCACTTGGATAAATACAATATACCTTGTCCACAACAACACGGCTTCTGGAAAGGTCACAGCACCACCACAGCCCTTCTTGAGTTCACTGGAGCTTTGCACAAATCCCTTGACAACGGCCTTCTCACAGGGGCTGTTTTCGTCAACCTCTTCAAGGCTTTCGATTCAGTACACCATGGACTACTAATTCACGAACTACTGAATGCTGGGCTATCACCTGACTCTTCTCTCTGGTTTAAAAGCTACTTAGAAAACTGGTCGCAGAGAGTAAAAATTGCGGATGCTCTTTCTGACACCCTGCCTGTTCGCTTGGGTGTCCCACAGGGATCCATACTGGGCCCCCTCCTTTTTTAGTCTTTTATTAAACTCCCTCCCTTACCACTGATCTGAGCAGATCATACTGTATGCTGATGATGCTGTTGTATTCTCCACTCTCAAAGATCCTGCAACTCTTCAACACAACCTTCAACTTGGTTTCAGTTCTGTAGAGACATGGTTTCTTAATCATAAACTGGTCCTCAATGACAAGAAAACCAAATATATGCTCTTCTGCAGCTCTCATAACCCACACAAGCTACACCACTTGGCTATCTCCACCACCCAGGGGATCACTGTAGATTAGGTGGGGTCCTTCAAATTCTTAGGGATACAGCTTGACCCTAATCTCTCCTATGGACTTCATGCAGATAATGTAGCTAGAGCTGCTAATACACGGCTTGGTCTCTCTACAAACACAGACCACACCTCACGCCAGAAGCTTTGAAGGTTGCAGTCCTGAGCTCTGTGATCTCTGTAATAGACTATGGTTTCATCATTTATGGCTCGGCCACAACCACAACCCTTAGGCGCCTCTCAACTGCCTTAAATAAGGCATGTCAGCTCATCACTGGTGCTCACCGTCTCACCCACACATGTGACCTGTACACTCAGACCGGCTGGCTCCAACTATCAAACAGCATAAATTTTCTCACCTGCTCCATGGTGAAAAAAATCTACCTTGGCCTTGCACCTTCTGAGGTCTCAACTCTTGTTACAACACCGAATTAACAAATGGTGCCTTAGGAGATCCACGCTACAGCTACTGAAAGTCCCCCACTGTCACACTTCACAGGGACTACACTGTTTTGCTTATTGAGTGCCACTCTGGTTCAATGGCCTCAGCCCCACAATCTCCTCTACCCCAACAATTGGTATGTTTAAAACTAGGCTCCGGGACTATCTCACTACCAACAGCTCCTGTGACTGCATAACTTAACCTTGTTTCTCCACTTCCCTTCCTGCTCTAGTGGTCCCCCTCCCTCCCTCCTCACTGGATTCTACCTCACATCTTGGTATACCCAATACTGCACTTTTCACCCTCTCCCCACCCTTCCTACATTCCTTCTCCCTCCCTTCCCTCTCTCTATGAATCTGGCACTTCTTATCTGTTGTCTGTTTTCTCTGACAAATGCCGCTGGCTGCCTTGTTACAATGCTACCCTTGAATTGTATTAATCTATTCTCTGTTTGCAATGTCCACATTGTTGTAATGTCTGTCTTGAAGTTCCCCATAATTTGTATTTCTCTGATGTGGAACCTTTGTAAAAGAGCCAAGGCTCAAAGGTATTTGTAATCCTAGACTTGATAAATAAAAATGTACCAACAAACCAGATTGATGAACTTGAATATAATTGTTGACCTGCGTAGATTCATCCGAATGGTTGATTTAAAGGTGTGCTTCAGTGATACAGATAAATAGGAACAGGATTCTGTTAGCCAGGTAACTGACAATGAGAATTACTTGGCTTAAAAAACAAACCCTCTGCACATATTCCACCAAAGGACCCGGCAGTGGCAATTTTTAAAAAAGCTTGTGAAAAAGATAAATAAGAATTCATAGCAACAAAGGAAAATTTCAGATTTTTAACTGCACTGCTGACAGAATCGGGCACTGTATGATTTAGTCACAAATTAACTGATTGAAATAAAGGCAGCCGACCAAAGTGGTGCTACTGTAATTCTAGATAAAGTTAAGTATGAACTAGAAATGTTAAAATAGCTGTCTGATATTGCCTTTTATAGAACATTGCCCAACGATATGACTGATGTTTTTAAAAAATAAATTGATATTTATTTGTGTAACCCCCCCTACAAATATGGGTTCCCAAAAAGTCTTCCTTGAGCTTGCCTAAATGCTCACTGCCAGGCTGGTGTCTTGCGTTTTAGCAGTTTAAATGTGATTGCCAGAGCCTTTGTGGCTTCTGAGTGCTGTCTTTTTAAGAGCTGCCTGATTGCAGCATAAGTAATCTGAGAGGGAGCTCTGTTGAAAGATATAACTATTTGCTGAAAATCATTTAGAGTGATAATGATAATGTAGTTTGTCTAACCTGCTTTCTTTGTAGCAAGGACTGTTTCATTTTGTCTCCACTATCTTGGTCCTGGACTGCAAATTGGACCAATCATTTCTGGTGGAACCTAAAATGTAGCCGGACTACAGGAGCTGTCTGAATTCAAAATCTGTAAGAACTGTAGTTTGGGACTTTTTTGCGCCTTTTTTGCAACTGAAGGGGGAGCTCTTGCTTTGACTGACAGCCAAATCCACCAACCAAACCTTTTGGATCTGAGGGATCCCCCAAGCTGCCTGCTGTTTAGGGCAGATCTAAGCTGGAAGCTAAAGAAGAAGGAGCTGAAGTGATTCTGAGCAGCAATCCTGAGTGGATTCGCATGGGAGAACTGTGAAAAGACTGAGGTTTTGGCCTGCATGTCTGCCTGCTGCTCTTGAGAGGGAGAGAAGAGAATTATTGTGGCCTAAATCCAAGTTTGTGTGACTAAAGTAAGCTACTGAAGTGGGCCAGGCTCAACCTGAAGAAGACCGAATATTTTTGCTGAATGCGATTGGTCTGTCAGGAGTTCCAGCTACCCCTAAGCTCATGGTGTGTGCAGAGACTTTGTGATTGTGTCCGGGGAGTGCTTTGCCTGGTACAGTAGAATTCCCTTACATGTAAATGTGCTATGAGCTGCTAGTGGGTCGTGAGTTAGTTCCCCACTGTGTGAACTGTGTTCTGCTTGCTGGAAGCTGTATCCATCCCAAAATGGACTGCATCCAAATTTGTCTTCATGTGGTTTGGGCCTTGCCAGACTGGCCCAGCCAGACTACCCGCTGCACAGAGAAGCCATCGACGAGAGACCTGCCAGGGGATAAGCCCCCTGCTCCACGCTTGAACAGGAACGATGCCTCTGCGACTCGTGTGGGCCCTGCTTCTTCTGGCATTCCAGATTAACCACCTGCAGTCTTGATTTTCGGCCAGCCTGTGTCCAGTCTTGGGTATTGTAAGTAAATACCAGGGTAGCTCCCTGCAACTACAGCTTAATCTGAGTGTGTCATCTGATTGTCTTATTGTTTTGTTTCCTTTATGAACTGAGCCCTCTGGCTCTGGATTACAAATATTGTGTACCGTGTATGTTGTTTTTTCTATCACAGGGCCCCAATCAGCTGCAACCCCAGGCAACAGTCATGGCTAGCCCATTTGTTCTCCACCTGGGTACCCAGAGGTGTGACTGTGTGGGGGGACTCAAAGCACATGCATAACTGCTTGATTGATATAACCTTTAAGCTAATTAACCTGATTTTGCCCCTTCCTAGTTCAAGTCACCTGAATAAATCAGATCTAACTTTTTCTGCATGTAATCAGACTGTGGTTCCAGTTTGTGCTCAAAGTACTGTACTGTTGCTATTTGCTGTGCATAACCTTGTTTTACAGGGGGTCCACAGGGTCGAGCCAGAGGAACCAGCCCTGGTGGTAAGTGCAAACAGTGTGGGTACTTGTGTGGTGTACCAGGGATATTGTGAAAGTGATTATTGTACAGTGTTCAGGCCACTAGAGGGGAAAGATGGGGGTTACAGTGTCCCGGAGGGCTGTGCCCAGGTTAGCTTGATCACTACAAACCCTGACCTCTGGGTGGAGGCACCTGTTTCAGAACTCAGGCCCCTTAACCTGCTACTAGCCAAGCAGGCAGGGGTAGTAGCCCTTGGGATAGTGCCACCTAGGGGTTACATTTGAATTAAGTTTTACTTAATGGGGTGATCTCGAAACAGACTTTTGATTTCCTGATAGCACCTTACTTTGTTAGAGCTTCAATCTATGGATTACCTAAAATCCATAAAGATCCTAAAACTCCCCCTGCACACCTTAATGGAGCTACTTGCACAATATATGACCACTACTGGGACCAGCATACATTAGGGACACAACACACTTGTTGAACATTTTAAAATACATCAGAATTGAAATAGATGATGTACTGGTGACAATGGATATTGCTTCACTATACACAAACATACCACATGCTGAAGGTATTGATGCATTAAGTGCGACGTTATATGAAAAATTGGGATATACTAACAGCTTTATTGAATGCCTGTTAACACTGACCGAGCAGGTACTTAATGTAATTCTTTTGTTTTTAAAGGGGATAACTTTTTACTGATAAAAGGAATGACTATGGGGGCTGCCTTCGCACCGAACTATGCGAACATCTGTCTATCGCAGTGGGAAAAAGTAAATATTTTTTTTGAAAAGAATCCTTACTTTGGGCATGATTCTAGAAGAATGGTGCAAGTCGCTGCCAAAGGTGACTTGCGCCAAACACAGTTGCGATATGTACCCTGAACCCCACTCTAGAAGGGGCAGGGTCCCGGCATCAAAGTCCTGCAACTTGCGACAAACCCACAAGTACGCTAAACAAAGGGTGTACCTGAAGGGTTTGCCATAAGCCGCAACCCTGGGTGCAGAGGGCGCAAGTGCCCTTCCATGGCCAGATCCCCGCCATCCTGAATGCTTGCCCTCGACCACTGTACCAGCTGGAAGCCTCACAGGGCTGTGGCATGCCCCTGCCCAAAGTCCATAGCAACCACCACAACCCGCGATACTGCCCCCCATCCCCGATATCCTCCAATGTGCTCATATATCAGGCGTCTCTGGTAGTCAAGTGGTCCACCCCTCCCACCCGGTGGCACCCAACCACCCGTACCTCCCCAAGACCTGTTGGAGGCCAGCGAGTGGCACAACCCACCTCTCACCTCCATGGCAAGCCGCCAACTGAGCTCCGTATGTGTGCTTACTGTAAATACACACTCAATGCATAATTCATTGATCATGTTTATACAGTAAGAGCTCATATGGAGCTCAGTCGGTTGTTAGCCATGGAGGTGAGAGGTGGGCTGTACCAGTCACCAGCTGGGGATGGGTCGGGGGTGCGGGTGGACTGACACAGCTGGGTGGGGGGGCCACTAGACTACTAGGGATATGTGTGTGTATGCACATATTTACAGCTTGTGGCACCATATCTCGGGTCGGGGGTGGATAGAGCTTCCTGTGTGGGGTTTATAGTGGTGTGGGGGTTTGGGGGCATGGGTGTGTGGGCAGTACTGTGGGGCTTGTATTGTTTGGGGATGGGGCTGGGGTATGTGATGCCCTGTGGAGCACATACCGTATGGGGAATCATGGGCTGGGGGTGTGTGAGATGCTCAGTGGGGCACCTAAAGAAGTGTTCTGGGCTTGGGGGGGTGTGCACATGGCTTGGGTGCGGTCTGCTGGTGGGACTACACAACCCCCGGAGGGCATAAGTACAGTTACACCAGCTAAATGCTGGTATAACTTACATTGCCGGTTCTCCTCTGGGGGTTGTTGTAAAATCCTGACCTTGGGGACTTTGTTGCTGCCCTACCAGAATGTGCCGCAGCTGCTGCATCAACCCCCAGTGCCATGTCACAGGGGGTTTATGGCATAAGTGCTAGTGTATGTCCACTTTGGCACAAGTGGCCTGCGTCATGCCGCAGGCCACTTTGTAGAATACCATATGTCACAACTGCTGGCATAACTTGCTACTTGCGCCATTTGTTTTGGTGCAAGTTAAGTTATACCAGTCATATCTCTTCTAGAATTGGGCCCTTTAAGTATATACAACTCTATAACCATTATATTAGCAACTTGATATTGGTGTGGAGGGGGCCCCCCTTCTGATCTCCTTGAGTTTGTCACCTATCTGGAATCCACCAATGAAAATTTTCAGTAACTTATGATATGGGACAAATTAATGTTTTAGATTTGATTATTGTCAAGAGTGGTATGGGGTGTGTGGAAATATCCCTATACAGAAAGGGAACTGACAGAAATGTTTTATTGGCATAAGATAGCTGCCATCCCTGACATTAAATAAATAATATTCCAAAGGGTCCGTTTATATGGTTTAAAAGAAACACCAGTGACCCATTGCAATATACTAAGGATCTTAAAACACTGACTGAAAGTTTTTTAGATGGGGGTATGGCAATAAATGTGTAGAAACAGCACAGCAAATAGTTGAAGGAATGAAGCAGGGGGAAATGCTTAATAAACAAATATGAGATAATAGATTAAAAGTTTAAACTTTGTCTCTGATTTACCCCCCCCCCAGTTACAAAATCAGGGAGATAACCCAAATGAACTGGCACATCCTTGCTACTGAGCCAAAACTAAAGCATGCTGCACAGGATTCCCCAGATGGTATGTCATCATCGGAAGAATACTGAGGACTATTTGGCCCTCAGTTTATATAAGCCACATAAAGAGCACTGTTTGAACCCATTGCCAGGTGGTACATTCAGTTGTGGAAACCGTACTGTTTGCCAGCATATATAAGTAGGAGCACGGGGTCATAATGTCATGGATGAAATAGTGCAGCAGGCCGGCCCGGTGGTGCTGAAGGTTAAGGCGCTGGACGCCATACCTCGTGCCATGCCGGTGACCCATGTTCGGGATAGAGCTTGGGTCATCGGGTGTCAGCAGGGAGGAGAAGGATCGAGTGTCAGGAGGACTGCTCTTCTTCTCCAGGGTGAGGGGGGGTTCTATGGTATCAGCAATGATTGCCCTCTAGCAGAAGCTGGGGGACAAAGCGTGCCACATCAAGACATGGGGTGGAGCTTGGACAGATGCATGCACCCTTGCATCATTGCACGTCTAGCTCCAAGGGGACTCTAGCCACAAAATCGCCGGCCCCGCATATGAGCCAGGCACGGTGCCCAACCCTTCAGCCATGATAGTTCAGCTTCGGCAGCCCCACACTGGGGGGGCTTCCCAGAGTAAGGGTTGAGTACTGTGGCCGGGGCAAGCCCTTTCGTGGGGCTAGGGGGCTCGGCGGCCATAAAGAGAAAATAATTGCAAAAAAAAAAAAGAAATAGCGCAGCAAACATTTCCGCAGTCAAAATCTTGTCAGTCACAAACAGAGTCGGTGAAAACGCCAACCAAAACAAAAATAACAGACAGCATAAATCAATAAAATAAACTGAGATTTTTTTTTGTTTTTGTGGGGCGCTCTGCCCCCACAACCTCCAGAATTAAAATAACTAACTCCAAGGAGGTGTGGACTGAGGGGATAAGGGGAAACTCAGGAAGGGGGACAATTTGTTTCTGGCAACAAAAAAATTAAAAGAAAACCAATCAGTGAACAGGCCAGATCTGCACTGCCTCAGGTGCTTATGCCTTAGCCACTCCACCATGGGAGCAGCTTGACCAGGCATAGCACCTGAGGCTTCTTCAGCCCTTCCTCCAGTCAGCAACTGGGGAACAGTAGTTCCCTACTGCTATTATACCCCTGTTGCACTAAATCATTCCGTGCTTTACACCACCTGGTTATTGTTGCACTGTTTCAGCAGTGCTATATTGACCCAAGTAGGTACCTTTTTTGCTCATACAATATTGAGAGAAATGTACCTGAACAAGGATTTCATCAATTGCAACACCAAAAACATAGTGTATGTTGCAACTTGCAGCTGTAACAAATTCTATGTTGGCAAAACAAAATGTACATTCAAGACGAGGCTATCAGAACATTTAAGAAGGATTAATAGAGGAGATAAAAATAATGCTCTGGCAATGCATGTGTTTCAAACTGGATTGGGACACGAATTTAAATTTCAGGGTCTGGAGAAAGTAAAAATGGGCCCCCGGGGACGAGAGGAGATCTAGACAACAAACTTCTGCAGCAAGAGAGTAAATGGCAATATGTTTTAACAGCCACTGGGGGAGGGGGTCTGAATGAGGCCTTCAGTTTTCAAAAAACAAAAGGTAAAAAGATACTATTGGTTTTATTGGTTATTAATGGTTTTCTTTTTTCCTGGGTGATTTATATAACTGTACATAACATTTTTATATATGATTAGGAAAAATTATGTCTGTTGATTTGTTGGATTACATCACATGACCATGCATATATCGGAGTGTGACCGCACACCTAAGAGTGGGTTATCTATTACATATATATAAATATATATATATATATATATATATACATGGCAAAAAACTCTGTTTAATGCATCAGTTAGGGTTGTTCCACAGCGACAAAAGTGAGGAAATTTGCTGTTAGGGTTGAAAACCTAACTCACCCCCCAGCACCACACACACACACACACACACACACACACACACACACATATGCAAGTATGGGGAGGACCAAGTCAACACAACCAATGACAGACATCCAGCAGCAGGTGACAGAAATAATAAACAATTGTCTAAATGTACTACGAGACATCCCACCCACCTGACCAGGTACTGCATGCTCAGTGGAGATCAACAGCAAAACTGAGGCCATGTACACCAAATGTACACATCCCTGATTGCAGCTGCACACAACGTACCACACTTAGTAGTTGCATGGCCTTACCTACCGATGCCCCACACCAGACCACACCACTTGTGGTGGGCCACCTGAGCAACAGAGTTCAGCAAAACCAAGGAGTTGTACAGGTATAATATCTCTGATTATAACAAGGGTTTGAGAAATGTAGCTTTCTAATTGACTGTAAACATTGTAACAGCCTTATGTTTAGTTTTTATTAACATACCTGTAGAGCCTAACCTTATGATGAACATGGTTTAATGTTGTTTAAAAAACAGTTTTATTATGATAGCAATAAGCCACTCCCAGGTATTATGTTAATGGTCAGTTTATCACTGTCTAGCGACATGTGGCACTTTCGGCTATGCCTCATTCAACATTAAACCCCTACAGGGTGATTAACAGACCATTTAACATAACTGTTGGTCATGCCTTATTGCTTAATTGTCTTTATGAGTAGATACTCTCCTCTGCTAGGCACTGCAGCAGCTTTGCAACACAGTGTCCCACCCAGTTACACCATGCACTGTCTAGTTACTGGAGAATGGCTGTGAATATGAACTCATGAAGATGAACAGTGTAACTTGATCATTACAGTCATCGAAACCCTAGTGTGATTATAAGTGACAGAGTCAGTGATAGAGGATAACCCCTGCTGTCCTAGTACACTTACCCCATTGTGAGTTAAATCAATACTAAAAGACATTCTGTTTATATCTACACCATACCTACTTGATTCCTGTTGTACCACAATTAACATAGTTATTACTTTGATAGCATCAGTGACAGAAGTGTGGCAACCCAAACAGTAGGCATACAGCCTGAGTATGAAACAACTGTTAAAAAAAATCACACTGTGTCCATAAGTGGCATAGATCACTCATTGCAGCAATAGTAAATGTATTACTATTTGAATAAGTTAGTCATCACAAATGCAATGAGATTGTCTTTATCAGGTACAACATACTCAGTAAGTGCCTACAGGAAAATCTCTCCTATATACATCTCCGATACAGGTACATCATTGTTGGCTCAGTAGTGCTATGATATTTAGAAATTGCTTGGCCTGATCCATGCAATGACAATGTTTCTTACAAAGAATACTTACTGCATCTTTAGTATTGAAACACACTGAAGGTCTATGTATGTACATCAGCAGTACACCTTCATCAGTAAGAATGCATGTGATACTGGCGATGCAATTTCACAGCGTTGAACAGGCAATGCTTTTCCATACATTTACATCAGCCTCTCTATGTTGAGTAAACCATTGCAGTAAATGTACTACTATGTAAATCACCTACTAAATGTATCACTACTTTTATCTTGAGCATGCTAGTGTCTTGTAGTTAATTTATGTGCTTCTCTTAATTAATGTATACTCACTAGTGTTAAAACATTTCTACAACTGTCATCATGCACCTTCAGCATTTATATTGAATAACGGCACAGTACCAGTTGTGGTGTGGTGTGGGGCATCGGTAGGTAAGGCCATGCAACTACTAAGTGTGGTACGTTGTGTGCAGCTGCAATCAGGGATGTGTACATTTGGTGTACATGGCCTCAGTTTTGCTGTGGATCTCCACTGAGCATGCAGTACCTGGTCAGGTGGGTGGGGATGTCTCGTAGTACATTTAGACAATTGTTTGTTATTTCTGTCACCTGCTGCTGGATGTCTGTCATTGGTTGTGTTGACTTGGTCCTCCCCCCATACTTGCATGTGTGTGTGTGTGTCTGTGTGTGTGTCGTGCCGGGGGGGGTGGAATTCGGAGTTAGGGTTTTCAACCCTAACAGCGAATTTCCTCACTTTTGTCGCTGTGGAACCACCCTAACTGATGCATTAAATGGAGTTTTTTGCCATGAATATCCTGTCTTTTTCAGAACTATTACTCAGTATAGTACATGATTTATAGTTGTAAGAATAGTGCACATACATAAAAAAAATGTTCCAATATCAGAAATACTTCAACTCTTGTAGTTGCATTTACTGTTATTAACAGTAACAGTAGTTAACTGTGAATCATATTGTTTTTATAACTTTATTAATTGTAATTTGTCATTGTTATTCCATGTAATATTTTTTATGTAAAAGTGTCTTACTCCTTTTCTTTGTGAGCACATATGTAAATAAAAAGATGTACATAACTAAAAGACAATATAACATGACATGGACACCATTAGTTCATCTACTGAACAAATGGATATGTTACTGTAGTAACTTGAGATTTGATAGAGTGCTTGTACTACCAACTGAGGTGGTACCACCAATCATGTGAACAGCGGTGGAAGAGGTTTGCTGGTACTGAATACATAAGTTTGTTGTAAGTATGCCAACACAGACATTTCACTGTTGTACTAGCAGGTACATACTTATCTTCATCATGATACACATACACACATTCTGTAGCAGTAGGTGTATGAAACAACAACAGTGTGCCACAAATAGTGTAACGTAGCATTGTCACACATCTAACTTACTTCTATGGAGAATCCCAACTCTAATACCACAATAGTGTGGTATGAGCTTTCACCAAATGAGAAAATCACAGTTGTATAAATCTTGTTAAAACTATTTTCAAGAAACATCTCTACTACACAATAACACACCAAACACAAGAGAGTATAAATTCACTTTTTTTACTATAAAAATATTTTATATATAAAAAATGACAAACAAAAATATTTTTCTTTTTATAAACAATACAAAAATATATATTTACACAAATAATATTCATACAGCCCAAAAAAGTTATAAAAGTGTGTATTACATCATACACAAAAATAAATACTTAATTAAAATACATTTTTGTTACATAAATAAAAAAATATATAAAAAGTTTTCATTTATTTTTGTAACTTTTGTGCAACACTTGCGAGAGGTGTATGCACTGTTTGAGGCAATCCAGGCTAGAAACTGGATTCGATGTGGAGGCACAAAGGAAGTGGAAGCTGTTGCGCCCTCTGGAGGAGATACCGGACCGCTATGAAGGGTGGTCAGTTTCGCCCAGGGAAGCTGCAGGAACAGATGGTGTTCGTGGAGGTGAAGCACTGCTACCGGCACAGCACCATCACCCACTGCTACGACTGGCTCTAGCACAGGTTGACAGTCTGCTGCTGTGCATCAAGAGAGACTGGATTCTGTCCAGCCTCTCAAGGATGACAGAGCTTTTGCTCACGCAGACTGCCAACCTCGCGCGCCAGCCGTCTGCAGCAGCGGCAGTGGGCTGTGCATTTTCGCAGTCGCCGGCGCCCTACAAAGATTTTAAAAAAAGTAATGATGAATATACAACACAAATTAAACAATTATGACTTTCAAATATTTTACTTCAAATATTTCTTATCTACTGCAATATCAGAAATGCATTCATTTCAAAGTTATAATAGTTTTAAGTATGATGCTTAACTATTTAGCTATCTTATTTCGTTCTCTGTCATACTTGATTATCTATATAATCTAATAAGCTGACAACATAAAAAAACATATAGTTAGCTGTGGCTTAGAATGCTACTCTTATATTTTGTTTCAGTACTCATAAATATTCAGTATGTACATACTTTTGCATTATCGACACTATTATACCATACAATTGAAATACATCCTCATCAAGTGTGAGAATTTTTACTTCACCATGTCTGCCTATAATGTGTAGTCATCTCTGCACTAAAAAACAAAGTACCTTACATTAACACTATCATAATATACTTTTCATGTACACAATCATGATCACTTTAATGATAGTTTGAAAGCAAACAGCTTTTTACCCGTATTTCAGGCCCTCAACACACGTCACTACTTTAAATAATTAAGTCACTGATATGACATGCGCTCCAAAACCATACCAGACATCTTCAAGTACATAAAGAACATAAATGACAGATTTCTAGGTAGCATAACTATAAGACATTCAGACAAGTAACCTAAAACTTAAACTGCAGTATGGTAAAATCTACTCAAAATAAAGACATTTAATTCACTGCTGTACCGTTGGATGCCCATAATGTCTACATCACTGTGCTTTTGCACTGCCACACGGTAAAATTCTTCAAAACAATGTGACACAGCAGTAATAAGGTTCTTCAATGTACTATCTGACATTAAAGCAATAATGCACTCCACGGTAAGTGTTGTGGTGTGATAACGTCGCGCCTGTCATCATTAGACAAGAGGCCACAGGCGAAGTGAACTAATCACCCCAAAAGTAACATTATCCCAGCACAACACACACCCCAAAGGACATTATTCTATTACACAATGGCTTGTTGGTACTAATAAAGCAAAACATTTTTACAAAAAGTCTTAAAAAGTATTTTACAATTTCATTTCTCAATGGTTAGGCACAATGAATAGAGAAACAGTCCCACTGTAATGTTATTGTGTGTCTGCTATCTCCTGCTGCACCCACCCCCTCCCAGGAAAGTACAGCAGTCCACACACTAAGATCCCAATATGGAACTGGGTAATATTTTTTTAATTAGTATTTTTTTTTTTGAATTGGTTTTAAAATCAACACAGAGGCGGTTGAGGAACCGTAATACCAGTTACGGGTTGTTTGAGCACTTACTGATTTCCAGGAATGCAGTACAGTTTTGTGCACTGCCTATTTGAATGTGACTGTCATTTTATCGATAATTTGTTTAATTTACAATGTTCATGGTAACAGTGCACGAGTTTGACAAAGTGAGCGGTAATCACAGGACTGTGGCAATCTGAAAGGCCTCGTGCTCCTGCTGACGTGAAAATTGAAATGATGTCTAAAATGACATATTTTTTTTAGTTAAAACATCTGTTTATAGTCAGGGATAATGTTGGTGAATATTTCTTTAGGTGTTTTGCCTGGCAAGTTGTACACAATTACTGTGCTGCTGGACCAGCGGACACATATATTTAAATGCCGTCTATAATGACGTTTGGTTTTTTTTTTAGGGAAAATGGACACACTGTGTGCCAGTGGGGGACAGGGAGTTATTCCACTATATCTGCTGGGAAAATGAGCAATATAGGGACAATTTGCACTGTCATGGCCAGCGATCACTAGCAGCCGAGTCAGAAGCACTCACAGTAGGTTAAAGGCGGTTGAGGTGTGAATGAGAAATGTAGGATTGCACTGTCAAGCAGCTACATGTAGTGACTTCTTGTTTTTCCAAAAACTTATCTGGTCACCCTGGTGCTGGGACTAGAGCTGTGATGTGCTGCGATAACATGATGCTTACAGTCCCATAGTCACCAATGGGAGCCTAGGCTTTGTCTTTACGATATAATATGAAATTAACAATTATCAATAATAATTATTGATTTTCTATCATTAACATTGATAGTGTAATAGTAACAAACTTTCTTACTGATGACAAAGGACTCGCACCCTGCACAGGATGCCAGGCATTAGCGTGTACCTCTGGCTGTTAGATATAGCAAGGCAGAAAAAGATGTTTTTTATAGTGCTGTGAGAAAAAAACAACTGTGCAGTACATTAGCAGGTGAAAAATAAATTACAGTGTTAAACATTTAGTATATAAATACACAACATTTTCAAACCTACTACAGTGTATGGGAAATATCTAATACCTGATTGTAATGATAGCATGTAATGCTCATCTCACAACAAATGTTTTAAATAGACATATTACCACCTTTACTCACATACAGTCTCACTGTTATGTCCTCACACTGTCCCAAAAAGATATTTCACACAGCAACCACAGCATCATATAGTAAAGTATAAAAAACACAGTTTGACAGTATAGGTGCTCATTCAAAGTATGACACTGTGTGTCGCAAGGCCATGCAGCATTGAATAATGTAGCAATGTGATGTCTGTGGCCCAATATTTAACACAGTTTCACTACTCAAGAACTCGTTTTAATAGCACCCAACCCAGTAATATGCAGCGTATGATGTAGTGGAATTTGCACCACTGCAAGTAGTCATAGTACTGCATTTTACATGTGGTGAGACAACTTCCATAGTGCTATATAGAAATGTGCGATATTCATAGTGTGACATGCAAACAGTCCCATTATTCACTGTATTATTACTTTTATCGACATTCCCTCAGTTCATGATCACCTTTTAAAAAATACACATATGTGACAGTGCACTGAACAGCATCACACTTGATTGTAGAGGTAAGTATGAGGCTGGCAAGGCTGAAGACAGACACACTGCACAGCTATTCAGTTTAACTTGGAAAAGGGGGTCATGAAGACTGCAAGGCACATTTTGAACTTGTACATTGAGAAAAAAACAAAAAAATCATAATTGGACACTTTCTGCATTGCACACCATTTAGGTCACTACAATATCCTCCCACCATGTTGTGTTTTTTTAGGTGGTTGGGTATCTGCAGTCATCAACGCATTGCCACCCTTGTAAGGTCACAGCACAAATAAAGTAAATAATGTCAACAGTGATTCGCCCCCCACAACAAACAAAAGAAAGTGGTACTGGCTCGACAACGAAGGGGTGTTGCTCACATCCCAGACAATTGAACATTTGCAGTGAGTATGCCAACAGACAGTGCACTCCCCTGTCACATGATGAACAGCAAGGTGTAGTTATCAACAGGAGCATTGATCACACGAATGTTGACAACCATATGGTACTTCTCAAGCATGCAGATAATAGCAACAACAGATTTCACTTACGTGGTGGGCTGGCGCCGGCTTCCTGCTTCACCTCCACTTGTTCAAGAGCAGCAGCTTCCCCGGGCTCTATTAAAGCAAACAAGTAAAAAAATGATCACATCAATAGATGAAATATCAAGGTAAAAGTGTTTTTCTTTAAAACATCAATTTCTAATACTACATCATTCATACAACTATCATATGAACACATATCTCTTTATGGAAACAGCTGTCTCTCCAACTAGATGTATGTTGTTAAGTCAGTATTACATGCATATAACAAGTCTCCTCATCTGCAAAAAGCCACACAAAGTTGAAATTATGACACCATGTATATATCTTTTTCCAAGACAAATGTCCATCCAATCCAGAACAGTTAATATAAGAAATTCATTTTTTTTCCTGGTGATTCCCCTAACACTGTTTCTTCAATTACGTTTGTCCAAAAGAAAACTCAGAAATATATTATTGGTAGTATGCAGTGCAGAACAAGCAGTGCCTGCCCATCAATCGCAATAGTTATAACATTGTCATAATGCATATTTGTTACACAGAAACATCCTAAAAACATTACATGTACCTTCAATTTACATACATGCATACCTAATTATATGATGATCTGTTCCTTAAACAGTTTTAAAATGTGTGTTATTATAATAAGAAGAACACAAACATAAGGATAATGTTACTGTTCACTCAATGACCCTCTAGCTGAATATGGCAGCCGTTTATGTGTTATTAAGCATATTACCCTAGGGCTATTAAAACACATTATACAAACATGTAGATACTCTATGCTGTCCATTAATAACTATTGACCAATAATAAAAATGAAACATTGGCAGGAGATATAGAAATAGTAAGTGAATAAGATCTAGGACATGTCGTAATTAGCAACAGATAATTAAGCAGCACACCATTGAATACCACTGAGACACCTACAACATTACAATTGGTTATCTATTACTCATTGTACATTAAACTCCACCACCAAAAGTAGCAGAGGAAGACCTCCCCCACAACACCACATGTACCGCTATGGACATACATCCATTCTCAGATTCATGAAGAATAGTATCACTCACATGTGTAGTAACACCAGTTTGTTATAGTATGAGGATCTTCTGCCATGGTGCCACTGCACATTCACTAGACTTAGTTAACACCTTTTGAAGTATTTTGGGTGGGATATTCAAAATGGTTTGCACCATACGCAATAGGGTTGCATGCACAAGTACAAAATTCTGCCATTCTGCGATATTCAGTAGAAGACAGTTGCGCCACTGAAAACAGGCTGAGCAACAGCGCAATAAATGAATGCATGCTCAAGTGGAGAGGAGGAACCATGCATGAACTCCAGGCCGATATTCAGCGGGCTGTGCAGGTTAAGTACAACCACAACCCCAACCAGCCTGCATGACTTGAGGCAAAAAAGGAAGCCTAGTCGGGGCCACCCACAGGTGAGCTGCTGGATTGCAGGAGAAACACAGCAGCTGCCACCTGTGCTGGCCCTAACCCAGTCCTGTGCCCCCTGCAGCCCGATTGCAGGCACCTGACTGTAAATCCCTCCCACCCCTCCCAGTGGCCTGACTGCGGGCATTGGCACTCCCCTCAACACCAGGCAATAGGCAGGCAACAATGTAGCTCCCCAGACGTACCCTAGTGGTCAGGACGAAATGCTAATCCGCGGACAGTAAGTTAATAACCTCAAATGTCCCTCGTGGTCAGTGGACCAAAATGCCTGATTGCAGGCAGTAAGTAAAATAACCCACCCTTCTCCTGAACGTATCCCTGGTGGTCCATTGGACCGAAATGCCTAATCGTGGGCAGTAAGTTTAATAACCACCCTAAAGATAGCCCTGGTGGCTGGTGTCCTCCCACCCACCACCCATGAAGCACACTACCCGCTCACCCCCTCACAGGCAGCGGGCAGCATCACACACACCTGCACGCCCATCAACTGACTGCCCATTAGGGCTGCACACCTGGTGCAGACCAAGAGCCAATGGGCATGCAGCCCATACTGTACATCACAGTCAGATTTGTGAATCAATTCATTCATTCAAAATCTGAACTGTCATGTATGGTATGGGCTGCATGCCATCGACTATAGTCACCAATGGCCGTCTACCGCCTACCGGGCAGTCTGTTCGGCCAGTGGACGAGGTAACAGAGTGGGTGGGATGCTGCCGCCACCAGCTGCAGAGGCGGTGCTGGAGCTTAGCGAGGAAGGTGGGTGGGGTGGGTGGTACAGTACCACCAGGAGCTGCTGTTCAGGAGGTTGGCCAAACTTACCTGCGATTGACCTTTTGGTCCACTGGATCAGCGAGACTCACGTTCGAAACCCTACTGCGATCGAGCTGTTGGAGGAAATTGAACCATGCCCGTGATCGGCCCAGTGAGGGGTGCTGGGGTATTACACTGTTTTGTCTCTGATCGAAGTGGGGGCATTGTTCCCCGATGGCTGCAGCATCTCAGAGGCACCAGGCGCAATTTCTCAGGGGATCAGCAGACCACACATAATAATGCCATGAAATCACCATGGCTCCCGACACAAATGCCCCACTGGCTTGCATGAATTATACCCCATTTGCATATCCGTTTTGAATATCAAATTTTGCGCATGGCGCAATGGTACTTATACCACTGCAAGTTGAATGCTCCACTCTGTGAACTTCCGGTGGCAAGTTCCACTGCACCATACACAGTGGCTAATGGCTCAGGGTCATATTCAAAGAGTTGCTCAATAGCGTAACTCCTTTGAATGTGCCCGACACACAGCTATGCAACTATTTTTGCACAACATATGGCTTCATATGTATGAATGGCACAATTTGAATATCCCACCCTTTGTGTCATGAGAAACCCTCATTTCTTATTTGTAAACAGCATAACAAATTTGTGATAATAAAGTCTTACCATCGGAGTCAATCAAAATGACACTTTTGGTGTCCAACTGACCACCCTCCACAGCTTGACTCTGTGCTGGTACTACCTCGTGTGAAGCCAGGGGACACCTCCGATGTTCTATCATGAAGCAAAAAAAAAAAATATGTAAGTGTTAGATGTGAATCACAGTACAGTTTTGAAAGACTTACAACAACAGTAAATCAGCCACGACATACATAACATTGCTTCTAATTATACAGACCACAAGCATTATGGTCACATATTATAATAACAATTCTATATTTCTGTGCAGGGGCCCAGCACACCATTATCTACATAGTCTGTAACTCGTGGGGCATCAAACACTATTGATATATACATTTATGCGGTCGTGTCTGTGTATTGAGTATTTAGTCCACTGAACCAACAAGGTATACGTTGTCGAGGAGGAGTGGTGGGTTTATTACACTTACTACAGCGTGATCAGCCATTTCCTTCCACTGGACCACCAGGGACACGCTCATGAGGAGATAGATGGTTTATTACCTGATATTACAGACTTGTACAAGTTTTATACCACCACATCACAATAACTAAACAGTAACATATTGTTCTCTTCCAACATACCATAGTAGTAAGTGCGTATATGTATAAATGTGCTATTTTCTGGCATGGCTATCTTAGTAAGCTCTGGTTTGTGACTGAACAACAGCACAGTAAATAAATGGAAGAATTAGGTTACATGTTTTCATAGTACATCCTTACATATAGTATTAAGTATTTTAAAACGTTTTGAGAAATACAGGTTTCTGATTAGTAGCAAACACGTTATTAGCTGTATGTCAATCTTTGATTAACATATATGTAGAGACTAAGCACATACAAAACAATGTTCAACACTATTTACAAAATATTGGTATGATAATACTAATAAGGCACTCTGAGTGTTTATATTAATGGTCACTTAATCACTGTGTGGGGCATGTAGTACTCGGCTGTGCCTCATGCCACATTACACCAATAAACACTGATTTACACAACATTAACATAATCCCTCCTCATGTCTTATTGCTTAATCATGCAGTATACAATTATTTTTACAAATTCTGAATACATGCACAACTATTATGAAAAGTTGTGCTGATTTACTTACAGTGAGTAAGGCGCTCCCCACAGCTAGCAGCTTGCCTAGCAACTCTCAAAGCTTCATTGTCACGGTAGTACCAGCACGTATCATTATTCAGTATCCCCTCACGTTGTTTCAAAACATAGAAACGTTGGCACAACACCTTCCACTTCCTCTTTAGCTGTACAACAGTCTTATTTTTTACTTTTAAAGCTATATACAAATAGCTGATTTATGCGCCTCATGAATCCAGTTTCTGGTTTGTACTCCTCATCAAACCTTCGGATTCCCTCTAGCCTGGACTGCCTCAAGCAGTGCACACACCTCTCACAAGGTCCACTGCCTCATTATCTCAGTTTAGAATTGTTTACTTCTGAAATACAAACAGAAACAAATATCTACATTAGTATCATGTAACAATATCAATCATTTCTTAAATGAATTCCATATAATACTAATTAAATTAAAGAGCACATGTCCTTCAACATAGCAGAAACACACCTCAATAGCATTATACAGGGCCTAGAAAGGGATTCAACCACCTCAACAGTAACAACAACTGCTGCTACACTATGGTGTCCCACCAGCATACAATCCAGTAGTCTCAGGGGTGGGGGCCTACTGCATCGAACATGACATTGGATACACCATCACATATCCATGTCTACTACACTGAACTGTTCACACACCATAGCAAAGTGATGTTGAACACAGATGAACCACACATTGCACAACTGTGCAGACACCTAGAAATATACTTAATAAATGTGAAGACAGCTAACAAACCGATTGAAAGTTAAATAGTATGATAATTCCGTTGTACATTCATGGTAGCTATATAACTAATTACTACCCATATCTGCTACATTCAAAATAACTCTATTTCCTGACATACCAGTAAAGAAACATATACATTGAACAGCACCACTGTGTTTTATTGTTGTTGTACACATACCATACTGTAACAGCTACAATACTGTAAGACCACAGTAAATGCTACAGTCATTTAACATACTCAAACTATATACAATTATTAAAGGTTCTCAGAAATGCTGCAATCTTATTGGCTGTTAGGATTCCAACAGCCTTACATTAATCCATGTTATACTGTCATGTATAGCCTGATCACCATGGTACACGGATTGCTCCTGTCAGCATTCCATCCTCTAGCACAGCTGAATGTGTGTAATGATGCATTCTGATTTTGAACCAGCATTCTTAAACTGCTGGTGTAAGAACTATTTTATTAAAATCTCCTCTAAATCAGGAAAACATTCCTAACGGATACTTTAACACTTTTCTTTAAAACATTTTATAATAGCAAAAGGCAGTCCATGAGTTACATAAATAGTCAGTTAATCACCCCTAGAGACAATATGGCACTCAGCTGCACCTTGTGCCACATTACACCCTAGGGGTGATTAACAGACATTAATCTAAACCCTGGTCCTTTATTGCTTAAATGTTGAGTCATAACAACATCATACAATTGTGATCTGACAGCAGCAGAGTAAATTAGTATTGGTGTTTTCCCACTATCCTAATATAGCAAACCCATATATGTGGCATGTATGTGAGTGATGCATGCAGTTGATCTATTTTTTTACTACGTTAATATGGTTCTGAAAAGAACCTTTGTGTATACTGTAATATTTCCTAAAACAGTCTGACAATCTTAAAGGACTTTGAGGATTCCATCTTGAAGGTCTCCCAGAAAATGACAATTGCCAGCATGCGAGAAATGTACACCATCTGGTAGGAATGCCAATCATTACAGTATTTTATTCGGGTGACGATAGTATACATCTCCATGCATGCGAAAAAGCAGTTATCTGTACATTTATTTTTCAGTGAGCTCTGTCAATCAGATACATATGATGTTCTGCTTGCCAGACTCTACGCTCTGTAATATCTGAAAACATGATAATACAGGCAGGCAACATAGAACATAATAGAAGCAAGGTCCAATTTTGCCTCTGCAACTAAATCTACCCAGCGTTTTGAGCCCAAATCATTGCCTCCAAGATGTATTAGCAGTATATCAGGAGGAGGTGAGTTATCAAATGTCTGTCCATGGTTGGCATAAGATGTTTCCCATCTCATGCCACCACGATAAACTCATCTTACATAGCAATTGAGGAGCTGCGGTCCCTCCCAAAGTACTATGAACTGCAAACTCAGCTGCTCGTCCTTATGTAACTGTTTCCAACTATCCACAAAATCCTTTTGCTATTTTCTGCCATTCTAAGTTTTAAAACTCAGAACTGTATAGAGAGCTACAAAGAAAGTCAGTGTTCACCCTGCAGTGACCAGACAGCACTGAAAATCAAACTGATATTTTCCCTCCTTATTTCAAGCTAGCTTCAGTGGGTTCAGACAAAACACACAAATCAAATAAAAAACATTCCCTGCTGCTCTGGCTTCATTAACCAATCTAACTGATGCATTCAGTATTACTAGACCTACGTTCCTACAAAAATCTGCAACCACTGACAATTTTGAAAATGCATCCTTTTCATAGGCAGTTTTAAACAATGACAACATCAGAAAAAAGTCTGATTGGTTCCATTTTCTCATAGAACTCCATGTGCACCTTCCTAGTTACCTTCATTTGCAGCTGTATCTGTACAAGTTAGTACAAAAATGATTTCTCACTTTAAACTATTTTTTGTTAAGAATATAGCCTGCTAAACAATAACAAATAACACTATGAGATTCAACATCAAAAAACGTTTTTATTAATAGTATTTACATGTTGTTATAAGTTTTTTTAATACTAGAAATAATCATTTGAAGATAGACTGTACTTATAGTTTCAAACTGCTCTCTCAACAATATTGCAAATGGCTCCTGTTTACTTCTTCTTCAGTGTTGTCCGTCTCTGATTGGTTCTCAGAAATGGCCTCACAAATCTTAAATTACATTGGTAGCGTAGCTGTATCAGTCAAACGAGACCGTTTTCTGATTCGATAATGAATGTTTTTGGCACTCCCAAGTGTTACATTAATTTTACTGTCGAATGCGAAAGTACATTTGCGACACTTTCGATAGTACGACAGTAAAATTTGCGAAAGTGTCGAAGTTCGACAGTACTTTTGACCATATTGTCGAATGCATGAAAGTAAGATTTGCGACACTTTCGAATGCACAAAAGTATTTTTTGCGAAAGTTTCATGCTCACGAAAGCAATTTTCCAAGACTGTCTATTTATTGCCACAATTTCAGATTTAATGGGAAAATAGCTAAATTTTCAATTATAAACACATTATGTGCTGCATAGCTGCTTGAACTCAGTACACTTCAGATATGTAACATTTACAATGTTCCAAGCGTGCATAACAACTGTGCAGCATGAACTTGGAAACAGTTGTTTGTTGTAATTTTCACACCCAAATCTAAACATAGCCATTTTAAGACCTCTCTTCTAACAGTGTCACTCTGATTGTTATACATGTGTACCATATAGTCATTTCTCACATCAACTGACCCAAAATGCAGCACATAACCAGAAACACAATTTTGTCAAGATGTGAAAATGCAATCTGTACTATTCATAAGGTTGTGTGTTAAAAGCAAAATTGTAAATTCTCAACTGAAAAGTATGACAATTCACAAACTTACAAGTGTACATGTGAACTGCACTGTGCAAGCTTGTAAATCAGAAATGTTTCAGAATTCTCACACCAATTTTTCGACATATTCATTTTAAGTCGTCTGCTCATAAACACAGGCACTGTAATTTTGTGACTGTGCCCCATACAGTTATTTCGTCAATCAACTGCAGCATTGCACAGTACATGTGCAGAAAAACATTTTTCCATGTTGTTAAAATAACAGCTCCAATAGTGATACACAGAATACTAAAAACACAATGTTGATAAAAGCAGCAACGATATTGAAATTTCGTTAACATGCAAGCATACTTAGCAACTGTGGTAGACGCAGTCACACAACAGTAATAGTGGCATGTCCTCCCTCTAATTGTAAACATACTAATTGTTACAGATTTGGTAATGAACACTATCACTCTCAAGTTTTTGGTCTACCATATAGTAAATTAGCATACCGACTATGCCATGACATGCTACATGGTAGAAAACACATTTTCATCCACATGTAAAAAATAACACCTATCCTAATCATAAGTACACATGGGAAAAAATCTTTAAATGTGGACTAGAAATATTGAGAATGCACAAACTTCTGATATTACGTAGCAGCTGCGCAATGCACATTCATAAAAACTACTGTTTAGTTATGTTTTACCAAATTGTTAACATACTTAGCATACAATTCTATCAATACACACTGTTATAAGAAATTTACTGAAGCCTGTTCTAAAACTTTTTTTTTCTCTCTCATACAGGTGCCTGATACTTCTGTAAGATTGCTTACTGTCACTGTCAACCATAATAGCAAAATATGCCGACTAAATACAGACGTAGATGTGTTTCAAAACGAGAGCGGTATAATAGTACTACACTGTTGTATAAGGGCAACAAACAAAACAGTAAAGGCACACCAAAAAATGAACATCGACAGAGCTTTACTGCAACAGTGACCCCTACATCAAGTCACTGCACAACCAAACGAAATTCCTTAACAGAAAAGAAAAAATGTATACCATCACAAATGTTGTGTCGATCTCTGAGACGAAACACAACTATTTTGAGTGTAACCAACAAGAAACGCTCAAAACAACACCGGAAGCTCAAAAATAGTGATTTACAACTCAGAAAGAGAAAGTATTTCCGATCACTAGCAAGTAAAGCTAAGATTGAAAGACTTATCACTGCTGTGCTATGGCACACCCACAAAAAGAGCAAGAGTCACCTTTCTCTGATGAATTTACGTCTGAAAGTATGAACTTTTGTCAACAGAGCACTGTTTGTACTACAACGATTGTGGCGTAAGATGTGTCATGTGCTTGAACAATTCAGGAAACTTGTATATGCCATTAAAAAAGGGCTTCAACAGTATCCTTGTTTGACTGTTGACAACTTCTGTCATGTTTTCACAGGACAGTGGCTGCACACACAGCACTCAGAAGCATATTTCTGGGAAGAGTCTTATCATTACTTAACAAAAGAACAGACGTTCAGTATTGATGAGTCCGGCAAACTAAAAAATGTCCTCAGTATCTCTGATGACAATCAATTGGATACTGATGATGACTGTGATCCAACCACACTCTTCAATAAACGGCACTGCCTGACATGGTCATGTGATGATTCCTGCAACTGTAGGCAATCGTCATTTCAAAAACTAGAACACTTTGTTAACCTATTTGTAATAACAGATCACAAAGAGAGACATAAACTGTTTACAAAAATTGACCATTGTGAAATCCGGCCACATACTGGACTCATGGGTCACTCACTTGCATGTCTCGATAGTGGTGTTTGTGATAGTATTTTTCACAACATGCGGATGCTTGCAGTGCATCCAACAGGCATGCAAAACTTTGTCTACAGAGTATATGAAGTACAGCGAGCTGTACATCAGTACACTTGTTTAAATGACTTATTGCAGTCAGGTGACATGCAGGGTGCCATCACTTTCCTAAAAAAACTGCAACACATTACTTCTGTACCAGAAACAACTAATTTTCAGTGTAACACTTCTGTAGAAAAATCTGTTTCAGTGTTAGAAAATGACATTCTGAAACAATACAGGAAGGAAATTGCTAAGTTTGAGGTTGCAAAGTCTCAAGTTTGATTCTGTATGTGTGTCATGCAACCGTTTATGCTACGAAACAAACGATCACAGTCAACCTAGAAACCTTGTCACCATACAATGACATGTGGTTCCACTGGCAGCATTCTTGCTGCTGAAATCTGACTTTCACTTACAAGACACCATTGTGCTATGCAAACACTGTTTTCAAAACTGAAGTGTAACACTTTGCCAGCAAGGTCAATACTAAACAACATGGAAACAGATGTTACACCAAGTAAGATTTCAACATTGAATATGTTTGAACGTATTCTAATTCAGACAATGAAACCATTCAAACGATTCTGTCTGAACACAAAGACACGCAGAACATTCCACAGAAAGAGCTTGTTAGATCTCTAAAGGGTTCTGTGATGTATCTACCACTTCCTCTACAGGAAAATGTTCAAGCAATCTCAACTGAAAATAGCTTGGTAATTCTTGTAAATGGTGTGCCTACAAAGGCCAAGGTCATCTGGCAAGATGTTGTCAATGTGCAAAAGGTAAAGCTTGCTCTTGCTTATTTAAAGAGTAACAATTCCTTTTATATAGACCTTGACATAGATCAGATGGCCAGTCTCTCTGTGCAACATGATCTATTAGAAAAAAGTAAGCCAATCATTGAGAAGGTCAGTACACAGACAAGTGACAATGTGTATGAACAGTACACTATTCACCCACTACATGGCAGAGATCCATTAGGAGACAACATTGATCTCTATCAAATGAAGCAGGTGGAAGGTGAGCCTGTCAGCATTTGGGAGGCAACACTAGAAGCACGCTGTTTCCCAGACCTATTTCCAAAAGGGTCAGGCGGACGCCTAGATGAAAGAGAAGTACGGGTACAGGGTGCTGAGAACCGCACTAGCCGTGTCCTCAGCAAAGATGGCAAATTCAGACGTAACATACAGTACCTGTTCCATCTGCTCTGGGAGAGTGAACTTAGCAGTCTGTCTGTGTCTATAGCACATACCATTCATCTAACAAGTCCACTAGATGGAATAACAGCTGCTTAATTTCTAGAGAAATTAAAGCAGAAAGATGAAAATGTGCAAGTGAATCTGTCTTCCATACTTTCAAGTCTCCGTGGCACCAAAGAATATTGGTATCGCAGACACTCGGAAGTGATGACAATGCTACGAGAGTATGGTGCAGCCACATGGTTTGTCACATTTAGTTGTGCTGAATATGCCTGGGACGAACTCATTGAACTGTTGAAGTGGGCAAATTCTGATGTCGAAGGCATCTCAGCGATGACTGTCAGAGAAATGTGTTCACTTGATCCTGTGTCTGTCACAAGACATTTTGACAAGCAGTTCCATGACATTCACACTTTCATCTTGTCAAAGGACAATCCTCCTCTAGGTATTGTGGAACATTACTTTTGGAGGACAGAATGTCAAGCACGAGGTGCCCCTCATATCCATATGTTATTGTGGATCAAGGATGCGCCATGCATTGGTGAACATGAAGCAGCAGAAGTGCTATCATTCATCAAAATATATCACTTGTCACATTCAGACAAGTGTATGAATCCTACACTATGGAAGTTGGTACAAAGTTCCAGGACATATTTGCATAAAATATTGCCGACGGTAGTAAAGAACAAATCTAATTGGTACACACGATGTCGCTTTGGATTTCCTAGACGAGTTTGTCAGAATGGTGCCATGAATGACCTTTTCTCAGCAATGCAACACCACTTGAAGGCAAAATCAACCAAGAGGGTATACTAAGTTACCCAGAGATGAAAAGAGGTGTACATCAATGACTACAACCAACTCTTCTCTTAATGTGGCAAGCAAACATAGATGTTCAGTTTGTGGCTGATAACTCACTGGCCCTGGTTCGGCACGTCACTTCGCACATAACCAAACATGAACAGACTAGTTTGCAAGATCTTTGGGAAGATATTGCCACTCAACAAAAGCCTGACATCTCAGCTGTGGTCATTGGGTTTGAAGACTCTTTCACACAGAGAATGTGAGCTTCTGAAGCCAGTGACCGGTTAATGAGTACACATCTGTACAGGAAGTCTGATGCTGTATGTTTCCTCAGTGTAAACTACAAAGAGAAATGGAGGCGTGTACTGATTCCTCATGCCAAAATTGAGGAGCTCGCTGTCAATACACCTTCTTCAAACATATCTTGAAGAATAACCTGATAGACACTACCACCTAACGTAGACACAACGACATGAATGATATGTGTCTGTTTGAGGTGGCTAAGTGGTATGACTACAAGACAGGTGCAGCACCTGACTCAACACGCCACATTTACAAGGTCAATGGACTAGATGGCTGTCTCATGAAGAGACACAAGCCATGGCTTATAGATCACTGCAAACTGCATCTAGGCACATCAGAGAGCACAGAACATTACTACTTTGCTTTCCTATTCCTATTTAGACCCTGGAGGACTGAGTCTGAATTAAAAGGTGACTCTGAAACATTCAAAGACCAGTTCAATCTCACTTACGAGAATTTCCAAACTGAGTACTCACAGAAATATATACAAAGACTAAAAGCTGAGAAAGAACAGCTTGAGAAGGCAGAGAAGCAACTTCAGGAAGACACTCCAGTTAGTTCACAAGACAACCATGATCCAGAAGGACAAGGTGTTCTAGGTGACCCTCTGCCCTTAAATGCCCCAGAAGTGTTAATGTCAGAAATTGAGACAGCCATACAACATGGCACACACTCTATAGTCAACCCAGCTGACTTAAGAGAAAGACTAAATCAGCTGCAGCATACAGTTCACTCTCAAGTAGTTAAAGCTGTCCAACATGGCATACTACATGAAACAAAACAATGTGACTGCACTCACTACAAGCCACTACTAATGTTTGTTAGCGGTTCAGCTGGCACAGGAAAGAGTTTCCTGATTGAAGCCATCACTGCAGAAATACAGAGTGTGACAGGCTCTTCAATGTCTGTTGCTATAACGGCTCCCACAGGACTAGCAGCATACAACATTGGTGGAGTAACATAACGCCGTCTCTTTATGTTGCCAGTCGAACATGGGAGAACTGGAGAGTATCGTAAACTGTCATTTGAGGTTGCATCTCAGCTCCGTTCCATGTTCACAAAGATGCAGTTACTAATTGTTGACGAAATCAGCATGGTCTCCAATGTCATGCTTGCCTGTATTCATCTACGTCTACAGCAGATCTTAGGTACTGACGATGGAGCGCCATTTGGTGGCAAAAGTATACTTGTGTTGGGAGACCTTTTACAACTTGCACCAGTCAATGCAGAGCATGTATTTACAACTCTGACTGCCAAGCAAGCTAAGAATATCCTCGGTTGCATTGCAGGCTATAACATATGAGAATTATTTACCTATGTTGAGTTGTCTGAGAACATGCGCCAAAGTGGTGATCTAGCTTACAAATCACTTTTAGATGAAGCTCATTAGGTTCTCTATCCCAGAACATGTTTGTATGTTAAATGATCGAAAAATCACAGTACATAGTACATGCATAGAAACAGCATGTAATGTCTTCAAGCAATATATACTCTACTGGCAGACACATAGTGTGTCTATATGCCACGCGACTAAAGAAATCGCTGAATTCAACAATCTAATGCTGCAGAGAGAAAACCAGAGATTCTAACTCTGCATGCAGTTGATACAGTTGATGGCGTTATTCTTAGTCGAAGCTAGTAGCAAAGATGACTGAGCGACTAAGTGAACTGAAGTCAGATGTTTCACGAACAGCTGGCCTAGAAGCTGTTCTCACAGTTTGTAAGAATGCACGTATCATGCTGCGCCGTAATCTAGATGTAGAACAAGGTATGGTAAACGGTGCCATGGGAAACATCATTGACTTTGTCTACAATGTCCAGAAGACATATATTGAGACACTTGTAGTGCACTTTGACAACGCGCAGCAGTCTGTACACATAGATCGAACCTGTGTTAAATTCCAGGTTTTCAAGGATGTCTATGTAAACAGAAAACAGTTTCCATTATGTGTTGCATATGCTGTCTCCATTCACAAATCTCAGGGATTGAGTTTGGATTCAGCAATGGGAGACATAGGTACAGACATTTTCAAGGATGGCATGAGCTACGTCGCACTTTCACGTGTGCGTAGCCTTTCTGGATTGCACATCATTAGTATAGCACGTCAGAAAATATGAGCTGACAAGTGATGTATTCTTGAGTACAACAGGTTACGTACTCTACATCAGCCACAAATGTCTTTAATACCACTGCCTACATATCTGTCTGTCTCACACAATTCAGTCACAGCTAGAGGTAGCAACAAACAGCAGCAAGCTTCCAAAAGTGATTCAACAAAAAAGAGTTCAGCAAAGGCCACAACTTCAAGTAAACATTCACAACCAGCAATTCGTGAGAAATCAGTTGGTGTAGCTGCTGTACCAGTCTTTGACAACAGCAGTAGAGTAAACTGCTATGCTAACTCAGCTATGCAAGTTTTTCTACACATGCCACAGTTTGTGCAGGCAATATCTGCTTCACAAGACAATCCCCTATCAAATGCTTTGAAGCAGATTATCAACATGACTTCTGACCACTCTAACAATGTACAATTACTAACACCACTACGACAGGTGTTAGCTACATATGCTGGATGTAGTACGTTTGCTGCAGACATACAGCAAGACACTACTGAGTTTATGATGGCTGTCATAAACAACCTGGATGAAGAGACACCCCAATGTGGCAGTACTTCACAGTAACATATGTTACAAAATATGTATGTGTTTCATGTGGCACCACAGCGTGAAACCACACAAGACATGCTGTGGATTACTCTCTTTGTCCCTGAAACCAAAAGTGTCAAATTTCGACAGGTATTCACCAATGCTGAATGTAGTCATGCCTGTGGAAGGTGTGGAGGCAGATGCACTCAGTCCATATGTCTCAGGAGTTCATCTCAATATCTGTTGCTTATGTTGCACAGATTTGACCCCAACAGGCTCAGAGTTGATACTCCTATCACAGATTACACAGCTAGTAGAATAGTCTTCAACCAATCAGTGTTTGACACTCACAGTATAATCTATCACCATGGTCAATCCATGCATTCTGGGCATTACACCTCGTTACTAAGGTGCAGAACTGGATGGTTAGAGTGTGACGACTCTACAAGCAGTTTTAAACAGAGACTGCCACGACACTTGAAAAATGCATATCTTCTAATATTGAAGAATTATGACAACCTTCATATTTCAGAAGAATAGGACAAAACATGTTGCATTTAAAAATGACTACTTTGTCCAAAAAACATTCATGCCTCATTACAATGTTGTATTAATGTACGACTCTAAATAAACCATACAATTGCAACAAAATGGTATTCTAACAGAGACATTACATACACTGTAACATATAAGATCTTGTGTGGATCAGTGACTACATGAAAATTGTTGTAGTGGCTTCAATCGGCGACAACAATATTCACCGTCACTAGGGAAACCATGATTACATGTCTATCAAAGATTGTACATCTAAAAACTGAAGCCTTACTGCTCTCCTCCTCTGTACATATCTTTAATTATCCATGTATCAACTCATGCATAACAACAAATTTATATGAGTTATAAACTGTTACTCTTTGCAAACAAAGAGGAGTTCTCAGTTATAGCAACTACTAACATTCAACAAAGATTCCACTCTGTCTCAAGTTGTCTACCAACACTTCCATTTGATCTTCTAATATTGAACAATTATGATAACCTTCATATTTCAGAAGAATAGGACAAAACATGTTCCATTTAAAACATGACTACTTTGTCCCAAAAACATTCATACCTCATTACAATGTTGTATAATGTACGACTCTAAACAAACCATACAATTTCAACAAAATGCAATTCTGACAGAGACATTCCATACAGTGTAACATGTAAGATCTTATGTGGATCAGTGACTACATGAAAGTTGTTGTAGTGGCTTCAATCGGCGCCAACAATATTCACCGTCACTAGAGAAACCATGATTACATATGTATCAAAGATTGTACATCTAAAAACTGAGGACTTACTGCTCTCCTCCTCTGTACATATCTTTAAGCATCCATGTATCAACTCATATATAACAACAAATTGATATGACTTATAAGCTTTTACTCTTTGCAAACAAAGAGAATTTCTCAGTTATTATCGTAAATAACTGAGCTACACTTCTAACATTCGGCAAACATTCCACTCTGTCACAAGTTGTCTATCAACACTTCAATTTGTCTATTGACTCTTGACATATGGAGAACATCATTCGGTCACCATGCAACAGTGTAGAACTATCACGCTTTCATGCATAATACTAGTATTGTACATATGTAAAAATAACTACCTTTATTGATAAAGCAAGAAGCTGAATTACACAACTGTAAATAAGAACCAATTGCAGAATCTCATTTACTGACTTTTGCATGTGTTTGCAATTACTTGTACATAATATAAACATTTGTATTCAGGTGTACATTGTTAATAACTAGTTTGATACCTGTACTAAAAATACTAGTGTAGCACTAAAGTACAAGTGAATGTTTTACATATTATTCAGCACTATAGTAACTACATTTAATTAACCATAAGTTTGTTAAAAAATGCATTCCATGCACAGTTTTAGTATTTACAAGTTAAGAATTTACATAGAAGCCAATGTAAGAATTGATAATATGTCATTTGTTCATGTAAAAATATAATATTTTTTAAACTTGTCACATAAGTAATTCTACCGTATGTAAAAAATATTGACAATTGTAAATCAGATCACTGATACTGATCACAACAAACTGCATACCTGTCCCTGACAATATTTATGATCACCTCAATTGAGGGGTCAGGTGGGAATTTTCCATTTGCGCCTAGTCAGTGACATATTATTAAATAATACCAATCAAATGTCACAAAACTAACATTTTTGTATATTGTACTACTTAGACAGTCAGCATATGGTTTTTCCCCCACCCCAGGAACATCCACATTAGCAGTCACACAATTACAACAAAACACTTGTCTATCATGTGTGTAATCACACTTCACAACCTACTGACATTGCCTTATTAACATACCACACAAGTAATGCACTCACATAATTACAACATACAACCATTTTAAAAAGTTACATTTTTTACAAACTGCATTCACATTCAATAGTAAATATATAATGAAGCTCCACAGCTTCAGCCTGACTATTAGAATTCCAGGTCGAATGTCAGAAACTACTTCCTCACATAAAGAGTAGTGAGTACTGAAACATAACTAGAAACACACAACACCTGATTAGTTTCCTATAACATCACACACTTACTCCAATCCATATTATACAGTTCTTATTATTCTTGCACATTTACATATATGACAAGCAATGATTGCACACATACAAAGATTGTATTGTGAGACTGCTTCTGTTAACTAAATTTCACTCTTGATTGGACCTTTTCTCCATTTGACAAATTGGCAATACATTTTTTCAAACCATAACCACCTGTGTCGACTCCTTACTTTAAATACCATTATGACATAAAAATAAGTGTCTATGACTTAAGCATACAAATCAATGTTAACTAATACTGCTACAACTATACCTCCATCAATTTGTTTGGTACCTATGACATACAGTCAGTATCACAGCATATGCAACGATGTGGGACATTGCATGTCACATTTGACAGAATTCCTAACAATTTAAAAAACTCAGCAATGTACTTACTTTTCCTGTGCCTATGCAGTCATTATTACTATACCAAGGTGCCACACATCAGCACCCAACAAGTCACAGCTGTGACTATAAATGTACCATTCAGTCACTACTATGTGTACTTCAGAGTCTGACAAAATGAACGTTTCTCATTGGCTGCAAACATCCTAACAACCTTATGTTAATCTTTTATTACCATACATGAAGAGGTTAACGATATACTGAACAAGGTTTAAAACTGTTTAAAAACATGTTTCATTATTATAGCAATAAGTCACTCCCAAGAATTGTGTTAATGGTCAGTCAATCACCCTATAGAGACATGTGCCACTCGGCCACACCTCGTGCCACAGCACACCCCTAGAATGTGATTAACAGACCATTAACATAACCCCTTGTCATGCCTTATTAATAAATTATAAAAAGGGTCTCAGAAACTGAGCTTTCTGACCGGCTGCAAACATTCTAACAGACTTCTGTAAATCTTTTATTTACATACATACAGAGGTTAACCATTTCCTGAACAAGCTTTTAAACAGTTTAAAAACATTTTTATTATAATAGCAATAAGGCATTACTAACGGCAATGATAATAGTCAGTTAATCACCCTATCGGACATATGCCACTCGGCTACACCTCGTGCCACAGTACACCCCTTAAAGGTGATTAACAGACCATTAACATAACCCTGCATCATGCATTATTGCTTAATTGAATTTAAATAACTGTATAGCCCACAAGTCCCCGGACATCCCTTTTCAGGGTGACCTGGAAAGCAAACAGTAGATCAAATAGAACACAATTGTACATATACAAGCTGAGGGTATACAGTATGCTTCAGTTTACAAATACATCTGTGTGGTCGTCTACACCTACAATTACAATATACTACCTAACTTTGTCTGACATTGGGTGCTCCACTGCCTACCCAACCCTGCTGGTGATGTCTTGTGTCATAGTAACACCAACAGCAATGCAAACAGAAGCGCTAACAGTGGCACATATGGTAACAGAAGTGAAAATGAGAGCATAAATGGCAATGCACACAGTGACACAGATAACAATGATCTGCCACGTGTTGTGTTAAATGGAGGTTTGTAATTCCTGCAAACATCCTAACAGCCTTATGTTAATCTTTTATTGACATACATGATGAGGTAAACAATTTACTGAACAAGGTTTAAGACCGGGATGCACATTGGTTGTCGTTAGACGTAACTCGCACCCCATCACATGTGTAAAGCAGCAAAAGTATAGGAGAATGAGGTGAGAGTTAGAACCCATGATCCCAATGCGCACCCCAATGCCAGTTGGGGGGTGGGCGCGGGGGTCAAAGGGTGGTTTTCAACCGTAACAGCGGATTTCCTCACTTTTGTCGCTGTGGAACAACCCTAACTAATGCATTAAACAGAGTTTTTTGCCTCTAATTTCCCTTCTTTTTGAGAATGATAACGAGAAATAGTGAATGTAATGCAGTGGCAGGAGCCCCGCACTCCCACCACATGATGTCTTATGGCATACTAACAGGAACAGCAACGCAAACAGAAGCACTAACAGTAGCGCACAAGGTAATGCAACCACGAATGAGAACAGAAAGGGTAACAGACACGATGGAGTAGACTGGAACGTTGTGCCACGTGATGTCTTGTCACATAGTAACATGGTGCCTGTAAATGGAAATATCAACGGGCATGGTGACGCAAAGTGAAACAGAAAGAGAAACAGTATGGTAGAAACAAATGGCAAAAAAGTTACAGAAAAGCAATCGCAAATGAAAACGCAAAGGATAACACACATGGTGGCACAGACGTCAACGGAAAGTTAAACGGGTACAGAACTGCAAGCAGAAGGGGCAACAGTAACATTAATGTAAGCGCACAGGCTGGTTTCTTAAAGCAGCAGAAGTATAGGAGAATGGGGTGAGAGTTAGGACCCACGATCCCAATGCACACCCCAGTGCCAGTTGGGGGGTGGGCAGGGGGTCCAAGGGGGGTTTTCAACCCTAACAGCGAATTTCCTCACTTTTGTCGCTGTGGAACAACCCTAACTAATGCATTAAATGGAGTTTTTGCCTCTAATTGCCCATCTTTTTGAGAATGATAACGAAATAGTGAATGTAATGCAGCGGCGGGAGCGCGGATTAGGACCCACGAATCCAATGCACACCCCAGTGCCAGTTTGCGGGGTGGGTGGGGGTCCAAGGGGGGTTTTCAACCCTAACAGCAAATTTCCTCACTTTTGTCGCTGTGGAACAACCCTAACTAATGCATTAAACGGAGTTTTTGCCTCTAATTGCCCTTCTTTTTGAGAATGATAACTAGAAATAGTGAATGTAATGCTGCGGCAGGAGCACGGGGCCCTTGATGTCTTGTGGCATAGTAACAGGAGCAGCAACGCAAACAGAAATGCTAACAGTGGCGCACATGGTAACGGAAGCGCAAATGACAACAGAAAGGGCAATGCACACGGTGGCATAGACGGGAACAGTCTGCCATGTGATGTGTTGTCACATAGTAACATGGTGCCTGCAAACGGAAATGTCAACGGGCATGGTGACGCAAAGTGAAACAGAAAGAGAAACAGTACTGTAGACACAAATGGCAAAAAATAACAGAAACGCAAGCACAAATGAAAGCATAAGGATAGCACATAGGGTCCCATGCTCCGCACGTAATGCAGCAAGCGGGGCGTGGGACCAAAGAAACCCGTCCCACCACATGATGTCTTGTGGCATAGTAACAGAACAACAATGCAAACAGAAGCACTAACAGTGGCGCACAAGGTAACACAAGTGCGAATGAGAACAGAAAGAATTATGAACACGGTGGCGTGAGCGAGATGGTGTGCCACGTGATGTCTTGTCCACATAGTAACATGGTGCCTGTAAATGGAAATGTCAATGGGCATGGTGACGCAAAGTGAAACACAAGAGAAACAATGCAGTGAACACAAATGGCAAAAAGTAACAGACATAGCGCAAAATGAAAACGCAAAGGATGACGCACGTGGTGGCATAGACGTCAACGGTAAGTGAAATGGGCATGGAACCACAAGCGGAAAGGGCAATGGTAACAGTAATGTAAGCGTACAGGCTGGTTTTCCCCAAAAGCTGAATAGAGAAAGACAGTGAGTACAAAGAATGTATGCATAATAATGGGTATCGGAGCAGAAATGAGGACTTGGAATACTAAGTAAGTTATATCTCAGGAACCGTACGACGTAGAAAAAATTTTTAAAAGTCGTATGATTTATGACTGTCCTGGCTAGTTTTGTACTTAGCCCCCTAATATTTTTCCAACGAAAAGTCCGTATCTCGCACCGTTTCCGAGATACGGGCCCTGAAAGGTGCAGCGAACGCCGTAATGTTATCCTATGGGAAAAAAGAGAAGTTTGGAGCACCATAACTTTGCCTCCCTGTAATATTTTTTCACCAAACCACTGAAAGGCACATCTGTGGGCTGTTGGCTGCCTTCCCTCCAAATTTCAGGAAAAAAGACCAAACCGTTATTTTGCAGCAGGGATCCAAAGGATTTCTGTAACGCGTCGGGCGCCGTAATGATATCCTATGGGAAAAACTGTCAATTTGGAGTGCTGTAACTTTGCCGCTGTGTAATATTTTTTCAATACAACACTGAAAGGCACATCTGTGAGATGTCGGCTCCGTTCCCCTCCAAATTTCAGCCCAAAACTCCCAACGGTTCTTTTGCAGCGCAGTGCCAAAGAATCGCTGTCACTGTCCCACAGATGGAAAACTACTGTCGCAATTTGCGAAAGCTTTCACAAAAAAGTTCGACACTTTCATGAGCATGAAAGTAATTTGCGAAAGTACTTTTTCCAGAAATTTGAAAAACATATTTCTGGGGTGTTTTACCACAAAATAAAGACATGGCAAGCATCCTCAGGGTCCGACTAGGTGAATACAAAAAGAATTAGGTTGCTAGAGGGTCCCAAATTTAAATGCCAACCATTTTTCTGATCACCAACTGAAAACAAAATGGCCGATTTGTGAAAGTAACAGGCCCATTTGCGAAAGTAAAAATGCATTTGCGACACTGTCAAACTTTTTGTTACCTTTTCCCATTGACTTATAATGGGAAACTGTTTTTTGAATAACTTTTGAACCGTTTAATATTTTTTCATGAAATCTTCAAAAGACACATCAGGGACCCTGGCCACACATTCCCTGAATATTTCAGGCCAGTCGTGCAAACTGTACGACCTGTAGGCGCGACCGTAGAATTCCAGAAAAAGCATAAACGCCTGCACAGATCATGCTTAATAACTCCGCATTCGTATACCTGACCAGTACAAAACTTGGCAGATCCCAAGGCCTAAGGTTCTTGATCATGTATTCCAAATTTCAGCCAAAATCCGGTGAAACAGTTGCAAAGTTATTAAGGTGCAAAGTTTTGGGGTTTAACATAGAAATGGCTCCTCAACCCTAACTATGGTAGTACTACCGTGCTACCATAATATACATATATATAGATATATTTATATATGTGTGTGTGTTATATATATATATATATATATATATATATATATGTATATAAATATATCTATATATATATATATATATATTTCAGTCTCAGAGCAGTCATTGGTGCCCTTGTGTCTCTGGACCCTGACTTAGTAATCTTGGAGTCTGGGAGCTAGAGGGGAGCTCCTGATGCACCTTTATTCCAGCAGGAAAAAGGATGCAAACCAACACACATGCACAGACCTCCAGCTTGCACATCCTCAGTGTGGCTGCAAGGCACTTTTTCCTCATTGCCACACTGTCTCAAATCCCTGAAGGTGTTTCAGTCTCTGTCTGGCCATTTCTCCTTGTAAAGAGGGGCAGGAGGGGAGAAGCAGAATCACTTGCAGCCAAACCAAGAATGTGCGAGACAATGGTCTGTGCATGTGTGTTGGTGCGCATACATTTTCTCTCCATGATAGGTGTACCTCTGGAGCTATCCCAGTTCTTCTGGGCCCCCAAATCACTTGGTAGAAATATGAGCTTTGGAGTTGAAGCAGCAAAACTATTTGTTTTAAGAGCACCAATGACTGCTCTGAGACTGAATATATACATCAAAATAAGCTGCTCAAGAGTATTAATGAGCTACTTATGAATAACAATGGCTGCTCATTAATATTGATTAACTGCTCATTACTATTAATGGTCCCTATTAATAAGTAGCATATATATATATATATATATATATATATATATATATATACTGTATATTCATTGCAAAACACTTTGCTAATGCATTAGTTAGAGTTAAAGTAACAAAAGTGAGGAAATGAGATGTTAGGGTTGAGCCCTTACCCCATCCCCACCCCATCCTCCACACACCGACAGAGGCCGGGGTATGCCATGAGATCATCAGGCCCAGCTCTCATTCCATTCCATGTGTAAACAGGTTGACATGCTACAGTAAAGGAGAAAGGGTGAGAGTTAGGCATGTTATTTATCAACACACCCAACATCTGTCAATCTGTGGAGGATGGAAAATGGAAGTTAAAACTCAACCGTAACATCTCATTTCCTCACTTTTGTCTCTTTAACTCAAACTGATGCCTTAACAAAGTTTTTTGCAATGAATTTCCTTATGTTTTGAAAAAGTGTAATATAACTAGTAAAAGGGTCCCATGCTCCCACCAAGCTGCCCATTTGAGCATAACGATATGCATCTGTGGGAGCGCGGCCCTGCACTCCCACGTATACATTAAATCTGGAGCCATACAGCAGCCCTATAGGACAAGGAACACTTGTAACACCAATTTACCAATATTTCAGAAACCATAGCAGCTATGGACATAATTCTAGTGCTGTTGTAATCATGATAATCAGAAGTCCACGTGAGATATGATGACGAAATCTGTATCTCACATCATTTTTGAGATACGGGCACCCCAATTCAACAGATGCACATAACTCGGGCATTTTTAGGATTTTATCTACCCAAATTTGAAACATGGTATTTTGGGGACCCCCACCTCATGAACAATGTCACTATCATTTCATTAATCTGTCCTGAAAGTTGAGTTTGCAGAACAAATGCGCCATTCTGTGCCACTGGAGCAAAATCTTGTTTTGGGCAGGATGTGAAAAATAACAGCTGTACGCTGTTCATGAGGATGTGTGCAAAAGGGCAATGCTGAAAACCAGGAGGGAAAATATGAAAAAATTGCCAAAGTTATGACAGCGCCTAGAAACTGCACAACACATGCTCATAACGTGGCAATTTTTGCAAAATGTTTGACCACATTTTCAATATGACTCTTGTGAGAAATCCCCTCATGAACACTGGCACTGGGATTTTGTTAATCCATCCCAAAAGTTGATTTTGCTCAGTGACAAGTCATTCTATGGCAGAGGTGTGAAAACACATATCAGGCAAGATGTGAGAATTGACAGCTGTACTGTTCATGAGGAGCTGTGAAAAAATGGCAATGTTGAAAATCTGGAGTGAAAATATAAAAAATTGGTGAAGTTATGAGTGTGCATAGAAACTGAACAATGCATGCTTGAACACTGCCATTTTTTGGATTTTTTGTACCAAATATTCAACATGGGCTTTTGGGACCTCTTCTTATGAACAGTTGGACTGTCATTTTGTTAATCAGTCTCAAAAGGTGATTTCTTATCCCGAAAGGTGACTCCGTACAGTGACCACAAAATTACCTTTCTGGACTAAGTAATGAATAGCAGTGACATTGCTCATGAAGTGGGGTCCCAAAATGCCTATGTTGAAAATTTGAAATGAAACCAGAAAATGGCTGAAATATCCACATTTAAATTATTTGTTTGTATCAGAGTCATATGAAGTAGGATCCTAGTTCATATCGTCATACGAACTAAGATCCTACTTTGTAGGACGCCAATACGAACAAAGAATTTAAGTGTTAAATAACACACATTTTAAGTGCATTTTCTAAACAGTAAAGGGCAGAATGCACCTAGGGGGTCACAATAAGTAATCTACATGTGTTGGTTCCCCCCCCCCCAGAATGTCATTTTGGGAGGTTTCTGAATTTGAATTGCAAGCAAACTTTAAACAAGATGGCGGCCATACAAAAGAGGAATTTTCTCATACAATGCAAGATTCTTCTTTTGTATCAACCAGCTATATTGAAGTGCCTTCTGAGTATGCCCAGAAACAATTTTTTCACATTTTTAAATTGCAATAACTTAAAAACACCTTATTGTTTTTTCACCAGACTAGCAAAAGGCAAATCTGTTGGGTAGTCCCTTTCTGCCCTGAAAATTTCATACCAAACAAACAAACCTTCTGAGCTATAGCCAAGTTCAAAGAAAAATTCTGGCAAACTCAATGGGCTAAAACATTTTTTTACCAAACAGACAATTGGAATGAAACTTGGCACATCAAGAGAATTATACCATAGAACAAAGCATACCAAATGCTGTGCTAATCCATTCAATGGTTGCAAAGTTTTTAAAATGCAAAATTATGAGTTTAATATTGGAGTGCCCGCTCAACCCCTAGCTATCAGGGCACAACTGTGCCCTAATATATATATATATATATATATATATATATATATATATATATATATAAAATTCAGTCTCAGAGCAGTCATTGGTGCTCTTTAAAAAAACCCCTTTGCTGCTTCTGAGCCACTGTCCTCGTGTCTCTGGACCTTAACTTAGTGATCTTGGAGTCTGGGAGCTACAGGGGAGCTCCTGATACACCTTTATTTCAGCAGGAAACAGGATGCAAACCAACACACATGCGCAGACCTCCAGCCTGCACATTGTCAGTGTTGCTGCAAGGCAATTTGCACTGTTTCCACATTGCCGCATTTGCTCATTTCTCTGAAGGTGTTTCACTCTCTCTATCTGGCCACACGTACCATTTGTTCTTGTAAAGAGGGGCTGGAGGAGAGACACAGAACCGCTTGCAGTCAAATTACAGTGACCATGCCAATCTGCGGCACATGTATGAAATCAAATTCTGTGCAAAATGACAGCTGATCTGTTCATAAGGTAGTGTGAAAAAATGGCAATGTTAAAAATCTGGCACCACAATTCAATGGATGCATGTAACTCGGGCATTCTTAGGATTTTTTTTCTCCCAAATTTGCAACATGGAATTCTGGGGACCCCCACCTCATGAACAACGTCACTGTCATTTCGTTAATCTGTCCTGAAAGTTGAGTTTGAACAGCGAATGTGCCATTCTGCTCCACAGGTGCATAATCATGTTTTGGGCAGGATGTGAAAAGTTACAGCTGTACACTGTTCATGAGGAGGTGGGGAAAAGGGTAATGCTGAAAACCAGGAGGGGAAATATGAAAAAATTGCCAAAGTGATGAGCGCTGCTAAAAACTGCACAACGCACACTCATGACATGGCCATTTTTGTGAATTTTTTAAACAAATGTTCAACATGAGCTCTTTGGGAAATCCTCTCATGAACACTGGCACTGTGATTTTGTTAATCCATCCTGAAAGTTGATTTCTCACAGCGACGTACCATTCTGCATCAGATGAACGAAAACCCATTTCAGGCAGGATGTGAGAAATGACAGATGAATAGTTCATGAGGAGATGTGAAAAAATGGCAATGCTGAAAATCTGCAGTGAAAATATAAAAAAATTGGCAAACTTACAAATGTGCATAGATAGTATGCAATGCATGCCCATAAGTAGTCATTTTTTCCAATTGTTTCACCAAATCTTCAACAGGGCTTTATGGGTCCTCTCCCTCATGAGCAGTGGCACTGTCATTTTGATACTCCACCCAAAAAGTTGATTTTGTGCAGCAACCATGCCATTTGGCACCACAGGTGCAAAAACACATTTTGGGAGGGATATGAAAAATGTCAGCTGTACTGTTCATAAGGAGGTATTGCAAAATGGCAATCTTGAAAATCTGGAGTGAAAATGTTAAAAACTGAACAAGTTACAAATGTGCAAAAAAACTGCATAACGTACGTTTCTAACACAGTCATTTTTGAAATTTTTGCTCCAGATCTTCAAAATGGGCTTTTTGGGACCTCCTTTCATGAACTCTGGGACTGTAATTTTGTTACTCAGTCCCGTTAGGTGATTTCGATCCCGAAAGGTGGCTCTGAGATTGAAAATATACATCAAAATAAGCTGTGCAAGAATTTTAATCGGCTACTTATGAATATCAATGACTGCTCATTAATATTAATGAGTCACTATTAATGAGCATCTCATAGATATCTCTGTCTCTCTTTTTCTCTCTCTCTATATATATCTATATCTATATATATATATATATATATATACACACACATATATATATATATATATATATATATTAGAGACAAAAAAATCAGTTAAATGCATTAGTTAGGGTTGTTCCTAGCGATAAAAGTGAGAAATTTGGTGTTAGGGTTGAAAGCCTCCTTGGACCGACAGCCCACCCCCAGCTGGCATCAGGGTGCGCATTGGGGTAAGTATTTCACTCTTACCCCATCACTTGTGTGAAGAAGCAGAGGTATAGGAGAATGGGGTGAGAGTTGGGACCGATGACCCCAACATCTCCGATGCGGTTGAGAGGTGGGCTGGGGCTCAAGGGCTCTCAATAAGAACTCCCTCACTTTCACTGTGGAACAACCCTAACTAATGCATTAAATGGAGTTTTTTGCCTCTAATTTCCCTTCTTTTTGAGAATGATGACAAGAAATAGTGAATGTAATGCGGCGGCAGGAGCACGGCGCCCTTTGGGCCACATGCTCCCGCCACGTGATGTCTTGAGACACAGTAACAGGAACAGGAACACAAACAGAAGCACGAACAGTGGCGCACATGGTAATGCAAACGTAAATGGTAAATTAAATGTTAATAGAAACACAGGCGCAAAGTGACGCCAAAGTGAACAGTGACACAAACGGACATTGAAGCACATACGAAAATGCAACTCGTAACATGAACAGTGATGGCAGCGGTATTTTAAATGGAAATGGTAAGTGTCACAGCAAAAAGAACGCGAAAGAGAAGAGAAACGGAAACGTGAATGCAAGCGCACATGTAAACGCAAACTGTAACGCGCACAGGCATGGTACCACAATTATAAATGCAAATGGTAAAGTTAACATGAAGAATAACACCAAAGGAAAGAGAAACAGAAATGGGAACAGATCCGTGTACGGAAACACAAACCGAAACGCTCACAGGCACAGTACCGCAATTGTAAACAGAAATGGTAATGGTAACAGCAACAACAACAGCAAAGGAAACAGCAGCTCACAAGGAAACACAAGCACATATGGAAACACAAACCATAATGTGCATGGGCACAGTAACGTTATTGCAAACACAAATGGTAACAGTAACAGCAAGGAAGACGCAAGACGAAAGAGAAACGGAAACGCAAACAAAAGAGCTGCCAGAAATGCAAATGGCAATGCGCACAGTGACAGAAACAAAAACGCAAAGAAAAACAATAGTGGAAACGCAAATGGTAACAGTAACGAAAACGCAAATGCAAATGACCACGCAAAGGATAACTCACATGGTGGTGTACACAGGAACAGTAACGCAAATGGAGACATAAACGCAAGTGGAAACACTAACTGTAACAGTAACAGAACGCATACCCTAGTTTTGCCAAACAGGTGCATACAGAAACACAGTGTGTACAAAGAATGTATGCATTGTAATGGGGATTGAAGCTTAAAACTAGCATTGGAAGTACTTAATTGCTAATATCTCAGCAACTGCATGACGTAGAAAAAAAATGTAAATTTCACAAAAATCAGGATTTTCCTGGGTAGGTTTTTGCTATTACATAGCCCATAGGGCTATGTAGCTTGCAACAAAAATTCCATATCTCGCACCATTTTCGAGATACGAGCCCCGAAAGGTGCGGCAGATGTCACCATGTTAGTCCATGGAAAAAAAATCAACTTTGGAGTACTGTAACTTGGGACCCATGCAATATTTTTTTCACCAAACCACCAAAAGGCACATCTGTGAGATGTTGGCTGCCTTCCCTCCAAATTTCAGCTCAAAAGACCAAATCGTTCTTTCACAGCATGTGGCAAAGAATTCCTGTCATTTTGGACAAGTCTGAAAAAGTAGTGTCACAATTTGCGAAAGCTTACGCAAAATTTTGCGAAAGTGTTGCAAGTGTGACACTACTTTTTCCAGAAACTTGAAAAACATGTTTCTAGGGTATTTAACCCCAAAATAAAGACATGGCTAGCATCCTGAGGGTCAGACTAGGTGAACTCAAAAAAATTGTGTTCCTAGAGGGTCCCAATTTTAAATGCCAAGCATATTTCTTATCACCAACTGAAAACAAAATGGCGGATTTGCAACACTACTAGGGCCATTTGCAACACTAAAAAGTGCATTTGCGAAAGTGTTGAACCTTTTGTTAACTTTTCCCATTGACTTATAATGGGAACTTGTTTTTTGAATAACTTTTGAACTGTTTAATATTTTTTCATGAAATCTTCAAAAGGCACATCAGGGACCCTGGCTGCATGTTTCCTGAAGTTTTCAGACCAGTCACACAAACCGTGCAACCTATAGGCGAGAGCAAAGAAATTGCAAAAAAAGCATAATTACTCAATTCATTGTCGCTTAATAACTCCACAGCTGTATATCTGACTGATACAAAACTTGGCAGATCTCAAGATCTACCATGCCTAATTATGCATACCAAATTTCAGGCAAATCCGTTGAAAAGTGGCAAAGTTATTAAGTTGCAAAATTTGACCCTTTAACCTTAAACGTCCTACTCAACCCTAACTATGGTAGCACTACCGTGCTACCATAATATATATATATATTAATTGAAAAAAAAACTTCACTAATACATCAGTTAGGGTTAAATCAACAAAAGTGGGGAAATAAGATGTTAGGGTTTGTCACAGGGTGTGGGAAATAATTCAGACAAGGCAATATTTCAAGATTAAAAACACACAGGAATGTAACATTTATGTACAAAAAGTCAGAAAACCAGAAACAATCAAAAATAAAGAAAAGTAAGTTGCGATCTCAATGACCACTTTTTCCCTCAGTGGTTTCTTGCAATTTCCAATACATAGTCAAAGACCACAGAATAACTGTGGTCTGCTTACTTCTGTATTTACATTACTCTCACTGTAGACCTCCCTGTCTCACTTCCAAGGCTCATCTGCCTAAAGAACAGATTTGGGAGGTATTTATACTCCCTGAACAAGGTCACCTGACTAGACCCTTAACACACTTAACACAAATACAATGCTTTAGAGTAGGTTATGTATCTAAATGTGACCTAAAACCATTACTTAGATAAATACCATTCTCTTACTGTTCCCATTTATACAACAGGCTGATAAACAAAACGTGTATTCCTATTTCAGGGTTAATTAGACTGTCAATTACCTAGCAACCCAAAGGTAATATGCTTAGTAACCATCTGAGTGACAGGGGCTTATTAGGTGAACATATAAAAAGGGGACAGTAGAGGGCGCTGATCCCTTAGGAATACCCATTCAAAGATCAGCAGCTCAGAAAAGGAGGTCTTCTATTTTCCTAAGAGACCAGGTAAGCATTTCTACCTGATCAAACCTTAGTTTTCAAAGCATTATTTTGCTCAGAAATGATTGCTGCTTCACTACAAGGCACACAGTAATACAGGGGTCTAAATAATCTAGTTTTATTATTTTCCCCTCCTTTCTGCAAGTCCTTGTAATTTTTAAAGAACTAAATTCAACTTGCTTTCTTTATATACTGCTTGGAAGTGTATACATGCAAGGGGGCCCTCCTGTCTTACAGTATTTGTATTACAGTTCATGTTTAGAGACAAGCAAGAGAAGGTAGTGTTGTTTATTTCCTTAGCAACCAGGTATGGAGTTCTACCTGGTTAAACCTGAGTCACTTGTTAAAACAAAATAGTTTTCCTTTAAACAAATGCAAGCTGCTTTAATTCTGGGTGTACAGTATTACAGAGAGGTTAACTTAATTCCATTTTATAGTGTTACCCCGTTTTTCTGCAAGTCCTCATGCTTCTAGTGTTCATTTTGCATGCTTTGCTTTTCCTTCTGTTTAATGTTTGCATGCTACTTTAAGACAGGGGTGCCTCTAACATGCCTCCAGGATCCTGCCTTATTTAACCAGAAGTTTATGCATTAGTTTTCTTTAACTCAGAAACCAGAAGACTTTTATTTGGTAGTCTTCATTACTTTATTATATCCGAGGACATAATCCTGTTTTCTTACTGTACAGCATCTGTTTTACTAACTCCTTGCACCTAGGAGTTGGGGGGGGGCTGTATGAACCAAAAGTAAAAGTTTTAGACAGAGCTAGACAATAGAAATGAGGTACAGAAGCAGATAGTACAGTTTCATCCTAGGTGGACTACCTAGGATAATAGAAAAAAAGTATTTAAAAGTAGAAGAGATAAGAGGGTACTGTTGCAACAGAAGTTTTAAAGTGGAAGAAAAAGAAGGCAGGACAGGGTTCAACAGTCCATTTTTATGGAGTTTAGCCTAGATCTGCCACACACCTCCCTCTTCAAAAACAAACCAGTACCTCTCAAAACTGGTTTGACAACCTCCCTTTCTATTATCTACTACAAAAGTAGGGGGAGCGGTTGGTTAGAGCTTCCTCAGCTTCCCCTTATTCTATCACTTACACTTAGTAGCAGGATTTGACACTCAGTGTTTACTCTATTGGTTTTACACACAGGAGAATCACAGGTTTACCACCTCACTAATCCTGGAGGGGTTGGAGCTCCGGTCCACCCTCACCTGAAGCTCCACTCCAGGGTCCCTTAATCAGAGTAAGTATTTTATGCAGTCTTTCACTGATAACAATACTGACTTACTATACTCTGGGGCTACAGATGCTTTTACCACATAACATCCATTAATATCTATTAGAATGTGAGACACCTACTACTAGCATGTCCTTTGTATTCGCAGGATCAGGAGCAGCAGGGAAAAAGAAACAAAAAGGAAAAGTGGTGCTGCCCCTCTCCATTACCTGACACATCCTAATCATTTGTACCTTAAATATCTCACACAAGGGTAACATCCTCGTTTTCTGCAGCCCCCAAAGGCTGTTTCCTCAGAAGACCCATTTCGAAACTATCTAGCTATAAGGTCAAATATAATAAAAAAATAGAACAAAAATGGGTTCTGTTTCCCAACCAGCATCTTAGAAGGGTGTGGAGCTTTGGCCCTCTCTCACCTGAAGCTCCACCCCAGGATCCCTTAATTAGTATTGCCTTCAAAGCAGCTATTTTACATTAGCTATGCATACTAACTCTACCCTGGGGATATCACTGTACTAGAATCTGCCTAGTACATATTACATATACACATATAAAATCAGCTACAGTCCCATGTACTGAAGGAGAAAAAGAAAAAGCTGCATTTTTCTTTCTCTACCTGGCCACCTGGACAATAGAGTACTAAAAAAAAAAGACTTCAGTTGGAGGGGACACTATCCAAGTCCGTTCCCACTTAGACATACCCAGCCTTTTTCTGGGGGCCTCCGGTTTCATCCCATACCTGGTTCCGACAGCCCTAGGCACATTTTCATTTCAAACTGCCTAAACATTTCTTTTCATTATATAGTTTTTATTTTGATTCTCGTTATTATAAACTGAGGGTATTCCTTTGACTCCTAAGCCTTTGTTGTCCCATCCCAGGTGGGTCTCAACAAACACCTCCAGTTAGATCAAGAACCTCCCAAACTGACAGCAAGCATCCGGTTCCTCTCAAAGTCCTGGGATACCATTCCTTACAACAGCTATGCAATTTATACAGAGGTACACCAAGGTTAGCCATCTGCTACCACCTTGCACCTTCTGCCCTATGTGGGAGACTCCCCCTCTTCCAAGGGTGCCATTTCTTGCGGCCTTCTACTCCTTGGGTTACTCTTCCCACTCTCCTTCCTGGTACCTCTACCTACTGGAACCCAGAACCAGCCTTCAGATAGGCAGACACTTGCCGGTACATTCCTGGCCCATAGTAAAAGGGTGTTATTTTTGGCAAGATTTCTACATGGCTCAGTGGCCTACAGTGACTGGAACAAGCTTTCTCTATCACTTCCTCTCTATAGGCCATGGGCAACACTACTCTGGCATCTACATGTTTAGTACGGGAGTTGGGTTTCATATGATATAGGGTGCCCTGTTTTTGCTCAAACCACCACAATGGCTTGGCAGAAGACACCAGGAGAAAGGACTGCTGTGTGACTGGACTTCTCTACTGGGACTAAAGAAGTAGAACTCTTGTACTTGGACCTTTAATTTAGGGTAAAAAAACTAACAAACAAAACAAAAAAAAGTGTGTGTTTGAGTTAACTGAACTGAATGGTTATCTGAATAGTTATCTAGGTGTAAATCTCAGGTGATTGAAAGGACTTGATAGCTGTGAGGTTTAAATTACTTGTAGAAAGATCTAGTAAGTAGGGGGAGTGGCTTAGCTAGAAGGAAGCTACATTTAAAGACTGGCTTAGAAAGATTCTGCTAATAGCTTGGCAGAAGACACCAGGAGAAAGGACTGCTGTGTGACTGGACTTCTCTACTGGGACTATATTGCCCTCCTTCCCTCCCCCCCCCCAAAGCTAGTTCTACTTTTATAGGCACAGAATTTGACTGACAACAGGAACTTCCTGTTTGGGAGCAGGAAGTGAGTAATCACAGAGCCACCAAAGACCCACCATCCTAGAAGGGTAAGAGTAGCTCTCTGGTCCCCTCTAGCTGCTGGAGGTCTGCCTCTATGCAAGTAAGGGGTCTACTGAGAAATACAAGATATTCTTGTCTCAGAACAGAACAATCAGGAGCTTAAAGGGCACACAGGCAGAAAGTAAGGAGAGAGAGAAAAAAAAAAAAACAGAGGAAAGAGTAAGGACTGCAAACAGTTAAGGGGCCAGAAATAAGACATGATGGGAGTGGTGCAGTACAGTGCAGTGGATGTGGAGCAGCAGTCTTCTGGGAGACGTTCTGGTGGATGCGGTGTTGTCCCATTTGCAGACACCTCTCTGGGGTGAGGGAGGAGGTTGCTCATCTCCAGGCTGAGTTGGTCAGGATTTGTAGGACCTCCTCTTCATTCCAGGGACCACCAGTTCCACTGCTATTGCCTCAGAGGTTGCCAAGAAAGAGGAGCAGTTGGACCACAGTGGGCTCAGGGAGGGTGAGGGTGGTGGAACAAAGGTGCATCCCTCCAGTTGTATCTCTCCACAATTCCTGTGCCATTCTGGCAAAGTGTGGTTCCTCTATGGAGGCACCGGCAGTGGAGACCAAGGAGGATGCTGGGAACCTCCACAAAGGAGATCCACAGGAGGGTGGCAGGGAACCCCGCAGGGAAGGAAACAACTTCTGGTGGGGGACTCCATTGTTAGGAAGGTAGAACTAGGGGAGGAAGGGGAGGAAGAAAGTGCCTGCCTGGCGCCATGGCTTGGAGGACAGGAGTGAATCTTCAGGATTGCCAGAGCAGCTGCACAGGAGGAGCTGGTTGTCATTGTCCACCTAGGGACAAATGACCTGGCTAAGAAAGGGATTAGAGAAGTGCAGGAAAAGTTTGTGGAATTGGGGAAGGGCCTTAGACAAATAGCACGCACGGTAACCTTCTCGGAGGTGCTGCCCATCTATGGCGTAGGAGAGGCTAGGGTGTTCTGCACCATGAGGTTCAATCAGTGGTTGAAAAACTGGTGTGGAGCTCAGGGATTTGGCTTCATTGGGGACTGGGGGGTCCACCTGGAGTGATGCAAGCCTATACTGGCATGATGGGCTGCATCTGTCCAGGAGGGGAACCAGGATCCTAGGTGATAGGTTTAAATGCTTCATTGGCAAGCATTTAAACTAGCCAAGGGGGGAGGCACTGGAAAGGAGCAGGGAAATCCTAGCCCCCCCAAAAAATCATGGTAATAAATGTGGTAAACACCAACATAGAGGTGTCGATAGGGAGAAGGGCAGGTGTAAATGGAGAAAGTGACAAAGGCAAGAAGGACAGGGATGGGGCAAAAAGGAGTAAGGGCATTAGGAAATGGAGGGTAATGAGTATCAATGCCCGTAGTCTGGGCAACAAGCTCCCTGAGCTGGTGGCCTTGATGGAAGAGGGATGCCTGGAAATCGTAGCAGTCACAGAAACGTGGTACACAGAGATCCATGACTGGGATGTTAACATACCAGGGTACATAACCTACAGGAGAGACAGACGGGGAGAAGAAGGGGAGCAGTAGCTCTCTATGTAAAAGAAGGGATAAAAGCAACTGAACAAAAGAGTAAACAGGGAGGAGAGGAGGCACTGTGGGTCACCTTGGAGACTGGAAAGGGCACCACAATCTGCACAGGGGTTGTGTACAGACCCCCATGTCAGGGGGAAGGAATGTACAAGGATATGATAGAAGGCATTCTTAGAATGGCAGAGAAAGGGGAGATGCTGTTGATGGGAGACCTGAATATGCCAGATGTTAACTGGAGCACATTTGCTGCAGCCACATCCAAGAGCAGGGCCATTCTTGATGCTCTACAGGTGGCAGGCCTCAGACAGCTAGTTTCGGAATCCACTCATGAGGGAGCAATCTTAGACCTCGTACTCTCAAACGGGGGAAGTGAGAGGATCACAGATCTAGAAGTGGGTTGCCATCTGTGAACAAGTGATCATCAAACAGTGTGGTTCACATTAAACTCAGCTACAGAGTCAAGCCATACAAAAGTGAGGGTACTGGACTTTAGGAGGGCTTACTTTGGCAAGATGGGAGAGTGCCTCAGAAAAGCACTAGCAAACAGGCTAGAAGGAGGTGTGCAGCAACAAACAGGAATCATCAAAACTGCCATCACAGAGGCAACAAGCCTTTGTGTGAAACAAATAAATCAAAATGAAAGAAAAAGCCACTATGGTTCTCAAAAGAGGTGGCTGTGAAAGTCAGGAAGAAAAAGATAGCATTCTGGAAGTATAAGGAAACACAGAAGGAGCAGGACAGAGAGCTGTACCAGTTAAGGCAGAAGGAAGCAGGGAGGGAAGTCAGAATAGCAAAGGCCCAAACTGAGGAAAAGATAGCCAACTCGGTTAAGAAGGGGGATAAAACCTTTTATAGGTACATCAGTGAGCATAGAAAGACAAAGGGAGGGATAGTGAGGATGAATAGAATGAACGGTGGGTGGGCAGAGGGGGACAGTGAAAAAGCAGGGATACTGAACGAATATTTCAGCTCAGTATTCACAAAAGAGGAGGAGGAAGTGCCTAATCCAATTAACAGAAGTACTCTTGATAGGCAGGTCAATCCCAGTCCTTTCACAGAAGAAAGGGTTCTGCAAGAACTCCTAAAACTGAAGGTGGACAAAGCAATGGGCCCTGATGGAATTCACCCCAGTATTCTAAAAGAATTAAGCAGAGAACTAGTGACACCACTGGCTACTCTTTTTAATAAATCATGGGAGGATGGTGTGGTACCTGAGGACTGGAGGAAGGCAGATGTGATTCCCCTTCACAAAAGTGGGACCAAGACAGAGGCAGGAAACTACAGACCTGTCAGTCTGACATCTGTGGTAGGGAAAGTGATGGAGTCACTTCTGAAGGAAAGAATAGTTGAGTACCTAGAGGCCAGTGGGGCACAGGACCCAAGGCAGCATGGGTTCACAGTGGGAAGGTCATGTCAGACAAATCTAATAGATTTCTTTGACTGCGTGACCAAAGTAGTAGACCAGGGAGGGGCTGTGGACATGGCCTACCTAGACTTTAGCAAGGCATTTGACACAGTCCCACATGAAAGATTAATAGTCAAATTAACCAGCCTGGGAGTGGGTCCCAGTGTGGTAGCCTGGGTAAAACATTGGCTGGACAACAGGACACTGAAGGTAATTGTAAATGGAGTTCACTCTGAAGAAAGAGGGGTTACTAGTGGGGTACCGCAGGGTACAGTATTAGGTCCAGTCCTTTTTAATGTCTTCATAAGTGACATTGCAGAGGGACTGGAAGGAAAAGTATGCCTCTTGCAGATGACACAAAGATATGCAACAGGGTTGATACACAAGGAGGTGTGGAAAGGATGAGAAGGGACTTGGCAAGGTTGGAGGAATGGTCAGAAGTATGGCAGCTAGGATTCAATGCAAAGAAGTGCAAAATAATGCACCTGGGAAACAAGAACCCAGGGGAAGAATACACAATGGGGGAGGTAGTAACAACAACAAAAAAGGAAAGGGACCTGGGGGTAATCATATCAGATGACCTTAAGGTTAGCAAGCAATGTGAGAAGGCAGTAGGGAGGGCTGGGGGTATACTGGGATGCATAGGGAGAGGCATCAGCAGCAGAAAACAGGAAGTTGTTATCCCTCTGTACAGACAGTTGGTGAGACCCCATCTGGAGTACTGCATCCAGTTCTGGAGACCCCATCTCCGCAAGGACATAGACTGGATAGAGGCAGTCCAGAGGAGGGCAACTAAAATAGCACATGGTCTGCAAGAGAAGCCGTATGAGGAGAGACTTAAGGAGCTTAATATGTATACCCTTGAGGAAAGAAGGGAGAGGGAGGACATGATAGAAACTTTTAAGTACCTCAGTGGAATCAACAAAGTCCAAGAGGGTAGCATCTTTCAGAAAAAGAGACGTGCAAAAACAAGGGGACACAATTTAAAGATAGAGGGGGCGGTTCAGGGGCAATGTGAGGAAGTATTATTTCACAGAGAGGGTAGTGGATGCATGGAACAGCCTTCCTGAGGAGGTTGTGGGGTCTAAAACTGTGGGAGAATTCAAGAATGCATGGGACAGACATAAGGCAATTCTTGTGCGGGGGGTAGGAAGAAATAGGCTGTTGGTTAACTAGGATCTGCGACCTATCCTGTAGGAAGGGAAATGGGCAGACTAGATGGGCCAAGCAGTCCTTATCTGCCGTCAAAATCTATGTTTCTATCTATGTTTCTATGGTTCCACCCCCATACCACTGTTACCCATGCCACCCTCCTGGACTGAAACATAAGTTGCTAACTGGTCCACCTCAGGATCCTCTGCCTGCAATTTCCCCAATCAGTATATGGGGTACTGGCAATGGCATCTGCACCAGTATTAGTAACACAAGTCCTTTCAACAATCTTGGCCTCTTTAGGCTTGATTGAAGTCTTCACCCCTTGGCTAACAAAATCAGTCTTACCTGGGGACTTATCACCTCCTTCGTCCTCTATCCAGTAACAGCCTGTGAACATCGGGAGCTCAGGAATCACAAACTCTGTAGTGGGCTGCAAACATTCCATTAGGCAGTCCTTCTCCTCCTCCAGATAACAGCCAGGAAAAACTGGTAAGACTGGTAGCAAGGATCCCATGCATGGGCCTTCCTCTTCTTGGTTCCAAGGCTCCTGGACATCTACAGCCACGTCAGAATCCACTGAATGGGTCAACTCTATCAGCATCTGGTATTGTATTGATGCTCCACCTCTCTCCGTTGTTGGTCCGCTACCAACCATTGCCCACACAGAAAATGGATGAATCGCGTCAGGTCTGTCACCTGGTCTTCCTCCTAGCAGTCCTGGATATCCACAGACTCCATTTCATGTGCCATACTGAATGTTTGCCCCAATAGTCTGGACACCAGGGCTGGTGTCTAGCACTGGTCTCTCCCTCGTTTCACAAGACGACCAGTACCATATCCCACTGCTAACACCATATGTCACAAGGTGTGGGAAATAATTCAGACAAGACAATATTTCAAAATTAAAAACACACAGGAATGTAACATTCATTTACAAAAAGTCAGAAAACCAGAAACAATCAAAAATAAAGAAAAGTAAGTTGCAATGTCAATGACCACTTTTTCCCTCAGTGGTTTCTTGCAATTTTCAATACACAGTCAAAGACCACAGAATAGCTATGGTCTGCTTACTTCTGTATTTACATTACTCTCACTGTAGACCTCCCTGTCTCACTTCCAAGACTCATCTGCCTAAAGAACAGATTTGGGAGGTATTTATACTCCCTGAACAAGGTCACCTGACTAGACCCTTAACACACTTAACACAAATACAATGCTTTAGAATAGGTTATGTATCTAAATGTGACCTAAAACCATTACTTAGATAAATACCATTCTCTTACTGTTCCCATTTATACAGCAGGCTGATAAACAAAACTTGTATTCCTATTTCAGGGTTAATTAGACTGTCAATTACCAGCAACCCAAAGGTAATATGTTTAGTAACCATCTGAGTGGACAGGGCTTATTAGGTGAACATATAAAAGGGACGTAGAGGGCGCTGATCCCTTAGGAATACCCATTCAAAGATCAGCAGCTCAGAAAAGGAGGTCTTCTATTTTCCTAAGTGACCAGGTAAGCATTTCTACCTGATCAAACCTTTGTTTTCAAAGCATTATTTTGCTCAGAAATGATTGCTGCTTCACTACAGGGTACACAGTAATACAGGGGTCTAAATAATCTAGTTTTATTATTTTCCCCTCCTTTCTGCAAGTCCTTGTAATTTTTAAAGAACTAAATTCAACTTGCTTTCTTTATATACTGCTTGGAAGTGTATACATGCAAGGGGGCCCTCCTGTCTTACAGTATCTGTATTATACTTCATGTTTAGAGACAAGCAAGAGAAAGTAGTGTTGTTTATTTCCTTAGTAACCAGGTATGGATTTCTACCTGGTTAAATCTGAGTCACTTGTTAAAACAAAATAGTTTTCCTTTAAACAAATGCAAGCTGCTTTAATTCTGGGTGTACAGTATTACAGAGAGGTTAACTTAATTCCATTTTATAGTGTTACCCCTTTTTTTCTGCAAGTCCTCATGCTTCTAGTGTTCATTTTGCATGCTTTGCTTTTCCTTCTGTTTAATGTTTGCATGCTACTTTAAGACAGGGGTGCCTCTAACATGCCTCCAGGATCCTGCCTTATTTAACCAGAAGTTTATGCATTAGTTTTCTTTAACTCAGAAACCAGAAGACTTTTATTTGGTAGTCTTCATTACTTTATTACGTCCGAGGACATAATCCTCTTTTCTTACTGTACAGCATCTGTTTTACCAACTCCTTGCAGCTAGGAGTTTGGGGGGGGGGCTGTATGAACCAAAAGTAAAAGTTTTAGACAGAGCTAGAGAATAGAAATGAAGTACAAAAACAGATAGTACAGTTTCATCCTAGGTGTCCTATTTAGGATAATAGAAAAAAAGTATTTAAAAGTAGAAGAGATAAGAGGGTACTGTTGCAACAGAAGTTTTAAAGTGGAAGAAAAAGAAGACAGGACAGGGTTCAACAGTCAATTTTTATGGAGTTTAGTCTAGATCTGCCACAGGGTTGAGCCTCTAACTCTACCCCCCATCCTCCCACCCCCCCATCCTCCATAGACTGACAGACACCGGGCTGTGTCATGTGATTGTCAGGCCCAACTCTCACCCCATTCCATGTGAAAACAGGCTGACATGCTACAGTAAAGGAGAACAGGGTGAGAGTTACTCCAAATTACATAATGGCACACCTGGGTGTCTGATGTTCTGTGAAGCATGGGAGTGGGTGGGGTTAGGGGCTCAACCCCAGCATCTCATTTCCCCACCTCTGTTGCTTTAACCCAACTGATGCATTAACAAAGTTTTTTGCAATGAATTTCATTACTTTTTGAAATAGTGTAATATAACTAGTAAAAGGGCCCAGCGCTCCCACCAAGCTGCCGAGTTATGCATAACAATATGCATCTGTGGGAGCATGGGCCCAGCACTCCCACTTACACATTAAGTATGGAGCCACATAGTAGCCCTATAGGCAAGGAACACTTGTCACACTTATTTGCAAATATCTCAGCAACCGTAAAGAGCTATGAAAAAGATTCCTGTGTCATTGTAATCATAACAGCGAGTCCTCCATGAAAGATAACCTGTCAAAGAAATCTGTATCCCACATCATTTTCAAGATACGGATGCCGAAAGGCACCGCAGGCACCAGAATTCAACGGATGCACGTAACATGGGCATTTTTATGATTTTTTCCACTCATATTTGCAACATGCCATTTTGGGGAACCCCACCTCATGAACAATGTCACTGTCATTTTGTTAATCTGTCCCAAAAGTTGAGTTTGCACAGCGAATGCGCCAGTCTGCTCCACAGGTGCAAAATCATGTTTTGGGCAGGATGTGAAAAATAACAGCTGTACACTGTTCATGAGGAGGTGTGGAAAAGGTAATGCTGAAAACCAGGAGGAAAAATATGAAAAAATTGCCAAAGTGATGAGCGTGCTTAGAAACTGCACAACCCACGCTCATAACATGGCCATTTTTGTGAATTTTTTAACCAAATGTTCAACATGAGCTCTTCGGGAAATCCTCTGAAGAACACTGGCACTGTGATTTTGTTACTCAATCCTGAAAGTTGATTTTGCTCAGCAATGCACCATTCTGCATTAGAGAGGTGAAAAAACATTTCAGGTAGGATGTGAGAAATGACAGCTAAATAGTTAATGAGGAGGTCTGAAAAATGGCAATGCTATAAATCTGCAGTGAAAATATAAAAAATTGGCAAAGTTACAAGTGTGCGTATAAAGTGCTCAATGCACATCCGTAAGCAGCGATTTTTTGGAATTGTTTCACCAAATCTTCAACAGCGGCTTTATGAGTCCTTCCCTCATGAACAGTGGCACTGTCATTTGATAATCCACCCCAAAAGTTGATTTTGTGCAGCAACCATTCCTTTCGGCGCCACAGGTGCGAAAACACATTTTGGGTGGGATATGAAAAATGTCAGCTGTACTGCTCATAAAGAGGTGTTAAGAAATGGCAATGTTGAAATTCTGGAGTGAAAATATTAAAAACTGAACAAGTTACAAGGGTGCATAGAAACTGTGCAATGTACATTTCTAACACAGCCATTTTTTAATTTTTTTGCTCTAGATCTTCAACATGGGCTGTTTGGGACCTCACTTCATGAATACTGGGACTGACATTTTGTTACTCAGTCCCGACAGGTGATTTCCATCCTGAAAGGGTTCCCTAAGATTGAAAATATACATCAAAATAAGCTGCTCAAGAATATTAATCAGCTACTTATGAATAAGGGCTGCTCATTAATATTAATGACCCCCTATTAATGAGCAGCTCATAGATATCTTTCCCTCTCCCTCTTTCTCTCTCTCTCTCTCTATATATATATATATCACACACACACACACACATATATATATATATATATATATATACAGTATATATATATATATATATTTATATATATATATACTGTATATATATATTACTGTGCTACCATAGTTAGGGTTGAGGAGCCATTTACATGTTAAATCTAAAATTTTGCACCTTAATAACTTTGCAACTGTTCAATGGATTTGCCTAAAATTTGGAATATTTGATCAAGAACCTTACTGTACATCTTGGGATCTGCCAACTTTTGTACTGTTCGGATATACGGCTGTGGAGTTATTAAGCATGATCCGCGCACGCATTTACGTTTTTTTGGAATTCTTTGCTTAACTCTACAGGTTGCACGGTTTGTGTGACCGGTCTGACAACTTCAGAGAACATGCGACTGTGGTCCCTGATGTGCCTTTTGAAGATTTCGTGAAAAAATATTAAACGGTTCAAAAGTTATTCAGAAAACAATTTCCCATTATAAGTCAATGGGAAAAGTTAACAAAAAGTTTGACAGTGTTGCAAATGCACTTTTTAGTGTTGCAAATGGCCCTTGTAGTGTCGCAAATCTGCCATTTTGTTTTCAGTTAGTGATCAGAAAAATGCTTGGCATTTAAATTTGGGACCCTCTAGCAACACAATTCTTTTTGTGTTTACCTAGTCGGTCGGACCGTGAGGATGCTAGGCATGTCTTTATTTTGAGGTTAAACACCCTAGAAATATGTTTTTTCAATTTCTGGAAAAAGTAGTGTCACGCTCACGAAAATGTCGCAAATGCTTGTGAAAGCTGTCGAAAATTGCAACACTACTTTTCCAGATTATGACCAAAATGACAGCAGTTCTTTGCCACCCTGCTGCAAATGAACGGTTTGGTCTTTTGGGCTGAAGTGTGGAGGGAAGGCAGCCAACATCTCACAGATGTGCCTTTTGGTGGCTTGGTGACAAAATATTGCATGGATACAAAATTACGGTACTCCGAAGTTGACACTTTTTCCCATAGACTAACATTGTGGCATCCGCTGCATGACAGGAATTCTTTGCCACCCCGCTGCAAAATAACGGTTTGGTCTTTTATACTGAAATTTGGAAGGAAGAAAGCCAACATCCCACAGATGTGCCTTTTTGTGGTTTGGTGAAAAAATATTACAGGGTGGCAAAGTTATGGCACTCTGAACTTCTCTTTTTTTCCCATAGGATAACATTACGGTGTTTGCCGTGCCATTCAGGGCCCATATCTCGGAAACGGTGCGAGATAGGACTTTTTGTCAGAAAAATGCTTAGCCCCCCTCATAGGGGCTAAGTACGAAACTAGCCAGGAAAGTCATAAATCATATGACTTTTAAATTTTTTCCTATATCGTACGGTTCCTTACGTATCCGTACAGTATTTAAGAGAGACCTGAAAACGTAATTGTGGAATATGGCCTTTTTAGATAATTAAGTTATTTATTAATGTCTGGTTTTTATTATAAATATGCTATTTTGTGGATATGTTGACCTTTTATGGATATTTTATGTTTTTTATTTAGAGTTTTGAATTGTTTTAAAACTGTTCAGCACCTTGATACACTGAAAGGTGCTATACAAATAAAATTATTATTATTATTATTATTCCTGACATATAAGCAATTTAGTATTCCAACTCCTCATTTTCTGCTCTGAGACCCATTATTATGCATACATTCTTTATACTCACTGTCTTTCTCTATGCAGCTTTTGGGGAAAACCAGCCTGTCCACTTACATTACTGTTACTGTTACTGCTTCCACTTGCAGTTTCATACCCGTTTCACTTACCGTTCCTGTCTACACCACCATGTGCGTTACCCTTTGTGCTTTCATTTACACTTGCATTTAAGTTATTTTTACCATTTGTGTCTGCAGTACTGTTTCTCTGTCTGTTTTGCTTTGCGTCACCATGCGCATTACCATTTGCATTTGCTGGTAACGTGCTCCCACCGCCACATTACATTCACTATTTCTTGTTATCATTCTCAAAAAGAAGGGAAATTAGAGGCAAAATACTCTGTTAAATGCATCAGTTAGGGTTGTTCCACAGCGACAAAAGTGAGGAAATTCAGTGTTAGGGTTGAAAGTTCCCCTTGGAGCCCCCCAGCCCACCTCCAACTGGCATCGGGGTGCATATTGGGGTCAGCGGTCCTAACTCTCACCCCATTCTCCTATACCTCTGCTTCTTTACACATGTGATGGGGTGAGAGTTAGGGCCAGCGACCCCGCGCACTCGATGCAGGATGGGGGTTCATAGTTCAAGGGGCTTAAACCCTAACACCGAATTTCCTCACTTTTATCACTGTGGAACAACCCTAACTGATGCATTAAACTGAGTTTTTATTATATATATATATATATATATATATATATATATATATATATTCATTGGAAGAAATATTGCTAATACATCAGTTAGGGTTAAAGTGACAAAAGTGGGGAAATGAGATGCTAGAATAGAGCCTCTAAGTTCACCCCCCATCCTCCACAGACCGACAGACACCGGGCTGTGTCACGTGGTCTTCAGACCCAACTCTCACCCCATTCCATGTGTAAACAGGTTGACTTCCTTCAGTAAAGGAGAATAGGGTGAGAGTTACACCAGATGACCCAATGGCACACCCCTGTGTCTGATGTTCTGAGGAGGATGGGGGTAGGTGGGTTTAGAGACTCACCCCTAACATCTCATTTCCACTCTTTTGTTGCTTTAACCCTAACTGATGGATTAACAAAGTTTTTTGCAATGAATCTCCTTACCTTTTGGAAAAGTGTAATATAACTAGTAAAAGGGCCCAGCGCTCCCACCAAGCTGCCCAATTATGCATAACGATATGTATCTGTGGGAGCATGGGCCCGGTGCTCCCACTTACACATTAAATACGGAGCCATACATCAGCCCCATAGGCAAGGAACACTTGTCACACTAATTTGCCAATATCTCAGCAACCATAACAGCTATGGACAAGATTCCAGTGTTATTGTAATCATGACAACAAGTCCTCCATGCAAGGTACCCTGTCAACGAAATCTGTATCTCACATCATTTTCAAGATACGGGCACCAAAAGGCACTGCAGGTGCCACAATTCAACTGACGCATGTATCTCATGCATTTTTAGGGTTTTTTTCCACTCAAATTTGCAACATGGGATTTTGGGGACCCCTACCTCATGAACAATGTCACTGTCATTTCGTTAATCTGTCCTGAAAGTCACACAGCGAATGTGTCATTCTGCTCCACAGGTGCAAAATCATGTTTTGGACAGGATGTGAAAAATAACTGCTGTACACTGTTCATGAGGAGGTGTGGAAAGGGTATAGCTGAAAACCAGGATGGAAAATATGAAAAAATTGCCAAAGTGATGAGCGTGCCTAGAAACTGCACAACCCACACTCATAATGTGACCATTTTTGTCAATCTTTTAACCAAGTGTTCAACGTGAACTCTTTTGGAAATCCTTTCATGAACACTGGCACTGTGATTTTGTTAATCCACCTCGAAAGCTGATTTTGCTCAGCGATGTGCCATTCTGTGTTAGAGGAGTGAAAATGCATTTCAGGCAGGATGTGATAAATGGCAGCTGAATAGTTCATGAGGAGGCTTGAAAAAATGGCAATGCTGAAAATCTGGAGTGAAAATCTAAAAAAGGGCGCAATGCACGTCCATAAGCATTCATTTTTTGGAATTGTTACCCAAATCTTCAACAGGGGGCTTTATGGGTCCTCCCCTCATGAACAGTGGCACTTCCATTTTGATAATCCACCCAAAAAGTTGATTTTGTGCAGCAACCACACCATTTGGAGCTACAGGTGGGAAAACACATTTTGGGTGGGATATAAAAAATGTCAGCTCTACTGTTCATAAAGAGGTGTTAAGAAATGGCAATGTGGAGTGAAAATATTAAAAACTGAACAAGTTGCAAGCATCCATAGAAACTATGCAATGTACATTTCTAACATGGCCATTTTTGAAATTTTTTGCACCAGATCTTCAACATGGACTTCTTGGGACCTCCCTTCATGAACACTGGGACTGTCATTTTGTTAATCAGTTCCGACAGGTGATTTCTGTCCTGAAAGGTGGCTCTGAGATTGAAAATATACATCAAAATAAACTGCTCAAGAATATTAATCAGCTACTTATGAATACCAATGGACTGCTCATTAATATTAATGACCCCTATTAATGAGCTGCTCATCTCTCTCTCTCTCTCTCTCTCTCTATATATATATATATATATATATATATATATTCATAGCAAAAACTTTTCTAATACATCAGTTAGGGTTAAAGTGCCAAAAGTGAAATGAGATGTTAGGTGGAGCCCTAACTCCACCTCCACCACCCACCCCACCATCCTCCACAGACCAACAGACACTGGGCTGTATCATTTGGTCATCAGGCTTAGATCTCACCCCATTCCATGTGCAGACAGTTTGACATACTACAGTAAAGGAGAAGAGGGTGAGAGTTATGCCTAATGACCCAATATCACAACCTGGTGTCTGATGTTCTGTGGAGGATGGGGAGTGGGTGGGGTTATTGACTTAACCCTAACATCTCATTTATCCACTTTTGTTGCTTTAACCCTAACTGATCCATTAACAAAGTGTTTTGCAATGAATTCCTTACTTTTTGAAAAAGTGTAATATAACTAGTAAAAGGACTCTGCAGTCCCACCAAGCTGCCCAATTATTCATAACGATATGCATCTGTGGGAGCATGGGCCCGATGCTCCCACTTACACATTAAATACAGAGACATACAGCAACCCTATAGGCAAGGAACACTTGTGACACTAATTTGCCAATATCTCAGCAACTGTATCAGCTATGAAAAAGATTCCCATGTCATTGTAATCATGACAGCAGAGTCCTCCATGCAAGATACCCAGTCGACAAAATCTGTATCTCACATTGTTTTCAAGATATGGGCTTTGAAAGGCACCGCAGGCGTCACAATTGAATGAATACATATAACTCACGCATTTTGAGGATTATTTCCACCCAAATTTGCAACATGTCATTTTGGGGACCCCCACCACAGGAATAATGTCACTGTCATTTCGTTAATCTGTCCCAAAAGTTGAGTTCGCACAGCAAATGTGCCATTCTGCTCCACAGGTGCAAAATCATGTTTTGGGCAGAACATGAAAAATAACAGCTGTACACTGTTCATGAGGAGGTGTAGAAAAGGGTAATGCTGAAAACCAGGATTGAAAATATGAAAAAATTGCCGATGTGATGAGCATGCCTAGAAACTGCACAACCCACACTCGTAACGTGCCCATTTTTGTGATTTTTTTAACCAAATGTTCAACATTAGCTCTTTGGGAAATCCTCTCATGAATACTGGCACTCTGATTTTGTTAATCCATTCCAAATGTTGATTTTGCTCAGCGACAGGCCATTCTGCGTTAGAGGAGTGAAAACACATTTCAGGCAGGATGTGAGAAATGACAGCTGAATAGTTCATGAGCAGGTGTGAAAAAATGGCAATGCTGAAAATCTGGAGTGAAAATCTTAAAATTAGCAAAGTTACAAGCATACATAAAAGTGTACAATGTATGCCCATAAGCAGTCATTTTTTGAAATTGTTTCACCAAATCTTCAACAAGGGCTTTATGGGTCCTCCCCTCATGAACAGTGGTACTGTCATTTTAATAATCCACCCCAAAAGTTGATTTCACACAGCAACCACGCTATTCAGTGCCACGGGTGTAAAAACACATTTTAGATAGGATATGAAAAATGTCAGCTGTACTGTTCATGAAGAGGTGTTAAGAAATGGCAATGCTGAAAATCTGGAGTAAAAATATTAAAAACTGAACAAGATACAAGTGTGCATAGAAACTGCGCAATGTATGTTTCTGAAACAGCCATTTTTGAAATTATTTGCAATAGATCTTCAATATGGGCTTTTTGAGACCTCCCTTCATGAACACTGGGACTGTCATTTTGTTAATCAGTCCTGACAGGTGATTTCCATTCCGAAAGGTGGCTCTAAGATTGAAAATATACATCAAAATAAGCTGCTCAAGAATATTAATCAGCTACTTATGAATATCAATGGTCTGCTCATTAATATTAATGACCCCTATTAATGAGCAGCTCACAGATCTGTCTCTCTGTCTCTCTCTCTCTCTATATATATATATATATATATATTCATTGCAAAAACTTGCTAATAAATCAGTTAGGGTTAAAGCGACAGAAGTGGGGAAATGACATGTTAGGGTAGAGTCGCTAACCGAAATTCCCATCCTCCACAGACTGACAGACACCAGGCTGTGTCATGCAGTCATCAGGCCCAACTCACACCCCATTCCATGTGTAAACAGGTTGACATGCTACAGTAAAGGAGAATAGGGTGAGAGTTACGCCTGATGGACCTAATGTACACCCGCCTGATATCTGTGGAGGATGGGGTGGTGGGATAAGGGCTCATCCCTAACATCTCAATTCCCCACTTTTGTTGCTTTAACCCTAACTGATGGATTAACAAAGTTTTTTGCAATGAATTTCCTTATCTTTTGGAAAAGTGTAATATAACTAGTAAAAGGGCCCAGCGCTCCCGCCAAGCTGCCCAATTATGCATAAAGATATGCATCTGTGGGAGCATGGGCCCGGTGCTCCCACTTACACATTAAATACGGAGCTATACATCAGCCCCATAGGCAAAGAACACTTGTCACACTAATTTGCCAATATCTCAGCAACCGTAACAGCTATGAACAAGATTCCAGTGTCGTGTAATCATGACAGCAAGTCCTCCATGCAAGATACCCTGTCGACAAAATCTTTATCTCACATTGTTTTAAAGATACGGGCAAGGAAAAGCACCGCAGGTGCCACAATTCAATGGACGCATGTATCTCGGGCATTTTTAGGATTTCTTCTACCCAAATTTGCAACATGGCATTTTGGGGGTCCCCGCCTCATGAACAATGTCACTGCCATTTCATTAATCTGTCCCAAAAGTTGAGTTTGCAAAGCAAATGTGCCATTCTGTTCCACAGGTGTGAAATCATGTTTTGGGCAGGATGTGAAAAACAACAGCTGTATACTGTTCATGAGGAGGTGTGGAAAAGGGTAATACTGAAAACCATAAGGGAAAATATGAAACAATTGCTGAAGTTATGAGCGTGCCTAGAACTGCACAACCCACACTCGTAATGTGGCCATTTTTGTGAATTTTTTAACCAAATGTTCAACATGAACTCTTTGGGAAATCCTCTCAGGAACACTGGTACTCTGATTTTGTTACTCCATCCTGAAAGTTGATTTCGCTCAGTGACGTTCCATTCTGCATTAGAGGAGCGAAAACATATTTCAGTCAGGATGTGGGGAATGACAGCTGAATAGTTCATGAGGAGGTGTGAAAAAATGCTAATGTTGAAAATCTGGAGTGAAAATATTAAAATTGGCAAAGTTACAAGCGTGTGTAGAAAGTGCACAATGCACATCCATAAACAGTCATTTTTTGGAATTGTTTCCCTAAATCTTCAACAGGGGCTTTATGGGTCCTTCCCTCATGAACAGTGGCACTGTCATTTTGATAAGTCATCCCAAAAATTGATTTCATGCAGTGACAATGCCATTTGGTGCGACAGATATGAAAACACATTTTGGGCATTAGATGAAAAATGACAGCTGTACTGTTCATGAAGAGGTGTTAAAAAATGGCAATGTTGAAAATATGGGTGAAAATATTAAAAATTGGCCAAGTTATAAGCGTGCATAGAAACGGCACAATGCACACTTGTAGCACGGTCATTTTTGGGATCGTTAGCACCAAATCTTCAACTCAGGCTTTTTGGGACCTCCCGTCATGAACACTGGGACTGTCATTTTGTTAATCAGTCCCGAAAGGTGATTTCTCATCCCGAAAGGTGACTCTGAGACTGAGAATCTACATCAAAATAAGCTGCTCAAGAATATTAATCAGTTACTTTTGAAAATCAATGAGCAGCTCATTAATATTGATGAACTGCTCATTAATATTAATGACCCCCTGTTAATGAGCAGTATATATATATATATATATATATATACTGTATATATATATATATATATTTATAAAATGGGTAGGAAAAATCAATCAATAATGGCATCCCTCATTGGATAAAACACATCACATGACCATGCGTATATCAGAGTGTGACCACACACTTGCACTTTTAACCCTCTCCAAAACAGTTTTGCCATTTTATAAGATAGATAACCTACTCTACGGTGTGTGGTCATGCTCTGATATACGCACGCCTTGTGTAGTTGATGCACGCCAAAGCATGCGTATATCAGAGCGCGACCGCACACCTAAGACTGGGTTATCTATTACATATATATCTATGCATACACACACACACATATATATATATATATATATATATATATATATATATATATATATATATATATATATATATATATATATATATATGTGTGTGTTCATTGCAAAAAAACTTTGCTGATACATCAGTTAGGGTTAAAGTGACAAAAGTGGGGAAATTTATTTATTTATTTATTTATTGAAATTGTTTCACCAGGAAAGGCACACTGAGCAAAAAAGATGCTTGCCTCACGGTGTGACCTGGGGGGAAGGGTTACAGAGGAGGCAGATCATGTACAGACAAAAAATGAAAATAATGAATGTGCAATATAGATGATGTACACTAGCTGGGAAGGATAGCATGAGTACATTGTTTACAATAGGTGGAGCAATACAGGCAATCAATAGCGAATTTAAAGACTTGGTGAAGCAGTACAGAGATAAGAACATGAAGGACAGGGTATACATAACAATGAGCAACCACCTGATAATACATGTTTAAGTAAGTGCTAATAGTAATGCAAGAGTGGTGACAGCATGACAGGAGTTGAGGCGAGATGCATCAAGTTGACAGACGGAGTAGGAGAGGAGTGTGGGGGGTGGTGAGGGTGGGGGGAGAAGTGAGCAGTAGAAGTGCTTGAGGTTGAGAAGTGCGGGTAGCTGAGTAGGGAGGGAAGGAGAGGGGAGGGTAAGGAGGGAATAGGAGGGAAAAGAAAAGAAAAATAGAATAGAAGGGGGTGATACAGAGAGATGGGGGTGTATAAGCCAGGCAATTGGCGAAAGCCGAGCCACTGGTCAGGCACAAGGGGGGATGTGGGAGAGTGCTGATGGGGAGGAGGTCAGGGGCAGTTGCAATTTGGTGCAAGGAAGTTGGTGAGGGGCAAAGGATAGGGAGTGTTTGGAAGATGAGAGGCAGATTTGAGCTGGCAGGTTATTCCAGAGTTTAGGGAAGAGGTAAGAGAAGGCTGATTCGCTGGCGGTGGACCTACGGTGAGGGATGGCCACTAGTCTTGCATCAACAGATCTGAGGGAGTGGGTGGGTGTGGGGGGAAGATAGAGAGGATGCAAGGTAGGGAGGGAGGGAGCTGAGCCAACAGTTGGAAGTGAATTTAGCACAGTGAATTAGGCGCCTGTTGCTCAGAGAGGGTAGGGCCAGGGATCGATAGAGCTCACAGTGATAAGAGCGGGGGGGGCATCGAGGGCGAACCAGCAGAAGGCATTAAAGAGGGGGTCAAGTTTGGTTAGGGTGGTCTTGGGAGCAGAGTTATAAACAACATCACAGTAGTCAAAGGAGGGTAAAATCATTTTCTGGACTAATTCCCTTCTAACTGGTAGAGGGAGACTAGAGTGGCTGCGATAGAGGGCACCAAGCTTTGGACGCAGTTTAGAAATGATGGCATCCACATGTGAGGAGAAGGTGAGGTAATGGTCCAGCCAAACCCCTAGATATCTGAAGGAGGGCACATCCTCGAGGATGGAGTTATTTAGGGTATGGAAGCTGAGGGGGCAGGGGAGTTTGGATAGACGCTGTCTAGTACCGAAAGTCATGGAGACAGTTTTTTTTGCTTTTAGGGATAGCTGGTTGGTATTGAACCAGTGTTGGATTTTGTTGAAATCAGTTTGGAGTTTGGAGAAGACTTCTTCGTGGGTCCGACCGGAGGTAAAAAGGACCGTGTCATCCACCTACAGATAGATAGCGGTAGAGGAAAAAGAGTTAGGCAGGTTGTTTAGAAGGATGGAGAAAAGGATGGGGCCAAGAACTGAACCTTGGGGGACACCGGTAGTGATGGGGGGGAGGTAAGGCCGGCAATTTTAGTGGATTGGGTTCTATTTATGAGGTAGACCCTGAACCAGTTAGTGGCAGATTCAGTTAACCCAGCTCCAGCTAGGTGGGATAGGAGGAGAGGATGGGAAACTGTGTCAAAAGTTTTAGCAAGATCATTGAAGACAGCGGCAGTGATTAGTCCATTATCCATCCCAGTGAGGATGGCGTCCATGAGGCATAGCAGGGAGGAGGTGGTTGAGTGGTGTTTACAAAACCCAGACTGAAAAGGGGAGAAGAAGTTAATATCGGAGAGAAAGTCAGAGAGTTGGGAAAGCACAAGGTGTTCCTGGAGTTTGGCGAGGGTGGGGAGGAGGGAGATGGGGCGGTAGTTAGCAGTGGAGGTAGGATCGCCGCCTTTTGGGAGGGGCAAGACAGTGGCATGCTTTCAATTGGAAGGGAGTTCCTCGGTGGAGAAAGAGAGATTTAGTAGGGCCGCGAGGGGAGTAGCAATGGTGGGGGCAGAAAGGAAGAGGAGTTTGTTATCCAGGCCATCAGGGGATTTGCCTTTGGAGGGGTTCAGGGAGTGAAGGGCAGCAAGGGTTTCAGCAGGGGAGATAGGTCTGAAGGAAAAAGTGTTCCTGCTGGATGGAAGGTGGCTAGGTTACTGGGGAGTGGGTGAGGTTGTTGGAAGAAGGGATTTTAGGAGGGCCTGTGCGCAGGTAGTAAAGTAGGTATTAAACTCAGAGGCGACCAGTAGGGGGTCAGAGAGGAGAGTCCCATGGGAGAGAAGGACGGCTTATTGTTTGGGGGGGTGAAGAGGGAGTTAATGACCTTCCAGAATTTAGAGGGGCACTCGAGGTTTTCATTGAGGGTATTGTTGAAATAGTCAGACTTAGCTAATCGGATGGCCTTTGTGCATTTGTTGCGGAGCTTGCGGTAGGTAATGTAGTTAACTGGGAGGGATGAGGATTTGTAGTTTCGCCAGGCCTTATCACGGGCTTGTTGGCAAGCTAACAGCTCAGGGGAGATCCAGGGTAGGTGGGATCCCCGGACTCTAATCCGGCGCAGGGGGGCATGTTTGTCCCAGATGGAGAGGAAGGTGGTGCTAAAGTGGAGAGGGCTATATCCATGTTACAGCAGATAGGGCTAGGGACTCAATTTGAGTGGGCCAAGTCAGCCAGTAGGAGGGAATGGTTAAGGGATTTATAAGACTGTTGGGTTATGAATTTGGGAGGGGTTTTGGTTCTGTGGATCTTGCAGACCAAGTAGATTAGATGGTGGTCACTGATGGAATCAGGGAGGAGGCCAGAAATGACGACACGGTGTGGGTGGGAAGTGAGTGCCCAGTCAAGGAGGGAGTGGTTACCGGACTTATGATTAGAGCGAGTGGGTTCCAAGATGGTTTGGCTAAGGTTTAGGGTGGAAATGTTAGGGTTCAGCCCCTAACCCCCCCCCATGCTCCACAGACTGGCAGATGCCGGGGTGTGCCATGGGGTCGTCAGGCCCAGCTCTTACCCCATTCAATGTTTAAACAGGTTGACATGCTACAGTAAAGGAGAACGGCATCAGAGTTAGGCTTGGTGACCCCATGGCACACCCATATTTGTCAATGGTTGCAATGTTATTAAAATGCAATATTTTGAGTTTAACATTTAAGTGCCTTCTCAACCCTAACAATACAACTATAGGGGTGCTACCATGCCACTATATATATATATATATATATATATATAGTCTCGCAGCGGTCATTCGTGCTCTTTAAAGAAATCCTTTTGCCACTTCTGCACCATTGTCCTCATGTCTCTGGACCCTAACTTAGTAATCTTGGAGTCTGGGAGCCACAGGGAAAACAGGGGAGTTCCTGATGCACCTCTATTCCAACAGGAAAAAGGATGCAAATCAACACACATGTGTAGACTGCCAGCTTGTACATTCTCGTGTGGCTGCAAGCCAGTTTGTCCTGTTTCCTCATTTCCACGCTGGCTCAAATTCCTGAAGGTGTTTCAGTCTCTGTCTGGCAACACATATAGAATAGTGGATAGCTGACTATCCACAAGAAGGCTGTGTTTCCATCGAGGGAGCTGATGATGTCATAGAGACCTCTCGTGCGAAGCTCGAGAGGTCTCCATGGCATCATCAACTCCTGAGATGGAAACACAGACTTAGTTGTGGATAGTCAACTATCCATTATTTTTTATAGTATATGGTTCCCCCAAAATGGACAAGGTTCATACCTTGCATTGACACTCCTGCACTGGTCCTCGCTTGAGTCCCCCAAGATACTGGTCCTCTTCACTGCGGTTATGCTGTTCTGATCACGTCCCCGAATACAGTGGTCCCGCTCTACTTTCGCGTAACTGTGCCAGAGATAAAAAAAAAAAAAAATGCAAATTGAGAGTTTGGATACTCGGAGCCAATTATGGCAGTCCGTGTCCAAACTGTCTGCTCACCCGACTGCTTGTTAAGTGAATGTGCCATTTTAGAATGTATTTTTTTAATCAGTGCCTGTTTCCACCAATCAGGTAGGAACTCAAGGGTCAAAAGTTGTTGTACTATCGATGTGACATTAGAACAATAATACAACAACTTTTTTGACCTTTGAACTGTCCTACAACAGGATTTGGAAAACCATCATTTTTCATCGACAACAAACCCTAACCATATACTATATACCATTTCTCCTTGTAAAGGAGGGCGGGAGAGGAGAGACGCAGAACAGCTTTCAGCCAAAGCAAGAATGTGCAAGATGATGGTCTGTGCATGTGTGTTGGTGCGCATCCATTTACTCTCCCTGATAGTTCTCCTGGGCCCCAAAATCACTTAGTAGAGATATGAACCACAGAGTTGAAGCCACAAAACTATTTGTTTAAAGAGCATCAATGACTGCCCTGAGGCTGAATATATATATCAAATTAAGCTGCTCAAGAATATTAATGAGTTATTTATGATTATTAATGGACTGCCATAAATTTCCCTTCTTTTTGAGACTGTGCACTATAAATAGTGAAGTAACAGCAATACATATGCAAGCGCAAACACTAACGCACATGGTGATGCAAATATAACAATAACGCAAATGATACTATAATACAAACACAAGCACAAATGTTAATGAAAACAGAAATGCAAACACAAGCGTGAACGGAAACGCAAACCCGTAATGCACATGGGCACGGTAACGTAATTGGAAACACAGACAGTTATGGTAACAGCAACAATGACACCAAAGGAAACACAAACAGAAACAAAATGCAAATGGAAGTGCGTATGCAAACATGAATGGAAATGCACACGGTGTTGCAAAAGGAAACACAAATAAAAACATGAATGGAAACACAAATGTTAACAGTTATGCAAACACAGGCGCAAACAAAAATGCAAAGGGTCTCGCACACGGTGGCATAGATGGGAACGGTAACACAAATGAAAATACAAACGCAAGCATGTACAGAAACGCAAATGGTAATGCACACAGTCACGGTACCACAATAGGAAATGCAAATGCTAATGGTAACAGCAATGAAAACACCAAAGGAAATACAAATGAAAGCGAGTATGCAAACACAAATGGTAATGCTCATGGTGATGCAAAATGAAACGCAAACAAAACCACTATGGTTCTCAAAGGAAGTGACAGTGAAGGTTCAAGAGAAAAAGAAAGCTTTCAGGAAGTACAAGGAATCACAGAAGGAGCAGGACAGAGAACTGTATCAGTTAAAGCAAAAGGAATCTGGGAAGGCAGTCAGAACAGCAAAGGCCCAAACTGAGGAAAAGATAGCCAACTCAGTTAAGAAGGGGGATAAAACCTTTTATAGGTACATCAGGGAGCAAAGGAAGACCAAGGGAGGGATAGTGAGGCTCTTAATAAGGGGGGGGGGCAGAGGGTGACTGTGAAAAGGCAGAGATACTAAACAAATATTTTTGCTCAGTATTTACTAAGGAACAGGGGGAGGTACTTAAAACAAATAGTAGAAACACTCTGGATACAGAAGTTGATACCAGCCCATTTACAGAAGAAAGGGTTCTGAAAGAACTCTTAAAACTGAAGGTGGACAAAGCAATGGGGCCTGATGGGATTCATCCCAGAATTCTAAAAGAACTAAGGGTAGAATTAGTGACACCATTGACTACCCTGTTTAACAAATCATGGGAGGATGGGGTGGTACCCGAGGACTGGAGAAGGGCAGATGTGATTCCCCTTCACAAAAGTGGGAGCAAGGCAAAGCAGAAAACTACAGACCTGTTAGTTTAACCTCAGTGGTAGGAAAAATGATGGAATCACTTCTGAAGGAAAAATTGTCGGTATCAAGAGGCCAGAGGGCACAGACCTAAGGCAGCATGGATTCACAGCAGGAAGGTCATGCCAGACAAATCTGATAGATTTCTTTGACTGGGTGACCAAAGTAGTAGATCAGGGAGGGGCTGTGGACATGGCCTACCTAGACTTTAGCAAGGCATTTGACACAGTCCCACACAAAAGATCAATATACAAGTTAGCTAGCCTGGGAGTGGGTCCCAAGATGACAGCCTGGGTAAAAAATTGGCTGGAGAATAGGACACAGAGAGTAATAGTAAATGGAGTCCACTCTGAAGAAAGGGGGGTTACTAGTGGGGTACCGCAGGGTTCAGTATTAGGACGTCCTCTTCAATGTCTTTATAAGCGACATTGCAGAGGGACTGGAAGGAAAAGTATGTCTCTTTGCAGATGACACAAAGATCTGCAACAGAGTTGATGCACAAGGTGGGTGGAAAGGATGAAAAGGGACTTGGCAAGGTTAGAGGAATGGTCAAATGTATGGTAGCTTAGATTCAATGCTAAGAAGTGCAAGGTAATGCACCTGGGAAACAAAACCCAGGGAAGAGTACACAATGGGGGTGAGATACTAACAACAACAAAATGGAAAGGGACCTGGGGTAGTCATATACAGATGACCTAAAGGTGGGCAAGCAATGTGAGAAGGGCAGCAAGGAGGGCTGGGGGATGCTGGGATGCATAGGGAGAGGCATCACCAGTAGAAAACAGGAAGTTATTATCCTTCTGTACAGACAGCTGGTGAGACCCCATCTGCAGTACTGCATGCAGTTCTGGAGACCCAGTCTTCAAGAACATAGACAGGATGGAAGCTGTCCAGAGGAGGGCAACTAAAATGGTGCAGGGTCTGCACCAGAAGACATGTGAGAGAGACTTAAGGAGCTTAATATGTATAGCCTCGAGGAAAGGAGGAGAGGGGACATGATAGAAACTTTCAAGTACCTCAAGGAATCAACAAAGTCCAAGAGGGTAGCATCTTTCAAAACAAGAGGTGTGCAAGAACAAGGGGCACAATTTGAAGATGGGGGCAGCTCAGAGGTAATTTAAGGAGGTATTTTTTCACAGAGAGGGTTGTGGATGCATGGAACGGCCTTCCGGAGGAGGTAGTGGAGTCAAAAACAGTGGTGGAATTCAAGCATGCATGGGACAGTCATAAGGCAATTCTAGGGGGTGGGGGTAGGAAGAAGTAGGCTGCTGGTTAACTAGGATCTGCAGCTTATCCAGTAGGCAGGGAAATGGGCAGACTGGGTGGGCCAAGCGGTCCTTATCTGCCGTCAGATTCTATGTTTCTATGTTTAACCAGTAACGGAAACACAAATGTTAACAGTAACGCAAACACAATCGCAAATGAAAACGCAAAGGGTAATGCACACAGTGGCGTAGATGGGAATGGTAACACAATATCATACCACTCTGGGCACCCTTGCGCATCTCACCCACCAATGCTTTAATCTGATAGAAAGTGGGTGAGCTTCTACTTTCTCCTGCATTAATCAGTGCTTTTCATGATTTCCTGTCTCCCCAAGGCATGGCTAACCTGTATGCAAAAATATGAAAGAAAACAAAAAAAAAGGATTTAACGTTTATTGCATGTAGACATGATATACATTATTATAGTTAAGCTGAGAATGGTATTGTTTACTATATAACTATCTTGATATGTATCAGAAGCTGGATAACCATGGTACTGGATTAGTGACTGACCCAGATAACTTAAGTGCTATGTCTAACCCCATCAACCACCTATCTCCACTGACACTATTTGACTTTTAATATGTCACATGCATATCTGCATATCTTGGCATAAACTGTATAATTATTTGCTAAGATACTCTTGTTTACTGCACACAGACTGGATATATTGTGTAGATGAGATATTACTATTAAAAAACATTTATTGCTTTGCATACATTCTTTTGCGGGTTTATAGATTTGACTAAGAGAAGGCTGTATCTGGGATATGGGGTTCACTTCTGGATGATATGCTTAAACAAAAGGATGTGGAAAGAGTGGAGAGGGTACACAGGAGGGCAAAGAAAATGGTGTTTGGGCTCAAGCAGTTACAGTGAAGTGAGGGACTGGCTACCCTTGGCATGTACTCTGGAGCAGAGGAGGTAGAGGGCAGATATGATAGACACCTTCAAGTACACAAAAGAGATAAAGAGAGTTAAGGGATGTGCCATGACAGCATGTGGGTGATGGCAGGATTTACCCATGCTGGTGTGGTTTGCTCATGAGGTACAGCCGAGGGAGGAAACCACACCAGACATCGGCAAATCTTGACATTACCAATACCTGGTGATGGTATATTTCTATTATAAAATATGGAAAACAAAAGAAAGAAGTTTTTTCCTTTTTCTTTTGTTTTTCGTGCATCCCGCTTACTGGGAGGAAACCAATATGGTGGCTGCCAGCTTTGCAGTATGCTGCCCTATTGGCAGGCTCTTCTACTGTGGGGTGACAGCACAATTTACAATGTGTTAATCATGTTACTCAGCCAATCAGGAAGTAGCATTTTCTTGCCCATTGTATAATACCTAATGACAGTGTATTCAAATTAAGGAATGCTGTAGAAAGGGACACCATGAGCTCAAGCTAGAGGGCGGAACTTTAGGGGAAACATCATGAGCTACTCCTTTACTGAGAGGGTGGTGGGTGCCTGGAATGAGCTGCTAAGACAAGTGGTGCACAAGAGCAGAGTGGGGGGGGTCAAAAAAGCTTTGGAGAGGCATAGAGGGTGGTCGAAGGGAGGGAGTAGGAGGATAATATAGCAAACATAGAGATTGCTGTGTAAATGGGCAGACTAGATGAGCCTGGCAGTATCCTTCTACTGTCACTTTCCTATGTTGGTATATTACTATAATGCATATCTAACAATAGTATATTTATTGATTGTTAATTGAAGATTTTACTTACCTTACCCCAGGTTTGTGCAAGCATGAGGTTCGTTACCTCATAACAAACCTGGGGTTGGCGTATCTTTTTACAACCTGAACTAATGCTAGCCCTTCCCGGTCACTCCACACCTTTAGCATGTTTGTTTTTCTGTGAAAAGATAATTTAAACTTTTAGGGTCATGCAACATAAAGTTAATAATACTTTTAATTTATATCTTTAACAGAGTATGAAACATTGATATGTTGCGACTGTTTTCTATTCATTGCAGTGCATCTCTATATGTGCTACATCACCTGGCCCTCTCCTTCACCTCACCACCCTCCCCCAACACACACACACACACCTTGTTGCGTTCGGTCTGGCATATGCTGCCTTAAATGATGCAAGTGGTAGCCACGGTAACAACTTAGAATATGACGTGCCAAACTTACAATTTTTATTTACCTTGTCAGCTTTTTCTCAATTAGTAGACTGGCTAACCTGGACACAGTGGGGAAAAAGCATTCTATAGAATGACTTACATTTGGTGGTAGAAAGATGCTAAGGTTAGACTTGTTTTTCCCCTGTAAATCTGTAGGCAGAAATAAATACATTTATTATACCAAATGCTGATAATTTCAAGAAATGCCTATTGGTACTTCTTATGCTGTCTTGTTATACTATTGTTTTTATGACACTGTAATTTTACTCATGCTGTGTATTAGCATCATAGTTTGTTGCAAGTAAATGTATGCAGAAAATGGCTGAGAAAAATAAAACTAAATACTGGGCACCCACAGATAGGTGTTAGTATTACATAGAAACATAGACTTTGACGGCAGAAAAGGACCACTTGGCCCACCCAGTCTGCCCATTTCCCTACCTACTGGATAAGCTGCAGATTCTAGTTAACCAACAGCCTGCTTCCTGCAACCCCGCACTATAATTGCTTTGTGTCTGTCCCAAGCATGTTTAAATTCCCCCACTGTTTTAGACCCAACGACCTCCTCAGGAAGGCTGTTCCATGTATCCACCACTCTCTCCATGAAAAAGAATTTCCTCACAATACCCCTGAGCAGTCCCCCCTCTATCTTTAAGCTGTGCCCCCTTGTTCTTACACATCTCTTTTTCTGAAAGATGCTACCCTCCTGGACTTTGTTGATTCCCTTGAGGCACTTGAACGTTTCTATCATGTCCCCCCGTCCCTCCTTTCATCAAGGGTATACATATTAAGCTCTCTCAGTCTCTCTTCATATGGTTTCTGATGTAGACCCTGCACCATTTTAGTTGCCCTGCTCTGGACTGCTTCCATCCTGTCTATGTCCTTGCATAGAAGAGGTCTCCAAAACTGCACACAGTACTCCAGATGGGGTCTCATCAACTGTCTGTATAGAGGGATAATCATTCCCTTTTTCTACTTGTGATGCCCCTTCCTATGCATCCCAGTAACCCCCTGGCTCTCCTTACTGACTTCTCACATTGCTTACCCACCTTTAGGTCATCTGATATGACTACTCCCAGGTCCCTTTCCATTTTTGTTGTTGTTAGTACCTCCCCTGCTATTGTGTACTCTTCTCCTGGGTTTTGTTTCCCAGGTGCATTACTTGCACTTCTTTGCATTGAATCTAAGTTGCCATATGTCTGACCATTCCTCCAACTTTGCCAAGTCCCTTCTCATCCTTTCTACCCCTCTTGTGTATCAACTCTGTTACAGATCTTTGTGTCATCTGCAAAGAGCATACCTTTCCCTCCAGACCCTCTGCAATGTCACTTATAAAGATGTTAAAGAGGATTGGACCAGTACTGAGCCCTGAGGTACTCCACTAGTAACCTCTTTCTTCGGAATGTGTTCCATTCACTATTACCTTCTGTGTCCTGTTGTGCAGCCAGTTCGCTACCCAGGCTACCACCCTGGGACCCACTCCCAGGCTGGCTAATTTGATTATTAATCTTTTGTGCAGGACTGTGTCAAATGCCTTGCTAAAGTCTAGGTAGGCCATATCCACAGCCCCTCCCTGGTCTATTACTTTGGTCACCCAGTCAAAGAAATCAATTAGATTAGTCTGACATGACCTTCCTGCTGTAAATCCATGTTGCTTTGGGTCCTGTGCCCCTCTGGCCTCTAGGGGCTCAACAATTCTTTCTTTCAGAAGTGATTCCATCATTTTCCCTACCACTGAGGTCAAACTTACCGGTCTGTAGTTTCCTGCTTCTGCCTTGCTCCCACTTTTGTAAAGGGAATCACATCTGCCCTCCTCCAGTCCTCAGGTACCACCCCATCCTGCCATGATTTGTTAAAAAGTGTGGTCAGTGGTGTCACTAGGTCCCCCCTTAGTTCTTTTAGGATTCTGGGGTGAATCCCGTCAGGCCCCATTGCTTTGTCCACCTTGAGTTTTATGAGTTCTTTCAGGACTCTTTCTTCTGTGAATGGACTGGTATCAACCCCCCTACCCAGAGTGCTTCTATTGTCTGGTTTAGGTAACTGCTCCTCATCTTCTTTTGTGAATACTGAGCAAAAGTATTCATTCAGTATCTCTGCCTTTTCACTGTCTCCCTCTGCCCAACTCCCCTCTCCTTTATTAATCTTCACTATCCCTCCCTTAACCTTTCTATGCTCCCTAATGTACCTATAAAAGGTTTTATCCCCCTTTTTGACCGAGTTGGCTATTTTTTCCTCGGTTTGTGCCTTTGCCATTCTGACTGCCTTTCCTACTTCTTTCTGCTTTAATTGATACAGTTCCCTGTCGTGCTCCCTCTGTGATTCCTTATACTTTTTGAATGCAGCCTTTTTCTCCTTAACCTTCCCTGCCACCTCTTTTGAGAACCATAGTGGTTTTTTACTCCGCTTTGTTTTCTTTATTTGTTTTACACAAAGACTTGTTGCCTCTATGATGGCAGTTTTGATTTTTCTCCATTGTTCTTCCACCCCTCCTATTTGGCCATTTGCTAGTGCATTCTTCAGGTGTTCACCCATTTTGCCAAAGTCAGCCCTTCTAAAGTCCAGTATCCTTGTTTTGTATGGCTTATCTCCATGGTTGTGCTCATTGTGAAGCACACTGTGCAGTGGTCACTTGTTCCCAGATGTCTACTGACTTCTAAATTTGTGTGATCCTCTCTCCATTTGAGAGTACCAGGTCTAGTATTGCTCCCCCTGAGTGGGTTCCAGCACTAGTTGTCTAAGGTCTGCCCCCTGCAGGGCATCGAGAATGACCCTGCTCTTGGATGTGGCTGCAGTACATGTCCTCCAGTTAACATCTGGCATATTCAGGTCCCCCATCAACAGTATCTCCCTTTTTCAGCCATTTTGAGAATGTCCTCTATCATTTTCTTGTCCATTTCCTCGCCTTGAGACGGGGTCTGTATACAACCCCTGTGCGGATTGCGATGCCATTCCCCATCTCCAAGGTAACCCAGAGTGCCTCTTGTCCTCCCCCTTTACTTTTTAGTTCTGTAGCTTTGATCCCTTCCCTTATGTATAGAGCTACTCCACCTCCTCTTTTGCCTTCCCTGTCCCTTCTGTAGATTGTGTACCCTGGTATGTTGACATCCCATTCATGGTTCTCGGTGTATCATGTTTCTGTGACTGCCACAATATCCAATTGTTCATCTTCCATCAAAGCTACTAGCTCAGAGAGCTTGTTTCCCAGACTACGGGCATTAGTAGTCATTGCCCTCCATTTAATGTTGGCTTGATCCTTATTTCCCCCATCCCTGCTCTTATTGCTCTTATCTATTTTACCATGTACCCCCATCCTGCCCTGTGTTGAGCTCTGTACCTCAGTGTTTACCCTACTACCTGCCCTGTTTTGTGGGGGGAGGCTTGACTTTTCCTGCCTTTTATCAGTACCTCCCCCCTTATCTAGTTTAAAAGCTTGCCAAGGAAGCATTTAAACCTGTCACCTAGGAGCTTGGTCCCCTTTGTGGACAAATGCAGACCATCATACCAGTATAGACCTTTATCTCTCCAGGTGGACCCCCAGTCCCCAATGAAGCCAAAGCCTTGCGCTCTGCACCAGTTTTGCAACCATTCATTAAACTGCATGGTGTGCAGTACCCTAGCCTCATTCCTGCCATGGACTGGTAGCACCTCTGAGAAGGTTACCATACTTGCTACCCATCTGAGGCCCCTCCCCAACTCCACAAATTCATTCTGCACTGCACTGATCCCATGCTTAGCTAGGTCATTTGTCCCAAGGTGGACAATGATATCTAGTTCTGTCTCCTGTGATGCTGCTTCTACAATTGTGAGGATTCACTTCTTGTCCCTCCAAGCCATGGCACTAGGCAGGCAGCTTACTTCCTTCTCCCTTCCCCAGTTCTACCCCCTAGCAATTGAGTCCCTATCAGTAGCTGTTTCCTTCCCCTGTGGTGTCCCTTGCCACACTTTTGTGGGTCTCCCTTGTGGATGTCCTCAGCATTCTTCTGGGTCTCCACTGAGGGTGCCATCATAGAAACTTGCTCTGCCAGAATGGCATCTGATTTGTGTAGAGGTACAACTGGGGGCCGCCTCTGGTCCACCACCGCACCCTCCCAGAACCCACTGTGGTCCTACTGCTCTTCATTCTCCGAAACCTCTGACTCAGTGGTTGTGGCGGTGGTGCTCTTGGGAGGGGAGGCCTCTAGTACTTGCTAGTTCAGCCTGGAGGTGGGCAACCCTCTCAGAGCTGACAGTTGCCTACAAATAGGACAGCAACGCAGTTTCCAGAATGTTTCCCGGAAAACTGCTGCCCCACAGCCAGTGCATTGCACCACTCCCCACATGTCCCGCTCCCTTATTCTATACAATATGTAATTATATATGTATTATTATTTGTTTTGTTTATTATTTGTTTATTTGCAGGCCGAAGCATAGCAATTACCACCGACCTACCCAGAACACTGACTGTAAACAGTCAAATCATAACTAGTAGTTTAGTGCTACAATCCTCCTGCACGTAACCCTAATTGTTGATATTAGACGTGGCGGTTAGTGGCACTGAAGACCATTACCCACACAGGACCCCAAATGACAACTTGCACTCTATACTGTAAACAGATTGATGCACACTGTGCAGCTATGTGCTTCCACAACAATAGTGTTCTAAGTACTCACTAGTATACAAATAAAGCCATTCACACATTTGTGACTGAGAAGTACAATATACCCTGTAAGTCTATTAGTGCACAATGTGGAGGAATGGGTAGTAGTACATAATGTAACCTGTTATTTGATGGACAGCATACGGGCAGTTTGTAAGTGCCCGTTGATGATGGGGAAGGGGGTGATGTAGGTGGGCACAGAAGCTTGTGTAGGTGTGGGGTAGAGGGTACCACCACACCACTAGGGATGATATTTTGCCATTATGGTGACAAGCAGGATACAGATGGTACTGGGACATCATTACACAGTAGGTCTAAGGCCTCTGTGATTTCAATGTCTATCATGGCTACAGATTGGGGGGACATTACAGTACCTGGGATTATTTTTCTTTGATTAAACCAATGATGATTGATAAAGATGAATGAGGGGGTCATAGGAGTCTGTCTGTCCTCATGAGAAGCTGTACAGTGCAAGTACATGTTACCATGCTGCCGTGTGCAATTCATGAAAATGGGACTATAATGGAATGCAAATGATTGCATTCGTGGGTCAAATATATTATGTTCTCATTTCCATGTCCGGCTCTGAATAAGTTTTAAATATCATGAATGCAACTAGACTACTCTGGAGTATTCACAAATCTTACCTATGTGGGGGATGCATCGGTGCATTGTGTATGTGTGCTGTACATTCTATGGTATATGCAGCGTACATGCACCATGCAGATGGCATTTGAATATCTGCCTGTCTCGCTATGGTGCGACTTACTTGTGGTGTGACTTCACTTGTGCCATTGTTGTGCAGTGTGAATATGTCTTCCACAGCACATATATTGGACTATAGTGTATATTTTGTTGTTCTATTTTTTGACCATTTTGTTTGGCTCTTAAAAGAGCCATTTTGTTGCAATGTACACTACATACTTCAGAGATATCCTTATAGGGGTACACATTTACAAAAGTGCAAGGATGCCATCTTGGTGGTCCCCAACAAAAATATTGTTACCTGTGCTTGAAAGATGCACACCATCTTTTAGATATAGCCAATGTTTGCAGTAAGTAATTTGGGGGTCACGTATAGTGTGCATTCCCATAGTGTGAAGGAATCCAGATATTTGGATGTTTACCTTTCTACGTGATCTTTCAAGTGCAGGACAGTATTTCTCACCTTTGCAGATCATGTGCTACATAGAAACATAGAAACATAGACTTTGCCAGCAGATAAGGACCGCTAGGCCCATCTAGTCTGCCCATTTCCCTACCTACAGGATAGGCCGCAGATCCTAGTTAACCAACAGCCTATTTCTTCCTACCACCCACAAGAATTGCCTTATGTCTGTCCCATGCATTCTTGAATTCTCCCACAGTTTTAGACCCCACAACTTCCTCAGGAAGGCTGTTCCATGCATCCACTACCCTCTGTGAAATAATACTTCCTCACATTGCCCCTGAACTGCCCTCTATCTTTTAAATTGTGTCCCTTGTTTTTGCACGTCTCTTTTTCTGAAAGATGCTACCCTCTTGGACTTTGTTGATTCCACTGAGGTACTTAAAAGTTTCTACCATGTCCCCCCTCTCCCTTCTTTCCTCAAGGGTATACATATTAAGCTCCTTTAGTCTCTCCTCATACGGCTTCTCTTGCAGACCCTGCACCATTTTAGTTGCCCTCCTCTGGACTGCCTCTATCCTGTCTATGTCCTTGCGGAGATGGGGTCTCCAGAACTGGACACAGTACTCCAGATGGGGTCTCACCAACTGTCTGTACAGAGGGATAACAACTTCCTGTTTTCTGCTGATGATGCCTCTCCCTATACATCCCAGTATACCCCCAGCCCTCCCTATTGCCTTCTCACATTGCTTGCTAACCTTAAGGTCATCTGATATGATTACCCCCAGGTCCCTTTCCTTTTTTGTTGTTGTTACTACCTCCCCACCCATGTGCTGTGTAATGTCTGAATACAGAATTTTACAAGCAGGTAATATCTGCATAAGCAGTTGAAAATCAGACTGTGCAACTTCTATTTAATCAATTGCCCTTTTGTTCCCACAATCATTGCCTCCAAGGTGGCTAAGGAGTATGTCTGGTTCTGAGTGTGTCTCCAGCAAGTGGTACATTTTTGGCATAAGTTGCTCCCATCTCATGGCACCCTTCCCAAACAAAGACACTGAGCAGTTAGGTAGATACAAGTCATTACCAAAATAACTAGCGCTACTGAAAGCAGCTTTCCTTCTGACCAGGCTTGACCCGGCAATCCATACACTGAGTCTGGATCTTTCTGCCATTCTGAATATAAAGCAGTAATTTCTCAGATGAAGAAATATTAAAAATGTGTCTCCCTCTCTGAACAGTACTAAGGCAAATCAGGACTATGACTAGTGATTACCAGTTAGCACAAAATAAATGCACTGAGACACAATAACAGGCAACATTCTGACATGTGACTGGCTAACACAGGTTAAAATGAGTAGTTTTGTCTACAGAAGAGGTTTCTATTGGTGTTTTGTTTATAAAACGTTCTTCCTGTTTTGGTGGAACAATACTGACTATCCATTGGACACACTAAGTTACATGCCAAGACTGACCATTCCTATTGGATAGAGGCTATCTGTAATACCGACCACTGAAGCTCACTTCCCCTCTTTCTGACCTAGTAACCTGAGTGGTGAGAGCAAATACAGCTATCTGTCTTACAAATGAAGTTTTAAAAGCTATGCAACTGTTAGATTTGTTTTCTTGGTGTAGGACTAGTTTTGTACTAAGTATTCAGTAGCTTGTCTCTTTAAAATGAGTATTAAAGATTTAAGTGTGATTTTAAAATCACAAAGCTTGTTACATGTTGTGATTACAGATTTACATTCAGCAGTTTAAACTTGCCTGTGGAAGCTTAAGTGTGTTAAGTTTAACATTGCCAAGGGAAAAAAACATGTGCTGGTTTATACTGCAATGTCGCATCTAATTAAGAGGTAGAAAAATAGGTTTCTATAGTTTAATGCTTTAATTTAAGTTTTGATTAATGGTAATATTAAATAGCAGGAGAATTGTACTCCTACATTTTTGTTTTGCAAGAAAACTTTAAACACAGCGGCCCGGATATTCAGGGTTGGTTGCGATATTAATAGTGTTGTGCCAGCGCACCCACTGATGTGCCCCGCGGATATTCAAATGTGGGAATTGCGCCTGGCAAATCCCAATGCGCTTGAGTGCATCAGTAAAGTATGTAGGTGCAGGTGGGGGGCATGCCCATGCATACTCTGCACAGCCCGATATTCAGCCTGGGACGTGCTGAGCCATGCATGCACAATCCCTACTTGCCCCGCACAAAGTTTAGCAAAAAAAAGAAGCAATGGCTGGCCACCCACAGGTGAGCTGCCGTGTTGCAGGGCTCAACACGGCAGCTGCCACCTGTGGGTGGCCACCCGAGCTCTGGCTGCACCTCCGTGGTGGCGCCCCCCCATGCCCGGATCGTGGACATTGGTGTCTAAAAATAGAATTCTATATCCCTGGTGGTCCAGTGGACTGCTGTCAGCCCAATCGCAGGCTGAAGTAAAATAAAGACTCCTATATCCCTGGTGGTCCAGTGGACCGATGTCTGCCCGATCGCAGGCTTAAGTAAAATATTACTCCATATCCCTGGTAGTCCAGCGGACCCCTCCCCACCCGCCCACTGATCCCCACGCCCTGCTCCCTCCTTAGTCAGCGGTGGTGGCAACATCCATCCACCTGCCGCCCCACTGCCCGCCAACTGATACCATCGGGCTGTACACCTGTTGGTCCACAGTGTGAGCCAATGGGTGGTAGTCAGAGCCAGACATTCCAGATATGTGAATGGATCCATTCACATATCTGGAATGTGTAGACGGTAGGGGGCTGCACGCCTTTGGCCCACATTGTGGGCCAATGGGTGTACAGCCCTACTGACGGTGGCCAGCGGGTGGGCGGGCGGGGCGGTGGGTGCTGCCGCCCGCCGCTGACCGGGGTTGGGGAGCAGGGTGGTGGAGATCAGTGGGCGGGTGGTGAGGGGGGTCCGCTGGACCACCAGGGATATGGGAGTCAGTAATATTTTACTTAAGCCCATGATTGGGCAGACATCAGTCCACTGGACCGCCAAGGATATAGGATTCTTTTAATTTTTACTTCAGCTCACGATCAGGCAGACAGTGGTCCACTGGACCACCAGGGATATAGGAGTCTTTTATTTTGTACTTCAGCTTGTGATTGGGCAGACAGCAGTTCACTGGACCACCAGGGATATAGGAGTCTTTTAATTTTTACTTCAGCTCACGATCGGGCAGACAGCGGTCCACTGGACCACCAGGGATATAGGAATCGGTTGTTATTTTACTGAAGCCCACGATCGGGCTGACAGCAGTCCACTGGACCACCAGGGATATAGGAGTCTTTATTTATTTTACTATTGCCCATGATCGGGCTGTGGGGCACATTGCCGCGCTGCAGGGGGCGTCGGCCCCCAACGGCTGCTGCCTGGCAGGGCGCCAGGCGCAAGTCATCGGGGATCGGCACACCTGCATGCAATGAAGAGATGACAAGTCAAATGGCCCCATTTGCACCTTGCATACTTTATGGTCCCATTTGCACACACAAACTTTTGAATATCGCGGTTGTTGTGCCTAGCGCAATGGAACTTGCGCTAGCACATCCCCGTGCTCCACTCTGGCCACTGGTGCTGACTCAGTGTCACTGCGCCATGTGCACTGTGGGTGGCCAGGGTGAGATATTCAATGTTGCTGAGCCATGGCGCAGCTCCGTTGAATATCGCCCAGTCCACGCCCCTGCGCAGCCAAGTTGAGCTGCACTCAGGCTTGAGCCACAGCCTGGCACAGTTTGAATATCTGGGCCAGGATTTTTAGACATAGGACATTACAAAAAACAGAACCTACTAATTGTGTTGTTAATTTTTGGTCTGTGAATTATATTAAATATTGTGAACTGGGCAGCATAGCTAGATAGAAAACATAAAATGGTGGACAGATTGTTTAATGCACCTTTTCTAAATTAAGTTTTCCCAGGTGATAGGCATATAATGCCAAAATAGTACATAACTCATTGGAAACACTATAAATTCTGATTTTGATAAATACCAGGGCTCAGATATACAGACTGCACTGGGCAGTAGCGCAAGCCTGGGCGCAGCATGACTGGGTTGCGCCAGGGCCAGGACCAGGTGATATTCAACAGTGATGCACCATGGCACAGCACCATTGAATATAGCATGCACTGCACACAGCGCAGTGGCACTGCACCAGTGCAAGCCACAGATAGGGAGCATGGGGATGCGCCAGTGCAAGTGCAGTTGCGCTAGGTGCATCACCTGCAATATTCAGTGGGGGCATGCAAATGAGGCCATAATATATGCAAGGTGCAAATGGGTCCACTTGCATGTCATTATGGCCCCATTTGCATGTCTTGTGCAGGGCAGCCCGGCAACTCGTGCCTGGTGCCCTGCACAGCATGACATGTGCAGTGGGGATCCCTGGGCATCCCCTGCCCCATAGCCGTGATCATGGTAGATGTACGACAAAACAATCCCTGGTAGTCTAGTGGTCCCACTCTCCCTCCCGATTTCCTGATGCCCCAATATATGTACAATAAGACTGTTACTGGTGGTCTAGTGGTCCCCACTCCCTCCCGGTTCCTCATGTCCCTGATAAATGTAACTGAAGACCTTCCCTGGTAGTCCAGTGGCCCCCCCGCCCATCACCACAATCGCGGTAAATGTAAAACTACAACATGCCCTAGCAATCTAGTGGCTCCCCCCTGCCCTTGTGCCCGATCGCTGGTATCAGACATTAAGATAAATCCCTGGTAGTCTAGTGGAACCCCCCTTCCTCCCTTGTCCTCTATCTGATGTTTAGTGAAATCCCTGGTGATCCAGTGGCACCCTTCACCCCTCCCGCCTACACAGAACCCCTTGCCCACCCTGCTCCCACCATCATCGGTGGGCAGCAGCAACCCACTGCATACTGCACAGGTACAGTACGGGCTATAAGCCCATTGGTCCCCAGTGTGGACCAAAGGGCTTGCAGGGCATACTGTACTGGACAGTCCCAAATATGTGAATGACTTTCACACTGGGGACCATACTGTACCTGTCATTCGGTGGGCAGCCGGGCAGTATGCGGGCGGGTTGCAGCTGTCTGCTGATGATGGAGGGAGTGGGGTGGGCAAAGGGTTCTGTGTGGATGGGCAGGGGTGGGGTGCCACTGGATCACCAGGGATATTATATGGAGATGTACCATGATCACGGCAATGGGCAGGGGGGGTTCCACTAGACTACCAGGGATTTAAGTAAATGTCGGATACCAGTGATCAGGGACAAGGGAGGGAGGGGGGTTATACTAGACTACCAGGGATTTATCTTAACGTCCGATACTGGCGATCAGGAACAAGGGTGGCAGGGGAGTACCACTAGACTGCCAGGGCATGTTTTATTTTACATTTACCATGATCGTGGCAAAAGGGTGATACCACTGGACTACCAGGGATGTTACTATATGTCAGATCCCCGTGATCGGAGACATGGGAGGAAAGGGTGCCACTTGACCACCAGGTTGATGGTGTGCTAGGTGGGCGGGTGGCTACCCACAGCTGGCGGCCGTTGTGTTGTGCCATGCAATACAGCAGCCCACCTGTGGGTGGCCGGCATTTGTTCCCACTTTCCATGAGCCCTACAATGCAGTGCAATGCAGGGTTGCACCAGCATATGTGTGGCACATCCCAGGATGAATATTGGGATGTGTTGCATGGACATGCCCCCTGCATCTGCGCTGCATACATTTATATTGTGCCCTGGCACACCAGGATTTGCGCTGCGCCAGGCAGCCTTTCCAATATCCCGCCAGGGCGCATTGCAGGGTTGTGTTGGCGCAACTCTGTTGTGCCATACACAACCCCTTTGAATATCCGGGCCTAAGTATTTAGCACACAATCTTTGTTTAATTACAGTATTTTATTGGTAAAAATGCATGTTTACTTACTGTTGTAAGCTAGCAATGCTGCTGCTAGAGTGTTTTACTTAAAATGGCTGAACTAATGTTATTGTAGCTTTCTATTGGTCGAGAGAACTCATGTGGTGCTATTTGCTGTTTCTTGTTTTGTGAGCATGCAAATTCTTTGATCACGACTGAGATTGGTCATGAGATTTGTTCCCAAGCTTGCAAGTTCTTTGATTGTGAGAATAACACGAGATTTCGAGTCGTGAACATGTTTACTTTTAAAAAATGAAGTCTTTTCTTTTGAATTTAAAATAAAATTTCTACTAATATATTGTACTTATTGGCTATTATGGGTGTCCTGTTCAAAACTAATGAGTTATTTAATTTTTTTTTCACTTTAAAATGTCCTTTTGATTTTCGTTCGAGAGTGTGCAAATTCTTTGACCGCGACTCGTGATCAACCGTGATAATTGTTTGTGAGCTTACAAAATCTTTGATTGTGAGAATAACGTGATATTTTGGGCCGTGACTTTATTCTTCATTCGCGAGGTTGTAATTCTTAGGTCACGCCTTACATTTTAATCATGAGGATGCCGGAGACTACTAAATCTTGTTTGTGAGGTTATTGTGAGATTTTGTCTATTCTGTTGGGGTTTTGGGGTTATTAATGTTTTTTCTAGTGTAGAGAAGTAATTGTGATATATTTCAATGCTTATCATATTAAATACTGGTTATAGTACTGTTGTTAATATGATGTTTTACTCAGATTGTGACTTTTTTAGGTTGTAGGGGGTGCATGGCCAGTGGGTGTTGTGTGGGTGGCACGGGGGGAAGTGACATTACTATATAATGCATTTATGTTTCACAATTCTATTGTGAAATGGAGGCATGGAGCAGGATGGCGGTACCACTAGATTTCCTGGAGTTGATTCGTTGTTTTTTTCTATAGGTTATTGTTGTTATGATGGGTAGGGAAGGGGGTAGTACTTGAACATCAGTTTTTTTTTTTTATGATCATGGCTGTGTGGCAGGCTGTGTGTTGGGGGCTCCATGGCTGTCCTTTAAAGAGAGCACATGTGTGATATGCTAGCCACATTTTTTTTCTGAGCTTGTCTTGCACAGGGTATGAAGATCTGTCCATGACAACATACAAATGGCTACATTTATATCTTGGATGTATAACAGTACCATTTTCTTGTACAGCTATGAATATGTCTGAAATTCAGCTAGGACAAATATAGTTGTAATGCATGTATCCCAGTACAGTACCAGATGTTTGGGGGATGCAGTACTGGATTGCATATGCAATTTGCAGAGTGTCTGTAACATCTAACGCTTATGACAGCGCTGTAGTACCAGTACATCTGTATGATGAAATGTGTGTAGAAGTTTTAAGTGCGACTGTATTAGTATTACAATAGCAGATGTCATGGTGATGAAATAGCTCTGTATTTATATGAGTTCTACCATGTTAGTGTAGAGAGTGCAACATCAGATCACCATCCTTATTTTTTTTTGTTACTCATCTCAGTGGAGAAGGTGTATCAGAAAATATTGAGTATCAATCCCAGTCCTGGTGTCACACACCTATAACACCTCCTCTACATGTATGTTGTGTGTTGTACCCCGCCTATGCCATAGTAACACCCCCTTCCCCACTGCACCCAAACTTGGTGTGAGTAGATGAGCAGAGATATTAACATTTTTAAGTACTTATGTTACACTACTTATTTTGAATATTATTACATTGAGTGGTAGTGCTTACTGTTAGTAATTCAGAGACTATTTATTTTATACGTAGTAATAGTGGTCTAGTTTTTTACATGTTAACACAGTTGACTTCTAGTAACACTGTTGTTTTTTTTTCTTTTCTCTTTTTGGGAGACTCCTAGAGACAGAAAGGTTGAATCCATGTTTTATTGTTTGCATCATGACCATTTCACATAAAGTCAAGACATGGACAAGAGGCAGTAGGTGTATTGGTGGTTCTGTGTCATATCATGTACAGAGACAAGATACAAAATGCACACATAAAAAAAGGAAAGTTTCTTCAGATCCACGTGCAATTCTGAAAAAATCTGTGGATCTTAAGAAACAGATAAGAAGTTCCAGTCATTCAGAAATGAATAGACTTACAAAAGCTTCTGTGGACAAACAACATCCAGTGCTGTTGACAGTCAGTCATAGGAGTGTGAGACGCAAAAAAAATCTTGCACATGTGACTTCTGCTACCACACAGCACAGCAAAGCACATTGTTTTGAAAGACTTGTCTATCGTGCTAAGATTGATCACTTCATCTCAGCTATCATGAGATGCAAAGGCAATAAACTATGGAATAAGGTTGTGCTTATGAAGTTACGATTGAGAGTAAGACATTTTGTTAACATAGCTGTTGGAATACATCCTCAAGTGTGGGCTATGATGATGTCAGCCATTGATAAATTAATGTCAAAGGTTGAAGACATGAGGAACAAACTCATGTCTTTTGAACACTTGAACAGAGAAAATCTGTGTGTGGTGTTTCAAGGACAATGGTTGCACTCTGAGCATTCAGAAGCATTCTTCTGGGAAGAGACATATCATGTGCACAGTACCAATGTTTCTTTGGCAGCAGATGCATCTGTCAAAGTTCAGAATATTTTAGTTGTCTCAGATGACAATATTAAGTTCGATGATGAGACTGAAATGTCACAGGTTGAAAGTCATCAAAAGTCGTCTGCTAAGAAGTGGCCATGTGACAGTATGTGCAATATTAGGGAAGAATCAATGCTTGCTATTGAGAGTTTCCTGTTGTCATTTGCTAGCACAAAGAGATGTGTGCGACATAATTTGCTTGCTAATATTGACAAGTGTGAGATTCGACCTCATACTGGCGTAATGGGTCATTCTCTTAAATGCTTGGAGAGTGGCAACTGCAATAGTGTGTTTCATCATTTCCACATGATAGCAGTGCATCAGTCTGATATGCACAGATTTGTACAAAGATTATATCAGGTCAGATCTGTTGTCCAAGACTTTATGCCCTTTGAATCATTGCTGGATGGTGGAGATGTAGATGCACTTATCGAGTTTATTAAAGAGTTCAAACAAGCCATAAGTTGAGGTCAAGTGCTGCTCTTGATGAGCATGTAAATACACTGCACACATCTGTAATGTAAGAAGCTCAGCTTCTAAGGAAATTTGACAGTGAGTTTGCTAAATCTGAAATTAGTAAGACACAAAAATTCGAAGTTGTTTGTGCATCATGTGAACATCTCTTCTATAAAGAACAGTGTGCCAACATAGATCTACAGAACATAACACATTGGAATGTTGTGTGGGGCCATCTTCTTGCATATCTGCTTTTAAAGTCAGATTTTGCTGAAGTGGAAACTCACCGTGCACATACTGTTGTAACAAGATAAAGAGTGACACTTTACTTCCTCATTCCATTCTGAATAAGATGGATGTTGAAGAGATTCCTGCTGAGATTTCAGGGATGAACTTGTTTGAATGGATTCTAATTCAGACAATGAAGCCATTTCAAACAATCATCAAGCTTAATACAAGAATGTGAAACCTGCCAAAGAAAAAACTGGTGCGGTCTCTAAAATGGTCTGTTGTGTATTTGCCTTTGCCTTTGTCTTTGCAAGAAAATGTGAACATTATTTCTAGAGATAATAGTGTTGTGATTTTGGTGAATGGTGTTCCAACTAAGGCAAAAACTATATGACAAGAGATTGTCAATAATGAGAAGGTGAAGCATGCTTTGTGGTACAGTACCTAAAGGGGCATCATGTTTTTTATCCTGACATTGACATAGACACATTTGCTGGTCTTTCCACAGAAACTGCTGTGGAAGACTCTGGGAAGGCAATTCTGGAGAAGGTAGATATTGCTTCCAGAAACAATATATATGAACAATTCACTATTCACCCTTTACATGGGAAGGATCCAGTTGTGGATAACATTGAATTGTATCAAATGAAGCAAGTGGAGGGAAATCCTGTTAGCATATGGGAGACTACACTTGAGACACATTGCTTTCCAGATCTGTTTCCACTTGGAACAGGTGGGCAACTAGACAAGTGAGAAGTTCATGTTCCGGGAGCAGAGTATAGGACTTCAAAAGTTCTACATAAGGATGATAAATTTTGGATAACATTGCATATCTGTTCCATCTTCTTTGGGAGAGTGAACTTAGTGTCTTGCCTGCTGGCATTGCTCATACATTGAGACTTGGCACAAATGTCAGTAATATGACAGCTGCACAGTTACTACAGAGGTTACAGAAAAAACATGAGGCACTGCAAGCAAGTCTTTCTTCTATTTTGTTGAGCATTCATGGTACTAAGGAATACTGGTACCGATGACACTCTGAGGTAATGTGCATGTTGAGGGAGTTTGGACCAGCAATATGGTTTGTGACACTAAGGTGTGCTGAATACTATTGATGTTGATAACATACAGAGTATGACTCCCAGTGAGATGCACTCACTTGATCCAGTGTTCATCTCATGATACTTTCACTATTAATTCCAGGCTCTTTTGAAGTTCATACTGTCTAAAACAAATCCTCCACTTGGGGTTGTTGAACACTACTTCTGGAGGGTAGAGTATCAAGCTCATGGAGCTCCACACATACACATGTTGCTGTGGATTAAAGATGCTCCATGCATTGGTGATAGTGAGACAAGTGAGATTCTTGAGTTCATCTTGAAATATGTCACCTGTCAGATTCCAGACAAGTATGACAGTGCAACACTTAGGGAGTTGGTACAAAAATTCCAACACCACTTGTGTGGCAAGTACTGTCTTAGAAAAGTGAAAAACAGGGGACAGTGATACACACAGTGCTGTTTTGGCTTTCCAAGATGAGCATGTATGGACGCTTGGTTGAACTATGTCTTTTCTGCTATGCACCACCACTTAAAGGTAAAATCAACAAAACGAGTCTATGAACTCCCCTGCAGAGAGTCTGAAGTCTACATCAATGACTATAGCCCTTCTCTTTTGTTGATGTGGCAGGCAAACATTGATGTTCAGTATGATGCTGACAATTCAATGGCTTTGGTGAGGTATGTTATGTCATACATCACAAAGCATGAGCAGACATGCCTGCAAGAACCGTGGGAAGACTTGTCAAACTGCAGTAAGTCCATCTCTTCTAAACTGTGGTCAATTGGACTTAGGACTCTTTTACACCATGAGTGTGGAGCTTATGAAGCAAGTGACTGCCTTACAGGGATATGTCTGTATGGAAAGTCAAAGTCCTTTCAGTATCTGAATGTGAACTACAAGCAGAACAGATGTTGTATGCTTAAAGACCCTGATGAGATTGAGGATCTGGCTGCTACAAGGCCAACATCCACAAATATTCTGAAGAGCAACTTGATTGACAACTACTATCCACAGCACCACAGTGCAATGGAAGATCTGGCTTTGTTTGAAGTTGCTCAATGGTATTATTATAAGTGGGTTGTTTCTTCTGACCCTGAGAAGTATATATATAAGGTTACTGGTTTCGATGGCTTGCTTGTGAAGAAGCGAAAGCCATAGCTAATTGATCACTGCAAACTCAGCTTGAATACAACAGAAAGCAAGAAGCAATACTATTTTGCTCTACTGTTTCTCTTCAAGCCTTGGAGAGCAGAAAGTGAATTGAAAGGATCATCTGACACATGCAAACAAGAGTTCATGCCAACTTATGATTCCTTTAAGAGTGAGGTCTCTCAGACTTACATTGAGAGATTTGAAATTGAGAAAAATCAGTTGGAGAGAGCAAGGAAGCAACTGGATAATGATACTCCAGTTACATCACAAGACATGCTTGATGTAGATGGTGAAGGGACACTTGGTGTTCCCCTTCCTCCTAATGATCCATCTGTGCTGATGTTGGAGATAGAGGGTGCCATGCAGCAAAACATGCAGTTGTCAGAGGCAGCAACAAACATTGTTAATGAGCTTAATGCACATCAGAAAGTTGAGTGCCACTCTGTGATACACGGTGTTGGCCATGCTAGTAAGCACAGCAAGAGAGACCGTGTGTGTGACAAACATAATCCAGTAAGGATGTTTGTCAGTGGTGCTGCTGGGACTGGGAAACGTTTTTTAATTGAGGCTATAAACAGGGATGTGTGTGAGGTTACTAATTCTGCAACTTCTGTTATTGTGGCTGCTTCTACAGGTCTAGCAGCTTACAACATAGGTGGTCTTACTCTTTATAGGCTGTTCATGTTGCCAGTTGAACATAGCAAAAGTGGTGAGTACAGAAAACTGTCTTTTGAGGTTTCCACTGAACTGAGGTCAATGTTTGACAAGATGCAGTTGATAATAGATGAGATCAGCATGGTTTCAAATGTTCTCCTTACATACATTCACCTGTGCCTCCAGGAGATAGTTGGCACTGATGATGACATCCCATTTGGTGGGAAGAATATTCTAGTGTTTTGGGACCTTCTACAGCTGGTTCCTGTGAATGGCAAGCATGTTTTCTGTACTCTTTCTGTAGATGAGGCTAAGAAAACAATTGGATGCATAGGTGGTGTCAGTCTGTGGGAGTTTTTTTCCTATGTTGAACTTTTACAGAATATGAGGCAGCAAGAGTACATGGCTTACAAAGCATTACTTGATGAGGTGTGCATTGGTGTATTGTCACCCAGTCACCTTGAAATGCTAAGGCAATGCATAATCTGTAGTAAAAACAGTCCTTTTCATGATGCTTGTGAGGTCTTTGCACATGTGCAGAAGTCTGGGGAACATGTTGTCTCTCTATTCCCAAGACTGAAGCAGTGTGCAGAGTTCAATGAGATTATGTTACAGAGAGAACAGCAACCTATTGTGACTCTTACATTCTTAGATACCATTGATGGCGTTAGTCTAACATGCACAATGCTATCAAAAATGGCTGAGCATCTGAGGGAACTCACATGTGATGTGTCACATACTGCTGGTTTGGAAGCTGTGTTAATACTGTGCAAGAATGCACGCATCAGTGGAGAGTAGAATCTAGATTTACCAGCTGGAGAATGAATGTCTCCCTGTTAAATGATAGAGCCCAGGTACATGAAACTGAAAAAGTCATTAAAGACCTAACGGTGGACTCCCCAGTGGTCGATTGTTTGCCATTATTATGGTGGGATACGATGAAAGCTGTAACAAGTGGTCATCTGATTAGTCGGGCATCAGCCAAAAAGAAAGGAAGGGATAGAAAATTGAAGGAATTGTAGCAAACAATTAAAAGCTTGGAAAAGATAAACAGAGGACAGAGGGAAGGAGAATTCTTAAAGAACTAAAAAAGGAAAAAGCGGAGTTAAATATCCTAGAAACAGAAAGGGCAGAGGGCATTCTGAGATTTGCAAATTATAAATATTATGAAGGAGGTGGAAAAGCCCTCAAACTACTAGCATTAAGGCTGAAAAAAGAACAAGCCAACAGATATGTTCCCTACATAGAGGATGATAAAAGTGGTAAAGATAAAATTGAGAAACCAGAGGACACTGCTGAAGCATTCAAAAGCTATTACAGAGATCTTTATACTGACACAAGAGATCCACAGGAGGTCATAGATCAAACCAGGAAATTCCTGAAAACCATGCAACTACCTAAACTAATGGTAGAAATGCAAAAGCAATTATAAGCAAAGATAACAGAAAAATAGGTCAGCTTAGTAATAACCTCCCTGTCTTCTGGGAAAATCCCTGGCCCCGACGGATTCCTGGCTGAATTGTATAAAAAGTTCAAAAAGACCCTCACCCCTATACTGACCACAGTTATAAACACTATTTTGGAAGAAAAACAACTCCCAAAGTCATGGCAAGAAGCAATAATCACAGTAATTCCTAAGCCCGGTAAACCTACAATGCACCGTGGCCCCTACAGACCCATTTCCATCTTAAACCAAGATTTTAAAATCCTAACAAAAATACTGGCTAACCAGTTACAAAAGCATATTGGAATATTAATCCACCCAGATCAGAATGGATTCATACTGTACAGACACATGTCTGATAATATTAGGAAGTTACTTAATATATTTACGAATAAAGAAAACTCCCCCAACCCCCAAATTGCAATTTTCCTGGACACCAAAAAAGCTTTTGATAGGTTGAACTGGAATTATTTACAGGAGGTCATGGTGCATATGGGGTTAGACGGATTATTCCTGCAATGGGTAACAGCAGCTTATCGGCACCCCCTAGCTAAGGTAAAAGTGAATGGAACAATCTCGGAATCATTTAAGATAGAAAGGGGAACCAGGCAAGGATGCCCCCCTGTCTCCTCTGCTTTTTGCTATGGCAATGGAACCCTTGGCCAAAGCAATTAGAGAAGAGGATAAGATCAAAGGGATATCGATGGGGGGGCGTTGTAAATAAGATCTCCCTCTACATGGATGATATACTGATTTTTCTCAGTGACCCAGACTCTTCAACCCCACTTCTAATAAACATGTTAAATCAATTTGGTACAATGTTGAGTTTTAAAATTAACATGGGAAAATCCAAGGCTTTCCCTATACAGGGTGGCGTAACAATCGCCACTCAAAACAAAATTCCCTTTAGATGGGTGAAGGGAAGTATAAGATATTTAGGGATTCAAATCCCATCCAGAATGTCTAAATTATACCATCTGAATTATCAGATATTAAAGAACAAAATATACGCAGACCTAAATAAATGGCAAACACTTCCCCTGACTTTTATGAATCAAATAGACACAGTGAAAATGACTATATTACCCAGATACCTTTTTCTCTTTACAAATCTCCCTATCTCTTATCCGAGGAAGGACTAGAAGGAGCTTAAAAAAAGGTTAACTAGATTTATCTGGGCGGGACATAAACCCAGGAAGAGATGGGAGCTCATGACTGAATCTAAGGAGAAGGGAGGGAGGTTAGTTCCTCATTTTTATAATTATTACAAAGCGGCTCAGATATTACCCATTATGAAAATGCTGAACCCAGAAAACAGGGGAGGGTGGTATTCCATGGAAAAACAGGCCCACCCAATAATCCCATTGAATGCTCTACCATGGGTAGCAGTCCCAAAAGATTTAAAATTAATGCAGAACAGATGGACATATCAAACCATCAAGATATGGCTAGATAGTAGACAATGATGGGAGATTCCCACCCCAGTCTGGCAATTTATTTCGCTTGACTGTCTCTTTAATTTCCCTACCCAACCGGGAGACAATTGCTTCCAACGTTGGTGCAGTGGAGGGCTTAAGAACCTCACACAGTTCATCCAGCGGGATACTATCAAATCTTTCACAGAGATGCAAAGAGAGTTTGATTTACCTCAGAAAGATTTTTTTAAGTATTTGCAGTGTCGACATTTTATAACAAATACAGTTGGAATCCTGGCCATCACAGCCAACCCTCCCCAACTAATTCTAGCCACATTCCAAAGAAGCCGTCTAGCAGACTACAAAAGCTATATATCCTATATGTATAAAGCGTTGCAAGACAACATAGGAAAACCATATATACAAAAAATAGAGAGAACATGGCAGGATGAATTTAATACGTTGATAACAGAAAATGAATGGGGCAAGATTTGGGCTGGTATCTCTAAAACTACAGCTTAACCTAAATGGAGAGAGTATAGGTGGAAGGTCACATCGAGATACTTTATCACTCCGGTGTTATCATCTCATTACACGGACCCTCCTTCAGATAGATGCTGGAGAAAGTGTGGAGCTAGAGGGAACCATATGCATATTTTTGGGGCATGCCCCAAGATTTCAAAATACTGGCAGGAAATTACACAGGCTCTTCAAGACATTTTTCAATTGTACAGCCCCCTCACTGAAGTTAATGTGTTAATAGCACTACCACCAGACGAACTTAAATCCAATAATTTGAAGGACTTATTTTACATTATGGTGACTGCAGCGGTAAAAGTTATTACCCAGCATTGGCTATAACCTTGATCTCTGTCTATGGCTAGGTGGAAAGCTAATGTTCAGCATATTAAGGCAATAGAAGCAGTCACGGCTCGCTTGAGATTAACTACAGATCAGTACAACTCAAGATGGTTGCCCTTCTATGAATACATTGAAAATACAGAAGGCAGACCAGTATTGGAGCAGCTCCTCTTGGCCTAAGTTTAAGGAGGGATGGGGTTGAATGGAAAGCTTAGCTGGACATAGCTGGAAAAGTGGATAGTTTCATGGAGTATTAAGAGGAGCTAACTGAGATAAAGGGGAGAAAAGGTTGGGGAAAAGAAGGATATCTGAAATGCATTATTGACTAAACATAGACGGAAATGGATAAGAATTATACTTAGCAAATTCTCACTGACAGTTAATAGTTTTAGTTGTATGTAAAACAGGTTTTATTTGGAATCAGTTAAATAGATTTTATCTTTAAAACCTATATTTGTTGAGATGATTACCATGTTTAATAATACAGTTTCAAACATTGTTTTGCATTTCTTAAACAAGGGGGGAGAACACAGAAATGCAATGTATTGGCAGTTTAACAGAGATTTTGCAGACAATTGCCATGCTGTCTTATGTTCAGCTGTAACAAAAGAAGAGTAGACAATGCAAGTACAGAAATGTAAATTATCTCTGTTATTTATACCTGCCTAATTGTGTAAAGTTGTTTGAAACTATTAATAAAATTATTTACAAGTTCAAAAAAAAAAGAATGCACACATCATACTTTGCAGAAACCTTGATGTTGACCATGGCCTCATGAGTGGAGTTATGGGGTACATTCATGAGTTTCAGTATAATGTGCAGAAGACAGCTGTGGAGTTTGTGGTTGTGAAATTTGACAACTGTGATACTGCTCTTCCAAGAGACAGAGTTACTGTCAAGTTTGAGCTTTTCAAAGACATATATGTGACACGGAAACAGTTTCCATTGTGTGCTGCTTATGCAGTGTCTATACACAAGTCACAAGGGCTTAGCCTTGATAGTGCCATTGTAGATGTAGGCAGTGGTACATTCAAGGATGGCATGTCATATGTTGCTTTGTCCTGCGTGAGACAGTTGTCCGGACTGCACATAGTGAGTCTTGCAGAGAGTAAGATATGTGCTGATAGTAAATGCATTGTTGAGAACAATAGATTACGTATGTTGTACCAGCCTAATGCTGCTTTGCTTCCAGTATCCAGATATGTGTCAGTAACAGATGTGCCAATGGATGCAGGATGCAAACTAAAGAGGAAGCACACTAAAACTCCACAATCATCACCACACCGTTGCATTAGTAATCAGTCTCTAGGTCAACAGATCAAATCTCCATCTGTTAAAAAAATGCATTGGACTTCAGAAACTGCCAATATTTGATAATAGTACAGGAGTCAACTGCTATGCTAATGCTACAATGCAAGCACTTCTGCATATGCCTGAGACTATCAATGTTTTGAGTACAGCTCAGTCAACTACTCTGTCTGAAGCATTGAAGAGAGTAATTAGAGATAATCGAGAGGGGTTTCCCAGCTTGCAGAATTTGACTCCTCTATGAATAACTCTGGCGAAGTATGTAGGACAAGCCATGTTTGCTGATAATGCACAACAGGATGTCACAGAATTTATGATGGGGATCATGAACAGTTTGGCAGGTGATAGTATTGATCTTCGCCGATGCTTTCGGGTTGATTATGTGTGCAAGTACACGTGCTTGTCATATGGACACAAGGAATCTCAAGCAACCCATGACATGCTATGGTTGTCTGTCTATATTCCTGACCTGAGACCTGTGAAGTTTCGTAGCTTGTTTACAAATACAGAAAGTGGTTGGCTGTGTCGAAGATGTGGTCGGTCCTGTGTTTGCTCTTTGAGAGTTATGTCTTTCTGTTCATACATTATGATTGTATTGCAACGTTTTAACTCTCAAGGCATGAAAGTCACAACACTGATTATTGACTTTTTTGCTGGAAGAACTATGTTCTCAAGAAGTCAGATTGACACACAAGATATCATTTTTCCCCATGGCCTATCTATTCACTCTGGACACTATGTGACAAGGCGAAGGTTCAGAAAGGGATGGGTGGAGTGTAATGATACAGTATGTTCCATGAGAGAATGATTACCTAGGAATCTAAAAGATGCATACATAATCATTCTGTTGCACAGAATGTCGAAGCATGGTGGTATCTAAACACAACTGTTTAGTTAATCACTATCTTTGCAGATATATGTTTCCCTCTGCATATTAGGGTAGATATATGCTTTTATTTTTATTTGTATACTTAGGTTTCACTTGCTAGAACAGACCAATCTGTTTTATGTAAAAGAGCCACTGTCCAATATCATTGATAGTGGACTAAACCTTTTATATGTTCTGCCATAGTACTACGGGGTGTGTGCATCAGTGAAAATTGCCTGCCATTAGAGAATACAGCCACAGCAGTACACCTACTTAGCACAGTGTTGTGGATACTATGTTGTTTATGTCAGTGCTATGCTGATGTGCTGTACAAAAGCAATATACTTTTGTTGCTTGATAACAATAAAAGTTCTGGAAGCATTTTTATTGTTTTATGAAGCATATGCACCTTTGAAGTACTTGCTAAAATGACTGCCATGTACTGTCCAAGTAGACTTGAGGGTACTGAGCAGTTATCATTTGACAGTCAATGAGTAATATCTTTTTGAAGGTGTTTCAGGTGCAGTGCTCAGTTTTGCACAATTCACTATGTATACAATTGTTTCACAGTGCTGTCTTACATGATGATGACACAATAGACAACATTCTCATGCAATGATAGTGGTTTGCTGTCTTCTACTTTACATGATGTGTGCTAACACATTTTTCTTTCAACAGTCTGCAGCAGGTTAAGTTTTGACTTCTTTTCTTGTTGTTGTCTACATGGTTGACCTTGATGATTATACTTACTAAACTGACATCCACAGAATCCAAGCAGACTCGAGGGCGTTGGATGTTACACATATGTCAGTCAGTAAGTTATGCCTTGGCACATGTAGTTATGCAACTCACATTTACTGAATGGCTTTCTATTTGATAATGCCATCTGTTTACAGTGGACTGCATTTGTTGAACTGGATATGACTGCATTGTATGTCCCTGTCATGGGAATATGATGTTCACATTTGATATGACAACTTCAACCAATAGAATGTGACTCAGTTTTGTACATATGTAAATAATGCTGAAATAGAGTTTAATGCTATGTTGCTTTATAGCTGTTTTTCTTTACTGAAAAAATTATATACAAATACAAAAAAAATGCATGTATTGTTTATGTTACTGTTGAAATACATATGCATTTAGTGTTATTGCATTGCATTAAGTGCTGGTTACAATGTTGATGATCACTACACATACAGTACACATGTACTGTATACATCTGACAATCTGTGCTTGTTTCTCTTTATGTATGCATATGTGTATGTATCTGTAGATGTGTGCAACTCATCGTTTCACAGGTTAACAAAATGATGATTGTGCACTTCTACACCACAATGCAAACTATTGGTATGCTTCTGCTTTTATAGGATCATCCATATTTTGGAGATTGGGTGAGGTATTGTTTCCAGTTCAAGTAATATTTAAAACAAAATAACATGCGTCAATTTGAAACTGAACCAACCTTTGAAAAGATGGGTTACAACATGGGTGTGATATGACAATACATTTAACACAGCATGAGGTGCTTAATAATTTCTTACATTATATTCTGCTGTGCCTGAGCTACTTACAGTACAGCGATAGTTAATTATGTGTCTACCATTGTATGTTATTAGTTTTACTTGGTCTTTATATATGGGTACTCATAGGGTTATGCATGGCTCTTCACATTTGAACACTAGAAGAAGACATTTATGTCTTGCATACAATGTTTGTGATGGAGACACAGTACAATATTTCACTTGTCTTGATTATTTTGTTTTGACTTCTTGATATTGGTTGGTTCAGTTTCAAAAATGTTACCAGTAAAAATGTAGTGAGATTCTCAAAAGATGAAGACAGATTTCTTAATAAGAAGTATAATTGCCTAACAGAATATTAAACAACTACATTTAACTTATTTGTACAGAATATATACATTTAGATATATGACATTTCTTAATATTTATGGTCATCCTGCAAGTTTACTTTTCTAATAATATTAAGAAGTACTCTACCTTTTATAGTGCTATTCGAATCATCTACAAATGTAGTGTATCTATAGCAAATGTATCGTAATACGGTGATGTAAAGTATAACTTTGTTGTTAATGTGTTATGTAACTAAGTAAGGAAAAACTAAATGTAGTTAAATTCTTTATTGAAACAACTTACCTATTTCTCGTCATAACTCAGTTAAATAGATGCAAAATACTGTTATTAATATGAGTATTTTACAGTTATTCTTACTGGTTGTCTAAACACTTCATAAAGTACTCTATGGACTCAATGTCATAGTCTTGATGGAGATGTAATTTATAATACTAGATAATAGATTGATATAACATTTTTAAATAATACAATACATATTTTGTAATATGAAGTAACATTGGTAATTTCTTAATTTGTGAATGTGGTTTAGAACTTTTAATTTTAATAAACTACATAATATAATAGTGCAGATTTAGCATGTAGAATAGCAAGACTTGAAATGAGAACAACTGATCATAATCATTTATAAGAAACTGTTTTTTCGCCCATCCCAGGAGCAACCACAGAATTCGGCCAAAACTATTTAAATATTTTTAAAATAAAGTAATTTTAAACCTTATGCTTTGTGTGTTGTGTATTATTTATGTAGATAAGTTGAAATACTGCGTATGTTTTTTTCAGATACACATGAGGTTGTGTGTAGATTTGAGAGTTTAAGTTATAAACATTACGAAATCCACTTACATATGCATGTATACATGAGCAAAGTATAAGGCAATAGTGTATTATTATGGCATGCCGATACCTCATTGATCAAAATATGTCACATAACCATGACTAGGTACTATATTAGACATGGGCAACAATATATATTTATTTAGTGACTTAATTTAGCACATTGTAGATATGGGTCTGTTGTATGATAACAATGAGGAACTCCAGGGCCCAAGTTATTGGAGATTTGCCTAGTTGTTGTGTACTTATGTCAGTGAGCTTCCCCTTGTCACACACTGCACAAGCTGTGGATATGCCACAATAAGCAACATGCTGTTGTACTTTTTTTTTAGGAATAAGGCACAAGAGGGTGTGTGTGTTATTGGGGGCTTAGCCAAGGCCTGTGTGCTGTTTTACAGTGGTCATGTGAATGAGTTTAGGAAACAAGAAGTGGGTACATTTGCAATAACTCATGCCATGGAGTACCTTATTGTAATAGTATGATGGAGCCATCTGTATAATAGATGTAGAGTGTGCTTCATTCTGTTTCTTATTTATGAAAACATTGAGCTGTTGGTAATATAAGATTTATGCATGGTCATGTGACATGTTTTCACAAAAGATGTAGCAGATCCTTACATTATAGAGACTGTGTCATGCCTTATTCATTAAGTATTCTCATGGTTTCCATATTCCATCAAGTGGGTAAGTTTCATTGATGCTGAGTTCCACCACACCACTGTCAAGATAGAGAATACCAGAAATAGAACTTCACATTGTTGTGCCTTTTTCTGGGACAACTTTGCTGAAGTACTTAACACAGCTTCAGTTACTTTTCTGTTGTCTCACAAAAACAATTAATGATTGTGTATGGATGTCAAAGTATTATGCAGAGTTTTGACATTCATATTGAAGAACTATCACCTGAGATGCAACAATTTACATAAAGTGCTGTTGTTTAGCTGTGTGCTACTGTGTAAGTGTTAAGAAAGCAGCAAACTTTAATAGTATATGTGTACAAATATATTGTTCTTCATTGACAACCAATGTATTATTCTGTACATGGTTAGAAATGTGTCTTTCAATGAAGATTTCATGATCTTGCTTACATGTACTCTGGTAAGAGAAGGTAACAATTTTTCATGTCTTCCTCAAAAAGTAAGGAAATTCTTTGCAAAAAACTGCATTAATGCAAAAGTTAGGGTTTTTCACAGCGATAAAAGTGAGGAAGTTCGACGTTAGGGTTTTCAACCCTAACTCCGACTCCCCCCCTCACTACCACACATACAAACAAAGACACACAGACACACAGACACACACACAGACACACACACACACACACACAGAACACACATACAAATAGGGGGTGGTACAAGGCAAGGCAACCAATCACAAAACACACCAAAACACAACAGAAATAACAGACAACTTCTTAAGCATACCACAACAGGCATCCATCATCATGTTTCAACAACTGTATCACTTCTGCTGCCATCTCAGCCTCTTGAATGTGTACACCCAAGTCCCCTAGAAGCATGTGAGATGGTTACTGCATGAAATCTGTATGCCATTGTGGGCAGTGGTTGACATGGACAGACATGTGCTTTAACAGATTAACAACCAACATGCATAAGTGGTTATGATTGCATAACATCACACAGCATTTACACCACCTTTTATATGTGTTAATGCCTCCTGATGCTATACCAGCATAAGCAACACTATTTACTTATGTTGGGGTAAAATACGGATAAATCCACATGCATCAAATGGTGGTGTGACTGCTATCATATAATCCATTCATAATCAGATAGCCATTTTCGCTATCCATCTCACAAAGTACTTGTCTGTTTATGTTTAACACTGGGAACAATACCATACATACATGCATTAGTTAAGTGTGTATCATTTCACTGCATGCATTTGTTCATCATAGTAAAGTGATACAGTACTTCATTATGAAATGCTGATACTATATGTTGCTGGCCACACAACTGGGAACATAGTGAGAAACCTAATTTGTTTTGACAGGATAACATCAGGAATTGTTAACACATAGTAAAGTGTGGTTTAAATACTATCTGATGCTATCTTCTCATAACCACATGGGCATCTGATCTCTTAAGCTTACAAAGCACTCGTCTGTTCAGGTTAACCACTGGCTCTAACACCATGCCCATATACATAACCCAAGTCTTCAGCATACTACCTTTATGTAATGGTTTATAACATAGATGTGAAATACCATTTGGTTATACTGAGATAACTTAAGGAGATATTAACATACACAATATGTTGGTGTAAATCCTGTCTCAAGTTATACATTCATAGTCACATATTCATATTCTTTGACAATGTGTGCAAACAGTGGCTTGTTGTTGTTTGCCACTCTGCAAGACAGACTAGAGATATGCAGTACTCAGCTGGTTCTGTTGTCACTGCAGCCTTCTGTCGATAACATTAATCTCAAATAGTATTTGGTTCTGGTACTATACTATCAGAAAGTATAGACATATTATAAGTGTTGTAAAAAATGCTGTCATATATTATCCAGTCATAACTTCGTGAGTATGACTATGCCATCCAGGAGTATTTCTTTTTTAGCTCTGGGTAACATCAGACCACATAGAGATGCAGTAAAGGTTGATGTGAATGCTGCGTCATGGCATCCACAGTTAACCATATGCTGCATCATGGCATCCACAGTTAACCATATGCTGTGTCACGGCATCCACAGTTATCCATATGCTGTGTCACGGCATCCACAGTTAACCATATGCTGTGTCATGGCATCCACAGTTAACCATATGCTGCGTCATGGCATCCATAGTTAACCATATGCTGCGTCATGGCATCCACAGTTAACCATATGCTGTGTCATGGCATCCACAGTTATCCATATGCTGTGTCATGGCATCCACAGTTAACCATATGCTGCGTCACGGCATCCACAGTTAACCATATGCTGCGTCATGGCATACACAGTTAACCATATGCTGCGTCACGGCATCCACAGTTAACCATATGCTGCGTCATGGCATACACAGTTAACCATATGCTGTGTCACGGCATCCACAGTTAACCATATGCTGCGTCATGGCATCCACAGTTATCCATATGCTGTGTCACGGTATCCACAGTTAACCATATGCTGTGTCACGGCATCCACAGTTAACCATATGCTGTGTCACGGCATCCACAGTTAACCATATGCTGTGTCACGGCATCCACAGTTAACCATATGCTATGTCATGGCATCCACAGTTAACCATATGCTGCGTCATGGCATCCACAGTTAACCATATGCTGTGTCATGGCATCCACAGTTAACCATATGCTGCGTCATGGCATCCACAGTTAACCATATGTTCATCTTGCCTCTTGTTCTTGGAAAGCAACTGCTCATTCATGTTCACCGGATATTACACCATACACTTATGCAGTAGCTAAGTCCTGACCATTGAACTGCATGCATTTGTTAATTCTTTCTTGCCATTGTATGATAAAGAAATAATGTCTGACAGGGTGGGAGTTATGTAAGCAATAAGGCACGACGAGGTGTGGGTTATGGCCTGATACAGAGCACGCCCAGGTGCGCGGCGAGGCACGCAGGCGCTTTGCTCAGTGCCTTTGCACCATGCGGCGTTTTATCAGGCCACAACCCACACCTCAGAGTGTCTTATTGCACTTACAAAATGGGCCCTCACAAGTAATTATTTAAGAAAAAAAATTCAAAGAATTGCAAAATGTTTACACATTTTAAGGTTTTCACACTGAAGTGGTAAAATAGTCCCTCCTATTCAGGTAATTTATGTAGTGTGTGACTGCAATGAATGGTGCTACCCCCCCACACACACACACTAGGTTGTAGGGCACCTTCTTCAGAGACTTTTAATCCCCCGCCTGAAAACTGAAGAAGCTCACCCTGATTGCATTTAGGCTCTTAAGATATCTCCCCAAGGATATTTCATCAGTTTTGTGTACTTGTCCCCGTAACCCCATGGCATTTAGTAGTGTGGCATTGTGTCTCCTGAAGAACTAGGAAAAGGAAAGGTTATTCATATCAGCAAGATAAATGATCAGAAATTATAGCTTTTAGTTTTTTTTTTTTTTTTTTTTAAATTGATGCCTGGTACAGACTGAGCGAGCATGTCTCATGCTGGCCACCATAGAGAGCCATTTCCGGGTTCGCAATTTTGAAAGGATTCCGATTATAGCAACAGGAAATACCCAGAGAAAGGTATTTGTTTTTTTTTTGTTTAAGGTCGAAAGGGTAACAAAGGTGAGGCTGAACAGATAGGTGCAGGGAAGGGGAATCGAAGGAATGGAGCGGAAGAGACAGCTGGACAAACGACAGTCTGCAGAAATGGATCGGAGGACCGAGCTGAATAAATTCAAATCTGTGGGGGAGCCGTGGCATCGGTTACTGGTGCAGATGTTGTTGCTCAGAGTACTGATTAGTTTGTCAGTTTTTTTTTTTTTTGGGAGACTGAAGTCATGGAAAATGGTGTAGTATACTTGGTTTTGTGTGTGTGTGTGTGTGTGTGTGTGTGGGAGGGGGTGCTTCAGGTTGGTGACGGCAACCAAAGTCTGATTTTAAAATGAGGAGCTTGGCGGGTGGCACAGTGATACCTGTTGTTCTGTGTCCTTAGTGGCTAAAGAGGTGCCGGTTGGCACATTATGTCCTGATAAGGACATGGGTATAGATACCTCTCAGTCAATCAGGACACACAAAATTTGATGCCCATTTTATAAGCTGGGATAACATCCCACCTCAGGTGGTTGGGCCCGAGGCCACTGGCCGAGGGCGTCCAACACCCGAGAAGGGACGTTATCCCAGCATAACACCCACCCTGGAGGGCATTATTCCTATTATACAATGACTTACTGTTTTATAATAAAAAATAATTTTAAAGAATGTTTTTGTTAGTGTGTAAACACATTTTTGTTTCTTAAGAGAAAGAGGAGATCATCATGGTGGTGCTCATCAATAAGAGCCAAACAATCAGCAGGGATGTTAAGCCAGGATAACATTACTGCTGTGATTGCCAGCTGACCAATCAGAAGCCAGGATTCTTTCTTGCCATTGTATAATAATAGTAAATTCACACAGGTTTTTGTTGTATATAGGGTAGCATCGTGATGCATTAACATATAGTGAAGGGTGGTGTAAATGCTGTATGTTGTTATCCGGTCATTACCACATAGGCATGTTGATGCACACAAGACACTGAGATGGCAGCAGAAGTGATACAGTTGTTGAAACATGATGATGGATGCCTGTTGTGGTATGTTTAAGAAGTTGTCTGTTATTTCTGTTGCGTTATGGCGTGTTTTGTGATTGGCTGTCTTGCCTTGTACTGCCCCTCTATTTGTATGTATGTGTGTGTGTGTATGTGTGTGTGTGTGGGTGTGTGGGTGTGTGTGTGTCTGTCTGTTTGTCTCTGTGTGTGTGTGTCTGTGTGTCTTAGTCTGTCTGTGTGTATGTGTGCCAGTGGGGGGGAGTCGGAGTTAGGACTGGGAACCTAACACCGAATTTCCTCGCTTTGTCACTGTGAAAAATCCTAATTGTTGCATTAACACAGTTTTTGTGAATTGATATATATATATATATATATATATATAAACACACACACACACACACACACACACACAGTGCATTCCATTTGTGTGCACAACCTCGGGACCAGTCGAAATTGTGCATACAACCGAAAATGCACTAAACCGCAAATGCAAGTAAACTGCACACAGTTAATCGCGGTTGCAGTAAAAATAATTTTATTACATTTTATTCCACAGCTCCCAAGGGAAAGTAGTGTAGCAAAGTTTAAAAAACACTAAACAGTAGCAAACATTGATAAATACTGTGCAGCAAGTGAAACTAACTTAGACATGTTGGTAAATCAGTTAATCTAATTTCTGAATTTTAAGCAGCCTGCTGAATATGGACATTTCTTTCCTTACTTGTTCCCATTCACTGCTGCTTTCTAAGGTCTCAGCTGTTTGGGGATCACCACAAAGGGCTGTGGATTGCTGCACCAGTGGCAGGATAAAGACCAGTGGAACGAAGAGGAACATCGCATTGGTGATGGGCAGTGGGATCACCACATCGGTGGCAGTGAGGAGAGCCACACTGGCAGCAAGGAGAGAAGAGGACATTGGCTGCATCAGCAGCACAAGACAAGAACAGTAGGCATCAAGGACTGTTGCAGCTGGGCTTTAATAACAGTGCCCAGCCACAGGACTGGAGAGCTCAGAGAAAAGATCTGTTCTTGCTTTAAGTTCTTGCTTGGAGGGCTGATGCCGGAGGCCGCCAGGCAATCACACACCAGGGTGCCAATTTTTGAACTGTGGCCGGGCTTATATTGCCAGGCTTATATTGCCTGGAAGCCTAGCCACTGGGTTTTGTTATTTCAAGACACCTTAGGGGGAAGGAGCATCAAAGAAAACCAGCCATCGATCGCCTCATTTTATACCTCGCAGCTGCATTTAATCCCACTGATTAATGCTAAATGTATGCACGTAACTGAAACTGTGTGTGCACATAACTGATTCATTTAACACTGAGCACTGTAAGGAATGATTCAGGACCTGGTGATTTTGTGCACACAATCAGGAAGTACACAAACCAAAATGCACACATGTGGAATGCACTGTGTATATATATATATATATATATATATATATATATATATATATATATGTATATATATATATATATATATATATATAGAGATACATGATAGGCAGGGTGAGATATGGAAAATATTCTCGCTCCTGCAGAAATGATAATATTCTCACGAAGTGCCAAAGGCATCGAGGGAAAATACACAGCTCATGAAGCAGGAGTGAGAATATTTTCCATATGCCATGATCTGCCCATCATGTGTACGATTTATACCACGGGGGTGAGAGCTGCAGGAACATTTTTTCTGAGTCTGTGTGTTTCCTGTTCATTCTGTGTGTGCTGTCAGTGTGTGTGTGTGTTCTGAATGGACTGGGAGTCAGAAACACAGGTGAGTGTGTTTTGCAAAGCTAATTGAGTGAGTCAGAGGCTCAGTGAGAAAGACAAACTGCTGCAGGTACCACTGAGAAACAGAACCTGCTTTGTAAAAGACTTTCATTTAGAATTCAGGTTGTTTTGAAGCTGAGATCAGCTCAGTAATGGGCTAGCAATGTTAGAAACACAATGGGACATAGGTGAGAGTCTTTTGCAAAACTAATTGAGTAAGTTGCAGCTTCAGTGAGAAAGAGAAACTTTTTCTGAAGCAGTTTCCTTTAGAATGCAAGCTGCAGTGCATTTATCCTCACTCTGGTGACATCAGCAGAGTATGGATAAATGTCGATATCCTCAATCTGCTGATGTCATCAGGATTTATCCTCACTGCAGTAGAAATAGCACAGGTTATCCTACTGAGAAAGCTCTCACCCCCGTGGTATATATATATATATATATGTATTTTATATTTTCCCAGTCTCAGAGCAGTCATTGGTGCTCTTTAAAGAAATTATTTTGCCGCTTCTGCACCACTGCCTTGTGTCTCTGGATGCTAACTTAGTAATTTTGGAGTCTGGGAGCTATAGGGGAGCTCCTGATGCACCTCTATTGCAGCAGGAAAAAGGATGCAAACCAACACACATGTACAGACTGCCAGCTTGCACGTTCTCAGTGTGGCTGCAAGCCAGTTTGCACTGTTTCCTCATTGCCACATTGGCTTGAATTCCTGAAGGTGTTTCAGTCTATGTCTGCCAAAACATATAATTTCTCCTTGTAAAGAGGGGCCAGAGGAGAGTTGCAGAACCACTTGCAGCCAAACCAAGAATGTGTGAGATGATGGTCTGTGCATGTGTGATGGTGCGCATCCATTTACTATCCATGATAGTTGTGCCTCTGAAGCTATCCCAATTCTCCTGAGCCCCAAAATAATTTGTAGAGACATGAACCTTGGAGTTGAAGCCGCAAAACTATTTGTTTAAAGAGCACCAGTGACTGCTCTGAGACTGAATGCATACATCAAAATAGGCTGCTCAAGAATATTAATGAACTACTTATGAATATCAATTGCTTGCTCATTAATATTGATGAACTGCTTATTAATATTAATGACCCCTTATCAATTGGCAGGTCAAATATCTTCATTGTAAAAAACATTGTTAATGTAAGAGCTAGGGTAAAAGTGACAAAAGTGGGCAAATTAGATGTTAGGGTTGAGACCTAACACCCACCACTCCCCATCCTCCACAGAACACAGACAGCGGGTGTGCCATGGGGTCATCAGGCCAGCTGTCACCCCATTTCATGTGTAAACAAAGGTTGACATGTTACAGTAAAGGAGAATGGGCGAAAGACCTGATGATCCCATAGCACACCCCAGTGTCTGTCGGCTCATGGAGGATGGGGTGGTGGGGTTAGGGTTCAAACCCAACATCTCATTTCCCCAGTTTTGTTGCTTTAACCCTAACTTATGTATTAACAAAGTTTTTTGTAATGAATTTCCTTACTTTTTGAAAAGTGTAATATAACTAGTAAAAGGGCCCCGCGTCCCAACAAGCTGACCATTTGTGAATAACGATATGCGTCTGTGGGAGTGTGGGCCCTGCGCTCCCACTTACACATTAAACAAAGCCTGTAATCTCATCACAGGCTGTGACAGACTTATCCATACCTGTGAACTAAATAGGCAGTCCCAGTGGTTAAATTTCAACTCACGGCTTAAATACCACACCTGTCTCCCAGCCAAGACAATCTTTCTCAGTCTTGCTCTCCCAGGGCTTACCCCTCTACTCCAACATGCTCCCTTAAACAAACCCACCAGAAATACTGCCAAGTCTCTCATAACTGTCCCCTCACTGCAGTACCTCCCTTGGCTGAAGAGCCTTTATGTGTTGGGCCCTAAATTGCTCAGTGCACTCCCCACACCCATCATACATGAAACAAATGTAGGTCCTTTCAAGACCCACCTCAAAAACTTGCTTCTCTTGCTGTCTGTGACTGTCCCTAGTCCCCCCTCCTCCTCACCTCATCCTTTCACTCGCCCTCCTCACCAAGTCCATTTGTGTCCCCCTGCTTTTCCCCACTTGGACTTCTTGCTCTGTATGTAATGCTGGGTCTATTAAATGCCTCAGAGTCACTCAGCTTATGTAACAGTTTTGACGATGGGCTTGCGTTGCCCTAAGATTCTGTCTTCACTTACTGTATAACTAGTTTCCCATGTATGCTATGTTTTCCTCTGTAACTTACTATGTATTCAGTGATGTGGAACTTTTGCAAAGGAGTCAATGACTCAAAGGTGTATTTCTGATCATTGTAATAAAATAAAAAAATAAATACAGAGCCATACAGCAGCCCTATAAGGAAAGCAACACTTGTAACACTGAAGTGCAATATCTCAGCAACTGTAGCAGCTATGAAAGAAATTCCAGTGTCGTTGTAATCATGACAGTGAGACCGCCACATGACATACAACAACAAAATCTGTATCTCACACTGTTTTTGAGATACGGGTGCTGAAAGGAACCATGGGAGCCACAATTCAATGGACGAATGTAACTTGAGCATTTTTAGGATTTTTTCCACCCAAATTTGTAACATGTCATTTTGGGGACCCCCACTTCATGAACAATGTCACTGTGATTTTGTTAATCTGCCCCGAAAGTTGAGTTCACACAGCAAATGTGCCACTCTGCACCACAGGTGCAAAATCATGTTTTGGGCAGGATGCAAATAATTACAGCTGTATACTGTTCATTAGGAGGTGTGGAAAAGGCTAATGTTGAAAACCAGGAGGGAAAATATGAAAAATTGTTGAAGTTATGAGCATGCCTAGAAACTGTACAACACAAGCTCCTAATGTGCCCATTTTTGAGAATTTTTTAACCAAATTTTCAACATGAACTTTTTGGGAAATTTCCTGATGAACACTGGCACTGTACTTTTTTTAATCCATCCTGAAAGCTGATTTCACACAGCGACAAGCAATTGTTCAGCAAAGGAGCAAAAACACATTTCAGGCAGCATATGAGAAATTACAGCTATACCATTCATAAGGAGATGTCAAAAAATGGCAATGTTGAAAATCTGGAGTGAAAATATTAATAATTGGCTAAGTTATGAGCGTGCATAGAAACTGTGCAACACATGCCTGTAACACAGCCAGGTTTTGGATTTTCCACACCAAATTTTTAATATGGACTTTTTAAGAACTCCCCTCATGAACACTGAGACTGTCATTTCATGAATCAGTCCTGAAAGATGATTTCTCATCCTGAAAGGTGACTCTGTGCAGCGACTACTAAATGACCTTTCTTGACTGAGTAATGAGATGACAGTGAAATTGCTCATGAGGTAGGGTCCCAAAATGCCTATGCTGAAAATTTGGTGAGAAAATACCAAAAATTGGATGAGATATCCACATTTAAATTTTATGATTATATCATACGACGTAGGATCCTAGCTCATATCATCATATGAACTGAGATCTGACGTCGTATAATGCCGATATGAACAAAGAATTTAAATGTTAAATAACACACATTTTAAGAACATTTTCAAACAGTAAAGGGCAGAATGCATCTAGGGGGTCACAATAAGCAAGCTACGTGTATTGGTTCCTCCCCAGAATATCATTTTGGGAGATTTCCAAATTTTAATTTCAGGCAAACTGGAAACAAGATGGTGGCCATACAAAAGAGGAATTTTCTCATACAATGCAGGATACCTCTTTCATATCAACCAGCTATATAGAAGTACCTATTGAGCATGCTCAGAAATTATTTTTTCACATTTTTAAATTGCAATAGCTTAAAAACGGCTTATTGTTTTTTCACCAGACTAACAAAAGGCACATCTGTGGGGTAGTCCCTTTCTGTCCTGAAAATGTCATATCAAACAAACAAACTCTCTGGGCTGTAGGTACATTCAAAGAAAAATGCCAACAAAGTCAATTGGTAAAACTGTTTTTTCTCTTCTCCGTGACTCGGAGACTACATATCCGAGTGGAACGAAACTTGCCACTCAAGAGATCTATACCACAGGACAGTGCATGCCAAATTTTGTGTAAATCCATTCAATGGCTGCAAAGTTATTAAAGTGCAACATTTTGAGTTTAACATTGAAGTGCTTACTCAACCCTAACTATAAGGGCGCAACCACGGTCCTATAATTTATTGTGTGGATTGGGCTGTTTTATGGTGGCTTTGTATTGATTTGTAATTTTAAATCTACACTGTACCTTTAAATGGGGGGGAGGATTTTGCTGCTTACAATACATTTTTTCACATTTATTATTTATTTTTTTCTTTATTATTAAAGGATTATTGGAAGTGATTTGATGGTGCTCTTCTGTATTGGTGTTGCATTTAAATATATACAGGTTACATATGACATGTTTCCTAATTAAGATTTTGACACTAATTTACTTAAAATGTGTACAGTATGTCCCTTTAAACACCACTTTTAAATTATTTTATGAATTTGTGATCGCCACTCCCTGGGGATACCTTTCTGGAGAAACTGGTAGGAGGTGCTGGCTATTGATCCCGTTCTCCCAGTGAGAGGTATTGTTGCACACTATTGGAATAAATATTTTAGCTGCTTCTGCCACCTTGCACTAGCTTGCTGTGCGTGTGCTTTATTGCAGTTGGTGGTGCTGGATATTTTGTGCCTGCTTCCATTTTTATTTCCAAGCACACCTTTCAGCTTTGGGGTGGTTGTTTTATGCTTACACCTTTAAACAGGTGCCTTATAAGAGACACATAGGCACCTGTGAAGCCACGCCTTGAAAAAGCATTGAGTATGATGTGAAACATTGGTGGTTACAGGGAGTTTTTGCTGCTGTATGAATGTATGTGTTTTTAGCTTATTAAATGCTTTTTCTGATGAAACCTATCGTAAGAGGTTTTTTATGTGCCAGTACACTGTGGTGCCCAACTCTTTTCCGACAGAGTTACAGTTTTTCAAATTGTGGCTCCTGTGGTATTTTTAAGTAGCTGCCTCCTTCCTTGTTACTCAACTAAATTGGTGAAGGGTCTGCATCACAAGCCCAATGAGGAGAGACCAAAGGACCCCAATATGTACACCCTGGCGAAAAAGAGGGAGGGGGGGAGATATGATAGAAACATTAAAATACCTTGCAGGTATAAATAAGGTTCAAGAGGGATGCATTTTTCAGAGGAAAAGATGTTCAAGAACAAGGGGAGATGCTATGAAGCTGGAGGGGGAGGCTCAGGACAGATGAGAGAAAGTACTTCTTCACAGAAAGAGTGGTGAATGCCTGGAACAGCCTCCTAGCAGAGCTGGAGGAGACAAAAACAGTAACGGGCTTCAAGAATGCATGGGACAGGCATAAGGTAACCTTAGAGGTAGGGAAAGGGGATAAAGCCAGAGATCAAGTAGGGTCTGCAGTGTTAAAGTAGGTAGGGAAAATGGGCAGACTAGGTGAGCCAAGCTGTCCTTATCTGCCATCAATATCTGTTTCTACTGTTACAATCATCTCCATGGAACAGAACTTTTGGTTTGGTCCATCCACTGCTGTTAGGGTCCACAATTGCTTTTGGGGACCACTACTGCTGAAGCAAGGTCATTTTATATTGTTGGCAAGAAAAATGGATTATTTATTTTTGTAACATGGCTAAAATAAGAGAAGAGAAATCAAGTAAGATGATTGGTAGAAGAGCATCAGGTGGTAGAAGAGCAACACGGCATTATGGCACAATAATGCCGTGTTGCTGTAGAACGTTCATGCCAATAATGCCTTGTTGAGCTCGGGAACGTGCTCAGAAAGGGATCGCTGTGATGTGCTGAGTGGGAGCAGGGCGACCAATAGGTGGCATGAGTAAGAGACAGCAGAAAAGAGAAGTGATACAGCCAGGAGACATAGCGCAAGGATGACTGTGTTGCGGCGTGGTGGAAGGGGCAAGCAGGTGAGACAGTAGTAAAAGAAGGGGTAATTGTGTGTGTGACCGATACACTGAATAGGGATGGGAGAAGTGGGAGCAGGGAAGAACAGGGCATGACAAAGGACAAGGTCGTCGTGGCGGGGTAGAGAGCAGAGTAGAAAGTCATTTAAATATCAGATGGGGTGCTGTCTAGTGTGTACACTGGTAAATGGCTGGATGAGTGAGGGAAAGAGTGGCTCTGACCTCAAGGCTGAGATAATATTCTGATTTATGGATGCGGGAGTGAGTGAGAGAAGTACAGGTAAGGGAGAAAGACAGGAGAAGTAATGGTACTGGCTGAAAGTGCCACCTATAGGTCGGAATAAAGAGTCAGAGTTGCTGGAAAAGCTGGTGTTCCTGTTAGTGGGCTAATAGCGAAGGTCTCGAGAAATGGCAGAGCTGGAGAGATGTAGGTGAGGTGAAAGAATGGATTGGACCGGGGAGGGACGCAGGCGAAGTCGACAGTTGTAGTGTGCAATAACAGTGGAAAAAAATGTCGGGAGCAAACACAGGAGTGCGCAAAACAGCAGAACTTGCCAAGGTGCTCAGGAAGCGCCACCTGTAGGTGAAAAGACGCAGTCCTGGCGATGAGAAAAATCAGGAAACAGTGGTGTCAGTGTAGCACACTCGCAAAACATGCAGTGAATAGATTGTGCCCAGAATGCAGCACGGGATGAGTGTCAGATGTAAACGGGCGAAGACGAACATAGTACCCAAGCAGAACTTGGAAATTTCTCGGGTCCAGGATCAATCTATGTGTAGAATGATAGTGAGCTAAATGTCAAATGTGCCATGAAGTGGTAGACACAACATAACTGAATGTGTGCCGTCCAACGTGCACTCGCACGCTTACAGCTAGATACAGACTTGAAAAATAAGGAACCTGAAGCAGACTTTTCGAAGTGAAATAAGTAGCTGTGCTAATTTGTGTTGGATATAAAATAAAACAGGATGTAACTGATAGTAGCCTTGCACTTGCCATGTTACAAATGCATTAATCCCCTCTGAAGGCGGCATCTAATGGGGAGTTAATGCATGGTTGGACCATTGTACGCACTCGGCCTCTGGCCTCGTGCCACAACGGTCCCAACCATGCATTAACTCCCCATTAGATGCCACCTTCATTGGTGATTAATGCTTACAAATATACTTTTATATGGCTTCTATTAATTTCTTCAAATGCTCTCCAGTCCTCATTTTGCTGTTAACACTCCTTGATTTTGGTTTAACATCCCTAATTTACTGAGACACTGTTTCTTTGATTTGTCTGTTGGAGGACTGGAGGATTTTGTATGGCTACAGTAGGTGTGGCAGAAGAACCACAATGAGATTACCAGAAATTAATAGTGGTGATGCCACACCCCACCAAAGTACTGTGCAGAGTGCCACAGGACACAACAGAGTTCTTGGGAAAAGGACAGAGAACTATATTGGGGAGGGGGGGGTGGAGAATGTCACTTGCCATCATGGTTTTAGTAAAGGCATGCAAAATTGTTGAATCCCCCCCTCCCCCTATACAGTAGTCCCTTGCTCTCTTCCTAAAATCAGTGCTGTTCTGTTGCAGCAATGGAACGAAGAGGCCACAGAGTTGGACTGGGGTACATGGGGATTGGGTGAGGGGCCCAGGGAAGGAGCCAAGGTAGGGAGCAAGAGTGGGGGATGGGATAAAAATTTGCTAGCATATCACTGGAGACAGGGTAACAAAGACACAGATACACAGAAGGTGACAGCAGATAAGGACCGTATGGCCCACTTAGTCTGCCCCTTTTCCCTATCTAATGCATTACCTCAGACCCTAGTTGATCTGCAGCTTACCTTCTGTTCCCTATTGCTAGAGTACTCTTATGTCTGTCCCATGCATTCTTGAATTATCCTGCTGTTCCACAAACAAAGTTCCACAGTCCACTTCATCCAGGGCTGCGCCTTGCCTGCCACTGCCACTGCTGCTGATGAAACCTCATAAAATCATCTCAGCTATCTGGGCTAATTAGACCTGAGAGACAACAAAGAGAGCAGGTGGGTCAAATCTGAATGATTTGATTACAAAGGACTACAGCCAGTGAACAGAGCAACTATCTCAGGCAGCCAGTATTAGTGTTTTTTTTTATTATTATTATTTTACATCTTAGTTCATTGTTAATGCTTTGCTACCTACCAGTGGAAGCACCAGACCGGTCAGTGCTAGATGGAGCAAAATAATGCAGTGCCTTTTCCTTTCCTTTGCTGTACTGTGCTGTTATGGATTGGCTGGGGTTCATGGTCATTTTTTCTTTGAGAGGTCAGGCAGGAATAATGATTAAACTAGGAGGAGAAGCCCGTATCATTCTGCTAGGGTGTTATGGGTTGATGGTAGAGACAAGTGGTACAAGTTAGCTGAGCTGTGTGTGCATTGACAGGCAGAGGGTCAGGGATTTGCATCAAGAAATATATGCAGTCTTTAATTTCAGCAGTGAGTGAGTCTGTGTGTGGGCACATTTTTAAATTTTATTTAACAAAAAAAAGACTCGAAATTCTTTGACAAGTACCACACTACCTGGAGTGGATGATTTGGAAAGACTCAGAATTGGAGGAGGGAAAAGGGAACAAGATAGATACATTTTGAAAGAAACATGGTTCATCTGCGGCCAAATGCTGGGGCTGCTGCTGCCTGGGCTGGGTTGGAAGGGGTTCTCTAAGATCCCCATCAGGATTTCTGGACCCTGGATGTATCCTTCCCCAGCAGTCCAGATTCCTGGAGTTGCTACTGACAACCATAGATATAACATTGCCTTTAGATTTTGTTTTCTTTTTTAAGCAATTTGGGAGTTTCCTGAGTGCATACTGTAGGCACTGTATGTTTACTAAGTGTGCATAACCAACTGATCAAAAGTGATATAAAGTATTATGCATTACAGTTACAGTTAGTTACTTTTTATACAAAAGTAATAAATAACTGTAATTGATTACAATTATTTCAGAGTAACGAATAACCGTAACTGACTGCTTTTTAAAAGTAACTTACCCAAGACTGATGCTCACCTAAATGAAACAGCATAATGCTCCTGAATAGAGATGCCTTCCTCTAAGGGCCTGAAAATTGAAAAGAAAATAACATTCTCTGAGACAAGTATGCTTTGTTGCACTCAGCCAAGGATGGGGGTGATAGGTTAAGGAGCCACCCAAGACAATAATGAAATAAGAGCCAGCACTCCTGGAATTCAATGCAAAAACCTTCAGTGAGGGTTTAATTCATGGTAAAGAGAAATGGAACAAACAAGCCCCTAGCATCTCGACCACTAGGCCTTCCAGGGGGCATAGCTTAGTGCATAAACATGTTCTCCTTATACTGTATATGTGTCACCACAAAACCGGTACATAATTGTTCAATTAAACAATTAAATAAATCAGCTCATAGATAAACAGAGCATTAAAAGGTGCAACCAATGCAAAAATAGAGAACAAAGAAAAAACTATATTGCAGAGATAAGAGGTCATTTGCTTATTACATAGAATTAGAAAATTCACAATACATATGGCATTAGTAGTTTACCAAAGGGGAATTTTTGATAAATTCAATATAATGAATGTAGCAGTGACCAAAAACAATCTAGAAAAATCACAATAATTCCATTTGAGAGTCATTTATTTTGTCCCTCTCATAAATCATGCCAAGATAAAGGCAAAGTTGAGATTCAGGATTCTTTGCACAATTTTATAATTACTGTGATTTTCTAGGTTGCACCTTTTAAAGCTCAGTTTATCTATGAGCTGATTTATTTAACTGTTTAAATGGATTAAACCATCATGGAAGGTTTTTGCATTGAATTCCATTAGTGCTGGCTCTTTTTTTTTTTTTCAAAATAACATTCTCTGTAGTGCCTCTGTCATAACGTTAACCACAGCAATCTTTTCACTTTTTCCAGGTAATTCAAAATAAACCATGCAGTCTTTCCGAACCACTCCAGGACTTCTCTTCCTGCATCAACTCCATCTCATCTACACTCCTTACCAATCACACAGCACCTCTCCTCCAATGCCAGGTGAGAAATTGTTCATAATATGCTTCTCTGTGTCTTTAACTAAGGGGCCATTGTCTTCAGACCGTCATCAAAGTCTTCCCAAAATATAGTAGGCCATGTTAAAAAAGACACAACTGATTAATTATTTGGCCCCAAAGTGTGGTTTTAAGAATGGATGGGGCCAAGTACTCACTGAGCCAAATAAATGTTTCATTCATAACTTGAATATTTTCTAAAACTGGAGAGAACTGTCAGCCATTTCTCCCATTCGTACAAAGAGAGTGGATACTGGCTACGGACTAGCTGAAGGAGGCCGTCCAGGCTTCTCACGTCCTGTGCACCTCCTAAAGCGCTACTGACACCCAAAACATTTTTTTAAAACATAATAATTACATACAGTTCAGCTTCCAATTCAGCTTCCATTCCATATGTATTCTATACATGTCTCTTACTTGTTATTTATTACTGAGTACATTTGCATGAGTACATGCTTTTTATCCATTAGATTTCCTTTACAGTTTATCTGCCTCTGTAGATTATTCCCTACTTCCTCATAATCCTCTGTTGTGACATCACAATCTGCTACCATGAGAGTAACTGTGATGTCACAACCAGGGCATTATGACCGCAGGTAGGGAGAAAGCAACAGGAATATAGTAACTCTTAAGAAGCAAAGATCCTGTTTTCATGCAAATGACCTCATTAATAAATAATGGGAAGGAAGAATACAAAACTAATGTAAAATACAAGCTGAACTGTGTCTAAATGTAATGTTTTAAAGTTCTCCTGAAGGTGTCAGCTGCTCTTTATTGTAGTAACATAGCACTCTAAGGTCATATTGGACTTAGTCCAAAAAGTCACTCCCACCTTACTTCATTAGCAGGGACCAACAAATATGCTGTGTAAACATGTACAGATTTATAGAGATTTCTCCCCCACCCTACTGTCTCGGGTATCTTGTGATTCCCTTGCTAAGCACACATTTTTCCAGGTTTTTCCTGGAAGGCCTGTGGTATCTTCATGTTCAGGCAAGGAAGCAGCCCATTCTGACCATACAAGCATCCCTTGCCCCAGATAACTCTCTAGTTAACCAAAGTAAGAAAACAATCCCTCTTGCACCTAACTCGTTGTCATGTATTTGCCTACTTGATGATCTACTGCTACTACAGAATTTGCTGGCAAAGTTGGTGTGAAGTGAAAGAACTTGGCAGTTTTTGAAACTTTATGAAGTTCCATGTCCTCATTACAACTTCATCAGTGATTTTTTTTGCCCATTATTTAAAAAATGATTAAAAAAAACAATTTCCCACTCCAGGTCATAGTCACCCACCCCCATCCCAAGACACCATCCTGTTTAAAGGAGTCCCCCAACCCATTCCCCACAAGGTTCCCACATCCTTTCCCCCTTCCATGTGCAGAAGCTTCTTTTTTAAATAGGCTTAATGCACCGTATAACCTGGTATTCCTTCTGCCCACTAAAGCAAGATCTTACTTCGGTGGAATCTCTTGCAGCAGGCCATCACACTTAGGACTCTGCCATCCAGCACTAGAACTACATGGAAACATTCTAGCTAGCAGTCTACCAGAGGGGGTCACTCACCTCAGATGTCACTGTCTGATGTCAGCTACCCTATATAGGTGTGCAGCCCCCACATCCCCAATAGTTCTTTTCCTGCCATCAACCTAATCACATTAGATCTGCAAAGAAACTGCTTCAGTTGCCATTTTCGTGACTTTTTTGTTTTTTAACCTTAGTTTTTCCCCACCTTTCAATGTTTTTTCTCTGCTTTTATGTCTTCTTCTCCTTCCTCGTTAATGTCAGATCATCAGAAAAAATGTGTCTGCAGCCAACAAATTCCTAAAAAGGAGGGCCACTCAGTTTTCCTTTTCTGCCTAGGCCTGGACACGACATCTCATCTTGTGAGTTCTGCCAGAGGTTCAATGCCACCACCCATCACCACCGCCACCAGTGGACCCTCAAGAGGCACTTGCTCAAGCTGAAGTCACCTCTACGGAGCAGGAGCTGAAGGCTCTGCCTTCTCAGGCCTCCCAGGCCCAACCTCTCACCACTCAGGCCCAGTCTTTGGCCTCCCAGGCCAAGTCCTCGTGTTTGGCTCCAGCCAAGCCATGGGACAAAACTTCAGGGATGCAGAAACACAGGGATAAAGAAAAGTATAGGTTCCGGTCTTTGTCTTCCTGCTCAAGGTCACCATACTCCCGCTCGACTGCATTGGGGTCTACCTTCTCTCGGGGTCAGCCTCACATCCCACCATAGCCTTCCCACCTCAGGGCAAATGGTGGTTCCTCCTCCTGCCACTGTTCCAGTCTCTGGTGGAGGAGAGTCAGGCTAGGGATCCTCCTAGCCCTCCAGGCCCTTGCTGCTTAGGCCCATCTCCTCATCGGGTGCACAACAGAGTGGCTCTGTTGGCAGTCCTACTGTTGACATGGTTGGCACAGACTCAGGGGCACCTTTGTCACTGCTCCTGTCATGCCCTCCCTGGTGTCAGACACCTCTCATAGTTCCATGCCCCCAGCGGAGACTGGTTTTTCATCAGCCCCTAGCAATTGCTCTACCACACGCAGGGCTAACCCTTTGCCAGCTCTGCCATCCACCACAGGACCTTCACTGGCCTACACCCAAGGGTCTGTACTACCCTTACCCAGTGCCTTATCATTGCTTCACTCTACCGATGCTAGGGGCTCCCCTGGGTTATCCTTTTCCACCTCCGTCTAGTCCAATGTCAGTCACAGTGGATATTAATGGACTGGTGTCCTCCCTTTGGGGGGTTTTGCACTCACAGGTACCAACACTGGCCCCACCGCCTCCCCTGAGGCACCCGCCACAGGGTCCTACATTGCCCGCTCCCCAGCGTCCTCCCCAGATGCCATGGTAGACTTTTTTTCTATTTTCCCCCAGCTGATGAAGAGGATGAATACCACCCTGACCTGGTTCTCCCTGCTTCCAGGGACAAGGGTGCTCCTGACAAAGGGGACGGAGACTCAGTCTTCCCCTCTCTCTCTTCCTGGTCTTTTGAAGGAGTCTCCACTCTTGAGGATGTTCCACAGTCCCCCCACCCAGATGATCCCTCCTTCATGGTCATGTGCTGCATCCAGGTGGTGACTGGCTTTGGCTCAGAGGAACAGGATGCCGAACATCAGCAGTTGGCCACATACCTACATAAGTCTGATGCTCCACTGTTGGTGGTTCCCCAGCTGACTGACACTTATGAGGACGTAATGATGTTGGCCTGGCATTGGTCCTACCTCCTCCCTGCCATGTCTCATAACCCCACTTCCTACCTGCCATGTCTCATAAGGCAGACAGGCTTTATCATGCCCTGGACATGCCCTTTTTGGGGGAACAAGCACAGGCAGACTACTTGGTCATTAATGCCACCCATGACTATTCCAAATGGCTGAAACACCTTAGTTCCCTGCCTCCAGATCAGGAATCCCACCATTTGGACCTCTTTGTTAAATGGATGTTTGCTTCCTCCACTTATGCCATCTGGGCTCTTAATTACCTTGGCCACATGTTGCAGTACCAGAACTATCTGTGGGACAATGTCCAGGAGGATGTCCTTTCCCTCCCCGAAGGGGCTCCTAAGTCGGAGCTGCAGAACCACCTCAAAGTGGTCTCTGACATTGATGACCATCTCCTCAGGACTACTTATGGTGCTGTGGATGTGTCCGCTAGAGCTGCTGCCATTGGCATCTGCCTTCAGAGTATTGGGGTTTGCCCAGGATGTGCAACATCTATAATGAAGGCCCTTTTCAGGGTCTCTCTGTTGTTAAGGGGTGATGTGGAGGACATTCGTGCCAAGCTTCAGGCCTCAAGATGGGGCATACAATTGGTCCACTCCCTTTATCATGCCCAGCCCAAGCCTGCTAAGAAGCAGCCCTTTCACCGCCAGACTTTCCACCAAGCCCAGCAGCCAGCTAGAACCCAGGGCAAATGCAAGTCCACAGCACCTGCCTTGCCCAGCCCAGCCACCTCCCTAGCAAAATCCCCAGAGGGGTTACAGCAGCCTTCCCACCACCCTTGACCCCTGGCCCAACCCTCTCCCTTGGGCGGAGCAGGAGGTGGTGGTAGGGGGTCATTTTTCCCTCCACCTGCCCAAGTAGAGGGAGATCATGTCAGACAGCTTGGTACTTCAGTTAATAAAGCTGGGTCACTCTCTGGAGTTCCTGGAATAGCCTCAAGACAACCCTCCATCTCTGTCCCACTACTTGCCTCATCATGTCCCCCAGATGTGGGACGAAATCCATACCCTTCTGCAAAAGTAGGCTATAGAGCTCATCCCTGTATCTGAACTAGGGCAGGAGACTACTCTCATTTCTTCCTAGTCCCCAAGTATGCGGGAGATCTCAGGTCAGTCCTGGACCTCAGCAAACTAAATCTATCCATCCACTGCAAGAAGTTCAGGATGGTCACGCTGCAGGGCCTTCTCCCCTGTCACATCAGGGTGACTGGATCTGTTCCTGGGACATGCAGAATGCTTATCTCAACATCAAAATATGTGCATCCCACAGAAGTTTCCTGTGTTTCCACTTCCAGTGAGTTAACTTTCAGTTTTGTGCACTCCTTTTTGATTTGTCCTCAGCTCCTAGGGTTTTACCAAGTGCCTGGCAGTGGTAGCAGCTGCCCTTCGGTGACAGAGAGTCTATTTTTTTTCCCTACCTGGACAATTGACTCCTAGTGGCCCCATTCAGGGAGTGCCTTCTTCTAAGCCTTGAACATACCCACAGTCTGTTTCAGGACCTTGGGGCAACCATTAATCTGGCCAAGTCATTCCTTTCACCCTCCCATTGCCTTCAGTATATTGGGGCAGTCCTGGAGATGGCTCAGGGCATGGCCTTCCTGCCCAGGCCAGAGCAGACTGCTTGATGGAGCTAGCCAGGCCCCTGTACTCCTCTCGTCATGTCCCTGTCCATTTGTTCCTATGCTTCCAGGGCCATAGCAACTGTTCCTCTAGCCAGGCTGTACATAAGAGTCCCTCAGTGAACACTCAGAGTTCAGTGGGATCAGCGTACAGATGATCTTAACCAGATGATCATGTTTCGGACCCCAAAAAGAAGGTTCTGGTGTGGTTGCTGGAGCCCAACAACCTCCTCAAAAGGGTCCCCTTCCTTATCTCCCCCCTTGCAGCAAATCCAGAACATGGATGCATCCAACTCAGGCTGGGGGGCATGTCTGGGGGCTGACTGGACCCAGGGGCTGTGGTCAGCAGCTGAAGGATGTCTGCACATAAATGTTCTGGAGATATGGGCCATCTGCATGCCCTTCAGGCCTTCCAAACACAGCTGCCCCTGTACCCACTGCTGATCCAGACAGAGAACACCAGCGTGATCCACTACATCAACAAACGGTGGGGACCCACTATTATCCCCTGTGTCGGGAAGCAATGCAGGTTTGGTATTGGGCACTGGACCATGGCATTCATCTGTCAGCTGTGTATGTTCCCAGCATACAAAACATCTTAGTGGGAGGCCTAAGCTGGTCTCAATCTTGGGTGCACAAGTGGGAGCTTCTGTCCTCTATGTTAGAAGATCTGTTCGACTGCTGGGGTTGCCCAGAGTTGGACCTTTTTGCATCCTCACTCAATGAAAAACTGTCACTTTTCTGCTCGCTCACTCCAGGACCTGGAGTTTTCTGGCAAGATGCACTGTCCCTCTCCTGGAAACAAAGGTTTCTGTATGCCTATCCTCCCTTCCCTCTTCTTCAGTGAGTTCTCATCAAGCTGCAGATGGAGGGGGAAACCATGATCCTCATTGCTACATTTTGACCTCGCCAGATCTGGTTCCCTCTGCTTCAGCAAATGGTGGAGGAAGCCCCAGTGCCCCTGCCACTGTGCACAGGCTTGCTGTCCTAGGAACAGGGCACCCTGGTCCATCCAGACCTCAGGTCACTCCATCTTCATCTGTGGCTACTGAGGACATAGCTATCTCTTGCCTTTGAGTTTCTCCCAAGGTGGCAACAGTCTTGGTGGTGGCTCACAAGCCTTCCACCAGAGCCACTTATTCCATGAAGTGGAAGCACTTTGCCAAATGGGCTGCTTCGCACCACCTGGATCCCTTCACATGCCCAGTTAATCAGATCCTTGAGTATCTTATGTGTCTCTCAGATGCAGGCCTGAAGTTCTTCCATTAAAATACATCTGTCTGCCATCTCTCCCTATCATGTAACTGCTGATGGATGGGCAGTGGCCAGCTAGATGTGGCCCATACCTTCTTAAGAGGGATCTGTCATTTGAAACCCCAATCTATAACCCTGTCCCGGCTTGGGACCTCAATTTTGTGTAGTAAAAGCTCACCCTGACTCCTTTTGAACTGGCTGTGAGTTTAGAGCTATCTATTTGTCATGGAAAGCATTATTTTTAGTAGCTGTTATTTCGCTCAAAGGATTTCTGAGCTACAGGCCCTCTTGTGTAAGGAGACCTATTTAGGTTTTCACAAAGACAGGGTGTTTGCATACTAATCCTCAGTTTCTCCCTAAGGTGGTATCTGAGTTTACTTTGAACCAATCTATTCATCTTCCCGTATATTATCTGGAGCATGCCAATCCAGGGGAAGCATTGCTCCACACTTAGGATGTGCATAGAATTTTGCATTACTATACACACAGGCCTAAAGAGGTTAGAAAGTCTTCTCAGCTGTTTGTTTCATTCGCCCCAGGGAAAGAGGGCGCTGTCATTTCTAAGCAGTGCTTGTCCAAATGGTTGGCCAACTGCATTATTTTTTGTTACTGTATGGCAAGGACCTTCCAGGTGTTGTCCATGCTCATTCAACTAGGGGCATGGCCACCTCGGTGGCATGTTTTTGTAACGTTTCAGCTGCAGAGATTTGTGCAGCAGCCACTTGGAGTTCCATCCACACCTTCACCAAGCACCGCAGTTTGGACATCTCCTCTAGGTGCAGAGCCAGTTTTGGCTTGGCTGTCTTACAGGGCCTTCTTTCTTAGGTTATTTTTTCCTCCACCCTTTCTGTTAGTACTGTCAGGTTTGGAACTGCTTGGTACTTGTTCTGTGTGTGATGGCCTGCTGCCAGAGATTCCCGTGAAGTAAGATAGTACAGTTACATAAGAACTTACTATAACAGCAGATCATCAAGGGGATCTCTTGTAGTAGGCCTTGCTTTTCCCTCCCTCCTTCCCCCAGTCCTATTTTTTCCTGCTTTGCTTCCTCTCCAAGAGAAGACCTTCAGCCTTCCCTTTTTCTGAATTGTTTCCTTGAACCTTGGGTTCCTCTTCGGTTCCCTCTTTCAGGTATTTTGGGGTCTCCGGCAGAAGAATGATGAGGATGTGGGGGCCACCCGCCTATATAGGGTAGCTGATGTCAGAGAATGATGTTGAAGGTAGGTGGCCCCCTGTGGTATACTGCTAGCTAGAATGTTTCCATGTGGTCCTAGTGCCAGATGGCGGAGTCCTACATGTGATGAACTGCTGCAAGAAATCCTCTCGAAGATCTACTTTTCCAGTAAGTTCTTACATAACTGTACTTTCCTCCACCTTCCCCCTACCCATCCCTGCAACTCAAAACAGAAAGCCCCCACCCTTCACCAACCTAATGTGTGATAAAACCCCTTCCTTCCCCAAACCCCTGATTCTAGTGTCTTCAGTAAACAATTCTGAACAATCAGAAAACTATCCTCTGTTGGAGTGAGTGTCTTCATTCTTCAGAGGTTGCAATGCGAGTGAATGGTGAGTGATATCTATCCTAGTAGTAATACCTTATTGGCTGGTTATTAAAATGTTTTAAAAAAAAAAAATAAATAGACGTCACTCACCATTAATTTGTATCACAACCACTGAAGAGCAAAGGCAGTCACTCTACCATTGTTCAATGATGACACTAAAAACTGGGGTTTGGGGGTTTTGAGGGAAGGAGGGCATTTATTGAACATTACAGTGGTGAAGGGTGCAGGTTTCTATTATGATTTACAGGGATGGGTGAGGGGTGTGGAGGCACCCACTTTAATATGCAGAAGGAATTCTAGGTTTTACAAAGCATTAAGCTTATTTGAAAAACTTTGCTGGGTACATCGAGGAGGAAGGAAGTGGGGCTCTAGTAGGGTCATACATGGCAGAGATTCTTTTAAACAATGTGGCATGGTGTGGTGGAAGGGGTTGGGTGACTATACCTGGAGGGGGAAGCTGACTTTTTTAATAAAAAATAAAAAAACTGCACAACAGTCACACCATTTCACCTAGTACTTCGTGGGAAAGTGTTACAATGCGCAGTGAAGTAGGCACTTGGCCATGTGAAAAATTATTTGAAGTGGCACCTTGCACTTCTTGAAGTCAGGAAACTTTGCGAATTCTTTCTCAAAGCAGAGTTTCTTGACATTGCACATCTCTAACTGCAGCTCCCTCAGTAGCTCCCAGGACTGGGAGGATCTCTGAAAAGATCACTGCGTATACCTTTCCTTTCAGGATCATCCCTAATTCCATGAATTATCTCTTCATGTCCTTGGGACTTAGGCACCCTATGTCAAGCATGCCAACATGGGCCACGACGGTTTGTTTCTCCTTCCAGCTGTATTACTTGACTTGGTATAGCACTAATTCAACCCATACTCCAGGCAGGCATATCACCTCTCCCAAGGTACCATCCTGGTCCAGCAATACCCCCTCCTACCTCAGTAACTGCCTTAACTACTTCCAGAATCACAGCAGGGATTGGAGGAAACAAGTGAAGAGCTCACAAGGTTAAGTGTGTGTGTGAGTACCACTTAAACATTTTTTACTTTTTCTTCTGTTGCTGACTGTTTGGAATGTGGGACTGAGTTTGTGGGAAGGGGGAGAGGGAGGAGAGAAACAAAGGGGGATTAAAGAAGGTGTACTTGGCAGCTGCAAGTGGCACCATTGGTGTTTTACCTGACCATATGACCACAACCCATCAACAGGCTGTCTGCAGTCCATTGTAAAGTCCCAGAGTTCCAAGTGACCACTCACTTGAGTTACCCCTCGCATAAGTGCCATGAAGCAGGGGTGTGGTGTCCTACCTAGTGGCATCTGCAGGACATCCTCAGGATAGCCGCAGGTCCACTGGGGACTCTGCCCAGTAGGGACTACGTACTGTAAGTGGAAGGAAACCTGGGAAGCTCTAAGAGGGTAGTAAATTATTGGAGACAAAGGGTAAGGAGGATAAGCACAAGGGGCAGGGTAAGCCAACAGTGACAGGATTGAAGCTAGGATGTAACTACCACTGATCTAGGGAAGGCCTATGTTGGCTAGGAACAGCAGGAGTTAACTACTTTCTATCTGGGGTAGGCTGCAGAGGAAGGCTAGAGACACGATTTGACTACTCCATATCCGGGGTAGGCCTGTGGAGTCAAGTTAGAGGCAAGATTTAATCTACTCCCTGTCTGGGGTAAGCTTGCAGGGACAGGTTAAGGGAATGTGTGATCCAGTCCCTATCTGGGGCAGTCCTGTGGAAGCATGTTAGTAAAAGGTAGATCTACTCCCTACCAGGGGTAGGCATATATGGACAAGAAAATGATCAGGCAGATGACAGGAAAGGGGAGAGGGATGAGCTGCAGGGGATGTGGGCAGCAATTTTTCAAGGTGCACTCTGGGAGACTGGGGGTTGTGTGGTGTGCTGGAAGGTGAGATTATGAGGGCTGAGGAGCATATGCTTAGGTCAGAACTAAAGAGGTTACTGGTGAGTCAGAGGATAGAAATGGATGGATCTGTAAGAAAGTATGAGGGACTGGAGGTAGGGAGACTAAACTGGTCCCAATGAAGCCAGAGGGTAGAGATAAGTAGGATGGAAGTGGACAGAGAGACCCAGGGGTGGGACGGTGGGGATTGTCAGACAGGAGGTCAGTAGGTTTTAGGGCAGTGGCCACCCCTGCCACAGAAGAAGAATAGGGTGAACGGGGCAGGCTGGAGAACAGTTGATAGGGGGAGTGGGTGAAAACAGGGCAGTGAAGGAAACAGATACCACAGTGGAGTGCCTGTACAAAATAAATATCTACTACTTGATTCCCAGAAGGATGATATCTAGGCTAGCAAAATAGGACACAGGAAACAAATCAGCAGGTGACAGTGGGGAGTCTGTGAGGTTAGACTTCAGGTAAGCCAGAGAACATGTGTGGGGAAGACTGGAGAGTACCAGGATGAGGCTCAAGGAGTGCAATAAGAGGAGAAGTCAGCAGAGAAAAACTCCAAGTTAGTAAAGGGAGGATGGCTCAGGTGTGGGGGGAGGAATTGAGCACAGTAGGGTTAGTACAGGGAGAGGGGAACAGCAGGCTGGGGCTGAGTAAGAGAGGAGATATGGGGGAATATTAGATTGGAAGAAGTGAATAGGAGTAGGTGGGGGGAAGAATACAAAGACAAGAGTATCCAGAGGGGCTGCACAAAAAACAAGGCAAACTAACAGGGTTCTGGTGATGGGAACACAATTGTAAACAGTGCCCATGAAAGGGTGGTGGAGCTGGGGATAATTCCTGGGCCCTGGCACCAAAGAGAGGCCAGGGCCACCCAGTGTGCTACTGTATGCAGCTGCATAGGGGCCCCAGAATCTGAACATTTTCCGGGGCCTGGAATTCCTCTCACTGGGCCTGATTGTAAAGGAAGTTAGATGACCACAGGGAAGAAGGGGACCAGATAGAAGGAGTGTTATGTGCCTCCCAGGTATGACAGCTGAAAGGATCATGCCTATGGTACGTATGCTAGTGTAAGGAGAAGGAGGGGAACTTGATGTGATCCTCCACCTGGGTACAAACTAGTGGTATGCAAAACCAGGGAGGTTCTGCTTTTGGTTTTGAGTTTGCCAGATCACCCCTAGTTTTGGTTTTGGACTGATGGCCAATATGCATTCAACATAAAACTTGCTCTGTACCTTCATTTTAAAGCATAATAAAAGGAAAACAGGTTAAATTCTGAAGAAAAAACTGTTTAGTAGCATGGCAGCTAGCAAAACCCAGCTGTTAGTAACTTCACAGGAAATCTTGTAAAGTATTTTGAGACAGTGCTATAACAAGCATTTGTCAATGCCAAATGTTCACCACTGGTATTGCTGTTGTACTGGATCTTGCTTGTACACATTTTTACTATACATTTACCAAGAACAGAGCAGATGAGTTGCAATATCTCATTTTCAGTAGTGTCCTGCTTTGACACATTGTTAGATTGTAATTACCCAGGATACGGCAGTTGAGAGGCAATATTCTACTTTTAAGTGGGCTCCCATGTTTTGACCACAAATGTCCAACAATCTTTTTATGACCTGACATTATGATCAAGATAGGTGGAATTTTTTGAAATCCTATCTGAAAGGTAATTTCACTGTATGACTGGGAAACAAGTTTGGGAGGGGATATGAAATATGACACCTGTCATGTTCAGGAGGTGGGGTAACACAAGGCATATGCTGAACATCAGGGGCCAACATCAGCAAAAAATAAAGTTATGAGTAAATAAATGTTGGAACAATTTGTTTCCTTATAACTTAATTGGTTTTTCACATTTTTACTACAGATTTTCAACATAATCTTTTTATGACCACTCCTTCTGATCATGACAGGTGTCATTTATAAAACAATGGCTAAAACATAATTTTGTGCCACAGGGGTTGAAACACATTTGGGTAGGATTTGAGAAATGACAGCTGTCACATTCATGAGGTGATGTGAAAAAATGTCTATGTTGAAAAATTGGGGTCAAAATGTTAAAAATTGCCACAGTTACAAACATACCTTGAAAAATTGCAACATAGACTCATAAATTTGTCATTTTCTCATATTTTAACCCCGAATTTTCAAAATAACCTTCTTATGACCCCACAGAGCCTTCTTATGAGCCCACCTCATGAACAAGAGCAGAGAACATTTTTATATCCTGTCCAAAAGGTGAGTTCATGCCACAAATGCAAAAACACATTTTGGCCAGGATTTAAAACATGACAGCTGTCAGATTCATGAGGTGCTGTAAAGAAATGGCTATGTTGAAAATTTGGGGTACAAATTTCGACAGTTACCAAATTTATGAGCCTGTGTTCATAAATTTCATCCTAGGCTCATAAGTTTTTGTTTTTTTTAATATTTGTACCCCAAATTTTAAACATGGCCTTCTTATGATCCCACCTCATGAATAAGGGCAGGGAAAAATTTCAACTCCTGCCTGAACGGTGATTTCTCTCAGTGACCACAAAATCACCTTTTGCTACGAAAACACTTTTTGGTCAGGATTTGAAAAATGACAGCTGTCACATTCATGAGGTGCTGTAAAGAAATAACTATGTTGAAAATTTGGGGTACTAATTTTGACAATTACCAAAGTTATGAGCCTGTGTTCATAAATTTCAACCTAGGCTGATAAGTTTTTTGGTTTTTAATATTTGTGCCTCAAATTTTAAACATAGCCTTCTTAGGACCCTACCTCATGAACACAAAATCACCTTTTGCTGTGAAAACACATTTTGGCCAGGATTTGGAATGACAGCTGTCACACTCATCAGGTGCTATGATTAAATGGCTATGTTAAAAATTTTAGGTCAAAATATTGAAAATTAACAAAGTTGTGAGCCTGTGTTTGCAAATTTCAATGTAGGCTTATAACTTATATATATATATATATATATATATGTTACATTTTCAGCATAGCCTTCTTATGACCCCACCTTATGAAGAAGGGTGGAGAAAATGTTTGATTCCTGCCTGAAAGGTGATTTTGTGCAGTGACTGTAAAATCACCTTTCGGGACATATTTGCTTAATTTTAGTCATCACTTCCCCAAACTCTGGAATGCTTTTCCCCAACAAATCCATCACTCCTCATCCTCATCCTCATCCTCCCTCTCCTCTGCACTAAATAACTTCTGCTTCTCTAACTGCACCCATTTCCCTCAATCCTAACGCTTCCCATTTTCTCTCCCTATCTCTTCAGTCAAACGGTACCAGTTTTTACTCAGTCCTAACACAACCTTCTTCTCTCTCTGGGGCACCTCCCCCTAGCAGGGACTGTATTATAATAAAACAGTTGTTCTTAGGTAGATATCAATGACACTTCAATGTTCATATAATTTGTCATCTGCCCAACCCAATTGTTGTTGTATTTTGTATCCTGTATTCCTGACCTAACTGCATAGTGGATAATGTGTACCTGTACTGCTGCTCCAACTGTTGCTGTCTATCAAGTATTTGTTGATGTATTCTCCCTCTAAAACCTTCCCCCAGGTCACACTGGGAGACTAGCAACTTGTTGTTCAGTGTGATTTCCTGGTATAACATTTCAGTAAATAAATAAAAAATAAATACAGTTTACTGATGTTGTTCATAAGGTGGGGTCCCAAAAAAGGCATGTTGAAAATTTGGGGCAAAAATATAAAAAAATGGCCAAGTTATGCCACTATGTTTGTAACCCCATTGAAATACATTGAAGTGCAGTTCATGGTCCGGCTTTGAAGGTGAAGATGTATCTGTAGTCCAGAGAAGATTATGGCATTGGATTCCCACTGGGTAAGGGCTTGTGGGGGTGAAGTGGTGGGTGTTGAGTGGGAGGGTCGGGTGGGGGACAGTAACAGCAGCAACAGATATCGAATGACAGTTTTCTTTTTTAAAGGGTTTAAAAAATGACGAGAGATGGTTTTCTTTATTTCAGGCACTGACACTTGGGGATTGGGCACCCCCAGTGTTGGTGTTTGTTTGTGTGGGGTGTAGGGTGGGTGTTGAATGGGAGGGTCAGGTGGGTGGACAGTAAAGGCAGTGGCAAAAACAGACATCGATGGATGGTTTTCTATTTTACAGGATATTTGAAAGGCTACAGCCTGTAGTTCAAGGGGGTGGTGCAACTGGCCACGTCCTCTTTTTGGCCTGTTTAAGGGCTGCTCTCCTCACTCCACACACAATCAATTTTTCTTTGCAGCCAGAGGCTCTGTTGGTCTTCTCTCCTGGGGCCTACTGGGGTTTTTCACCCACCCCATGCATGCTTGTACTCTGCTTGGTTTTTACTAAATTTGAGTTTTTTTGTTCTCCTGCTTTTGGTTTGTATTACTGGCTTCTGGCTGCTCCATGCTTCTGTGTGTGTTGGTTCCATTCCTCCTGTCCTTGTGTTTACTTTGTTTCTTTTGGGCTTTCTAGTTTTCTAATGCCCTGTGTATACTTTGTTGCTTGTGTTTCAGGTTACACTCTGTGTTTCCTTGCCTCAAGTTGTCCTGTGCCTGTACCCCCAGGCTCCATTTCTCGCCTGCTATTGCAGCCCTCTGTTCACTGCTTAGTTCTCTGTATGCCTTAGCTCAACCTGCTTCTGCGTAACAAGCCTCAGTCCCTGCTATTGTCATTGTCTATTTCAGCTCACGCTGCAATCTGCTGCCTTGTTCCCCTTAATTGATTACACCTGGTTCACGGCTTTGCTGCCTAGCTAACAACTGCTCCCTGTTTTACTGCTTCACAATAACCTAAGCAACCTAGTCCATGGAACTCAATCTTGTTTTCTGAACTTATACCAAGCAAATATTGCTGCTGTTTTCAGTCCATTGCCTCTCCCTACAGTTCTATGTTCATTCAGATTGCTACCCCTGCAAGCTATAGTTAATTGTTCCTGGATGCTGCTCAGTTACTTATGCACCCTGCTTTATTATACTCTGGAGGTCAACCCAACTATTGCTGTTGCTGTAAACTAGTTTTGAAATCTGCATGTGGGTCATGGTGCTTTCCCTTTACTTTCTTGTTTTTTCCATGGTGGGTGACTCTGGGTTTTGTTGAAGAGCCATGGCCCCGTGTGGTCTAATTACCTTATGTTTGGCTACTGCCTCTGCTGCTAAACTTTGAGTATTTGTCACCTTTATATGGCATTCTTTGATGGACTTCTTGGCTAGTCTCGCACCGCTAAAGGCCCAGGCTCCCTTGCACTAAACCTTGCTTTAAAACATGTCTGAGCTATGTATGGTCTCCAACACTCAGTGCTTCCATTGTTCCAAATGCTTACCATGCTACTCATTGCTGCCTGTTCCATTCCCACTGTGTTTCTTCTGCTGCTTAGTACCTGATATTCTCTTCAGTGCCTTGTGTGGTTTGCTCCATTGCTACATGAGATTAGCCGACCATGCCCATCAATTTGTCTTGAGCTCACTCGCAGTCGATGGTGTCACTCCGCACCCTAGTTCACATCCTGAGCATGTGATGCCTGGTGTGGGTTCCTTTCTTTCTGGCCCCAAGTGGGAATGTCCTCACTCCAGGTGGAGCTTTAGCCATCAGGTTTGAAAGTCTGTGCACAGTCGTGCCTCTTGATGTCGAATTTTGACTAAGCTGCGAAGGGAGGATATATTGTTATCCTTTAGCTGCAGTGCCAGCTGCCTAAGGCACCTTCTACGCTATTCTCCCCATGACTGCCTCTGGTTCATTTGGTTTGTTTTTAGATCGGTAATCCAGCTGAGTGCCTCAGCAGTCATTGCTCTCCTCTTCCCGCCTTGGAGGAGCTTTTTTGCAGAGTTCGCTCACAGCTCTTCCCGTTAGAGGGACAGTGTGAGAGCCTTCCTCCAAATTGGAATATTTTCTGCCACCCCCCTTGATTGGGTTTTCAAATTGCAACAGCACAGCTGTCACTAATCAAAAACATCTCAAGCCTGGAGGGAAGGTGACCTAGGCCTTGGATCCGCAGAGACTTCCTCCTCAAAGGGAGGGGGTTCTCTCCTCCATGCCACAGGTCATAATATTTAGTTAGTTTAGGTAATAATCCCATGTCACTTAGGTAGGTTTCTACTGTTGGATGGAGTGGGTAGCCACCCCGTAAGTGTTCTGTCTCCCCTTTGGCTGTTCTCTCTCTCTTTAGGAAGCCAGGTTTCCAAACCTTACAGTCAAACCTCCAAGTAGGTCACTATTCAACTGTTGTTTCCTGCTTACTCTACTCAAACATATTACCAACTAACCCATGCTACCAACTGGACCTATGCTACCAAGCAACCTACGTACAGGTCCTTGACCTAGATAAGCGTTCACTACCTTGTATGCTTTGCTTGACACTCTTTTGGAGCTTCTTCCTATGGTAACTTTAGCCAAGGAAATCACTCCTGTGGCACCTCAAGGGGTGGAACCCTCCCCTAGGGTTCTTTGCCTTTGTACCCCACAGGGTGGTATAGCCCATGGATAGAGGTGAACAGCCAATTTTATCTATGTTACACAAGCACAAACCAGTTGCACAGGCACATTGAATTGGAAGGTTACAACCTGTAGTTCAAAGGGGTGGTGCAACTGGCCACGTACCCCTTTTGGCCTATTTATGGGCTGATCTCCTCACTCCACAGACAAGCATTTTTTCCTTGCCCCTCCATCCACCCCTCCTCCTCCAGCGGCATGTCTCTCTCTCCTGTGGGCTTCTTCCTAAGGTACCTTTAGCCAAGGGAATTGCTCCCATGGCACCTCAAGGCGTGGAATCCTCCGCTAGGGTTCCTTACCTTCATACTCCTACAGGGTGGTATATCCCATGGATAGGGTGAACAGCCAGCATTTATCTATGTTACATAAGCACAAAACCAGCTACACCGGCATATTGAAATATAATAAAAATAATGAGGGATATTTTTTTTTAATTTCAGGTGGCAGTATTGGAGGATTCGGCACCCCAGTGTTGGTGTTATGTTTGCGCGGCTGGGGGGTTGGTGCTGAATGTGAGGGCTGGGTAGGTGGAGAGTAAGGACAGTGGTAGCAAGAGACATCAATGGACAGTTTTATTTTTTGCAGGGTGTAATTTAGTCACAGCAGGCTGATAATGACTGATCAGCTGTGCTTACTGGGTGGCATAGATCAAAGGAAAGAGTCATCCTATGATTGGATTGTCGCTTTCCTTTGAAATGCATGAAGTTTCTGTCCAGCAAGCCAGAACAGTATCATGATTAGCCTGGCTGATGATTGGTTTGACACTGACAAGCCTCTTGCAGACAACTCTGCATTGGACTGACAGTGTCACACCTCTCAAAAGCCACTTTCCTAACAAAATGTTTGCTGCACGTGTGCAACTGGTGAACATAAAAAGTTCAATAGCACATAGCTTCATTAGCTTGCAGTCTAAATTTCTAGCAGTAATTGACAAGAGACAAGACTTGTTGAAGAAAGGGACATAGGCTGAGGCAGTGGAACAGCTAAGTAACACCTGGCTTCCTTGTTTAGTCTGTTAAGCCAGTTGTGCACTGCTAACAAAAGTGACTTGGTGACTGAAGGAGAATAATAAGAGGACTCAGTAGATGAAAGATGATGGTCTGAGAGGAGAGGAGACATATATTTTATAATTTTTTTATAAAACAGGGTAGTAGCATGCACACATAGAGAGTATATTGAGCCCTCCTACAATTTTGAACTGATATTATTTTGTTTGATAAGCTGACTCTGTTGTTTGGTTACCAGCATGGGTCCCCACAATTTTGACAATTTTTTTACTCTCATTAATTATGATGCATATGTACACTACTTTTTTTTAGTACAATGCCATGAAAGTGTTTAATTATCTAGACAGACTGAGGATAGCATTGTAAAAGAAAACTCACTTTATTGTGATCTGTTATAGTAAATCTATTTTTTCTTTTTTTTTTATATTGATGACTATCCATTTAAGAACAGCAGATCAGTTAGAACTCAAAATGGAATTAGGTGTTATCTAAGAAATACAGAGATTTGGAATAGGGTACATAACTGGAAGAGGTCTACCAGAAAGTGCTGTCAACATAGTCATTTACAAATTTATTTTGACCTGCAAATACAAAATAAAAAAACACACATAAGTGTGAGTGCGAAATTCTTTCATATGTCCCACAGAGTCAGATAGTAGTCCCTATCTTTTCTAGTCTTGCTATACAACAGCTCAGTGGAAGAAACAAAATGGTGACTGGCATAAGTCAGGACATAAGAACATAAGAATATGACCAGCAGAAGACCTCTCAGTCTATCGGTTCTGCTCGTAATAATAAGGGTTATTTCTGACTTTCGGTCTATATCTGTGCCCCCATTCCCCCCCTTGATTTCTGGTCTTTACCTGTTGTCGACTTCCTGACATTCCTTTATAATCCATCCCAGGTTAGCTTAGTTCTCACGACTTTTGGACCATCAATTTCTGTGTGTAAGTATCATCACTTCTTCTGTGCAGCTTTACATCCCTCTGGTTCTGTTTCTCACCGTTAAGGCTGTGCCCGAGTGGTGGCTCTTCGAAAAGTCTCAGTTCAATTCCAGCCATTCCCCCTGCGGCTGATCGCTGCCTTTCTTCACTCCCTTCTTCCAGTATCTCAGGTCCTTCCAACCTCTGTGTATAATCTGTCTTGCTGTCTTTGTATCATTTTAGTCACACTCCTCTAAAATGATACAAGGACAGCAGGATAGATCATATACAGAGAGATTGGAGGACCTGGGGATGTACACTCTGGAGAAGAGGAGGCAGAGAGGGGATATGATTGAGACGTTCAAGCACTTGAGAACAATTAACACAGTGGACTGTAGGGCCCTTTTCAATAAGAGGGCCACCACCACCACCAGAGGGCACAGCCTTAAACTGGTGGGGGTTAATTCAACAGGGATATAAGGAAGCACTTTTTTATAGAGAGAGTGGTGATGGCATGGAACGAGCTTCCACAGGAGGTGGTGGATTCAAAGTCAGTGGGAGCTTTCAAAAGAGCCTGGGAAGGGCATAAAGTAATGTCAGGAGGATATGAATGACATGAGAGGCAGGCTAAAGCAACATTCCCTTTCCCCTAGTAATACGATACTTCTTCAGCCTCACTGCCAATAGGCTTATTATCACTACTGTACGAGCAGTGTTTTCAAATTGTCCCTGGGTATCCAGCAAATATACCATAGTTCAGATTAACAAAAGCTGGAATTTTAACATATTCTGTTTTCTCCTCCTATTACCAGCAACATAGCCAGCAGTGCTGAATATTTTTTTTCTGAATAGACACGTGTTGCTGGGCAACTTAAATAGTAAAGGCCCACTTTTTGCAAGACTGGCCAGACCATGCCCTTTTCATGCCAATACTAAAGCAGGTCATCTCGAACATTTATTGGTCTGGGTCCTTTAAGAAGTCATCCACCATATTACTTGCTGAGTAGCTTGTGATGGGAGCCGTAACAGCACTGTCTTTCTTTAGGTCATCCAGTTCTGCTCAAATGCTGTCCTTTGAGGCAACGGACAAATTGTCCCTGGGTTCCAGTTCATAATTTAAGAATTTTCTTATTTTGCTAATTTTACTGGGATTTATTTCTTGGAAGGGAGCCTAGCTTCCTTTTCGTGATCAGCAATTGCAGCACATTTAGTTGGAGTCTGTGTTGTAATTTTTGGAGCAATTTTATTAACGAGCAGTTCTTTATAATAGTTGAGGTCTACGTTACCAGATGGAAGAAGGCCTGGCAAATTGGTTTTGAAATGTAGATCCTATATTGTGCTATAACACAATGTTCAGATTCCAAAATCATGACAATCCTGTGGCCTGTTTCTAAAGATAAAGACAACTTTTGAGCAAGAGTGACACCTGTGCTTGGCACCATACAGCTCAACCTCAGGACTCTGAAATGAGAGACACCAACACTTGAAATGAGGAACAATGAGGGATAATGAGGGACACCACACCCTGAAATGAGGGACATCAGAATTTCAGTACCTTTTAATTTATTTATTTATTTATCAGAAAAGTCAGATTTACAACCTTTGAGTCATGGATTCATTTACAAAGGCACCTCGTCGTGGGGGGGGGGAGTAGACAGAGTTACATAGTGTGGATACAATAGTGAGAACAGTACAGGTGCAGAACAGAGTACACATAGGTTACATAGTAATGTTACTTATAATAGGTTACAGTCAAATACAAGGTACCCAAGGGTTACATTGGGGGTACAGCCCTGGACATACCTAGATAATACCTGGAGAGGGTGGAGGTAAGGATGGGGTGGGAGGGAGGGAGGGAGGAGGGGAGAGGATAGGCTGTCCAGAGGACACTGTCAAGTCAGGGAGGCATGACAGGAGGATCCCACAGTGGGATTAATTAGGTGCATCTACAGCAACGAGCATCAAAGGGATGGTTAGGGAGGGTGATTTTGAAGGGACCAATTTTGGCAATGTCTGTGATGCAGGGTGGGAGGGAGTTGAACCAAGCAGGGGCTCAGTGATGGAAGGACCTCTGAGCTAGCAAGGTTTTGGTTCTGGGCACCAGAAAGGTGGCCTTGACAGAGCTATGGGTGGCAACAGATGAGGACACACACCATAGGAAAGCAGAGACCCCTGTGGGGTGAGAGCCCTAGAAGAGACTTTTTGGTGAGTAGGCAGGTCTGTTAGCACAGACACTCCTCAAAGGTGAGCAGGTTGGTGGTGGAGTAGAACAGGCAAGTGTGAGTGTGGCTAGGGGCTCCGGTGAGGAGCCTGCAGGTCTTATTGACTGACAGCTGGATTTTAGTTAAGGCAGTATTGTCTCATTGCAGAGCTTAAATGGGCAAGCCATAGTCCACTCAGCAACAGGACAGAAGAGGTAATGGCCAGCTGGAGGGAACTTGGGGGAGGCAATCTCTATGATGGTATAGTAGGCCTATCCAAGAATATATATGTATTTTTTAATTTATTTAATTGTATTTTGGATTAAACCTTTGAGCCGAGGGCTCTTTTACAAAGGTTCCACGTCAAGGCAATAAGGACAATAAGGTACAAAACATGAGCCGGCCCAGTGGCGTAGAGGGCTGAGGCGCGGGTGCCTTACCTCAACCCACGCCGACCACCCAGGTTCAGGAACGGACTCGGATCGCTGGGGGTTGGCAGGGGACGGGAGAGGATCAAGCATCCTAAGGACCCATCTGCTCCCCGGGGGTGGGTTAGGGGCATGCCTCACTCTGTAGCGGCCCCCAGTAGAAACCGGGGGCACTACAAGAAGCGGCATGACAGGGGAAAATACAAAAGTGGAAAATGGCGTCCGAGTGACCGGATGACGGACGCCTGGATCCCCCGCCTCCATGGAACCCCCCGAAGAGCCAGGGAAATCCTGATCCCAGCAGCACCAGGGCCGAGACTAAGAATGCCTGAAGGCAATTTCCCTCCGGAAGGAGGGGACCTGTCCAACGAAGGGACACGTCTGGCTACCCTGGTCGGCTGTGATCTGGGATCCGGGGGAAGCTGGCATTGGGGGTGGGTTTGGAATGGAGGTAGCAGGGGGTAGTCCTTGGCAGAAAGCCTGAAGGAGAGGCCGGTCGGGCGCAGGGGGCGATAAATAAAGAATGCAAAAAAAAAAAAAAGGTACAAAACATAACATGATCATTACAATGGAACTTATAAAAAAAAAAGACAAGTAAGGTTACAATAATAGCAGCCAAAGGCATTGTCAAGGAATTGTGTTGTGAGTTAATTATACAGTACAAGTCATAGGCGGCTCAGAGAAGCTTTGATAGGAGTAGGTTAGAGGGAAAACAGAAAGAAGAGTGGTGGTGAGGGGGTGGTAAGAGAGCGAGAGGGAGGAGGGGAGAAATGGGGAGGGCATTGCGTTGGATATGTGGTAGATGGGAAACAGCAAGGGAGGAGGAAAGGGGGGGATGAAAAAGAAAAGGAGACAGATTGACCCTATACCCAGTAATGGGGGGGGTAGGAGAGGAGGAGGAGCGGAGGCAGTGAGGAGGGATGCTTGAGGGTAGTATGCCTGGAGAGGATTATAAGAAGCAATCACAGAAGGCACTAGCCATGAGATGTTGACACAGTTTACACTTAAAAGCACCAGTCATGGCAATGTTGGAGATTTCTGTAGATAGCAAGTTGAACCAGGTGGATGCTCTGACAAGGTAAGAACGCTGAGCTTGAGAGGTCTGACGGCAAGGTATTGTAAAGGTTAGATTGTCCGATCTAGTTAGGCGGTGGACACGCTGCAGGGTCAATATTGATTGGACTCCAGGGGGGCACAAGGCCCAGTGATGTCTTCTTAGCTAGGATGCAGGTCTGGTACTTTAGCCTGCTGGATAGCTGGAGCCAGTTAGCCTGCTCGTAAATGTCACATGTGTGAGTAAGGCAGGCAGCTGAAATAAGGAGTCTACATGCCTTATTAAGGGTTACAGCTATGCGTCGGAGCGCAGTATCAGTAGCTGATCCATAGATAACGAGTCTGTAGTCAATAGTTGAGATAACAGAGCTCTGGATAGCAAGGTTCAAGGCTTCAGCCATTAGGCAATGTTTATGTTTGTATAGTAGCCCTATACGGGAGTTCACAGTTTTAGCGATATTGTCAATGTGTTTGGTATATGAGAGGGAGCAGTCAAGGGTCAGGCCCAGATATTTAAACATATCTACCTGCTGTAGAGCGACACCTTCGTGGTTGTTAATTATGAGCTCATGGTCCTTGTACTTGTTGTGGGTTCCATGGAACAACATTATTTAAGTTTTTTTGTGTTTAAGGATGAGTTTATGTGAGCAAAACCAGTCTTCCACTTCTGTAAAACTTTTCTGTAGTTGAGACTGAAGGGAGGTGTGGTCAGTGTGGCAAGTGAAGATTACTGCATCATCTGCATACAGTAACATTCTGTCATGGCAGGAGGCAGGGAGATTGTTCAGGAATATGCTGAATAACAAGGGACCCAGGATAGAACTTTGGGGTACTCCAGAGTGGATTGGCAGGGATGACGAGAGGAATTCACCAATCCTGACCTGTTGGGTCCAGTTACTGAGGTAGCTTTGAAACCAGAGGGTAGTTTCACTTGAAAGACTAAGGAGGGATAATTGTTTGAGGAGAATGGAGTGATTGACAGTGTCAAATGCCTTAGTCAGGTCAATAAAAGAGGTGCCGAGGTATATATGGTGGAGGATAAGGCATTAACAATTTAATGCTCTATAACAGAGCCTGAAACTCAATCTAACAGCATTAAAGAATAATCTTGTGCATGAAATTGTCATGTTATATGGAAAAACTACAATGTGTAGCACCAGCCAGTCTCATCTGTCTCCTCTCTGATAAATAAACTCAAATATCGGTAACCCAAACCCAATATAACTGAATTTGAATGTTTTCTTAGGACATTTGCTAACTCATATCAGATAGTGTCAGCAAGTCCCAACTATATAGGGAAGGAGTGAATAGTCACAGAGTGCGCTGTGTGTCTGAATCAACTAGCAGCTACAGTACATTTTGATATTGCAATTTGTACAACACAAGCCTCTGAATAACCTGGCTAATCACATAGTGTCTATTTGAGCTTCCCAATCAGCTGACCAGTCATGTAGTACGTTATCTGGTAATCTAAGCCTCCCAATAACTAGGCAAAAATATTGTGCACAGTGCACTATCCAGCCTCCTGCCTCCTTCAAATCAGAAAGTGTGGAGTGTCATTCATGCCTCCCAAGTTCCAAATCATGTACAGTAGTGCACTATTTGTACCTCTGAATAACTTGGAAAAAATCATAATAATTAATGCACTAGTGAAGAGAAGAGCACTGAAGCCTCTGATCACCGGAGGTAAAGTAATGTTCATGATGTAGTCAGTGCAAGTACACTATTTGAACCTCCTAATCACCTGCTGCTCGTATAATATAGTGCAGTATTCAGTTCGAGCCTCAATCACCCAAAATGCAGCACTATAATAAGCCTACTGATCACCAGGTAACTCAACATACTATTGCCTCCTGGCTCCATCACATATATTCCCTTCCCCACTCCATGCCCAGTCCCCTCATGCAGTGGAGTGCCAGCGGTGCACAACAGCACAGCAGCACATCATTGGTCGATCAGTGATTAATCTATTCTGAATCATCAGCCCACAAGTGCAGCAGACAGACAGTCAAGTTGAGAGCTCTCAAAGGCAAAATAAGCACTCTGATCCTGGGATGGCTTATACACCTAGCTCCTCACCAGCAGCACCACTGGCACTCTGAATCCTGCCACTCTTGAGTCGGCTGAGCTCTAGGCACTGTCCTCTCCTCTTGTCTGGTGGCAACTCCTGTCCTCATTCTCCAACTCGCTTGCTGCCTCCGTCTGAATCTCCAGGTGGGGGAAGGCAGCACTGAGGTGGCACCAGGGCTGCAACCACAAAAAAACAAAACTGGAGCCTTAGGGGAGTAGGTTGGGACTCTGGGGCTCAGTGAGTGACAATCAGCCTCTAGCTTCTCAAGGCCGGTGGTGCCACACCTCCACAAACAACAAGATCCTCTGGGGACTGGCTAGATCGGCACTGCAGTCCAGATGGAGCCCAAGTTAAGTTCGAGGGGATCAAGATCCACACAAGATCCTTCTCCTTCTTTGTATAAGTTGTGCTGACTGCCTTGCCACCATTGCAGGCTTGCTCCCATCCGAGTCCTGAGAATTTCAGCCAGCAGAAGGTTGGTTATGCACATTTAAAGGGCTCTGATGACTGTCACTGTCATATCTGGGACAATGACAGGTGCTGGTGGGACAGCAGGACAAGCAGCAAATGGGGCCAAATGTGGGATGTCCCACATGATTCTACCATGTTATAATGACAGCAATGCTGTCGACATCCCCGACACTGATGGGAACAATACCGACAGTCGGCATTGTTCTCGTTGGCACTAAGTGTTGACCCCTGGTGTTGCCAGAGGATGTTGTAGAGGAAAATGACATCTAGTGGGTGGTGACAGTCATGTAGTCTGCTGTTTGACCACTTGTCCACATATCTGTTGTTATATGTACTTCTTTAATAGTTCATAACTGGAAGACACTGTTTACCTTCTGGTGCAATTCCCTATAAAGAGCTGGCACAGCCTTTCTGGAAAAATATGTCCATGATGGCAACTGGTACCAAGGGGCAGCAAGTTTCATCTCCTCGCAAAACCCAGCAGAGTCAGCAAAAGAAGAGGGGGTGCATGTCCAAAGCAATCATTGCAGATACTGCTGTATTTAACTGCTGAGCAGCTGGATGGCTTTGGTCATATTTACTGGGTATACTGGGTATACTGAGTAGTGTAGGACAAAAGGAGGCACAAGGCCCATTGAGATTGTCCTCCCACACTAGTGGAATATTATACAAAATTAAGTAGCCAGGTATCAAGATTGAATTTAAAAGAATCGAAGCTAGCCGAGTCTACAATTGATTGAGGCAGATAATTCCAACGTTTTGCTGTTCTTATTTATTTAATTTTTTTGTATTGGCCTATTCAACAGTCAATTGCTTAGCATGAAGTCTACCTACAATTCTCTTGTTAGCTAGTGTTAATCCACATATCTTGAACAGACTGGGATTATGAACTAGTTTGTTCATTAATAACAGATCTCCCCTTTGCCTTCTCAAAGATAATGGATGAAGATTAGTTTCCCTGAGTCTAGTATTGTAACTTTTAGTGCTAAGTCTGGGAATAGATTTAGTAAGCCCTCTTTGGACCTGCTCAAGATGCTTTATATCAGTTTTAAGGTAAGGGCTCCAAAAGGGAGAACCGCAATCCAGATGAGGTCTGATGTAAGCTCGGTACAGTGGCACTAAAAGGTGCTCAGATTTGAGATGAAGGTTTTATTAATCTGTCTCAAAATAACATTAGATGCTCTAACTATTTTACTGCAGTGGTCACTGGATGACAGCTTGGTATTGATCATAATACCCAGATCTCTTTCACACTTAACTTATTTAATTATTGAATTTTTATTAGCCCATTGCTCAATAGAGGACAGATCATGCTCCAGGAGTTGAATATTGACTGGGGTGTCAACTCTACCTCCCAGTTTTGTATCGTCAGCAAATTTGGATAGATAGTTATTAGAAAAAATGCCCATGTCAAGAATAAAAAGGTTGAAAAGAACAGGACCTAAAACGGAGCCCTGAGGAATAACACTTGTAACCCATCAGAGAAAAAATAAGCCCCATTTATTCTGACGAGTTGGGTACGATTGGATAACCATTGGGATATCCAATTAACCAAGAGTAAAGGAATTCCTAAATTGTGAAGTTTATTGATCAACAGAGAATGGGACACATGATCAAAAGCCTTACTGAAATAGAATAGCAACATATCAGCAGGTACATCATTATCCAATAACTTACCTATCTTGTGATAGAAGGATATACGATTGGTTGTACATGAGTAGCCACACTTAAAACCATGTTGTGAATTATCAGAACTATCAAGTTGATTAGTTATGATCTCCAGTCTGGATTTAAGTAAACGTTCCATTACTTTTCCTACAATAGAGGTCAAACTAATCGGTCTATAATTCTGTACATCAGACTTATTCCCCTTCTTGAAAATGGGAGTTACAGTGGCTTTACGCCAAACATCAGGTATTGCATTTTCAACAAAAGATTTATTGAATAAAATTTGAAGAGGGATTACAATGGAATTAAGCGTTTCAAGTAGGAATATAGCGCTGATGTTATTGGGACATGTACTAGTGGATCTTTTAACACATAGTAGTGCATTTTTGATTTCAGTAAGATTGAAAAGAGGAATATGGGAATCATTTCTTGTGATCGGGATAGTGGGTGGAATAGGTAAGTCAAAGACAGAACAGAAATATCTGTTATATTGGTCCGCCATCTCCTGATTAGATGATATAATAAGCCCGTTTTGACAAAGTGGACCGATTTTTCCATTACTCTCCTTGTTACCATTAATGTGAGAATACAAAGATTTCTGATTAGACTTAGAATGAGCTAGGTTAAACTCAAATTTAAGCTTAGCTGTTTTAATTGACTTTTTTAATATAGATACCGCAGATTTGTATTTAAGGCTCAATGATAGACTGGGATCTTTTTTTAGTTTCTTAAATAATCATTCCTTGGTTTTAATTTGTTTGTCAATGCTTTTATTGAACCAAACAGGAACTTTGCCTTTATTATTGTATTTTAATTTTGAAGGAATGTAGGAGTCTTCGAGTTGATATATAAATTTTGGTCAAACATTCATAGGCTTTATTAATAATTTTGCCCCTAAACAATTCTACCCAGTTACATACTAACATACTAAAATGCCAGCAGAATAGGCCTAGCAGTCTTTCACGTCTGTTCATTTGGTCAGCCCCCACCATGGGAGCTGACCTTGCTGTCCCCCTTGCCTTCTCTGGCTTATCCCTTCCCAGTTCCGGATATTCTTGCTGCATTGTATTTTGCTTCCAGAACCCTTCCCCTGTACCTGTCCCACCCCCCTCTTGAACCCCTCCACTGTCTCTGCCTCCACCAGCCCCTTAGGCAGCGCATTCCATGGCTCCACCACCATCTCATTGAAGTAGCACCTCCTCCTTTCTCCCCTGAATCTTCCCCCCTCCAGCTACCACCCATACCCTCTAGTGGCCCCCTCCTCCTTCCTTCGAAGCACCCTGACTGCTCCTCCCCTATTTACCCCCTTCAAGTACCTGAAGACCTTTATCATGTCCCCCCGGTCCCGTCTCTCTTCCAGTGTGTACATATTTAGCTCTTCGAGCCTCTGAAGTTAATTTCATTTAATTCTATGTTAATTTGTTTAAAGTTAGCTTTGTTGTAGTCCTTAAATTTAATATTATTAGTACTCTTGGGAGTATGGAAAGGAATATTGAAAAATAATGAATTATGATCACTATTACCAATAGGGGCCATAATGTTTATATTGGAGACTTTCAAACCCTCGTTTAAAATAACTAGGTTCAGTGTATCGTTACCTCGAGTTGGCTGAGATACTAATTAATCTAATACCAAATCTACAATTGAATTCAGAAATAGATTTTCATGATTGTTATTCCCTGTATAAAGATTCCAGCTGATACCGGGCAAATTAAAGTCACCTAGGATGAGAATATCATCCTTATAAGATATATCTGAGATTATATTTAATAAATCAGAGCTATATTGAATGTCGGCTGAAAGCGGATGATAACAAACCCCTAATATGAATTTTGGGTGGTTCTGCAATTGGATAGCTATCCAAAGTGATTCAGTTTGGGTTTGAACTGGTATTTCATGGGAGACAATGTCCTCTCTAACGTAAAGACACTCTCCCCCCCCCCCCACACTTTTCCTATCGATTCTATCTTTATGATAGAGTTTATATTTGGGAATATACCTAGACCAAGCTGAGGAAGTGTCCCACCAAGTCTCAGTGACAGCAATGATATCTAGATTAAGTAAAGAATATATTGCAGTAAGTTCAGCTATTTTGAGTGGGTTAAGGGATCTTGCATTGAAAGATAGAAAGTTGCAGGATTTCCCATTGCTGGTTTTGTCCTTCCAGTTAAGAGAATAAGGAATAGTCCTTTTCTCCCCCAAACTGATCAGTTTAAATGTTTATTAATGACAGAAACAAGTGTTCTACCCAGCAGAGTACTTCCTCTCCTACTCAGATGCAAGCCATCTCAATTGAAAAGAGAGTCCCTACCACTGAAGTTTTCCCAGTGCGGGATACAACAAATATCTTGTCGAAGGCACCATTTCCTTAGCTATTGTTAGTTTCCTAAATTAAGCGGGTCATGCTGTGTGTTTGCTGAGACTTACTAAGTAATGACTGTATACATGTGCTTGTCTAAAATGTAACATCTTAACAAAATCCAATAAGATCTTCTATGTTAAAAAAAAGCAGGTCATACTGTGTTTCACTCTGGTACAGGAAGAATTTCTGAAAAGCACACAGCACAACCTTTCTCAGTAAGTTGTGTAAGGCCACATCTTTTCTTAATTCTAAGGGTCTAGTTTGATTCAGATAATTAGTACCTGCATGCATAATAACTAAAGGATTGTGGCCTACATTGGCAAGAATATCATTTAGTTCTCTGTTCTAAAGCCTGCTGCATCCTTAAAGGGGAACTGTCATCTACAGGGTTTCTTAATGCCTGAAAGCCCATAACTGTGAATCTTTGCAGTCCATAGTTATTCATAGGTAAATCAGTCTATAATTAAGGGCTGGGGGCAGCCATATGTTTTAGGCTCCTGACAGGAAATGATGTCACCGAGGGTCTTGGCCCTCCATTTACTGCAGATTAAATAGGAAATTGTCTGTTTTATTAAGTGCGTTTTAAGGTATTATTACTACACTTTCTACATTTATAATAATTGTTTTTTATGTGCATTGAAACTAGTGAGTTATCATCTTTACAATTCAAACTGTCAGTGAAAAATAATCCATCTTTAAAATTGCTTTAACCTCTAGGCTATACTGCCGCTGATCATCAAAAACTACACATCTCAAAGCTGGCTCTGTGGTGCCAACAGGTATTGGGGCCCCATATCAGGATTTCTGAACCCTGTTTGTGTTCATGTCAATATAGATTTCTGTGGCTGCCACAGCACCAACTTCTGTCTTTTTCCATTCGCTCTCTTACAGCCTTTTCTCTTACAATTTCAGGTGTGAATTCAGATTTACAATATGCAAATGTGGCTATATACCCACTGGCCTGGAATAATGGGGCCAGCCTTGAATATGTAGTTTTTGACTATCAGCTGGCAGTACAGCCTAGAAGAGCTGTGAACAAACTTCATTCATCCAGCAAAATGGGTTTTGATTCCAACATGCTCTACGTGTATATTGTGTGATCAGAGCAAGTCACTTAATCTTTCTGTGCTCCCAAAACACATCTTGGAATAAGTTGTAGCTCAGTGTGTCTTTCCTGGATAAAGACAGCAAAAACAATCTGAGCATGTTTATGATTCTAAAAATATTCTGCTCTTTCTATCCAGATTTGATTTGAAAAGAAACAAATAGGACACAGTTTCTTGTTTATTAATTGCAAAAACACATAGATGGACAACACAGTTAAAGCTTGCAAAACCTGAAATGCATTATTAAAAGAATATTTTACTTCTTTTGATGGAGTTAACAGTATGTCAGTTTCTTACTGAAATACTTTGGATGGAATGGGACTTTGTACCATAAAGGAAAAAAATGAATCTGGTTGATCCTGCCACTCATACGGTATACCCTTTGGACATGTCTTACACTCCACAGCTATGCCGACAGACTGCAATGTTCTAGAATGCCATTCCCACTGCAATGTAAAAAAACAAGGGAAAAAGGGGCAGACAGGGTGTCTGTGAAGTGTGTGTGTGTGTGTGTGTGTGTGTGTGTGTGTGTGTGTGTGAAGTGTGTGTGTGTCTCTGACAGAAGTGCTGCACTAAATGAACTGCATTGAAAGGGGAAAAAATTATCTCCATTAATTAAATAAAATAATATATGGGTGGGTGGGTGTAAAGAAACAGAATTTTGCACACATCCTCGGTGTGGGATGCCTTAATAAACCACTCAGACTTTGTCCTCAGTGTTAATATAGCAACCCACACTTCAGGTGTGTGCAAAATTCTGGTTACACACACCCAGCCATATATTATTCTATATTTCAGTAATGCAGTTCAGATTATGCATGTTTTAACAGAGTTGTCCATCTATGTGTTTTTGACAATTAATAAACAATTAATGGTGTCCTATTTTTTTTCAAGTCACATCTGGATAGAAAGAGCATAATATTTTTAGAATCATAACACATGCTTAGATTGTTTTTACTGTCTTTGTCCAGGAAAGGCACACAGTTACAGTTTGTTTATGGGTGTGTTTTAGGTGCACAGGGGGTTAAGTGACTTGCTTTGGTCACACAGTATACAGGCAGATCATGTTGGAATCAAAACCCATTCTGCTGGATGAATGAAGCTTGTTCACAGCTCTTTGCTTTAACCTCCAGGTTGTACTGCCAGCTGTTAATCAAAAACTGCACATTTCAAGGCTGGCCCCATGACGCCAAGCCAGTAGGTATATAGCCACATTTGCATCTTGTAGACATGAGTTCACACCCAAAACTGTAAGCGAAAAGTCTGTAAGAGCGGGAACGGAATAAGGCAGAAGTTGGTGCTATGGCAGCCACAGAAATCTGTACTGACATGAACACAGACAGGGTTCAGAAATCCAGATATGGGGCCCCAATACCTGTTGGCACCACAGAGCGAACCTTGAGATGTTTAGTTTTTAATGGTCAGCTGGCAGTATAGTCTACAGGTTAAAGCAGTCTTAAAGATGGATTATTTTTACTAACAGCTTGAAATATAAAGGTGATAACTCACCAGTTTCAATGCACATACAAAGCAGTTATTATAAATGTAGAAAATGTTGTGATAACACCTTAAAACATAGTTAATAAAACAGATGATTTCCTATTTAACCTACAGTCAATGGAGGGCCAAGACCCATTGTGACATCAATTCCTGTCGGGATCCTAAAACATATGTCTGCCTCAGCCCTTAATTACAGGCTGATTTACATATGAATAACTCTGGACTGCAAAGAGTCACAGATAAACACAGTGGCTCACTTAAATTAGCTTCTTATTAGCTTTCAAACATTAAGAAACCCTGTTGATGACAATTCCCCTTTAACAGTTTCTGAGGTGCAAATGGCACACAGAAAAAGGCTGGAGGAGACAGAGAAGAAGTATTTCTGTTTGCAACTGGGGGAGATTTCTGATTCTGATAAAGACCAGCAGGTAAAGGTGTGATGCAGTCAAAGCCCTGCTTGGTGTCTGAAGGTTTTTTGTGCTGTATATGGAAACTTTTATCTATACCACCAGTGTGTGTACGACCATAAATCTGTGCAACATCCTCTGCCGTGGCACCTTGTGGCTTATTCCTGGCCCACTGAATTGGATGTATTCTCTGTGTCTTATTAAGCTTAATTGCCAAGGCTGCTTACCTATCTTCCTCTGCTGAAAGAGGCCTTACATAAACAGCATAATGGTCGCATACTGTTCTTTGGGTCAAGGTGGAAAAAATCCAAATGGAAGAGGATGCCTTTCTGTTTTTGTTCCTGCCATTGCAACTTCTGAATCATTATCCAGCATGTCTATGTTAAATTCTATATTTTGATTATTTTCCTCCATGTTTTCAGTGGATAATTGGGTGTGAGGTGGTCCTCAGCACAGGAGACAGACTTAACTTCCTCTTTACTTTCCTTTTCACTGGTCTCTAATGATCTTTCCTCTGATGACTTTTCTCCAGGTTGTTTTGGTCTGGCATCTCACAACATCAGGTTCCTCTGGCTCCAAATCCTCCTCCTCAGAATCCCCACCATGCACTGCCTCTGTATCAGGTATGTACTCACTGCCACTTGAGCTCACAGAGGAATGAGAAATGGTAGAATCTTGAGAAAGTGGCACATTGTATGCATGCCTGCTTACTCTTTCCTTTCCACTGTGTGCAGTGCTTGTAGAATGAGCACCAGGAACAGGGGGCATGAAATAAAGCTGGAGGGGGGAAGTTCAGGAGAGATGTGAGGAAATATTTCTTCACCGAAAGGATGGTAGACACCTGGAACAGTCTGCCAAAAGAAGGGGTGGTGGCTTAAATATTTAGGGGCTTCAAACATAGAGGTATATTAGAAAAGAGGTAGGGTGGGGGAGTGGAGCTGGAAATCAGATGTGGTCTGTTGAGATGGAATAGGTAGGAAATATGTGGGCAGACTGGATGGGCAAAGTGGTGCTTGCTGCCGATAAAGTCTGTGTTTCTATTTAACTGCCTTTATGTTTTTTTAATAAGTGTACCTTTGTCAAATCTACTTTTTTTAATTACTGGTTCATCACCAAGCTTTTCTTGCTGCCTTTTGATTGGCCTGTATTTGATGACTGGATATCCCCTGCAGCAGCAGACAAACATGATGGCATCTCTGAAGGCAGTAAGGACTTGGAGAATGAGGAAGCTTCAATAGGTGAAGAGTATGCACCTTCTGCAGTAGAAGAACACTTCTTGTGACTGATATTTTTTTTGTCTGAATTGCTGTCTTTACCTTTTTCCTACTGGTGCTGGAAGCTTGTTTCACAGGCCTATTCCCTTCTTTCTTTATTCGTTTAATAAGTTTTCAAATACAAATAGCAGTAGCTGATCACGAACTAAGTCACCTTCCTTCCAAGAAAACCCCAGTATCTATCTTCCTCTATCACCTTGGGGAAATAGATGGCAATAGTGAGTAGTGCACATCTCAAGACAGCACAAGAACTGGCTAATTTGCAAAGCTGCAAGTTGGGGCTACTCAACTGCCAAGGGCTGCCCCCAACCTCTAGAAAGGTTTCACACATTATATTTATAAGCTTTTACTGGCTTTGTGTAACCCCTCACCCCTGCCTTTTAGCAAAACGACAGGTGGCATGCTGTTGAAGGTGACAGCAGTACCTGGTGGGGACTGGGTTCAGGGAGGATGAGGTTACTCAGCACAGGGGACCTAGGTTTGGCTACTCTGCACAGGGGCACCCAAGTAAATCCGAACACAGGAAGCAATAACTGTATTGTCCAGAGCCAGAAATGGGATTCTACAGTGTGGCTTTTATTCACATCCAAGCTGAACAAACAAAGCATAGAAAGACCCCCACGGGGCTACATTCCTGGTAATACAGATTAGAGACAACAGAACCACTTATTCACTATTTCCAGCCCTCAGGCTCTGAACCCACCAGGCACACAGCCCAGACTTGCATGCAGCTTTGGGTATACAGCCCGACTTGTACACTACTTGGATTTTCCCCACTGGCCCGGCTCCCCCGCCAGCCACTTGAGCCACGGTCCATTTTGAGAAATGAACCAATTATCCTGTTGTGGCTCCCCAAACCACACTAGAGCCTTCGACTCCTAGAGGAAATTTTCCTTCCAGTCCCACGTCTGGGTACTTCCCTCATCACTGGCCAAGTGCATGAGGCAAAGTAGAAATCCACAGAGCAAATCCGTAGAGGTGGACCTGGTCACTAAAGATGGGGGGTCTCCCACCTCCAGCTCCCACAGTCCATACCCGGCCATTTCTCTGGAAACTAAACAATTCCTTTACTGAAAGCTTGCAATGTAGATTACTGGGTAGATGTATGTCACATCTTCTCTACATATCTTGAATTCCCATAAGCGCTGGACTTGAACATACTTTCACTTTTTGGCTAAGCCTATTACTCTAGGCCTCCCACTATCTCAGTAGTCCAATCCCCACATGTCACACAAGTCCTAGGGTGAAAAGCATAGGCCCTTTCAGGAAGAGCAGACACTCACCCTCCGGCTGCAAGTGCCCCACAGACGATTCACAAGTCTTCTTGTTCTCCCAAAAAACTCTGGAACAAATAGGCAGCTTCTCCATTAGTAGCAGAACCAGGGGGTTACCCCAGGAATATGCAGGGAACCCTTTCCTGCCCCCATCCCCGGAGGGAGGGGGCACTGAGACCCAAAACAGCGGTCTCCACCACTTACAAACTGCTTCTGTGTCTCTCTTATGGTGGAGACACACACCCTTTTACCTAAATGTAGCCCTCTGTCAGGGCTGAGGCTCCTAGAGCCTACACAGAGCTGCTGTGCTGCTTTCACAGGAAGCTCCCAACTCCAACTGACCACAGACTATTGTTCAAACCTCCCAATATTCTATTCCAACTCCCTGCTGCAGATTCCATTGTGGCTCATGCAGCTGCGATAGTTCTATGGTGATGTCATCCCTCAGTCTCAGCTGAGACTGAGAACAGAGTGAGACAGTGTGAAATCCATTTAACTGGAGTTTCACAAGCTGCCTTCCCTGCCTACCATTAGGTCTTACTGGGATTCTAGTAACCCTGGGTAACAAGGGGGTTACATTTGCTTGCACAATTTATTCTTTTAAAGGACTACACAAAAGAGAAACGGGACCTGATTGTGTGGCAAATGGCTGGTGACACTGCAGACAGAGGCTACTTAACTGCCAAAGACTCCCCCCTCCCTCCAAAAAGGTTTCGCACATGACACAAGCCTTTACTGGCTCTGTTTGCACAATTTCTTTTTTAAAGGACTACATAAAAGAAAAATGGTGCTGTGCATGCATGGGGAAAGAATGCTGCTCTGCAACTGCCAAGGGCTGCTCCCCCCAAAAAGACTTCACACATGATGCAGGCCTTTACCAACTCTACTTGTATACTGTCTAGAAACGTAGAAACATAGAATTTGAAGGCAGATAAGGGCCGCCTGGCCCATCTAGTCTTCCCATTTCCCTACCTACTGTATAAACTCCAGATCCTACTTGAACTGCAGCCTACCTCCTCCTTCCTACCCTTAGTGTTGCCTTCTGCCTGTCCCATGCATTCTTGAATTTGTCTGCTGTTGTTGCTCCCACAATCTCCTCAGGGAAGCTGTTCCATTTATCCACCACCCTTTCCATGAAAAAATACTTCCTCATGTTGCCCCTGAGTCTCCCCCCCAGCCTCAAAATGTGTCCCCTTGCTATTGCATAGCTCCTTTTCTGAAAGATGCTGCCCTCTTGAACTCTGTTGATCCCCATGAGGTATTTGAATGTCTCTATCATACCCCCTCTCCCTCCTTTCCTGCAGTATATACATACTGAGTTCCCTCAATCTCTCCTTGTATGGTTTCAGGTATAGCCCCTGCACTGTTTTTGTTGCCCTTCTCTGGACTGCCTCCACCCTGTCAATGTCCTTTTGGAGATGAATTCTCCAGAACTGCACGCAGTACTCCAGATGAGGTCTCACCAACTGCCTGTACAGTGGCATCACCACCTCTTGTTTTCTGCTGGTGATATATCTCCCTGTGCACCCCAGCATCCCACTGGCTTTCCTCACTGCCTTCTCATATTGTTTGGCTATTTTTAGATCATCTGTTATGACTATCCCCAGGTCCCTCTCCAGTTTGGTTGTTGTTAGTACCCCCCATCGTGTATTCCTCCCCAGGGTTTTTTTCCCCAAGTGCATGATTTTGCACTTCTTGGCATTGAATCCAAGCTGCCACACTCTTAACCACTCCTCCAACTTACCTAAGTCTCTCCTCATCTTCTCCACCCCCTGGAGTGTCAACCCTATCGCAGATCATGGTGTCATCTGCAAAGAGACATACAGTACTTTTCCTACAAGTCCCTCTGCAATGTCACTAATAAAGACATTAAAGAGGACTGGCCCCAGTACAGAACCTTGTGGCACCCTGCTGGTCACTCCCCTTTCTTCAGATTGAACTCCGTTTACCACTACCCTCTGTGTCCTGCTGCTAAGCCAATTTCTGACCCAGTTTGCCATGTTGAGATCCACTCTCAGACTGCCCAACTTGGTTATTAACCTTTTGTGTGGAACTGTGTCAAATGCTTTGCTAAAATCTAGGTAGGCCATGTCCACTGCCCCTCCCTGATCTACTACCCTTGTCACCCAGTCAAAAAAATCTATCAGGTTCATTTGACAAGACCTTCCTGTTGTGAATCCATGTTGCCTTTTGTCCTGTACCCCACTGGCTTCTAGATATTCCACAATCCTGTCCTTTAATAGTGATTCCATCATCTTTCCTACCAGAGAAAGTCAAATTGGCTGGTCTATAGTTTCCAGCTTCTACCTTGCTCCCACTTTTGTGAAGGGGTATCACGTTTGCCCTCCTCCAGTCCTCTGGCACCACTCCCTCCTCCAAAGATTTGTTGAATAGGGCTGTCAGTGGTGTCAGTAGCACCTCTCTGAATTATTTTAATATTCTGGGATGTATCCCGTCTGGCCCCATTGCCTTATGTTTCAGGAGTTTTTGTAAGATTTTTCTCTTCTGTGAATGGTCCATTCTCCACTCCTCTTACCTGTGTGTGTCTACTGGCTAATTCCAGTCCCTTCCCCTTCCCTTCTTTCGTGAATACTGAGCAAAAGTATTCATTCAGTATCTCAGTGTTTTCCATTTCCCCCTCTGCCCACTCCCCCCCTTTACTTAGCCTCACTATCCCTCCCTTGGCCTTTCTTCTTTCCCTTATGTACCTGAAGAAGGTTTTGTCTCCCTCTTTCACTGTCTGAGCTATCCTTTCCTCTGTTTGTGCCTTTGCATTTCTGACTGCTTTTCCCATCTTCCTCTGCTTTGTCTGATATAGTTCCTTGTCTTCCTCTTTCTGCATTGATGTAACCCCTACGTGGCGCTATCTCTAGGATTACTACCCCTGCCTGTACTTCTCACAACAGGTTGAGGGGACTGGGTACAAACTCAACAATTATTGGGGTTTCCCTACCCTCAGTAATCACGATATTTTGGTATCTCCACTCAGAGTAAAGTTTGTGGGGGTATCTATCCACCTGGGTACAGCCCACTTGGAAGCTTTAACCAACCACAAACCCACCTAGTGACCACATACCTTGCAATGGAATGTAGCCCTTCACAGCAGTTAACACAGTTGGCAATGAACATTAATAATTTACACACCTTTACACTTACCACCAGGGTCTGATCCTCTGGCAAATGCTCTAGAGCCCCCTGTAAACAGTATTTAAATAGGCATGCACTTTTAAACACTTTTTGTCCCAGACTCATTAACTTTAGTTCCAAGCAATGATATAGCCATAAGTCAGCTCAACAGTGAAACAACAAAATTGATTTATTAAGGGGATTTGAACAAAGGAGGGGGCTAATGTAGATGAATGAATTCTTAACTGGTATTAGCCAGGATGTTGTTGTATGTAGTTTATTTAGTCCCTTGGAGACAGTCTTGTAACTGCTGGGTATCCAGATGGTGATGCTGGCTAGCCAGAACAGTGCCCAGGGTTGCAGCTGTTGTTGGGGCCCTTGATGAGAAGAAAAGGCAGTTAAACATGCACAAACAAAGACCTCTGCTATTGTATCCTTGGCCGGCTGGCATAGTCCATTGAAAACCTGAGAAACACCCTGAATGAAATCAGATGGTACCACAGAATAATTAATGGGTTTGTTGCAGGGAGCTACCCTGAGTTTACTCACAACACCAATGGACAGAGGATGACTCGGCGAAATGAAGACCCGTTGCAAAGCACTGAAGAGCATGGGGAAACTGAGCCAACACATCTCACCTCAGCTTCATGGCCTTTCCCTCCAGGTGGACGCAACGTGCGATAACGTGCTGTGCAGGGGCTGGATCCCCAAGCTGGTCTGTCACCGAGAAAACGGTAACTGGTGCAGGAATAGATGGCTTGAGCCTGATTTGGCATAATCCCAAGGCCAGATGAACACTACTGGCAAAGTTCAGTTCTTTTAGCTGGTGAAGCCTCTAGCTGGCAGTCCACTTGACCGAACAAGGTAACTGGCTGCCAGTGGCAAACAGGCATCCCTGATTAACAGCCCATGCCCACCTCAAGCATTCAGCACATTAACTGGAAACCACATCCACTTGTACACTCCTCAGTTCAGCTTCAGGCCAGTTTACAATTACGGCCGCTTTGGTGAATGAACCTCTTAATCTGCAAAGGCAGTCCCTGGCGACTGATTCCTGAACTCAGGACCATGGACACACACACCAGAGAAAACTAGGCCTTTCCCAGGCCAGAACCCCTCAAACTTAAACAGGCTCCTTGCTTCATGAAGACTCAGGATGAACTGCTCCACAGAGCTCCTCTCAGTCCAAGAGCTCGAGCTGCACTCCTCATTTGAAAAAAACAGATTTCGGACCAGTCCATCTTTCTAGCATTTTAATTGGTTAGGGGGAGCTGTCCATTACAATCCCGTGCTCCCATTCATTTCTTTAGGTGCCAAACTTTAGAGTTCACAGTTTCTCCCACAAGGCACCTGAACTAAGGACCCCTCGAGGTCCCCTGTGTCCCAGTTGGTCCAATTTCTGGAAGTCCCGTACCGAACATGATGGCTCCCTTTTGAATGCATAAGCTGCAGGAAGGCAGGTTAAAATGAGCACTCTAGCTTAAATATACCAAGTCAGCTGTAAATATTTACAATACCAGATAGGGCTCCCTCTGATCTAACAGTAACAGCAAAGTGGAGCAAATTGGAGTAATGTCTGGCTGACCAGAAGCTCTGAAGCATATGGACCCTAGCCCAGGCCATTTACCATACATTGGCTGTGTCACTTAAAGGGACAGGCGTGAAGGCACATCATGGCAGTCTCACACAGATCAGTTGGGTTACCAAATAACCATGGCTTTATTGTCCCAACAGATATCTGCCTGGCAGTGGGCATAGCTAGAGCCCTGGGAGACACTTAAGGTAAGTCCCAAATTGGGAGGGGGGGGTAAATTTTCCCCTGCCTATGAAACTTGGCATCCGCGTCAAGTCTATACAAAAATAACATTTTTACGTAGTGTAATACTTTGTGTCACTATATACAAGTTGCAACTGTAACTCACTACATACACTACTGTGCAATTTCATTATCAATATTCATAATAAAGCTTGCTTTACTGGTAAATGGCATTTTATAAGCAATGGTATTACCCAAACAGTTGCATTTTCCTTTTAGCATTTTGTTTTTACATTTCCATACTGTCTCAGTTACTTATTCATTGCCTTCTCCCTGGAAATTCTTTTATACAGTATATAGACCCAAGGGGCTGATAACCTGAACCTGTCAGCTATCTTTGGGAACTCTGTGAAAATGACCCCAGGCATATTGGTTAGACGGTTTTATCACTAACTCAGAAGCTGCAGTGAATCCTATCTTAGGAAGGGAGTTATCTGTAATGTACACCTCTTTATGGACCACATTCATAGGAAGGTCTACAGGCTTCCTGGGGAATCATATGTAAGGCATACTACAGGTTTGACAACTCTCTTGGATCTTCTGGGAGTAGAGGGCACAGGCACTGTCCTTTCCACATTGGCATTTGGGTTCATGATTCCCTACTCACTGTCCACCAACAAAGCAGCTTCCACAGGAAAAGGTACCTCTGCACTTTTTGTTTGTTCAGGGTTGGAAGTATTACTTGCATCTGTAGCAGCACTTGCATTTTCTGGTTCTGTAGGCTCTGGATTATCTGTAAGTGGCACTTCAACAAAACTTGAATCATCTAACTCACTGCTGGGACTCTCAAGATTAGCAATACTGGTAGACATGAGGTCAGGTTCACTAGGCCCAGTTATTTCAGTTTCAAACAAAGATTCACCATTGTGTTCCTCAATTTCTTGGTCAGAACTAGCTATTTTAATTTCAGACAGTTCCACAAGACATAAAGAGTCAGCTGCTTCTGAAGTCACACTTTGTACCTCATTTTCAGGTGGCACAGGGTTAGTTGAGAGAACTAGATTGCCAGACAGTTCTGCATCTTCAGCACTATCTCCCATATTACAAGCAGTAATTCCCTGAATCAATTGAGCTAACTCAGAGCAAGGGTAGTATATGTAAGCAATAACACATGACGAGGTGTGGGTTACGTGCTGATAAGAGCACGCCTAGGGGTGTACTAAGGCACGAGGCGCTTGCGCCGAGTGCCTTATGCCCCTAGGCGTGCTCTTATCAGCACGTAACCCACACCTCGGAGTGTGTTATTGCGCTTATAAAATGGGCTTATCTATTGATTATTTAATGAATAAAAGAAAAGCTGATAAAGTAAAAAAATTTAAAAAAAGGTTTAATAGTTCAAATAGGAAAAATAGTCCTTATGAAGTCAGTTTAAAAAAATGTTTCATTTGAATTACTGGGTTTCTATGGCTTTCTTAGGTTATGTTTACCTGTTTTAAGCAGTATATTTTGAGAACCAGTATGTGTTTTTACTGACAGGTGGCACTGTGTCTGTGTATGTGACTGCATCTGTGTGATCAAATATTGGGAGAAATAAATGGCGCGATCGTGTTCTTAGCTGGCCGCTGGGAGTGAGAGTGTCCGTTACTGGGTACAATAGAATAGCGCTTCTTGGTTCTGTGAAACTGCGGCGGTAGGGAGAAATAGATTTTTCTGAGGTTTTTTTTTCAGTAGTGAAGTCGACGAATTGGGAGCAGTGTGTGTTTTTTGCGCGATCGTGTTCTTAGCTGGCCGGTGGGAGTGAGAGTGTCTGTTACTGGGTACCGTAGAATAGCACTTCCTGGTTCTGTGAAACTGCGGCCGTAGGGAGAAATAATTTTTTCTGATTTTTTTTATTCGGTAGTGAAGTCGACGAATTGGGAGCAGTGTGTGTTTTAGTTTGAGAGGTTTTTTTTTTTTTGGTAGTGAAGTCGACGAATTGTGAATAGTGTCAGTAGAGAGCGTGGTTCGCTTTTTGGAGGCTAGGAGCGAGCGTGTCTGGGTGCCGTAGAATACTGCTTCATTTTTTTTTAAACCGTGACGGACACTGACAAAAATGAAAAGGAACAAAAGTATAGTTTTGCAGTTTGTGTCAGAAGGGGGATTTTGTGGTATCTGAGTTATATATGGTGACAGTACTGTGATACTGTGCTGGTGCGACTGCCGTTGTGGTGGATTTCTGCCGCTTCAGTGAGCTCTGGTAATGAGGGTTTGCGTTTAGGTTTGGCAGAGCTCACTGATTTTTGTCGTTATGGGGCATCATGGTGGGCAGTAGTCCCGGTTGGCTACAATATCATCTGATAAGGACACGGCTCAGATGATGTTGTAGCCAATCAGTGCCTTGGGATTTTTTAGCCCATTTTATAAAGGTCCATATTCACTCTCATCAGACTCAGAATCTACATCATTATTAAGGACAGCATTACTTGTTGAAGGCTTGGGCTGCTGCAAGGCAGGAGGCTGGTCTAACTGTTTTTTTTTCGAGAGGCAGATTGGGTAACAGGCCCAGCTGGCACATTACTTGATGGTGCTGTATCTAGGATAATTTGCCCAGTTGGAAAAAGGTGATTCTGATGGATGGTCTTTACAGATTTGGGATCTCCTTCTGGCTGGACTTTGTAGACTGGAAGGTCATCCAACTTGCTTATGACTATGTAGGGAGTGTGACTCCAATGGTCAGCTATCTTGTGCTTTCCTTGCAGTCCCAAATTTCTCATCAAGACACGATCTCCAGTTTTATTGTGCCTTACTTTATTTGCTAGGTTTTTATGTTTGCTTGCACACATGTGCAAGAAACATAGTGCCACCATACTAGTTTTCGTAGGTGTGCCACCCCCGCTTTCAATGCCCTGCTCCTTTTTGCAGGCACGGCCACACCGCACCACACCAATGAATGTCTGAGCTGTCTGTGACAGCCGTTGCAATGCAGTGGCATACAGTTCAAAGAAAACCACCACTACAATCAGCAGTGGTAATATGTAGGCAATTTGCATACTGCTGTCGGCTGTATGCAAATTGCCCACACGTCAGCAATGCATCTGAACTGCTGTCATAGAGAGTTCATTTTTTTCCGATGGAACTGACCAGTCCCCGTCGGCTCCACTGCCCTCCAACGAACACCCAGGTAGCACACTGGGAGCCCACCCCAGCATGCTTATGCGCTCCCCTCCACTCCCGCACACTGTATGGCCGACGGGGGTGCCCAATCCCCCATCAGCTCCACTGCCCCCCCAAACAAACTTCCAGGTGCCTTGCTGGGAGCCCACCCTAGCATGGCAAAAGTATGTATGGCCCACGGGGGTGCCCAATCCTCCATAGGCTCCACTGCCCCCCCAAACAAACTCCCAGGTGCCACGCTGGGAGCCCATCCCAACGTGGCTAAAGTCCTGCGTTGTCTTTTTTAAAAAAAAATACACCTACAGTATAACAAAAGAAAATGGTCCTCATTGACTCTTTCCCTCCCCAACCCGCACCCACCTCTGAATATCCCACCTCCTCACACACACCCCTCACCCCATACTTACATCCAGAGGCCAGCGCACTGATCTTCGGTGGACCGGGAGCACTTCTGTACTTTTCAAAGCTGACCACGAACTAAAAATATGCTGGTAAGCTGTATAATGACATAAATGGGTTTTTTTTCAACTTTGATGCATATCTCAGCCATTTTGGGGATTTTTTTTCACCATATTTTCAGCATGGGGTTCTTGGGACCCCACCTCATGAACTCAGTCACTGTCATTTTGTTATTCGGTCACTGCACGGAACCACCTATTGAGACTGATTAACGAAACAACAGTGTCACAGTTCATGAGTGCAGTAGGCCCTCAAAACCCTATGTTGAAAATTTGATGAAAAAATTCAAGATTGAAATATTAAAATTCTTGAAGCATGAGCGCAGCATAGGAACTCGCAACGCATGCTCTTAACTTGAGAATTTTAATATTTTCACTCCAGACTTTCAACATTGCCATTTTACCACACCTCCTTATAGAGCAGTACAGCTGTCATTTTCACATCTCACCCAAAACGTGTTTTTCGCACATGTAGCGCACAATGGCATGGTTGGTGTACGAAATCAATGTTCGTGACATATTAAGAAAATCGCAGTGACACTATTCATGAGCAGAGGTCTTAAAATGGTTATGTTGAACATTTGGTGACAGAAGTCCATAAAATGACTGTGTTACAAGCGTGCATTGCGCAGTTTCCATGCACCCTCGTAAGTTCACGAATTTGAAATATTTTCAGTCCAGATTTTCATCATTGGCATTTTCCACATCTTCTTATGAACAGTATAGCTGTCATTTTTCACACCGTGGCCAACATGTGTTTTCACACTTCTGGCGCAGAATAGCGCTGTCACTGTGGGAAATCTGTATTTGGGACAGATTAAGAAAATCACAGTGACACTGTTCATGAGCAGAGGTCCCAAAATGCCTGTGTTGAAAATCTGCTGTAAAAAATCCCAAAACTAATTACATGACAGATGTGGGTTGCACAGTTTCTACGCATGCTCATGACTTCACCAGTTTTTTTTTTATATTTTCACTCCAGATTTTCAACATTGCCATTTTTTACATCTCCTCATGAACAGTACAGCTGTCATTTTTCACATCCTGTTCGATATGTGTTTTCACACCCGTGGCGCCAAATGGTGCAGTCACTGGGCAAAATCACCTTTCGGCTAATTAACAGATAGTGTCACTGTTCATACGGTGGGGTCACAAAAAGCCCATTTTGAAAACTTGGAGTAAAAATACCAAGAAACGCCCAGGGCATTAGGGTTTTTGACCATAACTCCCTACACTGTAAGGACCTACAGGCATCAGGAGGGTGACTTGAGATTGTCAACAGTAATGCTCATGACATTCCACACCCACACCCACCCTGCAGCCAGTGACAGGCATCAAGGTGTGCCTTGGACCCTTTGGCCCCAGAGTTCACCCCATTCTTCTGTACTGCATCCATTTCAGCTTATTTCCTTATGGAATGAAATGAATGTAAAGCCCAAACACCCCAAGGCACACCTCGACACTTGTTAGTGTCTGCAAGGTAGGGTGAGGTGAAATTTATTTATTTATTTATTTAGCTTTTGTTGACCGGGTAAGTGCACTAGACAAATCCTGCCTGTTTTCAGGCACAACCCGGGGGGGGGGGATACAGATGAATGCCAAATGACCTTGAACCAGATTAAGCTGTTGGTGGTATTTTTTTTAGTGAATGAGGGAAATTTGGCCAGGACACCGGGGAAATTCCCCTACTGACTGCCTTGTTGCCATCAGTAGGATTCCCGCTGACATCACGCTGCATGATGGCAGTGTTTTTGCAACAGTGTTCGGGGATGGAGGTCGGTGAAAGCTCGGTTTCTGAAATTAGTTCTTGCAATGCTCCAAATGACTTACCCAGTTTGCCCGCGAATGTTCCCTCATTGGAAACAGCACCGGAGGAGACATTGAGTGTTCCGGAGTTGGCTGGGAATATTCCAGCGTTCAGGAGTTTGCTTGGCGAGGAAGCGTTAGATTCTGCAGTTCCTGATCCCAATTCGGTATCTTTTTCGGCGGTACCCGGAAATACGTTAGAAACGAGCGCCTCAATGGAACAATCTTCCCGGGGAGATGAAGCAACAGGGACCGTCACTATGAACGGACTCAGAACGTCGCAGACTGTGCAACGACAGTTTGGACTACACGAAGAGGCTCAACAGGATTTTTCTCTGGACTGGTCAGAGGACACAGCGTTAACGGGAGCAGGCTGGCGAAAAACTGAATTAGGGCATTGGATTCCGGACTCCTCTTGGACTGCCTTCACATCAACTTCACAATCTTCTATGCATGCCACCGATTCTGAGATACTGGGCCCAGGTATTTCTCCAGTGCACTCAAATATTGCATCTGAAAGAGCTGTAATTACTGAGGGTGGGGAGCACATTTTGGCTTTATCGAAGCCAAATACCTCCTTGATTAATTCTACTGAGTCTCATGGTGATAACATTGAAATGGTATTGCAGGAGGGGGATAAGGGTTCCCAATCAAAACCTCCTATGTCAGAGCTGTTTAAAAATAAATTAGAGCAGGCCCCTCGACGTAATGCTGTTCGGATACGATATAAAGGAGGTCTTCCAGAGCATCCGGACAGGTATTACGTTTTAAACAGCTTTTGAAAAATTCTATGGGTTTTCCTCTTCTGATATTTATGCCTTAATACATATTTCAGGTGAGGATTCGTTTGACATCAGTTTTCAGACTAATCTCCACTTGGAAAAATTCTGGGATAAATATGCCATTTACAAAACTACGCCTATATGGGTTCCTGTTTTCGCTGTCCCACTTACTAGGCCACAAATCCGTTATATTACTATCATGTTTCGTAATGAAGGAGTCAATGTAAGTGATATTTATCACTGGTTACAGTCCAAATGTGACATTCTGAGTCCCCCTGAGGCCTTGCTAGATTCTGAAGGAATTTGGACTGGGGGCTGGAAATTTAAAGTGAAACTTTTCTTAGTCAATTCTGACATTGTGCATCTCCTAATAGTTTCTTTTTGGGTAAGGACAGAGTCTTTTTATGGTGGTCAACCCAGAGCTTGCTACAAGTGCGGAGCCAAAACCCATATTAGTAGTGTCTGCGATGTATTAAAATGCCCCTTATGTGGAGGTTTTGGTCACTCTCTGGATATGTGCACCAACATCTTTCAGTGCAACCTCTGCAATGAGAAGGGTCATGCCTTCCATCAGTGCCCTTGGGCACGCAGAAATTGTACTGAGGGATGGGATCAGGATGATTTGCTGAAAAAAGCACATGCAAAAAAAACAAGGCCCTCCTGATAATACTGCTCCTATGCCCCAGCCCTCAGGTTGCAAATCATTCAATTACTCCCAAGACAGCAGGGACCAGCATAAAGGATCCCCTAGCTTTTGCAGAAAACATATTAACCCAAGCCCTTGCCTCCAGTTCACAGACTCGTCCTTCCCATGCCTCCTTTTGAGACAGTCAAAAGCAGACGCCTTACCAGAGCTTCTGTAAAACAGCCTCCTGTAATCCCATTACCTACAGAAAATTTTTTCCCCTACAAGATGAAGCTAGGAGTCAGATCTAGAATCTGATACTTCTCATGTGTCAGAACTCATTACTGAAGATGAGGATAGCAAAGCAACAAATTAAAAAAGAAAAGAAAGGAAAAAAGGAAAAAAAGGAAAGTTAGCCAAAAACATAGCTCTTGATGCTAGATACCTTATGATTCCATGACTACCTTAAAGCTAGCATCATACAATACTTGTAGTATAAAACATTTCAAAGACAACTGCCCATATTGATGTACCTGGGGTCTTTGAAACTTGACATAATTCTTTACAAGAGACTAGGGTGACGCTCTTTTGAAACTAAACAACTGCAAAGAAAATGGATTTGGGGACCTTCCTTTTGGACCTTTGGACCAGATGTTGCAGACGGTCTTGTGGTATTATTTGGGAACATGTTTTTTAAAATATCCAAAGTGATAGATGTTAGACCTGGTAGGTTGTTAATTTTAGATTTTTCCTTTGGGGAATATTCCTTCCGTCTGATTAATTTATATGCGCCTCAGACGAAGTTTACTCGGATAGAGGTCTTTGAAGATGTTAAACCTTTTTTGTTAACTAGAAAGCATATAATATGGGGTGGAGATTTTAATTGCTCCCTAGATATAAATTTAGGTAAACATCTTGGAAAAAAGATATATTGTGATACTAACTTTCTTAATAAACTTATTAAAGACTCTGGTCTCCAAGATGTCTTTAGAAGTCTTCACCCGCAAGGTGGAGCAACTTATTTCAGGCATACTTTTTCAACTCGTATCGATATGGTTTTTATCTCCCGATATCTCTTCCCAGTATCTTGCTCAGTTAAACCTACTGAATTTTCTGATCACTTTATCTTAATTTGTAACCTCTCACTGACATATATTCCCCCTATTTTTTCTTCTATAACTTGCCGTTGGAGATTAAACATCTCCTTTTTACGAGATGCAATCTCTTTTTCTAAACTAGAAGATTTTTTTTCCGCCAAATTCTCTACTACGGATTTATTTGACCTTTCACATGATTGGTGGATACAACTGAAGAGTGAAATTAAATCTTTGTTCACTAAGTGAGGTAAAATTAAGGCGAATTCAGATTACCTACAATATCTGTTATATAGGAATCAGTTGTACAAATTAATGTCCCTACCACCTAAAGATCATTTCCTGGTCCATTCCCAAATTATACAAATAAAGAAATTAATGAAAGCCTTTCAATACGATAGAGCAAAATCTCTAGATTTAGAATTTAAATATGGAATCAAACAAAGTCCTATGTCTGATCCTTTTCAGGCCTGTAAAACTCGTCTAACAAATACCCTAATGACAGGACTTGTTAATTCACAGGAAGAATTAATTACCACTGATATAGGTATGTTGTCTGTTATTCAGCAACATATACAAGAATATTTTTCGTCTCTAACATTGTTGCCTACTGAGGCATTTCCGCTTCAAAAATTTCATGCTCTACCTTTGCTTCCAGCTGATCTTTTACAATCCCTAGTAAATCCTATTTCTTCCCATGAAGTTGCAGAGGTTATTAAAAAGTTAAAAACTGGAATTGCTCCAGGTCTGGATGGCATCCCTAATGAGTTCTATAAAACCTGTTCAAAATACATGGAATTCTTTCTGCCTCCAGTTTTTAATTCTGTTTTGAATTCAATTTCCGCTTGTAAAGATTTCTCCATTTCTCTTATGACCCTTTTAAACAAAAAGGGTGATAAAAGCTCTGTATCTAATTGGAGACCAATTAGTTTATTAAATACCGATTACAAGATTTTAACCAAAATTTTACATAATCGTTTACTAAAGGCTGCAGAAATTCTGATTCATCCAGCACAAACCTGTTCTATACCAACTAGAACTATTCAACATAACCTTTTTTTAATAAGAGATCTTTTTTCCGCTTCAGCACATAATTCTTCAGATTCCGGGTTGATAGTAGCTCTTGATCAAGCTAAAGCTTTCGATACGGTTTGTCATTCCTATTTGTACTTTCTTTTGGTTCATTATGGTATTCCAGAAATGTTTGTCAATTGGATAACCAAACTATATAGCCAGGCAGTTACCATACCAATAGTAAATGGTTTAATGGGGACTGCAATTAAAATTAGTAGGGGGTGTCAGCAAGGTTGTCCTCTAAGCCCTCTTTTATATACTTTTATTTTGGATCCAGTCATTAGAAGTGTCATTTCTGATCATCAGATTATAGGGCTTTCACCCTCTCCCTTATTGGAAAGAGTGAAAGTTACAGCATTTGCAGATGATGTCACTTTATTATTGGCAAATGCTTCATCACTACAGCAAGCATTAGAGATTTTTGCCTTTTTTGGGAGTTTTTCAGGGGCATCCCTAAATATGGAGAAAAGTTTTATTTTACCTTTACAACACACTCCCTTACTTGTTTCAAAATATTTTGATATACCCATATCGCGCATTCCTCAAAAAAATATTAGGGGTATGGTTTGGAGCTGAAGATATGGCCCTCTATAATTGGGAACATCAGTTGGACATAGGTGAATTGAAAGTGAACCTTTGGAAAAGTTGGACTTTTAGTAAACTAAAAAGGGTAGCTATTATTAAACAATTTCTGTTGCCCCTGTTCACATACATAAGTCATGATTTTCCTCCCCCACATCTGTGGAAACTAGGCTATACAGCATCTTTTTCAGATGCTTTGGGAAACAGACTTAACCAGTCCAAGAGGGACTACATACCTTCCAAAGAAAGATGGTGGTCTGAGAATGATTAATCCGTCATCTTTCCACTCTACTTTTATTTTCTTCTTTTTCATTCATTTGGACACAACCTTCATTACCATGGCAGTTTTGGGTCCAATCGGTCTAATAAATATTTTTAAATGGTCATTATTCCTCCAAAATTATTGCTTCAGATTCTTTACCTACCTATGGACTTCCACCCTTAAAAATTGTATCAATGGAAGATACCATTGCAAAATTACTTTCTCTTTCTAGAAAATCTTTTATACATATATTGTTTATGATGTCCAGAAAATTATGCTTTTATTTCCTCATTGTACTCCCCAAAAATGATTTTTGCCTTGCATAAATTGACCGATTACAGAATTCAATTAAAACCTGGGATATTATTTGGATTTCAGCTCACGGAGATTAGGTGTAAGAGGAATATAAATACAAGCCTCTAGATGAAAGATATTGTTTGAGACCACAATGCATTAACGTTGAAGAAAACCAACAGCATTTTTTATAGATTCTTGAACAGTAAAGCTTTTGGTCTCAAGCAGCAATATATTGGAAGATGCCACATTTAAATTTAATATCTTATAATACTCTCATTTTGGGTGAATATACAGGGATTTGGAAAATTATCATAAAGTACTTTAAATGTTTTCTTTGCCTTATTACAGTTTTTTATGGCAAACCCGTTGTAAATTTGTTCTACAACAGCAACAGATATCTCACTCGGTAATAATTGAATCTGTTCATAATGATTTACTTGCTCTTCATGTGACAGATAGGAAGTTTTCTTCTAATGAAAAATGATGACCTTGTGGAAACATTTTCCTATTTTTAAAGATTTATTTTTGTTGTGATTGTATGTAAAAAAAAAAATTGCTTTTGTTCTTCCTCTTATAACTATTTTTAAATATTGTATTCTACCTTATAATTTGCCCTTCTTCTTGTGATGTTATGTTTTTCTCAATAAAACTTCCCTACTCTTTTGATAAGTGCCATGGGATCTTTAACATCCACCTGAACTACCATCAATCCAGGCAGATGGGACCTCGGTTTAACGTCTCATCCGAAAGACGGCACCTCAGAAGTGCAGCACCCCTCTCATGCTGCACTACAGTGTCAGTATTGGGAAATTAACCCAAGTGCCAGATGTGGGAACTGAACCCACAGCCCTCTGATCTCCCGGCCTCAGAGGCGAGTGTGCTACCTACTGAGCCACTGACACTGATAAATGTCATGACCATCATGGGCAATGACCCAAAGGCACATCCCAATGCCTGTCCATTTCTGCAGGGTGGGGGTGGAGTTGGCGTCAGTTCAGTACTTCACTGTCATTCCTATACTGCACCTGTCTAACTCCTGCACTTTCACTGCTAATGCCAGCAAGCAAACTTTCACCATTAACAAATGCTTGTTCTTGGCAGCCATAGTGTGAGCTAATTGATAGGTGTGATTGAGTTGTGCTTTTAGTTTGTGAACATATTGCAAATGGTTATCAGCCTGAATTTCATCTGGAGACACTCCAAAGCAAATATCTACAGGTAAGCATGCCTCCCAACCAAACATCAGTTTATACAGTGAAGACCCTGCTGCATCATTGCGGGTGCAATTACAAGCATGTACTAAGGTACTTATTTGCTGGCTCCACCTTGGCTTATCCTTCGAGTAAAGGGTACCTAGCATGTCCAGTAATGTCCAGTTGAACCTTTCAGATTGTGGGTCACCTTGCGGGTGACAAGGAGTGGTTCTTGACTTTCTCACACCCCAGAGTGATAGCATTTATTTGATTAAGTGGCTTTCAAAGTCCCTTCCCTGAACATAATAGATCCGCTGTGGGGCACTGTAGTGGATGAAAATTTTTCAACCAGAACCTTGACTACTGTTGCTGCTTTCTGGTCCTTTGTTGGATAGGCTTGTGCATAGTGAGTGAAATGGTCTGTTACCACCAGAACATTGCTAATGTTTTTTGCATCACGTTCCAAACTTAAAAAGTCTATACATACAAGCTCCATGGGGGTACAGGTAGTGATATTAACTAAAGGTGCTGCTCTTTGTGGCTGGGCCTTTCTTTGGAGGCATCTACTGGAAGTTTGAATCTACTGGTCCATGTCTGCATTCATTTTGGGCCAGTAGAAATGGACTCTAGCTAAACTGGCTGTTCTCTCACTGCCCAATTGTCCCATTTGGTCTTGGAGTGCTTTGGGGACCAAATGCTTAAACTTGGAAGGCAACACCAGTTGCTTTTTGGTAACTTTGCCTTGGTCGTCTGTGATTTCTCTGTAGAGTAGCTTATCTTGTAGTTTAAGTCTAGGCCCCTCTCTGAACTGTAAAGCAGTTCTCTGATCATTTGACCATAGTTTGGCAACATCTTTCCCTTTATTCATAGCATTCAACACAAGCTTAATCATAGGGTCATGATACTGTTCCCTCTGAATGTCTGCTGGAGTGAGTTGAGGCAATTTTCTCAGATCTAAAGCCACAAGGTTGAAATAAGCTGTAGGAGCACAAGTATCTGAGGCCCCAAACAATCAACTAGGCACTTCACAGTGGCAGCAGATGGGTGCTCATCTTGGTCAAATGTTTGGCACAGAGCCCTTACAGATTGTTCTGACATTTTCACCCACTCAGAATTTGATGCAGGCCTTCTAGATAGAGCATCGGTGTCAAGTATTATTGAGTCTTGGATGATACTCCACCGAATAATCATACATTGAGAGAGCTGACAACCACCTGTGCCAGGTGGCATCTAATTTGGCTGAGATTTGTACATACAGTATGTGAGGGGATTGTCTGTTTTTGCCAAGATTTTGGCACCATGTAAGTATTCACGTATCTGGTCAACTATAGCCCATTTTAAAGCAAGGAATTCAAGTTTGTGCACAGGATAGTTTTTCTCAGAGGGAACCAAACTTCTACTGGCAAACACCACTGGGCGTAATCCTATCTCATACTCCTGATAAAGTACAGCCCCAGTCTACTCAAGCTGGCATCTGTGTGGAGTACATATGGTTTAGTTCGATCTGCATAGGCAAGAACTGGAGCATGTGTAAGCTGGTAAATAATGTTGTAAAAGGCTGTGTCACAATCGGGGATCCACCTTGCTTCGAAAGGTTCACTAGGCTTGAAGTAAACCTTGTCACCCTCCTTTACAGTGTTTCTTTTGTACTTTTGATTGGTAGGGGGATACCCTTGGGTTAGATTCAGTAGTGGGTGAATGACCTTTGTATAGTCTTTAACAAAATACCGATAATATCCACAGAAACCTAGGAACCGCTGAAACTCTTTAAGGCTGTTAGGCCTCGGTCAGGTTGTTAAGGCCTTAACTTTACTCAGGTCTGTCTGTATGCCTTCAGAAGCTACAAAATGGCCCACGTACTTTACAGATTGCTGGAAGAACTAGCATTTGTCAAAAGATAATTTTAGTCTGAATTCCTCCAATTGGTCCAGGAACTTGAACAGATGAGCCTCATGCTCCTTGAGCGTTTTGCCAAACATGATGACATCATCCAGGCAAACCAGACGTTCTAGGAGATTCATGTCTCCTACAGCTCACTCCACTAATTTCTGGAAGGTTGCTGGTGCTTCAGATATGCCTTGGGGCATGCGTGGGAATTCATTGAAGCCCAAGGGAAAGATGAATACTGTTTTCTCTCTATCCTCTGGTGCCATCAGGATTTGGTAATATTCACGTCTGAGATCTAAGACGAAGAACCACTGGCTTCCACGGAGACAATTAAGGGTATCCTGGATGCGAGGCATTGTATACTGGTCTGGTATGGTCCTTCAGTTAAGTGTTTGGTAATCTACACACATTCTTACCAAGCCATTTTTCTTTTGAACCACCACAACGGGGGAGGCATAAGGGCTGCTGAGATTCCTGGATGATTCCAGATTCTAAAATTTCTTGGAGGTGGCATCTAACATCATCAAGGTCTGCAGATGCCAATCTGTGTGACCTTTCTCGAAATGGCCTCTCATCTAGGAGCCTGATATGGTGCTCAGCTCCTGTGATGCATCCTACGTCCCAGTCCTTTAATGAGAGTACTCTACTTCACTGTGCTAGCTTACAGCTAATTTTATCTTTCTACTACTTGGGAATGGGGGATTCTCCAAAATTGAACATGTCTGGAGCTACTTCACCATCCTCCTCTGCATAGCACTTGCTTGGTAACACAGTGGTATCTGCACAATGTACCTTAGCCAGTGTACAACCTCGAGTGGTTTCAGTATCTTGATCAGTTACATTACAGAGCTGTACCGCTACTGTTTTAGTGTAAGGATGGGCTCTGACAGGTAGCATACTGGGTTTAACTAGGAGTCCACTAGGCATCTTTCCCTCTTCTAGGGTGTCTAGCATAAGGATCTTGTTTGTTACATCCTTCTGCATTCGTACTTCACCACTGACACATTACTTGCATTGGATGGCAATGCAAGGGGTGCTGGATCCATTTTGCAAACGATTCCCACTGGCTCATCCTAGTCAGTCTTATTGGCCTGCGATTGCATCTCATATGCTTTCTGCACCATTGCATGAATATGTAAAGCTCATCCAGTTTTCCAGGTTAGCCTCTCTTGACACAGCTCAGCTAATCGGCCAAACATGTGCATTAGTGCCGATCAGTAAAGGGATCCCATCATATAAACCAGTGGGTGGGCAGACCAAGGCCAGGGTCTCCACGGGCTCACCCATGCCAGCTACGGTGGAAGGAAAAGAAAGCCATACTCATAAGAAACCAAGGTAAGGGTAAGATTTATCACTTAAACGCCATGCATTTAGTCCTTCTAGAGTTTGCAGAGGGCAGTTAGACAAGTGCTGGTCATACCAATTTTTAAATATTATAGTGATCTGAGATCTGCTGTCTAGAATGACTCGGGCCGGAATACCAACAATGTGCACTGTGGTCTTCATGGAAGGACCTACCATCTCGGACCACTCTGGAGGAACAGTCTTGGCAGGTCTCTGTACAGTGGCCTTAGATGAAAAAGACTTGTGGGGTGGTCCATACTGTGGCTTTATATTACTTTGCCGAACCTAGTTGAGCAGTTTGACAGTTACTCTGCGCAGAACCTTGGGAGCACGGCAAGAACTTTTAGTGTGCCCATCTTCTCCACACTGGTAACAGAATACTTGAGTTTTGGGCTTAGAAGGCCAAGCAGAGTCTTCTTGAGGTTTACGGTTATCAGAGGGTGCAGGCTGGTATTCTTCTTTAGGCCTAGACTCAAATTCAGCTCCACCGTACTTTCTCTAAGGCACTGATTGATGGGATGGTGAATGAGATCTTTCACCATAGTTTGCAACTCTCTCATTTTTTCCATTACATCACTGCCTGATCTGCCTTCAGTAACTTGGGCACTGGCCCCCTTTACAGCAGGTTGAGCCTCGCGGGTGGCCTCAGCATTGGAAGAGCAGGAGACATGGTTTTTACCATTTATGCAGTGTTCTGGGTGCTGGCTCACAGCTCTTTAAGTTCTTTTAACAAGTCACTAACCTGTGAAGGGTAAAAGGCAGGATCTCTTTCATTAGGTTTCTCAGCTGCAGGAGTAGTTGTGGCAACACCAGCATACTGGTCCCAACAATCATCTTCGGTCTTGGCCTCTCGGATTTCTTTCATTAACCAGCAATACGCAGGGAGGTTGTCTTTACAATCCTGAAATTCTAACTTTAACATGAGTATGCAAGAGTAGTGAGAAAACCTGAGAAAATGCTCCAGGCTCACCCGGTTCAGTTCAGTAGTGTATACCACCCTTGCAGTGTGCTCTTTGAAGGGCCCTCTCTAGTCGAGTCACATATGCAGACAGGTATTCATTTTTCCATTGCTTGGTGGATTTGAACTTCCACATTAAATCCTCCCCTGACTCAGTACTACCAAACAGTCCCTCTAAAGCAGACAGGTATAAATTGGCAGAGGCATCCAGGTTTGTGGACCTCAGAAATTGGATTGCTTCAAGTGCGGGGCCCCTTAAACTCTCCATAAGCCTGTTCTGCTTTTCTCTCTCTGAGCTTTGCCACTCTTGCACTAACGGGGATGCATACTCCATCCAGGTTTCTGAATCGTCTTCCCCCATGGGGTGGGAACAGTACCTGAAAATAACCTGAGCCGACGGTAAGAGTCCAAGTTCACAGAGGGCATTACCATAGGAAACACTGCCTGCCGGGATGGCGTAAGTGAAGGCATGGTAATCGGGGAAGAATTCACAGAGGAGGCAACCCCTAGAATTCTCTAATGCCTGTTTTAAATCTTCAGAGGTCTGAGCCTCAGCTGCTAAGAACTTTCCCAGCTTCTCTGTCAACCCCTCCACTTTGGGTGACCCCCCAAGGGAGGATGCTCCACTGTGCATAGTAATGACTCTTCAACCCACCTGGGATCCTTCAGGGATAATGACAGGGGGCACTCTTTCCACTTCTAATTGGGCATTGCACTCTACTAAAGACACTATGGTTTGGGCAAATCAATCAGCATTTTGCCCATGTACAATAACAGGGCCCAGACCCTTAACTTTGTTCACTATTTCTGCCACGTCAGCTTTAGAAGTGCCTAGGGGTATATCCAGTAACATTATAGCATGGTGGGGATCAACTCCTTCTGCCTCAAACCACCCCATTAAGCAGTGCACAGCCATTTTGTGAGGTGGAATCTCAATCTTGACTCTCAGAATTGACTCCAGTTTTCAATTTTATACCTGTTTAGACAGTAATTGCAATTTTTTATTTTGGCCACTATGGGACACTGATCCTAGCCTTGCCTCCACGATGCAACCCCTAGGCAGTGCTATCTCTAGGGTTACTATCCCTGCTTGTGCTTCTGACAACAGCTTGAGGGGCCTGGTTTCAAATGTAACAACTACCAGGGTTTCCCTACCCTCAGTAACCATGATATTTTGGTGCCTCCACCCAGAGTAAAGTATGTGGGGGTATCTATTCACCTGGGTATAGCCCTCTGTGAAGTATAACCACCCACAAACCTGACTAGTGACCACATTCCTTGCAATGGGAAGTAGTCCTTAACAGCAGTTAACACACAGTTGGCAATTAACATTAATAATTTATACCCCTTTACACTTACCACCAGGGTCTGGTTGTCTGGCAAATGCCCTGGAGCCCCCTGCACACAGTATTTAAACAGGCATGCACTTTTAAATACTTTTGTCCCAGACTCATTAACTTTAGTACCAAGCAATGATATATCCATAAGTCAGTTCAACAGTGAAACAACAAAATTGATTTATTAAGGGGATTTGAGCAAAGGAGGGGGCTAATGTAGATGAATGAATTCTAAACTGGTATTAGCCAGGATGTTGTTGTATGTAGTTTATTTAGTCCCTTGGAGACAGTCTTGCAACTGCTGGGTACCCAAATGGTGATGCTGGCTAGCCACAAAGGTGCCCAGGGTTGCAGCTGTTGTAGTATGTAGAATGTGTAGTATGGTAGGAGTTGCACACCCATTGGCTCACACTGTGAGCCAATGGAGTGTCAGCCCTACTAAGGTGTCAGTTGGCGAGCAGCGGGGCGGCAAGCGGGTGGGGTGCTGCCGCCCGCCGGCTGACCGGGGGGAGCAGGGTGGTGGGGCTCAGTGGGCAGGTGGGGAGGGGGTACCCAAGAACACCAGGGTAATAGGACATTTTCTGTTAATCAGATACCCGCGATCGGGCAGCATTCGGTCCATTGGACCACCAGGAATATTGGACTTTTTTTTTTATTATAACGGATGCCCGCGATTGGGCACATAGCGGTCCACTGGACCACCAGGGATATTGGATGTGGATGTATATTGTGACAGATGCCCGCAATCAGGCAGAGAGTGGTCCACTGGACCACCAGGGATATAGGACGGGGACTTTATTTTTAAACATATGCCTGCGATCGGGCATGGGGGGGCGCCACCAGGTGCAGCTGGAACTCGGGTGGCCACCCACAGGTGGCAACTGCCGTGTTGGCCTTACCAGTATGGCAGCTCACCTGTGGTAACCATCCAGTTGTTCCTTTTTTTTGGGCTTAACTTTGTGCTGGTGCAAGTAGGGGTTGCGCATGCATGGCTCTGCACATCCTGGGCTGAATATCGGGCGCAACCCTTTTGTAAATCTGGGCCAGAGTATCTATTGTAAAATTAGGGTTCAGATACAGGGGTTAGGATATATCTTTTGTGTGATCATACAGTACTTGAGTGCTGTACATAGCTGGGAGTGAACTTTAACAGATACTTGTATGATATCACATTTGATGAATGCAGAGCAAGTTTTGGAAGAGATATTTAGTAGGCTGGATGGGGAAAGTCCATTTTGGTGAATCAGCTGGCATTCTATTTGCAACCAGGCTGGTACAAAAGGGGGATCATTCTGTGGGACTGTAGAAGGCATCCATTTCATGTATTTGGTTATATGGCTCACCAGGCAGTAGTGGAAAAAATTAGGGAGACGGAGTCCTCCTTGTTGTTTAGGCGCTCCAAGCTTAACGTATGACCGTCTTGGGGGTGTTTTCTGCCATACAAATTGGGAAATTATCGTGTGGAGATTATGGAACCAGGTCTGGGGAGAGTAAAAGTTTAACATATTTAAAGGATAGAACACCCTTGGTAAGACGTTCATTTTAATTATGCTGATTCTGCCCTGCAGCGAAAGGTATAGTGGGGCACATCTACTTAGATCCTGATTTATAGTGGTAAGGAGAGAGTCTAAATTAAGTTTCTGAATTTGACCCATGTTGTGGGATAATGTGAGACCTAGATATTTAATCTGAGGAGACCAGTCTAAGTGTAGCCCAGCTTCTTGGGATTGACAGGTATGCAGGTTTAACGGCATAACCGTGTTTTTTTTTCCTTTTTTCTTTGTGTACTTTATTTAAAATAGGACAAGTTCTTACAAACCTCACCTCCCTTCCCTTGGGAGTTGCATCAATATTTGTTACTTTGTACAGATACTGTACGTTTAATAAGACATACATAATCCAGACAAAGACTCTAAGTCTTGCTCATATGTTACTTAGGAAATTACTTAATTTGATAAAATCTTGGTGTGTCAACTGACCCAGCAATTTTCTCAGAAACTTGGAAACGAGTCTCTCTGGATTGATTCCTCCAAAGGGAACCAAATCTCACATTTAACCAATTGTCCTCTGACTTTGTATTGTGTCTTCTCCAATTTAATTACTTGCTATAGGGAAGTAGCCCACTGTAGGAACCTGTGCTAGTCTCCAATACAGTGCAAGTTCCCTCATGCCCTCTACTACTCCTATCTTCCATAGCCTTTGTCCTCTTCCCGATCTTCAATTGCCCATTGTGGGTAGACCCAGTAAGATCTCCGCAGGATCCGGTCTAGGAGTAATATTTAATGTTTCGGATAAAATTTTGATTATTCTTGTCCAAAATTGAAAGACCTTAGGGCATTTCCATACCATGTGGTAAAAGTCATCTACTTGAACTGCACATTTAGGACAGTATGGGGAGGAATCAGAGTCAACTGTATGTGCCAGCTTGGGGGTGTGGTATATGCATTACAAGAAGTTCTTCTGTATGGCTCTAAGCCTATTATTAACCGAACAATTTAAAGTGTTTCTTAATAGCAATTTCCAGTCCCCTCCTGAGAGACCCTCAGGGTACAGATCCTCCTCCCAAGCCCTTTTAACTCTCTCCAGGGGATCCGGTAAGCTACCCAACAATAACCTATAGCACCTGTTAAGGGGTCTAAATCCCTTAATGGTGTAGAATTTTGTGGACAGTTCTTCCAGTGAAGAACACTGTGCCAGAAAACAGGGTTGCTCCATATGGGGTCTTGTATTCCTCCGGGTTCCGTGTGGGGCCTCTGAACTCTGCTACTTATACTAAGGTATAAAAAGTAATGTGAGGGGTGTAGCTGATATGTCCTCATTAATGCTTGAAACTGCCTCACCTCCCCGTCTTTGAGGAACTGGCTAAGTTGGAAGAGTCCTTGTTTGTCCCACCTTTTTAATCCACCCCTGTCATTGATAGCTAGAACCTTCTTCCCCTGCAAGAACTTCACCAAGGTCGTGTCTGGCGACTAGCCTGGCTTATGTCCCAGAATTGAGTGAGCCCACATCCAAGCCCCCCAAGTGGCTTTGGTACATGGGTTGGTAACACTTGGAGGTGTCCTCTGCTCCAGACCATTGACCAATAGGGAATAGTATATATGGGGTTCCCCTCCCTCCTCCAGCTTTTTCCAAGATGGTGTATCATTTTCTGCCCTTAACATATGTTGAATATGGGCCAGTTGGGCCAACAAATAATAAAGGTATGAATCTGGCACGTTCAACCCCCCTTTTTTTGTTGGGTAACCACAGAACTTCTTTCTTAATTCTTGGCTTTTTCCCTTGCCATAGGAGCTGGGTGCAGGCTCCCTCCAACGCCCTAATATATTTTCGAGGGAGGGGTATTGAAATTGACTGAAAGAGATATAGGGCTTTGGGCAGTATATGCATCTTAACCAGGTTAACTCACCCCAATAGGGTGAGTGGGAGACTTCTCCAGGTAATACTATCTGTTTTAATCTTTTGGATTAATGGGCCATAATTAATTGTTATAATATGGGAAAGTCTGCCTTGGTAACAGTACTCCCAAGTATTTAATCTGTTTGATAGGGTTTATTGAGGTCCTAGCAATTTCTATGGAGGTCCTCCTATCCCCCAGCGGTATCCATTCACTTTTATCCCAGTTAATTTTATATCCCGAGAGAGGGCCATATAGCTCAAATATCTTGCTCAGTGCTAGAAGGGCCTCTCTGGGGTTCCCTAAAAATAATAAGATGTTCTCTGCAAATAGGGAGATTATGTGATTTACCTTCCCTAACCTACAGCCCCTAATTTCTTCATGTCCCCATATAGTAGAGGCCAGTGCTTCCATTGTGAGTACATAGAGTAGGGGTGACAGTGGGCATCCCTGTCTTGTCCCTCTGGACAAAGTGAAGGGATTCAAAATTGTATTATTTGTTAGGATTTGGCTTGTGGTGAAATGTAGAGGGCTCCTATCCATTTTAATATGTCTTCCCCTAAGCAAAATTTTCATAACACAGCAAACATGAAGGGCCATTCGACCAGGTCAAACGCCTTCTCAGCATCCAAAGCCAGAAGGCCTCTATGTGGCGTCCCCCCTTCTTCCATCTATGTATGATATTAATAGACCTATGAAGGTTGTGCTTAGCTTGATGACCTTTAATAAATCCCCCTTGGTCATTATGTATCAACCCCGGTAACACCCCCTCTAATCTATGCGACAGAATTTTTGCCATTATTTTATAATCAGCATTAAGAAGTGATATGGGGCGGTAAGATCCACACTTGGTGGGATCCTTACCAGACTTGGGAAGTACTATTATGGTGACCATCCTCTGGGATTGTGGTAGTTCTCCTTGATATAAAGCGTTTTCTATAACCTCACCCATGAGGGGGCCAATAGCGTCCCAAGTGGCTCTGTAAAATTCAGCAGGAATGCCATCAGGACCTGGTGCTTTCTCTTTGTTTATTTGACCAATCGCATACTTGATTTCCTCCATAGTAAGAGGGAGTTTAGGTCCCTTCTGAGGGTTTTGTCCAGTAGCGATAAAGTTACCCCCTGTAAGAAGTCCTCCGGCTGTGCTCCCAGTGGAACCTGGGTAGTATGTAGATTAGAATAGAAGGACTTAAAGATTTCATTTATCTCTTTCAGGTCATATATAGGGGTTCCATCAGGGAGGGTCATTGACAGTATAGCCCTCTCTGCTTTTTTTTGTTTGATCATACTGGCCAGCCATTTGCCAGATTTGTCACCCTCAAAGTGGGTGTAAGACTTATTGAGGACAAGATCCCTCTCTAGTTTCCCACAAACTATTTGGTTCAGTTTCCCCTTTAGTTGCTTCATTTCTTGTATGAGTTGGGGATGGGAGTTGGACATAGCCCTTCTCTCTAATCCCTGAATCTCATTCGTGAGCTGTTCCTCTGTTCTGAGGGGCTGTTTTCTTTTAAATGCTGCATTTGAGATAGTCTCCCCTCGTATATAAGCTTTAAGGGCATCCCATACAAAGTTTATGTGGGTTCCTTCATCTTTGTTATTTACAATAAATTCTGTAATTTTCTCCTTTATGTCTTTAATATATTTACTATCCAGAAGCAGAGCAGGGTCCAGTCTCCATTGTGGTTCCCCACTCGACTGCTGAGCTACCGCCAGTTTGAGTTGGAGAGGAGCATGGTCCGACACCAGAATGGGACCATAAGAGGTATGCAATGAAGCCGTAACCAGTTGTGGGGAGAGTAGTATGTAATCTAGTCTTGTATATGCTCGATGGGAGTGCAAATAAAATGAATATTCTCTATCCCCCGGGTGGGTATGTCTCCAGGTCTCCACCATTGCTCTCCTGGAAATTAAATCCTACAGGGCTGTCACACCTTTTGGATACAGTTTACTTTTTGACCAGAATACTCCAATTTGGAATCTAGGTACGTATTACAATCTCCTCCCACTATTAAATTGTCCTGATAGGGAGCCAAAGTCACTCCCAGGTGTGTGAAATAATCTGGGGAGTCGAAGTTAGGGCCATATATCGAAGCAATTGTATATTCCTTTCCCCCAAATCTAACTCCGCTATGATATACCTACCCTGAGGGCCTGCCTTAAATCCCTTCACTCTGTGTGGTAAACCAGGTCGAATCCAAATGGCCACTTCTCTAGTTTTAGATGTGAATGGTGCCACCAGTAACCCCCCCCCCAGGCTTAGGATTGTTTATCTGCCTCCTCCTCCTTCGTGAGGTGTATCTCCTGCAGTAAGACCATGTCCCCTTTTATTTTTTTAATATATGACCATATCCGTTTCCTTTTAACCGCTATTTTCAATCCTTTGATATTCCAAGACAATACTATTAATTCAGCCATTTACATAATAAAGGAAAATATTAGTACTGCCTGTATCCTTGTACATAATCAAAAATCAACTGCACAGTTCGAGGTCTTGTCTAAACTGTCCTAAAGTTTTTAATTTTAACCATCCCCTTAACAAAGACAAAGAGTGTCCCTCCCCCTTTTTCCACATCCCTATGACAACATAACCTTTGTAAGACCATGAACCCCAAAACGGGTTTCATATTCCCCTTTCTTTTGAACTAGACATCCCGTGTAAGAGATACCCTGATTTTATTTCCCTCTTAACAAACCCTCCCTCCCTTTACAACCACGTATACCTTACTTTAAGTATTTCCCCCTTTTACCTCTCAAAATCTAACTTCCTCTACTCCTCGTGGAGTGAGCTGCCCAATCCACTAGAAAGAAAATCAAGTTCCTACTGATTTATTACAGGCGTCCCTCCGTGTATTATAAGAAAGTTAATTGAGGGGAAAAGAGCTGTGAGTGGTGATCCACACCCACCACAAGCTGGCGCTGCACAATAAATTCTACAGCCCTTCTGCTTTGCCTGGTACCATTACAGCACTCAGTTCAGGGCTATGTCAGAGGATGGACCATCTCCCATGCCCTGACTGGCATGGGTCCTGGCCCTCCTCCATATATAAATAAAGTGTACAGTTTTAACATTATTGCTCATTCTAAACCAGTCAGTGGATCCCCGAACGAGCTTCTGAAAATTAATTCTAAATAACTTCGAGGCTGTAATTTACCTCTATTATATACTGATCCTCACCAGTACTCTCCTTCCCCCCTCCCTCTCCATGCTGCAATACTGCTGCCCTTTATACTACCCTCTAATGCTCCCAAACAAAGCAGGGTTACTTTATCTAGGCCCAGATAATCTCCTCGCAGCGGTCACGGAGGCGGCTGCCCCCCACCCCCTTCGGGCCACCTCCAATGTTGTAGTTGTTTAATTTAGTACATTTGTTGCTGCATTCGAATCTCTGCAGCCCGGATAGCCCCAGTGGGCATTAGGGGGCTGCACCCCCACTACTGCCATGGAAGGAACTCCCCAATATTCCAAGTCCCCCATTCCAATTAACACAAAATCCTTAGGACCTGGTAGTCACTTTGTGTTTTGTGTAAACCCATAGAACTACCCTATCTGGGTGAGAGCCAATCTCAATTTATAGCCAGTATTAACAGCATTAACAACATTAGGCCAAAGATAGTAACTTATCTTACTTGATCTCTTGTAAAGTCCCGCTTGACCTATTTCAGGAATGGGAATGCCTAGGGTGTCGCTTGAGCACGCCCTTATAGGCCTCCGACCCCGGAGTTATGTGCCACTGTGTACCCTTCCCTAAAACCCCTTATTCATTAGGCAAGATGCAACACAAAAAACAAATCCAAATAACTTGCGGTCCATCTGTTCAGGCCCCTCCGTCCTCATCTCGGACCTTGCCTCCCTCTCTCCACAGACCTTTCACATATTCCAAGGCTGCCTCTGGATACGTAAATGCTTGCTGTCTGCTTCCCAGTTGACGTACTATTAATCACGCTGGTTAGGCCATCATAAAGGGACAGTTCAGCTCATGTAAGCGTTTTTTGACCTCCGTAAAAGCCTGCCTTCTTGACTGGAGTTGTCATGAGAAATCCGGGAAAATACTGACCCTGGAACCCTGGATTGTAATCGGGCCAGCCTTGTGGGCCGCAGACAAAACAGCCTGGCGATCCTGAAATCACAGAAACTTTACCAATAGATGCCTAGCTCTCTGATCCGGTATGGGTCGCTGGCCTGGTGATCTGTGTGCCCTCTGAATTTCTAAAGTAATATCTGGGGCAAGCTGAAGCTGTTTCTGTAGCCAGGTCTTGATATAAACTAGACAATCTTTATCTTCCACTCCTTCGGGAAGGCCCACTATCCTAATGTTGCAATGTCTTTCTCTGTTCTCGTGATCATCGATCACTTGCTTTAGTGTTTCTATATCTTTGAGAGCTTGTTGCAGGTCAGTAGATAGTCGACCCGTAGCATCTTCCTGGGTACTGATACGGGATTCTGCCTCCGTGATACGGGTCTCATGGGCATCCACTGTTTCGGTGGTGGTATTAACTAGCTGCTGTAAATGCTGTATTTGTGCAGTCAGGTTATCAAAACCTGACTGCATTCTGGTGTCCAGATCACATTTCAGGTCCCGAATCAGCCTTTCCAGAGATTGATGGCTTGCCTCCATTGTAGAGTTGTCTGATTCAATTCTCGGATCCTGAGTCTCTGCCGAGTCCCAGGCTGGCGATTTGCTGGGTGAGATCTTAGGCCTCATGGAGTCAAATTGCTTTGAGCCCTGAGAAAATTTTAGTTTTGCCTGTTTTTTTGTTGATTTTGTTTGGTACGACATTGGAACGTCCTTACAAGATGAAATAAGCAATTTAGGGCAACAAACGATGAGGGGTGCAGCAGATTTGTTGTGCATTAGGAAGGAGCTCTCCTACAACACCTCTATTCGGCTCCTCAGCTAGGCCACTCCCCCCGTGTTTTTTCTTTGTTTAGCTTGTAATTGGAAACTGCCACATAAGAATCAGTTATATCTAGGACTGCTGTAAGTGTCTGCTTTATGTCTGCTATATGCAATAATATATCATCTGCATAGGCAGATAGGTGCAGATCAAATCCACTAACTTGGATGCCTTTTATACAGGGTGAAGTTTGAAGGTGGTACAATAAGGGCTCTAGGTACAGGTTAAAGAGCATTGGGGAATGTAGACAGCCCTGTTGGGTACCCAATTGAAGAGGGAATAGCTGCGAAAAAAAATCCATTACAGTATATTTTCGCTGTGGGGGGATGTATAGAGGATTTTAACCCAGTCTACATATTTCTTTGGGAACCAGAATTTGCCCAGGACTGCAAATAAGAATGACCATGATACTCTGTCAAACACCTTCTCTGCATCCAGAGATACCAGAGCCATGGGCGTAGGTGCATGTCTGGACGCAGAGAAGAGGTGGAACAATTTTCGAAGATGGCCAGAAGAAGAACGGCCTGCAACAAAACCTACCTGCTCAGTACTGAGCAGGGGAAGACAAACCTGTGTTAGTCTGGATGCAAGTATTTTTGCAAATAACTTAACATCGTAATTCATGAGACATATAGGCCTGTAATTGATTACCTTATGTTTGGGTCTATTAGGTTTAGGGAGCACTATAATGAGTGCTTCCAGAAGGGTAGTATCTGAAATACCTGTATCACAGAAGTAATTGAAAGTTCGGAGAAGTAGGGGGAAGAGCTGGTCCTCAAAAACTTTACAGAATCGGGGAAGAAATCCATCTAGCCCTGGGGCTTTATCATCAGGAAGGGAGCAGATAGCCTCCGAGAGCCCTAAATGGGAAATTTTACCAATTAAAAATTGTTGTTGGGCCTCTTCAAGACATGGCAATCTAATATTATTTAGATAGTCACTAATATCGGTAGACGAAGGGGGATTATTGGGGAGGGCATATAAAGATTTATAATAATCTTGGAATTATTGGGCAATCTCCTGTGGGGAGGTCAGAAGTGTATCGTCCTTGAGCGGATTAAGAGCCGTTACCAATCTGGATTCTTCCTGCCTGTTTAGTCTGAGGGCCAACAAGTGACTGGCCTTCTTCCCTTGTTCAATGTAATGGGCCTGTGTTTTGAATAATGCATACATGGCCTGCTCCTTTAAGAGATCGGCATACTGGTTCCGGACCTGGGCTAATCGAAGAAGGGTATCCTCACTCGGATTAGAAGGCAGATGTTCTTCTAGTTTCTGAATCTGACCAAGAAAAGAGGCGGAAAGGCCTTTTCTCTTTTGTTTCCGGATTGAGGCTAACTGGATACATTCTCCCCTCAATACATACTTTAAAGCACTCCAGATTTTGTCTTCTTGAGAGAGGGAGTTTTGGTTAAGAGATAAGAAATCCTGTATCTTTTCTTTAAGGGGCTCAACAATGATTGAGTCATGCAGCATCTGGGCATTAAGCTTCCAGGAGTTGTTCTTAGGCTCACTACATGATAGAGAACCTTCAAGCCATATACAGTAGGTGCATGATCAGATATGGTCCTAGGGAGCATGCCATCCTATAAGCCCTGTTAGAATGGAGTTATTCACCAGGAAGTAATCAATCCTACATAGGAATTTATGAATGGGGGGAAAAGAAGGTATAGCCCTTGGTATCTGGGTTTAGAAGATGCCATGGGTCACATAGGTTGTGTTTCGCCATAAACTCTTGCAACACAATTTGGGCTGGGGAAAAATATTTCATCTTGTGGGCAGAAGACTTATCAACAGCAGCAGAGTACACCAAATTCCAATTCCCTGCTAGTATCACAGGCAGTTGGGAGAAAGATCCTAACAGTAATGACAGGCCAGCAAACCCTTCAGGGGTGGCTATGTTGAGGCCATAAATAGAGGCCAGTATCACCTCCATGTAATTCAGAATGCCCCGTAAGAAAATATAGTTAACTTGCAGGTCCCGCTACATATTGTTGCATGTGGAATGGCTTGCTTCTATTAAAGATGATAGCTACCCATCTCTGAGCTGAGGCATTACTAGCAGCAAAAATCTGCCCAATTTGGCACCTTCTAAATAATGCTCCCTCTGTTTCCAGCAGGTGCATCTCCTGAAGAAAAGAGACATCGCTATGCAGCGTCTCTAGGTGCTTGAGTTTTTGGATCCTTTTAACCCTATTCCTGGCTTCTTTCACATTCCATGAAGTATACCTTATCGCCATACCAAGACTTTATTTGTGACTAGGAGCAGGAAATGGGTAGCAAGAGCCATACATTTGATTCTCATTCTGAATACCACTATAGTAACTAATCTCCATACTCTTTTTAACATCTAACACATCTGAGGTCATTCTGAAGTTCCATACACAAGGAGGATCCACGTGCCCACCACCCCTCCCCCCCAAATCTCAAACCATTACATACAACCCCCAAAAACATTTTAACCCCCAATGAACAAGAACTATGAACTAACTAAACTCTTATCCCCCAGTCCTTACAACTGATCTCCAATAGCTGTCAGTTACAATATATTTATACTTCCGAGCAGGCCGATGACATGGCAGCCCCCCCCCAAGTGATACAACTGAGTCAACCACTGCTTAACAAAGGACAGTACCCCTATTTAAGGGTTCTATAAACAAAAAGGATCAGAATGTGAGCAGTGGTCATTCCTGACTTCATCATAATATTTATACCACCCTCCTGAAGTCCTTCTGATATGTTAACCAAAAAAGTCCACAACATGAACCAAAGTCAACAGTAAACTGTAGAATCGGTATAGTTCCATTGGGCTGTCCCTGGATCACAGCTAACTGGTAATCAGAAATTTAACAAACAAAACCTGAAGCGAGAGGTAGTGTAGGCAGATCTCAGTGTTCAAAGGAGTGTGATCGGTCTTCCGCAACCATCCACAGAAGGCCCCCGTCATGTTGCTACCCCAATACTTCATTTAAATTTAGGAGCGTTTGAATGCGTCTGGAGCCGGGACACCCAGTCACTTAAGTAGGTCAGGGAATAATGTCTTTAGCTTCGTAGTGGCCTCGTTGAGTGATTCAAAGGATAGCCATCTCCCCTCATAGTGGACCTGGAGCACCACTGGGTAGCGCATCCTGAATTTGATGTCAGCGGTGATGATCTTCACAACCAAGGGATGCATTTCAGATCTCTTCTGTCGTCAGAGAGGGGAGATCTTGTGCAATTCTTAACTTCTTGTTTTCCCACTGCATTTCCATGGTCTCTCAAACATTTTCCAAGATATACTGCTTGTCTAGGTAGTTGAGGAGTCAGAATAGCAGAGGATGTGTAGGAAAGCCTGGAGGTAGAGTGGGCCAGAGGGAGCGATGCGCCCACTAAACGATGTAGTTGGGGCCATTCAGAGACAGGCCCACAATCTTCTGACACAACTTTTGAACGAAGAGAATGGAATTTGTGCCCTCTTCACCTTCAGGTATGCCCAGCACCACAAGATTATTCCTCTTCAATTGACCCTCTAAATCCTCTAATTTGTCCTCGCCCTTTCTGAGGCACTGGCGCATAGTGGCAAAATCAGGCTCCACTCTGGTCTTCAGGTTGCAAGGTAAGCTGAAGCAGGGAGGATTTAAGTGTTTGCAAATCACCCACTACTGCATGTAGGGATTCTTTAATGGGTGCAAGACCTTCAAAAAAGGTAGCTTTGGTGAGAGGGGTCTGGGGAGTGGGTGTTCTTCCTTCCCCAGCCTCCGTTGCTTTGGCCTTCTTTGCGGGCTTGCCTTTAGCTGGGGATTGCAGCGGCATGTGCTTCGGACGCTGTGGTTTCATCTCTGCATCCATGTGGTACAGACAATAAATGGAGGAATGGTAAAATAACACACAATAACTTTTGTACCTGTTGCCCAGCGAGAAAATGTGATTGCGGCGCTAAGATAGAGATTTTATTTGGGGGAAGGGTTATGGAGCTGTACACCAAGCACTATCAGCAGCCATCACAACCGGAAGTCTCCCACTGCCATTTATAATTTGAAATTAGACGTATCAAATTTGGGGGTGAGCATCCCCCACAGTCACACCTTGGACTGGGACCAGTGAGTGCAGACTCTGTTTTTGTTTTGATTGCTTTTGCTTTTTTTGACCTGCAGCTGTGGACAAAAGGAGGAGCAGCTACTGCTACATTTGGGAACGAGGTCTGTTGAGAACACAATGACAGCTCTCTGGATTAATGACAAGCAGCAGCTGTTAAATACCAAGCCCTGGAGACATTACCACTATGAGACTGTACCTATAGCTACATCACAGTAAGTTATATATCTTACCTCTGAGAGAACTTCGTGTCTGGTAAAACCAGAAGTGAAAAGACTGTGTAACTAGTAATGGAACTTTTGCCTCTGTATTAACTCTGCATCAGGTGAAACGGACAGCAACACATGGGGAGAGAGATTGTTAAGTTGGTATTGCACGTTGGAATGACACCTTTGCAACTAATAGCATTCTATTAAGTTCTGTTTTCTTTTTTTTTTTTCATTTCTCCCAAGCCCTTGGCTGACCACTCCTTCAGGTAGCATAGACCCTCACCACACTGCCATGTCCCTTTGCCATCCACTGCCTCTTTATTGCTGCAACCCGGGTAACCCAATGTATCCCTTCATTGGGAGGGCCTCTCCCCTGTGGAGGGGAACCAAAAGAGGAGAGTTGCCTGAGAGCATTCCAACCGTATCCTGAACATGGCAGGGGTTGGCACGGACACTTCGGGGCTTTGCGGCGGGTGGGGACTGGCCACCATCAGCTGAGCAGCTAGTTTTCCCATTTTCTCCCCAGCCCCCCCCCACCTTCCACAGAATGGCCTGGCCACAACAGCATCCTGGGGGTGGGTGAGTTCAGTGGTACTTCAAGCCCACACACCGTCAAGGATGCCAGCCACTAGCCACCCCCAGGAGCAGTCAAACAGTGGTCAGTGTTCCAGGACTTACGTAAATCTAAACGTCAAAACTTTGGAATATCGGACAAACAATTACAAAATCAATTAAAAATGCACAAGAAAAAGTCATTAAAAGGAAGCAGAGTAAATTAGAAAGAGACGCAACCGATTATTCAACTGGATAGATCTTTAGCTGGGGCCATCGCTCCAGATCAGCCAGTAGAGGGCGGCCCAAATCACAGAACTGGAGAGGTAAATCAAATGCCCCAGCAAAAGGTGAAAAAAATAAGAAAAGAAAAAAAACAATGGTGGGAGGGTCTTGAAAAACAGAACATAGCAGAAAGCTGAGAAGAAAACAAAAAAACAAATAGGCAAAGGAAAACCCAAAGGGGTAGAAAGGGGAAGGGCAGGACAGTACAATCTGAGAAAACAAAAAAACACAAAAATAATAAACCATACCTTTATCACACTATCTGAAGCACAATAATCCATCCTCTCAAGTGGGCTTTCTTTCATCCCACAGAGTCAGCCAGACTTGCTTAAAATCAAGATTGATCTCTATAAACTATTTAGGAAATAGCACCTGAAAGACTATTCTGAAAAGAACAGAAATATTGATCTAGACATGGGATTTACAATGGAATCAGTAGCCCCAGGGGCAGAATCATCTTCAGACCAGAATACCATGGTGGTCACCCAACAGGAAGGAACTGCAATAACAGAAAGTACCATTACCAAGGCACGAGAAGGATACTTTACTGAAAGAGAGGAATTGTCCTGGACTGAACAGGACTTAACCTGATGATTTTGAAAGAACTTTATGAGGTGAATAGTCAAAATGTACACTCTACTGACCTGGAAGAAACATTAGTATGTGACTGTACAGGTACAGAGTTTAAAAATCTTAGAAAAAGAGCATAGTGTATGGTGTGATGTAGTGCAAAAAGATTTCCATGCCTTGTAAAAACGTGTTCTGCTACAGTAATGACATTCATACTGTAGCATAACAACCTTTCTTTCTGTTGTAGTAGTGACATCAGACAACAGTGCTCCCAAGCTATTAGTTAGTGATGCTACCACTGCTGGCATTCTAGTAAAGCAAGCAGTTAGTAGCACTTTAAAAAAAAAAAGTCAGTGAAAGTAGAAGTGGTCATGATAGGAGGGAGGGCAGCTACAATGTCAAGTGATTGGGCATCTGTAATTGGGGCAGGGGTAGCAGAGACAAGAAGGTACAGTTCCTAGGTCAGGGGTGGCAAAAAGCAGATTTAGATTTAAACATATAGAATAGTGCATGGGAGCCCAAACACACAACTAGGCTATTCTTCCACCTCGTAGTTACCATGACTATGGACGGTCCTCTCGAGCTTCACTCTCAAGGTCCTTGTTGTCATGGTAACCACTCAATGGAAGAATAACCTTGTTGTGTATGGGCTCCCATGCAGTATTCTATATGTTTAAATCTAAATCTTCTTTTTGGCTGCCCCTTGTAGCAACAGTAGCATTAGAGTATTTGAGAAAATGGTTTTCAAGCAAGTGGTGAAATTAATGGCTACAGAATTGCCCTTCATTTGCAGGAACCTTCCAAGAACTGAACGTTCATCTGTTGAGGAACAGAGCAAAATACAGGATATAATAAAACTACCAGATTAAGGAGGAAATGTAGTACTTATGCCAGCAGATTTCTATGAAAATCAGGTAATGAGCTTAGTTTCAGTGGAAAATACTTTGGAAAATATTTATAAAAAATTCTGGGACAACCCAACTCTAGAGTTCCAGGAAGAGCTAATGGGACAATTAAATACAGCTAAAAGTATGGAGCATATCGCAGAGGAGGAATTTTGTTTCATTTGGAATGATAGTCTCATCATCCCTACCCTGTACACCCTCCCTGAAACGCATGAGTCAGTCCATAACCCACCAGAGAAACCTATTGTCTCTAACATGGGCTCTGTGATGGATGATTGGAGCAAATTTGTGGATTTCTTCTTGAAACCACACGTGAGCTAGCTGCCCTCACACATAAGATATACTATGCACCTGTTAGAGAAAAGTGACAATGTTGTCTGGGAACCAAAGTACCTATTTTGGGGCATTGACATCAAGTCTTTATACACTTCAATATGGAGGATTGTATATGATCGCTCATACACAGCAAGGGCATTTTTCACTCGAGAGGTTTACATGGTAACTGGAGACCTCGAGAGTGTAGCTCAAGAGGTCTCGTTACCATGGAAACCTCGAGAGTTGAAAAATACCCTTGTTGTGTATGAGTAATCATACACAGTCTTTTATAGTGTATGGTCCCTCATACTAAAACTGCACTTACTTTTTTTCACTTTTGAGTGCAGTTTTCTCTTCATCTGTCCCATTTCACCACTGCGATGGTTCTGGCACATCACCAGTCTCCTGATCATGCATGCGCACCCAGCTTCCATGCATGCGCACCCACCTTCTAGGTGTTATGCTGCACTAGCTACGTAGCTAGTGCAGCACAACAGCTACGATGACGTAGATAGTGCAGCATAACAACGCTGTTGGGAGCATGGATTTCCATGCTCAACAGCATTCTACCATACACTATAAAACATATTTCAGGTATAAGAGGCTGTGAGCATTTCCTTAGAAACAGTTCTTTAAAGAAGGAAATTCCAATTGACTTTACTTTGGAAACGTTATACTTCATTCTGAGCCATAATGTTTTTGAATGAAAATGTGAAGTAAGATAAAAAAAAGTGGGATGGCTATTGGGGACTCTGTGGCCTTGTATTTTGCCATTCCTTTTCTGGGATATTGGGAGGAGAATTTAGTATTTAATCAAGACAAAAAGCCACACACAGACCACACAAAATACTGGTTTCGATATGATGGTGTGGTCTGTGTGTTGGTTGGTACAGAGGAAGAGGCCCCAGGTTCATGGACTGGTTAAATGCTAATGAATTTAATTTCAAGTTACTAGTACAGTTGATGGTAAAAAATAAAATTTTCTAGATGTGACCCTAGTGGGCTAACCAAGAAGAATTAAAATCCTCACAGCAAGGAATACTCTACTCAAGTATGAACAACAAGAGAACGTGGCTCAGGACTAAACGGAAGAGTCAAGTATAAGCGCAAGCACACGGTAAAAGGGAGAAGCTTGGCTAAACCTCCAGACCACCAAAAACACTCAGTACTAGAGCATGATAAAACAAAGTTTATTGTAGCACCCTCCTTACATACACAGCATCTATGTTTCACGTCTCCCTTGACGCTTTTTCAAGATGTCTTGTGAGGGGAGTGCTACAGTCAATAAACTTTGTTTTATCGTCTCTAGTACTGGCGCGTTTTGTTGATCTGGAGAATGACTGGCTTCTCCTGCTACTCAAGATATGAAAATAGTCATCCTAGAAGTTTAATGTCCCTCAGTATCCCACAGCCAGTTTCTCAGACTCTGCAGAAACTGTTCTGAACTGGGTGATTTTGAAAAAAGCACAAATGAACTCATTTTCTAAAGAGGGACTGTAGTGATGAACTAGTAGAGTCAGCTGTGTCCAGAGCTAGACTGACAGGAAAATATTGTTAACAGTAAAATACAAAAAGAATGTTGTGAATGATGATCAATCCATCTGTTTTATTTTATTTATTGAGATATTCAGAAAGACCTTTGAGTCAAAGACTCATTTACAAAGGTTCCACGTCATACATAGATGGTACAGGGACAATATTTGTTACAGATTGCAGTACAGTACATTACATTACATAACAAGTATTGGATACTCATTTGTTCAGTGAGTGACTACCATTCCAAGATAACATGATTTACAATGATTAGCACAGTCATAAGGTAGCAGAGAGGTTCTGAAGAAGGCTGTTTGTCAAATAATTAGCTCGTAGAACATTAGATATAGAGAATACAAAAAGTTGTTCTAGGTCATCGGGGGGAGGAGTGTCAGTTGCAGTCACATAGGTTAGAGGCCTGGAGGCATTTCCTTAGCCTGGATTTAAAAGGGCCAAGCCTCGTTTCATCAGTTATTAGGCTTGGGAGCGAGTTTGTCCAGGAAGGGGCTTTGAAACTGAAGGATCATTGGAATTGGGAAGTCTGGCAATGGGGTACCCATAGCAATGGTTTGTTCGAGTTACTGGTGGTTCTGCCAGGAAATGTTGAGAGGATAATTTTGTCAAGGGAGGGGGGGTGAGGCCTAGAATTATCTTTTTGGTCATTAGGTAGGTGGGGTACCTGATTCTGTTGTCTAAGTTTAGCCAGTTTATGGTACTGTAGAGGGAGCAGGTGTGTATGAAGTGATCACATCCAAGGATGAGATGGTAGGTCTTGTTAAGCACAAGCCATGGTCTATTGAGGGTTGAGATGGGCACGGCACAGTAGATGAGAATACCTAAGTCTAGCAGAGAGAGGATAGAGGAGTCTATGGCAAGTTGTAGTGCCTTAGGGGTGAGGCAGTGTTTGTACCAATAAAGTATGCCTAATCTAGAGCTAAGGGTAGTTGATAGATGCAGGATATGTTGATTAAAGTTGAGGTCCAGGTCTAGAGTGATCCCTAGATATTTAAAGGTTCTTATTTGTTCTAGCGGGGTTTGATTAACAGTAAACATTTGGGGGCAGAGGCTCTTGAGTGGGTTCTAGGGTGGGAGAAGATCATGACTTTTGTCTTATTGTAGTTGATTATTAGACGCTGGGTGGTGAGCCATTGTTCAGTTTCATGGAAGGAGTGCTGGAGAGTTAGGTGGAGTTTAAGGGGGTCATAATCAGAGGCTAACAGGACGGCACCATCCGCGTAAAGGAGCAGGCGGCCAGGGCAAGCCAACGAGAGGGAGTTTAGGTATAGACTGAATAGTAAAGGGCCAAGAATGGAGCCCTGTGGGACACTGGAGTGGATTGGGAGGCTAGGGGACAGGACAGTGCCTACCTTGACCAGCTCTGTTCTATCGGAGAGATTGCTGGTGAACCAGCTCATGGCATCATTGGAGAAGCCACTGTAGGTGAGGGTGTTCAGTAAGAGGGCATGGTTGATGGTATCAAATGACTTAGAGAGGTCCACAAAGATGGCACCTGTGATATGGCCATGGTCCAAGTCTGAGTGGACAAGGGAGGTGAATTCAAGGAGGGCAGTGGTGGTACTATGACTCTTTCGGAAGCCGTGTTGCTGGTCACATAGAAGGTTATATTTAGTAAGGTGGTCAGTGAGTTGATCAGCGACTATGCGCTCTAGTGTGTTAGATGGGGGGTAGAATGGAGTTGGGGCGGTAACTGTTAGTGGATGTGCAGTCCCCACTCTTATAGATGGGTTTGATGGAAGCCGATTTCCAATGGGAGGGGAATTTCCCATGACAGAGAGCGCAGTTGAGAATGTGGGTGAGTGGGACTAGGACTTCCAGGAGGGTGAGGCAGAGAAGTCTCAGGTCAAGAGAATCGCTACTATAGTGAGCGTGGCTAAAGGCATTGGCAAGGTAGGGCTTGGCTGCCTCCAGGGTAAGGACACATAGATAAAAGGGTGGAGCAAGGAGTGGATGGGGGTTGATTCGGGCAGGCGGGGGGTTTGAAGAAATTGGGGGTGAGGACATGGCTGAGCTCAGTGAAGGCAGAGTTTAAGGCTGAGGCTATACTGAGGGGGTCTGAGGAAAGGTTACATCTATTAACATTTGGTCTAGGGTCAAATTAAGGGCTTTGCCACAGAGTTCCTTAATATTATTCCAAAATTTGCACCCAGTGCCCCAGGTGGAGGTTAAGGTGGCTTTGTAATAATCTGCTTTGGCGGTACGTATGGCCCATGTGCACTTGTTATGGGCCTCCCTATAACGTTGCCGATCCGTAGACCATTGGGTCTCATTAGCTAGATGCCATAGAGTGTCACGTTGTCATAGTAGGCCCAGGAGGTGGTCTGAGAACCAGGGGGCATGGTTACCTTTGGACATACTCTTGGTGAGGGGGACGAACTTGTCACAGGCAGCATTGAATGTGGTGATAAATAGATCAAGCACATAACCTGGGTTGAGAGTGTTTGCTAGGGGTTTCCAGTCCTAGTCTCTGAGGTGGGCCTTAAGTTGGGCTAGTTTACCAGGCCCAAGTTTGCGTTGTGAGGTAATTTTAGGTGGGGTTTTGGGGCAGTGCAAGACCAGTTGCAGAGTACTGGAGAGTGGTCACTTAGTGCGCCAGGGAGTACCAGGGCACTGGTTATTCTGTGGGGGTGGTTTGTGAAGACTAGGTCTAGAAGAGAGGATGTCCCCGTGCGGGTGTTAATCCAGGTGGGGGTTGTGACTACCTGCGTGAGATCAAGCTCAGCAGCCTCGTCAATGAACGGGGCAGCTGTCTTGGCCAGCCAATTTATGTTGAAGTCACCCATAAGTATTTTTTCATGCTGTGGGGGAAGAGTAGAGAGATAGGACAGGATGACTTGGAAGGCTTGCTTCTGGTCCCAGGGAGGGATGTAGACAATAGTGAGGAGGAGAGGGGAGGTTGACTTGCCTAGAGTTAATTTTATAGTGAGGGCCTGAGCCCTGGATGTTAGTTGGGGCAGAGGGAGCAAATGGCCTGAAAGCGAGTTCTTAAGGTAGAGAGTGCAACCACCCCCTCTCTTACCCATCCTGTCACAATGAAAGAGGAGATATCCAGGGAGGTTAACCACCGAGTCAGTGACAGAGGGGGAGAGCCAGGTTTCACCCAGTGCTATGATGTCAGGGTGATGCTGGAGTACCCACCCCTGAAAAGAGTCCCATTTTTTTGAAGGCTGCAGATGTTGATAGAGGCAATGTGCAGCCCATTGACTGATGATGGGTGGGACAGTGGAGCATTCTGCGAGCCTGGGTTGGGGTGGACCTTGTCTGTCAGAAGCAGAAGAAGGATGAATGACCTGAGTCGATTGCTACTCCCACGGGTAATTGGTCGTTGGTATATTCACTGCGTGGAACCCATGGTGAGTATCAGAAGATTCAGGGTATGGGGGGCTGACAGGAGGAGAAAGTGGGAAGGGGGGAAAGGTGCTGTGGTGCGCATATGGTAGGTGGTTAGCAAGAGAAAGATGGGCTCCAGAGGGTCACTTGCCATGGGAGATGACATCTATGGGGGAAGGAGAAGATGATGAGGTTTATGCTTATTTTGTGTGGAGTAGTGGGGGGGTGTTGTCAATTGGGTACTTGCCTGTACTTGTAAAAGCTCACTGTTCATGTGCAGCTTGGGGAGGGGGGAGCAAGGTGGGAAGTGCCAGTCTGCATGAGGATAGGGTGTGGTAGTTATGCTCCACTTTCCAAAGTTGGGAGAGAGAGGGTGGGATGTTAGTGGGAGCAGTATAGGGGGAGTAATAAGGTCATGCAGAAGCATGGTGGGGCTAGAAAGCTTTGTTATTGCAATAAGAAGTAAGGTCAGAAGCATAGAATGGAAATGGACCTCTAGTGTTGGGAAAATATAAGCTGCAAATGGGAAAGCTGGCCGATAGGTTAAAGAACTAGATGGGTGTGGTTTCTAGGCTATATATGTGCAAGTCCACCAAGGAAGGTGGTGGGGGCAGTGGGGAGCCAACGCTCTGCATTGGCGGGGTAAACACAGAGATCCTCCACGTGTGGGCCAAGCATTTGAAATGGTGTCCACCTTGAAATTCAGTCGGGCTTTTCAAAATTGGGGGGATGGGGGAGGGCTACAGCAGTAGTCCCTCATGACCTCCGGCGACCTCCTACTTGGCTGCAGGCTGTGGAGAGATGAGAGAGGGGCAGTGAGTCAATTTTATATTGCTAAAGCACCTGGGGGGAGGGTCTAATTACTTGGTCTGAGGTGTGGTTTTAAAATGCTGAGGCACGGAGCAAAGAAGTGCAATAAGGTGAGTAAACTAGAGTAAGGAAACAGTTTAGCTGATTCGGGAAATTAAAGAAAGCGGTCTGGAATTAAAGTAACCAACTGGGCGCATTACAGAGACAGTACTTCACCATTCAGACACAGCATAAATTAAACTATTGGAAAAGCAAGCTGGAACAGCACTTTAGCATTGAAGCGGCGTACAAATAAACTATCTCCACTTGTGTGGGGACTAAAAATCAGTAAAAGCAGTACAAACTCAGGTCGGAAGCTGTGCAGATTTGAATTAGTAAAATGGCGCCAACAGACAGAGATCCTCCTCGTGTGGGCCGAGCATTTGAAATGGCATCTACCTTGAAATTCAGTCAGGCTTTTCAAAATTGGGGGACGGGGGAAGGCTACAGCAGTAGTCCCTTATGACCTTCGGTGACCTCCTACTTGGCTGCAGGCTTGAAATTCAGTTGAGCTTTTCAAAATCGGAGGGGCAGGGGAGGGTTACAGCAGTAGTCCCTTGTGACCTCCAGTGACCTCCTACTTGGCTGCAGGCTTGAAATTCAGTCGGGCTTTTTCAAAATCGGGGGGGGAAGGGAGGGCTACAGCAGTAATCCCTCATGACCTCCGGTGACCTCCTACTTGGCTGCAGGCTGTGGAGTGGATACAGAATTGTTACAGAATTCAATGGCTTATGCAGTAAGGTAGGTGCTATAGTCTGCCAATTTTGGCCTCTTCTCAGGAAACGGGCAAGAAGGAGGGGTAGAGGAACAATGGGGAAAAAATCAAAACTGCCATCACAGAGGCAACAAGCCTTTATATAAAGCAAATAAACAAAACTAAATGAAGGAAAAAAACACTATGGTTCTCAAAAGAGGTAGCAAGGAAGGTTAGGGAGAAAAAGATACTGTAGTATTCAAGAAGTATAAAGAAACACAGAAGGAGCAGGACAGAGAACTATACCACTTAAAGCAGAAGAAAGCAGGGAAGGCAGTCAGAATAGCAAAGGCCCAAACTGAGGAAAAGATAGGCAATTCAGTTAAGAAGGGGGATAAAACCTTTTATAGGTACGTTAGGGAGTGAAAGAAGACCAAGGGAGGGATAATGAGGCTTAATAAAGGGGAGGGAGGGTTGCAGAGGGTGACAGTGCAAAAGCAGTGATGCTGAACAAATACTTCTGCTCAGTATTCACAAAAGAAGATGAGGGGGCGGTACCTAAACCAAACAATAGAAGCACTCTGGATGGGGGGGGGTTGATAACAGTCCATTCACAGAAGAAAGGGTCCTGAAAGAACTCCTAAAACTAAAGGTGGACAAAGCAATGGGGCCTGATGGGATTCACCCCAGAATTCTAAAAGAACTAAGGGGAGAACTAGTGACACCACTATCTACCCTGTTTAACGAATCATGGGAGGATGGTGTGGTACCTGAGGACTGGAAGAGGGTAGATGTGATTCCCTTTCATAAAAGTGGGAGCAAGGCAGAGGCAGAAAACTATAGACCTGTTAGTTTGACCTCAGTGGTAGGGAAAATGATGGAATCACTTCTGAAAAAAAGAATTGTTGAGTACCTAGAGGCCAGTGGGGCACAGGACCCAAGGCAAGATGGATTCACAACAGGAAGGTCATGCCAGATGAATCTAATAGATTTCTTTGACTGGGTGACCAAAGTAGTAGATCAGGAAGGGGCTGTGGATGTGGCCTACCTAGACTTTAGCAAGGCATTTGACATGGTCCCACACAAAAGATTAGTAAAAAAGTTAGACAGCCTAGGGGTGGGTCCCAGCATGGTATCCTGGGTAAAAAAATAGGTTGGACAACAGCATGCAGAGGGTAATAGTAAACAGAGTCCACTCTGAAGAAGGGGGGTTACTAGTGGGGTACCACAGGGTTCAGTACTGGGACCAGTCCTCTTTACTGTCCTTATAGGTGACATTTTTTATTATTTATTTATTTAGTTGGTTTTTGTTGACCGGGTATGTACACTAGACAAATTCTGCCTATTTTCAGGCACGACCTGGGGGAAGGGATACAGATGAATGCCAATTGACCTTGAACCAGATTAAGCTGTTGGTGGTATTTTTAGTGAATGGGGGGAAATTTGGCCAGAGCACCAGGGAAATCCCATACACTTTGGTAGGGGGAGCTGGTGTGTGATGGAAGAGAGTTTGGATCTTGCTCAGATGGCTGGAAGACCTGCAGGGGAGCAGATCTCCCTCCCTGAGGGTCCAGCACAGGAGATTGTGTGTAGTAATATGTCAAGAGTGGTTGATTGTGCTCAATGGATATCGCTGTGCAGTCAGAGGATGAATATATAGATTTGCAGGTGGCTGCGGCTAGCCTGCAACAAGAAGTGAGTTTTGTACAGGCACTAAGTATTGAGCAGCAACAGCGCTGCTGATGATGTTATCGACTCCAGGTAGAGGTGGTGGAAAACGAGTGGTGCTTGCAGACCAGATGCCTGTACTGTATGGAGCAGTCGCTGCTGTCCCGAATAAGCCTGCAGAAGTGGATACAATGTGTGACGCAGCACCTTCTTGGTGTGCCGTTTCAGAGAGGACTACGCCCCAGCTACTGGAAACAAGTCAGGGAAATGTTCGGACTTAGGCTCCAGATGGCCCGATGGAACTCCTTGTAAATGTCATTCCTTTTTCACCCACAGTGAGTACTGTTGACATTACTAGTGTTCTGCCTGTCTTAGACGATCACAATGACTGTATTTTGGTTTCTGAAAAGGAACACTGTGTGGTGGATAAACCGCAAGTTCAGGACAGAGCAAGTGAAGGTTTGGGGCTCTGGAGGGGACACCAGATAGAAATACCTGTTAAAAAAAGGGTTGACAGGCCTGAGGTATGGACAGTTGCCTTGGCTTTATCAAATGCAGGATAGAAGAAAGTAGAGGTGGGGGGTTGGATTCCTGACACAACAGATTTGTTGATGCCAGGTGTGGAAGTCAAAGGCTCATTGCGGACTACAACTGATATTGCTGCAAAGATTGACTCTAATGTGTCAAATTCACCAGGGCTAGTTGCTGTAATGACAGAAACACCCCCGGTGATGGATGTGGAGCGACCACCTCATAGTAAATCGGACCCCAAGGCAGATAAAGGTACATGGGGAGATCAGGTAGAACAGGCTACACCTGTCCCTGTGGGAGGTATGGGAGGGGTCCAACCTTCATTGTTGTGGAAGCAATTTCGTAGATGGGACACTGTCAGTGTCAGTGGCTGAGTAGGTAGCAGAATCGCCTCTGAGGCCGGGAGATCAGAGGGCTGTGGGTTCAGTTCCCACATCTGGCACTTGGGTTAATATCCCAATACTGACACTGTAGTGCAGCTTGAGGGGGGTGCTGCACTTCTGAGGTGCCTTCTTTCAGATGAGACTTTAAACTGAGATCCCATCTGCCTGGATTGGTGGAAGTTCAGGTGAATGCTAAAGATCCCATGACACTTATTGAGAAAGAGTAGGGAGGAATTTTTATTTAAACCATAAGAAAACAAATAAATACAAAGCAGTATTACATCATACAAACCCATAATAAGGCAAATCAAACCCATAAATAAATATTTCATCATATAGTAACCCCAAACTCAGCCAACCTCCCCATTAAAAATTTTTACTGAAACCATAAAAAACAAATGAAATACAAATCAGTATTACATCATATAAAACCATATTAAGAAAATTAAAAACCATAAAATAAATAAATAATTGATACATCATACTGTAACTCCAGGTTGAACCCCCCCCCCCACTAAAAGAGTAGGGGGGACATTATTTAAACCATAGAAAATAAATAAATACAAATCAAAATTTTTACATACAAATTCATAAAGAAGGAGAAACCAACCCCATACAAACCATTCCTGCAGGCTGCATCCCCCAGCCCAAGACAACCCCTCCCTCCCCTGCCAAAAAAAAAAGAATAAGGGGAATCCGTGATGCAATCATAAAACCCAAATAAATTCAATACTGTATTGTCTCATAGAAACCCCTAAGGGGGGGGGAACAAACCCCTTAAATAAATAACACAGCAGTCAGTAACCCCACACATAACCAACCCCCCCACTAGTAAGTAAGAGAAATATCAGTTATTGCAAACATGATATAAACCCAAAAAAAATTCAATCAGTCTGCATTTCGAACACATAAAAAATAAAGGGGGATAAGCCCACAATAAAAGGGGTTATAGCAATCTACCCCTCCCAGCAAAAAAAAAAAAAAACCTTGACAAAACCCTTAATATATAAAAGAAACGGGGGGGGGTAGAAAATCTTGACCCCTATTTAACCAAAAAAATAATCAAGAGACATAACAATAATAAGAAAATCAAAGGACCTTGATAGGACGGTGGATACAGACCCCTCTAAATAAAAAAAAATCACAGAGAGATGAGAGTCCAAAATCCCCATCCTCAACAGCAAAAAATTGGTTCTATACTGACCTCAAAGAAAATCCAAACCACGCCAGAGCTGTTCCCAATGTTGCAACCCAAAGGAAACCCGGTCTTGACGTTTCAGAGTAGACAGATCTGTTTGAAACATGTAAAACAGTTCTAACGCCAATATGGTCTGTTGCTGCAAAACCAGGCAGCACCTACTAATCCACAACCAATATTAAAAAATGGGCATGAATAATCCGAAAAGTGCTAACATTAACCAGTGTATTACAAATTCCATAATACAGCACCTGTGGACTGGGGGGCAGGGTGCCAATCACCCCTTCCATCGTTCCTTTACAACATCCCAAAATAAAATGTTATATGGATAATGCAAACAAAGATGGTCTGCAGTTTCAGTCTTCAAGACACATCCGTCCCTGGAGCAATACCTATCTTGTAAGGTTTTATGTTTAAGATTGCTCCAGACATTTACTCGACCATGTATCCTGAGCCACACCGTATCCCACAGTTTCTCCAGTAATATAGTCAGAAATACAAGACCGTTCAGAGATGGAAAACCCAGAAAAGGGATATTCTGAAAAACAATTCAATAAAATATCAGCATACAGTGCTTTCCTAAAAGATCTTAAAACCATTGCATAACCCACCTTCCACAACTTAATTTTATCAAAAGCCCCCACCCAGCAGGAAACTGATCTAGGACTACACTTATTCTTATATAGAAATGCATCAGATTTCTATTCTAACAAAACCCCCTGCAAAACCTCCATTCCCCAGGTCTCCCAGGGTTGACCACGATGTTGCATTAAGGGCACTAGGTTATGATAAAGAAACACAGTAAAAAAATAACAATGTATTTATCATGTTTACCCCTCCTTCAGCAATAACTTTATACAATACAGCTCTCTTAACTGGATTTAAACGGCTTCCCCAAAACCAGTTAAAAAAGACCCGCATCAAAAACGTCTCAAAGGGATTTGGGAATTAAAAAGACTGCACTGAGAAATAGAAAAATAGGGACCAGAAATGCAATATACACGTTTCTTCTTTGACATTTTCCATTTGTTCCTGTTGTCCACCATAGCTTCCCTTATAGTAGTGCTTGATTCCAATTACAGGTAGCCAGATCAGGACCCAAAAAAATATTCCCAAAATACGGCAAGGGACCATAGCCACAGGAAATCCGTCGACCTCCATAGGAGACGACAGGAATCCATCCAAACATAGACATAACTTTTTTATCATTTAGATGAGCCCCTGTAATTGTTCCCAAAACCTGAATCAGGTAATGCGACTTGAAGCTCCATCAGGGACAACTGAACATAAATCATCTGCATAAGTCAGTACTTTATACTGCCTCCCTAAAGTACCCATAACACTTTATGCACAGTGATCTCTGTAACACTCTTAACAAGGGATCTAATGCAAAAACTTATAACAAGGAGTTCAGCGGGCACCCCTGACATACTCCCCTATATAGCCAATTCCGGGCCCCTTTACAACTGTTTTCACAAGGCACAACATAAGCCGAGGAATCACATTACTTCAACCACTGAACAAAGGGAGGTGGTATGCCATAGGCTTCCAAACATGACCACAAAAAGGAGTACAAAACTTCATCAAAGGCTTTTGCCTGATCCAAACTAGCCAGGTATCCAGACCCTCGATGAGGCTTGCTATTTTCCCCACCCTGTTTCATCAGTTCACGCAAAAGAAACAAAGCCTCAGTGATGCGATGACCAGGAACTGAACAAAACTGCACTTGACAGATTAAATCTGGCATTACTAAACTTAACTTTTTTCCCAGGAGTTTAGCAAAAATTTTAGAAGAAGAAGAAGAATCAGCATTTATATAGCGCTTTTCGTACATCCAAAGTGCTTTACAAGCAATCAGTGTTCAATAATGTAATTGGCCTCCAATTTCCAATGTCCACTTTATTCCCTGATTCATAAAGAAAAATCATTAATCCTTCATACATCGAAGTGGGCAAAATCAAATCTGAAAGAAAAAAATTATATAAATTTAGTAATTCTTTTGGCATACTGTCCCATAAAATGTTATAAACTTCACTAGGAAGCCCATCAGATCCAGGTGACATGCTATTGTGGAGAGATTTAATAACTGTTTGTAGTTCTAGCTGAGTAAAGGGCAGCGTCAAGGTATTATTATTATTTAGCTTATGCTAACCAGGTAGGTACACTAGACAAGACAATTGCCTATTTTCAGGTACGACCCGGGAGAGTACAAGAATAATAGATTTAGGTACATACAACGACATTGTACAAATTAGACATGTTACAGTTCATGTGAGGATACAGATTCAACACAGCATAAGAAACATGGTAAGGCATAGATTATACAGTATTAACATAACAAAAATAAACACCTTGTGGGAGATAAGAGCAGTAATGTTACAGATTCAACACAGCGTACGAGCGTGGTAAGGCATAGATTATACATCTTGCAAGGATGGAGAAAGCTGAAGGAACACCAGCAGCTTACAAGAACTGGGCTGCAAACGGCAATTCAGAAACTGGTTCCCCAAAAATGTTAGCTATGTAATCAACCAAAACCTGCATAATACCTTGATTATCATAAACTTCTTCTCCGGATGAAGTTTTTAAACTGTTAATCTTTATCTGTTCCCGCCTCTTTTGGCATGCTAAAAACGGATTGATCTGTTCAGCCGTCCCCTCAGTACCAAACATTGCTCCCGGTGTAGGGAATGCAACCTATCATACTGGAAATGCATCATAACCCCCTTCAAATCCCTAATCACTTCAGCATGATCACCATCACCAGCACACTGCTTTGAATGCAGCACCACTAGCTCCTTATGGAGTTGCAAATACGTCTTATACCAAGAGGAAGCTCTTGAAATACCCAAAGCCTGAAAAAATCCCATAAGGCAAAATTTGAGTTCTTCCGACCAGTGACCTACAGTATGTCATCAAACAAAAAGATTGTCGACAGTTTGTCCTGAATAACTGTATTCAAGTCCCTCAGAATTTCGGCCTGTGTTAGCATAGAGGTATTCAACCTTCATACCCCACGGCCTGAAATTCGGGGTAACGGGGTTGTAATCAAAAGAGCAGTCAAAGAATGGTGAGAAGATTCCACCAGGACATTCATGATAGCATCAACCACCAATGACTGGTGTATAAATAGAAAATCAATTCGGGAAGACAAACTTCCTTTAAAAAAAGTCAGTTTAGCCCCCTTATTCCCTTAAATATGAACATCTCGTAATCCTGCTTGACCAGTAGCAAATTTAAGAAATGTCTTGTCACAATATTGCTTCCCCTTACGATCCTGTTGTTGAAAATTTATATTAAAATCCCCACCCAAAAAAATGTGATGATCAGTATATAAATAAGGCTGAATCTTTTTCAATAAATCCATTTGAAGAGCCTTAGTCTGCAGCCCATACAGATTTATCAACCGGCAGCAGATGCCACATATCACCACATCCTTCAAAAAAAGCAAGATCAGGGTCAATATCCACCATCCTAGATGCTGTTACCCCATGAAACATAAAACAAAACCCATACCACTACATGTCTCTTCTCCCATCGACCAAAATGAGGACCCCCAGACCAAGTCCTGGGAGGCTTTACTAACCTCACCCAAAGTGGGTAAACAGGAGTCTTGTAAAAAAACAACATCATAACACAGATGATGCAAAACCCCAAAGGTAGAAAGATGTTTCCCCAGCGACTCAATGCTATTCACATTAAGACTTGCTAATTTTGAGGAAAATGGTTCAGGGAGGGGGTTTTAAATATTTACCACTCGATCTAGTAACCTGTTTACTCTTTCCAAGGACTGTAGGTTTACTGGGCAGAACCTCTTCAGCTCTTTTAGGGGAAAGTGGTTCCCCTTGTACAGGCAAACCTTCCAACTCCATGGGATGCTCAGTGTCAACCTGGTCTCCCCAGGTAGTAAATGCAGCAAATCGGCTGGACAAGAGTAGCGGTGAAGAGGGAACAACTGGGTCTGCCAAAGCTTGTTGCACTGGGGGAGGTGACCAGCGTCTCATCAGGAAACACCAAATTCTCAGTATCTAACACAGTGGGGGCCATAGAACAGTGCACAACATCTGTAGAAATACTTATGCCCAAAGAAGAAAGCCTCACAGGTGTATGTGTCTCCCAACGAGGGGAACCCTGTGGGTTCACAAAGGGGGTTTCCTTCTTATGAGACAGATCTTCAGAAATATCAGATGCCATGACTTGAGAAACTAAACTAACATCTGGTTGTGAAAGGCTAGAACCTCGTATCCCACTAGATTAATCCCTGATAGAACCTCCACGGCCCCTACCACGCTGTCTACCATGGGGGGGCCAGGTCATCTTCAGGAGGGAAGGGCTGACCAAAGGATTTCCTAGCTTTGGAAAGGAAAAACTCTTGATCCAAAAGCTCATCAGGGCTATGAGCAGTCCAAGGACAATCTCCCCACAGAGATTACACTTCGGAGGGGCCATACATTGTGCAGCCCAGTGCCCCAAAACCCCACATTGAAAACATTTTAACTGGTCACAATTCACATTCAAATGAAACAGGGAACCACATTTGTAGCAGCTCTTTGGCTGCCCCGCATAAAATATAATACCCCTATCATGGCGCAAAAAAGGAGCTAGGCAAATGATATATCCCAGTATAGGTTCGTTGAAGTTGTACCCGCACAGTCCACCCACCCGTCCGAAAGTCATTATCATCCATAGTTGGTTTTGGTCTGTAAAAAACAGAACAATGGGCCGGCCCAGTGGTGCTGAGGGTTGAGGCACTAGATGCCACACCTCGCGCTGCACTGGCAACCCGAGTTCGGGAATGGACTCTGGTTGGTGGGGGTCTGCAGGAGGGGAAGAGAGGATCGAGCATCCCAACGGATGCTCTTCTCCCTCTGGGGGGTGTTACCAGGGGGTGCCTTGTGCACCACTTCCCGAGCTGAGCTGGTGGAAGCACAGGCTGTCCCAGGTTCTGACGGCTCTGTTCACTGGAGTCAGGGAGGGGGGACACTGTCAGGTGCTTGGGAGAAGGTGTGCGTCAGCAAGTCACCTCTCTGGACGTACGTCCTCGCACCGGCGTCCCAGGGGAGGGGCTGGGGGGACCACAGAAAATGGAAAATGCCTCAGTGAGCCTAGATGACGGCCGCTTCTAACAGCCATCAAGGTCCAGAACCCATGGGCAGATCTCCACTGTGCAGGTGCTCCACGAGTAGGAGGAGGAGGTAAGGAGTTACTGGGCACTCTAGGGGACAGATACCGTGGTAGTGGACCTAGGAGGGACATGAGCAATGCCTGAAGGAGTGGAGCACTGAGGGGAGTACAGTAGGGGGTATAAATGGGGCATAAAAGGTGTCCCAAAGTAACAAAAAAAAAACACAGAACAACGTTTCTCAAGACAAAACAAAATGTTATCAATATTTACTCCCTCATTCCTGAAAAGAATAGTCACAGTTTTCACCATAAGCTTGGTAATGGGGATCGTAATAAAATCCATCCATACTTCAGAATGTTTAATGTCATAATACAGCCATCAAGATTTATCAAGGGAAGCTACTGTACAAAAGTTTACATCGTAGTTATGGACTGGTCTCCCAGACAGTGTATAAAAGCATACACCTCTGCCAATGTAAATCCCATAGAGTTTTTTTTAGCAGGGTTTTCCCTACTCAAAGCTGATCAGGAACAATAGGCGCTTGGCCTGTGTAATGAAGTCTGACTAAAAACCTTCTCTTGGCTGCTTCTGCAGGCTTCTGAAATAGCCCTGCATAGGTCTTTGGTCATTGTACCTCCAGGACAGAACCATCCAGCTGCCCTGCAGTGTCACTTACCTGACCAGTGGTTTCCAGTCCTAATGATTTGTCCATATCTGTGGTTGAAAATGAAGTAGCTGCAAAAAATGCTTCCTTAGAGACTGTGGCAGAGGAAGGTTCACAGTCTACAACTCTAGCACCACCAACTTCAAAATGAGTGTCCTGGTGCAGCAGCCAATTCCACCACCTCACTTCCATCCAACACAGCTGCAGTAACCAGAGAAGGGGGCTTCAATGGATTCATAGGACCAACTGCAGGTAAAGGTGAGCCTGGCCCACCAGTTTCAGTCCATCAGGCCAAAAGATGGTCCGGGGAGCCTGGAAGGGGGATGGAAGGATCGGGCACCCAGATATTCTGTTGTTTTATCCAGCCTGCTTTTGTAAGTGCTTCTCCAGGTGTCCATAAAGTAGAAGGGTCCATAGAACCTGTATCGATTGATATAGACACCCCCAATTCAGGTGAGTCGGCAGTCTGTTTAGGAGGCCTACTAGGAATATCAGTGGACAAATCTAATGGAAGCCTTTTGTGACCAAGCTATACAGGACTAGCCATAGATCTTTTACATTTTTTCTTTTCATCTTCAAGCTTCTGTTTACAAGACTGAAAATCCTTTTCAGCCACTGAAATTAGTTCCAATAAATGAGTCTTCTTTCTCTCCAATTCAGTTTGCAACTCTTCTTCTGCAACCAAAAAGTCACTTTCCGTATGCATCAGTTCCATTACTTCCTCAGTATCCAGAGCTATGTCTTGAGCCAAGTCACACACAGGATCAACCTTACAACCCAGAAAAAGCTCCAGAGCATCAGCAGCACAACCTTCTCCACCACTGTCCTGGATAGGAATGGAGACTTCCATCCTTCCTGCCGCATTACAGCACCACCTGCAGAAAGAGTAGGGGAATTTTATTTATAAAAGTGGACTTCTTTACAATATACAAACAGAACGTCAGCAATTATAGTCACAATCATATACAAACTTTAGTTAAACTGGAATGAATCAAGGAAAAAAAATAAAACAGACAAGAAAAATATAAATGAAACATAAAAGAAACCAGAAGATTACATAAACCATTTCTCACAGTTAATCCACAGATGCTTAACCTTTTCTGGTGAAAAGCACTTTTCATCGATCTTTTGTATCTGAACTAATACATTTTTAATATTAGATAGTAGCTCCAGATATGTTACTATTTTCTGTTGCAATAGAAACACACACCTTGCTTGCCACATAGAATATCTAATTACAGCAAGAGTAACATATACAGTTTCTTTATGATAGTTTGCATAGAGAGTATCTTCTGGTAGAAACATAAGTCCAGAATAAGAAAGTTTCAAAAACGTTGGTATTTCCCAAACTTGAGACAAAAGCTTCCAGAAACCCTGTGTGTATAGACAGTCCAAAAATAAATGTTGGGTTTCTAGGATGCCATCACAACCTTCTCTGGGGCAGTATCTTTCCGAAGTTTGTATATGTTTATGATTTGCTTCTACCCCTAACCTATCAAAATTCCCGAGCCACACACAATCCCATACATATGCAGGAACCCTTGGATTTGATAATTGTTGCAATATTTAAGGAATGTCAGCTTCCACACAATGCGTAAATTCAACTTCAGCATGGCATTCAACTAGTAGAATTTCTGCCTGTATTGCTTTTCTATTTAAGATCGATAGTTGTTCTGGAGAAACCCCCCATTTAATAGCATTCTTTATACATTCTTTACCATATATAGGCATAATTTTCACTTGTGCCAGGATTCTGGGTCTTTTATCTTCCCATGAGGGTAGTGCTGTCTGTACCCAAGACATAACTAAGTCTTTCCAGAGTACCAACCCAGGCTTAAAAACACAACTTAAATTATATTCCAAAAAGATACTGTAATAAAAAACTACTGGATTTACCATACTAATACCACCTTTAGAAATGGGGAGATATGTGAGCTCTGTTTTAATAGGATTTAACCTGGAGCCCCACAAAGCTTGAAAACAAAATACCATAAAGTTCTGTACAAAATACTGAAGGGGGAAGGAAAATGTAACTTAGGTATAAAAAACATGGCAATAGTAAGGTTTTGATTAACATAACCCTCCTTTTTTGACAATAAATACCCTTTCCAAATTTTAACTAGGATACTAGCCTTACTTAATTTATTTTCCCAATTTCTTTTAGCATTATCCTCTGACCCAAACTCAAGACCCAAGATGGAAATAGAGGAATCAGAAATGGATATTCCTGCAATCTGACCTACTAAAGGGATGGGAGTGCTACCCACTATAACCTCTTTACACTTACTAATATTGATCTGAGATCCAGACATTGAGGCATATTGATGCAAAATTATATTTACAATCTCTTCATTATATTACGGTGAAAGAAACAAAACCAAATCATCAGCATAGGCCAATATTTTAATAGCAGGGAGGTGGGAAATAATAGATATTCCTTCCAACTCAGCATGTCCCAATATCATTTGTATCAAAATATCTATACCCAAAACATATAAAATGGGGCTTAAAGGACACCCGTGCTTAACACCCCTACGAATCTTAACTCTTCTCCCAAACCACCCATTCACATTAGGTAATAGACAGGAATCTTGATATAAACTTTGTAACCATAAAACAAATTGTTCAGAAATGCCAAAGGCTTTTAGAACTGAAAATAAAAAGTGATGAGATATCCTATCAGATGCCTTTTCCTTATCCAACCCCAAGACATATCCCTGAACCTTTCCACTATCCCCAATAGCAAAAAAAGCTCCCTGAGGATAATTAAGTTATCTTGTTGCCTCCTTCCCTTCACTGCACAGGTTTGATATGGGCTTATCAAATAGTCTGCTACCTTGGTTAATCTTGACAATAAAATGTTACTTAAAATCTTAAGATCTGTGTTTTGTAAACTTAAAGGGCGCCAGTTGTTAATATCCTTCCTACTGCCCTTTTTATAAATTTGTACTAATACAGCTTCTAACATGGAATCCAAATACTTGGATTCTTGTAGACAGTGGTTACATAGTAAAGCCAAGACTGGTAAAAGTTCATGTTTGTAGGTTTTATAGAAACCGGAACTTATACCATCTGAACCAGGAGCTGTGTGACTAGGTAATGAAGAAGTGGTTTCTTCTACCTCATTAATAGTAATCTCCCTGTTCATCTCCTGATTATCTTACTTGGAGACCTGTGGTAGGCCTAGGGCCTTAAGTAAGTGTATCCAAAAGGGTTACATCTTGGGGGGGGGGGGGTTGAACAAAAAGGTTAGCAATATGTGTAACGACTGTATCTAAAAGTTCACATGGAGGACTAACCTTATGTCCATAAGAATCTATCAGGCTAGTTATTATCCTACTCTCAGTTCTTTTTTTACAATCTTTATAGCGATCTAAAGAATTTCTTTGCATCTGAGTCCCAAACCTACTTTCCTGTTGTAGATACTGCCCTATTATATTGCAGGTCTTTCGTCTGTTTTTTAATAGTTCTGATTTGCTCACTATAATCATACTTTGTAGTATCTGACAGTGAGATAAGCCTTTGTAACTGATGTCTCAATTTTAAGTACTGAACATACTCTTTTTGATTTTTACCTTGTCCTTTCTTCTGAAAGAAAGAACGCCAAGTTTTTTTCTATCCTCCAACCATTCTTGTATATCAGTATAATACAGCTACTGAAAGTCAAACAGTCCATTCCTGTTTCCATGATCTTATAATATTTTTGTCTTCTAAAACTGATTCATTTAGCCTCCAGCTATTCTTTTTACATCAAAGGGCATTCCCCCCAGGAAATTATTGCTTTAAGAGCTACATGGTGAGAAAAAGCATTTGGAACTGTATCTATGTGTTCTATATGGAGAATTTCAGATAAAAAAACCAAATCAATCCTTGTTCTTAAAGGTCCTTTAAAAAAGGTGTAACCCCCAGTGGGGTGTATTTTCCTATATGTGTCTAATCAGTTTAGCTGTACTAGTGATTTGAGCTAAAGCTATGGAATCACTAAACATTTTATCAGTATGGAGACCTCCATCAGATTTGGAAAGCCCATAATTGAAATCTCCAACCCACAAAACTAAATGAGATGAATGTAAGAAAGGCTGAATCTCCCTAAACAAAGAAGCACATTGTGCCTTTGTCTGGGGAGCATAGGATGTGATCAATCTAAATCTCTCAGCACCAAAATAAAAATCAATAAGGAGAGCCCTACCAGGGTGAATGTCTACTAACCTGGACACACTGAGAAGAGGGTTTGCAAAAAGGATTCCCACCCCATCACATGTGTCCACACCCATGGACCAGAAAACAGGGCCCAGATTCCACTCTCTGGTAGATATTTGCAAGTCAGAAAGCGTTTTAAGGCGGGTGTCTTGTAAACAAATAATATTACTTCTCAATTCTTTTAAGGAAAACAAGGCTCCTATTCACTTATTTCTATTTTTAATGCTATTAATATTTAAAGTGCTGATAGATAGACTTCCCATAGTAGAGCTAGTGTGTAGAAGAAACACAGTTCCTAACTACCAAAATATCTCAGGGGGTTTTAGAGGAACGCCTCTCTCTGGTTCATTTTGCTATTGATTCCTCATCTTTAGTCTCTATGTCTGTGGCAGATGTGACAGAAGATGAATCTAGGCTATCTTCATCTGAATCCCTATCGGTGGACTCTGGGTGTAATAATGAGAATGTATTCCCTTTTTTCCACTCACACATGTGGGACTTTTGTTTGTGTTCTTTATTTTTGGCTGCAACAGATTTCCATGTCTAAATCTTTTCTTTGCAGTTACAGTAGTGAAAAGTTTCTTTGTCATGGGGAGGGAGGGGAATATCAACTTGCGCTGCTTTGCTTGTTTTGTTTGTAATGTTTTCTCAGAAAGGGGGGAGGGGGAGATGGGGGGTTGCTGTACTTCAAAATGCTCAGAGGTGGACTGTTCAGGGGGATCTTCTACCAGTACCAAAGCTGTCTGTTGGTGGGCTGTGTGATCTGCAATTCGTTTAGCTTCTAAATGTTGAGCCTGATTTATAAATCCTTCCTGGGGGGGCAGTCATCCCTTTTGTGGGAGGCCCATGGGCATCTCCCATATGCATGCCCCATTTGCTCACACAGGTTATACTTAAATAAGTTCAGACAGGCCGAAGCCAGGTGACCAAATTCTAAAAAATGGTTGCATCGAACAGTATCACAGGCATTACTAAGGTGGGCCTTGGATCCACATTTAAAAGCATGACCTGGGTTGTCCATTGTAAAAATGGCCCCTCAGTCTCTTCCCAAATAAAAGGAGCTTGGCAAGTGTGCAGACCCTGCGTCAGTAAAAAACAGTTTTATTTTCACTCTCCACCCCCCATCCCAAATCTGTTCAGAATCCAAAGTAGGAGTGGGCTTTCCTAAGGGTTCACAGTGTTGTTTTAGCCAAAACATAATATCTTCCATGTGTACTCCTTCATTTTTAAACATAATAGTGACGATTTTTACTAAAAGCTTTGTAAGTGGGATTGCATGAAAGGGGATCCAAACAGGAGAATTTTTTAAATGCTCATACTGAGCCCAAAAATTATCCAGATTTTGATAAACTTTTAAAACTAATATCAAAGTTCCCATTCCCAAGACTAATAAGGGCAAATATTTCAGAAGAAAAAAATGCATGAATTGTTTTAACAAAGTTTTGGCTATGTACAAACGGTCAGGAGGGGATTCTAAGCCACCTTTAAAAAGGAGCCTGACAACATTGCACCTAGGAGCTGGGACTCCCTTGGTAGAAAACAAATCTGAAAGTTTGAAAAGAGGGTTTGGGTTGGATTGTTCAGTATTTTCTCACCATTCTTATCAATAAGGTTCCCTCCCTGTACAACATGGTTGTCTTGCCTAGCTTCAGTAGTAAACAACACATTTTGCACTCTTTCCTTTTCTTTAGACATGTCATTTGTGGTAACATCTATAATATCTGTAACATTATTAATTGGTCTAGAAGCAATTAAATCAGAGTTACCCCGGGGTTTGTTGGAGCTCTTATCGATGCTTGTGCTGGTGGCCACTGTAGAAGAAGCTTCTTTCAGCAACTGTTGGTAAGAAGGGTCTGTAGGATTTGGAGTCCACTGGCCTGTAGGCCCTACAGTCCAGCCCGCATTTTCAAGTGCAGTTTGCGGGATCCAATCATCAAAGTTCAGGCCCTTATCAGTCTTATTTCCCAATTTCTTTCGGTCTAGAAAAGAGTAGATTGAACCTTCTTGCACTGTTTGCTGTGTTGTTAATGTATTTCTTCTACTGCTAGAAGTCTTTGCAGGTTTCTGAGTCCCTAAATGCTTTTTCCCTGGCTTCTTTTTCATGTCAGTACTGCACACCTTCTCAGGCTGTAGGCACAAAGACTCAATGGCCCAGGTATTCAACCTGCACCAGGCTGTGGTGCAAGCCTGGGTGCAGCACAACTTAGCTGCGCAGGGGCATTGACTGGGCGATATTCAACAGAGCTGCGCCATGGCTCAGCATCGTTGAATATCGCACCCTGGCCACTCGCAATGCACATGGTGCAGTGGCACTGTGCCAGCGCAAGTGGCCAGAGTGGAGCAGGGGGATGTGCTAGCATAAGTTCCATTGTGCAAGGCGCAGCAACCGCGATATTCAAAAGCTGACATGCAAATGGGGCCATAATGTGTGCAAGGTGCACATGGGACCATTTGCATGTCATTATGGCCCCAATTGCATGCAGGTGCGCTGATCCCCAATGACTTGTGCCTGGCACCCTGCCAAGGAGCAGCCGTCGGGGACCGACGCCCCCTGCAGCATGGCAGTGTTCCCCACAGCCCGATCGCAGGCATTTGTAAAATAAAAAAAAGATTCCTATATCCCTGGTGGTCCAGTGGACAGCTGTCAGCCTGATCACAGGCATTTTTAAAATAAAAGTAGAATTCTATATCCCTGGTGGTCCAGTGGACCGCTGTCAGACCAATCGCGGGCATTTGTAAAATAAAAGAAGATTCCTTTTCACTGGTGGTCCAATGGACCGCTGTCAGCCCGATCGCAGGCATTTGTAAAATAAAAGAAGATTCCTTTTCCCTGGTGGTCCAGTGGACTGCTGTCAGCTCAATCGTGGGCTTAAGTAAAATAAAAGAAGATTCCTTTTCCCTGGTGGTCCAGTGGACCGCTGTCAGCCCGATCGTGGGCTTAAGTAAAATAAAAGAAGGTTCCTTTTCCCTGGTGGTCCAGTGCACTGCTGTCAGCCGATCGTGGGCTTCAGTAAAAGTATAATGATTCCTATATCCCTGGTGGTCCAGCGGTCCCCCCTCCTCACCACCCACTGATCCCCACCACCACACTCCCCCCAGTCAGTGGTGGGCGGCAGCACCCCACCCACCTGCCGCCCCGGCGCCTGCCGACTGACACTATAGGTAGGGCTGTCGCCCATTGGTCCTGGCGTGGCCAATGGGCGTGCAGCTTCACCCACCTACACCTTCAGATTATGAATCCCATATCTGGAATGTGTAGCTCTGGTATAAACTGCGCCCGGTGGCTCACGCTGTGAACAATAATCCTACCAACGATGCGGTCGGTGGGAGGTGGGGGCGGCAGGCAGGTGGGATGCTGCCACCCGCCGCTGACTGCGGGGAGAGTGGTGGTGGGGATCAGTGGGTGGGTGAGGAGGGGGGAACGCTGGACCACCAGGGATAGAGGAATCATTATACTTTTACTGAAGCCCACTATCGGCTGACAGCAGTCCACTGGACCACCAGGGAAAAGGAATCTTCTTTTATTTTACTTAAGCCCGCGATCGGGCTGACAGCGGTCCACTGGACGACCAGGGAAAAGGAATCTTCTTTTATTTTACTTAAGCCCGTGATCGGGCTGACAGCATTCCACTGGACCACCAGGGATATAGGATTCTTCTTTTATTTTACTTAAGCCCACGATTCGGGTGACAGCGGTCCACTGGACCACCATGGATATCGGATTTTATTATTTCATGCCAATGCCGGCGATCGGGCATTGGGGGGGCGCCACCACGGAGGTGCTGCCGGAGCTCGGGTGGCCACCTACAGGTGGCAGCTGCCGTGTTGCACCCTGCAATATGGCAGCTCACCTGTGGGTGGCCGGCCGTTGCTCCTTTTTTTGGGGGGATCAACTTTGTGCGGCGCAAGTAGGGGTTGCGCATGCATGGCTCAGCACATCCCGGGGCTGAATATCGGGATGTGCAGAGTATGCATGGGCACACCCCCCCACCTGCGCCTGCATACATTACTGATGTGTTCCAGCACATCGGGATTTGTGCCAGGCGCAATTCCTGTTTGAATATCGTGCCAGGGCGCATCAGTGGTTTGCGCATGGCGGAACACTGTTGCACCATGTGCAACCCTTTTGAATATCTGGGCCAATGTCTTTTTTACTGCCAGCCTGTTTCAGTGGGGAATCCAGAGGAGAGTCTTGCAAAGTGCTTTCAGCTGTTTGCTTCACCTGCATGTCTAAGCTATGACTCACCTCATTTTTGTCAGTGAACTCAGCTGTCCTGGCAACAGCATCAGTCAGCTCCATCAAAGCCTCATCCAGTTCTTTCAGCTTTTGCAGCTGCTTTTTTGTTTACTTGCACCCATGTGCAAGAAACATAGTGCCATCATCCGAGTTTTCCGAGGTGTGGCACCTGTCTTCCAATTCAGTCAGTGTGTTTGCAGAAGTGGCCACCATTTGCCAATGAATGCTGCAGCTGTCTATCAGAGCAGTTGAAAATGCAGTGGCTTGCAGTTGAAATGGAGAGCTACGCTTCAGTGAGCAGCGATAAGATATTGCATGGTCATGCACACCTTCCACACACATGCACACGCATGCATATTTTTATTTTTTTTTTTTTTTAGTTGTTTAACCAGGTATAGCACACTAAGCTGAAAGCTTTTTTACAGGAGCGACCTGGGAGCACAAGGAGGTTAAGTGACTTGCTCAGGGTCACACAGTATGCAAGTGGAAGCTGTGGGATTCAAACCCAGGTCTGGTCTGCTGGATGTCACCAGATTTGCAGCTCAGAGCCTTAGACCACTGCGCTATACTGCCTGCCATATTGTGTGCTCATGTGCTCCCCCCACGCACACACTGTATAGCTGACAGAGGTGCCCAATCCCCAATCAGCTGTGCTGCATTTCCCCCCCAATAGAGTTCCAGGTGCCATGCTGGGAGCCCACCCCAGCATGGCAGCAGTCTGTATGGCCGAGGGGGGTGCCCAATCCCCCATCGGCTCCATGCCACCCCAAACAGCCTTCCAGGTGCCACGCTGGGAGCCCACCCCAGCATGGCAGCAGTCTGTATACTAACGGGGTGCCCAATCCCCATCGGCTCCATGCCACCCCAAACAGTTTCCAGGTGCTACGCTGGGAGCCCAACCCAGTGACAGCAGTCTAAGTTGTCTAAGTAAAAAAAAAAAATCTTCCTCGCTGACTGTCCTGCCCCCCTCCCCACCCGCACCCACCCTCTGTGCATCCACCTCCCCACACCCCACTTCACCCCATACTTCCTCCGGGTCCAGCCTGACGATCTTGATGGACCGGGAACATGTCTGCACTCTTCAAAGCCAACCGCGAACTGAGGAATTGCCGGTAAGCTATATAATGTAATAAATAGGGTTTTTTCAACTTTAGGTATATCTCGGGCATTTTGGGGAATTTTTTCACCAAATTTTCAACATGGGGTTTTTGGGACGCCGCCTCCTGAATTCTGTCACTGTCATGGCGTTATTCGATCCCGGAAGGTGATTTTACTCTCACTGCACGGAACCACCTTTTGGGACTGATTTATGAAACAACAGTGTCAAAGTTCATGAGGTATGCCCCCAAAAACCCTATGTTGAAAATTTGGTGAATAAATTCCCAAAAATGACTGTTTTACGAGCATGCATAGTGCTGTTCCTACATACGCTCGTAAGTTCACAAATTTTCAATATGTTCACTCCAGATTTTCAATATTGCCATTTTATGACACCTCTTTATGAGCAGTACAGCTGTCATTTTTCACATCTCACCCAAAACGTGTTTCCGACCATGTAGCACACAGTGGCGCAGTCGGTGTGCAAAATCAATGTTCGGGGCAGATTAAGAAAATCACAGTGACACTGTTCATGAGCAGTGGTGTGAAAATGGCTATGTTAAAAATTTGGTGAAAAAAGTCCATAAAATGACTGTGTTACGGGCAACCATTGCACAGTTTCCACGCACCCTCGTAAGTTCATGGATTTCTAATATTTTCAGTCCAGACTTTCACCACTAGCATTTTTCCACACTTCCTTATGAACAGTACAGCTGCCATTTTTCACAACATGGCCGAAATTTGTTTTCGCACTTCCAGCGCAGAAATGCGTGGTTGCTGTGGGAAATCACTGTTCAGGACAGATTAAGAAAATCACAGTGACACTGTTCATGAACGGAGGTTCCAAAATCCCTGTGCTGACAATCTGCTGTAAAAAATCCCCAAACTACTTGCTTTATGGGTGTGTGTTGTGCATTTTCTATGCATGCTCATGACTTCATCAGTTTTTTTTTTATTTTCACTGCAGAATTTCAACATTACCATTTTTTGTACCTCCCCATGAAGAGTACAGCTGTCATTTTTCACATCCTGTTAAAAATGCGTTTTCACACCTGTGGTGCCAAATGGCATAGTCGCTGTGCGAAATCAGCTTTCGGCTAACAAACTGATACTGCCACTGTTCACAAGGTGGGGGTCACAAAAAACCCATGTTGAAAATTTGGAGTGAAAATGTATGAATGCCTGAGGCATTAGGGTTTCCGACCATAACGCCCTTTCCGACCATAACGCCCCAGCCTGTAGAGATTGACAGGCATCAGGGGTGTGACTTGGGATTCTCACCTGTAATGCTCATACCATTTTACACCCTGCAGCCAGTGAGAGGCATTGAGGTGTGCCTTGGACTCTTCGGCGCCAAAGTTCATCCCATTCTCCTATACAGGACCCATCTCACTGTATTTCCTGATGGAATGGGGTGAGCATGAGGGCCAAAGACCCCACGGCACACCATGACACTTGTCTGTGTCTGCAGGATAGGGTGTGGTGAAATAGCATGGCCGTTATGCCTGATGACCCAAAAGCACACCCCAATGCCTGTCAGTCACTGCAGGGTGGTGGTGGGGTTGGCTTCAGTTCAATACTTCACTGCCATTCCTATTATGCAGCTCTCTAACTCCTACACTACCAATGCCAATGCCAGTAAGCAAACATTCGGCATTGACAAATGCTTGTTTTCTCTGTTTCCAGGTCTCAGATTTTAATCTCTCTTTGTCATTTGCACAAGAGGTATCCTTACTGTCAGTAGACTCAGCATGTATTTTCATTCCGTTTTGTGTGCCATCTTCTTCTTGCTCAGAATTCATTTCCACTTCTGCAAAATCTGCTACTGCAAAAACCACATCAGCAGCCTCTTGTGAGAGAAGAACAGGGGAAGAGGTCATTTCCCCTGCACTTGCAACCTTCCTCTCCAGTGTTTGCTGAGAAGTGGCCATCCTGTGAAAGACAGCAAAGGGTTCCCCCCTACTGGAGAGTAGGGGAATTTTATTGAAAAATAGGACTGCACTACATACAGATCACGAAAAATCAACAGTCAGTAAATCACATAAACAAACAAAAAAAGAGATACAGGAAACCATTAGGTGCACCAAGTAGAACAATTAGTCCATAGAGATATAGCTTGATCATATGAACCTGATGCAAAATCATAATTCATAAGTCTATGCAGAGCTGTACAAATATTGGAAAATAATGACTCATATGAAATAGTCCTTTGTTGCAATATCCACATACAGCGAGATTGCCAAATAAAAAACCTAATAATACAAAATATTACATAAATAGTGTCTCTATTATAATGTACAAAAGTGTTGCCCAATGGTCCAAACATTATAGAAGGGTAATCAATATTTCGAAAATCGGCTTCATGCCGATGATCAGCAAGAAAAGCCCAGAAAGGATTAATATACTCACAATCCAAATATAAATGCTTTTGTGTTTCTAAACGTGGACCACACCCAGGTCTGGGGCAGTATCTATCTGTCACCTGTTTGTGTTTACTGTTATCCTTAACTCCCAATCTCCCGTAATTACCCAGCCAAATACAATCCCAAGTACACAGGGGAAGTCTTTTATTCGTTAGATGCCTCAAAATCTGGGCTTTCCTAGAAATAGGGCAATCAGGAAACACAATTTCCACCATTTGGTCTGTAGACAGAACATAAATATAAAGCTTTTTCCTGTCCAACGTCTGCAAATGATGAGGGCTAATGCCCCATTTAATAATTTGTTTCATCAAGTCAACCACAAAAGATGTTAAATTCGGGAGCCTAGTCAGTAATTTAGATTGCCTATTCTGCCAACACAACATGCATGGTTGCATCCACTGCTCTGCTAAGGGTCTCCAAAACATTTTCCCTGGCTTCAAAACAGAACCCAAATTAAAGAACAGAAAAATACTAAAAAAGAAAGCCACTGGGTTAAGCATGTTAACTCCCCCCTTCAAAATAGGGAGATAAGTCAATTCTCTCTTAATAGGATTTAACTGGGACCCCCCAACATGCTTGAAAATAGATACTAAGCAACCTTGTTCTAAGATGCAAAGGTGGCAGGAAAATATAACTGGCGTATAAGAAAATCGGGGTAAGAATGGTCCTAATAAGTAAAACCCTTTTTTTCTTAGAAAGCTGCTGTCCTTTCCAACTTCCTACCAGTCAGTCACCCCAATGAGGAGTATTTCCCAGTTACTGCTAGCCATATCCCTAGGTCCAAACAATACCCCCAGAATAGCAATTGGATCCCTGGAGATGGGGATGCCAGCTATCATACCTGAAGGTGGCACTGGAGTAGACCCAATAACCACACCCCTACTTTTATCATAATTAATTTTAGAACCCAAAAGATGGGAATAAACTTCAATAGTCTCTAATAAAGCTGATGAGGAAAACTTAGAATCCAATAACAAAACCAAATCATCAGCATATGCTAATGCTTTATGCTGAGGTATCTTCGGAGAGACTTCTATACCCCGTAACTCTTGATTTGATTGCAATAATCTGATAAACATATCTATTGTAAAAGATTAAAGTGTAGGACTCAATGGGCAACCCTGCCTTACACCCCCTACCTATACTAATCTGCTGTCCACACCACCCATTCACATTGGGTAGAATTACAGCCGCATGATACATTGAAGCTATCCGACCCACAAACCTATCCGGAATGCCAAAAGCTGCCAGAACAGAGAATAAAAAGGCATGTTCCACCCGATCAAATGCTTTTTCTTGATCGAGGCTAAGCACCAATCCCTGTAATAGGCCGGAGTCCCCCTTGGAAAAAATTTCTTGTATCCAAATAAGATTATCTTGCTGCCTTCTCCCAGGGACGGCACAAGTTTGAACAGTGCTAAAGAGCAACGGAGTAACTGTGGAGAGTCTAGCCAGCAATATCTTACTTAAAATCTTTAAGTCTGAATTCAAAAGACTTAGGGGACGCTAGTTTCCTAAATTAGTTCTATCACCTTTTTTATATAAAAATATCAATATGGCTTCATTCATAGAAGGGGCATAGTCTCCGGTATGCAAAATATGATTGAACAACAGAACTAACACAGGACTTAACTCAGTTAAGGAAGTTTTATAGAAACCTGGTCCAATACCATCTGAACCCAGGGCTGTTTGGGAGGCCAAACCCTTAATAGCTTCTTGCACTTCCTCTAAAACAATGTTTGTTTTCAGAACTGTTTTATCAATATCAGACAAACCAGGTAAAGGTAAAGCAACCAGACACCTGAATATCTCTGTGTTTGATAGAGTGGGTGTGGCTGTTAACATTTCATTCATATACTGGTGTACTACACTTAGAAGATGAGAGGGATCACTCTCAGTATGACCAGCTGAATCGGTCAGTGCAGTTATTAACCTGGAGTTAGTTCTGTCCTTACTCTCCTTAAAAGAATCAAAGGACTTAGAAGTCATTTTTGTTCCAAATCGTAATTCCTGCATTAAAGATTTACTCCATCATAATGTAATATAGTCATCTGAATCTTAATATTAGAAATTAACGTGCTGTAATCCTGATTTGTGGTTTCTACTAAAGAAATTAAATACTGCAATTGGTGCCTAAGTTGTAAATAAACCAAATAATCCTGATTAGCTTTATTATAGGCCTGTTGCTGGAAGAGATTTTTCCAGCCTTTTTTAGTATCCTCCCACCAAGTCAGTATAGAGTCATAGCATTCTGAAACTGAAAGTCTAGCAGTCCAATCTCTCATCCATAACCGTCTAATTTTAATATCTTCCAATAAAGATTCATTCAGTCTCCATCTATTTTTTTTTACATCATGGAGCACTTTCCCAAGTAAGAGAGGCCGTCAAAATATTATGGTCAGAAAATTCAATGGGATGAACAGTTACATGTAAAAGTCTTGTAACCTGAGATAAAAAATAAAGTAAATTCTGGTCTTGAGTGTGCCCCAAAAATAGGTAAAGCCCCCCGTAGGATAAAGAACCCTATGGGCATCAATTAAATGCACATTATCAATTATTTTTTTTAAGGCTAGGGAATCACAGAATAATTTCTAAATGCGTTGGCCCCTATCTGCCTGAGTAAGACCGCAATTAAAATCACCTAACCAAATGACTAAACATGAGGTATGCAAGAAGGGCTGAATTTCCTGAAATAAAGCTACCCTCTGAGCTTTAGTTTGAGGAGCATAAACTGCAATCACCCTAAACCGTTCAGAAAAAATGGAAACATCTAAACAAAGAGGTCTCCCAGGGTGAATATCTACCAGTTTGGAAACCTGTAATGCAGGATTAGAAAAAAGAATACCAATTCCATCACATGTTTCATCCCCAGTGGACCAAAAGGAGGGACCCAGTGTCCAACTCCTGGTTGCATGTCGAAGGTCTATATGGGTTTTTAGAGGAGTGTCCTGTAAACAAATAATATCAGAATGTAATGTCCTCAGAGTGAACAAAGCCCCCATACGTTTCTTCATACCCTTTAGTCCATTAACATTTAAAGTGGTGACAGATAATGAATGCATGAGGACAGAAATAAAGTAGAACCCAAAAAATAAAACCCTAAGGGGGTTTACCCAGGTGCCGCCATCTAGTTCATTTAGCGATGGAATCCTCAGAGTTACAGTCCATGTCAGGAATAGAAACGATGGAAGAAGTGTCAGTGTCTTCCCCAGAATCCCCCCTGATATCATCTTCCAAGGGAGCAAAAGAATTTCCCAACTGCAGTGGATCTCGTGGAGAGAGTGATTTAGAAACAGGTTTAACCATTGTCATTGCTTTCCCATGCCTATTACGCTTTCTGGGTTGTACAGTCTTAAAAGCAAGATCTGTCGGGGAGGAGGAGGAGGAGGAGGAGGAAGCATGGCAGACTCAACAGGAAAAACTTTACTCACTGTAGTCTGATCTTGCTGTAACTCTACCTGATCAGATGGAGCTGTACTGACAGGGAGAACAGCAGAAGAGGTATCCAGGGGAGCGGCTGACAGTGAGACAGGAGGAGCCTCTCCTGGCAGTGTCTTCTGGTGAGCAGCTGCATCAGATGCAGTCTGTTTTGCCAGCGCATGTTGGGCTTGATTAATAAGCCCTTCATGTGAGGCACAATCCTCCCGATTATGGGACGCCCAAGGACAACGACCATAGGCATGTCCAGTTTGTTCACACAAATTACATTTAAATAAATTAAGACATGCGGAAGCCAGGTATCCATATTCCAAACAGTGAGTACATCTGACGGTATCACGGGCCAAACTAAGGTGCAGCCTAGACCCACATTTAAAACAAGATCAGGGCTGTCCAACATAAAAAATAGAACCCCTATCTCTCCCTATAAAAAATATGCTAGGCAGATGTACAGGGCCTGAGTTGGTAGAAAGGAGTTTTACCTTAATTTTCCAGCCCCCATCCCAGATTTGTTCACTATCTATGGTAGGTGGGACTCCCCAGAATCTTACATCTTTGACGTAACCAAAAAAGGATATCCTCCACATTAACACCTTTGTTCTTAAACATAATAGTAATAGTTCTAATTAAAGGTTTAGTGAGGGGAATAGCCTGAAAAGGAATCCAAAGCGGGGTTTTTTTTTTGCATCTGATATTCAGCCCAGAATCTATCAAGACTAGACACGTTCTTAAAACTAACATCGAAGTTCCCATTCCCCAGAGAAATTAATGCAAAAATCTCGAGGAAAAGAACTTTATCGCAGTCTTCAATAAAGTCTTTGCAATAAATAATCTAGTCGGAGGGTCTTCCAGCCCACCCTTGTACAACAACCGGACCACATTCCTTCAAGGAGCAGGTTCTCCACTGGAATGAAAAAGGTCAGCTAATTTAAACAAGGATGCCATGGAAGCCACCTCCTAATCCGGACCCAGAGCCTGAGGACTAGGACCTAATCTACTCTCCTCAGAGAGGTTAGGCCCCTCAGCATGCATAGGTAGTGCTTTAGCAGTACCTAAAGGAATATTAGAATTGGAAAGATCAAGAGAGTCATTACCCCGGGGTGCAGTGGGACCCTTTGTAGAAAGTCCAATGGTGGTCACTGTAGAAGAAGCGGTGGTGCACATCCTTTGGTAGGTGGGATCTTTGGGATCAGGCAACCAGCACCCAGGCTGGTCTTTAATCCATCCCACACACTTTCAGAGCAGCAGCTAGCTTCCAGATTACATCTTGAAGGGAATCTGAGGGTTGTTTATTCAAAGGAACAGAATCATCAACAATAATACTCCAAGTATTTTCTTTTACCCGATCCCGAAACGAAAAGGAGTCAGAGGAAATGGCACCAATTTGTTTTGGCAGCCCGGGTCTTTCCGCCGCCCAGTGGCCAACTCCAAGCCTTGTTTTTCCAGTTTTGTTCTGGCAAACTGCAGGAACATCCTCAGTATTGTTAGATGGCTGTAGGCACACAGTATCGGTACCGTTTTCAGTGTCAGCTATGCAAGAAGTTTCCGTAAGTGGTACCGTGACAACTGGGGGTTTGACATCAGAAAAAAAATCCCAGAGTAACTTCCTGGGACTGCGAGTGCTGTGCATCGCTATGATACACTGGTGTAGAGCCCTTACGAAAGTCAAGCAGTTCCTTGTCAATTTCATCAGCTTCAGTCAAACAGCTATGCTTACGGCGAAGGACAGCGTCATACCATTGTGCAGCAGGTCCTTGCAGAGAATGCGATTCAGCAGACAGAGTAGAAATCTCAGGTGAGACCATCAGAGGCAGCTCAAAACTAGTCGAAGCAAGATCTAAATCCATATCCTTAGGGTCAGTGTTCAATAAATTTGCCGCAGCCAGTGCCAAATCAACAGCCTCTTCTGTAGAAAAGACAGGAGCAGAGGCCTGCGCTCCTTTCCCTGAGGTGTCCTTCCCCTCCGCTTGGCCCGGAGAAGTGGCCATCGTAGCCTGACAACCAGAAAGTCCCCTAGTGGAGAGTGGGGGAATTTCCCTGGTGTCCTGGCCATATTTCTCCCATTCACTAAAAATACCAGCAACAGCTTAATCTGGTTCAATTTCAGTTGCTTACCATCTGTATCTCCCCCGGTCGCCCTTGAAAAAGGGACTTCCAGGCCCAGTGGGTTTACCAGGTCAACAAAATGCAATAAATAAATAAATAAACTGTGTTCTCTACTAACACCCCAGCACAACGGAAAAATGCTGTTCATATCCAGTATTTGAGGGGCTTGCCACACCTGCCAGACAGGACATTCATATTGGTAAAACACTTACAAAAGACTCATTATGTTTCTTTTCCAATGAAATCTACGCATTTATTCATGCATTGGAGGGCACAGTTTATGATATTAGTTTTAAGACCCCGGCTGGCCTTGATCATTTCTGGACCTCATATGACAAAAAAAAGCACTCTGCCTTATGGATTCCATTTTGGGCACTCCCGATCACTAGACCCAACATAAGTCACTGTTTTATTTCAGAATGAGGGGGTGGCAGTACATGATGTCAAATACTGGTTACAGAACAAATGTGATGTTTTGGGAGATCCTTCTCCGATCCTTGATGATGAGCACATCTGGACGGGGGGGGCTGGAAATTTAAAGTGTGGTTAAGATCAGGCCCACAGGGCCCAAAATACCTCCTGAGTGCTTTTTTCCTTGGTTCTGTGCGGGGACACTGTTGTTATCAATGCCAGCCGAAGACATGTTTTCGTTGTGGATCCCACATGCACTTAAGTAATGTGTGCAACAGGATTAAGTGCACATTGTGCATGGAATGTGGACACACCAGCAACGAATGCACAAATGAACAGATGGGCAAGCTTTGTGATCTCCCAGGACTCATGTTTGCGAACTGCAAATGGGCTACTCATAAAAGAACTGATTGCCCAAATCAAGAGTTGATGGTAGAGAAAGCACAGACCACCAGTATTGCTACTCAGAGGTCGGTCCAGGAACAGAATAGAGCTACGGCACAGGAACGACAGCTGGCTCAGCCTATTGACCCAATTTCTGATGTAATTGGTTGAGGATCCAGATCCTTGTAACCCCCCCCTCACCTCCCTGTGTGTGAAGTGTCAGTGGTGGACCATGTCATGGACCCAATCCAAGTTACGGAGGAACTGATTCCTATGGATGTTACGGAAGCTGTCACATCACCTAAGCCCATAGCAGGAATTTCTCCATTGATGATTCCTGAGTCTGACATACAGAGTATGCCACCTCCTGATGTGACTATTGTGGCATCTAAACAATGCCCCTTAAAGAATGTGAAGTAAAAGCCAAGGTACAATGTATGGGAGGAATTTAGGTGGCTGTGCCTCTTTCCATCGCCTATGATATCTTGCAACCACATGATTCGGGTCATGGAGAAGATTCAGAATCCTCCTCGACTTTCTCATCCAAAAAGGACTTTTGTCTGATTCTGATGATAAGTGTACATCTGCAAAAGTACAGGTGGTTAGGACTAAATCTAAACACTTAGGGACTGTGCCCAGACGTAGCTAGAGATTGGGAAAACAGTCTGTGACCTGATGAATGTCGATATGTTGCTTGGATAAAAGCAGTTAATCTTTCCTATTCCTGCATGGCTCAGCCTTCACTGTATAATGTAGCCACTATTAATGTGAATAGTATTAGAAATGGCTGTAGACGTCTAGTTGCTTTTTTGGTTCTACAAGACTATTACATTGATATTGCGTGTTTGCAGGATATTCGCCTCTATACTATGCATGATATTGAAACTGCTAAAAAGTTATTTTTCCTTAACTCTGGAATGGTGTGGGGGGTGGGGATATTGTTTTTAGGATGGAATTTTTTAATTACCAGAGTGCTTGATGTTTGTCCTGGTAGAGTGCTTTTGGTTGACTTCACACAGCACCACAGACAATGGAGGGTGATTTCAGCTTGCGCTCCACAGACAAAAAAGAAGAGGGTGGATATGTTCACTGTGATAAAACCTTTCCTGTTTATGTCTCATCTGTTGATATGGGCTGGAGATTTTAATTGTGGCCTGTCTGGACAGGATAGGGGAGCGAAAATGAAAAAAACCTTTTGTGATACTAGTGCCCTGCAACAGCTTTTACAACAAACATGACTGATTGATGCATATCGATCTATTCATGCCACAGGAGGGTATACCTCTTATAAAGCTACCCTGGCCACTAGAATAGACCATGTTTTTTCATCTCCCACCTTACGGTGTGTCCAAGCAGTGACAGTCCCCTTGGAAACCTTTGACCATTTTATGATAAAGGTTCGATTTACCCTAGGGGAGGGTATTAGTTGAGAAAGGGGTGTGTAGAAGCTTAATAATACAGCGCTCACAGACACGGTGTGCTCTGCTGAGGTTCTTGAATGTCTGAGAGACAGAAAGTCTGTTGTGTGTTTAGACGATAATGTGAGCAGGTGGTGGATTAGGACAAAATCAGATATTAAACAATATATGCAAACATGGGCATACAAAACTCATTCGGAAAAATATCTCCGCTATTTAACTTTGAGAGGGCAGTATATGAGGGTAGTTTCTTTAATTAATGAAGGCTATAGTGAATGCACTGATCAGCTTCCTCACCTCAAAACACAGATAAAGGCATTACAATATGAAAGAGCATCATCTCTTTTGTATGAGCACCGGATTGGTATGCCTAGGAAGGTGACTACCGGGGATATTTATGAGAGTTGTAAATCAAGAGTCTCCAAGGGGTCCATGGAATCTCTTTGCACCCTGTGGGGGGGGGGTCATTGTACAGAATAATGGTGACATTATGAGACAAGTGATTAGACACATGGAGAGTTTAGATTCTGCATTGAATGTGACGGCAGAGATGGTCGATACCTTACTGGAGTTTTCTCATGTCCCCGCTGTTTCCCCAGGATTTGGTGACCGATTTGGTTACACCTATTACTGATCTGGAGATTCAGGGTGCAATACACACCTTAAATAAAAATACAACCCCTGGCCCTGATGGCCTTACTTCAGAATTTTTTAAGACCTTTGAGTCAGAATTGGTGAACATTTTGAGCATTGTTTTTAACACGATTCTGGATAATCCTGACATTGCCCCACATTTTGGACGCTCAGTGCAACTTTTTATCTATAGGAAAGGGGACAGGCACCTTTTAAAGAATTGGAGGCCCTTCAGCCTTATGAATACTGATCTTAAAGTCCTGATGAAAATGTTAGCCCTACATTTGGGGAAAGTCGCCCCCATGTCATTGACCCCAGCCAAGTCTGTACTGTAAAAGGAAGGGAGGAAAATTACAACCAACCTTCTGTTGTTAAGGAAGGTTGTCTCACAAGGACAACAGGATAATGTGAGTGGATATTTGTTGAAACTTGATCAGGAACAGGCATATAATAACATTTTGCATTTATATTTGAAAAAGGTCTTGGTTAAATATGGTATCCCTAGTCTGTTTATTGCCTGGCTCATGAGGCTGTATACAATAGCCTCCTCGAGTCCGCTGATCAATGAACATCTGGGATGGGCCATCCATATTGATAGAGGGGTGCGCCGGGGTGCCCAATTAGCCCCATTTTGTATATCTTCTGTTTGGAACCTTTATTGAAATTGGTCCAACAGGATGGGAGAATTGACTGTGTTCAGATCTCGGGGTGCGTGGGCCTTATGAAGACATTAGCTTACGCAGATGATGTCTGTCTCCTGATAGCAGATAGGTGGTCAGCTGAGTGTTCCTTGGATGTGGTGTGATGATTTTCAAGACTGGCGGGTTCTGCTGTTAATATACAAAAGTGTGGTGGGTATATATTGAGTAAGAGTATGGAACCGGTGACTGAAATCCAGAGTATCCATATGACGGACACGTCTATAAAAATTCTGGGGCTAACATATGGTAACATTGACATGGCAAAAGAGAATTGGTTGGCTTCTTTGGCTCACAACAATGACAAGGTACAAATCTGGAAACTTTGGCAGCAGTCTAAAAAGAAAAATGTGTCCATTATTAAGACATTCTTTTTACTTCTGTTGACTTATGTGGGTGCGATATTCCCACCTCCGGGCTCTCTGAATGTCACCATTTTAAGCCAGAATTTCCAACTAATGTGGGGCAGTAGGCTGAACCCTATTAAAAGAGAGGTCCTGTACCGAGACTATAAAGAGGGTGGACTACGGTTATTGAATCCCATTAGTTACTTCTATAGTATTTTCCTCTTTACCACCATTTCTGCTTATCTGTTGCCGGATGCTGTGGAATGGAAGCAGGTGGCAGCCCTGTGGCTGACTCCTTTGTTACAACAGTGGACGCATGGGCCCCTTGTAGTACGTAAACAGGAGAGATGGCCACAGTTCCTGATGTATTCCATGGAAAAATTACGCCTGTGGAAGCTCGCTAAAGCACAGGTTACAGTGGTCCACAGAAAGGTGCTGTATGGATCCATACAGCATGGATCTTATCAAATCCCTATAGTATATGCTGATATCCACCCGAGTAAATATTATTTATTGGAATCATATCTAGTCGATAAGCTCACCCCCCCCCCAACGCATGTGGGATGTAGTATGGCTGTGCACGCATGGTCATTTGGAAGTAAAGGGAAACGCAAAACATAAATGTGTGGAGGAAAGGTTTTGACACAGAGAACAGTGTCTACAGCAGCTTGAAACACTGGAACATTTTTTATATACTGTGGATATGCGAAGGATATGTGGGCGACCATTGGCTATCATTGGGGTGATGTGAGGTGGATGACTGTCACTTGTGAGAATGTGATCACAGGTTCCATCACACTGTCTAATGATATGGAAGCAGGCACTGTACATTTCATTTTTACTTGTATTAAGTTCATAATGTGGCAGGTGCGTTGTAAATATGTTCTGCAGCAGAAATTGATATTGCCTAGAATCCTGGTTTGCATGATTGAAAAAGAAGTTGTTTTTCAGGCGCAGTACGATAAGAAGATTTTGATGTGGAAACAGTGGAAAAAGCATTGGAAGGGAGTTCCCTCATGTAATATGGTATGAGGGCTTCCGTGTGAGTTTTAACTGGTGAAGGGTTTACAGAGTGATTTGGGTGTCTGTTGGTGTGTAGTCTATGATTTGTTTCAGAATATGATGCCTGCAGTATTTTTTTACCTTCTCTCAACTGTTATGTTCTAATTTTTATTTTTCTCCCTAGGCTCTGATGATCCTGCATGTTTCCTTGTGTGTGTTTATGGTGTTCCTTTTGTTGGGTGTTGCCTCCTTTGTACCTGTGTTTTGTATGACTTCTGAACCAGTCATTGTATATCTTTATTTTGCAATAAAACCTCCCCTACTCTTTTCAAGAAGTGCCATGGGATCTTTAACATCCACCTGAACTACCACGAGAACAGGCAAATGGGACCTCGGTTTAATGTCTCATTTGAAAGACAGCACCTCAGGAGTGCAGTACCCGCCTCATGCTGCACTACAGTGTCAATATTGGGATTTAACCCAAGTGCCTGGTGTGGGGCTAGAACCCACAGCTTTCTGATCTCCCAGCCTCAGAGGCAAGTGTGCCATTTGCTGAGCCACTGACACTGCTATTGCAGAGGGACTGGAAGGAAAAGTATGCCTCTTTGCAGACAACACAAAGATCTGCAATAGGGTTGATACACAAAGGGGTGGAAAGGATGAGAAGGGTCTTGGCAAGGTTGGAGGAATGGTCAAGAGTCTGGCAGCTTAAATTCAATGCAAAGAAGTGCAAAGTAATGCACCTGGGAAACAAAAACACAGAGGTAGCGTTTACAATGGGGGAGGGGGGTACTAACAACAACAAAAATGGAATGGGACCTGGGAGTAGTCATATCAGATGACCTAAAGGTAGGCAAGCAATGTGAGAAGGCAGTAAGAAGGGCTGAGGGATGCTGAGATGCATAGTGAGAGGCATTACCAGTAGAAAATGGGAAGTTGTTAACCCTCTGTACAGACAGTTGGTGAGACCCCATCTGGAGTATTGCGTGCAGTTCTGGATACCCCATCTCCACAAGAACATAGACAGAATGGAGGCAGTCCAGAGGAGGGCAACTAAAATGGTGCAGGGTCTGCACCAGAAGCCATATGAAGAGAGACTGAAGGAGCTTAATATGCATATCCTCAAGGAAAGGAGGGAGAGGAGGGACATTATAGAAACTTTCAAGTACCTCAAGGGAATCAACAAAGTCCAAGAGGGCAGTATCTTTCAGAGAAAGAGATATGCAAGAACAAAGGGACACAATTTGAAGATGGGGGGGGACAGCTCAGGGGCAATATGAGGAAGTATTTTTTCACGGAGAGGGTAGTGAATGCATGGAACAGCCTTCCAGAGAGGGTTGTGAGGTCAAAATCAGTGGGGGAATTCAAAAATGTATGGGACAAACATAAGGCAATTCTTGGGGGGGGGTTAGGAAGAAGTAGGCTGTTGGTTAACTAGGATCTGCAGCTTATCCAATAGGTAGGGAAATGGGCAGACTAGGTGGGCCAAGTGGTCCTTATCTGCCATCAAAATCTTTATTTCTATGTTTCTATGAATGACACAGTATTTGCTGATGTAGCAGGTACAGTATGGCCCCAAGAACATCCTTCAAGAGAGGTTCTAACTTAATGGATAGGCTAGTACATAGTGCATTTATTATGGTCCAAGCTACAAACAGAAACTGGCTTCTTCATCCACCTAAGAGAATGTACAGGTGTGGAAAATGTAATGTGTGCCAGTTCTGTACCAGTCAAAAAACTATGACTTGGAACACATTCCTGGGAAAGTGCAGATTATTCCTAAGCTGTGGGTCTGAATGGCTCTACGATGCCAGTTCAACAAGAAAAACATCGACCAGCATCACAGTACCAGGCTTCATGTTGACAGCGATTTGAAGTCAGCATGGAGCCGCACACATCGGTGTGTGTTTTCTCTTCTCTGCCCCCCGCGCCCCCCATACTTTAGGATTCTAACTGCAGGTCAGAGTTAGTTCGGGGAAGGGGTGCAGGTCAGGGAAAAGGGTTGCCTGGTCCCAGCAGCACTTGTACGGTGGCATGGTGCTGTTGTCGATATCGACACATGTCACCATATAAATGTCGCTGTTCAGGAGGCATACTGGTCTGAATTTGTACTTTATGCTCTTTGGTTTGTTTGTAAGAAGGTGTATGTTGGAAGGACCATCCGCCCACTACAAAGGTGGACAAAGTGATGGGGCCAGATGGGATACACCCGAGGATAGTAAGGGAATTGTGAAGTGAGCTAGCAGCACCTCTGGCAGCCATGTTCCCTAAGTTACTCAACACGGGAGTGGTTCCAGAGGACTGGAGAAGGGCACATGTGGTTCCGCTACACAAATCCGGCAGTAGGGAGGAGGCAGAGAACTATCAGCTGGTCAGTCTTACCTCAGTAGTGGTTAAGATCATGGATGCACTGCTTAAAGAAAGAATAGTGGGACATCTGGAATCCAGTGGTGCCCAGGACCCAAGGTAACATGGATTCACAGTGAGTAGGTCATGTCAGATGAATCTGATAGATTTATTTGACTGGGAGAAGAAGGAAGTAAATCGGGGGGGGTGGGGAGGTGGACATTGCCTACCTTGATTTCAGCAAGGCCTTCGACACCATCCACATAAGAGACTGGTTAACAAGATGGGTAGTCTGGGCATGGGGCACAAGGTGGTAAACTGGGTTAGGAACTGGCTAACAGACAAGAGGCAGAGGGTGGTGATAAATGGGATACAATCTGGGGAGAGATGGGTGACCAGCGGTGTGCATCAGGGATCAGTCCTGGGGCCAGTCCTATTCAATATCTTCATTAGGGATATTGCAGAAGGGCTGGAGGGGAAAGGTCTGCTTGTTTGCAGATGACACCAAGATCTGCAACGTGGAGGATGCTCCAGATAGGATGGAGAAAATGAGGAGGGACCTGGGGAAGCTTGGACAATGGTCTAAGATTTAGCAACTGAGGTTTAATTCAAAGAAGTGCAAAATTATGCACCTGGGAAAAAGAAACCCTGGGAGAGCTACAGGATGGGGGAGGGTTGCTGACAATCACCGAAGAAGAAAGAGACATAGGGGGTTATTATTTCTGATGACCTGAAAATGTCAAAGCAGAGCACCAAGGCTGCAGGGAGGGCCAGTGGCATGCTGGGGTGCATAGGCAGAGGTATCACTAGTAGAAGGTGAGAGGTAGTGATACCTTTTTATAAAACACTAGTCAGGCCTCCCCTTGAGTACTGTGTGCAGTTCTGGAGGCCCCACCTTTGTAAGTATATCGACAGGGTGGAGCAGTCCAAAGAAAGGTGACTAAGATGGTACAGGGCTTGTACTACAAAACCTATGAGGAAATATTAAAGGATCTCAATATGTACTCACTGGAGAAGTACCTAAAGGGCATTAACATGGTGCAGGTGGGAGACATCTTCCAATACAGGAGGAGTACAAGAACAAGGGGGCATGATGTGAAATTGGAAGGTGGTAGGTTAAGCGGGATTGTGAGGAAGTTTTTCATCATGGACAGGGTGGTGGACACATGGAATAGTCTGCCACAGGAGGTGGTGGGAGTGAGCATTGTGGAGGGATTTAAACATGCCTGGGACAGGCAAAGGGGAACCTTAGAGGTAGGGCAGAGGGAGGGGAAGCCACTGACCAGATAGGTTCAAGTATAGGTCTTACAGGTAGATTGGATGGGCCTAGCGGTCCTTATCTGATGACAATTTCTATGTTACATGAAAGGGTCCAGGATCATGTACGTACCATCAAAAATCATGGATTTAACACACCGGTTAGTGTGCACTTTGGTACATCACACAACAGGGACCCAGAACAGATGAAATTCATGGCACTGGAATATGTAAAAGTAGGATGTGTAACCAACTGACTTCAAAGATTGCGGCAATAAGAAACATTTTGAATTTTTTACTTTAAAAGCCTTAAAGCTTATAGATTTAAATGAGGACTAGGATCTCAAACAGTTCCTCCAAAGCAGTCCTCCTTACATCAGCCCCCATGGTAAAGGTTTTCAGCATAGGTTATTTGCTTACTGATATCGTAGTATCAGGCAGGATTCCCTTTACTGAAATGATATGATTTTTGCAATTGTTGTCTAGTATTGTCTCTACTTACTAATGGTTTGCCTTACTATCCTTTGTTTTTCTCCTTTAAATCCAGAGTTTTTAGCAGTGGATCCACTTTCTTCAAAATATTGGATTTTTGTGCTAGGGCAATTGCTTTTCCAGTTCCCATGAAACTGGATCAGGGTGTGTTGGACTATAGAAGTCTGTTATCAGTATTTCTAGCTGCATCGCTAAGCCATACTCTCTGCAGAATTTGAATGTGTTCTGATTCGGTTCCATGCCAAGATAGTGACTCCGGAACGGCAAGGAGTGAAAACGGCACAGAAACACAGCACAACCACTTACAGCAAAGTCTCTTACACCCCCTTGTGAGGGGTTTTGCCCTCCACACCTCCACATTACTATATATACCAACTCCGAGGGGTGGGGACGCAACTCGAGGGGGGGGGAACCATCGGTCACTGATAAGTGTTCGAGTTGTGTTTCAGTGCTGTTTTCACTCCTCGACATTCTGGAGTCACTGTATTGATGGGCTACCTTCTGATTCTAAGGGTGTCTATCTTTTTTCATGTTTGGCTTGGCTTTTGCTGCGTAGGCCATTTATAATTTGAACTTTGGCTCAAGCAAACAGTACATTGTCCACAGGAAGTAGGACAAAGATAAACTTCAGTATCTGTGCAATTTGTCAGTCTATATTTATTAATTGTTTGATTTGATACACTATTATTTGCTTTAGGAATCAACACTATTATTTTTCATTTGTACTAGACTTGTGTTTTTTTTTGTTATAGATAGAGGGGGGACAGCTCAGGGGCAATGTGAGGAAGTATTTTTTTCACAGAGAGAGTGGTGGACGCATGGAACAGCCTCCCTGAGGAGGTTGTGGGGTCTAAAACTGTGGGAAAATTCAAGAATGCATGTGACAGACATAAGGCAATTCTTGTGGGGGTAGGAAAAAATAGGCTGTTGGTTAACTAGGATCTGCAGTTTATCCAGTAGGTAGGGAAATAGGCAGACTACTGTAGGTGGGCCAAACAGTCCTTATCTGCTGTCAAAGTCTATGTTTCTATGTTTCTATGAAACTGTTCATCTAAAACTGACATAACATTTGTTACTGCTGCTTTAATTGTAAGATGTCCTGCCAGCAACTTTTTCAGTATGTAAGAGGTGTCACATGAACTAGAAGCCCACCCCTGATGAAGACCATGGGTTGAAGCTCTGGTGCATCTAGTGTGCAGTGTTTTGCTTATCTGTGCTGTGTGGAATAAACATTTACAAACAGCATTTTAGCATTTGTGTTCTTTTGAGTGCACTGTGATTGTTTGCCGGATTCTCTGTGGCACATTGAATGTGGAGGGATCACAGGGGGGAGTAGCCATCTGTTTTAGATCCATATTGAACTTTACTGCGCACCCAGTGGGAGAAACTTCATCGTTTGAATGCATGGCCATGCATGGGAGTCCAGGTATAGGTTACAGGATCCTTCTCGTGTAATGACTGCTGGGGATGTCCTGCAAGAAATCATGGACTTCATCACCGAAAGGATGTTGGAGTCACCCAGAGGGTTTGTTCTGGGCAACTTCAATACCAGGATCAATGATGAACTCACAGTTTGGCCAGGATTTCCTCCAGTTGATAGAATCACCGGGCTTAGCACAAGTGGTTACTTCTGTGACCCATCAACACAGACACATCTTGGGCTTGATTTTTTTTTTCCTGGGTCTCAAGATTAATAACCTTGAGATTAATCTGGCCAATTGGTGAGATCACTGCACAGTGAACTTCTCTTTTGGGGCCCCCATCATAGTCCACCTCTTGTGGAAATAGTCCATTATTGCCCTTTAAAGTGGTTGTCCCCAGAAGGACTCCAAGCCATAATGGATTTCTCAGTGTGATGATGGCATGTGAAACTAGATGGGCTTCACACCAGAGATCCCCATTGTTTGATGGGTAGCTCAGGGAGCTGAAGTCTAGGGTTCAAAGGTTAGAGCATTGTTCAAGGAGATCTAGGATGGATGAGGACAAACTGACTTTGAAAATTCACTGTTGTGAGTATTAAAGGATAATCTCTTGTAAGAAGGCAGCATTTCTGTCTAGGGAGATTACTGCTGGGAGAAAACCCAAGAGCTCAGCTTTCCAGACTGTGGACAGGCTACTCCATCCTGCTGTCTACAATCTGTGAGAGCAAGTTTATCCACTAAGTGAGAAGTTTGCTTGGTTCTTCTCAGACAGGGTATCCTCTATTCATGCTGGGATTGCCCCAACTGGGCAGGGTAAAGCAGGTATTCAGTAAGTTCTCTCCCATTGTCTGGGGAGAGTTTAGGCCAGTTATGGTGGAAAAGGTTTGTAGGGGTAATCTTGGAGTTGAGGCCCACCTGCTGCAAACTGGACCCAATCCCGACACATCTTCTAGTAGGCTGTTTGGAGCTCTGGGTCCGGTGTTCGCCAGGATTGTCCAGTGTTCCCTCTCGGAGCGGACCTCTCTGAGTTCATTGAAACATACACTGGTGAAGACCTTCCTGAAGAAACCCACTGTGGACCTGGACTGCTTGGCGAATTAACCCATCAGTGACCTCCCATTTTTGGGTAGGGTTACTGAGAAGATTGTGATGCTGTCGTTTGAATCTCATTGCACAGTCTTTAACATCTATGATCCTCTCCAGTCTGTATTTAGGTCTAGAAACAGTACTCAGACTGCACTGGTTAGGGTGCACAGTGATCTTCTCAGGACAAGAGATAAAGGAGAACAGTCAGTTCTCATCCTCCTCAATCTGTCATCAGCTTTTGATACTGTGGACCACGGGTTGCTGGACTGCCTTAGGGACTACTGTGGACTCACTGGCATGGTCATCAGCTGGTTTGAGTCCTTCCTCAGAGATTGGATGCAGAGGGAAGAGATGGGGAATTTCTCCTTGCTCCTGAAGCACCTGCTCTTTAGTGTACCCCAGGGGTTTGTCCTCTCTCCTATGCTTTTCACAGTGCACTGTACATGCTACTCCTTGGAGGAATCATTAGACAATACAGATCAGTTTTCCACTGCTGTGCAGACAATGCCTAACTGTATCTGTCATTTGTACCCTGGATGCCTGATACAGCTGTAGTACTAAATTTGTGTTTGGTCAAGATCCAAGACTGGATGTCATCTAGCTGTCTGAGACTTAACCTGGACAATATAGAGGTATTGATGGTTTAACCTGGTCAGAGGAGTGCAAAGGCAACCAAATACAGATACAGTGACACATGCTAGGATCAAGCACAGTGACAAAGTTTCCCTGTATGACAAAAGGGATTAACTTCCAATGAATCTGCATTGTTCCCTGCAGTAACTCTACTGCAGAATTCTACAGAGTTGGGCTTGACCCTGATGATCTTCACTGTAGGTGACTGAGCTGGTGCTCGGTTCCACTGGGTTGGTGGCCTCTGTTAAGGTGAAAAATCTAGGGGTCATTCTGGATGGGAGACAGACAATTGAAGCTCAGGTGTCAGCAGTAGTTCAGAATGGCTTTTATCATCTCAGCAACATAGCCCGGACTAAATACTTGATCCCTCCAGAGGACTTGCCATCACTAGGACTTGTTTTGTGACATTCAGACTTGACTACTGTAATGTCCTCTACTTCAGGGTCAGTGGAAGTATCCAATGACACCTGCAGCTGGTGCAAAACACAGAGGCCAGGTTACTGACAGGTCTATGCAGGCCTTATCATGTGACCCAGTCCTGCGTGAACTGCACTTGCTGCCGGTGAAGTGGGATATTACCTTCATGGTCGGTTTGCTGAACTAGAAGGCCCCATACATACTGGGCCCTAGTTACCTGACATAACTTCTGACTCCTTACCATCCCTTCTGCCCCCTCTGCTCCTCTGAGGTGGGCCTCCTGGTGGTTCCCAGGGCTAGGATCAAATCATTATGGAACTGTTCCTTTAAGGAAATTGAGCCAGCCCTGTGAAACTCGCTATCTAGATCTTTTTGGGAGGCCTCCTTGGCAGAGGCTTTTAAGAGGGGCTTTAATACCTTTCTATTTAACAAGGCTTTTGGTTCAACTTAGTAGCCTGTTTGTTCTGATGTTAGTCATTTTTATCAGTATTTATTTAGTCATGCAGATTTTTTTTAATACTGGGATTATTTTAATTGTCTTCCTTTACATTGCTTGTACATTTCTGTAAGGAGCTCTAAGCACCTGGGAAGGGACCCTTTATAATTAACAAACTATTACTACTACTACTGTGGACTACAGCAAAAAGTGCAACATTCCACAGAAGTCTGACAGAAAAAAAAAATTGCCAATTCTGCCCATCACTAATTATGCCAGGTGGCACACTCAAAAACTTAGGTGTGGTATGTTCGAGAGGGACCTTAGGATACACTACATTTCTCCAAGGGTAGTCAAGCTGTGGAACAACTTACCAGATACTGTGATTCAGGCAAGATCAAAATGCTGATTCTTTTGACTGTCCCAGATAAATTGTACTCCCTATCCATATCCAATTGCACAAATATTTTCCTCTCTTTAAATCTCAGATAAAAGCTCACTTCCCCCATTTCCTTTGAGACGTAACCTGTCCTGTTTCTGCCTTATTCCAATATTTCTATCTTCATTCTTCTGTTTTGTACTGCTCATTTGTGAAGCATTTGTGGCAATTTTTGTAGGAAAGTCACAATAACATGTAACCTTTTCCATTGATCAAACGATGGCCAAATACAGAATCTCTGTATACATCTGCTGAGCTACCAGAGGGAGAAATCTGATAGACCACATGGTCCTTATTCACACTAACAATTGTCTTCATAGTTTGGAATCATTCTCTGCCATGGCCATGTAAAATGGTCTATTTTAAAAACAATGTCCAAAGAATCTAATCAAGGGAGTAGCACATACTGTAAAATACAGTTCTCCTCCATCCATACGGCCCCTCTTGACTTTCTATGGTGGACTTCTAACTGGCTTTGCATATAGCCAAGTTAAATGTAGTCCACCACAAATGAATCATCATACATTCTAGTAAGATAAAGTAACCAAAATTGCGAATATTTAATGAATGAAACTGCTTTGAAAGCTACTTTATCAGCTGATTCCTAAGATAAACTCTGCTTGGATGCCAATAAGACACAGCAGCATATCTGCTGCAAAATGAGAAACCTCAGGTTTTCACTTCCCAGTTAATTTCACTTGCAGGAAACCATTTCCATGGTCTGATAAGAATCTTCTGCTACTCAGACAGTAATGAAAAATTGATTTCTATGTATGATACCACATAATGACAGAACAGCTTGATGTAATGAGTGGATGTTTGGGATCGTAATTAAAGCAAGTCACTGTGGAAGAAGAGATGTAATGATCAGTGACAACTCTGTCAATAGTTCTTTCAGCATTAGCTTATTATTATGAGGCTGGGGGACATTACAAGCTACAGCAAGCAATGAGGTGCCCCTTGGTGCCATATGGTGTACTCTGAATTATCTGAACAGATGGAGCAGTAAAAAAAGTTAAACAAGAATGTCTGTCTATTTCAGAGGGCCTAAACAGTCAAATAGGCAGACTGAAAATATTGTATGACACTGAGATTCTGTGGTTTTTGTTTGTATACAAAAACACATCTGATGGCTAATAACTACTTCATTTTTAAGCACAGAAGGAACCGGGGAAATTCTAGACAAAAAGACCAACAGTCCATTGTGCTCCTCTCCTGCTTTGCAGCATCTGCATGATTCAGTTGTGGCTCTTGTTTATGCACTACTAGTGCATTTCATCAACTTTGGCAGCATGAAGAGGAAAACCACCAGCTGCGAAAACCGTTATGAACCTGAGGCTAAGTGACCCAACTTTTCCTCTGAAGGATATTAATTCTGCAGTGAGGAGTTGTGCTCCTTGTGACCCTCCCTTCCCAATAATATTATTGTCCACATGGAATGGATCCAACTTGAGTTTAACATTTTCAACACTCACTACTTTTACTTCCTCCTTTGGGACCTTGAGCCATAGGTTTACCACTGATTTGGTGAAGTAAATGATTACTTACATTACCTCAACTCTAGCCATGCTTACCCATAGGATATGTCCTTTAGTATAACTGCCCTGAATAAGTTGAAAATGTTTCCTGCAAGCTACTTTATCCAGTACATTTGAAGTTCTAAAAACTGAAATCATATTTTCATTGGCTTCATTTTTTTCCAGAGGAACCCAACTGGACCAAGGGTAATATACAACGAGGCTGAAGGCCAAGGTGTTTATTAACCCCCTTGGTCTAGTTATAAACCAAGAAAACCTAGACCATTATTGGTATTATCACTATTGTATTGCTAAAGTAAAAATAAAAAATTTAAAACTGCTAAATCTGTGTGTTGCATTACAGCACATCTGTGAGAAAGCAGAAATGATTCAGTTTCTCACAGAAGTGTTGTAGTGTTACTAAAGTCTCTGATTGGGTGCTGCGTGTTGAAGTGGGAGGGGAAACTAGGTTTTGCCTCTGATTAGCTAAGTACACATGCAGCAGCCAATCAGAATGCAGAGCCACAGTCCCATTACTCAGCCTACAGTAAGGTTATTGGAGAATAACTGGACAGTGACTCTGCATTCTGATTGGTTAACAGGGATCTTTTCCAGTATACTAACCAGTGTATTCATTTAGGTGATCACTGCTGCACCCTCTTGTTTGCTGCAATATCCTTTTATACTGTATTAACCAGAATTATCTGCAGTGTTCCTGAATGTATCATTATCAGTGCTGTATAAAGGGCTGGAATCACATCACTTTCATGGCCTGTTATGTCCCTTATAATTACTGAGCAGGTTATTTAATAACTGGGTTGATAGCACTTTCAAATGCTATAGTTACTGGCTTTTGCCATAATACACTGTTGGTTATTATGGCATAGCTGTCAATCCAAACCATTCAAGTAAGGAAAATCATTTTTCATTGTGCATTGCCCCAAGCAAGCTGAAAATGTTTTCCCCGAACTACTTTATCCAGTCCCTTTACAATTCTAAAATCTGAAATCATATTCTCATAGCCTTCATTTTCTTCCAGGGGAAACCAACTGGAACAATATACACTGAGGCTGAAGGCAGAGGTGTTTATTAACCCCCCTGGTCTGGTTATTTACCAAGGAAACCCAGGCCACTATTGGTATTATCACTATTATACTGGAAAAGTAAAAATTAAAAATTAAAAATTGTTAAATCTGTCTTTTGCATTATAGCGCATCTGTGAGAAAGCAGAGACTGATTCAGTTTCTCACAGAAGTGCTGTAGTGTTACTAAAGTCCCTGATTGTGTGCTGCATGTTGAAGTGGAAGGGAAAACTGGGTTTGCCCTCTGATTGGATAAATACACATGCAGCAGCCAATCAGAATGTAGAGCCATTGTCCCTTTCTTGTTCTTAGCCAACCTGAATGCAGAGCCACTGTCCCATTATTCAACCTATTGTAAGGTTATTGCAGAATAACTGCACAGCAACTCTGCATTCCGATTGTGCAGGACATGAGGTTTTGTTGGATTGGCATAGGCCAACACTGGAGCATGGGTAAGTTGATATATGATCTCATGAAAAGCAGTCTCACAATCAGGAGTCCAGCTGGCCCCAAATACTTCACTTGGATGAAAATACACTCTTTCGGTCTCGAGGGATGCTGACTTTTTGTATCTTTTGTGGTTGGGGGATACCCTTGAGTAAGGTTAAGTAAAGGGCGGATCACTCTTGAATAGTCCTTGATGAAATGCCAATAATAACTACAGAATCCCAGGAATCTCTGCAGTTCTTTTAGATTTTTGGGCTGTGGCCAGGTGGTCAAGGTCTCAACTTTACTTGGGTCGGTCTCTATTCCCTCGGTGGATACTATGTGTCCCACATACTTTACTGATGTTTGAAAGAATTGACACTTATCAATGGACAGTTTAAGGCCAAAGTCTTCCAGTCGATCCAACACCTTGAATATTCTGCTCTCATGTTCCTCCAGTGAGCTGCCAAACACAATAACATCATCTAGATATACCAGGCACTCTAGTAAGTTCATGTCCCCCACTGCACGCTCCACCAGTCTTTGAAACGTGGCGGGGGCGCTTGAAATCCCTTGAGGCATCCTCATGAATTCATAGAAGCCAAGCGGACAGATAAAGGCTGTCTTCTCACAGTCCTCGGGGGCCATCGGGATCTGGTAATACCCACTGCGGAGATCCAGCACAGAGAACCACTTGCTCCTGTTTAGATAGTCCAAAGCATCCTGAATGCGGGGCATAGTGTACTGATCAGGGATAGTCCGCAGGTTTAAAGTGTGATAATCCACGCACATCCTTACTGTCCCATTCTTTTTTCTCACTATCACAATGAGGGAAGCATAGGGGCTTCTGGATTCTTGTATTACACCAGCAGCTAGCATCTCTTGCAGATGTCGTCTCACATCATCTATGTCAGCAGGTGCCAGGCGTCAAGACCGCTCATGAAATGGCCTTTCATCATGCAGCCGGATATGGTGCTCAGCTCCTTGCATGCATCCTACGTCCCATTCCTTTAAAGAAAACACCTGGTCTCTCTGGGCAAGCTTCTCACTGATCCTCACTTTCCATTCAGCTGGCAACGGGGAGTCACCGAAATCAAACAAGTCAGGTGTTACTCCATCATTCTTCCCCGAACTCTTGCTACTGGGTAGCACTGCAGTGTCTGCACAATGCACATTAGCCAGGGTGCAACCTCTATTTACTTGAATCTCTCTGTCAGACACATTATGAACTTGAACCATTACCCTTCTGGCATAAGCATGGGCTCTAGCAGGCAAAATACTAGGCTTGACCAGCAGTCCCTCTGGCAATTTTTCGACGCCTGGTGCATCCAACATTAATATTTTATTCTTGACATCCTTTCTGATATGGACCTCTCCCTGTAAGGTACACTGGGCATTTGGCACCAAGATCAGAGACTCAGGATCCTTCTTCCAGACAATTCCAACCAGTTCCTCTGGTTCTACTTTTTCAACATCTCTCTGTACCTCATAGGCCTTCTTAATCAAGGACAGAATTCTTAAAGCTCTACCAGCCCTTGACCCCTGTTTTTCATAACACAACTGTGCCGGCCGTCCAAACATATGTGCATTAGTCCCAATTAGTAGGGGAACCCCATCATACAGTCCGGTAGGGGGACACACTAAGGCCAGGATCTCTACTTGCTCGGCCACTCCTGCCACAGAGGTGGGAAAAGACAGCCAAATTTGGATATATCCAGAGTAGGGGTAGGCCTTCTCACTTAACCCCCAGACATGCAACCCTTCCAATGGTTGTAAGGGTACATCAGACAAATGCTTCTGATACCAGTCTTGGAACATAATTGTCACTTGGGAGCCACTGTCTAATACAGCTCTTGTAGACACTCCATTCACCTTTACAGTGGTCTCCATGGAGGGACCCACTATTCTGGACCACTCTGGAGAGGTGGTAGCAGGGGCCTGGGCAACTGACCTTGCCACAAAGGGACGTGCATTAGCATTTTTGGGGCCCTCACTGGGATCATTGCGTGCACCTCTTAACCACTGATTTGTTCTCCAAAGCTCTCCTTGTAGCCTATATGCAACTTTGTCTGTGTCTTTTGGGGACCAGCACTCTCTCTTCATGTGCCCATCCTTCCCACAATTATAGCAAAACATACTTTCTGGAGTTTGAGCTGGCTGAGGCATCACACTGGGAGCCAGGGCGGGGGTACTACTAACTGGAAACCTTGGTGCCATCTCTGTCTGCGGCGTGATACGCATTTGGAGACATCTCATCAATTTCCCCAATTCCGTGGTCAAGACATCGAGTTTTGAGCTGTTGTCAGCAGGAGATGCATGGGTGGGTACCCCCACCCCCATAGCAGATGCAGTTGGATGAGGGTTGGGGCCTGTACTTGCAGGAGCGGCCTTCATAAAGAGACTGTTTTTTATTTCCCCGAACTCTCTCAACAGTTCGCCCCATTGTGGCATATCTTTTTCCTTCTCAGAGCACTCATTAACTGCCAACCTCTGCCCCTGAACTTCACTTGATGGGTCACCCACAGTCACTCGGGTCATAGCTGCAGCTATTGGTGCAAGACCCTCCCGAGGTCGCCTTTTCTCAACTCCTCGAATTTCTCTCATTAGCTCATCATAGGAAGGTGGGGATTCCAGTCAATTTGCCAGGTGTAACTGAAGCAACAGCAGTTCTGAGAAAGGGGCAGACTTAAGGATCCTGTCCAGCCTGGTCCGGTACAGTTCAATCGCTGGCAAACTACCCTTTCTGAGGCATTCTTGCAACAATTTTTCCAACCGAGATTCATACACAGACAACTCCCCTTGGTACTGTTGTGCATTTCTTACTCTCTACCACAGGTCCTCATCAGAATCTGGGCTCCCATACACATTCTTCAAGGCCTCAAGGTAGTCCTGTGCAGTCGCTTCAGGGTTACTGGCCCATTTAGCACAGATGGTAGCCAGGGCAGGACCTCGGCGGCTTTCACTAACCCTCTTTCGCTTTTCGGCTTCCGAGCATTGCCATTCTAGCACTTGAGGGTCAACATAGTCTATCCAGATCTCCCAGTCATCCTCCCCTTGGGGGGTGGGGAGGGTGCCAGAGAAGATCCTCAACCTTCGGTAAGAGTCGTGACTAATGACAGATGCAGAAATAGGAACCTGCGTTGGTTCAGCCACAATTACGGGTACTGGAGCGGGATAGGGTGTTGGGGGAGGAACACCCCCAGGTGGCAAGAATAGTTTCTTCAAGTCCTCCACAGTTTTCCCTTCCCCCAGCAACCATTTAGCAAATTTCTCCTCAAAAGTTTCAGATAGTTGGGGGGGCTCATTCTCCCCGGGTCTTTACTGTCCTTAGTTATCACTCTCCAGGCAGTGAGGGCTCTCTCTGGGGTAATAGTCTGTGGCACTTTGGAGCTATCTATGGTATCCTTAAACTCTACTAGGGCCAGGAAAGTGTGGGTGAGAAGATTAGCATGTCGACCCACCACCACAGGGTTTTGTAAACCTTCCACCTTGGAAAGTACTCCCTGTACAGTGTCCGTATTGATACCCGGGGGATGTCCAGGATAAGCATAGCATTTTGGGGGTCGATCTCCTCCCCAGTACACAACTCCACCAACCAGTGCACAGCCACTTCTGTCGGGGTACCCATTTATTTATTTATTTTTTTCTTAACAGTGGTTCGTAATTATGGCCACTAGAGGACACACAATCCCAGCGGTGAGCCTCCAAGATGTAACCCCTAGGTGGTGCTATCCCAAGGGTTGCTACCCCTGTCTGCTTAACTACTAACAGGTTGAGGGGCCTAGGTCCAATGGCGGGTGCCTCCACCCAGAGGTCAGGGTTTGCAGTAGTTAAACTAACTTGGTCACAGCCCTCTGGGACACTGTAACCCCCCTTTCTTCCCACTAGTGGCCCACACAATGCATTAGGAATATCTTCACAATGTACACTTACCCCCAGGGCTGGCTCTGTCGACTGGACTCTGGGGACCCACTGTAGAACAAGATGATACAGTGCAAAAACCACAGTACAATACTTTAACATAAACAAATACCTCAGCCAGTGTAACTTTGCTGAAACCAACAGATCTGATTTATTTAAGGAGCTGTAACAAGGAAGGGAGGAATCAGGTTAATTAGGTTAAACACATTAATAATCACAGTACCGTGCGCATATTCAGAGTCCCAAATTGTCACTTTCACTGTGTACCCAGGATGGGGGAGCTAGCCAGGATCGGTTGCAGCTGGTTGGGGCCCTGTGATGGAAAAACACTGGCACAATACTCAAATTGTAATCTGGAGCTGGTTGGCTCAGTTCGTGAACAAATGAAAAAACAAAAAAACAATTAGATGACACACTTGCAATTCGATAAACAGATGGCAGGGAGCTACCCTGCTTTGTACTCACAAACTCAATGCTGGGAACTGGATGGAAGGCAGAATGTCCTGGATTGCCAGGAGGAGCAAACCATGTGGACAAGGTCCTTGTGACTGGACCCCACTGCAGTTTAGAGCAAATAGATGTAGTCTGGATTAAGCTGGGGTTTACTTCCAGCTTCATGCACTCTATTCACTGTACTGGGGATATGAAACGAGATTCCCCACAAGCACTACACACATTTATATGTAAAAGGAAAGTACTATACCAAGCAGGCTGCTTCTCTATCCCAATCGCAATTACTGCACAATACCCGGAGAGCACACAGCAGATTCAGTTCCTGACAGACCGGGCGCGAGTCAGCAATTTCTCCAGTCTTCTACAGGGTGAGCCTGGTTTCTACTCTTCAGATCTCCTTGATTCTCTTCACAGGTCAGTTTCAGTCCGAACAGGTGCTTGCACAAGCTGCAGACTGAAATTTAGGGCCTTACACGTGATTCCCGCGCTAAAACTACATACACCGAAGAAGCACAGGGCTCCCTGTCTCTTCACTGCCAAAACTGATCTGATCTTTCCAGTAGACAGAGCCGGGCATTTCCTTTGAGTTCCTCCCAGTTCAGTTGGCTGGTTTGGCTGTCACTCACAGTAAACTCCCCCTGTTGGTGGAAAAAAGGCACCGAAGTCAAAACCACATTTCCCAGAGTCACTGCCCTTACAATCCCCTTACAGCAGGCTCCAGAGGAGAGTCCAAGATTCGCCCAGAGCAGGCTCCATTTTAAAGGATCCCCACCATGACTGGTCCAATTCAGCAGTTCAGAACCAACATGAGGGAGCTACTCTGCACTGTCCTTACTACAAGAAAGCAGGTTAAATCAAACTGCATTTTCATTATTACTCTAACAGGTTACAAGCAAACAATTACATCTTTGAAGAGTGCTCCTTCTGCCCACTTAGCGATGGCAGAAACTGAGCGATTTGGCAGTAGCTCTAGCAGGACTCAAGCAGGAAAACACACAGTCCTCCCATACAAACTAATTATGTCTGCAAGCAGACAGCTCTTAAAGAGACAGTACCAGAGGCTCTAAAAGCACTCACAGATAAATGGCTTAAATGCCAGACACCATTCAGGCTTGGAGCATTCAAGCAAGCTCCTGGAAGACTTTTTGGGAACCCCCATTTGCAGTGGGGTTACAGTTGGTTAACAGGGATCTTTGCCAGTATACTAACCAATCTATTCATTTAGGTGATCACTGCTGCACTCTCGCTTGCTGTTTGCTGCAGTATCGTTTTTATACTGCAGTGACCAAAATTATCCGCAGTGTTCCTGAATGTATCATTATTAGTACTGTTTAAAGGGCCAGAATCACATCACTTTCATGGCCTGTTATGTCCCTTATAATTACTGAGCAGGTTATTTAATAACTGGGTTGAGAGCACTTTCAAATGCTATAATAACTGGCTTTAACCATAATATAATAACTGGGGAGCATTTCCTCCCTTAGGAAACCCAGGTCATGATTCACCGTTATAACCCATGAGTTATAATGTTAAACACGCGCCAGGTTTCCAGCACTCCATGCATGCACATGCTTCAGCTCTCTCCACTGACACAGAACCAGACACTTCACCAGTCGACTGGACATGGACACCGCCAGTATCACGTGGCACTAAAAGTGTATAAAAACAAAAACTGGCCGACCCGGTGGCACAGAGGGCTGAGGCGCTGGCGCCTTACCTCGAACCACGCCGGCGACTCGGGTTCGGGAACGGACTCGGAACACCGGGGGTCAGCAGGGGTAGGATAGGATTGAGTGTCCGAAGGAGTGCTCTCCTAACCTGGGGTGGGATTGGGGTCTGCCTCACTCAAGCAGCATCCCCCAGTGGAGACTGGGGGCACTGCAGGAGCGGCACGATGAGGGAACCTAGAAATCTGGAAATACCGCTCGCTGGCAGCCGCCGGATGATGGCTCTCTGTCCTCTGATTCCTCTGGTGCCTTTGATGGGCCTCCTTTCCTCAGCAGCATCCCTGGGCCCTACTGTAGAAGAGTGCGCTGGACTCCCCCCTGGTTCCTTCCTCCTTGGAGGAGGGAGACCCGCCCGGCGAAGGGTTACGTCCGGGATATCCCAGGGACCGGTTGTATTGTGAGACGAAGGAGCTCGGGTAAGGCCGGTGGGGTCGGTGAGGACTTGGAAAGGGGCCTGAAGGAGTGGGGGTCACCAGGAGTACGGAGGGGATAAACAAATAATGCAAAAAAAAAAAGAAACTTTCTTCTAAGCTTTTTAACTCCACACCTAATCATCGCTCAGCTAAACAATAAAAAAGAAAAAAAAAATGTTTCAGCAGCCTCTCCACCGCAGACTGCAGGCTGTGCTTCCTCCAAATGGGACCATGGCTGTTTTATTTTATATGATTGCTGTGGTGAGAAAACGCTACCCAGCAATTGTATAAAATAAGACATGGGGTGGTGTGTTTAACTAGAGGTTTTACACACACCCCGAGGTGTTGGATACAAATAATCCCCCCGAGTTTCACTCTCGGGGTTTATGTAGCATCCAACACCTCGACATATGCATAAAATCTCATTAAATACACCACCCCATGCATTATTCTATATATAATTACTGGTCAGCAATTTTTTCCATAGGCTGAACCAGTTATAATTTGCCGTTATAACCTGCGGGTTATAACGGCAAACACACGCCACTTCAATCAAACTAGAGCCACATCCTGATTGGCTCTCTGCTTCTCATGGGCGGGCTAAACACATAACAAACATGGCGGCTCCTCGTCCCGCTTACCGAGGAGAGCTGCTACAGACCAGTCACACCGACATCATCTTTCTTTCACAACCTCTTGTTTTCTTTCAAAACCTCTTATCTGGTTGATCCTGCTGTCCGTAACCCGTACAGCCCGAGAAATGCCTCCGAAACAGAGCACCGCACTGGAACGGCTCTGAAGCGCTTAACAGAGGTAAGCGCTGTTGCAGCAAGTGAAACAAAAAATCAACCAAAGCACGAAGAAACACTTGTAAAAAAGAAAAAGATGCCTAACAAACAACAATCTCTTTTTCTAATAAAGATGCTGCGTGTGTGTGTGTGTGTGACAGTGTGACGGGGGGTGTGTGTGTGTGTGTCAGTGAATCACAGACAAGCAGCATCAAGCTAGGAGAAATTGCTGACCAGCAATTATAAAAAATAAAGTAATAGGCAGGTGGTTATTTATGATTGTAACACGGCATTATTCAGAAGTGCACGACGGCGCCCCGGGATAGGCGCAACGCCGTCACGTGGTGCAGAAGCAACACAGCATTGTGAGCCGATAATGCCGTGTTGCTGTGCTGGGAAGCGCGTTCACGACTCCAACACGGCATTATTTCTCATAATGCCGTGTTGGGCTCGGGAACGCGCAAGACCAACACGGCATTATGAGAAATAATGCCGTGTTGAGTCGTGGACGCGCTTTCCCAGCACAGCAACACGGCAGCTCCTGCACCACGGACGGCGATGCGCCTCGGTCGCGCGCCCTGGTAGAGCCCTCAATAATGCCCTGTTATAAAGTAACAATAAAGTGTATGATCGCCTCAGTCTCCGGCGGCTTTTTTTCTTAGCAGCTCTACTTGTCCTAGTATACATCGGCGCTTGTCCAAATTTACAAGGCATTAATCACCCGGCAGCGTCGGCCTCTGCAGTGATTAATGCCCGCTGGGGTTGAACCCTCGGGCTTTGCCCTCGTGCAACAACGCCCCAGCGGCATTAATCCCGAGCGCCTCTCTGCGGGTGATTAATGCTTACGAATTTTACACAAACCCTCAGTGTGGGATGCCTATATAAACCCCGAGGGCGATCCCACACCTCGGGTGTGTGTAAAATTCTCATAATAACCACCTGCCTATGCATTATTCTCTATTTACTGCTAGTTATTATGGCATAGCTGTCAATCCAAACTACTCAAGTAAGGCACATAGTTTTTCCTTGTGCATTTTTATGCCACATTAACAAATTGCCATTTCTTGCAGCTGGGTGTGACATAGCCTACATTCTCAGTACAAAAAGTCTTTAAACAAACAATTGATACAAAGTTTGTGAAGTACCATACTAGAAAGTAAAAATATTCCTTGGTGGACTTACTTTCCCTTTTGGTGTGTGTTTTTTGAATATTTGCAACATTTTGAGTTGCATACTGAGAATGAGTTCTCCCGAAATAATGTTTTCAAGTGTTTGCTTTTTCTCAGAGACATTTTGCACAGTAAGTAAATGTTTGTGTTTATGCAGTATATATTCATTTATTTATTTATTTTTAATGTATTTATTTATTTGGTAACCGGGTGAGGTACTCTGATCCCAGGGACCATTTTCAGGTATGTCCCAGGCCATTTAGATGGCACAAAAAAACACAGGCACAGTAAAGCAGAACAAACATAGCAAAAAACACATGAATTATACAATCATTGCAAAGGAAGGAGCACAATTGAAATACACATCCCAAATGGTACACTGTTACTTTGTCAGGCACGGGAGAGTTAAAATATACTCAGATTATCTAAACATTACAATATTTCCACATCAGGGCCTATTACAGTAAGTGCATCGGACTAACAAAGACCTACAGGTTACATTAGACAAGGATTAACAATCATTTGGAAAAGCATCTACATAGAGATCAACTTAACATTGCTTCCAAGAAGTGCATTCTGAAAGTTGGAGGTGAGACCGGTGCCTGCAATCTGTTAGGAAGGGAGTTCCACAGCTTGAGTGCGGCATAAGAGAAAGCTCTCCTACCCATCTCTGTGTTGCATCTGGGACAATCAAGCAGCCTGCAATGTGAGGACCTTAAGTCACGACAGTTGCATTTTGGCTTTAGTAGCCCTATCAGTTGTGATGTTGACCCGGCTTAAAATATTTTTGAGATGAGTGTTTCAAACAATAGTCCCCTGCGGTCAGTGGGGGAGAGCCAACCCAGGGTTTGGTATAGTTGGCAGTGATGAGTGCAAAATGGAGCCTGTGTGATGTATCTATACATGAGGGGGGATGATACAAGTCTCGATGGCTGAGATGCACCTGGGGGTGGTGGTGGATGTCAAGATGAACAACTCTGAGACTTGTAGGAAAGCAGCAGCCAAAGCCAACAGGATGCTGGGATGCATCGCTAGGGGGATTACATCCAGTAGGGAAGTGATGCTCCCTCTGTATAACTGCTTGGTTAGGCCGCACCTCGAGTACTGTGTACAGTTTTGGAGGCCACACTTATAAAGGGACATTGCACTCCTGGAAAGAGTCCAGAGGAGGGCAACGAAAATGATCACGGGACTAGGGGAAAGGACCTATGGGGAGAGGCTCGAGGAACTCAATATGTACACATTGGAGGAGAGAAGGGACGGGGGAACATGATAGAGGTCTTCAAGTACATGAAGAGGATAAATAGGGGAGGCTCAGTCAGGGTGTTCCAAAAGAAGGAAGAGGGGGCAACTAGAGTGCACAGGTTGAAGCTGGAGGGGGGGGAGACTCAGGGGGTAAAGGAGGTGGTGCAACTTCACTGAGAGGGTGGTGGAACCATGGAATGCACTGCCCAGAGGACTAGTGAAGGCGGAAACTGTGGAGGGGTTCAAGAGGGGTTGGGACGGGTCTAGAGGAAGGGTTGTGCTGGCAAAGCCCTTACAAGAGGAATATCCTGGGCTGGAAAAGGAGAATCGGGTACTGCAGGGTCAGCTCCAAGGTTGGGGGCTGACTAAATGAGCAGACATGAAAGACCGTTTGGCTTATTCTGCTAGCTTTTTAGTATGTTAGTATTATTGGCTGTGTTCATATGATTTAGTAGTTGTGGGGATATGAGGGCTATTACTGGGAAGCAGTAGTCTAATATGGGGAGGAGATGTCCTCTCTCAATAGCAAGTCTAGCTTCAGGAGACTGAAGGTGCTTGAGTCGATAACACACTCCAATCCATTTGTTTACTTTGCTAATTGCTGTGCATATGTGATACTCAAAGGTAAGAGCTGGGTCAAGTGTGACCCCAAATATTTAAAGTCTCTTACCTGCTCAAGGCAAGAGCCATCCATGGCCAATATACTGAGACCTTTTGTTGGATTGGGAGTGTACTTAGACAGCTTTTGTTTGGATCTGAACAGCATACTCTTGTTTTTTTTGGCACTGACGATGAGTCTGTGCTGTGTAAACCAGTGTATCATGTCATAAAAATCCCTATTAGGTCCAGGCTTAACAGGGAGAGGTTATTACCATTTCTGTAAATGATGAGGTCATCTGCATACGTTTTTTTTCGCTGTTTGTGAGTTCAGTTAGTAAGGGGATGACAAAAAAATGAGTAGAGTAGGGGACCTAGTATGGAGCCCTGGGGGACTCCATTTTGGACTTTGAGAGTGCTAGATAGTGCACTGCCTAGCCTCACTATCTGAGTTCTGTCCGTTAGATAGATTTGGATCCATTTAATTGTGTTCTGGGGGAAGTTTAGGGAAGTCAGGTCATGTAGCAGTATCTTATGATCAACGATGTCAAATGCTTTTGATAGGTCCACAAATATGGCCCCTGTGAAATTACCCTTGTCTACTTCATTGAGGACATGGTCTATAAATTTAGCGAGCACTGTGGTTGTGCTAAAGCCTTGCCTAAAACCATGTTGGTCTGTGGAGAGCAATCCTCAATTCTCTATGTGCTCTGATATTTGACAATGGACCACTTTTTCAAGTATTTTATCCGTATAGGACAAAATGGACACAGGCCTGTAGTTTTCAGGAAGGTGTGGGTCACTTGCCTTGAATATTGGAACTATTCTGGCTTCCTTCCAGAGTGTCGGAACAACAGAGGTAATCAGAGATAGATTTATTATATGCAAAAGTTGTTTCGCAACAAATTCCGTTGCAAGTTTGAGGAACTGTGGTGTTAACCCATCACTTCCCGCACTTCCTGAGTTTGGTAGCCTCTTTAGAAGATGGTGTATTTCAAATTGGATGTTACTTTAAAATAAAAAGGGGAGGGGGCCAGTCATCCTACCCTGTTTGTCAGTAATCTCAGACGCCGTGGGTAGCATGGCTAGGTATGAGTATAAGTTCGAGAATTTGTTTTTCAGAAGGCTAGCCACGGTCTCAGGGTCAGATTGGAAGCCCATATCAGTATTTAGGGAGATAGTACAGTTTCATTTAGTAGGTTTGAGAATCAGGTTTACTGCTGACCAAAAACTTCATTGATTGTTAAGGTTCCGTGTTTGCTGGGACTTGAAATACAATGATTTTAAGGATTTGGCTTCCCTCTTGCACATGTTCCTTAGTCGTCGGTACTCTGCCCAGTTCCTTGGAGTTGGTACCAGTTTGTGATTAACCCATGCCTTATCCCATGCTTTTGACAGTTTAATTAATTCCTTAGTAACCCATTGTGTATCTCCTCCCCTGACACGCCGCGTAGTGACTGGACAGTGTTTGTTTTGGACCGAGGTTAAGGCTGCAATGAGAAAGCCCAAGGCTGTGTTCACTTCTTTCAGTGTGAATAAGGCGGACCAATTTATTCCCTTTAGATTGTTTTCTAGCTCCTCCTCATTTACCTTAACAAAATTCCTGAAGAAGATGAGTCTTGGTGGGGGCCTGATTCTCTGGCATGACCACGTACAAAAGGTAGGGGAGTGATCATTAATGGAATCTGACATACCCGTAACTCCGGTGACACTGGCTCTGTCCTCTCTGTGAGGATCCAGTCAAGTAGTGTATGATTACCTGTTTTGGAGTTATGTTGTGTGGGCGACCCTATGATCTGTGTAAGGTTAGCTTCTTTTAGCAGTTCTGCGTAACTATGTTGTTTATTATCCAACCAATTTAGGTTAAAATCACCTATTATAATAGTGTCCCATACTGGTGATAGGCTGGCCATTTCGGTGATAATTTTTCTTAAGCCATCGCTCCCCCCAGCGCAGGGTTGTATATGCAGCCCATATGCATTTTTAGAGTTGCAGCTATAGTGACTTCCATTATCAGCCATTCAGGGGTTGATTTCTGGGCTGCACTGCAGGCAATGATGGCCCCAGTCAAGTTGTCCTTCAGGTAAAATATCACCCCTCCTCCCTTTTTTAGTCCAGGCCTGTCATTCCTAAAAATATTATAGCTCTGTATGTGGCAGAGTGAGTCTGGGGAGATAGGTTTTAGCCAAGTTTCGCTAATACCTAGGACATCAGGCTTGTGAATTGCTATCCAGGCCTCCAGCTCCTGAATTTTGGGTATAATACTCCTCACATTGATATGAGCAATTCTTATACCATGTGCATGGGGCCATAGGGAGAAATTTTGGGTGGTTTTGGTATGCTGGGGGCCTAGGTTAGCTTCCACATCCCCACACCAGAGGAGTAGAAGATCAAGGAATAGTAGATAGTATCTGTAACCTGTAGACAAAACTGTGTGTGCACTGGAAGCGGCGGTGCCTGTGCAGAGCTGCTAGCTCAGAAAATCACATATACAAAGAAAGCATGGCTGTCAGGCAAGAAAGTTGAAAAGCAAGTGCTTTTAATGTCGGCAAGGAGCCTGTGAAAGAACCTGTAGCCCGTAGCACCTTAACCCTTCAGCGGGGTCTTCAAACGGGGGCGTATACAGATACAAACATCCCAAGGGTCATTTATTCAACAGTGTTTAAAGTGATACACACATGAAAAGTGCTACCAAGTGCAAATAGTGAAAAGTATTAATTTATACAAGTACAAAATTCATCCTTCTGTTGCACTATAAAATATAGCTTGAACATTCGTAAATAAGTAACATTAGGTATACATGCTATAAATTAGACAAAATGCATAATTAAATGCATGCTGTATGTGCATTTTTGGATAGGGGAAATTAAATAACAATCTGGATTCACAAAATCACAAACTCTGGCCCTATTGACAACCCATTTCAAAAGGACTGTGGTATTGGCAAACAAAAAGGGATTAAATATAAAAGGAGGTTACAGTGGGAGGTCAAAGGTCAAATTTTTAATTAGTTCGCTAATACTATTTAAACAACAAATGTCAAAATTCAGCATTGACTTAGTTATTACCTATCACATATTCCTGTGGATTTAGACTTAGAAAGAGGTTTGAAAGGATAAATGGGAATCAGAAGTACATAAAAAACAGGCACTGGTGGGGGGGGAGTAAGTGGAGTATAGGGTGGAAAATCTTACTCATATGAATACATTTTTCATTTTAGCAACATCAAGGCAATCTGTTTATAACATATTACATTATTCATCACAAGATTACTGTAAGTAAATGCTTCTTATTAGATTATCCTAGGATATGCAACAAAAAGAAAGAGAAGGACATAGGAGAAAAATGGAAGAAGAATAGAAAGGGAATAACCTTTCCCAAGTCCAAAATAAGTATTTGAACGTGAATCTGTGCTCCGTGGGCATACTCCTCAGTTGCTCACACAGTATATCCAGATATGTGGGTTAGGTGATATTCCTCTATAAAGATAGAAATAAGACAGAAACATTGTTAAACTTCTGATATCACACAGACTGTTACACTAAATGAACATGTATTACAAATATGGTGTAAAATCAACATCACCATTAAGGCCCAGTGGTATAACAGTATTCAGATTAAGAATCCATTTGATTTCTTTTTGTGCCAAGTTATTAGCTCTGTTTCCTCCCCAGAGGATTTTTCAACATGGTCTATGATCGTAAATTTCAAACAGTCTGGTTTCCCATTATGATTTTGTAGGAAATGGAGGCCCAGAGCATTGTAAATGTTGCCATTCACAATAGCTCTCACATGTTCCTGAATTTTCTGCTTAGCAGGGTGGGTGGTCATACCAATGTAAAACTTAGGGCAAGTACACCAGCAAATATAAATGACGAAGGGAGTAGTGCATGTTAGAAAATAATCAATATTATATGTATTATGATCCTTTGTGAAAGTACTCCCTGTCTATACATATTTGCAGATGTTACAGTGCCCACATTTGTGTAGACCCTTGGGTCTGCTTCCTAACCAAAGCTGTTTTCTGGGATATTCAAGTGTGGAAGTAAACTGACTTTTTGTAACTTTATTACTTATGTTTCTCCCTTTTGAGAAAGTCACCCTATGTTTATCTGAGATACAATCTTTCAGGATGGGGTCTGTTAACAAAAGGGGCCCAAATTTATGGACAAGACCCCCCACCCGCCCTGCCAAGGGATTGTATTCTGTAACAAAGGTTACCACATCCTTCATTTTGGAAACATTTTCTGTGTTTGTACCAGTATTGCATTTTGTCTCTCTTTTTTTGGGAATCAGGAGTTCACTTCTATGCATGTATTTTACATTTGTCCATGCCTTATCTAGTATTTCATTGTCATAGCCCCTTTCCCTTAATCTTTCTTTAAGGTCTGTGGCTTGTTCTAGAAATTCTATGTCATTAGTACAATTTCTTCTTAGGCATATAAGTTCCCCATAAGGAAAGGAAGATATTAATTTTTTGGCGTGGGCACTATTAGCATGCAAGATAGTGTTACCTGCAGTGGGTTTCCTAAAACATTTTGACGGAATCACTTTGCAATGCACCCCTGTTAGATCTAGATCCAAAAATATGATGCTTTCTTTATTTGCTTGATAAGTGAATGTTAAACCCATGTTGTTACTATTAAGATATGATATAAAATCTGGTATGAGATTTTCTTCTTTTTCCCATATGACAATATGTCATCTATAAAGCATAACCACAAGGTTATGTGATTTTGGAATTTATTCAGTCCGCCATCTTTAATATATCTCTCCTCAAAATGGCCCATGAACAGGTTAGCATAAGAAGGGGCAAATGCCGCTCCCATCGCTGTCCCACATGTTTGCAAGTAATGTTGGTTGTTAAATGTAAAATAATTGTGAGTCAGAGCAAAATTAAGTCCCACCCCAAGAAATGAGATGAAATAATATTCTCTCCTTTACAGAAATATTCAGTTGCTCTAATGCCTAAGTCATGTTTAATTGAGGTGTACAAGCTGTTAATGTCAATAGTAAGCCAACAGTATTCTGAAGTCCAGATTTTCCCTTCAAGTTTTCTAAGAAGATCCATACTATCTCTGAGATAGGAATCCAACATGAACACTTCAGGCTGTAGGTAACTATTAATAAAGTTCCCCAACTTATAAGTAAGTGAGCCAGTTCCAGACACAATTGGTCTGCCTGGTGGATTAGTACAGTTTTTATGGGTTTTGGGCAGGATATAAAACATTGGTATTATTGGAAAATCTGTTTTAATGTATTCTGCTTAATTTTTAGTTAACTAGCCACATCTTAGTCCCGAATCAATAAATTCACACAGTTCTGCTTGGAATTTCATTGTAGAGTCATTAGCAGGTTTTCTGTAGTTTAAATCATCATTAAGCAATTCCATACATCTATCTATATTTATTTATTTAGTTTTTGTTGACCGGGTATGTGCACTGGACAAATCCTACCTATTTTCAGGCACGACCCGGGGGAGGGGGATACAGATGAACGCCAACTGACCTTGAACCAGATTAAGCTGTTGGTGGTATTTTTAGTGAATGAGGGAAATTTGGCCAGGACACCGGGGAAAGTCCCCTACTCTTTTCGATAAGTGCCATGGGATCTTTAACATCCACCTGAACTACCACCAATCCAGGCAGATGGGACCTCAGTTTAACGTCTCATCTGAAAGACGGCATCTCAGAAGTGCAGCACCCCTCTCATGCTGCACTACAGTGTCAGTATTGGGATATTAACCCAAGTGCCAGATGTGGGAACTGAATCCACAGCCCTCTGATCTCCCTGCCTCAGAGGCAAGTATGCTACCTACTGAGCCACTGACACACTATATATACCATGCTTCTTCCATGAGAACAATGTTGCCTCCCTTATTGGATTTTTTTGTGATAATACCTTTAAAGTTCTCAATCTCTTGTAAAGCTTCAAGTTCTTTTTTATCTAAATTTCTATTATATCTGATTTGTCTATCATTAAAGATATTGATAGTTTAATTGACCAGACATTTTTCAAAACAATTGATTGCTGCGTTATTTACCTGGAGGCAAAAAATGGATTTAGATTTAAATTGCATGGTTTTATCACTTTGCAAATGTGTACTTACAGGTTCAGTGTCTATTCCTTTATCAAAGGAGACACATCAATATTATCAACATCAGTAGAGTCCCAATTAGTACTGTCCCAATACTCCACATTATGTGTTGATAAGTCCAATAAATCCAAGTCTGTTGTTGGTAAATCCTCTGCAACACTGGGCTCATGTACTATTACTTCTCTGCTGTATCTCATGTTGGTAAATTCCTATTTTCTCCCAAAGAAGTGTTAAAGTTGAAGTTTTCTAATAAGTTTGAAAATGTCCACTCTAGTTTTAAACAAGTCAGGACGTGGAGTAACAACAAATGTGAGTCCCTTTTGCAAAACTGAAATTTGACTAGTAGTTAATGAAATTCCAGTCAAGTTTATGATTTCCCTTCCTTTTCTTTGTTTCTGAGGGACTGTTGATTGATTGGTGGGTTTCTGTTTACCTATGGATCCCCTCATTGTTTTTTTGGAATTGCTCCTTTAGAATTCAATTGTTTGAATTCCTGCACTTTCTTGTTCTCCTCTCCTAAACGATCATGCTCTAAAAAAATGTAAGGAATTTCAGGAGTGTTCGAGGTACTGGGGTCAGAGGTTGCCCCTTGTATATTTGTTCCTATTAATGGCATTTCAGTATTGCTCTGAAAGGTGACATTTTTCTTACTCATGATTCGATTTTCTTCCTGCTGTTTTTATTCCAAAAACGTCTTCTTGATTTAGAGCACCCCCTACTGTTAGAGCGTTCTCTCCTCTCCTCTCCCATACAAAAATGTCCTTTCTATTATTGTCCCCAATGTCTTTTGTAACTGTAGTGCATTTTTTCTCAAGTAGATCTTTTTCTTATTTTATTTTTTTTTAATATAAAATTTGTTGAAATTATCAAAGTCCTGTTTGTCTTTTAGAATACTGAGTTTGGTTTGTATGGTTTTGACATCCAATATTACACTCTGCTGGGAACGAGTATCTTTTCTAATGAGAGCTCATATCCAACTATTTATACATGTGGTTATGGCTTCTTCCCAGTCTCTTTTTAGTTCTTCATCTTCAAACCCTGTGCTAGGGGCCTTGTCAATCCTTAGGCCTCGTGGTGTGATTTTTAGCTCCAGATACTTCTCTAAAGTTATTTTGTTATAATACAAATTTAGTTCTTTAATTCTTAGTCATTCAAGTTTGGCAGAAGAAGAAGGAATTGACTTCCTGGAGAACCCGGATGATCTGGATAAATGGCGGGAGAGAAATAAGCACATGATTTTTTTGGATGGAGAAACGACAGATGATACTGAAAATCCTACGTTACGTGAGTTATTTCAAGAACTTGAATGACTAAGAATTAAAGAACTAAAATTGTATTATAACAAAATAACTTTAGATAAGTATCTGGAGCTAAAAATCACACCACAATGCCTAAGGATTAACAAGGCCCCTAACATGGGTTTGAAGATGAAGAACTAAAAAGAGACTGGGAAGAAGCCATAATTATATGTATAAATAGTTGGATACGAGCTCTCATTAGAAGAGATACTCGTTCCCAGCAGAGTGTAATATCGGATATCAAAACCATACAAACCAAACTCAGTGTTCTAAAAGACAAATGGGACTTCTATAATTTCAATAAATTTTATATGAAAAAAATAAACAAACATGAAAAAGTTCTAATTAAGGAAAAACGCATTAAGGTAACAAGAGACAATGGGGACTATAATAGAAAGGAAGTTTTTGTATGGGAGAGGAGAGAACATTCTAACAGTAGGGGGTGCTCTAAATCAAGAAGATGTTTTTGGAATAAACCCAGCAGAAAGAAAATCAAATCACGAGTAAGAAAAGTGTCACCTTTCAGAGCAATACTGAAATGCCATTAATAGGAACAAATATACAGGGGGTAACCTCTGACCCCATTACCTCGAACACTCCTGAAATTCTTAACATTTTTTGTGAGCAAGATCATTTAAGAGAGGAGAACAAGAAAGTACAGGAATTCAAACAATTGAATTCCAAAGGAGCAATTCCAAAAAAATGAGGAGGGGATCCAGAGGTAAACGGAAACCCATCAATCAATCAACAGTCCCTCAAGAACAAAAAGAAGGAAGGGAAATCATAAAGTTGACTGGAATTTCATTAACTACTAGTCAAATTTCAGTTTTGAAAAAGGGACTCACATTTATTGTTACTCCACATCCTGACTTGTTTAAAACTAGAGTGGACATTTTCAAACTTATTAGGAAACTTAAACTTCAACACCTCTTTGGGAGAAACAGGAATTTACCAACATGGGATACAGCAGACAAGTAATAGTACATGAGCCCAGTATTGCAGAGGATTTATCAACAACAGACTTGGATTTATTGGACTTATCAACACATAATGTGGAGTACTGGGACAGTACTAATTGGGACTATACTGATGTTGATAATATTGATGTGTCTGCTTTGATTAATGAAATAGACACTGAACCTATAAGTACACATTTGCAAAGTGATAAAACCATGAAATTTAAACCTAAATCCATTTTTTGCCTCCAGGTAAATAACGCAGCAATCAATAGTTTTGAAAAATGTCTGGTCAATGAAACTATTAATATATTTAATGATAGAAAAAACAGATATAATAGAAATTTAGATAAAAAAGAACTTGAAGCTTTACAAGAGATAGAGAACTTTAAAGGTATTGTCATAAAAAAATCCGATAAGGGAGGCAACATTGTTCTCATGGAAGAAGCATGGTATATAGATAGATGTATGGAATTGCTTAATGAAGATTTAAATTATAGAAATCTTGCTAATGACCCTACAATGAAATTCCAAGCAGAACTGTGTGAATTTATTGACTGGGGACTAAGATGTGTCTAGTTAACTAAAAATTAAGCAGAATACATTAAAACAGATTTTCCAATAATACCAACGTTTTATATCCTGCCCAAAACCCATAAAAACTGTACTAATCCACCAGGCAGACCAATTGTGTCTGGGACTGGCTCACTTACTTATAAGTTAGGGAACTTTATTGATAGTTACCTACAGCCTAAAGTGTTCATGCTGAATTCCTATCTCAGAGATAGTACGGATCTTCTTAGAAAACTTGAAGGGAAAATCTGGACTTCGGAATACCGTTGGCTTACTATTGACATTAACAGCTTGTACATCTCAATTAAACATGACTTAGGCATTAGAGCAACTGAATATTTCTGTAAAGGAGAGAATATTATTTCATCTCTTTTTTTGGGGTGGGCACTTAATTTTGCTCTGACGCACAATTATTTTACATTTAACAACCAACATTACTTGCAAACATGTGGGACAGCGATGGGGATGGCATTTGCCCCTTCTTATGCTAACCTGTTTATGGGCATTTTGAGGGGAGATATATTAAAGATGGTGGACTGAATGAATTCCAAAATCACATAACCTTGTGGTTACGCTTTATAGATGACATTATTGTCATATGGGAAAAAGAAGAAAATCTCATGCCAGATTTTATATCATACCTTAACATTAACGACATGGGTTTAACATTCACTTATCAAGCAAATAAAGAAAGCATCGCATTTTTGGATCTAGATATAATAGGGGTGTATGGCAAAGTGATTCAGTCAAAAGATTTTTTGAAATCCACTGCAGGTAACACTATCTTGCATGCTAATAGTGCCCACCCCCAAAAAACTAATATATTCCATTCCATATGGGGAACTTATACGCCTAAGAAGAAATTGTACTAATGACACAGAATTTCTAGAACAAGCTACAGACCTTAAATAAAGACTAAGGGAAAGGGGCTATGACAATGAAACACTAGATAAGGCATGGACAAATGTAAAAGACATGCATAGAAGAGAACTTCTGATTCCCAAACAAGAGAGACAAAAATGCAATACTGGTATAAACACAGAAAAGGTTTCCAAAATGAAGGATGTGGTAACCTTTGTTACAGAATACAGTCCCTTGGCAGGGGAGGTGGGGGTTCTTGTCCATAAATTTTGGCCCCTTTTGTTAACAGACCCCATCCTGAAAGATTGTATCTCAGATAAACCTAGGGTGACTTTCTCAAAAGGGAGAAATATAAGTGATAAAGTTACAAAAAGTCACTTTACTTCTACACTTGAATATCCCAGAAAACAGCTTTGGTTAGGAAACAGACCCAAGGGTTTACACAAATGTGGGCACTGTAACATCTGCAAATATGTAAAGACAGGGAGTACTTTCACAAAGTATGATAATACATATAATATTATTTTCTAACATGCACTACTCCCTTCGACATTTATATTTGCTGGTGTACTCACCCTAAGGTTTACATTGATATGACCACCCACCCTGCTAAGCAGAGTATTCAGGAACATGTGAGAGCTATTGTGAAAGGCAACATTTACAATGCTCTGGGCCTCCATTTCCTACAAAATCATAATGGGAAACCAGACTGTTTGAAATTTACGATCATAGACCATGTTGAAAAATCCCCTTGGGAGGAAACAGAGCTAGTATCTTGGCACAAAAAGAAACCAAATGGATTCTTAATCTGAATACTGTTATACCACTGGGCCTTAATGATGATGTTGATTTTACACCATATTTGTAATACATGTTCATTTAGTGTAACAGTCTGTGTGATATCAGAAGTTTAACAATGTTTCTCTCCTATTTCTATCTTTATACAGGAATATTACCTAACCCGCATATCAGGATATGCTAAGTGTCAGCAACTCCCTTCAACCTGCATCACTAAAAGAGGTTGAAGATCCTTTGCAGCAACTGGATACTAGGAAGAGTGCAGGAGTAGATCTGCTTGACCCCTTCTTATCATGTCTTGGCTGTGCCAATTACCCACCTTTTTAATCTATCCATCTATCTCTCAGGGTGTCCTTACCTCAGTATGGAAAAGTGAGCATGTTATTCCCCTTTTTAAATCTGGAGACCCCAGTGACCTAAACAATTATAGACCTATTTCTTTACTCCCCATCCTGGCTAATTTGTTAGAAAAAATTGTGAGCTCACAACTAAGGAATTACTTGGAATTATATAATCTCCTTAAATCTTTGCAGTGTGGCTTTAGACCATGGCATAGCACCATTTCAGCACTTGCTAAGGTTATGAATGACTGGCAATGTAAACTTGATGCCAAAAATGTTATTTGTGCAGTATTCTTAGATCTTAGCAAGGCGTTCAATACTGTCTACCATGACCTGCTTCTCCTTTCCCTTAGGAACATTGGACTGGACCACCTTTCCTTGAGATGATTCTCTAATTATCTAGTAGATCGGTTCCAGCAGGTCAAAGTGGAAGGGGAACTCTCTCCACTTAAGCCCCTCCTGAGAGGCATACCGCATGGTTCGATACTAGGCTCCTTGCTTTTCACAATATATATTAACAGTATAGATGCCTGCATTAAAAATGCCAATATACATCTTTTCGCAGATGACACGATTCTTTACACCACTAGACCTACCCTTGAGGCTGTTTGTAGTCACCTTCAACAGGATTTCAATCTTCTGCAACATCAACTTGTTAACCAAAAGCTACTTCTAAATGCCAAAAAAACTAAGGCAATGTTCTTCTGTCCCTTTGCACCTTCAAGATATCTGAGTTTACTTCGAACACTGCCTCCGATCACCATCCTTCTTGACAAACTTCTGGAGTATGTATCCAAGTTTAAGTACCTTGGGGTATGGATTGACCACAGATTCTCTTTTCTTGACCACATCAAAGAACTGTCAAAAAAAGTTTAGACAGAGGTTGGGCCTGTTTTATAGGATTAAGCATCTTCTTACAAGAGATGCCAAGAAAAGACTGTTCCAAACCACCTTCCTCTCCCTCCTGAATTACGCAGACTTTCCGTACAGCCAGGGCCCAGCTGCTGCACTCTTGAAACTGGACACGCTCTATCATAGAGCCCTAAGATTTATCACCGATCTTCCATACAATACACACCACTGCTCTCTATACAATGCCGTGAGATGGACATCTCTTACAGAAGACAGAGAAATGCCTCCCTCTGGACCTTCAGAGCTATCGCCAAGAAGCTGCCTCAAGATATATATTAGAGACTCTATCAATTGTGAACAGGAAATAGTTCACTTAGAAAATGTGGAAATGATATGGGTCAATATAATGCATAAATTCAAAACTAAAACAACATTAGGGCTGATATATAGGCCTCCATCCTTAGCTAAGCAGGATAATGATTGTCTCTTTGAGTATATTTCTAGATTGGATCCTACTGATGATATTCTAATAACAGGAGATTTCAATGTGCCCAATATAGACTGGGTGAAATTAAGTGGCAAAACGAATGTGGAATTGAAATTCCTGGAAATAATGGACCAAATTAGAGTAGAGCAGAAAGTTCTATTACCAACTAGAGGGGACAATATTTTAGATCTGGTCCTGACTAACATGGAGAATAAAATAAATAACATATCAATAGGAAGCCCATTAGGTAGTAGTGATCACTTTACAGTATTTTTTAAATGGACAAGTGAATTGAGTATAAAAAGTGGCACAACCATAACACAAAAATTAAACTTTAATAAAGCAGACTTCACAGGACTAAATGACAAAATGGCTATCTGGGATTGGGAAGCTGAGTTTTCCGGTCAGTCAGTTGAAAATAGTGGGTAAAGCTAAATGATAAGATTTTGAGTGAGGTGCATAAGTATGTACCTAGCACGTACAAGGTTGAAAGCAGGAAGAGCAATAAAGGATGGTTTAATGTTACAATTAAAAAAAATGATTAAAAACAAGAATAATACTTTTAAGAGAGTCAATAAGCAATCTGATCATGAAGGATGGATAGGGTATAGGCAAGCAGTAAAACAGTTAAAAAAGAAGTAAGGAAAGCTAACGCAAACTATGAAATATATTTGGCTGTTAGGGTAAAGGACAACCACAAAGCATTCTATACACATATTAACAGGAAAAAGAAGATACAAAATAACATTGGTCCCTTCTTAGATGCACTAGGAACACCGGTAACTGATAATAAACAGCTGGCAGATATACAGAACTCATATTTTAGTTCTATATTTAACAACAGTACTTTTATGAATAATAGAATTATGCAGTGTTCACATGTTGGGCAAATTCTGATTGATCCTGTTGAAGTACTTAAAAGACTAAAGGAGGTTAATATTAACAAATCCCCCTGCCCAGATGGTATACATCCCAGAGTTCTGAGAGAATTAGCAGAGAGTCTTTTTCAGCCCTTAACCTATATTTTTCAAAGATCTTTAGATTAGACTGTTGTGGTACAGGGGCGGAGAGATGCATTAGTAGTACCTTTATTAAAAAAGGGTCCTACTACAAACCCTGCCAATTTTAGACCAATTAGCCTGACTTCTATAGTGGGTAAAATATTTGAAGGCATTCTGAAGGAACACATTTTAGCACATTTAATATCACATGGGCAAATTGATGAAATTCAACATAGATTTACAAAAACAAGATCCTGTCAGACTAATTTGCTAACCTTTTATGAAAAGGTGAACAAAGCCTTGGATATGGGGAAGGCAGTGGATGTAGTGTTGTTGGATTTTTCTAAGGCATTTGATAAATTGCCACATAAAGAACTGATTGGGGTATTGCTTAGTATTAATCTACCTATTAATATAGTTAACTGGATCGAGGCATGGTTGAGCGATAGGAGACAGAGGGTTGTTGTTAAAGGGGTAATGTCAGATTGGGAGGAGGTTACGAGTGGAGTGCCTCAGGGATCAGTGCTGGGCTCATGCTTATTCAACATATACATATACATATCCTCTATTAAATGCATATTCCCCAACATATGGATGAGCAAGTTTGCAGATGACTACAGGGTGGGGGGCATTGTAAGCACTCTTAGTGAAATCCAAAATGTGCAAAAAAGCCTAAACCTGTTAATACAATGGATAGAGCAATACAAACTTGAATTGAATTTAGACAAATGCGTGGTGATGCATTTTGGTAAAGGCAGTATTAATTATAACTACACTCTGAGTGGAAATGTACTTCACAAATCAGTGGCTGAAAGAGATCTGGGGGTGAGAGTAACAAACAATTTAAAGTTTAGTACTCAATGTACTCTGGTTGTCAAAAAAGCAAATCAGGTATTAAATTGTATTTTTAGACATACTGTAGAAGCAGCAGGGATAGCAGGGTAATCATACCACTTTTTTAGGCATTGGTGAGGCTGCACCTTGAGTATTGTGCACAGGTATGAGCCCCATACAACAAGGCAGATATTGAAAGGTTGGCGGGGGTTCAAAGAAGAGCAACAAAAAGAATTATAGGATGTGAGAAATTAACATACCAGGAGAGATTACATAAATTTGGAATGTTCTCCTTACAATACAGAAGGTTAAGAGGAGATATGTGCATGATATTCAGGGCCTTTCAAGATAAACAGTTGAGGGAAAGTCTGGGACTAACAATAAGGAAGATTTACCTATTTGAACCTAGAGGTCATAGAATGCAATTAGCACAAGACAAATGGAACACCTTAAAAAGAAAAAAATGGTTCAGCCAGAGAGGAGTCCACTTTTGGAATACCTTACCAAGTGAAGTGGTTATGAGCAAAACTATGGATACATTCAAAAAAGGTCTTGATAGATTTTATATTTGAGTAATATATCTTGGATTGTTTACCCCTAAGTGTGATAGGTATATATACGCTAAGAAGTGCCTCCTATATCTACCTGGCAGTACCAAAGGTCAAATCATGCTTTGGCAGGGCTTCCATGAGCCATATGTTACCTGTGTGCTGGAACAAACTGCAAAAAACCTTGAAACTGGCTCACAGCGTCAGCATATCAGCATTTAAAACTCTCTATGCTCGTTCGTTTAAGGAAACCTGCAATTCTTTCTCCTGATCTCCCCTTCACTATCTCAGTGACTTGCTGGTCACCTGTCTGATGAAATATTACATTAATACTACCCTGTCTCATTGACCCCTTCCCCTCCCTCTTTAACCTTTTCATAGCATTCCGTTTTTGCTTTTCCTTGCATAGCCTGCTCCCTTGCATAGGTTTCAGTTGTCTTAAAGTTGCATTACCTCTTGTTCACATGCCCCCTACCTCCCTGACCCTGGGGCATTCACCTTACCTACTGCCTCTCCTCACTTCCCTTATCTGAGCCTGTCCTTACCCATGTCCCTGGTATGACTATTTGCTGCTACGACACTTACGGGTTCCCCTGCCTACCCTTCCCCTCCCTCTTTAACCTTTACAACTCCCTTCCTTTTCTTATCAGCTTTCTAACTTCCCTTGTTGCCCCCTCTCACTTGTGTTCATTCTTCTGCCTTCACCACACCATAGTGTCCAATCTTGACTATAACCTGTATTTATCTGCTCATGTGTGTATACAGTATTTATGCACTACCACTGTCATTACTCTGTGTATTATATTTAGACCTGACTATGTTAGTTAATTATTTAAATGTTGTGTGATTTTATTGTGTTCAATGTGCTGTGTAATGTTCTTGTATCCTGTACAGGTCCATCTTGCAAATGAGCTTTGCTCAATGATGTTTGCCTGGTTAAATAAAGATTTTGATTGATTTTTTGATTGATTGAACTGAGGAGTATGTCCACAGAGCACAGATTCACGTTCAAACACTTATTTTGGACTTGGGAAAGGTTATTCCCTTTCTATCCTTTTTCCATTTTTCTCCCATGGCCTTCTCTTTTTTTTTTTTTGTTGCATATCCTAAAATAATCTAATAAGAAATATTTACTTACAGTAATCTTGTGATGAATAATGTAATATGTTATAAACAGATTGCCTTGATATTGCTAAAATGAAAAATGAATTGATGTGAATAAGGTTTTCCACCCTATACTCCACTTACTCCCCTCCCCCACCAGTGCCTGTTCTTTATGTACTTCCAATTCCCCTTTATCCCTTCAAGCCTCTTTCTAAGTCTAAATCCACAGGAATATGTGATAAGTAATAACTAAGTCAATGCTGAATTTTGACATTTGTTGTTTAAATAGTATTAGCGAATTAATTAAAAATTTGACCTTTGACCTCCCACTGTAACCTCCTTTTGTATTTAATCCCCTTTTGTTTGACAATACCACAGTCCTTTTGAAATGGGTTGTCAATAGGGCAAGAGTTTGTGATTTTGTGAATCCAGATTGTTATTTAATTTTCCCATCCAAAAATGCACTTACAACATGCATTTAATTATGGATTTTGTTTAATTTATAGCATGTATACCTAATGTTACTTATTTACTAATGTTCAAGCTCTGCTTTATAGTGCAATAGAAGGATGAGTTTTGTACTTGTTTAAATTAATATTTTTCACTATTTGCACTTGGTAGCACTTTTCATGTGTGTATCGGTTTAAACACTGTTGAATAAATGACCCTTGGGATGTTTGTATCTATATACTCCCCGGTTTGAAGACCCTCTGAAGGGTTGAGGAACTAGGGGCTACAGGTTCTTTCACAGGCTCCTTGCCGACATTAAAAGTATATGTAACCTCCCTGGATTCCCTATCATAGGGCTCCTTGGGCAGTCTGGAGCATACATAGGTAGTGAGTTTTTTCCTGCTGGGACGAGTTGATGTGGCGATTTGGTACTTTAGGGGTGTAGGCTGATCCTCCGGAGGGGATCCCCTGTTGGTTGTGAGTGAGTAATCATTACATGACGAGTATTCCTTGACAAGGAGGCAGCTGGTCACGTCACATAGAAATAGTGTAGCTGTCAGTGTGATGGTCATAATGCAGCATGCTGTGAAGAACTTACATTTTTTATTCCCTTGGTATCCATGGTGCTAGCCTTACTTTAGTCAATAGGTATGAGATGAAAGAAAAATGGAAAAGAAAAAAAAATCACTTTGTTCCTAAGTCAGCCATTGATATCTTCCAGGAAGATCGGGCTACCCGTATTAAGGGTTTCTGATTAAAACTAGCGAGTTCCTATTTTGCCAATGTCCTAACTGAAGATAAAAGAAATCCAATGCTCTCTGTTGGGGATATTTTATAAACTTCATATGAGAAACGGGGGAATTAGTCACATGACTAACGTCCCCTATAAAGGGGCCAACCAGCCAAGGGTGGGTGGGGAGCAGCCGCGCAGCAGCTGCGGAATGAGCTAGAGCCTAAAATGAATTAGCTTTAGAGTGAGCTCTGAGCACTGTGGTCCCAGTAATTGCTCTTAAAATGCTGTTTAGATTTTTTTATTTCTTAAATCGTAACTTTTTAAATGCCAATAAATAATAACGTTTCCTTCTTTTTACTTAATAGCGCAACTACTGTATTCAGTCTGTTTCAGTTATCCGGAGGTCGGGTGGATGACAAAAAAAAAGGCGTCAACTTTCAAAATGAGTTTTCAGTGTGCAGTGGTCGATTTCGTGCCTGTCTCTCCTCTGAATCGAATCCTGTGCCGGCGGCTCCCCGCGGGTGTTTGGGTGAGCTGGCAGACTGCCTCTCCTCTGAATTGGATGCTGCCCACGGGTAGCCCGTGGGGGATGGGGGTGAGCTGTCAGTATATATTCATAATTAAAGACAGTAAATGGCGAAGTGAATAAATTCTTCGTCCTTTCACAATCCTTTTCCAGCTATTGTTTTTTGTTTGTTTCCAAAAAAAAACTCCACAAATATATAAAGTAAACTATGGGGTATTGACATTATTTGTTTTTTTATACACGCCCTCGGTGTGTTATACCATCACAAACTACTGATGCTTTGCACTCATGGTTTATGTGGTATCACTCACTTCGGGCGTGTAGAAAAACTCATAATGTACCCCATGCATTATTCTATATTTAATGCAGCATGGTAGTCAGATTGCTTTACCCACTGCTGCTGGCACTTCATTATGACAGCTTCAGGTTCCAAATAATGATGCGCCCCCACTGTGTTAATTCATGGTTGGTTTCTGCTCATTGTTTGCTGTTTATGTAGTACTGTGCCTCTGACCTGAATTCTTTGGACCTAAGAGAAGAACACAACTCTTATTCACATTGAATCTTATCTACTACTTATTGGCCTACTTCTCCAGCATATTTCAGTCCCATAGCAGACTGTTTTCCTCTCCGTTGGACTCTACAACCCTCATAAGCATTGTATCATCTTCAAATTTAATTTCCTTACTTGTAAACCCTGACATCTTATGTATTTTAGTATCTTGGGACAGGAAAAACACATTGCGTCGAAGCTCATTTCTGGGTGCATCCAGGCAGCACAGGAAGGTTAAGTGATTTGCTCAGGTCATACAGTATGCAAACAGTAGTTCTGGAATTCAAACCCAGGTCTGCTGGGTGTCTAGGTTTACAGCATGGTATTCTAACCTTTAAGCTATACTGCCTCCCTTGATCCACGTTTTCTAAAATAAAGATATTGAATCATAGGGGTTCCAATACCCAATACCAACTTCTCCTATGCACCACTACCCTCACATCCCTATGGTTATGATTTAACTATGAATTCAAATTACTTCAACTTCAGAACCAACTTCTACTGAAGAACCATGTAGGATACTTTATTGTAATCTAAATATTTTATATTAATCAACTGCCTTTTCGTTTTCTAGTTCCTTTGTTACTTCCTCAAAACAGATCACTAAATTAGACTGACAAAAATCTCCTTGCAGTGAACCAATATTGACTCTCCTTTAACAGTTGGAATTTTCCCAGATGTTCTGCTATCTTACCCTTGATTATTATCTCCAGTTAATATTTTTCATACAAATGAGGTCACGCTGTTGTACAGGGATAACCACTTGCCTAGCGACATAGTAAGATATGAGGACATAGGCAGAGTGACTTCAAACCCTGGAAGTGCAGTTATCCCAGAAAAAAAACACACCATTGAGTGCCTTATTGCACTTACAAAAACAGCTGTGCAAGGAAAACTTACAAAAAAAGCTTTTTGAATAAAATTTGTTTTTAACAAATATGTAACTAAATGTGACTAAGAGGGGGGAGCAGTCCTTCTGCACATTCCGAACCACTAGAACATTCTCATTTTGTGATTGCCATTACTGTGCCCCCATTATCTTTCCCAAATTTGTAGTCCATGTTTTACCTCATAAATATTTTAATGTCATGCCACTGCACCTACTTGCCCAAAGCCTCCCTACAACTCCCCAGTACCCTCCTCCCTTCCCTGATTTTCAGTTTATTTTTTGTGATTTTGTGATTATTTATTTATTTTATGTTTGAAATACCTTTGAGCATAATTGCGTTTTTTCCAAGGTTCCATGTCAGGATTAATTACATAAAGGTACGTGATCGAACCATAGGACATTACATAATGTTTACATACAGCACAGCACAGAATCACATGTAAGACAGTTACAAATGTAACAGCCCTTTGGCACACCTTGGCTGTTTCAGGGGCCCTCGGGTCTCACCTGAACACAGCTCAGAGGGGACCAGCCTGGGTTCAGGACTGAAGAAAACAAATGGTGTGGTGCATTTACCTGGGGTAATGGTAAGGAATACCTGTGAACAGAGTGCAGGTTACCACCCCCCCAGGAAATATACAATAGCTGCCCCCCAAAACCCTCCCCTGCACAATAACAATTGCCCCTTCTTGCAATTTTTCTTAGTATCAGAATATAACATTAACAATTAACAGTATTTATTTTTGGGAAGGGGAAAAAGGGGAGAAAGATAGCACAACAGCATCAACAACTAACTAACACAATTCTCTCCCCCACACAATCCCCACCTCCCACCTTTGGGTGCACCTGACTTCCCACTGGCAACTGCTCAAAATGTCTCTAAACTCCTTTTGGTGGGTATCACACCACAGTGTAAACTTCAGTGGGGATCCTTTTCGGTGCCCAAATAACTAAACAGTCAAAACAATGAAACTTCTGGTTTGGGCACAGTTTTCTGGCTCAGTCCTGTACAGGACTACTAACTAGCTAGCTAGGTAGAGACTCTCCAAAGCTGCAGCTCAGGGTACTTACAGTTCAGCAGTTCAAAGGGGGAGTCAGCAATCTGGCTTTGACTGTACCATGGAGGTGGCAGATTAATGGAGCACCACAGCAGCAAGGAGCAGCTTGAATAGTGTAAGGTTGCTGGTCTTCACCTGCCTGGCCTTGCCATCTTTGCCTCTGAGGCCTTTATGGATGGTGTTCATCAGACAGGCCTTTTTGCTGCTTCCTCAGCTGTTCTTCTTCGGTCTTGGGACATGGCAGGTGTGGAAACCTAGACCACTCAGTTGCACATCCTCTTTAGACACAATTAATAGCTGGGCTTTGGCTCAGTCTGTAGCCCCAACACTCTCACTTTGCTTCTCTGCGCACAGTGGTGGCTGGGCTTAGGCGCAGTCTCTAGCCTCAGTACACTCAGTATCTCAGCCACAGAAGACAGTTTACAAACTTTCCCCACTGGGGGGGGAAACACGGTGGCTCAGTCTCAGATGCACCCTGCAGCACCTTTAACTTCAGACCCATACTTGCAGACTCTGCTCCCACACTGCAACTTCAGTGCTCTCTCTTCCTCTGGCTGCTCTCTCCAAAAGTCTCTCTCCTTCTTTCTCTCTCCACTCCAAAGCTGCCACAGTCTCTTCCTCTTGCAGCTCACTCCCACTTTTCTCTCTCTCTGCTGCAGATAGCTTTCCAGGCACTCTGCATCTCTGTTCTACCTAGTGCTGAACAGGCCGTTGGGTCAGTGTGCAGGCCTAGGGGTTAGGAGGCCACAGCCATTTCTCCTGCACTCTAAACTCTCTCCTGGCTCAGGCAGGAAATCCCTTTTGGTGGACAAAACAGTCCCTTTTATCTCCTTTAGACAGCCCTCTTCTGACTGGCTATTGCATGCCCAGACAAATCTGGTGCCCTATGCCCTTTTTCCCAACAGCACCCTGCCTACTGAAGTCCCTGGGGGGTTGCCATATTTATTTATTTTGTATCCCACCAAAGTTCAGCTCTTATTTAAAGCCTTCTATGGGCTTATAGTAACTTATCCTGGCTCCACTGGTCATCTGGAGCCATGACACCCTTGACTGAACCTGTGGGAGCTCTTTTATTTTAGTGTGGCTCCCAAAACACCTTTCCTTCATTCCACTCCCTTTTTTGGTGCTTTTCTAAAACAGAGCCACTGCTCCTTTAACTTTTCAGACTCAGTGGCTGCGCATGCACAAGAGGGCGCAGGCTGACATCTTTTTTATTTAGAACCCATGGTCCCATTTTACCGAGCTACCAGGACCACAGGCATGCCTCACCCCATGGCTGGAGGTGCAGAAACAACATTTTGATCCTCAGCCCCCTCTGCCTATGGGCTGAGGAAACAGAATTTGGTGGTGGGATACCATTGGAACCACACAGAGTCCAAAGCCCTCCCAGAGACACTGAAGGATGGTGGCGGGGCAGTGCTGGGGTCAAAGCCCACAAGGTAAGCACAATTAGGGGGCTTACACAAAGTTACAAATTATAGATCAGAATACCAGCAGTTACATGAAGCTTGTTTAGAGAGTAATGCATGAAGAGAGACTTTAAACGGTGCCAAGTTAGACATATAAAGTAATGAGTCAGTGAGAGCATTCAGCCACTCTGCAGCTCTAAGAAGGAGCATTGGCCCTGTTTTGTTCTGCAGGAGGATTTATTTAGACTATTCCTAGCCATGCTTCTGGTGTGGTACTGGTTTTCAGCAAAGCTTAGACAGTTTTTGATGGTAGGGGTGGTTAGCCCATCAAAGCCTTTAAACCTAACTTTTTGGTCAAAAACATAATTCTGCTAGGAAGTAGCATCTGGGTGGTTCAAGCATAAAGTTTTCAACTGTGGGTGAGCTTGTCAGTGCCAAGGACAGATCTGCAGACTTTCCACATCACAGAGTATACAACGAGGCCATGGTCAAGAGGCACAAGGATGGAGCTTGATACAGTTAGGCGTCTTGCCTCTGGGTGGGATTATTCTGGTTACAAAACAGGGCATCTAACCTACCACTGACTGTCTTAATCAGTTTTTCCATGTGGAGAGCAAAGGACAGCATATCATCTAAGTAGAGTCCTAGGCATTTGAAGTCTTCAACTTGTTCCAGTCTGGAACCTTTTTCATTGTCTAAATCCAATGGGGGGATGTTTTATGTTTGCCCTTGCGCAAACTGACCATATTGGTATGATAGTGGATTATGAGAGTTGTGTCACTGTTAGCCTAATGCGGGGCAGTCTGCAAGGGGCTGAACAGTGTCAAACCAATCATCAGCCAGGCTGATCATGACACTCTTCTGGTCTTGCTGGGCAGAAACGTCGTGTAGTTTAAAGAAAAGAGCTTTGCGAATCATAGGACGGCTCTTTCCTTTGATCTGCATAAGCCACCTAGCAAGCAGAGCTGATCAGCATCATGATCAGCCTGCTGTGTTCCTCCCCCTAATGTAAAGACAATCCCTCCCACCTTCTGTCAAGCATCCCTCCCACCTTCTGCAAAGTATCCCTCCCATTTCCCATTGCTTCCCCCTTCTTAAGTTTCTGACACTGGGGTGCCCAGTCCTTGATGCCAGCTAATACCCCCACCCCACCTGTTTTCATTTTGCAACACCAGGGAGCCCACCCCTGGTGCTACTAATCCTAACATCAACACTGGTGTGCCCAATTCCCAGTGTCAGTACCTGAAATAAAACTGTCAGTCTTTTTTTATTTTATACACCCTATAAAAAAGAAAAACATCCATTGATGTCTGTTGCTGTAACCTTTCTGGCTTGTGCCTCTCACCCTGCCCATTTTCTCTGTGCAACACCAGGGAGCCCACCCTGGGTGCCACACAACATACCCCATTTTCACCGTGTGACAGTGGGGAGCTCACCCCCCCCCCCAGTGCCACCAAACCTAACACCGACAACAGTGCCCAGCCCCAAGTGTCAGTACCTGAAATAAAGGAACCTTTCTTGTGGACTTTTTTTTTTAACAAATCTGGTAAAAAGAAAACCATCCATTGATGTCTGTTGCCGCCACTGTGCCAGCTAGTACCACCCCCACTCTGCCCATTTTCACTGTATGACACTGTGGAGCCCACTCCAGCTGCCACCAAACATAATACTGACACTGGGGTGCCCAATCCCCAGTGTCAGTATCTGAAATAAAGAAAACCATCCCTCAATTTTTTATACACCCTTTAAAAAAGAAAAACATAATTTATTTTTTTTTTCATAAGAAACAAAAATAATTCACAGTGTGGTATTAAAATCACAGGTCTCAAAGCTATACAAAAGCCATAATTACAAAGAAGAAATAAGACTTCTACTTATTGGTCATCAACATTTCATGAAAGGGAAGCCAAATATCATTAAATGTTACCATTCGCTTTGTAGTACAATAATGGATACATTCAAGAGTATGAATCATACTCATGGAGTTCACCATATATCCAAAGATGGAGGTATGGAATTCTTCTACCTAAGCAGAATTTGCTTAAATGCCATAGCCGTACTAATGTTAATAAAATATTGCTGTGTAGGTCGAGAAGTCTTCCATGCAGATTACTTTATCCTAATAAGCATCCAATCTGGATTTTTAGTCAAGTTAACTTTTACAATTTTAGACAGCAATTCAAGAATCTGATCCCACCATAGATTAAGCTGGGGACAAGTAATGAGCATATGCTCTAAAGTACCCAAACTATTGTCACATCTTGGACATCCAGAAGATATTAAAGGATTCATTTTATGTAATCAGGCCGGGGTATAGTATGTCCTGTGCAGGACATTAAACATGATCTGTTGTAATCGAATAGATCTCAACCCCCATCTCTTCATGTTAACAGTGATATTCTATTTCCCATTTGGGATAGCACATAGCAAATTTTGTTCCCATTTAGTTTTAAGTTGCAATGACAGATCTACTGTCTTGTGAAAGATAATTTGATAAATTTGTCATATTAATTTCACTTTTGACCCCTTTAATAACACATCCTTTATCTGATTCATTATATAATGGGGACCTTATTTAAAAATTCAATGAATGTAATTTCTTACTTGAAGAATTATAGAAACATAGAAACATAGAATTTGATGGCAGATAAGGACCGCTTGGCCCACCTAGTTTGCCCATTTCCCTACCTAACGGATAAGCTGCAGATCCTAGTTAACCAACAGCCTACTTCCTCCTACCCCCACTAGAATTGCCTTATGTCTGTCCCATGCATTCTTGAATTCCCCCACTGTTTTTGACTCTATGGCCTCCTCAGAAAGGCTGTTCAATGTATTCACAACCCTCTCTGTGAAGAAATACTTCCTCACATTACCTCTGAGCCGTTCCCCCTCTATCTTCAAATGTGTGCTCCCTTGTTTTTGCACATCTCTTTTTCTGAAAGATGCTTCCCTCTTGGACTTTGTTGATTCCCTTGAGGTATTTGAAAGTTTCTATCATGTCCCCCCTCTCCCTCCTTTCCTTGAGGCTATACATCTTTAGTTCCTTTAGTCTTTCTTCATATGTCTTCTGATGCAGACCCTGCATCATTTTGGTTGCCCTCCTCTGGACAGCCTCCACCCTGTCTATGTCTTTGTGGAGATGGGGTCTCCAGAACTGTACACAGTACTCCAGATGTGGTCTTACCAACTCTCTGTACAGAAGGCCAACAACTTTCTGTTTTCTACTGGTGATGCCTCTTCCTATGCATTCTATTATCCCCCCAGCCCTCCTTATTGCCTTCTCACATTGCTGGCCCACCTTTAGGTCATCTGATATGACTACCCACAGGTCCTTTTCCATTTTTGTTGTTGTCAGTATCTCACCCCCCATTGTGTACTCTTCCCCTGGATTTTTGTTTCCCAGGTGCATTACTTTGCACTTTGCGTTTAATCTAAGCTGCCGTACATTTGACCATTCCTCCAACCTTGCCAAGTCCCTTTTCATCCTTTCTACCCCACCTTGTGTATCAACCCTGTTGCAGATCTTTGTGTCATCTGCAAAGAGACATACTTTCCCTTCCAGTCCCTCTGCAATGTCCTTATAAAGACATTAAAATGACCGCCCCAGTACTAAACCCTCCGGTACCCACTAGTAACCCTGCTTTCTTCACTGTGGACTCCATTTACTATTACCCACTGTGTCCTGTTGTCCAACCAGTGTTTTACCCAGGCTACCACCCTAGGACCCACTCCCAGGCTGGCTAATTTGTTTATTAATCTTTTGTGTGGGACTGTGTCAAATGCCTTGCTAAAGTCTAGGTAGGCAATGTCCACAGCCCCTCCCTGGTCTACTGCTTTGGTCACCCAGTCAAAGAAATCAATTAGATTTGTCTGACATGACCTTCCCACTGTGAATCCATCCTTCCTTGGGTCCTGTGCCCCACTGGCCTCTAGGTACTCAACAATTCTTTCCTTCAGAAGTGATTCCATCATTTTCCCACCACTGAGGTCAAACTGACAGGTCTGTAGTTTCTTGCCTCTGTCTTGCTCCCACTTTGTGAGAGGAATCACATCCACCCTCCTCCAGTCCTCAGGTACCACCCCATCCTTCCATGATTTATTAAAAAGGGTAGTCAGTGGTGTTACTAGTTCTTCCCTTAGTTCTTTTAAAATTCTGGGGTGAATCCCATCTGGCCCCATTGCTTTATCCATCTTCAGTTTTAAGAGTTTTTTCAGAACTCTTTCTTCTGTGAAAGGACTGATATCAACCCCCCTATCCAGAGTGCTTCTATTGATCGGATTAGGTATTTCCCCCCTGTTTTTCCATTGTGAATTCTGAGCAGAAGTATTCGTTCAGTATCCCTGCTTTTTCACTGTCGCTCTCTGCCCAACCACCTTCCTTTTTGTTCAGCCTCAGTATCCCTACCTTAGTCATTCTTTGCTCCCTAATATACCTATAAAAGGTTTTATCCCCCTTCTTAACTGAGTTGGCTATCTTTTCCTCAGTTTGGGCATTTGCTATTCTGACTGCCTTCCCCGCTTCCTTCTGCTTTAACTGGTACAGTTCTCTGTCCTGCTCCTTCTGTGTTTCCTTATACTTCCTGAATGCTATCTTTTTCCCTTACCTTCCCCGCCACTTCTTTTGAGAACCATAGTGGTTTTTTCTTTTGTTTTGATTTGCTTATTTGCTTCACACAAAGACTTGTTGCCTCTGTGATGGTGGTTTTGATGTTTCCCCATTGTTTCTCCACCCCACCTTCTTGCCTGTTTGCGAGTGCTTTTCTGAGGCACTCTCCCATTTTGACAAAATCAGCCCTCCTGAAGTCCAGTACCTTCACTTTTGTGTGGCTTGACTCTACAGATAAGTTTATCGTGAACCACACTGTTTGGTGGTCGCTTGTTCCCAGATGGCTACCCACTTCAAGATCAGAGATCCTCTCTCCATCCCCATTTGAGAGTACCAGGTCTAAGATTGCTTTCTGCCGAGTGGGTTCCAAAACTAGCTGTCTGAGGCATGCTCCCTGTAGGGCATTGAGAATAGCCCTGCTCTTGGATGTGGCTGCAGCAAAGGTGCTCCAGTCAACATCTGGCATATTCAGGTCCCCCATCAGCAATATCTCCCCTTTCTCTGCCATCCCAAGGATGCCTTCTATCATTTCCTTGTCCATTTCCTCCCCCTGAGATGGGGGTCTGTATACAACCCCTGTGTGGATTGTGGAGCCATTTCCAGTCTCCAGGGTGACCCACAGTGCCTCCTCTCCTCCCTGTTTACCCTTTAGCTCTGTTGCTTTTATCTCTTCCCTTACATAGAGAGCTTCTCCTTCTCCTCTTCTTCCCTCCCTGTCACTCCTGTAGATTGTGTACCCTGGTATGTTGACATCCCAGTCACTATTTATTCAATGTATTATATCTATGTTTTAGTGCATTATTATCCTACACTACTCCTTCGTGACAAAATTGATTAAATTCCTTTAGACCTTTATCATACCATTGTTTAAAAACAAAGTTAGACAAAGATGGTGAGAACCTATTATTTTTATAAATCGGTGCATGGAGTGACATATAATTTTTATAATGTTGGTTATGAAACAGCCTGTTCCAAACTTGAACCATAGTTTGTGTACATTTAAGCAATTCCCCCAATTTTATGTTTCTTCATTCCTACATATAGAGCATGTTTGACATTTGCATAGCCCATTCTGCTGGTTTCCATACTCCAAGATGGATCCTTAGCATCTACCACAAACCAAGCAGAAGCAGCAGCCAATATTGCTGCATAATAATAATATTTAAAATTGGGTAATGCAAGACCTGCTTCTGAACTATGTAAATATAATTTATCCAGTTTGAGGCGTGGCTTCTGAATTGTTCACAAAAATTTTCTAAGTAAACTATCAAACCCCTTAAAAAAATTATCATCTACTATTATAGGCACCATTTGGAATAAGAATAGTATTTTGGGGAGTATAGTCATTTTAATAACATTTACTTGACCCGTAAGTATCAGAGATAATGACTCCCAATGTGCCAACAGAGACTTAATCTCCTCCATTACTCTAATGTAATTCAGCAGAAATAACTCTTTCAGGCCGCTATCAATTTTCACCTCCAGATAGTTGACCCAAAATACTCTTCGTAACTGATAGGAGGAGAAACAAATGGGTCAGAGTGCGTATCTAGGATTACAAGTACCTTTGAGCCAAGGCTCTTTTACAAAGGTTCCACGTCAATTGACGTACAACACAAACATTACATAGAGTTGAGTAACAATGCAGAAATGGTATACAGACATTTTTTAGCAGCTGAAATACATCACATTTAGGGAAAGTGGGTACCAGAGGTGGCAGGGTAGACAGAGGTAGCTGAGGCTTGGAATGGACACAAAAAGAGCGGTGCAGCTGTGGTAATTTGTCAGGCCTCAAAAAAGTACTTAGGGAGGGCACGTGATGCAGGCCGCCTAGTGGCAGCTGATATATAGGGCTCCTATTCTTAACATCACGTCTTCATCTTTTACTACTTAATTTCAAGTGGAAACTGCCTAATAACCACAACAAAGAGGAGAGGACATCATCAGCATTCAATAGCAACAACTTTTACATTGCTATTGGGAGTTTTTCTTCCATGATGGATGCAGATATGAAGATGGCCCAGCTCAGACACATGCCTCCTCCCTCGCCTGAAAAGCTGCCTAAAAAATCAGACCTCAAGGGGGAGCTTCCAACTCCAAAAATCCAAACAGTCCCTTCAGTTCCACTCACCGAGGATCGATTTTTACAAGAGCTACTGCCTTTTAGAGAGACTTTGCTTGGCATATCCACTGAAATTAAATCAATTAGAAGTGACATGTCAGATCTAGCTAGAAGGGTTAGTGACAACCAAGCTAGAACCACCTCTGTGGAAAAATGGAGAGACAGAGTGGATCCAGAGATAATCCAGCTCCGACAGCAAATTACTAAACTGCAACTAAAAACTGAAGACCTTGAAGGTAGGAGTCAAAGGAACAACATCTTAATAATGGGTCTTCCTGAAACAGAAGAAAACACCAATGTCATTCTTTTTGTGGGGCCGTCTCCCCTCGAGGGTAACCACCAAATTGAACAAGCTCACATATCACTTAGACCTCAACCCCACAGAGTTCCCCACCAAGACCTTTAATCTTAAAATTTTTGAGCTACGTGGAATGACAACATGTGCTAAATAAAGTCAAAGAACTTCAGTCAAATATGTAGGAGGGCTCCAAGCTGCGATTCACCCAAGAGCTACCTTTTGAGACACACCAAAAGTGCTCTGCCTTTCACCCCACAGTTACTAAACTCATAGCAGCAAGTATCCCATTCAAAATGTTATACGCTGCTAAACTTCAAGTGTCAGTGGCTGGCTCCTGGATCTCTTATGACACGCCAATTCTAGCTATGGCTGACCTGAAGAATCGACTACCGGACCTGTTCAAAGAGGGTTGAGCTCTTTTTCATAGGATCATGACCCCGTGAGACAGAAGAATTTCTCTGCTTTACATTAAGCATCTGAGGGAACTGGAATTTTGCCTACCTGCTGTGGATATGAACCCACACCATGGCCTTGTTTGTTCTTCTTGGATGGGCCTGATCTCCTCATCTGTAATTCCTGTCTTCTAAACCAGAGGGCAGGCCTCTACAGGGGACTGGTTAATTAAGCAGGAACCGCTTCCATGGGACATAAGGAGAGGGGGGATCTTTATCATGTAGGACCGAAAATGGTCTGTTCACTTATTTGTTTCCCCCTATTCACTCCCCTCGCTCTAAGGAGACAACATCCATGGACTACTTCACTGCAAGTACAAACTCTTGTATTTTCTTTTTTTTTTCCTTTACTTTTTTCCCCATTCAGACTTTTAATTGTAAAGTACGTGCTGGACAGACTGTGTTATACCTCCGCCAGGAGCAAGATCAAGAGTACTATTTGCTTTTTCCCTCTTTTTTTTTCTTTCTTTTTTAGGTGGGGATAAAGAACTGGAAACAGGGCTGGCAGGTTATAAAGTCACCAGAAACCCTAGATGCTAAAAGTTAATTGTTGGAAGGCAGGAACATATGCCAGTTGGGTCTCCAAGTATCATATTGACCCATGTTATGTTTATATAGATGGAATTTGCAGCCTCCCCAATGTGGGCATCCAGAATCAAAGATGTGGTGGTAGGGAAGGGTTGCCCTGGATCGAGTAAGCCCTGGGATCGCTGCACAACGTGCCTATTGTAGGGGGGTTTGGCTCCTTTACATCCCTTATACTAGTCCTATGTTGGTGCTAGTTAAAGAAGACAGTAACCTCTAAGCTTGTACAGAACCAGAATTCCATAACTTTCATTTACATTTCACTTTTAGGGGGGTTGTATTCAGGAGTTGCTTGGGGAGGTTTCCCTTATATGGGATTGTTTACAATTAATCTGATGGGTTTTATCTCAAGGGAGGCTTGTGTAAATAGTTGCTGGGGTCATTAAGGGAAGGGGAAGAGCATCTACCGCTCTCTGTACTACTGATACCTCGATCTGGACCAGTTAGATTTTCAGCATTTACTACTCACAAAGTTCAGACTAGACTTAAATTACGTCTTAGGGGAGGATGTGTAAGGGGGCAACCTTACTGGCTTCAAGTTCTGGGATTTTTTTTTTCAAGCAGCTCGTTTATATTACTACAGGTCATTACCTGGAAGGTTGCTGGGGTTTGTGGGGAGGGGGGAGGGGGAGGTTCAGAGTGTGTCTCAAGCTCAGTTACTGTTGTTTACCATTTTCTCCTCTGGAAAGATTAACTGATTTATTGTTAGTTATGGCTATCAATCACTGTAAAATAGTATCCTGGAATGTTAGAGGAGTTCAGGAGCCTACAAAGAGACACCAGGTCCTTAAGCACTATACCGTGCTCAATGCAGATATTATTCTGCTACAAGAAACTCACCTGCTGGCAAGAGAAGCTATTTGGTTATGGAGACTAGGGTTCTCACAATTTTTTGCAGCGGGAGACTCCTCCACAAGAAAAAGGGTAGCTATTCTTATTAAGAACACGATTTCCTTTCAAACAGACTCCACAGTAATAGATTCTAATGGCAGATACGTTCTTGTTAAAGGCATCCTTATGGGGGCTACAGTGTTACTAGTCACCATATATGGCCCACTGGGTGGGGAACCCTCACTTTTATGGAGCTTGCCAGTAAGATTGCTCCACTCATCCCCATTTCCTTGATATTAGGGGGTGACTGGAACATCCCCCTCACCCAAGACCTAGACAGGACACACCGACAATTAAAATCTCCCTCTACATCCCAGAGAGCCCTAAATGATTTTACAGACATGCTAGGACTCTGTGATCCATGGCGTTTACTTCATCCATCCCACCAGCTATTCACCTTTTACTCTAATGTCCATAAATCATGGTCTAGATTGGACTATATCCTTATTAGTATTCCTCTCTTACCTGTTCTGTGCCAAACCAGCATTGAACCAAAAGTATTATCAGATCATTCACTGGTCTGGATAGACCTTACTCCCTCCCCTACTAGTCCCAGAGATAGGTCGTAGAAGCTGAACACACAATTATTAAAGGATAAAAACACTATCTCTAGAATTCAGTCTTGTATTCAAACTTTCACAGATACAAATATCAGTTCAATTCAAAGGGAGAACCTTCTCTGGTGTGCACTCAAATGCTACATTTGTGGTGAACTTATTAAAATAGCATCTAGAAGAAAGAAACTGAGAGAAAAAGAAGCCTTATCTCTACTAGCTCAAATTAGAACGGCAGAGCTATCCCTATCTTTTTCAACTACTCCTGTTTCAGCATCAGAGCTTCTAGATCTTAGGAATAAATACACTGACCTTTTAAGTGAAAAGTCAGAACATGCAATTTTGAAAACTAGCTCTACATTTATTTACTTTATTTATTTATTTGTACATCGGTTTATAACCTTTGAGCCAGAGGCTCATTTCCAAAGGTACCTCGTCACATTGAGGACTGACAGAAACAAAATTTTAGGTTACAGCACAAAATCAACTGAGTTCAAAAGTTACACAGAAATGGTTACATACATTTAAACATTTAAACAATTTACACAGAGAAGGTTTCTTACATTAAACAATTTAGTAATGACATAGGCAATATGCAACAGGGGAGAAAAATGGGGGTGAGGTGGAGTGCCACCCAGTGGCACATATATAGACCAAGGGGAAAAGGCTGGGAAACTTCTAGCTCTCTGGCTATGTAAACTAGAAAGTTCAAGACTCATACCCTCCATACAGGCCCCAGATGGTACGATAAAAACAGCTCCTAGAGATATAGCTTTTACCTTTGAAAATTTCTATCAGTCTCTCTACAGGGGAAAATCTTCATAAACATCTTCTCAAAATATAGAACAGTACCTAGACTCTCTTGCTCTTCCCTTCCTGTCAGAACAAACCCAGATCTCTTTGGTGGAACCTATTACCTTGGAAGAGATAGTGGCGGTTATTCAGTATTTAACTCTAGATAAAGCTCCAGGCCCTGATGGTTTCCCCACCAACTTCTACAAAACTTTTGTCAAAGAACTGGCACCTCTGCTGCTTAAATTATACCAGTATATGTTAAAAGCTAAACCTGTAGACCCCACTTTATTAGAGGCATCAATAATTTTTCTCTTGAAACTTGATAAACCTCACCTGCTCCCTGGAAGCTACCTACCGATCTCCCTCTTAAATTGTGATATTAAAATCTTGATGAAACTACTCGCTAATCATATACGTAGGGTATGGTCCCAGCTTCTCAGCCAGGAACAAATAGGTTTTGTCCCAGGTAGGTCTTCAGCAGATCACCTAAGGAAAATTACCCATATTTTCCAGGCAGCCCATCTATCCCAATTCCCCATGGCCCTAATCTCGATGGACACCGAGAAAGCCTTTGACAGAGTGGACTGGGTATTTCTGTGGTTAACTTTGGGCAAAATGGGTTCCCCTCCTTATTCATTCAATGGAGCCAAGCTATATATTCATCCCCCACAGGAAAAATATCCTGTAACAGAGTTTTTTCCTCAGAGTTTTCTCTTTACTTTGGTACAAGACAGGGCTGCTCCCTCTCACCCTTCTTATTCAGTCTCTACCTGGAGCCTCTTCTGCGCCACATTAAACAGTCCCCACAAATAAAAGGAATCTCAATCTTAAACCACACTCTTACCCTCTCTGCCTATGAGGATGCCATTCTCCTTCATTTAGAGAACCCTGATTCTTCTTTCAAGCATGTACTGGAAGTAGTATCCCAATACAGCTCTCTCTCTAACTATAAACTTAACCTTAACAAAACTGGGTGGGGGTTGCCTTTCAGTAATCACATCCTTATACTGACTGTGGCACTCATGGCTTGATTTGGGAGTTATCTGCTTCTGCAGTGTTATCTTATGTCAATTAAATTTATGTGCAGTAGGATTCCTTATATGTGTCTTGCACCAGGAACATCTAGACAAGGTTCATTCAGACTGAGGCAGTATTGTACTGTTAAACTTGTCTGACATCATCTGTTTTTAATGAGTATTTTTAAACCAATGGGGATATTTTTCTGTTTTTCTCTGCATTATCTAGCTGTTATAAGTATTGTATTTTCCAAACAACTGCCATGAGCTTCTGAAGAAGGACTGGTTGGTCCGAAAGCTAGAGCACTTTGTTCTTGTTACATCTATGTTGGTCCATTAAAAGGTATCAAATCATTTGCTTCTGGACCTTAACAAAACTGACATTTTTCCCCTCAGTCATCTCACTCATAAAGTGAATTTCAACGATCTTGATATTAAATGGTCCCCTCATTCACTTAAATACCCGGGAATACATTTAACCACAGATCAATCTCTCACCAGGAACCTAAACCTGGATGATCTAATGGCAACTCTTCCATCAGATCTTCATAGATGGGAGGTTCTTCCACTGACTCTCTGGGGCCGTATTAACATAATTAAAATGAATGTTCTCCCTCTGCTTTTTTACCCTTTGAATATGCTGAACATCTGGCTCCCCCTCTCTTTCTTTCAGAAGGTCCACTCTCTCATTTCCAACTTCATATGGCTACATAAACAACCCAGGAAATCATATCTCAAATTGAGCCTCCCCAGACCATCAGGCAGTCTCCGCCTCCATAACTTTCTCCTTTACTACTGGGTGAGCCATTTCTCCAAGATCAGTAGATGGAATACTAACCTCTCAAGTGATTATATTCCCCTCTGGCTACAATTGGAATCACAGATACTCTGACAACATCATCTTTTCTCCCCAGTCATCTTTTATATTCCTACAAACAGGCTACCGGACTCAATATGTCAATCCGTAACTGGAACGTCCCTTAGAGTCTTCTCCCAATTCTGCTCCTCCAAGAAACTCTCCCCATGTTAAGACTTTGCACGACCTCTTATGTTCAATCCTAACATCAGGATAGGTAATATACACCTTACTCATAACTGGCTGCCTCAATTGCAGAATGCTAAAGTAGTGGACCTGTATTCCCACAATTCCCTTCTCTCCCTTCTTCAAATAAGGAACAAATATAACCTTCCCACTACTTGCACTTTCAGGATCTTTCAACTGAGACATTTAATAGGGCAAACATTTGGTACCTCCCCACAAGAATCCAAAATACAACCTATTTTAGACAGCTTCAATGACCTAGCCTCTAAACCACATTTTTTATCCCTCTTATATAATTCTCTTCTAACTATAGGCCACCCAGATGTTATTCCTGGCTTTAAAATCTGGTCTTCTCTGTTGCCAGGTACAAACGTTGATCGGCCTAGAATCTGGCTAGACTTATATAGATACCTCAGAATTACCCAATACCACACACTACACAACCTATATTATACACCAGTAAAACTAGCCAAAATTGGACATCTACCTACTTCTAACTGTTCTAGATGTGGCAATGCTGAAGGGAACCTGCTTCACATTCTTTGGTCGTGTGAAAAAGTTGCTCCTCTATGGCGCTCAATCCAATCAGACTTAGATCCCTTACTTGGCCTAGAAGATCTTTTTACTGTGGAGATTTGTATTCTGGGAATCTACTCTAATATCCGGGTTAAGGAGCGTAAATACCATATAGCCTTAATCTCAATGGTAGTCAAGAAACTAGTGCTGAAACACTGACTGGACCTGCTAACTATAACCTATACTGAATGGCTGAATGACCTCTCAGCCTACTTCAGGACTGAGCATCTGATTGCTGGCTCTCACAATAATCTGTCAGGTTTCGATAAAAATTGGGGTAAATTATATGCTTTATACCTGCATTGATATCTTTTAATTGATAGTCTCCCAAAAGTCAACATAATATATTTAGTTCCTAGCTTATACATACACAATCTGTATAATACTTTATAGCATACTCCAAGGGGTTTATGGGGGGGCAGGGGGAGGGTGTTTTTTGTTATTTTTTCACTGTCATGTATTTTCCCTTCTATATGGACTATTCATTGTCCGTTGTTTGTATTGGATGGTCTTTCTTCTGTATTTCATACTTTGTTCACTGATGTATTATGTTACAAAACAATAAAGATGTTAAATTTCAAAAAAAAAAGTGCTTGGGGTAGGGGAAAAAATGGGAGGGTAGGCTGTAGGATGAGGGAGAGCGAGGGTAGGAGTAGAAGTGCTGGGGGAGAGATCAGATTATGAGGGACAGTCGCAGGAGTTAGAGGCAGCTAGGTGGAGGCGAATCTGTTTCCATTACCTCCATTTTTGCCTAATTAACTCAATATCCTGAAAAGGATCTGAATTGATTTCATAAATTTACTATATGCAGAAAACTATGATTAAGATTGTTACATACAACATCATATCATCTGCATATAGACTAATCTTATGTGAATAATTATTAATGTTGGGGCCTTCAATTAACTGGGAAGTTCTAATGGTTATAGCAAATGGCTCAATAATAAGTGCAAACATTAATGAGGAAAGGGGTCAGCCCTGACGGGTGCCTCTTTGCATAATTATTGTGGATGATAATTCCTGGTTAGTCTTTATCCTGGCCACCAGATTGGAGTACAAGATCTCCACCCATTTACAAAAATTGGGGCCAAATCCATATTTAGGCATTACAAATTTAATATATGACCATCCCACCCAGTCAAAAGCCTTTTCGGCATCTATTAACATAAGAGATGAATCTTTATTCTTACAGCAATCCAACAAATTAAGCATTCGTCGTATGTTAAAATTCAGCCTATGCCCCTTAATAAATTCATTCTGATCTTGATGAATTTCTATGGATAGAATCTTTTCCAATCTGGTGGCCAGAATCTTTGAAAGGATTTTTGCATCTGAGTTCATGAGAGATATAGGACGGTATGATGTCAATTGCTGGGGATCTTTGTCCTTTTTAGGAAATACTGTAACAATGTAGTGGCTTTACAAAAGGAAGATATTAATTTTTGAGAGGACAGCATATAGTAAAATGCTTCCTTTAATGGACCAAAGAATTTATGTATCATAAGTTTATACAAATCAATAGAAAGGCTATCAGGGCCAGCAGCCTTCCCAGATGGTAGGGTCTGAACAGCTTTTAGGATTTCCTCATAAGTAATCTCCTGATCCAGCTGTATACATAAGTCTGGGGAAATTATAGGCATCTCCATATCCTTAAAAAAATGTTCTCTATTATCTAATGTCTCTGATATTTCAGAGGTATACAATTGTTGATAGAATTTACTAAAGGTTTTACTAATTTCCCCAGGAGAATTCTGTATATTATCCTCGGAATCTATTATTTGAGTAATTAACTTCTTCTGTTGTGCTGCTTTTAATGGCCAAGCTATCAGTTTATCTATCTTCTCACCCCTAAAATAATAATTGCTACGGGTATAAAACATCTGTTTTTCTGCTTGCTCTGCAGCAATTACATTATATTGTTCTCTTAATGATGCTAATTCAGTGATATACTTCATACCATTAGATACCATATGAAGAATCCTCTCCATCTCTGTAATTTTTTGTTCCAAATTGGATAACGTTTGATGCTTAACCCATCTACATTTAATACCATAAGATGTACTGACCCCCCTACAAAAGGCCTTAAACACGTCCCATACCCAAAACATTGAAAGCTCAGCTGTTTTATTTTGTTCAAAGAAAACCATGATTTCTGTACCTAAGACTTTAACAAAATCTTCGTCTTTATCAAGAACAGGATCAATTTTAAAATTTAATTTTTAGATTGACTAATACCCTGGAAATTTACTACTAAAGGGCTGTGGTTGGATATTATAATTTTTTTTTTAATTTAGTCTTTTTATTTAATTTACAAATGCAACCATTTTACAGACAGCAATACATCACTTATTAATACCAGTTGATAACATCACAATACATTACATGTATACTTGTAGCAGTCATATTAGGGGACAATAAATTAATATCTTATTACTTCAGTATCCAGAGAATCATAATTACTCATTTTAAGTTCAGTCTGTGATCCATTCAAATCAAATCAGGCATAGCATGGTGAGCTCTCCCCTTTCCCTCCCAGATTTTATTCCCATTAAAATTCAAGGAGCATCCCAGATCATATCCTGAGTATCTTTTCAGTGCAAAAGAAGAGCAAAATTACATGATCAGTACATAGCTTAAGGTACAAAATCATCATAATGATTTAGTTGGTATGATATCCACTTTTGCCATTGTACATCAAATTTTTGAACTTTGTCCATCATCTTGGCCGAGAGTCACTCAAGGGCATATATTTCTTTGGACAAAACAATCCAGGCTATTTTAGTGGGAATTTTATTTGTAACCCACAGTCTAGTGATAATTTTGTGGACTGCTGTTATAAATTTTAAAATTTGTTTCAGCAAGTTTTTGTCAATTTGCAGACCTTTTGGTTTAATAAAAGTCAATATAAATGTGGGAGTGAATAAATCAGTGGTGTCATAAATTGCACTCAGCTCCTCGAGGATCTCCTTCCAAAACTTGGATAGCTTAGGACATGACCAAAGGACATGGCTCTGATTTGCTCTATCATCCCCCACATTCTCTCCAACACTGTCCCTCCCCTAATTCTCCCATACTAGTCAGCAAGGCTGGTGTGTGGAAGAAATTAGAATGGAGTTTCCACATGTATTCATGCCAGTATGGTGAGAAAAAGATTTTTATAGTTTGTAGAGTCATTCCAGTCCTGTTCACTGATTGATACCTGCAGTTCTTGTTTTCATCTAAACCTGATTGAGTTGGTCGAGTCTCCCTGTTTTTCATTTAAGGCCTTATATATCTTGCTAATCAGGTGATCCAAGGTCGTTCCTCTGATATGAGCTTGTAACAGTTGTTTTATTTGGGTAGGGTTTTTTACTTAGGGCCATCAGTGACCGTTCATATGACTGAAGGTATGATTTAAGATGTAAATAAGAAATAAAATATTTATGGGGCAAGTGATATTCCTTCTGAAGGGAGACAAAGGGAAAAATACCTGTTCTGCCCACTTACTGGAAAATGAATAAAATGCCATATCTGTGCCATTGAACTACATAGGGGCCTGAGGGACCTGCTGTCAAATTTGCATTATACTTCAGTGTTTCCAAGAACAATTTTTCAGGGAATGTAAAATAATCATTACTGACCTTAAGCCATATGTTTAAGGGTTCCATGGTGAACTTCAGATAATTCATTATCCCTTGGCACTCAGGGGCATCCCAAAAAGGAGCTCCTGAGTGTTGTATAAGTCTCCCCAGGTTACTTCTAATTGTTTCCAGTGTGCATCATACTGTTTATTTAGCCAGTGTAGGACTACCTTTAACTGTGCTTCCATTGCATACTTTTTGAGGTCAGGAAAGTTAGGCCATCTCTCTCTCTGGCCAGTTGCAGAACAGAATATCTAATTCTGGGATGCTTTCCACTCCAAATAAAGCAGGATATCATTCTGTCCCACGCTTGGAAATATGTTTTAGCAGGGGTGAAGGGCAGTGTCTGAAGAAAGAACAATATGCCTCGAAATGCATTCTGCTTAATTGTATCTATCCTACTCAAAAAGCTTAGGGGGAGATGTGACCAATGAGATAGATCTTCTGTCAATTTTAGGGTTAAAGGTTTGAGATTTGAGAGCTCTGCATGAATGGGGTTTCTTGTGAGCTTTATTCCCAAGTATCTCGTCTCTTGTCTGTGCCACTTGAAGGGGAAGTCTTTTTTGAAGTTGGAGGGAGGGAGGTAATTGTATGTCAATACCTCGGTTTTTGATTTGTTAATTTTATATCATGCTTGCTTACCAAATGTTTGTAGCTGTTTCCATACCTCTTAGATGGTTATTTCACGCTCGATTTTAGCCGGCAGAATATTATCTGCAAATAGTGATATCTTGTGTGGGTGACCTCCCAATGGAAGGCCCTCTATGTCCCAAGAAGATCTGATGGCAATGGCCAGGGGTTCAAGATATAGAGCAAATAACATTGGGGACATTGGGAATCCCTGGTGGGTGCCCCTAGAGAGTTGGAATGTATCTGAAACTGACCCATTCAGCTTAACATTTGCTTTAGGGGAGGCACAAATATTTTGTAGTTGTTTTATAAGTTGTTCCAGGAATCCAAAATGCTCCAGAGTCTGCCATAAAAAAGACCAGCTGACCCGGTCGAATGCCTTTTCAGCATCTAACACCAGTAGCACTAAAGGGATTTGTCTTTCTATGGCATAATCTACTAAGAAATGTGCACGCCTTATGGCATCGTGGGTCTGTCTGCCCTTAATAAAGCCCACTTGATCAGGGTCAATAATAGCTGGTAGTAAATGGTCTATTCTAGAGGCCATGGCCGACATGAACATTTTGTAATCATAATTTAGCATTGAAATGGGGCAAAATGAGGAGGGGTGTTTAACATCTTTATGGGGTTTAAGTATGGCTGATATGGTGGCATATTGCCATGTGAGTGGGGGGGGTTCACCCTCCTGGACCACATGTAAGGCCGGGAGTAATATGGGTAGTAGCAGCTTTTTGAATTTGTTATAAAATTCAGAGGGATACCGATCTGGACCTGGTGCCTTCAGGGTCTGAGCTTTTTTTAGAACTTGGAGTAGTTCTCCCTCTTTGATTGGTGCCAGCAAGGCTTCAGCCTGTAGTGGGCTGATTTGTGGTATTGGTAAACTCTGTAACTATGATTTGATGTTGTCTAGGGAAATTTCCTCTTCTTTAGTGTACAACTCGAGGTAAAACCGCTGTAGAATAAGTCTAATTTCCTGGGGTCTTTTTGCTAATCTCCCTGTTTTAGGATCGATCATGCTGATTATGTTCGCTCTGGTTCTCTGTTCTCTCAATTTTCTTGTTAAATTTCTGGAGGTTTTAGGTCCCTCCTCATGTTGTCTTAACTTTAGATAAAATCGCTTTTGTTGCACCGATTGGTCTACTATTTTTTGTAGCTTTAGTTTTATAATTCTTAATTGTTGTCGTATTGTGGGGTCCTTTTGATCTGGCCAATGCTGTAAATGTAATAGCTACTCCTGCAGGTCTTTATGAGTTTTTTCCCTCTGCTATTTTTTAATGACAGAAAATCGTATGATCTCTCCTGTTAACACTACTTTTAAAGTATCCCACAGAATTGTGGGGGCAACTGCATGTGGTGTGTTTTCTTGTTTAATTCTAGGTACAGCCTCCTGGACCAATTCAAGGAACTCTGGGTCCCTAAGATGGGCAAGGTTCAGGTGCCAATTGGTTTGCTTATATTGGGCCCCTAAGTCCACCCTGAGATATAAGGGTACATGATCTGATAAGAAGGTGATCCCATGCCATATATCACAAATGGAGTCTAAATGCTTGACCGTGGCTATAAAGTAGTCCAGTCAAGCCCCACTTCCCACATGTGGGGCCCAGTGGGTATATTCTTTTGTCTTAGGAAAAAAATGTCTCCAGGTGTCCACCAAGCCCACAGAAGTGATGGTTTGTTTTGTGTATTTTTGGAGAGTGTTAGATCTATGGGCCAGAGGGGTATCAACATCCAAAGAGTGGTTTAAAGTGATATTCAAGTCTCCCTCCAGCAGCAATTGTCCTTCCATGAGGGACATTAAATCCGTAAAGAATTTTACTGCTAAGGGCTTCCCTGACCCAGGAGGGAAATAAACGGATGCCAGGGTAATGGATCTTGAGTACAGCTTGCCTGTCACTATGGCATAGCTGCCCTCTGGGTCACTAATCTCACTTTGTTTTTCCAAGGACACCTCCTGGGAGAGTAGAATCATCACCTCCTCCTTTTCCCACCCCTATAGGATGATTCAGTTCCTACAGAATACCCACACCTCTGAAATGTTTTATGTTTGTCAGAGGACATGTGGGTTTCCTGCAGTATAATAAGCCCCAGTCTCTCTTTTCTGAAGAAGTGAAATAATCGAGAACGCTAATCAGAGTTGACTTAGCCATCTCTACTTCTGATCAGTCCTTGTATGCATATTTCCTGTGTGTTAAAAGTACAATATATCCTCTTCCTACCATACTTATGCCTTTTCACCCCTATGCTCAATAATATTGTATTATTAATTGCTTTATGTACTATCACTGATATAAGTGAATTATAATGTCTGCCTGTTGTTCTATTAAAACACAATAACACTGTCCGAGTGTTTAAAACTACACAAGGATCTAAAACATTCGGCAGTAGGCCAATAACAACTAAACATGTGCAGACCTGTTGCATTTTAACATTATACGTGACACTCAGTACTTTTAGGCCTGCCAAAATAACCAAATGCCAACAGCGCATCAACTTTTTTGTACCAGCAAATTGTACCTGCTGTAACAGGTCTCTGAACCTGGCAGAAAATTTAAGTAGCTTCCAAGGTAGGGAGAGGACAGATACCTCTCCTTTGAAGGGGCAGATGTATGTGCCCTGAGGGGAAATGTGAAGGCAATGCCAAGGGCCCACAGCACCACTATTTCCCTGGTACCTAGTAATGTAGCAGGCCACACTGGAAAACAAATTTAGAAACAGAGACCCCCGGGAAATGGTCCCTTTGTGCCTCATCTCCAGTAAGGCCTTATGGGTACAGCAACCATTTAGGGATGGATTTCTGACGCTATAATGGTCAGGTGGGCATGTAGCACTGCAAAAAATGCATTAAGTCATGCCTTCTTTCCTGGGCTATGGTATAATTAAACAATAACTATGGGAGGACTATCGGCAGGCTTCGGGGGGGGGAGATAATCCAAGGGAAATTCAGAAACATCCTTCTGATTCACTAACCTTTTTCCCATCTATAAGCTTACGAATAGAAGCAGGATTTCCATTTCCCAATGTCCCCACCCCAAACAAACTTCCCCGAGTTGCATTGTGTAGTCCCTGTATGCAGAGTCACCTCTGCATCAAGTTACCAGTTTTTAAGTCTCTGCAGAACCTCTCTCACCACTCACTCCGGTGCAGGTCACTGAAATCTTTGTAAAAGTTTTTTCACATCCTGTAAGGTTGCCTGACTCTGTCTCTTTCTGGAGCCCGCATCCCTAGCAATGTCGCAAACAATATCGCAAAGGCCTTGCTGAGTTTTCCTGAGTGAGGAGTCTTGGGTGAATTGAACCAGGGCCCTGAGTTGAAGAGCTTTCGTTGCTTCATCTGGTGTCTCAAAGGTTTGGGAGCCATCTGGAAACATGATGACTAGTCAAGCAGGGTATGGAGTAGTAAATTTTAGTTATTGTTGCTTTAAAAGATGGAGTATTGGAGCGTAGGCCCTGTGCTTGGCTGAAATAGATGGGGAGTAATCGTTGTCAAAATAAATGCGCTTTTCTTTATACTTGGTATCCCTCATTCTCCAGGCTTTGGTAACGATAGTTTTAGTAGTATAGTTTAAAAACGTCATTATGATGGAGCGAGGTTGTCTGTCTAGCTGAGTTGGTTTCGGTGATAGAGCCCGATGGACTCGCTCTATGTAGAATTTAAAAGTTGGGTCTAATTGCAGAGAGTTATGGAGGAGCTCCTTCACAAATTTTTAAATATCTCTCCTTTCTTCATTCTCCGGAATCCCATGTATTCTCAAATTATTCCTGTGCGATCTGTTTTCCAAATCCTCACATTTCTCTTTTAAAGCATGCTGTTCATCTAGCAAGTGCACTACCATGCATTCCAGCCTGTCAGTCTGATCACCTAATTCAGTATGTTGTGCTTCAACTTCAGTAACACGAGATGAAAGTTTACTGATTTCTGTAGTTAAATTCTGACCAGAAAGTACGAACCTCAGTCCTGAATTCCTGCAACTCTGCTAGAATGGTAGCATTGCTGGGTTGTTGAGAGGAGGCCCCATTTGGAGCCACCATATCTGGTTGAATCTCTGCAGAGGTTAATGAAGGGCGAGAGAATCCTGCTGAATCCTTGCTCCTGGGGGTGCGTACAGTCCTTTTTTTGCCTCCCATTCAATGCTGTGGATCTCCCTGATATTCTTTTTTGATTATTTTTGCGTTTTATTTGTGAGAGAGTTTGTTTTAGCCCAGGATCAGCAGAGCTAGGTTTTACCTTTGCATCCCGATCAGTGACGTCACCAGAAGTCCCGGATATTATAATATTTTTAAATTGGATATCCCTAACTTGAAATTTGATGGATTGTGAAATCAAAACATTATCAATTCTTGAATACATTTGATGTGGGGCGGAAAAGAAGGAATATCGTTTAACATCTGGGTTCTGCTTACACCAAACATCAAATAAATTATAATCCCCCATATAGTTAATTATTTTTTTAGCTGCCAAAGACAAATGCACCATAATTGCAGTTGTTCAAGCCAATGAAGGATTTAATACTGTGTTAAAATCCCCAGCTATAATATATCAGGCTACATAATTAGCAAGTTTCAGAAATAAATGATTAAAGAATTGGGGAGAGTCTTCATTTGGCCTGTACACATTCACAATAGTGTAAATATTACCTATCCAATTGATCTGGGCTATTATATATCTCACATTGGGGTCACTATAGTGTTTCATTATATTAATATCTGAAGTCTTTTGAAAGAAAACAGCAGCCCTGATGGTCAAATTAGTATAAGGAGCATTAATTTCTGAACCCCATTTTTTTAGCAAAAAATTGAAATTCAGTATCATTTAAATGTGACTCTTGCATTAAAATGCAATTTGCACCCATTTTATCTATATAATTAAACACTTTCCTTAATTTCACAAGATCTTGAATCCCTTTCGCATTCCACGATATAATTTTAAGTTGATTAGCCATTATAACCTTGATTAACAATATACCATGACCCTACTACCTTATTAATATGTAACTTACTTTTTGCTTTTCCAACACCGTAACCTTGCCATATTTTATTAGATACTTTAACCCCAACAATATATGCCCCTTCCACCCAACCTTAACTAATTCTAGGAAAAAAACAAAGTTGCACACCTTCCGGTATATGACCCATTTCTGATCAACCAAAAATATACCAATTGCACTATGCTGCTCATGGTGGGCAGACAAGCTACCCCTCCTTAATAGCAACCCCCTTCCCCTGATTATCAGTCTCGATGAGCAAGCTGGGAATCAAATGATATGGGGTCCTCCGAGATGCCAGGAATCATTGTTAAGTGATTTCAATTTATTTGCTTCAAGTTGTCCACCTATAGAAAGAAAAAAGAAAGGAAGGAGGAGAAAAAAAAAGGAAAATAATGTTTTTCTTCCTTCTTTCTTCCCATTCCATCTGTGCCTCCAGTCACCATCATTACCTCTCTTCTCACATCTACGGCACTGCTGCTTTTTTATTTTAACCAATATTTTGGGTCTCTGTTGTATTCACCATTACAGATTTCAAATGATGCTCAGCTTTCTTAGGGTCTGAAAAAATCAACTGTCTGCCATGTAAAAAATACCAAACCCTTGCTGGATGTAGGATGGAGAATTTTATATCCCTTTGTCTCAGCATATCTTTGACTGTGTTAAATGCCCATCGGGCTTGCAGTGTTGACTGATAAATCTGGAAATGCTGAAAAGCACTGCTGATTGAACTGTAGACCCCTGTTAATTTGAGCATGTTATAAGATCAGTTCACGATCCTTAAAGTAATGTGACTTTATAAATATAGGTCTAGGATTTACTCGATTTTCTGTTTGCTCAGACACTTGCTTGGCCCCCCATGAGCCCAATCTCAAAAAATCCATTCCTCAGGATACTGATGATTTAGGGCCTGCATTATAATTTTTTCAAAGAATGGGAGGGGATCGCCCGGACCTTCCAACCCTTCTGGTAAACCCACTATTTTAATGTTATCTCTATGGGAGCAATCTTCATAAGCCACCATTTTTGTTGTTAAATCTGCAAGCTCCAACTCAATTTTTTTTATATTTTGCTGCCATGGGTGTAACAATATCCTCAAAACTTGACTCTTGAGTCTCAACTTTATTTGTATGAATATTGAGTAATTCAATTTTATTCTGGATTGCTGATAAAGCTGCCATAAAATCTGTGAATGCAGTGGACATTGATGCAAATCCCGCTTGTATTTCCTGTTTTATTTTGACTTGAAATTTACAAAAGTCCACCATAGACACCTGCAACCCCTTATTTTATGACCGCCCAATTCACCTGGCTGACTCAATCTTGTATTTATATGTTCTGCTACACTCTGTGAATTGCATGCATCCGAATTGCTTCCCAGTTCCCCACTGCCTGTCGCTTTTAAGCTCTTATCTGTATTTAAAGTTTTATGCAGCTTACCATTGTTCATTATTTCATTGAGTTCGGGCACATCTGCAGCTGTAATTGGATCGATTTCTTCATCCTCGGTAGTAGTATACCCAACCTCTTCAGGGTCCAAACTCAGATTAATTATACAGCCAAGTGTCCCGGAACACTGAGGTAATTGCAGCGATGCTGGCAGTGAGGATACTGGTTTGCCAGAAAAAAATCATAGCTGCTTCAAAAAAGGCGTGTAGATTCTGTTGTTGTGCTTTGGTTTGGTCGGCCATGGTTGATCCTGGTTTTAAATTAGAATCTTTAGCCGTGTTTCTTTTTTCACACTGATGCTGTTTAGCAGGGGGTTTAACCGGTGCATTCAGAGTGTTCTGAGCAGAGATATTCTCAGGTTGGTCGGACATGCTTACTGCTGTAAAACACAGCTGTCAGTTTTAAAGATAATATGAGCTGAGAGGGTTGTAACTGAATGCAGGTGAGTTCCTTTAAACTGTAACCACTCGCAGTGCTTAATAACAGTGATTAAACTGGTAACTTAACTCTCAGTAGCATTCACATTGAGAATGCTGCCGAATACTTGCTTTCCTACTGATAACAGTACTGCATAGGTTGTAGCTCAACAGTTTGGCATCTCCTGAATAGACCTCCTGCTCGTTCAATCAATCTGCCATCGTGAGCCAGCTACAGACGTAACTCCTCATACTACCCCCACTCAAGAAAAACTTCTATTGATATCTGTTGTCACCACTGGCACACCACCACCGTTACCCTCTCCCCACCTAACCTTTCAACTCAGCACCCAGCACCCTACACACACACATACACACACAATCCTTTCTTACCTACTGGAAGTCCAATGCTGTAATCTCTCTGGACTGGAAGCATGTCTTCACTCTTCAATGCTGCACCAGGAACTGAGTAAGTCAGTTATGTGGTTCAATGTATTTCAATGAGTTTTGAACTGGTCCTCATAACTTGATCATTTTTAAATATTTTTTCCAAAATTTTCAATGTAGCCTTTTTGGGACCCCACCTCATGGGCAAGTGCAGTGAAGTCATGCAAACCTGTTGTGAAAGCTAATTTCGTAGTCACTGCATGAACTCACATTTTGGGCAGGATTTGAACATTTTCTTCACCCTTGTTCATGAGATGTGGTTATAAGAAGGCTATGTTGAAAATTTGAGGTAAAAATATTAAAAACAAACAAACAAACAAAAAGTTAAAAGTGTACATTGAAATTTTTCAACACTCGTGCTTAACTTTGGTAATTTTAACTATTTTGACCCAAAATTTCAACTTAGCTATTTTTTCATACCACCTCATGAGTATGACAGCTGTCATTTTTCAGATCCTGGCCAAAATGTGTTTTCACACTGATGACATGGAATCACCTTTCAGGTAGGATTTGAATATGTTCTCTGCCCTTGTTAATGAGCTGGGGTCATAAGAAGGCTATGTGGAAACTTTGAGGTAAAAATATAAAAAAAAAGTTATGAACGTACATTGACATTTTTCAATGCACTCTCATAACTTAGGTGATTTTCACTATTTTTACCCAAAATTTTCAACATAGCCAGTTTTTCACAGCACCTCTTGGACATGACAGCTGTCTGTTTTCAAATCCTGGCCAAAATATGTTGTCACGCTTGTGACACAAAATTACGTTTCAGCCCCTATTTTATAAATTACATCTGTCATTTTCAGAAAGTGTGGTCATAAAAAGACTGTGCTGAAAATTTGGGGTCAAAATGTGAAGAAAAAAAAACAACTAAATTATAAAGAAATGTTGAATTAGTGCAACATTTAACTACTGTATTTTTGCAGATGTTGGCTTCTAATGTTCAACATATCCCTTGTGTTACCCCACCTCCTGAACACAAGTGTCATTTTCAAACCCCCTCCAAAACTTGTTTTTACAGTGACACTGCAAAAATCACTTTTGGATGAGATTTAAAAAATTCCACCTGTCTTGATCATAACGTAAGGTCGTAAAAAGGAAATTTTGTGGTCAAAATGTGGGAGTCCACTGAAAATTAAATATTGCCTCCCAGCTGGCCTATCCTGGGCAAATACAATCTAAAAATATGTAAAAGTAGGACACCACTGAAAATGAGGTATTGCATCTCATCTGGCTTATTCTGGGTAAATATATAACAAAAATATGTACAGGCAAGACCCAGTACATCGGCAATGTAAGCTGCAAACTTTCAGCATTGACATATTCTTGTTTCTTTTGCTTAAGGCTGGAGAAGAGCATTGTCTTGGTTTTCTTATACTGAAGGACACGGCTATTGTCAAAGAACCATTTTTCAACAGATCTGAAGTTACATTAAAGGACTTGGGTCAGATTATTTTTGTAGGGGTATCTTAGATAAATTACTGCATCATCAGCATATAAAAAAACTTGCAGTCTTACAGGCTTCATGCAGCTGACTGATAAACAATCGAAATAACAGTGGGCCTAGAATGGAGCATTGGGGCACTTCAACTGGGATGGACCTAACCCTAGAGGTCAGTCCCTCAGTAATAACTTTCTGTGTTTGCTTAGCTAGGTAACTTTCAAACCAGAGTACAGTGTCCAAGGACAGATTCAGCTGCAGTAGCTTTTCAGGTAAGAACTTATAGCTGATAAGTTCAAAGGTCTTTGTCAGGTCAATATAAATTATACCTACAGTAGGTATTGCCACTGTCTAATACTTCATGAAGATAGTTTATGAATTCTACCAGTGCAGTACTGGTATTGTGTATTTTCCTAAACTTGCATTTGTGGGTGCACTGGACATTGCATTTGTCTTGGTATGTGATAAGCTGGTCAATTACTATATTTTCAAGTGCCTTGGACAGAGGGGAGAGGATAGAGATTGGTCTGTAGTTTCCTAAGTTAGTTCTATCACCGCTTTTGAAAACAGCCATGACCAGTAGTGACTTCCATCTATCAGGGAACTGGGTGTACCACAAGTAGGTTTTGAAAATGCTTGTGACTGCATGGGTTAGCTCATTCAAGACCAGTGATAACTGTTTTTTGTTCATAGACTTGCCCCCACCCTGGTTTTACCTAATATTTGTTTGCATATGTTAGTGTGTCAGATTTAGAGATGGTTCTAAAATAAAAAAAAAATTGTTGGACATTATCTGATTCTGTTGACAATTTCATGTCATCATAGTTTAAAGACTGAGAGCCAGGGGGATAAGAGTTAAGGTCAGTGAAGGCCTCATTAAACCTATTTGCCATTTTTTCTGGGTCTAGGACCTCTTTCCCATCAATACACAATATGGTAGGGGATTTATTTTCCCCACTGCTTAAAAGCCTGTTTACATTATCTCAAAACTTTTTCCCATTGTTCCAGTTCAGGGATTTCTTTCCCCCACTGCTTAAAATGCTGTTTACATTATCCCAGAACTTTTTCCTAATGTTCCAGTTCGGGGATTTCATTTCCTCACTGCTTAAAAGGCTGTTTACATTATCCCAGAACTTTTTCCCATTGTTCCAGTTCTGGGATTTCTTTCCCTCACTGTTTAAAAGGTTGTTTACATTATTCCAGAACTTTTCCCATTGTTCCAGTTCTGGGTGTGCTGGGCCTTACCAAATTCTGATTTATCTGTTCTAGTTCTTCTTTAGCATTTTTGCGCCACTCCCTGTCTTTATGGAAGCATACCGAAAACCCTAATTCCCTAACCAGGGCCTACCCTCACTTATCAGGGCCAATAGCCAGAGAGAGCCAAGCATTACAGGTACCCCTTGCTTTATTCTTTCTGACTAGGGCAAATTGGTTGCAGGCCTTGTTGAATTCAGTGATAAGGAAGTCTAGTGCCAGATCAGCAGTTGGGATACAATCAAGGTAGCTCCAGTCAATTTGCACTACTTATTTCTGAATTCAGTGGACTTGTCCTTGTTTAGGACACAACCAAGGGGAAACTGGGGGGGGGGTTGGAGGCAGCTTGGACTGTTAAACAGCCTAGTTACTGTACGTTGGATCAGAGAATGGTCATTGATGCTCTCAGGGAGAACTTTTATCTCATATATTCTGTCTAGGTGGTTATCAGTAACCAGTCTATGAGCGTTCAAGTACCAGTTTTATGACTGGTTCTGGTTCATTCAGAGACCTTCTGTGTTAGGAATAGGTTCAATATTATATATCTGTGGCCACTGGTAGTCTTGGAGTTCTAACTTACTTTGAAGTTTCAGTGACTGTTTTTTCCTAATTTTATTTTATTTGTTTAAAGTAATTACAGAAGGATTCCAGGCCCTTGTCCTGGTTTCCTAGTAGGATGTAGATGGTCATTAGAACAAGTTCCTCTGGCCATTCCCCAGGATTAGTTTAGAAGCCAGGCATTCACAATCACTTGTTTTATCTTTCATATCAATTTTTGTGACTTTTAGATGTGACCTGTAGTAGATTAAGCAACCTTCTCTTCGCTTACCCAAGTGATCCTCCCTAAGTAGGTTAAATCCAGGGAGCATGACAGTGGCATTGGGCATTTTAGTGGTGAGCCAGGATTCTGTCAGTGATGTTATATGTAGTTGTACTGAAGCAACCCAGGCTTCAAACTGGACAACTTTGGCAATTAAGCTACCATATTTTAAGGAAACAGTCTTTAAGCTACCCTGAGTCTTTTGACCAAAACCCTGGTTGTCATATGACCTAGGGTTTGGGTTTATATTTCACCATATTAGAAGTAGGAAAGTTATGATATCCCTCCTAGCCCTGAAATAATCTGACAGGTCATGTTTCTTTTTCCTGACTGGTTTAGGCTTACAAATTATTCTTATTATATGAGGCCTTATCATGAGGTAGTAGCATACCCCATGGGTTAACAGTGCATTTAGAGATTAGCTGCTGATATCCTAGGTTGCTGCCTGTCCCATTAAGAATATTAGTCTTATATGGGTACCACCAGTACTCCAAGCAAATGGGATTTGTAGCATTAATGTTGCTATAATTAATGGGTCTCCCTTTTCTGCCATAGGCAGACCATGCCATAATTTGCCATTATAAAGGAGCATTTATAACGCCAAACACGTGCAAGGTTCCCCTCGCTCTGTGCATGTGACTGCTGCAGTGTCTCCCTTTCTGGCTCACCGCTTCCTTCTCACCTGCCCAGCTGTCAGAGAAACATGGCAGTAAGTCACTTAAAAAAAAAAAAGTGTTATTTTCTCCAAACAGGGGATAGCAAAATATTATTTTTTTTTAAACTGTAAAAGATCTGAAAATGAAAATCTGTGGACCAACTCAGCAGACAATAACTGAACTGGAGCGCGGCCACACCAGAACAGCTGCTATTTTATATAATTGCTGTGGCCAAAAATGGGAGACTCAGCAATTATATAAAATAACATACGGGGTAGTGTGTGTAAACTTGGAGTTTACACACTCACACCCTCAGGGTTAGATGCTTTGCACAAACCCTTCAAGCTTCACTCTCGGGGTTCATGTAGCATCTAACCCATCATGTGTGTGTAAACTTCTCGTTACATACACCACCCCATACTTTATTGTATTTGTCTAGCACTCTACCGGGTACAATATTTATGGTGCTAAGGAGTAGAAGCATCACTGTAGTCAGTTACTATGATTGATTATACACTTAAGAGTCTGCAGAATGGTTGATTTGGTTCACTCAGGTAGAGTATGAGCACCCAATCAGTACCACACTACAAGCAAGCAAAGTTCACTCAGATGAGGTGTGAGCAGTCAGCAATACATACTAGCATGATAGGTCAGATTAGCATGTGAGAGTCTGTTTGGTGGTTATTGAGTTCAGTCAGAATAGGGTCGGAGCTCACAATCAGTACTACACTACTAACTAGGCAGGTTCACCTAGATAGTGTATATGCAGACAGCAATACAATCCTAGTACGACAGGTGTACCCAGAATGGGGGAGAGCAATTAGCAATACTATACTGGCACAAATACTGTAGGCTTACCCAGATGAGGCGTTGGTAGTCAGTAATACATACTAGCACTGTAGGTTCATTAACTGGTGTGTAAGTAGACAGCACGGCATTACTAGCATGATTGTTTTACCCAGATGGGGGTGTAGGCAAACAGCAGTACATTATTAGCATGAGAGATTCACCCAAATGGGGTGTAAAAGTCAACAGAACAATTTTAGCATGGTTGGTTCAACCAGACGGATTGATTCCGCTCTACTCATCCGCAGAAACATTAGAAATGAAAACTGAAAAAAAAATGTACATTTCCATATCTTAATGTAAAATGTTTACTACCGATGATTCATTTTCCTGCACTACATCACACAGGCGACACTGAGCGTGAGGTCTGGGCGAGCGGATCATAAAGCGAAGCTGAGCAGTTCTGTCTGCTCAAACGTTATAAGAGGCCCTCAGATGCCCTATTAACTTATTATAAATCATTTGAGTTTAGCTCAAGTGATTTATAATAGGTTTAGAGTCTTTCTCAAATTTACTTATGCCATCTTCTTCCCAACACCGAAGTGGAATGCTCGCCCCAATGCCCCCAACCAACAGCACACAGTACACACGATAGATGTACAGTGGCTCTGCATGCTAACTGACTGAAATCACTTTAGTGCTTTATAATTGTGATTCTAAATTATGGCCTCAATCGTAGACAATCAGGATTGTTTATTTTTACACATTCCTGGCACTCTTATAACCATAAGAGTCACGGTAACTGTACACACTGCATAAACATATACTACAACTCCCACAAGCACTTGAAAGCTGTAACTATCACTGCTAACAGAAGTGCACAAAGTGTCTACAGGAGTTGTAGTCAGACATAGCAGATGGTGATGTAAAACATGAAAATAATTTGTGGATAGTAAACTCGATTAAATAAAGGAATTTTGTCTTTGTCTTCTTGTGACTGGCAAGTTTAGGATTAAGTTAAGTGAGGGAGTGAAAGCAGCAGGAACCTAGTGGTTGCATTTAACAGACTGAAAAAAGAGAAAAACACCTTTTAGGGTAAGGAAGAGGCTAGGACTATGCAAACTTCCCAAAGTTCGACCTCACAGACTTTGACCATTGAACTACGTGAGGTTTTCCAGAGTGCTCATGCCGGCAGACTTGTTCAACTAGTGGAAGCATTGTGGCAGGCATTGGGAAACGAGATGGCAGAGGTGAGAGGGAGAGGTGCTTTTTATACACACAACTGCTGGGGCTCCTGGCGGGTTATCCTGTGCATATCCCTGGGGCCTGAAGGTTCCTGTCCTCTTTGCATTTTGTTACAGTTGCGAACCGAAATGGTTCAATTGGTTTGCCAGGTTCTCACTATTCGAACCATGGTGAACCAGTCAAGCCAAAGTCTGCCTGTTTCCCCTGGTACTTCGCCACAGTCTGAAAGAATCAAATATTGTACCGGAAGTTCTAAGTGTTCAAATCTTTTGGAGAACCAAACTTCCAACCCTAGAAAAGACATAACTAGAGAAACATTTTAGGATAAAATGAGAAGGGAATGTTTTGCTTCTTTCAGGGTAGCTACTAGGTGCTATTAAATGCTTCAATTTGTTTGGCTCATTTCAGGTGGTGAAAAAAATGGTGGTTGTCTAAAAATAAAAATGTTAAGGTGGTACATTGGCATGTTTCATAAAGAGCAAAGCTGCCACCACAACTTTTTTTATTGTTGGTTTTACTGACATAAATACATGTCAGAAAACTGTCTCAGCCAATCAGAAAGCAGGAAATTCTCTGTTTCTCAATGGCAAATAGATACCTGTGTAGCCCCTCCCTTCAATGCTGGAACTTACTTTAGGGTCCTCTATGGTCCCCAGGATGACCTTGCCAGCATTTCTCTGGTCCCTCACTCCTTCACCTGGCACCAGACCCAGGACTTGTGTTACAAAGGGGACCAGGAAGTAGGATGAAGAAGCAGCCTGTGTTTGGGTGACTTTCACTAATAGGCACATTTTTGAAAGCAACCATTTGTTCTTATAATATCTCACCCCATTTTCACTTCCTGAATTGCTGCCAAATGGCTTTATTTATTGTATTTGCTCTCTTATCATTCTGTGTTATACATTATTGTTGAATCAATTTGTACTTATTGTTTTCTCCTGCCTACACTGTATTATTATTGTCTAAGCTTTTACTGTTTGATATTGTTCTGCCTTTGTTAATCAAATGTTTTGTCTCTGTAAACTCCCGGGTCATGCCTGAAAATAGTCATTGCTATGGCTAGCGCACCTTACCCAGTCAACAAGAACTAAAATAAATAAACAGCTGAGGGACTGAACATCAGATGTAAACAAATATGGCCACAACCATGCAAAGAGACCCTTGACTCAATGGAGAATGGGAAAGAGATAACCCTCCCCCCAAAAAAGCAGGGAAGCAATTGGGAGGTATCCCTTAAAGGGATATCGACCTGGGGTTCCATCACATTCCCAGTGGTCCTACTATACTTCCCACACTATGAGCCAACCACTGATCCTTCCAGCAGTTCCCAGCAAGCAAGGTCACATCCCAAGTGCCCAAGGCCCTCCCAGGGGTCTTCCAGTGCCCCATCGATGTTTCTACACCTCTCCACCATAGCGGTGGGGTTACAGACCTTGTTCCTCTCTTGGACATTGAGGGCTTCTTGGCACTGGCATTTCCATGTGGGAGCAAAAAACAAGATCTCCTTTGCTTGTGTCCTGTGTCTCACAGTGTCCATTCCGCTAGGCACATGAGAACACCTGGTACCCAGCATGCAGGATAGCCCAACTAACCCCAGGGGATGAACACACAATCCCCATTGTGTCCAATCTGGTGAGGGTAGCTGGGACTGGATGCCCCTCCCTCCTACTCCTTGAAACTCCCACCTCTGACCTTTCAAGAGACTCCCTGAATACTCTCTTGAGACTATTGTCCTCTCTGCTGGTGCCATGAGGGCACCCTATCTAAATACTACCTAAGGTTTGTGCATACCAGCTTTCTCCAAGAGGGCAATGCCAGGGTGCTGATCCCTTTTCAGGTCACTTCTAGTAACAACCTCCTTCCCATACTATAAGGACAGGGTTGTCACATTGCAATTATTTTTACTGCGTGTTGCCTCACACCTCTTGCCCCAGTCCATGGTCAAAAAATGGACTATTAGTTGCAATCCATTTTTACCAGTTATCAATATATAGAACTAGAAAAGAATGTGTTTATTTTTAGACAGCTAACCACTAGTGTCTTCCGACCATTTCCAAAAATTAACTTTTATAATATTTTATGATGCTTGAAATGATATTTTAATAGCTGTAACATCTGAACAGTTAATCAATGAAATTTACATTTTTTTAACGAGAGCTCAGAGTCTGTTCAGCATGCATTGATTCTAACAGTACAGTTCTACTGTGACACTACACGTCAATATATGTCAATACAATATGTTGTCAAAAATGAAAGGATTTTTAAAATTTAGTCAACCATTTTATGTTTTTTATATTAGTGATGTAAAATGTTATTTTGTTATATTGATACCTGGTCTCTGTAGTACTGTCTTAATGATATATCTACTTAGCTGACTCCAAACCTTCATTTAAAAAAATTAAGTCTTTACCACTAATGGTTCCAAAGTAATCACATTTGATAGTTATCTTTCTAAAGGTCTAAGTTTGGAACTGTTTGTACTAAAAACTTAAATTATTTTTCAAATGAACGCTTGGAGGCCGGCCTTTAAGAATTAGCTTGAATGATACTGTTTTTATGTGTTGATACTATTCTATATGTATCGATACTACTTGACCCTGCTTTTCAGCATTATAATGGTGCAGTAGCGCTATAGTTTGGTTTGAGCCGGAGTTTCTATGTTAAACCTCAAACTTTGCACCTTAATATCTTCACAACCATTCAACAGATTTGCACAGCATTTTGTAAGTGCAGTCTCAGGGGTTAGGTCTTTTGATATACCAAGTTTTGTTCTGGTTGGATGTGCAGATTCCGAGACGTAGATAGTAAAAAACGTTAGGAAAAAAAATGTGTTTTTTGCTGGGGTTATTTTTGCCATCACCTAGGACCCAGATGGTTTGGAATTTTGCTCAGACATTTTCAGGATACAAATGACTTGGCCCACAGATATGCCTTTCACTGGTTTGGTGAAAAAATATTAATTTGTTCCAACGTTATTACATTTTAAAATTTTGGTTCTGAGCATTCTCAGTGCAGTCTTTTGGATAGCTGCTTGGAACAAAAAAAAATTAGTACATACAAAAAGGGCTCCTTTTTCATATAGGGGTCATCCTTTTTTTGTGAGGAAAAAATTATTTTTTTTATGGCCACTATCTTGTTTCCATTTTTAAAATTTTTTTTAGATGACATCCTGAACAGACACCAACACATGTATCTTGGTCATCAGGACCCCGTTAGCTGGATTCTGTATTTACCTGTTAGAAAAATAACCCCAAACTGTGTTTTTTTTTAAAATTTAAAAATCCTTTTTCGTGACTCATTATCATATTTTCATATGGCCATACAAAAAAATGTGGCCATATGAAAAAGGATCCCTTCATACAAAACAAGAATCTCCAAAATAACTAGGTGCAACATCTTTTTTTTTATGTATGAGAGTATCCTTTTTGGTATGAACAACAAAAGCATACGAAAAAGGATTCCGTCATATGAAAAAAGAAGTGGAGGAAAACTAAGTACCAATTCTTTTTTCGTATGAAGGTACCCTTTTTTATATGTTTTTTTCATTCATATGAAAAAGGATGCCCTCATACAAAAAAAAAGGGATTTGGACTTAGTCCCCCTCCCCATTCTTTTTTGTATGAAGGCATCCTTTCTCATATGGGTTTTTCATTTGATACAAAAAGGGATTCCTTCATATGAAAAAAGATTTTGGACTCTGTGTTTTTCTTCAGTAAGCCATACCTCCCTCAATATTTGAACTTAAGGGACAATATATATATCAAAACAAAGATCTTAATGAGAACTACAAGACTAACACACAATCCCCCTAAACATGTAGGGACCACATAAAAAAAACATAAAACATTAAAAAAACAAAAATTCTCATAGGATAACAGGATAACATTGGAACTTCAACAAGCCATAGCTCCCTCAATATTTGAACTTAAGGGACAATCTACATATCAAAACAAAGGTCTTAATACTGCAAGACTACCACCACCCCCCCCCAACAATTAGGGGCAATATGAAAAAATTAAAAAGTGCAAATTACCATAGGATAACATTGGAACTTCAACAAGCCATAACTCCCTCAATATTTGGACTTAAGGGGCAATCTATATATCAAAACAAAGGTCTTAATGAGTACTGCAATAATAAGACATATCCCCCAAAATATGTAGGGACAATATAAAAAAACTTTAAAAATTAAAAAATCCCATAGGATAATATTGGAACTTTAACAAGCCATACAACAAAGGAAAGGAATTGCTGTTTTGGCAGAAATAGGAGTGAAGGGCCTACCACAGCAATATCGATGTATGCATCTATGGAGAGATGGAAGCATAGGGCCCTCTGGACCCTGCACTCACACAAGCAAATGAAGACACAATTATACTGTCTCAAAAAGAAAGGAAATGCATAGCAAAAAAACATTGTTAATGCACTAGTTAGGGTTAAAGTGACAAAAGTAGGGAAATGTGGTATTAGGGTTTCCAACTCTAACACCTCAGCCCCACTCTGCAAGCAGAAATAGAAAAAATCATTACAGTTTGACCTCTCTTACTTCTTCTCAAATCAGGTGTGGGGTGTGCCTTGGGGTTATCAACCCTAACACTCACCCTATTCACATATACTGTACAAATCTCAGCTTATTTACTAATGGAATGTGGTGACTGTTTGGGCTGACAACTCCAGGACACACCCTACACCTGATCTGTGAAGACACAGGAGAGGTAAAGCCAAAATGTTTTTTCCTGTTGCTACCTGCAGGGTGGAGGTGGGGTGTTAGGGTTGGAAACTCCAACACCATATTTCCCTACTTTTGTCACTTTAACCCTAACTAGTGCATTAATTAACAAAGTTTTTTTGTAATGAATATTATCAATACATATATTTTTTTTGGTTGTGACATAGCCAAAAAATGGCAAGTGCATAGTGTTGGTACTGTTTGTTTGTAATGACAGAGTATATGGATACTGTTTTTTATGTTGATACATACAATTATATGACAGCTTAGAAAAATGCTTTAATAAAAAATATTTTTTAACTTTTTCTGAAGTTTAATATTACTACTCAATATTTAATTAGTAACTGTGCAGGTTTCAACTTAATTTTTATTCATCTTATGACTGTAATTGTGTTGTGAAATTTCAGTCTCCCCCCAGCAGTACCATAATGTATGGGCAACCATATGCAACTGCACAGTGGTTCTATTGAGGAGTAAGATGACATCATAGACTTCTAGAGCGAAGCTCAAGAGGTGTCTATGATGTTAACTCACCCCAACATGGAAACATCAAAGCAAAGCAAGGTAATGCAATTTTATTTACAGAGCACCCTATCCCTCAAGGCTAAGGGTGCTTCACAATAACAGTAAACAACAGATATTTAAGCAGCTTGAATAAAACAGCAAAAACAACATATGCAGTAATTACATTTCTGACTATAAATCAATCAATCAATCAAAATCTTTATTTATCCAGGTAGGCACCCTTGAGCAGGGCTCATTTGCAAGTTGGACCTGGTCATACAAAAATCATAGTACAGTAACATGGTAAAACATAATGCAATACTATACAAAGAAGAAAAATATACATATGTACATCAACATTTGAGTGAGTGGGCCTTTACAACAGCTAGGCTTATAACTGGGTACAGCTGGAATGTTCACTTAAAAGGAGAGAGAAAGGCAAGAAGAGGGAAACCAGCTTAGGAAGAAATGACAGGGTTGGAATAGTTAACTGGCATACTTCAGGGAAGGGGTGGAACTTGGCCATGGCTAAAGAGAGGCAGAGAAGCTGGTATTTTGGTAGGGAGACAGAGGCAGGGGCTAGGGCAGGGTGGAAGGCAGGATGGGCAGGAGGGAAACTGGAAAATAGGTGAGTTAGCTATGTGGGAAACATTTACAGGATTCCTTCACGGAGCAGTCATAGAGCGACTTGAAAATATTCAGGCTAACAGGACAGCTCAGCTTCAAGTTTGTTTGCATATTGTTCCACAAGGAAGGCAACGAGAAACTTATGGCAGCTCTGCCAAAATGAGATTTGACTTTAGGTAATTGCAAGGCAATTAGGGAATAGTTTCTTAGAGCATAGGCACCTATCGCACTCTGGGAATACAATCAGAGAAGTATGGGGGAGCTTGTTGGTAACTGCTCTTAAAGCCCATAGAGCGTCATTTCTATTTCTCCTATAATGAAGGGAAGTCCAGCCCACTGCAGTGTACAAGGAGCAATGGTGAGTGGAAAGTGGAAGGCCCGTTATGAACCTGATTGCTCTGTGGTATAGGGTGTCCAACTTAGCCAGGGCAGAGGCAGTACAATAGCTATAGAGAAGATCTGTGTAATCTATTAATGAAAGGAACGTGGCTTGAACCAACCGCTGCTTGGCATCCCTAGTAAGAAAGTGGTTAATTCTGTAGAATAGTCCTAGTCTTTGTCTTAGTTTCTTCTGTAGTTCTTCGAGATGTTCAGAGAAGGAGAGTTTGTGATTGAGCCATACACTCAGTTATTTGAATTTTGGCACATACTCTATATTTTCTCCAAGTACTGTGGTAATCTGAGGGATAGCCCCAACGCAAGCGGGGTTCGCCGCATAGGAGGAAGGGGAAAAGAGCATCACTTTTGGTTTTTTCGCATTAAGCAGAAGCTTTTTGCTTATGAGCTGGTATTGCAATAGGTTAAATTCAGCTTGGAGGTCTTCACAGGCTGCTTCCGGCGTAGGATGACTCAAAAAAGTACTGTGTCATCAGCGAACAAATGGATATTGGCCTTATTGATGTTGTCATCGATGTTGTTAATGTAAACCGCAAACAACAGGTGATCAAGGATAGATCCCTGAGGCACACCTCTCTGTAGGGGTTTAAGTGGTGAAAGATCACCTTCAGCTTTAACCTGCTGTTTCCGATCTGCGAGGTAGTCGGCAAACCAGCACATAGAGTTAGGATCCAGACCTAGGTTACATAGGGAGGAAAGAAGCAGGCTATGGCCGACTGTGCCGAAGGCCTTACTTAGATCCAAAAAAATGGCACAGACAAAATTCCTATTGTCAAGGTCAAGGAGCCAATCATTAGTCACTTTTAAAATGATTTATAAACGGTCTGGGAATGCTTGTTGGAATAAATAAGTTTTCAGGGATTACTTAGAGGCCTCAACCATACGGGCAGATCTGACATTTGTTGGTAAGGCGTTCCATAATATTGAGCTACAACACAGAATGCCCTGTTCCCTGATTGTCAGAGATGAGACATAAGGACAGACTGAAAACCAGCATCAGAAGAGCGGAGAGGGCAAGTTTGAGTTTGGCGATAAGGAACCAGGTGGTCTTTTAAGTGGTCTGGTCCTAAACCTTGTAGTGCCTTGAATGTTATCAAGCATATCTTGAAGGTTATGTACCACTGCATAGGCAGCCACAGCAGCGCTTAAAGAACCAGTGTGATATGGTCCCTACAAGTGGAGCTCACAATCAACTGGGCTGCAGCATTCAGGACCAGCTGCAGGCAATAGTAAACCTCTGGTTAACCCTAAGAATAAAGCATTCTTGTAGTCAAGCCTAGAGATAAGAAAGGCATGAACTATTGTAGCCACAGCAGCAGGGGCTGGATGTGCTTTGATCCTGGCAATGTTACACAGATGGTAAAACGCAGCATGGACCACAGCTGACACCTGTTAGTCGAGCATAAGCCTGCAGTCCAGTATGGCCCCAACATTCTTAACCAGATCTACAGCTCTGAGTGGTTTGCTGCCCAATGAAGGAAGCATTGCCAGGCAATCTGTCATAGCTGGGCCCTGCCTATCCAGTTCGAGAATGATGACCTCTGTCTTACCTGGGTTAAGACATAGCCAACTGGAGGCCATCCAGTCATTGATTTCAGTTAAACACCTCCTCAATATAGAAGCCGCCTGAGACCAGTCAGGAGTACTGGGGAGGTGTAACTGAATGTCATCTGCATAGCAGTGAAATTCAATGTTATGCTGTCTAATAATCACTCCCAGTGGTAAAACATACACTGAAAACAACACAAGGGCAAGGATCGAGCTTTGTGGAGCACCACAGGAGAGTGCAGATGATCCAGAGATGTGATTACCAAGAGCCAGCTGTTATGTTCTTCAGGTTATGTAGGACTCAGACCAGCTCAATACAGTGAGATCATGACCCACATAATTCCTGAGGTGATCCAGTAACATACCGTGATCAACAGTGTCAAATGCCGATGAGATATCTAAGAGGATCAAAATGAAATAAAGTTCTCAATCCCTCACCATGAGGAGATCATTAGTCACTCTGATGAGGGTGATCGACCTGCTGTGGCAAGACCAAAAACCCAATTGGAGAGATTCATAGACGTTTAAACTATCCAGGTGTTCAACAAGTTGCTCCACCACCACCTTCTCAATAATCTTCCCCAGAAAGGAGAGATCCTTTCTTTATTTGCTTATTGAATTTTGTTGACCCAACAGTTTGAGGGCAGTTCCACTCACTGTAAGCTTAGTGAGGATCTTTTACTTGTTTCTCCACACAGTAGGGCATTCACAGTGGCCACCTGCGTACCAGAATCAACTGAAAACTTGCAGGGAACACCTTCTATTTCCCCAATAAGGTAGTAGCCCAGTCCCACTGGAGAATGGATCAAACTTCCCGTGGGGCATCTCTTTGTCTGTTGTCAGGCATTTGGTTCTCAACCACAGTCAGGACACCTCCAGGTTCAGATGACTCTCCCCACTGGGGATACTGTTTTCTATAGTGGTTAAGGCCTCGACACCTCCAACATGCCTGATCATCTGGCCTTCTAGTCTGAAAATTCACTGGCTTATGATGTAGGTTTCCTAAAGGTCTCTTTTGCTTAGTCAGTATCCCAGGGGTCTCAAGCATCATTTTCAATTTTTCAAGTTCATTGTGCAGAGTTGTGAGAGTTCCAACCATTTCAAAGAAACATAGAAACATAGACTTTGCTGGCAGATAAGGACTGCTTAGTCCACCTAGTCTGCCCAGTTTTTCCTGCCTATAGTATCACCATGGATCCTACTTGATCTCCAGCCCATTCACCCACCCTCTTTCCCTTTCCCTAAGATTCATGTATGCCTATCCCATGCATTCTAGAACCCCATCACTGTTTTTGCTTCCACCACCTCTTCTGGAAGACTGTTCCAAGAATCTACTACTCTTTCTTTGAAGAGGTACTTCCTCACATCTCTGCTGAGTTTACCCCCCTTCAGCTTCTGATCTTGCCCCCTTGTTCTTAAGCACCTTTCTTCTGACAAATACTGCCCTCCTGTACCTTATTTACTCCCATGAGATATTTAAAGGTCTCTATCATAACCCCCTCACTCCCTCCTCTCTTCTAGATGTACATATTTACGCCCCTGGGCATGTGGTTATCTCAATGCATACTCCCTCGTGTTTTATTGCTTACTTAATAACATCAACATCAGAAGTATGTAACACATTATTTACACAACTAAAATCAGAAATGCAAGTACATCTGAACATTTAAACTAATGTCAGTAATAACCCATAACAGCAACTTTATTTGCAGTTCATTAATGCCAACCAATTGTTTAGTAAGAGCTGTTTCTCGTAGGAAAGTTTGCAGCCATATAATTGCACAGAGTGTCCTTCAGCTCCTTCACATTCTGCATAGCATCAGAAACTTACACACCACTTGGCTGCTGAAACAATTCTTAGGTGGCATTCATGTAATCCATCCATCCTGGTGCCATGCATTCTTTCTCACGCTCACAAAGTTATGGAGTCTACAGCATGTGGTTATCATGGTGGGAGCAAAGGTAAAATGAGTGTCACTACACTTTAGCAGCATTCTCCATGGTGGCTTCAGATGGCCAAATGCAATCTGTTCACACATACGAGTGAAACTGATATTTTCAGTGACTCCTGCTGTGCTGTTAAATGCCCTGTTCCCGTGTAGCCATTCACGATCCAGTCCAGCAATGAATATGCCAGATAGCCAATTAAGAAGAAAGGAAATTGTTCCCCATTTACATCAATTATGCCCAGTGTAGTTAAAAGAAAAATACAGAATTAAGTTTTATAAGTACATTTATTATACCACATAACTACATTTCTTCACTAAGTTGCTATTATCCTCCATGTATCAGTCCTTTCTAATTATTTTCTTAGTCAGTATCGCATTCTTTTTTTTTTTTTTATAAAATCTACCCACAAAGAGGCTGGCCTGACAGCACAGATTGCAGAGGCCACTGTAATGCACCTTACATCAAGCCACATTGCAGACACAAGTTTGGGAATGAGCTCAGATCATCGGGGGGATTGGAGGAGAGGCTGAGAGGAGATTGAGTGACTGCCTGGCAGCTTTCCTTTCCTGGACTGGGGTGGTAAAGTCCCCCCATCCTTGGTTGACACCAGGTGGAGGCCTGGTGTCAGGGCAGAGATCAGGGAACCTGATGTGATGTTGGGAAGGGTGGAATGAGCTGTGGTTCTGTGAGCATATGATATGGCATGTCAGCCTGTCCCTCCTCCCCCCTTCCACTGCAAAGACCGGGTTGACATGTTTATATATGGTGGGGAGTGGGGGGAAGGGACATTATGTGTCTGTTGTACATAATATTTATACTTGATATTGCCTTGCCTGTGCTTTGTATCATATGTTCTGTACCTTATTCTGCATATTTAACAGCAACCTTGCTTCTGTACTTTGCATAATTTCGTTCTATTTTTGTAATGCTTTGTTTTCTACCCCTTCCGGTTCGACCCTGAAAAAGGGACTGCAATTGTCTAAGTGGACTTACCCAGTCACCAACATTCAAATAAATAAAGAAATAAATTTTGCAGCAACTGAAAACAGTGAGAGAGCTGAGTGAACAAATGTCCATTTACGACCAGCATGCCACTATTTGGTGGAGAAAATACTAGTGCCAATATAGTATCCAAGTGCTGGTGGAGTCATTGATTGAAAGGGTTTGGTGATGATTGGGGTTATGGAAAATACAAATACAAATATAATGATAAAATATGAAATAACTAGGTAGTATCGCAATAACCACACACCCAAGTGTGTACTGAGGCACATGGCTGCAGGCAGCACTCCCAACTTCCAACCATGTCTTATACCGGTTGTAAAATGGGATTTGCTTTTGAGAAAAATGAAAACTATGGAATACCTGTAATTAATGGTAGAAATGCATTCAGTTATTAAATTACTGTTTAGATTGCAATTAAACTTTAAGAAAATGGTCCAAAGCTACATTTTCTTTTGGGGGACTCTAAAAGCAATAGACATGCAGTAAACTGTGTTATACACTTCAGATGACATGAAATTTCTCAGTGGACCCAGCAACACTAAGACTGAGTCTGTGAAAGGTGAAAAGCTGGAATGCGCCAGTCAGAGCCATGGGCAGCTCACTGATCAAGGAGTTCCAGCCTCAGCTCACCATCCTCAGCCTTGTCGAGTTGACCTTCTGTTAGTACTGCCCTCACCACATAGAACAGATATGATCCACTTCAGCCCGCCTCTGTAGCAGGTCCCTCTATTAATTCTGCACCTCCACCTGTGCCTTCCCCCCCCAGCAGTGGTTTCAGCTGCTGTACCTTCCACCCTTGTGAACCCCAGTGCTAGGTCATGGGCTAAGATGTCCTTGACTCTACCTGCCCAGACATCAGAATAACTCCCATCAACAGCTGGCTGTGGCCCACATACAATGCAGTGCAAATCTCAAAAACAACCAGGGCGACCAGCTGACTTCTGTGAATAATTTCCTTATTTCCTTGCCAAAACTGTTCACAGGTGCCAGACAGGATGTATTTGTGTTGTATGTTGGTTACAGCACTTAGATCTGACCGAACATTTCTTCTTACAGCTGTAACACATAAACAGGAAGTAGGAGTAGACAGTTATGGCTGTGCTGCTGTGTAGGTACTGTAATCCCCTCTCCCCATCCCTGTCCCTTCTCATCATTGACTGCAGGAGTAGTTATCAACAGGATGCAGGGATTTTGATGCTCATTTTATAACTCAGGATGGTAAACAGACAAAAATATCAAGTTTTTTTTTATTAACTTGTTTAGTTGTTAATCTGTTGATGCTTTTTGTCACATTATTCACTGGACGTCACCCTTCATGCCGATAAGTACATCCCCTTGACTTTGCCACTGGTCACTTGGTGTGGGGCATCCAGGTACTCTGAATTCTTCCTGCTGATTTTACTGTGATCCTGTCCCAACACATGAATGGCGTGCAGTGACGAAAATGATGTCACAAAACCTGCTCCTGTGTGTGCCTTATGGGAACTCGGTCAATAAATCCCTTAGTGATGGCCACTGTATCCTGGCCATCAGTCATCTCTAATTGCCACAGTAACAGTGGGATACATGTCACACCCTCTCAGGAGGGAGGGAGCTGTCTGACAGATGCTCAGTTATCCACACCCCTACTGACCCTCTAATATCACGGGTTTGATTATGATCTCAGGGCATCTACGCAAGTGTCAGTGGGCCTGATTCCAAGTCATATGGTACCACTCGTGGGCATTTGCAAGTTGCACCATGCAGCGATTCGCCGGGGACCCTGCACCTTATTCCAAGACAGGCAGGGTCCCCGGCACCTATGTCCTGCAACTTGTGGCAGCTGCAGGCATGTGCCACATGAATGGCACAATGAACCTGGGTGCCGCAAGTTGCAGCCCACATATAACTACCCCGCCAGACCCCCCCTACCCCGTACAACTACTGCAAGCCTCAGGGGGCCATGGAGGGGTTGGCTGGTTGGCACAGCTGCAAGGGGTGGCATGGCACGCCATGGACCCAGGTGGCACCCTGAAATGGGAGGGATGAGGCATCACTGTGCTGGGGGGTGGCAGGGGTGCACAGCAATGTGAGATTCCTGATGCTGTGGGGGGCATCCATCATTTTGCCAGAATGGATGCCCCTTAGACCAGCTAAGTGCTGGTCTAACTCCACAGTGCTGTACGGGACCTGGAATGGCATAGGAAGGTTACAGTAGCCACCCTCTTGGAATAGGGTGCAGGTGCTGCCGTAACCCACCCTTGGCACAACCTGCAGACGGCATGGCGCAAGCCGCTTCTTGTAATTGCAACTTGCGGTATGCCTGGTACAAGGTGCAAGGTGCAATTTGTGCCATAGGATGTGGCATAAATCATCTTGCACCAGGTGTATCCCAACTTGGAATCAGGCCCAGTATATCTAACTATGCACCGCAAGTCCAAAATTGTCATTTCATTTTATTCACTACTAAGGTTGTACAGTACAGTCATGGTAAATATGTTAGTTACACACTCATACCTTTGGCAGATGTTCAGCATTTTTAAAAAGACCTGAATTCAAAAAAAACGGATGCATCATGTGCTGAGCCTGGAGTTCCGCAGAATGTATCTCAGACACCGGAAAAAATTACATTTCTGTCCAACACTTGTTTAAAACAAATTTAAAGCAGATGATTACAGTTACAATAATAATGAATCACCAATCTTATTCAAACATAGTCATATGCAATAAAAGTAAATTAATGATCATGAGGTTATGAATATACCCACAATGTTCAAAAGTCTGTAGGTGATCTGATTTATGTGGTCTAATATAACATCAATGATTCCTTTGTGCAATTACCTGAACACCTGTCCCATATCACAAACATGTATCCCTGGTTTCCATTGGTACATTCCTCCACCCTTCGAACACCCATCTTTTAATATGCATATGTGTAACCGGTGTCAAAAGGCACCTCCACCACCCAAACACCTGTCCTATATCAAATGCATAGGTGTCCATGTTTTCAAGGACCCCCCCCATCACCCAAACACCCGTCTCATATTACTCATGTTTATTCCTGGTGTCTAGTGGCACCCCTTTCTGGAACAGTTGTCGCATGTTATGCATAGGTGTCCCAGTTATATGGGGACTCACCCACCACCAGAACACCCATTCCATATTACGCATAAGTATCATAGGCATTAATTACACCGCCATCCCACCCCCGAACGCTGGTCCCATAACACAGATATTTATCCCAGGTTTCTAGTGACACCCCCCCAACAACTGAGCATCTGTCCCATCTTATGTATTTGTAACCGTGGTGTATAGTGGCACCCTTCACTCTCCCCCACGCAAACACCCATCACATAGCATAAGTATGTATCCATGGTGTCTAGTGACCGCTCCCATACCTGGACATCCATCCTGTGAATGCAAACCATATCTCAAGCATGTAGTGGTACCCACCAACCATTGAACCCCCAACCCATAAATGCAGTTAGTATCCCTGGTGTATATTGGCACCCCCTTCCCTGAAAACCCATTCTGTGTCAATGTAATATATCATTGGTGTCTGGTGGCAATATTAAGCCACCTGATCACCCATGTTCAACAGTACAGACCATCCTGATATGTAGCTGTGCACCAGACCCACCCCAAATGCCTGGCAACAGCAGCACTGGTCATCATCGATGGTCCAGCACTCCCCCACCCACATTTAGTACACCACCCATTCACACACCCCTTATAGGTTATGCAGGGATGTTCTTGTAATCCCAATACAGTCATTGGAGCAGCCCTCCCCTCACCTCCTCAGCCAGCTGCCATTTGAGCTTACACTGAGCACGTATACAGTATACTACATTGGGAGTCCTGTGGTTTGCAATGATCAAATTTAGTATTGTCTGAGGACTTGGTTTGCCTTGCAGTTCAGCCTGGCAGCTGTGGACAAATATTGATGTAGGTGTATACAATGATCAGACTTACCATCAATAAATATGGAAAAATCATAAAAAAAAATAGATAGATGATAGATAGACAGATAGATAGATAGATAGATAGATAGATAGATAGATAGATAGATAGATAGATAGACAGACAGACAGCTAGATAGATAGTAGTGTGAATCAACCATGTAACTGCAGTATGATGGAACCGGTGACATGGATGGATTAGACATCCCCCCATGTCACCCAATATTTTCTTGGGATGGCTGGTGAAAGAGGGTTGGGAGGGAGTGTGTAAGGGGAATAGAGCATTCTAGCAGACACTTTTCTCCGAACAGAGAGAGCAACCTGCTCCACCACAGCATCACCACTGATGTAGTCATGAGCTGCAAAGCAGATATGGGTAGCAGTTCAGGAAGGAGAATGTTCCAGATGTGGGACATTGCTGCATCAGACAATATGCCCATGTCAAGCCATCATCTCCATGGAATGAACGTGGGACAGAAAATTAAAAGTAAGAATTACCTGCTGGCTGCAACTGAGATGAAGCCCATATCTCGCTGCAGACCATGCACCGCCTAGTGGCTCAGTGTATACCACGATGAGCAAAGCTTTCTGGATGGGCTTGAGGAACCCTATTTGAACCACTTCTGTATAAAATCCATTGATGTACATTTGGGATCCCCATAGTAAGTCCCAGTCACAGTAAATGATGATAATAGGAGCTGCAGGTGCTGGGGGGAGGCAAAACAAAAATATTGTTGCACATACATGAGTTATAAAGCTATTTATGAACACTTATCATCAGCTATGGTCTGAAGAACAACACACAACAATCCTTTGCAGTTGACAAAATCCCTGTATCCATCAGATGGTGACAGGATAGGGATGTGTGCAGAGGTGTCATTTCACCAAAACCACAGTGGTTCCAAGACCATCGATACAAAATATGGATTAGTCGATGGTAATACCCATTCTTACATAATGTACTTAAGTCCCTGGTTATTTTTTGTATTCAACATTAATACTGAGCTTACTGTACACCCCATTAGGTTTGGTTTACCTTTATTACTCTTAGAAATATTTCAATGTGCTTACACAACTTGATATGATGTATACTTGTGTGACTTAGATACATTGGGGCTGTTCACCTCTCTATCCATGGGATATACCACCCTATAGGGGTACGATGGCGAGGAACCCTAGAGGAGGATTCCACCCCATAGGTGCCACAGGAATGATTCACTTGGCTAAAGGTAGCTTAGGAAGATGCCCACAGAAAGAGAGACATGCTGCTGAAGGAGGAGGGGAGGATGGTGGGGCAACAAAGAAATGAATCCTGGAACAGTCCAGGAGGAGTGGCCTTTTAAGACCTGATGGGAGAGTGACATTGTTGCTCCACCCATTGAACCACAGGCATAGTCTTTACAATTACTATTGACATGTTCTGCTTACCTTGCTTGGGTCTGGCAAACTGAACTGGCAGCTGACTGGAGAACCAGCTGGCAAACTGTACTGGTAGGTGACTGAAGACACTGCGGGCAAACTGGACTGGTAGCTAGCAAGCTGAATGGAGACACTGGTGGCAAATTGGACTGGTTGCTGACTGGAGACGCTACTGGCAAATTAGACTGGTAGCTGACTGGAGACACTACTGTTAACCTAGAGTGGTAGCTGACTAGAGACACTGCTGGCAAACTGGACTGGTAGGTAGCAACCTGGCTATAGACACTGGTGACAAATTGAACTGGTAGCTGACTGGAAACACTGCTGGCAAACTGGACTAGTAGCTGATTGGAGACACTGCTGGCAAGCTGGACTGGTTGCTAACTGGAGACACTGCTGGCAAATTAGACTGATAGCTGACTGGAGACACTGCTGGCAACCTAGACTGGTAGCTTACTGGTGATACTGTTGGCAAACTAGACTGGTAGGTAGCAACCTGGCTATAGACACTGTTGGCAAACTGGACTGGTAGCTGACTGGAGACACTGGTGGCAAGCTGGACTGGTAGCTAACTGGTGACACTGCTGGCAAACTGGACTGGCAGCTGACTGGAGACAATGCTGTCAAACTGAGTGGTAGCTAGCAAGCTGAATGGAAACACTGCTGGCAAGCTGGACTAGTAGCTGACTGGAGACACTGATGGCAAGCTGGCCTGGTTACTGACTGGAAACACTGCTGACAAATTAGACTGGTAGCTGACTGGAGACACTGCTGGCAACCTAGACTGGTAGCTTACTGGAGATACTGTTAAACGTAAGCGTGATGCAGAAATTGATGCTACTTGTAACTTGGATAATGATGACTGGACTGAAGTCTTGGGGGGGGTCCCAAGCCTAAAAGAAGATGTAGGACTTTGGGAAATAATCTTGTATTAAGTAATAGGTACGAACCATTAATAAATCTTAACAGTTGTGAGATTCTTAGTAGCACTACAGAAGAACAGTATGATAGTACAATTGGAAATGTACAAGATAAACATATTAACCCTACATCATGTGATCTTAATCCTGAAATTGATGAACAAAGTACACAAGCACCCAAAACATCAAGTGCACATATTCATCCTACACTTACTTTGAGTAAGGGAGGAAAACACAATTCTAAATGCAAACATCTGGAAAAAGATTGTTTGAATCCATCAGAGGTTGATATGATAACTATCTCGCCAACTGTTGACAGGGACTCTACTGATGTGATTAACAGGCAGTATTTTGTACTCGGTGATTCAATTATTAAATACACCGATAAAATTGTTTGTAGGAAAGACAAACACAATATTGCCTGTTCATCTTTTAGGGGAGCTGGAATAAAGGATATTTATGAAATGTGTCCAGATATACTTCATAATTCAGGTTCAAATCCACTTGTCATTATACATGCTGGTACAAATGACATTAAAAAATATTCTATTGATGTTATAAAACAAGACTTTATCAGTTTAGGGAACAAACTAAGGGATCTTAATTGTGAAGTCCATTTTTCTGAAATTTTACCAGTACCACGGGCAAATTATCATACTGAAAAAAAAAAACATGTGTCAATGAATGGCTAAGAAAATGGACTCTTCAAGAAGGTTATTCTTCTATACCCCACTAGGAGACTTTCTGTGATAATAGGTCATTATACCATTGGGACGGGTTGCACTTGAGCAAACAAGGAGCTTACAAACTAGGTAGGGTCTTCGAAAGTATTATTTGTAAGACTTTAAACTAACAGGCAAGGAGGACAAGGGTCCAAGGATAAATAATCTATACCAGGAAGTAAGAACAAACCTTAATATTTGGGGAATAAATGTCAGAAGTCTTAATCAGATTAAACTTGCTGAACTCAAAATTCTTATTAAAAAATTTAATGTTGATATAGTATGTGTTACTGAAACATGGTGGGATGATTCTAGTGAGTGGTCAAATAATATACCAGGTTTCCAGTTGTTCTATAAAAATAGAACCGGGGGGGATGTTGTTACATCTAGGAGAATAGACAATGTTAGGAAATAGAAATATCTAACAAATCTAATAAATTAACCGAATCCATATGGATAGATCTAATTTTTACTCATCTACCAAAAGTAAGATTAGGTATTTGTTATAGACTCAATAAATGAAATTAATAATATTTGTACCTTAGGTGACAGTATAATTCTGGGTGACTTTAATGCTCCAGGTATATCCTGGGATGTGTTAAAAGGGAAAACCACTTTTGAATAAGCATTTCTAGATGCATTAATTTCACAGGGCTGTGATCAACTAATCAGAAATCCAACTGGGGTAACAACATTCTGGATTTAATTATCACAAATTGCAAAGAGCGTGTTTGTAATATTGATGTATGTGCACATCTGGGATCTAGAGATCAAAAAATCATTGAATGTAAGTTAGATCTCTTTAAATCTAAAATTCATGGCTCTTCAGCCCTACCTGACTTTAAGAAAGCTGATTGGGCAAGACTTACAAATGATCTTGGTAATATAGATTGGAGATCTCTCCTTGCAGGTCTAACAGTAAACCAAGTGTGGACTATACTAAAAACCAAGATACATGAGGCAATGAACTTGTATATCCCTAGACATAAAAAGTTTAATAGTAAGGGTGATATCCCACTTTGGTTTTCCAAGGTTATTAAAACACAAATAAGTAAGAAGCTTAGAGCCTTCAGGAAATACAAATCAAAACCCTCCTCTATAAATAAACTAAAATATATGACCCAACGAAGGTTACTGAAAACAATAATTAAAAGGGAAAAAATTAAGTTAGAGTGTAAACTGCCTAGCTCCAAAGACTGTAAAGCCTTTTATGCTTATGTTAATAAAAATAAGTAGTCGAATAATAAAATTAATACTGTAACAGTTGATGGTGAGACAGTGTCAAATAATATGGATATTGTCAATGCATTTAACTCATTTTTTATTTCAGTATTTCACCAAAACATTTGGTATCACCCTCGCTTTTCATTGATAACTCAGTGGAAATAAATTTGAATCAAGAAACTGTACTTAAAGAACTATATAAATTACGCATGTCAGCGTCATCTGGACCCGGCAATATAAGTTCACTTGTCTGGAAAAAAATTGCAAATGTTGTAGTCCAGCCTTTGACCATGCTATTTAATAAATCTCTTATGACTGGCGATATTCCATCTGATTGGTTAAGTGCTATAGTTGTTCCCATTCATAAAAAGGGTAATAGAGCCTGTGTTTTTAACTATAGACCAATTAGTCTTACTTTGGTCTGCTGTAAATTACTTGAAAGAATAATCAAAAATATGATTGATTATGAAATAACCTCTTTGGGGTTAGAAGACCTTACGCAGCACAGTTTCAAGAAAGGTCTCTCATGTAACACAAATTTGATTTCTTTCCATAACTTTGTTAGTAGTCAACTAGACAAAGGAGTACTAATGGATGTAATTTATTTAGATCTAGGAAAGGCTTTCGATTTGGTACCTCATGATAAAATTATTTTTAAGTTACAAAGCTTGGGACTAAATGGTTATATCCTGAGATGGATAAAAAACTGGTTGACTAACAGGAAACAAAAAGTAAAAATTAATTCGGAATTTTCCAAAGATGGATATGATACCAGTGGAGTTCCCCAGGGATCAGTACTGGGTCCTGTGTTGTTTAATTTATATATAAACGATATGGGCAAAGGGCTTGGTAGTATCATAACTAAGTTTGCTGATGATACAAAAATAGGTGGCGATGTTTTGTCATTTTCTCAATATCTACAATTGTGTAAAGATCTGCAATTTATTTGAGCAATGGGGAGTGGAAAACAATATGAAATTTAATGAAGAAAAATGTTCCATGTTACATTTTGGTAATAGTAACCCTAAATATCAATATGTTATGAACAACAAAGTACTTAGGGCTAGTATATGTGAGAAAGATCTGGGTGTATGGATGGATACTAATTTATCTTCCAAAACACATGTAAAAAAGCTATTTCTGAAATGTAACCAAATAATTCAATCTATATAAAGAGCATTTATATCTAGAGATAGATTAAGTACAATGAAATTATATAAAACATATGTTTTACCACATCTTGATTATGGTACCCCAATCTGGAGCCCTTATCTCTTGAGGGACATTAACTTAATAGAAAGAATTCAGAAGATGATTACTAAATCAGTACATGGGTTAAAAAAGTGTGATTACAATGAAAGGTTAAAGATACTTAACTTATATTCATTAAAAACTAGAAGAATTAGGGGTGATTTGTTATTGTTATACAAAATCAATAAAGACCCCGCCCTAATGGAGAAATGTGGTTTTCATACAACTGATAAGAAGGTTAACCTTAGGTCACATAAGTTACAAATTCATGTTCCTAAAGTCCATATAGTTAAATGCCTTAATTTTTATAATATACATACTTCTAGAATATGGAATACTTTACCTAAACATATTATTGAGGCATCTACATTTGACCAGTTTAAAATTAGGTTAGATGAACATATCTTGAGCACCAGGAAGCTGGGATAACCCCACTGTGAGTGGGAGACAATTAAATGGGCTTTATTTTGCCTACTTTGTCTGTTACCTCCAAGTTAATCCAAGTTACTGTTGGCAAACTAGACCAATAGGTAGCAACCTGGCTATAGACACTGTTGGCAAACTGGACTGGTAGCTGACTGGAGACACTGCTGGCAAGCTGGACTGGTAGCTGACTGGTGACACTGCTGGAAAACTGGACTGATAGCTGACTGGAGACACTGCTGGCAAACTGGACTGGTAGCTGACTGAAGACACTGGTGGCAAGCTGGACTGGGAGTTAGCAACCTGATTGGAGACACTGCTGGCAAGGTGGACTGGTAACTGACTGGAGACACTGCTGGTAAACTGGACTGGTAACTGGGTAGAGACACTGTTGGCAAGCTGGACTGGTAACTGTCTGGAGACACTGCTGGCAAACTGGCCTGGTGGCTGACTGGAGACATGGCTGGCAAGATGGATTGGTAGCTGACTAGAGACACTGCTGGCAAACTACTGTAGACTGTTAGCTGACTGCAAACACTGATGGCAAACTGCACAGGTAGCTAGCAACCTGGCTGTAGACACTACTGGAAAACTGGACTGGTAGCTGACTGGAGACATTGCTGCAAAGTGGACTGGTAGCTGACTGGAGTCACAAAAACTGGTAACCAAGGCAAACCAGAAGCCAAGAAGGTAAAGTGATATACATATGTTTCATTAAGGGATACCCTTTAAATAATACTAGGCTGCAGTATTTTTAATTCCTGAAAGAAAGATGCTATAATATTTACTTAATTAATGGATACCTTATTGGGCTTATCTAAGCAAATCTGGGTCTACGATGCCAGTTCAACAAGAATTTTGTCAACCGATGTTACAGCGACAGATTTATGTCAACCGCAAATTGCGGTCGGCATAAATCCATCGGGTAAACTGTCTACCAGGTACGTCTTTGTAGAATTCAGTTGTGACACTAATACAAGTGTATTACTCTTCAAATCTGGATAAGATTCTGCCAGTAATTTTGCAGTAGAGTACTTCAGAAAATTGTCATATTTTTGGATTGAAGGCTGTAATAGCCTTTAAGAAGTCCAGATTATTTGTGAAATGGGAATCCAGTTCACTAAAAAAGCAATCAAGACAGGTAAGGTGTATTTCCTGTTTAAGTGTGTCAATGTTAAGTCTTGCAGAATTTGCTGGATTCTCCAGATTGGAGGTCCCTTTACTCAAAGTGGTTGAAACATAAAATTCAGTTAGTTTTCAGCTCAACTGATGTTTGTGCATGGGCCTACTTTTGGAGTTACTGGCATTAACATCAGTGTCAATGCCACAGTTCTCAGCAGCTTGCTTGGCATCATCATAAATTTTCTGCCATTGAGAGTCATTCTGAAGAGATAACAGCTGGTTCTACGATGCCTGTTCGACAACACTTTTGTTGACCAGCATCTCAGCGATGGGATGTATGTCGACTGCAAGTTATGGTAGACATAAATCCTGTATGTCTCCCTGTCGTGTTTTTCTATCGAGGGGCTTTGCCCCAGGAACCCCCCATGTGGGGGGATCTGCCCCCACACCCCCTGTACTTTGGATTATCAACTCCAGTCGGAGTTGATTTGGAGAGGTGGCGCAAGACAGGGAGACAGTGTGCCCCTGTCTCAGGCACACCACCACAGTGACCTGTCGGCAAAGTGTCAATTTTGCTGACAGCGAGGTATGTCGCTGTGTTGGTGTCGCCATCGGGTAGGCATACCATAAAAGGCATACCATAACAGCTCACCTTTTGATGACTGAAGATCACATGCTTTTGGCAAATCCAAATCTTTTCACTGAAGCTCTTCAGAGAGTGACTGAATCTTCTGTAAGATTGTTTCTAACCTGTAAAATGTTATTACAAAGGTGAAAGTCTGAATTTTGAACAGAAGGTCTTTTGCTTCAGAACTTGCATTTCTGTCAGTACTTTGAAATTGAATAGCATGAAGTGTTACAATAATCAACTCTAGACACAGCTATAACTTCTTTATGCAGCTGTACCAATAAAAGGCAGTGAGTACCAGTAAGTCACTCTAATTTAAGGACATGTAATCCTTCTTTCTGTGCTTTAGCAAACAATTCATGTCTCGGGGAACACTGAGAAAGAAATACCTACACAGCTTGTAAAATACTGAAAAATGATTTTATCTCTGGTATATTGGTGATTGTTTGAACTAAAGCAAGATTCAGGTGATGTGCATGACAGTGTATATAAACAGCCTGAGGGGCAATTTCTTTTATCTTTGCTTGTACTCCATTGAAGCACCCACTCATCACCGAGGCTCCATCATAACACTGTGCCATACAACGCTTCCATTGTGGATCAGAAGTACGTACTGCTTTGTTGATGACTTTGGCCAGAATAGCAGCACCAAGTTTTTCCATGTGATGACAGCCTAGTGGTTTTTAAAAAATATTACCTTCACTGTCAACAAAACGGATGACAAAGCTAAGCTGCTCCTTACGAGAAACATCTTTAGTTTCATCTTGCAGAATAGAAAGTATTTTGTAACTTTACTCAAAATGTTCTCTCTAATTGGCGTTGCTGCTACATTAATCGTATCATTCTGATATTCTGGAGGGGTACTGTATAGTGACTGTATCGTCTAGACATTTTTTCTTTTAACTTTGAATTGTGGGCAGATATTGCTTCCAAAAACTCAATGAAATTTCCTTTGTCCTTAGACTTCACAGATTCATCACCATCTCTGAAAGCAAGACATTGTCATCCTAAGAAACATACAGTGTGCAGAATAATTTCTTTATGGTGGCAATTTTCTTCTATTTCAATGTCCCTAGTTTTTTCAAGCCTTCCAGCAACCGACTGATGAGATGAGGGTGATTGTATACAGTTAAATTCAGACCAGGCTACAATAGAAGCTTTATGTTTCTCAGATTCAATGTGTTTTTTTTAAAGCACAACCAATTTTTTCCTATTTACAAAAACCAATGTCAATGAAGGGAACATTTCCATGTTCGCAACCATCTCCTCCAGGTGTTGTACGAGCACTAGTAAAATGTCTGCATGCATAGCAATATGTAACATCCCTTTTTACAGAATATTAAATCCATTTATGAGTTTTGTAAACGCCATTGAATGTATGAGAATTTGTCACAGGAAATATACATTTGGGCTGTACTGGTGCTTGGTACAGACTAACTGATAATGTCAGTTGTCAAATTGTCTTTTTCACCACATTCAGTCATAGATGTCAATGATGTATCAGCTGCACAACATTGTTGCAGTGATAGTGATGGCCCATCAACAGTACATGATGATGATGTAGTATTACTGGTTTCAGAGATACAAAGAAATGAAGGGCCTAGGGCTGGAAAAGAAAACTGAAACTGCATCAGTATCTGAATCAGGCTTGTGGATTGATGCATTAATATCTTCATCTTGTCTTATTTTCTTCTGTGAATCAAAACTTGTACTATCACTTGTGCTTCTTTTCTTGCTAATAAATCAAGTACCATTAGTTGCTTTGGATCCTTTGAGGCTTGCTTAGACAAAATCATTTTTACTGAATAGTCAACAGTCACAGGCTACCAGTAGGTTTAGGCAAATTGCAGCATACAACACCAAAACAAAAATTGGTGGGTCTTATTTCAAGTAGTCAGTCTGTTTGGGGTAGGACTCATTAACTAGTGTGACAACTACAGTAGGTAATAAGGAACGGGACTATCCACACTATGCACACACCTATCCAGAATAATCATTGTACGAAAAGCAATGTAACAATAAGATCACTTCAAATTACTTATAAATATGAGAAATGACAGGTGTGGAGAGAAAAGTCCTAGGGAGAGCCAAGAGTACCATAGATGACTGAGCTGACAGTGGCACTAAAAGAAAAAAAGCCTGCTGACTGACATGACACCACAGGAAAAAAACACTTATCTTACCCTACCTAGGGCATTGGACACATATGTAGCGAGAACATAAAAATGCAAGACTGAACTGGGACAAACAGCAGCCTGCTGAACGGGCACAGGCACAGGCACATCACCACTTTTTTTTTTTTAAACATTGCAGCAGTTTCAGTTGCTGAGGACTCGCAGTCCCAGTTAGTTATTTCTATTTTTTAAACTACCAGTAGCACGTGTGTGTTACAGGTGGTGGTGGGGCAACTTTACCCTGGCAAGGTAATTGTTTATATTCGCAATATAATTGCATTGGACTGGGCTACTGATGCAGTGGTAGCATTACCACTTACAATGCAGACAACCCAGGTTCAGGAATGAGTCTGATGCATCAGAAAGCTGATCAGAGGAAGAGGATCTAGTGTCCGCTGGACTGCTCCTCTCTGGGGAGGGCTGTGGCACCAGGCAACTACCTGACCCCTAGTGGCAGGGTGTGTGTAAGGGAGCCTGGTGCTGCATGATTGGGGATGGCCACATAGGAGTAGTGGACATCATGGCTCCAAATGCCTGGTGTACACTGGCACAGTCATCCTCCCTCTTGTCATCCCTGCAAAAGTTCTCCTTCCTGGTGGCCAGTGACACCTTCCACCACCAAGAGCACCTAAATCCCCTATCCCTTTTCCCAAGTGGTAGCCATTGAACTAACTTGATAGAAACATTCCTTAACACTAAGCATATGGGGCCCATTATTTTTAGACATTTTATCCTTTAAAATAAGAAAGTGCTATATGTTCTGGTCATTTGCTTTGTATTTTAAAAGCCAATCCTATGCATTTTTGGTTAGTAATCTGTTTATTGAAGAATTTAAATGTAGCTATTGACAGCCAGTTCTCCAATTCAGATCACAATGCAGAGACAGCACAAACAATTCTGGGCGCTCATGAACTCCAAAGAATGATAAAGACCAAGTATACAGTACTCACTGTAATTTATTATAACATGTAGACACTCACAGAGCTCCCAGTCAGCACAGGCAGAGTTCCTAAGAGTAGTCATTCTTGACTGCAGAGTGGTCATTCCAGCTTTAGGGTGGGCTTACTGGTTACCAGGGTGGACATTCCAGCCCCCATGCCAAGCACTCTGGTCCCAGGCTGAGCACTGTGGCAGTCAGGGTGGGCATTCAGATGAGACTTTAAACCGAGGTCCTGTCTGCCTGTTCTGGTGGCTATTCAGGTGGATGTTAAAGATCCATGGCATTTCTCGAAAAGAGTAGAGGAATTTTTATTGAAGGATGGACTTCATTACAGACAGAACAAACTGTAACAAAACTAAAATCATATATTTAATACATAGACCATCATGATTAAATTTAAACAAAATATTTAATAGTAAATATATCAGAAAGAAGCTTAAAGTTCTATATAACATTCAGCCATTTTTCACAGCTGACCCAAAGATGCTTAACTTGTTCATTAGAAAAATATAGCGGATCCTTGTACTGAATCTTTTCCAAAGTCTTATGGACATTGGCAAGTATTTTGATGTCAATAACAACTTTCTGTTGTAGGACCCACAAACACCTGGACTGCCAAAGGAAATATCTTATAATTGCAAAAACAATGTAGACCGTGTCTAAATGGTATTTACCCCAATTCCCTGTATGTGGTCCATACATCAAAAAGGGATATGAGAGTAACACAAATTGGGGTTCTTCCCACTGGATTGCCTAAAAATCCCAAAACAATTTTGCATAATGACAGTCCAAGAACAAGTGCTGCTGGGTTTCCAAAACACGAGTACAAGAATCTCTGGGGCAGTACCTCTCAGAGAGCTGTTTATGCTTATTGTTGTCTTTAACATTAAGCCTCCCATAATTACCCAGCCAGACACAATCTCACACAAATGGGGGGAGCCTTGGGTTAGTAAGCTGTTTGAGTACATCCTGCAGCTGATTCCCTGGACACATTGGGAAAATAATGTCCGCCTGATGTTCAGTCTGTACAGTCTTATTATAAACAGCTTTTCTGTCCATAGTTTGAAATTGGGTAGGTGTAATTACCCATTTTATAGCAATTTTTTATGCTGTATAGACCATATTGTGGTATAGCACCAGGTTTCCCCAGCAATCTAGGTTTCCTCTGTTCCCAAACCTGGAGGCATGGGAGTAACCACCTGTGTACCAATGGCCTCCATACTTTCTCTCCTGGCCTCAGTGAATTTCCCAAATTATAAGATGAAAACACACTAAAGAAGAATATCACAGGGTATATCATACAAAGACCCCCAGGATAGTTTGGTAGGTATATTCCCTTTTTATTGGGTTTAGTCTGGAGGCCCAAAATGCTTGAAAAAATATACTAAAGAAACCTGTCCATATACTCGTGGGAAGGGAAAGATGTGGCTGAGATATAAAAAGATAGGGACTAAAAGGGTTTTAATCAGTACCATTCTCTTTGTCTTTGATATCTGCCACTAACCTGTAGGCATGAGCCATACTTGATTCCCAAGTTTTATAATGCAATATCACCAGGACCAAAATCTACTTCTACGATCTTAATGGGATCCTGTGTGACTGTAATACCTGCTAGAGTTCTGACTACTGGGAGAGGTATGTTACCCAAGCCCACCCCTTTACTCTTGTTGAAATTTATCTTTGACCCTGAAATGTCAGAAACATTTTGCAATACATCTATTAAAGAGTTTTTACATGTGTCAGGGGCTAGAGTTAATACTAAATCATCTGCATATGTCAAATTTTTTATGGGAATGAGACCTGGGGTAACTTAGAGACCATTGATTTCAGTAGACATCAAGATCTGAAGTATAAGTATATCTATCCCAAATGTAGACAACAATGGGCTCAAGGGACAGCCCTGCTTAACTCCCTTATGTACCTTAATTCGCTTACCATATCATCCATTAACATTTGGAATTATTTGAGCATGGGAGTACATGCCCTGGGGCCAGGTAACAAACTGACTAGGAATACTGAAGGCCTTCAGGGTATTAAAAAGGAAGTTGTGAGATAGCCTATCAAAGGCCTTTTCCTGATCAAGACCTGTCGCATAACCTTGCAAACTATGTAGCTCACCTAGGGAAAACAGCTCTCTTAAAACTGTTAAGTTATTTTGTTGTTTTCTCTCCATAATTGCACAAGATTGAGTTTTGCTAATCAAATGCTTTGATACCCTAGACAGTCTAGTCAGTAAAACATTACTTAGAATTTTAACGTCAGTGTTCAACAGTCTCAATGGCCTCCAATTTCTAGTGTCAGACTTAGATCTCTTCTTATGTAGTAGTACCAAAAGGGCTGTGGATGTAGATTCAGTATACTGTGTAGTATTAAGTATATGGTTAAGAGCTGGGACTAATTCTTGTTGAAATGTCTTATATACTCCAGCCCCTAACCCGTCAGATCCTGGGGCTGTATATATCTTTTTTTAAACTTTATTTAGAAGTCATTAGCAAGTTCATACAGTTTTACAATCCATTTTTCATACAAAATTAAACCATATCAGTTCTATTATCATGCAAATTCTCACATTTGATATAAGGTACATACATATGGAAAATAGAACAGCTGAGAAAAGGAATGATTCCATGAGAGACGTTAAAAATACTTAAGGTCTGAGTTAAAATAGCTTGAATCATCATCATCAAGTGTATTGTTGACAAATGTAATTGTCATCACAATTAAAAAACATACACAATAGCCAGTCATTTCATAGAAAAAAAACACAAATATAGCTATAAATATAATACAAATAGACAATATACAAAAGACACACATCAGCTTATATTGCACAATGATATACCCTAGTTTCCCTTGCAGATATGTCTTTTTTTGCTTTCCAGAAATCTGCCAAACCTTGCCACTTTCTCCACTATAACTTCTTCTTCTGAATTCAACAAATAGTTAATCCAATACAGAGGTTCCATATCCAGGGTGGCAAGAACATCCCCAAGCATTTGTGTTCTCTCTTTGTTATATGGGGCAGAACAAAAGCAGACAAACTAAATCATCTTTGCTTTTTTGACAAGCACATAAATCCAAGTCTGTTTTCCCATAGAAGCTCCTTAAAGTCTGACTGTCGATATAGCCAAATCTAAGTTTGGTAAATGTCTTCCTTAAATTAGAATTCCGTATTATATATAAATATTTTTTTTTACCCCATATGCTCTTGTATTGTTTGCTGTCAGCCAACTGCTTAATTTGAAATTTTTACCTAAATCCATTTCTCTCTGGACATGGATATCTCTAGCCCTGGTTTTAATTTCTTGCTTAATATCCAATATTGGCTTTACCAAACTCTCAGTTATGTACTGCAGGAGGCCATAAGGCTTAATGACCTCCTGCAGTGAATATAAACCAGGGCACTTATATCCCAGATTGTTATACTATAATATCTTCTCCAAACACATTCTTGGTAACCTTACACTAGGCATATTGTATATTTTTAACCAATATGTGCATTATCTCTGTTCGATATTATTTCTCATAGGTAACTGTCCAGTTTCAAGTCTTGTTAGTGCAGATGCTGTACTGTGTGGTAATCCCAATAATTTTTTATCAAATTTGTTCATGCCGGATTCAAGCCCATTTGTATTATCCTGTCCCCAAATTTCTGATCCATAAAGAATTTGTGATTTTATCTTTGCATTAAATGCCTTTAAAGAGCCTTTAATAGACTGGCCCCCATATTTATAGGTAAATGACTCAATTGACGGGGTCAAGTGTTTGATTTTCTGTAATATAATAGACATGTGCTCTTGCCACCCTAGATTATAATTAAAAACTATGAACAGATAACAGAATCTTTCCATGTATTCAACAAAATAAGGTAGATATGTTATTAAATCTCAAATGATTTCTGTTAAATATCATAAACTTTGTTTTTTTCAAAATTAATTATTAAATCAGCTCTGTCACATTTCTCATAAAATTTCAACAAGCTCCTTTTAATACCCAAAAAACTAGTTGCCATTAAGACAATGTCAACTGCATATGCCAGGTAGGGACACCGCCTGGAGCCCAACCTAGGCATGTGCAGCCCTGGGTCATCCAACTCTTCTAACACTTTATTTAAAAAATATTGAAAAGTATGGGCGATAAAACACAGCCTTGTCTCAGTCCGATATTTGATGGGAATCTTGGGGTGCTATCACTTTCCTTGGTGTATCTTATAACTGTACAATTATTGCTGTAAAGCAATTTGAGTAAACAAATGATTGAATCATCCAGCTTATATTTTCCAAAGTTTCCAATAATTTTTTCCTATTAACTCTATCAAAGGCTGATTTAAGGTCGATGAATACACAAAATAATTTTTGTTTTTTTAATGTGAATGTATTTATGTACCAAATGAAATAGTACAAAATACTGATCCACAGTAGAATGATCTGGAAGAAAGCCTGCTTGACCCTGATTCAAAATGTTCTTTTCTGTTAACCAGATCATCATTCTGCTGTGTATTATTTTAACAAATAATTTTTGTATTGTGTCTAATAGGCTTATAGGCCTATAATTGCTTGGCTTAGATTTATCACCCTTTTTATGGATTGGAACAATGATGTTTTCTTGCCATGATGGTGGGATCTTTCCTGTTTCACTTATAGTAATAATAATAATAATAAACTTTATTTCTTATGTGCCTTTCTTAAATCAAGGCGCATTACAGAATAACAGTCATAAAACATTATAAATATATTAAAATCTGGACTAAAATATACAGCGTTTAATTAAAATCTATATCCTCACCGAATGCCTTATTCCATAAAAATGATTTTAGGCCTTTTTTAAAACCCTTCACCGTCATGCACTCTCTAATCCAAAGTGGTAGAGAATTTGAGAGGGTTGGCACCACAAAACTAAAGGCGCTGGCACTGGACGATTTTAAAACTACCCTTGGAATCTCTAGCAACCCCTCGTTGGCTGAGCGGAGAGGTCGCATCGGGAGGTAAGGCACCAGAAGATCTTTCAGGTAATCAGGGCCCAAACCGTGTAGGGCTTTATATGTCAGTAATCCGATTTTAAAGGTGATCCACCACTGAACTGGCAGCCTGTGCAGATCCCCCAGGACTGGCATAATATGGGAAGAGCGTGGAGTCCCCATTAACAACCGGGCCGCTGAGTTCTGCACTAGCTGCAAGCAGTGGATATCAACCCCAGGAAGCCCAAAGTAAAGGGAGTTGCAGTAGTCCAGACGAGAGGTCACGAAGGCGTGGATCAATGTTGGCAGATCACCAGCTGGAACAAGGTGCTTGATCCTAGCGATGTTCCTAATATGGTAAAAGGATACCTTAACAACCGCTGACACTTGCACACATAACGTCAGCTGATCATCAAGGATCACCCCCAGGTCTCACACCCGTTCAGAGGTTGGGAGCTCCACATCCCCCAGAAATGAACCTGAGGTTTGATTTGCCCCAGACCCCTCAATCCGGCGGCCAGGATCAAAAACCATCACCTCCATCTTCCCAGAGTTCAACTTCAGCCAGCTGGACCTCATCCAACCCTGGATCTCGCTGAGACAGTTGTTAAACACTGAGAGTGCTCTATTCTGGTCAGGTGCAAAAGATAGAGCTGGGTATCATTGGCATAACAATGAAACTCCAGCCCATATCGTCTTACAATGTCTTCGAGGAGAAGCATGTACACCGCAAACAACATGGGGGACAGCACAGAGCCCTGAGGTACGCCACAGGACAGAGTGGCAGGATCAGAGGAAAATATCCCCGATACAACCCTCTGAGTTCTACCTATGAGGAAGGAGGTAAACCATCTGTGAACCAAACCCGTCAACCCACAGATGTGTCTCAGGCGCTCGAGCAGCACCCCATGGTCTACGGTGTCAAATGCTGCTGACAAATCCAGAAGGACCAAAATGGACCATTTTTTCTGGTCTCTCACCATCAGGAGATCATTGAGCACCTGAACCAGCACAGTCTCAGTGCTATGTATCTTTCTGAAACCTGATTGAAGAGGATCATAGATGTTATGGGTGGATAAATGGTTGTCCAACTGGGCTGCCACCACTTTCTCGATTACATTCCCCACAAAGGGGAGGTTCGAGATGGGTCTGTAATTGGCTAGGGAGTCTGGGTCCAGAGAAGCCTTTTTCAATACTGGTGTCACCACTGCTTCCTTCAGGGAGTGGGGATATTCACTAGAATCTAAGGAGCACCAGACTATCCTAGCTAGAACCGGAATGATAGCCTCACCACAGCCCATAATCAGGCCAGTGGGACCCGGGTCTAAACTACAGCTTGTGGTACGCATACCCTGGACAATCCTCATAACATCATCATTTTCCAGCCTTTCGAAGGAACTCCAGGTAAACGGGGTACTTGCAACTGTAGGTTTGACACAGCAACTCCCCATGGTGAGTGCTGTGCGAGTCTCGGCCCTGATGTCAGTTACCTTATCTGCAAAGAATCTAGTAAGCTCTTCACATTGTATTTGTGAAAAGGCTCAATGAACCTGCAGACAGACTGGGTTGCAGAGCCTGTCCACAGTTCGAAAGAGCTGGGCTGGTCGATTCTGTGTAGCAGCAATATCTCTGGACAGGAATACTGCCTTCATATGAGAAATTACTGACTGATAGAGCTTGTAATGCTCTAGGAGTCTAAGATGGTCAGCATCTAAGCTGGATTTTCGCCAGCATCTCTCCAACCTGCGTCCTAGTCACTGCATCTCCCTCAGATCCCAATTAAACCAAGGGGATCGAGGGTGAAGGGAGAGAGGGCGCACACGGGTGGGAGCAATTAAATCCAAAGCAGTGGTGATTGCCTTGTTATAAGCTAGCACCAGCTCTTCAGGATTAGAGGTCTTCCCAGGCAGTATTGATAGGTCAAGAACCGCAGTTAGGCCATCGGGAGTAACATCCCATAAAGGGCGGTACTGACCATCTCCACAGTGATAGGCCTACGTAGGGGGAAGCAAAAATTGAAACTCACAGTGTGATGGTCAGACCAACCGACACATTCCACCCCCACAACGGAGGCTTCCATCCCCAGCAGGAAGACCAGATCCAGTGAATGGCTATGTTTATGAGTAGCAGAGGTAACCACCTGTGTGAGGCCCAATGAGCACATCAATTGGAGGAAGTACTGACCAAATTGTGAGAGTTCATTGTCGATCCAGGCATTAAAGTCACCCAGCACCATCAACCTGGGTGACTCAAATACCAGGTTGACAATGAAGTCTGCCACTTCCTTAAGGAATAGCTTCTCGTCACCGGGTGGACGATAAACCAGTGCTATCCTATAGCCCCCACCTGCCACTACAACACATTCAAAGGATCTGGTCTCCTCCACTGGAACACTAATGAGATCCAATTTGGTCTTGAAACAGACCGCAACCCCCCCACCCCTGCGATCCAATCTCGGGCGGTGTATCACCGAATACCTGATTGGAACTGCGGCCTCAAGAACTGGGCCGGCATTACTGTCCAACCAGGTTTCGGTGATGCAAGTCAGATCCACAGTGCTCACCAAGTCCACTATAATGGCAGACTTGTTCACAATGGACCTGGCATTGCAAAGCACTGCCCGGGTTGGATAGGACTCCTGGGATGCCCCAACCACCTGCCCACCATTAACGAAGGAGGTGCCCTTGGGTATGGAGACCATAAGGTTAAATAACCTTGTATGAACTGGGACCCAGAGACCTGGATCATCTTTTATAATGTCAGCAGAAATTCCATCAGGTCCTGAAGCTTTATGTCTTTTAGCTGAATAGAAAGTTAATTTATTTTTCTGAGATTTTGTCTTCTAGAGGTTTCCAGTTTTTCTTGGAGAGAATCTCTTTTCTTATTTCTTGGATATGAAAGAGATTTTCATAATGATTGAGCCACAAACTAGGCTCAATGTGGTTCTCTACTGTAAAAGGTATATTATCCCACCCATGGGCTACCATGTGCCAATATTTTTTATTATCTTTAGCCCAAGCAGCTTTCTCAAACTGTTCCCATAGTCTCTTTCTATAACTAGGTTTCTTTTTTTCCAATAGTTTTATTTACTCTTTTCTCAGTCTATTTAATTTATGTTTGTTAGTTTTACTTGGGTATTTTAGAGTATATCTGGCATGGCTGTTTATCTTCTTTTTTTGGTGTTTGCACTCCCCATCATACCACTGGCTTCCCCTTCTTTCCTTAAATATCAATGTTTTGACAATGATCTTAGAGATTGTTTCTATGAACTTTATATATGTCTCAAGAAATTGCTCACGGGATGTATACTGTGACATATCTAGAATTTCATTCCTTATCCCATTATCTTTTAATAATTCTATTGATTTGTAATTCTGCAATAGGTCCCATTTGATCCCATTTTTGATCCTTACAATACCTTTATTGGGCTCAATAGGAGCACTTTTACCTTGTTTGACTTGAAATTTGATCTCTAGTGGATTATGTTCACTCTCCGCGGATTTGCCTAGAGAGAAATCCACAAAAACCTTTACTAAATCCAAGGTTATCCAGAAATGGTCAATTATGGAAGCACCCCTTACCCCCAAATATGTAAATTCCCCAAAGTGATCTCCAATAGAACATCCATTAATTAAAAGCATGTTATTATCTTCTAGTTCTTTTATCATTTTTTCCATCAATCACATCCCTTCCTATCTTTTGTTACCCTTTCCATTTTTAGGTTGTGTGACCCAAGGGCTGTACAAGCCTCCCAAATTTCCCTGGTGGGCTCCAGGCTGTGTCCCACCCTGGCATTAAAGTCCCCCAAAAGTATAATTCCAGTTTCCAGCTCATGCAGTGTCCATCTTTCTATTACAGACATAAGCTTTTCAATATTGTTCTTATTTTCATATTTAGATTCAGCCAGAGGCAAATAGACATTGACAATGAGAGTTATCTTATTATTTATTGCAACAACAATTGCAAGTATTTAATTGGAATGCACTAAAATTTCATAATACTCAGTTAATTTTACAATTTTGCCCCAGATTATAAAGCCTCCTGATAATCTGCCCAATTTGCTTGTGCTACTTGCCCCTTTATTAAACATTTTATAACCATCAATATGTATTTTCTTTTTGGTCCAAGTTTCTTGCAAACAGATAATGCTGAATTTCTTTAGATAAATCAAAAATGTCGGATCTGCTACCCTCTCCTCTAGTCCAGCAACATTCCATGATAGAATGCTGAAATCTAGATTTAGGGAAGGGTTGGAATTGTTTCTGATGTTTCCATCTGACTGTCAATCAGCATCGATATCCTGCAATATCTGAAATCTATTTGCCATTTTAATTAAGTTTAACCACTGAACATTATCTCTGTTTTCCCTATTGTCCCGTAACACCTCATTTTCTCCTTTTAAATTTATATCAAACTTATCCGACCTTTCTGAGTTGGAAAAGAGGAGCTCACAATCTGGCTCACTCCTTACCCAAATCATTATTTGTCCTTGATTTTCCCAGTGCTTTGCTTTCAATATTACTTCATACAGCTTATTATCCTTTAACAAGTTCTGTAGTAAATCTACAATCTTAGGATGCAGGTTGTATTTTGTCTCATTTAGGAAATTACCAATTCCAAAAATTGAGATTGGAAATTCCTTCTTCATCCTTGCTTTAATATTATATTCTGAGAAGTACTCTGGAAACATGGACTTCATGGTTACCATGCTGTCTATTTCAAAGCCTAGATCTTTCATCTGCTTCTTTTGATTTTCTATTACTTTAAATGCATAATATTGGTCAGAAAGCAGAAATACCAATTCTGTTTCAGGTAAAGGTCTAATAGCACTCATCTTATTTATTATGTCCCCATACCTCCCATTCCCTTGTAGGACAGCCTCCAAAAGTTTCTTCAAATGGGAGTTAAGCTTTAGCTCTGTTTCATCAGGCATTATTGAGATTTTAAATATAGGTAACACGAAGTCTGTTTCCAAAGTCATTCCCAGAAAATGTTTCAGTCGGAGCTCTACCTATACCCTACTATATTGCACACAACACCCCTCTGTAAAATGCACACCTGTGAAATAATTGTAAGCATCTGTACAGCACCAGGCTGTACATTACAGAAAGGGTAAGGTGCTTCTGGGAGTTCCAGGTTTCCAGTTGCATTGGTGGCACAACTGGTCATGCAACCGGGTTTAAATCCCAGCTAAGACACTTATTTCATTTCCTCTTCTATTTATTTAGATTCCATATATGTACAAGCTCTTGGAATACAGTTCTTTTAAAGTTCAGACTCCCAGATTAAAATCTGGACCAGATTTTCTAATGCTGCTGTTTTATGTGTAACCCCTAGGTGACGCTATTCCAAGGGCTACTACCCCTGCCTGCTTGGCTAGTAGCAGGTTAAGGAGCCTAGGTTTGGTGACGGTGCCTCCACCCAGAGGTCAGGGGTGGTAGTGGTTAAACTAGCTTGGGCACAGCGCTCTGGGACACTGTGACCCCCCTCAGTTCCCACTAATGGCCCACACAATACTCAATGAGTACCTTCACAATTGACACTTACCACCAGGGTCGATTTCACCAGTTCAACCCTGAGGACCCCCTGTAAAACAAGGTTAGGCAGCACAAATTACAACAGTACAGTACCCCCAATACAAATGGAAACCACAGTCAGTTTCAATGCGGAAACAATAAGATCTGATTTACTCAGGGGGGTTTTAACAAGGATAGGGGCAATCAGGTTAATTAGCTTACTCTCTATAATAATCACACTGTTATGCATGCAGTACAGAATTCCCTCACACTGTCACACACACTGGGTACCCCAGGTAAAAGGCAGATGGGCTAGCTGGGATCGTTGCCCGGGTAGGCCGGCGTCACAGCTGGGTGGGGCCCTGTGATGGAAAAACCACATGCACACAAACAATTTGTAATCCGGAGCCAGATGGCTCAGTTTGTGAAGAAAATGAAATAACAGAAGAAACAGGTGACACACTTTGATTTATCAGAAGTTGCAGGGTGCTACCCTGATATTTACTCACAGTACCCAAGACTGAACACAGGATGGATGAAATGGAGACCTCTGACAAGTAGTCTGGATGGCCTGGGGAAAGCAGGACCCATACAGCGCAGCGAGGCATCGTTCCCGTTCAGGCTGGGAGTTGGGGCTGGTCCCCGGGCAGATCTCTCATCAATGGTTCTTATCTGTACAGCAGGGTGGTCTGGCAAGGTCCTCGTGGCAAGGCCCAGCCACATAGACACAACCGCAAGGCAGTTCGTTCATGCTGAATACAGCTTCCAGCAATCAGCACACAAGTCACAGAAGAGGGGAATTAAGTCGCGATCCCCATTCAGTACACAGCACATTTATATACCAGAAAAATATTACTGTACCAGGCAAGATGCTCCTAGTCATGATCGCAATGTCTCTGCATACACCAGGAGCTCAGAAATAGCTGGGGTTTCTGACAGGCCGATCGCATTCAGCAAAATCTTGGGTCTTCTACAGGGTAAGCCTGGTCTAAGTTCAGCAACTTGCTTTAGAGCACACAAATTGGATTTAGTCCGAAACAATTCTCTATCTGTCTCTCTCTCTCTCTCTCTTCTCCGGGTGACAGGCAGGCTTGCAGACCTCAGCTCAGGCCTTTCCACAATTCTCCCGCTTGAACTACGCAGTCTACCACTCGGCTATCATGAGTTGCTTCTCTCTCAGCTTTCCACACAAATCTGGCTTGCCAGCAGACAGCCCAGGGGCTTTCACTCAGATCCAAAAGGTTCAATTGGTCGGTTAAGGTCTCAGTCACAACAGGATCCCTCTACAGGTGCAAAAAGGTGCCAACAGTCCAAAAACTACAATTCCCAGAGTCTCACTCCACACAGCCCCATTTCAGCAGGCTCCATTTGAGAGTCCCAAGTACTGCTTGGTCCCATTCGGCAGTCCGGGACCAAAATGGTGGAGCTACACAGAACAGACCTTGCTGCAAGAAAGGCAGGTTACAACAAACTACATTTTCATCACTACTCTAAATGATTACCAGCAATTAGTTACATCTTTCAGTAGGGCTCCCTCTGCACAATTAGCGATGGCAGAAACGGAGCAATTCTTCAGCAGCCCAGGCAGGACTCAAGCAGGGAAACACTTAGACCCCCCTCCAGAATATTTATACTGCAATCGGGCAGCTCTTAAAGAGACAGTACATGGAGGCTTTACAAGCACTCACTGGCAACAACTTTAAAACAGCTTTAGCGCCAAACACCAACCAGGCTGTGAACAATTAAGCAAGCTCTTGGAAGACTTTTCAAGAACCCCCCATTTGTAGAGGGGTTACACTCTTCCTGGCCTGGAAAAACTTGGCGTCCACGTCAAGTGTGTACATTTACAATAATTTCAGCTGCAAATTATATCATACATTTATACCATCAACATGTTATACCAATCACATTTTATACATCAGCCAGCATACTTAACCATTGCTATACATATTATGTACGTTTCATGTCACTATACCCATTCTGAATTATGTCAGATACATTCTGCATAGGTAACTTACACACACTACTATACAACTTCAGGTTATCACTTCCCAGCACATTGAAGAATGATAGCGGGGGGCCTTTCCTATCAGCTACCTTGGGGCTGGATGGGACAGGGGCACCATACTTAGAGGGAAGCACAATCAACTGGGAATTTGCACTTAAGCTCAGTTTGGGCAGTGAGCTTTGGGACACATAAACTCCCTTATGGACTACATTGGAAGGCAAATCCCCGGGCCTCCCAGGGGAATCATAGCTGAGGCATACTATTGGTTTGACAGCTCATCCAGTTTTCCTGGGGGGAACAGTCACAGTCTCTGCACCTTTAGCTTCACTCTCTGCACTTTCTTTACTTGCCAGAGGAGTCTCTATCTAGGTAGAAAAGTTCGGACTTGAGGCACTGTCAGCCCCTGGATCTGCAAACTCTGGTTCTGCAGCACTCTGCTCACATGGAGGGCACTCCAGCACTAGAAGGGAAATATCATTACACTCCAAGTACACTTCCTGCTCTGGTAAGTCACCAGTCGGTCTTAGCTCATATGTTTCTTCCTCAGGGAAATCACACAGTTCCACCATACATATACATAGTGATTCAATGTCATCAGACTTGACACTCTGCACTTCACTCTCAGGGAGCATTGACTCCATGGATAAAGCTGGGGGGTAAGACAGTCCAGAAGGCCCAGCTTCATCCCCACAATTGACCGGGGGTTACCTTGAAACAACTGACTTTGTTCATAGGATGGATAATGATCATAGTTGCACTCACTTTCATCTGAAGTAGACTGACAGTCATTCTCAATTGGGGTCTGCTGTGGAGGAAACCTTAAGTCAGAAACTACAGGGGCAGGCTTTCTCTGTCTCTGTCTTGCAGCAGCCCTTGTCACTGATCCAGGGGGAGCAATCTCAGTGGGCTCAGATTCAATCATTATTTGACCAACGGGCAACAAATGGTTTCGGTGCATGGTCTTGACATCTTTTGAGTTGTTTTCCGGCCTCACTTTGTACACAGATAAACCTGGCAAGTTACCTACTACTATGTGGGGAAGATGGTGCCACCGATCAGAAATTTTGTGTTTGCCATGCAACCCTAGATTTCGCAACAACACACGGTCTCCAGCTTGAAGCTCTTGGTCCTTCACCTTTTTATCATACCTTTCTTTATTGGCCAAGTTTCTCTTTGCAGCCATAGTCTGAGCTAATTAGTAAGCATGGTTCAACTGAGCTTTTAGTATTTGTACGTACTGTAGGTAATTCTCAGCTCTGACCCCATCAGGAGAGACCCCAAAACAAACATCCACTGGTAACCAAGCCTCTCTTCCAAACATGAGGCAATAGGGAGAGAACCTGGTAGCATCATTTTTGGTACAGTTATAGGCATGGACCAAGGTGCTGATCTGCTGGCTCCATTTTGGCTTGTCTTTTGGGTGGAGAGTGCCCAGCATGTCAAGCAGTGTGTGATTAAATTGTTCTGGCTATGGGTCTCCCTGTGGATGATAAGGGGTGGTTCTTGACTTCCGTACCCCCCATAGAGAGAGCATCTCCTTGATTAAGCGACTTTCAAAGTCCCTGCCTTGGTCAGAATGAATTCTTTGGGGGGCCCCATAGTGAACAAAGAAATTCTCAATCAGCACCTTGGCCATGGTAAAGGCCTTTTGGTCCTTGGTGGGAAAAGCTTAGGCATATTTGGTAAAATGATCTGTGACCACCAACACGTTATTGATATTTTGCTGATCAGGCTCTAAACTCAGAAAGTCAATACAAACCAACTCCATGGGCATGCTGGTGGTGATGTTAACAAGGGGGGCAGCCCTCTGGGGAAAAGCCTTTCTCTGTAGGCAGCGACTACAAGTTTGTATATGATGTTTAACATCTGCCCCCATTTTAGGCCAGTAGAATCTCGACCGCACTAGATCAAGGGTTCGGTCTATACTGAGGTGCCCCATGTGGTTGTGTAGGGACCTCAGCACTAAGTCTCTGAAAGCAGTGGGCAAAACCAACTGTTGCTTGTCTACTCAACCCCCCAACCCCATCTACTGTTTCTCTGTACAGCAACTGGTTAATCAGCTTCAATTAAGGACCTTCTTTGTACAATAATGCAGTTCTCAAGTCAGAGAAGCACAACTTGGACACATCTTTTCCTACGTAGAGAGCTTCAAGTGCTGATCTGATAATAGGATCTCGGGATTGAGCCCGCTGGATGCTGGCATTATCAAACTGGGGCAGTGCACTAATATCTAATGCAGAAAAGTGGCAGTAAGCAGCAGGTATACAAGTGTCAGAGGGCCCCAAGCAATCTACTAAACAGTCTACTGCATCTGTGGACATTTGTTCCTCCTTGTCAAACTTTTGGCATAGTGCTCGAATGTCAGGTTCGGCCAGTCTTACCCAATCACTTCGGGAAACAAGTCTCTGGGATAGAGCGTCAGCATCCATGTGATTCAGGCCTGATCTGTATTCAACAGCGTAATCATAGGTAGACAACGCAGAAAGACACCGATGGTCGGTGGCATCCAATTTAGCTGAAGTCTGCACATACACTACCGGTCAAAAGTTTTAGAACACCCCCATTTTTCCAGTTATTATTGAAATTTAAGCAATTCAAGTTCAGTGAATAACCTGAAATGGTACAAAGGTAAGCGGTAAACTGCTAGAGGTTAAACAAAAAGTTTAGGTTAGCAAAAACTGCTGTAGAGAAATTGCAAAGAAAGCCAAGGTGTCAGTGAGTACGGTTTCCTACACCATCAAAAGGCACTTGGAAACTGGAGGAAACTCTGACAGGAAGAGGTCTGGCAGACCCAAAGCCACAACAGAATCAGAAGACAAGTTTCTGAGAGCCAACAGCTTGCGTGATAGGCGGCTCACAGGACAACAGCACAGAGTGACTGGCACCCTGAACCAAAGGGCTACCACAGCATTTTGCAGCACCATGCAATACCCTCTGGTCTACGCCTAGTTGGTCAGGGGTTCATCCTACAGCAAGATAATGACCCAAAACATATCTCCAGGCTATGTCAGAACTACCTTCGAGGAAAAGAACAAGACGGTAGGCTTCAAATCATGGAATGGCCAGCACAGTCTCCAGACTTAAACCCCATCGAGCTGGTTTGGGATGAACTGGACAGAAGGGTGAAAGCAAAGCAACCTACAAGTGCAACACATTTGTGGGAACTTCTGCAACAGTGTTGGGAAGAACTTCCCGAACAATATTTGATGTCCATTGTAGGAAAAATGCCACGAGTGTGTTCGGCGGTTACAGTATATCTGCAAAAGGTGGCTACTTTGATGAGTCAAAAATTTAGATAAAATTTTGTTAAACAAAATGATTCTATGATTTCTTTTTTATCTCCAATTGTTTATTTGTTCTATGCTTTAATTTCAGAGTACATTGAGACATTAACCTGCGTAAAATTCAATAAAAACTGGAAAAATGGGGGTGTTCTAAAACTTTTGACCGGTAGTGTACGTCAAGGGATTATTATCTGTCTTTACCAGTATCTTTGCTCCATATAAGTATTCATGGAACTGGGCAACAATGGCCCACTTCAATGCCAGGAACACCAATTTATGTACAGGATAGTTTTTAATGGGGTCAGACTCCTACTGGCAAAGGTCACTGATCTCAGGCCGTTCTCATGCTCCTGATATAACACAGCTTTCAAACCTTGCAGGCTAGCATCGGTGTGTAACACATAGGGTTTTGCAGGATCAGCATTGGCGAGAATGGGAGCATGTGTGAGCTGATATATAATTTTGTGGAAAGCAGCCTTACAGTCGGGTGTCCATCAAGACCCAAAAAGTTCACCAGGGCGGAAATACACTCTCTCTGACTCTGTGGAGGCCATTTTCTTGTATTTTTTGATCGTGGGAGGGTAACCTTGGGTAAGATTCAGAAGTGGGCGAATCACTCTTGAGTAGTCCTTTATGAACAGCCTGTAATAACCACAAAATTCTAAGAAGCATCGCAGTTCTTTTTGATTGTGGGGCTGGGGCCAGGTGGTCAAGGCCTCAACTTTGCTAGGATCAGTCTCTATCCCCTCGGTGGATACTATGTGCCCCACGTACTTTACCAAAGCCTGAAAGAACTAGCATTTGTCAATGGACAGCTTAAGGTCGAAAACTTCCAGTTAGTCCAACACTTTAAAAAGTTGGCTTTCATGTTCCTCCAACATACTTCCAAACACAATAACATCGTCAAGATATACCAGGCACTCCAACAAGTTCATGTCCCCCACTGCTCGCTACATCAGTCACTGAAAAGTGGCTGGAGCACCAGAGATCCCCTGGGGCATTCTCATAAACTCATAGAACCCCAGTGAACAGATGAAGGTTGTCTTCTCATGGTCTTCTGGGGCCGTAGGGATCTTGTAGTACACACTGTGGTGATCCAACACTGAGAACCACTTGCTTCCATTTAGACAGTCCAACACATCCTGAATACGGGGCATGGTGTATTGATCGGGGACAGTCCGCTGGTTAAGGGTTCCGTAATCTACACACATTCTTACTGTCCCATTCTTTTTTCTCACCACCACAATGGGTGAAGCATAAGGGCTTCTGGATTCTTGTATCACACCAGCCGCAAGCACCTCCTGCAGGTGTTTTCTTACATCATCTATATCAGCAGGTGCTAGGCGCCAAGACCTCTCACGGAATGGCCGTTCATCATGCAGGCATATATGATGCTCTGCTCCTTGTACACATACCACATCCCATTCCTTTAGTGAAAACACCTGGTCTCTCTGGGCAAGTTTCTCACTGATTCTAGTCTTCCAGTCGGCTGGCAACGGGGAGTCACCAAAGTCAAACAAGTCAGGTGTAAATCTGTCATTCTCCCCCAGTACTTGTTACTGGGTAGCACTGCAGTGTCTGTGCAGTGTACAGTAGCCAGGGTGCAGCCTCTATTCACCTGAATTTCTCTGTCTGACACATTGTGAACCTGGACCATTACCCATCGAGCATAGGCATGAGCCCGAGCGGGCAAGATACGGGGCTTAACCAGCAATCCTTCCGGCAATTTTCCATCGCCTGGTGCATCCAGCATAAGTATCTTATTCTTAACATCTTTTCGTAAGTGGACCTCCCCTTGTAAAGTACACTGGGCACTGGGCACCAGGATCATGGACTCAGGATCCTTCTTCCATACAACCCCAACCTGTTCATCTGGATCCACCTCTTCAGCACTCTTCCATGACTCATAAGCTTTCTTGATCAAGGCAGGAATCCTCAAAACTCTACCAGTTCATTGTCCCTGTTTCTCGTAGCATAGTTGTGCCAACCTCCCGAACATATGAGCATTTGTCCCAATTAGTAAAAGGACCCCATAGTACAATCCAGTAGGGGGACACACTAAGGCCAAGGTCTCCACTTGCTCTGCCACTCCAATCACTGAGGTGGGGAAAGACAGCCAAATTCAAATGTATCCAGAGTAGGGGTACCCCTTTTCACTTAACCCCCAGACATGCAGTCCTTACAAAGGCTGTAAGAGCACATCAGGCAAGTGCTTCTTGTACCAGTCTTGGAACATGATGGTTACTTGACAGCCACTGTCCAGCACAGCCCTAGTAGACACTCCATTTACTTTCATGGTTGTCTCCATGGAGGGACCCACCACTTCGGACCATTCTGGCAGCGCTGATGTGGGCATCGATCTGACCTTGGCTTTGGTAGTGTAACTCTTCCAAACAGCTCCCCCGATGGCCGGTTGGTATTCAGATGAAGCAAATCTAATAGTCTGGCACGGACCCTCCTCAGATCTTCGGGCCAATGGCAGAAAGGGCGGATGTGTCCATCCTCCCCCACAGTGGTAGCAAACCTTAGATTCTTTAGAGTCTTTGACTGGTGAGGGGTCCTTTCTCTGTTGGGGTACCTCAGGGGCACCTTGAGGCCCTTCCTGGACTTGGGACCTATGCTCCTGAACTTCTGAATCTCCACTACGGTTGGGGTTTTGTGCAGCCATTGTAGTTCCCCCACCAAGGCTCTCAACTCTCGTATCTCTGTCAATAGGTTACCCTCAGTCCAGGTCTCAGAAGAAGCAACATGCACTCCCACTCCACCTTTGGTCTCTGGGGGTACCTGATACAGATCAGGTTCTCTGGCCACCTCAGTCAACTCTTTAATCAACTCTATCAGCTGCTGGGCCTCATCTGAATCACTCCTCTCCGGAGTCTGGCAGGTTCTCACAGCCCCAGCATAGGGCTCCCAGTCCTCTTCATCGGTCTCAATTTCACGAATCTCTTTCATAAGGTGATAGTACTCTGGAGGGTTTGCCCTCCTATCTTGCAACTTGAGCTTTACTATCATTACACTTGAGAATCTAGCTGACTTTAGAATGTGGTCCAGTCTGACCCGGTTCAGCTCCTTGGCAGGCACTCCTCCTTTCTGGTGGGACCTCTGCAGAGCCCTCTCAATCCTGGTAACAAAGGCAGACAACTTCTCATTTTTCCACTGTTTAGCTGACTTGAACTTCCACAAGTCATCACCCAACTCAGTACTGCCAAACACTCCTTCCAGTGCAGAGAGGTGTTCAGCTGCAGTAGCCCTCTGGACTAGTCGCTCGCAAAAAATGGATGGCCTCCAGTGCAGAGCCCCTTAAACTCTCCATTAATCGCTTCCTCTTTTCCCCCTCTGAACACTGCCATTCCTGCACTAAAGGGGTAGCATAGTCCATCCATGTTTCTAGATCATCCTCCCCCGTAGGCACTGGGACGGTGTCTGAGAAAAGTCTGAGCATTCAGTAAGAGTCCAGCCGTATCGGGGGAATTATTATGGGGGAGGAGGCTACAGGAGAGCTCTTGGGGGAAGCTGGGGAGTGCAGGGGGCATGGGTTCCTCTGAAAGGTCTAGCACCTTTACAAGCTTCTGAGCAGTTCGTCCTTCCAACGCTAACAGTTTGAGCAATTTTTCCTTAAACCCTTCTATACTAGGGGACCCACCCAGGGTGGCCAAACCACTATGTAAATAAATGACCCTCCACCCCTTCTGAGTACCTTCGGGCAGAATAACAGGGGTTGCCTTCTCTGGATCTGTTGGGGAACTACATGAGAGTAGCACTATCATAGTTTGTTCAAATAAATGGTAAATCAGGACATCCTCATGAATGAGCTTGCTCAATGGAGTTTTCCTGCAATAAACTTGAACTTGAAGCCCTTAACATGCTCCATAATGGCTACAATATCAGTGTTATTAGTCCCTATGGGACATCCAGTAACAGGATAGCTTGTCAGGGGTCTAGCCCCTCAGCTTCACTCCACCCCATCATTCGGTGCACTAACAGTTTATGGGGGGCAATTTTTAGCTTAGGCACAGTGAGCTCCTCCATTTTCTCTCCAAAACTGAACAAATTGGGATAATTTCCTCATGTGGCCACAAGAGGACACTAATCCCAGCAGTGCCTCCAAGATATAACCCCTAGGTGGTGCTATCCCAAGGGCTACTACCCCTGCCTGCTTGGCTAGTAGCAGGTTAAGGGGCCTAGGTTCCGTGACGGGTGCCTCTACCCAGAGGTCAGGGTTGGTAGTGGTCAAACTAGCTTGGGCACAGCCCTCTGGGACACTGTGACCCCCTTCAATTCCCACTAGTGGCCCACACAATACACAATAAGTATCTTCACAATTGACACTTTCCACCAGGGTCGATTTCTCCAGTTTAAACTCAGGCTGCCCAGAGTACCGTTCTGGTTGCACTACCAACTGTGCCACCAAGGCAAATAGAAGCCTGGGACTCCCAGAAACAACTTACCCTTTCTGTAATGTACAGCTGCACTGATGATTACATTTACATTCAGAACAGTGTGTTGTAAACATATATGGAATCCAAACAAAGAGAAGAGAGAAATCACAGCCAAATCACTAATTTCTTTCTCTCTTCCATTTGTTTGGATTCCATATATTGCACACAACACCCCTCTGTAAAATGCACACCTGTGAAATAATTGTAAGCATCTGTGCAGTACCAGGCTGTACATTACAGAAAGGGTAAGGTGCTTCTGGGAGTTCCAGGTTTCCAGCTGCCTTGCTGGCACAGCTGGTCATGAAACCGGGTTTAAATCCCAGCTAAGACACTTATTTCATTTCCTCTTCTATTTATTTAGATTCCATATATGTACAAGCTCCTGGAATACCTTTCTTTTAAAGTTCAGACTGCCAGATTAAAATCTGGACCAGATTTTATAATGCTGCTGTTTTATATGTAACCCCTAGGTGGCGCTATTCCAAGGGCTACTACCCCTGCCTGCTTGGCCAGTAGCAGGTTAAGAGGCCTAGGTTTGGTGACGGATGCCTCCACCCAGAGGTCAGGGTTCGTAGTGGTCAAACTAGCTTGGGCACAGCTCTCTGGGACACTGTGACCCCCCCTCAATTCCCACTAGTGGCCCACACAATACACAATATTCAATGAGTACCTTCACAATTGACACTTACCACCAGGGTCGATTTCTCCAGTTTGACCCTGAGGATCCCCTGTAAAACAAGGTTAGGCAGCACAAATGACAACAGTACCGTCCCCCCAATACAAATGGAAACCACAGTCAGTTTAAATGTGGAAACAGAAAGATCTGATTTACTCAGTAGGGGTTTAACAAGGATAGGGGCAATCAGGTTAATTAGCTTACTCTCTATAATAATCACACTCTTATGCATGCAGTACAGAATTCCCCCACACTGTCACACACACACACTGGGTACCCAGGTGAAAGGCAGATGGGCTAGCCAGGATCGTTGACCCGGGTAGGCCGGCATCGCAGCTGGGTGGGGCCCTGTGATGGAAAAACCACATGCACAGAAACAATTTGTAATCTGGAGCAAGATGGCTCAGTTCGTGAAGAAAATGAAATTACAGAAGAATCAGGTGACACACTTTGATTTATCAGAAGTTGCAGGGTGCTACCCTGATATTTGCTCATGGTACCCAAGACTGAACACAGGATGGAGGAAATGGAAACCTCTGACAAGTAGTCTGGATGGCCTGGGGAAAGCAGGACCCATACTGTTCAGCAAGGCGTCGTTCCCGTTCAAGCTGGGAGTGGGAGCTGGTCCCCAGGCAGATTTCTCATCGATGGCTCCTCTCTGTGCAGCAGGGTGGCCTGGCATGGCCCTCGTGGCAAGGCCCAGCCACATAGACACAACCGCAAGGCAGTTTGTTCGTGCTGAATACAGCTTCCAGCAATCAGCACACAAGTCACAGAAGAGGGGAATTAAGTCGCGACCCCCATTCAGTACACAGCACATTTATATACCAGGAAAATATTATTGTGCCAGGCAAGATGCTGCTAGTCATGATCACAATGTCTCTGCACACACCAGGAGCTCAGAAATAGCTGGGGTTTCTGAAGGTAATCCTGGTCTAAGTTCAGCAACTTGCTTCAGAACACACAAATCGGATTTAGTCTGAAACAATTCTCTATCTCTCTGTCTCTCTCTCTCTTCTCCGGGTGACAGGCAGGCTTGCAGACCTCAGCTCAGGCCCTTCCACAATTCTCCCACTCGAACTACGTAGTCTACCGCTCAGCTATCACGAGCTGCTTCTCTCTCAGCTTCCCACACGGATCTGGCTTGCCAGCAGACAGACCAGGGGCTTTCATTCAGATCCAAAAGGTTCGGTTGGTCGGTTCAGCTGTCAGTCGCAACAGACTCCCTCTATAGGTGCAAAAAGGCACCAACAGTCCAAAAACTACAATTCCCAGAGTCTCACTCCACACAGCCCCATTTCAGCAGGCTCCATTTGAGAGTCCCAAGTACTGATTGGTCCCATTTGGCAGTCCAGGACCAAAATGGTGGAGCTACACAGAACAGTCCTTGCTGCAAGAAAGGCAGGTTAGAACAAACTGCATTTTCATCACTACTCTAAATGATTACCAGCAATTAGTTACATCTTTCAGTAGGGCTCCCTCTGTACAATTAGTGATGGCAGAAACAGAGCAATTCTTCAGCAGCCCAGGCAGGACTTGAGCAGGGAAACACTCAGACCCCCCTCCAGATTAATTATACTGCAATCGGGCAGCTCTTAAAGAGACAGTACATGGAGGCTTTACAAGCACTCACTGGCAACAACATTAAAACGGCTTTAGTGCCGAACACCACCCAGGCTGTGAGTAATTAGGCAAGCTCTTGAAAGACTTTTCGGGAACCCCCATTTGTAGGGGTGTTACATATGCAAACTCCAGGTACATCAAATATGAGGAGTACTATGCTTGCAGTAAAACCCCGGGATTTTCTATGCCATGCATCAAATGGACAACCACTACACCACTTTTCTGTGGTCTAGTGTACATCAATGCTGGGCCTCCGGAATGTAATTTGCAGCCAAACTGAGTCAAAAACTGCTGTGAAGAGAGTTGAACTATCACAACTGTGTCCAAGACTGTAACATTAGGTGTAGTTGTGGCATTCAGCCTTGGCACAGATGTGGCGATGCAGTGGTTAGACACTGGGCTTGATGCAAGCCCTGCATCACCCTTTCAAAGTCCAGCCCCTGATGGGGAGTCACATTTCATGCATAAAGGTGCAGCCCTAACAGACTGATGAAATTTGTTTCAGAATAAATTGACCAGGCTGAAGACTGTGGAAATCAATCAACTCATATTTCCCAGGATACTACAGCCATTTATAGTTACAACAGAGGCCAGTGGCATGTGACTCTCCACACTACAGGAGTCTAACAGACTGCAATGCAATCCTGGAGCTAATGTCCACCTTGAATGCCACCCCCCACCCACCCAGAAAGAGCACAATACATAATCACTGACTGCAATACAAATTATGCAATCAAGGCAAACGTTCAGATACTTCAATGACCACACACACATACTTGATCTATCCATCTCCTCTCTGAAACATGGTAGCAAGGGACAAAAATGACACAAGTTGTAATAAAAGAAATACACTACCATGCTTCACAGGCAATCAACTCTTTAAAAATCTCTAAATATCTGGAAGGCATCCTGCCAGGACAGGAATGAGCCGAGCAAGCAATGCACAAAACTGCATGTAGTAATTAAAAGTGCAATAAAAATAGGGGTGTGAATGACTGACTGAATTACTGTCACTGCAATGCCGTTCTGGAAATGAAATTATCATAGCGTGGTTCTTGCAGTCCAAACCCCATGACCCCCATATATTCAGCTCTCCACTGGATGGTCATTTAGTCCCCAGACAGCTATGTTTGGTCAGAAACCCATTCAAATCCCTATGCAATTAAAAGCCTGCCTCCCCCAATCACCATAATATTGCTAAAAAGCTCAGAATACATCTTGTTTGTGAAGGGAGCAGGTATGTGACTACTGCATTAGAATATTCCACTGAGATGTGGTCCAGGAATAGACAAAGACATACCACTCATTCTCCTAAAGGGACTATTTAAAAAGGTTGACAACTATTCAACATTGGCTAACAAGTCTAAGGCTGCAAAAATGCCATAGTTAATGAGCTCAGCATTAAAATATTGGCTACTAAAAATCATTCATAATTTGCAACAAAAAATCTCGCTTGTTTTTGTTGGCAGAAACACACAGTAACCATTGTGAAAAAAAAGGCATCTGCAGTTACTGATAGGGAGGCTGGAGGCAGGGGACTCAGTCTAGTGTCTGCAAGATTCACCAAGCTAGATCAGATCCCACGAGGTGGAGGGGAACCATAAACAGTTGATCCCCTCCACCACTTGCCCCCTCTCTGCAGTTACTGGTCAATAAGAACACAGTGTGCAAGTGTCATAAATACAGGATGAAATGTATTGTCTAAGATCCACACATAATGACACAATGGATGCGATGTTAAACGTTTCCGTCAGCAATCCATGTTACAGAGAGAACACGCAAGTTTGGTAATGTTGCTTACCTGTGCTGTGGTAAGAGTTTGCTCCCTCAATCTCCTGACCTGACTGCCAGACCCGATCAACCGACGGAATGTAGTCCTGACTGGACCAACCATGTCTCCAACCCAACTCCCAAATCCTGACTCCTGAGTCTCCTCTCTCTCTCTCTCTCTCTCTCTCTCTCTCTCTCTCTTTCCTCGCTCTGTCCCTGTGACTCCTGAGCAGTGACTGGCCTCTCCAATCAACTCTTCTGGTACCCAACCCTCCAAATTACCAAGTTCCTTCTCAAAGAAAGAAGTGAACTGGACAACTGACTAGCATCAACATGTTGCAATGGTGCTACACTCTTCAACATTCATATGTAAGTGTGAAGCTGCAGTTTTGGTACCTTAACAGAATGCACCAACACCACCCAATGATGTGACTGCAAGGGGGAAAGAAATCAAATGTTTCATGGCATGACTGATTGGGACTGAGACAGGAGAGAGACTGGATGCTGGGGGCAGGTTAAAGCATGGGTCAGGGGACCAGCCAGCAGGCAGTATACAATTAAAAAAAAGATCTCAGAGGAAGAAATGTGAACCAGGAGCCAGCCAGCACTGGCAACCACAGTACAGGGTTGTAAACAGAACGTAGGGGTCTAAAAAAATTCATACGGGTCACAAATGTAACCCCTGGCAACCCCTAAATGATACCTCTGGATGTGTGAACCATCTATGCAGCCAATAACACCAGGCATGCCAAACTTCCTTTCAAAAGATTCACAAATGAGTTTAGCCTCATTTAAGGTGGGTGATTTTATTAGCACAGGTAACAGTACCGACACAAAACCTCTACAAAACTGGTGGACAAACTTCTTGATAGTACTTTAACAAACCCCGAACTGGTTACCAACCTCCCAGCAACCTGCATTGCTTGCCAATTTATGTAGAATAATTGCCACATAGAGCTCAAGTGGGACAGCTTCTTGGACAGGGAAGACAGATGGGGCCATGAATCCCTCTGTCATACCATAGATTACCACAGAATTTAATGAATGACTGATGGGTCATTCTCAAATTATCCCTCCACTCCCTGTCTGAAAAACAGGCCGCAACCACATTCTCCACCAGTCTGTGCTATGAGGGAGAAACATAGAATTATATGGCAGATAAGGACCTTTTGGCCCATCCAGTCTGCCCATTTCTCCCTACCTACACTATTACTGCAGACCATGCCTGATCTACAGCTCTTTCTCCCTCCCCCCTTCTTTTCCACTATGATTTCCTTGTGCTTATCCCAGGCATTCTTGAACCCCACCACTGTTTTTGCCCACCACCTGCACTGGAAGGATGTTCCAGGAACCCACCACTCTTTCTGTGAAGAAGTACTTCCTCACATTTCTCCTGAATCTACCCCACTCCAGCTTAATAGCATGTCCCCTTGTCCTTGAGCACCTTTTCTTCTAAAAATTACTCCCCTCCTGAACCTTATTTACCCAGTGAGGTATTTAAAGGTCTCTATCATATCACCCCTCTCCCTCCCCTCTTCCAGGGTATACATATTGAAGTACTTTAGTCTGTCTTCATAGGGCTTTTAATGCAGACCCTGCACCATTTTAGTTGCTGTCCTCTGGACTACCTCCACTCTGTCCATGTCCTTCTGGAGATGTGGTCTCCAGAACTGGACACAATACTCTAGGTGGAGTCTTACCACTGATGTATACAGAGGCAACACCACCTCCCTCTTTTTTTTAAAATTAAATTTTTATTGTAAAGAATCAACAAAAGATACAGATAATGCAATGAAAGAGACACACTCACAGTATAGACCTCACGTACATAACACCTCTTATTTATGCTCTGTTACCTCTATCCATCTGTTAAAATCTGTTCTAATTAATTCTATATAGAACACTGAGCCCACCAATCCTGCATGACATACAACAAATTAGGGATAGTTTATGTGGACATTGTCATATTTATAATAGTTTGTTATAGCCTGTCCCACTTAGTCAGAGGCTTTCAGCAAGCGAGGGACAGGACCTCTGGGCCTAAACAGTTCAGCGGTATGGCCCTGTGCCAGCACCATAACAGTACAGCAATACATTGTCTGTGACCTGTAAGAGTTTACATAAAATATACTCAGAATCAGGTATAGTACAAGGTAAAAGTATAAAAAAACAGTAAGAGAAAAGAGAAGGAACTAGTTTTACATTCCATCACACTCTAATACAAAGTTACTGGTACATATCGTGCTAAGTACATTAGGAACTCTGTGCCTATGGCACAAAGTCAGAATAGTTCTCCAACTGGTGCATTACCCACTTGCACCACTTAATCTCAAATGCAGGAATATGGTTCTTCAACCTGGCAGAAATTTGTTCCAGGGAATAGAGTTCCAAGGTGCGTACACGTCATTTTTCCTGAGTGAGCACTCTTGGTGTGTGCCATAATTTAGTAATGGCCTTCTTAGCTACCAAAAGGAGCAGAGAGAGATCTATTTATGGGTGTTCATGTTTACGTTTATGGTGTCTGGGTGGTGTCTGTGAATATATAATTGGGAGTTAAAAAACCCTGACAGTCAAACATGCTCTCCAGATCCCAAATGACCTCTTGCCAGTATGAGTGGATTAGCGGACAAAACCATAGGACATGGGAGTGATTTGCAGGTGCATGACCACAACCCTGCCAACAACCTACCCTCTGTGGGTCCATATATTTTGCAATAATTGCAGGGGTGCAAAAATATCTGGGTCTTCACTTCCAGGAATAATCCTTCCGATTTGATAGAGGCAAGATTTTAAATGCAGGGAGAGCATATTTGTAACAGAGGCTAAATGAAATGTCAGAATTTCTTTCCAGGTTCCATCTACTACACATAGCATCTGTAGATTCTGTTGATGTGGCCTGCAGTGCTTTGTATAGTTTGCTAATGAGGTGGTCTTGCGTAGACCCACGCAGATACTTTTGAGCAATATTAACTAGAGGACAGGGCTTCTCAGCAATATGTGCTAGAGCCTCCTCTTGTGATTCTAGGTACGATCACAGTTGCATATACTGATAAAATTCTGTTTGTGGTAAGTGGTATGATGTCTGGAGTGTCACAAATGGAAGCAATCCAGGTGGGCTTACCAATTGGAATGTGTGTTTGATGCCATATTGAGACCATTTCCTCATGGCCACATCTATTTTATTAGGAATGTAGACAGTGTCGTAGACCAAAGCCAGCAGATATGGCACTCTGCATATGTAAAATGGTGCTGCATGGCCCATATCCACTGGCAAAGGGGCTCTGCTGTATGCTGGGGAAATTTGGAGCAAGGGAGGCAGGCAGGAGGATTGCCAAAGAGATATGGGGTCATGTCACGTATATCACCAAGTGTGGTTTTGATATGCTTCCGGGGCATCTGATATGTGGGTGCCAGCCAAGAGTGGATAACTCTCAGTTGTGATGCCTGGCCATACTGGTGTAAATTCAGAAGGTTTACTACTCCCTTGTCTCTCGGAAGCTGGAGTATGGAGTATCTGATTTTAGGAGGCTTTTCCCTTCCAAAGGAAATGGGAAATTAATTTATCCCATTCCTGAAAGGCATGATCGAGAGGGTCTGGAGAAAGAATAAAATCCTGGGTAATATATTCTGATGAATTACCTCTACTCTTTGGAAGAAACCCAACGTCAACTGTGACCAACAAGAGAGATCCTCTGCTAGTTGTTGTGTGAGGGACTCATAGTTCATTAGTTCTAAATGAATTAAATGTTTGGGTAATTTAATGCCAAGGTGGCCAATGAGTGTCTTATGCCATTTAAAGGGAAATCACAACTTTAATGCCACTGTGGGGGTATAATGGTACAAAAGCTCTTCTGTCTTCTGTTCATTTAGCTTGTATCTCGCTAGGTTCCCAAATTCTTGAATTAGGCCCCGCACCACTGGGATGGAATCCTCCAGGGTAGTCAGTGTGAGAAGGACATCATCTGCAAACAATGAGATTGTTTGCTGACATCATCCCATAGATAAACCTTTAATGGAAGGATGACCTCAGATGGAAGTGGCCAGCTGCTCCAGGTATAGTGTAAAAAAGGAACAGTGACAGTGAGGAGCCCTGCTTGATGCCTCTTGTTAACTGAAATGGCACAGAGAGTGAGCCATCAACTCTCACATATGCTTGTGGAGTGTCATATATATTCTGTAGTGACAGAATAAATTCCTCAGGAAGCCCAAAACAATGCAAGGTGGCCCACAGGAACATCCATGCCATCCGGTTGAATGTCTTCTCGGTGTCTAAGCTCAGCAGCATCAGAGGTATATTTTGGGTTACAGCATAGTCAATTAATAGGAGAGTATGTCAGACACTGTCATGGGCCTGACACCACTGGACAAAGCCAGCTTGATCTAGGTCAACTAGATACAGGAGAAGGGGTTCGATTCTATGGGCCAAGGTGGACATGAAGCGCTTATAATCAAAATTTAACGTAGAGATTGGGTGGTACAAGGCTGGATAGCAGGGATCCTTCCCCAGTTTCAATAGTAAATGGAGTCCACTCTGAAGAAAGGGGGGTTACTAGTGGGGTACCGCAGGGTTCAGTATTAGGACCGGTCCTCTTCAATGTCTTTATAAGCGACATTGCAGAGGGACTGGAAGGAAAAGTATGTCTCTTTGCAGATGACACAAAGATCTGCAACAGAGTTGATACACAAGGTGGAGTGGAAAGGATGAGAAGAGACTTGGCAAGGTTAGAGGAATGGTCAAATGTATGGCAGCTTAGATTCAATGCTAAGAAGTGCAAGGTAATGCACCTGGGAAACAAAAACCCAGGGGAAGAGTACACAATGGGGGGTGAGATACTAACGACAGCAAAAATGGAACAGGATCTGGGGGTAGTCATATCAGATGACCTAAAGGTGGGCAAGTAATGTGAGATGGCAGTAAGGAGGGCTGGGGGGATACTGGGATGCACAGGGAGAGGCATCACCAGTAGAAAACAGGAAGTTATTATCCTTCTGTACAGACAGCTGGTCAGACCCCATCTGGAGTACTGCGTGCAGTTCTGGAGATCCAGTCTCCACAAGGACATAGACAGGATGGAAGCTGTCCAGAGGAGGGCAACTAAAATGGTGCAGGGTCTGCACCGGAAGACATATGAAGAGAGACTAAAGGAGCTTAATATGTATAGCCTTGAGAAAAGGAGGGAGGGGGGACATGATAGAAACTTTCAAGTACCTCAAGGGAATCAATAAAGTCCAAGAGGGTAGCATCTTTCAAAAAAAGAGTTGTGCAAGAACAAGGGGGCACAATTTGAAGGTAGGGGGGTGGCTCAGAGGTAATGTAAGGAAGTATTTTTTCACAGACAGGGTTGTGGATGCATGGAACGGCCTTCTGGAGGAGGTTGTGGAGTCAAAAACAGTGGTTGAATTCAAGCATGCATGGGACAGTCATAAGGTAATTGTAGGGGGTGGGGGGGGTAGAAAGAAGTAGGTTGCTGGTTAACTAGGCTCTGCAGCTTATCCATTAGGTAGGGAAATGGGCAGACTGGGTGGGCCAAACGGTCCTTATCTGCTGTCAAATTCTATGTTTCAATGTTTCAGTATTGCAGCAATGACAGCATATCTCCAAGAGGGGAAAGGCAGGCCACCATCCTGGATACCATGAAAGGTGGGCAGATGGAGAGGAGGTAAAAGATCTTTCAATTGTTTATAGAATTCAGCAGGATAGCCATCGGGTCTCAGGGCCTTCAAAGTTTTAGTTTCCTTGAGGGCAGTCAGAACTCTGCAGCTGTGATGGGGGTCAACAACTTTTGCAACTGAGCAGGTGTTAGCTTGAGTAGGTGGACATTTTGTAGAAACTTTTCTATGCGGGCCTACAGAGGAGTAGGTTTGGCAGTATATAGCATCTGGTAATATATGGCAAAAGCCTTTCGAATATCAGGGGGATGGTGCAGCATGCGACCTGTGGCTGTGTCGAACAAATGGGTCACACACGCCTGGGCCTTAGCCATCTTAAGTCGGCATGCAAAATGTCGGGCCTCCTTCGCCCCCAAGAGGTTAATTTCAAATAGAGCAATTACTGTTTAATTTCCTGGTCAGTAATTTGTTGGGAGCTGTTGCTTAATCAGTCGAATTTGAGTTGCTACAGAGCAGTCTCCCTGATGAAGAAAGCTCTCCAGTGTATGAAGGGTGTCTTGAAGCTACGAGACTCCCTCTCCCTTTTTTTTTCTGTGCAGAGTATGCAATTATTTCTCCTCGGAAGACAGCTTTAAGGGTGTCCCATATATAATTGTTGGGTTTGTGGGCAAGGTCTTATTTTCGCTTCCTAGCCTAGGAATTGCCTCAACTAATTGCTTAAACTCCAGGTTCCATAGATGGAGAAGGTTCGAACACCAATGGGAAATTCACAGGTGCTTCCCCAGGTTTAACTTGGCTATACTGGAGAATAGTCAGATAGGGTGGTTGTACCATGGTGGATATCCTGGACAGTGTCAAGGTGTTCTGCTGTGGTAAAAATGTAGTCTAGCCTGGAAGACACAACTGTCCTAGCGGCATGGTGGGTATAGTTTCTAACCGATGGGAAGAAATGTCTCCAAAGGTCCACTAGGCACAGATACATGAAAGTATTGCAGAGGTATTTCTGAAAGGGGCTGGTTCTATGTGGGGAAGGCTTACATGCATCCAAGGACAGTGTGAGAGTGATGTTTAAACCCCCGTCCATTATTAGTTGGCCCTGTAGAGCTGGGAGCAACTGACTGGAAAATTTCTGGGCCACAGCTTTTGAAGAGCCTGGTGGAAAATATAGGGAGATCAATGTCACCAGTGAACCATAACGGTGACCCATGGCTATTACATAGCAGCCTTCAGGATCAATGATCTGCTCTTGCAACTGAAAAGGGACCTCCCTGGGGACCAAGATGGCTACCCCTTGTATCCTCACAGACTGGTGAGAAGAGGCTACCACTGTCTGGTATCCCCGTTTAGTAAACTTTATATGTTCTGACTGGGGAAGGTGGGTTTCTTGTAAAAATATGAGTTCAGGTTTGTCTCTCTTTAACTGTTGCAGAAGCCTGTATCGCTTCACCAGGTTATGTAACCCGTTAATGGTAAGCAAAATAATTAAAGATGTCCTATCTATTTGAGAGGGTAGTGGCGCAGATGGGTATAAACAGTGATGGTGCTCCCTGACATATAGGACTTAGAGAGAGAGAGAAGAAGAAAGAGAGATATCAGAGGATGATAACACAGAGACCCAGAAACATCATGGTACCAGACAAGCACCTTTCCAATTCTTAAATGACATTGGTTTCACAGTACTTAACAAATAACAGTAAAAACAGATACAAGTACTAACAGGGCAAACCAGAATAATATGAAACAAGTCATTTAGGAGGCTGCATACTCCAACTATTGTAAGAGCTGTACAGCCTTAAATGTGAGAGATCAAGTCCCTCCAACAGACTTACAAAGGGGGGAGAGAAATATAACTTCTCCCTTAAGGGAAGAGATCTTCACTCCCTGCAGGAGGAAAATCACAGTAAAACTGTGGTCCCCCACTACCTCTTCACACTGCTACTGTAGCGGTATAAGGCGTTAGGTGAGGGTAGGTAAAAAAAAGGGGGGACCCTTAATTCCCCCCTGCTAGCTATGGAGCAATGCCCTCCCTGGGGAATGCAGACACAAAGTAAGAGTTTAAATATATCAAGTTGGCACTGCCCATCCTGTCCTTGATTCACCTTATTGGGACAAGGTAGGCCAACTACATATTCATTGCTGCACATGGATTTATGTGGGACTGAGTGAAATATCACATCCTGCCCTTCTGGGCTAAAACAGATGATTACCATGTTAGTCAAAATGTTTGGCATCAGTGCATCAATGCTCTTTTCCTGGGAGTCCCAAACCCCCAGTTTCCCTCCTTTCAGTCTGAAAAGAGTGATCACAGAATGGGGGTTGGGAAGGAGGGGGACACCCCCACAACCCCCAGTACACTGCTTTCATCATTAATTATGTCTGAACAGGCACTTTACCGGGGGTGGGGGGGGATAGCAACCGGATATGCCACTGCTCTGTCTAGCAGTACTCAAAGGTACAATGAGGGCCAATAGTCTGTTTGCAGTTCGGATCTGACATAGAGATCACATTTAAATAGTGGGCCCTGTGAGTAAAGGGGAGCCTCCTCCCCTGCAATCACTCGAGTCTCCCAACCCAGATCAATTCAGTAGTCACTTAATTAACTTGCATTACTCATAAACAGGAGACACCTAAAGCTAAGTCAACTTATGTGTTGAGATAACAAAATATTTTACACCCTCATTGAATTAGTGGCTTTAGGTCTCCTTCCCTGTACCTTATCTTAGGATCTGCTTAGCAGCATTGATAATCCCGGAGCTCCAAAACTGCTGCCACTCATATTTTCTGGCTTGGGCTTCTGAAGGAGGAAGGAGGGAACGCTAGTCCCACAGTAGCCATAATTTGTTCAAAAATAATTTTATTTACACCTGAGGGTTTAATTACAGATGAGGAGGTAAGAAAAAAAACAAGAGGGGAAAAAGGCAGGGGACACTTACATCAAACTTTCACCTCTCCAATCTGCCACCTCCCTTTTTCTGCTGGTGATACCCCTCCCTATGCACCCCAGTGTCCCACTCGTCCTCTCTACTGCCTTGTTGCACTGCCTGGCCACCTTTAGGTTATCCAGTATGATTGCCCCAGGACTCTTTCCTGCTTGGTGGTTGTCAGCACCACACCACACATTTTACACTCGACCTCTGGGTTTCTGTGCCCTAACTGCATTATTTTGAAGTTTCTTGCATTGAAACCCAGCTGCCATACCCTTGGCCACTCCTTTAGTTTTCTCACACCTCTGCTCATCCTTTCCACCAACCCCCCACTCTCCCCTGGAGTATCTACCCCATTGCGATTTTGGTGTCATCTGCAAAGAGGCAGGACCTTCTCTTCCAGCTCCTCTGCAATGTCACTTACAAAGACATTAAAGAGGACCTGTCTCAGCACTGATCCCTGAGACACCCCACTGGTCACCCTCACCCTTCCTTGAACTAAACTCTGTTTGCCACCACCCTCTATTGCCTGTCCCCTAACCAATTTCTTATCTTGCTTACCATCTTTGGACCCACTCCTAAGCTACCCAGCTTGCTTACTAGTCTTCTATGTGGAACTGTGTTGAATGCCTTACTGAAATCTAGGTAGGACACCTCCATGATCTAGTTCCTTGGACAGCCAGAAGAAGAAATCTATCATTTGTTTGATGTGACCTCCCCACTGTGAAACCATGCTGGCTTGGGTCTTGTAACCCACTGGATTCAAGATATTCCACAATCCTTTCCATCAGCAGTGATTCCGTTAACTTTCCCACCACCAATGTTAGGCTGACTGGCCTGTAATTGCCAGCCTCCTCCCTGCTACCACTTCTGTGTAGTTGGACTACATCCGCTCTCTTCCAGTCCTCCAGAACCACTCCTGTTTCCAGTCAGCTGTTAAATAGAACTGTCAGAGGTGCAGTCAGTATTTCCCTGAGCTCACTCATCACCTTGGATATACCCCATCTGGTCCCATTGTTTTGTGCACTTTCAGATTAGCAAGTCCCTTCAGGACTCTTGCCTCCAAAAAAGGACTAGTTTCCACCTCCCTCTCTCCTAAGCTTTTGTTACTTTTTTGTGGCCCCTCCCCCTCTCCTTCCTCTGTGAACACTGAACAAAAATATTTGTTCAGGGTGTCTGCTTTTTCCTTGTCCCCCTCGGCACAGTCTCCACTTACCTTTTTAACCTTACAGTCCAACCCTGGTCTTCCTCTTTTGACTCATAAACCTAAACAAATGTCTTGTCCCCTTTCATTAACTTCTAGGTTATTCTCACTCTTCACTTTGTGCCTTTGCACTCCTTACTGCTTTCCTGCATCCCCTCAGCAAGAGAGATCAGCATGATCTTGCTTTGAATTCCCATACAACTTGAACATTTTTACTAATGACAACCTCTTCAATATCATCTCAAATTCCCTCAACATGTCAGCTCTAGATTTCAATGTTGACAACAAAATAAAACACATTTCATCTGATAGAGAGAAAAAACCTGTCAGAAACAAAAAGACTGAGAAAACAAACACAAGTCTGCCATCCGTGCCTCCTAATACAATCGTTGTCAACTACTGTCACCGGCCACCAGATGTCTCCCATGAGCCCTGCGCAAGCATGCTCAGTAGCATTTTTTGTGGTTATCACATCACACCGACATGGACGCGCACAGTTGGAAGAATCCTTCTTGCTGTTGCACCGCATGTATAGAGGGAAATAAGTGTTACCGGGTAAGTGTGTTGTTACAAGATAACACCTTACTGGGTAACACAGGTAGTGCATGTATACGCAGTGATTGAACCCTCTCAATGCAGACACAAGCATGTGGTATGTGGCTAGCCAGACATTATCCCTCTATGGAAAGTACTGTATATGTTTGTATTAATCTGTTGTCCTTCTTTCTAACTATGTTTTGAACTGTAGTCTGGTATATGGAAAACAGCACACAGGGTGAGAATAATCACATTTTACGTGCCTTAAGTAACAGCTGCTGTACAGAATCTGGCAACATTTCTAGTAGTTCATCCTTTAACAAAACAGTTCACTTGGGGTGTTTTCAGGCTTGCTGCTATCTCTCTTATGAGGAATCTGCAGTGTAGATAAGCATGAGAGTCTATGCTGTTGTATCACGGTAGTGACATAGCTACTGTGGTGAAACATCATTCTGGCACCCATAATGTGATACAAGAGCATCTGGGAGTGTATGGATTTCCAACAGCAACACTTAACCATATGCTATAAAATAAAAAATACAAAGGCTTATGGTTCCTGATTCCCTGGTTGTGATGTAGAGCAGTTTTATAGATAGGGACAACATGTGCTTCCCCCCTAGGCATGAGATAAACAAGCAGTCCTAAATGACTCATTGAATATCATTGCAAGAGGCATTGCTAGTTCATTGGTCAGTTTCATTAGATTTCTTGGATGAAAACTATCTGGTCTAGAAACCTTATTCACATGAATTAGATTGAGTAATCAGTCTGCCTCTTCCTTTGGTATTAATACATTATCTAACTTACAATATTTTCTTCCACGTATGTACTTACATACATACATACATCCATAAATACATACATACATACAGCTTTAGGGAGGAAAGACCATTGGTCCCTTGAGTTCCAAATATGTTTATGCCTTGGTTTTTACATTAAATAATTGCAGAGATGTGTTCATTTAATGTATACAATGTATAGAAAACGTACAGCTCCTTATATATTACATATCTCTCTCTTTACATTATATTACTGATTTGCAGACTATCACAAAATACAAGACCTACTGTCCAAGCTGTTCAAGCTGCCAGGCCAGTTATCTGCCACAGCCTTTTAAAATCTTGCCATAACATTCATTTGCTAGTTGTGGTAGACAGGCAAATGCTTTGCGTTAAACACAGTGAGGCTTATTGCATATGAATAAAGGAGCTGACTAATACATGTGGGGGTTATGGTGGGAAAATCCGAAATCCTCACACAGCATGGTGGTAGTGAACAAGACCAACTCTACATTACATAAGAGAGAGATAGACTGTAGATTATAAGATGTGATACTTTTGCTATGTAAAGTGCTGCTTCCCCCATCTGGTGTGCTTTATATGGTTCTAGGTCCCATAGTAAAAGGCAGAGATTATATAATCCTGGGGAGGATGCAGTTTTGGTCAAAGAAAGATATTTCCTAACTGCAGGAACCCAAGTTATGAGCAAAGATGAAAAAGTAGGCATATTCTCTGGGTCTGCTCCTGATGTAAACTGTGAGTGCCATTAAAACATTCTCACTAGGGACTTCTGGTGACGTCACACCTGCGATGGCCGCATGATTTCTTGGCTCCAGCTCCACCAGGTTATAAAACACCCCAAATTAATTGGTTTTACTAAATAGACCAGGCAAAACTACTAATAGCTATCTAAGGATGCCTAAAAAAGGTTTGGGCTCTCGAAAATTGGCACTGGATAGCATGGATCCAGACTGTATTTGCTTGGATAGCGACAGCTCCCAGACCTGTAGCAGAAATGAGTTTTCGGCAGAGGAACTAAACAAGGCCTCTGGTAACACGGCAAGGCAGATGGATGCTGTACTTCAGGAACTGCAGGATTTTAGGAAAGAGACCCACTCTACATTTTCAGCGCTGCGCACCGACTTGGGGAAGATCGAGAAAAGACTAGAGGATATCGAGGAGCAGGCCACAAATACAGATGCATGCTTAGATTGTGCGGAGCACACCATTATGCACCTCTACCATTCCACCCAGGGCCTTCAGGAGAGGGCAGAGGATTCAGAGACGAGTAATAGGAGAAACAACCTGAGGATTAATGGGTTTTCAGAAGGAGTTGAAGGCTCTAACCCAATACAATTTCTACGGTCCAAATTAGACCTACCAGAGGAGGTGACCCTGGAGAGGGATCGTGTCCACCGAATCCTAGGCCCAAAGCTTGGCAATCACCCTCGAGCTCTTCTGATCCATTTCCTCAGATACACTGAGAAAGAGATGGTACTACATAAAGCTTGGCAGCAGGGTGATCTAACACATCAAGGTCAGAGAATTTATTTTGATAATGGTTACCCGACTTCAATTGCACTTAGACGACGTGCATACGCTACAATCTTAAAAAAACTTAAAGAAGCTAAGCTGAAATTCCGTACACCATACCCAGCCAAACTGGTGGTCAACTTAAACGAAGGCCCCAAGACTTTTTGAGTCAGCTGAAGAGGCGGCTAGGGAACTGATTAAATGTGGATAGATGCTTCTCAAAGCAACCTGGTACAACACTCACAACCAAACTGGCGCAGAAATTATGGTCTCAGGAAACCTCGAGGGAACAATGTAGATTAGAAGGAGCTAAAGCGGTTCAGCAGATTGTCGACAACCTGAAGAAGCAGACTGCAAGACAGCTAGGAACTTTGCAGAGCTCCCAGGAAACCAAATAAGCAGACCTTTTTGGACATTTTTTCTTAGTATCATTTAACTATTCTCAAGTGGGGTCCCCTGCCTCTCCCCTCCCCACTGGCTTCATCTCCCCCCACAAATGACGTAGATGTCCTTGCTTTTCCCTGATGTCTCTCTCTTCCTGATGTAGGGGTTTCGTTTTGTCTCACTAGTCCTAAAGGGGGGGGGCTTCTCCCTGTTTATACCCGGCCCTCTCTGCAGGTGCACAGGCTGTACATCCCCTCATCGGGAGAAGATTCTGGGAGTATTTTGACAAGCATACCTCTGTGGGCCTCTTGGCTAGATGCACATCAGTGCAGACCCGAGTAATATGTAGGCCCTGGAGGGCGGAGGGGCAGCTGATGGGGAATACTGCGCAGGTGGGGAGGGATGATGGAGGGCCTTTAGGCCTACCGTATAAGGGGCCCCGATCGATCGAACACCTCTTAGCCAAGACAGTTGGCATCCTTTTTACTTAACCTGATTTTAAATAGCACACTAAGATTAGCCCAAAGTTAACTGAAGGTGTTTCTGCTCCCTGGATATATGCTGCCTACCCTGGGGGGAAGCGGGCACTTTTGCCAGAGGCAGTTTTTCTTTTCCTAGACATTAGGAGACGCATTCTCCATAGTCTCTCCAGCTTTACTAGTGGTGGCCTGCCCTTCCTGTGGCACTCCGCCTCCCCATAAGCTGTGTCGGTGGAGGCTGGGAATGCTTGGGGAGTATCAGTATGTGCACCCTGGATGTTTTATATTTTATTGGCTCTGGTGGTCCCGCTACCCAGGAGGTGAATTCTGGGATACACTGGGGGGATTTTCCTCCCCTTCTTTCTCCCTAGCTATTAATGGGCAGGGATTAGATCACTAATAATGCATGATTATACATTTCTCCCTTCCTGGTGGAGCACAAGGCATGACCACCTCTCATTCATTGTTTTCCACCCCCCCTTTCAAGAGATGATTTACGTCTAGTCTAACTTAGGTTAGACCCTGCCAAAACTGTTTGGCACAATGGGGCTCGGTACCCTGCCCTGTTAGCGGGAACCAGCCCTATGAAAGTCCTCAGTTCTAGCCCATCCCTAGCCCAGTTGGCAAATGATGGGTGTTAAAGGTTTGGCCTGTTAAGGTTAGTTAGGCCAGTTGTATTTTTTTTTGCAGTTGGAGGAGAATTATCCTCACTATACCCCATTAAGGCAGTCACCACTTCCTTTAAAAATAAATAACTACGTCAGTGTCAGTGAGTTGATAACCTGTGCTTCAACACAGAAATTTAATTTGAATTCCCGAAATGTGATACAATGTCTGGGGCACCTCTGCAGGTTTTCTCCTTAAATGTTAATGGGCTTGGCACCCCAGTGAAGAGAACAAAGATGATATCATTATTTAAAAAATCTCATGCAGGAATAATATTCATTCAAGAAACCCATATGAACAAAGTTGAACATGGAAAGCTGGCTAGGGGAGGTTTTACACAGGTCTTTTCCTCCTCATTCCCTGGTGGAAGAAGGAGGAGGGGGGGTCGCCATACTGATTTCCAGTCTTACTCCAGTCTAAGTGACATCCGAGTGGGCTGACCCTGAGGGTCGTATGGTGGTGGTGCAGGGTTTGGTGCAGGGCCGGGAGGTCACATTAACTAATGTGTACTTCCCACCTGGTTCCACCCAACAGACCCTTCGTTCCCTTTTAAATAAGGTGGTCCAACTTACCAGGGGCACCCTGATATTAGCAGGAGATTTTAATATAGCCCCCAATCCAAATGTCGATTTCTCTAGGGCGACTGAGGGCAGACAACCAGCTCCTCACAAATTCTTTAAGAGATTTGTCCAGGAGGTGGGCCAGGTTGATGTGTGGCACTCCCTTCACCCTAGAGATAGGAAATATACGTTTTATTCTGTTGTTCATGGTTCTTACTCTAGGACAGATCACTGCTATACACAGAAAGAATGCTTAGAAACTCTTAGGGAGGTAGCTATAGGTGATATTGTTCATACCGACCATGCTCCAGTTATAACAAAGTGGGATTTAGGCCTTGAAAAGTGAAATACGCTGTGGAGACTAAACCCTGTCTATCTTAAAAATGCCTGCTTTAGAGAATTTCTAAAAGAGGAAATACAGGAAATTTTATGTGACAACTCAAGCCCGGAAATTTCCTCAGCCATCAAGTGGGACACATTGAAAGTAGTTCTAAGGGGCCACCTAATACAGTATTCCTCCCTCCAGGCAAAACAACGGAGACAAAAACAAGCACATTTGGAGGCGACCCTTTATTTTCTCCAAGCCGCCCACCAACAGGGGGACTATTCGGTAGATGCCCAGTTAAAACAGGTTAGGCAGGAGCTGGAATCATTGGTTTGACAGAATACTGAAGTGGCATTAGCCTTTTTAAGGCAAAGATATGGGGAAGTGTGACCGAGAGCCTCCTGCCTACTGGTGTATAGGCTTCGTAGGTAACACCGGCGCGTCACTATAGCCACTATTAGGGACCCTACATCAGGTATTATTTATTCTAAAACTGACCAGGTCTCCCAGGTTTTCTGTGATTATTATAGATCACTATATACACCAGACCATCCATTGGACCCTGGGGACATTGGAGACTTTCTTTCACCATTGAACCTCTCAAGGCTGGATGAGGATTAGAGATCTTCTTTAGTTTCCCGCATAACACTTCTTGAATTGAATGAAGCCATTTTACGCTCCAAAACTATGAAGGCACCTGGCCCTGATAGGTATGGTAAGGAATTCTATAAACAATTAGGGCAAATACTAGCCCTTCTCCTCCTGGGAGTTTACAATGATGTATTACAAGGCTCTGTGACTCCCCCACCCAGCTGGTCGTACGCAGTAATATCCCTAATTCCCAAACCTGGTAAGGACCCACAAAATTGTGCAGCATATCGCCCAATTCCAGTTTTGAATATAGATTATAAGTATCCGATGTCTATCCTGGCTAAGCATCTGGATACAGTTCTCCCCACAATAATTAAATTAGATCAGACAGGCTTTGTTAGTTGCAGATCCACTACAGATAACACTAGAAGAGCCCTACGTTTAGTTCAAGAAATACAATCTGTGATAACACCCTCTGTCTTTCTCAGCCTTGACGCTGAGAAGGCATTCGATAGAGTCTCATGGCCTTTTTTATTTGCTGTTCTAGGCAAGATGGGCTTCCCCACTTTGTTTATTTCCTTGATAAAAACACTTTACTCATCACCTCTGGCTTGTGTGAAAGTCTCAGGGCATCACTCCCCTTATTTTTCCCTGTTTAGGGGTACCCGGCAGGGCTGTCCCCTGGCTTATTTGCTATTTTTATTGAACCTCTGGCACAAGCCATTAGGGACTCCCCTTGGATAAACAGAGTACAGATGAAGGGTATGGAACACTGCATAGCCCTTTATGTGGATGATGTCCTGCTCTTTTTAACAACCCCCAATCAGTACCAGCAGTCTTCGAATTATTAGACCTATTCAGCAGTTGTTCGGGGTACAAACTTAATACTACCAAAACTGAAGCACTGACTTTTCATTTTTCCCCCTCTCCAACACTTAAACAAGGGTTCCCATTCAGCTGGGATTTAGATAAATTAAAGTACTTAGATGTATACCTCTCCCACCGGACAGCTGATATAATTAAACATAATTATGATTTGTTCCTTACGCAGTTACAGGCAGACCTAGTGGGTTGGAATATATTCCCTTTGAATTTACTCCAGAGGGTTGATGTGGTTCGGATGGTGACTTTACCTCGAGCCCTTTATTTGTTTCATAATGTGCCAATAAGTATTCCGGATAATACGTATAGGGCCTGGAATAAACTCATTAGCAAATTCACCTGGGCCGGTAAACGACCAATTGTGCGTGCTTCTATTCTGTACCTCCCTAGGGAAATGGGTGGGCTAACCCTCCCTAATTTAAAATTATATAATTGGGCCACACACCTCTCATTTATAGTCTGCCGCTTAGCTAGGTCTAACCCTGTTCTGTGGAGAGAAATTGAAGACGGTTTAATGCCTTATAAGCAACTAATTAAAACCATGACACACCGTGTGCCCCCCTCCTGACCACATGATCCAGTCCAGATGAACCCCTGGATCAAATAACAACTCAAAGTTTGGAGTTCCATACGCAGATATTTATCTCTTTCCTTATTTCTTCCACTTACTTGCCCTATTACCCTATTGGAGGATTTACACCCAGCATTGTACAACCACACATTTGCTACCTGGGAACATTTGGGGCTCACTAATCTTACCCAGTTCTTAAAAGGGGCTGATTTCAAACCCTTTTTGAGTTCAAGCCAAACACATGGTTTGAGACGTCAAGATTTTTATAGATATTTGCAACTAAGACACTTTTTTTACTCTTTACCCGTTCAGGTACGACAATATGAATGTTCCTCCCCACTGATTTCTTGCATCCAACGATGTATACAAGCTGGCAATGCACCCCATATGGTTTCGGTTTTGTATAAGGCGCTTGGGGAAACCCAAGGAGTGAATAGTGAGGGTATATGTGATAAATGGAGGGAGGAATTTGGTTTTGACATTCCGAAAGAAAACTGGTATAAGAGTTGCCTTTCAATGGCTAAACTTACATACTCCCACACCTGGAGGCTGTTTTCTTGGCAGATACTGACCAGGTTCTTTTGTACTCCTACAGTGACAGCACACTTTACCCCCACACATTCAGAGGTTTGCTGGCAGTTGTGTGGGGAATTAAAGGCACATCACACTCACATATTCTGGGCCTGTCCTTTAATACAATCTTTTCTGACTTCATTACAGTTGGAATTTAGATCCCTTTTTGATGTCTCACTCACCTTATCAGCAGATTTATTTATCCTCCATGTCTTTCCTCTGGAGTGTAGAGATCCACTTACACGATACCTCCTAGGGGCTTTGTTGGTAGCGGCCAAAAAGGCCCTGACACGACATTGGCTTAACCCCAATGTTCCCACCATGTCGGAACAGAGGGAGATTGTTACTCGGATTTATAGATCAGAAAGAATCTCTTATTTAAATGATAAAACTGATTTATTTACAGTGAAATGGTCTAGATGGGTACTTTACATTATGTCTAAGGATCCCTCCTTTGTCCCATAAAAGAATCCCATGGAAAGAGGGGTCATGGGGGACAAGAGTCACTGAGTTCAACTTTGAACGACTTAATTGATAAGGCCAGTTGTCCAGGTGTTAGAGTAGGGGCTTGGTTTAATTGTGCAATTCAACTGAATTAATTATGTACTAGTCAGAGTCTGTAGCATATGTTGTATAAGTTCTTATAGTAACCCTACCTTATGAAATTTTTTATTTGTAACTCGATATTTTAATTCTCTTTCCTGTATGTTTTTTTTTTATTTCATTTTTTCCTTTTTTTGCTCATTCCTGCTGTCCTTCACTAAGACACTGTACGCAATGTAATTACAATGCTATACTAACTGATTTGCAGTGTAACCCTAAGCAATTTAAATATTTTATGAATTGTGACTGTCTGTCGTCCCCCTCCTTCCCTCCCTCTCCCCACTTTTTTCCTTTTTATCCCCCCTTCCCCCAGTTGAAAAAATTATCTTGAATAAAAATTATAATAACAGAAAAAGAAAATTCTCGCTTACTTCAGGTGAAATGTATCATATTTCCATCTATATCTGTACATCCTGTGACCTGCTCTGTACCATAATATAAAATGCTACTTATACGGCATCCAAGAGCTCCTCCCCTTGTACATCCAATGTTACTGATGGGGATCAGCTACAGTATAGGGGATTCAACAGAAGAACATGCATCTTGGAGCTTTTCTGATCACCAGTTTTGCTTTCTTGCTGAGGCTAATTGCAAACCACAGTGGTAATCACACAACCGTTTAACAATGGATTGAAATGCTGTAGTTACAAATGCTTTGCCTTAGAAAGAGCCAAGACCCAGCAATGGGCGTGACAAAGCATTACAAGACTCCAGGATGCCTAGTCTCCAGTTGAATAACACATGTTCAGGGGGGTTCTGGGATGCCACACAAGGTGTATCAATTTGTATTATGGAGGGGGAAGGGGCTACTGGCCTCCAGACATAGATGGACATGCAGTTTAGCTTAAGTAAATAAAATGTTATAATGCCACTTGCAATGCACATCAGGAGCAGCCTCCCCACATATTAGGTGTGAGGAAAAATAGAGTGATGTTCCCCTTTAACAGACATCTTGATTTCTTTCTGGGGAAAGTGCTGATAGAGGGATATCGTGGACATGCAGGGGGGTAGAACTAAGATCAACATAAATGAAACAGGCCGGTTTGGACAAAATTGCCTTGCTCTGGTCCCCAGACTTTTGTATTCTTATTTACATGATTCATCCTAGAGAGTTAATGTAAACAAGGCCAGTGTTGGCGGAACCACTATCAGTCCTATATGGGGTATCAACAGCAACAGGTGTAGTGCCTGTAAATTGGTGGGTGGCTAATGTGATGCCACCAACTACACAAAGGCGTGATAGGGAAAATCTGTGTAACCCCTAGGTGGCACTATCCCAAGGGCTACTACCCCTGCCTGCTTGGCTAGTAGCAAGTTAAGGGGCCTGAGTTCGGAAATGGGTGCCTCCACCCAGAGATCAGGGTTGGTAGTGGTCAAGCTGGGGACACTGTAACCCCCTCTTTCTTTACTAGTGGCCAGAACAATACACAATAATCACTTTCACAATACCCCTGATACACCACACAAGTACCCACACTGTTTGCACTTACCATCAGGGCTTTCCTCTGGCTCGACCCTGGAGACCCCCTGTAAAACAAGGTTACACACAGCAAATAACAGCAGTACAGTACTCTTGCACAAACTGGAACCACAGTCAGGGTAAATGCAAAAAGAGATCTGATTTATTTAAGGGACTTGAACAAGGGAGGTGTGTAATCAGGTTAATTTGCTTAAAGGCTGTACCAATCAAACAGTTATGCATGTACTTCAGGGTCCATAAACAGTCACACACTTGGGGTACCCAGATGGAGAATGGTGGGCTAGCCAGGAATGTTGCAGCTGGTTGGGGCCGTGTGATGGAAGAAAACAACATGCACCACACACGCTAATTGTAAGCCGGAGCCAGAGGGCTCAGTTCACGAAAAGAAAACAACAAGACAATCAGGGCTCAGTTCGTGAAAAGAAAACAACAAGACAATCAGATGACACACTTTTAGATTAGGCTGTTGTTGCAGTGAGCTACCCTGATGATTATTCATGATACCCAAGACTGGACACAGACTGGACACAGGCTGAATGAAAATTGAGACTGCAGGTGGTTAATCTGGAGTGCCAGAAGAAGCAGGGCCCACAAGATTCGCCGAGGCATCATTCCTGTTCAAGCGTGGAGCAGGGAGCTGATCCCCAGGCAGGTCTCTCGTCGATGGCTTTCTCTCTGCAGCGGGTAGTCTGGCTGGGCCAGTGTGGCAAGGCCCAGGCCAAATGCAGACAAATTCGGATACAGTCCATTTTGGGCTGGATACAGATTCCAGCATGCAGAATACACTTCACACAGTGGGGAACCAAATCATGACCCACTAACTACTCACAGCACATTTACATGTAAGGAAATTCTACTGTACCAGGCAAACCACTCTCCAGTCACGATCGCAAAGTCTCTGCACAAACCGGGGATTCAAAAGCAGCTGGAAATCCTGATAGGCCAATTGCATTCAGCAAAATCTTTGGTCTTCTTCAGGTATGAGCCTGGTAAAAAATCAGTGGCTTACTTTGTTCTCACAAACTTGGAATTAGCCCAAAATAATTCTCTTCTCTCCCTCTCAGGGGCAGCAGTCAGACATGCAGGCCACAACTCGGGCCTTTCACAGTTCTCCCATGCAAAATTACACAGAACTCTTGCCCAAATCACTTGAGCTGTTACTTCTTCACTTCTTAGCCCAGAACTGAAACTAGCTGCAGCAGCCTGGGAAATTCCCCAAGATCCAAATGGTTCAGTTGGCTGATCTTCCTGTCAATCACAACAAAGGCTCCCCCTTCAGGTGCAAAAAGGCACAACAAGCCCCAAACTACAATTCCCACAGATTTTGACTCCAGACAGCTCCTGTAGTCTGACTCCATTTTAGGTCCCACCAGTACCGATTGGTCCAATTCGCAGTCCAGGACCAAGATAGTGGAGATAAACAAAACAGTCCTTGCTGCAAAGAAGGCAGGTTAGACAAACTACATTATGATTATCACTCGAAATGATTTTCAGCAAATAGTTACATCTTTCAACAGAGCTCCTTCTCAGATTAATTATGACTGTAATCCAGGCAGCTCTTAAAGAGGCAGTGCACAGAGGCTTTACAGGCACTCTCTGGCAATCACATTTAAACTGCTAAAATGCAGGACACCAGCCTGGCAGTGAGCATTTAGGCAAGCTCAAGGAAGACTTTTTGGGAACCCCCATTTGTAGGGGGGTTACATCTAGATAACTGTATCCTGGTGATCCTGACATCAGTAGTGGTAATTTTGGAGACATTTATCAAGGAGGAGATAGTTGCAGTCTTGAAGGAAAATTACTTCATAAATAGGAACCAGCATGGATTCACCTGGAACAACTTGTATATTAATAGACTTTCTTAACTGTGATCATTACGTGACTTTATTTTGCTGTCCACCATACCTATTTATTTATTTAGCTTTTGTTAACCGGGTAAGTACACTAGACAAGTATTATGCCTATTTTCAGGAACGACCCGGGAGAGTACAACATGATGGTACAAAGACAACAATTCAAATACATGATGACAGCATGGGCAACGGATACATCAACAAAATGACAGCATAGGCAAGATAAGTTAATACAGTGGGCACATTTTACAGAGGAGTAGCAGGCATTGGTACAGCTTATTGTCATTTAGTTACAAGTGAGGCTCCACTGTCTATTGTATCCAGTTAATTCTCATCTTATGTTTTCATTTTCTGTACTTTCTTTAAGATATCACCTACTGTTTGTGCAAGGTTGTCTACTTTTTACGGCTGCAGTGGGCTAAGCCCTGCAGACATCTTGCTATCACAATAAAAAAAGGGAGCTCTCCAGATTCCGACTGGACTAAATAAAATTGACAGTTTTGTGCAATCACGCCACTTTCCACAGGAAAGGGTGTTTTAAAGCAGAAGCTGCAGGGCTATATAACTACCAAAGTAGCTTTAAACTAGCTAGAAGGGGTGGTGTGGGGTCAGGCAGTAGACAAGGTACCCAGGGACTGAGTGAGCCTACCCCCCCCCAAGCTAGTGGGAAAGATCAAGAGGAATTGATACAGAAGGGGAAAGGGGAACTGGAAGAGAAGGGGGGACAGGGTGGAGGGTGGTCTCTGTGAATACAAGAAGCCTAGGCAACAAGTTAGCAGAGCTGCAGGTGCTCTTAGCAGTAGGGATGGTGGACATCACGGCCATCACAGAAACATGGGCCACAGAGTACCGGGACTGGGATTTGACAATCCCAGGGTACAGTCTGTACAGAAAATACCATGAGGAGGAGAGGGGAGGGGGGTGGCTGTCTATGTGAGGGAGGGGGATAAATGTACAAGGGATGAAGGGTAAGAGTGGGGAATGGAGGCAATCTGGATACAGCTCTAGGACTTCAAGGGAAGAAAGTTGCGGTTTGGGGTGGTGTACAGGCCGCCATCCCAGTCAGTGGAAAGGGACAGGGAACAAATTGGGAGAGTATGTAGGAGGGGGGAACATGATCATAGTGGGGGATTTCAACCTGCCAGGGTAGACTGGACTGTGCCAGTCACCTCCAGCAGTAGGGAGAAGATCCTCCTGGACACACTCTAGGAGGGGTTCCTGACACAACTGGTTGCTGAACCCACTAGACTGGGGAACACACTGGACCTGATACTATCGAACAGTGAGGCAGTAAGGGACATAAAGGTAAAGGACCAGTTGGCTGGCAGCGGCCACCAAATGGTGTGGTTCAACATCACAATCAGCAGGGTGTCAGAGGGATCAGTAACAAAGGTGATGGATTTCAGGAGGACGGACTTCAGGAGGATGAGGGAGTTGCTGAAGGGGTTACTCTAGGGCATAGAACAGCGGATGGGGACAGAGTAGAAATGGGACATAATAAAGCATGGATCATAGAAGCCACAGAAATGTGTTCCAGGTTACAGAGTAAGAAGAGTGGAGTAAAGAGCCCATGCTGGCTGAACAGGGAGGTGACAGAGGGGGTGAGGGCAAAAAAAGCTGCATACCTCAAGTGTTGGAGGACAGGGAAGGGGGAAGACAGGGAGGTGTACACCAAATGGTGTAAGGAGGTGACCAGGAGGGTAAGGGGAGTGAAGGCAGCAAGGGAACTCAGATTATCTCAGGGAATAAAAGGGGGGGACTTTTTTCGATACGTAAGAGAGAAAAGGAAGTACAGGGACAGTATAGTGAGGATAAAAATGGAGTAGAAGTGGTCAGAAAAGGGGAAGGAACAAGCGGAAGCACTAAATGAATACTTCTGCTCCTTGTTTACTGAGGAAAAGGGGGGGATCCAGCACCACCCTGGTCTGGGAGGAGGGGGAGTGGGGGGGTGAGCATTCCTGTGGATGTGATACTTCTCGACTATAGTAGAGCATTCGACAAAGTCCCCCATGATATACTACTTGACAAAATGAATGATATGGGATTCTCTCACTGCATAATCAACTGGGTGTCAGGTTGGTTAAATGGAAGATATCAGCAAGTCAGAATTAATGGCTCACTTTCCCACCCACTGAGTGTGACCAGTGGGGTCCCTCAGGGGTCTGTGTTGGGACCCACCCTGTTTAACATCTTTATTAGCGATTTGCAGACTAGCCCTGAAAATGTTCTCTCAAAATTTGGTGATGACACCAAACTGTGTGACTCTGTTCTTACATCGACAAACAGGAAATTATGAGGAATAACCTAAAATCCATCGAAGAATGGGCAGTTTCAAACAAAATGACACTCAACTCAGATAAGTGCCACGTTGTACATTTTGGTAAAAACAACCCTAGGCAGACTTATTTTTTGAACAGCGTGGCCCTCCATGTGTCACCATTAGAAAGTGATCTCGGGGTAACCATTAATAATAAACTATCCTCTAGTGATCATTGCAGGATGATAGCTAGGAAGTCTAATGCCTTGCTCACTTGAATCCAACGTTCATTTGTGTCTAGGACACAGGAATGCATAATCCCCTTGTATAGAGCTTATGTCAGGCCCCATCTGGACTATGGATCCCCCTACTGGAGCCCCCCTGGTGCGGGACATCGATGGGGTTGAGAGGTGCAGAGAAGAGCCACAAGAATGGTCCCCTATTTATCAAACTTGATTAGAAGAAGTTAAGAGTTACAGGGTTACACGCTTTCACTACAAGGCGTACTAGAGGTGACCTTCTCCTATTGTACAAAATCAAGAATTCTCAGGAGTTAATGCGCCGACTGTGGCTTACATTTCTCTTCCAGCTGGACTACCCTACGGTATCACAACAACCAGATACTTGTATCTAAAGCCAAAAACAACTAAGAGGTTAAACCATTTACTGTAAGAACCCCCAGACTGTGGAATCTCCTCCCTCAAGACTTAGTAAACAGTAGCTCTAATACAGTCTTCAAAAAGGGGCTGGGTAGCTGGCTCATGTCCTACAACTGCAGGGTGTAATTGTCCCACCAATGTGGTGGGTGACAATCTCGATGGGCAGTAGCCTTCTTTTGTCCTTTGAAACCGAGTAAACCGAGTAAACAGATGGCAGGATAGAGGGTAGGAGGGTTTTGGAGGGGCTAAGGATGATGAAAGTGAATAAGGCACTGGGGCTGGATGGTATCCACCCCAGAGTGCTGCAGGAGATGGCAGAGGTTCTAGCAGAACCACTGGTGGATCTGTTCAGCACCTCCCTGGAAACTGGAGAAGTTCCTCAGGACTGGAGGATGGCACAAGTAGTACCGTTACATAAAAGCGGTTCAAGGGACGAGCCAGGGGACTATAGACCAGTCAGTCTAACATCCATGGTGGGAAAACTCATGGAGATGATACTAAAAGAAAGGGTGGTGGCATTTCTGGAAAGCAGTGACTTTCAGGATGGAAGACAGCACGGGTTCATTTCAGGGAGATCCTGCCAAACCAATCTTATACAGTAGTATGACTGGATGATGAGGGAGTTGGATGGGGGCCATGCTGTGGGTATGCTGTACTTGGACTTCAGTAAGGTCTTCAATTCAGTACCCCATGGTCGACTAGGGGTGAAGTTAGCAGGGGTGGGGGTGGGAACAAAGATAGCATGCTGGATCTCAAACTGGCTATGGGGTAGGCTACAACATGTGGTGTTGGTGGGGGAGTCTCTGAGCCTAGATTTGTGATAAGTGAGGTGCCGCAGGGTTCAGTGCTGGGTCCGGCACTGTTTGGGCTATTCATCTCAGACATTGTACAGGGGGTGGTGAGCAGGATTAGCCTGTTCATTGATTACACCACAATTGGTGCAGTAGTGGACGAGGCACAGAGGGACCTACTCAAGCTGGAGGGATGGTCAGGGAAGTGGCAGCTGCAGTTCAATGTGAAAAAATTCAAGGTGATGCATTTTGGGACCAGGAATCCAAGAAGAGAGTACTGCCTTGGGGGGATCAAGCTGGGAATCACCAAGGAGGAAAAGGACCTGGGGGTATTGGTAGAGGGGACTATGAACAATTATGTGCCATGCAGGAGAGTGGTGGTGAAAGCAAACAGGATGCTGGGGTGCTTAGCATGGGGATTCATGTCCAGGTGTAGGGAGGTGATCTTGAACCTCTACAGGTCACTGGTCAGGCCGCACTTGGAGTACTGCGTGCAGTTCTGGAGGCTGTACCTGAGATGGGATGTCAATCTGCTGGAGGGAGTGCAGCGGAGGGTGACTAAGATGATTCAGGGGACGGGGGGAATGGGCTATGAGATAAGGCTAAAGGAACTGAATATGTACATATTGGAAGAGAGACAAGACAGGGGGGACATGATCAAGACCTTCAAGTACCTGAAGGGTATCAACAAGGTGGGGCCAAGGTAGTGTTTAAGCTGAGGAGAGGGAGGAAAACTAGGAGGCACAGACTAAGAATAGGGGAAGGAAGATTCAGGAGGGAAATGAGAAGGCATTGCTTCACAAGAAAGTGGTGGCGAGGTGGAACACACTACCAGAAGGCGTGATAGCAAGCAACAATGTGGTTAGCTTTAAAACAGCTTGGGACAGAGTACAGGGGTGGGTGAGAGTGGGCAAGGAGGATAATAAAGGGGGGCTAAGGGGGATGGGGGAGGGACAGCTGCATGCTAAGGGGTTAGCTGCACAATCGAGCAGACTTTGATAGACCAGTAGGTTTGTTCTGTTGGCAAATTCGTATGTTCATATGAGCAGGGTTGCTTTATGTGATAATGTGGTTGCTAGATTCAATCTGGGTAGTATTGTCTTTCAATAAATATTCACAGCTGATAAACATGTCAACTTAGTCAGCCCTTCCCTGCCATAAACTATAACTGAGACTGAGGAAGGAGGTTCAGATTTCAGACTCCGGGATCTCCAAGAATTTAAAAAAGGACAGCAGTAAATAACACACTAACTTATGTAAATCACTTAATGAGTTTTTTTTGTATTGGTTATTCTGGTTATTGTTCATATTTTTGAAATTAGTTGGTGAAAGTTGGTACAACAAAGAAGGCTAATATTGGATGTTGCATGCAGGCATAGACAAAAGTCTCTAAATTCTGCTCACATCATGGAGAGGCGTGTGTGTGTGTGTGTGTGTGTGTGTGTGTGTGTGTACGTGCACGTGCCTGTGTAGCACTCTGTTAACCCTATCCTGGTACATTAACCTTTTCCTAGTCAGTTTGCAAATGGCTGTAACGCTACCTGTGCACTGTTTATAACATAAAGCAGTGCATGTGTGTTAGTGTGGTAAAGTGCTTATCCTAAATACGATAAAAGGGTTCACTGTACAAGTAAATAAATGCTATATAAGGCAGTGTTGGTGTTATTCATCATATAGCAGTTAAATGAGCACAGACAGTCCCTCACCTTTCACCAGCATGCAGTACACAACTGTGATGGGTGCATTGTTTCCCCCTCTGGGTTCAAGCAGTGCTTTTGAGAATCACTCCCCTGTGCAAGCAGTCCCTCACCTTTCACCAGCACGCAGTACTCCACCATGATTGGTGCCATGTTGCTCCACTGTGTTCATGCATTGCTTCTTAGCATCGCTCTTCAGTGCAGGCAGTCCCTCGTCTTTCACCAGCACACAGGACACAGCCATTATGGGTGTCATGTCACCCCACTGTGTTCATGCAGTGTTTCTGAGCATCACTCCCCTGGGCAGACAGTCCCTCACCTTTCACCAGCATGCAGTACACCACTGTGATGGGTGCCATATAGTCCTACTGTGTTCATGCAGTGCTTATGAGCATCGCTCCCCAGTGCAAGCAGTCCCTTACCTTTCATCAGCATGCAGTATGCAATAGGGATGGGTGCCATGACTCCCCACTGTGTTCATGCAGTGCTTCTGAGCATCACTCCTCAGTGCATGCAGGTCTTTACCTTTAACCAGCATGCAGTACAGCATCGTGATGGGTGCCATGTGGCCACTCTGCATTCATGCAGTGCTTCTGAGCATCACTCCATAGTGCAGGCAGTCCCTCACCTTTCACCAAAATGCAGTACACAACTGTGACGGGTGGCATGTCACCCCACTGTGTCTATGCAGTGCTTATGAGCATCACTCCCCCTGTGCAGGTAGTCCCTCACCTTTCAGAAGCATGCAGTACACTACCATGATTGGTGCCATGTCACCCTGCTGTGTTCATGCAGTACTTCTGAGCATCACTCCACAGTGCAGACAGTCCCTTACCTTTCACCAGCACGCAGTACACCATGGTAATGGGTGCCATATTACCCCACTGTGTTCATGCAGTGCTTCTGAGCATCACTCCACAGAGCAGACACTCTGTCATCTTTCACTAGCACACAGTACACAACCATGACTGGTGCCATGTCACCCCAATGTGTTCAAGCTGTGCTTCTGAGCAACACTCCACAGTGCAGGCAGTCCCTCACCTTTCACTGGTTCGCAGTACACCACAGTGATGGGTGTGATTTCACCCCACTGTGTTCATGCAGTGTTGTTGAGCATCACTCAACAGTGCAGGCAGTCCCTGACATTTTCCCAACACACAGTACACCACCACAATGGGTGCCATGTCACCCCACTGTGTCCATGCAGTGTTCTGAGCATTGCTCCTCCATGCAGCCAGTTCCTCACCTTTCACCAGCACACAGTACACCACTGTGATGGGTGCCATGTTACCCCACTGTGTTCATTCAGTGCTTCTGAGCAACACTCCCATGTGTAGGCAGACCCTCATCTTTCACCAGCACACAGTACACCACTGTGATGGGTGCCATGTCACCCCTCTGTGTTTATTCAGTGCTTCTGAACATCACTCCCCAGTGCTTGCAGTTCCTTACCTTTCACAAAGTCAGCACACAGTACAGCACCATGATGGGTGCAATGCTGCCCTACTGTGTTCATGCAGTGCTTCTGAACATCACTCCCCAGTGCATGCAGGTCTTTACCTTTAACCAGCATGCAGTACAGCATCGTGATGGGTGCCATGCGGCCACTCTGTGTTCATGCAGTGCTTCTGAACATCACTCCCCAGTGCATGCAGGTCTTTACCTTTAACCAGCATGCAGTACAGCATCGTGATGGGTGCCATGTGGCCACTCTGTGTTCATGTAGTGCTTCTGAGCATCACTCCATAGTGCAGGAAGTCCCTCACATTTCACCAGCATGCAGTACACCACTGTGATGGGTGCTATGTTGCCCCCAGTGTGTCCATGCAGTGTTTATGACCATCACTCCCCTGTGCAGGCAGTCCCTCACCTTTCACCAGCACAGAGTACACCACCAGATGGGTGCCATGTCATCTCACTATGCTCATGTCGTGCTTCTGAACATCACTCCACAGTTCATGAAGTCTCTTACCTTTCACAAGCATGCAGTACACCACACTGATGGGTGCCATTTCGCCCACTATGTTCATGCAATGCTTCTGAGCATCACGCCACAGTGCAGGCAGTCCATCACCTTGAATCAGCATGTAGTACACCACCGTGATGAGAGCCATGTCACCGCACTCTTCGTGTCTTCATGCAGTGCCTCTGAGCATCATTCCACAGTGCAGGCAGTCCCTTACCTTTCACCAGAACACAGTACACAGCTCTTATGGGTGCCATATCACTCAACTGTGTTCATGCAGTGCTTCTGGGCATCAATTCTCAGTGCAGGCAATCCCTACCCATTCACCAGTCCACATTACACCACCGTGGTAGATGCCATGTCGCTCCTCAGTGTTCATGCAGTGCTTCTGAGCATCACTCCACAGTTCAGGCACTCCCTCACCTTTCACCAGCATGCAGAACACATTGTGATGTGTACCTTGTCACACCAGAGTATTCATACAGTGCTTGTGAGCATTGTTACACAGTACAGGCAATCCCTCACCATTCACCAGCACACAGAACACAACTGTAATTGGTGCTATGTCGATCCACTGTGTTCATGCAGTGCTTCTGAGCATCGTTCCTTGGTGCAGAGAGACCCTACCCATTCGCCAGCATGCATTACGCCACCGTGATGGGTGCCATGTCACCCTACTGTGTTCATGCATTGCTTCTCAGCATTGCTCCTCCTTGCATGCAGTCCCTTACTGTGTTCATACACTGCTTCTGAGCATCACTCCACAGTGCAGGCAGTACCTCACATTTCACCAGCACACAGTACACCACCTTGTTGAGTACCATGAAATGGGTGCCATGTCACCCCACTATGTTTTTGCAGTGCTTCTGAGCATCACTCCACAGTTCAGGCAATACCTCACATTTCTCCAGCACACTGTACACCACCATAATGGATGCCATGTCACCCCACTGTGCTCATAGAGTGCTTCTGAGCATCACTCCACAGTGCAGGCAGTACCTCGCATTTCACCAGTACACAGTACACCACCTTGATGGGTACCATCTAATGGGTGCCATGTCAAACCACTGTGTTCTTGCAGTAATTCTGAGCAGCACTCCACAGTGAAGGCAGTACCTCGCATTTCACCAGCACCTAGTACACCACCTTGATGGGTACCATGTTGCCTCACTGTGTTCATGCATTGCTTCTCAGCATCGCTCCGCCATGCAGGCAGTCCCTTACTGTTCACCAGCATGCAGCACACACCCATGATGAGTGGAATGTCGCCCCCCTCTGTCCATGGGACAAAGCTCTTTATCTCCTTCAGTACCCTAACTTGAAACATCTGGGCCAGTCTTCCCAGCCCCGTCACTCACCTTCTCTGTGGCTTACCTTTTCTGGTGGTCCTGTCACAGGACCTTGGATCAGAGGTGCCTAGTCATTGGTGTGGGGCCTGCTAGAGGGTGCACCATCACTGTTCTACAGTCGGAGGGCTTTTCCTCCTATTTTCCCCCCTATTGGGCCCAGACATGTGTGTACCTGGCCTCCATGCAGACATTTCAGGCATCCAGGTGTGAAGTCCCTTCCCATGCTGTCCCATGGTGCTAGCACCTAGACTTCTCTCCCTGTCCTAGAGATGTGCATTCTCCCTTCCGGGCCAGTCCCCAAGAGACCCAGGTCCCTTCTTGAACCTGGTTTGTTGGCATGTTAGTCACTAACTAAAAGCAATTCAGTCCTGCACTAAAAGCTTGAAACAGAACTAGGTAGACAAACCCTGAACAGGAAACCAGAACTACACAGAGTAATAACCCCATATTAAAAGGTATGAGGCTGCCCCCTGCGAAGTCCATTTCTTTAGTGCAAATTAGCACAGTTCACTAAATTTGCTATACTCAAACATGTTTGGAGCAAAGTGCAAGTGCCCCAAGTACATTTGAATATAGCCTCCCAAAGCAGAAATGAGGCACTAAAACATGCTGTCAGCACAATTCACATCAACCTGCCGGCCAAAAAGTGATACAGTATCTGGTCATTGAAACCATACAGGCCGTGATGGAGCCAATTCATTTAGTGCATCCCAGACCTATTAGTGTTAACATACGTACAATCAGGACCTCACTGAAAATGAGGTACTGCATTTTATCTGATCTAGCCTGGGTAACTACATTGTAAAAATGCTTAAAAGCAGGACTCCAGTAAAAATTAGATTCTGCATTTTACCTGTGCTAACTCTACTAAATACACTAGAAAAATGTGTAAAAGCAGGACCCCACTGAAAATTAAACATTGCAGCTGCACTATCCTACTAATGACACTCATACCCTATGTGTGCACACAACTGTTGTAACAGCTATGTGTGTGTGTGTGTGTGTGTGTGTGTGTGTGTGTGTGTGTGTGTGGTGTGCAGAACCAAAAACACTTTTCACTGCATTACCCTAAGGTTTATGGTTTTGTTTTTTTCTACTATTGTCGTGTAAATGTGGGACTTTTACATTAATTATTTATGTATGTATGTATTTGTTTATTTATTTCAAAAGTTTCACCATGGAAGACATACTGAGCTGAAAAATAGCTCATTTCTAGATGCATCCTAGGGGGAAGTGAGAAGAGAGGTGCAAGAACAACATAGAACAATAACTTATACAATAAAACATTATACAAAGATATAAAATAAACAGTACAAAATGAACATGAATGAGGTTCATCAGACAGGTAAAATTATAGGCAAAAATTTTACAAGGACACAGTGGGGAATCTGTCCCATGGGTACAAGCAATGGTACTTTTCAATGGTGAGGGCACCAGGGAATAGGGCACTGAAGGAAGGAGTGCAGAAGGGAGGAAGGGAAAGTGCAGACAACTGAGGGAGGAAGAAGAGAGGGAGGAGTGTTGGTGAGGTGGGTGGAGGGGACAGGAGGAGGAGAAAGAGTGGAAGATGGTAAATTGAGGAGCGTGGAAGGGCTATGACTAAAGGGCAGCCACAGGAGGAAGTTGAGTGGTCATGGAGAAAGAAGGAAGAAGGTAAAGTGAGGAGTGGGGAAGGACTATGACTCAAGGACAGGCACAGGAGGTAGCGGTGTGGTCATGGAGCGGAGAGGGCAGAGGGTAAAGTGAGGAGTGGGGAAGGACTATGACTCAAGAACAGGCACAGGAGGTAGCGGTGTGGTCATGGAGCAGAGAGGACAGAGAGCGTTTGGAAGAAGCAGAATAAATGGTTAGGGGCAGGGAGTTCAAAAGTTTAGGAAAGCAGAAAGAGAAGGTAGCCTGATCAGTGAAAGATTTTGCATCACAGTAATACAACTAAGTCACACATTGGTTCTATATCACTTCCCCAGTGTCAGTCATTCCCTTAGTTTTTATTTTGATAAGTTGATAACTATTTTTGTTCTTTGGTCAGTTTCACAACTTATTTCTTGATAACTTATTTTTGTCAGTTTATTCTTAGGCATAATTGTCCTCTTTATATTTGTTTTATTTATTCCATTTCAATGAACTTTATATTCTGTATTTTTGTATCTGTTATCATTTCCCCTTTCCCCTTGCCCCAGGACACATCTGAAAAAACGAGCTGTTATTAGCTCAGTATGTCTTTCCTCATCAAACCTTTAAAATAAATACATCTCTTATCACATTAATGGTTTAGCAGCCATTGTGGCTCTGACCAGAATTTGTTTATTACACATTCACATTGGGGATTTATAGATATTACATTTGTTGGTGTTTATAATTAGGCAGGAAAGCAATTGGTTACCAATTGGGACTGGATTTCTTTTCACATCTATCAAGCATGTCATATGTACTGATCATTAATTTTTGTGTTATATATTAATATTGAGCCACTGTGCCTTTAATTAGTGTGCATAAATTAAGTTGTACTCCCTGGCAACCCTGCCCTCTGAAAAAGAACTGTTGCATTCGAAGTGCTTGGGTATCCAATGTTGGTTATTCTGCACTGTGAAAAATCAAGGTTTTTTCACTAAGCTACTAATGTCTTTGCAATTTCTCCAAGTGAACCACCCTTGTTTGTTTTCTGACTCCTGGGTCACATCAGGGGCACAATTCACAAAGGTCAGTGCAAGCTGTGCTGAAGGCAGCTTGCACTGATCTCTGGTGCACCAGGGACCCTGTACCCAATTCACTACTGGGTAGGGTCCTGGCAGCAAAATCCCATGGCTTGGGGCAGCTGTGGCCCTGCATCAAACAGAGGGCACATCTGGAAGGTGTGCTGCAAGTTGCAGGGTGGCCGGGGGGCAATAGATCCATGGACAGCAGTCCCTGGTGGCTAGCACCCCCCAGCCTAGATCCCCTTGTAATGAAAAAATCACATCCCTGGTGGCTAGCACCCCCCCAGCCCTGATCCCCTTCTTATTACTGTATATCATGTTCCTGGTGGTCTAATGAAGCCCCCTCCCTATCCCTGCTCTGCCCATATAATTTAAATACGTCCTTCCCTGGTGGTCTAGTGGCCCCCAACCAAGCAGGCAGTGCCCCAACCCCTCCCCTTCAACCCATCCTCGAGCTTGTGACCAACACAACCCTCCACTCTTCGCCACGATTGGCTGCTGACTGAGCAGTCAAGGGGCACATACTGTATAGACAGATCGGGGATAGGGAGGGTGGTCCACCAGACCACCAGGGACATGATTATAGTAATACAAAGAGGATGGGGGCTGGGGGTGCTGCTAGCCACCAGGGATGTGATTTTGTTATTATAAAGGGATTGGGGCTGGGAGGACCACTAGTCACCAGAGACGTGATATTATTAATAAACAGGGGATTAGGGCTGAGAAGGGTGGACCGTGGCACATGGCACAAGTTCACTGACCCTCCCAGAGGACACACTTCTAAGTTCCTTTAGACCAGCTCTGGCTAGTCAAGGGTTACTTAGAATTCTGCCCTCAGGGAGGGTTTAGTGAATCCCAGTTTAGGCAACATGGCAGCTTGCATCTGCCACAAGCCCCTTAGCATCATGCTGCAGCCCGTTTTGTGGTACAAGGCTGGTACAAGCCCCCTTTGGTGCATGCAGACTGGGTTTGACTCAGGCTGCTTTTGTGAACTGCACCCAGCGCATCTTTTGGTGCAAACCACACCTTGCATCACTCCTTGTGGCAAAAGGCCCTTGCACCATTCAGAGGAGCTTTGTGAATTGGGCCCCATGTATCCAGCTTCCAGCCTTACATCAGAAGAGCAATGGAAATGCTGCAGAGGTTGTCCTTTTGGATTCTAGGGATGGTTGGGGTCAACTCACAATAAGGGGGCCTCCCTTAAAGTACTTGGGTTGCCAGACATCTGGGAGCACACAAAATCATGCCCCTAGCCCACAACTGTTACTTGGTGGGCTGCCCCTACATTAGTAAGGAGGGAGATAAAGGAGAAACACTGCCCCAGAGGTGTGACAGAGTATAAACATCCTTCCTTTGTCCCAAAGGTCCAGCAACACTCTCAGTGAGCCCCTGCCTCCATGCTGCATGCTTTGGAAATTTCAGTAGAACCCACTGTGGAGTGAAATTGGAGGTACACACTCAAACTGATAAATAGAAGGGCTTCAGAGAGATGGTCTCCAGTGTCAGGACAGAAGATCTGGGTGGACTAAGATAAGGCAACCACTGTGATAGGACCACAAAATTGAACAAAAACTATGACATTGCTTCTGTGATAAAGCACTCCACAAATGTGGGGTACTATTTGTACCAATCCTTCTCCCTTCTGTAAGGCCTACCAAGGTATGTACAAGGGGGTATACAATCCTTTGCTGAAATAGCACAGGCATTAACTTTAGTTCAGATTAGGTCCAAGGCTGAGATCGATAGTCTTGAGTGGTTTGGAGGAATCTGTCTCACTTCACTGTCTATGACCGTCTAGGGGACCTGTCAGGCTCAGTGGGTGTCATAAGGGGTCCTGGGTCTGGGGTGTGGCACAGATTAGTCAGCCTCCAGTTGCTGGTGGCAGGGCGAGAGAGACCACCATGATAAAAGGTGTCAAGGATCCCCCTCATAGGGTTCATATGGGTGGCTACTCTGTTCTTCTGTCTGAAAGATCCTCCATTGGTATTTGCCTGCCTGTTAAGCTGAGGGGGTAAAATGGAAGATTGATAGACTGACACCCAGTGAGTATGAGTGTGTGAGAAAGGAAGGTTGGGAGGTGCAGGGTTCTATATTTCCCATGATAGCTACCCCACTTGGAACTGGTGTCATGCAGCTGCCTGTATGGTATGGGATGGGATGCTGAATGGCCAATAAATGCAAGGCTGCTTTGATGAGGTGTGCCTAGCATCCCTCCCATGAAACCCAAGAAAGAGGTTTGTATCATCTTCAAGACTCCAATTTGGAGAGGAAAGTTTTGACTAATTGTCTGAGGCAAGAGGTAGAGGGAAGCTCAACATGTGTGTCATACTCAAGTCCCTCTGTGAACTCTTAATGTTTACCACTATGCTGCAGCAGAGAGCACAAATATGCATGATGATCCCAGTTTCTCCAAACTAGACTATTGTTACCTGACATGATTAAACAGAGATGTATTGAAGTTAGAGCCAGTCACCACAGTTGTGTGAAGTACTCAGCTAGTATGCAGGTAGCAGCAAGCAAAGAGGTTACTGAGACCCTCCCCCTCCAGCGTAAAGTGTATGGCAAGTGTCACTGTACCCTGCTGTGCATTTCCGAGGGACAGCACCTCTGGGCCTGCCCTAGAAAGGAATCACGGTTAGGTGGAGACAGACTACATCATTGGAAACAAACTTTTAACAACAAGCCCAGGACCATCTGCCCAAACAGCAGTCCCTCTAAGCCCCTTTGCTATGCATTCTGTCTCAGGGCTTAGCCAACCCTTGTGGGCAGGGGTTACCATGCGGTGAGCTAAATCACCACACGGTCATGATGTGGGTCTCAGCCAATCATACTCTAAGTGCCTATTTGAGGTACCCATTTTATCATGTCATATAAGTTCTAATTCTTGCGGGATCTTACTGTTTTGATATTTTAATTATTGTGTTTTACTGCAAGCTGTTGTCTTCTACATGCATTCAGCACTAGAGGCACCTGGAAATACTCCAAAGCAGATATGTCTAACTCCACTATTTATTTTGTTAGTTAGTTATTGAACGAATTTGACCTGGAATGGCCTACTGAGCTTTATACAGCTTGTTTCCAGAGGTGTCCTGGAGAGGGGCACTTAGGGAAGCATAATATTAGTCAATAACAGCAAACAGAACTTCAAGTATGATGAGCAGCAGCAGCAGAGTATAATATGGGACAATGGAATGGTGTAAAGTGTACAGTAAATATTACTGGTAAGGGGAGCAGAGAGCAGAGTTACGTGCCTAGGCACAAGTAGTGTGTGCTTAAATTAGAGCATTCATGGAGGGTCAAGAAGATACAGATCAGGAAGGGGGAAGGAGGGCTAAAGTAGGGGAATGCTATCAGAGAATGCAGACTTACCAGCTGAGGTTTTGACCCAGGGAGCTGAAAAGGAGAGAGGGTCAGTGCAGCACAGGGAGCAAGTGTAGGATTGAAGACAGGACAGGAGGGATGGAAGACAGCAGGGGAGTGAACCAAACCAAAATTTATACATGAGGTAGGTACAGTGAGAGAGGTGGTAGCCTTCAAGGGAGGGAAGGGAGAGGCAGGTGTACAGGGAATCATGATGGGTGCAGGGAGGGTAGTTCAAAGCAGCAGAAAGGGTGGGCTAGGGGATCCAGCCTGGCAATGAAGGATTTTGGGGTGCCACTATAGACCACATCCCCAGAAACTTTAGTATTGTTTAAAATCATATCTGTTTGCATGTGTATTCACTTGCAATAGCTAGTTATTATCACACTGTGATTCTATTCAGCCTTTTTTACTCAATAAAAATTATGCATATTACGTTTCACTATTTTTTCGTAGTAGTGGTGTCTTTCTTCTTTTTTTTTTTTTATCTCAACCCAAATCATGTCCAAGGACCCCTATTCAAGATCCCCACTCTCAGGCTCCTCCCTACAGATGTACATATTGCAGGGACCCAGGAAACCTCATTTACAACAGCAGTAAGAGGTTTACAAGGCATACACCCTTCCACTTCTACTGTCTAAAACATATTTTCAGAGCTAGAACTACTAGGAATCAAATCTTGGGAGTAAAGAGATAGTCACAGTCTGTATGCAAAGGCAAGTCTTATAGCATTAAGCTAAAGGACAATCTCCTGTACCCACAGATGTACTGTAAATATGGCTTTTTAAAAACAGTTTCCTCTGGTCACCAATAATGCTGCGTTCCTCAGCCAGGAAATCTCCCAACCCTATCCATCTCCTATCTTTGTTACTTATCTGTTCTCAGGAGGTTTGTTGGGGTGTTTCCTTGGATGAGGGCAGTGGCCTATATGGTTGGCTCCCTCCGGAGAACCGTCAGCCATGGTCTTTTCAAACCTGTTAGGTATGGGGACCATTGCACAGTTGGCAGGAGTCATATGTGGGAGTACTGGTGCTATTCTGCCACATATTTTTAATTTTTTCCTGCTTGTGTTACTCTCTGGGGAATGCAGTTAAGGCAATTAGGTGCGCATGTGCACATAGGTGCTTGACCGCGCATCATATCCTGGCTGCAGCCCCCTTCCCAATCACTCTCTAGCCTCACCACCACCTCTGGTCTCCAAGGTGGTGGTGCAGTAGCACAGCATGCAAACCTCCCTCTGGCCATCTGCTGTGATGCTTAGTCCGCACCCAGCTGCCCCACCCCCGATGTCTCAAGCTCATTCTTGAGCCTTGGTTTGCCTGCATCAGGAGCGGCAGCAGCAGCACTGATGTGCCAACAGTCTGGCTATAAATATGACTTTTAATCTTTTCCAGGTTCTAGGTTTCACCAAGGACATTGAGTCAGCCATTTACAGCTGATACTTCTTGTTAAATTCGTACTTCTAAACATGTACATCCACGCTCAAATCTTAACATGTATACAGCTGCTTTGCAAGATTGAAACTAAAAGATCTGAAAACAAAAACTAATACCTTCATTTAAGTTCCTTACAGTAAGTCAAAAGATATTACAAAATGTTCCTGAGATGTTCCTACTGTAGGTCTTTCAGCAGTTTTGATTTACCATTGGGTCTCCTGTGTAGGGTAGAAGGGATTATAGGTGCAGAAAGAAGGGAGCGCTCTCACCCTGCTGCCTGACATGTTAATGACAAAGCAAAATATCCTTCTGTTTTATCTTTTTTAGATTTTTAAATCTGGATTGCAGCAAATGATCTGAGAGCCTGATACACAAAAATAACTTGGATATTTTATTTATTTATTAAAGTCTAGGAATTACAACCCTTTGAGTCAGGGACTCATTTACAAAGGCTCCACATCATAACAGAAACAGAAAGAAAACAAAATACAACGGATAATATATGAACTTAGAGAAAACAGATGGAGTGAAAATACCAGAAGTGCACACAGTAAAATTCATGGAAACATTCGCTATAGGTACATATTATTACAGGGATGAAAAAAAATCAGCCCATGGATATGTGCGAATCCTGTGTATCTGGGCACAGAGCTCTACACCCCCAGACTCAGATACCCTTGGCTAAATCCACAACCCTACTGCCTCCCCAATATGCATTTGAGGTGGTTTGTGTGGGGTCTATGGGTGATCCAGGTGGCAGAGTGGTGGTAGACAAAGGTATCCATTTGGCCCAGTCTGGTGTCAGAGAGTATCTCTCTCTGCTCTGTGTGGATCATGGGACTTTGGAACATATCCCTGTATGGGGTAACATTTTATAAACAAAAAGGTCACCCCTTCATGCCATATTAGAGGGCTAGAGGAAACAGGTGGGGGTGGGGGGCAATTTGGGCCCCATATCTTACAGGAAAGCCATGCTTGGAGGCATGTAAGTGCTACAACAGGAGTGTCACTGGTATAATAACAGCCCCTTCGCACACCCTCCACACTACTGAAATACTCTCCTGGGTCATAGTGATCAAAACCCTGCCCCCTCCACCCCCCTCCCCTGCTGCAGAGTGCTCCACATGTGCTTAGGGAACACTTTGTGGCAGACAGCAGCCCTCCACACCTGCAGAGGACATCAGGACCCTTTGCAGATCAAGCCATGAGATATCAATTATGAAATTCCATAATAAACGTGTGTCTAATCCAATGCTGTGACTTAATATTTCATGATACTTGGGCTGTAAAATGACCACGATATTTAATATCAGAGGCAGTATAGTGCAGTGGTCTAAGGCTCTGAGCTGCAAATTTGGTGACATCCAGCAAACCAGACCTGGGTTTGAATCCCACAGCTTCCACTTGCATACTTTGTGATCCTGAGCAAGTCACTTAACCTCCTTGTGTTCCCAGGTCACTCCTGTAAAAAAGCTTTCAGCTTAGTGTGCTATACCTGGTTAAACAACTTAAAAAAAAAATATTAGTCAAACCAAAAGTTTCAGGTTTTGTACATGCAAAGTGGCACAGAAGTCCAAAGAATGTTGCAAATTCATGTAACATTTTCTATTTACATGTGCTGTTCAGCTTGCAACAACCATTGTACAGAGGTTTGTGTCAAGAACTGTGGTGGCTATTTTGTGGCTTGTTGATAGTGTTTAGAACTGTGCTGGCTTGCAGTGGTTAGCATACAAAATTTCTTTTGGTATGTCACCTTTCTGCAGTTATGCTTTTAGTGGTTAGCACCAAGGACCACAATTTGATATGGTGGTTAGAATCAAATAGTTATTCAGGGTTTTCCCAGATTCTGCCATTGGCAGAGACCTTTTTATAGGGAGTAATATCAAGGACATCACTGGCAGTTATACTAAGCACAGTAAACAGTGAAAGGACATTTTGGCCAGCAGTAGAAACATCTTAACAGTATTTAGTCTCTTCCCAGAGTCTGAGTTAGTAACAAACATTTTACAGTGCATGGTGTTAGCTAAAACGCTGTTGTATACCAACAGGGATGCAAAGACAGCCTGTGTTGTTTTGGGTAAGGAAGCAATAAGCCAAAGGTCGGCAAGTATGACACTCTGAGGATGAAATGGTTGACACTCTTCTAGTGTCTGCATCCCTAATAATGTATTAATCTCTCCCATTCTCACTCCCCCCATTGTATTTTCTAGCACTCAGCCTAGCCAACTTATCCTTATGGCCTCATGTGCAACTGGGAGTTGACAAATGACTGCTGTTTTTGCACTCTTTTATCTGTGGCGGCATGGTTTTTGCACATTGTATTTTTTTTAACACATCATATATTGTATTTTTATTCTTTGTTTATCCCCCTTCCCTGGCAGACCCCCATCTTGCTAGCCTCCCCTGCCCCATTACCCTGGCTTCCCCTAGGACCTACCTTCATAATTGATTTTTTACTCATGGCTTGCCATCCCAGCTTGGTTGTCAGGGTTACCCAAGCCCCATCATGTGATGGACCCTGCTGGTGGTGGTGCCTCAGTCGGCGGGTGTAGGGCCTGCGGTAGGCCAGATTCATCCTGCCTGCCAGGACTTTCTGCTTTTTCTCCCCTTAGAGGGGGGTGCGTGCAATGTCATCATGATAAATAAACAAATTAAAAATTTAAGGAAAAATATTTTATTTTTATTTAAAATGAACAACCCTTCTTTCAAATCTAGCACACAAGGCTTCTTATGAATATAAGAATTCCTCTCCTGCAAATGAGGTGCCAGCACTGATTATTTATAGAATGGTTACAGCTTACATTTTCTTTTTATGTAACTGGTGCTGAATAAAGGTAGATATTAAGTACATCTGTGGCTCGTTTACCATTGTTCTGGTATGAGTGGGAGTTGAAAGAACAACTACAGTCTGAACCTTGCTGTAGATTAGGATATCAAACATTCCCCATGAGTCACATACATTATTATTATTCATGGTAATGAACAGACATGCAGCAGTCTGCTATTATTCATGGTAATAAACAGACGTGCCGCAGTCTGTTGTTCAGTAGAATTACGTATCAGTCTTCAGTTACTTCACACAAGAACATTACAGAAGAACTTCAATAACTTTTACATTTTGTGAGCACTAGGATCAGAATTGTTGAAATAAACTATTGTTATAGAAACTGGATAGACAAACTGGATAAAATATGTGTTTCACTGGATTTATTTTTTTTCCATTTAAACTTTATTAGTTTTCCAGCAGAGTGAAAATAACCGGACATTAACATTGTAAGTACCGCCATACTAATATTGTCCCAGCACAAACAATGAAGGTACTCTGCCTTACCCCACTACCTAAAACTCCCTAAACAGACCCCCTAAAACCCCTAAATAACCCCCCACCCCCTACAGAACCCCCACCTCCACCCTCTCCCATACCCACCCTGCCCATGGCACGTGCAATGAGTAAAGTAAAACCACATAACTTAATTTAGGAACCAATAGAGTAACAAGTTTCAAACAGCCCCCAGATCTTCTCGAAATAACGTAAGTTATTATGCATAATAGCAATCATTCTTTTCAATCTTAAAAAAGCCAGGAGCTCGTTTAGCCATTCATTGTACGTGGGACAAAAGCTGTCCTTCCAGTGCCTAAGCACAAGCTTCTTGACCGAGACAGCCATCAAAGAGATGTAAAATCTCCTTTTTTTAACAGTGACAGCAGTCAAGTCACCCAATATGCAAATCTCAGGCCTAAACACCTCATCCAGGCCCAGCAGCAGATTCAATTTGGACTGAATCTCATTCCATAGAGGAGCCACAGAGGGGCAATACCAAAATATATGTAAGAGATCACCTGAACCCATCCCACACCTGTAGCATTTTGGATCCGGTAACAATCCCAGGCTCTGCAGTTTCTGAGGTGAATAATACATGTTATGTGTGACTTTAAATTGTAAGAGCCTGAGTTGATCATGTTTCAAATACTTATGGCAAGATATCCAAATACCCCTCCAATCTAGAGAAAGATCTGGAAACACACTGTTCCAGTAGGCACACGGGACACTCTTTCCAACATAAGCCCATTGAAACAAGGCCGCATACAACTTGGAAATTACCTGTCATGCCCTCATCAAGAGGGAGTATCCTCCCAGAAAATCAGCCGAGGGTGTTTGTTTCCAGTCCGGGTCCATCTTCTGCAATAAAACATGCCTAATCTGCAGCACTTTGAAAATATCCTTATTACACAACCGGAATTTCACAATCAAAGTCTGTGCTGAAATTATGCCACCGTTAACATCAAGAAAATCTCCTAGGGAACAGTCCTCTAGATTCTCCAACCATCCTGGTCCAATCACCCTTCCGACGATTAAAAAGCACGGATTCCCAAGCTCCGGCTGTTCACTATTCCCCAAATGATTATACTTGAGGAATCTACACAACTGGTAATGGGACCTAACCGCTACCCCAATAGGGGACCCTTTCAAAGCCAGTGGCAAATCTTTAGGGGACATAAAGAAAAGGGCCTTGGGATTAAACCCAAGCTTACCTATATGGGCCCTTTCTATCTCCAGCCATAACGGAACATATTCCGAATTGGGTCCCATACCCAGCTGAACCCATCTACCATATTTACTCAATTGTGCAGCCCACCAATATAAACCAAAATGGGGTAGCCTTAGTCCTCCTAGCTCTTTAGGAGCAGCTAGCTTGGAAAACGCCATTCTAGCCTTTTGTGCTTCCATATAAAATCAGCAATCATAGTGTGAAGGTTCTTAAACCACGATAGGGAGAAATATATCAATCTACTAATTGGATAAAAAGCCTGGGAAAATGTTCATTTTACTATACCAATTCTACCCCAGAGGGACAGGGATACTGATCCCATCGTTTAAAATCGCATTGAATAGTACGAACCAGGGGGTCCAAGTTTAATTGATTGAGACGCCTGCTTTCACGGGTTAAAACTAAACCTCGATATTTAAAGGAATTAGGCTCCATTTAAGCCCCAACTCAGTTACCTCCCTTTAAATAACCTGGAGTTGAGAGGGTAGACCACGGTCTTATCCAGATTGATCTTATAGTTAGAGATTTGACCAAAACCTTTAAGTAAGTCCAATAGTATAGGGATGGACTTATCCGGCCGTGATACATAAATCAGCAGATCATCGCTCTACATGATGACCTTAATAAATCCCTTATCTCAATAGGTTCTATTTTTTCTGATGAAGAATCTTCCTAATCAGGGGCTCCAAATACAAATTAAATAAGAGGGGGGACAATGGACACCCCTGCCTTGTGTCCACACATAACGGAAAGGGATTAGAAATAACCCCATTGCAACTGATCCTAGCAGACGGCTTGGAGTACAGGGCTCTTAACCATTTTAAAAACTCTTCAGGGAACCCGAACCTACGCATGGTTTCAAATAAGTAACCCCAATAGACCCTATCGAAGGCCTTCTCGGCGTCCAAGGAAACCAGTGCCATAGGAAAGGTGGCCTCCTTGGAGGCCGAGAAGACATGAGCTAAGGTCCTAAAATGGTCAATCGAAGACCTACCTTTCATAAATCCAACTTGCATACTTCCTATGAGTCTAGGCAGCACCTTGTTAACGCGGTCAGCTAATACCTTAGCCATAATTTTTAAATCACAATTCAAAAGCGATACGGGTCTATAACTGGCTGGATCTGTAACTGGCCTATTGGGTTTGGGAAGTAAAACAATGAAAGCTTCATAAAATACTTTCTCCACCTCATTTCCGGCACATATGTAACGGAACAATCTAAGGAGATGTGGGGCTAAAAGGGCAGAAAACTTCCTGTAAAAGTTGGACGAAAACCCGTCCGGCCCTGGAGTTTTATCCAACGCCAAACTCTTAATAGCCAATTCCACCTCGACTAGAGAGATGTCCACCGACAGAGAACTCTTCTCACATTCAGTGAGAATGGACATGTCAATATCTCCAAAAAACCTCTTTATCTGGTCCTCAGAAGGCGGTACTGGCATTTCCCTATAAACATTCTCAAAATATCGAGAAAAAAGGTGGGCAATCTCAGCTGGAGATGTTTTGACAAGACCATCCTCATCAGAAACAATTCCCTCAATCAATCTAGAGGCTCTAATTGAGAGGCAGCTCAAACAACCTCCGGGCTTTTCACCCTGATCAATGTATTTAGCTTTAGTCTTAATCAAGGCTAATTCAGATTGTTCTCCCAGCAATTTAAGATAGACATCCCTGGCCTTGATCAACTCCTCCTCCTTGCCCCTACTATATTGGTTAGTTAGTTCCACCTCCAGTGCCCTGATACGTATCAAAAGCTCCTTCATTGTTCTATTTCTTTCCTTTTTCCTGCCCGCTGTAAAACTAATTAACATGCCTCTTAAATAAGATTTAAGGGCTCCCCAGAAAACATCCGGACGTACCTCATTGACCAAATTGTTCCGAACAAACTCTTCAATCTGCTCGGATATAAACTTGACCGTCTTGGGCACCCTGAGAATCTGATTATTAAACTTCCACCTGCTCCCTCTCCTCATTAAAGATGCCATTGCGATAACCACCCTTACAGCTGCATGGTCGGAGATGGGCCCAGGTATGTTCTCAGACTTAAGTATCCCACTAAGAAGAGATCTAGAGACAAAAACATAGTCCAGACGGGAAGATGTTCTATGTACAGAAGTTGTAAAGGTAAATTCTTTGGCGTCCGGGTGGAGTACCCACCAAATATCAACCAGCCCGAGTTGATCTAACTCTGACAATGCAGGTTGCGGGGTTAGATAACCTGGGAATTACTAGATCTATCTAGGAGGATCCAAAGCCAAATTAAAGTCCCCACCTAAAACCAAAGGCAGGTGGGCAAAAGGCAATAGAGCCTTAAACAGCCCTACAAAAAGTCTTGGGTATCTAGGTTTGGACCATAAATAGATCCCCACAACATTTCCATGTTCAATAATTTCCCCTCACCAATATACCTCCTTCCTTATCCTGAATTACTTGTAGTGGCCTGAATGGCAGAGATCTATGCAGTAAGAGCATAACTCCTCTACTCTGCGTTGTACCTTGAGAAGCAAAGACCTGACCCATCTGCAGCTTCCTCATGGAATGAGATTCTGATATCAGCAAGTGTGTTTCTTGAAGGAACACCATTTCCGCCTCGGCAAATTCTATGTACTTAAGAATTTTGTACTGCTTGTCACTAAGACGAGCACCTTTTACATTCCAAGTAAGAAACTTGGTCCACAACAATGTACCCATATCAGCCTTCGCATAACAACAATATAATTAAATCTGGTTGGGCGACCTCATAGTAAGGGGCCAAAACCAAAACCCCAGTTCCTAACTGCGCAGTGCCATTAGGCATAAGACCCACCCACCACCACCCCCCACAGCCCATACAAAAAAACTACTATAACTCCACCACCCCAAACCCCCCATGTACTCTGCCTGGTCCATGATCCCAGAACACTCGGGCCATCTTCTGCTTGCCTCCTCCCTTCCAGAAAACAGTAAACATTAGTTAGAATACAGCCCCACTCTGTCGCGAGGTTAAACATACACCATGCAGACAGATTAGCCCCTCCAATAGTGCTTCCTATATGAAAATATTCTTACACAGTGTTGTACAGAATGGAAATACAATCAAAAATAATATACGACCATTTACTCCCCCTGGAATGTCGTTACCCTAAAGGAAAATTAAACAACATAGTCCTCTGTAAGTCCAGGCTGATCAGGTTTCTCAGGCCTTCAGGTTATCGGACATCCATATAGTCCCAAAAACTTGTGGCCCCCCTTAAAAGTTCTGCAAGCACCCTCATGGTGCACACATTCATGGGTCCTTAAATAGGGCAGGTAGGGCCTTCTGCAAAGCTTCTTTCGCCGACTCTGACGACTCGAAGGATTTCCACTCGTCTTGAATTCTCACTTGGAGCCTAGCAGGGTATACCATTCGGAATTTCACCTCGGCAGCTATAAGCTTCTTGACCACCACATGAAATGCAGCCCTCCTTTGTCTCACTGTAAATGGCAAATCTTGTACCACTCTCAACTTTGCTCCCTCCCAATACAGCTCCTTTTCCTCCTTAACCTTGGCCATAAACAGCTGACGCTCTTGATAATTCAAGAAGCGAAAGATAAAAGGCCTTGGAGGGCCACCAGGCGGTAAGGCGTAATGCCCTATATTACGTTCAATAATATGTAGCACCAAAAGCGAGGCCCACCACTTTCATAATTAACTTCTGTATAAACTTGACAGGATCCGAACCTTCGACCTTCTCGGGCAAGCCAATTATCACCATGTTATTGCGACGGCTTCTCCCTTCAAGGTCCTCTAATTTGGAGTCCATCCTGTTAATTTTCTGCTGCAGCACGTTAATGGTGGTCTCCATCTGGTCCCTATGGGTCTCCAGCGATTTAATTCTCACACAGTTGTCAGAAATCTTTCGATTTAAATCCTCCATAGTCGTGGAGAGAGATTTAATTTCACTAGCCATATCTTCCAGCGTTGCCTTAACTGGCCGAAACTCTGCCAAGAATTTTGCCAAAATTAATGGTTCCTCTGCCCCCACTTCTTCTCCTATACCCTGCTGCACTTGGAGAATCGAGGCCTTGGCTTTCTTTGCGGCCTTCTCGGGAGTAGCTGGAGGGGTATGTTTTGCAGCGTTTTTTTTCATTTCCCCTTCCATGCGCCGTTATGCACAAAGCCCTGACAGCTCGCGATTACTTCCACGCTTAAACAGCTGCACAACCGCCGAAAACAAACTTGAGAGGGCTATTTCTGGGATCGGGTAGCGGAGCTCGCGAAAGGCACAGCTGCTACGCACGCTGCATCACGTGACTCCCCGTTTCATTGGATTTATATAAAACAATGACTGTACTTGCTTTGAGGTCACATAGCATCCCTTTAGAGATTGTACATGGTGCAAGTAGTCTTTTATAGTGTATAGTAGAGTATTGTGTATGGCTTTCAATCCCTTTCAAAATGCTGTTGTACCACAGTTTAAAGGTCATGGAATGTGATTATGCCCTTCTGTGGTACAATAGCATTCTGAAACCCTCTAGAGATTGCACAAGTTTCCTTTTTAAATGGAAAGACCCACCACACCCACATTAAGCAGCTGAAAATGAAAGTGAACTGCTGTGATGACCGCAGCAGTTTTTTTGCATTCTAGATGACCATCTGGAGTTTATTAAACTCCAAGAACAACCTAACCACCCAACTATACACTATGAAAAATGCTGGATGGGCAGCCACATGCCCAACCAGTCTGAGCTGCCACCATGGGGTTTTGATTAAATTGGACTTCTTAAACTTTGCTTTCGAGGTCATAGGTAATCAGAATCCTCCTCTGTGGAAACATAGGCTGGCTGTAAAAGGTTGCCCATGCAGAATTCTCTATATGTCAGTCCTATAATATCCCAATATCATCATGGCACTTCATCCCCATTTTGAGGATTTTGAAAAAGGTCTTAGCATCCGAAACATGTCAGGCAGGATGTGGTCTTTGTTTTTGGAAAATAAATGATTTTTAAATAGTGAGCATTTGACTTCAGCATCCCTTTTATAAGGTGTGTGTGTGAGAAACTGTCTAGATAACTATTGTGCTAAGTTTCTCAGCACCACTATCCTTGTGCGCACTTTTCAGCAACCTTAATTTATGGGAAAGCTTGATATCTTTTCATGTCATGAAGCTGCTAGCTATACCAAACATTCCTGTTCAGCTAGTCAGGACTTGGCACAAAAAATAGATGTCTTTGTATACACAGTGTTCAAAGTCCAGATCAGACCAGTTAATCCAAGTAAGCCAAGCTTACAAGACACAAAGAATGTTGAATCTATGATCTCAGAGTGACATACTGGATGGGGTGTAATGGGGGCAGCTAGAGGGTTTTAAGGTCTGGCAGAGCCTGAAAGAAACAGTGAGGTTTGGGATTACGAACAGCTACCATCTAAGGGTTCAAATCTATTTCTGCCTCTGAAGAGAAGGCTACCATTACCAATATTCTTTTCCTAAAGTAAAGAGTTCTCAGCTGTGACAGAGAGAGAGGTGGGTCATATTCCCTCTGAACAAGAAGCAACTGATTACCTTTGCAGGCATCTCAAGGGTTCAAGAAAGCTGGTGACCCTAGCAGGCTGAGGCTGGAAGAGACTAGTTTGCCACATAGTGTCGGAGGGTTTGTTTATAAATCTGAAGCGTGTGCTGTCCTTAAACCCTGAGAGCGAAGCTCTGAAGGTTTATGAAAACACCACACACAGAGGATGTGAAAAAAAGTATTTTTCCAACAGTCCCCATATTTTGTTTGTTATATTTGCCAGCTATGTTCAATAGAGTTGCAGTGCAGTTCATAGGGATTGATGGAGTTGTAACCAAGTTAAAAAGTGTGCAATTCTGTTTGAAGTTCTCTTACCCCTCAATCTATGGTCATTTCCATAGTAACAATTGTAGGTTTATAGTACAGTTGGAGTAGAATCAAGCTGGAGAAAACATTAGCAATAGCAAGGAACTGAAGCACATATTAAATTAAGTATTCTTTAGTTAGGATTTGTAAGCAAAAAGTATTTACAGTGCTGTGTTAAGTACTCAGTTTGGGACTCAGGAGTTAGTGGCAAGAAGCATGAGGAAATTAAAATATTTGCCAGCTGAGTAGAGAATGTGTACTACAAGGGAAATAAAACACATATGTCTATTATCACCCATGTATTTTTTTATGGGGTTTGAAAGTCTCAAACTTCATTACATTAACACCACTAACTAACTAATATTGAAAATAATGTGAGGAGAGTGGTGTGTAATATAGAGAATAAAGTATGGGTTGGGGTGTGTAACAAGATTTTACACACACCCAAGTTGTGGGATGCTACATAAACCCCAAGGGCGAAAATCGAATTTGACACACATCTGACCCATATTCATTATAATTGCTGGGTTTGTCTTTTTCGCCTCAGCAATTATATAAAGTGAATGCAGGCTGCTACGTGGCCCACCCGGTTCCATTTGATCATCCGGTCTGTGAGAGTGACTCACGGTGCCGTTTTCAATAAATGTAAAACTCTTTTGGAGGGGTGAGCTGTAGAAACAGGTTATTTTTAAAAGTAAAGAGTTTTTTTTTAAGTTAAGCTTACTGGCGAGTCCGATTGGAAGTGGCGATTCAGTCTTCTGGGGCACAGCGGATGTGTGCGTTCTTAAGGAAAAAGCAACAGTGGGGCACGCACAGAGCGAGGGAAACCATGCACGTGTTTGTCGTTATAAATGCTCCATTATAATGGCAAATTATGCCACTGTTTCCCTATAGGAAAAGGCTAAGCCAGTTATTATAAGTGTTTTACAAACAGCAGAGGTAAATTGATTTATATATGCATCACACACTGATGGTGTTTGTAAAAATGCATTACACAAGTCCTCCACATACATTATTTAATATAATTGCTTACTATGAAGTATAAAACAAAAACAAAACGTCCTAATCTGATAATATTAAACTGTTACGTCATTTTCAGTTTTTTTTCTATCAGTCTGGCAAGATTCCTCATCTGACAGTTACAAAAATTGAAAATGAACAAACTACTTTTCAGACTTCAGCGTTTAAAAAATATTTTTCCTGTCGTACAGCTAGTACATTGTCATGCAACTATGAATTACAGGTGTTTAGCAGTATATTTTGACTTTTCTAGTCAGGACAAGTTTTGAGTAACACCATGGAGAATACCGGGCTCAAACAACAGAAGTGATTGAAAGTGATCAGTGATCTTGCTCCCACCATTATACAAGCCTGTGTGTAATAGCAGCTTGCATAACAGATTTCAGTGTGTAATCATGGCTAATCAGTAATCATAAAATATTAATAATACTGCTTATCCTTAGGGAAACAGTGTGGATTACCTGAAAGTAATGCTTTACAATTATAACAATGACATACAGCAAATGTTTACTATAGGTTCAATACTCAAGTGCTGAAACTTAAGACTTAGATGTGTCAAGTATATTGTGCCTCATTTTAAAATAAAGTACAGGTGATTTCAGTGTTGCTCATCATTTACATATCAGATTACAAATCATGATAGAATTTGCAACCAGTCTGGATTGTTTATTTCTAGGCCTTCCAATTACCCATATCACGTCCCTTGACAAAGCCTCACATTTATGAGGTGAAGTGTTGGGGCTTAGTGCCATGCTCTTGTACATTTAACAAATATTTCTGCCTCAGAGACTTTATCTGACTTATTTTTTAGTTTTTTTCTGTAAGAGTGCTGCTGCAGATGTGCTTGTTTTGTTTATTTCTAAGCCTTCCAATTATCTATATAACCACAAGGTGGTTTCTCATGCTAACAGTTCCAAAATTCTGAATGTCTAAGTTCAGTTGGTATGGTTTAGTCCCTGCTCAGCAGTTTTTCTGAGCAAGAAGACATGAAAGGTGCTGGCCCAGTGGCGCTGAGGGTTGAGGCACTGGATGCTACACCTCGCACCACACCAGTGACCCGAATTTGGGAATGAGCTTGGGCACTGGAGGTTGGCAGGGGAGGTAGAGGATTGAGCATCCAATGACTGCTCTCCTCTCCCTGGGGAGGGATCCAGGGCTACTTTGCTGCACTGGGGACCCCCATGGTGACCAGGAGGCACAGCCAGCATGGAGTGAAGTAGGGGGAGGAGCACAGGACATTTACAGCTCCACCATGCAGACATCATTGCACGTCCATACTCCTGGGGAAGTAAACAAGAAAATCCCCACACCTGGCTAGGCGATGGCTCCCTTCAGTGCAGTATTGCCACATGCTCAGCACCAGACCTCATCTCCACCCCCTCTGTCTCTCCTCAGCCAGGAACTACATTGTAGATAAAGTGTTGGAGTTGTGGTGGTCCTACCTCAGGGGGGCTAAAAGCTGGGGGGTCTCCCAGTCAGTGGTTGGTGGAGGGCAACTAACCCTCTGAGGAGGATGAGGGATCAGGTGAGCGGTAGAGCGGATTGGCAAGTAAGGGTAGCTCGAGAGAGTTCCAGTTTTGGAGCATAAATAAAATTTACAAAAAAAAAAAAAGATTATGAAAGGATGTACTTGTGAGAGAACAGCATGCCATGCCCCAGGTTCAACCATCTAAGAAGTGCCATGATCCACAGCAGCACCCACACCTTGGAGTGTTTCACTGCAGTTATCAAATGGAACCATTTATAATACGTTGTATGATACTTCATAGTGTAGGCAGAAGAAGGTAATTGCCAATCAAGGCTGTCTCCCACTCCTAATGGGGCAAACCTCTAACTTTTATTCTGTGGATGTAAAAAACTATCCTTGATTTAAATACACTGAAGGTTTCAGCCTTCATAAATTCTCTTGACAAGATATTCCATTGCCCTACAGTCCTTATCGTGAAGTATTCCCTCTTGCTATTTTTCTTAGCATGTTCTAATTTTAGTTGCCTATTATGTGATCTTAGATATCTTTCCCTTTTTTCCATTCCAGGTCACATTCAGCCATCAAGTTATTAGAATTTTGTAGAGCTGGAGCATATCTCCCCTTATTCTCCTCTCTGCCAAAGTAAACAGCCCAAGTTCCTCAATCCTTTTTTCACGGCAGCTCCCTGAGGGTCTGTGAGGGCTCAGGATGACCTCCCCCAACCCCCAAACCACAGATTTGAAGAAGCTTTCTCGGCAGCTCCCCGAGGGTCCGTGAGGGCTCAGGATGCGCTCCCCCAACCCCCAAACCACAGATTTGAAGAAGCTTTCTCGGCAGCTCCCCAAGGGTCGGTGAGGGCTCAGGACGCCCTCCCCCAACCCCCAAACCACAGATTTGAAGAAGCTTTCTTGGCAGCTCCCCAAGGGTCTGTGAGGGCTCAGGATGCCCTTCCCCACCTCCCAAACCACAGGTACGGCAGTCAGCAATTTCGGAGATCTGTGGACCCTGCTCAGTGCTCAGAAGGAAGATTGGCGCCTTTATCTTCATTGTTAAAGTACCTTTAAATGTAGAATTTAATCCCCCACACGAATGAAGTTTTTAACCCAAGTATTTTTAAAAAAGAACTTACAGTAAATAAGGACCTATAAGCTGAAACTCTAGTTTATTTTGTTAATGCCATATGATTTTCTAGCCTTGTACTAAGGAAATAGTGACCGGCTGTTTCACCTGTTTTGTTAAAGAGTTATTTCTGAGCTGCAGTACACTTTTGTCCCCTCGGGGTAATTACAGGGGAAGCAATGCAGTGACCATCTTGTTTTAGCTATTTGTTAGCGAGTACCACAGAGCTGCAGTGCACCAGGTTCATTTTGCCAATTTTAAACGCCGTGCTGCAACTCAAAACTTTTGAGACTCATCTTGTTTTAGCTATCTGTTAGAGAGTATCTTAGAGCTGCAGTGCACCAGGTTCATTTTGCCAATTTTAAACGCTGTGCTGCAAATCAAAACTTTTGAGACTCAGGAGACCGAATATCGGAATAGATCCCAGGGTCGGAAACTTGGCTTATCCCCCCTCCCCCTCTGGCGCCTCAAAGAGCCCCTCCTTAAAATCACTTTAAGCTTACCAGTTACTTATATTTTCTCCTGTTTTCTGCTTTCACCCTCAGATTTGAAGAAGCTTTCTCTGCAGCTCTCCGAGGGTCCGTGAGGGCTCAGGATGCCCTTCCCCACCCCCAAACCACAGGTACGGCAGTCAGTAATTTCGGAGATCTGTAGATCCTGCTCAGTACTCGGAAGGAAGAAGGCCCCACCATCGCTGCGCTCCGGCCCACCACCACCCTTGGTCATCACTGCATTATATAGCTAGTGACACATGACCATCGAAAACCAATCAGTCCATTTCTCCATCTGCAGCTATCAATTTTCGCCACTAGTGGCCACTGCAATTTCCAAAAAATTCCACCCAAATTGTAGCTATCAAGCTCCATCTAGTGGCCACTAAATTTCCTAAATTTCCAAAAATGTTTTGACCATGTCACTCTCAGCACTTCTGGTTCTTGCTCTGCACTCTTGCATGCTATTGCAATCCCTCCCCTCGCTCTCCGACATCACCACCCCCCATCTCTGTCTACCTTCACCTACCCTCCTCCACCCCAAACCACCCCCTATGAAACCCCTCCCTCTCTCCCTGGCACATCACCTCAATTCAATCCACGATCCTTCCTCCCCGCAGTGAATCCCCATTTCCTTTCCACCCTCAACCCTCCCTACCATTCACCCTTCCCTGCTCCAATTACACATGCTAAACCTAGAGGCCTTTCTCCGGTGCCTAAACTTGCGTGCTCCACCCACAAGGCACTCAAATAGCAGACACAAGCAGCACACCCACCTCTCCTTACCCCTGCTACTCCTACTCCTGGCAGGTGACATACATCCTAACCCAGGCCCCACAGCAACAAAAGTTTCCATAGCGTCACCTGCCCCAACTCAGTTTCTCACCAAACTCGCTCCCAAACAGTTTCTCACCAAACTCGCTCCCAAAGGGCCTCCGCATATTCCACACAAATGCCAGGAGCCTTCTCCCCAAATTAGACGCCCTCTCTGTCTAGTCAGTACAGTACAAACCGGACATACTTTGTATCACAGAGACTTGGCTCTCAGCCAAAATCTCCAACCCCTCACTCGCCATCCCAAACTATGTCTTGATCCGGCAGGACCATGGCAAGCAAGGCGGGGGGGTAGTGCTGTATATTAGACACTCCATTAAGTGCACAGTTACTTTCAAAGAATCGCGCCCATCCTCCCGTGAATCTTTAGTCGCCCACCTATCCTTCCCCTCATCTACCCCTCTTTACATAGGTGTTCTAGATTTTCAAGAAGGAACTGCAAACTTATCTTTGGAGAATGGCCTTCTCGGAAAGTTAAATGCACTGTAAAGTGTGTGAAATTTTATTGTAATTTATTATGCTTTTATGATATATTTTATAATCTTTATGGTTTTGATGTTTGTATTATGTGTTGAAGCTTTTATTGACCTGTTCAATGCCTTGATATAGTGAAAGGCGCTATATAAATAAAATTATTATTATTATTTATTCTATATACCCCTCCTACGCCTTCACACGACTTGCTCATCTCAGCCATCTCCTCCTTCTCTTCAACCACTTCAAATGGTGAACTTATTCTACTAGGCGATTTCAACCTAAACTGGCTCTCCTCCTCCACAAAACCAGCAGCCCTGAGGTTCGAAGCCCTAAATCTCACTCAGATAATCCAGGAACCCACCCACCTAAATCACCGATCACAAAAACACACCCTTCTTGACTGGATTCTAACCTTCCACCCCCACAGGATCACCACCTCAGGTATCCTTTCTGATGCCCTAAGTGACCACTGCATAACCTATTGTATCCGAAAAATCCACTCACTCCACTCCGGACCCAAATTCATCATAACCCGCCCCCTACACCTCCTTAACGAATCCGCCCTTCAACGTGACCTGTCAAACACAGACTGGCTCCCAGTACTTACCTCGACCGACGGCGACTCCGCCCTCACCCAGTTCCGCAGTATCTTCTTAAGCACATAGGACCACCACGATCCGCTCAGGAAAGCCAGAGTTAGGAAATATCAGCACCCCTGGATCACAGCCAACCTCATCTCCTTGTGTAATGTCAGAGACAAGGCCTGGAGGCGTTATAAAACCTCTCTAGCATCCAGCGACCTCCTATCATACAAAATTCTTAGAAACAACTGCACCAAAGCTATTCGACAATCTAAGGCCCAGTATTTTAAGGCCCAACTGGCCACTCACCAAGCCTCCCCAGCGTCCTTCTGGAAGGTGATACACTCCCTCATCAACCCACACACCAAGCAAGCCAGCCCTAGCCTAAACATTGATGGCAAGATAGCCTCCGATCCTGCCATAGTCTCTGAACTCTTCAGCTCTTTCTTCATCTCCTGCGCCATGCCAGACTCACCCCCACCAACCTCCTCCTCAAATCCCCCACCCACATACCATGGCTTCCACTTTCCCCCATTCACACCCATGGAAGTCTACACTACTCTCACCTCTCTGAACCAGTCAAAATCCAGCCTGGACGGCTTGCATCCCAGCCTGCTCCGCATCTCCGCATCGGCCATAGTCGCACCTATAACCCACATATTAAACCTCTCAATCAACACTGCCACAGTCCCCTCCACCTGGAAACTTGCAAAAATCCTACCTCTCCATAAAGGTGGTGACCCCACCCTCCCAGGTAATTATAGACCCATCTCCCTCCTCCCATCCCTTGCCAAGATCCAAGAATCCCTCATGCTATCAAAATTGTCCCCTTCCTCTCTACTAACAGCTCCCGCTCCACTTTTCCATCAGGTTTCAGAAAATCTCATTCTACCACCACCGTCTTACTACGAGTAACCGACACCATTCTCTCCACCATGGACACCGGACAAACCACTACTGCCATTTTCATTGACCTGGCTAAAGCCTTTGATTCTGTCTCCCACCCTATACTGCTGGGCAAATTGAGCTCTTTCGACCTTGCCAAACCAGTCATAAACTGGTTCCATTCCTACCTCCAAAACAGGATGCAGCAAGTACAAATAGGAGACACCCTCTCCACCCCTCGACCCATCCTCACGGGCGTCCCCCAAGGCTCCACCCTTGGCTCCATCCTTTTCTCCCTATTTATAAACAACCTCCCTTCATCCTGTCTCACCTCTGACGTGCACCTATACGCTGATGATACCATTATCTATGCATCAGGCCCCTCCCATGTCAGTGTTCACCCAAACCTCCAAAGCGATTTCAACCGAGTGCAAGCCTAGCTCCTGAAAAATCAGTTAAAACTCAATGAAAAAAAAACTGTCTCCATGGTATTTGGCACAAGACAAAAACTAGCCTCCCTTCCTGCTCCCCTCCCTCGATCTCCACCTTGGATGAATTACCCCTTGAGTCTGTACCCACTTTTAAGTACCTGGGTGTTTGGCTGGACTCAAATCTCAACTTCTCTACCCACGGCGACGCCATCTGCACCAAACTCCAGCCCAAACTTGCCACCCTCTACCGCCACAAAGACTGCCTCCCCCTCCCTACTCGGAGTGAACTCATATGAAAAACCATCCTACCAGCACTGGACGACGTGGACGTCATTTACGGCACAGCCCCTTCCTCCTCCCTTGCTAAACTCGATGTTCTGCTAAACTCCTTCATGTGCTTCGCCACTGCCCCCCCCCCACTCACTCATCATTGCCAACTATTCTCAACTCTATCTCTGATGCCACTCTCACATGAGTGGACCACCCACAGCGCTTCACTCATGGCTAAATATTGGCTTGGCTCCTTTCCCTCTACCTCTCCTCCGCCTCTCTCAAGCCAACCCCACTGGCTACTCACTTCACCATAGACCGCCGTACCTTCACCTCTTACACACCCCCTCTCAGCCTCTGGGCAAGCTCTTTTCCTACCGGCTCCCACTCCTATGGAACAATCTCCCAACCAACCTCCAGCTGGCTCCCTCCCTAACAGCCTTTAAACAGCTCCTCAGGTTTCTCCCTCCCACTCCATGCCGCAGCTGTGCACCCAAATCCCTCCTTACCCAGACCTAGCACTACCCTCAGTAGTCTCGCCAGGTTTTTCTGGTTAATCCACTACTATAAATATGTTATGATACGCACTTGTAAATTAAGGTAATATGGTCTAGAAATGTAATGAAATGATTTTTTTCCACTCTGCTGTTTTAAACAAAAGTGAAACCTCACTACCAAACTCTAAATGTAATGTACAAATACTGTATTATTCGTCTGTTACTAGAAATTTGCTGTATCTCTCTGTCTCCCACCTTGTACTACTAGTACCCGGGTTGCACCTGGAAACGAGCCTCGGTTCAGTGTGCCTTTCCCGGTCACCAAATTTTAAATAAATAATAAATAAATAAATATGCCATTTCCTGAAGTGTCGGTATTAGCCTTGTTGCCCTACTTGCACCCTCTCCAGGAAGTTCACATCTTTTCTTAAGTAGGGGTTCCAAAAGGGTGTTCCGATATCCAAATGGGGTGACTATATGTTGTACAATGGCTTTAAGCACTGTTCCTTTCTAGATACAAATGCCTCATTGATACAGCCAATTACTTTATTTGTTGTTAATGCCACTCTCTTGCATTGTTTCTCCCAATAAAGATCTATTTTTTTTTTATAGTTTGGTAACTGGGTAAGGTCCACTAGGTACAAGGCTTATTTTCAGGGGCAACCCGGGAGCACTAGGGAGGTTAAGTGACTTGGTTAAGGTCACACAGTATGCAAGTGGAGGTTGTGGGAATCAAACTCAGGTCTGTTGGATGTACTAAGTTCATTCACAGCTAGTTACTTTAACCTCTAGGCTATACTGCCAACCCCGGCTATCACTAATTTATCTTCCCAGATCTCTTTCCATTTCTACTATCTTTAGAAACAATTACAGTACATACATGAGCCTTCAGATATTCTTCCCAAATCTGGTAATCACTGAAAAATTCTTACAACCTTATGGATTATTATATTGTTTAGCTGATATATTTGTGAGACACCCTCTTGAAGTGGAGGAACTAATAAAAGAAAGAATAAGAGAGAGCCATGTCCAAAACAAGTTGGAACTACATAAGAGGGACAAATTCAGCAGATGGCTAGTGATTAATAAGAGGCAATTTGGTTTTGAACCATATCTGAACATAATTAAAGATCATAGAGGAAGGAAATTATTATCCATGTTCAGATTTGAATATTGTGATAGTCAATGAATTAGAGTGTTTTTGGGGAAGGGTGAGGTTAATAGATGTAAATGTAACCTCAGGGAAGATGATGTTATGCATCTGCTGATTCTGTGTCCCCTCTATAAGAAACAAAGGAAACATTACCTGGGGGAAATATTAGCAGGTTTAGAAATGGAACCCAGATATCAAATTGTTTATTTATTTATATCTAGGTCCTCTTCGGTTTCAGAAAAAGTAATTTCCTTCTGTCAGATTATAAATAATTTAAAACTTCATGTAGATAACCAAAAATAATATCTCTGATAAAAAAAGGTTACCTTGGTGTCTAGAGAAATTAAGTGCAATAGTGGATGACTAAATACATCTAAGTTCATGTATGATATTTTAAAGCACCAGTTTTATATGTACTTGTAATGCTTGGAGCCTAGCTCATTTGTTTTTATAAATGCCTTTTTGTAGATAATGCTGTTTTAATTGTGTATTTGTGATGACAAGTAAATTGTCGATCAATAAAATAACTGAACTGAACTACTTTCTTGAAAACCTCCTCTTCTAGACTATAATCCTTCCATGGGTTATTTCACCCTAGATGCAAAATCATTTGTTGGTACTGTATTTTCAACAGTAACAGAAAAATGTTTTTAGGTTTAGTGTAGTCTGAGTCTGTGTCCATCTTTTCTTCATCTCAAAAATACTCCAATGATCACAAGATAACAAAATAAAAAAAAAACATTCTGTGGGTGCTGTGTTCATACAGCTGGCTAGCAAGCCCTTTCCATTTTTTTTTTAATTAAAGAAAAAAAGATAGAGACCTCACTGAGTTTATTGGGCCTTCTATAGACAGAGACACACCCTGTCTGCCTTCATCGTCTACCCCTGCCTACCTTCCCTGTGTTCTACTGAAACTGCTGGGGATCCACAACAAACAGAAACACAGAAACATTGAATTTGCTGTCAGATAAGGAACGCTTTGCCCACCTAGTCTGCCCATTTTTCTCTGCCTATAGTATCACCACAGATCCTACTTGATCGCGAGCCCATTCACCCACCACCCCTTGTCTTTCCCTAAAATTTCCTTATGTCTATCCCATGAATTCTTGTACCCCACCACTGTTTTTGCCCCTACTACTTTTGATGGTACTGTTTCAGGAATTCACGACTTTTTTGTGAAGAAGTACTTCCTCACATCTTTTCTGAATCTTCCCCCCTACAGCTTCTTACCTTGCCTCCTTGTCCTTGAGCAGTTTTTTTCTGAAAAATACTTCTTTCCTGTATCTTATTTAACCCCGTGAGCTATTTAAAGGTCTCTATCATATCCCCTCTTCTCTTCCAGGGTGTATATATTAGGTCCTGAAATCTCTCATCGTAGGGCTTCTGATGCAGACCCCACACCATTTTAGTTGACCTTTTTTGGATTGCCTCCATTCTATCTATGTTCTTCAGGAGATGTGGCCTCCAGAACTGGGTCTTACTAGCAAGCAATTCAGAGGCAATACCATCTCACTCTTTCTGCTGGTGATAACCCTCCCTCTGCACTCCAGTAACTCACTAGCCCTCCCAGCTCCTTGTTGCAGTGCCTGGTCACCTTTAGGTCATCCAATATGATTACCCCCAGGTCTCTTTCCTGCTTGGTGGCCAACAGTACTACCACTCCCAATTTGTACTCTGCCCCTGGGTTTCTGTGCCCCAAGTGCATTACTTTACACTTTTTTTATGTTCATCATTATCATCATAACTTTATTTATATTAGGCACCCTTCCAGTGCTCAGGGCACCTTTAACAGTAAATATAAACAATCGTAAACATCGTTAAAATAAATGCTATAATAAAATAAAGCTATAAAATGTTTCTACATGGTTCTTCTTTAAGAACACTCTTAAGTTTCCTCAAAGGCCTAGAGGAACAAAAACATTTTGAGGGTAGTTTTAAAACCCTTAATAGTTAGGCTATCTTGTATTCGATGAGGTAGAGAATTCCACTGGGTCGGAGCCATAAAGGCAAAAGATCTTCCTCCAAATGTTTTTAAATGTACCCTTGGAATCTCTAGCAATCCCTCATTGAAGTATCGGAGTGAGCGGGAGGGAGAGTAGGAACACAGCTGATCTTGCAGGTGCTGGGGTCCCTGGTCATGTAGGGATTTATAGGTCAGCAACGTGACCTTGAAGGTGATCTGCCACTGTACTAGCAGGCAGTGCAGTTCATACAGCACAGGTGTTATATGACTGGATCTAGGGGTTCCAGTTAACAACCTGGCCATAGCATTCTGCACCAGCTGCAATCAGCAGATATCCACCCCTGGTAGCCCTAGGTAAAGGGCGTTGCAGTAATCAAGACGGGTGGTGACAAAGGAGTGGACGAAGGTAGGTAGATCATTGGACGGAACCAGGTGCTTCATCCTGGCAGTGTTCCTTAGATGGTAAAAGGAGGCTTTGACTACAGCCGACACTTGAGCCTTCAAGGTCAGGCCTTCATCAAAGATCATGCCCAGGTCACGCATCTGGCTCAAGGCATTTAGTGGGGTTCCTCCAAGATATAGTCTGGGGGGTTGTCCCACCCATGTCCTGGCTGTCCTATGATCAGGGTCCACAACCAATACCTCTGTTTTTCCTGGGTTTAACCTCAGCCAGCTAGCACTCCTCCAGTCTTGTATCTCAGTTAGGCAGTTGTTAAACACCAAGATAGTATCCAACTCCTGGTCAGGCACAAAGGACATGTACAGCTGAGAATCTTAGAAATATAGAAGTTGATGGCAGATAAGGACCGCAAGGCCCATCCAGTCTGCCCATTTTGTCTACCTTATGAATGTGCCATAAGCCTTCACTCTGTCAATGGCCTACCTATTCGTATTCATCTGTATTGCTCCCTTATGCCTGTCCTATGCTTGTTTGAAGCCCTGCACTGTATTCATATCCACCACTTCCTGAGGTAGGCCATTCCATGCATCCACAACCCTTTCTGTGAAAAAGAACTTCCTCACATTACCAATTAATCGGCCTCCCTCTAATCTCATGCTGTGTCCTCTTGTCCTGCTATTTTTCTTATATTGAAACATGTTAGACTCTTTCACCTTGTTAATGCTCTTAAGATGTTTGAATGTTTCGATCATATCACCTCTCTCACTCCTTTGCTCTAGGGTATACATGCTGAGCTCTGTTAATCTGTCCTTTTGGTTGCCCTTCTCTGGACCGTCTCCATTTTGTTAATATCCTTGTGCAGGTGTGGCCTCCAGTACTGCATGCAGTACTTCAGATGGAGCCTAACCTGTGTCTTGTAAAGAGGGATTATTATCTCCCTCTTACAACTTGTGATACCCCTACTAATACACCTCAACATCCCCCTAGCCTTACCTACTGCTTTAGTGGTCGGCTTGGATGATTTCAGGTCATCTGTGATGATGATGCCCAAGTCTCTTTCTTCCCTTGTGATTGCCAGCAACTCCCCTCCCAGCCTATAGGTAGCTTCAGGGTTTCTCTTCCCTATGTGTATGATCTTGCACTTCTTTGCTTTAAACCCCAGCTGCCACTCTTTTGACCATTTTGCCAGTTTTTCCAGATCTATTCTCATTCTGTCCACCCCATCTGGATCATCTACTCTGTTGCAGATCTTGGTGTCATCTGCAAACAGGCAAACCTTACCCTCCAGTCCATCTCCAATGTTACTGATGAAGATATTGAAGAGGACTAGCCCCAGGACTGATCCCTGAGGTACCCTACTTGTGACGTGCATCTCTTCTGACTGTATACTGTTTACCACCACTCTCTATTTTCTGCCTGCCAACCAGTTTTCCACCCAGTTGACCAACCTCTGACCCACCCCGAGCCTACCCAGCTTATTAATCAATCTTCTATATGAAACAGTATCAAAAGTTTTGCTGAAGTCAAGATAGACATCATCAACTGCACACCCTTGGTCCACCACTCTGGTTACCCAGTCAAAGAAATCTATGAGATTAGTTTGACAGGACCTTCCTGTTGTAAACTCATGCTGTCTTGGATCCTGCACTCCTATGGATTACAGGTATTGCACTATCCTTTCCTTAAGGAGTGCCTCCATAATCTTGCCCACTACTGAGGTAAGACTGACTGGTTTGTAGTTCTCTGCCTCCTCCCTGCTACCACTCTTGTGGAGTGGGATCACATGAGCCCTTCTTCAGTCTTTTGGGACCTCTCCTCTGCTCAGAGACTCACTAAACAGTTCTGCTAATGGCTCTGCTAGTTCCACCCTTAGCTTCTGTAGTACCCTCGGATGTATGCCATCAGGTCCCATTGCCTTGTCCACCCTGAGTTTAGTGAGCTATTGTAGGACCCTTTCTTTTGTGAAGGGACTTGTGCACACTTCCCTCCTGCCTGTGTCCATGGTGCTGAGTAAATACTGAGCAGAAGTATCTATTTAGGATAGATGCTTTTCCTTGCTCCTCCTCCACACACTCCCCCTTATCCCCTTTGATCTTAGCAGTACCCCTCTGGACTTTATCCTTTCACTAATGTAGCTATAGAAAGTCTTGTCCCCTTCTTTTACTGTTCATGCTAGTGTTTTCTGGGTCTGGGCCTTTGCCTGCCTTACTGCCTTCCCTGCTTCCCGTAGGGAAGTTTGGTAAGCCTCCCTATCGTCGTCCCGCTGCTTTCCCTTATATTTCCTGAAGGCCGAGCTTTTGACTCTGATCTTTTCTGCTACTGTTTCTGAGAACCAAAGTGGTATCCTCCTTCTTTTGCTCTTGCTTTTCTCCCTAACACAATGGGATGTTGCTTCAAGTATTGCATCCTTAATGCTTGCCCACTTTGCCTGCACCCCTCATAGCAGTGAAAACTCAAGCCATACCATCTTATAAAGTTCCCTAATGGCAGCATGTACACTGCAAACAACATGGGGGACAGCACCGAACCCTGCATCACCCCACAGGGCAGATAGTGAGGGGCTAGACAGCAAGGGGCTTCAAACCTAGCTTCCATACACTTGACCACTCCTCAAGTTTTCTCTGGTCTCTGCTAATCCCTTCCAGCCCCTTGGAGTGTCCACTCTATTGCAGATTTTGGTGTCATCTGCAAAGAGGCAGACCTTCCCTTGCAACTCCTCTGCAATGTCAGTTATAAAGTTGTTAGAGTACTGATCCCAGCACTGAACCCTGAGGCACCCTGCTGGTCACCCTCCCATACTCTGAGTGAACTCCATTTACCACCACTCTCTGCTGCCTATAACTTAACCAATTTCTTACCCAGTTTACTGCCTTTGGAACCACTGTTAAGCTACCCAGCTTGCTTACTTACTAGCCTTCTATGTGGAACGGTGTCAAAAGCCTTACTGAAATCTAGGTAGGCCACATCCAATGCTCCACCCTGATCTAATTCTTTGGTCACCCAGTGAAAGAAATCTATCAGATTTGTTTGGCATGACCCCCCCCCCATGAATCCATGTTGCCTTATGTCTTGTAACCCACAGGATTCAAGATATTCCATAATTCTTTCATTCAGCAGTGGCTCCATTAACTTTCCTACCACCGATGTCAGGCTGACTGACCTATCATTTCCAGACTCTTCCCTGCTACTACTTTTGTGAAGTGGGATACATCTGCCCTCCTCCAGTCCTCAGGAACCACTCCTGTTTCCAATGAGCTGTTACATAGGACTGTCAGAGGTGCAACCAGCACCTCCCTGAGCTCTCTTAATACCCTTGGATGCACCCCATCTGGCCTCATTGCTTTGAACATGTTCAGATTAACAAATCCTTCAGGACACTCTCCTCTGAAACAGAGTAGTGTCCATCTCTCTCTCTCTCCCTCCCTCCACTGCTTTTGTTACTTTTATGTGGCCCCTTCCCTTCTCCTTCCTCTGTGGACACTGAACAAAAGTATTTTTTCAGTATGCTTGCCTTTTCCTGGTCTCCTTCTGCACAGTACTCCCATTCCCTTTTTGATCTTGCAATCCCACTCCTGGTCTTCCTGCTTTCACTACATACATAAAAAAATGGGCTTGTCCCCCTTCATCATCTCCTGTGCTATTCTCTCTCTTCAGTTTGTGCCGTCACGCTTATTACTGCTCTCCCTGCTTCCCCGGATACACCTTCTTCTTCCTCTGTGTCTCCTTTTACCTTCTGAATAGAAACATAGAAACATAGAAGCTGATGGCAGAAAAGGACCGCAAGGCCCATCCAGTCTGCCCATTTTACTAATTTGCTCCCGCTGCCTCTACTGTTGTAGGTCAGTGACCTCAGCTATGCCCCACTCATACATATGACTCCCTTGTGCCCATCCCATGCCCGCTTGAATCCCTCCACTGTACATGCTCCCACCGCTCCTGAAGCAGGGCATTCCATGCATTCACCACCCTCTCTGTAAAAAAGAACTTTCTCATGTTACCCCTTATGCGACCCCCTTCCAATTTCTTGTCATACCCTTTAGTTCTATTGTACTTTTTATACCAGAAGATGCCATCCCCTTCCACCTTATTTATGCCATTAATATATGTTAAAGTCTCAATCATGTCCCCCCCATCTCTGTTCCAGTGTGTACATATTGAGGTCCCTAGATCTATCCCTATATGCCCTGTCATGCAGACCCTGCACCTCTGCACTGTTTCCACCCTGTCAATAGCCTTACACAGGTACAGCCTCCAGAACTGCACACAGTACTCTAGGTGAGGCCTAACCAGCGTCTTGTACAGTGGGATCACCACCTCCCTCCTACGGCTTGTAATATCCCTCCCTATACACCCTAACATTCCTCTAGCCCTCCCAACTGCTTTTGCAGTCTGTTTGGTGGATTTAAGGTAATCTGATATAATGACCCCCAAATCCCTCTCCTGCTTGGTGACTGTCAACAAGTTACCCCCCAACATGTACCTCCCCCCAGGGTATCTGTTCCCCACACGCATGATCTTGCACTTCTTTACAATTAACCTTGACTGCCATACATCAGACCATTTCTTCAGCTTTTTCAGGTTTCTTATTCTTTCTACGCCCCCTGGAGTATCTGCTGTGTTGCAGATCTCAATGAAATCTGCATACAGGCATAATTTTCCCTCTAGCTTTTCTGCTATGTCTGCTATGAAGACATTGAAGAGGACCGGTCCCAGGACTGACCGATGTGGCACCCCACTGGTGACTCCCATTTCTTCCGACTGTGTACCATTTACCACCACCCTCTGCCTTCTGTCCACTAACCAATTTCTGACCCAGTTGACCACCCTGTGTCTCACCCCTAGACTCCTTAGCTTGTTTAGCAGCCTTCTATGCAGGACTGTGTTGAAGGGCTTGCTGAAATCAAGGTAGACAATATCCACTGCCCCCGGTCCACCACCTCGGTCTCCCAGTAAAATAAATCTATTAGATTTGTTTGACAGGACCTTCCTGCCCTGAACCCATGCTGTCTTGGATCCTGCATTCCAGTGGATACCAGGTGATCCACTATACATTCCTTAAGTAGTGTCTCCATGATCTTCCCCACTATTGAGGTGAGACTCACTGTGCTGTAGCTCCCTGCATCCTCCTTGCAACCACTCTTGTGAAGAGGGACCACATTTTCCCTTCTCCAGTCCTGCAGGACCACCCCAGTGTTCGGCGACTCACTGAACAGGGCTGCCAAAGATGCTACCAATTCCATCCTCAGTTCCTTTAGGATCCTTGGATGTACTCCACCTGGCCCCATTGCTCTGTCCCCATTGCTTTGTCCAGGATATCCATGCTTCTAGCTTGAAGCCACAGCTGGTAGGTTCCAGTCTATATCCAACAGATTGAAGTTCCCCACCAGCAACACCTCCACCTTTTCTGCCATCTTGCCAGTAGCTTCCACTAGTACCTTATCTAACTACTCCACCTGTGCTGGAGATCTGTAGATCACACCTGGTCAAAGAGAGGCTCCATTCTGCATCTCTAGAGTGACCCACAGTACTTCTGCCCCCTCCTGCATTCCTGTATCTCAGTTGCTTTTATGCATTCCCTAATTTAAACCACCATACACCCTCCTTTCCTTCCCACTCTGTCCCTGCTGAACAGAGTACAGCATGGTATGGACATGTCCCAGTCATGGTTTTCAGTGCACCGTGACTCAATAATGGCCACAATATCCAGGATGACCTCTGCTATTATAGCCTCTAGGTCCAGAAACTTAATTCCTAGACTTCTAGCATTCATACACATGGACTTCCATGTTTTATTACCACTCTGCTTGTCACCCTTCTTTCCTTTTTTGCCTTCTCTCCTTCCCCCTCTCTTTTAAATGCTTCTGTTCCCATCCCCCTTCATTTCTACTGCCCTGCTTCCTTTAATAATTTCCACCCTGCAGGATTCTAGTTCCCTCAGATTCTCCCTACTTTCTACTTCAGCCTGTACTTAAGCCAGTTACTGCCTCCCCAATTTATTCCATTGCCCCCCTCAGCTACTTTAAATATTCATCAAAGTAACAGCTAAACTGTCCACTGATGACTACAGTTCCTCTCCTGGATAGATACAGGTCATCAGTCCTGTAAAGGCCTTTATCTTTCCAGGTAGTTCCCCATTCCCCAATGTAGCTGAACCCCTCCTCTCTGTACCATTCCTTCAACCATGAGTTGAAGATCTTGCTGCAGAGATCCCTCTTCTCCACCCTGTCATAGATATGCAGCACCTCAGTGAAAGCCACTGAGTGTGCTAGCTGTTTAAGACCCCTCCACAGCTCCCTAAACTCCCTGTGCACTATCCCAACCCCATCCCTAGCCAGGTCATTAGTCCCCAGTTGAACAATGATATCCAGCTCTATCTTCCATCCTGCTGCCCGAGAAATCCTCTGGATCCATTTCTCTTCCCTTCAGGCATCTAACTTTCCTCTTCCCCTTTCCTATTCTCAAATATATCCCCCCCTCACAATTGTTTTCCCCACCAGAAGTTGCTTTCTGCTCCTCTAGGGTTTTCTTCCTCCATCCTTAGGGTCTTCACTCCAGAGAACCCTCATAGCCTCCTTGACCACTACCACAGGTGCCTCCTCCTAGCAGTCCTGCCTTGCCAGAACAGTGTAGGAATTGCATAATGGTACCGGTTGAGGAATGTGCCTCTGACCCACCACTGCAACCCTTCCAGAGTCCATCATAGTCCAGTTGTTCCTCCTCCATGGCATCCTCTTGGGTAATGGTGTCAGACTTGGTGGCCCCTTGGTGGGGGCAGTGGACCCTGAATCCTAGCCAACTTGACCTGGAGTCTGGTGACCTCCACCCTCAACCCCGAGAGGTGCACATGTATCGGGCAGCAGTACAGTCTCCAGAAGGTCTCTCCAAATATTGCTACCCCGACAACCACTGAACTGCACCACTTTTAGCATTCCCAGCTTCTGTACTCCCTTTTGTACCCTTACCCCCATTACAAAAGAGAGAAAACGCTTACAAATCAGTTTTGTCTCACAGAAGAAAAATGCAGCAATATCCAGCATATAGCAGCTAGAAGGACTAGAACGGCTTGCTAACTGCTGCCAGCCATTCTCTCACTGACCCATAAAGAAACCACACCAGCAAACTGCACTTATTGGCTAGATAGCAACAAACTTTGCCCCAGGCTGTTGTCCTTAGGTATAGTCACATATAGCAGCAGAAGAACCAAACTGCAGTGGGTCTGCTAAATTACCATAGAATCTGAAGCAACACACCAACTTCTGGAGGAAGCTAAAAACATCTTAACAGAGTGAGTAAAAACATCCCAGCACTACCAGTGTGAAGCAGTACTGCACACCTCCAGCAACCATAACCTACTGCATTGCCTGGCAAAATGGCATCCCAAGGACAAGCACCAGACATTTCAGGCATCTCACGAATACTCAACACATACTTTGAAAAGTCTGAGTACTGACTCTGGGACCTGTTTCAGTCCATCCCACCAGCTCCCATGTTCACTTTGACTAAGAGTTTAGTGACACCAGATCCATTGATCAGGCACGGCTACTGAGCAATCAACTTAAGGGCACACTCTTACTGCACTACAAGTTGAAACTGATTGTGATAATGGAGAGCTATATATTCCACCACCACCTCCAAAGAGAGGGGGAGTCAATTGCAGACTTCATAATCTCCCAGAAAAATGTGGCTACCTCATGCAAATATGGACAATTCCTTGATGATGCCTTCAGGGACAAAGTTGTCTGTGGTCTTTGTGGATACCACTACATGAAGCACCTTCTTACGAAACCAGACCTGACTTTCAAGTCTACATGTGACATAACGTTAGCACTCAGCCTTGTCCAGAAAGACACCAGGGAATTCAACTGGGAAAAGATGTTCCTACTGTGCACTGTGGCAGCTCAACACAAAATGCAATCAAGCAACAGCAAGGTGAATGTGCCTGATACTGCAACATGGATACAGAACCATTCAGGACGTCAAGGCGAGGACCCAAGTGCAAAAAGACACCTACAAAATACCCACAGCCCACTGTCTGATGAACTTTGTTTTTTTACATTACAGAACACCCCACCTACAGACACAGTGGGGTGGGGTATTGTGCTGATCTAACCACACACCCTGGGGCACAGTCAGGCATGACCCTACATGTGGAGCACCTTTAGCCATTCAAAGTGTGATTAGATCAGCTCATTGCATACCCCAAAGGGATTGCACTTACAAAATTGGTAATTAGGTTAATTAAAAAAATCAGAACACTTTTCAAAAAATCTTGTAATATGTTTATAGTAAAACAGCCCAGCTGCATACTATATATGTTGTAATATGCTTCGGTGTTCAGTGCTGGCAGAGGTATTTGGCTGTGACCCCCCCCCCCACTCCATGATTGTCCCTGTTCATGTACTGGAATGTATTAATTAAGTTATTTATACTTGGTTCTATACTTGGTAATAAAACAGAAGAAGGCTATTGCCCATCAAGTGGGTCTCCCACCTTAGCGAAGCCACTTTGTGGAACTAAAATATAAGAGATATTTATCAAGTTATGTTTTAAATGTAGCAACTGTGTCTGCAGATATTATTTCCTCTGGTAAGGTATTCTGTAGACCTGCTGTTCTTTGAGTAAAGAATCCCCTCCTGTCATTTTTCTTAGCTTGTTCAATTTTGAGCTGTTTGTTGTGGCATCTTAGACTGAAGTCCCATGTGCTAAATTCCATATCTAGACTATTCATTAGCTCTTGTTCTTTAGTAATTTTATACATTTGCAGCATGTCTCCCCCCAACCCCACTCTCCAAAATGTATAGTTCCAATTCCCTTGATCTCTGATCATATTATCTTTCCTTAAGTCTGGTAACCATCTTCGTACTGTAGCCCTAGGCTGCACCCTCTCTATATTATCAATGTCTCTTCTTAGGTATGGGCTCCACAGGGGAGTGCAGTAGCCCAGGTGAGGTCTTTTATAGGTCTTATAGAGTGGTAGGATATAATTTTAATTCCAAATATATAAATGACTTCCTAATACAGCCTAACAATCTATTAGATGTTGAGATGACCTTGCTACAATGCTTATTAAATTTCAAGTCTTTGTTTATAATAATTCCTAAGTCTTTTTTAATATCCACTGTTCTAAGAGTGGTTCAATTTAGTGTGTACTTATGGTTTTTGATATTAGATCCCAGATGCATAACAACACATTTGTTGGCATTAAAAGGCATACTGTTCATTAGTACCCACAGTTCAACATATTTCAGGTCACTTTCAATTTGTTGGTTTGTTCGGTTGTGTTTACCAGGCCTCCTAATTTGGTGTCATCAGCAAACGTTATCAACCAGGAGATAGATTCATAAAACTTTGCCCTGCTGCAAACCCAGATTTACATACGCAAATTGGGTTTTGCACTGAGTTGGTATTCACAAAAGCCCAGTTTGAGCGCTCAAACAGGGTTTGTGCCAGGGTAAAGTGTGGAGGGGGCCGCAATGCAAATGAGGGTTAGGGGACATGAATATCAGCACTGTCCAATGTACAAAGCATTTGCTGTGTGCATGGGCCTTTTGCATGTTCCCCTTGTGTGGAGCAACTACCGCTGACTAAGCCCTTGCCTTATGCCACGCAAATCTAGTAAAAAAAAAAATTCTCCCTGGTGCTAACTGTAACTAACACCCCCCCCCCATGATTGTCAATCACTAGCCCAAGTAAAAGAAAAATTCTCCCTGGTGCTAGTGGTAACCTCCCTTCCCCCAATATGGACCTGTGTATGACACAGAAGTTTCTCTGGTGTCCAGTTTCCCTCCTCCCACTCACACCCATGCCTGATGTACAAGTACTATTCCCTGGTGTCCAGTGGTCACACCCCCAATCCAATCCCCTGCCTGAATGCAGTAAACCCTTTTCCTGGTGTCCAGTGGTCCCACCCCCCACCCGATCCCTGACCCCATGTCTGAACCACTATTCCCTGGTGTCAAATGTGCCCACCCCCACCTGCTCCTCAATCCCCTGTAAAATAAATGACAGCCATTCCCTGGTGTCTAGTGGACCCCCTCCCTATTCCCAATCCCCTATAACATAACCAAATGTCTCTTCCCTGGCGTCTAGTGGACACCCTGCCCCCCACCCTGGCAGGTAGTGTTCCTCCATCCTGTTCCCAACCATCTCAAACTCAAGCTGGCAAGCAGCACAGCTCTCCTCTCTCCACTACAGCTGCCGCTGACTGAGCTGTCAATGAACATGTACTGTATGTGGTATGCACTCATTGACTGACAGCTCAGAGTGAGCTGTCTGTCAATGAGCATACGCCAATAAGTGCGTACTGTATTCAGTACATGCTCATTGACAGCTCAGTCAGCAGCCGGCCATAGTGTAGAGACGAGGGCTGTACTAGTTGCTGGCTCGGGTTTGGGAAGGGGGGAGTGGGGTGGTGGAACACTACCTCCCAGTGTGGGGACAAGGGGCCACTAGATGCTAGGAAAAGGACATCTGGTTATATTATAGGGGATTGAGGATAGGAAGGGGGGTCTGCTAGAATTCAGGGAATGGATGCCATTTATATTACAGGGGATCAGGGAGTGAGTGGTGGGATGGGACCACTGGACACCAGAGAACAGATTTACTGTGCTCAGGTGAGGGAATCAGGTGGAGGGTGGGACCACTGGACACCAGGGAGAAGTGCTTGTGTGCTTGTACATCGAGTATGGGTGTGGGTGGGGGGAAAGAAACTGGACACCAGGGAAACTTCTGTGTCATACACAGGCTGGCAATCATCGATCACGAGGTGGGGGGTTACCACTAGCACCAGGGAGAATGTTTTTCTTTTTACTTGGTCTGCCAATCAGTGTGTTTGGGGGTGACCACTAGCACCAGGGCAACCACTTCATTTACTACTTGGCCAGTGATTGGCAAGGGGGGACCACTAGCACCAGGGTCTGCAGCTGCATACTGGACAGGGGCTGAAGGTGGCCACCCTAAGCTCCATGCAGCCTATGCAAATGGACTCATAATGAGTATGCTAATGGCCAACCAGTGCCTTGCATGCTCAATGGGCTCATTTGCATGGCTGTCTTTGTGAACTAGGAATAGCGTACCTGTGCTATTCATTGTAGGGCCATACTCCTAGCTGCATGTCAGAGCAGTGCTAGTGGGGTAGCACTAGCAGTACTGGGGTTACTGCTGCCTTGACCTACCCTATTCACAGTTGGATAGGGCGGTGTGCTATCTCACTGTGAATAGCAATTTTGGACACCTGGGCAAAGGCAAAGCACAACGAAAAACTTTTTGTGAATTTAGCCCCAGCTTTCTACCATTTTGTCCATATCACTGATGTATAGTATGAATAATGCAGGACCCAGCACAAACCCCTGAGGGACAATGCTCAAGACACCTCCTGATTCAGATAATATTCCCCTTATTCTCACCTTCTGTGTTCTATTTTCCAACCAGTTAGATATCCAAGCTGGTATTTTGCTATTGATTCCTGTCTTTTGGATTTTTTCTACCAGCATATTATGTGGCACTTTGTTGAATGCCTTTTGGAAATCAAGGTATATTATTTCCGCAGGGATATTGGTGTTTAGTGCACAGTTTACTTTTTCATAGAAAACTAATGTATTTGTTGCACAAGAGCTATTTTTTTTAAGCCGTGCTGGCTCTTGTACCCTAGATTTTTGGTTATACTGTCAGAATCACCTTGTCTTTTATAATATTTTCCTTTATCTTCCCCAGGATTGATGTCAGACTAATAGGCCTGTAGTTGGAACTAACCGTCCTATCTCCCTTTTTGAAAATGGGCACTATTGCCTTTCTCCAGTCCTCTGGCACCTCCCATCTCTAAGGATTTGTTAAACAATACAGACAAAGTTTCCACTAAGGGTCTTTCTCTGTGGCACGGGATCATACTGTCACAAGACATTATGCTGCATGCAAAAATCATGCTGCTAATACAGCACGATTTTTGCATGCGGCATAACTTCTTTTTTTGCAGGGGGCTCTGCACCCCACATACCCCGAACATCCCCCCCAATAATGATTCCCAACTCTGGAGGGAGGGTTAATCCCAAAATCAGAAAATAAATTGAATGTTCTAGGACTGGGAAATAAACCCGGTCCCAGACACAGCACCTGGGTTCCTTGCTGCAATGGCTCAGTCCATTGACCCATGGCAGCTGCTCTGTGGACCCCTGCCCCAGCAGGGGTTTTATCCTCTGCCTAGGATAGTGCGAGGGTGCAATACTGTGTACAGCCATATTCGCAGTATTTCACCACTTGCTGTCTTGTACAGTGCTATTTCAGATTAGCGATAATGTCATACGCTATTCAGCATATGACATTATGACCCAGTAGGTTTCTCTGCTATTTGGAGGTCATGTAATGTCCACAAGTCAGCATTTAATTTTTTAAGTCTATATTAAGTATTTGTAAAGACTGAATGCTTTTTCTGGTAGTGATTTAATTGCATAAATATGAATTATAAAATCAAAGAGATATGTCAAGTGTTTTTTCTCTTATTAATAAAAAACTTAAAAAAACACTGGTTTTCTTATGTGCTTAGTGTGACATTTTTGCCAAGCAATTTTAAAAGGTTTTTAGTTCAAAAAAGGAAATGATTTTGCTTTAGTTCAACACATTGTAGTAAACTACACATGTGCATGCTCCACTATCAGGCAACATTTTATTGTTCATGTTTACCATTGTTTAGTTATAAAATAATAAAAAACATCATATTGCAGGTTACAGTGCATGTCAAACTTGTAACCTGCGATTATCAAATACACCGTGAAGCCTAAAATGCATTAAAAACATTAAAGTTGCCATTGTAAAGTTTGCATGAGTACCAAGCACTGAAACGTTCTTTTAAAATATTTATAAGGTCCCAGAATTTGTATTTTGTAATGAATCTGCAACTCCTCTAGAAATGTTTGTCAAAATGTACTGTTCATTTTTTTTACCATAAAAATGCAGACTGCCACTTCATGTTCCTCATTGCCATGTGACTAAAAACCCACTGAATAAAAGGCAGCAGTGGGAAACATTCTGTGAGGGAGTGTGAAGGCAGAGCAAGAGGTTTGTCCATGGACGACTGTGGCATTCGAAGTGCGTCACACGCGGTACAAGCTACTGCCTTTGAGCAGTAAAAGTTACATATTTAACTTTATTTTAGCACTGTTGTGCTAAATTGCAGCCAAGTAGGCACTGTGGTGTCTGCTGCACCTTTTAAGAAGCAAATATTAGTAAAAATGCAAGACGTCTGGATCCAGCATCGAATTAAATGGAGCATGGCATTTTGTGGTGGAGATGCCGCAGTGACTGAGACTGGAGTTTGCAACAGTCCAGCTGTCTCATTCAGTAGGTTTTTGTCAAATAACATCGATGTTCGAATTTGGAACTGCTCAGATTACAAGTGCTGAGCCAAGAATAGTAATTGTGTTCAACCCTGCCTCAGATATGGTTTTAGCCAAAGATTCTATAAAAATGTGATCGAGCTTCTGAAACTTGTTCTGGGTTTTGTCCTGGTAACACCTGATTATTAGTATTCAAACTGACTTATTTAAAGTAGTTACAAATCACAATCTGGCATTTCCAGTTTGGAAAATAAAAAAATAGTAGTGTTGTAAAAGTAAAGTTTCATTTTGTAGTCGTTTTGAACTGATCAGGTGCATGCATATTGCTAGTGACTGGAGACCTTGCTTTTGTTTCCTGTCCCAGGCATATTCAGTATAGTACTTAAAATGTTGAATATTGTAAGTAATTCCCCCACCCACTCCTGCTGTTTTCAAAATGTTCTGATGCAAGCATATTGAATTTAATTAAAATACCCTCTAGTGTTTGGTGGTTGAATTTGTAACCAGTGACCATGTCTGCATGATACTTATGACTGTCTAAATTTATATCCTTTTTGTTGCTCCTAGCACCATTCATAATGAGAATGCTGTTATTTTGTGGGGAAAAATAGCTTTTATGGTCCTCTGTAAAAAATAATACATTTTGAGCCCTGTCTTTGTGTCTGATTGTTGATTTTTGTGGGGTTAGCTTGTGAATGCAGCTTAAGTCAATGACCGCATCTGCACAGTACTGTGGACTGCAGTGGTAGGTATCGAAATTGCAAGTCAAAGTAACCATCTGAATAAAATTGTTTGAAATTTAAACCCTGATTACATGAAAAGATTGCTGTGGTTAGAAAATGTCGTGCAAGTTTAACTTTAGCATAAATTGTTCCTGCAAGCACTTTAAGACTTGTTGTGAGCCCCCCAACCCCATGAACAGTACTCGTAAGCAGTGACAGTTATGAAGTGCTGCCATAACACCCATTCAAGATGCAGTTCAGTGCTAAAAATAATGCTGAAATTCAGGAGTCGAATTACTGAAGAGTTGTGGGCTTACTCGTTTCTAAATTGTATTTTTTGTGCACAAAGTAATAATTTACATGCCTGCCTCATGGTGATCTGGTCGATGCATTCCGCATGGCTGCACTGACTGGACATGCTTCCTGACAAACTGTCTTTGTCTCCTTTGCTATGTAAGTGCCAAATCTTTTTTATGATATCCAGTTTAGTTCTGTGGTCCCCATTTGTTTGGTCTTTTTTGCTGCCTCATCCAATTATTTGCGCTCTGGTTAAATGTGGCGTTAGAAAATTATTTGAATTTCCCGCCAACCAGTTTGCATGGTTCTATTGACTGCTCCACCCATTACATTGCTAGTGTCTGAGTAACAGTCAGGCAATGAGAACTGAAATTCAGTATTAATGGGGATTTCATTCAGCTTCCTAGTCATTGCCTATGTTTAAATTATCCTTGTTTTTGTTTGTTGTGTGAATTTAAGTTGTGGCCATCGGTAAATTAAGTACCCCTTCCAGATGGTGCTCCCACATTAATATAGACTGGCCTTGCCTTAGATTGTAACAGTTTCTCAACTGAAAGTTATTTGTCAAACATCTTTATTTTGGTTTTTATCCTTGTTAATTCAAACATTTATTCAATCTTTGCAATTCTGTTTTTGCGTTTGTGTGTTGTCTGTTGTCTGAACTTTTCTGTGACTGATGTCAAATATCTCATTCTATGTTGTTTGTTTTTTGCTCTGAGATTTAAAAATCTTTGGGGGTCTTACATTTAAAATAATCCAAATCTGTTTGCTTATGATTTTATCTACAGTAGAAATTGTGAATGCCTTAAGTGCGTGCTTCTGTACAAGTCTGTCATCTGCACGTTTCTGTTGTCTTGCCCCATTCACGTCAAAATTGGTCAGAAATGGTTTAGTTTCTTCACTTGAACTGAACCGTATTGATTTAACGAATCCCCTTTTGGCCCTATTCTTACTCCCTGTGATCTTCTGCTTTTTTTCTTGCCATGCAGTCACTGCAGACTAAAACTAATCTGAGCAAAAATATTGCCCTGGGTAGTGGTGGGTGTTTCAGGATGGAGGGTTAGTTTGTACACTTTTTAAAATTTCTGTATTTTCCTGGTGGGTGACAGTAGTAGAACTGACTTCCTTGATCCAGTTTCTGGGCTGTATCAGTGCCAACCCCTCACCGTATTATGACACTTAAGGTGTTCAGCATCCTCCCTCCCTTTTGGTATCTTCCCCCTTCCCAACATGCTGTGTATTGGGTGTCCTCTGGTGGTTGTGCCACCAGGCCTCCAGTAAGCATATCCTTCACTTCCAACCCCAGATGATGAAGGTGTGAGTGGCATGGTCCTCTGGGCCATTTCAGTGCCTCACAGTGGCAGGGGTGAGAGTGCTGAGCCACTATTTGTATGGTGGTCTCTGAAAATGTGTCACAAGCACAGTGTTGTTTGGATTGCTGGCTTATAGTTGTGGCTGAAGTGGTTTGTGATGAGTGGGCAGCAGGTTGTCTGTGTGGCTATAGTCTGCAGGATCTCTGCCTTGGTGATGGTTTTGTGGATGGATCATGAATGCCTCTGGATGCACAATACTGCATCAGGTGAATAGAGGTAGATGTGCTGCTTGTGAACCTCTGGGTGACAGTGGCAGAGTGAGCCACTGCAGTACTACCACCTGCCTCCTGCGCACCTTAAGCAACATTGCAATGTTGTTGCGCAGACATTTGGAGCTGCACCTGTATGTCTGCAGGTACTTGTTGTGTACATGCATGTGTGTGTGTGTGTGTGTGTGTGTGTTGTGCATGCATGTGCCAGTGAGTGTGCACACTGTAAGTAGTAAGCAACTGTATTGGCAATTTGTTTGTTTTGTTAAATGTGTGCTACATTGTGTGCAACTTTGTTTTTTGTAGGCCATCATTTCAGTTTGCGTCCACATCCAGCAAAACAATCAGCACTGGAGCCCGTGAAGATTACCCATAAGAAGCAAATTAAGATGTATCCTCAAAGGATCAAGGATGACCCTGAAAGATATCAGGCATACTGTGAATACAACATGTATCATGCAATGATTTGCTCGGCAAAATATGATGGAAGAACAGAGGGAAAGATCAAGAAGAGAAAAGAGGGTAAAAAAAGAACAAAATGCCACTAATACCAACAAGCTCACCTGAAACATCTGTCAGTAAAAAAGTGCATGGGTCTTTGCAGAAACAGATTTCCCGGCTAAGTCCAAAACTACCTGCTAGTCCCAGTAAGTTTGTCTTACTGGTCAAGAAATTAATTGATCACACTTCGCCGTGTAAGTTGGCGGCTTTAGAGGATGTTGGGGTTATTACTCCCAACAAGAAGAAGAATGTGGATGTGTGTAGTGCAGTCATAGATGGCATTCGTACTAAACTGCATTCAAAGTTGAAGGATGTGAAAGTCATTGCTCGATGTGTCAGAGCAATTTTAAAAAGTACAATCTTTTGTGGACTGGTTCTGATATACTTCAGAAAAAATTGTGTGTATTTCCAGAAAAAAAATGAGAACCTGTGATCTTCTCAGAAAGAAGTGGTCAGATGCAGTCTCAGCCCCGGAGAAGACAAATATTCAATCATTCTGTCATAGTGGAGAAGTAGAACGAGAATTGGCGAGTAAGAGGCTGGTCAGCAAGAAGATGTCTACACCAAGGCGTGTCATGGAATGTACTCTGAAGAATGCTTATCAACAGTACCATACCAGAAATAACCAGAAACTTGGATTCAGTACATTTTGTCGCATGCGTCCTGAGCATCTAAAGACCATAACACATGAACAGTTTGATAGCTTCTTGTGTGAGTACTGTGAAATGTAGAACTGAAACTAAAGACTTTACAACCGTATCTCAAGGGGAATGACTTTAGTATCAGAGATTGGTATGATGCCACAAACATGACACTGTGTCCAAAAGGAGATAATTCAAAACACAAAACAGAGACTGCAGAGATTGTGGAGTACATCTGCTAACTGAGAAATTAACCTTGTTACTTCACAACAAAATGTCAGCAGTCATCACTTGGCAGATGTTGGAAACTGCGAAGCACAAAGAAAACAGAAAAGAGTTCCAGAAAAAGTTTATAATCAGCAAGATCTGTCCTGTGGAAGAATTAATTTCCAAACTTGAATCAGATATGCATATGATGTTGAAGCATCTATTTGTGGCTAGCTGGCAGCACCAGCAGCATGCATTGATTTCAAGCAATCCACCTCAAGATACCATAGTAATCGTGTTGGATTTTGGAAAGAACTGTACTTGTCAATTTCAGAGGGAGGTGCCGTGTGCACACTGGTCACAAGCCCAGGTCACCATACACCCCATTGTATGTACGTACTAGTGTCGGAGGTGTGGTACCATGTCACAGGCATCCCTCATTTTTGTCTCAGATGATGTGACATGACAGTCACACTGTACACCACTTCATGACTTTGGCAGTGAAATTTCTTCATTCAAGAATTAATATAAAAAAACTTGTGATGTTCAGCGATGGATGTGCAGCACAATACAAATCTAAAATCCCTTTTGCCAATGTAAGCGTCTCCATTAAAGAGTTTGGATTCCCAATTGAAAACCACTACTTTGGCTCACACCATGGCAAAGGCCCATCTGATGGGAAGACAGCAGTCATAAAAAGTGTAGTAACTCACGCAGTAATCGGAGGTCAGGTCATTGTCCATTGTGCCGAAGACTTATATGCATACTGCAGGGAAAATGTCACTCTTCCTGCAACTGACGGAGATGAATGCTGTCACCTGGAAAGGAAATTCTTTCTTGTGAAAAGTGGAGAAATTGACCATAATCACACTAGTCATGCGATGAAGTGTCCAGTGCCGGGTAGTCATAAGATCCATGCTGTTGACCTATGGAACCGGGAACTGTTGAATGTTGTGAACTAAGCTGTTTTTGCAATGCATGTCAGCAGAGTGTTGGGACGTGTGCCAACACTGACTACATCACCCAGTGGAACTGACAGAAACTAGGTATGGTACATTCGGTAAGGCAGTCTGAAAATTTGGTGATTATGCAGCCAATACCAGTGACAGTACATCTGTAACATCTCCTGAAGTTGAGAATGGAGGTTTCAAACTACATATATCAGTTGACAAAGCAACATATGAAAACCTTTTTGAAGGAAAGGCCCTCATCCATTATTATGAAAGCCCTGATTTTCAGCATCCATGCAGTGACAACAACACAGACCATGATGACAGTCCATCTGAAGTGATCCTTGCAGACCTTTCTGATGAGCCTCATACAGATTCCAGCCAACTGGAAAGCAATGATTTGTTCTACATTTTGAATTCAAATGACACAGCATTTGATGTAAGTGAGCCAGATCTGGATAGCACAGACGCCAACCAGGCATTCAACAGTGAAGAACAAGATGTACCAATCACTGCCACTGCTAACATGAGTGAAGTCAGTGTGTCCCATGGAGATTCTGACTATCTGGAACATGAATGCGAATACACCAAACACACAAATACCATCCTGGCAGATGACAACAGAAACTAGATGCAGCGGACGAGAACCACAGAACACAAGAGGATGACACAACACAAGAAGTGATCCTTGAACCATCAGATTCGCCCATAAATGATGACCATTTCAGAGAAGAGGAGGAGGTACAGCAACATGAACTGAAAGATGAAGATCTGGAGCAAGCTGACTCCCTTATGAGGGACCATCAAAATACTGATTTTGGGTTGCCCTGATGTTTCCTGACAGATGGTACTCAGGTAAGCAGATAGACATTACACTCTAATAACCACACTGAATACCTATGTTGTACTTAATGTGTTTTTTCTGTCCAAATAGGTGTCATAGAGGAAGAAAATGAGGACCGGTAACATGTCGATTTCATGGTTCCTGCTGTCAGAAATGGGACAGTATTCATATGGGCCTCTGTATCTGGAAAGGGGTGGTATGCAAAACAATATGTTGTACAAAAAATGAATCCACCAGAGCCATACTGCTCAAGGACATTTGTGTTCAATAGTGTCCAGGTTGCAAAAATGAATGATTTAATATGACTGTTGAAATGGCTGCGTAGGCTTACAAGAACTGACACATTTTTATCATGTAACATGGAAGTGTGGTTTGAAAATGACTGTGTTGTTCAGTGGTTCACAATCTGCCATCAGGGGGCCAGTCTGAGGACATGGGGTTGACTCAGGGATCCATGTCTGCCCACTCAGGCAGTGGTAACAGGTGTTATGGGCACCTGGGTTCATCACATGTGCTGCATGGATGCTCAGTCAGGTTGTATGGGCCATAATTGGCCCTCAAGGGGCCAGTCTGAGGACATGGGGTGGACTCAGAGACCCACGTCTGCCCACCCAGGTGGTGGTAACAGGCATTACGGGTACCTAGGTTCATCAAATGCTCTGCACAGATGGTCAGTCAGGTCAAATGGGCCATAATCAGCCCTCGAGGGTCCGGTTTGAGGACATGGGTTGAACTCAGGGACCCAAATCAGCCCACCCATGCAGTGGTAACAGGCGTTACAGGCACCTGGGTTCATCACATGCACTGCACAGATGCTCAGTCAGGTCAAACAGGCCATAATTGGCCCTCAAGGGGCCAGTCTGAGGGCATGGGGTGAACTCAGGGACCCATGTCTGCCCACCCAGGTGGTGGCAACAGGTGTTATGGGCACCTGGGTTCATCACATGCTCTGCATAGATTCTCAGTCAGGTCAAATGGGCCATATTCGGCCCTCAAGGAGCCAGTCTGAGGACATGAGGTGAACTCAGGGACCCACGTCTGCCCACCCAGGCAGTGGCAACAGGCATTATGGGTACCTGAGTTCATCATATGCTCTGCATAGATGCTCAGTCAGGTCAAATGGGCTATAATCGGCCTTCAAGAGGCCAGTCTGAGGACATGGAGTGGATTCAATGACTTACGTCTGCCCACACAGGCAGTGGCAACAGGCGTTATGGGCACCTGGGTTCATCACATGCTCTGCATAGATGCTCAGTCAGGTAAAACAGGCCATTATTGGCTCTCGAGTGGCCAGTCTGAGGACATGGGGTGGACTCAGGGACCCATGTCTGCCCACCCAGGTGGTTGCAACAGGCATTACCGGCACCTGGGTTCATCATATGCACTGCATAGATGCTCAGTCAGGTCAAATGGGCCATAATCGGCCCTCAAGGGTCCAGTCTGAGGACATGTGGTGGACTCAGGGACCCACATCTGCCAACCCAGGCAGTGGGAACAAGTGTTATGGGCACCTGGGTCCATCACATGCACTGCATGGATTCTCAGTCAGGGAAACTGCTTGAAATCATTGTATACTACTGATGCAGGAGACAGAAGAGGACATGGGGTGGACTTAAGAACCCATGTCTGCACACCCAGGCTGTGGCAACAGCCGTTATAGGCATTTGCCTTCATCCCATGCACTGCATAAATGCTTCATCAGGAAGATTTCTTGAAATGAAAGTATACTGCTGGTGTGGGGGACAGGTAAGGACATGGAGTGAACAGGATACCACATCTGCACACCACGACGGTGGACACAGATGTTTCGGTGACCTGAGTTCATACCATACATTAAAATCTATGACAATTGAATTGTCATCCTACAGAATTGGACATCAAGATATAATGATTGAATGTTTCTTTCTCTATTTCTAAAACTGCGTCTAAACGCAGCTTTCAGATACATACTGTATATGGCACTATGGGAGAGAGGATGGAGTGCAGACTGGCCCTGGCTCAGTTTAAGCCGCTCGTTCTCCATATTACCGGGGCATTGAGCTGCCAGCAGACAGCAGAGGCCACTTGGTGTGCAGTGGGTGACTGCAAGTATGCAGTGACACACTGGCGTGTCATTTAACCAAGGACAGCACTGCTTCTAACAAGATTAGAAATGGAGCATATCATGTTTTCACAATATGTGCCTGCTTCATCATTTCCGTGGTTTTAGAGTACGGGATCAGCAGTGCTGTACTAGGATTGCTGTCAGACCAGTGTGCCACAGGACTCTTGCAGTCACCCACTGCACACCATGCAGTTCCTGCTATCTGATAGCAGCTCAAATACCCAGTAATATGGCGGATGCACAGATTTAACTGAACCAGCATTACACCACACTAACCTTTCTCCATAAGTAGACCTCTATGGTACAAACCTGAACAATGCTGAACGGCAGGCATGCCATCAGTTTTGGAAAATGTTGCTTTCTCTTAGAGGAGCATGCATTAGATTGTTTTAAATCATGTTTCAACAACTGGTTGCATTTGCTGGGCGTGGACGCAAACTATTTGGTATTAATTTTGTCTTTTTTGTTTACTGACTGCAATATTTATTTGAACATGATTTCGCTGTTTGTGATGTGATTCGATGCTGTCTGCCTACCCTTACTCAGGGAAAACTGAGGACACTACAAATTACACTGCGCATTAACACCCTCTTTGAAAAAATGAGACAATTTGATGATCTCACCTCAATTTTATTACAATTTTTTTGGGGGGTGGCAGGAATAACTTTCCCATTACCAAACAACACGTCACCCAACCAATGTTAGTGGATCAGCACTGTAAATTAACAGTTTGTTGAACAGGATGAAGGGATTCTAAATGTTCATGAGGAGGGAACAGCATGGCCATGAAGCACAATAGGGTAGTAAATGATAGTTCCATAACCATGCTGTATGCTGTTTTAAACCTTAAGAGAACAACCCACATTCTGTGATACATTCATGTGACTGACAGCGTATTATTCTTCAACATTTGGGATGCTTTTCATATTCCCAGATATGCTCTACATCATGGAATGTATTGCACTGTGTGTTTGTGATCACAAACTGTGCATGGTGGCAGAACAAACCTGGCCCCCTCCCTATCAGCCTTTAAACAGCTCCTCAGGCTTCTCCCTCCCACTCCCTGCCGCAGTTGTGCGCCCAATCCCTCCTTACCCGGACATAGTACTACCCTCAGTAGCCTCGCCAGGTAAAAAATAACTCCACATGCCAGCTCTTACTGCTAAACCACCACCCCCACCGGTACCCTCTCCCCAAAAACTCAAATTTTCGGTAAATCCACTACTGTAAATATGTAAAGACACGCACTTGGAATTTAAGGTAATAATGGTCTAGAAATGTAATGAATCAATTTTTTTCCACTCTGCTGTTCAAACAAAAGTGAAACCTCACCACCAAACTCTATGTAATGTACTATACTGTATTATTCGTCTGTTACTTGATATTTGCTGTATTTCTCTGTCTCCCACCTTGTACTACTTGTACCCGGGTTGCACCTGGAAACGAGCCTCGGCTCAGTGTGCCTTTCCCAGTCACCAATTTTAATTAAATAAATAAAATTGTGAATACAGGGGGTTGGTTTTGGATGTTGTCATGTACTGTCTGTCCATTGACTTAAACAATTAATTTCACTTAACTACATTCTTAAAAAAATTCAAGCATGAGGTTAAGATCATGTGGGGGGGGGGGGGCATTATAGGAAATTGTACACTGTCCCTGCTGCAAAACTGTCATATTTTGGTACCTATGCACCATATATTTATTTATTTAACATTATTATAATTATTTATTTTTTAAAAATTGCAGGTCATACATGTTTTTTTAAAACCATGCTCAGTTAATATTTTCTTAGAATTATGAGCTTAAAAGTATAACCTTGTCCATGAAACACACGTGACATAAGATGTCACATGTGCTATGCTTTCAAAGTATGTTTAATGATTACAGCAATGCTGTTTTAACATGAAGTATACCTAATAAAGTACCAATTAGTAATTACCACACTGCATACTTTTGATTTCTTTATTATGAGGCAGTGCAGGAATACAAAATTTAACATTCACAAAATGTATTGTTGTTATTGGACAAATTTAAAAGTCTTACAAATATGACATAAGAAACAACTATTGAAAAAAACTATTATAACAATATGCTAGTTAACAGTTTTAAGGTGAATGAAGATGAAACAAAGGCTGATTTTGAAGAAACCAGAGAACGCCATGAATGGACGTCACACGCGTGCCATAGTTTGTCTAGTGCACTTACCCGGTCAACAAAAACTAAATAAATAAATAAATAAATAAATAGACCTGATGAGTGCTGTTCCGCACAACATATCTGAAAGACAAAAAAAGCGTTATGCTATAAGATGTCCAGAATCCTCAACAATGGTGAGAACTACAAATATATAATATGAATGTTGAAATTGCTTATATTTTTTTTTTCACTGAATGTCGCACTACTGGCCTCCAAATAGTAGAGAATGACCCCTAACCAAATTCCAAATATCTTTCAAAATTCTTGGGTGCTGATTTATTGATTTTGATTTTTGTTATGTGTTTCTTAACGTCCAATTCATTTATGACATGGGCTGCTGTACTGGACCCTGGTGTTGTGTCAGCTCCTCCTATGTCAGGGTTATCCTTTTGCTTATCATTGGTTTCTGCGTATACAGAGCAGACGTATTTATTGAAAACATTTGCTAATAGTTTTGGGTCATTAATTTCCTTGTCCTGAATTATTGGTCCAACTGTTTTATCTGTGTCTTGGTTGTTATTAACATAGGCATAGAAGGAATTTGCTGTTACTCTGTGTATACACTATTCTGAATTTTTGCGTATTCCTTTTTTCCTTATTATTACTAATCTTCAGTTGTTTCTTATAATTATCCCTATTAAAGTTGCTATCCTCCATTTTCATACCTTTGTAAGTAGATCATCGTTTTTAATAGTGGTGAGATTTGAAAGTACTTTTCTGTTTAGTACTCTGGGACTCAATGTAGTAGAAAGTAGGGAATGATAATGAGGACAGTCGGGGACTGGAAATTTGTAGATGAGAGTGAGTAAAAACACACAGTAGAGTTTTCCCTGCACTTAGTAATCTACCGGTAACCTGTATTTAACCATTCAAGTATGCACACTGCTAAGGCACATTTTTTAAGGTGCAAGTTGCATTAGTGATACTCCAAAAAATAATCAGGTCTCTCAGAGCTGTTTCAGCCATCAATTATTATATTTCAGAGCTGCGGTGCTTTCATATTTCTTGAATCCATATATTACATCCATTGCACATGCAATATATTAGAACAGTAGCTATGCTACTGATTTCAGCTTTTAAAACTTTCATGTGCACTTACAAAAATTCATGGCGTGAATGCTGATCAGTCTGGACAGTCTTGGTGGCATCAAAGTGCTGAGAGATTCACAAAGTGCATAACAGTGCCTAAAATTTGCAAAGTCCATCAAAATTAGCTACTCTGTGAACAAAAAACTTTACCAAAGACGGCCCAATGCCCCACCTCTTCGCTCATCTCGAGCTTTGTCAGTGGACATGTGTACAATCCAGGATCTGGCTGGAAATGTAATTGTGGTAAAATATTGAGAATATAACATTTAGAAAAACAGACATACAAGCACTGTTTGGAATGAAAGGAGAGTGTGAAAGACAGAGCATGTTGTTTAGTGTCGTACATGTGGAAAGCGAGACAGAACAGAGAAGAAAATAGTTGGACTAGCCACAAATCATGAGTCTCTCAAGTCAATAAAACCGAACCAGTGATGTGAGATGTGTACAAAACCTGACATTTTTAATTTATTCAGAATGCAGGAAAGTTTTGAATTCCCTCTTGAACTGGTCAAAATATCAGTATGTGAAGGACATGACTTGTGAGTGGGAGACAGGTACAGATTTTACTCAAACGGGTGGGATTCAGAGGTTGCTGACTGAAAAAATATTAAAAGAAAAGGAGTTCATAGAAACAAAGCAGAAAAAATATGTAAGTCGTTTAAAAAGTAAACTTGTGTGATGGACCCGGAGGCAAGGTATCCCTGGCCGTACACATGGCTCTGCCACCACCTATGGTAAACTGGTGCAGTCCAGTAAAATTGCAGTTCAGGGACAAGTGCAGGAGACACTCCAATTGATCAAGGCATAAGTGCTTCAGCTATGGGTGGGCTTGGTAAGGAAGCCACTAATTTCTCTATCACATGGAGAGTCAATAACTAGCCCATGTTTAAAAGAATGACACAGCTTTATTAACAGTCAACCACCTGCAAGAAATAGGGCTAATGCAAATGCTAACTTGAGAAACAGCCCTCTTAGGTGTCCTCCTAGGCAGACCGGATCTACCCTTCTCACCTGGAACCAGGTTTTAAACAAATCCCAATGGGAGCTCCTTTAACTCAGCCCCTGGGTACTACAGGTGTAGAACTGCTGCAGGCTCGTAGATATTGCCATGGGTTAGCCATCATTAGTGCATTTTAAACGGAGCAACCTGCTCAATTCCCCAAACCCCACAGGCCATGCAATTGCTTAAATGGCACCCATGGGATATTTGTTATCCAAACTGTGAAACACGGTAAAACAACAGGAGCTGTCCCTTGAAACAATGCCAGATGGCAGCATACTCAGATGGCTCCTCCTAATTCAGCAGGCCACTGGATCTCTGCTCTTCTGGGGTGTTTACAATGCAGGGAGGCTTCCTCCCTCTGCACTGTGCTGAACTGGCTACCTTGGGCATTGGCTACAGGCTCTTCCGATCTCCTGTCACTTGTTCTGGATTGCTGAGGCCCCAGTCTGACCCACACACATCCTGGCTTCCAAATCCCTAGGTCAGAGGCAGCCTGGTTCCAAACAGTAATGCATACTACAGGACTTGAATCAGCAACCCTTGGTCTTTTTCTCCATGCTGTATCTTCAGCATCACCCATGTGCTGGCTTGCATGCAGTTGCCACTCTCTTCCTCTTCAGAATTCAGCAGTTCTGTTCACAGTTTGCTGTCCACTTTTGAGGCCTGGCATGGCACAACTTACACCCACTCCCCACACTGCAGACCTTTCCACCCTGAGATCTCCACTAAAACTGCCCTCCTCTAGCACAGTCCTGCCTTTATGGGCCCTGCTCACAGTCTGTCTTGATTTGTGCCTGGGGCTGTCACTCCAGAAACTCAACAGCCAACAGGACACACAGAAGGCACCAGAACCTGGTGTCCCTCTTTTCCCAAGAAACCTCCTGAAGTCCCTTCCCCTGTGAGGTTTCTCAGTGTGGGGCAGGCCTGCTTAAGTGGGTCCAATACTCTACCATTACTGTATCCCCTCCCTATGAGGATGTGAACCTGTACCCAGCAGGCATAACTCAGGATCTGAGTCATTATCCATTACATAGGCCTTGTGCCAAATAGGGGCCCTGTAAACTCTCTGTGGTCAGGCACTGCTTCTGTCTACTAGTAGCACAGGCCTATCTCTCACCATCTCACCACTGGGCTCTTCATCAGCATTGGCAGGGTCGATGTCTTCATCTTCAAGGTCTCAGAGCCCGGTCGCTGCATCTGGGTTTGTTAGGGCAGCCATCTTTCCAGGTTGATCAGTTTCTCTGTCATTGTCTTCTGAATCTTCGCTGTCCAAAAAATGGGTAGGCTATGGGTCCATTACCAGTTCATGTCTGTTTGCAGCATCGTTGTAGCCTCTGGGTTTTTGGTGGTTGCCTGGACACTTGAGGCAGAAGTTCAGGTGGGGGCTGTGGTTTGTCCCTTCAGTGGACCTGGCCCTGTGATAAGGCTTCAGTTGGTTATAATGCATGATTACAGTCTGTCTGTCATTTACAGATAACAGTTCATACAACACACCAGAGACCTTCTTAATCACTTGATATGTGCCCTTGAACCATGGCTGTAGCTTGGGCAAAGACCCTTTAAACAACTCTGATTCTTAGCCCACACCCAGTCACCCTCTGCATGAACTTAGCCAGTTAGCTTGAGGTTGTATTGCTCTTTCTGCTTACCTGTAACCTTCTCTTTGTGCCTTTTTTACCACTGCAGCCACTGTACTATGGTATCACACCACTTTAGTCACATAATCAATGGGATCAGTGTACCTTTCCTGGACATCTGCCCCATTGAGCAGCTCCACTCAGAGTGTGATTTCATGACTGAGCATCACCATATATGGGGTGTACCCTATCGTAGACTACACTACTCCGGTAAGCCAGCATAATGTATGGCAGCAGACTGTCTTATTCAGTCTGATTATCCCACATGAAGAAGGTCAGCATGGCTAGGAGCATGTGGTTCAACCACTTGACCAGTCCATCTCACTGTTAGTGGCACAGCGTGGTCGTGGGTTTGTGCACATCTAGGAGTTTGTACACCTCTCAGAACAACCTTGACTCAAAATTCCATCCCTGGTTCACATGGATGGATCTGGGGCTGGCTGCCAACTCCACAAACCTGTGGTTGTGGCTGGAGAAGCCAGCCAGACACACACCTTTCAGCCTGCTTGTCTGGGAAACCTGCAAGCCAGCTCTGTGAGCCCCTGATTAGGCTGCTGACTCCACAAACCTGCAGTTGTAGCTGGAGAAGTCAGCCAGCCACACGCCTTTCAGCCTGCCCATCTGGGAGCCCTGCAAGCCGGCTCCATGAGCCCCTGATCGGGTTGCTGACTCCACAAACCTGCGGTCGTGTCTGGAGAAACCAACAGGCTGCGTGCCTTTCAGCCTGCCTGTCTGGGAGCCCTGCAAGCTGGCTCATTGAGCCCCTGATTGGGCTGCAACCCCACAAACCTGCGTGCGTGGCTGGAAGCCAGCGGCGCATGCTGCCACAACCTGCCCATCTGGGAGAACTGCAAGCCGGCTCCGTGAGCCCCTGATTGGGCTGCCAACTCCACAAACCTGCAGTTGTGGCTGGAAAAGCCAGCCGGCCATGCGCCTTTCAGCCTGCCCTTCTGGGAGCCCTGCAAGCCGGCTCCATGAGCCCCTGATTGGGCTGCTGACTCCATAAACCTGTGGTCGTGGCTGGAGAAGCCAGCCGGCCGTGCACCTTTCAGCCTGCCCGTCTGGGAGCCCTGCAAGCTGGGTAACCTATCGCACAGCCTCAGGGAACAGTTTGGAGCTTTGATTGGTGAATGAGTCACTGGGAATCCCTTCAATTGGCTGCAGCTGTACGGCTTTGTCTGTGATTGGCCACCTGGAGACTCGGCTCTCTGCTGCTTTTTTTCAAAACTTCCTTTTGTTTTTGGTGCTCTAGCCTCCTCTGAAATTTCACTTGAAATGTTTTATTGGGGGGTTGCTAAATGTGGTAAAATACTATTTAACCTGTGGTACAGCAAGTTGTTAATTGTGTTCAACCCGCACTGGATATCTGTCTTCTCATAACCTTCCTGTAGATTCTTACTCCCTCTCCCTCCCGCTCAACTCTCTAGTCCTTTTCTTAAAAACATTTCCTTGGGCTAAAGCATTGCCACTCCAAACTGCGCAGCCGTCTAATTTCTGGCCCATTCAGCCCCCCTCCCCAACTGTCTCTTTCTCTGCAAACTCGCATCCCCACTCCCGATTCACTTCTTTTGTGCTTTTCATTTCCCCAACTGTCTCTCTCTCTCTGCAAACTCGCACTCCCACCCCCCCAATTTATTTCTTTTGTGCTCTCCAATGTCCTTTTGATTTGCCTGCCCTTAGTAATCCCTAACTCTGCTCTCTTGCAGCTCCTTGAGCTCCTGATTGGGCTGCTGACTCCACAAACCTGCGGTTGCGGCTGGAGAAGCCAGCTGGCCGTGCGCCTTTCAGCCTGCCCGTCTGGGAGCCCTGCAAGCTGGGTAAGCTACTGCACAGCCTCAGGGAACAGCTTGGAGTCTTGATTGGTGAATGAGTTGCTGGGAATCCCTCCAACTGGCTGCCGCTGTACGGCTTTGCCTGTGATTGCCCGCCTGGAGACTCTGCTCTCTGTGGCTTTTTTTTCAAAACTTCTCTCTTGTTTTTGGCACTGTAGCTTCCTCTGAAATTTCACTTGAAATGTTTTATTGGGGGGATTGCTAAATGTGGTAAAAAACTGTTTAACTTGTGGTACAGCAAATTGTTAATTGTGTTCAACCCAGACTGCATATCTGTGTTCTCCTCATCACCCTCCTGTAGATTCTTACTCTCTCTCTCTCCTTCCTGCTCAACCTTCTAATCCTTTTCTTAATAACATTTCCTTGGGCTAAAGTGGCACCACTCCAGATTGCACAGCCATCTGGCTCCTGGCCCATTCAGCCCCCCTCCCCAACTGTCTCTTTCTCTGCAAACTTGTAACCCACCCCCTTTATTTCTTTGTGCTCTCCACTGTCCTTTTGTTTTGCCTGCCTTTAGTAATCCTTAACTCTGCTCTCTTGCAGCTCCGTGAGCCCCTGATCAGGCTGCTGACTCCACAAACCTGCGGTCGCAGCTGGAGAAGCCAGCCAGCCGCGCGCCTTTCAGCCTGCCTGTCTGGGAGCCCTGCAAGCTGGGTAAGCTACCACACAGCCTCGGGGAACAGCTTGGAGCCTTGATTGGTGAACGAGTCACTGGGAATCCCTCCGATTGGATGCCGCTGTATGGCTTTGCCTGTGATTGGCCGCCTGGAGACTCTGCTCTCTGTGGCTTTTTTTTCAAAACTTCTCTCTTGTTTTTGGCACTGTAGCTTCCTCTGAAATTTCACTTGAAATGTTTTATTGGGGGGATTGCTAAATGTGGTAAAAAACTGTTTAACTTGTGGTACAGCAAATTGTTAATTGTGTTCAACCCAGACTGCATATCTGTGTTCTCCTCATCACCCTCCTGTAGATTCTTACTCTCTCTCTCTCCTTCCTGCTCAACCTTCTAATCCTTTTCTTAATAACATTTCCTTGGGCTAAAGTGGCACCACTCCAGATTGCACAGCCATCTGGCTCCTGGCCCATTCAGCCCCCCTCCCCAACTGTCTCTTTCTCTGCAAACTTGTAACCCCACCCCCCGATTTATTTCTTTTGTGCTCTCCACTGTCCTTTTGTTTTGCCTGCCTTTAGTAATCCTTAACTCTGCTCTCTTGCAGCTCCGTGAGCCCCTGATCAGGCTGCTGACTCCACAAACCTGCGGTCGCAGCTGGAGAAGCCAGCCAGCCGCGCGCCTTTCAGCCTGCCTGTCTGGGAGCCCTGCAAGCTGGGTAAGCTACCACACAGCCTCGGGGAACAGCTTGAGCCTTGATTGGTGAACGAGTCACTGGGAATCCCTCCGATTGATGCTGTATGGCTTTGCTCAGGATTGGCCGCCTGGAGACTCTGCTCTCTGCGGCTTTTTTTTCAAAACTTCTCTCTTGTTTTTGGCGCTCTAGCCTCCTCTGAAATTTCTTCCCACACGACCCGCCCTGACCCTGGTGTCTATTAAATGCTCTCACACTGACAGTAAGCCCAACCCTGTACACACCTATTGGACTAAGCATTGTTAGCCACGCCTATCCTATGGCCCCCTCCTCTAGCTAGCCTTGCCTTCTCAAGTAGTCTCTCACAGTTGGTCCTATTAACCTCAAAAATGCTACCCCTTCTAGGACATAACTCCCCATTAAATAAAAAAAAAAATGACTCATGAGGATATTTTCTTGCTCAGCTGCCTCATTGTGCTAATTCATGCCCGAGTCAGAATTCCAGTTACCTACCTGCCTCATGGCCAGAGCTCCTCCCATGTTCACTACCAAGCTATGCCCCTTCTTGATAGACTATGACGACACATAATGGGGACATCCACCCTTTGGTCTTATCCATCCTCTCATCAGGCATTAACCAGAGAACATGTTAGAGCACCCCTGAATCTATCGGCAGAAACAGTCATTTATGCACTTTTCCTAACAACTCACACTGCTGTCCATAAGCCAGCAACCACAACACCCTCTCATGCCAGACGAAGCAACAAGAAACTACTTAGTAGGCTAAGACACCTCCTGAAGAAACTACTACTACTTCTCTTACTCTGCTCTGGAGACGTCAAACTTAACCCCGGGCCACCTGTTATGCTCAAAACCCCTGCAGACCTCCCACATTACAAAGGTATCAGCTTCCTGCACATGAATGTCTGTAGCTTACTAAAGAAGTTTGACCTAATACAGACTTGGGCTCTACATGCATCCCCTGATTTCTTTATGATATCGGAATCCTGGCTTACACCTTCGATCCCTGACAAATCCATCAATGTACCGAGATACAGCACCCACCAATGTGATAGACCAACCAGAGGAGGGGGGGTCGTAATAATATGTTAAGAGCAAATTCGTTGTCACAGTCATTAAATGCACCTCTAAGGCTAAAGAATTTGAATGCTTGGTATTAAAATTATCCCTCTCCACTGACAAGGCACTCCTTATTGCTGCATGTTACAGACCTCCTTCTGGTGGCATGGCCCTCCTACCGCATCTCCAAAGCCTTTTCAAATCGACTACCACCGAGTGTATTCTCATGGGGGATCCAACCATAACTGGAATGATGACAGCTCCAAGAAGCTAAAAGACTTCTGTGATGCTAATGGATTGGCACAAATGACACCCGCAGTCACCAGACCCAACAGAAAAAAAAAAAGAGCTAAGCTCCCTACTGGACCTTGTGTTAGTAAACAAACCTCATAATATCTCACATACTGAAGTGTTCTCTAACGACCTAAGTAATCATTGTGCCACTGCCTGCATTAGACATTCTCCCCAAATAAAGTTGGCTCCTAAATTCAAACTGAAAAGATATTTGAAAAAATTTTGCCAGAATGCCTTCCTAAAAGACCTGGGTAACATCAGATGGCAGGACTTCTATCTAGCCCCTTCCCTCAACGAGGCATTCAGTATCTTTCATAGCCTCCTAGTGGGCATAATAAACAAACACACCCCTCTAAGACTGGTCAAGGTGAAAATAAGACCTCCTGGCTGGTTCTCTCCTATCCTGAAGAAAGCACTCAAGGACAGAGACGTTTGGTGGAAACAAGTGAGGAAATCACACCTGGAGGCCGATTGGCAAGCATTTTGTACTTCTAGAAATGCCTGCACCAAACTAATTAGGTCTGAAAAGTCTAAATAATTTCAAGCAACTTTGGAAGACAATAAGAACAACTCTTCCAAATTCTGGAATATCCTCAGAGAGGTCGACACCTCCCTTCCAGCCAAAATAGTGTCCAATGGATCTACCCTCACGAACAAAGCTGCTATATTAGAACAGCTTAACGAACACTTTGCCACAGCCGGACTGGCCCATGACACCTTGCCTATCAGCAAGCTCAATCCGTTAGGGGACTCCATTGCCTACTCTACTGCTAATTGCAGCTCTAACCAACCTCTCTCCTACTCCTTCAGCTTTCACACAGTCACGTTTAAACAAGTAGAGGACCTCCTATTGGCACTGGATACAAAAAAGAGTGCCAGTGCTGACAATATTGAATCTTACTTCCTCAAATTAGGCCATTACCACTTGACCGCCCCCATTACCCATTTATTCAACACCTCACTAATGCAGGGTGAGCTCCCTGTGCCATGGAAAACTGCACACATCATACCCTTGTTCAAATCCGGGGATCCGAGTCACCTAAATAACTGCCGACCCATATCCATACTACCTATCCTATCAAAACTCCTGGAAAAAATTGTCAGCACTCAAGTCAGAGAGCATCTGGACTCTCAAAAACTACTAAACCCGGTACAGTCTGGTTTTAGAGCCAATCATAGCACAGTATCTGCCCTTGCAAAAGTAACCACTGATTGGCAAATTGCCTTGGATGCTAAGAACCATGTGTTTGCCCTCTTCCTCGATCTTAATAAGGCTTTCGACACTGTGGATCACAATATTATGCTTGATGCACTGCACAATATCGGACTCGACGGCTCTGCCATCAAATGGTTCACCAGCTACCTTACGAATAGTCTACAACAAGTCAAAGTGGCAGGTGAATTGTCTCCATTAAAATCACTTCCTCGAGGTGTCCACCAAGGCTCCATCTTAGTTCCAGTCCTATTCACAATCTATATTAATAACCTCAATTCTCATCTGCACTCAGCTAATGTGCACTTATTTGCTGACGATACCATACTCTACAACTCAAACTCATCCCTGGACCTGACCCATGAGGATTTACAGCGTGATTTTATCTCTCTCCAATACAGCCTTATCAGTCACAAGCTTCTACTCAATGCCAAAAAGACTAAAGCTATGATCCTCTCCCCAAAGGCAGCCTCAGGACCTACTCACCATCCTAAGATTTTAATGCTTTTGGGAGAACAACTTGAAATAGTGGATACCTTTAAATACTTAGGGTTCTGGTTGGATAACAAACTTAACTTTCTGTGCCATCTGAATGAGGCATCAAAAAAACTAAGGCAGCGGTTAGGCTTATTCTACCGTATTAAGCATCTTCTCACCAAAGAAACTAGAAAGAGACTAGGGCAAACCACATTCCTACCCTTACTGGACTACGCTGACTTCCTTTACAACCATTGTCCCTTAACAGCGCTCAACAAACTTGACACACTTTATCACCGGGCTCTAAGATTCATCCTTAATCTGCCTCCTCGCACCCACCATTGCCACCTGTACCAAGAGATGGGATGGCCCTCACTCTCGACTAGGAGGAAAAGAAATGCTCTCCTTTGGTTCTTTAGAGTGCTGTCTGATAAACTTCCTGCTTACATCTCGAACTTCTTCGCACGCGCCAAGGGATCTTATGGTCTGAGACGCTTCTCCATACTCTGCTTCCAGACCCCCAGAGTAAATACAACTCATGGCTTGGCTGCTATCAACTTCTCACTCCCATCCCTATGGAACACCGTGCAAGGCTCTCTAAAGCTCTCATCCCTTCCAGAACCATTCACATTCAAAGCACTAGTAGCTAAGTACCTGAAGGAAACCTGCAGCTGTTATAGATGATTGTGTGCCGTAGTTCGAGTATCTTCCATTAATCCTTCATTACAGAGTCTATCTCAACTCACAGTCCCCTTAGGGGGTTCCTAACATTTTTTTAGCTCACCTCACCAATAGGGGATACCCAGCACTTATTAGCTCATCTACATTTCTCCCGGCCCTCACTATTCTACCCTCTCTCCCTCCTCACATACTCTCCCCTCTTCCCCTTTCCAGCTTTCTGTCATGATTTATAACTGATGCTACCTATGTTAGTTCTGTATGTATAGGCCTATATTATCCTTCACATGTACAGTGCCTTGTTTTTGTCCATTTTATCTGCGACTGTCCAGGACCACTTGGAAAATGAGCTTGCTCAATGGTGTTTACGCCTGGTAAAATAAAGTTTGATTGATTGATATTTGCAAGCAAAAAGTTCCACAAAGACCTTAGCAACTGTTTGGGTCTCTTGATCAGGCAGTGGATAGGCTTCAACCCATTTTATGAAATAGTCCGCCACTACTAAGATACACCTGTTTTTCCTTGAGGGTCAGTGGCAAGGGGCTCAGGATATCCATTGCTACCCTCTCTATGGGCTGACAAGTTTGGGACGATACCATGGTGGTTCTTGGAAAGGCAACTACAGCTGTTTGGGGCCCACAGATCAGGCAGGCTTTACACCACTCCTTAATGGACTTTCTCCACCCTGGCCGGCAGTACCTGACCACACGTTTTGTGTGAGCTTCTCTCCCCCCCAACTTTCCCCATGGTGGCAGTGCCACATAATGCTTTAAGGACCTCCCAAATCACCCCCTTGGTGACTATTAAGCATTTGTGATCAGACCTACCCTCATCTTCGACCTTAAACACCAAAAGTCCTTGTTCTGTGTGGAGATAAGGCCACACTGCTCGGTACTTGCAAAATTCGGGGTTACGTCAGGCCTCTTTGGGAAATCCAGTGAGTCCTTTCTCCAACCAGAACATCAGTCTGGTGACCACTGGGTCTTCCTGGCAGTGGTCCAGCAAACTTGGCCATTCTGCATCCTGTTCCATATTGGCAAGGACCAGGGATTCAGCACATTCCAGGGCCGTGACCTCTCCTGGTGTCGTGGCACTCAATATCAGCTTCCAAAATAGGTCATCTGCATTATGCTGCTTTCCCAGGCAATGTATGATTTAATATTCAAACTGTTCCAGCTGTTCCAGCCAATGACCAAGCTGTCCTTCAGGCTTATAGAAGTTGTGTAGTCAGTGGAGCGAGTCATGGTCCATCCTTAGCATGAATGTCTTTCCAAACAGGAAGTGGCAGAAATGGTGAGTAAAGGTTACAAGAGCTAACAGCTCTTGCCTTGTCATGGCATTCTTGCGCTCTGCCTTAGAGTGTGACTCGCATAGGTGACCACTCCCTCTTTGCCTTATACCACCTGAACCATCACTGCTCCAATGTTCACCTCGCTGACATCAGTGTCAAGGATAAACAGCAGTTGTGGATCAGGATGTGCTAGGATGGGTGCAGGAATCAGTCATCATTTCAGTTCCTCAATGACCTCCTGGCAGGAGTCTGTCCAGGCAAATTGAGGCCCCTTCTGAGTGAGCTTGTGCAATGGCTGGGTAATGGTGGAGAACTCCTCTATGAACCTACATATGAGCATACATACATATGAATGTGCTAGCAGATAAAGGGCTTACAGTCTATCCAGTCTGCTGGAGTATGCAGTTCCAACTGTGTTTACAGAGAAAACTGCCCTCCCCATACCCCTCTTGACCTTCTCAAATACCCTTTCCACCACTCTTTCCCCCCTCTATCTGCAACTTTCCCCCTCATCCTAACCCATCCTCTCTTGAAGCTGTTCGCCATTTTTAGGATACCTTCTCCTCTGGCAAATCATTCCACTTAGCTACTACACTCTCAGTGAAAAAATGCCTCCTCATCTCCCTCCTGAACCTACCCCCACCAGCTTTAGGCTATTACCCCTAGTTGTCTTGTTTCCACTCAGGCTGAAGAGGCCCTTGGTGTTCATTCTGTTTACACCTTTAAGGTACTTTAAAGGTCTCAGTCATGTCTCCCCCTCTCCCTTCTGTCTTCAAGAGAGTACATATTGAGCCCTCTAAGCCTCTCCTTCTAGGTGTTACCTTGTAAGTCCTGGATCATTTTGGCTGCCCTTCTCTGGACCGTTTCCAGAAAATTTATATAATTCTTAAGATGAGGGCACCAATATTACACACTGTACTCTAGGTGCGAGGTCACTAGAGACCTGTACAGCGGCAGAATGACCTCTGCCTTCTTGCTGGAAATTCTCCTGGCTATGCAGCCCAGTCTCCAATTTGCTTTGCACAGTTTTCCTACAGTGTACCAAGTGTTTCAAGTCACTCATAATAATTACACCCTGGTCCTTTTTTTTTTCTTCCTCTGGCCTGGTTACCTGAAAACCACCCCAACCAGTATTTGGTCCCTAGGTTTGTCATCCCCAAGTGCATAACTTTACACTTTGTAGTGTTGAACCCCAGTTGCCAAATGCCAGACCACTTCTCTAGCCTAGCCAGGTCTTTCCTGAGTTCCTGTCTCCCCTACTCCATGTCCACCCTCCCACAGAGCTTTGTGTTGTCCATGAACAGGCTGATCTTACCCGTGATCCCATCCATAATGTCACTTATGAATATGTTAAACAACACCCCACCGAGCATAGAGCCCTGTGAGACCCCACTGGTCACAGGCCTAGTATCTGAGAATCCCGGAGCTACCACCATTTGGCTTCTGTCCTGCAGACAACTTCTGATCCACCCAACAAGCTCAGCCCCCACCCCAGTTCTTCTAGCTTCCGGATCAGTCTCCTGTGAGGTACAGAGTTGAAAGCCTTGCTGAAGTTCCGATACAGGATATCATCCACTTGGCCCTTGTCTACTGTTCTGGTGACCCAATCGAAAAAGTCAACTAGATTAGTCTGGCAGGACCTCCCCAACACAAATTTATGCTATCTCGCATCCTGGAGCCCATTATCCTCCAGAAAGCTCACCAATCTCTCTTTCAGGATGATCCCATCAGCTTGCCCACTATTGAGGTCAGGCTAACTGGCCTGTAATTCTCTAGTTCTTCCTTTGGCCAACTTTTATGGGATGACACTACATGTGCAGTTCTCTAATCCTGGGGCTTGATCATGGCTCCAGGGAGGTTTTAAGCAGGTCTGCCAGGGGATCTGCCAGAGCCTCTGCCAGTTCCCTTAGGACTCTTGGGTGCACGCCATCTGGCTCTGGGGATTTATCCATCTTCAGGGCCCTTAGGCCCTTAAAGACCCCATCAGCTAGAATGGCAGCATCTGTGATTCCCCTTTCCAGTCCCCACCCCCTGTTTCCTTGTGGCACTGGTCCATCCTTCTCTCTAGTGAAGACTGAATAGAAGTACTTGTTACCTCTGCTTTATCTCCACTACCCTCTGCCAAACCATCCTCCTTTTTCAGTCTAAATAGCTCCTCCTTTATGTTCCTTTTCTCCCTTATATATGGGAAAGAGGCCCTCTCCCCTGTTTTTATCCCCTGTGCTAGTTGCACTTCCCCTGTAGCCTTTGCCAACCTAACCGCTCTGCTCACCTTTCTTGATTTAGCAGAATAATCCATCCTATCCTCTTCCTTCTAAATACATTTGTACTTCTGGAAGTTGCCCTCTTGTCACCTACAGCTTTTGCCACCTCCTTGCCAAGCCAGCTGGGCTTTTTGTGCTTAATTTTCCTACATTTGATTTCAGCACACCAACTAGTGTTCTTTATCAATCCCTTCTTTATTATTGCCCACTTCTGTTCTACATCCATCTCCCTTCCAATCCCAGCAAGGTAACCTACTAGAATTTATCCCATCCTACCAAAGTCAGCCATCTTAAAGTCCAAAACCTCATTGAAGTTTATCAACCTGTTGTGATGCAGCAGCTCAGCCTCCCTTCACTCTGGCACTATGCCCTTTGAGCTTGCCCAGTTTCCATAGATGATTTGTATGCTAATTCATTTGTCCTCACTTACAGGGCTGCTCACCCCCATCTCATCCCCCCCCCCCCATCCTTTCTATACAGTTTATACCTGGGAATTGCGAAGTCCCAGTCATGGTTATATGTGGCCCATCTCTCATTGATGGCCGCTATGTCCACCTCTCCCTTGGCCATCAGTAACCGCAATTCTGCCATCTTGTTTCCCAGGCTGCTGGTGTTCAGAGACACTACCCTCCACCTTGACTTGGGACCTTCCTTACTCCAGACCTGCCCCCACCACCCTCCTTCTCCCTTAGTCACCCCTCCTTACCTCCACTCTTCTCATCTAATTCCTCCCCATATTGTCCTGATTGGAGGAGCTCTATCGTCCCTCTCCACAGGGTGACTAAGGGTGCTGTGCACACTAGTGCCTCCCCTCATCAGTTTAAATTGAGGCTTTTCCCATGAATTCCTCCAGCTTGCTCTTCAGGACCCTTGTACCCTTCTTACTCTGATGCAAGTTGCCTAGTGCATTGAGGTCTTTGTTATCCCAGGTCCCTTCCCAACCACCAATGAGTCCATAGCCCTCCTTTTCACACCACTCCCTAAGCCATCCATTAAATACCTCTATTCTTACCTTCCTTGTCGTACTAGCCCTCGGGACTGGAAGCACCTCTGGGAAGGCTACTGTCCTCCCTACCTTGCTCCCAATTCTCCCCACCTCCCTGAACCTCACTTGCACCTCCCTCATCTCACACCCTGCAAGGTCATTCATCCCCAGGTGCACTATAATGTGAGGCTTCCCTCTCCCGACCTATGGACTGAGCTAACAGAGATCCCACTCCTCCTCATGTCAGCTGACAGCTTGCCTTGATTCTCCCTCCCCATATCACCCCCTTCCTCCTCCATCATGGGCCCTTCCACCTCTCTGTCCATCCTGTTCTGCACTCTTGCTGGACTCCTTTATACCCTCCTGTCCTTCTTGAATTCCGCCATACCCCTATCCCAGTTATCCACTTCCCCATCCCCTCCTCCCATGCCTTCCCCCGGGCATGCTCCTATCTTACCTTTTTGCTCATCCCCTAGTCTACCTTCTAGCTTTCCCTTTGCTCCCCCTTGGCCTGCTCCCTCATTATCCCAAGTCCACCACCCCCTCTCCTGCTCCACCTGCCCTCCCTCTCTTACCTGAACTCACTATCTCTCACCCTTCCTCCCTACTTTCTGTGATGCCTCCCCCCCAACTACTTCCATCCCTCCCTATCTCACTGTCCTTCTCCATTCCACCAGGATCCCCCTCTTCCCCTTGTCCAGTGGGTAGAATCTGTTCTGGACTGACAATTCTGGAGATGCACCCACTGCCCCCCTCTCATCTTGCCTTACCTTTTCCCCTTACTGTTATCCAACTCCCTTCCCTGAGTCCTCCCTTCCACTGAGGAAGGTGGACCCCTGGGACCGCCAAAGCACTTGTTTGTTCCTCCTACCCCCATCATGGCCCCCTCCCCTTCTTGTGTCCATTCCTGCTCCCCTCCCCTTACCAACTTCCATGCCCTGGGTCCCTTCTGCCCCTTCCTTCATCACCCTATGAATCCCCCCCTCCATCAGTGCACCTATTTTCTGCCTTGGGTGCCACACCTCCACCTTCAGCTGACTAAACTTCCTGCAAACCAGGCATTACCCCATCTCCTAGTGTGCTCCCAGAGACACTGCCATTCCACATCCCCTCCACCCCACAACCCTTCCCGCCCCACTCTGCCCCCACTGCATGCCCCCTTCCCACATATTAAGTTTCTAAACCCACTTAAGAGTGTACTTATGTAATCCCCTTACCCTTTTGTAGCTTCAAATTAGGACTATTTGTAAGCCTGCTCTAGGAATGCACTGTATGCCTTCCTGCTAGATTTCCTGTCTGCTAACTTCCCTGTAGGCTAATCCTAGATAGAGAGCATCTGGGATCCCCAAATATCACTGTCATTCTACCTGCTAATCCCCTGTAGGCTGACTCTAGATAGGGAATATCTCAGATCCCCGAATACCACTGCTACCACCAGCTGCCCACTCTGGTAACTGTCCCTAGATAGGGAATATCTGCTATCTTTATTGAACCCATATTTACTCTTCTCTTATCTTTACTTATCTTACCTGCCTTCCTGTGAGCAGTTTGACCTATGGTTTGTGGTCCTTCCTGTGGATGTCCTGCCAAAGCCCCAGACACCACTGAGATAGATGTCATACTCCTGATTCATGGCACTCACACTTCAGGGTTGCTCACACTTCGAGGCTGATAGAGAGTCAGTGTATTTATGGGAACTACAGCCTCCCTGTTGGAGGGCTGTGTCCAGGCAACCCCTCATGTTCTCTAGTCTGGGCCAGCTGTCCATGCTCAACCCCCACCCTTGTCCCTCCCTCTGCAGCTCCCCCCTTCCTCCTCCCATCCCCCATAGTCCCCAAATTACCAGCACAACATTCTTTTTGTTTTAAAAAAATTAAGCAAACAGCAGTTAAAACAGCCCCCAATTATTTAGTTGAGCTCACTTCAAATAAAAATATATTCCAGTACAGCCAGTCCTCCAAACATACAAAAAAGAAGCTGTGTATTAGTATATCAATAAGGAGGGTGAGGCTCAGCCCAGTAAAAGGCTGTCGCTAAATTACAAAAGTAGTTCCTGGAATGTCAGCCCACTCACCCAAAAAAACTACAAAAAAATTCTCAGTTTCTCAAAATTTAATTGTGTGACATCCAGAAATACTTCAACATTCCAAGTAAACCCTTCTTCAGGAAATTGGTTTATCTAAATACATAATTAAATAAGAATTACCATCTAAACTATCTTAAAAATTTATATTTAGAAAGCAAACATGATTCCATAAACCCCTGATAGATGTATATGCCCTTTCTTACTTCTTTTTGAATTTAATTCCTTGGTCACATATGGTTATTTGTTTGACTCCAACCTTTAGAAATAAAGATAATATTTCTTTAAATGACCTTTTAAAACAACAGACAAAAATTCTCAAGTTCTAAAGGTCCACTCACTGAGCTAACCTTTAAATCAGGCAAATTGTCAAACCTTTCTTTCTTTGCAGTTTATAAAGTCTCCTGTGAACACAAAATACAAACTTTTCACTCCCTACAAGTTATATGTGTAGGCCATTCACAACTCACACTTTCTCAGTTTCACTATATTGATGGACTCTCTTTAACATCTATTAACCATCTCATTTTCTTTTTACTATTATATAATATTAACTTAATACCCTTTAACATACATTTAGTTCTTACTACGTATTCATTTAAGTCATTAAGAATGTCTGCTGACCTTATATATGAATTTTCATTATTCTTGTATCAATTTTTGCCTTCTGGCTGCAACTGGTGCAAGAAAAACATCACAAGTAAGCTGTGGTAAGGTCTAAACACAGCTTCTTCACAAAAATTCTCTCCTTTTAAAGGTCCAAATCAATACCTTATCTGCCACGTGGTCTACGTCTGTTGAGTGGGAATGGCGATGTGGGGGCAAGAAAAGGCATCTTTTATACTATTTAGGTCCCCCACACCCAGATTTAGCGCGTACCTTAACATGCCAGAAACAAGCCACAAGAACTTGCTTGTGTGCCCAACCTACCCTCTGGTGGCACCTAGTATTTAGGTGTCAGAGAGACTTAGAGTATTATATGGCTAGTCTGCACAAGTCTGTCTGCTAGACATCTTAATTTTTTTAGCCACTACCTGTAGTCCTGACTAAAATGCTTTGTCATCCATACTTGTAGATTTCAGTACATGCCAATGTTTGTGCGCTGTTTGTTGAATATTATTGTTTTTTTTTAATTCAGTATACTTCATTGTCTTTTTGGAAAACAAGCAGCATATGAGAACAGTGTGGTTACAGAGAGTAAGTGCTGCATAAACAAGCAAGAAAAAATAAAACACTAAACAGTATACATTATATACTACCCTCCCCAAGCCCCCTCCGTCTGCGCATAATTAGTGCTAACGCTGAATATACTGTGGAAAATCAACTTTGCCTATGGCCTCCATAAGGCAAGCAGGGAAATCAAGGGTTCTCAGATCTTCTGGTATTTTTGAGGCCTATGCCATATATGGGAAATGTGTTTCTCTAGCTGTATAGTGAGGAGAATCTCTCGATATTATTCCGTAGTCGAGGCTCTATCTAGTGTCTGAGCATGACCAGTTTGGCCACTGCTGCCACCAGTGATAAGTGGGCCTTTCTTATTTTGGGTGTTCCTGGGGGGAATATTGATAACAAGCAGCATTCTGGAGTGAACAGAGGCTCAAGCCCAAGGAGTGGGTTCAAGACTTGCTTAATAGAGTTGCAGGGGCATTCCCAGAGTAGGTGAAATAGTGACCCAGGTGCATGTTTGTAGTGGGAGCATACTGGAGAAGAAATTCAACCTATCTTATACAGCTTTATCAGGGTATAATATGGGTTATGCATAATATTAAACTGGGTCAGACGTAGTATATCCTGTTTAATGTACACATAGATAGTGCTTTGTTGAATATTATTAAATAGGCTACTGTATTTTAAAGATAACATAATCTTATTCTTTTTGACATCTGTATTCACTGAGTTCTCTATTTTGTAATAAATCCTGTCTGTTTGTGTTACCTTATTTCTTGCCCCATTAATACTGGTTCTTTGTAACCCCTAGCCCTAAATCTTTTTTCCATTTCATTTGAATATAAATCTGAATCCTCATTTAATGAACAATTCCATTTTACCCTTAAAAATTGACTATATGGTATTGAATCAATTAATTTTTTCGGGTGAAAACTATTAGTCCTCAGTACCATATTTCTATCTGTGTCCTTCCTAAACATCTTAGTACACAATAGCCCATTTTTCTTAAAAATACATAGGTCAAGGAATTAAATTTAATTATGATCCATGGTCAGTGTAAAACTAAGATAACTTGTACATTTATTCAAATATTGATGAAAATTAGTCAATTATCTTTCAGAGCCACTCCAAATAATCAAAATATCCTCAATAAAACATTTCCACTCTGTGATGACTCTTGAAAAGGGGTTATTACTGTACACACATTTTTCTTCAAAATAATTCATAATCAAATTAGCATAAGATGGGGCTATACTTGACCCCATTGATGTGCCTTTAACTTGTCCATAATAAGTTTTTTTCAAATTTAAAGTAGTTTTGGGTTAATACTAGGTTAGCCAATTGCTTCACAAATTCATTTGAAGGATATACTTCACTTCTATTTGAATCAAGTGTTTCTTGTAATGCTAACACCCTTCCACATGGGCTATCGATGTATAAAGATCACTGACATCCAAAGTTGCCAAAATAATAGTTTGAGACATCTGTACCACTTCTAAGTTTTCATTAAGCTCTTCTAAAATATTAATAACAGGACCTATGGTTTGCAGTCCTTCCTGTGGATGTCCTGCCAAAGCCCCCAGATGCCACTGAGATAGATGTCACACTCCTGATTCATGGCACTCACACTTCAGGGTCATTCATGCTTCGAGGCTGCTAGAGAGTCAGGATATTTATGAGAACTACAGCCTCCCTGTTGGAGGGTAGTATCCAGGCAACCCCTCATGTTCTCCAGTCTGGGCCAGCTGTCCATGCTCAACCCCAACCCTTGTCCCTCCCTCTGCAGCTCCCCCTTCCTCCTCCCATCCCCCATAGTCCCCAAATTACTAGCACAACATTCTTTTTGTTTTAAAAAAATTAAGCAAACAGCAGTTAAAACAGCTCCCAATTACTTAGTTGAGCTCATTTCTCTCCACTGATCCCAAGCCACATGCTGTCAGCTTTCTTGCACTCTAGGATTGGACCACGCTAGCTCGACATTTATCTTCACTCAGTACAGCCTCTCTATACTTCTGTAGTATGACACCAGTTCCAAAAAGCTCCTCATCTCTGCCACTGAATAAGGTACCAATTAGGACTGCACTGCTCTGCTTTTTCTAGGTTAGTTCCCACTCCATCTGCTGAGATTAGGTGTCCCAAATACTTCACTGCAGAAGAGGTTATGCTTAAGTGGCTTCACTTTCAGGTTTGCAGCCCCTAGTTTCCTTACAGCTGCCTTCAACTTGTGAAGATGCTATTGAAAGGTCCTGCCAATTACTGTTTTGTCATCGAACACCAGACATGATGTCCCATATAGATCTGCCAGCATGAACTCCATCAGGCATTGAAACATCCTTGGAGCATTACATAATCCAAATAGCATGACATTAAACTCAAACAGTCCTTGTTTGGTCATGAATCCAGTCTTTGGATGGTCCACATGTCAGACCTTCATTTGCTAGTACCCACTAGCCAAGTCCAGGGTGGAAAATCAGTGAGCCTTTGCCAACAGATCAAGGGTGTCATCAACACATGGTAGTGGGTATGCATTCTTTGTGGTAACCTCATTCAGGTCGCGATAGTCCACACACACTCTTATACCTCTAGCCGTCTTCTGTACCAGGACTACTGGGATGGCCTATGGGCTTGTGGAGGGCTGAATAACACTCTGGTCATTGATCTTTTGCAACTGTTCTTCAAACTCCTCCTGATAATGGAGCAGGATCCTCTGAGGTCCTTGCTTGATTGGACAGGTGTTTCCAGTGTCAACCCAGTGCCTGGTTATCCCAGTACATCTAATTATTGCAAGAAGACACTCAGAAGTAAAGGGTTACTGAGCCACAGTGACAAAATTGCAACAACCAAGTAAAGGAGCCTGGCTACCCATATCTTTCTTCGAGTTGGAGTTTTTGAGATACCATCTGTTCTATCCAATCTGGCACTTGTTCTCCTTTATGGTTCTGGTTTGCAAGCCTTGAACTGTGGTTGAGTCTTTAAACAATATAGTCACCCCAGAGTGAGAGGTGCTGATCACAATCCCTTAGTAGATGGTTTGCGTCTCTTTTGTCACATTGGCAACCCTCACTGGCACTTTTCCCTGTTTTACTTTACTCATTGACTGAGCTATGAGGAAGTTGTAACTTTCTTTTTGCTGGGGTTCCACAAGCCCTTGTCAGTCTTAGGTCTCACCTCCTCTGACCTGTCCAGGGATGAGCATTTAAGTTCTTGGTGGAACAGTCACACAGCTGCTAGCTGCAATCTTGTAGACCTCCATCCCTTTATTGTCAGACTTCAAGGGGAACCGCCTCCCCAGTACATTACTGAACCCTTCAGCAAAGTTCAATGTTGCTTTGTATTGCCACAACCAGTCAGAGTCAAGTAGTGCAGTTTGGGTCACATCTTCAGCCATTAAGAATTCACAGGCTAATCACAGCTCCTTTATGCTGATCACTGTTTGCCACTCTCCCAACACTTTAAGGCTGTTCCACTTGCTGTGCAAGCTATTCCTTCATAAGGAACAGGAGGTAAGGGACAACAGGTTAGCCTACAAGAAATTCAGGTGGACCAAGAGAGAGGAAGAGAGGGAGGATTACCTGAAGATGGCTAGCAAAGCAGGTAAGGTAGTCCAGCAGGCTAAGGCTGAGAAGGAACTGCAACTAGCTGAGGGAATTAAGATGGGGGGTGATGGCTGTTTTTCACTATATTAGTGAGCAATGGGACAAGAAAGATGGAATTGTTGGTCCTAGGGAAGGGGACAGGAGGGTGGAGGAGAATGGGGAAAAAGCAGAAGTACTGAATGACTACTTCTGTTCCATCATCACCAGGGAGAAAGATAGTCCAGTGCAACTAGGGGGAAGAAAGGGTGCGAGGTGAGGAGCACAGATGTAGTGACAGATGTGGACAGGGTGAGGTGAGGAGAGGGCTGCTAGCACTGAAAGTGGACAAGTCCCGAGGCCCAGATGGCATACCGCCAAGGGTGCTGAGGGAACTGATGGAGAAACTTGTGAGTCCATTGGCTGGCTAATCACTGGAGTCTGGTGTGGTACCACAGGACTGGAGAATGGCATATGTAGTGCCGTTCCATAACAGCGGTCCCAAGGATAACCCAGGAAATTACAAACCAGTAAGTCTGACCTCAAGTCGGATGCAAACTCATGGAGACCATACTCAAGGAAGGGTTAGTAGAATATCTAGATGAGCATGGTCTCCAGGATGTGAGGCAGTATGAGTTTATAGGAGGGAGGTTGTGTCAAACGAATCTGACTGACTTATCTTGGTCACTAAAATAGCGGATGGGTGCCCAGCAGTGGACATCCTTTACTTAGACTTCAGCAAGGCCTTTGACTGTACCATAAGAGAGGTTGATCAGGAAGTTGATGGCTCTTGGAGCTGGAGAGAAGTTGATCAGCTGGGAGGAAAACTGGCTGAGGGGCAGGACCCAGAGAGTGGTGGTGGCGAGTGAGCTATCTAGCAACAGGGAGGTCACTAGTGGGGTCCTGCAGTTCTCAGTTCTAGGACCGGTACTGTACAATGTCTTCATAAATGATATTGGGGATGGCATTAAGGACAAAATGAGCCTATTCACAGATGACACCAAGCTCTGTGGGAGGGTGGACACAGCAGAAGAGATCTAGGACCTAAAGGAAGGTATGGAAAAACTAGAGAGGTATTCAAGGATTTGGCAGTTTGGCTTCAATGCAAAGAAAAGCAAAGTTTTGCACATTGGAGCCAGGAACCCCAGGATTGAGTATAGCCTGGAAGGAGTCTGGATAACAGCATAGGAGGAGGAGAAAGATCTGGGAGTGATGATCACTACTGACCTGAAGCACTTCACACAGTGTACTAAAGTGGCAACAAAGGCAAATAAAATGTTGGGCTGTACTGCCAGAGGGATCAGCAGCAGGTGAGAGGAGGTAATGCTGTTCTTGTACAGGTCATTGGGGAGAGTGCATCTGGAGTACAGTGTACAGTACTGGTTCCCATACCTTAAAAAGGAAATTAACCATCTGGAGATGGTCCAAAGGTGGGCAACAAAGATGATCATGGGCTAGTAAGGTAGAATATGTGAGGAAAGGTTAGAGGCTCTGAACATGCACTCTCTGGAGGAGAGAGAGAGAGAGAGAGAGAACATGGTTGAGCCTTCAGTATTTGAAAGGAATAAATACTGTAAGGTGGATAAGGAGGGTTTCTTTAAGCTTAGTGGAAACTGAAACATGAAGGGTCACAGTCTCAAACTGGGGAGGTGGCTTAGGAGTGAGGCTAGGAGGTACTTCTTCATGAAGAGGGTGGTGACAAGTTGGAATGTGCTTCTGGAAAAGCTGGTTTCATTGAAGACAGTGGGCAGTTTCAAGAGAGGCTGCGATGGAGTTCGAGGACAATAAGGGCAAGGGAAAGGAGCATGGAGGGAAAGGGCAGATTAGGGAGGGGGGCAGGGTCAGTAGCTTGAGCTAAGGACCCTGCAATATGAGTAGACTAGATAGGCCACCTGGCCTTTTTCTGCAGGCTTCTTTGAATGTTCATATGTAAGGCCATAAGCTTTACAAGGATCTTTTAGTTGCTACTCCCCACACTAGGGTATTCACAATGGACACCTGTGCACCAGAATCCACCAAAAACATCCAGGGGGCACCTGTTTTCCAAAGGAGGTACTAGCCCAGCCCACTGTAGAATGGATCACAAGTTGCTGAGGGACATCTCTTTGCTCATTGTCAGGCATTTGTTCTTCAACCGCAGTCTGCACAGCTCCAAGTCCAGATGAACCTCTCCACTGGGAACACTTTTCCATAGTGGTTCAGTCCTGCACACATCCAACAAGCCTGATCATCCAGCCTTCTATTCTGAAAATTCACCGATTTAGGATGCGGGCTTCCCAAAGGTCTCTTGCCCAGTCAGTGTCGCTGATTGTAGGGGTCTTGAACTCCACTTTCATGGTGACTAGCAGAGCAGTATAATTTTGTTTGATGTCAGACTCCAGGACCCGACACACTTTACAGGCTTTTCCGCAAAACAGAAGTTCAGTAAATTTGTAGCTGCTGCATCCCATTCGTTCAACTCAGCTATAACCTCAAATTGCTCCAACTAATCAGTCCACTCCAGGTTCTCTCTGTTGAAGGAATCGGGTATGAACGCAGGTTGTCTCACACCTCCCCCTGCTCAGGTACCTGTGGGTGGCACTGGGTCCAAACAGTGTCGACAACAATAGCATTGACATGGTGCATGCAGTCAGAATGGCGCCATTTTCTTTTTTCAGGGCTCTTTGCCCCCTGCACCCCCCAGACTTAAATATTCTCACTTCGGGGGGGGGGGCAGCAGATCATGGGGCAAGTTAAATTTCTGGCACCGTGGAATGCTGTTTCCACAGCCCCTTGAAAAAAAAACTGAGTCCCAAATGCGAGTAAAATGAATGGAGACCAGGATTACAACCCTGGTCTGCAATAGCGCTGACTGAGCTGCTCTATGACCCAGTCTTTCACACCAAGGGAGCAGCTCAGCCAGCTTCCTGGATTCTGCTGCCCTTGTTCCTGATCAGCACCATAGACAGTCATGAGGGAAGCGCTTACTGCAAGGGCTGTAAATCCCCTCTCGCTGTCCAAGGTAGCGCTATCCAGACTAGCGCTCAGTTGACTGGTGCTATTCTGGTAGCGATAATCTAACCGGGTACCCCTGTGAGCTAGTGGCTCCCCCTCATTGGACACATTTAATTTTAGATGCAACACCAAATAATAAAGGTTCACATGGTAACATTTTAACTTTTACCCAGCAAACTTGTTTGCAGTGAATCCCACCATTACCACCAGTCTGTGACAGACCCAGTGGCAAGGTGTGCTGGGCAGTACATGTGTCGCTGCCACCACCTTTGGTAAACCAGGACAGTCCAGTAAAATTGTGGTTCAGGGGTGAGTACTCGAGGCACTCCAATCAACCAAACCACAAGTGCTTCATCTATTGCTGGGCTTGGTAAGGAAACCACTGACATCTCTACCACATGGGGAGTCGATAACCAGCCCAAGCTTAACAGAGTAACACAACTTTATTAACAATCATCCACCCGCAAGAAAGTGTGTTAATGCAAATGTCAGCTTTAAGCATTTCCCTCTTAGATGCCTGCCTAGGCAGGTCAGATCTACCCCCTTTCCACATGAAACATCAATAGTATATGCAGGCCCACCCAAGTTGCACCAGGTATAGGAGCTGATGTGAAAATGGACAAAGAGCAGATCTTGCTCCCAGTTGATAATATAATAATTAACATATATGAGCTTCTGTATACCGCTGAGTTAACAGTATTAGTGTCAATTTAACAGTGTCAGTGACTCAGCAGATTGCATACTTGCTTCTGAGACCAGAAGATTGGAAGGTTGTGGGTTCTACCCCAGACCAGGAACTGGGGGTTAAACCTAAGACTGACACTGTAGTGTGAGTTGGATGCTGTGCTTCTGAGATGCCATCTTTCAGATGAGACATTAAAGTAAGGTCTTGTCTGCCTGTTCAGGTGGACATTAAAGATCCTATGGCACTTCTCAAAAAGAGAAGTGGAATTTTTTTGATTTAGAATATTTACAAATTCAGCATCACAAACAATATTACTCCAAAACAAAAAGCCATAAACAAATCATACATTCTTGACATAATACTGATAAATTGTTTTCCCTACTTAACCCTGCTCATAGTATACAAAAGTATTACACCATTTCCTTAGGAGACATAGAAACATAGAAACATAGAAGTTGATGGCAGATAAGGACTGCCATCTTAGTGTTTTCCTGTTCAAATCTTAATTGTAACTCTTTCTCAACTAATAATATAACAGCTTTTTGGCTCATCAATTGCTGCTGAAAAATCAATTTATGTCTTGCCTATTATAAATAAAATTTGATACATGTAAATAGCAGTCTTAATGTACTTTGATCATATTAATGGCCTTCTAGAAATGTACCTATGATAATATCTTCATATGTTAATTGCTTCCATCTATTCTCCTTCCATCTGCTAGATAAAAGTTTCCAAAAATATTGTACAAAGTGGCACAATATTTAAAAATGTTCCATTGTCTCTATTTGTCAGACACAGCTCTCTGTGAGACACATTATTTTATTCAAACTTTTATGTTCAGCATTCCCTTTTACTGCTAGTTTCCCATGTCAATATAACCATGTTATATCCCACATTCTAGTAGGAATTCTTCTGTCTGTTAGATACTTTTCCATCTTATTGTAATTTTCTAAAGAAATCCCTCTGTATTCTGCACGTGTCACAGCCTTGCTTTTGAATAGTCTCATATAGTTTTATTCTTGAGAAATTACCGATCTGTAAGCTATTCAATTTCCATTGCCTGATCTTCTGTAATAAAGGTATTATAAATCCTGCTTTGCTTTGAGTTTTCTTTAATTTAGAAAAAAACTAAATTCCATTTAAGTATATTAGGGTAAAATCACTCTTTTGCCCAAGATTGCCAAATTTTGTCAGTGCCCCTTAATAGAGGTAGTATATTTCGGTATATAAACATACTGCACAAAAAAGCTGTGGGAGTGATCACATTCAGTCCACCTCTTTTGACTGGTAAATATAATACATTCCTTTTTATGGGGTTTAATCTACTCCCCTGTATTGTTTGAAAAACTAAACTTAAGATGCTAGTTTTCATTTATTTAGGAGGTAAGTAAACCACACTTATATAAGTGAGTATTGGTAGCAGAAATGTTTGTACAAGAAATATTTTCTTCTGCCACTTTCTTTTACTTTCTTTTTGGTCACACCTCTGGAGCACTCTGTCCATGATCCAATGTTCTGCTTGCTCTCTCGCTCTCTCTCATTCTCCTGGTGTCTGTCTCTCTCTCTCTCACATTCTGGTTCCCCACTACTTCCCGTCACTCTCTTCCAGTTCTGTAGGGAGGGATATGAGCGATGGGTCTACATACACATAGTTTGACTGCCTGTTGATTAAATAGGAGATTAATCAACAGTCAGATGATGCTCTTTGACCAATCATATTGTGAGTTTCTGCAAACCCATTTTATAAAACCTTTTACTTGATTCCTTTCTCCCTTTTCTATAATCTCCCTCATTAAAATCAAATTGTCATTTATACTTCTTTCAGGTATTAAAGAAGGTTGAGTGTGTGATATCCGATTTTTAGCTATATTTAATGTCCTCTTCCATAATATTTTGATTAGGTTTTTATAGTCATTATTTAATAAACATAAGGGTCTCCAGTTCCTTATATCAGTCACAGCTCCTTTTTTTATACAGAAAAATCTGTAAAGCTACTCCAAATGATTTTTCTGGAACCCTTCAAATAGTATCCAATTATATATAATCTGTAATATAGATGATAATTCCTATATAAATATTTTATAAAACTGTGGTGTCAATCCATCTACTCCTGGGGCTGTATTATAGGACAAACCTTTAATCACTATAGTGATTTCATCAATAGTAATGGGTTTCTTTAGCACTCCATATTATCAATGAGTGATTGTAACAACTGGGTATAGTGCACCCCTACCAGGAGAATGGCACAGCCCAAGCTTTAGAATGTTGAACACATAGCTGACCTGGTAGCATGGAGGGCTGAGGTGCTGGATGCCTTACCTCATGCTACACTGGTGACCTGGGTTTGGGAACTATCTCGAGTCATTGGGATGCCAGCACGGGGGGAAGGAGGAGCTGGATCAAGCAGCCTTACGGCAGCTCTCTTCTTCTGGGGGATGTGGTCACCCTCTCGTAGTCCCTCCACCACCATGTGGAGGTCCAGTGTTGGCACAGGTGGAGGGGGTGACATGAAGGGAGACCATCTTGATGCACGACGTGTACACGTGCCTCCACATGCACACGCAGTGCCAGGGACGGGGTGGGAGAAAATGGGGGCTAAAGCTTACAAAATATATCTCTCTCTCTCCCTCTCTCTCTAGATATATATATATATAGAAATATATATATAGAATGTTGGGCACATGAGGATTCCAAGCAGCAGCAACTCCCAGTTTAGCTGTGCCATTTGATGGGGACAGAGCTACTTTTAGCTTCTCTTAGGATTTTCAAGTTTCAAGATTTCCAGACTTCCTTTGGGGCTACAATTCTGCACTGCAGCTTAGCGCTGCATTTTCCAGGGAGCACCCCTAAATTAAAATGATGCCCGTTAACCTGTGGCTTTCAAATTGACTAACCTGCCTTTTTTCTCATTCCCTATGTGGATTGGTAGCCACCTCTTTCTTGTTTGAGTGTTTTTAATGGTCTCCATTAAAAAAGAAAAGAAAAAGGTGCTACAGGTATGTACAATACTCATTTCCTCTATGTATAATTTTTTCCTGACTATTTTGTGTAGCAATTCTTTAGGTTCTTGTAAGGTTGTATCTACTGTTCCAAGTAAAGAACTATCATAGTCCTGGACTACATTTAAAGGGACACTGTCAACCCCATCAGGCCTCAAAGTGTTCCAAGTTAAAAAAAAACCAACATATCTTATGATTGTTCATATTCTGAAGGCACAGAGTCAAAATGTTGCACAGCAGAATGCCATGTGACTTAATCACGTTGCGCAATTTCCAGATTTCTTTTGTTCTGTGGGGGGCTCACCACCCCACCATTGTGGGGGCTGCACCCTGGACCCCCAGTTAAGATTATAACCCGGGGGGTCCAACACAGAGAGCGCACAGGTCCAGGGGTTCGCACATAGTGCCGTACGCTATTAAGAGTACAACATTATGACCCGGTAGGTATTCTGAAGAGACTGCTGATGTAGCTGTTAGTTTGATTTTGATTCTTTTTCTCTTTTAAAAAGTGAAAAAAAGACTTCCCACCATACTGGTGTTACCACGTAAAAACATGTTTATTTACATTCCTTGATCAATTCACACTGCAACTTTCCTAGATTTGGGAATACCCCTAACACTATCTAGTCACTCATAATGCAGTGGGAGTAGAGGAGACTATTGCATCATGAGTGACTGCACTGTTTCGGGGTGTTCTTAATGATCAAGAAGTATGCAGTGAGAGTAGATCAAGAATTTGAAACAAAACAAGGTTGGGTATAGCTATACAGTACATCAGCATGCATTTCAGTTTCGCTAAGAAAGAAGTTAGAGAAAATAACTAGCAACATCAATGAATTTCATAGAAGGTAAGCAATCATAAAATGTGGGCTTTAAACTAGAAATACTATGATGTAAAAAAAAAATTGACAGTGTCCCTTTAAAATGTCCTCTGTACTAGTGACTGTATAACCATTCCCATCTTCCAGAGATGTTGTCTATTTCTTTTCTATCCTCTCCCTACAACTATCAAATATATTATTTGTAATACAGTTACCCTGTGTACAACTTCTGTGTTCCATTAAGTAGTAACGTTGCTCTGTCATGTTATATTTTTTGCATTTCATTGCTTATGTGCTATATTTGGTTGTCATACATAGCAGAAGTAATATGATTTAAGGAAATTAAATTCCAAAGATGTGACCTAAAAGATAAAATATTCCATATATTCTGTTCATTTTTTTCTCTTTTTTGCTACTGACAAACAATTGTTGTAATCTTTCTTTGTCTCCATCCACCAAACCTCTAAATCTTCCTATAAACAAGCTACAGATTGTCTGGCTAACAAAAAATCTTGTACTTTATCTTTGATGTGTGAGTTTTCTAATAATGTATTATTTCATTTCCATACTTATTTCCCAATGTTTGCTGTGACTCCTTCACATAAGCTTCCTCCAACTAACAGATGGTTCCATGATATATCCCGTCAAGTTGCCAATTACATTTCAGCGCCACAATTAGAGATTGCCAAGAACAAAGTGACAGTGACAGGGTGATCTTGTTCAGATAGCACCCTCCATAATGCATTTCCCACCTAGCCACAATTTCTGCCCCTCTGGGGCATACCCACCCTGAAGAAGGTTATATTTAGTTTGGGGGATGTAGGGGGCAAAAGCCAACTGTTTCCTGGGAGGAAGCTTTGGAGCTATAAATTCCAGGAGATGTAATTGCCGGCACCTTAATTGCCATCATCAACATGTTTGTTGTTGCAGCATGGGTGAACCATTCCATGACAAGTCACCAAAACCAAACACAGTGCAGTAAAAATGGAGTGAAAACAGCAAAAGTCAAAACCGTGCATGCAGAATACTGCTAGGATTTGTTTCAAGTGTGATGTATTATTACAACACCACCCCACCATAGACCACCACTCAAGTGAAAATTTGTAACTTACATTTTTTTGTCTTCTTTGGGTGTATTCTGCATGCATGGTTTCCAACATGCTGTATTTCCTTTCAGCACCTTGTTGTGATACGCTAACAGATGATCTGAGTTCTCTAATGGTATCAAATTAATTTTTTGTATTTTTAAATTTTCTGCTATGAACTAAAAGTCTATTCGGGTTGCTACAGTGGTTTCTTTTTATAATATGTAAAACTCCCTGTCTGATGGCAAACTCTGTATGCATCTTTTATACCTGCATCTGAAATCACATGAATCAAACATTTGAATCACAAAATAATTTTTCAGTTTTAGCTCCCAGGTCGCTAGTATCTTCCACAACCAGGAGAGAAATCATCCAAAAGATGATTCTCCCTGTCCTTGACTTCGGGGATGTAGTCTACAGCTGTGCCCCTGAAAACCACTCTAGCCAGACTGGACACTCTCTTCAACTCCTTCTGCCACTACATTCTTGGTTGCTCCCCACGTACTCACCACTGTGACCTTTATTCCTCACTTGCCTTTCCCGCCCTCCATGCCAGGTGCCTCTCATACATTGCAAATGTAGTTGGGACATTTTGGCTTGGCTCTCTGCCTCCCTACTTGTCCACCCTCCTATCAACCTCCCTCCCATTCTGCTATTCCCTCCACACCTCCACCCACAGGATTCACGCCCTCCTTCCTTGACACATACTGTCTGGCCGTGCCACCTTCTCCTACATTTTCCCTCTAATCTGGAACTCCCTCCCTCTAAAAATTCACTCTGCACAATCCCGACCCTCACTCTCCTTCCTGCTCCATAAGCACTCTGTTTAGTCCAGCATCTGCACCCAATACCTCTCTCTCTCCCAATCAACCTCCCTCTGCCTTCCTTCCTCTCTCCCCCTCCACCCACTCCTCCCCCTGTGCCCCTCTTGACCACCTCTAGCTTGTGCCTTCCTGATCCTATTACCCTCCTTCTGCCCCACACTACACCTCCCCAGCTCTTCTTCTTCTCTCCTCTGGGTCCTGTCCCATTGCAGGGTTCTCAGCATCCTGATGGGCCTCCCTCCCCTACCCTTCCCTATCAGGTCTTGCCCCTTGTAGGTTTTCAGCTTCTTGATAACCCTTCCCTCTCATTCCCCTCTTCTCTTGTCCCCACCTACACCCACCTCCCCCGCTACTCCCTTCCCCTCTCATCCTTCCAACTGGGCCCCTGCCCCTTGCAGGGTTCACTGCATCCTGAAGGAGACACAGTTCCTGGTTTGCCCTTCCTCTCTCCTCAGCACCCTCCCTCCCCTCCCTACTCCTTCCAGCCAGGCGCCCCTTGAAGGGTTCCAGCATCCTGAAGGGACCGTTCTTGGCTTTCCTCCTCTCTCCTACCCACCCTTCCTTCCCTGCCACTTGTGCAGTAACCCTCTCTCCTCCCACCCCTCCCCACCCCTGTCTATAACCCCTTCCTCTAAATCCTTGAGCAATTAGCAACTCTCAAAGTCTGGCTTTTCAGATCTGGATCTGCACTTACTCGCCTGAGTGCTGCCGCTACCTCTTGTCCTCCCTTGGCCCCTTACACTACATTACTATTACTCCTGCATACTACTACCTGATCTACTTCTGCACATCTTTCCTCTATCCCCACCCCTCATCTCTCCCCCTAGGACTAAGACTTCTTCTCTCCCACTATGTCTATGCTTTCACTTTGGCATTTACCACTTCCTGTTTTAATTACCTACTGTTGTCCTGTACCGAATTGTATTGCATTGTATCAGTGCTTCACTGTATGTACTTGCTTTGGACTGTATGTATTTGTTTGTTTGGTATTTGTACAGCATTGTTTTAGTACTACACTGTATGTATTGAATTACACTGTATGTATTTTGATTGTTTTACTTTTGCTTGATCCCCACATTATGTAACCCCTCCCCCCAGGATGCTTCTGGAAACAAGTTGTTTACAGCTCATGTTGTCTTTCCTGGTAAAACCTTTCCAAGTAAATAAAATAATTAAAATACCCCCCCCCAAAAAAAAACAATGAGCTTTCTAGATGTGTACACATATGATTTAATTAAAACAAATAAATTCACTCTATCCTTCTTTGTTTGGGGACATTTACATTCATAATGCACAGTCTGTCCTATTGATATAAAATGTCCAATAACATAACCCTCCCCATAACAATGTCTATTAGTCTAGTTACTGTAATGTTAAAACCTTTAATTCGTACCCCACCCCATCACATTTATCTTCTCCAGAAGTCCAGAAAGATAGGCCCCTATATCAAAACCTTTTAGCTTGATTTACATCCAAAATAGTTGCTTGTAATACAAAAATGTCAAAAGGAAGGTCTTTTGGGGGTAGAAAACAAAAGTAATCTTCTTTTTGGACTTTTAATACTATTAACATTCACTGTGGCTATTTGGCATTTAAATTGATTGGCCATTTGAAAAAATAAAGTGATGTGTACATCAGGCTACTATTGTTGTTAAGTTCTGTTTGGTAGTTGTCTTCCACTTCTAGTTTTAATACCAAATTGTTGTTTCTTCTTTTTTATGGTGTTAAGTTTATTGAAGTCTTCACCTGTGTCTGATGATACTATTCTTTGAGAAGATTTAATTGTTGAGGCTTCTGAATCCTGAGTAACATCGGATTCCCTGTGGTCTGACGGCAGTGGGTCAAACTTATTGGTTAATTGAATGTCTGGGTCTGAGACATCTGTTCTTATCAATTTTAGCTTAGGTGGGTTTCTTTTTGTCCTCACTTTCTTGTAATCTTGGTAAAATAAGGGGCTAGCATAATTTCTTTTTCGTCTGGATCGTTTGTTATTTGTTCAGGAAAATTGTGTTCTGTTTGCATATCCATTTGCATTTCTCCCTCAACTCCATTATCATTCTGGTTTTCATTACTGTCCCGTACTACTAAATTGTTTTCAGTAGTAGGAGTTCCTTTTTTTTTTTTGACCTGTCAGTTGGTGCCTCCACATTTCATATGGGGGGGGGGGTCCTGTCTTGTTACAGTCTAATTTTCTTGTGGGCCAGCTGGCCTGGGGTGTTGAGTTGTTTCTTGTTCAGCTATTTTTTGTCTCTGAGTAATCCCATTTTTCTGTGCCGTATTTAATAACTGTAATGTAATGTAATGTAATGGAATAACAACTTTTCAACTACATATATGAAACCACTATTACAACTGCTTATGTGTACACAGCCGAATACTATATACCCATGATAACCTGTGTCTGCTTATGTTCTACTGTTTAATTATTATTGTATTGTTATTCCCGGGTCGCCCCTGAAAAAGGGACCTTCGGGGCCCAGTGGGCCTACCCGGTCATCAAAATTCAATAAATAAATAAATAAATAAATAATAATTCTTAATTCAGCCTGTCATTCCTATTATGTGTGACCAATGTACCGGTTCTAAATGAATGTCCCACTTCTTCACATAAATTGCATCTTAGTTCATTTGGACAATGTATAACAATATGGCCAAACTTTAGACAGAAATTACAGTGAATTTTGTCACTCACATTACTAAGATGATCCAGACATTCACATTTGAAGCATGTTTTTGGTTGCCCAGTGTAAAAGCACTGACCTCTAACTCTTCCGATACAAAAACAACTAGGCAGATGTTTTATCCCAGTTTCTGTGTGCTTCAGTTTTATTCTAAACTTCCAGCCACCAGTCCACAATTGTTCATTATTGAATCCAGGATACATACTGTAGTACTTCACATCTTTGCATTAACCAGTGCTTACTATCAAAAGCATTAACACCTTCATTTTTAAACAGTATGTTAACTCTTTTAATCACAGGTTTTGTTAATGGTATTGATTGGAAAGAAATCCACAAATCTGAATATTTTAACTCATTATTTTTTTTCCAAAATCTTTCTAGAAGTGTCATTGTTTTAAAACTAACATCTAAGATCACATCTCCTGGGGTGTGTATCAAGGGATATATTTCCATAGCTGAAAGCTTCAGAGAATTTTTTAACAAAACTCTGCCCATATATTGCCTATCTGGTAAATCTATTAAGACTCCTCCTAAAATAATCCACACCAGAGTGTTAAAGCAGAGGTACCTAGAGCTACTAAAGACACACCTAAGCCACCTGGACTGGACACCAATCAACTCTGCCAATGATGTAAACCAAGCCTTAGACCTTTTCATCAGCTACTTCACTGTGACCTGCAACATCTTTGCACCTCTCAAAAAGCTGAAGGTCAGGGGCAGAGCTAACCCTTGGATAACCCCCGATCTAATCACTTTACTCAAACATAGGGATCATCTCTGGCACTGTGCCCATGCAACCTCCAAACCTGGGGATATTCATAAATATAAAGCTGCCAGAAATGAGTGCACGTAGGCAGTTAGGAGTGCCAAAAGCAAATACTTCAAGGAAGCTCTCTCCAACTCCTGGGGTGATGGAAAAAATTTTTAGAGTAACTTGAAAGACCTTACAGGCAAGGACTCTAAGTCACCACCCACCATGCTCAACATAAATGGAACACCAACATCTGACCTGTACACAATCACCAACACCTTTAACAATGCATTCTCCAACTTGGATAGTGTCCTCCCTTCTAATTTCTTTGATGCCCCCTCTGGTAGTAACCCTCCTGCACCTACTCCTCTCCTACACCCTGCCCCACAATTCTACTTCAAGGAGATCCCAGTGCATGAAGCCAGAACCTATATTTGGAAGGCCATTCACAATGCAGGCTACGGCGGTGACTCCCTTGACCTAAAGTTGTTAGCACTTGTCCTTGAATAAGTCCTTGAACCCCTGACAAAGGTCCTCAACCTATCACTAAGGATGTCCCAGTTCCCATCTTGCTGGAAACAGGCGACCATCACACCGGTACACAAAAGTGGAGACAAATCACTGATCTCCAACTACAGACCTATCTCCATCCTCCCTCCATTGTCTAAGGCCCTGGAGCGCATCGCCTCAGACCAACTAGTCAAGTACCTGGAAAAATACGACATCCAGTGTCCTGAGCAACATGGTTTCCGGAAAGGGCACAGTACCACCACTGCACTATTAGAATTCATGGGCTTCATCCATACCACGCTTGATCAAGGAAACTGTGTAGGGGCAGTATTCATCGACCTTACGAAAGCCTTTGATACTGTGAACCACCCACTTCTACTCAAGCAATTATCAAACATTGGGCTCTCCAATGAAGCGCTGCTCTGGTTTTTAAGCTACCTTGGGAAGAGGGTCCAGTGGGTCCAGTGGGTTAGGATTGCCGGTGTCACCTTGGAAGAAAAGCCAGTTCTTTCAGGGGTCCCGCAGGGGTCCATCCTGGGGCCACTACTCTTCAGCCTCTTCCTCAATGACCTTCCCAGTGTCTGCCACCAGAAATTACTGTTGTACACCGATGACGCAGTCATGTTCACCAACCACCAAAACTCAGAGCTTCTCGAGAAACAATTACAGCTTGAATTCATGCACATCGAGGAATGGTTCAAGTCACATAAACTGGTCATGAATTACAGCAAAACAAAGGTTATGACCTTCTGCAATGCCAGGAGCAAGTACAAATCCCATGACCTCACCATCCTAAACCAAACAGGGATCTTACTTGAACACATTCCTGATTTTAAATACCTAGGTGTCACATTGAACAGCTCACTCTCCTACCATCGGCACATAGATTCTTTTGCAAAGCCACTAACATCCATATAGGCCTGCTCTACAGGCACAAACACTGCATGACTCCTGGCTATTAACAGCTCTGTCACCTCCATCATCGATTACGGGCTAGCAATTTATGGCTCTGCCTCCACCTCTGCCCTCTGCAGAATTACAGTTGCACTCAACAAAGCATGCAGGCTGCTAACTGGGGCTGACCGACTTACACACACTTGTGACCTGTACACTCCAGCAGGATGGCTTCCTCTCATCAGCTGGATACAGTATCAAACCTGTCTCTTAGCCAAAAAAGTCCTCCTCAGGGTCATGCCCCCAGACATTGAAAAGCTCCTCATTGACCACCACAGCACCCAGCAAACTAGAAATTCACAACAACTAACCTTCCTTGTCCCCAGATGCCGGACTACCATGGGCCAGAGGGCCTTTGCCCGCAGAGCACTACAGTGGTACAATACTCTCAACAAAGAAACTCTTACTGCTGCTGCTCTTGGCCCTTTTAAGAGACAGCTCCGACTTCATCTCATTTCAACTAGTCGTTGTGACTGCCTCACCTAATCAGGGGCCCACCGCTCACTGCCCTCCACTTCAGTTTTGACAGCTAATTCTCCCCCCCTTGCCCCCTTCTACCTGCCTACCCCCTTGCCCCCTCTCCCTTTCCTCCCACCCGGGCATTTCCTGACTTTTATCCCTCCTCCCTCCCTTTAGAGCTCTTACCCTCACCTCTACCCTCTGACAATGGCCTTCCTCCTGCCTGCATACCCCCTTCCCTCTCACCTGCAGTGCTTATTTCTAAGATTGCCCTTGGCTGGTATGTCATGCTACCTAACATTTGGCACATTTTGAATTATTGGAATTTCCTAAGCCTCAGTCTCTTACTTCTTTTTATTGTGTAACTATGTATTATTATGTTGACCTTTGTATGTATGTATACCCCCTATTCCTTCGGCGTGGAACCTTTGTAAATGAGCAGTTCCTGCTCAAAGATATTTGTAATCCTAGATTTCAATAAAATAAAAAAATAAAAAATCATCCACATCTTCCCTATATCTTAAATGCACTGCAGTTCTCCTCTGTGCTTGGGGTAGGGGGGGCAGAGGAAAAGGCATCTCAAGCTCTAAATGTTTGTCAATTTTGCTTTACAAATTTTTGATGTTGGCTTGTGCCTGGAGTTTGGTCATTCAACTAGTCTTTGAACCTAATTCCTGTTCAACCCTATCCCCCAGGAAGGACCAGCATGTGACATACTAGGGTTTTCTTCTGTCATTGAAACCTCCACATTCACAGCATCAGAGTCTGTTTGTAAGGAAGAGTTATGACTAGGCTCTGCACTTCATTCCATGTTACTTTGTTTTGTGGGACTGTATCAAATATCAAATCATTAGTTTTTAGCAGTGTTCTTATCCACACCATTTTCCACCTCAGTCATTACTTCTGACTCAAAGATGAAATTCGGTATTTCCTTTTCATCATGTTTTTTTTATTCACTGCATTATTTGCTTTATCCTCAAATGTGTCTGTATTCAATGCTGCATTTAATTCAGGAGTTATATTCTGCTCAGTTGTTATACTTAAAGTATTCATTTGTATTTTGGTTCCCTGCTTTATCATTAGTTCTTTATTTAGGAAATCTGAGTACTCATCTTGTGTTTTATCCATATTTAAAACTTCATCTGTGTTTTTAGTTTCAGCTGCTGGCTACCATTTCTCAGCAGGACTTTATTTCCACCCTGAACCTTTTCGTGCTTTTTCCCACTGACCAGGCATTTTCTTCCTCGGCCGTAGATCTCCGAGTAGTAGATCTCTGGCCATATCACAACCCCAGCTGACGCCCGGCTTGCACTAAACCTGTTTTGTCCATATATGTTTTCTTCTTTTCTGGTAATTTTGTTTTGTCCCTAAATATGGTCTAGAATTAGAAATAGTACCTGTAACTTTGTTTTGGATTGGCTCTGCTTGTTGTCCTGACAACTGTTGTGCTGTATGTTTCAGTCTCATTCAAAGTGTCTGGGTCTGGTGGCTCCTTTAATGCATGCACATCATCAGCTCCAGCTGATGTTGACAGCTTATCAGTTTGAATAGTAGTGGCTATGCTACCTGCAGGGTCCATTGCACTTTCTGACACCATTTGCACTTCAGTTTTAGGCACAGTTGAATACCCCTCCATTTCATTCTGTGTAGCTTATCCAGGAGACTTCAGCCTGGACTGTGCAGCATGATGTAGACTTCTTTGTTTTCCAAACAATTCCTCCTCTTCACCCATTAAGGCCAGTAAACATTTTTTTCTTTCCTGCACTGCTGGCACCAGTCTATTCTCTGCCATACTCAAATCCTCATTGTCTGAGGATTCTGCACCATTTCCATCTCTGCAGTACAAAGTATTTGATTTTCAACTGATTTTTAAATTGCACTGTCTCTTGCAATTTAGTTACAGAAAGAAAGGTAAACTCTGCTGTACCAGCTCTGTCTTTATGTCCATCACTGTGTTTCACCATCTTGTCATCAACAGGAGGAGGCAGTGTAGTGCAGTGGTTTAAGGCTCTGTGTTACAAACCTGGAGACCTGGGCTTGAATCCCACAGCCCCCACTTGCATACTGTGTGACCCTGAGCAAGTCACTTAACTTTCTTGTGCTCCCAGGTCACACCTGTAAACAAGCTTCAGCTTAGTGTGTCTCTCCTGGTTAAAAAAAATAAATAAACAGCTCCCCCCTCAGGAAGAATAGGGGAGGTTTTTATTGTAAGAAATCATACAATACATAAGGACAAATCATACAAAGTATTTCGGAAATCATAAAAGGATATAGTAGAAGTATTTCAGTCAATCTGCAAACCAAATAAATTCAGAAAACCATTTTAAGTGAAAAAGGGTAGAAGAGAACAATGTTCTTACTGTACATGAAGTCAAAATCATACATTTTTCAATATATGCAAAATAAAAATTCATGCAGAAATATAACAGAAATATTTAGAAACCTTAGTCTATAAACTGACTAGAATACAGGGTCTTAAAAAAGGGGGAAAAATACAGTTTACCTTACCCAACTTAGGGCATGTTTCCATAATGATTTCAGTTGTTGTACTTCCATAAAGGATTCTTCTTGGGTATAAATGGTGTTCACTTGATTCAAGACAAAAGCCAACAATTATTTTTGGGGTAAATATTTTTGCCATATATATTTTAAAACTCCACGTAACACTCGTAAAGTACTCGGGTGGTATTTTAGCCACCTGCCTGTATAGACTCCTATAATTAATACATCATAGGTAATAAAGCAAAATTCTGTATAAGCAATACTATTAGCTAACACAGTCCAAAAGTTAACAATATAAGGGCATTGGAAATACAACTGCTGCTGTGTTTCTAAAATCTAGTTACAAGTATCCCTAGGGCAGTAACGTTCTGTGACAGGTTTATGTTTATGATTGTTACGTACAACTATTCTATCATGGCAGGTCAGTCAAACTGTATCCCAGATGAAATTTGGTATCCTAGAGTCAGTTAATTGTTTTAAAGTATCTGAAGTATTCCCTTCTGTACCTCCTGAAAACAAAACTGGTATTAAGATATGGAAATCGAGTATATGGATGTATATCGCTTTCCTAGATAAGGTGGAACATTGGTGTTGAGTTACTTTCCAAAGTTTTACTTTTGCCACCACTGAAAGGACATATTTAGGGGTACTCTCTTTCTTCAGTTTAGTATGACAATGCCATTTCTGAGCCTCCCATAAAGTATACATTGGGTAAAACCAAGTTTTGGTGCAAAGGGCCCAATTCTTAGGGTTAGTATTTAAAACCAGTGTCAATGAGACCGACCATAATATTGTACGGAGAAAAAGGATGGGGTGAACAATGCCCAATCCGCCCTTCTGCACAGGTAGATATGTAGTCTGCTGCCGGATAGGGTTTAGCCTACTTCCCCATATCGTCCAGAAGAAAAGGCTAAATAGTTTGGTTTCTAACTCCAATGAAGGGGGGAAAAACATAACTTAAAGAAATAAGGGGATAAGTAAAGATTTAACTAGGGAGACTCTTTTAAAGCAGCAGCGCAGTGAAAATGTTTTTTTTTTTTTTTTTCCAAAAGTCTAATTTCAGCTACATTTAAGAACAATATTAGCCTGGCTCTCAGATGTACTTGTCTAGGTATCTCCTGTGCTATGCACCATGAGTCTTTGTTTATTTTTTCAGTCCTAATCCTTGCCAGGCCTACAATGCTATTTCTTTGCAAAATGTGGTGGCCATCTTTTTTTCTTGAGAAAAAACTAAATTAAAGCATCCGTAAAATACTCACATTTTGGTGGAATTAGAAAATTGTACCACCAAATAAAACTGAATGATGCTGCAATCTTTTATAGTAGAAAGAGGTAGGGTAAACATTTTGCCCAATTTCGTTGCACGGCTGCTTTTAAGTTTTGAAATCTACATAGCGTCCCATCTGGCAATAGTTCTCTCACCTTCCAGTATTTTTAAATTCCAGTTTTCATGTGCCATGTCTGAAACCCCAAATCTTACTCCCAATAATACCATATCTGATTTTGGGGGATACCATTTATGTGGGCCAATCCAAGGTCTCACATACAACTTATGCCTACTGCTTTACTTTTCTCAACATTTATTTTGGCTCCTGCCAGTGTTGGGTAATTCTGAATGACTGACATTGCTTCAATACTGAAAGAAATATAATTCAAAAATAACGCATCTTTTGCATAAGCGAAGACTTTTAAGGGTGGGGTATATCTAGATAAAGTTAAACCTCTGATGTGGGGTCTATTTTCAATTTTCAATATCAAGATATTAATGCAAAAGACATAGAGCAGTGGGCTCAGTGGGCACCCTTGTCAAACTCCCTTGGCCACACTTACCTTCTGACCTATGTATCCATTTAGTAAAACATGAAAATGTGCTTCTTGGTAGAGAAGTTTGACCCGTACAATAAAAAAATGGTGGGATACCATGAAAGGCCAAAACTTTAAATAGGCAGTCATGTGGTACTTGATCAAAGGTATTTTGTTGTTCTAATGGCACCACCAGACCTTGTATTAGATTTAAATTACTTCTTTCAAAAACTTCCCTTATCTGCAAAAGGCTATCCTTTATTAACCTTCCCAGCAATCCGCATGTTTGATTTTGAGTTATTGCCTTAACAGCTACCATAGTAAAATGTTAGCAGATAATATGGGATAATAAACTGAAACCGCAGTTTAACAGAGAAATTGATCTCCAGTTGGAAATATCCAGTTTGTCCCCTTTTATGTAGAAGAGTTAAGAATGATTTTGCCATTTTCTTTGAAACTCTCAAATGGTGTAAAATGTCTTTCAAAACTACTGTCAAGATTGGCATCAAGATTTCCGAAAAGGTACAGTAAAACCCTGCACTGAGGCCATCTGGGCCTGGGGCTGCTTCTAAATGGAGTTTATTTATCATAACTGAAATTTCATCCTTAGTTATTGGCTGAATTAATCCTTCTTGTTCTTGTATATTTAAACCTTCTATCAAGTTAGTGTCCAAAAAAGATTCTACCGCACCCCTTCCTTCTGAAGGCAAGCCAAATTCTTGTTGAAAATGGTTTTCTACTACTTTTATAACATTTGATATATTTGTGTGTATTGCCCCATGGGGGTCTTTTGCAGCTGGAAAATGTTTCTGTGCAACCCCGTCCTGATAGGTTTTGTATGGGTCTAAGGATCCTTTAGCTCTGTGTATGCCCGAGCTCTGTTCAGCTTGAAGTGTTTTGACTCTGTCATATAAAACCAACTTCATTGCTTTTTTAATATTTAATATTTGCTGGGTATACACATGTTTTTCAGTATGCTGAAGAGAGATGAGCCTAAATAATTGACAGCGTAATTCAAGTATTTAAAATAATCATCCTGGCCCTTAGTTATCCCAATTTTCCGGAAAAGCTTCTGTATGTGTAGTTTATCATCCCACCAATCAATCATATTCTCATAAAGTATCCCAACTGTGGCCCTAGCTTTTAGGACCTTTTCGGTTTTTGTTCTGACAGTGGGGTCCTCCAGAACAGCCATATTTAAATGCCAATAGCCAGGCCCTATTTTTGTCTCTGAAAAGCCTCCCATCACAACAAAAAGTTCAAAATGGTCTGATGTGGCAGTAGGGTTTGTTTCTGCCTTGTGCATCTTCCAACTTTTGGACACAAAAATAAAGTCTGTCCTTGAAGATAGCACCCCTCTGTGGTATGTATGACCCCCAATACTGTGTAATGTTCAGTAGGAATCCTGCATTTCTGCTGTGCACATTATTTGTTCTAATACATCAGTGTCACAATATAATTCAGTCATGGTACCTGTTTTGTCCTCCAAATCCATAGGGCAGTTAAAATCCCCACTAAAAAAACTTTTTCTTGCTGTGTGTAGGCACGGTTGGATTTGATGAAAAAGGGTAATCCTGGACTGTTTTGTCTGAGTGGCATAGATTGTTCCCACCCATAGAATATATGCCTTACCTTATATGTCTACAAAAAGCACCCATCCTGGGTCAACATCCATTACCCGAATTATGTTAACTGTACAAGATTTGAAAAGGATCCCCACTGGAGCAGGGGTCTTCCCCCAAAGATCAAATGGAAGGGCCCCAAGGCCATGCTTTCTCGGCCAGATGAATGTCTGCAGTGGTTCTTATCTAATCTTATACCTGCAAGAAAAAAATATGTGCCCTGTTCTGGCTTAATGCAGTAAAAGTCATACTTCTTCTAATGGGGTTCCATATGCTGTTTACATTTAAGGACAGTACAGATATAGGGTCACAGGAACAGAGATTCATGGCCATAACTAAGAGTGGTAAAGTCCAAAATGGGAATCTCAGTATGTTTTTATTTTCCTTGTATTTTTCTTTGCTTTTTGTAGCTCTTCTGCACCAGTTTCCATTTCAGATAGTTCTTTCTGAGAACACAGTACTGACGAAGCCTCCAAATCCATCATCTTCTTCTGTTTGGGTCTGAAGGACCATGTAGGTGTTCTGGAAGTCTATGGTCTCACTTTTTGATTTTGGAATATTTCTGGCAGAGCGTCATTTTGCTTTCACTGTTTGGTAGTATTGTTGTGGTTGGGGTAGGGGAATATCTGTGGACTGGTTTTGTACCGTGTCCATAGGGACTGGGCCCGTAATCTCTGGGGTAGTTTTTTTGTTTTTTTTTTGCCTCTTGGTCGTGTTCTGGTCCTTCTATATTTTATTGTGCTGTGGCTTGTGGGTTATCTTGGATGTCCTCCTCCTCTAGACCAGGTATAGTATGTTCTGTTTCTTGAGGGTCCTCTTCCTGTTTCTCTCTCCTCCCTGGCTGTTCCGGCTGATCATTTTTCTGTTCTGTAGACTGTTTTGATTGGGCTTCATGTAGCATATGTGCCTGATCATAGAAGGATCCTTTGTTGTGGACTACCCATGGACATTACATGTATAGATTCCCAATCTTTTCACACAAATTGCATTTTTCTGGGTTATGACAGGAACTGCTGGTATGTCCAGTTTGTAAACGAAAGTTGCAGACTACAGGATTACATGCATTACTTAGGTGTGACAAAGATCCGCAGCGATGACATGTCTTGGTCTGGCCCGGGTAGAAACAAAATCCTCGATCTTGTCTGATGTAGAAGCAGCTTGGGAGATGAATTGGTCCCATCTCAGATGTACGTAGTCATCTTCTTATTTTCCAGCCCCCCATCCAAATGTTTTCAGAATCTAGAATAGGAATGGGTCTGTCTATAATATCCACTTTGTGCTTGACCAGTATAAAATCTTAGAAATATGTGCACTTTCATTCCAAAACAATATTGTAATATTTTTGACCATGGGTTTGGTTAGAGGAATGGCCAAAAAGAGAGAGTCCATAAAGGGGTATTTTTTTTGATTGTGATACTTTTTCCACAACCTCTCTAACTGTTGAGGGGTGTTGAAACTGATGTCAAATTGTGTATCTCGTGAGATATGAATTAGGGCAAAACTGTCATTAGCTGTAAACTGCATGGGATCTTTGAGAAGTGCTCTTCCCACATAGACCCTGTCAGAAGATTCCTCCAAACCCCCTTTGTACTTCAGGTGCACAGCGTTCCATCTGGTGGCAGGTTTCCCCAAATTTTAAAATAGGTCTGAAAGTTTAAAAGTCCCTCGGGCCGAGTCTGTTGACTTTTGGCCCTCCCCTTTGTCTGACTGGGCCCCAGATTTGTGCTGGTCTTGGAAGGAAAAAGTTTTAGCTGACTGGGCTGTGAAACATTGATTGTTTTTCAGCAAAGCCTGGTTGCCTGTGGGAAGGGCTTGCCTTGATCCTTTCCATGATTTCTGCCCAAGATGTCTGGGGAGAAACTGTTGGGGCCTCTGTATTCTCCCCAGCCGTCTTGCATTTTCTTCTGTATGTCTAGTCAGGATTCTTTCCACCCCTGCTACTAGGCACTAGGAGGCAATATAATTCAGTGGTTAAGGGCACTAAACTGCAAACCTGGAGATCTGGGTTTGAATCCCATCAGCCCCCACTTGCATACTTTGTGACCCTGAGCAAGTCACTTAACTTCTTTGTGCTCCCAGGTCACACCTGGAAACAAGCTGTGGCTTAGTGTGCCTTTTCTGGTTAAACAATTTCCCCTTATTAGTGAAGTCTCCTGTGTCTGTATATTCCCAACATGTTTATCTATCCAAACTTCTTCTCCCCCCCACACTTGTTCTACAGGTTGCTCTGGTTTCCCACTTTCTGGGTGTGGGGGTGTGGGGGGATGTCCATTTGCTGGTCTATGATTTTTTTTTTCATTTATTTGCCCCCAGTAACATTTGTCCTCACCAACTCAGCCATTCTTTCATGTTGTTCTGTGGTAGTCCCTGACATATTTGCTGTCTTGTGTGCCTGCTGGGGATGAAATGGGAAGTTTTACACTCCCTGCAAGTTCCTCTCTATGTTACCCTGTTTTGTAGCCTGTTCCTTTGTACCTGGATTTTCTTTTAGTCCTATTGGTTTTTCTTTATTATTTTGCTTTTTCCTTTGGTAAAATGTGCTCCTGAACCGCAGGTTGCTTGTTTGAAAGCTGCGGTCAGGGTGGAACCTATTTCCCAACTCTTGCCATCAGGGGACATTGTCCAGCCTGCATCTCTCAAAGCCCATTCTGGTGACCTGGGAGCTGGATGCTCCATTGCAATTTCTGTCACTTTCCCCATCTGGATAGCTTGTCCTGTAGTCCTGGACCCCGTCCCTCATTCCAGATCTTTTCTCGGCGTTCCGACCTCCATAGGTCAGGCAGCTGCCTCTTCGGCTGCCAACATCTGCAGCAGCCAAACCCATCTTTCACTTGTATCCATTGGGACTTCCATGGTTTTCTTTTTCTCCTGCATGGATGTCTCCCCAAAATTTAGCCTCTGCCTCGGGCCTTCACGTTCGTTGAGTCTGGAAACTGTTTCTACAAGCGCAGGTATAGAAGTGTTCTCTATATTTTCTTCACTCATGCTGAGTGGAATCTCCATAGAAGTAGAAAATTGCATGCCATACAGACCCCCTTGGGATCTGAGCCACTGCTCCTCCAAGCCTTCGTCTTCTCTTCCTCCTCCTGAGACTATGTTGGCCATTTTGGCAACCACCGATGAAGAGACCCCCTGCTGGAGAGTAGGGGATTTTTACTGTAATCAGAACAAAATTATACAAATCAAAAATGTAACAGATTCAAACACAACAAGGAAAAACAGAAAGAAGTATTAAGTCATACATTAACTATCAACAGAGAAAACAATAGAAGCAATACAGAAATATACATACAAAGTTAACCAAGCATAAAGTCAGCATTTGTAGACTCAAAAAGGAAAGAATAATACAAAATTAAAAGAAGCAGTAATTCATAACTAGATCAAGCCAAAGAAATATTAACAGTCACAAAATCCAATAACCTAAAAGGAAATAAGTCTGTCAAAAATGCAGCCTAAAGAATAGTAGGAACGGAGAAAAAATATATTAGTAGAATAAATGTAAAGAAAAGATAAAAGGAAAAACAAAAGCAGAGAAGACCATGAGGCCACCACAGCATCAAAAGCACACCAATAGTGTTCCCAAATACCCCTCTTTAATGAAATAAATTCTGAATCTTTTTTCCGTGATATATAAGAAATTACAATGTGATATAAGGCTGCTGGAGTTGTCTGCTTTTGTTGAAAAATAAAACCACACCGAACTTGCCAAACCCAAAATAGAATAGCTGCCGCCAACACATTTAAGGTGCTCACATGACAATTACGCCACTGTACAGGATAAAGACCATAAAATAAACTCTGAGCTGACCAAACAGAAAAAAACATTCCCCTTCCAACCCTGATACCATAAATCCCAAAAGTCTTTCACAAAAGGACACTCAAAATACAGATGTTCCTGAGTCTCTACAATCTGGTGGCAAGTCTCACGGAGGCAATACCTGTCATCTAGAGCTTTGTGTTTATGATTCCCCCTCATTCCAATCTTACCATGTACCCCTAACCATACCAAATCCCACATGGATTGCGGTATGCAGTGATCAGACAATCTAAGACCTATAGCCCTCTGGTCATGATCAGGGAAAGATAGAAATGGATCGGCCTGAAAATAATGTCAGAAGCAAAGAAGTATAGAAAGACTTCCAGAGTAGGCGGACAACATCAGATATTTCAATTTTCCATTTACGAATATAATCAAAAATGACACCCCAATCACTAGGCAAAGTATACTTCCGTTTATTTTTATGAATAAAGGAAGACTGATGCCATTCAAGTAAAATATCCCCCAAGCCTGTTTCAATCCAAGGTACCCAAATTTTGTCATGGTGTAAGAGGAGAGGCTTTAAATTTGTGAAAAGAAAAACAGAAAAAAAGAACAAAACAGGATGAATAATCCTAAGACCCCCAAGCTTAATATCGAGATATAAAACATTCTGTTTCACAGGATTCAGTCTACTGCCCCATACACCAGTGAAAAACAAGCCATTAAAACAGTTTCAAAAGATTTAGGGAGTGGGTAAATATGACCGAGGAAATGAAACATGGGTATCAAAAAGGTTTTAATAATGTAGACCTGCTTCTTCTTCTTCCCCATCTTCCAAGCCGCCCATTTACTGACTACAGCTCTCCCTTGATTCAAACAGATTTCCCAATTATACGCTGCCACATCATTACAGCCAAAATTAATACCTAAAATCTTCTGTGGCGAATCAGAAATAACAATACCCCCAACGTGATCATCCGTCATAGAAAAACCTGTAAGATTTAAACAAAAACTCTTACTCTTATTGATACTGGAACCCATTAGAGAGAGAAGAGACAGCAACACTCGAATAAACAAAATCCCCATAAACACAGTAGGAAATACAAGACATAAATCGTCAGTATAAGCGATCGTTCGAACTTCCCCCAAATCTGGACCAGTAATACCATGCAACAAAGGTGATCTATTCAGTATTCGCAGAATAGGATCCAAAGCCAAAACAAACAAAATTGGGCTAAGGGGACATCCCTGCCTAACTCCCTTCCTAATATAACATTGGGCACCAACCCTGCCATTTACATAAGGCATGACATATGCCAGTGAATAACATATCTCTATTCAGTTTCTAAATTCAAGCGGAAAATCATACATAAATAAAAGGTGCCAAAGAAAATCTTGGGAAAGCTGATCCCAGGCTTTAGCTTGATCAATACTAAGCAAATATCCACCTTGAGCAACAACTTCCCCCCTTGAAAAAAGCTCCCTCAACAAAATTAACACATCCTGGATAGAACGATGGGGCACTGAACAAAACTGAGAGCTATGAACCAAATCAGGCAGAACACCCAAAATCCTACTACATAAAAGTTTGGCAAATATCTTAAAATCTGTATTCAAAAGAGTGATCGGTCCCCAGTTGTCAAAAATCATTCTATCCCCTTTTTTAAATAAAAAAATCATCAAACCCTCATACATATTAGTAGCAATCCTACCCTCTAGAAGAAATGCATTAAACACTTGTAAGAGTGTATCAGGGATAAGCTGCCACATGACCTTATAAACTTTGGCAGGTAGACCATCAGACCCCGGTGCATAACCACTCTTCAGGCCCTGAACAACTATATCAAGCTCAGCAGATGTAAAAGCAGCACTCAAAGCAGCCTTCTGATCACAAGCCAATTTTGGAGGTGCCACAGCTTGCAAAATAGTCGACATACCATCATGGAAGAGAAAGAGAATGCCAAATTTAAGTGTAAGATGATGGTCCAAAGCACCCAAAATATCTGACCCCAACACCAGCTCCCCATCCACATCACATAAGGCCCCCATATATTTAAGTTTTGTATGGGTCTGACAAGCCTCAAATGGATTAGTTCGAGCCTTGGTATCCTGAGTATCAAAACTCTGTACTTTTTCTAAAGTAAACTGTCGATTATATTGCAATCACGACAACCTCCATTTCAAATCTTCAAGCTTGCACTGATCAATGGCATGACCAGACTGCTGAAGGGAGAATAAAGCAAAAAGTTCCTGTCTAACATCCAAGCATTCCTGATGTTTAGAAAGTGCCAGTGCTCTAGACTGTTGCTTAAAAAAATCTCTTAAACAGCATTTAGTATCTTCCCACCAGGTAATGGGGGAGTCATACAAAAACAATATGGACTCCCTATCTTCCGAGACTGCAGAAAATAAAGAAAAAACCTCAGGATTATCCAACAAACTAGTATTTAAATGACACAACCCAGGCCCAGGTAGAGAGGAAGGGTGAAGAGAAATATGAAGTCAAAGTAAACAATGGTCAGATGTTTCAAAAGGCAGCACGTCAGCAACAGAATTGGGCAAATTTGGAGACACAAAAAAATAATAAATCCAGGAATGAAGGGGCCCCTTATAAAAGGTAGATACAGGATGCAGTTCAAAAGCATCTCATAAAGCAGTCAACTGTAAAATAGCACTTAAAGCATGAGAAGCACAGTAAACCTTTTAGGTGCCAGCGTGGCTCAGTTGGTAGCACATCCGCCTCTGGACCAGAAGATCACGGGTTCTCGTCCCACACCGGGATTGGACTTGCACCTAAAATCGTTGGCATCCGAGTGCAGTATTGGGGGGTGCTGTACTGCTGGGGTGTTCCGTCCTTCAGATGAGACGTTAAACCAAGGTCCCTTCTGCCCATCCTGGTGTTGTCCTGTCCTGGTGGGTGTCCAGGTGGAAGTAAAAGAACCCAGGGCACTCTTTGCAAAGAGTAGGAAACATTCCCAGTGTCCTGGCCAACATTCCCCTTCCCATAAACTGGTTCATGCAATTATCCAAGCTGTGTGTGGGTGATGAAGTGCGATATGGCCGCCACCACCACACATTCCGTCACTTCACTACCAGTCTAGCATTGCTTGTAAAGCGCTTTGGATGTATGAAAAGTGCTATATAAATGCTGATTCTTCTTCTTCTTTTGAGTACCATCTCTCCTCAGAGAAGTATTAAAATCATCTCCCCAAATCAGGAGACGGTTGGTAAACAAAAAAGGTTTAATTTTATGAAAAAGGGCCACATGATGTGCTTTATATTGAGGGGCATAAACAGTAATTAGATGACAAAAAAAAAAAATGTAAAACAATATCCAATAAAAAAGCCCACCCAGGTTCAATATCCACCCTTTTTTGGACCTTCAAATCAGTACCCGAAAAACAAAACCCCAGACCCAAACAAGTATCCTGCTCAACAGACCATAAGGAAGTCCCCAAAACCCATTCTGTAGTAGCTTTACATAACTCCGAGGCAGAAGAAAGTCTAGTGTCCTGTAAAAAATAAATATCATACGGAGTCAGCTGTAAGGCTGCATAAGTGGCTTTACATTTGAAATCAGATTTTATGCTATTCACATTCAAACAGGCAACAGAAATGGGTAAAAAGGGCAACATAGTCAAAAAGAGAAAGAAAACAAACAATCCATGAGACATTAAGTTTTTTCTTAGAAGCCCTAGTGGACCTCTTCTTTACAGTAGACGGGACATCCGCCACAGCAGGAAGCAAATCATCCAAGAGGGTATCAGATTGAGAGTGGCAAACAGAGACTGACGAATCCTCACTATCCATAATGTCACCCCATGTCTGTAGAGGGTCGTATCGATTAGACGTGGGCATAGGGCTAGGCAACTGAGCCTTCAACTGCAATCTCTTCGAGGATCTCTTAGCCGGAACCGTCAGGAAAGCCACAGGCTCCATGGGAAGAGGTTTCAGCACCTCTACCGCTTCTACTACAAGTGGAACTGGAGGAGGGGTGACAGAGGAGCAGCATCAGGGGGTACAGAAACAGGCAAGCAAGCAGCAGGGGCAGGAGGAGCTTGCGTGGTCATACCAGACCTACCAGAGGAAGCTGAGATCAAAGGCGGAGAACAGTGCTCAGCAGCATGTACTTTAGTGGCAGTATTCCCATAAAAATCGTGCTCCATATAATCAATAGAGTTATGTGCCACCCAAGGACAAGACGAAAAAACATGACCTTCCCCACCACAAAGATTACAGGAAGGAGGAACCTCACAAGTAGTGACGGAGTGACCAAGAGTTCCTCAATTAGAACATTTCAGCTGGTCACAGTCAGAATTGAGATGGAAAGTGGAGCCACACTGATAGCAAGATCAAGGCTGGCCAGGATAAAACAAAATACCCCTATCCCTGCCCAAATAAAAACAATTGGGCAAATATTGAATCCCATCCTCCATTACGGCAAGGGGGAACGAAAACTTCCAGCTCCCCGTCCAGAAGCCATTATCATCAATGAGGCACGAGGGAGACCATTGACTGTACAACGCTTTTCCAACCAGTACATAATAACAAACACATTAACTCAATTCCTAAATAGAACTGTAACCACCTTAGCAGTGGGTCTAGTAATAGGAATCGCTATGAAAGTTTTTCAAAGGGGAGTATTCTTTACTTCAGAATAAGCAGCCCAAAACTTGTCCAACAAACCGGCAGAATGAAAACTAATGTCAAAGTTATGATCACCTGAGGTGTGGATGAATGCATATACTTCAGCTGGGGTGAAATGAAGTGATTCAATAATCAGGTGTTTCCCCACATAATTTATGTTCAGGGGTAAGTCCAAACAACCCCTATAATAGAGTCTCACCACAAAACGAAGTTGAGCCACCCCCACCAGCTTGCAAAACAAACCAGCATAGCTAGTAGGCTTGGTCTGAGGCTCAGATTTATCAGGAGCAGCAGTAGGTTTAGTCGGTGAAGCAGGTAATAACTCTGGAATGGAAGGAGTAGACATACCTGAGTGCAGATCCTTAGACTCAAGAGGGGAGTGGGGCAAGGGCGAAACAGTTCTGAACCAAGAGTAGAAGCGATAGGAGGTGTCCCAGACTCCGACTGACCAGCAAGCACAATCACAGCATCTGATGCAGGACGAGTAACAGGGCATGCCTCACCCTGGGGAACCACCGGCTCAGGCAGAGTAGAAGATTGCAGTCCATCCATACCTATAGAGAAAACAGTTTGTTCACGATGCAGAGATAAGGACTTTTGTTCTTTGTCAGAAACCCCAGGCAGAGGAATACTCGGGTCTGGGATCCAAATTCCATCTTGAAACAACCAACCAGCTTTAGCCAGAGTCTGTTCAGGACACCACTCATAAGCAGTCGCAGAAAAAGGTAACAGGACAAAATCTTGAGACAAATCTGCAGAACCAGAAGACAAAGAGTGCAACGTTGAAACATGATGGTCCAGATCATGAAGTAAGCTTTTTTTAAAGGCATAACACTTTGCTCAGTTCGTTTATATTTCTTCTCGTCATCCACTACCATAAGTTGTACCTTCTCATTGTCCGTATCCAACAAATCCTGCAACTGCTATTCCTGTTGTACCATCACTGGGTGAAGGAGGTCATCCAAGCTTTGCTCCTGTCTTTCCACATCTTGTTTTTCTGTCTCCATTAATTTTTCCATCTCTCCTGCCACAACAGCACTTCCTCCTCCTCCTCCTCCTCCTCCTCAGTCCGGTTCCCAGCTGGGTTCCTCCATTCTGCTTCCAGGAAGTCAAGCCTCCTGCTGGCAGAGTAGGGGAATTTTATTGAAAAGTGGACGTCTTTACAAGAAACAAACAATAATCCATAATACAAAAAATACAATCAAGATGAACAATTGTTAAAGAGTAAGTCACAGTTGCGCCACATCAAGTCAACTTGGTGTTTGTTATAAACATGATAATCCTGTTTTTTAATGGAACATACAGCTTTATATATATTGTTAATAACTTCCTGTTTATGTATGATTTTTTGATGAAGAACAAATACACCTAGCTTGCCATAAGTAATACTTAATTAAGGCAAAGATTACATATAACGTTTCTAAATGATATTTGGTATTTAAACAAACATTTGTACAAAACATAATATGTTCATAAGACAAATGAAGAAAAGAAGGTTCTGACCATGTTTGAGCTAAAGTAAACCAAATATCCAGGGAAAATGGACACTCAAGAAATAAGTGTTGTTGTGTTTCAGGAACATCAGGACAGTCAGTTCTAGGGCAATAACGTAAATTTAAAGCTTTATGTTTATGATTATGTTTAACTCCCAATCTATCGTAATTACTTAACCAAACCATATCCCAAATGTAGGGGGTAGTAGGGTTACGTGAGTTGTAAAAGAACCCAAGAGTGCTGACTAATAGGACAAAAGGGAAATAGCACTTCTTCTGGGCCTCTAATCTCCAGATTCTTTCATATAAGGACCGCCTAGATAAAGTACAAAAATCGGAAGGAAAAAGATTCCAAGATAGGGCCAATTTAAAACTTTCTTTGCCATACGAGGGTATTGCTAGAGAACAAGAGAGTATGTTCTTCCCAGTAAGATTCCATGTACTAATACACAGGGAAAACCAGTCCATAAAATATGGTCTCCAAATTAAATCCCCAGGCTTAAGAGCATAACCAAAATTATAATGAAAAAACAAACTATAGAAAAAAGCAACAGGGTGTATCATATTGATACCTCCTTCACTAATAGGTCTATATGTAATGTTGCGTTTTATAGGGTTAAGCCTAGATCCCCAAAAACCTTTAAAGAAACACCCAAACAATTTAGTAAAAAGAGAAACAGGAGGTGGAAATACTTAGCTAAGATATAAAAATAAAGGAATAACCAAAGTTTTTAGTAAAACAACTCTCTTCTTTTTAGCAATAAGGGTGGATTTCCAACTTGCGACTAATCTGTCGGCTTTATTTAAAACAGCGGCCCAATTATAGTAAGCCATATTTGGACGTCCAAAATGAATTCCTAGATATTTAAAGGCATCCAATGTAACCGGAATCCCTGCATAAACCCCTTTTTCCAGAAGAGAGTCATGGCCAATGGGAATCCCTGTACTTTTACTGAAATTAATGGTTGAGCCAGATACTGTTGAAAATGAACTTAATAACTGGATAAGATCTTCCTGTTTCGTTTTCTTATCTAATGTTAAAACCAAGTCATCAGCATAGGCTAATAATTTGATAGGTGGAGAGGAAGGAGAACATGACATACCAATAATTTGAGGAGAAAGTAAAATGGCTCATATTAAGGTGTCAATATAAAAATTATATAGTAACGGACTTAAGGGGCATCCTTGCCGCACACCTTGAGATAATGGAATAGATTTACCTATCCATCCATTAACATTGGGAAGTATAAGAGCATGTTTGTATAAAGAAAAAATCCAAAATAAAAACAGATCTGGAAAGCCATAGGCTTTTAAAACACGGAACAGGAAATCATGAGAGACTTTATCAAAAGCTTTCTCTTGATCTAAACCTAATATCCAACCAGAAATCCGTTTTTTCTCTCCTAAAACAAACAACTCTCTTAAAAGAATAAGATTATCCTGCTGACGCCGTCCTGGTATGCCACATGTTTGAACAGGGCTAATATATTTAGCAACTTTGAGGGTTCTGGCTAATAAAATCTTAGCCAGGATTTTGTAATCAACATTTAGGAGACTAATAGGTCTCCAATTAGAAATATCAGTGGAATCACCTTTTTTTTGTACAGAAAAATTAAAATGGCTTCATACATAGATTTAGATAGGGTTCCCGAAAATAACAATTCCTGAAATAGTAGTGTTAAAGTAGGGGTCAATTCCGCAGAGAAAGTTTTATAAAATTTTGCTGTAAGGCCATCAGAGCCAGGAGCTGAGGTTGAACATAAAGAATCAATGGCCTGTTGTACTTCCCTTTCAGAAATGTCTGCAGACAATATTTCCCTTTCAAAATTCGAGAGCTGTGGCAAGTTTAATGAATTTAGAAAAGGATTAGCATCCTTATAAACTGATGAACAACCAAAAACGGCAGAAACATGTTGTTCAACTATTGTGACCAAGGCTTCAGGGGAAGTCATAAGTTCACCCGTTGGTGATTTTAGAGATGGAATTAGTTTAGAATCCACCCTACCTTTACAGGTTTTAAAAGGGTCCAAGGAACATTTGTTAGAATGGGAACCAAAACGAGCTTCTTGATCCAAAGAACTGGCTCTGTCATATTGAAGTTGTCTCATTTGGGTGCAAATATTTTCAGTTTGTTTACTATAATCTAGATGATTAGAATCAGCCAAGGAAATCAAGTGCTGCAACTGTTGTCGAAGAGACAAATAAGTCAGGTATTTATTATTTTGTATAACTGCAGCCTTTTTTTTAAAAGCCAATTTCCAACTTAACTTAGAGTCTTCCCACCAATCAATAATAGAGTCATACATGTCAGAGACTGATATTGCAGCCTTGAATTCTTTCGTCAGAGTGTAAAAAGAAGGGATTTTAGTAAAGAGTCATTTAAAGCATACATATTTTTTACAGCGTGGGGCAGAACCTCAAGTAAATGTGACTTGAAGAGCCACATGATCAGAAAATTCACAACCTACTGTCTGACTTGAAAAGAATTGACAAGACCTGAGACAAAAAATAAAATCAATTCTGGTCCGTAGGGACCTTTAAAAAGGTGAAACCTCCAGTTTTATGACAATACCATAGGCATCAACTAAAGGGCTGTGGATGTGATGTCCCGTAGGGCAACGGAATCACAAAAGCTTTGAGGTTTGTAAACCTCTATCCGACTGATGTAAACTACAATTAAAGTCACCGACCCATAAGAGTAATCTAGAAGTGTAAAAGGGCCTCACGGTATGAAAAAGGGTCACTCTTTGTGCTTTAGTTTGTGGATATAAATACCAATTATGCTAAATCGTTTTGTCTATAAGAAAAATCCAATAGTAAAGCTCTACCAGGTACAATATCTACTAGTCTAGAAACTTGAAATGCAGTGCTAGAAAACAGAATGCCAATGCCATCACAGGCATCCGGGCCAGTAGACCAAAAAGAAGGGCCTTTAGACCAGGCATGAGAAACTTGACGAAGTTCAGCATGGGTTTTCAATCTAGTGTCAACCAAACAATAAATATCATTTTTAAGATCTTTAAGGATCAAAAACACACCTCCTAGCTTTCTCTTGCCTTTAATACTGTTTACATTTAAGGAACAAATGGATAGGGAAGCCATTTATGAGCCGTTTGGAGATTTACCCCTCTGAGATTGTCGTGTACGTTTGGCGATGGGGTCGGTGTCAGTGCCTCCTTCCAAATCTGGAAAGGAACGAATGGAAGAAGTGTCCGTGTCGTCCCCACCGGAATCTTTATCAGAAAGGTCCATAGATAAAACAGCGAATTTATTATTGGATTGCCAGGTAGGGCCTATATTTTCTTTAGGTCGACAAATCACGGCCTGACCTTTCCTAGTCCTTTTATGGGTAACAGGAACAAAATCAGAGTCAGGAATAGAAGGTGGGGGAGGAGGGGGAGGAGGCATTATAGCATCAGGTGGCTTAGCATTATTTTCCTTAGGAAGGTCATTAGTTTCGGAAGAGACAACAGCTACCTCCTGAATATGTTGGTCAGTAAGTGTGAGGTAGAATCTGTAGCTTCAGAAATAGGCATGGTAGGAGGGTCATCACGGAAGGTAGACTTTTGTGCCTGTAACTGTTGGGCAATTGTAATTAACCCATCATGTGGGGGGCAGTCTTCCCTGTTATGAGATGCCCAAGGACAGCGACCATATGAATGGCCGACTTCTTCGCATAAGTTACATTTAAAGGAGTTAGAGCATGTGGAGGAATTATGTCCATATTCAAAACAGTGACTACATTTTAAAATATCACAAGCCGAACTAAGATGTGTTCTAGAACCGCATTTGAAACAAGATTTAGGTTGGCCAGCGTAGAAAACAAAACCTTTGTCTTTCCCCAAAAAGAAAAAGTTAGGCAAATGTCTTGGCCCAGTATTAGTGGGGAATAATTTAACCCGAACCTTCCAACTGCCATCCCAAATCTGTTCGCTATCTAATGTAGGCGTAGGTCGATTTAAAACTTCACATCGTTTATTAAGCCAAAAGAGAATGTCTTCAATATTGACCCCCTCATTTTTGAAAACTATAGTAACAGTTCTAATTGCAGGTTTAGTAAGGGGGATAGCTTGAAAAGAGGACCAAATAGGTAAAGACTGTAATTTGTCATATTGTGCCCAGAATCTATCCAGACCTGAGATTTGTTTAAAACTAACATCAAAATTAGAGTTCCCTAGATGTATTAAAGCAAAAATTTCGGATGCAAAAAATTTCATAGACCCCTTTAATAAAGTCCTGGCAATGTAAACCCTATCAGGAGGCACATCCAGTCCACCTTGTAGTAAGTAGCGGACTGCATTCCTCCGTGGAGCAGGTTCACCTTTAGAGTGAAATAGGTCAGCCAGTTTGAAACCGCATTGGCCCGGCCTGAAAGGAATCTTTGTCAGTGGCCAATAAGGAGTAAAAGCAGTAGTGGATCGAGTAAGAACAGTGCCAGAAGCATTATTAACCTTATCAGAATAAACAACAGTATTATCAGAAATACCAGAATTAACAGTCTTATGTTTAAAATACAGTCCACTATGAGAAGGTGAATGGTCTTCACCCCGGGGTTCGTTGGAGCTCTTTGAAACAGACTGCAGCATATTGATGTAAACAGGATCCTGGGAGTCTGGAGACCAAGTCCCTCCGTCCCCTTTCTCCCAGCCAGCGTTTTTAAGGGCTATTTCAGGGGACCAAGTATCCTGGGGAGCAACAGTCTTAGATAAGGGGGTGTTTCCTGGAGGATTAAATAAAGTACCCCCGCGTTTAGACCAGCCAGGTTTTTTGTCTGCCGAAAAAAGAAACACTTCGGCTGTAGAGGAAGTCTTTGAACAAAATTGTAATGTTGGAGGAGAGAGAGCAGGACTTACAGTGTCAGCGAGACGATTCCAATCCGGTGGACCTGCAGACTGTAAAGCGGAGTCTGGCTTTTGGCACGACGAGGGAATCCTCGAAAAACTGCCAGCCGGTTTGTCTGGAGACGCTTGTCCTGGAGGCTCACTGAATTCCGTCGCAGCAGTGACATTTGCAGGGGTCCTAGCCGGCGTTGCAATGTCTTTTGGCTGTTCGAGAATTGCCTGGCTGAGACCTGCAAGCTGCGAGTCGATGGAATGTAACCGAAGGGCAAGAGCAGAGCGTTGCTCAAGAAGTTCCGACCTTACTGGGGTGAGCTTATTCCTTTCTTCCGTCTCCGTTTCTAGTACAGTATCAGCGTAGTCCTGTGCTACCGCTAAACGTTCTTCGTTGGCCTCTAAGGAAGTGAGCACTGGGGAGGAGGCCCACTCCCCAGAGCTACCGACGTCCATCTCATCCGAGGGATTGAGCAGACTGGCCATCGTGTGACCAGCAGCAAGGCTCCACCTACGCAGAGTAGAGGAGTTCCCCCGGTGTCCTGACCAAATTCCCCCATTCACTAAAAATGCCACCAACAGCTTAGTCCGGTTCAATTTCAGTTGCTACGTAAAACACCACTGATCAGCAATTGGTGCTCTTGATCCAAAAGGAAGTACTTGTACTGAAGATCTGGTACTCAGCTCCCCAAAAAAGCACAAAGCTCATTTATTCTGTGCTTAAAAGCTTAACTTTATTCTGAAGTGCAGATTAAAGTGTGGCTACAAGTACAAGATGAGCCTCACAGGAGGACCCACAGGAGCCCAATGTTTCATGCCTGCAACTTCCCTACACTTTGTCAAGGTTGTGTTGCCCCCTACTGCCCACTCCTTAAACAGCAGGCTCTTAAAGACACATAAGTATAAAGCGCAAAGAGTGACCACCAAACATCAAATGAATAAAAGTTAAAAACAATAGAAAAAGGGCACTCCATCATTATCCTGGCCACTATAACATATTTATATTAAACTATGTTAATTGATCCACAGAACAAAATATACTGTCAGATATAATATAAAAAAAAACAATCATGTATGCCCTTATTCTCTTTGGGCTCCACACTTCCTTATGAAACCTGTAGGGAACGAAAAGAACGCCATAAATACCCTACAACAACTGTGCCAGTTCAACCTGATCATTTAATCCTGGCCAGTTCAAAGCCCCCAAATGAAAAATACAGTATGCTTCCCTTGCGGCGAATGTCTTTTCAATGCTCCCCCCTGGGACCCATAGTAACCCTCTCTATGCCCACAAAGGAGGGTTTATGTAGGTTCCTGTTCTCCACATCACCAACATGTATTATCAGGGCTGATTTACTGTTGCCTGCCTCAACTGACCATATGTGTTCCCCCCCTCCCTGTCATTGAATCTCCTCTTTATGCGTTCATTATAAAATACTCTGCACCGACAGCTTGCCAAGTACATTGTAAACTCCTTTATGTGTACATCTACTCCTGCTATGGGGTTCAAAAAAATGTTTTAGCATTGGTCATAGCCGGGGCAGTACTTACACCTGCCACACATTCTCATGCCATTTGGTAAAGGTGTAAAGCCAAAATTACCTTTCCTACCACTGGGTTGTACACTGTGTACAAGGGTATTCTTCAGTGTTTAAGCTCTTTTGTACACAAACCTCAGGAAAGTACTATTGCAATCCCTTAGCCTGGGTTCAGTCTCGGAGGGGACAAACAGGTGCTGTTTTTTTGGCTTCTTTTTGTGCGTGTTCTGCCATGGACTTCAACAATAATCGTGTGTCATCAAAATCAGTGTCATTTATTTAATTTATGCTCGTTTTGGGCATATGTGTGACAGCTAGTGCAGTTATGGTAACTATCACTCTGTGTAAGCACGAGAGTGCCTGAACAGATGTTGATGGAATTTTTCTCGTACAGTTGCACTGTAAGCTTGAAACGCAGTAAAAAAAAATCATGCTGTCAACATCTGCCATGTAACTGTACTTAAAATACAGCAAGTTGGATGTTTTAATCATTTACAAAACTCCATTTTTTTGTTGAATATTCAAGTAGACAGCTGCTGTGTTTGATTTTTACTGTTTATTCATCTGTGAGTCAGGTTGTGAACTGCCAGGTTGGATTTGTTTAGATCTTCATGCTTACTGGAAAGAAATAACAATGACGTGCTAATCTTATTTTCTTACATCTCTACTGATGGCTACATTAATTTGCCAAAAAATTAAAACTTAAAAATAAGAATACCTAACATGTACGTGCATTTGTAGTATGACTAACCTGTTTAAATTAAAAAAATCATCTCTAATATGGAGCTAATGCAAAGCAACAGACAGATTATGCCTTGTATGATTGGTAGGGTGGGTAGATGTGCTCAAAATGTTTGGCACTGATATCAAGTGTTGGATAGGTGTTAGATACTCTCTTTCTGTCTTGCTCCCTCTGTGATACTGTCCCCATGCCAAAGCGAAGCCTGGTGGGTCCAGACAGCAATCACAGAGGCAGTGATGCGGACAGACAGCATGCAGCAGTTGTCAAAGTCTTCAAACTGTAGTGTACATGAAATGACTACAAGGCAACAGGCACCCCCCCACCCCCAAAGAAACCCTGCAGACTGTGTGACTTGTAATGTCACTGGCAAGCTGCCGATGCAAGTGTGAGCCGCAGGGGGTTGCCATAATGGCAAATGTGCCACTGTGACCCTCACCCTCCCTGCCCGAGAAATCATTTTTTTCAGTGTGTCTCTCTGTATGTCTGCAATTGCCGCCTGTCCCGAACCTGTGTTTAACTACATTCCTTCAAGTGTAGTAGGCAAGCACCACTGCAACACCCCACAAAGAGAGAAAGACTGCAACAGTCAGCAATGCAACAGTCAGCAACATTCACCTGCTCCCCTGACAAATGTGCCACATCTCCCCCCCCCACACTCACTGCCCTCCCTTGGTAAGCCTGTTTTTGGCATCCTTATTTTTTTATTTTTTTTTTAAGTTAAAGTTTATTGCAGGAATAACTCCATTGAGCAAGCTCATTCACAAGGAGGTCCTGAGGACATGTAACAGTTAAATATACAGACAAGGCAAATTATATACAACCAGTCGAATTCCAAGGATAAAGTATAAGATACATATAAAAAAAATGTAACAAATGTACAACTTTATAATAGAACATACCAACTGCATTGTTGTAAGAAGGGGTAGCAACGGTCAAGGACATGGAAATGAGTACATATGAAATGAGATAAAAGACAAAAGAGTGCGAGAAGGAGAGAGGAGAAGGACAGTCGATGGAGATCCAGGAAAAGGGAGAACACAGTGTTCAGATAGCAAGGTATGAATGGGTCAGCGTAGCGAAGATGAGGAGGGGGAAAGAAACGTTGGGAATGCAGGAGGAATAGCAAGGGGAAGGGAGATATTGATTGTGAGACAGTGGTCAAAGAAGACTAGCGGCAGCAACATGTTTCTTTCAATTTGGTTGCAGCTAAAGTTTTAAAGGAGGTAATAGAGACTAGGCTGGAGAATTTGACTACAGACTGAAGCCGATTCCAGGCAGCAGGAAGGGCACAAGAGATGACATGTTTACCAAAAGAGGTACGAGTGCTAGGCACCTCTAAGAGGATAAGGTTAGACTTTCTAAGGGAATAAAAACTGTGGGAGAAGCGAAAGAAGGAAGACAAATATTCTGGGAGTTTGTTCAATAGGATTTTAAGTGTCCAAGTACCTGAATGGATTGTTGCTTACTTACAAGGCTGTCGATTGGTTCCATCTTCAAGCACAAGGATGTTAGGCACCTTCCCTTAGATCTCTCACTATACATGGTTTTTTTGTTTGTTTGTTTGTTTTTTACATTCTTTTTATTTGCTCCGGTGGACCGGGGCATCTTTCAGAAGTGCCTTGTCCGTTGCCTCTACTCCCCTGCCTGAGACCTCCCTCCTCTGGAATCCTCTTCCATAGACTTTCCAGCCCCCCACCCCAGGACAGGGCTCGCCCAACCTACCTGGCGGCCTTTCTGTGATTAGATGGTCAGTCCTGGTCAAGAGCCTTGAGGGACTGTTGGATGGATGGTCTGGTGATGGGAATGTGGACTAGGTACCTGGAGCCTTGATTGCCTCCCTGGTGCTTCGGGGTATTTTGCATTGTTGTTTTCCCTCTGGAGCAGTCTTGCAATGATGTCCTAGCACTGACGTACCATTTTCCGCCGCTCCACCCCTAGTCACTTCACTGCAGGTTCCTTACGCTGCCCCCGATCTGCATCAGGGGCCGCTAAGGAGTGCTGCTTGGCCAGATTCCCCCCCGGGAAGTCAGAGAAGTCCTCCAGATGCTCAATCCCTTCCCTTCCCTGCCGATCCCCGGCAGCCCAAGTCTATTCCTGAACCTGGGTCGCCGGTGTGGTGTCCGGTACCTCAACCGTCAGTGCCAACAGGCCGGCCCATCACTCTACATGTTGCAGACACATCATATATCCAGACTTGCAGGATAGTATACAAAGTGGTTCTGGTTATGTATGTGTGTGTGTCTTTGACTGGGACGTAGAAAATCACTATGCATGTGTCAGAATGTTCTCAAGTTGTCTAATGCCTAGTAATACATCTGTTATACTTGTTTATGCACAGAAGGCTGTTGACACACATCCATTTTTGTTTTTTTGTGCAACCCTTATGGAGGCAAATACATTTGTTTCCTGCATGTACTACCGGCAATCTGAATGTTTGAATCAGTTGCTTGAGGCTACTATACTATGCCCGATCATCTCCTCCACATGTTATGTTGTGCTTCGTTTTCTCCTCTTTTATCCACACTCTTTGGTTTTGTGCATGTATGACGGTATTTCTTATTCATCTACCATGCAAGTGTGCCTAGCAACTAATGATAAAAAAATAAAATAAAAATCAATACAAAACGATGAGTAATACTCTATCTATTTCTAAAGTAACAGTCCGTTGTGCCCTAGCAGAGAAGAACCATACAAACTGATCATAGGTATCTCAGGTATTTACAGAGCCCTGTAAAGACTTGCGTCCATTTGGCTTGCCTGCTGCAGTATGCCTCTACTTTAAAAATATTTCCTGTATCCCTAACAAATTTATCCAGTTCCCTTTGAACATGCATGTAGATGTACCTCTAGATGCAACCTGTTCCAGGTGTGCAGTACTCTTTGGCTGAACCACATCTGACTTTTCTGCAACTTAGGTTTCCTGTCTTTTAGCTGCAATGGGTGGGCCTGTGTATTGAACACCTGTTCCCTTGATTCCAATCCTAGGTCTTCCCACAATTGATCGTCTGACCAGGCCTTGTGTACCAGGCACAAATCTCCTCTCTTCCTCCTGTATGCCAAGGGATATAACTCAAGTGTCCTGAACTTGTTTTCATAATCCATTCCTTTTAGATTTTGTATTCCTCTTGTAGCTCTTTTCTGAATTCTTTCAAGCATGGCAATCTTGCCCTTCCTGTATGGGGACCAAACCTATGAGCCATACTCTAGCATTGGCCTTACCAGAGAGGTGTATATAGGGGCATTATCACATCCCTACTTCTACTGTTAATGTGCCTAAAGATGCAGTTTAAAATTTTGTTTCTCTTCTGTGACAAACTCATGCAGTGTGATGAAAAATTCATATCATGAGCGATAAGTATCCCCAGATCCCTTTCTTCCATTACCCTTTTTAGGTTACTCTCCTTAATGTTATCGGAATGTGTCAGATTTTTCTTTCCCTTGTGCATCACTGCACATTTATCCTTGTTGAGGAACAGCTTGTATTCTTCAGTCCAATCATATATGTGGTCCAATGCCTTCCGTAAAGCCCCAGGTCCATCTCCTTCTTTTAATGCACCCCTATTCTGCAATCATCTGCAAATTTAGTGAGCCATACATTATCATTATGGTATTGTATAGATGATATGTAAATATTAAATAAACAGGGTTCTAGAACTGACTCCTGGGGCACCCCACTAGTTACCTCAGCCCAGTCAGAATAGACCCCTTTTGTGCAGACCCTTTGCTTTCTAGATGTCAGCCATGCTTTAATCCAGTATATTACAGATTCTTGAATTCCTACTCCCATTAATACCTCTAGTAGTTCATTATGTGACAGTTTATCGAAGGCTTTTGAAAAATCAAGGAATACCACATCCACCGAATACCCCCCATCCAAGTATCTGCTCACACGGTCATAGAATTGGAGCATGTTTGTTTGACATGATTTCCCCTTTGTAAATCCATGCTGAGTCCTGTCCTGTAATCCATTTCTGTCTAAATACTCAGTTATGTGGTCCTTAAGTATGCCTCCTAAAATGTTGGACATAATGGATGTTAAACTGACCGGTTTGTAATTTGATGGGTCTGCCTTTGACTTAGAATTATTGATGCAATCTTCCAATGATCAACCACTTCACCCTGTCTAAAGATGTCTGAAATAAAAAAGTCAGGGGTTGGGCAATCTCCTTGCTCAGCTCTGTAACTACTCTTGGATGTAATCCATCAGGACCTGGAAATTTATTAGGGTTTATTTGCCTTAATCTTGTTTTAACATCCACAAGTTCAATCAAAATGTAACTCTCAGCCTTTGTAAAAACTCTATTAACAGAACTGGAAATTGGTTTGGTGCTAAATAGTAGGGGCAGAATTCACAAAACAGATGCACCTGGAGCATCTCAGATGCGCCGGCGCAAGTCAGAAATGCGCCGGAAGGCGATTCAGGCACAGGGAGGAAGCACCGGTGCAAACGAGATGCCCTGTGCTGAAAGACATGCGCCATAGGTGCAACATAATGACATGTGGTGCCTGTACAGGGGGCATACTCATGCATACACTGCGCATCCCTATCCACAGAGCAAAACCAAGGAGCAACAATGGAGCAACTCCAGCGCAAAGCCAGGATGCGCCCTAAAAAGATAAGTACAAAAGAAGAAGACTTAAGTCCAGCACACCAGCAGGCTGTCAATGGAATGACAACAGCAGGACATACACAGAGGGGGAAGTCATAATAGAGAGAGAGAGAGAGAGAGAGAGAGAGAGAGAGAGAGGCATAGACAGCAAGCCACATCACAGGGCTACAGCAACAGAAGGGATGAACCCAACAGCAGTTGCCATTGCTGGTGTCCCAATGAGGAGGAGGAGGCAGGGCACCAGAGGTAACCATTGGTGGCCGGCCCCACGGTGGTACCGTGCCTGACTGTCCTTCGAGCAGCTGACAGAGGTGGAGACAGTCAGGTGATACCACCTCAACAGGGCCATGCTGAGGCAGCTATATGAGCTGTGCCATGATGTAATGCAGGCACCCACTGCACGAAGACATGCTATCACGGTGGAGACCAAGGTGACAAAAGGTCATGTGCCTGCTTGCCACTGGAACCTTCCAGAAGCCAACAGGGGACACCACTGGTATATCACAGGTCTCAACGTCCTGCCTCCTCACACAGTTCCTCACTGCACTGCTACTGCATGCGTCGGAATACATCAGATTCCCCAGCACACAGGCAGAGTGGACAGAAGCCATGCAGGGGTTCCACAGGACGACACGCATGCCAGGTGTCATGGGGCCATCGACTGCACCCATGTGGCAATCTGCGCATCACCTGGTGAGGAGGGCATCACATACATGAATCAAAAGGGGTACCATTCAGTGAACAGCCAGATGGTGTGTGATGCCACGGGGCGCATCACCAATGTCTGCACCACACACCCTGGGAGCACACATGATGTATACATATGGCACCAGTCAGCACTCTGTGCAAGGTTTGAGGCTGGGAACATCCAAACTGGACACCTGTTAGGTACATGTGACTATGTGCCAGCAGCCTGGGGGGGCCACCATGCCTAGGACATCTGGGGCGGGCCGTGGGTGGGATACCACAGGCTTGGAGGCACTGGGCCAGCAGGGATGTGGAATGGTGCTGGGGCAGCAGCAGGGTGGCATTGTCCCGATGTGCACCATAGGATGGACGGGGACAGGCAGGGGCAGCAGGGGCAGGGGAAGCAGGACTGTCAGGCATGCAGCAGCATGGAAGGGGGGCAGGACAGGGGTGCACAACACAGGGCGAGATGGGGTCGGGTCGCACACTGCAGTGTAATACTGTTAACTAATGGAGACACATCTATCCCCACAGGTGATGCTGCATACCCATTGCGTCCCTGACTCCTCACTCCTTCCGATGACCTGGAACAGTAGCAGAGGAACACTACAATGAGGCACACGCTGTGATGCGCACCATCATTGAGCGTGTCTTTGGCATGCTGAAGATGCATTTCCGGTGTCTGTGCCAGTCAGGGGCCCTACAGTACAGCCCTGAGAAGGCCTGTGGCATATTCCTGGCCTGTTGTATGCTACACAACATGGCCCAAGACCATGGGATACCTGCCGAGGCCGGTGAGGGCAACAGTTCTGGGGAGGAGAAGGGGGGGGGAGGGCGTAACAGGGGCACACCTGGAGGAACATGGAGCCGACGACGGACACAGGTGCAGGGATCCAAGGCTGGCGGCCAGGGCACAGGCATACTGCAGCAGAATGGTGGAGGAACACTTTGGGACACGCAGGTGAGTATGCAGGTTGGTACATGTGCAGGTGTGGGCACCACAGTGTGGGGACAACATGGCGGGGGCAAGGCAGGCACCGTATGCCACACCAGGGCGCACGTGTGGGTGCACGCACACGGTGGGACACACACACACACACACTGCATTCACCACACCAGAACCACACAGGCCACGCCCACTCCGACACGGGTCAGTGTGCACTGCAGCCGGCACATGGGCACTGCATGCACCGTAACGCACTCATCATACCCATGACACGTGACATGACTGCAGCGGTCACACACACACACACACACACACACTGCACAAGCACAGGCAACACTGGGGTGTGCCAGGGCAACCGTGTGGCTGGAGATCACCATGCACAGTGACACTGGCACCACCTACAGGGCACCAGTGTGCACAACCATGCCACCCACCACCACAGGCCCCTGGGCATGGACATCACAGGGCCGCCCTACAACTGCCACAGACACGCGGGCGGCCTCTGCTATGCCACTGGTGATTGGGGCACCATCACTAGCCACAGGGGGTGTCCCCAGGGACCCCACAGGGGTGCTGCACTGAGACCGTGAATGGGTGCTCAGTGGGGTGGTCGAACCATGCCCCCTGGCTGAGCCATGACTGGTGGGGGTGGATGCCAGTGGCAATGGGGTCAGCAGCAGGGGGCCCACCTGGTCCCGTCGATGGGGTGTCCAGGTGTCCATGGCATGCTGTAGATGCAGCCACTACCTCTGCAGTGGCTGCGATCCACTCCATGGCCATGGTCATGCCCACCCGCATGAGGCGTGTCTCAGCCAGCTTCTGAGCACGCCATGCATCCGTGGACTCATGCTCCTGAACCATGACAGCCTGATGGTTATGGAACTCTGCACGGAGTGCCTTCTGACCATCCACAGTTGCCTGCAACAGGTCAAGGTAGACACACATGTCATTGGCAGATGATGCGGCATGTGGGCGGTGCCGCCGAACCTAGGAATGGGCAGCCTCACCAGGGTCATTCACGGGCAGTGGAGATGCCCTGTCAGGCTGTGCTCTGTACGTATCATGGCTGGGCACAGTTACTTGCTGTCCAAGCATGTCTTCCTGTGGTCCCACTGTAGTGGGTGCGTGCCCACTGGTGACCTACCTGGATGCCACTGATGCTGCCAGCACTGTGCTGGGCAGCAGTGCAGGGGGCACTGAACACACAGCACCAGGCATACATGCCACCGCTGTACTGGTGTCCAGCACAGTGGGGACGCTGTTGGCACCCAGGGTCCTGGGCACAGGCAGCCCCATGCTGTGTGCACTGCAGTTGCCCATGGCAGTGGCGCTGCTGATGGTGGAACATGCATCAGTGCTAATGCCCTCACCTTGCATGCCACTGGCAAGCATGATGAGTGCATCTGCTATGTCCACCACATCCTCTGGGTTACCATCAGACAACCCAGCCAGGCCACCCAACCATGTGATGTACCCACCTGCAGTACCGCCATCACTGGAGGAGGGCTCTGCAGGGCCCTCCGCAACAGGTGCCATGACCGGTGGTGTGTGCAGTGTGGACACAACTACGTCACTGTCAATGGCCCCAAGGGGTGGGCCCACATCATTGCCTATGGGGGCTGCGCCATTGGCCACGGCCGCGCCATGGAGTCACAATGGAGCTGAGAAAGACAGAAAGGGAGACGTTGTTAATGCACAGGACGCACATGCACAATGCACAGTCAGCCACACACCGCCGGGTACGCACGCCTTTCCATGGCGGGTGCTGACAGGGTGCACTGCTACTCACCATGCTGTGACGAGCTGCCCCCCCATCTGGAAGCCACCCCCAGGGATGCCATGCACGGACGATGGATGTCCCTGACACACTGGCGGCCAGGAGGGCCTCACTGGGGCTCAGCAGTGCCACCGAGCTGGGTCCATCCCCTTTCTGCCTCAGGGAGGCCTGGATGCTGGCCACCCTCTCCTTGGCCCTCCATTGCCTGTCATTCCAACGCTTCCTGCACTCCTGCACTGTGCGGTTGTATGGTGCGACTGCGTTCACATGCCAAGCCACCTCCTCCCAGCCCGCTGCACGTGCCGTCCTACTGCCACCCCTGCCAGTGAGTACATCCAGGCATAGATGGCATGCCTTGATGAATGTCCTGTCCTCATCCTGTGTGAAGTTTGGTCACCGCCTACCAGCGGCACCTGACTCCTCAGACATTCTATACACTGTGGGTAGGACCAACCTTGTGTCAGACCTGCCCAGGTGTACACACAGTCCCACACCAAGCTCCCACTGTCTGCAAGCTCACCATGGTCTGTGGTGCCAGTGGCCTGTGCCGTGGTCCATGCGTGGGCTGCCTGGCACAGATGGACATGCACCATGGTGTGCTGTCCATGAGGGACAGCGCACATGCCACACATGGCACCCAGGATGCAGCAGGGTTACCATGTAGCTACCACAGGGTGTGTAACACCAATCCATCCACCGTGTGTGTGTGTCCCAATACCCCTGCTGTGTGTGTCCCACCACCATGGTGCACCATCATACCTGGGTGCCACCACTGTGTTGGCTGCAGGGCAGAGGGGGACTGTCATGTGGTGGCATGCAGTGTTTGCACAGTGGTGGTGTGCGTGCTGGCAGTGATGACATTGTGCCTATACATGTGTTGCACTGTGCGGTGTACTTACATGTGACATGGCGCTGCATGCACCTCACAGTGCAGTCCAACCCCAGCCATCCGTGCCATCCCTGTGTCCCTGTGTACTATGTGATGTCCTCCATACATGTTGCACTCCCCCCCTGCAGTGCACCACCATGGTGTGCTGCCATCCATCATGCAGCGGTGCCCGGCACGTGCTGTGCTGTGTGTGTCCCAGAGACACGGTCCTCCGCTCTGGCCTCGGCAGGGACCTGTCCAATGTCGCCCCATGGATACGTCCCTGCGGTTGTACATCACGTGTTGCTGTGGTGCCCACCTGATGGTGATCTGGTCCCACAGGTGGTGTACTGGGGCATCATCAGCTGTGTACACTCCGATGCAGGCACACCAGTGTGTGCTGTAGCCCTGTGACTGTGACTGTGGCAGTGTACTCACCCTGTAGGCACTGGCTCCTCTCAGTACCCTGGTCTCAGCCTGCTGAATTGGGAGCATTTATGGATCAGAGCATGCAAATGAGGCCTGAGCACCTGTTAATGAGATGCTAATTGGCAGAGATGCCCATGCATGGATGATGAGGCTGTTTGGGGCGCATTCTCTCAGAATTGCATAATTGCTCCCAGCTCATCTCACTTTGCACAGAGCATCTGTGTGATGCGCCACTGACAGTATGGCACATTGCTAGCACATGCGTGGTCTGGGTGGCGCATCTGCATGGCTTTGGGCTGTACACACAACGCATCCCCCAGGTATGTGATGTACATGTTGTATGGTGCATATTCCATTATGCGCTGTTACGCCATTGCCATAGCATGCTTGACAATCACGGTGCTGTGTACCGTATCACACAGCTTGTCCCACAATGTACCACCCAGGCTGCAGTGTCTGTCCCTACCCACGGATCATGCACTATGCACGGTACACATTACTGGAGTATGCTGTGCACAACATGGCACCAGCATGCACACAGTGCATGTGCGATCGTGTCCTTGCCATGTGGCACCATTGTGTGGTGGCGTGTGCATGCGCAGTTCCATTGGCAGTGGCCAATAGCGCTTCACGTTCAAGTGTGCTGCAAGTGTATCACTGTTGCACATGGCACATAACGGTCAGTGGACAGCGCATTCCCTAATTGCACCTTGCCACTCTATGTACACAGTGTAGGATGCCTGGAGCTGGGAGAATGGTGCCTAGGACCATGAACTGGTCATATTAGGAGCTGTTACACCTAGTGGCACAGGTCATGGCTGTGGAGGGCCGCCTGTTTGGACAGGAGGACCTCCATGAGCCCAGGGCCAGGATGTGGGCCACCATTGCTTCACAGATTGTGCAGCGTACTGGCATACCATGCACAGGTGAGCAGTGCAGCCACCACTATGGTGACCTCCAGAGGCGGGACCCAGAGAGGCTGGCATGACTGTGGCACCATGTACACAGGGGTGCACTGCCACGGCCAGGTAGGTGTTCTTCAGCTGTATCCTTCTGTGGCATATGCTGTGTGTGTCTATCACTGCCCCCATGGTGCTCCTGTGCTGCTTTGCCCTGTTGCTGGGTGGCCGGGCATGGCTGTGTGCGCCCACCTACACCAGGTGCCTTGGACACTGGCATTGCTGTTTGCTGCATGGCCACATGCCGGCAGGGTGGGGTGGCTGGGGACTTGCATCCTGCACTGTGGCAGTGTTCGCTCATGGTGCTGTGTGTTGTATTTTGCAGGTCCCGGGGTCAGGCAATGTGCCGTAGATGCTGCTTATTTGCGTCATCGCCGATACATGGGTGCCAGGCCTGGTGCCCCTCCAGGGGTGGGTGAGTACCACTTTACATGGTTGCAGTCTTTCTGGTGTTGTGTGGACTTTGGTGGGCGGGGTTGTGTTCCACGTTCTGGCCCTCAGTGTGTGTTCCTTCTATCATTTTCTGTAGGTGTCCATGATCGCTGTGCTGCTCCAGGTGGTGATGGTGGTGGCGCTGTGCCAGTGGATGTGGACCAGAGGATCCATGTGACCATCCAGGCGGCCCTGCACCCTCTTACTCTGACTGTTCGGTGCCTGTCAGCTGCCCTGTGGGGCGTCATGCTGCTCCTTCCAGGCCGCGCCAGGATGCTGCGTGGCAGAGAACGGCGTCGATAGTGTCCCCCTGCCACCGACTGGGGGCCTTCCTGTGTAAATAGTTGCCCTACCCTGTTCCATGTTTCTGTCCCTTTTCCCATCCTCCTACCCATCCCTGCTCCCCCTCATCCCCTTCTGTGGATGTCGTTGTTGATGTTGTTGATGATGATGTTCCTTTTCTGGCATTTGATCTGTACAGTTTCTATGGCCATAACATTTTATAAACATGTTTTACTCTACACCTGTGTCCGTGAGTCTGTTTGTGTCAGCTCTGTGTTTGCTCCACCTGCCCTGCTGTTTTGATCCAGTTGTTCTGTTGGCTCCCCTGTGTGGCTGCAGGGCTGCCTGCCTGCCCTGGGGCATCTCTGGATACGCCAGCGCTTCTGTGGATGTGCCGTTGTGTCCTGTGGTGATTCACAGTGGTGTTGCACTTGTTGCTTGGCATGGCACATCCCTTTGTGAATGCCACCGCCTGGGCTCAGCACATCTGACTTGCGCTGGAGTATCTGAGATGTGCCAGGCGCATCTTCTTTGTGAATCCTGCCCCATATTTGTGAACGATGGCTTGCACTTGTATGCTATTGAAACAATTTATTAATTTGCTCGTTCCTACCTTCTTAACAAAAAATACCACATTTAATTTTTTGTTACCACTGGCATTTCCCTTTCCATTCCTTCTTTTTTATTTAGTAATATATCCCTTTTCCGACTACTGGATACCCCTCTCCTGCAATGATTACTCTCCCAACTCCCCCATCAATAAACCGTTAGTCGACTCAGCCACACCCCTCTCATCCACCATCTAGTCATTCTTACATCTCCGTTTCCTTTGTCGAATGGCAAACATTTTTTTGTTAATGAATGATTATTCATTTAAAAAAAATGCTAGACATCTGTACAAAAAAGACATACAGTAGATAAAAATTGTACATTTAATTAAAACTCATTTTTTCCTATCCTTGAGGTGGATACATAACTTGGGGCAAACATAGAAACATAGAATCTGATGGCAGATAAGGACCGCTTGGCCCACCTAGTCTGCCCATTTCCCTACCTAATGGATAAGCTGCAGATCCTAGTTAACCAACAGCCTACTTCCTCCTACCCCTCACTAGAATTGCCTTATGTCTGTCCCATGCATTCCTGAATTCCCCCAGTGTTTTTGACTCTACAACCTCCTCAGGAAGGCTGTTTCATGCAGCTACAACCCTCACTGTGAAGAAATACTTCCTCACATTACCTCTGAGCCATCCCCCCCTCTAACTTCAAATTGTACTCCCTTGTTATTGCACATCTCTTTTTCTGAAAGATGCTATCCTCTTGGACTTTGTTGATTCCCTTGAGGTATTTGAAAGTTTCTATCATGTCCTCGCTCTCCCTCCTTTCCTCGAGGCTATACATCTTAAGCTCCTTTAGTCTTTCTTCATATGTCTGCTGGTGCAGACCCTGCACCATTTTGGTTGCCCTCCTCTGGACAGCCTCCACCCTATGTCTTTGCAGAGATGGGATCTCCAGAACTGTACACAGTACTCCAGATGTGGTCTTACCAACTGCCTGTACAGAGGGACAATAACGTCCTGTTTTCTACTGGTGATGCCTCTCCTTATGCATCCCAGAATCCCCCCAGCCCTCCTTACTGCCTTCTCACATTGCTTGCCCACCTTTAGGTCATCTGATATGACTACCCCCAGGTCCCTTTCCATTTTTGTTGTTGTCAGTATCTCACCCCCCATTGCGTACTCTTTCCCTGGGTTTTGTTTCCCAGGTGCATTACTTTGCACTTCTTTGCATTGAATCTAAGCTGCCATACATTTGACCATTCCTCCAACCTTGCCAAGTCCCTTTTCATCCTTTCCACCCCACCTTGCATATCAACCCTGTTGCAGATCTTTGTGTCATCTGCAAAGAGACATACTTTTCCTTCCAGTCCCTCTGCAATGTCACTTATAAAGACATTAAAAAGGACAGGCCCCAGTACTGAACCCTGTGGCACCCCACTAGTAACCTCCTTTTCTTCACTGTGGATTCCATTTACTATTACCCTCTGTGTCCTGTTGTTCAGCCAATGTTTTACCCAGGCTACCAACTTGGGACCCACTCCCAGGCTGGCTAATTTGTTCATTAATCTTTTGTGCAGGACTATGTCAAATGCCTTGCTAAAGTCTAGGTAGGCCATGTCCACAGCACCTCCCTGGTCTACTACTTTGGTCACCCAGTCAAAGAAATTAATTAGATTTGTCTGACATGACCTTCCTGCTGTGACTCCATGCTGCCTTGGGTCCTGTGCCCCACTGGCCTCTAGGTACTCAACAATTCTTTCCTTCAGAAGTGATTCCATCATTTTCCCTACCACTGAGGTCAAACTGACAGGTCTGTAGTTTCCTGCCTCTGTCTTGTGTGAGGGAATTTTTATATATCCTAAAGCTATATTTGCTATTAAATGCCTTGAAGCTATGCTTGCTTTAAAAGCCATGCTGTAACAAAGTAATAATGAATGTAGTAGACATTTCTGAGTTCATGTTTTGTTCTTTTAAGGGTTATAGAATTTGTACTGAGGTTACTTGAAGTACATTTGTAAAAAACAGAAAGCTAGATAAAACTGAGCAGAACTGGTTGTACCAGCCTGCATGGCAGGCTTGGACAAAATATAAAGATAAGAGCACGTGGTGGCATTGAAGATAAGCTGTACGTTGCTATGGTGTGAGTGAAACTCATTGTCTCTCTCAGGTCAGCTTGACCCAGGCATATGTATCAAGCAGTAATGGGAAAAAATGAATTGCATGTTTTATTTTACATTGCTGAAAAACTTGTTATGCTGTCTTATGATTGGCTTATACTGAAATGTTGGTATTTTTCAAGATAAGAGTGCAAAATCTAGCTTATAAAAGCTACTGTAAATTGTAATCAGGAACTTCTCCATTGTAGAAGTCCCACATGCATGTGTGAGATATTTGATCAAATAAAGCGACGTTAAGACAAAACCCAGTGGTGTGGTTTTTGCCCCGTGACAACGGGAGTGGTTGCTCAGGTAATACTTACAGTGAGAGAATTTGTGATCACACTTGCTACCACTTTTGTGAAGGGGAATCACATCTGTCTTCCTCCAGTCCTCAGGTACCACACCGTCCTTCCATGATTTATTAAAAAGGGTAGTCAGTGGTGTTACTAGTTCTTCCCTTTGTTCTTTTAGAATTCTGGGGTGAATTCCATCAGGCCCCATTGCTTCATCCACATTCAGTTTTAGGAGTTCTTTCAGAAACCTTTCTTCTGTGAAAGGACTAATATCAACCCCCCTATCCAGAGTGCTTCTATTGACTGGATTATGTATCTCCCCCTGCTCTTTCATTGTGAATACTGAGCAGAAGTATTCATTCAGTATCCCTGCTTTTTCACTGTCGCTCTCTGCCCAACCACCCTCGTCTTTATTTAGCCTCAGTATCCCTGCCTTAGTCTTTTTTTGCTCCCTAATGTACCTATAAAAGGTTTTATCCCCCTTCTTAACCGAGTTGGCTATCTTTTCCTCTGTTTGGGCCTTTGCTAGTCTGACTGCCTTCCCTGCTTTCTTCTGCCTTAACTAGTACGGTTCTCCGTCCTGCTCCTTCTGTGTTTCCTTATACTTCCTGAATGCTATCTTTTTCTTCCTAACCTTCCCTGCCACTTCTTTTGAGAACCATGGTGTTTTTTTCTTTCGTTTTGATTTATTTGCTTCACACAAAGGCTTGTTGCCTCTGTGATGGCGGTTTTCATGTTTCCTCATTGTTGTTCCACCCCATCTTCTTGCCTGTTTGCTAGTGCTTTTCTGAAGCACTCTCCCATTTTGACAAAATCAGCCCTCCTGAAGTCCAGTACCTTCACTTTTGTATGGCTTGACTCTACAGCTGAGTTTAGCGTGGACCACACTGTTTTGTTTTGTTTTTGTACTCTTTATTTATAAGTTTTATGAAATACAAATACAATACAGACTATATTATCACAAAATACTTAGGTAATCAGCAGTTTAGTACAGACATGTACAGAATACACCTTGTAGCATAAATGTAGAATATTGTCCAATAATCTTAACCAAACAGCTTAAAGTAATAAAGGATCTAATATTCAGCTAGATAATATTGTAAGAGAGTAGGCTCTTACCTTTCAATACCCCAAAGGAGCTTCACCAATATTTCTGCCCCCTTTAGGATGCTAAATAAATGGAGGGCTGAGAAAACCCTAGAGAGAGGCCTATAAGATTATTGTGTAGATGGCCTGTACCCAATTAAGTTTCATGACACCCCTACCTCCAAAGGCACACCACATGACTGATAGGGAGACAGGCTCTTAAACAGTATTAGTCTGCTAAAGTTCACAAACTGAGTGGGGTACAATCTTATCCCCTTATGAAGTAAGGCTCTCTATAGGCAGAAATGTATTTGCATGAAACATGCCAGACCTTAAAAGAAGCAACAATTAACAACATGGCATGAGGCACAAATAGTAAGTAAGGAAAATAAATTCCAACAATCATAAGAAGATTTCTAATAGGTCCTCTCCGGATTGGGGATCCAATTTACAACAGGAGTTCAGTATGATGAGATATAGAAGATATACCAAACAGTCCTTCCTTCTCAGAGAACATTAGACCTGCTTTATAGGTTAAAGCATACCTCTCAACTGTACCACATTACGAGGAACGTTCCTCATTTTACTTCACAAAAGCTCCCTATTCCACATTGTGAGGACTTGTTCCACATTCAAAGTCAACATTTGAAAACAAAAATCCATAGTAAATTATGCAAAAAATATATTATTCAATTAATAACAGACTTTCTGAACATAAATGCAACATTTTAACAGTGTTTTGAGCTTCTTAGGTAAAGATTTGACCAAGTGTTCCACATTTTGCCCATTTGTTCCACATTTTGACAGGCAATGTTCCACATTTGGGGGACAAAAGGTTGAGAGGTATGGGTTAAAGGAATAGTTCAACACCGTCCCCAAACAGTGTCAATCATTAGGATCAGAGTCTTGGTCTTCTCCATCTTCATGCCCCCCCCGATAACTGGCTGAGCAGAGAGAAGATTTGAGGCAAATGCTGCTGCAGCATCTAGATCAGACAATATGTGGGTTTTATTAGCATGGTTAATCTGCAGTCTTGTGGGGAATAGGAGCCGAGCAGTAATACCGTTCTCCAATAAGGATTTTTTTGTGATTTGTACAGCCTTTTTCCGGGTCTGTGTCTGAGATGAAATATCTGGAAAAAAAGCAATGTTACTTTCTTTCCACATCAAATCTCCTCATTTTCTGGCTGCTTGTAGCAAGGGAATGCGGGCTTGAAATGGTTGCAATGGCCATTAGTGGGTGCGAGCCAACCATGCCACGTGGCCTAGCTTGCATCGAGATGGCAAAAACTTTAATGATCGTTATGCCAGAATCCTCGGGCAGCAGTTTCAGGTCCACAAATATTAACCAAGTCACTGCAGCTTGAATTTTGGTAGCCCCAGCAAATCTTTACGGAAAGCCCACAATTCGGACATTCGCCTGTCTTTGTGAGTTCTCCAGCGCTTCCACTTTGGCTTTTAAAAAATTGAAGTCCAGCACAAACCTGGCATTTCTCTTCCTCTGTTGATCCCTTTCCTCTTTAAGGTCTATAATGTGGGTCTCATTAGTTTGGACCCTGGTATCAAGCTCAGTAAAACGTGCCTCCACTGCAGCCAGCCTACGGTTCATTTCATCTCCCATTGCTTGGATTTTTTGCAACATCGCCATAATTTGGGGATTCAGACTATCGGGAGATCTTGTATCTGCTGAAGAAAGTGGCCCTGACCCTTCTACTCTTCCACCAGGCGTGGGGGTAAGGTAGGCTTCTAGGTTCTGTGTTGTCCGTTTTTGTTCTTTTTTTTGGAGCCATACTGTGTTCCTCAGTTATTCTGACACCAGAGAGGATGCTCAGTTCTAACCTCCAATTTCAAGAAATACAGGCTTTTAACTTTGAACTTGTGCCTTATCTGCTGCTATTCAGAGAGTGTCCACCATGTTGGAAGCTCCACAGCGCCCCCAAACCACACAGTTTGGTGGTCACTTGTTTCCAGATGGCTACCCACTTCTAGATCTGAGATCTTCTCTCTGTCTCCATTTGAGAGTACCAGGTCTAAGACTGCTCCCTCCTGAGTGGGTTCCAAAACTAGCTATCTGAGGCATGCCCCCTGTAGGGCATTGAGAATGGCTCTGCTCTTGCATGTGGCTGCAGAAAAGGTGCTTCAGTTAACATCTGGCATATTCTGGTCCCCCATCAGCGCTATCTCCCCTTTCTCTGTCATCCTAAGGATGCCTTCTATCATTTCCTTGTCCATTTCCTCCCCGAGACAGGGGTCTGTATACAACCCCTGTGCTAATTGTGGTGCCATTTCCAGTCTCCAGGGTGACTCACAGTGTCTCCTCTCCTCCATGTTTATCCTTTAGTTCTGTTGCTTTGATCCCTTCCCTTACATAGAGAGCTACTCCACCTCCTCTTCTACCCTCCCTGTCCCTCCTGTAGATTGTGTACCCTGGTATGGTATGCATCCCAGTCATGGTTCTCTGTGTACCATGTTTCTGTGACTGTCATGATATCCAAGCATCCTTCTTCCATCAAGGCCACCATTTCAGGGAGCTTTTTACCTATACTACATGCATTTGTACTCATTATCCTCCATTTTTTATGGCCTTATTTCTTTTTGCTACTGGTATTAGTCTGCATATTTTTTTTTATTTCATTATAATTCCTTAGCGCTTGACACAGGTGAATCTGGTGCACACCACTGAATAGGCCTTCCCTACACATTCTTTGGAAGGATGTGCCTATTATTCAACTGCATTTCATGAGATGAAATAGTATAGCATCATTCCAGGTGTCCTGGACAATATTCCTTTTCCCATAAAAATTGTTGCTGTAGTTGTTCAGTCTGTGTGTTGGTGTTGATTTGATATATGGCCTCAAGCTACCCATTCAGTCACTTCACTGTTTAATATAGCATAGCTTGCAAAGCGCTTTGGGATACAATGCACATGAAAAACGCTACAGAAATGTTTCTCATCTTATTCTTCATCTGTTTTGGATTAGTAAATACATCATTTTTATATCTTTAATTTTCCAATGCTGTGCTGAACATTATTTTTCATATCTACTTTCCAGAATGGTAATCAGTTCTCCATGAAGTGTGTATTAATTGATTTAGATATGGCATACATTTACAATCATTTTCCCTACTGTTGGAAAACTCAACCCAGTCTGCCACATCAACCATGTCTACATCCCGTTCTTCAGTTACCTGTCTACTAAAATGTATATTCAACTTGTTATTGGTTCAATGGTCTCATTTTTTTCATTCCACTGCAGCTGGCCATGCCTCTACCGCAACCTCATTTGACTATCTGCTGTCCTCATGTCTCACACTTCTACTTGCACTGAAATACTGTAATACCTCCTCACCCCCCCCGCCCAGGATGAGAGTGCCTGTCTCCTTCCCCCGGTGATCATTTAAGTGATAATGCATGACATAGTGTGTGTCTACATTGGATTTACACTCACCTTGTGTGGTGTGTCACAAGTCGTTGCAGAGTTACTTTAAACACATAAGTGCGTTAATTCCACTATGACACACCCTGACATGCGGTATTGCAATTATGAAATAAATCTGTTATCAAAAATACATTTTAAAAATGAATTAGGATCAATGAAAGAAAACATTTATTCAGCTGCATCTGTACTGGTTGACTGCTGCAGGATTTATACACTGTCATGTGCTAGGTTTTTACCAATTACCCTCACAATATTTTCCACCACTCTGGTCTCAGTGGAGTAGGGGTAACAAAATTTAAACCCATGGCATTCTGAAAATTTCTGTCTTGCAGCTAAAAGATCTTCCCTAGCTATGGAATCCACCTCCCTCCTAGCATTTTGAACTACCCTGTCACTATACCCCTTGTAAGATTTGGTTTTCCTTTGCTGAAAATTTTTATATTTATAAAAGATTTAAAGTTCTGCCATGTTGGAGCTGAAGAAAAGATGTCTGGATACCAAGGTTGCAGGCTGTGCCTCCCCAAAATAAACAGTTTTCACCCATCCACTTACCTATTTTCATCTTCTTTTTCTTACTTCTGTTTACAGGCCTCTGATCCCCATTGGCGAGCTCCTACACTGTTAACTAAAGGACAGGTGTCAATCAGGAACGTGTGAGGGCTTGCCCCCCCCCCCTTGCTTATTTCTTTCTCTGAACTGCAGCTGCTAAGAATTCTTTATTTATTTATTTATTTATTTGGAAAGTACCTTTGAGCACAAGTGCTCTATTACAAAAGGTTCCACGTCAGGGGCAGTACAATACAATAAAATAAAGATAAAGTAATAGAACAATGAAGCAATTTATAGGACAGAACAGAAACATCACATTAACTACATCACAGGAGAGTTGTTTTCTTTCTGACACCCACTCTTTCTTAAAGTCATGCTGCAGTGTTTTTCATTTATTAAAATTAGAATGGGGAACCACAAAGCATGCTGACCAAACTGAAAGCATATTTTAACTGCTTTTGCCACTCACATTTATTTTAGCTATTCGGACATAACCTTTGAGCAAAATGCTCTTTTTAAATGGTTCCACGTCTTGACAGGAGGACAACACAGAAAGGTAGTTACAGGGTATGGGTGCACAAGTACCAAGACAAAACATACAAGAAATAACAGCAATTGGTCTGATTATTTACAATTGTAAGCTATCTCAAATAGAGGTACAGCATATTGTAGTTAATACAGACCAAGGTAATTGGTGAGTACTGTGAGTTTAAGAAACTAATTTAGTAGGAGGTAAAGTAGTTGGGAGGGGCATTGTTGTTATTACATATAAAGTAAGGGGGTGGAGAGAGACACAACATAATCTTTCACAGTCTGTGTATTAAGGCAGCCAAGAGGAGGCTTTGTCGTTAATTCTAGTCAAGTGTGTGTGTGTGTGTGTGTGGGGGGTAATTTTCTGTGCAGGACTGACCGAGTAGGAACATTCTAGAGAGCAATGTGAGGGAGGACCATATATAGAATAAGCTGGGAGAAGACAGGTGCTTTGAGACAATCACATTTGTGCAGGGTCAATAGCAGGGGAAGGACTTAAAACAGTGCTGAGTTAAGGACAGTAGATAGAAGGTTTGTTGACAGGCTATGGCTATGGGAGGCTCAAGTTTGATGGCTGTAGGGTTACCACCTGTCCTGATTCTCGCAGGACAGTCCTGATTTGGGCAGCTGAGTCCTGCAAAAAAGCATGAAAAATACTACATGTCCTGATTTTATAGCAGAGAAAATATTTTCTAATTTTCCACTAAATGTTGCAGAAAACTACAATACCTTAACTAAAATACATTAAAATGACAAGAAATAATTGAAACAACTAAGAAACTACAATACTTAGCTTTAATTCTGATTATATAGAGAAAACAAGTCTGTTTCACTGGCCGAGGTTACCTACTGTTCTGCGAAAAATCATGTTTCGGTAAGAAATGTCCCACTTTGGACTTCTGAAAAGGTGGTAACTCTAGATGGCTGGCAAGTAGTAGGAGGAAGTAAGAGTTTAAACTCTGGGTTACTGGGCAGTGGGGTAACAATTGGATAATGCAGCCCTGGAGCAGGCTGACTCCAAGCTACCGGGTGATAGTGCTACAGGTTACCTGCAGCTACAAACCTCAGCCTAGGCCAGGTGACATCTTAGTTCTGCCTTGAAGATGGGGAGGCTGATAATGAGTAAAGGTGAGTGCTGGGATCTCATTTAGACATGAAGGAGCCCTGTATGTGAAGGACCATTGGCCAAGCGCTATTTTTCTGAAGGGGATGGCAAGTGGGCAGTGAGTCTGCCCTCTAGTGCGGTACCCAGAACTACCTCACCGGAGCAGTTCTTTAAAGGTCAATGGAGCTTTACCTAGGAGAGATTTCATGCCAAGCAGGCACATTTGGTATTTGATTCTGCTGGCAAAACTGAGCCAGTTCATGTGCTTGTAGAGGGAGCAGATGTGTAGGAGACTATCAGCCCCTAGAGCCAGCCTGCAGGCCTTGTTGAGGGCTGTGCTTACTTGTTTTAGCGCAGTGTTGGATGCTGACCCATAGACCATGAGTCCATAGTCAATAACAGACAAGATGAAAGAGGAGGCTGCCAACTTGAGTGTCTCAGGAGTTAGGTACTGTCTGGCTGTAGAGAACTCCAAGTTTGGTGTTCACTGTTTTGACGACCTGCTCAATATGCTGCACGTAAGAGAGGGTGTCATCAGTGATCATGCCCAAGTATGTAACAGAGTTGACCTGCTTGAGTGGAGCAGCCTTGTTGTTAGTAATAGTAAGGGACAGAAGAGATCTCTTGTTCTGGTGAGTGGTTATCAGCATCGTCTTCATCTTCTTGTAATTGAGAAGCAATTTCTGAGAGCTGAACCAGTCCTCCAACCTGCGAAATGAGTAATGCAAATCATCCTGTAGGTGCTGAAGCTGGCTACTACTACTAAGAATGACAGCATCATCTGCATACAGAATAATCTTGCTGTTGCAGGCCTCAGGAAGCCTGCTGATGAACAGGCTAAAGAGGATGGGGCCCAGTATAGACCCTTGTGGGACACCCAGTACTATATCCCTAGACGAGGATACAGCTGTCCCAATCTTTACACTCTGTGCTCTGCTGGATAGGTAATCCTGGAACCAGAGGATGGCTTCAGAGGGTAGCCCGATGTGCTGAAGCTGGTCAAGCAAGATATGATGGTTGACAGTGTCAAAGGCTTTGGTGAGATCTATGAAGATAGATCCCACCAGGCTGCCAGCATCCAAGCCTTGTGAACGTAGTCTGTGAATTCAACTAAGGCTGTAGCTGTGCTATGGCACAGATGGAATCCATGCTGTTGTGGGCACAGCAGACTGTACTTCTGAAGGTACTCCATGACCTGGTTAGCCATGATCCTTTGAAGCACCTTCAAGAGGGGGAAAGAGGATAGATATTGGTCTATAGTTAGCAGTGAAAGACCGGTCCCCACTTTTTAGGACAGAGGTGACTAGAGCAACCTTCCAGGCCACAGAAAATTTTGCCAGGGTGAGAGACTTGTTAAAGGTCTTGGTGATGGGAACCACCAACTTGTCCAAGGCAACTTCCACCAATTTCATGTCGAGTGAGTCACTACCATGTCTGGTTTTACCCACATGACTTGGCATTTACAAGAGAGAGAGAGAGAGTGGGTGAAACTTACAAATGCCCTAACTACTGTATATATTGATTTTTTTTTTTTGTATAAACCAATTATTCCCCCTCCTGGCCCTAACTGTAGCTACAGTAACAGTACGTAGCTGCACCAAGAGCCACAGTCTCCCTCACAGTTACTGGGCCAAATAGCTCTCTCTCTGTCTCTCCTCCAGTCTCTCTCTCTCTCTCTCCCCCATTCTTGCTTGCTGTCCTGCTCTGTTGCTCACCCACTCTCTTACTCTTGATTGTTCTAACAACTGCATCGCTCACTCTCTCACAAAAATGGGGAAAAAAAGAATGAAAAACAGAGTAATGTGTTTGTCAATACATCACAGTTTTATCACAAAACTATAAAAGGGGCTATTTTTCATATTAATTTTAATGATTTAGTTTTTTATGTGTCTTTATATGCAATTATTTGGTTTTTTTTCTTTCATTTTTGGGGGGTTTACCAGAGATCCATTTTTAAGCATCCAGGTTGGTGCTTGTCATGGGATAAACACCCTTCCAGGTGCACCTAGTCCGGTGTTTATCCCATGACAACCACCTCCCTGCCATGTCTCAGAAACATAGGCAATGATGACAGAAAAAGACCAACAGTCCATCCAGTCTACCCAAGTTCCCTATTTAGTACTGGGACCTACTGTCCCTCGAGGGTTCCAGCCCTTCCCATCCTTCCCCAATTCTCCTCCCAGCTTCAGCTTCCCAGAGCAACCACTATACCCTTCCTTCTGTCCCAACCATGCTTAAAACCACCAATGCTTTTAGCACTCACCACTTTTCCTATTAGATTGTTCCATGGTTCCACTACCCTTTCTATAAAATGACACTTCCATATGTAACTCTTGAACCTGCCTCTTGTCAGTTTCCACTCATGCCATGTGACCGCGAACTAGTATTCAAGTTAAATAGTTCCTCGACGTTCACCTTGTTCACTTTGTAGTGAACGTTCTCATTATATCTCCTCCCCTTCTGGTCTTCAGTTAGTACATTTCGATGCCTTGAGGTGCTTCTCATAGGACCTGCCCTGTTGGCCCAGAATCATTTTTGTGCTACTTTGTGCTGCACTATCTCCTGCGTATCCCTAGCCTTCCTAAGGTGAGGACTCCAGAACGGGGTGCAGTACTCCAGGTGTGGCCTCACTAAGGTTTTATATAGGGGGGAGTATTACCTCTCCCCTTCTGCTATCCTTACCCCTCCTGCTACATCCCAGTCTTTATTGTTTACTTTCTGAAAGAGAATAGTAGAGTAATGCTAATGTCCATCATGATTTTATCTTTTTGATCCCTGCTCTTCAGTGAAAGAAATACCAACATTTGTTTTGGAAGAAGCAAAGACATTTTTCAGACAAAATCAGTTATGTCCATGAAAATCAGGGGCAGCTGAGAGGTACTGTATGATTGTTTTGTATTTATTTTATATTTTCTGATTTCTGGTTCTAATACAAACTTATTTACTGATAATAATGTTTCTGAATAATTCCAGCCACATCTTATGCCTCTATTTGCACCACATACATTTCATTACTGCTTTGTACTAGCCCTAATCATTTTTGCTTCTGCAGGTATGCAATAGCATCAGAAGATAATAAAACTCTAAAAACAGAGACTGTTGATAAAACTGTAATGTGAGAAGTATAACACTGATTGAAAGACAGGCAGTGCTTGTTTGCAGTGTATCTTTTTTCAATAAACTTTATTTTTTAATTTTTTTATTAAAAATTTCCATTACTATACAGAAATAAAATATTACATTCTCATTCGTAGAATGTCACAAGAAACATATGACAGAATAATGAGAATTTCAATATAAGCAACACCCACACGCAGGTCCAACTCTCACCTGGAAATATAAAATATTAACAATAAGTGGGATCAGCCACCTTGTAGGAATTGGGGAAATGGTTGGGATTATCCCCCAAATATAAAATAGAGAGCCGTAATGTAGTGGCATGTATCACTGCAGACAAATCTCAACAATATCCACCCCATGCACCCTATATCCTGAAATCTGGCAGGGTAAGTATAGGAAAACAGTATGCATACAGAGAGCTAATACACCCAAGTATCTGCAGTAAAACACTATTCCTATAACTACAATTATTGCTAACATTACCAGGAGAAATTTATGACATCAAAATGGGGAGAGTATAAACAAAAGGGATATGAGACCAGCTTGAACTGGAGATATACAACAACCCCCCCCCCCCCACTTGTGGTGACATACTGAAGTTTAGAAGCCAGCAGTACTGATGCTAGAGAAAATCATCAGAATAACCATCCTTAAGCCAAAAAAAAAAAAAAGAATATTAATGGCCATAATATTAATATAATATATAATATAGTCTAAAGAAGCTCAAAACAAAGTGTCTTCATGTAGCTAACGTCTGGTCATCAGGACCATCTGAATCCAGATCTTCCCGAGGTAGTAAGCTATCCATAAAATGTTCCACTGCCTCTACGTCTGTAAAAATATAAGGTTTACCTTTATAAGTAAAATGCAATTTGGTGGAGAAAAACAAATTAGCCAAACTCCCAAACTCGGCCAAATGCTGTCTGCATCTCAAAAGTTCCTTTATACACTGTATACAGGAGGAAACATCTGGAAACAGAGAAAATTTGTGTCCTTGGTACTGTATGTCACATTTATCTCTAGCAGCTGCAAGAACCCACAAATGTTCCCCCACTGAACCCACAGACACTAGCACAGTAGGTTGCTTTTCCATGCCTTCCGAGAGTTTCCTACGACTTGGCAGGTGAAAGATCTGAGTGATATGAAAGGAGTCCTCAGTCAAACCCAGCGACTCCATAATTATAGTTCCAAACACCTCCTTTGAGTCTCTAATGTCAATGGATAATGGAAACCTCACTATCCGAATATTAGTAGCACGGAGATGGTTTTCTAGCATTTTGACTTTATTAGTCAGGAATTTAGAGTCCCGGGCCTGGGCCGCTGCAAAATGCTCCTGCTGAGTTAAAAGATCCTTTCGTGCCTTGGAGATCTCTTCCCTTCCTTCTTCCAACTTCGAAACCCACTGATCCATGGCGGACAAGGAGGTATTTGTTAAATTATCTTTTTCTTCAATCTTTTGCAGGATATTGAAAATTCTGTTGATCGCGGGATCTTTTGGAGGGGTTGTCGGTGCCATTGTTGCTACACCAGCCTTCGGGAGTAGAAAATCTTCCACCAATTTTGAAGAAGAAGGAGGAGCCACTTAATCAGCTTTCTTTGGACCCATTCCTTCCACAGAATTACCACAAATAAAATCCAAGCAGATAAGCACTACTCTTACAAAAGAGTTAGAAATCTGGCCAAAATCACAGAATCAGCAGGAGAGCTCAGAAAAACCCATCTGCTCAGCTTGCTGGCTAGTTCCACCCCAATAAACTTTAATTTTTAAACAGGCAGTTCTCCTGGCTCCCTAGCCCTTCTAGTAAGTGCACTGACTGCGTTAGTGAAGTGGAATCAAATAATAGGATCAAAGAAAACAGGCACCATCCACTCCTCACTCCTGTATTAATGCTGGCACCAAAACTAGGGTCAAAGATCACTGATTAATACTTATTCATCATTTTAAATAATTTCTAAAAGGATGTGCTGTTGTCCCCTTCGCTTAAAGCTATAAAAGCTAGAATTCAACCGGACAATTGTCTCAAAAAATGACCTGTTTGTGATCACAAATAGGTCATTTTTTGAGACAGTTGTCTGGTTACCAACTGACCTTTTTGAGACCCTATGGTTTGGTGAAGTCTGCCTTTTATTGCTTTAAGTGAAGGGGACAAGAGTGCACTAGCCTGTGTATGAAATCAGTACAGCTGGAAGGATTTGGCTGTGTACATGTGTTTGAATTGAAGAAATGGTTGGAAATCACAGAATATAGAAACTGATTCAGCATTTGTCAGGTTGCTCACTTAATAAGTGAATTTCACCTTGTTATTGGCATTTTTCAATGTATGGGAATGAAAGCAAACTTCACCTTCAACATTTAATATTTAATATACCGATTAACCCCATCAGTTCTCTCTCACCAAGATAATGCAAGCAGCAGCTTTGGTACTTTTTGTACATACTTGGAGTTGCTTTCTTAGTTTTTTATAGAATTTGAATTCTCCCTGCACTAAATCTGCACTTTATGTATACGTGGCCACTTCTTTTAATTAATATGTGTCCTTTCTGGATCAAAAATGATTACAATACATAGTACTAAATGACTCTCTAACCTGAAGAGAAATTGTGCATATCTTTAGAAATGATTTAAAATGATGAATAAATATTAATCAGTGAACTCTGATCCTAGTTTTGGTGCTTGCATTGATACAGGTGTGACGAGTGGATGATGCCTGTTTTCTTTGATCCATTGTGATGTGATGTGCTTTTACCTACAATATGTCTGTAACTCTCCTGGGTTGTGACTGAAAATAGGCAATTTCTTTGTCTAGAGCACTTAACCAATAATCAAAAACTAAATATAAATAAACTTAATTTATTGACAGACATACAGTATCACAGAAAGATTTTGGGTTAATGGATCAGTGCAGAAACAGAAAATTCCACAGAGGAAACATTGTGTTGAGATACTAATACACTGATTTAGGGAAACTACAGTATTGGAACATACCTAGGCCTATAACTTAATCTTTTTGGGTTCCCCCGCTCCATGGCTTGCATTCTGCTGGCAACTAGATGCAGTCTAATAGTAAGGAAACCAGTACTTCCCCAAATACTTTTTGAGCTGAGTCCATAGTGATTCATATGTCTGTGTTTTCCACAGGGTCAGGTATTGGGTTCTCTCCAGTTCCATGTAATGTGTGCTGACCCATTGTGCCACCGACAGGGTCCCTTCTTGGAATCAACCCTGGGCAATCATGTTTTTGTCTACTGCCACTCCCACTTTCCATAAGGGTTGTGCAAATATGTTGTCCCTGTGCCTTTCCAAAGATAGTTCCAGCAAAATTCCTTCAGGGGTAAAAGTTAGTGGGAGACCCAGGGTTCTAGACAGCAGAGAGGTAGTTTCCCCTCAAAAAACAGTGAACTGTGGGCAAGCCCAAATCATATGGTAGATGATGCCTATACCCACTTGACATCTGGGGCATTCACCTTGTTTGTTGGGGTGAGTTTTTTGAGCCAGGTATGGGGTGAAGTATGTTCTGTGCAGAACATCAAAACTGGCCTGCCTAAGCCTATTGTTAACTGAACATGTCCCTGGCCCTTTCACTATCTGAGCTCATTCCCCTTCCATCCAGGGGGGCCGCCTACAGTATGTCTCTTTACCACTGTTGGTGTATTCTGTCTAATGGGTTTTGGACACTGTCACAAACCCACCCAGCAGGTCAGGCCCTCTACTCCCAAAGTGTCAACCTCTGAGCGCAGTCTTGTGAACAGTGTAACAGATAAGGTAACCCTCTTGTCTGTTTTTGTGAGTTCAGATCAACCTTTGGTCTCAAGTTCTGGAGGGATTCAAACTGTGAACGTCTTGCAAGCATACCCAATGCACAGGCTCAGATATTTCTGTCTTTGGGGGACCAGATATCTTTGCCTACAGGCACCTAACCAGGTATACAGAGATGAACCCTTAAACACTTTAATAAAGACCTCAGATTTAAAATGCTTTTCTTTCCAGTTTGGTACCACCATTCAAGCTTATGTTTAGTATCTGCAATAACCATATACTTTTCTTACAACTAAAAAGAAGTAAAAGACAGACCAAGTAAGTTCTAAAAATAATTTTACTAAAATAATGAAAAATATGTAAAATGCAAAATACAGAACTCTTATATCCCAAGACATACAATCACTTACACAAAACAGGTTTAAACAGTGCAAATTCCTACTTACAGTACTTAGATTTGAAATCTTTCTAAATACTTGTTTACAAGTGCTCCAAAGATCTTTCCTCAGTCAGAGTCTAGGTAAAAGTGTGTGTCAATGAAGTAAAACTGAATAATTTAAAAGCTGGCTTTTAACCCCCTCTTTGCAGGAGGTCACCTAGCTCCCCGTCAGGATAGATATATAAAAATAAATATGTTGTACAAAGAAACAGGATGCCTTTTTCTTAAGGTATTACATTCTGCAACTTCAACATAATTCATGTCCTTCAAATGACACTTCATTTGATCTCATGATGTATCCTCCCTCACACAGGCTTCACAGGGACATTTACAACCTTGCACCCCTGTGTAACAACCTAGGTTCCTCTCCAACGTCATAAACCTTCTTTATGATTTCTCTCTTAGCAAAATTAACTTAAACAAGTCTGTAATTAACTCAGAGAAACAGGATCCTTGATTAAAGTCTTCCATGTAACACATTGTCTCTAAAAACTGAGTGTGTGAACTCACATTCTGTCAGCATTTCCTCATGGCTTCCATCTCTCAGCTGAAATCTGGGGGGGAGGGGGATGAGTGAGGTCACTCCTAGAGCATTTGATTTTCAGCAGGAGACATTCAGTAATACATTTTATATTAAAAAGAAATGATACAGCACTCAGAACTGGCTGTCTACATCACAGACACTACCCAGGAGCAATGCATATACAGTATCTGTTGCATGGGTATTGCTAGAGGTCTCTGATCTAGCATTATCTTCTGAGCAGGCAAACATTTTAGCCCACCCATTGCACAGAGTATTGTATCCCCTTTACATATGCAGACTTGCAGATAGATAAAGAAGAAGTCTTCAGTAGTCAGTATGTGCTGGGATGAAATGTCCTTAAAGGACATCAGGTCCCCCCCCCCAAAGAAGTCATCCATGACACCAATACCTTTTGCTTGCCACTTATGGAGAACCCTGCATGTTGGGATCAGGGGGCCAGTGCCACACCAAAGAGCTCTGTCAGCTTCTGTAGAAAGCCCTTTGGGATGTATAGTTAGGGCATGCACCATGAGCTAGACCCACACTGAGTTCCTTGTGAAGGGGTTGAGCACTGGGCAACTGACATTGTCTGTCAGTGTGGGAGCAAGAAGGTTCCTTAGAAGGAAGCCTTCATATGACTTTTCCTCAAAATCAACCCAGGCCAGTCTAACTCCATTGGTGACAGGGTCTTCGATGAATGAATGCTGGACTGCTAAATAACAAAAATTACAGGATGAGGAGGCCCAGGCCTCCACCCTTCAGAGAGGGCCAGAGGGATTCCTGCTTTATACAGACCCTCCACCTCACCACAACATGTAAGGTATCCCCTTAGGGAAGTGAAGAACTTCAAAGGAAGGTACACTGGTAGTGACTGAAACAAATACAGGCATTGTGGTAGTATAGATATTTATACCAGATTCACCCATCCTATGACAGAGAATGAGAGGGTCCTCTTTCTATCACAATCAGCCTTTATTTCCCATAGGAGGGGCACGTACCATAATTTAATTTTCCAACCATAGCTAGCTTCTTCGGAAGGTGTACCCCCGGGTACTCCGAATGTAAACCAGAGTGATAGTGGTATCTGCTACTGTAACTGAGTCCCCCATACTTCAGCCAACTGGCAACCACTCACACTCAGTCCAGTGTATCTTACAGCCTGATAAAGGTTCATAGTAACGGAAAATGTCAAGTAGAGCTGGCAAGACTTTTTCTGGATCAGCCAGGAAGAGTAAGATACCATCTGCAAATAGTAATATCTTATGATCAGTCTTCTTGAATTGTAGCCCTTGTATCTCTGGATGCTCCCCGATTGCCACAGCCAGAGGCTTAATTGTTACCATATACTGTATAACAGAGACAAGAGGGGGCATCCTTGCCTCGTCCCTCTGGTCAACTGGAAGGGGATCAACAAGTGCCTATTAGTAAGCACCTGTGCCCTTGGGGATTTGTACAGGGTGACAATCCAAGACAGGATTCTGGGACCAAAACTAAACTTCTCTAATGTGGTGAACATGAAGGGCTACTCAACCCAGTTGAAGACCTTTTCTGTGTCTCATGCCAAAATACCAGGTTGAGCAGTGCTCCTCTTGGACCAGTGCCTCATAATATTCAAGATTCAGTGGATGTTATGTTTTGCCTACCTTCCCTTGATAACCCCCCCCCCCGGTCAGGGTAGAACAAGCTGGGCAGAACCCCCTCCAGGTGACCCACCAGTATTTTGGCCAGGGTTTTGTAATCTGGATTTAGCAGGGAGATAGGGCAGTATGAACTGCACTGGGTGGAATCCTTATCTGGCTTAAGTAGCATTGTTTTCATTGCAAGCACCTGTGTAGGCGGGCGTGCACCCACATCCAAAGGCCTCTATGAACATGTCCACCATGGGTTCGTTGAGGACTTCCCAGAACATCCCAGAACATCTTATAAAACTCCACTGAGAGCCCATCTGGACCTAATGTGGAGTTCCTAAAGGCCTTCTATACCTCACCCACAGCTGGGGGCATGCCAAATCTTCCCTGCTCACTGGCTCCAGAGCGGATAGAAATACCTTCTCCAAAAGGTGCATGGGTTCACCGCAGGGGATACCTCTGAGGTGTACAATGCAGGGTAATGGGACCTAAAAGCCTCGCTGACATCCTCCTGCCTCAGAGACAGTACATCACCTGGAGTAGCTATGCCGAGGATGGTTTTGTTGGCCTCTTCCTTTTTGATCTGCCCTGCCAGCCATTTGCCAGCCTTATCCCTATATGTCTAGGGCACCCTACCTGGTAAACAAAAATTAAATAAATAAGTAAATCCCCAAATAGGCCCAGCTCTGGCAAGTAGGAGGTTTCTTTCAATAAATGCTGAAACCAGTTGGTTTAGCTGGCCTTTCACCTTCCTCAACTCTCCCAGATGCTGGTTTGAGCCTGCTTGCATGGCCAGCTTTTCTAGGGTCTACACTTGTTGCTGTAAGTCCCTCTCTATTTGTGTTTCTTTTTTTGCTTGGCTGTAGCCCCTGCAATGGCAATCCCTCTAGTGACAGCCTTCAGGGCTTCCTATCTGTTTGCTGCTGAGATGCACCCGGCTTAATATAAGCACAAAATTCCTGGAGAGTGGGTCCAGCAAAAGTGTGGGGTCCAAACGCCATTGTCTGTGGTGGCAGGGCACCACCGTCACTCAGATACACTACTAGTATGGCATGGTCTGAGTGCAATATGATCCCATAGTCCACTGATACCACCCTGTGGAGAAGGCCTGAGGCCACCAAGACCTGGTCTATGTGGGTGTACACGAACTCCAGGAGATGCACTGTGCAACAATATGAACAGAAAAAGTCAAAATCCAAGTACACAGATGGTTTGCTGGGTACAAAATTCAATTTTAATGGTGCAAGTAAGAGAGCCAAGGGTAACACAGGCTAGAGAAAAATTCCATGGTGCTTCGGATTGACAAGATTCTTCCTATATGGATGTAGAGCTGGTGGGCGTGTAAGAAGAAGGAGTACTCCTTATTAATGGGGAAGAGATAGCACCAGATGTCTATCGTGGCCCTCTCTTCCGCTAGTGTCTTCATGGCCCCAAGATTTTGGGGACATGGCCACCATTGCTGTCAACCTAATATGGGGTCTCGTGGAGTATTAAAGTCTCTACCAAGATAACCCAGTCTGGGAAAAGTGGCTAAAGTCAGGGCCAACTTGTGGAAGAAATCTGAGTGATCAAAGTTCAGGCCATATACAGCAGCTATGGTCAGGTGCTCACCTGCCACCACCACGTCTACTATAAGGAGTCACCCTTGGGGGTCATGAATTTGTTTTCACAGGTTCTCCTGGAGACCAACTCTGAACCAAACTGCTACCCCTCCAAGCTTTAGTAGTAAATGGTGCAGAGTAAAGGGTACCCCCCCCCAGGTCTGTGGTAGCTTGACAGCCTGCTCCCCAGTCGTGTTTGTCACCTATAGTATGTCGATGTCTCCTTTCACCTTTCTTATACAGGATCATGTTATTTTTGCTTTTTTCAGCAGTCTTCAGCCCATTTATGTTCCATGAGAGCAGCCCCAGTGCCCTCATGTTAACCTGGTGATGCAGTACCACCGTTCTCCTGACCCCCCCCCCCAATCCACTTCCCCAACATCGGTTGCCATTAGTTTGTCATAATTTTCAAATTTAGAAGTCTCCAAAAAGTCCCTCCTTTCGAGACACATAACCGATAACCTAGCCCCGTGTGGCTTCTCCCCACCCTAGTCCCCAATGGTAATCTCCAACAGGAACAGCTTACTTCCCCACCCCCACCCAGAGAACCCAAGAACACTTCAGAAGTAACCAGTTGAGCAACAAGCTCGATAATTTCCCTAGGAGCAAACGGGTCAAGCAGGGAGGGAAAATTCTCCTCTCTCCACCCTCTCTCCCAGGAACCACCATGGCTCTCACCACCCACCTCATATGTGGTAGGGGCTAGCTGCTAGCTGGGAGAATCTGATCCCACTAAAGGTGGACACTGCTGTTAGTAGAGGCCACACCATCCCTGCACAGCTGGAAATGTGTTGTGCAGCATTCCAGCTGATAGCAGCCTAATTTCCTCAGCAGCCTGCTAGTATGTTTTGTCCATTACTAAGACGACTAGAGAGAAGGGTCCCTTCCCATAAGGATATTGGGTGAGAAGAGGACAGAAACAGATGCCATTGCATGATCATCTCTTTGGGATTGGCTCTTATACTCCTCTGCCTCTTCTCAACTTTTATTTGTAGGCTAGTATAAAGAATTGCCTCCATAGCTCATTTGTATACATGCTTTCAGGAGCATTCCCCAGAGTGGGTACATAGGTATACTCAGGAAGGCCCAGAAATACAGCAGCCTGCATTCAGAACCATTAGTAGTCACTTATAATAGGTACCTAAGGCCAGCAAGGAGCCCATGTCCATAGTCCTGGCAAAACTGGCTACACAGGCCTTCATACTCTTGTGATGAAGGCTTGAACAGTTAACATGCATCTCAGGCGCATGAGTTCAGCCTTGTGCTCTTTCCATATCCTTTTTCAGTTCCATGGCACTCTGTTGATACCTTGCACAGGATGCAAACATTTATAGTGATTGGTCAGTTTTGATCTTGACCTGCATTTAAAAGTCAGCAAAAGTCATTTATTGTATCTGAGGACAGTGCATGATGAGCGGCAGTGGGGAAATTTTACAATCAAGGGGGGTCCGGCATATGGTCTGCCTTCCATGGGGTATCCTAGTATCAAGAGGGTTATCACTGTTCCCCCTTCAAATATCCACCATGGCTGTCCCTTTATGTGAACCAAATGCAGCTGTATTGACACAAGGAATTCACTCTACGGGGATCACCTGTCCTGTGACACACTGAGCTCACGGCAAGGATTCCACCCTCTTGCACTGTTATCCGATTACTGGGATCTATTCTGGCTCTCAATGCAAAATTAAGGCACCCAACCACCCCTTTGCTAGGTCAACAGGACCCATAACACCACCCTATCTCCACCACACTCACCTCACGTCCTGATGTGCGGATGCTGCTCCCTCTGTCTCTACAGGACATAGGCCCATTCTGTCTCTGGGAAGATCACCTCTCTTGTGATGCCGTCTCCATGTTCAGGTACTGCAGAGCTAGGCTGGCTTTAGTGAATGTCTTGGGTGGCTGCCCTGGTCTGTGAATAATTAGATGTGAGGGACAGGCATAGGTGAAGGGCCAGTTTAACTCATGCAGTCTTTCTTTAACTTTGTTAAACTCGTTGCTCATGCTTTGCCCTTGCCTGCTATAATCCAAGAAGATGCTGATTCTGTGATTGTCCACCCTGCCTTGCCTACTGTAGCAGAAGCTGGTGGTGTTGGTACCACAAGAACTTAATTAAGAAATTCTTTGGGTGCTCAGCTGGATCTGCCATTGCCTGGACAGCGGAGGGTGTGCTGGACTTCGAGTAAGGTTCCCACTGGAAATTTTAGTACATTCATCAGCCATGTTGCAAGGAACATAAGTGGTTCAGAGCCTTCAAGACCCTCTGGGAGCCCTACTATATAAATGTTCATGTGCACCCTGTTTTCATAGTCATCAAGGGTCTCACTCAGCTCTTGGATTGTTTTGTGAGCTGGTTCTAGTTCAGCTGCTGCAGCCTCAATTTTATCCTTCTGGGTGCTCAGGTGATTCTCCAGCTTGTCCAGTCTCTTATTGTGGGAATCCACAGTCTTCTCCAAATTGTTGACCGTAGTTTGGATGTGGGCAAACATGGCTTTTCGATTTTCAAAGCTTGCCCATAGCTCAGATCTCAGATCATACAGTAAGGTATCCAGGGATGGTTTCTGTGGTGTCTGGATCACCATTGCTGGGGTTGGTGATTCAGGCTGCTCAGCAGCTCCTGCTCTCATTACAGCATGGCACAGTTGTTCTGCAGGCCCTCCTCCTTTGTTCAAGTGGTCTCCCACAGCCTTGAAAGTGATCTGGCTTTGTTTTTTTATCAGTTTAGTGAGGGCTGACATCTGGACACATAAGTACTCAGTTGCAGGTCAGATATGACAGTTTCAAAGCAGGATGGCATAAATTTAGATCAGATTCCCCTAGCCCTCTGAGACTATGCTGCCATCTTGGATCCCGGCCAGGTCATATACCCCTGTGTGCCCATATATAAGGTAAACTATTGTCAATGATACCTGCTTAAGCAGCAGGATAGGAGAGAAAGTAAGCAGTAATAATTTGCAAATGTTGGACTAAGCTAAGAAAAGCGAGAACTTCTTTATTTGTTATCTTTTGGGGGGATGAGCATACAACCTTCTCAGTTAAGATTTTATGCTTGGAGCTTTTACAATCTTCCAGATACTCAGTGTATGGGTGGTGGTGGTAGGAGGGGGAAGGTATTTAGCCAATTTGTGATTTATTTGTTTGAAAATTGGTCACCAAAGGAAAGTCACTGGACTGACCAGCTGAGGCAAATCAATGAGGGATATTACTGAAACGAGTGTCAGAAGAGCAGAGGGCATAAGAGGAGGGAGCAGAGGAGGAAGGATGGTCAGACAGGTAGGAAGGAAGGGATGCAAACCAATACTTAAAGAGAAAAGCAGAGCAGTGGGATAGACGCCTTGAAGATAGGGAGGGAAGGGCAAGGAGTTGGTACAGGAAACAGTGGTGAGTAAGATGGAGAGAGCCAGAAGTAAATTGACAGCAGGAGTGAAAAATAGGATCCAGCCTGGCCTGGGTAGACTTGGAGGTGTCACCATAGACCACATCCATGTAGTCAAACAGTGGGAGAATCATTTTAAGAACAATCTAATGCCGAACTGGGAGTGGAAGGCAGGATTTTTTCCTGTAAAGTGCACTTAGCATGGGGTGTAATTTCTTGAGAGTGGCATCAATGTGAACAGAAAAGACGAGATAGCTATTAGCCACCCCCTAAGATACTTGAAACAGATGACTGGCTCTAGGGAAGTGCCATCAGAGGTAAAGAAGAGAGAGGTCTGGCAAAGTGTACTAAGCTGATCGTGTGAACCAAACAGCATGGAAACAGTATTTTTGGCATTCAGCTGCAACTGCTTTGTGCAGAACCAGCACTGGACTTTATCTATGTCACACTATAGGGACTGTTCCAACTGGTGGATGAAGGATCTGGAGGCATAAGAAATTGTGTCAGCAGTGTACATATGTATATTAGCTGAAACACAGGCTGAGAGGAGGTCTTTCAGAAAAACAGAGAAGAGAACAGGGCCCAGAATTGAGTCTTGGACCACTAAAAAAGGTTATGGGGAGGGGGGCCAACACAGGTTCCCCAACCTGGACAGACTGGCTATAATCAGAGAGTTAGGAATGTAACCAGTGCCCTGCCAATGCTGAGAGCCCAACACACCCCAGCTTATCAAGGAGGAGGAGAGAATGAGCAACAGAATGAAATGCCCTAGCCAGGTCAATAAAGATGGCGGATGATATATGACCCTTATTCATTCCCTTGAGAATGAAGTCAGAGACATGCAGGAGTAAGAAGACTATAGACTGGGTTTCCCGAGACCCAAACTAGAAGGCAGAGATGAAGGAGGAGTCAAGATAGTCAGAGAACTGACAGAAAACTAGCTTTTTGTGGCGTTTAGGCAGTGAGGGGAGGAGAGAAATAGGGTGATAGTTATCAGGGATACAGGTGTCACCCCCTTTGTGGAGGGAAAGAACTCTTTCCTGTTTCCAGTAAGCAGGAACAGAGCAGCACTGAAAGGAAAAATTTAGCAGCACAGAAAGGGGAGAAGCGATGGCAGGGGCAGAGAGGTAAAGAAATTTAGAATCCAGAGCATCAGGACTGAGGCCTTTAGAAGGATTAAGAGTTGGAAGAGCAGACAAGATGTCAGAAGCTGAGACTGGAGAGAGTAAACAAAGAAGGGGAGGGAGCAGCAGTAGATAAGGAAGTAGGAGAGGGAGCACAAGAGGTAAAATTAGTGTTGAAAGTGATGGCAACCTCTGAGGATTTTGACAACTGTAGTTCCCTGTTTCTGTAATGTTTATGGGAAGCGATAGTTTCTGTAGTCACATGTACTGTAACAGCGGCCTTTTAATTTTCAATGTCAGCAGAATTCCTATAAGAAGTAATAGGACCCTGTCAACCCCTGAGGTCTTGAAGTGTTCCTAGTTTAAAATACACATTATGACTGATCATATTCTGAAGAATTTGCGGATGAAGCTGATAGTTTGATTCTGATTAGTTTTTTTTGTTTTTAAAAGTGAAAAACAGACTGCTCACCACACTGGTGTCACCACACAAAAACATGTTTGCTTACAATCCTTGATCAACTCCCACTGCATCTTTCCTGAACTTAAAAACACCCCAGTCACAGTCCAGTCACTCATGATGCAGTGGGAGCAGACGACTCTATTGTATTATGGGTGACTGCACTGTTTGGAGTGTTCCTAATGTTCAGGAAGTATGCAATAAGAGTAGACCAAAGATACAGAACAACACAATGTTGGGTATAATGACAGCATCAGTATGCATTTTAGGTCTACTAAGAAAAGAAGCACATAAAACGACCAGCAACATCAACACATTTTAGAGAAGGAAAGTGATAATAAAATGTGGGTTTCCATCTAGAAATAGTATGATGCAAAAGGGTTGACAGTGTCCCTTTAAAACATTAAAATAAAGCAGAGCACAGTCTTATTCTTATAAGGTGTGCCCCAAACCTGCAATTGTATTCTTGTCTCCCTGGAGTTTGTTCAGCTAATTGGGACTAAGAACTGAATATAGATGTCTAACCTCATAAAAAGTTCCTGTGCCTAAACTCCCTTGGCGACCAAGGTAGGAAATTAAATCCAATCATACAGTATTCCATGTGGGGCATGCTTTGCAAGAAATGAAGAGGTAGCCTTGAGAAATAAGACATGGCATTTGCTCCTTTTTTATTAGTTTGTCATAAGCACTGCTTAGTAATAGAACTTGAAAGTATTCTGCATTCATTTGTCAGAAGGAAATGGCAGTAATCTTTGTTGTAAAGATACTAAACACAGCAATTACATTTGTGTTATGTTCAAGTCTAAAAAAATCAATCTAAAATAAATGCTTTAACAGTGAACTGTTTCATTGAGTGGGGGTGGGCAGCAAGGGTGATGGGTTGAATTGGTGACATATTTTTTACCCTATTATATTGTAACTGGCTGTACACCTACTACAAGGTGAGCAGTAGCTGTGGGATTCTTACCTTAACTTCACTCTGTATGCCCCTTGACAGGGACTTACAATTATGTTGCATCTTGCTAGATGTCCTAATAGGTTGCACTGCAGAATTCCTTGTGAGGAAGAGGGTGCTAAAACCTCGAAACATAATGGAGACTGACAGCCAATTAGTGTAGGCAGATCTTACAGTAAGAATGCAGAAAGCAAATATCAGGTAAAATGTACAGTGTGCCAGGATCATTCACACAAAATAAAAAAAACATGAAATACTCTTTTAAATATATCATTATGTAAGCCCCCGGTGTCTAGGGGTATCCAGATGTCAAACTTGTGGCACTGTAAAGCCAAGAAAACACAGTCCAGAAATAAAATCTGAAAACAGTAACTTGATTCACTCGGGTGGTGCAGGTGATGGAACAGCTCCATCGGGGGGGGGGGTGCCATACACCTACTGGGTAGTGAATAGGAACACTGAAGAGATGATGCAGATCTTCACCTGTCTGGCCTTGTCAACTTTGCCCGTTGGCCTTTGTGGACAATCTTCACCATGCAGGCCTCTCATCGTCTCCCTTGATCGTGCACTGGTTTTTCAGGATCAGACCCTGAAACACACTGGAACTGGCTGTAGAGGCAAACTTCTTTTAGCAGCAAAATAGTTTCATCTGGAAAATAGGAAACAAACACCAGAACTGCAGAAACAGGGGATCCTATTTAATGAACAGTTGATAAAACAGGAACAGTCTTTCCATGGAGCAATACAACACAGTTAGGTTTGCTCTGGATCATGGAGGTCACATCTAAGCTAGTGGTGCTCTGGACTGTGGAGGTCACAACATAAGCAAGTTAGTTCAAGTGGCTACCCTTAGTCTAGGTACCTAGAGTCCAAATGCAGGCAGCAAATCTTGTGGTCAAATCAAGCCCTTGGATGCTGGCAGCAAACTTTGCTTTCTCTGGTTTCACCAAACTCCCAGTGAGGGGCACAGACCTCCAGGGGATGGCTGACCCTGCTTAGACCACCCTCTTTGTCTGCTCCTCCCTCCATGTCCTTACAAGGCACAGAGCTCAGGAATACACAGTCCCAGCAAGAGGGGCAGACTGGGACCAGGGGCTTGCCCAGGACCCCTCACCCGCACTACTGCCGCCTCACCTCATGCCTAGGTGTCCACTTAAACATGCTCCCTTGCCGGCAGCAACTTTTTCCTTCAGTCACCTCCAAGGGGCCAGAGCTGCAGATTGGCCCAGACAGGACTTCCAAATGGATGGCTGCTGCCATGTCCTACCCCTGACTCAACTTTGCAGCCCAATAAAAAAATAAACGGCTGGCCCCATGGCTGAGTGGGCAGAAGTTCAGTTCCAACCTTGTCTCTCTCCTCTTCCCGGGTCGTCTCTCCTGAATCTCCTGCACTCTCCCTTATATCCCTTACTACCCACTGGCTCCAAAACCCTATGGTCCAATAAGGACCAGCCAACAAGGCACCAACTCACAGTGCTCCCAAATGCCCCTGAGCCAAGTAGTCCCATTTCACTATTTACAAAACTGAGCCCCGCTTTACCAGTCGGCACCAAAAACTACTCTGGCCCAAAAGGAGCAGCTGCTCCTTTAAATTCCCTATCCACTGGCAACTGTGCATGTGCAGTATCATGAAACTTCCATTGTAATATAAAATATTTATTTATTTACAGAAAAGCGGTCCTAACCCAGCCAACTGCCAAAACCAGGCACAGGACCACCGTCCCTGACCCCAGAGGCGCAGCACACACATCGGTGCTCAACCCGGCTCTGAACAGACCAAGACACCCAGATCAGTGGCCAAAACCACAAGCCACTCCCCAGAGCCACAAGGTGCAACTCCCACCAGAGCCATGGACGACTGGCACAAGGGTAGGTCACGGAATGTGGAGCTCCATAAAGTAAGCCCATTTGTGGGGCTTACAATTATAAGACTCTAGTTTTATATCTACAGGTTTCTAACCCACTATTTCATTAAAAATGTCTCTCTAGATTGCTACCAGGTCTATTTTGTCTTGCTCCACAGCCCCCCTCACCCCATTAACCCTTATGAAGACATACAGTCTACTAAATTATCTCTCTAGATGATGGTCAAATCTATTTCTACTGGGCCTGCCCAAGTCCACCCATTTTACAGTTTTGCTTAAGGCATACCATTCTATGGAATATGTTATTACTCTTTATCTTACTGAACTGTCCCTTCTGGTAATGCTGGATGCTTATCCCATGAGGACTGGTTGGTTTTTATGTCCCTCGTGTGCATGTGCACACAGTGAACATCTTGCTATGATAGTGCCTTTTGAGGGGTGTGAGACTGTCTGCCCAATGCAGAGCAGTGTTTAAGGGATGAGTCAGTGCCACACCAATCATCAGTTAGGCTGATCATGGCAGAGTTTTGGCTTGCTGGGCACAGAAGTCATGTACTTGAAAAGAAAAAGCAGACCCAAATAAAGGGTCAGCTCTTTCCTTTGATCTACACAACAGAGCTGATCGGTCTGATCAGCCTGGAGTTTCAAACATCCAGAGGCTCAGGCCAGCTGTGACAGAAAAAAACCTGTGTGTGTGTCTCTCTTTTCTCTCTCTCTCTCAGGGACATTGGCAGCCATATGCAGTGTACACAACTGCATGCAAAATTTCTAAGCTGGGGGCATCATTAGAATGACCCTGAGATAATGGAGCTGGCTTGTCTTCTGCCTCGGTACTCTGTCTCCCTTCAGGGATCAGACTGGAAGCAGTGCTGGCTGTAAATTTAAAGTCTCAGTAATGCAGGCATATCCATTTTAAACATTATGGGAAATACAGATTTTAATCTACCTCAACAAAGACCAGAGACTGTGTTTGTAGAAACTTTGGACAGGAAATGGTTATCTCTACAGCTTGCTCTGCCATGGGGGGAAGGGGCTGAGACCTATACTGCTCTGATAACATGTCATGTCAGGGCCTTTAAAGGACACCTAAACCCTCTTTTTACCCATTTTCTTAAAATAATGACTCCATTGGCGTGTAAAGGAGATGCTGATATTTACATTTACACTGAAACTGCATTTATTAAAGTGGGATAAATGCAGTTTGGTAGCATCTGAAAATTGTAAACAGAAGCCTCTCCTGAGTCAAAAATCCTGCTCTGAAAACCCTAAAATAGCTACCTTGATGATGTCAATGAATGAAGAGAGAGATGCCCAGCTCTGCAGATATATACTAGTTATACTAACCGTATTCAGATGTGAATAACTTTAAAACGAAAAAATGACAGCATGGTACTGTGAGCACGAAAGTTGTTCAGCACAAAAATATCTACAAAATGAGTGGTGTTACTTTTAGTTTTTTGTAATTAACAAAAAAAAAATAGAAATTAAATGTTTTTTCACTTTTTCAACAAACAAATGTGAATAACTTCAAAACAAAAAATAATAGCATGGTATTGACAGCACAACATTTGTTCAGCACAAAAATATCTACGAAATGAGTAGTGTTTCATTTAAATATACTTTTAGTTTTTTTATACTATAATTGGCAAAAAAAGCAGCAGAAAATTCAATTTCTTTTCACTTTTTGCCACAAAAAAATGCAAATAGTTTTAAAACCAAAAATGATAGCATGGTACTTTGAGCATAAAAGTTGTCCAGCACAAAAATATCTACCAAATTAGTGGTGTTTCATTTATAGATACCTTTTAGATTTTGTATAATCAGCAAAAAATGGCAGGACATTCAATTTTTTTCAACTTTTTTGGAGATATGTCATAAATGGAGTATGCTATCCCCCTATTAGAAATATTGTTGCTAATTTTTGATCTCATGCCAATTGACCTGATGACATCAAGCCTGGCAAAGGTCAATCGACATGCAAACAAAAATATCAACAATATTTCCAGTAGAGGGATAGCATATCCCTTATATATTCTTTGAAAAACTCTGTTAATACATCAGTTTGTGTTGCTATTAAAATGACAAAAGTATGGAAATGTGATGTTAGGGTTTTCAACACTAACTCTGCATTCCCCCCCCCCCCAAGCAGCTAAAGGATGTAAGGCAACACAAGTAACCACAGACATCCATCAATTACTAGCAGCAGTTTTCTGTGAACTGCCACTAGATGTCCTCACTCCTGTTGTGATGACTGTGTCTGTGTCATGTTCGCCAGTTTTGCAAACCACATGGGTGACAGTCTCACAGGCACTACTCAGAGTCTTGGCACCATCAAGAAATGATCTGCCTCCTTCCTCAGTCCTGGGTATGTATTTAGCAGAGTGTGCCAGTGGCACTGGACCTCCCCCACTCTAGACCAGCCACCCACAGTGAAGAGATGAGGAGCAGCACCCTGCCCAGTCTGTGCCACCCACAGACTGACAGATTAGTGATCTAATTATGTATGTTAAGTCGACCTGTCAGTCCTGGCATGGTGGTGGTGGTTTTGGGAGGGCAGTTACTTGTTGTGCGCTGATGCAGATGTCACCATTCTGAGAGAAGTGAGAGGAGAGAGTTGGATGAACGAATGAGCACTTGTGTGCAGCCAGTGCTCATTCATTCAGGTTGGAGATCAGTCTGATCTGATTCACCTGGTTTGCTAAGTTTCATTAGCTTGAGTAAAAACAGTCACAGTCTATATAAATTAAAAAAAAATATAACTAATTCTTAAAGACTATTAAGAAGAGCTGCAGCCTGCAGAGCAGGTAAAGACTTGTGTGAGAGAGAAAGAGAGGCTGTGAGGGGGATGGGGGCTGGGGGATCTCTATTCTCTCCAGTCCAGTGCAGAACTACAAATAAAAATATATAAAAATAGAGAAAAAGATTCAGTCAGCCTGAGCCAGGCAGAGACAGACAGAGAAGACTGGACCCGACTGGAGAGGCAGTGAGGGGGCACTGGGGAAAAGCTTGACTTTGTGCTTGCTTGTTTTGAAGTTTTTGGTGTTGCTTAGGCTGGGAGGAAGGAAATTCAAAATACTGAGAATGGAAGAACGAAAGAAAAAATACATATAAAGTAGAATGGTTTGGAGAAAAACAGGATGCTGTGAGTGTGTGCTCAATTTTGGCAGACTTGATTTTGACCAGTCATGTCTTGCAGCAGCTGGCTTTTGAAGACAAAAAAAACAATGAACAAAGGAAAAAAATAAAACTAAGCAAGCCAGAATTTAAAAAAAGAAACCTGTGTTTGTGACTGTGTGTGGAGAGAGGAGAGAGGAGATTTTGTTGCCTTGCCCTGCTGCCCACTTATCTTGTGGAGTAGCTTGCTTGTTAAAGGAAGAAAAAAAAAGCCTGTGAGTGTATACCTGTGACTGTGTGGGCCTGACCTGTGGTATGTGTGGGGAGCGGAGAGTTTACATAGTGGGAAAGCCTAGTGGTGCCCTGCCTGTCCACTTCTTCTACATCTTGCTTGTGAAAGAAAAAAACAACTAAAAATGTCACATAAACTAAGACAAGCCTTTGTGGTGTATACCTGTGTGGGCCTGTGGTAGGTGTGGGGAGCGGAGTTCACATAGTGGGAATTGGGAAAGCCTAGCAGTGCCCTGCCTGTCCACTTTTTCTACATCTTGCTTGTGAAAGAAAGCAAAAAATAAATAAAAAGAAAGGAAGTAAACCACAAAAAAAAACTGTTTCAAAGAAAATAAGCCTATGTGTGTGTGTGTGTGTGTGTGTGTGTGTGTGTGTGTATGTGTGTGTGTGTGTAGATTGAGGTGAAGGAGATAGGCGGTTAGATTTTGAAAGAAGCAATTAAAACAGACACAGATTTTTAAATCAGCATTACTTTATTTGCGTTTCACGAACTCATCATAAGCATAAAGAGTACTGGTTTTGTGTGGCGTAGAAAAAACATAACACATTTTTAGTCTATCGCATATTGAAATACCAATACCTGACAATTATGACACTGACAACGTTTTTCAACACATGCAGTGCAGGTCTGGAAATACCAACTCTGTCCAGTAGCCTTCATCAACAACTGGTGTACGATTATCCAAAACATCAATTTGGAAAAACACAGGTGGTAAATCGCTCGTTCAGTGCCTCTTGGTTTGAGAGATGGAAGTGGCTTCACTATGATGAAAGCAAAGATTTTGTTTTGCTTCACATGTGTAAAGGCATATAGGGATAAACTTCTCTAAATACTAGTTGCCTTGATCCCTGTTTCATACCTAATGTATAGCAACAGGAAAGATGCTTGTGTTAACTTTCGAAAACATGAGCTTACTAAGTGCCATGAAACTGCTGTTTTCAAGGTGGTGACAGTTTCCAAGTCATTCCCTGAAGATGGTAAATGTCTGTCTTCACTCCACGCACAACAGAAGAGGGCTTGTCATCATTGTTTCCTAAAAAAATTTCAAAATATAACATTCTTAGCTAGACAGGGTTTGGCTTTCAGCAGAGACAGTGATGAATCAGATTCAAACTTTATACAGACAATCAAATTAAGAGCTAATGATTACCCACAACTTAATGACAGGACTGAGCAAAAGACAGACAAATACACATGCCCAGAGATTCAGAATAAATTGCTGAAAACTTTAGACTTAAGAGTCCTGTGTGAAGTGACTGAAAGGGTATCCAGTGAACAAGGCGACCTCGATTGAGTGCTTTCAAAGAGGGCGACTCAATCACTGCGCCTGTGTTCTGGGCTACCTGGCCAGGTAGCGACTGGATACAGGGGTAGGTGAGTACACTGACAGTATGTCTCTATATGTACACATGCGCCCGGGGGGGGACCACATCGCACGATGGGCGTAAGGGGAAGGAGGGTATGTGGGGTGTAGTGCGGTGGTCAGCTGCTGAGCTGGCCATGTGGCGTGGTGGATAGGTGACAGGCTGGGGTTGGGAGGGTGCTGGGTTCGGTTCTGGGCATGTTCACTTTTGGCATCGGGTCGGGTTTTCATTTTATTTAAAGTTTTATACCCCCGACATGCACCCCTGGGTTCAGAATCCACAAGTAGGGGTGTGGGGGGCATAACCCATAACATAAAAAAACAGTTGCTGGTTTCTAGTCGCTGCAAGTGTACATCGACGTAATTCATTTTCAGCGATGTACACGTGCCCAAATGGCAATCGCTATTCTGTGATCGCTGTTATGACATAGAACCGACTGAAAGAATTAGATAAGCTACATTCTTCTCAATAATGATTGACAAAACCAGAGATTCTGGCACAAGGAACAGGTTGTAATTTGTGTCAGATTGGTGGATGACAATTATGAAGCTCATGAAGAATTTTTGGGGCTCTATGAAGTTGTGTGAACTGATTCAAAAACGCTAGTGCAGGTCACAAAAGATGTGCTGATGCTTGCTAACCTTAGCATCACCAAAGTCAGAGGGCAGTGTTATGATGGTTCTGCTGCTGCAGCTGGAAGGAAGTCAGGTGTGGGTCAACAAATATCTGAGGCAGAGCCTAGGGCACTGTTTGTGCATTGTTACGGTCATTCCGTAAACCTAGCGTGCTGTGATGCTGTGAACAAATGCAAAGAAGTCAAAACAGCTCTTGAGATAACTCACGAAATAATAAAATTGATCAATAACTCTCCTAACAGAGGAGCCTGCTTTGAGCAGCTTAAAAAGGAACTTGCTCATAATGTCCCATCACTTCGTACTGTATGTTTGACAAGGTGGACCGTGAAAGGGAAGTCACTGAAGAGTGTTTTGGATAACTATGAAGTGCTACAAAACACATGGCTTGCCTATGAAGACCGTGCTCCAAACCCAGAGACTAAGAGAAGAATTCTTGGTGCTTCTTCTCAAATGACGTCCTTCGATTTCCTCTTTGGTGTTGCCCTTGTTGAGGTTTATTTCGTCACTGCGATAACCTCAGCACGTCTCTACAGTCACCAGAACTATATGCATCAGAAGGACACACTCTAGCAAGAATTACCGTAGACACTTTAAAAGCACTCAGAAGTGAGGATGAGTTTGAGATGTTTTGGGCTTAAATAAGAGAGATGGCCAATAACCTAGATATTGGTGAACCCCAGCTTCCTGGAAAGAGGAACGCACCAAGTAGACTTGATGACTACATAACTAATTGTCCAGTACCATCAGCTTTTCCCACTTCTGTTGAAGACCACTATTGCCAAATCTACAGGTTGTCATTTGATGTTATCACTTGCATCAAAGATCGTTTTGAACAGCCTGGATATCAGACGTATTCTAAACTGGAACAACTGATATTAGAGATTGTCAATGGTGAGGAATGGGAGGAGGAACTTCAACACATCCTGAAATTGTACTATGATGACATTGATGCTTCATCTCTGTGTGCACAACTACTAGCCCTAGCTGCAAACTTTGCTATGAAAAAAAGTAGCTTGCCATTTAGGGATGTAATTGACTTCATGAAGACTCTGTCTCATGCTGAACAGGAATTCTTCTCAAATGCTGCTGTTTTGCTTCAGCTGATACTTGTAATACCTGCTACAAATGCAGTCAGTGAACGGTCTTTTATTGCTTTGAGAATAATTAAAGATTATCTTCATACAACCATGTCAGAGGACTGCCTAAATCACCTAATGCTTCGTCACATACACAAGACCACAACAGACAGTTTGAACCCTGTGGATGTTGCCAACAACTCTGTAGAAGGTTCAGAGCACCGTCACTGTATCTTCGGCAAATTCACTGCTGAAGACTTAAAAGTAAAAAATTAGTAATACGAAAACAGAACTAAAATGTGTCTTGATTCTTCAGTCTTGTTTCTTCCTCTTCATTACAATTATTGGTCCATCAGTTCTATTCCATTGGCTTGGCACTGACACACTGCTGCAGTACTAGCCAATACAATGAAACAGTAATGTACCATAATCGGGCATTATTAAATTCTGGACTGTGACATTCCTCACACTAACAATGGCGCACCCTATAAACTCATGACACAAATGCTCATCTAGCTGGTCTTAACATCTGCAATTGGCATGTGATGGGAATACACTTGGCTGCCAACAATGCCATCTCATGGAGTGGTGGGAATACACCTGGCTGTCAACAATGCCATTTCCTGGAGGGGTGGGGATACACCTAGCTGTTAACAATGCCATTTCCTGGAGTGGGTGGGAATACACCTGACTGTCAACAATGCCATCTCATGGAATGGGTGGGAATACACTGGGCTGTCAACAATGCCATCTCATGGAGTGGTGGAAATACACCTAGCTGTCAACAATGCCATCTCATGGAGTGGTGGAAATACACCTAGCTGTCAACAATGCCATCTCATGGAGTGGTGGGAATACACCTGGCTGTCAACAATGCTATGTCATGGAGTGATGGGAATACATCTGGCTGTCAGCAATGCCATCTTATGGAGTGGGTGGGAATACACCTGGCTGTCAACAATGCTACAGAAATTCAGAATACACTGTGGGTCACCCTGGAAACAGGAAATGGGACAGCCATAAGAAATGGGGTTGTCTACAGGCCTCCAGACCAGGGGGAGGACATAGACACGTTACTGTTAGAAGCTATACAAAACATAACATCTAAAGGGGAGGTTCTGATAATGGGAGACTTCAACATGCCAGATAAAGATTGATCCATACCAGAAGGAACATCTGACAGAACTAGACACATGGTGGATTCCCTGCAGGGGAAAGACCTCAAACAACTGGTACAACAACCCACAAGAGACAGGGCTATCCTAGATCTAGTACTGACTAACAGGGAAAGGATCACAGATCTCCAGGTAGAAGGTCTCCTGGAGGCCAGTGACCATCACATGGTATGGTTCAATTTGGCCACTACAACTAAATCATCCCATTGTAAGGCAAAAAGATGAGACTTCAGAGGAGCTGACTTTGATAAGATGGACAACAGAGTTAAGCTAGCACTGGCAAAAAGAAATACAGTTGAGGGGGTACTGGCAAAGTGGGCAAGTATTAAGGATGCAATACGTGAAGCAACATCCCATTGTGTTAGAGAGAAAAGGAAGTGCAAAAGAAGAAGGAAACCACTTTGGTTCTCAAAAACAGTAGCAGAAAAGGTTAAAGCCAAAAGGCTGGCCTTCAGGAAATATAAGGGAACACAGCGGGATGAAAACAGGGAGGCATATCAAACTTCCCTAAGGGAAGCAGGGAAGGCAGTAAGCCAGGCAAAGTCCCAAACCGAGGAAACACTAGCACAAACAGTAAAAGAAGGTGACTAGACTTTCTAGAGATACATTAGTGAAAGGAGAAAGTCCAGAGGGGGTATTGCTATGATCAAAGGAGATAAGAGGGTGTGTGAGGAGGAGGACTATGTAAAAGCATCTATCCTAAACAGATACTTCTGCTCAGTATTTACTGAAGAGAAGGTGGGGCAGGGCCCACAGCTCAGCACCATGGAGACAGGAGGAAAGAAGGTGAGCACAAGCCCCTTCACAAAAGAAAGAGTCCTACAAGAGCTCGATAAGCTCAGGGTGGACAAGGCAATGGGACCTGATGGCATACATCCCAGGGTACTAAAGGAGCTAAGGGTGGAACTAGCAGAGCCATTATCAGAACTGTTTAGTGAGTCTCTGAGCACAGGAGAGGTCCCAGAAGACTGGAGAAGGGCTCATGTGATCCCGCTCCACAACAGTGGTAGCAGGGAGGAGGCAGGGAACTATAGACCAGTCAGTCTTACCTCAGTAGTGGGCAAGATTATGGAGGCACTCCTTAAGGAAATGATAGTGCAACACCTGGAATCCATAGGAGCACAGGATCCAAGACTGTATGGGTTTACAAAAGGAAGGTCCTGTCGAATTAATCTCATAGATTTATTTGACTGGGTAACCAGAGTGGTGGACCAAGGGGGAGCAGTTGTATCACCTACCTTGACTTCAGCAAAGCTTTTGATACTGTTCCACATAGAAGATTGATTAATAAGCTGGGTAGGCTTGTGGTGGGCCAGAGGTTGGTCAACTGGGCGGCAAACTGGTTGACAGGCAGAAAACAGAGAGTGGTGGTAAATGGTATAGTCAGAAGAGATGCAAGTCACAAGTGGGGTACCTCAGGGATCAGTCCTGGGGCCAGTCCTCTTTAATATCTTCATCAGTGACATTGCAGATGGACTGGAGGGTAAGGTTTGTCTGTTTGCAGATGACACCAAGATCTGCAACAGAGTAGATGATCCAGATGGGGTGGGCAGAATGAGAAGAGATCTGGACAAACTATCAAAATGGTCAGAAGAGTGGCAACTGTGGTTTAATGCAAAGAAATGCAAGATCATGCACATAGGGAAGAGAAACCCTGAAGCCACCTATGGGCTGGGAAGGGAGTTGCTGGCAGTCACAAGGTAAGAAAGAGACTTGGGCATCATCATCACTGATGACCTGAAATCATCCAAGTAGACCACTAAAGCAGTAGGTAAGGCTAGGGGGATGTTAGGGTATATTAGTATGGGTATCACATGTCGGAGGAGGGAGGTAATAATCCCTCTTTACAAGACACTGGTTAGGCCCCATCTGGAGTACTGCGTGCAGTACTGGAGGCCACACCTTCACAAGGGCATTAACCAAATTGAGGCAGTCCAGAGAAGGGCAACCAAAATGGTGCAGGGACTGCATCAGAAAACATATGAGGACAGATTAATGGAGCTCAATATGTATACCCTAGAGCAAAGGAGGGAGAGAGGTGATATGATCGAAACATTCAAACACCTTAAGGGCATTAACAAGGTGAAAGAGTCTAACATGTTTCAATATAAGAAAAATAGCAGGACAAATGGAAACAGCATGAGATTAGAGGGAGGCCTATTAAGGGGTAATGTGAGGAAGTTCTTTTTCACAGAAAGGGTGGTGGATGCATGGAATGGCCTATCTCAGGAAGTGGTGGATATGAATACAGTGCAGGGCTTCAAACAGGCACAGGATAGGCATAAGAGAGCAATACAGATGAGTATGAATAGATAGGCCATTGACAGAGCAAAGGCCGATGGCACATTTATAAGATAGAAAAAGAAATGGGCAGACTGGATGGGCCTTGTGGTCCTTATCTGCTGTCAACTTCTATGTTTCTATGTTTTTAGAGCCAGAAGAGTTTCTGCAAAAGAGACAATGACACATGAGATTTATGCGTGAGGTAGGACAAATATTCATAAAACATACTCCAACCCTCCACCTCATTTACCATCCAAGGTCCATTGGGTTATGGGTTTCCAGTTCTCTGGTGGTGTTCTTTTGGTAAAGAAAATGCATATTACCATAGTACTTGTAATCCGTAACAGTTAAAACGACCACTTGGTTTGCAGTGAGGGAATTCCCTTGTGGAGGATGGCCCTCTAATCACCCAAGTACATTGGGCTCTGTCTGACTAAACACTTGTGGAACAAGAAAAACACCAACACACAGTCCCGTTTTGTTCATGCTTATGCAGATCATAGCAGCCCTCATCCGGCTATTCCACGTGCAATGTGACCTATATCAAGCTTGCCACCTGTGCTCCCCTGCCACTCTCACTCTTGCCATCTCACCCCCCCAAACACAGATACCCCACCTTACAACTTGGTCAATAGTACGATATAGACTAAGTATTGCAGTCCCTCAGAAATACATTGACCGACCTACCTGGAGTGTTTAGCACAAGCAACAGTGGACTAGGGAGGTCTGAGAGCCCTGGAATTAAACCTAGCTCTTGTCAACCGCTGTGGCACAACATAGCGGGGGGGGGTGGAATGAGGGAGGATTAAACCAGACAACACATTTAAAGTCCTTGAGTCCTTGTGTAGCATAAGACAGTTAGTGCAGCTCAGCGTTCAGTCCTACATCTCTCGAAAGAAGAATGGGAGCATGAGCTTGGTTGGATTTAAAGTCCACTAAGCCCAACTTGGCCTCAACAATATTGACCCAGCTCAGTCTAAAAAAGTAGTTGTCCTCTGGTGGTGTGGCATGCAAAGTATCCATGTCTAGTTTGTTCTCTCCTTCAGGGAACTTGGCAGGGCCCAGGTTCGTGTTTTTTGGCACTGGCTCCTTCAAAATCCTACTTGAAGGTTCCTGTTCCAAGGAGGGCGAGCTGGAGCCTGGTGTTGAGTATCTAGATCCCCTGCTCCTCAATCTTCCCTTTCCCACTGGCATTTCACTTCGTGGAGTAGTCTTACTCTCTTGTCTGCTGACATTTTAGTTTAACAGTCTGCTAAGTTTCCCTCAGCTGCTGCTATGGCTGTCTTTGCCCTCCTTCTCAGCCATGTTCCATGCCATAGTGCCTGTCATTCTGGAGCTCCAGTTCATTGCCAGCTGCTGGCTAATGCATAGATGCATTGTTATTCAGATGCTTTTCTCCCCATTTCAAGTAATCCCTACACAGCTGTTGGACATGTAGGGCTGCTTTTTGAGGGGTGGTAAAGGAGAGCCATCTGCCCTCCTGCTGTATGTGCAGTGTAGCTGGATATAGGAGGGCAAATTGGATATTTCTCCTCTCCAGAGGTAGGTAGGATCAACCAGATAAATTTTAAATGTAAAATATCATGAGACACTGAAAAAAAGACTACTTTTTAGTAAGTACTAATCGGGCCCTGCCTCACACTGAGATGGGACCCGTTTTTAAGTGGACGTTTCCCTTTAAATAACAAGACAGTTTTTCAAAAAGTCTTGTGTTTGCTTATTATTTATTATTACAGCATGTGGCACAATAATTAAGAAAGAGAATAAAGATAGGCATATTGTCTCAAAAGGTGTCTTTGTCTGCTTTTGTAACTTTTTTAAATTGACAACAAATAGCTTGCGTTTGTGGGACGTGGACAGCTGGTTCTGATTTTAATATGATATTTTTTATGCAAAATAAAATATGTAGGGGAGGGTCTATCAGGAGAGAACTGCTGTCTTGCTGAAACTGACACATCATACCCCCCCAAGGAGAAGTTCAAAGGACAGGAGGTACCTTAAACTGCAGATATCTGAGATGCAATTATCTTGTTAGTTTGCTTTGAAGGCAGGAACCAAGATATCCGTTTTATAAAGTCCTCAGGGAAATCCTTTGATTTTGCACTAGGTGTCATGAGGAACAGGACATATGCATTTGCTTGAGGTTATTCAGTGAATTACATCAAATAGTCTTTGATGTCTGTGGGAAATAGATCGCAGACTGGTTCAAGAAGTCCAATATGCTTGTGTGGAGGGTGTTGTCTAAGGAAGCCAGAATTACATCAAAGAGGCTTTGATGTCTGTGAAGAGCAGATCACAGACTGGTGTTGGCAAGTTACATTTATGTCACCTATTATTTTTTTAAATATCTTAGTAGGACATCCTGTGTTATAAAATATAAATTTTAATATACCAAGGCGGATTTAGGTGACCTCAGAGAGAAGGCCGGCTCAAGACTGCTTTTAAGATACTAAGCAGACCTTACACAGAGACATTATCTGACTGAGAAAGAGGAACATCAAAGCACTGAAAGATTAAGAAAGTAAGAATACAATTAGCTAATACCAGTCTGAGTGTATGTATTGTAGGAATTTGTACTTTTAAACCTGTTTTCTTTTTAAGGCTGTATGTGTTGGGATATCTTGTTCTGTATTTTACTGTTTTCCTATTTTACCTATTTTAAAGTAAAGATATATATTTTAAAAACAGAAACTGCCTGGCGTGCCTTAAAACTTCTTTTTATATAAGTGAAGCTTAGATGGTTATAGTTGACACTGTGCATGAGCTTATTGTGGTACCAAACAGGGAAATGGAGAAGAGGCCTCTAGATCTTGCATAGAGTTCTAAGGGTTCATTTTGTAATACCTGGTTAGGTGCCCATAGGCAAAGATATCTGGCCCCCCCGAAGACCGAATTATCTGAGCCTGACAATTGGGTATGCCAACAAGAGGTCATCAGTTTGAATCCCTCCAGAACTTGGGATTAAGGTGACTCGAACCCACAAAACAGACAAGAGGGTTACCTTGTTCTGTTAAACTGTTCACAAGTCTATGCTCAGAGGTTGGCACTTTGGGAGTAGAAGGCTGACCTGCTCAGTGGGTTTGTGACAGCTTTAACTTAGTGAGTGTCAGAATGGAATCGGCTTTGTTCCTACCCTGAAAACCGCAGCTAGTTACATCTACTGGAAACAGTAAACTTGGACTATGAAACAGTTTTAATTTTCAGCAAGCATGTTAGTATGTTTTAAAAACTGTTAAGATGTTTGTAGCTGATGTTCAAAATAATTTTTATAAGGTCGGGGTCATCATTGTCATGGTGATATTTACATGAGATCAAAGGTCACGGCTCACAGCTTCTGTTTGTATGGAGACAGTTGCGAGTGACAGCAAGAGTGAAAATGCCCTGTAACTGCTGGAAAATGTTAGGTGAGGGTGAGTGCTAGATATTTTGCTGATTTTTTTCTTATAGGACTGCTTTTTTTTTGTCAGAGAAAATACCAAACCTGAGAGAGCTGTGTGAGTTACTGAGCACAAGCAGTACTGAAGAGAAGTCTGTGAATGTTTGCTGTTATAACCCATGGGTTATAATGGCAAATTATAACCGGCTTCTTCTACAAGAAAAAACATGCCCAGATATTACACCCTGTTTATGACATAATAATCATTGCCACAGCAATAGACTGCAGAGAACTGTGATGTCAGGTGGAGGCATACAGCCAGAACAGATAAAGGCAACAGGGCAGCAATCCTGTTTCCAAGCAACTGTCCTTAGTAATAAAGAACTAAAGACTGGAATTACAGAAACAAATATGAACTATAATCTGAGTGGTATTTAAATAATAAATTTAAGTTGTCCCAACGGCGTCAGGGGCTCTCTAGCAAAAAAGCTCTACTCACTGTTGTGCCTTGTCAGCTGGTAATAATCCAAGCACATTATTAGCAACTTTGAATTATAATTCTTTTTTATTTTCCAATACTGCCCCTGCTGATTTATCACTATTGAATACTACTTTTCATTCAATTTACCAATTTGTTTCAAAATGACCTTACAGGACACATCATTGTGACCTCTGTGCCCATACTGGTTTATTGCCTCCGATGTTCAAAAGTCTGTATAATCCGAATTGCATTACTGGCAATATTCTCCGACTACAAAATGATTCCCCTCTTTTCTCTTTGTTAAAACTGAAATCTGGAAGTAGGAATCTAAGGTCAAATAGTAAGAAAGTTCTTGATATCAAAAGTACTTATATATTGATGGGTGAGAATGCATTTTTTGTGTCTGCAGCTAAAAATTGGAACAGGTTACATGAGACACTACATGATGTGCAAAGTCATGATATGTTTAAACAGCAGTTAAAGAAACACTTGTTAAATCAATTTCAATGTAACTGTTTCTTACGATGTTAGAACAGTAGTTTGTCTATTTGCATACATTGTAGCCTGGTTATTCAAAGGGCTTTCACCTGGTGCAACAGAGTTGCAGCGGCGCAACCCCGCATTGTGCCCCGGCAGGATATTGAAAAAGCTGCCTGGTGCTGTGCAAATCCCGATGCACTGGGGTGCAATGTAATCATATGCAGCGCAGATACAGGGGGCGTGCCCATGCATATGCGGCACATCTTGATATTCAGCCCGGGATGTGTGGTGCATATGCTGGTGCAATCCTGCATTGCACCACATAGGGAGCTCAAAGTTTAGCCCTGGAAAAGTAGGAACATATCCTTGCCACCCACAGGCAGACTGCTGTACTGCAAGGTGCAACACAGCAGCCGCCCACTGAGGGTGGCCACCCGCCTGCCCAGAACACTGTCCCCAGGCACACACAACACTGATGGGTTAGTGGACCCTCCCACCCATAGCTGTGATTGCATGGTATAGGTGAAGAAATACATCCCTGGTAGTCTAGTGCCCCCCCCCATGTTCCTGATTCCCCGAGAAATAAAAGCCATGACCATCCCTGGTGGTCTAGTGGTCTCCCCTCCCACCTGAGTCCCTGATACCCTGATCAATGTCATTATGACCGTCCCTGGTGGTCTAGTGGCCCCTGTGCCTGTTGCTGCAATCGCAGTAAAACCCTGTCATGAATGCCCTGGTGGTCCAGTGGTACTTCCCACCCTCCCACCCACACAGCCCCTTGCCTACCTACCCCCACCGTCATTGGTGGGTGGCAGCATCCACCTGCATACGCCCGGCTGCCCGTGGAATGATAGGTGCAGTATGGGCCGAAGCCCATTGGTTCCTAGTGTAGATGAAAGGGCTTGCAGGACATACTGTACTAGACAGTCCATATCTGTGAATTACTTCATTCACAGATTTGGGATTGTCTAGTATCAGTATGCTTTCGTGAAGCCCATTGGTCCACACTGGGGACCAATGGGCTTATGACCTATACTGTACCTGTCATTCAAGGGTGGCCGGGCGGAGGAAGATGCTGCTGCCCACCAATGATGAGAGAGCAGAGTGGGCAAAGTGCTTATGTGGGTGGAAGGAAGGAAGTGCCAGTGGATCACCAGGAATTTACATGGTTTTACCGTGATTGCTGCAACAAGCAGGTGGGCCACTAGATCACCAAGGATGGTCCTAATGACACTGATCGAGGAATCAGGGACTCCGGTGGAAGGGGACTACACCACCAGGGATGGTCATGGCTTATGTCTGGGGAAGTGGGGACATGGCAGAGGGGCCACTATGCTACCAAGGATGATTTTTCACATATGCCGTCTGAGTGCAGCATGGGTGAGGGATGCCCCGGGATCCCCACTGCCAATGTCATGCTGTGCAGGGCGCCAGGCGCAAGTCACCAGGCTGCCCTGCGCAAGGCATGCAAATGGGGCGATAATGACATGCAAATGGCCCTATTTGCACCTTGCATATATTATGGCCTCATTTGCATGCCCTCGGCTGAATAACACGGTTGATATGCCTAGCGCAACTGCACTTGCGCTGGTGCATCCCCATGCTCCCTATCTGTGGCTTGCAGTGGCGCAGTGCCACTGCGTCACGTGCAGTACATGTACATGCACTGACCTTGCCATATTCAATGGTGCTGCACCATGGTGCATCACCATTGAATATCACCTGGCCCTGACCCCGGTGCATCCCAGTTGCACTGCACCCAGGCTTGCTCCACTGCTTGGTGCAGTCTGAATATCTGGGCCTGTATGTTTATTTATTATGATTTACTTTTTCCTGTATTTTTATGCATGTTTTTATTATTATAACATCTTGGCTGACTGAGATATGGCCTTGGGTTGTACATGAAAATGGGCCTTGGCTCATTGTATTTACCTGGTAAACAAAAGTTTAAATAAATAAAATAAATAAAGCACCAAAAAAAACAGCACCAATACCAAGCAATGGACAGTTATACACTTACTTTTATTTCCAGTGGAGTGTAAAGAATCCACGCAAACACTTACATGGTACAGCATCTCAGAGCAGGATACACAGAACTGAGCGCTACGATCAGTTTCCTGCATGTGTGCTTCCTCAGGGAGATGTTGTACCATGTGAGTGTGTACATAGATTCTTTACACTGCACTGGAAACAAGTAAGTGAATAACTGTCCTTTGCTTGGTGATGGTGCCAATTTTTAATGTGCTTGGGCTCCTTAAGCATACCTAAGTAGGCCAGCCAGATGGCGCTGAGGGCTGAGGTACTGGAAGCCACATCTCACGCCATGCTGGTGACCTGGGTTTGGGAATGGAATCAGGTCATTTGGGGGTCAGCAGGGGGAGGAAGGATCTGGAGGGCTGCTCTCCTTCCTCGGGGTGGGGGGATTTGTGCTGTGTGCTGTCGACTGACACCCAGTGGTGGCTGGGGATCAGCACACCTGTGCACCCATTTAGCAGGGTTGGTCTACATCCAGGGTGATTGGCTGCCTCTGCAGAGGTGGAGACAGCCTCCCTGCCCATTGCATGGATATGGGTGCAGGAGAAAAAGATGGAAAATCCAGGACCCAGCAGGACCCTTAATGGCCCGATTGCTCTGGTAAGTTCGCTCCAATTCTAGATCTGACATACTTGGGGGGGGGGGACATGCCAGCACTCCTTGTTTTAGCCCTGCCACAAAGGGAGAATCCATGGGTGAATTCTGGGAAAGAACGGACTGGGTGATCAAGGGGACTGGAAGATGTACCCCTCCGTGGTAAGGGTCATAGTCCCTATCAGGTCTGCAGGGGCGGAAAAGTACATATGGAAAAAAAAAGCATACATAAGTAGGATAAGTGACTTACTCAAGATCATTCAGGCAGTAAGTGGCAGTTCTGGAGCTCAAACTGGGATGCCCAGTTTCTCAGATTTGCACCCTATTCAAGGCATGGACTTGCATTTCTTTCCAGTTGGTGAAGACTGCAGACATAGAAAATTGGGACACCTTGTAGAAATGTACAATTTAGACTAGGAAATAGGCATATATATTTCCGGATAACAGACTGTTTAGTCAGCAGCCATGGAAAAGAAAGCCATCATTCTTGTGAACTTGTCATACAAACAACACAAGATGCATTTAGGAGACACATGACAGTGACACACAGATTCTATAAGACTGCAAATGATCCAACTTTGAAAAGAGAGGGGCAGAGATTCAACTGAAATGCCTAAGGTAATTTCATAAATTACATAATTAATAAATTACACCCACATGTACCTATAGCTCCCCTAGAGGAACCAATGAGCGGTTATTTTACATTAAATTGAAACCTATTTTACGTTCTTTTTGTTCTAAACATTTTCATTTTTAAATATTTTGTTTACTGAGTTACCCATTTTTTAATGACAGTAAGACACTCCAGAGTGTTGGCAATTGTGCCTCAACTGCACTTCCATGGGTGGAAGACACTCGCCCTGCAGCCCTACTCCTCCCCTGGGTGTCTGGTTGTGGTGTAGCTACAAATATCCTATGATACTGTATTGAATAGGTATTGGCACTGAAGGGTTCTGGGGACATTTATTAAACTGGCAGTGCCATGGTCCAATTGCATGTATTGATTGTAAAAACCGGGGATTTCCCCCGGCCAACATACCCCTTGTAAATAAAACAGGTTCATGTAACCCTCACCCATCCATACACACACCTCTAAATGAGTTGCGAGCTCACTGTGCCTTCCTGGTCATACATTGCACATGTTTTTACCAAACACATATATAAAAGCTATCTTCCAATGATAGAGTCTAGCAGCACTTCTTTATGATGGTGGAAGGGCTGTGAGTTGCTCATCAAGCAATTCTAGTTATTTAAGTTCTTACATGTCCTTCAATGAACTTTTCTGCTTATGCTTAAAGTAATTTATGGATGTTCCCCAAATGCCTCTTTCACATAGTATGCCATAGTATGCCATTGCCAGCCATGCTTCAGGTGCTGAAACTGCAATTTGTTTTAAAAAAACAATCTGTCATAGTCATTTTCCATGATGTTTTATCAGCAGTTTGTTTCTGGCTATCCTCCAGTTTTGTTAGCTTGAGGCCACACCCCCAGAATTATGTCATGCAAGGCAGCCATCAATCACTTTCACTGGCTGCACGGTCTATTGAAGAGATAAAGTGAATGAGGACTCCCGAGAGAAACAACTCTGAAAAACAGAGCCGAGATTCTGAGCATGTGCAGTAGCGGCAGTGCTCAATGCACATGCCCAGAATCTCGACTGCTTTTCAAAGTTTTGGGGGGGCACTTTCACTGCCCATTTTCATTCAAGACAGGCATCTTATTACAAAGTGCAATTATTACAGCATAATTACACATCCCTGAAGTGCCTTATAGCACTTATAACATGGTTAGAAAAATTGTCAAAGCTTGCAAAGACATTTTAATGTATTATTGTTAAAGCTGTAAAATTAAGAAAAAGAATCCCAACACTGCTTGCAAAAACACTTTAATTTATTATTGTAGTTGCATCTAGAGACAAAGTAGCTCCTTTTTGTTAAATCAGCTAGCTCGTATTTTGGTAATGGTTACAGCAGTATAACAGCTAATACACTGATTTACATATAGCAACAAGGAATTCTGGGAAGATTTATAAAGTTGATTTGATTTTCCTTACTCAGAGGTGCAGTCTCCTATTTTGGTAGAAGTGATAGCAGCATAGCACCTAGTGGGTAATTATACATAGCAAGGAATTGTGGGCATAATAGGAAGTTGTTTTCCTTTTTCCTTACCGTGAGGTGCTGTCTCCCATTACTGTAGTGGCTACAACAATATAAGATCTCATATGTTTATTTTCAAAATAAGGCATTGTGCAGATACAGTATATATAGTTGACAAGATTTCTTTACCAGGAGAGGTAGTCTATTTCTGTAGTGAGTACAGAAATATAATAGCATGTATACTAATTTACATAGTGAGATATTGTGGGTACAGTAAAAAGATGATTTATCTATCTCCCTAATCAAAGTGAAGTATCCTAATTTGGCAGTGTTTACAGCAGTATAGTCTGTAGAAAAGCCTCTGGAAAAATATTTTTCTGTGATGCAGGTAGACCAAAACAATTTTTTTTTCATGGAAAACAGTACTATCTAACTTCGAGGGTGGAGCTCTTGCAGCAGGTAATACCATTAGGACTAATGCCACCAGGCATTAGGATCCCATGGAAAACTTGTAGCTAGCAGTATGAGGTGGGGGACCGCCCCCGATGTCACCTCCTCCCGACGTCTGGTGTGGTATAAAGGGAGTGGTCCCCCGGCACCATCTCAGTTCTTTTCCTGCCATCGACCTGCACAGTTCGGCTCCATGGACACCTTCTTAGCAGTCAACAGCTTGAAGAGTTATTTTTCTTTCTCACTTTGAATCAGTTTGCCTAGTGTATGTCGTTGCCTTCTCCACCATGGCATAAAGCTAAATGTGCGTATGGCAAGCAGATTCCAACCAAAGACGGCCAAGCGGCCTGCCTCATCTGCTTAGGCCCAAACCACTGGCCCGACTCATGCACCCACTGCCAGCAATTCAACCAGAAGACCCGCACCAGGAAAGCCAATGCACCCAAAACATTCCTGCTGGAGAAAAAAATAGTGGCGATGCAGTGAGGCTCAGGGGCCAGCTCCTCTTCTCCTGCCAGGGATTCCCCACCAAAAGAGAAGTCCTCGAGTGGGAAACATCACCATAAGGAAAAAGATCAGGCCAGGTCCGAGTCCCACCCTAAATTACCATCCAAGTAGGCTGCTTGCTCTTTGACCTCCGGCTGGAGGTCCAGTTCGGTCCTGGCCAAGGCGACCGAACATACCCGAACAAGTAAGTCCACTCCCGCCTCTTCTCAGGGCAAGTACCAGGAGTCGGCCTCATGGACCCCATAAATCTGCCTCAGGGTCGAGCCCGGAGGGCCAGTCCAAATCCTTAAATTACAAGTCTACTTCATCCGATAAACCAAAGATGTCAGACAAACACACAGGTAGGCAGGAGGTCATCAGGGCTCGGACACCTCCCCCCCTCCAGCTAAGGTTCGCCCACCTGCCAAACAGTGAAAGCCTAGCCGGTTGCCTCCTCCACTGTCCCTCTCCCCGATGCCTGATGCAGGGTGGTCACCAGTGGAGGACCTGATGACTGCACCCCCATCCAGGGGTCGGCTGCTGGCTGAATCTACTCCAGACGCCAGTTCCCCAGGAGACGGTGACACTGGACACCAGCCCTCAGGTGATGGTGCCCAGGTCCAACACCTCAGGATCCCCAGATGCCCGCTCTGGATGGCCAGACACCAGGCTCTGCGAACCCGATGCCAAGCCCAGCGGTCATCCTGGTAGTGGATGTAGGCACCCTATTCACTACATGGTGGAATACAGTAAAAGGGGATCTTCTCTACAGATCCCTAGATACCACCCCTAATCCACCACCCATGGGACCTCCACCCACCCCAATCCCTGAGGTGGTTTGAGCACATGCCCAGACTCTAAGGGCAAAAAGAGTAGGCATCAGCAGTCTCCCATACATTCTTCTCCTCCCTCACCCTCTTCAGAAGAGGGAGACACAGAATCTGAGCCAGATTCAGATGGGGAATTCCTCACTCCCTCCCCGGGACCCAAGGATTCCCCACGGTCCCCTCCGGATGACCCCTCTTTCCTTGATATAATGAGGTACATCCAGACCATTTATAAGTGGGACACAGAGAACTTGGACCCAGAGCGCAAGCAACTGGCCAAGATCTTGGGCGAAAGAGAACCCAAGCCTTTGGTGATACCTCCTTTTATCAAACCTTTCCAGGATGTCACTCGCCTGACTTGGCATACTCCTTCCTCAGTGCCTGCAGTTCCTAAGATGGCTGACCGGCTCTACAAGCCACCAAAACCAGAACCATTTTTGGCAGAGCAGCCAAAGGCTAATTCCTTGGTTCTGACTGCAGCTTATGGCAGGGATTCCCAGCCTAAACACTTGAGCTCCCATCCCCCGGACCTGGTCTCCAAAAAATTGGACATTGAGGGCTGGAAGGTTTATTCTTCTGCCACAGGTGCCATCCGGTCACTTAACTTCATGGCACATATGGTCACATACCAGCAATCCTTATGGCAGAAGACCATGGACCTGGTCAGGTCAATGCCGAACTCAGAATCAAAGGAAGAAGTGCTTGCTTGCGCCCAGTCAGGTCTGAACACTGACAAACATGTCTTCTGTTGTTTGCATGATGTGGTGGACATGGCATCCAGGGCTGCTGCCTGGGGGTTTGTCTGAGATGGCAATCATGACTCAGGCTGATGGGGTTCCAACCGGACCTGCAAGAGTCCATCTTGGATTCCCCATTCCAAGGCCCAGTTCTGTCTGGCCCAGAGATTGAAGGCATGATCAAACAGCTACAAGAGTTGGGTAAAGTGGTGGCCAACGTACACCGTATGAACAAATCCCAGCCTCAAGAACCATGTCGCCGTCCCTTTCAAAAAGGACAGGGACAAGGCAGCAGACAGCCCCAAGGCAGAATGTTCAAGAGGCAGGGTCACCTTCCCCCCAAGGTTCCCAGGGCCCTAAGCAGCCCAAAACTCCAAGGGCACAAGGGCCCACTTCCCCCTCCACCTGACTCTCCCTGCCCTCTCCTCTCTTCAGGGACAGGCAGGAAGAAAAGGTAGGAGGGAGGTTTGCCCTCTACCCGCTCGAATGGGCCAGCATCACCTCAGACAAATGGGTACTGGACACCATTCAAAATAGGTATGCCATAGACTTCCTTTCTATTTCACCGGACAACCCCCCACCTGGTCAGTGGTATACCAGCACACAATTGCCTTCTGGCTGTGGAGGTCCAACAGCTCTTGGAGAAAAAGGCCATCCAGCCAGTTCCCCAGGCCCAGAAGGGCAAAGGTTACTACTCCCATTTCTTTCTGGTCCCAAAGAAATTGCTATGTAGTGTTTCCTTTAAAATCATAATACTGAAGGTGGGACAGATCCACACAATGTGGAAGAGGGGCCTTTTTTGAGGTAAAATGAGGACCTGTTCCTCTTAATGTGGTACAGTTGAAACCTATGGTGGTCATCTCTAGAATCTTTCTACTTACTTTACTGTAGTTGCAGTTTTACTGTATAACATACCTCTCAACTGTCACATATTAGGAGGTACTTCACTCATTTTACCCCTCAGAAATCCTCTGCCCCACATGAAGAAGGGGATATTCCACATTCTCCTCTGAGACTTTATAGCAGAAATTCATAATTATCTACTATGCTCTGTTATCAGCAAACATTATTAATATTAGTGCACTGACAACAATAGTGTTCTGAACTTGCAGTGCCAAGTTTGATGATATGTTACACATTTTGGTCATTTGTCACACATCTTAGGGAAGATTAAGAAAGGCTGAGAGGTATGCTGTATAATCCCCCAATCCCTGAGTTTTCTCCTATTATTATTAGCAAATCATCAGTACATACAGCGTGAGTTTACTGCGAGGGGAGCTCGAATGTCCAAACCTTAAATTGCCTCTCTGCTTAAATCAGAAGACGTGAGATTGCAGTTGCCGGGCTGGGATTGGTAAACTGGTCCACGCGAGGGACGGCAGAACTGGCGCCATCAGCAAACCCAGCACAGAGGGCACTGACAGCAGCAGCAAAGCAGCGAGCAGCAGCAGCAGCAACAACAGAAACCGGCAGCAACACCTGAGGCGATCGCTGCTACTCTGTAAGGTACACAGCGCCGGGGCTTCACGGGCGTCCTACGCGCTCTCCACGCATCCAGCAGCATATCGAGGACTCAGGGTCGGGACAGTGAAATACACAGTTTTTAATCAGAGAACAAAAACTAAGAGCATCGGCGAGCCACGATGGAATGTCAAGGAATGCTGTCTTCTTCGCCAACTCAGTCCTCGGATGAGCTTGACTCTCCTCTCCTCCTCAAGAAGGGAATGTCAATCTTCCTTGATGTAAGTAACGTCTGGCAGAAGGGTGACCTAGGCTCTCAGCAGCTGGGCGATGGGGTCATCTTTATGTGAGTGACATCAAAATTCCAAGGTTTATGTGAGGGTGTGCGTCACTGTAAACAGCTGGGCTTGAGTTCCAGGAGTTCCAGGAGAGTAGACACGTGAAAAAAAAATGTTAATAAAATAGGATGCCAGTCCGAGAGCAAGAGAAACAGCAGGCAGGTGTCCCCAGTTGGTAGGCACAATATGCGAGGAGGAATCACTTTTGCTTTTATAGGACCTGCTGTAGCTGCTCCCACGCTTCTTTTAGTACTTCGTGGTTTTGTTAGACGCTATGTATGCATGCTTTTATCATGTACCACTTTCTTGTAAATATATATGTACCTGTGCCTAGCTGATGATGATAATGCTTCTTGCAGCTGGGACGTGCGTGCATAGGTAGCATAAAGCTCATCAAGATAAAGCTGTCACTGTGCGACGAAGAATTAAATAAGGCACTGTGGCAGGGAACGTACCATCTCCTGTGTTCTACAAAGGATATTAGAAGGGTCAGTTCCACAACTCGGAAGACCTTTATCCCACATGTAGAAGTTGCTGTCCCAAAACAGACTCAGAAATTTGAGAATAGATGTTAATGTACTTTATTTATATTTTCTGCCCCCTTCCCCGCACTGGTGCCATTTCGCATCTGAACCATCAGTACCTTCCTCTGGCCCCCACCTGCCTTAACTCCTGCCAGTGCCCATGGAGCCTTGGTCCCCCCCGTGGGGTACAGGACGGGGGGGAAGGTATGTACCTCTGAGCATTCTCAGTGTCAGGCAGGAGAGGAGGTGGCAGGGACCATCTCAGATATGCCAGGATCCCAAGAAGGCAGCATGGGGGCTGTTTTCCTTGTTGTGGCTTGAAGTCTGCACAGGAGGGAAACCAGTGAGTGTGCCCACACATTGCATGTACAGTGTGGGTCCCTGGGCAATGCCTTCCCTCTCCCATTAAGTACCCTGAGCTGCGCTGCCACATGTGGTTACCCTGGTGGCAGTATCACAGTGAGGACAGCAGCCCTCCCTCCCTGGAGGAGGAGAGTGTCCTATGGGATGCCCTGCCCTCCTTCCGCCAGCCAGCTCCCAATTATACAGGCTTGTTCCTGATCCTGGGTCACCAGCATCGTGAACCATAGCCCTACCACTGCTCCAACAGGCTGGCATCACATTCGTGTACTTTAAGGGGAATGTGTACAATGTGCAAAACAAGTTAGGAAAAACATGTCAGTCATTCAAAGATGTGATATGTATGGTAAATAAGGGAAAGAGTCAGATACATTAAATGCATTTGGCATGGGGGAATTACACAGGTGTAGTATTCATCCACCTGTCCAGGCTTTCAGATTGCTGAACCATGACATTTTGATTGTGGAACACAGGTTTGGCTGAAAGTCCTGTGATCTGGCTCACATCGTATCGAGACAAAAGAAGGCAGTGTGTTGTTGTGGATGGACATTTGTCTGATGTCGGACATTTAAACAAAGCGGTTCCCCATGGATGAACCCTTGGACCTTGTTGTTTTTGATTTATATTAATGATTTGCCCTGTCACATACAAAACTCCTCCATAAGGCTTTCTGCCGATGATACTGTCCTATTGGACAGGAAAAGAACCATTGACAAATGGAAACTGAACTTCAGTCTGAGTTTATTATACCCCAGAGCTGGTTTAATCAATCCAAGCTTGTTCTTAGTGTTAAAAAACTCAGGTAATGCCCTTCCACAGCAAACAGCAACAATGTAAGGGTCTTCATGATCTAAATATTCTCACCATGGATGCACAGACAATAACTGTAACTAATCAGTACAAGTACTGTACCTGGAGTTACGTTGGATAACACACCCAGTTTTGAAACCCATGTTAATAATGTCATCAAAAAGGTGATTCTAGAATAGGGGCATTGTGAAGATCTGCAGCCTTAATCCCTACCGACTGTGCAACACAATAGCAATGCAGCTAATGTTGCCTGTTCTTGGGTATGTTAACATGATTTATAGGTACAGTATGCCAGCCAACAATGTTTGGATAAACTAAGCACTTCCTATAATTGACTGGCACAATTTGATTTATTAAGATATATAATCTTCGTATATTACTAAATTGCAGTTTGTAAAGCTGTCTATATTTTATATGTTTTTGTACACATAATGTGCTGAAATGTGCAACAAAAGGCAGAACAACATTGCAAATAGGGTCCATTTAGGTCCTTAAGATCTTATCCTGTTAAAATAGAACATTTACTTCTAAATTGAAATTCATATAGGCATGTGATATGTTAATATGAGCATATAAAGCATTTGGGACAGGTGATGCTTGGAGCCCATCAAGGATTGCCTCTTCTCATAATTCAAAGCCTATGCCAGGTTTCTTTATATGAGTGAAAGAACTGGTTTACAAAAGTTCCCTCCACTTCTAAAAGAAATATTCACGTATGAATGAAATATTTAAATGGTCATGTTAAGACACAGGACACAACTGGTGAAAGGACACCTCCTCATATTGGTAGAATTTAAATGTGCTTTGCAAAATAAGAAACATAATTGTAATAATATAATCATTAATAAAAGTTCTACACATTGTAAAAATAAAATGTGTTTTGTCTTCTAGTTGTTTCTACTTTTTAGCTGTAACATTGAATTTCTGTGGTGTTCAGTAGCAGGTACAAGAGTGACTATTTATTTACAGAAGCACTACAAAGAATAACGTTTTTGTACCTATAATTGTTTTGGCGGTATCCTTGATTTCCACACCAGTGTGGTCCTGTATAGTCACTGTGGTACTGCCTCTAATATTTTGTTTCTAACTAGGTTGGAGCCAGTACTGTGGCTCTTTTTCTTTATTATAATGCACCCTGTTCTGTGAAGCGCCTGTTAGTCAGCGATGATGCTTAGTTGCCTTCCTGTTCATGTATTATTTTAAATAGATAACTACCCTGCTCTCCACCATGCAAAGATTTATGAGCATCAGACTTTGATTACTATGTGACATTTGTAAAGGAACCTTGGCTTAGTGAGCCTTTCTTGGATTACAGTTCTGAAAGTAAAACACATATGTGAATGGTTTCAGTATCAGATGTTAGGAGAACTACATATTTTCAAAAATGCTACAAGAGTATTTTTTGTTTACTAAGATTTATTTTTGCAGCACCCTAGATTTCCCAGCATGTTGGTACTGATTGGATAGTCACAGTGTTATTGACTCCAGAATCTTTTTTTTAAATTTGACTGGAGTCACTGCTATGACTCATGAGTCTAACGCCTCACCTTCATGGACCACCACTCCAATGAAATGTAACATTACAAAAATAATCAAATACATGATGATAATTAAAATTACATTTGAAAAAAAAGCTCCTGCCCAGATTTGAACCCTGGTCACTCACTTGTCATAATACAAAAACATAAAGTTTCTGCATTGATTCAAATCCCTTGTTTCATGCGTGCCATCCTGTGTATGTATTCACTGCATCATTGAGCAGCACTGAAGCATAGCAGCTGCAGTGATGTAGAGGTTAAGTCACACATTAAGAAGGCAAGCAACTCAGGCTTCCTTGGATTCAATTCAAGGCAGCTCTGTGTCTGAGGTTGTTTTTTTTTCTTCCCTTAGCATTGAAATGACAGCAGTGCTGTAATGTGGGCAATGTGTTCATCCCAACCCCTCTTTATGCTGATTGGATGCAGCAGATCACTCAGCTCATATTTTTGTTTGCCCATGAATGCCAAAATGCTATTGGCCAGTTGCTCACATCTCTGCAGCGCTGCCCTGCAGGCAGAGGGTCCATTCTCCTTCGATTGCCAAAATCAAGTGATGTAACTGCTGGGTGCTTATTAATGGTGATTTAATTTTGACATTAATCATGCCCCCCCCCCCCATTGATTCTCTGGTTTTACCTGTCACACTTGTGCTGTTTTTGCTGCTATTCTCCTTCTTATTTATTTGTTTTATTTTATAAGGTTTTTTTGTAAGGAAAGACACTCCCCGATTGCCATAATAATCCAATATTAAAAATGTTAAAAATATTAATATTTTTAATTATGCAAGTTATAACATTCTCCGTTTAATAACTGTGGTTGCTGATGTTGATCCTTCAGGTGGCTTTGGTTCAGCGTTTGCTCAGTTTTCTGCTTGTGCTACATCCCAACCCCAGTTTGCCATAGATACTCACTCTGGAGTATCAACTGCCCACTTGGCAAAATGTATTGCCCTTGTGGCACTTGATGGGCATTTCTAAGAAATTGCTGCCCTCAGTGCAATTGTTAGTCATTTGTTACTACCCTGAGGTATGCAGTTCCCAGTTGGTACACCCAAAGGGCATTGCATAGGGCAAACTACTTAAGTGATACCCCAAAGGGCAGGATCTGGTGACAACTTCATATCAAGTACTCCATGGGCAGAGCATATCGTCAGCAGACAATAGACAAGACAACCATACATCTACCCTTGGGGTATCTGTTGTCCAGTTTTCATAGGTGATACCCCAGGGATTAATAATTGTGGCATGCTACCTTTGGGGCAGACATTGTACGGTTGGACGTGTGTGCAGATTGCTTCTACAATGTTCAGTCAGTTCTGCCCTGTGGGTAAAGCACAGGCACTGGCTTCTGTCCTGTCTGGAAAGCCATGTGTGTGAATACTAACAATCTACGAAATAAGATTCCAGACCTAAAGACCATAATGACAGAGGGCGACCAGGATATTGTGGCCATTACTGAGTCATGGTGCTCTGAAAACCATGACTAGAACATAGCCATACAAGGCTATACTCCGTTAAAGAAGACTAGGGTAGGAGGAAAAGGCAGGGTTGTGGTACTTCATGTGAGGAAGGGCATTTAAGTGATGCAGGATATATGGGGGCACAGGCAGAGGTACTGTGGGTTAGCCAGAAACAGGAGTGGTACCAGAGAACTGAAGAAGTGCAGATGTAGTCCCACTTCACAAAAGTGGTAGTAGGGAAGAGGCTGGCAATTACAGGCCAGTCAGCCTGACTTTGGTGGTGGGAAAGTTAATGGAATCACTTCCAAAAGAAAGGATTGTGGAATATCTTGAGTCCAATGGGTTACAAGACCCGAGGCAGCATGGATTCACGGGGTGGGGGGTGAGGTCATGCAGATTTGATACAGTTGTTTGACTGACCAAGAAACTAGATCATGGTGGAGCCGTGAACATAGCCTACCTAGATTTCAGTAAGGCGTTCAACACTGTTCCGCTTAGGAGAGTAGTACACAAAGCTGGGTAGCTTAGGAGTGGGTCCAAAGGTAGTAAAACTGGGTAAGAAATTGGTGAAGGGATAGGTTGCAGAGAGTGGTGGTAAACAGAGTTCAATCTGAAGAAGGAAGGGTGACCAGCGGGGTGCCTCAGGGATCGGTGCTGGGACCGGTCCTCCTTAAAGTCTTTATAAGTGACATTGCAGAGGAGCTGGAAGGGAAGGTCTGCCTGTTTGCAGGTGGCAACAAACTCTGCAATAGGATAGACACTCGAGGGGGGGGGTGGAAAGGGTGAGCAGTGACCTCAGAAAGCTTGAGGAGTGGTCGAGGGTATGGCAGCTGGGTTTCAGTGTGAAAAAGTGCAAAATAATGCATTTGACATACAGAAACATGGGCAGATTACAAAATGGGGGTGTGGTACTGATAATCATCAAGCAGGATTGAGACCTGGGGTGAACATATCAGATGACCTAAAAGTGGCCATGCAGTGCGAAAAGGCAGTCGAGAGGGCTAGTGGAATGCTGGGGTGCATAGGGAGTGGTATAACCAGCAGAAAGAGGGAAGCGGTGTTGCATACAGTATGCACTGATCAATGGTAAGACCCCACCTAGAGTACTGTGTCCAGTTCTGGAGACCACATCTCAGAAAGGACATAGACAGAGTGGAAGCGATCCAGAGGAGGGCAACTAAAATGGTGCAGGGTCGGCATCAGAATCCGAAAGAGGAGAGATTAAATGACGTAAATATGTACACCCTGGAAGAGAAGAGACAGAGCGGGATATGATAGAGACCTTTAAATACCTCATGAGAGGTAAACAAGGTACCAGAGAAAAGTATGTTTCAGAAAAAATGGTACTCCATGTCAAGGGGGCATGATAAGGAGCTGGAAGGGGTAGATTCAGGAGAGATGTGAGGAAGTATTTTTTCACAGAAAGAGTGGTGGATTCCAGGAACAGCCTTCCAGCAGAGGTGGTAGGAGTGAAAACAGTGATGAGCTTCAAGAATGCATGGGATAGCCTTAAGGATAGCCTTAAGGGAACCTTAGGGAAAGGAAAGGGGATGTGAAAGGACTAGAGATCAGCTAGGATCTGCGGTGATACTATAGGCGGGGAAAAATGGGCAAACTGGATGGGCCAAGTGGTCTTTATCTGCTGGCAAATTCTAAGTTTCTATGTTGGGACATACGATGGAAGTTAACTACTGGAATTGGTGCATTACTACTGCATGCCTCAATAAATGGTCTTCTACTTTTAGTGCGGAATTTGTTTCCTGGAGTCACTACCGCTGGCAGTTAAACTAGAAAGCCCTCCAGGGCTGGGCTTCTCAGCTGGTTGTGGCAATTCTACAGTATATAAAATACTCTTGTCATCGTCTGATTGGAAAACTGAAATAGTGGTGGTGTGAACAAAGGAAAACCAACAGTTTAGAATTGGGGACCCCGCAGGCCATTGCTCACTCACATACTGCAGTATCTATCCCAGCTGTTCTCTCCTGACTCATATAGACTCATTCCTTGATTGTCCAAGTGAGGCACAATGAGCCCATGTGTCACCTGTAGGAAGGGGATTATGGGGTGGGGGGGGTGGATTGACATGGTAGAAAGACATTGTGCAAGTGTATACATCTGTACACATTTAATAGGGCCTCTGAGCCACGACCACAGGTGGTGGTTACTGAAGAAAGAGCACTCCCCATCCCACTAGTTGGGAGTCACTTGTAGGTCGCTAGTACTGCAACCCGTAGGGTGCTACACATAAGCAAGAAAGCCCTCCGGGGCTTTAGGATTGGAATCACTCGAACACCTCCTTAGGGTTCAGAGCCCAGCTCCAGCTGTGGAAAACTCTGCTCCATGGTTGCCGGTATTAATAGTAAACTCCGGTCTGTTTGCAGTATGGGGAAACTGGATCATAGTGGGGACACTGGCACAGAATGGAAACATCTTTGGTTGATAGTGGGGACCTCCAGGCACTACCCCTTTGCTGCTCCTTCAGTGCAGCAATCCAAACATCTTGTTAGGCTGGCCTCTTCCCCCTCCGCTAACCACATCCTCGACACAAAGTTAGTAGTTCTATAATTACAAGCCATACTTTTTTCCTTTGTCAGGCAAGCCAACAGGAGGGGAGGAGGATGGGGACACAGTGTTCTGTGGCACCTATATTCAAAAGGTTATCCTGGCACTAAACATGCTAATTCCATGCAGCACTGATTACCACTGCCGAAACCCTGGCCTTAATGGGGTACTAAGGCTTACCCCCCTAGAGTGCTCTGCCAGCGTACTGAAGGTTGCTGTCCGTGGTGTCTAGCAGACCTGTCCCACCCTCTGATTGCCCAAGGTGCTATTCTTGCCCTTGTTTTTGGTGTCTAGTGGATCCCTTCACTGATTGGCAACCCTCCACTCACTGAGGACTCTGCTGTCCCCCTCCATTACTATACCACAGGCAACAGTGACCAGCATAGCTTTCTACTCACCTCCTCAGATAGTTCTGATTTACTGTCACTGGGCATGATTACAAGTACAGTAGCCATCCTGCCCAGTGACAAGCAGATGTCAGACGGTCAGGGAGGTGAGTGGAGGGCTGTGCCGGTTGCTGTGGTCTGAGGTATGGTGAACAAAAAGGGGGGGTGCAGATCATGGGGTCCTCTGAGAGTAGGGGGTTGCCAATTAGTCATGATTGTCACTAGACACCAGGGAAAAGGTTACAGAGGATGCAAGATGGAGAGAAGGGTAAACCAAATCTGGAGGATTGCTGAACCATGCAATACATGCCACACACCAGTGTAGAGTTGCAGTCATACATGCATGTCACTTGTACAACTTACACTAAGACTTTCACCTTCCCTTATGCCTGCCAATATTGCCACACTATTTCAGCACTGCTTTTGAGTACAGTATATTTTGTTACCCAGAAGATGCCAGAATAATTTGAGAATAAAAGAAAAGAAAGACGAAGCTGGACAGACATCAAACCCATGTGAGTCCTGTGACTCGCTGACATTCTTACTCTTACATCTCAACTAATTCCGCTGCAGTTAACACAACTCAAAGACACAGTAAATAAAGAATAAATAGTAATACAATCTGTCTGCTGCTTTTAGGCTGCTAGCTCTTTATTAAAATAAATGTGACTGGAACCGGGCTCAAATTAAAGGAGGCAGCAAAGGGTTATGTCAGAGGGTCTGCTGGGATCAGGGCTGCCATCAGCTAAACTGTAACCTTCCAGCAACAAGGACTGTTTCAGATTACTAGGGCCTACCTTCCCGAACCCTTCCAACAACAAGGAAAGCCTACCTACACACTAACATTGCTGTCTGTCCCTTTCACTTTTGCTACATTGAAAGCCTTCTCACGTCCTGCCGGCAACACTGGAGTGCAAATTTAATTTTGTGTTATTTTGTCTAAGGGTGTGAGACTGTAAAATAAAACAGACTCCATACTATAACCGAAGCGTCAAATACAGAAAAGAGAGACAAGAACTGCCACCATCATAGGCTCACCCTGGTGGGATGTTCCAAAAATATTTATATAGATGGTTTTCTGCAACCTAGATTTAATGGCTGTTGCTGCTCTAGGACCGGAAGTCACCCATGTAGAAAAGGTGAGAGTGGATGAATGAGAGACAGAGGGAGGGAGAGAGAGACCTCGGCTCTGGGAGAAAAACAGCTCTATGATGCTAGTGGTATATGTGTGTCTGTGGAGGGGGAGCAAAGACTGCCATACATTTGGGGATTGGGGACAAAGAGCAGACTGATAATAATGCCACTCAGCTGACTGTCTTGTAAATGAAGGGAGACAGCCGCACTCTGATAGATGCAGCAGCCTCCTTTCAACTACACAAAGTTCCCACCGATTAGCCTGGTTGAACAGCATCACTGTCAGCCTGCTCCTCATTGGACTGTCAGTGACAAGCATCCTACAGCCTGAGCCACACTGGATGCAACACTGACACACCCACCAGCCACTCCTTTCCCGAGTAGCCACAACCACACCAGCAAACATCAAAGGAGAGCACTTATCAAAAAAATGTTCAGTCCAGCTACAGCTGAACTCAGACTTTCTTCATTAAAAGCAGCAAGACTGTCTGCAGCTGTTTCACAGCAGGCGCTTCATTGTCACTGTAGCACAGTGCACCTTCAGAGAGGCAGTTCAACATTTCAGCATGCAGTAGCAGCTGTCAAGGGACCCAGGTGGCTGTCGTGTTGAATATTTTATTTCATTGTTTGCTAAATTATTCATACTCATTTATTAGATTCTCGCCTCATATTTGACTTAAACACATACAAAAAAAAAACCCTATCAAAAGTATATCAGAAACATGGCATGGCATACTTTATAGGAATTTGCACTTTTTTTAATGTTAGATCCAGGAAACTGCTTGAAAAACAATCTTTATTGGCTGTCCGTGAGTGTATGGACGTTATAGACAGGGAGGCTAGACCGGCCACACTGTGCAAACTCACAAAAGGCTATAATAAGGTATGCAGATTTGTTTTCATGTGCAGCACACTAACAGGCCATTGTGATCTATAGGAAAAGAAGTTAGACCTCCTCTCCCTGCATGAAAGATGAGACTTTCACTGATTAATACCATCTTTAAGTTTACACATGGAAATTATCCTGACTACTCATACATTATATTGACCAGATCATTTAGTATGTATCATTTATCAGTGTTTGTGTTTTGTACATTTCTCCGAACCACATATACATACTATACTGTAAAGCCCCAGTACCAGAGCAAGGAATCATGGGTATGTAAATCCTGCTGAAAGGCAGGCTGACAAGGCTTCAGCAGAATAGCCATTGCTGTTTAAACAGGCTTGTACATCTGATCCTATATAAACTGAGAATGAAAAACTACAGACATGTGGTTCATCCTGCTGGGACCCCTCAGTGTAGTACAGTCATTGCCTCAGCCAAGTACCAAGGCAGAACCACAAAGCATCAGACAGTTTGAATATTCACAGTTAGTATACCAAGGAAGCAGTTTACAGAAAGTGTAATGCATGCAATGTGTAAAAAGATGGAAGTAGACAAGAAATATCCAAGTTGTTTGCCTTTTGTGCATTTCTCCAAACTACACATATACTTTATGGCCTCAATTCCAGAACAAGGCATCATGGGTGCACAGATGCTTGTGCAAGGTAGGCTGCCAAGGCTTCACCAGACAAATCCAGACTTGCACATGTGATCCAGTACAGGCTGAGAATAACGAACTAGAGACATGAGTTTAGTCCTTTTGAGACACCTCAGTGCAGTGTCGTCATTGACTCAGCCAAGAACCAAGTCAGAACACCAGGCATTTAGACTTATCGGATTTAGCACACAGAAGAGGCAGTTTATAGAAAGAGTAGTGCATAGGATCTATAAACATGCTAAGAGAGAAGCAGTATCCAAATTATTTGTGTTTTTGTGCAGCTCTCCAAACCACACATGCACTCTAAAGCTTCAGTCCCAGAGTAAAGCATTGTGAGTGCACAAATCCTTATGTAAGGCAGAGTGACAAGGCATTACCAGATCAGACATTGCCTTTAAAACAGGCATGTTCATCTGATCTGGCATTATCTGAGAATGACTAACTATAGACCCATGGTTTGTCCTGTGGGGACTCCTTAATATAGAGCAATACCAAGTCAGAACCCCAAAGCATTGCGTGTTTAGAATAGTCCAAATTAAAATATTGAAAGCGGCAGTTTGCAGGAACAGTGGTGCTTCCAAACTGTTATTTGTACAGCTCTTCATACTTCACACATTCTCTAAAGACTCAGTCCCAGAGCTCTACACCTCCACTCAGTTCTCAAATTAGAGACATTTTTTGCATCCCAAAAATAAAATGAATAGTTGGAGGAAAGGACTTTGCCTGTAGCGCACCTTCCAGCTGAAAAGCACCAGAAAACATTGTAAAAACATGCAATGAAATGGCACACATCCCAGTGTATTGGGAGAGAGGTTTTATGTAAATTCCACCTTTAAAGTGTTGTGCAGACTGCAGGTACAGGCAGCCCTACGTATCATAGAGTTTAAATAACATTTCTCTCACAGTACTCTCGAGTTTGCACCATTTTTAGGGCTGTGGGCGAAGCCTTCAGCCCGTCTGTCATTGATCAGCCTGTCGCTCTAAAACGGCTTTTCATGGAACTCCCTTTTTAGACATTTGGAAGTATTCCTTCACAGCTGCAAAATAGTGCACTCCCCTTCTGATTTTTGCTACTTGCTGTTCTATGTTAAAAACATCTTAAGGGAGGGTGGATGCTACTGTATTGTGCCTCAGAACTTCTCCAGCTATTAACAAAAAAAACTTTTAAACTACTGTTTCTATCATTTGTCCAGCTCAGTCTAATAGATGTGTTCTATTTCTTTCAGCAACATAAGGGTTAACTCATTATATGATAACTGTAAAACACTAAACCTTTTCAGTGTCAGATCACAGGCAGTGGACCTGCAGTCTGTGAGCTATTTCATTCCCATTGACACACATATGAACTGCAGAGGGGGGTGGCTGTAGCCCCATCACTTTTTTTGGCCTGAAGGATCTTGCTCTTTAAACAAACAAACAAAAAAAGTAAGCATAAACTAGAATGACAGAGTTAATTAAGTCCACCTGCCCAGGCACACATAGAACAAAAGAGGTGCTTTGTGCTTCTTTGCTGTTTCTGGAGTCAGAAGTGTCAAGTGGAAAGTGCTTTTGTGTGTGTATACAATCCTGCTTTGGGATGGGCCACGTGATGGCAGACTGCTCATCTCTTATCTTGGATTTACAGTCTGAGTGAGCATTCCGTCCTACATAGCAGTGTAAAAGCATTATGTTTCCATCCTCCAGACAGTCAGTTTCAAAACTAAAAAGGAAAGAGAAATAACAGATTTACAGAGAGGGATAGATTAGTTAGATGGACTCTGTTAGGAGTATGGAGGTTGGTTATTGCATGTATCTGGAATCTTTGTACTGGAGTTTAAATATTTGTTTACAGTTTATAAATGTAGAAGTTTATTATATATGTGTACATATATATATATACACACACGTAAACCCTCACCCCTGCCTTTTGCAAAATGACAGGTGGCATGCTGTTGAAGCTGACAGCAGTACCTGGTGGGGACTGGGTTCGGGGAGGATGAGGTTACTTGGCACAGGGGGACCTAGGTTTGGCTACTCTACACAGGGGCACCCGAGTAAATCCGAACACAGGAAGCAATAACTGTAATGTCCAGAACCAGGAATTGGATTCTTCAGTGTGGCTTTTATTCACATACTAGCTGAACAAACAAAGCATAGACGGACCCTTGTACAGAGCTTATGTTAGGCCCCATCTGGACTATGGATCCCCCTGCTGGAGTCCCTACTTGAGACAGGACATTGACGGAATTGAGAGGGTGGAGAGAAGAGCCACAAAAATGGTCCCTTATTTATCCAAACTAGACTACGAGGAAAGATTAAGGGTTAGGGGGTTACACTCACTCTGCACAAGACGTACCAGAGGCGACCTTCTCCTCTTGTACAAAATCCAGAATTCTCAGGAGTTAATGCACCACTGTGGCTTACATTTCTCTACTAGTTGGACTTCCCCACGGTATCATAACAAACAGATATTTGTATCTAAAACTAAAACAACAAAAAGGTTAAACTACTTTACAGTAAGAACACCCAAATTGTGGAATCTCCTTCCACAATACTTAGAGGACAGCAGCTCTAATCTAGTCTTCAAAAAAAGGCTGGATTGTTGGCTCAAGTTTAACAACTTCAAGGTATAATTATCCCACCAATGTGGTAGGGGACAATCTCGATGGGCAGTAGCCTTCTTTTGTCCTTTGCAACCAAGTAAACCAAGTAGACCCCCATGGGGCTACATTTCCTGGTAATGCAGATTAGAGACTACAGAACACTTTATCACCATTTCCAACCCTCAGGCTCTGAATCCACCAGGCACACAGCCCGGACTTGCACGCAGCTTTGGGTACATAGCCTGAATTGTACCCACTTGGGTTTTCCCCACTGGCCCGGCTCCCCTGCTGGCCACTTGATCCGTGGTCCATTGGATGAATGAACCAATTATCCTGTCATGGCTCCCCACACCACACTAGAGTCTGTGACTCTTAGAGAGAATTTTCCTTACAACCCCACGTCTGGGTACTTCCCCCATCACTGGCCAAGTGCCTGAGGCAAAGTAGAAAACCACAGAAGAAATCCGTAGAGGTGGACCTGGTCACTAAAGATGGGGGCCACCCACCTCCAGCTCCCACAGCCCATACCTGGTCATTTCTCTGGAAAACTAAACAATTCCTTTGCTGAACTTCTAAATGTAGATTAAGGGTAGACGTCTGTCACATCTCCTCTACATATTATTTGCATCTCACAAAACTCTGGGATTTGACACTACTTTTACTTGCTTGGCCCATTTCTCTAGGCTTCCCAATATGTAGTTCAATCCTTAGATTTTCACACAAGTCCCAGGATGAAGAAAACATATGCCCTTTTAGCCAGAGCAGACACTCACCCTTAAGTTGCAGGTGCCCCACAGGTGACTCACAAATCTTCCATCTTCCAAAATAAATCTTGGACTAAACAGGCAGCTTTTCCTCCGCTAGCAGGATTAAGGGGATTGCCCCAGGAATCTTCTGAGAATCTTTACACCCCCCCCCATAGGGAGGGGGCACTGAGACCCGAAAACAGCGGTCTCCACCACTTGAGTACAAACTTCACTCACTCCAAGCCATACTGCAGTCTCTCATTTTGAAAACTCCCAACGTTCTGTCTAACTCCCTTTGCTGCAGATTCCAATGTGGCTTATGCAGCTGCGAAAGTTCTATTGGTGATGTCATCCCTCAGTCTCAGCTGAGACTGAGAACAGAGTGAGACAGTGTGAAACCCATTTAACTGGAGTTTCACAAGCTGCCTTCCCTGCCTACCACTAGGTCTTACTGGGATTCTAGTAACCCCGGGTAACAAGGGGGTTACACACACTTTTGGTAACCAGGTAAGGCCAACTAGGCATAGGTGCTTGTTTCTAGGGACAACTCAGGAACACTGGGGAGATTAAGTGACTTAATCAGAGCCACACTGTATGGAAATGGAGGGTGTGGGAATCAAACCCATGTCTGAATGCTGGATATATAAAGCTCATTTGTAGCTCACTACTCTAACCTCTAGGTTATACTGCCAGCCCCATAAATCGTGAAAAATTTAGACTGGGCTGTTAATACCTCAAAGGAGAACTGCCTTGAATCATCAAACATGCATTTTTGTAGAAGTAGTTGTTATTTTTTAAAATACCAGTTCTCATTTTGTTACTGCTTAATCTGAACTGGCCTTTTGGTAAATTCAGTGTGTGTTTCTGATTCACACGCTGCTGGCATTGATCATTTTAGAACATTATGAGCTTGTCAAGAACTTACATTGCTGGTACAAAGCATCTGTGTTCTAATTTGGAATTTTTAGGTTAATGGGGACATAAACAACATCATACAATTCTTAGATGGCACTTTGCAGCAGAATGTAACCCATAAATATCCAATGGGTTAACTAAAAAGCTAGCAAAAGTGGGACAGAAACAGAAGGGGCCCACTATATGAGAAAAAAGCTTCTACAGGAAACATTACTCACAGGTTCAGTGCAGTTCTCCTTTAACTAAACTTGTAGGGAATGTCAGGTATTTTATCCAAATGATAACAAACTCTGTTTACATGGACTTGGAGCCATCTACAGGGAAATTCTTCCCATAGACGTGCATTAGTCATATGGGAAAACAGAGGAATTTGACTTCCACTGGAAATAATGTAATCTACAGGAAAACATAGGAAAATTGCCCTGCAGTTACAGGAAAAAGACAAACTTAATCTGGGAGCAGTCACACACACACACACACACACACACACAGCAGCATTTACTCTGACTAAATAAATTCAGGAGGACAGATTTAGCAGCATGTTAGTGTTTGATGATTGTGACTAAACAGCACTATATGACACTAACAAGAAAATAACTCTGGTCATTTGGTAGCTCTTTACAGCCCTATCGGCTCTGGCTAGACTTTGTCTTTCTTGCTTTCACCATACTATGGGTGATCCAGTAACTGGCAGGGACTAACTCAGAATGTGTGCACTGCTTGTTTTGTGGTGACATTGAATGTAATTTTATGTAACTAAGCTGTTATCTTCCCCCTGGAATCCTCCTCAAAACCATGTATAGCACCAACATTAGGCTAACCTGATGTGGACAACATTAACAAGAGAATTAATAAACAGTATTATAGTGCTTTCCTCCTGTCTCCCATGTGATATTATGGTCTTATCTGTTTACCTTACTAAAGCATGGTAATTCTTTTTATTTTTTTAATTTACAGTACTCTTCTTCCCAGGTAGGCGGCCCCATCCATCCTGCCTTCACACCCAGCCCCTCACCATCCTACTCCAGGACTTACCTGCCTCTCCTACAAAAACCTTGGCTTAGTCCCCAGGATGGGCTGTTGTGGAAGAGACTCACTTCCTCCTGATGGAGACTCGATCAGTGTGGTCGGAGAAGAGTGCCTTGCTCAGCAGTGGGGATCATGCGATGTAGGGTGGACATCCTCCTATAGTACCTGCCATTCTTTTTCCTGATTTTTCCTTGGCTCGATCCCCTGTGGGATGCTATGGAGGCACCCACAGTGGAGACCAAGGAGGATGCTGGGAACCTCCACAAAGGAGACCCACAGGAGGGTGGCATGGGACCCCACAGGGGAAGGAAACAACTCCTGCTTGGGGACTCCATTGTTAGGAGGGTAGAACTGAGGGAGGAAGGGAAGAGGGAGGTAAGGTGCCTGCCTGGCGCCATGGCTTGGAGGGACAGGGAGTGAATCCTCAGGATCATGGGAGCAGCTGCACAGGGGAGGGAGCTGGATGTCATTGTCCACCTAGAGACAAATTACCTGGCTGGGAAAGGGATCAGAGCAGTGCAGAAAGAGTTTGTGGAGTTGGGGAAGGGCCATAGACAAGTAGCATGCACGGTAACCTTCTTGGAGGTGCTGCCTGTCTATGGCATGGGTGAGGCTAGGGTGCTCCACATCATTGGATTCAATCAGTGGTTGAAACATTGGTGCAGAGCTCAGGGGTTTGGCTTCATTGGGGACTGGGGATCCACCTGGAGTGATGCAGGCCTATACTGGCATGATGGTCTGCATCTGTCCAGGAGGGGAACCAGGATCCTAGGTAATAGGTTTAAATGCTTCATTGGCAAGCATTTAAACTAGCCAAGCCGGGGGGAGGCACTGGAAAGGAGCAGAGAATTCCTAGCCCCCCCCCCAAAAAAAATCAAGGTAGTTAGTGAGGTAAACACCAAGATAGAGACGTCAATAGGGAGAAGAGCAGGGGTAAATGGAGAAAACAACAAAGGCAATAAGGACAGGGATGGGGCAAAAAGGGGTAAGGCCATCAAGAAATGGAGGGTAATGACTACTAATGCCTGTAGTCTGGGCAACAAGCTCCCTGAACTGGTGGCCTTGATGGAAGAGGGTGCCTGGATATCGTGGCAGTCACAGAAACATGGTATACAGAGAACCATGACTGGGATGTTAACATACCAGGGTTCACAACCTACAGGAGGGATGGAGGGTAGAAGAGGGGGATGAGTAGCTCTCTATGTAAGGGAAGGGATAAAAGCAACAGAACAAAAGAGTAAACAGGGAAGAGAGGAGGCACTGTGGGTCACTTTAGAGACTGGAAATGGCACCACAATCCGCACAGGGGTTGTATACAGATCCCCATCTCAGGGGGAGGGAATGGACAAGGATATGATAGAAGGTATCCTTAGGATGGCAGAGAAAGGGGAGATACTGTTGATGGGGGACCTGAATATGCCAGATGTTAACTGGAGCACCTTTGCTGCAGCCACATCAAAGAGCAGAGCCATTCTCAGTGCCCTACAGGAGGCATGCCTCAGACAGCTAGTGTTGGAACCCACTCGGGAGGGAGCAGTCTTAGACCTTGTACTCTCAAATGGGGACAGTGAGGGGATCTCCGATCTAGAAGTGGGTAGCCATCTTGGAACAAGTGACCACCAAACAGTGTGGTTCATGATAAACTCAGCTGCAGAGTCAGGCCTTACAAAAGTGAGGGTACTGGACTTCAGGAGGGCTGACTTTGTCAAAATGGGAGAGTGCCTTAGAAAAGCACTAGCAAACAGGCTAGAAAGAGGGGTGGAGCAACAATGGGCAAACATGAAAACTGCCATCACAGAGGCAACAAGTTATTGTGTGAAGCAAATAAACAAATCAAAATGAAAAAAAAAGCCACTATGGTTCTCAAAAGAGGCTGTGGGGAAGGTTAGGGAGAAGAAGATAGCAGTTAGGAAGTATAAGGAAACACAGAAGGACCAGGACAGAGAACTGTACCAGTTAAGGTAAAAGAAAGCAGGAAAGGCAGTCAGAATAACAAAGGCCCAAACAGAGGAAAAGATAGCCAATTCGGTTAAGAAGGGGGATAAAACCTTTTATAGGTACATAAGGAAGTGTAGAAAGACAAAGGGGGAAATAGTGAGGCTGAATAGAATGGACGGTGGGTGAGCAGAGAGGGACAGTGAAAAACCAGGGATACTGAATGAATACTTCTGCTCAGTATTCACAAAAGGGGAGGAAGGGGAGATACCTAATCCAATTAACAGAAGCACTCTGGATAGGGCGGTCATTCCCAGTCCTTTCACAGAAGAAAGGGTTCTGAAAGAACTCCTAAAACTGAAGGTGGACAAAGCAATGGGACCTGGTGGGATTCACCCCAGAATTCTAAAAGAATTAAAGGGAGAACTAGTGACACCACTGACTACCCTTTTTAACAAATCATGGGAGGATGGTGTCGTACCTGAGGACTGGAGGAGGGCAGATGTGATTCTCCTTCACAAAAGTGGGAGCAAGAGAGAGACAGGAAACTACAGACCTGTTAGTTTGATCTCTGTGGTAGGGAAAATGATGGACTCACTTCTGAAGGAAAGAATTGTTGCGTACCTAGAGACCAGTGGGGCACAGGACCCAAGGCAGCATGGATTCACAGCGGGAAGGTCATGTCAGACAAATCTAATCGATTTCTTTGACTGGGTGACCAAAGTAGTAGACCAGAGAGGGGCTGTGGACATGGCCTACCTAGACTTTAGCAAGGCATTTGACACAGTCCCACACAAAAGATTAATAAATAAATTAGCCAGCCTGGGAGTGGGTCCCAGGGTGGTAGCCTGGGTAAAACATTGGCTGGACAACAGGACACAGGGGGTAATAGTAAATGGAGTCCACTCTGAAGAAAGGGGGGTTACTAGTGGGGGTACCACATGGTTCAGTACTGGTCCAGTCCTTTTTAATGCCTTTATAAGTGACATTGCAGATGGACAGGAAGGAAGAGCATGCCTCTTTGCAGATGACACAAAGATCTGCAACAGGGTTGATACACAAGGGTGTGTGGAAAGGATGAGAAGGGACTTGGCAAGGTTAGAGGAATGGTCAGAAGTATGGCAGCTTGGATTCAATGCAAAGAAGTGCAAAATAATGCACCTTGGAAACAAAAACCCAGGGGAAGAGTACACAATGGGGTGGGTAATCATATCAGATGACCTTAGGTTTGGCAAGCAATGTGAGAAGGCAGTAGGAAGGGCTAGGGGGATACTGGGATGTATAGGGAAAGGCATCACCAGCAAAAAACAGGAAGTTGTTATCTCTCTGTACAGACAGTTGGTGAGACCCCATCTGGAGTACTGCTTCCAATTCTGGAGACCCCATCTCCGCAAGGACATAGACAGGACGGAGACAGTCCGGAGGAGGGCAACTTAAATGGTGCAGGGTCTGCAAGAGAAACCATACGAGGAGAGACTAAAGGAGCTTAATATGTATACCCTTGAGGAAAGGAGGGAGAGGGGGGACATGATAGAAACTTTAAGTACCTCAGTGGAATAAACAAAGTCCAAGAGGGTAGCATCTTTCAGAAAAAGAGATGTGCAAGAACAAGGGGACACAATTTGAAAATAGAGTGGGGATGGCTCCGGGGCAATGTGAGGAAGTATTTTTTCACAGAGAGGATGGTGGATGCATGGAACCGCCTTCCTGAGAAGGTTGTGGGGTCTAAAACTGTGGAACAATTCAAGAATGCATGGGACAGACATAAGGCAATTCTTGTGGGGGGTAAGAAGAAATAGGCCGTTGGTTAACTAGGATTAGCAGCTTATCTAATAGGTAGGGAAATGGGCAGACTAGATGGGCCAAGCGGTCCTTATCTGCCATCAAAGTCTATGTTTCTATGTTTCTGTGCTGAAAGTACTCCTATGACATACATGCATTGCAGGTCGGAGCACATTGGTGTCCCCCTCCCGATTTGTGGCTCCACTTCCACTGCTACCTGTAGTCACCCAGATGACAATAGCAGAGTGGATGCCAGCAACCCTCCCTCCCTCCCAGAGGTGGAGATTGTCCTCTGGGATGCTCAACTCACCTCCCCCAGAAGGCCTTCCGAAAATGTGGGCTCATTCCCAAACCTGGTCGTCGGTGTCACAGGGAGTAGCGCTTCCGCTGTGTCTGTGGGCTGGCCATGGCAAGACCTTTTTATGAGTACCTACCATGGTCTGTACCACCACAGTCCAGAAGAACACTAATTCAAATCTCATAGTCACTAGGAGAATTAAAGTACTGGAGGGTCAAATGACTTGTTCAGGGTCCCAGAGTAAGTCTGATCCTGCCGAAGTCATTTGGCCTTCTGATGCCTAGTCCTCCTAACAGTAAAAACGGTTAGAGACCTGGCCCAGCAGAAAATGAGATATTACTAATTGCTGGGCTATCCTGGACAAATTACAGTAATTGCAAAAAAAAAATTCAGAATATGGAACAATAGTTCTAGGCACACCAGTACATATATTGTATACCATAAAAGAGAAATCATCCACAAGGGTGTTAGAGACTGTAAACCTATCTTGGGAGGGAATTATAGTTCTCTTATCTATTACTCTACATGCAGATATTTGCTTATGATCGTAAAACCTTTTTTTGAAATAAACATGGTGGTTATAACAAGTCTCTTCTTTTTTTCAGATCTTGAGACGAGCAGATAAAAACGGTAAGAAACTATTTTCTGTTTTTTGTTGATAATGACTGACTGCTGAATCTGGGCTCTGCAAATCCAGATAACAGCTTCTTCTATGCAGCATACCTTGCTGCCATGTTATCTGACTGGGCAATTTAAAGCTAACCACTTCAGAGAAGGAAACGTGGCCCTAGGTTTACCTGAAACCATGGTAACACCCCTGGTTTGCTTTTATTATTATTGACATTAAAACCAGGGACTGGTGTTCACAGGGATTGAGAATGATTTGGAAAGTAAAATATCTCAGCACTATACGAATATCAAAATGGGCCAAAAAAAACTTGCCATTTTTTTTAAATAAATTGGTTGTGTATTTTGAAATATTTAACACAGATGAAATGAAACACAAGCTAGTGACATGGTATTTTTTGGGAAACTCAGAGTTGATTATTTGAAAAATTAGAGTGATTTCTGGTGGATCCCCTAATAATGACAATTCAAAATGTTTTTCAAAGAAGTTAATATTTTTCCTACTAAGTTCAGAACAACATTCCAACATTTGTATTCAGGATATGATGCACTTTCCCAAATATGATTAAATTGAGGTTTTAATTTTGTATAACTAGGGCAGCTGTCAATTACAGTATCTATGATATGTATAATTTCCAGATAATTATAGTAGTAATACTTTTTATTGCAAGGAATACAATGACATATTCTACATTGTCGACATTTATACAGTTTGGATACACAAATATCAAGTCATGCAAAAATCAGCAACACCTGGACGGGGGGGGGGGCAGGTGGATCGAGCATTCCAGAGGATGCTCTCCTTCTCCAGGAAAGGAGGCCAGTGCCCTCTGCTGCAGTACTGCCATGTGGTTGACCACTAGTGGCAGTACAAGTGGAGCCCGGTGGGTGGGCACCCCCTGACTGGGACGTTGGCGTGCTTGGCATGCAGACATTCTTTCCAGTCCAGCCCATGAGACGCCTAGGGAGAGGGAACAGAAGAAACAGGAAACCCCTCCACCCTGCAGAATAATGCTTCCTCTCCTCCCAGGCCCTGCACCGTTCACTGTGCTCCTGATCAACACCTAAACTAATCTCCTCCTGGGCTGGGTGCACCTGGGGGGCTCTGTCACAGGGGGCAAACTGTGGGGCACTGTAGGCTTGGAAGGTAAGTCCTAGGTAGAGCGGGTGACAGGGCTGTGGGAGAGAGACAGACTGGTAGGCAGGCTGGGTGGGGCCACAAAGCAGATTAAACAAAAAAAATCAACAGCTTTATATTACCATATGCATAGTTGTATAAACTACAGTGCACATTTATAAAATTTGCTATAATAGAAAGATAAATACTGTAGATATCATACTTTCTATATACTGCACATATTCTGTAGAAAAGGACACTTCTTAAGTGTTTTAAACTAGAAGTTCATGTTAAAAGAAGTTAATGTATTATATATTTCATTACACATTTTAAACCCTCTCCACTGTTAATCCCTGCAATTCATTTGGGTTTCTAAATTTGCTTATGTAGGACCTGATTTCATTTTACACTCACCATGTTAGAGTTTAACATTTGTGGCCTGGAGTTAGTCCAGGTATCAGAGGAGTTTCTGTTGTATGCCGCTTCATTGTTGTCACAAGAAAAGACATGTTAAACTAGAGAGGCAAGAGTTCCAAAAGGGTCAGACATGGATGGAAATGTGTGTTGTGCCTGTGACTGCATTTGTTCAAAAGAATCTGATCTGCCTTGCTGTTTTCAAGAGATGCATCCTTTTGTGAGCAAAAAAATCCCAATTTACAGTACGAAATTATGCATGTGTGGTTTGTGTAATTTTTTTGCTACAATTGCTTCTTTTTCTTTTAACCACATTTGAGCACTGTTAAACCATCTACAGTGGAAGCTATCCTAATCTTCTGCTTTACCACAGAACAGTGTACCAAATTCGGGTACTGATAAGAGTACTTCCTGTTTACTGCAGTATCCCCAAGGTACTGACTAAGCACAATGAGGTAACACTTCAGCTAATGTGGTACCTTGAGGATACTGTAATAAGGGATTACTGCTAATATGCAGTACCTTAATGTGGTAAACTTTTCTGTGGTAAAGTAGAAGAGTAGGATAGCTGTCACTGCAATAGATGGTGTAACAATACGTAACAGGATGCAGAAAGAAAATGGCCATTTTATTTTGTATTTATTATCTTTCTGTGTTTATGTCTGTGACTAAATATGCGGCCTCATTTGAAGGTGACCTTGGGTTCAAGCAGACATTGTTCAAGTGTAATTAAGTGTTTGTTGGCCTAAGTGGCCATGAAGGCAGGGATTTTGCATTTCAATAGCATGAAACCTTAGCTGGCTCATAATGGAAACCCTTTGCTGTGTTTTCCCTGGACTCTCTAAGGCTGGTAATCAAAATAATTGGATTGTTTCTCTAGACTAGAGTGACCCCTACTTAGCCTGGCCACTGGCAACATTTAAACTGTTCCTCAGGCTTGTAAACAAATATAGTAGACTCTTTCCAGAAGTGAGGGCTGAATCTCCTAAGTAATGTGGAAAGGAGGCCAGGCCTTCAAGGTGTACCACAAGCAATGTTTTCTATAGAGCTATAGATTATCTTGAGCCAATAATTAAATTGGATATCCACTGTATGAAGAGGGACTGCTAAGACTCTTGGGTCTCAAGGCCTGTGTAGCCAAAAACCAAGTCTATGAGTTCTGAGAAGTCCCATGGGGTAAGGAAGCAGATTTTAAGACAACATTACAGAGGTTTTTGCATTTGTAATTCTTTATGTGTAAAATTGTTTGTAAAACTTTCTAGAGTTGTGAGTCCTCTAGTTTGCAGTATATCTTGTAAATTTAGTGTGAATGTTAAATATTTTATATTCAGTATATTAATATGTGGCTGCTATGTTTTAGTAAGCGCAGATAATCCATTTTTATTGGGCAAATGCCATGATCTACTTCTGGAGAGAACTCTACCAAACTGCATAAGAAACATAGAAACATAGACTTTGATGGCAGATGAAAACTGCTTGGCCCACCTAATCTGCCCATTTCCTACCTATTGGATAAGCTGCAGATTCCAGTTACCCAACATCCTACTTCCTCCTATCCCTCACTAAGATTGCCTTATGTCTGTCCCATATAATAAGTAAACCAGTGTCTGATTTATTTGTTTTTAGTAACCGGGTAAGTGCATTAAGCAATAACCCTGCCTATTTTCAGGCATGACCTGGGAAAGTACAATGTAAACACAACAATGATAACAATCAGGTACAAATGCAATGGTACAATCAGGACAAAATAAACAGCGGACACATCACAGCAAAAAAACAACAGATTATCCAACAGAGGGATAAGCAGCAATAACAAATACAGTTACTGCAGTGGTACAATCTGGGCATAATAGCCAGGTAAACACGACTGAATTGACTAAATAGAGGTGAAAACAGACAGGTAGATATGCTTTTAGTTGAAAAATACAGAAATAGACATAAAAACAGGCTGGTGGACAAGCAGAAAGATGAAAATCAAGTTAAGTGCTGTCACAATTACCAAGTGCATTTAGATGATAGAGCATGCTTAAACGTAAGGTGAGATAAGGAGTTCATAATATAAAGGGGGAAGGAATTCCAGAACTTGGGGGTGAAATAGGAAAACCTTGCTCACCCATTTTGGTGGAGCAGGGCGGAACTGAGAGCAAGAGAGAGGTGGAGAACCTAAAGGAATGGGAGTGAGGGACAAGGGTTAGCATAGCTCCCAGAGTGTTGGGACGAGGAGTTAAAGAGTCAATAAATCAACCTAGAGCATAAGAACAAAGGGCATAGGGAGACAGCCAGTTTAAGCAGAGTAGAGCAGGCATTGATGGGTTAGTCGAGGAGCCGACAAGGCAAATCTACAGATATTGTTATATGTAATATCCCACTTATGAAGTACACCAGCATTGGCATGGGAGAATTTGGAGAGGGCATATAGTAGTCTCAGTAGCAAAATGCCTCTAGCTGCTGAGATCCTGGCAGCAGCTGTGAGTGAGTGACACATTCTATAGGCCACACCAATCTTAGAGTTAACTGAGCAACATACCTCATTATGTGTACAGAGAAGACCAGTACCGGGTCAAGCGTGACCCCAAGATATTTGAAGGATTCAGTGTTTGAGACAGGAGATCAGTCACAGCAGAGGACCCAAAGCTTAGGGAACTCAGCATGAACCTTTCTAGAGGACCCAAGGAGCATGGCCAGAATCTTAGACTGGTTTAGGATTTGATAATTGGTGGAAAACCAGGATTGGAGGATCTGAAATGCAGATGATAGATGTTGATTGAGGTCATCTATAGATTTGGAAGCAGCGTAAAGCACCAGGTCATTGGTGTACATAATAGTACTACAGGGTGGAGAAGGGTTAGGGATGTCATTAAGAAAGAGGGAGAAGAGCAGGGGACCAAGAATATAACCCTGTGGGACACTGCAGGTGCTAGGGGCAGGGGATGAGAGAACCTTACAGAAGGAGACAGCTTGAGGTTGATTGTCAAGATCACTGCCAAACCAGGATAGGGTAGTGTCAGAGGCACCGAGGGATTGAAGTTTACCCAGTAGTAGAGGGTGATGTTCCTAGTCAAATGCTTTGGAGAGGTTGATAAACACAGCACCAGTAAGTAAGCCTGTGTTCATGTTGCACTTTATGTCGCTAGTAAATTGGATAAGAGCAGTAGTTGTGCTATGCTCAGTGTGAAAGCCATGTTGGATTGGGGACTGAAGGTTGAAATTCAGTAGATGTGCAGAGACCTGTCGATGAACAAGTTTTTCCAGCAATTTGCTGAGCATGGGCAAAAGTGAAATGGGTCAGTAGTGCGATAGAACTTTGGACTCGCCTTTCTTAAACACTGGTATAGTTCTAGCTGTTTTCCAGGCCAAAGGAACCGAGGTGGAGCAGATTGATAAGTTAAAGAGCCTGGTTAATGATGTAGCAAGAATAGAGGAGAACTAGGAATTCTTGGATCAATACCTTCCGGATCTGCACTGCCATGAGTAGGAATGGTCTTCAGTAGCTCAAGGACCTCTTGGTGCGTGACCGGAGCCAGCACTGGGGGGGGGGGCAACAGCTGGTGATGGGGAGGGAGATGGGGAAGGCAGGATGGAGTGGAGGTGGTGTTGGGAAGCTTGATAAAGAGGGAGTTAAAGGCATTAGCTAAGGTGTGAGGGTTATTACAGTGGATATCATTTATAAGCATTTCGTTTGGAGTCAGAGGCTTATTGTTACCAAGGATTTCATTAATTTGAGACCAGTAGTGTTTCGTGTTTGAGGCAGAGGAACTGAGCAGATCTCGGTAGTAAATACTCTTAGCAGAGCGAATTTCTTTTTTACAGGTGCTTCGCAAGGGCCGGTAAGCCTCGAAGTCAGCTGGAAGAGAGGAGGACTTCCATTTTGACCAGAGTTTATCCCTGCATTGAAGTAACCGTATTAAGGGCTGCTTGAACCATTTGGTGGCGTTCCCTTTGACCTTTCGCGTAGTGACCGGAATGTGTCGGTTCTGAAGGGAGAGTAGGGTTGTATTGAAATAATCAGTCACTATGTTGATATCATTCGTTATGTAGAGGGGAGACCAGTCAACGAGTTTTAGATCATGCAAGAACGCAGCCAGGTTAAGGTTAGAGAGGTTGGAAAAGGATAAGACATTAGAGGGGTAGGAGGGGGGAGAAATGTCCCAAATGCAGAATACCGGGCAGTGGTCACTTATAGAGTCAGGTAGAGCTCCAACAACAGGAAACTTCTCCTTCCTATCAGTAAGAATCCAGTCTAAAAGGGTGCGGTAGGAACCTTGGAGAGATCCTAGTGGGAGCCAGGATGAGTTGAGCGAGGTTAGCCTTACTAATAATGGAGGATAGGATAGATGAGTTAGGACCAACCCAGTCGAGATTAAAATCAGTCAGGCAGATTACTTCATTTTTCCCAGTCACAGCTGGCACCAGTTCAATGGATTCTTCAAGACCTAGTCTGGAGTTTCTGGGCAGTATATAGACACACAAAATGTGGAGTTTTTTGACACTTTCAAGGAGTAGGAGGGAATGAAGAACCTCACAATTAGTCGGAGCATGACTGGGTATGATTGACACATTAAGATGAGACTTGTAGTACAATGCCAAGCCACCCCCTCTTTTGGTGTTAGGACAGTCAGCCTTAAGTATATTATAACGCGGTAGGGAGCAGAGGGAATCGGGTACAAAGGGCTTCAACCATGTTTCCGATAAGGCTAGGATGTTTGGGTTATTCGTACATACCCAGGCCTCTAGTTCAGGGAGGTTAGCAGTAAGACTCCATATGTTAAGGTGGACGAAGGTGAAGCCAGTGGACTGAGGCAAATGATTGAAGGAGTAGGAATGATTAGGATTAGAGAGGATAGTTGGCCAGGGCTGGTCTCAATGTCCCCAGTGATGGCAAGGGATAGGGTAATTATACATATTGATGCAGTCACAAAGGCATGAGAGGTGCAACCAGGGGAGATAGAATACCTATGTAAGATACTTCTCAGGAGTATTCCTATATATTTATGACTGAGCCCCGACAGAAGTAAGGAATTGGGGGCAGCCCACATAGTAAATTGGAGTAGCAGAAGTTATCAAGTGAGTATACATAGCGATTAGAGGGGGACACAGGAGGAACAGCAAAAAAGTCAAGGAGGAGCAGTGTAGAAAATAATAGGAGAAGGAGGTACTTAGCCCTAGAAATCATGGTAAGCACAGGAGTATGAGTAAGGGGTAGTTAGGGAGGAGAGATGGGAGAAGAGAGAGCGAGAGAGGGGGAGAGAAAGAGAAAGAGAGAGAGGAGAGAGAGAGAGAGAGAGAGAGAGAGAGAGAGAGAGAGAAATGGATGGGGAGAAAGGTTAGCTGGATCAATGAGAACAGAAGTAAAATGTCCAGGAAAGGAGGTTGTAAGTAAGGGACAGGTAAAATAGACTGAAAATTATATCAGCAAGGATAAGAGAAGAGGCCACAAACAAGGACAGTTTGGGGGAGTACTACATGAGAAGCTCAGGAGTAAATAGAAGAGTTGAGGTACTATAAGTTAAGGATAAGAACAGAAGTGGTCAGCAACCTCTAGTGGAGAGAATATATAAAGTGCAGATGAGAAAAATGGGAGCTAGGGAAAAAAATGACAAAGAAACCCACCTACATCATGTGTATATCCCGGCCTATATATTCAAGGCTAGCTGAGGGTGGGAGAGTATTGGGGGGAAGGCGGGGAGCAGCCGCATAGCTGCTGCGGGGCACAGCAAGCTAGCATTCTGTAGCATAGGGAAGAGGTCATCTGGTGCAAAAAAGTGGGTTTCTATGTCCAAAGGGCATTGTACTTTGTGAGCAAGTGCCTGACCTTGTTCTGTGTGAGCAAGGCCTGTAGTGGGACTCAGAGGAGCAGGCCCAAGAGAATTGTAGTCAGGTTGGTGGCAGTATGATAACATAAGTGTACCATAACCCCCTTGCACCACCACCAAATGCTCATATGAGTGTGTAGAGTGTGTGGCAGTTTGAATAGATTTTCCATCCAATCTCTGATGGATCTTGTGCATTGGGTGTTTAAATGCAGCTGAGAAAATTAAGCAAAACAAAAACCCGAGTACTCACCATCTGAATGAATGCAATGAAACACAGAATATTACTGTAAAAAGTACATATTTATTTAAAGGTGACCAGCAAAGGTTTATAGTACAGGGCTCTCCCTGTAATATCACGTACCTTGTTAGCTGAGGTCTTCATAACTGCTGATTATTGCAATTTATTTTTAGGTCTGGAATTGGTAATTTTTCTTTGCAGAGTTTTGGCAACTCCAAAAAAGACCGATCAAGCAGCACTGGTACTTAAGGGAAAACTTCCCATTTTAGTGATGTAGATAATGGTATTGCTGTGCTGAACACAGTAGGGAGCTGGCATTAGTTTTAAGTTTTCATAGCGTAAGTGGGAGGGTGCATGTTTAAAAGTATACTTACAGGTAGTTTGGGTCTAAAACTACCTGTAAGTATACCCCCCCAACTCTATTTATGTTCCAGCTAGCTGGGGCATCTCTCGGGTGGACTCGCTTGACCTTGCCTCCACCACCTGCCTGAACCCCTTCCCCCGACCGAGGTTTCAGGCACTGGTTTCCCCCTCCCACCGACCCCTAAGAGGAGGAGGTGAGGACCACTGAGAGACAAGTTGGAGGTTAGGGCCGGCACTGGGCATGTGGGCTCGACCACTGGAGTTCCACCGTCGCCTCACCCGGCAGCTGGGGATTTTTTCTTGTTTCTCCTGTCCCCACAGATATAGGATGTGCAATGCTGTCCAGCATGTGATGTGCACGCTCCCACCCACATCCACAAGATGGCTGCCTGATGCCATCCCCTTTCTTTCTCGGTCCTGGCCGTAGTGCACCCAGTCTCCACTGGGTACTACTAGCAGTGCGGGACTTGGGCCCCCCTCCCTCCCAGGAGTGAGGACAGTCCATCGGATGTGTGATCCTCTCCTCCCAGGCCAATCACCCCCCCTCCGGCTCTCCAGGCTCATTCCTGAACCCGGGTTGCCGGCGTGGCATAAGGAAAGGCAGATGCCTCAGCCCTCAGCGCCACTGGGCCAGCCCTGTAAGTATACTTTTAAACACGAACCCTCATGCCAGTGCGACAAAAACTTATAACTAATGCCTGCTTCCTGCTGCGTTCAGCACAGCAATACTGTTATCTACATTACTAAAATGGGAAGTTTTCCCATAAGTCCTAGTGCTGCTTGATTGGGCTTCTCAGGGAGCCCCCTCCGCTTCCACGTTCACCAAAACACTGCAAAGTAAAATTACAAATGACGAACTTGAAAATAAATTGCAATAATCAGCAGTATAAGGACCGCAGCTGCCAAGGTACATGATATTGCAGGGACAGCCCTGTACTGAAAACCTTTGCCAATCACCTGTCCGAAGTGTCACCACTTTTGAAGTTGCTTTTCAGATTTTCAGCTTTGTGTCCTATTTGCCTTCTGTTTTGTCACTGTACATTTTACAGGCTGGGCTAACAGAGATTTGCAGGGGCAAAAAAACAAACAAACTTTAGACTTTCTTTTCATATTAGAAAAGGTCCTAAGTCAAAGCCATAGTTCAAGCATGGCCAGTTTTTGGCTCCCAGTGTAAATATCCAGTAAGCTTCCTTCTTTAGCACATGATTGCAAAATTGTCTCCACTCAGATTGTGCATGTCTTTTCCTATGCTTCCAAATAGAAATTTATTTTGTTTCAGATTTCTAGGACCACGCACATAATTGGCAGTAGCATATTCCAAATTCTTATTCTTTTTTGCTCTGCAGTGTTCGCCTACCCTGGTGTGGAATTGTCTTATTCTTTTTGCCTACATTGTAGGATCCGCATGTACACATGACTAAATATACTACCCCCACTGTGTCACAAGTAATCAAATTGCAGATTTGGTATATTCTACCATTGTGTGGGCTTACAAAACTGTTCCTGGCATGACCACATTGAAGGAACTGCATCTTTTACATGGATGGCAACCTTGGCTAGCACCATGTAGCCAGGTTGTTTGTTTTTTTAATTTACTGTACTTTTTCCGGCAGGTCCTTCATCAGACTCTGCCCTGGTCATGGCCCCCGGACTCCCACCTACCATCAACTGCTGGCATTCTCCCGGTTACCCCTGGCTTGCCCCCCAGAGGGCAGGGTTGCAGCACTGGTTCCCATTAATCCTAGCCCCATGGAACCAGTATCTAGTCGGGAGAGCCGGCAATGGTGGCTAATTGAAACCTGGGGTAGGCTTCATGTAGATGGAGGACCCACCCATTTTTTAATTTTTTTCTGGGGAGGCAGGGATGTGCAATGACGTCCAGCATCCGTCCTGCCTCCAGTGCGTGCTACCACTGGTAGCTGTGTAACTTCTGGCCTCCGCAAGCAGTCCATCGCATGCCGGGCACTTTCCCACCCACCCCCCAGAGAAGGAGAGTGGTCCACAGGATGCTGTATCCTTCTCGCCCTGGCCGGTCTTCCAGCAACCCAGGTCCGTTCCCAAAACCAGGTCACCAGCGTCTTGAGTGGAAATCCAATCGCTGTGCCAACAGGCCAGCATGTAGCCAGGTTCTTGGTCTATCAACCGTTTACCTACTACATATGTACCAATACATCCTGAATAGTTGCTGGTGTTCTATATGCCATTCTTGGTGGTACCTTACTTATCCCTTCTAGGGCTTTATCCCTTTTTAGCACATGTCAGTGTTTTCTCACATTAGATTCAATGTGGCTTGAATGTGCTGAAAAGGTACAGTAGAAGCCGGTTTAATGGGACGGGCTGGTGGAAAGTAAGTCGTCCTGTTAAAACGAGCATCTCTGTAAAACAAAGCGCTTATTAATGTCATGTCATCATTGTTTTTTTCATGTTTTAGCTGCTGTTGAGTACTGTACTGTGTCATAATAGGTGAATTAATAAGGGTATAAGGGGAAACAGTGTATATGGGTTAGTGCAGGGGGTGCTTTATTTTTGTTTTTTGTTTTCCATTCTATGCTTGTGCTTGTGTTTTTTTTTTATTTTCACTTTATTTTCACTTTAGTTCGATTGGCTTTACAAGTCTATGTACTCCCTTAGTTCTTCTTCTTCTGCCAGCAATATTGCACTAGTCTCTGTAAGGTATGAGAATGATGTTGACGTACAGGGTCTGAAGAAGGTATCCGAAGTCGCTCTTGAATCCCTGGAAGCACTTCTGTCACCCAGTTCTGGGCTGCTGCTGTGTCGGCATCTTGTTTTTCGCCGTGTTCACATTTGAAAACGATTTGATGCCTCAGCTTCCATGGGGAGAGCAGCCTTCAGTTGCCTCAAAGTTAAGGTTCCCCCGTCTGTGACGCCAACTCGGCAGCTTTAGCTTTGAGCATTGGACCAGAAAGTCGAGCACCTTTGTCCAGTGCCTGTGTAAACCACAGTGTCAGCGCATCCTCGACCTCGTTGTCCTTCTCCACGCACTTTCTTTTTCTGGTGGGGTTGCTGTTGGATCGCCATTCAGCCAGGATGGTTTCCCTGCTCTTACTGATTCTTCCAGCCTGGCTCTTCGATATTCTAAACTCAGCAGCAACAGAGTAAAGTGAGTGGTTTGGGCTTCTCAGTGCTTCCAGAGGTAATTTAAGGAAGTATTTTTTCACAGAGAGGGTTGTGGATGTATGTAACGGCCTTCCAGAGGAGGTTGTGGAGTCACAAACAGTGGTGGAATTCAAGCATGCATGGGACAGTCATAAGGCAATTCTAGGGGGTGGGGGTAGGAAGAAGTAGGCTGCTGGTTAACTAGGATCTGCAGCTTATCCATCAGGTAGGGAAATGGGCAGACTGGGTGGGCCAAGCGGTCCTTATCTGCCGTCAAATTCTATGTTTCTATGTTTCTATGTTCCAGCACTCGCACTCTGTCAGCCAAGGTAAGTTCACTGCGTGATAAAGACATCAGGGCACCAGTGTGCAGCACTAGAGCACAGCAAAGTGAGACAAAATACACCAGAACAGAAGATTATGACAGGATGCAGAGATCACCGTAAGCATCAACAGGTGATGAACAGGTTTAAAGATGTGTTTAAAGGTCAAAACCGTTAACTGCACTATGCAAATATTTGCCTGAACTGTCCCACTTAAGTGGCATTTAGTTAAATTGATGTCCCGCTACAGTGTTTCTGTGACCTGGGTATGTCATGCAACAAAATCGGTTCCCCAGTAAGCATCCCATTTAAGCAACCGTCCCACTTAACCGCATCCTGTTTAACTGGCTTGTACTGTACTGACAAAATTAAATCCCACCTTTTCTGGCTCATTATTTCTAGTCTGGTATATCACGGTCTCTTGAGTCTGAGTCCTTACAACATTTTCTGCAGCAAGGATAGATGCCTTTGAGTGCCCTCTCTCCCAAAATCTAAAACTTAAACCTTCTACTCCTATCTCAGAGGCCTCCTCCATGTTACAGTTCCTACAGAGCCTTAAATATTGACCTTTGGGAACATTGGTGGTGGCCATGAGATATGGATGACAACTAGAAGCATGCAGGAGGGTATTTTTGTCCATTGGTTTCTGTAGATGTTAGTGTTCTCATCCCCTCCTGTACCTCTAGAAATTTTGAGATCTAAAAAAGTGATGGTGTCAGGATCTGTGCAATAAGTAAATTTAAGGTTTGTGTCTCTAGTATTTGTATATTGCACAAAATCGTCTAAGTCCTCTCTAGTTCCATGCCACATGGCCACCACATCATCAATAAAACATCTCCATGATACTAGCTTATTAAAGAATGGATTTACTAAATGGTCATAGATGAATTTTTCTTTCTACATCCCTACGTACATGTTGACTACATTGGGGAGAAATGTTGCCCCCATCCCCATACCTTTAAGTTGCATACTTGTGGTTGAGAAAAATAAAATAAAATATCAACATCAGTTGAGAAAGTAGGAGTAGAAATTTAGTTGGTGGTTCACTATTTTCTGGTCTTCAAATGAGGTAGTGGGCAATGGCATCTAGTGCACCTTCATGCAGGATATTTGCATATAATGATTCAATATCCAGGGTGACTAAAAGGGTGCCATCTTCCAACCCCAATTCATTTAGAATTTGTAAAACCTCCACAGTGTCATCACTATGTGACCTAAGGCCAGCAACAAAAGGTCTTGTATGTGCATCTACCAATTTCGAGTGTGGTTCTGTTTTGGAATCTGTATCACTTTGATTGGCCTCCCAGGCGGAGTGATCAATGACTTATGTACTTTTGGAAGCACGTAAATCATCAGCTTCACTGGATGGGGGGTAATCCGAAAACCTTTTGTCAGTTTGTTGGTTCACAAATGTCTTATTTACAGCTTCATCCATAACCCATTTTTATATCTTTTAAGGGTCATGATCTAACATTTTGCAAACGTTAGTGTCTGATAACAGTCTATGGACTTCTGCTATGTAGTCCTCTGCATCCATTAGGAGCACACTCCCACCTTTCTCAGCTGGTTTCACCAGTTTTTTTTATTATTCTGTACATTCCTTAGGGTGGTTTGTTCTTCTATGGTTAGGTTGTTGTAGCAAAGTAACAGAAGGTTATCAGACAGTTCAGTCAGGTCTTTTTTCACACAAAGTTTGGAATGTAGTAATTGCTGCACTTGGTTGGGCATCAAATATAGACTTAAGCCGAAATATGATCTTGATGTTTTGGTCTTCCATAATCGTATTTTCTATTGTAGATGTCTCAGTTATTATTAGATTTATCTTTCTGTGTCCCATTTTCTGTTTGTTATAATGGAATTTCAGACTTAGATTACAACACAGTTTATATAAGTATACAATAGTTTAAAAGTGGTGAGCAGGTGCAGTGGGGCAAAAGAAAGATCTCCATTAAGTGCTTGTTTCTCTATTGATGTTAAATTGTGTTGTGACAATTTAATTATCTTTATCTCTGATTACAGGCTTCTAGTGGCTGCTGTTGCATTTGTGCCCCTTGCTGTTGATTTATTCTCGTGCTTGCCCCCTTCCCCCTCCTGGTTTTTCTCTTTTGTTTTGGTTTCTGTTGCCGAAGCCTTGTCTTGCAGTTGCTACGGTGTAGAGTTTGTTGAGCCTGTAATGGCTTCCTCTCTTCTAAAACAAGAGAATTCTAAAAAAAGAGAATTATCCAAACTCTCTATATCAGTGTCAGTGACATCAGTGCTAAAATCAGATGACACTTGTTGCCCTCTCTTTAGAGTTTCATGAGGCGTATTTGTTGATAACTGTTCTTTTTCACTTTTTTCCACAAGAAAATATGATTTCTTTTATAGTCACCTTTATCTCTGGTGAACTTACTCTGCTTCGCTACTTTGAGACCTTTGTCCAGTTTCTGTATTGATTCCTTAAAGAGGGACTGCAGAGATAACAGTGAACAAAATTTGGAGTCTACCTCCTATTCAAGGATGCTCTATCTAGAAGAATCGCAATCAGCTTCTTATCAGAAGGTGTCCTGGTAGCCCATTCATTCAGCAGGAAAAGCGAATCAGAGCCGTCTGCACTGCCTTCTGAAGACTGCTCAACCACTATTGTCAACCCAGTAATATTTTACTTATTAATGAACAATTAGAACATGCCAGTACTAACAGCAGCAGACTCTAAGCACGGGGGTTTTGTGTACTTCTCACAATACAGTAGTTCCTGTATGGTGTGTGCTGTTTATTTCTGTTTCTTTTTTTTTTTTTTTTAATCGTAAACTATATCCAATTTTGTGTACTGCTGACATGGTTTTCTTTCATGCAGAGGCTGACATACAGTAACTCTCACAAGAAAATCAAGATTAACATTGAGTATAGTGCATACAAAAGATTTACTAGAGCAGCTCTACAGGCGGTGTCAGTCAAGGCGTCAATCATTCAGAAAGGATATCACTTCTGCTAGTCTGAAGTCAGCAGGTTTTGGGCAAGAAAATACTTTTTTAAGCAAAGTGACTCTAATTCAAAAGATTGCATATGTTCTAATAAAGGAACGAGTAAGGGGGGTAAATATTGGATAACACTTTGGAGCTTTTAGCAATGCTACGTAAACTGTCATCTGAATCATTGTAGGAACTGTTCTCTGATTCATGGAATGTAAATGAACTGGTATCTAGTATGTTGTATACAATTCTGTAGAGACAGAGATAATATGATTAATAATGTTATACAGTGGCTTTTTGATATGTAAGACTACCCTTCCAGGATATCTAGGGGTTTACCGGATGGCATGCTTACCTGGGAGAGCGGCAAACACCAAAAAGCAACATAGTTTACATACCTGACCTCCTCAACCCTTGGGAGACCTACTGGCCACCGCTGGCCCTCATCAAAGCAGACTGGCACTAGTGGGGTAAAAGGGGTTAAAGCATCTTCAACAATAACTAAACAATTGTCCAAACAGCTGAAATTGATTTAAAACACCAAACAGGATTCTTTATTTTAAACTGCAGTGCTCAGACAGATGGTACTTTTTTCCAGCTGATAGAATATGTTGGAGATTTGCTCCTTTGGGGGTTGAAAACAACCCTGGTGGGGTACCATTTCATTTCTACATAGCCTCGAATGGAAAGCATTGCACTCTTTAGGCTCTCCCAACCCTGTCCTGGGTGGGAACCACTATTGGATCATTCGCTAGCCCATTTTGACTTTGACTAGCCAACTGAGATTAGCACTTACTGCCGTCCCTGGCGGCATTTTGGAGCCACCTTAGAACTGTGAGCATCTTCTTCAGACATGCCATGCACTCCTACATGGCACATCTCTCTCTGCTTTTTACTCAGAACACATTTTTACTATTCTCTTTTCTCTAATTCCGGGCCCTACTGTGCAAGGCTTTGGAGTCTGCATATCCATCTTCAATTTCAGGGCATTCAAACCCCAGATACACTTCTCTGACTGGATTTGCCTTCCTGTCACAGACTTACCCTCTCTATAGGAGGGTGGGCACACCGGGATGCCATATCACACACTGTGAAACAAACTGGTTAAATGACACCACAGTCTCTGGGTTTATAGCACTCTCTGGATCAGTCACTTTACCTCACAGAAACACTTCTACTGTCACTGCAGATGGATTTTTTCTCATTTTCAGGAGAGGGGCATCCCTCTTAGAAGTACTGTCTCAATGACTGCCACCAAGAACAAGTAAGATTTCATGATGCCAATCTCTGACGAAAGGTTCAGGACAGTGGGAGCTGGCACAGCGTGCCAATCTCTGGTCTCCCACCAACTGACTCAGAACGCCCTCTCCTTTCAAACAGAGAGCTCTAACCCCTCCCCTTTAAAATGCCAGGGCAGCATAGCTGTTCCAGTCCTCCAAGGGCACAAAGGTTGGCGTCTGTCTAGAGGTTCCAAGCCCTCTTAAAGAAACACCACTTGTAAACCCTATGGGGGGGTGTTACAGAAGCTTATGTCAGCAGTACACAAAATTGGATAGTTTGCGATCCAAAAAAAAAAAAGAAAGAAACAGAAATAAACAGCACACACCATATAGGAACTACTTTATTGTGAGATGTGCACAAAACCCTGGTGCTTAGAGTCTGCTGCTGTTAGTACTGGCATGTCCTAATTGTTCATTAATAAGTAAAATATTACTGAGTTGACAATAGTGCTAGAGCAGTCTTCAGACAGCAAAGCAGAGAGCTCTGATTCACTTTTCCCTCTGAACGAATGGGCTGCCAGGACACCTTCTGATATGAGTATCAGAAATGTACGTCACTTCTGGTTCAGCGGCCAGTACAGCGCAGTAGTAAATAGCACGACTTGGTTGGATGGGGAAAAGTTAAAGAAAAAGAAATCTACAGCATGAAAATTTAGGGGCTCATTGTGCATATTCTAGATAGAGCATCCTTATATAAGAGGTAGGCTCAACATGTTGTGCACTGTTACCTCCGGAGTCCTTCTTTAAGTTTTTGATTCAAGGTATCAACATCAACTTGTTGAGTATATGGAAGCAATGCTTCTTCTTTAGCCTTTAGGTCGATCTTTAAATTCTGCACTGTTGCTTTACTCTCTTCCAGGGTTAGTTCAATGAGCTTGCTAGATAGATGCTTCATGCAATATTGCTTTCCACTTTGTTAAAAAATCTGGTTTGTCTTGATTATGTGCTGGATTCTTTAAAAGTCACAATCCTCTCGGGAATCTCAAGACCTGAAGGTATACGAACATGTGAAGTTGCTGGCAGAAAAAAGGCCCATAGGTCTGTCAAGTCTACCCAAGTGTGCAGCTCACAGTTTAATACTCCTGCAGCTACCCCTCCCCACCCATTCCCTTCCTATCATCCACTCTCCCTGAACTTTCCCCCATTTTGCTCTCATCTGTACTTACCCCGCCCCTGATTCTATCCCATCTTCACTTAAAACTGTCCACTGTCTTTAGTTCAATAAACTCCTCCAGCAGTGCATTCCAACCAGCCACCACCCTCTCTGTGGAGTAGTGCCTCCTCATCTCCCTCCTGAATCTTTCCACTTCCAGCTTCAGACTGTGCCCCCTCATGACCCTTCCTCCCTTTAAGCGGAACAGTCTTCCCGTTCTGACCTTGTTTATGCGTTTTAAGTATTAAAGGTCTATCATCCCCACTCCCCTTCTGTCCTCCAGGGAGTACATGTTGAGCTCCCTCAATCTTCCCTCATGTGGCTTCTCCCCTAGCCCCATAATCATTTGTGTCACCCTACGCTGCACCCCCTCCAGCAGCCTCATGTCTTTTTTTAGGTAAGGGCACCAGTACAGCACACAGTGCTCCATGTGCAGCCTCACTAGTGATCTATACAAGGGCAGGATAGCCTCCTCTTTCCTGGAGGTGATGCCCCTAGCAATGCACCCCAGCATTTGATTGGTCCTTGCTGCCACCCTTCTGCACTGTGCTGATACCTTCATGTCCCTGACTAGTACCCATAGGTCCTTTTCCTCCTCTGAAGTTGATACCTGCACTCTCCCCGGCCAATAGTCGGTCCTGGGGTTTCTGGCCCCGAGGTGCATAACCTGCACTTCTAGCATTAAACCCAACTGCCACACATCTGACCAGTGCTCGAGTCTAGCTAGATCCTTCCTGAGTGCTTGCCTACCTTTCTCACTGTCCACTTTTGCACATATCTTTGCGTCATCGGCAAACAGGCTGATCTTATTCTTGAGCCCCCCCCACAATGTCCCCTATAAAAACATTGAATAAAATAGGACCTAACACTGAACCCTGCAGTACTCCACTAGTCACGCGTCTTGGCTTGGATATCTCCCCCCCTTATAGCTACCCTCCGAAGTCTGCTCTGAAGCCAGCTCCTACCCCTCCCCACTAGTTTCTACCCTGCCCCCATGTCCCTCAGCTTGCCCAATAACCTTCCACGTAGCACCGATTCAAAAGCTTTGCTGAAGTCCAGATACAGGACATCCACAGCATGGCCCTCATCAACCGCTCTTGTGACCCAGTCAAAGAAGTCGATTAGGTTAGTCAGGCATGATCTTCCCGAGACAAACCCGTGCTGTCTCTCATCCTGGAGTCCATTACTATCCAGGAAGGTTATCAACCTCTCCTTAAGAATGGTCTCCATCAGCATTCACACTATAGAAGTCAAGCTTACCAGTCTGTAATTGCCTAGTTCATTCTTGGGCCCACGCTTGTGGAGAGGCACCATGTGAGCCATCCTCCAGTCCCTGGGTGCACTCCCTGTCTCCAAGGAGGTGTTAAACAGGTCTGCCAGAGGGCCTGCCAGTACCTCTGCCAATTCTTTCAGGACTCTTGTATGTACACTGCCAGGTCACGGTGCCTTGTCGACTCTCAAGACTTTAAGGCCCTTTAGAACCCTATCCTCCTGAATGGCCCCATCCGTTACCTCTGCCCCCCGCCCCCGTCCCTTCCTCCTTTCCCTTGTGGTATTGACCCATCTTTTCTTTTGTGAACACCAAGTAGAAGTACTCATTAAGTGCCTCTGCTTGGTCTTCCCCTTTTTCTGGCCCATCCCCCTCCCTCTTGATTCTGACAATTTTGTCCCTACTTCTCCTCTTCTCTCTTACGTACTCAAAGAAATCTTTATCTCCCTGTCTGATCCCCTGAGCCAATCTCACCTCCCTTGCTGCTTTAGCTGCCTTGACTGTCCTACTCACTTCCCTAAATTTCTTCGAGTACACCTCCTTGTCTTCCTCTCACCCAGATTTCTTGTACCTGTTGAAGGCCAGTCTCTGTTCCCTCACTTTCCCCACCAATTCCCTGTTGAGCCAGCTAGGTTTTTTTTACTTGGACTGCTTACTCTGAGAGTTGGCATACATGTTCGTGGCCTTTGCCAGACTGTTCTTTATGATAGACCATTTCTGTTCAGCATTCATCCCTGGGCAAATTCTAGCAAGATGCCCCCCTAGGATGGTGCCCATCCTGGCAAAATCTGCCTTCCTGAAGTCTACAACTCTTGTCCTGGTCTTAACCGACTCCCTACCTGTGTTGAGGAAGAACCACACTGAGTGGTGGTCGCCTCCTGCTGGTGGGTCCTGTACAACCACATCCTGGACTTGGTCCCCATTTGCTAACACAATGTCCAGTTTGTTCCCCTCCCTGGTGAGCTTCATCACTCCCTGTTCTAGGTAGCTATCTTGGATAGCCTCAAGCAGTACTTGTTCCTCGATGTTTGTGGTAGTCATGGTCTGCCAGTCTATCCCAGGTAGGTTAAAGTTGCCCACTATAACTGTACTCACTGTGCCGCTGACCTTCCTGATTTGCTTCCCCAACTCCCTGTCATTCTCCTTATTTTGTGAGGGTGGCCTGTACACCATCCCCACCCTAATCTTGTTACCTTAAGAGTTTTGGAGCAGTACCCATATGGCTTCTGGCTTCCCCTCTTCCCCCTCCTCCTTGGTACATAGTATCTGTCCCTAACATAAATAGCCACCCCTCCTCTTCTTCCCTCCTCCCTGTCTTTGTGGTACACCTTGTATCCAGGGATCATGAGATCCCAGTCATGGTATTAGGTGGCCCAGGTTTCAGTGATATCTGCAATATCTATCTCCCCTACTTCCATCATTGCCTGGAATTCTGCTACCTTGCTTGCCTAGTTCCTTGCATTCAAGGATGCTACAGTCCACCATGTGCCTTGCCCCTCCTCTCCCCGTCCCTCTCCCCTACATTTGTTCCTTGATAGATTCCCCTCCCTCCCCTCCTCCCTGTCTGGGGGGGGCCTTCCAGTCTTCCTTGATTGGTGACTCCTCTTTGCAGTCCCCTCACCCCCCCCACCCAGTTTAAAGTTATTTTAGTTTTAATGTAATTCTCCAGCCCCTGTTTCAAGGTCCTTGTACCCTCGTTGTTGAGATACAGCCTATTCTGTGCATAGAGTCCCTTCTTATTCCATGTCTCGACCAACCCTCCTACTACCCCATACCCCATTGTTGCACACCCCACCTTCCCGCCGCCTGTTGAATTTTGCTTCCTAACAGTGCTTGTACAAGGTACCAGGAGTACCTGGGAGGTATGCCTTGAGACTTACTCAGTTCCAGTATACATGTCTGGCTATAAGAGCTGCTTTTTCTAGCTCCTTAAATGCTTCCAGCAAATTGCTTAGTGTATCTGTGTTTTACGGTGCTGCATTCTCTGCTATTTCATGCAGCAGCGGGTTAACTTCTTCACCGCTGCATAATAACTGATTCACATAGTCAAGGGGATCTCTCTGGCTGAAGTTAAGCTTTGGCGTTCTTTCTAAGGACATGCTCCAGTATGGAAATAAAATTCAAGCAAAAAGCAACAATCTGGCAGAAAAGAGGCAAGTTTTGTGCACCAAGGCAATCCGTGGTAGCTTTAAATATGCAAACTGGGCAGAACGAAAAAAGCAGCACTAAGAAAGGAGTGCTCATGGTTACACTGAGGACTCTTAAGCAAAACAGAAAAAACAAGCACTCACCACCTGAACGAAAGCCATGAAGTACAGTATATTGCTGTGAAAAGTACATCTTTATTTACTGTAAGTGCCAGACTATGCAAAGTTAAAAAGACCCCTCAGTTAGGTATTGCCTGATGCATTTCACTTAATAGCTTTTTCAAAGGCAGATGGTGCTTGGCAATGATGTTATTAAATACAGATAATTGAAAGTTGCAATCACGTAGTATATTTACATAAAAATACTGGATTACTAGCTCCATAATAGTGACTAAAAGTGCAAGGTGAATATACAATAAATGCAATATACAATAAATACACCTATAAAAGTTAAAAACAAAGAATTTACTCAGACTGTGCTTATGTTTTATATTTACAAGTTCAAATCTATATTTAGTTTAGAAAACTGTATTTCATAGTGCTCTCCTTTAATTATTTTAATTAAAAAAAACTGTTAAAGCAGACTCAATCAAAGAAGGGGGGGGGAGCCCATTAGTATAGTAGCACTGTGGCCACTTTTGCTGTCAGAGATCCAGGTTTACATTTCAAGCTTGAAACATTGTAGGGTTGACCAGGGGAGGAGGAGGAGGAGGACTAAGCATCCCAGAGGATGCTTGCCTCCTCCAGGGAGGGAGGGATGGAATGTCGCTGGTGCTGCTGTTCTGATGGCATCTGGTGGGTCACAGGTGGTGGTGTGATGGGATTCTGGTGGGAGGAAGAATGCCAGTGGGCAGTTCAGCACCATGTTCTGTGTGGTCACACATGCTGCTGTGCCGCTGGTGTCCTGGGGGAGGGATGGAACAGAAAGCAGAAATACCCTGACCCTGCAGGATGATAACCTGAGACAATCACATCCCACCCAGTCACTTGTTGCTCTCAAAAGAAACAAAGAATAGTGCACTCAAGGCAATGTACTGTAGATGTTAAAAAGTATAATGGTTAATGCAGATACAAAAGTACAGTAGTGCAAGACACCCGTGGAGAGACTCAGAGATACTAGATGGACAGCTCCTGTTGTTTCATGCATTACTAGCACTGCCTCAGTCTTTATTTCAAAACATCTGACTTCCCTTTATCAAGCTAATTATGGTAGGTTACACCAAGAGATTTGCATGGATCTTCAGAAGAGGGGTAATTGCTCCCCCTTTCCTTAATAAGCAGAATCGATTCTATCAAGATGAACGTCTTACCACGATTACTGGTTTTATACTAAACACTGCCTCTCTCGATCCCCAGGCATGACTGGCATCTTCTTGAAAAGCCTATTAAAAAATTCATTTTGCAGGGTAGACGGCCAAGGGTAAGTTGGGGGCTGTTGCAGTGACACAAACAAGGGGGGGTCTTGGTCTTCCTAACCCTCCAACAGTATTTTAGAGCTGCACAAATTACTCACATAGTGGACATGGTTAGACAATTTCCAGATGTTTCATGGCTGAAGCAGATTGAAACTGCTTTGGCTCGGGATGGACCACTGCAGTTTTACCTGTGGGTGATTAGCACACATTCTGAGTTGGCCAAATTCACAAATCCGTGGACTTGACATACGCTAAGATAATGGTCAATGGTCAAAAAGACAATCTCTACTTCACTTAACAATTATGCTGGATCCCACTGCATTGGTATCCGGATTTTATTTTGGAAAAATTTGATTTGGATTTTGGGAAATGGGATCGTAGAGGGCTTTACTTCTCTGAAAAATTTATAGAGGAAGGGCTTGTCCTCTCCTTTCAACAAATGCAATCAAAGTTTCAATTTCCCAACTCAGACTTATTTAGATATTTACACGTTTGGCACTTTATAATTAATTATAAACTGATTGAGGATCTCACCAAGGTACCTGCCCCCCTCTTGGTTACGGTGAAGGAGGAAGCTAATCAGTTGGAATGTGAACATCAAGCCCTGTGTCAGCCCCGATATTTGGCACATCTGCGCCAAATGCATATTTTTCAGCTGCACCCAATTCAACAATGCTTGGCACAGTTGCAACAATTTCTTCATTTTACAGTAGCTTGCGCCAAAGCTTTGGTGCAGGCCCTATAAGCTGGCACCCCCATTGGTGCACAGTTAGACCAGGGAGAGCTGGTCTAACTTAGAGTACTAGTAGGAAATACTTTATTTTTATATACTGTAGGAATTTTTGGGAGGAAGTGTGCCGTTTGATAACCAAGGCATTATAATTGCAAACTCCATTTGGGTTTGAACAAGTAATATTAGTGCTTCCTCTGAATAATGCTAGGAGGGGTGATAAACTTGGTGTAGCTGATGCAAGGGACTTGTCTTGGAGGTTGCAGCTGGCACTCTTTGTGAATTGTAAGTCGACCCTTGCAACTAACCCTCTGACGCAAGTCCCTTGCGTTACCCTAAGCCCCATCCTCAATCGAGGCCCTTATCACTAAACTGTACACATTTTTTTTTTCAATTATGTTTTTATCCGGTGTTTTTCCCCGTTTTATCTACCCCCCTTCCCCAGGCATGCATGCATGCATATGAAGGCATGCATGTGCCTCGTCCCGAGGCACCATCCCGACTTGCCGCCCCCTCCCACCTGCGCTGCCACTGGACCTCTACTCGGTGGCAGCAGAACTACAGTGGGGGGGCATGACCACCCCAGGAGAGGAGAGGACAGTTGCCATTAGGCTGCTCAATCCTGCTCCATCCCTCCCCCCATGCCAGGACCCTGATGACCCGAGGTGATTCCTGAACCCGGGTCAGCCGGTGTGGTGTCCAGGGCCTCAACTCAACCCTTAGTGCCACCAGGCCATACAACTATACACATTATTAAATGTAGACACCATGGTTCTACCAGTGACACATATCCAAGACATATGGGAGAAGGAGGCTAACATACCTCCTCAAGGAAAATAAATTGGGGTCTAGTCTGGCACTAGGTACATATGGCTACAGGTTCTGCAGTTTGGAGAGAATTTAAGTGAAAAGTGGTTGCTTGGTAATTTTTCACTCCAGATAAAACTTATTGTATAGGTTCTAGCTCCACCAACTGCTGCTGGTGGAACTGTTGTCATAAAGGTACTTCTTTCCATATTTTTTGGGGGGTGTCCTCAGCTTTCTCATTTTTGGCAGGAGGTGTGCCCCTTGATAACCAAGGCATTACAATTGCAAACTCCATTTGGGTTTCAACAAGCAATATTAATGCTTTCTCTGAAGAATGCTAGGAAGGGTGATAAACGGTACCTTTTCTTTATACTTACAGTGGCAGCCTTGGAAACTATCACACAGTTTTGGCTGATACCCCCGGCCTCCTAAACTGGCTAGTGAACTGTCGAAAACTGAACTCTATGGAAAATTTTACAGCTCACTTACAGTTGTGAACAGATAAATTCTGTTCCAGATGGTATCCCTTGGCCTCGATAGTAGAAAGCATGGGACGATGTGTGACTGCCATGGAAGGGCATTTGAAAAGCACACGGAAACATAGAAACTGTCGGCAGATAATGGCCTTCAGCCCAAGTCTGCCCTATTACCACTAACAATTGTGCTCTATCATGCACTGCTGGCATTGGGTTGTACCCCCCCCCCCCCCCCCGACTACCAGCAATCCTCTATGCCTATGCCAAGCATGTTTAAAACCTGTAATCGTGTCTGCCCCCACCAACTCCACTGAAAGGCTGTTCCACTTGTCCACCATCCTCTTTGTGAAGAAGTACTTCCTTACATTCCCTCTGAACCTCCCTCCCTCCAGTTTCCTCTTGTGCCCCCTTGTCCTTGAGTATCTTTTTCTTTGGAATATAGTATTCTCCTGTACTTTATTCTTCCCTGTGAGGTACTTAAATGTCTCAGTCATAGCCCTCATCTTCCTCCTTACTCCCAGGGAGTACATATTTAATTCCCTCAGCCTATCCTTGTAGGCTTGTGATGTAGTTACTGCACCATTCTGCGTGCCATCCTCTGAACTGCCTCCACCCTGTCTATGTCCTTATATAGATGAGACCTCCAGAACCAGACACAGTATTCAAGGTGCATCCTCACCAATGTCCTGTATAGTGGAATTATTACCTCCCTTTTTTCTGCTGGTGATTCCCCTGCCTAATCATCCCAACATCTTGTTTGCCTTTCCTGCCGCCTTGTCACACTGCCTACTTATCTTGAGGTCATTGGAGATGGTCACCGCCAGGTCTCTTTCTTGCTTGGAATGTGCTATCCCCCCCCCCCAGGTGATATGTAGCTCCTGCGTTTTTGTGCCCTTTTTGCATTATCTTGTACTTTTTGCATTGAAATCTAGCTACTAATCCCTTGACCAGTCCTCTAGCTTCCTTAGATCTCCCTTCATTCTATCCGTTCCCGCTGGTGTGTCCATCCTGTTGCAGAGCTTAGTGTCATCAGCGAACAGGCAAATTTTCTCTTCCAGACCCTCTGCAATGTCACTGATAAAGACATTGAAGAGGGCTGGACCCAGAACTGATCCCTGTGGTACCCCACTGGTCACTTTACCCTCTGCAGAGTGAATGCCATTTACCACCATCCTCTGGGTCCTATTATCCAGCCAATTCTCCACCCACTTCACTACCTTCTTTCTCCCTCCCCTGTGCTCCCCAGCTTGTTTAACCACTTTCTATGTGGCACAGTGTCAAAGGCCTTGCTGAAATCCAGGTAGGCCACATCCACTGCCCCATCCCGATCCATCTCCCTGGTTACCCAGTCGATGAACTCAATGATGTTAGTCTGACAAGATCTCCCTCCTGCAAAGCCATGCTGTCTTGGGTCCTGTAGACCGTTGACAACCAAGTGTTTCACTGTTCTTTCTTTTAGTAGTGTTTCCATGACCTTCCCCACTACTGAGGTCAGCCTGACCAATCTGTAGTTCCCCACTTCCTCCCCATTACCACTTTTGTATAGAGGGACCACATCAGCTCTCCTCCAGTCCTTGGGAACCTCCCCTGTTACCGATGACAGGTTAAACAGGGTAGTCAGTGGTTCTCCCAACTCTTCTCTTAGCTCTTTCAGTATCCTCGGGTACACCCCATCTGGTCCAGTGGCCCTATTAACTCTTATTACCTCCAGTTTCCTAAGGACCCTTTCCTTTGGAAAGGGACCTCTGTCCATTTCTGTGCCCTTCCTGCACTTGTCACTTACTGCTGGCCTATTTCCTGACCCCTCCTTTGTAAGAACTGAACAGAAGTATTTGTTCAGTATATCCAATTTCTGGTGGTCATCCTCTACACTACCCCATCCTCCCCCTTCAGTCTCACAAACCCTCCCTTGCTTTCCTTTTTTTCACTGATGTACAGTACCTGTAAAAGGTTTTGTGCCCCCTTACCACTGAGTTTGCAATGCATTCTTCTGTTTGTACCTTGGCTTCCCTAACTGCCTTCCCCACCTCCCTTTGTTTTTCCTGGTACCTCTCACTACCCCCTCTTCTTGTATCTTTTCGTATTGCTTAAATGCTATTTTTTTTTTTTTTTTTGCTTTAACCTTTTCTGCTACCTCTTTAGAAAACCATAGTGGCCTCTTCTTCCTTGTTCCCTTGCTGACCTGTTAGACACAGAGTTGTGTCACCAGTGCAATCCCGGTTTTGATTGTCACCCACTGTTCCTCTACCCCCTCCTGCTTCCCTACTCCAGCCAGTGCTTCTTCTAGGCATTTTATCATCTTTCTGAAATCTGCCCTCCTAAAGTCTAAGAATCTTGTCTTTGTGTGGCTTGATTCCCATCCCCAGTTATTTCAAACCACACTGTTCGATGATCAGTGCTCCCCAGGTGTTTTCCCACTGTGACCCCGTCACACTGTCCCCGTTTGTGAGCACCAGGTCCAGTAGTGCCATCTCCCAGGTGGGTTCTATGACCAGCTGTTTAAGGAGTGTCTCCTGCAGGGAGTCCAAGATATTCATGGACCTAGCTGTTGCTGCCGCGGGGAGGCTCCACTCCACGTCCGGTAGATTGAAATCACTGACCAGCAACGCCTCTCCCTTGTGCGCCATCCTTTGGATTGCTAACATCATCTCCTTATCTACCTCCTTCTCCTGAGTTGGTGATCTGTATATTACCCCATGCGGATGTCTGCCCCCTTACACCTTTCTAGTGTAGCCCACAGAATTTCCCCTCCTCCCACTTCCCCTTGAATTTCGGTGGCCTCTATATTTTCCCCTCACATAAAGAGCCACTTCTCCCCCCCCCCTTCTTGCCTACTCTGTCCCACATGAATAGATTGTAACCAAGTATGGCCATTTCCCAGATCAGGTTTTCATTACACCAGGTCTCCATGTTTGCCACAATGTCCAGGCCAGATTCTGCCATGGTAGCCCTGAGGTGACCTGTCTTGTTGCTGAAACTTTGGACCTTTGTACAGATAGCTCTCCAGAAAGTGGAGCCTCTTCCCTGCTTTGCTGTCTTATGCCTCTACCTTTTCTGATCCCAATCCTTGTCAGACCCTCCCAGTTTCCTGTCTTTGTGCTGACCTGAGGCTTCTGTTGTTCTATTCTCTTCTTGAGTTCCCCTGTAGTTCCTTTCTCTCGGGCGGTGGGCATATTATATTTCCTATCCTTCCTTCATCATCCCCCCTTCCCTTGGCTAGTTTAAATGCTTGCTAGTGACAGCTTATATGTTTGATTGTTTGTGGTAATCATTCTCTTACGGGAGGCAGTATAGCGCAGTGGTTTAAGGCTCTGAGCTGCAAATCTGGTGACATCCAGCAGATCAGAGCTGGGTGTGAATCCCACCACGTCCACTTGCATACTGTGTGACCCTGAGCAAGTCACTTAACTTCCCTGTGCTCCCAGGTCGCTCCTGTAAAAAAGCTTTCAGCTTAGTGTGCTACTCCTGGTTAAACAACTAAAAAAATAAAATTACCTAAATAATGATTTACTGCTTTTGTTTCGACAGACCTACATGGAAGGATGTACTTATGATATTTGTTCCCTTTTTTCTTTTATCCACATAAAGTAAAAAACACAGAAAATATGTTATTTGAAATAAATTAATACCAGATAGGTGCTATGTGACTTACTTTGAATATTTGCAGTTCCAAATGAGTAACACTGTTATGCAGTTGTCTTGCATATTAGAACTACAGAGGATATGCTTGCATTAGCATTGGTAGGTACTGTATATCTTCTTCATGTATACTTTGTACCTCTAAGCTGAACCTGATACTGCCTATTGTGTGCCTGATGTATTCATTTATTTGCAATAAAACATTTAAACATATGAAAAAAGCACTGCCTCAGCTGGAGCTCCACTCCCCAAGGAAGTGCTTGTAAGGCACAAAGCAATAAAATACTTTGTATCTACACCTTACCATTACATTTTTGCAAGCATATTTTGCTTTGAGTTGGCTAGTCTATTTTTTTTGGTCTAAATGATGGACATAAACAATAAATTAGAAAATACAGGGAGGAAGGGTATCATACAACACTGGAGAAAAAGAGCAATATTATATTGAATAAAACGGTAACAATGTGGTAAAGCAGGGGTCAACCATGACCTTTTTTTCCCTCTAACAAAGAGGACAAGTTAATTCAGAATTACACTAGCCTGCAGAGGGTTGCTCCAGTCCACAACTATAATGGTGAATTTTGATCTCTTCTAAGGAAAAAAATGTAAGCCAAGAAATACTCTGATTATTGCACATTTATCCTGCTCCCAGCAAAAAAAAAGCAAAAAAAAAACTGCAAAGCAATCACAGTGTACTCCCCCATTGTTTTGTACCATGGTCCCCTTTCTTCCTCTTTCTGTGCCCACCCCCCCACACACACACACACCCACACACACACACTGAACCAGAGGATCCCACAACAGCAAATGTTCAATAAAGCAGTCCTGGCTCTGCACACACATTTACAGCCGACATCATTATGTACCTTACCACACTCTCTCACCTCCACTCAGAGTCAGACAGAAAAAGACGCTCTCAGCCGTCACCGTGTGATCAGCTGGAGACCTGCACTTCTGGAAGTTTTCATACACTGTCAAGTTAGCCAAGGGAAGATCTAGGATTTCTTTGGGGAGGGGCCAGACAAACCTAGGGGCTTGGGAGATAGAAAACTTTGTGAACATTTTTATTTATACATACCAGGCACAAAAGTATTAATTTTAACATGCTCTGCTCCAACAGGTAACAACATTTTTTAAACACTATCCTTTTATCAGCCCAGGGGAAACAGTACCCAGGCATGACACTCTGCCTCCTTTATTTCAATTTAGGAGAATCTGCGCACACAAGGAATGCCTATTTTAACCTTTCAAATTATATATTTTATTAAGGTTTATTTTTGTACCATACATGCTCCAAAACTTTGCCTTTAGGATCAAATGACATGTTGGTTGGGATAAGGCTGGAACTGCATGGATGGCATTTACTGGCGTGGTCCGTTAAGAAGAGCTGCTGACCCCTACACCTGACAGTAATGGCAGCTATGGATCTATGGGTGGTCACTTCAGAATCTGATCTGCAGTGGTGTCCAGGGAAAGTACAAAGCTGTGAGACTGGGAGTGGACAGGGAGCAGGATGAGGCTGGGATAAAACTCATTACTTGCAGGGCAGACCCTGTATATCGCTTAGCATTTTGTCACTGAAATGTTGGATACATACACTTAAAATGAAAAAAATGAGGGGCACGGATCTTAATAATGTAGGACAAATCATCAGACACATAAACCAACTTCAGAACACTGGAAGCTAGAGACTTAACAGCACTCCGGCCTTGACCACAAAATGGACACTAGCTGAAATTGCTAACAGTGGAGTGATAATGACTCATATTGAGTCTTTTATGAGCTTCCCCTCTTGTACTGCCAGATAATTGCAGCTCTAATCACACCAAGCCACTCTGCAACACTAAGGTAGATTAGCCTGAGGACTAGAATCTGCTAAAGTAGGGACTATTTTAACTTCATTAACAGCCATGGAAAATCTGCATTAGCCAAGATGGACAAGTAGAGGGTTAGCTGCACTAGTCCTGGTCAGTGTGCACCAGGCCCTGGGCCAGAAAACAGTGTTAAAATTGACTCCTGAATATAAGGTCAAAAGGGACTCTTGGTCCATCATGTCTACTCCCTTCATAATTTATTTATTTCAAAAGTTTTACCAGGAAAGACATTTCCAGCTGTGTCCTGGAGGGAGAGGAAAAGGGAGGAACGGAAGTACACCAAGGACTGTAATACAAGTACAAATAATACAAATAGGAAAATAAGCCTCATTACTACACTGTGCAAGGACAGATTCTGTGTATAAAATACACTACAATACAGTAAAGTGCTGGAGGATAACAACATGTGCATGCGCAGAAGGCAATACTGAGTTAGAGGGGGACACTGGTTGTGGGAAGGTGAGTCTGGACAAGGGCAACCACTGTAGTGCTGGTTTAGGGCAAAGTGGAGCAAAGGTAGGAAGGTGGTGGGCAGCAGCCCAGGATCCAGTATCGGGGACAACTGCAGGAGTGAGTAGTGGAGTCATGGAGGAGAGCGGTGAGTAAGTGGTGAGAAGGGGCAAAGCAGATGGTATTGGGGCGAGAGAGACCCAAAGTTTGGGAAATCAGAAGGAAAAGGCAGCTTGACTGGCAGTGGATTTCCTTGAGGTGAGTGCGAGAAAGTGTGAAGGGGGTAGGAAGTGGGGGGGAGGGGAGGGGATGAAGCCAAGCCAGTAAAGTACAGGGAGCAGTTGTAGCAAACATTCAGCATGCACTGTAGATAAATACAGATGCCTAGACATCATTGTACTGTTCCAAAGCATTGACTCATGCATCTTTTGGCGTTGAAAGGCTGACATATTATTTTATAAATCATCTGGTTTTTAAAATAACAATACATGTAAAAATATGTTTTTTCATTAAACAACACGAACAACAGAAATGTCCATTACTGCAAAAGTGGAAGAATGTACTAGAAAGGACTTCTTGTAATTACACTAGGACCTTTTGTGGTTGCCCGAGGGCTTCTTGTGGTTTCACAGGGACCACTTTTATTTTCATGAGCACATCCTGTGGTTTCATAAGAACCTCTTGTGGTTGCTTGAGGACCTGTTGAGGTTTCATGAGGACCCCTTTGGGTTTTACAAGGATCTATTGGTGTTTCTGGATGACCTTTTGAGGTTTCACAAGGACCTCTTGTGCATGTAAATCCCACTTAATAAAAATATTTTTAACAAAACATTAACTGTTGTAATATACTTGGAACCCCCTCTTCCTTACATTCTGTCTAAGGGTCCCAATTGTAAAATGAGAGGGGGGGAACAGAACCTGAGTCCCTCCAGCATGTAGCACGTAGCTTCAAGAGTAAAAATAAAGGCCTTACCTGGTAGGTGGAATTTCAAGCACTAAGAAAGTCTCCTCTTACCGGACTGATGCTGACCCACACGCCGCTGCACCCCTCTGATCAGGCATGAGTGGGGAAGGAGGTGGAAAACCTTCTTTGAAGGCAGCAATCAAGTTAGTTCATTAAATAATCCAGCACAAGTCTTGTAAAAGGAAATATAGGAACATTTAATTCGAAGCTATTAATGATTTATAACAAATAAATATATGGAGCAGCTCCATAGGGCTGAGAGAATATGGGATTGATGGGCACAAAGGCACTGGAGGACCAGAACAGCTAGCTCACCACAGGCCTGGAAAATATACCAGAACAAGCTCCATGCATAGATCTGCAAGCCAGAATCAAAGCTCGCACCTACCAAATATGTTTGCACAATAACCACCATACCTAGGGGAGTGCCTAACTCCACCCACCTCCGGACCTTATAGGAACCGGGGCCTAATGCAGCCTAAATTCCCTACTGCGGCTGCTCTGTATCTTTTTTTCAGAATCCCAAAGCAGGTGTTGTTTTCCTTCTCCATATTGGGTTGAGCAGTGGCCTAAAGACCACAGAGTTTGACAAACAGCTCCCTCCTTCTGTTACAGCGTTCCCCCTGCATTCTTTCTTGGGTCTGACACAGGTCATGCCCCAGACACGGGCACAGCAGGCCCGATAAAGCGATTTCCAGAATGCAGGCCCTCCAACCTTACCCCGAGCAGTGTGCAATACAGGAACTGACCTCCCAGGAGCTGCCACCTCCAAGGGACCCCTGTCATGTCCCTGCCACCACCATGACAGCCCCACTGCCATACCTCCACATATTCAGGGTGCAGGGACCCCAACCTCCAGATGTTTCAGGTTTTTCTCTTCCACCTCCTGAATCTTACCAACTGGTAACAGCAAGGGCTCCTCTGACCCCAACAGTCGCCAACTCCTGCCACCCTCCCCCACAGGGACACCACATGGTACACCGCCACTGTCTAGGCTGATACCTTTTGAGCCATGGGGTTTTAGGCCCCAGTCACACTTGCCCTGTCAAAACCCACTGACTCCCTCTCTTTCTCCTAGCCACCCTGATCTTATATAGTGGGCAGGAACACCACCTCCTGGGGCAGAGCACAGAAGAGTCCAATGCTAAACCTAACGGTGGGGGGCAACTGGGATAGTAAGCTTGCCCCATGGGGGGGATTACATACTACAAGTAGATTTCACACATGCACAGTCTCTCACACACACACACACATATCAAATTAGATAGCACACTAGTGATAATATCTTTGGCAAGAAAAATTCTATTATAAAGTGGGCCACAAAAGTACACTTAGTCATGTAATATGATTGGCCAGTGGGGTTCAGATTCTGTCTGGGTATTGTAGCACAGCAGAGAAGGACAGACCTATATGGGAACAGCAGGAATCAACATTAAGGGTTGCAAAGGAGTGCATAACAAAGTGTAAAAAATATAAACTTCGGCTTTAACTTCTCTGATTATAGACTCAGAAGTGTTTTGAGACACATTGTACTGTACAGAGGAGCCTGCCAGGAGGCAACTCAATACTGCAGGATTCTTTTGCAGAGTTGCTGCAGAAAACAAAGCAATTTCAGTAGCAGTTCATCTCTTTTGTCATGCAGGAATCTGTAACGCTCATTTCATCCTGGCTGGTTCCACAGTATATGACAGGTTCTAGAAAAGACTGTTTCTTTAATCCCACTACCCCACCCAAAAGATGGCATTACCTTAGGCTCCCTCCTGGGAGCCAGCATGGATCTTCACAGTTCTGGCCACCAGCACCTCTGCTACCACCACCTGGTTCCCTGGGGATTGCAAAATGGGACCAGGGCAGGTCAAGTCCTGTTTTCCTTTAGCATCCCAGAGGGCACAATGAATCTTGTGGCTCCAGCAGCACAGATGATCACAGCACCTGCTGTGAAATGGAGCACCAGTGGCACTGACATCATCCCCAGTCCCTATGGACAGTGAACAAGGAAGATTGGGACCACAAACAAGGACGCTTGACCTTTTCTTCTTGCATGAAGTGCATCAGTAACAGAAGATATGGCCACCCACGGTCCTTGGGGCTTTGGGGAAACTCCCCATGGGTGCTGCTAACTTATAAGCTATGACCCTGCTAGTGGCCAGTGTGGGTGTTCAGGGTTGCAGCACAGAATGACCATTAAACAGTGAGCAACCAAAAAGGCAAATAAGCCTCAGCATGGGCAGCGAATTGGAGAGCAGGATGGAGGTGGTCAGTACTGAAGGGAGATGGCTATCTGCTGCAGTCACAGCTGGAGAGAGCGATTCATCTGAGGAGTGCAGTGTGATCTCTGTTGGGTGGGACTCCACAGTGAGACGGTGCAATCATGCATCCCAGAGATGAGTGTTTGAAAGGAGTGCCCAGTTGGGGCTAGAAGCTGCTGAAACTGTGAGTCCCTACAGAGCCTGCACAGCTAAGACTCCGTAGAGGCTATAACTTTCACTCTGTGTGAGTGAGTTCCTGATCCAGATAGAGGACAACTGGAAGGACCTACCTGGACACACTTAATGAGAACAAGAAGCTACGTAGCTGTGGTGTGGAGGAGAGAAAGTTCCCACCCAGCAGTAGAGCTGAGCACTGTAGGCTAGCACCTAGTAGTGACAAGGTAAGCACTGCTGGTACCACCACACAGTGTATCTGCTGCCCAATGGCATTAGATCCAGGTTCCAGTAAAGCTGCCCGACTGTCCAATGGATGCCTGAACTATGAATAAAGAACTGGGCCAGGCCCTGCATCATTGTAGTATGGGTAGTTTAGTTAGTTAAGGACTTTAAAGCCTCGGGAATCAAAGTTTGCAAAGATCTGCCAAGGTGAAGACCAGAGGGTTGCAGTTAAAGGGCTGGCTCTTCATTGCAGTGATCTCCTTTTGTTTTCATTTTGGGATCTTTTTCCTTTTGGATTACAAATAAGTGGCTGTAATAGGTACCCAAAGTTTCATTTAGTTTCCTAATATGGGTCCCAACTGATGCCATAAATTGCACAGTTGTTGCTAGAAACTAGGAGTGGTGAGCTGGCTAATGCACCAGATAGGTGGATGCACTATGATATTGTTTTATCTGTTCCATTCCATACTTCATGTTTTTTATTCCCCCGTTCTGCTCAGCAATGAACCTGGTACATATGGTTTTTGTACCACAGATTTCGGTTAACTTCATTCCTTCTGTATGGTATATGATATTCCATGTGCTGTGTACTGTGATTGTAATTGCAATTTTATATTGTTATCTATTGGGGACAGTGCCTTTGTGCAATTAGTGCAAGAAGGAGTCAGCTCTGGTGAAGGCACTGCAGTGCAGAGAAAAGAAGTACCAAAAACCATCCCTGGACCCAAGCGCAATCTCAGAAAGGTAAAAAGGTAAAGGCCACTCTTATATCCCAAACAACTCGAACCATAACCATTGAAAGGTGCTTGCGCAGTTGTGTAGCACACAGCGTTCCTCGCTCTGCACATGTGAAGGCTTCCATGCATCCATGTTTCCTTTTGCATGACCTGTCTGCACCCAGTTCCCTGCTGCCATCGCTGCTTCTATGCATGGGGCCAGGTTGGAGATGAACACAGGGGCTGAGACAGGCATATGCCCATTCACAATACAAACTCTGCATTTTGGAGGTCTGGCAGAGGTGATGGATGCCATAATGACCTAAGAGCAGCAGTAGCTAGAATGTGCCCCCGCTTAGCCTCTGTATGTTCTACATGCCCTATTGGCCCTCTCCATCAGTTCTCAATCCTTAGAGCCTCCACGAAGGGCTGGGAGCTGTAACAGCACCTCCCAGTGACGTCTGCTAAAAGATACTTTTTCATCTGGGGATATTGCAATCCTAGGAGGACTGCCATATCCCTGCAAGCCTTTCTCTATGCAGGGAAAGAGATTTTGTAGTGAGCTGACCCATGCATCTGATTAGGAGCCTGGAGTCTGACACAGCACCTCCTTTGGATTGGCCCCATGTTCTCCCATGTGGCACTCCATTCTCAGCTCCTTGGGGACCACAGATTGTGAATGATGGCAGGCACACTGGCTCCTGAGGATGCAGATCACTGTTGGTAGACTCTTATTTAGTCCCAGAGGAGAACAGGACTACAAATATGGCTGCCGAAACTGGTAGTTTAATGGTGGCACTGCGATATGGCTACGAGTTTAGCATTCATCCAAAAGTGGAGATGCTGAGTCACAGGCCTCTACAACACCAATAAATCAGAAACTTTGGACCTTTACTGTCAGGTTACAGCCTCTGAGTGCTCAGTGCATACCCTGAACTTCAGGTAGAGAAGCAGCTTTGCAGATAGAGAGGCGGGTATAGAAGGCGTGGTGTTTTATGTACGCAGTAAAATGTAAGTTTTAAAACATTATCGCTGTCCGGCGTCCTTCAATAAGGCTTGGTTGTGTGCTTGGGACTTTTGGTTTTGTCTACTATAGTGTAGTTCCTTTAGCACCACCTTTGTCCATGTGCGCACTCTTTTTTATTTTCATAGAGGGCGACCCCCAGACTGAGACGACAGCTGACCATGGCAGTGAATTTAAAAACCACTTGGAGGAACAGGATTTCCCACCTACCAGACAGTGGAACTGAGGCCCCTTAACAGAAAGGGCACTCAGTGCTGTGCAGAGCGGGAGGACTGTAAAGTCAGTTTCCCAGACATAGAAACATAGACTTTGACGGCAGATAAGGACAGCTTTGCCCACCTAGCCTGCCCATTTCCTTACCTATTAGATAAACTGCAGATCCTAGTTAACCAACAGCCTACTTCCTCCTACCCCCACTATAGTTGCCTTATGTCTGTCCCATGCATTCTTGAATTCCCCACTGTTTTTGATCCCATGACCTCCTCAGGAAGGCCGTTCCATGCGTCCACAACCCTCTCCATGAAAACATACTTCCTCACATTGCCCCTGAGCCATCCCCTTCTATCTTCAGATTGTGCCCCCTTGTTCTTGCACATCTCTTTTTCTGAAAGATGCTACCCTCTTGGACTTTGTTGATTCCCTTGAGGTATTTGAAAGTTTCTATCATGTCCCCCCTCTCTGTCCTTTCCTCAAGGGTATACATATTAAGGTCTTTTAGTCTTTCTTCGTATGGCTTCTGGTGCAGACCCTGCACCATTTTAGTTACCCTCCTCTGGACTGCCTCCATCCTGTCTATGTTCTTGTGGAGATGAGGGGCCCGATTTCTCAAAGCCCTGCATCTGACGCAAGGTGCTTGCACCAAACAGATATGGTGCAAGGTGCACCTTGTGTCCAGGGCTGCCTCCATGCAATTCATGAAGGTGGCCTGCGTCGGCCGCAGGCCGCCTGCCCCAAACAGGTCCTGCACCAGCCCTGCGCCCTGCACAGTGCTGCGACAGTGCTAAGTGGACTGCGCCGACGCAAGCTGCAGCTTGCTATTCACAGACAGCACCCAGTGGGAGATATTCTAAGTGCCCTTAGACCAGCCAGAGCTGGCATAGTGGGACTTAGAATATGTCCCACTGGGGCAGTCATCCTATGTGCCACTGTATGCTGCGGTATCCCCCAGTTCGCCAATGGTGCCCCATAAAGCCAGGTACTGTCACCCACCCCCTGTGCCACCACTCCATCCCCAGTGCTGCCCGGCCACCTGTATGTGACATGGGCATGTGCCCCCAGTCACTGCAGTGCCCAATACCTGGTGGTCTAGTGGAACCCACCCATTGGTGCCCGTCCAGCTGCCGACTGTGGTCTGCATCAACATGGTACTGTACATATGCACTCAGTGTCTGAGACTGGTGGCAGTCACTGTGCACATATGTACAGTATGCACCATTTCCTGTGTTGCACCAGGCTTGCAACAGACACCTCCCATGCGCCAGGTGTTCACCGCATGGGAAGGAATGCTGCATGTGTGGGGACTTAGGCTTCAGAACCCCTCATATAGCTGAATTGAGTGCAGGGTCCCTGGCGCATGGGGCTTCGAGGCAAGTTGCGTTGTTCTAAGCAGCCTTTGAGAATCGGGCCTGTGGTCCTCAGAACTGCATACAGTACTCCAGATGGGTCTCACCAACTGTCTGTACAGATGGATAACAACTTCCTGTTTTCTACTGGTGATGCCTCTCCCTATGCATCCCAGTATCCCCCTGGGAGCACGACAATTCGCTCCCATCATTTCACTTCACGTAATTACACTTCCGACAGTTTGCACTGGTTAATTTCACTCCCATGTAATCTCACTCCCCCGTCATTTCGCTCCTTACAGTGAACATAAGGCACATTGCATACATAACATATGGTGGGGACTAGTAGAGGATACCTGGCCTACTTGCAAATCAGTTTACCTGCCAGGCTGCTAACATTCTTTTTTTTTTTTACTTGTTCTTTGCAATGAGGGCATATTTAAATGTAAACTCTTAATGCCCATGCTTACTCTCTTTGCAATAAAGGCATATTTAAATTTAAACTCTTAGGGCCAGATATTCAAAACTTTGCCCCGTGGCTAAATTAGTACTGCCCCGCGGGCAAACTTAGCCCGGAGCACAGAGCAAGCTATATTCAAAAGGAATAGTGCAGGGCAAACTGATTCCGAATATAGCATGGTAATGAGGCCATGCAAACTGGGCTGGGAGTGCAGGGCAAACATAGCCCTGGAATCAGACAGCACTGAATAAAGCAACCAGGAAGTGCAACCCACAACAACAACACAGTGCACAGCAATGTGAGGGCAGGTATAGACGAACTACATGGCCTGTGTGTGTGCCAACAAATGCATGGACTCAGTACAGCTGCAGGAAGCAGCAGTTGTGAAAGAACAGTGATCAAAACTGTATAATATCCCCTGTACCATTAGCACTGCGCTAACACATTAGCGCGGAGCTAAGCAGTTAGCCTGGTGCAAACACGTTTGCCCGGAGCTAAAATGTGCCATATTCAAAAGTGCCATGCAAATGAGTCTACTTAGGTAGTCTCTGGGCAAACAACTGGATAAGTATCTCATTATGCCTTGATTTGCATGCAGTTTGCACAGCGTTACTGCAGGGTCCCACAGAGCCACCTATAGGTCAGTCTGGAAGTACAGGGGCTGACCAGGTCCAACCACAGCTCCACCTGTAGGTCAGTCTGGCAGTGCACGATGATAGCTGCAGGCTACATGTAATCAGTACAGCATAGCATAGCATATTGTACCCCAGGGGACAAGACAGCATAGGCACAGGTGGTGGTGGTGCTGCATGCAACTGTCACACTGTAGGGCATGCTACAGTGCACAGCAGACACTGGAGTAGCAAGGGGGCCAGTAGTGTGTGGACACAGCAATGCCTATGGTGTATAGGGCAGTGATGATGACTGCACTATACACAGTGAGAGGCCCAACCTGCAGGTGTTTACTGACAGTGGACATTACTGTTACGCTGTTGTGTGACCCACAGATGCTGCACCTGTGGCATGGGACGCTCACAGTGACATGTACATGTCTGGCTTTGTGTGCTATGGCAGTTGTACAGCTCTGCGGTATGTGGCCGGGGGGGCACATATTATCCGAAAGGCACACTGGTGTTGGAGTATTTCCAATACTGGCCCATGTGCACTGCATGATGTGTCCCAGCCTTGTGGCCACACCTGGTCTGTAGCACAGCCTCGCCACCCATACATGCTCCCCTCAACATCCTCCATGCCCACAGTGTTGCATGTGCGTGCTGGCATCTGTTGGTGTCCACAGAAGTGTGGTCCGCAGGTGTGTGTTGTATGGCCACACTGCCATGCTGTCCACTGGTGGCAGGGTCACCACTTACTGCCTGGCATGGCTGGGACTGGTGGCAGATGATGGCATCATTGTGATGCCATCAGTTAGCAGCATGCTTCCTCTATGTTTAGCTTTATCTATATGTGTCATATTTATTTGTTAGGGTCGCGCCAAAACCCGCGCTAAACCCGCGCGAAACACCGCAAGAAAGCCATAGTGTCGCATAAAGCTGATTGCCCAGGTTAAGACAAGCTTTTCTCGTGGTATTGTGCACCGCGCTAAGTGTCACGCTAAGTTGCGCAAAACCACTTAGCACAGCGCTAGTTGCTGAATATAGCATTGCGCCTGTATTCATGTCAGTTTGCCCCTTGCATACATTATAATTTTGCCCGGCGCTAATGCAGTTTGCCCGCGTTATTTGGCCTTTTGAATATAGCAGACCCGCGCTAAACCTGCGCAAACAATTTTTGCCCGGCGTAAGGTTTTGAATATCTGGCCTTTAATGTCCACGCTTACTCTCATTATTACATACCAGCTGCTCTCAGCTTAAGATTGTGTTTAAAACAGTAACCAGTCCGCCAGCCATGCATTCATGATTCCTAAATGCCACCCACACTGTGACTCCCGCTTGATACCTCGCAACAATCTGACAATCCTCGGATAAGCCACAATCCTGCACAGCAAAAAAGTAATGTTATAAGCAGAAACACCAGTTCCCAACTATGGTTCACACAGCCCCAGTCCCTAACGTGCACACCACTACTATCGCACTGCTGCAGGGGAGAGGATTGAGCATGAGACAGCTCTCTTAGCCTTCTGTTCGTTTTTCTGTACAATTCACCCCCTCTGACTCAGCTGTTTAAAGAGTACCAACTGATTTCTTCTTGCCAAGCAACATGCTGTGACAATGTATTTCTCCTCCCTTTTAACCCCCTCCCACCCCAACGATTTATTTAATCAAACTTCTATTATTTTTAACAAACGAGCATGATTCACTACTTTCATGTAGGAACTACAGTATTTATCCGCAGTATCGGGAGTATCAGGAGTGAAAGTGACAGGAGTGAAGTTAGCGGGAGCAAACTGACGATGGAGCGAGACGTTGGGAGCGAAATGTCAGGGAGCGAGAAAGCAGGAGCGAAATTACATAGACTCTATCCCCCCAGCCCTCCTCACTACCTTCTCACATTGCTTGCCTACCTTAAGGTCATCTGATATGACCACTCCCAGGTCCCTTTCCATTTTGCTGTTGTTAGTAGCCCCCATTGTGTACTCTTCTCCTGGGTTTTTGTTTCCCAGGTGCATTACTTTGCACTTCTTTGCATTGAATCTAAGCTGCCATACTTTTGACCATTCCTTCAACCTTGCCAAGTCCCTTCTCATCCTTTCCACCCCTCCTTGTGTATCAACCCTGTTGCAGATCTTAGTGTTGTCTGAAAAGAGGCATACTTTTCCTTCCAGCCCCTCCGCAATGTCACCTATAAAGACATTAAAGAGGACCGGTCCCAGTACTGAACCCTGCGGTAGACATTAAAAAGGACCGACACCACTGCAACCAGGTGCAATCTGGTGTTGCCTTCAGTGCTAGGCCCGTGTGGTATCTCAGCCATGCACAGAGGGGCTGGTGTAACAGAAGAAGGGTAACAGTGTAGTGGTCACTCAGAGAGGGACCATTTTCCCGGTGAAGGAAAAACATCCACGTAGGCATGTTCTCCCATAGCCTGTAGGTCAGCTGAATGCATTGAATCCTGAAGGGAACTGCAGGAAAAGGCAGAAAGTGAGTGACATTATGAGTAGTGGGTTTTAAATGCTGCTAGATGTTAAAACATTCATGCTGAAAAACCCTTAGACGCTGCTAGCAGAGCTGATCTACAGAGAAAGAGAGGAAAGGAATGCTAAAATGGAAAAAGGAAAAACCTGACCTGAGTTGTGATCAGGTTTTGGAGAAACCACATGAGAGACCAGCTTGTTCAGATGCACAGAAAAAAATGGAGAGGCTGGGCTGCAGCAGAAGAAGAGCCTCTCCCAAAGGAGACGTTTCATTTGAGCATGAATCCAGCCTATAGGATGAGTGGAATATACTACTGGTGAGGACTTCCGGAGATGGTGTTGGGGAGAGGCAAAACACATAATGGGTTACTTAACTTTTTTCAGTTCCTGTTGTGTAATGGTCTGCTAAGTGTTTCATTGCCTGCTGCCTGTCACACCTTATTGCTTAACTTAAAGTTCAGCACTTAAGACAGGCTCACACTCAAGTAATGAAAGTTCAACTGTGTCTGCTTATTTCTTGAACAGTTTACAGACATTTTTATAGCAAAATGAGAGTAAAGCCTGTGGGATTCAGAGCATAATAGCATCTCCTAGCAATGCCAAACCCACGCAGCATACACACACAGACTTGACAGACAGCTAACCTGAAATCCCATAACTTACAAGGGCTGAGCAGCTCTGAACACATATAGGGCTTATATTTATTTTTTTTTATTTATTACACCTTTTAACAGGAATGGCCTGCTGAGCTGGGAAGAGCTCCTTTCCAGAGGTATACTGGGAAACATGGTAAAGTTGAATACACAATAAAATAATAAAGCACAGTAAAGTACAAGGAAAACGCAATACAATAATTTATTTATTTATTTTTTGTTGTTGACCAGGAAAGGAGGAATTGGCAATTCTGCCTATTTTCAGCCTCATCCCAAAGGGGGGGATATAGTTGGAAATCAACTGATGCTGAACCAGATTAAGCTGTTTTTCTGCCATCATTGGCTATGTTTCCATGTTTCTCCATTTTACCATTTTCTTCTTCCTATCTTGTCTCTGTACGTGCCTTGTTTTTCTCACTAGGCTGTACAGAATCATGCATACCCCAATAATGCCATAAAATAGCATGCAAGAAATATACATTGCAATAATACTGTGCATTAGAGTCCAAAGAATACACAATACACCAGTGCTGTACAACAAAGTGCAAAAAATATTCAATAAATAATGCTATACAATAGAGTGAAGGAATACACAACACAAAACAAAGAAACAATAATGCTGTACAACAGAGTGCAAGGAATGCACAGTTCAATAATGCTGTACAACAAAGTGCAAGGGATGCACAGATCAATAATGCTGTACAACAGAGTGCAATGAATATACAGTTCAATAATGCTGTACAACAGAGTGCAAGGAATACACAGTTCAATAATGCTGTACAACAGAGTGCAAGGAATACACAGTTCAATAATGCTGTATAACAGAGTGCAAGGAATACACAGTTTAATAATGCTGTACAATAAAGTGCAAGGAATATGCAGTTTAATAATGCTGTACAATAAAGTGCAAGGAATACAAAGTTCAATAATGTTGTACTATAGAGTGCAAGGAATACACAGTTTAGTAATACTGTACAACAGAGTGCAAGGAGTACACAGTTTAATAATGCTGCCAAGGAATACACAGTTTAATAATGCTGTACAATAAAGTGCAAGGAATACAAAATTCAATAATGTTGTATAACAGAGTACAAGGAATACACAGTTCAATAATGCTGTACAACAGAGTGCAAGGAATACACAGTTCAATAATGCTGTACTATAGAGTGCAAGGAATACACAGTTTAATAATGCTGTACAACAGAGTGCAAGGAGTACACAGTTTAATAATGCTGCCAAGGAATACACAGTTTAATAATGCTGCCAAGGAATACACAGTTCAATAGTGCTGTACAGTAGAGTGCAAGGAATGCACAGTTCAATAGTGCTGTATAATAGAGCTCAAGGAATACACAGTTTAATAATGATGCATAATAAAGTGCAAGGAAAACGTAGTTTAATAATGCTGGACAATTGAGTGCAAGAAATATGCAGTTCAATAATGCTGTACAATAGAGTGCAAGGAATACACAGTTCAGTAATGCTGTACAGAAGAGTGCAAGGAATACGCAATTCAATAGTGCTGTACAGTAGAGTGCAAGGAATGCACAGTTCAATAGTGCTGTACAGTAGAGTGCAAGGAATACAGTTCAATAGTGCTGTACAGTAGAGTGCAAGGAATACACAGTTCAATAGTGCTGTACAATAGAGTGCAAGGAATGCACAGTTTAATAATGCTGTACAACAGAGTGCAAGGAGTACACAGTTTAATAATGCTGCCAAGGAATACACAGTTTAATAATGCTGTACAATAAAGTGCAAGGAATACAAAGTTCAATAATGCTGTATAACAGAGTGCAAGGAATACACAGTTTAATAATGCTGTACAATAAAGTGCAAGGAATACAAAGTTCAATAATGCTGTACTATAGAGTGCAAGGAATACACAGTGTAGTAATGCTATACAACAGAGTGCAAGGAGTACACAGTTTAATAATGCTGCCAAGGAATACACAGTTTAATAATGCTGTACAATAAAGTGCAAGGAATACAAAGTTCAATAATGCTGTATAACAGAGTGCAAGGAATACACAGTTCAATAATGCTGTACAACAGAGTGCAAGGAATACACAGTTTAATAATGCTGTACAACAGAGTGCAAGGAGTACACAGTTTAATAATGCTGCCAAGGAATACACAGTTTAATAATGCTGTACAATAAAGTGCAAGGAATACACAGTTCAATAGTGCTGTACAGTAGAGTGCAAGGAATGCACAGTTCAATAGTGCTGTACAGTAGAGTGCAAGGAATACACAGTTCAATAGTGCTGTACAGTAGAGTGCAAGGAATACACTTCAATAATGCTGTACAATAGAGTGCAAGGAATACACAGTTTAATAATGCTGTACAACAGAGTGCAAGGAGTACACAGTTTAATAATGCTGCCAAGGAATACACAGTTTAATAATGCTGTACAATAAAGTGCAAGGAATACAAAGTTCAATAATGCTGTATAACAGAGTGCAAGGAATACACAGTTCAATAATGCTGTGCAACAGAGTGCAAGGAATACACAGTTCAATAATGCTGTACTATAGAGTGCAAGGAATACACAGTTTAATAATGCTGTACAACAGAGTGCAAGGAGTACACAGTTTAATAATGCTGCCAAGGAATACACAGTTTAATAATGCTGTACAATAAAGTGCAAGGAATACACAGTTCAATAATGCTGTATAATAGAGTGCAAGGAAATCACAGTTTAATAATGATGCATAATAAAGTGCAAGGAATACGCAGTTTAATAATGCTGGACAATTGAGTGCAAGAAATATGCAGTTCAATAATGCTGTACAATAGAGTGCAAGGAATACACAGTTCAGTAATACTGTACAGTAGAGTGCAAGGAATACGCAGTTCAATAGTGCTGTACAGTAGAGTGCAAGGAATACGCAGTTCAATAGTGCTGTACAGTAGAGTGCAAGGAATGCACAGTTCAATAGTGCTGTACAGTAGAGTGCAAGGAATACAGTTCAATAGTGCTGTACAGTAGAGTGCAAGGAATACACAGTTCAATAGTGCTGTACAGTAGAGTGCAAGGAATACAGTTCAATAGTGCTGTACAATAGAGTGCAAGGAATACACAGTTCAATAGTGCTGTACAGTAGAGTGCAAGGAATACACAGTTCAAGAATGCTGTACAATAGAGTGCAAGGAATACACAGTTCAATAATGCTGTACAATAGAGTGCAAGGAATACACAGTTCAATAGTGCTGTACAGTAGAGTGCAATGAATACAGTTCAATAATGCTGTACAGTAGAGTGCAAGGAATACACAGTTCAAGAATGCTGTCCAGTGGAGTGCAAGGAATACACAGTTCAATAATGCTGTACAATAGAGTGCAATGAATACACAGTTCAATAATGCTGTACAATAAAATGCAAGGAATACACATTTCACTAATGCTGTATAATAAAGTGCAAGAAATACACAGTTCACTAATCCTGTACAATAAAGTGCAAGGCATATAGAAATAACATAGGTACATATATATAGATTAAAGTATGGGGTGCTGTGTGTATGAGAAGTTTACACACACACCGAGGGATTAGATGCTACATAAACCCCTGAGTAGCTGAACTCTGAAGAGCAAAAGCGGTGAAACTTGAGCTATACAGCACTTATATTTTATTTTTTATATAATTGCTGGGTCTCCTATTTTGCCACAGCAATTATATAAAATACGAGATGTTCCCCCAGATGTTCCGGTACTGCTGCGCTCTGGTTGGGCAGATTTTTAGGTGTTTACCTGTTGTGTTTGCCCACTCTAAGTGAAAAAAAAATCACTTTTTTTAAAAAGAAATAACTCACCGCCAACATCCTCTGGTGTGGCAGCTGAGTTTCACCAAAGAAGAAAGTGGCAGGTGGCATGAAGGGACAGACTGTGGCAGGCACATGCACAGACCGAGGGAAACCGTGCTTGTGTTTGCCGTTATAAATGCTTCTATATAATGGCAAATTACAGCACCGACTCCCAATGGGAAAAAGGGGAGCACCATTAATTATTGCAGTTTTATACATGATACAATAATGCTGGACAAAAATTCAAGGAATATACTATACACCACAGTACAGTAATGCTATACAAGTGCAAGGAATACAAAGGTTCAGTAATGCTGTACAATAAGTAAGGAATAAGACACGACAAGGTGTGGTTTATGGCCTGATAAGATCATGCCCCGGTGCGTAATGAGGCATGAGGTACTTGCAACCAGTGCCTTTAGCACCTGGGAAATGTTCTTATCAGGTCATAAACTACGTCTTAGAGTGTCTTATTCCACTTATAAAATGGTTCCCCAGTAAAAAGCTAATTAAAAATGCACATAAAGAGTAAAATATATCATAGGGAAAAAAGTAGTCCTTGTCATTTTATTAAAATTGACTTGAGGGTTGCGGTGTCTATTTGTACCCCCCACCCCCGGCCCCCAAAGCCTCCAGAATATGCTTTTTCTTTTTTTTTCACAGTTTTTATTTTGGGTGTGTTTTTTGATGAGTGAGCAAATATCCAGCGAGTTTAACTCAGAGGAGCGGGAGCAAATGTGTCCCATGTTAGCTACCATACTTGGCGCTTTTGTTCATAGTGCTTTGCAGAAGTTTAGTAAACACATGTTTAATGTGTTTTACAAGATGTGAACTAAAAGAGGTAGAATTTGGGAATTAAAATGCTAACAGATGAGTGGCTCTCTGTCGCTGTTTCAAAGCTGCATCCCGGTGGCACGTGTCGCTTGCTTCACTGCAGTTGGATTTTCCAGAGCACCATAGGTTACATTTTGATTTTACAGTTTGTTGGCCAAAACTGGTGTGGATCATATAATGCTGTGCACGTGTGTGTGTGTGTGTGTGTTCTCCAGGTCACCTAGGCAGGTCCTGTTATTTTTAAAATGCAGACATTGGCACAGTGATTTCCCTTGTGAAAGAAAGGTCCTGACTGGCTGACAAAATACTGATTGGCACAATATGCATTGAAAAGGACACATCCAAAGGTACCTCTCAGCTAGCCAGGAGGCAGAAAACTCCTGATCCATTTTATAAAGTGCAAGGAATACATAGTTCAGCAATGCTGTACAATAAAGTGCAAGGAATACACAGTTCAATAATGCTATATATTAATATGTATACTTGTGTCTGTTTCTTTCTGTATAATAATGTTATCTCCTGCTGTTTTTGGCAAGAGGACCACAAAGCAAAACTGAGCCAAGAAAACAGCATTCTCGTGCCACTGAGTTAAGAAATCCGTCGATAGTATTACGAGATCTCGCAATACTATCAATGAATATCGAATGATAGTATTACAGGATCTCGTAATAATATCGATGGAGTTCATCAGGCTATTATGGGGAAAAAACTGTATGACTTTCAATAGTATTATTAGGCTGTCCATATATTACAATACAATAATGCTGTATATAATAATGCTCCCTCCTTCTACACCCTTGAGGGGTCCCTTTTAGAGGATGTTTCCTCCTTTAAATACTTCAGGCTCTGACTCGACAGGAATCTTGACTTCACTGGACATGTGGATGCTATTCATGACAAGCTCTAGCCAAAGACGTTATGGCTGTGTCGAGCTGCCAAATGACCAAAGTTGCACGTGTGTGTAGGAAATTGTGAACGACCGGGGTAACTCGGCCATTTTTTGGAGTTGTTTCACCAAATTTTCAGCATGGCCTTTTTGGGGCCCCACCTCATGAAGACTGCCACTGTCATTTTGTTCACTTGTTCCGAAAGATGATTTCACAGAATGACTGCTCCATTCTGTGCCACAGCTGTGAAAATACATTTTGGGCAGGATAGGAAAAATGACAACTGTACTGTTAATAGGGAGGTGTGCAAAAATGGCAATGTTGAAAATCTGGAGTGAAAATATTAAAAATTGGTGAAGTTAGGAGTGTGCGTAGAACCTGCGCAACACACGCTCATAACACAGTAATTTCTTGGAATTTTTTCACAAAATTGGCAACATGGCCTTTTTGGGATGCCACCTCATGAACAGTGGCACTGTTATTTCGTTAATCTGTCCTGAAAGGTGATTCCATGCAGCAACCGTGAAATCACCTTTCGGGACCCAGTAACAAAATGTCAGTGACAGTGTTCACGAGGCGGGGTCACATGAACCCCATGTTGAAAATTTGGGGCCAAAATTCCTAAAAATGGCTGCTATATCAACATAAGTTGAAAACCCCATTGACTGCCATTATACCATGCTTACCTTTGATTCTTCAGTTTGCGGTTTGGCTTTGAAGAGTGCAGACGTGTCCCAGTCCAGAGAAGATGACATCGCCAACCTTTGGAGGTAAGTATAGGATAAGGGGGGGTGCAGGGAGGTGGGTGCTCAGTGGGAGGGTGAGGATGGGGCAGGGGGATGGGGCAATGATGAGGGACCATTTTCTTTTTTCAGGGAAAATGAAAAAGACATCGGGGATGGTTTTCTTTATTTACAGGAAAAAAATAAAAAAATAAATTTGGGCACATTGAGATAGGCTCCCAGTATGCCACATGAGTTGGGGGGTACATGATGTCAACATGGGGACTGGGCACCCTGACGTCGGGGTGGGGGGGAAAGAAAAAAACATGAATTTGGACACACTGGGGTGGGCTCCCAGTGTGCTACATGAGTAGGGGGGTACATAATGCCGACACGAGGATTGGGCACCCTGCTGTTGGCGCGAGAAAAAAAAAAGAAAAAAACTTATATGTGGGCACACTGGGGTGGGCTTCCAGTGTGCCACATGAGTTGGGGGGTTCATGATGCTGACGCGGGGATTGGGCACCCTGATGTCAGTGTGGAGATGGGGAACAGAGGGAGTGGGGGAGGACAACAGCAGAGGGAGGGAGCGGGGAGGGTTTTATTTTCTGCCGGTGCTGGGAGGGAATGGAGGGAGTGGGGAGGACAGGAGCAGTGGGAGGATGCGGGAGGAATGCCAATGCAAGATGGTGGTAGTGACACAACTGCGCATGCGTGGCATTCGCACATATGTAGTTGCGGTGAATGGCATACTGCCATTCACAAGATCGTGGTGCCAACAGAACTGCACATGCACGTGAGGCTTGCATGCACAGTTCTTGTCCTGGAATATGGAAGTAACAGCCAAAATAGTGTGGCTGTTACTTAGTAGTGGCCGATTGTGGCGGAGTACTACAAGCTCCACTGGACATTCAGAAGGATACTTCCAAAAGTCAAAAGGAAGGTGCCACGATTGGCCATTTTAAAGCAACAGATTGATCCCCAAATGGCTGTAAGCTCTGCCCACAGCTGTAAAAAGCTGCATCCTAAACTTGGCACCCTATACAGACACCATGGCTGTATCCCCACTCAGGCCCAACGTGAGATCGTCCAGAAGATGATCCTCCCAATATTTGACTTTGGTGACATAGTTTACAGTATTGCTCTTAAGTTCACCCTCTCCAGATTGGACATCCTATTCAGCTCCTTCTGTCGCTTTGCTCTAAACTGCCCACCACATACACATCACTGTGACCTGTACTCCACCATCTCCTTCCCATATCTCAGGGCCCGACTCCTTGCCCATAGTGCCTCATTAGTTTGAAAGTTGTGGCTTGGCTCCCTTCCACCTTACCTATACGCCTTCCTTTCTACCCTTCCTACTCCCAGCTACACCCTCCTCAGCTCCCTCTACAGGATTCTCGCCCTCCCTGCCCAAACTTCCACTTCAGGATGGGCTGCCTTCTCCTATCATTTTCCTAATATCTGAAACTCTCCACCTTTAGATATCTGCTGTGCTCCATCCACTCACTCGTTGTCCTGTCTTCTCTGAAACTACATTTCTCCATCCTGCAATTGCTCCTGACCCACATGCTCCTCCCTACTATTTCACTTCTGTCACTACTCTCCACCTCCCCCATTGTTCCTACCCTCCCTTATCCTAATTCTCTCTTTTTAGTGTCCCCTTTCATAAACTTTCTCCTCCTTCTTCTTTCCTCTCCCTCCTTCCCCATGTTACTGGCCAAGTGGGCGTCATGCTGTTTTCAACACAATGTGAGGCTTTGCTTCAGACTGTTACAGTTTACCCATCTTCTATTAATCAGTAAAATGCTCACCTTAGCATCACTGTTTTCTGTTAAGTTATTATTATAACTGTCTTATTAGTGAACCTTTGTATTTGTTTTCACCCTCCATGTACTGATTTTGTATTCTGATTGATATTTATTTTTAGTTCATTGTTTATTTGATCTTGTACACTAATTGTATCCCATTCCCCTTTCCCCAAGACGCATCTGGAAATGAGCTATTTTGACTCTGTATGTCCTTCCTGGTGAAACATTTTCAAATAAATAAAATAAAATAAATGTACAATAATGTACAAGAGATACAGAATATGATAATGCTGTACAATAAAGCACAAGAAATACACAGATCACTAACTCTTTACAATAAAGTACAGGGAATACACTATATGATAATGTACAGTAAAGTGAAAAGAATACATAATTCAGTAATGTGGCACAATAAAGTGCAGTGAAGACAATACAGCAATGTACAATAAAGTGCAGTGAAGACACAATACAGCAGTGTACAACAAAGTGCAGTGAAGACACAATACAGCAATGTACAATAAAGTGCAGTGAAGACACAATACAGCAGTGTACAATAAAGTGCAGTGAAGACACAATACAGTAATGTACAATAAAGTGCAGTGAAGACACAATACAGCAATGTACAATAAAGTGCAGTGAAGACACGATACAGCAATGTACAATAAAGTGCAAGGAATGATGGGCTGGCCCAGTGGCACTGAGGGTTGAGGCACTGGATGCCGCACTTCACGGCATCATGGCGACCCAGGTTTGGGAACGAGTCAGGGTTGTCAGGGTCAGCGGGGGTTGGGGGGCGAGGTGTGGGATTGAGCTGCTGTGAGGCAGCTCTCCTCTCCCGTGGAGGGATGTGTGCTGGTCCCCCTGTAGTTCTGCTCCCATTGGGTGGAGGTCCGATGGTAAGCGTAGGCAGAGGGGGTGGCAGGTGATTGCCATGGGTGGGGCAGAAGGGGCCGAGCTGGTACCCAGCATGTGTGTGTGCTTCCATGCACACGCATGTGCGTGTCTGCCGGGGTCCTGGATGGGGAGAAAACTGTGGAAAAAGCACAAAAACTACATATGGAAAAAAAAAGTGCAAGGAATGCACAGTTTGTAAATGCTGCACAATAAAGTACAAATGATAAGTAGAACAGAATCAGTCATGGTAGAACAGACGTGCAGATTGAAGGGTAGCAAACACAAGATCTAAAAGACAAAGAACTTCAACACAAAAGCTCTGACGTAATGGTTACCCAGAAAGGGCATTGGCAACAACCATGCTTCAAAGGAACACAAAATCTCACATGCACCAATAATGCAGAGCACCATGAAAGAATTTCATTTTTCTGTTTTCAGCCTTTGCAGTGTGAGTAAGCCATGTGGCACCATGCACTTCTTCTTAAAGCAGAACCAGCCTAATATTTCATGGTGATTTTCATATACGCCCCGTAGTGCTTTTCATTATTGTAGTATGTGTGTTTTTGCTAGGCCTAAAAGAGATCTGCAGGGTCCAAGTGTGCCTAGTACAAGCATATTTTACAATAAAAAATACATTTTTGGAGCGTGTGAGGCAACCAACGGAAAAACAGACAAGAGAGAAAAAGATGGCAAGTACAGAGACAAGATAGGGAGAAGAAAATGGTAAAAAGGTGAAGCAAAAAACATAGACAGTGATGGCAGAAAAAGACCATTGGTCCATCCAGTCTGTCCATAAACCCTAACAAACCCAGGACCTATTGTCCATACAGGGTTCTAACCCATCCACTCCTATGCTCCCCACCCTAACGCTGCCACTCTGAGCAGCTACTAAGCCCTTCACTCTGTCCCCGTCGTGTTTGAAACCATTGATAGTTTTGATGCTTACCACATCTACTAGCAGATTGTCCCATGGCTTCAACATTCTTTCTGTAAAGTAAAACTTTCAAACTTATCTCCAGAAACCCCCCCCCCCGTCAATTTCCTCTCGTGCCCCGTGTTCTTGATCTGCTACTTATGCTAAATTGTTCCTTGTAGTTTACCTTGTTCATTCCTTTCAGGAACTTGAAGGTCTCTATCATCTCTCCTCTCTCTGGTCTGGCCTCCAGCAAGTACACGTTCAATGCCTTGAGCCTTTCCTAGTCCTGCTGGCCCTGAATCATTTTGGTTACCCTCCATTGCACTGTCTTGAGTCTGTCTTTATCTTCTCTTAGGTGACGACTCTAGAACTGGGCACAGTACTCCAGGTGGGGCCTCACCAGTGATCTATAAAGTGCTAGTAATACCTCCTATCTGCTGTCAGTATCCCTTCCTGTACACCCTGGCATCCTGTGTGCCTTACTGTGTGCCTTGTTACACTGGCTTGATTGTTTTAGGGAGTTACTGATGGTGGCTCCTAGGTCTGTTTCCTCAGAGGTGGTGCCTAGATTAACCCCACCCCATCCAGTACTCTGAGACTGTAAAGGAGTTAGAGGAGGCTGGGGATGAGAGGAAAGACAAAGGTGAATGGGAAGAGGGAAGGTTGGGTGCAGGAGAAGACAGAGGTGTGGACATGGAGTAGGGACTTCAGGGCAGAGGAGACAGAAGAGGAGTGGATGGAAATGGGGAGGCTTGTCCAAAGTTGAGGGAGCCAAAAGAAGAAAGCAGACAGCCCCTCAGAAGTCTTAGCATGACGTAAAGATAATGAGTGGGAGACAGCAGAATGAAATATTTAGATATTAGTTGCTTAAGGTGCTAGTGTACTGACTGAAATTAATATTAATTTTAAAAGTAGTGAGCTATTACTTCTTATATATAAAATATTTTTACTTTGCCCTTTTGCTTATTAGATTTTTTTACCTGACGGTACTTGGTGTGATGTGTGGAACAGTACTCCACCTGGAGTCTGACATACTGTTGCTGTTTTATTCCTGCTCATCCATCATCAGCCCTGTGATCCCACTTACTGTGAAATCACAACTAACCAAAAAGAACCAATCACATGCTGCAAGAGCAGTCAGTTGTGATGTCAGAGTAAGTGAGGTCACAATGCTGATGATGAGGTATGAAGAGGACCAGAGTTAGATATGTAAGTCTCTAGGTAAAGCACTGGCAAAGCAAGACAAAAAATGGCAAGGCAAATTTTATTTAAAAGAAACCCATCCCGGAGGTTCTGGGCGCTGAACAATTAAAAGATCAATATACACAATAGAATATAATATATAACAATATCTGAAACAGAACAAAAAGCATCTACAAAACAACCAAAATTTGTATAAACATTAATTTAAAAAATGACAGCAAATATTAAAGAGCCAGAACTGACCTAAACAAAGATTCTAAAAAGAAGCAGGGACTATACAGTTCAGTCTGGGAAGGCCTGATTATACAAGAAGACCTTGAGGCAGGCCTTAAATACCTCCACAGAAGGGGCCTCCCTAACAGCTAGAGTAAGCGAATTCCATAGGACCGGAGCTCTTTACATCACACCTAATACTACTGTATCAGGTTGAAAACTTTCTAATGAGCAAATGGAAAAAGAGAAATACTTCAGAGTAAAGGGTAACAGCTAACTACTTTTAACAAACTCTGGTCAGAGCCGATATGGCTGTGAAAAGCTTTAGGGATGCTTTTACCCGTTATTTCTAACGAATTGTACAATGCAGATCTGTGGAGAGGCAGTTTCAATGTGGTCTTCCTTTTATACATTTTTACAATGTGTTTTCCTGGAATATGCCTGCTGATTGCTATATATATATTTATATATTTAGCCTGGATAGTTCACAGAAGAAATGGCATCTTATTTTCAGTGGGACTCTACATCTACACAATATTATGCTGCATTGTGTGAAATCAGAACGCACTAAAAACAATATTTTACATCTATGGGGATATATTAAGTGCTGGATCAGTGCACGAGCAGAAAGATGCGTTGCACAAAGAGGGTGCGCCGGTTGGTACTGATACAATATTCAAAGAGAATGCACCACTGGTACAGGGTGTGCTCAGTGAAGCCCACCAGGAGGAAGTGCAGCACTGCAGAATTCTGCAGTAGACTTATTGCAGCAACCGATGCAATTTCAAAGGGAGTTAATCCCTTTTGTCATGCAGTAAACCTGTGACACTGCGCTTCATCCTGGTGGGCTTCATCATTCCTGTTGAAAATGTGGCCCTGGATGGGAGTCGCGGTGCAGGTGGCCGCCAAGTCAGGTGCATCCAGGGTGACCCCAACTGAATACTTTCCAGGGGGAATGTGTGGCACATACTGGTATGCACCGCAGCCCCCACGGGCAATATTCAGTCCAGGAATGCAAATGAACTAATTGAGCATGCAGGGTGCAAAGGGGTCTTATGCATGCTCATTACCAGCCCATTTGCATGGTGGCATGGGGATGAATGCACCGGAGCAGCTCTTGCCCCCAAGCACCGACCCTGATCACTCCCATGTGGGACAGGCCCTGAAGTCTCTGGTGGTATAGTGGCACCCCCCCCACCTGTTCCATCAGCCCCGATTGTACTGGAGTCTAGGCTCTATCGGTTACATATTGTAGGGACCCCAATGCTATCCCTAATTGCACCTGAATACACCTACAGTCCATGTCCATAGTGTAGTGGCCCCCGCTCCCCCTCAACAGTGCACAGACATCCCCCTCCTTGCACCCCTTGCCCATCCCATTGCGATGACTGGCTCTGTAATGGGATTGAACCACTCTATCGGTGGGTTTCAGAGCACTCACAGTGGATGCTGGAATGTGTTATACATAGGCATGAGATGTGTGTGGGTGATAACACCCAGTGGCCATACTCCTCAGGCATTGGCATGTGGATCCATCATCCCAGTGCTGTTGCACTGCTCAGTGTGGGTGACGGCCGATGCTGTATCCACTCATACAGGTCCCAAAACAGGCATGTTACAGCTGACCTCCCATTCGTTTGTACAATTGAGGAACTGCGGATGAACTATCTATAGCCTGAAGTGTGCACTGCAAATGGCATTACAGGATGCCGCACTACATGGGACCCGGAATACTTCAGTAGTCCTGAGGGTGGCATGTTACATAGGGAAACAGGGGGGAGTGTGGACTTGCAGCAGTGTATGACAGCAGGAAGATACAGTATCGGCAAGGCATGCATTGGAGGTATGTAAATTCCCTCTTCAGTTTGCCAGGGACATACACACGGCTGTATACATTGGTGGAATTGCAGCTGGCATGGTGCCTCAAGTACAGTACAGCCAGTTGGGTCATTCCAGAGTGCAGGTCCCCAGCCTGGGTTCAATGCAGCCAATGACTGGCCATGGCAGGGTGTGGAGGGCAGTGCCAGTTTTTGCAGCAGGTTAGGTATGGGGGAGTGAGGGTGTCTGTGTACAGGGGCGGTGGATGGGAGTCCTCTAGACTATGGATATGGACCATGGTTTCCTCTGGTGCAATTGGGTCTGGGGGGGCCCTACACTATGAAGCTCTTCAGGGATGGAGTTGACTAGATTAGGGATGGAAAGAGGGGTACCTCTAGTCCACCAGGACTGCCAGGCTGCTGTGCTGCACATCTGCAGCCTGCCTGTGAGTGGCTGGCTGGGTTAGGCCAGCTATTCGTGGCCTAACTGTGGGCTGCGATGCTCTGGACTGTGAGGGGCACATTCCCACTGAATATGCTGCAGCACAGCATGTGCATGGTATTGCCCCCTCGACTTGAATGGCATACCATTTGTGTGTGCCCTGGCCCATTCCCTTGCGGCTGGCACATCCCGCACATTTGAATATCGCGCTACTGCACATTGTTGGAGTTGTGTGGCACATCTCACTTTTCCACTGGGATACACTGCATATCTATTTTGAATACGGGGGCCCTGGACTAGGTAGGCTGAATAAATACATTATAAAAATGGTAAAATCATGACCCCACTGAAAACAAGATATTGCATCTAATCTGGGACAGCCTGAGTAAATACAGTGCAAAGAATGTGTAAATGAACATCCCTGTGACAATGAGATGTAGCATCTCCCTTGCCCTCTCCAGGATACAAAATATAGGATAGGAAATATTCTGTGCTCCCAGATCCAAATAACCATTACTCTGTGAGAAACCTTCATTTTCCCTGTGTTTTTCCCACAAAGGCAGAATCAAATCCCTGTATAAATTCCTGTAGATTTTTCCATAAGCCACTGGTTCCTTATTTATAACTTTGTTCTTTATTATATCAGCAGCCTTTTATTGGGAAAAGAGCTCTGATTTGCTACTCAGTATTAATATTATATGTCACGATGGCCTTGGAATGATTTGGATTAATATGCTATGCATAAGACATAATTGAGGACTACATGAAATAACAAATATCAAGCTTATTATTTCATGAACTATACTCAAAATTAGTAATCACAAGTCAGACAGTCTTTCAAAAGATACTAGTAATGCCTTTAAACAAATTGATTGCAAATATAAATATATATATATATATATATACACACAGACACACACACACACACATATATGCTATTTTTGCATCTTATAGTTGTTAGTTTTCAGACACATTCTTATAGACTTTTTGCTGTCCCCCGATGGAATTTTGAATGAGTTAAGTACTGTAAATTTTATTATTTTATCAAGGCCCTGATCCAGCAACTCAGTAAATGCACACTCAGTATATCATATTATAAAATGAAAAGATACAGTTTTCTGTTTGCAGTTGTTTGATCAGGAATTTTATAAATTGTAAAAGTTATTTTGTTATATCTATGTTGGTCCAATAAAAAGTATCAAATCATTTGTTTCTGTATCACTCATGGTGTATCAGCAATTAATTCATTAGATGAGGTCTCCCTTGCCAGAGTCTGACTGTCTCCCCCCCCCACCACACACACACACACACACACACACACACACACTCCCTTGATATAAGAGATCTCAGTAGCTCTTATCTGTTATGTTTGGGAAGCAGGCCGCAGCCCTTTCTGTCAAAAAATAAATAAATATATGACACATTATTCCACTTAAACTGACACAGACCTTTACTTTAAAGGATGGGCATATATACTTTAGTTCTTCAGCGAGCCTTTGATTTTGTTAGTTTCTGGTTATCTACATGTTGGCTTCTCACCTTAGCACTATGTGCGTGTGTTGTATGTTTGTGTTGTGTGTATTTGTGTGTGTGTGTTTGTGTTGTTTGTGTGATGTGTGTGTGTGTGTGTGTGTGTGTGTGTGTGTGTGTGTGGTGTGTGTGTGCACATGTATGTGCAGAGGGAGTGTGGCATTGGGCAATTTTTATGTGGGTGTTGGGGTGGTTTTTGTGGGTATAGTAGGTGTGGTTATTGTGGTGATATTGAGGTAGGCTTTTATTCAGGCAGATGACATAATGGTGTTACAGTGGCTAGGACTCTTAGTTCTCATATATAGTGAACATTTATTTCCTTTTACTAGTTGTTAGTGGTTGAATTACACACTGTCACATTTTTAAATCTGTTCTTATTAAGATGCATATCTCATTTACTTAGGGTTCATAAAAGGTTTAATCCCTTTGGGTAAATATTGCAAAGACTGGTGTGAATGATGATGTATTAGGACTCCTGCACATATATCTCATTCCTACTGATTATCTTTCCCAGGGAAAGGGGAAGGGGAGGCCGGGAGATTTTATTCCTAGGAGTTTTTATTTAGATTGCTTAGACTGACTCTGTACATGTTTGTTATACGCTGACACTGTGTTGAAATCTGTACATATCAGGCTCATGGTCTAATTTTCTTGGGGGGCCTTGACAAGTAGTTTTGTTTTTTGTTTTTTGTTTTTTTATTTGGCACTTATACTTACAACTGATATTAATTATCATGATTTAAATGCTGTTACAACACTGAAGGCTTTAAAGTTTATTCAGTGTGTATTAACTGGTTGAAAGTATAGTAGGGAAAATGTCTCAAGCGAAGTTCTATATTACATTTTGTGTGAAACATTTGCTCACTTTGAGTAAACTTCACTTTTAACCTTCTGTATGCCATATATGTACGTGTGTATATGTATGAATTTATACATATATATATATGTGTGTGTGTGTATGTGTATATGTGTGTATGTTTAATTTGGGGCTTGTTTTCAACTTGTAATTAGGCCTCATTTCAGCATTTGCCTTTCACTGACTGTTCTTTAAAACACAAGGACACTTGCAATAAAAGTTGTAAGCTCATCTTACATGTATTAGGCAGAATAGTATTCCAATGTTTTTTTATCAGTAGAATGATTCCTTAAAAGATACTGAGACATTTTAAAATTTGTGTGAGAAGAACTCTCTGCTTGCTGATATTTCTTGATAACCTTTCACCTTCGGGGCTTCTCAGTTAAAAGCAGACTGTTGTTAATTAGCTTCTCTGAAGTAAATTTCTGTTACATTTTAAATGTATATGTTAAACCAGTGAGAATTATTTCAGTTTTTTATGCATTATCTGGTGTTAATAATATGGGATTTTCTAAATAACTGTCATAAAGCTTCTGAAGAAGGACCTTGTTTGTCCAAAAGCTAGATCACTTTGTTCTTTTTTGTGTAAAATCTATGTTGGTCTAAAACAAGGTATCAAATCATTTGCTTCTGGATCTTTTCTGTCAAAAGGAAATTTATGTATTTAGTCTGTGTAGTTCACTGAAGACCTGGCATTTTATCAGACAGGTCTTGAAAGGTTAAAAACAGTGTAAATCTTTACAACATTTGCTGGGAAAGGGTGACATTTATGAGGTATGAATCTTTCTTGAAAGATATTCATCCGCAACTGAAGTTAATAGTAAAAATGTTTAAATGCTAATCATTTAAATGTGCAAGCTGTTGCATTTCGAAGGGGGTAAACAAATCTCCAGTTTAATAGGCAACCAATATTTAACAAGCTGTTTCAGTTTCCTAATGGCCATCAGGTAAGCTGCTTGGAGTTATGTCTCCAACATTCTAAACAGAAAGAAGAGATTATTTTATTTCAGTTGTCATAGTGATTTGTAGATGTGAAAGGATACATTGAAAATTCCAAAAAAATGTGTTCCATGAAACTCCATTTTTAAGCTACAGATAGCAAAATGGCTGTAGGCACTGCTCACAGCTATAAAAATGAATAACATTTTCTGCCTGCCATATTTGGTGCTACTTAAGCAATAATAACCATGCAGCTGGTTATTTCCTGGGGGTTACCGACTAGTAATGGGGGACCCAGGACTCACCAAGTTTACAGTGGCTGCGGTTGGTTAGTGGAAGGCTATGTGTGAGCCTGTCCCCGAGTTTCTCTGGTCTTTTGTAGCGAGTCTTGGGAAATGTTCAACACTCTCCATAAGCCTAGGCTCTGTTTCAAAAAAACTAAAATTGTTGCTGAGGCTACTTTCTAGAGCACTGGTTTGTGTGTTGAAAGTTGTTACAATGTTACACATCTTAGTAGCATACCTGCTTTGTGCTGGTGGATGTAAGAGGGTCTGTTTTTCCATTTCCCTTGGCCTATAATAGGCAGTATCCACAACAGTCAAGGCATACCCTCTTTCCCTGAACCTCATGAAATTCAGTGGCATTTTTCTCATAGTTCTGCAGGCCCATTGCCAGTTGGGGTTCATCAGGTTTGAACGAATCCTCATGGTTTGACTCCCTGCAGATTTTTCTTTGCTTTCTGTTTGTTTTTGACAGTGTGTCCCTTTAAATCCCCCCCGACTGCCAGCAGACTATTTGTGGCATGCATATATTACGTTTACCTTGTGCCTTCCCCGTAATGCATCCCCCACACCAGTCATTCCAGTTGGCTAATTAGCATGCAGCTGATGGCCTCAAGATGCGCTGATTGACCCCTACAGGGTGATAACAGCCAATGCAGCCATGGTCCAAGAGTGTGCCACAGACTATGTCGACACAGCAGTGGACACCCAACCATGATGAAGTTGACTGACAGCCGAGGAGACGAGGTGCAGAGAGGGAAAATAGATGCTGACATAACTATTTTGAGGGACTGGCATCACCTGGTAAGCCGATGATTTGTGCTGTGCAGTTCCTTACTTTGTCCCTACCTGCAGTAAACTCATCCGATTAGCATTCTGTCCCCTCCTGGGATAGATTCACCCACTTTGCCCTCCCTGCTCGTGGTAGGCTCACCTGCGCTATGACCACACTCAGAGCGTAGCTGCATGTGAAATGTAAAAAAAAAATCACTCTGTGCAACAGGCTGCCTCTCATTATGCACCTCCCAGAGTGGTCCAAGTCCCCTGTAGCTGCAGCATGTAGCCTGACTCTGAGCCAACCTAGTCATTTTCTGGGCCAAATTGACTTCACCAATCCACCAACATGCCTTGGGAACATGATCATGAGCTGCTGTGCTTGGTCACCCACCCCATTATCTAGTTCCTGTCACCAGAACAGTGACAGACCTCCTGAGATGGGCCCTATTAACCTGGCAAGGGAGTGAACGTTCTGAATCTGTCTAACTTTGTCATGAGAATAGTTTTGTGCCTTGCTGCTATTGTATTGTTTGCAGATGGCTTTGTTTTTAGGAAGATGGGCCTTGTTAAAAAAAGAAAAAAAATCTTTCACTGGACATCACAGTAATTTCACGGGGTAGGTGGTGGCATTGTTGGTCGGGAATACTGTAAATGTACTGTGTGCATGGGTAACCTTGGCCTCCAATGTCACCTCCTCATGGACATGTCAGTCACTGAAAATGTCTTCTCTCAACTTGAGAGACATTAAATAACTGAAACGTGCAAGAGGAGATGAAGGACTATGAGAGGTCTGAGCCTATTAGGTGGTGGCAGTGTATGAAAAATAAAACTTGGACATTAGAGGAGTCATGGAGGGAGCACGTTGCATCATTGGGAACACTGCTTCTGCGGCTTGGGGTGGGGCAGGGAGGGTTTTCTTTTCTAAATATAGTGAGTTGGGCCTGTATAAAAGGGTGTGGTGGACATGTGTCCTCCAGCAGATTACAGTATACACCAAAAAGCCAAGAGGCATCACAGTCAGTTAGGTGCCCTTACAGCTACAGACTAGGTAGCTGAAACTAGCCAGAGAATTAAATTTAGTTTTAAAAATCTGGGGTGGGAGAATGTAGCAAAAGTGTATTTCATCAATGCAAGCCACAAAATTCACCACAGAGCATCTAAAACCCCAGAGCTTCTGGGGTCCTGGCGGGCAGCCCCAGATTCCCAGCCTTTAGAGAACATTATTACCACGCTTTCCATGCTGGCAACAGCCCTGTTCTGTAATAAACTACAATTCCTCTGTACCCTCAAATATTAACTTGTAGGTATATTACAGTATGCGATGCTTGTAATGGATTAATTTGTCCGAGGGTATTTTGTCCGTTACATATGGCATCCGTTACATCATTAAAAAAAAAAAAAAAACTTTTTTGGGACTGAGCTGGAGCGAGTGGTCTGCTGAAAAACAAAGGACAGAAAAGATCCTTGTACAACAACCAGCAAACATGAAACATTAGACAGACATTACTGTCATAGTGATTACAGATCTTTTCTGAGTAGGTGCTTTCTTGCAAAAAACTGGTTTAAAGACCTTTGTTTATTTGAAATTCCAAAACTCAATAAAAACGCAAACAAAATAAAATAAATGTGCTATGTGCTGTATGAGCTGCACTGTCTGTCTCATCATGTTTTACCACTCCTGTTACTGCTCCTGTTGAGATAGGTATTCCATGATGAGGGTCTGTTTTTAGGTGCAGTTGTGTACCTTCTTCAGCATACCTCCATATTAGCCAGCTGGTCCCAATGAGGAACGAGGTCATCTCTCTGTTCAACTGCTCTCTGCAGTGTAAGGAGCGCCTTCCGGACATCAGCTGGAGTTATGGGCCCTTCATCACCATTCTCATCAGGTTGCTCCTCCTCCTCTTCTTCTTCTTGTGGCTCTTCTGTCGCTCCTGCAACAGCCTCCTCAGTGTCATCCACCTCCGCCTGCTGGTGCTCGTTTCCTAGGAGACATAACTCGACCATCGCCTATGATGTTAGGCCAGCTGTATCTATCTCCTCAGTCTCTTCCTGCTCCTCCTCTGTTATTAAACTGATCTCTTGGTGAGTGGCAAACCCACCCTTATGGAAACATCTCTGGATCATGTCTGCTGATGCCTTGTGCCATGCCTGTTGTACAAGTCGAACAGAGTCGAGCAAGTTAATATGCCTCACACAAACTGATGCGGTGATCTCCTCATCACCATCCAGGATATCTAACAGGTGGCACCTCATAAGAGAGACGTAGTGTCTCTTGAACTATAGATAATCCCCTGATCAAGGGATTGCTTAAGGCAGGTAGTGTTTGGGGCAGGTTCACTAGCTTTATGTTTCTTAAGCCACTCACTGGGGGATGAGAGCTGCAGTTGTCAAGCAGCAGTGCTATCTTTCAGGATTGTAAACTGTAATCCCAGTCATGCAACCAGGCGGTGAATATGTCAGCTGTCATCCAGGCCATCTTATTGTTTTGGTAGAGCACTGGAAGGTTGCGGGCTCCCCTAAAGTACCATTGTTGAGCACTTTTGCCAATAACAATGGGTGTTTTTTTTTTCTGTCCCTGACATGTTGCTGGTCAGAAGAACTGTAATGCACTCCTTAGCTTTCTTAAATCCCAGTGGTGTTTCAGACCGAAAACCTAACGTGCCATAACCAACACACCTAAAAAAAATCCCTGTCTCATCTGTATTGAAGATGTTTTTGGGTGTATAACCCGTGAGGAGATCTGGCAAAACATCCCTCAACCAGACGTTGGCAGCGCTTGTGTCAGTGTTTAGTTTCTCCCCATGAATTTTCTTAAAACAGATGTTATTTCTCATTTTCCACCTACTCAACCAGCCATCTGTGGCTTTAAAATCAGTTTTGCCAAGAGCCCTAGCTAGCTGGTCAGCCTTTTGCAACAACAGAGGATCACTAATCAATGCCTCCCTCCCTCTGGTATTTGTAAACCACTGAAGGGGAGCATCCTCTACGTCGCTATCTTTTCCCTCTCATTTTTGTTCGCATTCAGGGTTCTGGTTACCATGCCAGTCGGCTAACAGAGCTTCTTTATTTTTTATAAGGTCTGAGATCATGGACTTGGGAATGGAGAAGTGTGTGCTCAAATCCCTAATGCTGAGTTTCGGCATTTTTTCATTGGATTTAATAATCTCAACTTTTTTGGTAAAAGTCAAACATGTACGCTTACCAAGCAGCATCTTGTAGGCAAAGCAGGCAGAGCAGTAAGTAAGTCCAGAACAGCACAGCATGATAGCACAGACAAAATGAAAAGAATGCATGTGCTACAATGCTGTGAACTGTTTAAATAGTTTGCTAATTAGTCATTGCTTAAGCTGATTTTGTTTGACAGCATATCGGCAGACCATCTAATTGCACACAGTTGCCTCATAAATTAACACTTTATCAAGGTGTTAAATACTGATAACTGCTGTTACTGTGTGCCCCCGGCGGCTGCTACATGTGGAGTTACAGGTCCACCTAAACCATAATTATTAGCACTGAAGACATAGTGTTTGGCATTTGGAAACGGTAAAATGTCTGGTAGAAGCAAACGCCTGGTTAAACCACGTCCGTTACAGTTGGTGCATACTGTACTGATAATGTGGCAGGGGTGACATGAACTAGCAAGGAGTAAGGTGTTACAATCTATAGCCTTGTTATAGAGGTCAGTATATAGCAGGGTGTTATGATCTGTAACCTTGTGATAGATGTCAATATCTACTCCACAGAAGGCATTCTTCGAGCCAGTGATATCCAAAAAAAGATAGCTGCTCTCTGCTTGTAGTTCCAGCAAACCTAGTTGTAGTTCCAACAAACCTAAGATTATGGTTACTGTTTTGCAAGTAATGCACAAAGGACAACAGGTCTTCATCTGTCCCTACTGCACCATTAATATGCCATCTGTGTCACTATGCCACGGGGAAAGATTTGGAAAAGAATGGGTTAACATCAAGATAATAAATTATTCTTTCTTCCATAGCCCCAAACAGAGGTTGGCATGATTTGGGGCAAAAATCGCCCCCATCGCTGTACCCCTAACCTGAAGGTAATGTTCACCTCAAAAAGTGAAACTGTTATGCTCCAAAATAAATTTTGACAGTTCAACCAGAAGCTCAGTAGAGGACAAACTACCTGGTGCCCTTCTATCTAAATAGGTATGCAAAGCATACAAATTTTCATCATGGAGGATACTAGCATAAAGTGATTCCACATTGAGGGTAACTAACAGATCTGAGCCCTTGATATGGGTGTCTTCCAAAATACCAAGGACATCCCTTGTGTCTTATATTCCCAACAAAGGACTTATGATATGACAGTACACAAATCTCAATGACTCAGTGAGGGAGTTGATGCTGGAAATAATTGGATGACCCAGAGGGGCTTCCTATAACTCTTATGCACCTTTGGTAACATACAGACAGTGGGGTGCAGTGGGTAAGGTGTAGTCAAATAGTCCCTTATTTGCTGATCAATCCATACTTGGGAATATGCTTTTATGATGAAGGTATCAATAGTATTTTTGAAAGGTACAGTTGGTCAGATGGTATGGGATGGGAGAATTTCTCATTGTCAGGTTGACATCTGACCTCAGCAATATGTTTATCAGTGTGTAACCCCTAGATGGCACTATCCCAGGGGCTACTACCCCTGCCTGATTTGACACTAACAGGTTGAAGGGCCTGGATCCGATGGCGGGTGCCTCCACCCAGAGGTCAGGGTTTGCAATAGTTAAACTAACTTGGCCACAGCCCTCTGGGACACTGCAACCCCCTTCTTCCACTAGTGGCCCACACAGTATATCAGAATTACCTTCACAGTATACACTTACCCCCAGGACTGGTTCAGGCACTGGGACCCCTGTAAAATAAGAAGATACAGTGCAACAATCACAGTACAATACTTTAACATAGACAAATACCTCAGGCAGTATAACTTTGCTGAAACAAGCAGCTCTGATTTATTTAGGGGAATATAACAAGGACAGGGGGAAATCAGGTTAATTAGCTTATCACTTTACTCATCTACCTATGGCTCTGTGCACAGGCCTATCCCTACCAGTTACTGTCCCTGGGTACCCAAACCCTAGTGGCTAGTCCAAACCGTGGCAGCTGGTGGGGCCCTCTCACCAGAGAAAAGAAAAATTAGTTAAACAGTCAGCAGTACAGTAATTCCATTTGGATTCAATGTGGCAATTCAACAGGGGAGCGACCCTGAATTAGTACTCACGACCTCCAAACAAGATAGGGTCCTTCAACGTCAGCAGGGCTACTCTTGAGCTCCACGAGACTCTCACACATTATATGACAAACTGCAACAGGCAAAAGTCCTTTAACGGCAGCAGGATTCACTTGAGCTACACAAGCCTCCTCACACATTTATATGGTAAACAGTAACAGGCAAAAGTCCTTTAATGGCAGCAGGATTCACTTGAGCTACACAAGCCTTCTCACACATTTATATGGTAAAAAGAAAGTACTATACCAGGCAGGCTGCTTCTCTATCCCGATCGAAATTACTGCACAATACCCGGGAGAACACACAGCAGATTCAGTTCCTGACAGACCGAGCGCAATTTCTCCGGTCTTCTACAGGGTGAGCCTGGTTTCTACTCTTCAGATATCCTTTGATTCTCTTCACAGGACGGATTCAGTCCTAACAAGCAGTTACACAAGCTGCAGACCGAACCGGGGCCTTAACGCTTCCGACTAAAACTGCACACCCAAAAAGCACAGGGCTCCTTCCTCTTCACTGCCAGAGCTCAACTGAAACTCCAGCAGACAAAACCGACACTTACTTTGAGTTCCTCCCAGTTCTTGGCTGGATTGGCTGTCACTCACAATAGACTGCCCCTGTTGGTCCAAAAAGGCGAAGTCCAACTACATCTCCCAGAGTCACTGCCCATACAATCCTCTTGTGGCTGGCTCAGATTACGAGTCCCAGTTCTATTCTGGGTCCAAGGCACCATTTTAGAGCTACCTTAACCCACACTGATTGGTCAAGTTCAACAGTTCAAAACTAGAATGGGGAACTAGGCAAACACAGTTCTGACTGCAAAGAAAGCAGGTTAGACAAACTGTATTTTCATTATTACTCTAAATGATTTCTGGCAAACAGTTACATCTTTCAGAAAGGTTCCCTTTGCACTCCTAGTGACTGCAAAAATGGAGTGAATTGGCAGCAGCTCAAGTGGTACTCATGCAGAGAAACACACAGTCCCCCCATACAAACTAATTATGTCTGCAAGCAGACAACTCTTAAAGAGACAGTACCAGAGGCTCTAAAAACACTCAAGATAAATGGCTTAAACGCCAAACACCATTCAGGCTCGGAGCATTCAAGCAAGCTCCTGGAAGTCTTTTGGGAACCCCCATTTGCAGGGGGGTTACAAGTGTACATCACTACTATGCCCCCCCCCCCCATTCATCAGTTTGATTGTAATAAGGGTTCTTACTCAGGTTCTGGAGGGTTTCAAACTCCTGTATGCTCATGTTAACAAACTTAGCCTGATCTTGTTCCTTGACCAGAGCATCAAAATCCTGCTCACTGGCTTTGACAAAAATGTCCATGGCATTATTCTTTGCAAGTGTGAATGTAGACTTGGGTCGAGAAATATGGGTATCTGGTCTAATGGTGTTAATCTCCAGAGTTTGTTGAGAAAGCAAATGAGCTGTTCTGCCCTCCCCACCAAGTAGCGACTTGAGATGGATAGCGACATAATTTTACTGGAATATATGCACTTCAGATTCAAATTGTAAGTGAATTTCTGAAGATCAATCACAGTGGCAAAAAAGATCAGTTTTACTTGTTGGTACAAACTTGAGTTCTTTATTCCTACTGCAATCTCAATAGATGAGAATTGCTGCAAAAAAATATTAGTAACATAATAACTGGGTCTTCGTTTTTGCCAAAGGAAAACTGTGGTGTTATTTGTCGTAGTAAAGGAGCGTTTATTACGGCAAACACACGCATGGTTTTCCTTGCTCCGCACATGCGCCCACCACAGCTCTTCCTCCCAGACCGCTGGCCGCCTCGACTTTCCACAGCAGATGGAACTGAAACTTACAATCAGCGGTAAGTCACTGCCACCAATGACAAAAAAAAAATTTAAACATAAAAAAAAATCTCCGGGCACTGGCAACAATAAATGAATTAAAAAAAAGTTGAAATAGACAAAACGACTACCGTGGACTACACACTCAAACCTAAGTGGACTGCAGCAGCACAGGAACATCTTTTTTTATTTTATGTAATTGCTGTGGCCAAAAAGGAAGACCCATCAACTATATAAAATAAAATATGGGGTGGTGTGTGTAAACTCAAGGTTTACACATACCCTCGGGGTTAGATGCTTTTCTCAAACTCCTCGAGCTTTGCTCTCGAGGTTTATGTAGCATCTACCCTCTCGGGTGTGTGTAAACGTCTTGTTACACACCACCCCATACTTTATTCTATATATTGTTAATGGGTTCCCTTACTGTCTCTGTCTCCTCCTGCGAGGTTGATACTGTTTCCACTGTTTGTTGAACCTCTTACAGCTGTCATCCTGACCTCCTTGTGCTCTGTTTACCCCCCCTTGTCCTTCTTGATTTTGGGATGTGATTCGTGGGCTGCAGCAGCTGCAGCATGGCAGTGGTGGTGGGCTGGTACCTGAGTACAGGGAATCCTCTAAAAAAACTGACAAAACTGTGTCAGATTCACTGTTAGCGTGATGCCGTCTTATACCAGATGGCTCTCCACTATTTCGCTTTTTTAATTTGGAGCAGGGTTGATTTTGTTGTCTTTGGTATTTCTGTCACTTAAAAATGCAATTGTTCTGATTATCACGTTTGTCCCGGAAAAATGTCTCTTGCTTGTAAGCTTGTTTTTTTTTTTTTTTTTTTATCAAAAGCTTCTATTGTCTTAAGCTTTGCTTTTAAGACATCAAACTTAGTTGAAATTGCAGACTGATTTAGTATATCCTCCTTTTCTTTAAGATCAACTAACAGACTTTCTTGGACCTTGGCTGAGTCAGCCAAAATAAGTTTGATAAGCCTCAAGGATGGGTCATGGAGTTCTTGTTCCCAAGGCTAGAAAAACAATTGTTCCTGTCCTAGCCAAAAATCAGAAACTCCAATATTCTCAGTCCCTTCATGAGTCTCTTCCCATCTGTACATATTTCTCAAGTGTTACACACTGCCACACTAGGCGGAGTATTTTCAGAGCCACCCTCTCACATTGGATAAGTCTGTAATGTTCAAGGGCTTACCAGCTGTGGCTATAGCTGGTTATTGCTTCTGTATCAGGACTGAAGTACTGCACAGCAGGTAATTCACCAAAATCAGACTTCTTTAAAAGAGTGTCTGACTTGGTATATATTGTTCTATCTCGGTCACTCCTGTATTTTGCTGTTTTGCTACCCAGACTATTGTATAACCCACTACCCTCTCCTCCGGGTTGCACCTGGAAATGAGCTTGGCTACAGTGTGCTTTTTGCAGTTACCAAATTTTAAATAAATAAATAAGATCAAAATCACGCTGGCTACCGCTGCTGTACGTGGAACAGTGCTCATGCTGCTAAGGTCCCTGTATACACTCATGAACAATGGCAGTGACTCAGGCAAACTTCAAGCTTGAACAGTTGGAAACGGGAAAAGGCTGCTCAAGAGTCTAATTGGTGTGCCAGTAAACTAATACACCTGTAGGGAATAGAACTTCACATACAAATGCCAGTCTGCAAAGTAGGATGCCAGATTTTTTTTATACAAGTGTTTATGCTTCTTGTGACCAAGACAGACTGGGCTCCCTTCTGCTCTTCCCCGCCGAACCCCACTGACCTTCACCTCTCCAAGACTTACTGGGGTACCAGATTACCCCGGAGATTTCCCCTCATGGCAGTGTCCAGAGGGGGAGGGCCGTCCTCTGCTCCGACGCACAAATCTAGCTTTCCAGCTCTTGGATCCTGGTGATGCCGGGGGGAGGAGGATCAGCAGGCAGGTGTCATAGATGCACATCCTGCCACCCATTTCCTCTATGTTTCTCTCATCCCCATGCTGGGGCACACTTGTCAATGTGTGCTTGTGGAGGCACATGTACGCTGTGGAGTCCCGCAGCACTTCCCTGCTCCTGCTGCTCCCATCCCACAGTAGCACTAGGCCTTCACCTGGTGGTTGTCATTCGGTGGAGAACATAGTTCTCCCTCCTGGGAGAAAAGAGCAGTTCTTCCGATGATCAGTCCCCCCGCCGGCCAATTCCCAGCCACCCGTGCTCATTTCTGAACATGGGTTACTAGCGTGGAGTGAGGTGTGGTGTCTAGCACCTCAACCATCAGCATCAGCGGGCTGGCGATGCAGGATTCTAGATTTACTGGAAGTGCAGCACACAGTGAGGCAGATGGCCAACTTGAACAGGAAGCCTCAATGTTTCACGCAGCCACACTTTGTGAAGAGACAAGGCTTCTCCTTGTGTCAAATAATTTATATATTGCTCATAGAGACATGGGGAAAACAGAAGTGCAAGTGCAAATAAACAGTAAACAGAATACTAAAAGGACACTGTAATACAAATTAAAACAAAACAGCATATCTAATTCATTTTACAGCTCACATAACAGAGCTTCTACACTGGTTACGATGGAAACCTAAGAGAGAGAGAAGGAAAATGTTGGTGATAGAAACTATGTATGATCCATGTTAAGTTTCACAGTATGATACCTATACTAACAAAAAGGCATATTGTGCGTATCAGTTTCACAGGATATGATACATGTTAAGTTTCACATGATACCTATAACAAAAAGGCATACTGTACATTTCAGTTTCACAGGGAAGGGCTATCTCAGTTTCTTCTGGGAGATCAATGATTTGATAGCCTCCAGTTATCTGTGTCTCAACCCTAGAAAGATAGAGGTTATGACTTTCAAACCAGTTTTACGTGTCAGCAATGATGGGTGGATTGGTAGCCTTACCATCTTTAGGCAGTCAACCACTCAGAGCTGTGGATGATGCTGTAAAGAATCTGGGGGTTATTTTGGGCAGCAAGCTAATACTAGAACAGCAGGTATCGATTGTAGTGACTGAAATAGCTTTTACCATCTTCATAACATCTCCCGAATCAAACCGCATTTAGTGCCAGCTGATCTTGTGACAATAGTCCACGCCTTTGTCACCTTCAAGCTAGACTATTGCAGTGCTGAGTGCTTAGGGTTGTCTGCAGGTTTGATGCCATGCCTGCAGCTGATCCAGAATGCTGCTGCCCGGCTAATGACGGGAACTTCTTGGAGTGTCCATATCATGCTGATCCTACTTGTTCTGCATTGGTTGCCTATGCATTGGTATATCACCCGTGAGGTTTGCTTGATGACATTCAAGGACCTACACAGCTTAGGTTCTGGCTACCTGAAAGACCTCCTGGTTGTCTACCTCTCAACTAGCCTCCTTCACTCCTCCAGTGCAGACCTGCTGACTGTCCCCAGCTCTCTCGCCTAATACTGTCTGGGGACAGACTATTTGGTGTAGCAGCTCCATTACTGTGAAATATGTTACCTGACAGCATCCACTCGCCCTGCACAGTGGAGGCCTTTAAAGCCACTTGAAAACATATTTATTTTCTTTAGTGTACCCAGATTTTAAATGAGATTTTAATAAGAACTAAATACTAAAGAACTTAGTAAGAACTAAATGCATAATTTGAAGTAGTTCTATGATTTGTAATCTATTTTGTATTAAATATACAGCACCCTGAACCTCAAGGGTAGGATGCTTAAGAAATAACCTTTGCCTCACCTTGCCATGTAAGCCCTAAGTCTCCTAATCACTCCCTTAAACACAGAAGACAAGACATGTGCCTAGGGATTGCCACAGTCGAGGACAGCTGGCTGAGAAAAGAATGAACCTATGACCCCCCGACTGATCCATTCCAGCAAGAAATGACTTGAACCATTTGAAACAGAAACAGAGATTTTGTTGGCAGAAAAGGACCTTTAGGCCCATCCAGTCTGCCCTTTGTCCCCGCCTGTTCTGTCACCATTGACCCTAGTTGGTCATAGGTGGTACTTCCTCCCCTTGTTCCTCTACCAAATGTACCCCTGTGCCTATCCCATGCATGCTTGAAGCTCCCCACAGTTCTTCCCCCACTACCTCCTCTAGCAGGCTGCTCTAGTCATCCACCACCCTTTCTGTGAGGAAGTATTTCCGCATATCTTTCCTAAACTTCCCCCTCTTATCTACATTGCATGCCCCCTTGTTCTAGTGCCTTCCTTTCTCTGAAATAGACCCTCCACTTGCACCTTGTGCACTCTTACGAGGTAGTTGTAGGTTTCAGTCATGTCCTGTCTCACTCTCCTCTCTTCCAGGGAGTACATGCTAAATTCCTGCAGCCTTTCCTCATGTGGCTTGTCGTACAACCCCCTCACCATTTTGGCTACCTGCCTCTGTACCATCTCCACCCATTCAATATCCTTGCAGTGGTGTGTCCTCCAGAACTGGACACCGTACTCCAGGTGGGGCTTCACCAGTGATACAATGGCACTATCACCTCCCTCCTCCTGCTAGAAATTCTTGTAGCAATGCATCCCAGCATCCTGCTAGCCTTTCCCACTGTTTTGTCATACTGTTCAGCTACCTTGAGGTAATCAGATATGATGACCCTAGGTCTCTTTCTTACCTGGCGACTGTAAGCCCCATTCCCCCCCCATCTTATACACAGCCCTTCAGTTCTGCAGCCCTAAGTGCATAACCTTGCACTTTTTGGCACTGAATCCTGGCTGCCACACCCTGGACCATTCCTCTAGTTTTCCCAGATCCCTTTGCATTCTCTCCACTCCTTCTTGAGTGTCAACCCTATTGCAGATTTTTTGTATCATCTGCAAAGAGACACACCTTACTCTCAAGCTTCTCCGCAGTGCTGTATGTGAAGACATTGAAGAGGAGCAGTCCCAGCACTGATCCCTGTGGCACCCCACTAGTCACTGTCCTGTCATTTGCGTGGCTACTGTTTACCACCACTATTTGCCTCCTATCTCTTACCCAGTTTGATACCCAGCATGTAATTTTTCCCCCACCACCTGGCTGCTTAGTTTCTTAACTAGCCTCCTGTGCTGAATAGTGTTGAAAGCCTTAATAAAGTCCAGATAAGTCACATCCGCTGCTCTCCCTTGATCCTTCTCCATAGTAACCCAGCCAAAGAAATCTATGAGATTAGTGACCCCCCACCTGTGAAATCATGCTGACGGTGGTCCTGCAGCCCTCTTTCCTCCAGCTGCTCCACAAACCTTTCTTTCAGTATTGTCTCCATTGACTTCCCCACCACTGATGTGAGGCTGACTGGCCTGTAGTTGCTACCATCCTTCCTACTACTGCTTTTGTGCAGAGGGTCCACAGGAAATAGTACACTGCACAGCTCAGGAGATGAGACAACAAGTAGGAAAAACTCAAAATACACTAGTTAGCATAGACCGGAACAACTGGAATGAGGATACCAGGGTTGAAAGCATTAATAATAATGTTACCACAAATACTCCTGGAACTAGGAAAAGGGATAGGGAAGTAGACCAGGAAGAAGGTGAATGGAACACAGAAACATGGAAATGGAAAAAAGAAAGAAGGGCCATGAACTTTGAAGTGCCAGTAGCTAATGCATTTCAACCTTTAATCAAACTTACAGAGAAGGAAACCATGAATGCAGAACTCACTGTAAACCAGGTGGAGAGTGGAGTTATAATGGAAACTGTGGTAACTGATGAGAACAGGAACAATGCAAATACAATACAAAATACAGAACGACCCGAGCAGAGTCCACAAAGAATGATTTATTTATTGGGAGACACTGTGGTGAAATTCACAGATAGATAGATACACAGTGAAAAACAATAAAGAAATCATTACTACTAGTTACTTTTCAGAAGCTAAGATCAGGCATGTCAAAAACATGTTGAAAGATATTGTTAAAGAAAAAAAAACGACACAGCAAAAGTAATTATACAGTTAGGTACAAATAATATAAATGGACAGACAGATGCAGAAATAATTGAAGAATTTAAAGACATACGCAAAACAGTGCAGGAATTAAAATGCAAAATCATTTACTCTGAGATGCTACCTGTCCCACAAGGAGGCACAACCAAAAATAATAAAATCAAATGAATAAACAGTTGGCTAAGGAGATGGACCTTAGAGCAAGCGATTCAATTTATACCACGTTGGGAGGATTTTGAGGGACGATATGAACTATATAGTTATGACGGACTCCATCTTAACAAAATGGGGAGCAGAAAATTGGGTCTAAGACTATGCAAAGCCATTGAAAAACATTTCAACTAAATAACAGAGGTAGAGGTATTACAGGAACACCAGATGAGGGAGAAAGTGCTCAAAACCACTAGAAAAAAACTAGGAAAACAGAGAAGAATGAATTAAAAATACTATCATTAAATGCCAGAAGTTTAAACATCTTAAAAATGTCAGAATTACAGATCCTAATGACAAAAGAGAATATTGACATATGTGCGGTAAATGAAACATGGTGGGATGAGAACTGCTCTTGGAATTAAAATATAGAAGGATACATTACATACCATATGGATAGAACGGGAAAAAGGGGAGGTGGTGTGACCTTATTCATTAAAGACAACATTGAAAGTCTAGAGTATAAGCAAAACATAGCAGAGATATAGCCTGAATCCATCTGGGTGGCAGTATCTTTATCAAATAATAAAAAACTTTATGTAGGCAGTGTCTATAGACCACCGTCATACAATGATCATAATGACAATGCCTTATGCAAGGAAACAGAGCTGATGGCAAATAAAGGAAATGTAATAATTTTGGGAGATTTCAACTATCCATACGTAGACTGGAGACACTGGACAACTAAAACTAGCTCAGGGAGAGAATTTGTAGCCTCCATTATAAATGCAGGCCTGCAACAATTGGTACATAAACCTACAAGAGGTGAACACATATTAGATCTTTTGATAACAAACATTCCAGAAAATGTGAAGCAAATTAAAATTAAAGAAACCATAGAAAGTAGTGACCACAACATGGTTGATTTCAAAATCAAACTGTTAGCTAGGAAAGAGCAAGGAGTAACGGTTAGAAAAACTACAGTAAAGCACATTACAACATGATAACAGCTGAAATGCAGAAGTGGGAGTGGAAGAGGGCAGTTGAAGATAGGGATGTGGATGAAACATGAAACATAATCAAAAACAAAATATTAACCATCGAAGTGAAACATGTACCTAACAAATACATGTATAATAAAAAGGGGAAGATACCTATGTGGTGCACAAGGAAGATACTTAAGCAATGTAGGAGAAAGAAAAATGCTTATAAAGAAATGAAAAGAAAACCAGCACAGATGTCTATAACAAATTATAAAACCGAACTTAAAAAACTAAAGACATAAAAAATGAAAGAACTAAATCTGAGTTAAACTTAACAAAGGAAAAGGATAACAGGAAAAGCTTTTATGCCTATATAAATACCCTAAAAGGAACGGATAACACACTTGGTCCAATTAGAGTAAGGGGAAAGAAACAAAGAATCTAGAGGTAATAGCAAAGACATTTAATGAGTACTTCTGCAGTGTCTAACACTGGATCTAGTGTAAATAATATTCCAACATTAGGAGAAAAGCCGGAAGTACACTACTTTTTTATGGAAAAAGAGGTCCTGGGACTGTTAGACAAATTGCATGCAAATAAATCATCAGAACCAGGCAATCTACATCCAGAACTCTTGAAAGCAATAAAAAAATGTTATTGCAGCACCCTTGTACATTTATACAACATGTCCTTTAATACAGGAAAAATCCCATCTGATTGGGTGTCAGCTATAGTTGTACCAATTTTTAAGAAGGGGGACAAAACAAACACAACAAACTATCGCCCCATTAGTCTAATGTCCGTCCCATGTAAAATAATGGAAACACTAATAAAAAACAAATTAGAAGAAATACTCAACAATATTGGGTTCAAAGATACTAACCAGCATGGATTTAAGAAAAACAGATCTTGTACTACTAACCAGCTGTGCTTTTATGAGAGCGTCAACAAGCATATCACAGCTAATATACAGGTAGATGTGATCTACCAGGACTTTCAAAAGGCATTTGATAAAATGCCACATTCCATACTAGTATATAAGCTATACTTCCTGGGTGGGATATTCAGACTGCACCAGGCTGTGGCGCAAGCCTGGGCGCAGTGCAACTTGGATGCGCAGGGGTGTTGACAGGGTGATATTCAATGGAGCTGCGCCATGGCACAGCATCGTTGAATATCACACCTTGGCCACCCGCAGTGCACATGGCGCAGTGGCACTGTGCCAGTACAAGTGGCCAGAGTGGAGCAGGGGGATGCACTAGCGCAAGTTCCATTGCGCTAGGTGCAACAGCCACGATATTCAAAAGTGCACATGCAAATGGGGCCATAATGTATGCAAGGTGCAAATGGGTCCATTTGCATGTCATTATGGCCCCATTTGCATGCAGGTGCGCTGATCCCCGGCGACTTGCACCTGGCACCCTGCCAGGCTGCAGCCGTCTGGGACCGACACCCCCTGCACAAGCGGCAAAGCACCCCACTGCCCGATCGTGGGCTTTTGTGTAAAATAAATCATCCCATAACCCTGGTGGTCGAGTGGACCGCTCCCAGCCTGATCACGGGCATTTGTGTAAAATAACCGTCCCATAATCCTGGTGGTCCAGTGGACCGCTGCCAGCCCGATCGCAGGCATTTGTGTAAAATAATTGTCCCATAACCCTGGTGGTCCAGTGGACCACTCCCAGCCAAATCGCAGGCATTTGTGTAAAATAATTGTCCCATATCCCTGGTGGTCCAGTGGACTGCTGGCAGCCCGATCGCGGGCATATGTATATAAATAGTTGTCCTATGTCCCAGTTGGTCCAGTGGACCGCTCGCAGCTTGATCGTGGGCATATGTAATAAAAAAGAGAGGTCCAATATCCCTGGTGGTCCAGGTACCCCTCCCCACCGCCCAGTACGGTACGGTCTGTATGCCCATTGGCCCATGTTGTGGACCAATGGGCGTACATTCCTACTGTATGCAGTCAGTTGGCGGGCGGCGGGTGGCTGGCAGGTGCGGAGCTGCCTCCCGCCGCTGACTGGGGGAAGCGGGTGCTGGGGCTCAGTGGGCGGGTGGGAAGGGAGGTACCGCTGGACCACCAGGGATATTGGACCTCTCTTTTTTATTACATATGCCCGCGATCGGGCTGGGAGCGGTCCACTGGACCACCAGAGATATAGGACGATTATTTTACACAAATGCCCACGATCGGGCTGTGAGCAGTTCACTGGACCACCAGGGATATAGGACCTCTCTTTTTTATTACATATGCCCGCGATCAGGCTGCGAGTGGTCCACTGGACCACCAGGGATATAGGACCTCTCTTTTTTATTACATATGCCCGCAATCGGGCTATGAGTGGTCCACTAGACCACCAGGGATATGGGACTCTTAATTATAACAAATAGCTGCGATCGGGCATGGGGGGGTGCCACCACGAAGGTGCCGCCGGAGCTCGGGTGGCCACCTACAGGTAGCAGTTGCTGTGTTGCGACCTGCAATACAGCAGCTCACCTGTGGGTGGCCAGCTGTTGTTCCATTTTTTTTGGCTCACCTGTGTGCAGCGCAGGTAGGGGTTGCGCATGCATGGGCTCAGCCCATCCCGGGCTGAATATCGGGATGTGCGGAGTATGCATGGGCACGCCTCCCCGCCCCCACCGGCTCTGCATACATTACTGATGTGCTCGACGAATCGGGATTTGTGCCAGGTTCAATCCCACTTTGAATATCGCACCGGGCACAACCCTTCTGAATATCCCGCCCCCTGAGTATAGAGAGAAAGGTGGCAGCATGGATCAACAACTGGTTGTGTGGGAAAAATCAAAGAGTTAGAGTGAGGAGGATATACTCAGATGAGGGTTCGGTCACTAGCAGGGTCCCACAGGGGTCAGTTCTAGGACTGGTACTTTTCTCGCTATTTGTTAATGATATAGATAAGGATGTTGATGGGTGGGTAGCCAAATTCACAGATGATATTAAATTAGGTGGCCCCATTAGCAGTGATGAAGAAAAAAACGAAACTGTTTAACAATTTACAAAGGACTGAAAACTGGGCTACACTTAACAAAATGGCCTTCAATATAGAAAAATGCTCCATATTACACTTGGAAAGAACTAATATTAAACATGTGTACAAACCGAACAATAAGAACATTAAAGAAGTTCACCATGAGAAAGACTTTGGAATATTTATAGATGATGAGCTGAACTTTAGCAAACACTGTGCAAAACTAGCCCAGAAACGAATTACTTGATAAACAACATTAAAAGATCTTTCATCACTCGTAGTAAAGAATGTATATTACCAGTATACAGAGCATATATAAGGACCCACGTGGACTATGGAACCCAGCTGTGGAACCCGTATCTGTGGAAGGACATGAAAGGTTTAGAGAAGGTACAGCGCAGGGCAACTAAGCTCATACAGGAAGTAAAAAACACACCATACAATGATAGACTAACTGATTTGGGACTGTACAGTCTGGAAGACAGACGCAAGAGAGGTGATCTATTAAAGGAATAATGCACGACAGGGTGTGTGTCGTGCTGGGACAACACCATGCCTGGGGTGGGCATGAGGTCAGAGGTCGAAAAGGCCCAATGCCCAGGCGTGGCGTTATCCCAAATGACATACACCCTGGAGTGCATTATTCCTATTATACAATGGCTCATTGTTATACAGAATAAAAAAAATAATTTTGAAGATGTTTTCGTGTGGAAAAATATTTTTTTGTTTTTAAAAGAAGATGAAACAATCAATCAAAAGCTCCATAAAACAATCAATCAAAAGCACAATCAAATGCTCATCTACAGGTTCACATTGAGGCTGAGACTAGACCTGCGGCATCATGCTGGGATAACGCCATGGGTCCAGCCCTAAACTGACCAATCACAGTCCAAGATTATTTCTTGCCATTGTATAATAATGATGTATAGAATGGTAAATGATGTAGAACTACTCTCATTAATGGGTTTAGAACTACAGAGCAAACCAATGGAACTAAGATGTCATAAATATCAAATTAAACTTGACCAACGTAAAAATAATAAGAGATCAAATAAATTTTCACAGAGAGTAGGTAAGAATTGGAACGTACTACTAGCTGAGATAGTTGCTAGTAAAAATATATGGATCTTTAATATTAAACTTGATAAACACTTGCTCTGTAATGGGAGCCCTTGACCCGTCTATATGGGTAGACAGACTAGATGGGCAGATCGCCTTCTGCTGTCTATACACCAGTATGATCAGCCCTCCTCTAGTCCTCTGGAACTTCCCCCCAGCTCCACTAAGGTGCTAAAAAGCATTACCAGAGGGGCGTCCAACACCGTGCTCAGTTCCTTTAGGACCCTTCGATAAATACCATCCATCCCCATCACCTTATCCTCCTTTAAGGCTTCAAATCCCTTTCAGACTCTCTTCACCGAGAATGGACTTGTGTCCACTCCCCTCTCTTCCTGGTGCTTACTGCAGCATGCTGGTCCATCCCTCCACCATCTACAGTGAAGACCAAGCAGAAGTAATCGTTTAGTATTTCCGCTTTCACTTAATCTTTCTCTGCACAGTCCTCCCCTACCCTTCTGATTCTCACTATCCCCCTTGTTGTCCTCTTTTCTCCACATAGCTGAAGAAGACCTTGCCCCCTTTTTGACCTCCTTAGCTCTCCTTTCCTCTGTTTGTGCTTTAGCTGCCCTCACCCTCCTTCCTGCCTCCCTTTGTTTGCCAGATATATCTCCTTGTTTTCATCCTCCTGGGCCTCATGTACTTTCTAAATGCTATTTTCTTCTCTTTCACTGCCTTTGCCACCATCTTAGGGAACCATTACAGCCTCCTTCTCCTCTTTCATTTGCTCATTTTCTTCAAACAGCATGCTATTGCCTGGGCTATATCCTCATTAGTTTTTCTCCATTGAGCCTCCACTCCCCCCTTTGCCTTCCCCCACTTTGAGGCATTTTCTGAGACAGTTTCCCATTTCTTTAAAATCTGCCCTCCTGAAGTCCAGAGCCCTCATCTTAGTGTTTTTTTTTCCTTGTACTATCCATATGCCAAACCACACAGTACAATGATTACTTGTGCTCAGTGGACTTCCCACTGTCATATCAACAATGCTGTCTCTATTTGTAAGTACCAGGTCCGGCACTGCCCCATTCCTAATGGGTTCCAAAACCAGCTGTCTGAGAAATGCCCCTTGTATGGAGTCAAGGATGGCCCTGCTTCTTGATATAGCTGTGGTGGGAATGCCCCAATCTACATCCAGCAGATTAAAGTCCTCCATATTCAAAACATCCCCTTTGCTGGCTATTTTGCTAATGGCTTCTCCCAGGGGTCTGTCTGGATCCTCTCCTTGTGCCAGAGGTCTGTTCACCACTCCCTTATGAATAATGGCCCCAGAACCTGTCTCTAGGCTGAACCACAGTACCTCCAGCCCTTCATCATCCCACTGTTGACCCTGTATCTCAGTGTCCCTTATACCCTTCCTCACATATAATACAACCCTCCATCTTTCCTCTGTGACCTGTCCTTCCGGAATGTGGTGTGGCCTGTCATTGCCACTTCTCAGCTGTGGTTGTCTGTGCACCATGATTCCATTATGGCCACCAGATCCAGGTCTTCCACTGCAGTGGTTGCCTCTAGGTCAGGAATTTTGTTTCCCAGACTCTTTCTGTTGGCACACATGGATCTCCATTCTCTTTGTCCGTCTCTTCCTCTAACCTGCCTCCCCTTCCTTTTCCCCTTTACCCCCTCTAGTACCCTAGTCCTCCCCTACCCTGTTATGTTGTCTTCCTGCTTTCCGTACTTCCCTCCTTCTCCTCTCTTCCAACTGAAGTTCCTCCTGAAGACTTGCCTGCCCTGCCCTTCTCTATCAACCTCCATGGAATTTCTTCTCCCTGGGTTAACCTTCCTTGTTGCACTTGTCTCTTGGGGGGGGGCAATCTCTGCCTTCCTAAGTCTTCCTGCCTCCTCTCTTAGCTACTTTAAATGCTTGTCAAAGTAGCATTTAAATCTTGCACCCAGGACTGCAGTTCCCCTCCTAGATGGATGGAAACCATTTCCCTTGTACAGGCCTCCATCCACCCAGGTGTGACCCTAGTTCTCAATGTAGCCAAAGTCCTCCTCCCTACACAGCACTTTCAACCACTTATTGAAGGACCTGATGTGGAGTTCCTAGCCTTTCCCAACCATGCTTAGGTAGCACCTCAATGACGGCCACTGTGGGAGCTACCTGCTTCAGACCTCTCCTCAGCTACCTAAAACTATCCTGCACCACCCCTATAGCATCCCTTGACTGACTATTCATCCCCAGGTGGACATCAATATCCAGCTCCCTCCTTACCCCTCTTCTGTGGCAATCTCCAAGATCTGTCCTCCAGTCCTCCCTGCCAAAGCGCCTGGAATGCACTGTACAACCCTGGTCCACCCTTCCCCTGTCCCCCTGACTATGGAATGTAACTGCCTCCTTCTTGGATGGGGGATTCTCCCACCCTCCTTGGGGCCTGCTTCCTAGAGGACCCCCACCTCCTCTCTTACTCCTGCTTCAGGTACCTCCACTTGACTTCAATCCAGAACAGTTCCAGTCAATTCCCCAAGCTCCTCAAGTCTGACCAATATCTTCCAGTAGCCCACAGTGTCAAAAGCTGATGACAGGTTAAGGAAAAGCAAAATAGATACCCCTTCCCAATCCCTCACTAGCTGAAGGTCATTATACCCTTTGACAAAGGCTGTTTCAGTGCTACATCACCTATGAAAGTCTGGTAAGATGTTATTTCCTTTTAGACAATAACTACCGGTAGCTGTTTGGTGACCACATTTTCATTTCTCAACCACTTTTGCAAGAAATGGAAGGTTGGAGACAGGTCTGTAATTTATGAGACCGACAGGCTATTATGACAGTTTTTTGAAAAGAGACCTCACCATGATCTCTTTCAGAGCCTGCTGTAGGAGGTCCTCAATCAAAGAGGTGTTAGCAGTTCCCATAATAACCAGTCCCAGAATATCTATTATTGACTGATTAATGTTATTGTGTCTGTTTTTATTGTATATCCTGTTGTCTTCCCTCGGGTTACACCTGGAAACGAGCCTCGGCTTGGTATGTCTTTTCCCAGTTACCAATTTTCAAATAAATAAATAAATAAAATCTAACCAAGCTTTTAAAAGCTGAGTCAGAGCAGGATCCAGTGTCATATCCTTGGACACTCATGCTTACCCAACCACCATCTTGACTTCTGGCCCAGCTACAGTCATTGCAGTCACCATCTGTGATGATTACAATTGCGGTTTATATGGCAGGTTTTGCACACTTGCTTTGATCCATATTTTGTTGCACTGCATGGGTTATCACTGTTATATCATTTTGTATTGGCTTTACTTTTTGTTATATTGTTACTGTACATTTGCTCCTCTCTTTACCCTTCCCCAGGCGGCCTCTGGGAATGAGCTCTTACATGGGTCAGGCAGCCCTTCCTTGTAACACTTAATAAAGCAAATATACATGTAAATAAGTCTTGGACTTTCTGCAGGGGGCATTCCTCAGGCAACTAATCAGTTGATCCACTTTTTATGGGGCAATACTGGACTTCATACTCACTAACAGGGACAGTGTTGCAGACGTCAAGGTGGGAGGCCCACTTGGGGACCAGTGATCACTGTACAGTGTGTTTCAATATAAGGTTGGCTGCAGAACTGAACCACACAAGGGTGAGGGTCCTGAACTTCAGGATAGCAGATTTTAAAAAGATGGGTGAATGCCTCAGGGATGACCTAACAGGAGTGGGTGACCTGGGTGGGGTGGAGGAACAGTGGGCAAAGATAAGAGAGAGCATAGTAAGGGCAACACACCTCTGTGTCAAACAAGTGAGCAAAAGCAAGAGGAAAAAGAGACCGCTTATAGTTCTTGAAAGAGGTGGCTGAAAAGGTAAACGCTAAAAGGGTAGCTTTCAGAAGGTATAAGGGGACTTAGAGGGAGGAGGATAATGAGGTGTATCGGGGGAAACTGAGGAAGCAGGGAAAGCAGTAAGGAGTGCAAAAGCATGAACTGAAGAGAGAATAGCGCAGGAGGTAATGAAAGAGGACAAGACATTTTTAGATATGTAAATGAAAAGAGGAAGACCAGGAGAGGGATTGTAAGATTCAAAAGGGAAGGAGGTCTGTGCAGAGGGGGACCAGGAAAAGGCAGACATCCTGAACAAATATTTTTGTTCAGTGGTCACAGAGGAAGGAGAATGGGAGGGGCCACAAAAAAGCAACAAAAGCTTTGGAGGGAGGGAGGGAGGTGGACACTAGTCCTTTTTGGAGGAGAAAGTCCTCAAGGGACTTGCTAATATGAAGGTCAGCAGAGCTATGGGACCAGATGGGGTGCATCCAAGGGTATTGAGGGAGCTCAGGGAAATACTGGCTGCACGTCTGACAGTTTTATTTAATAGCTCACTAGAAACAGGAGTGGTTAAGGAGGACTGGAGGAGGGTGGATGGAGTCCCACTACTCAAAAGTAGTAGCAGGGAGAGGGCTGGCAATTATTGACCAGTCAGCCTGACATTGGTGGTGGAAAAGTTAATGGAATCACTGCTGAAGGAAAGGATCGTGGAATATCTTGAACCCAGTGGGTTACAAGACCCAAGGCAGCATGATTTCACATGTGGAGGACATGTCAAATGAATCTGATAGATTTATTTGACTGGGTGACCAAGGAACTAGATCAAGGTGGAGCAGTGGATGTGGCCTACCTAGATTTCAGTAAGACATTCAACACTGTTCCACGTAGGAGACTAGTAAGCAAGCTGTGTAGCTCAGGAGTAGGTCCAAAGGTGGTAAACTGAATAAGAAATTGGTTAAGAGATAGGCAACAGAGGGTGGTGGTAAACAGAGTTCACTCCAAGAAAGGGTGGGTGATCAGTGGGGTGCTTTATGGATCAGTGCTGGGACCTGTCTTCTTTAATGTCTTTATAAGTGACATTGCAGAGGAGTTGGAAGGGAAGGTCTGCCTCTTGGCCAATGACACCAAAATCTGCAATAGGGTGGACACTCTGGGGATGGGGTGGCGTGGAAAAGATGAACAGAGACCTGAGAAAACTAGAGGAGTGGTCAAGGGTATGGCAGCTGGGTTTCAATGTAAAAAAGTGCAGAATAATGCATTTAGGTTACAGAAACCCAGGGGCAGAGTACAAAATGGGTTGAGTGGTATTGATGACCACCAAGCAGGAAGGAGACCTGGGGGTAATCATATCGGATGATCTAACATGACCAGGCAGTGCAACAAGGCAATAAGGAGGGCAAGTTGGATACTAGGGTGCATATGAACATATGAAAATGCCAGCAGATACAGGCCAGTCAGTCTATCGCAAATGCTTGATTGTGCGGCACACAGTTTAGGCTTCTGTTGCTGCCCCACACCCCTTGTTGCCTTCCCTTCCCCTCTCAACTTCCAACCAACTAGAACTTTGCCCTTGACCCTATCCCACCCCCTTTTAAAGGCTCCCACTGTTGTAAGAGATATCACTTCTTCAGGAAGGGTGTTCCATCTCACTACCACCCTCTCTGTGAAGTAGTGCCTCCTCATCTCCCTCTTGAATCTACCCCCTCCAGCTTCAGATTGTGCCCCCTAGTAATCCCCTCTCCCTTTAATCTAACCCTGTTTATACCCTTTAAGTACGTGAAGGTTTCGATCATATCACCCCTCTCCCTACTGTCCTCCAGTGAGTACATGTTGAGGTTCCTCAGTGTGTCCTCATACAGTGTCCCCTCCATTCCTCTGATCATCTTTGTCACTCTCTGCTGGACCCCCCCTCCAACAGTCTGATGTCTTTCTTCAAGTATGGGTTCCAGAACTGCTCACAGTACTCAAAATGTGCCTCAACAGTGATTTGTACAGTGGCTGAATGATTTCCTCCCTCCTAGAGGTGATTCCTCTAGCTATGCACCGCAGCATTCTATTGGCTTTTGCCACTGCTTTCCTACATTGCCATGAGTGGTTTATATTCCTTGTGACCATTACCTCCAGATCTTTTTCCTCCTCAGAGATGGATAGCTGTACCCCTCACAAATGGTAACTGTACCCTGGATTCAAGGCTTCGAAGTGCATGACCTTGCACTTCTTAGCATTGAAACCCAGCTGCCAAAGCCTTACCAAATTTTCCTGGAGATCCTTTCCTCCCTCATAGGGAAGGCTATCATAATCAGAAAGAGGGAGGTGGTGTTGCCTATGTATAGATCGCTGGTAAGACACCACTGAGAGTATTGTGTCCAGTTCTGGATGTAAGGAAGTTAATTAGCATACACAATTTGTGTATGCCTTGCTAATACGGTAGCCTAGCTATATAAAACCTTATCTGGCAGGCAGTAGCCTGTGTTTTCTGCAGTATTTCTCAGTGTGTTTTACAGTACAGTTAACCTACCAGTTAACTCCACGTTGGTGTCTGCGTGATTATTACATGGTGTCATAATGGACCGCCTGCAGCTTCCCACTACTCTCAATTTCCATGGAAATCTTGCTGAAAACTGGAGAAAATTTAAGCAGCAATTTGATATTTTCTTGGTTGCCAGTGGACTCGCTGAAAAATCCCAGAAAATCTGGACTATGACCCTTTTGCACGTGACTGGCCCTGATGCATTAGAGGTATTCAGTACTTTCATTTGGCAAAAGGAGGACAAGAAAGAGCAACTGAATAAAATCATGGGACAGTTTGAGAGGTATTGTACCCCAAGAAAGAATGTGACTTATGAGAGACATTTTTTCAATCCTAGGAACCAGAATCTGGGTGAGTCCATTGATTCTTATGTAACTGAACTGAGGCTAAAGGCAAAATCTTGTGAATTTGAAGATTTAACTGATTCGATGATCAGAGATAGAATTGTTCATGGCATGTGAGATGTAGACTGTTGAGAAAAGCGGACTTAACATTAGATGATGCCATAGATATATGCAGGGCCACTGAATGGAGTAAAATGCAGACTAAATGCTTAAGTGGAATTGCTCAGGTTGAAAGCTGAATGCAAGTAGTAGTTGTGCAGGAAGAAAGAGTAAAAGCAAGTGCTAATGCGAGCAAAGGGAGTTACGCACTGTGAGTGAATAATGTCAAATGTGAAAAGTATGGTCGTGCGCATGAGATTAACAAATGCTTAGTATATGGACAGTATTGTAGATTGTGCCACAGAAAAAATCACTTTGCTAGAGTATGTCATGTGGGTAAAAGCAGTAAGATCTATGTTGTTAGAGAAGATGCCAAGGAGAATGAAAGTACTTTTAGTATTGAGACTGTGACTACCTATAAACCCAAGACTGATTGGAAAGTAAATCTAAGCATAAATGGAAAAATGGTGATGTTCAAATTAGACTCTGGAGCACAGTGTAATGTGATTCCTTTTCAGATGTACAAGACATTGTCTGGAGAAGCTGTTCAAAGGTCATCAGCTAGATTGGTCTCCTATTTTGGGCATAAACTTGATGTGAAAGGCAATGTGATCCTGCTAACATGTTTTAAGCAGTTCCACCATGCCGCAGCGACACAGAATTTGGCGACCATCAGTACAGCGATGGCATAACACCACCAATTGATGTTGTGCTGTCACTGGAGAAAAGTATGTTTTCTATGGGGGGCTTTGCCCCCCGCACCCTCCGCACTTAGGATTACCAACTCCGAGCTAGAGTTGGTTCGGGGAAGGGGCTAACACCCCGGAGGCAGCAGCATTGGGAACCTAACAGACCATCACAGTGAAATGCCGAAAATGTCACTGTAATGGTGTTTGCTGTATTCCTGAATGGCTCATTCTATTATGCCATTACTCTGGGGGTATCTTGGTGAAGATGTTACATGTTTAAACACACACACTGTTGTGACGTGATACTGTTTTAAGCAAAAGTATTACCGGTTGCCATTTCAAGTGGTTAATGCAAATGTGACCTCAGTGTTGGGCCTATCTACTTGTTTGGAAATTAAGCTTATAAAGAAGCTATTTTCAGTAGATGCTGCAAGTGGAAGTGCAGAGGAAACCACAGAAGGCATACTGGCTGAATTTGCTGATATATTTGGGAAATTGGGATGCTTAGAGAGTGAATACCACATTAAAATAGATAAGACAGTTAGCCCTGTGATCCACCCCCCTAGTGAAATACCTTTCATATTACAAGACAAAGTGAAAATTGAGCTAGAGAATCTGGAAAGACTGGGGGTTATTGAGAAGGTGGAGAAACCCACGAGCTGGGTCAACTCGATGGTGGTTGTAGAGATACCAAACAAAGTACAAATCTGCATGGATCCCAGAGATCTTAATAGAGCAATTAAAAGGGAACATCAGCCAATGAAAACAGTTGAAGAGGTTGCAGCCAAGCTAGCAGGGGCCAATGTATTCACAGTGTTAGATGTTGGGCATGCCTTCTGGCTGATTAAACTGGATGGGCCTAGCACTGATCTAGTGACTTTGAACATACCTTTTGAGAGGTACAAGCTCCAGTGCCTCCCCTTTGGGATTTGCTCAGCACCAGAAGTCTTTCAAAAGAAAAATTCACACATTTTTAAGGGCTCAAGGGTTCAGAAACAGGGTCATTATGGATGACATCCTAATATGGGGAGCTAATGTACAAGAGCACAATGAGAGGTTACGGCATGTTCTACAAAGAGCCAGAGATAAGCATCTGTCTTTAAACCTAAAAAAAAATCCAAAATCAAAATGTCAGAGGTCCAATATAAGTTAAGTAATGACGGGTTGTTGGCAGACCCTGAGAAGCAATTATCCAGATGTCTGTTCCCCAAAATTAGACTGACTTACAGAGATTTGTGAGCATGGTAAACTACCTGGCAAAGTTCATTGCAAACCTATCTACTATAAATAAGCCATTGAGAGAGTTACTAGAGAAAGAAACATCACGGCACTGGAAGGAGCGCCACCAACAGGCCTTTCAAGAGCTGAAATCAGTTGTCATTTACGCCCCAATGCTGGCCTATTATGATCTAAGGAAACTTGTTGAATTATCTGTTGACACATCCTCAGAAGGGCTGGGTGCATGTCTGCTGCAAGAAGGCAGGCCTATTGCTTTTGCTTCTAGATCACTTAATAAAGCTATGAGAAATTATGCACAAATAGAGAAGGAAATGCTTGCTATTGTGTTTGGCTGTTCAAAGTTCCACCAGTATATTTATGGCAGACCAAGGGTTCATGTTGAATTGGACCACAAGCCTCTTGACAGCCTTTTCAAAAAAACACTGGCCACAGCCCCACCGAGAATTCAATGCATGATGCTAAAACTGCAAAGGTATGATTTGCGAGTACAGTACAAAGCGGGTAAAAAACTTCATATAGCAGATGCCATGAGTAAGGCTGTGAGAGAAATTCTGTGCCAGAAACTGAACTAGACAAATAGGAGGTTCATACGGTGGACTATATATCTATCAGTGATGAAAAACTGAAATTGTTTCAGCGAGAGACTGACAAAGATTCAGCATTGGTCAAGTTGAGAGACACTGTTTAGAATAGGTGACTCCAGGAGAAAACATCAGTGCACCCCAAGGTAAGACAGTACTGGCAGTTCAGAGATTAAATCTTGACAGAAAATTTACTTTTGCTGAAGGGAGAAGAGACTGATAGTCCCCACATCACTGAGATCAGACATGTTAAGATTACACAGCAGCCACTTGGTCATTGAAAAATGCAAGCGCAGGGCCAGAGATCTCCTATTCTGGCCAGGAATGAACAGTCCTATTTACTGACATGTGGCCAAGTGTGGCATTTGCCACCAGTTCAGGGAAGCACAATCTAGAGAGCTTTTGCAGTCACATGAAATGCCAGAAAGACCTTGGCAAAAGGTTGGGGCTGACCTATTTGAATTTGAAAGGGAACATTTTCTGGCAATGGTTGATTACTACTCCAAATACATTGAGATATCCCAGTTGCAAAGTACAGCAAATGAAACGGTGATTAACTGTATTAAATCACAATGTGCGAGACATGGTATTCCAGAAATACTTGTAACAGATAATGGCCTGCAATTTGCCTTCATTGAATTCAGAGACTTTCAACAAAGGTGTGTGTTTAAACATGTAACATTTTCACCAAGATACCCCTAGAGTAATGGCATAATAGAATGAGCCATTCAAACGATAAAAAGACTGTTGAAGAAAGCACAAGTGAACTGGCAAGACCCTTAGTTGGCGCTTTTGGAATTGAGAAATATCCTACTGAAAGGGCTAGGATCACCAGCACAGCTGCTTATGGGCCGCAGAACCAGAACTTTAATTCTTACCAGATCTGAGCTACTTAAACCAAAAGTACCAGAAGTTGAGATGCGAGCTACATTGCGAAGGACTCAAGAAAGACAAAAATCTTATTACAATTTGCATGCCCAACCACTACCAGCTTTACAGCCGGGACATCCTGTTTACTTGCGAACACCTGAGAATACCTGGACTCCTGCAATTGTGGAATGCTACACTGAAGAGCCACGCTTCTATATAGTCCAAGCTAATGGGAAATTGTATCACAGGAACAAGAGAGACCTTTTATTAACCCCTGAGCCGTGCTGCTCTTGTGACCCACAAAACTTGCACATCTGAGGAAAAGAAGAGAGAAGTGAGCAGAATGACATTATGGAGGACGATGAGATCCCAGAGGTGCCCACAATGGAGGTCCCTCCACAGGTGACGCCGGGACAGTCACAAAGTGAGCCTGTGGAGTCAGCCCCGCTCCTGAGCAGTCTAGACCAATTGACTGGCATCAGCTCCAGCCTGAGAATCAGCCGTGTTAGTGGAAGGGAGATCTGAAAGCCCGCCTGGCATCATGAGTTGATAGACTCACAAAAACTTTGAGCTACATAGAACTTTAAACATTTTTTGTTTGGGGGGGTGGAAGTTTAATTGAGAAGGGCGATGTAAGGAAGTTAATTAATATACGTGATTTGTGTATGCCTTGCTAATTCACATGCACCTGCCAAGATATATAGATCCTTATTGGTGGGCAGTAGCCCACATTTTCTGCAGTTGTTCTCATTGTGTTTTACAGTACAGTAAACCTACCAGTTAACTCCACGTTGGTGTCTGCGTGATTATTACACTGGAGACCACATTTCTGGAAGTACATAGACAGAGTGGAGGCAGTCCAGAGAATGGTAACTAAAATAGTGCAGGTCCTGCATCAAAAGCCCTATGAGGAGAGATTAAAGGACCGCAATATGTACACCATGGAAGAGAGGAGGGAAGGGATATGATAGAGACCTTTAAATACCTCATGGGGTAAATAATGTACAGGAGGGGAGTATTTTTCAAAAGAGAAGGTGTTCAAGAACAAAGGGACATGATATGAAGTTGGAGAGGAGTAGATTCAGGAGAGATGTGAGGAAGTACTTCGTCACAGAAAGAGTGGTGGATTCCTGGAACTTCCTTCCAGCAGAGGTAGTGGGAGCAAAAACAGTGATGGGGTTTAAGAATGCATGGGATAAGCTCAAAGGAAACATAGTGGAAAAGAAGGGGGGAGGGAGAAAGAGCTGTAGATCAGGCACGGTCTGATGTGATAGTGTAGTTAGGGAGAAATGGGCAGACTGGATGGGACAAGTGGTCCTTATATGATGTCAAATCCTATGTTTCCAAGTAAATAAATAAATAATAAATAAATAAAATGTGGATTCAGTCACTGTTTTGTGACTGTGTACTGGTGAGTAGGTGGCTCAGCGTCAGTTTTGTGTCTTCCACGTGGATCAGGATCAGTGAGAATTCTTTATAAAAAAAGATAACTTGGCAGTTTGTTTAAAAAAATTACTTTGTTCCTGCTGCAATGGGTATCTTTTGGTAAAACAGTGGAATGGGCTATAGTTCCTGGTGTATGTACAGGAGTGTTTCTTTTAGCAGACCTATGCTCTGTGGCCATTTTTATGTTTGTGTGTGCATGCATGTGCATTCAAACATTTTTTACAAAGAACCACATTTCGGAGGGGTATCTCTGTCAGGTCCAGTGCAGCAAATGCAGCTCAAGCTGCAGTGGGCTCGACAGAGACAAGCCAGTGATTAGCCAGGCTGATCATGACACTGGTCTCTGCTTGTTAGGTGGAAACTTCTTAAAGTTGAAAGGACCGAAGCACTCCTATGAGAGGGCGTCTTGATGCTTTCTTCGGCATAAGCCACCTAGCAAGCAGCCGAGCAACCTCATGATTAGCTGTGAGGTCTCCCACCACAGACTCTGATGCAGGCAGAGACACGCAAAACAATGCTCTTACATTGCCAAGTATTCTTTCCAACTCCCATTGTTCCTTTAGCACTGTCCAGAGAAAAGCAACTCCCTCCCACTGCCAAGTATCTCACCCACCTCCTGATTATTCACCGATGCCCTGTCCCTGTCTGTGAAAAGCAACTCCCCCCCCACTGCCGAATATCCCACCCACCTCCCTATTGTGCCCCGTGTTCCGTCTGTGAAAAGCATCTCCCTTCCACTGCTAAGTATCCCACCCACCTCCCTATCACATCTTGTGCCCCTTTCAAACACCCAAAATAAGGAAAACTGTCCCTCATAGTCTATTTCTTTTTACACCCTGTAAAATAGAAAATGGTCCATTGATGTCTGTTGCCACTGTTGCCATGCTGCCATTACCCTCCCCATCCCCTCCCACTCAGCACCCACCACCCCACCACCCCACAAACTTCCTACCCTTGCTTACCTACCTGGGGTCCAACACCATAATCCTCTCTGGACCATATGGCAAAATAAGGCAACTTTATTTGTATTGCGCCCTTTCTCAAAGACTCAAGGTACTTTATAATAAATACAGCTACAAACCCTTAATTAAAACAGGCAGCATATATAACACATAACACATAAACAATTATTAAAAAGTTCAGGGAAAAGCCTCAGCAAAGAGGAAGATTTTTAAATCAGACTTAAAGGCCTCTATCATAGGGGCATATTCTGGCAGAGCATTCCATAAGTGGGTGCTGCTACACAAAATGCTCTGTCCCCAGATTGCTGAAGCCTAGAGATAGGGGCAGAAAGCAAGCCTGCATCGGAAGAGTGGATTGAGGCAGTTGGGCGGTAGGGCACTGGGAGGTCTTTTAAATGGTCTAGTACCAAACTGTGTAGGGCCTTAAGAGTTGTCAAACGTATCTTGAAGGTTATGCGCCACTGCATAGGTAACCAGTTCAGCATCTTCACTCTTCAGTGCCAGACCAGGAACTAAGGAAATCAGGTATTGTTCATACAATTTATTTCAATGCATTTTGGATTTGTACACATAACATAGTAATTTTTGAGAATCTATTCTCCCCAAAATTTCAAGCATGGTCTTTTTGGGACCCCATCTTATGAATATGGTAGGTGAGATTTTTCAGATCTAATCCCAAAGGTGATTTTGCAATTGCTCCGTGAGATCACCTTTTGGGCAGGATTTGAAAATTTATCCTACCGGATTCATGAGGTGGAAGACTATGTTGAAAATCTGGGGTCAAAATATTAATAACAACTTTATGAAGGTACATTAAAATGTTTCAATGCTCATAACTTTAGTAATTTTCTAAATGTTGACCTCATTATTTAGAAATCCAATATCTTTTGAATTGTTCATTCTGTAATAATACTGCATTCGCTCCTGTGCTGTACTTGAAAAATAGAATACGCCAATGAAAAGATTAACTGCAATATTTTGATGCCGACTTTTCAATAAAGCCATTTTTTTTCATACCACCTTATGAATGTGGCAGGTGTAATTTTTCAAATTCTGGCCAAAATGTGTTTACGCAGTTGTGGCACAAAATGAAGTTTTGGCCAGTATTTTATAAATGACACCTGTCATTGTCAGAATGAGGGGTAATAAAAAGACTACGTTGAAAAGCTGGGGTCTGTTGGCTTCTGGCAGGATCTAAACCTGATGGCAAAACATTACACAAAGACAGGTATTGCAGAATGAAAGTTTATATCCCAATGCATGTAAAAAGGACAGCTTACCACAGCTGGGAGTCTGGAACCTCTGAACACCCAGTGTCGTCATAGGAAAACTCAGTGAAAATCAGGATTACACATAGTTATATACTAGGAGATAAGAAGGTCCATTACCTGATAACAGTCTCATCTGTATAGCAGAAAAGCTAAACAAAACATTTCTATTGGTGGGTATGGTGGGCAGCTCGCACCCAAAACTGTTATATTCGCATGTTCACAGTGATAGGATACTGTGCTGACTAATACTACTTTTGGGTTATAATAGAACAATTCACATAATATGCTGATCATAGCATTATGGCTAATAGCTGTAGGTGGCGTGACAAGACCACAAATATAATATTGAATAGTACATCATAGCAAGCATGAGTAAATACCGATATCTCTTATACTGTAACATAGAAAGATAATGGTCCACATTAGGGACTGTAGGTCAGGCACATCTACATATTCCCCCTCCCCCCCATTTCCTGAATAAAGAGGCAACACAACTAGGGTAAGTATGGTTGCTTACAGTCTACATGCGTGGATTTCATAGAGAAATTTAAATTGTGCACGCTGTTGTTTGAGCGTGCAGTGTAAACAGCATAAGGTTGCAATCAAAAAGAAAATCAAAAATACCTGAAGTATAACAAATCCTTTAAAAGTAAATTGCAACCAAGTGTTGTACAAAGCGGTACTTAATCATAGTCATCATCATGAAATTAGTCATTTAAAGAATCACCTGCCTTAGTAATGTTGTTACTGATATGGATAAGGTATGTATCTTTTCTATCTAGCAAAGCTCTAAAATTCAGGGTGAGTTGGTCAATATGCACATTAAACACTGGTAGATATTGTGCAATAGCATTCAGATAGTCAGGGTCACTATCAATGTAATTATGTTCAGGGATGAGAATGTGGTGATAACCGTATGGCCAATGACAGTGCGCTTGTGGGGTACAAAACAGAAGTTGGGCATAGTGATGCCACACACCAGAGGTCCGTAGGAGATGGTCTTGTAGTTGGTCACAGCACAATACTGTCCATCAGAATTGTAGGTAACTTGAAATTGAGGAAGGTGCCACTTCATGAGCTGGACAGGGCAGGTGATGGAGGCATTCATCATGCGACTGGTGAGGTGTCGTAGAGCTTTCCTTGAGGCAAGAGTGACATTTGGCTTGTCAAAGGGAGACATTACATCAACAGTTTAATAGGGAAAGGGGTCATTATCAAACATATATGACCAGTCCATAGAGTTCAGTGAGTAACTGCAAACAGGCATGGTTACATCAAAGACGTCACATCTGCACAAATAGTGGTAACCATGTTTGGCACAACAGCCAGTATGGGGGACTACCCAGGTGTCCAGCTGAGGATGAAACACCAGCAAAGGAAGTAAGCTGATCCATTCTTGATATATACTGCCCTCTAGATGATCCACAGAGTGGACTTTCGCCAGCTTGTCGAAGACTGAAGAATCCTTGTCGGGGGGGGGTAGGACACAGTGAAGGTAACGTACATAGTGTCCCAGAAAGTACATTGACCCATAGCGTAGCAGGGTCCAAGGTTTGGGTGTGGTGTCACATAGCCCAAGTTCTGTGCTGTGGCAAAAGAAAAGGACACAGTCCTGTTCATGCACCAGGTAGTGCATGTCAGGGTTCTACAATTGGGGCAATACCATGTAGCCATACATCTATCATGGATCAAATCCGGGATCTGCCCTGATTCCAGATCTCATAAGAGATTGGTGATAATGGTGATAGCAGAAGTGCCATAATCTGAACAAATTATTCCCCCACCTATGTGTTGCTCTGAGGATTCTTCACTGTTTTGGAAGATCAATTCATTGAGTTTGTTTTGGGTCTCATTGAATAAACGTGCAATATCATGCAAGTTATACACAGTGAATCTTTCCTCTTGAGAAACTCCATCAGTACCATGTGGCATGGGTTGTAACACATTCCGACCTAATTCACTGTTAAAAATTCTAGTTTGACTTTGAATTTTAGCCAAATTGACTCGGTTCCAAATTGATATTCCTAAATCAAATAAACCTGTAACAGTGCCTGTTGCACCAGTTATGTCAGCAAATCCAATGTTCCACTTTGGACGTCGTGTGTGTAATACCCCCTTAGTGCTCCGGAGTGTGTCACCCCGTTACAGGGTCTTGTGCATGTGCTTGGTATGCTGCCATTAAATCTAACAACATACCAGTATGGAATTTGGATACATTGGTTGAGGAACAGTGGCCGAACTCAGCCATGTTCCAGTGTGTGACATTCAAAACAGCAGGAACATACATAAATTGAACATTATTTAATGAGAGTCCCAGGAACAGATGTAGTGGCCAGGCCACTTGGTGGGCCCGACTCTATTGTTGGACATTATAAAGGATCTTCCTTTGATGCTGGAATGACTGTGAAGAATAGAGCAGCTGTAGCAATGGAGTGACTGGAACAAAATTGGTGCATGGTGGTTTCAGGGAATCTGGAACAAAAATTTGGATTCATCATTGCTGTGAGGTTGTAGAGGCCAGTATGTTGCTGCTGAATTGGTGTATGCACAACGTTCCATTGGGGCAGATACAAGCATTGGGCCAGCCTTGAAAAGTTCCTTTGGAAAGGCCCGCTACTGGAATCTGTTATTCCTTAGGGTTGTCGGTCTTCCATTCTATCTGTAGAGTGGATTGGTCTGGAGATACCACCATGACATTCAGATACGCATCTTTTCCTTCTCAAACAGTGATTGTGGAGAATGGGAGGTCGATGGCTACACCTTTGGGGGAAGGTGATGAGGGTGGTTCTGGAATGTAGGTTACACCCCAGGGGTTCAAGATGTGGAGAAGTCTCTTGGTATACATCTCGTGGAACTCGGACATGCTTTCCAGTGTGCATGGCAGAAGGTAGATGAAAATTATCATCATTTCTGAAAAAGAAGAGAACAGAAAGGTAAACTTACATATCTCCCTCCCCTGGCCAGGGGAAGGAGCATTAGTCACCTTTGTATAGTTTCAGTTGATTGGCATGGTACCATTTGTCAAGGGGTTTCTTGCGGTCTGTGATGTGCACTTGGTAGACAGCAGGGCTCAATTTGTTGATGATGTCATAGGGGCCTGCCCATTTGTTTGCAAATGGGTGGGCAGGGGTGGAGAATTTCAGTACCATTACTTGGTCTCCTGCTTGCCAGTCGGCTTCATTGACCTTCTTGTCAGAGTACATTTTGGATTGCAGCACCTAGATTTTTGGCAGCAGAAAGGTATGTCTGTACCAGATTGTCTTTCAGTTGCGCGACAGAAGTGTCCACTGACACTCTATCCATGGTAGGGGTGTTCAGATCAATCCACAGATGTTCCGGTAGTCTCATTTGCCTGTCAGTTGTCACCTTGAAGGGTGTGCACTCGGTTACTGCAGCTAGGGTGGCTCTGATTGCCATTAGGAGTAAGGGCAACAAAGTGTCCCAACCTTTAGCATCCTTGTTTGCAAAGTTACACAACATCAGTTTGATCTGTTAGCTCTCTCTACTTGTCCAGATGGCTGAGAATGGTATTCAGTGTGAAACTTTTGGCTAAGTCCTAGTAACTGCAAGCATTTCTGCATTAGTTTACCTGTTAAGCTAGATCCTTGGTCAGAGCCTACCTTGAGAGGTTGGCCCCACCTGATAAATACCTAATCTACCAGGATTTTGGTAGTGGCTTCCGCCGTATTCACTCAACATAGGAAGGCTTCTACTCATTTCCAGAAAAGGTCGGTAATCACAAGTGCATACTTGTTTTTGCTGGTGGTTGGCAGTGGTCCGATGAAGAAATTTGAGTTTCGTTCTAGGGACCCAATTATCTCTGGGGGGAGCAGTTTTGGCATTTTTCTTGCCAGGAATAGGGTTGTTCTGTGCACAGGTGATGCAATTGTCCACATAATGTTGGACATCTGTTGTCATACCAGGCCACCAGCCTACAGTTTTCAGTCTCTGCATGGTTTTATCTAGCCCTTTGGTGTCCACCTGTAAGGGTATCATAGACCTGATGAATGAATTCAGGTTGGAGTGACTTGGGAATCACCCATAGTTTTTGATCATCAGAGTGGTACAGGACCAGCTTCTGGTCAACAGAGAGATGAAAGTCATCAGAATACTTTTGATTGGGTTATTCAAAGACATTTCTTTTCTGTTTCCTTTGAGAGGTATTCATATACCTCTTTTATCTCTGGACCTACCATTTGCACTGCAGTGAAATCCAGAGGGACCAGTTTGGTCCTTTTGTGGGTGGCCACTGTGTGTGGCCCAATAGAGGGTTGCAAAATCCATACCTCCCCCCCTCAAGCACCATCCTTGGTTAAGGTGTCTGCTAAATCATTGTACTCATGGAAAGGCTTGGCCTTGGAGTGGGTCTTAACCTTGTGTATGTACAGCTTGAATACAAATTGCTCAGCAAGGCTAACAATGTGTATGAACAGTTCCCTGTATTTCACAGGAGTGCCTTCTGAAGAGGCAAAATCATGAGTCTTCCAGAAGGGAAGAAATTCAGTCACGAAACTGCACACCCACAAAGAATCAGAAAAGATGATAGTATCCTCTGTGCCTTGGCTGTGAATGAGTTCCAGGACACACACTACTGTAGCAAGTTCTGAATACTGGGAAGATTTTATGGTGCACTTACTGGACACCTCAAAGGTGTCACCTGCTGGGTACAGGACCAGGATCCCAAAGACTACCATTTGTTCTCCCTTATGGTATGAGGAAGATCCATCTGTAAATATGTGGCAGAGTGCAGGGACTTTTAGAGTGCGCTCAGTAATGGGCAGGAATGGGCCTGGTTCTGGCAGGGTAGGTGGCTCTAGGCCACATTCATGTGGGTCTCCTTGGTATAGGAGTCCATGTACCAAAATGGAGGACATTTTAGTGGGAAGCACAGTGATGTCTCAGTCCTGTAATAGGAGAGACCAATGGGTGAGTGTGGTGTTGGACACATTTCCATCTTTGATTCTGTCTGTTAATAGAAAGTTGGCAGGGGTGTGATTGGTGTGCAGCACAATAGGAGAACACTCTATAATGTAGGTGAAGTGTTTGATGACCCAGAAGGTCGCCAAGAGATTCCTCTCACACAAAGAGTACTTCTGCTCCACTAGGGAGAGCATCTGTGAGGCATCGGCAGTAGGCCTCAGGATGCTATTTGTCTTTTGTGCAAGGACTATGGGCATGACTGATTCAGAGGTGGTGGTTTCCAGATGGAATGGTAGTTCTGGGTTAGAAGTGACAAAAGCTGGAGCAGAGGCCAAAGCTTTCTTCAAAGAAGTAACAGCAGCTGTGTGTTCTGGTCCTCACTGCCAGGGTACATCTTTCTTCAGTAGCCCATACAGGGGTGCAGCCTTCTGTGCAAAGTTGCAAATGAAATCCCTGGAGTAGTTGACCATACCCAGGAAGTGTCTCAGACTAGCCACACTGGTAGGAAGTGGCAAGTTCTGAATGCCTTGGGCCTTGTCCAGGGTAGGGCTTCTGCCCTCTGCAGTGATGTGCAGCCCAGAAAGGATACTTCTGGGAGACACAGTTGTACCTATGTAGGATTGAACTTGAGGCCTGCCCTCTGTAGGAATGTCAAGAGCTCATCTAGGAGCTTCAGGTGTTTCTCTAGGTGAGTAGTAGCCAAGAGAAGGTCGTCCACATATTGCAAGAGGCATTTTGGTGTGGAGAAGCCCCTTATGGCATCCCTCATGTGGATGTGGAAGAAGGAGGGGCTGTTGAGAAACCACTGCGGGAGGCAATTCCACATGTACTGATGTCTTTCAGAAGTGAAGGCAAACTTGTATTGGCTCTCAGGGGCCAATGAGAGTGACCAGAAGCCATTAGAGATGTCTAGGGTACTGAACCACTTGTGTTCAGGTTTCAGAAGTTTTAGCAGGTCCATGGGCGGAGGCCACGGTTGGTGCACAACTGGGGGTGACTTGATTAAGTCTCCTGTAGTCGATGGTGAATCTCCAACTGTTGTTAGGCTTCTTCACTGGCCAGATGGAGGAGATGACTGTGGACATATTACCTAATGACCCCTTGTTTTAAAAGGTGTCAGTAGTTGCCCTCAGGGAGGGCATTGCCTCTGATGGAAAAGGATATTGTCTCTGACATGGGGGTTCATCACCAGTGATTTATATGCGTGTCCATTCTCTCATAATCATGTTTGTGTTCGGCAAAGGCCTGTTGATGCTGCTCCAAAATTGGTTTCAGTTGAGGGACTAGCTTGTGGTGCTGGGACATGAGGATGACATCATACTCCACGTCATTGGCCTTTACTGTTGCTACCACATGCGAGTCAGAAATGAGAAGCATATGGTACTGGCCAGGTATCTGAAGCAATAGCCTGTTGGCTAAATCCACCACACAGCCATAGCGTGAGAGAAAATTTATTCCCAAGATGCTTTGGTGATGACGTAGTATCATGAGGTTAAAACGGTGTGTCACCTCCAAGGTACCGATAACAACTGGTATTGATATTGACCAGTACATTGTGACCACGGCCCCTTTGAAGGTCTAGGCAGAAGTGGGCTTCCCTGTCAGCCAGTGAAATAGCTATGGGGCATTCTGGTGCAGCATTGAAGCTGTGGCATCCGTATCTAGAAGTAAGTCATGCTGATGGCCCCCAATCAGTGCTTCTACACAGGGATGTTCGGAATCATCAGTTGCCAAGGTGATGATGATGTGAACCGTGGCCTGACACTGTCAGTCCGATTTAGAGTGCTTCTGGTTCACATCATCTGATGCGGGGTTTATCTCTCGAAGCATTTGTACCACTTCGGAGTATGGGGACTTGGACCACCTGCCCTCATCGGATTCCTCCAATGGAGGGGTGGAAGGAATGGTAGCCATGGTTCTTGCTGGGATGTCTGCCATCAGTGTTTGGACTTTCGCCTTAAACTCCCAGAGCCAGTTGTTTTCCTCAGCCAAATCCCGGAATGAAGGGCTGGACCTCTGTTTCTATCTGCTATTCCCGTTTCCGTTTTGCTGGTTCGACTTCGGCCAGTACCGCTGTTTGTTCTTGTTTGACCCTCCTGGGTTCTGGTAGGAGGGCTTGTCATTCTAGGAATCCTTCGGTTTCCCTTCCACCATGTACAGGGTGGATAATTCTGTGCTGTTCAGCACCGTGACCACTTTGGCCTTGGAACCTGAGCCCAGGTCCCGTGTGTAGATTTGATACATGAGCTTCGCTTTCTTCATGATTTCACAGAAACATTTCCATCTTGGGAGCACTGCTGTTTCAACCTTCTTATAAAGGGCTGGTTGCAGATGTTTCAGAAACAGGGATTTGTACTCAATTGAGCCTCAGTCGGCAGCCTCATTGGCCAGCTCCTTGCCTGTGGAGTAGGCAAGACACAAACGGCTGTTGAACTGTGCCAGGGTCTCTTTGGCGTATTGCTTCACCAGATGGGCGAGCATCATGTCAACCATAATGGGATTGAGTGCCGCCAGGAGGCCGGCCATGACTAAATTGAATGGGTCTTTGACGTCATTCCATACTGTTTCCGGCAACTTAGCCCATAATGTGGACTCCACGGTTTGTTTCAAAACCTGGACTCTGTCCTTGGCTGGAAGGCTAAGCATTTCACATTGGTTTTCTACCTTTTCCTTCTTTTTTTTTTTTTTAATTACTGTGTTTTTCTGTCTGAAGCCCTGGCAGGCTGCTACGGCCCTTCTGACAGAGGGACTTTCTCTCTGGTGCCGCTGCTCCTGCTTCTGCCGGTTCCCAGAAATTCCCAAGCTTGCCCCCATGGTGGGGCCAGGGAGGAGCTTGCTAGCTTCTCTCCCCCCCGCCAAAGACCCAATCCAGAAGTCGGGGATGGCACGCGTGACACGGCGGACCATCACGGAACCTGCCAGGCTCTTTTTCCGCCATTTTCTCCCTTTCTCTCATCCTCCCTCTGCTACCAATGCAAGGATGTTGATACGTGCCTCCCAAATTGTACTGCCCTCGACCTACCACCAGAAGGCGGTTAATGAGTGAGATAACAAGTCTCCCCTCTCCCCCCGTGAGAGGAGAGCAGTCCTCCGGATGCTCGGTCCTTTCTTCCCCCTGCCGACCCCCAGTGGCCCGAGCTCATTCCCAAACCCGGATTGCCGGCATGGCATGAGGTGTAGTGACCAGCTCCTCATCCTCCAGTGCCACCAGGCTGGCTCAGTTTTGTACCTTTTCCAAATGGCAACTAAGATTGTTGCCAGAGGCCATATGGCCTACTTTGTCCGCGATGGTCTGGATGGTCTGTGCAGACAGAGAGCATTCGGATTGGGCCCCGTTTACCCTGTCATAGACCTGATGACTGCCTCAGCCGTTGCTGTCACCATGCCCTGGAGAAGGGTCTATTTTTCCATATCCTTCTTCAACAGGTTGGCCATGGCTTGTCGGATCAGAGGACTGCACCTCGAAGACTCCAGCCTTCGTGACTGCTTGTTCAATCAGGGCTTCCACTTCACTTTTGTCTGGCTTACTCAAGATGGCTACCAGAGGTGGGCGAGGCCTCCATCCTTCGGCATCCCTAGGACCGCCATCTTGGATTTCCTCGTCATTACCTTCATCATCTTCCAATGATGTCAGGTCGATAGACGGGCATATGGCATAGCTTTCATATGACCCTTTAGGATTGCCAATTGCTGATGTAATTTCGTTATCTTGACTCTGCACATCAGATGATTCACTCTGCCTCTATACTGTCCCTTTCTGACATGGTCTTGCAAAACTCTGTATGCAATACTCACTTCGTGATTTTCCCTGATCTCCCTGTCCAGTACTTCCTGGCATTTTCCTAACTCTTCATACAACTCCTCACTCTCACTCGGTAACGTATCATTATTACCAGTAAGCAGATCATTCATCTGTAATGCATAGAAACATAGAAGTTGTTGGCAGATGGGGACTGTATGATCCATTAAGTCTGCCTTTGGTTTCCAATTCCCCCTTACTTAGCTGCCTGCTTGAGTATCCCACATTGTCTGTCCCATACCTGCTTGAAGTCCCCCACCATCTTGGCCCCCACCACCCCAGGCTATTTTATGGTTCCACAACACGCTCTGTGAAGAAGAATTTCCTCATACTGCTCCCGAACTTTCCTCCCTTAAGTCTAAGAACATGCCCTCTAGTCCTGTTGTAGTCTTTTAACTGAAAGAGGTTCTGCACATGCACCCTGTTGTTGCCTTTAAGGTATTTAAATTTTCGATCATATCCCCATGATTCCTGCGTTGCTCTAGGAAGTATAATTTGAGGTCATGTAGTCTTGCCTTGTAAGGTTTGTAATGCAGGCCCTGCACCATCTTTATTGCTCTTCTCTGTACCGTCTCCAGCCTATCTATGTCCTTCCTGAGGCGTGGTTTCCAGAACTGGACACAGTACTCCAGGTGAGGCCTTACCAGGGACTGATACAGGGGCATGATTACTTCATGCCTTCTGCTTGTGATGCCACTCCCTATGCATCCCAGGATCCCGCTAGCTTTTAGTGCTGCCTTTTCACATTGTTTACTGACCTTGAGGTCATCTGATATGATCACCCCCAGGTCTCACTCCTGCCTAGTAGCCACCAGCTGCTCTCCTCCCACTGAGTGCAGTTTCCCTGGGTTACATTTTACTAGGTGCATGACCTTGCATTTTTTAGCATTGAATTTCAGTTGCCAGGTCCTGGACCACTCCTCCAGTTTTCGGAGATCTGCTTCCATGCTATGCTGTCCTTCTGGTGTGTCCACCCTGTTGCCGATGTTGGTGTCATCTGAAAACAGGCACACCTTTCCCTTCAGTCTATCTGCAGTGTCGCTGATGAATATGTTGAAGAGGATTGGCCCCAGAACCAAGCCCTGTGGCACCCCGCTAGTCACCCTCCCCTCTTCTGTCAGGGTGCCATTCTCTAATACTCTCTCAGTTCTCCCATGTAACCAGTTTCTGACGCAGTTCATTACCTCGGGCCCAACTCCCATGTTCTCCAGTTTTTTTACTAGTCTCCCGTGTGGAACAGAGTCAAAAGCTTTGCTAAAGTCCAGGTAAACCACATCCACTGTCCCACCCTAATCCACTGTTTGGGTGACCCAATTGAAAAAATCAACCAGGCTTGTCTGGCAGGACTTCCCTGCCATGAAACCGTGTTGATTTCTGTCTAGCTGACCAGTTTGCTCCAAAAAAGCTACAATTCTTTCCTTCAGCAGGGACTCTATCAGTTTTCCCATGCTGACATTAGTGAAAGTAATAATGTGAAAATATATTAATTCACTAGATTTAAATGCAGAAGGTGTGTTTAATATGAAGTTGTATGAAGGGTTAAAAGATGTTCTATATATATTCTTCTAAGTTAAATTCTGCTCTCTTATTGGATTGTCATTGTGATGTCATTTTTTTTTGCATATTTAAGTGAAACACGAACTTGTATAGCTCACGCCCCCTTTGAAGGCTTGTTGCCGAGGCGCTAGGGGCTCTCACTGTGGTGTGAATAAATCAACAATTTAGTTGAATTATTTGGCTTTTTTGTATTCATTCTGGATCGCTGCTGTGGGGAAATTTTAGCCACACTTCTGGCAGTGTCTTTCGTTTTAAGAGCTTGCTGGAAAGTCTTCAAGCTGGCTCCTCCCACCCACCCAGGTGGTAACTCCCTCGGCTCCACCCCATGATGCCAATTATTTCTTTCCGCGGGAAAAAGCAGGTTCCCACCTTACCATTCCTGCGTTGAGTAGGCCCTTGCGCTTAAATCTCCGGATTTACTTCCAAAACATTAAAACTCTCTCGAGTTTCATCTTCAACTCGATTTCCGATCATGACTGTCATGGACGATGTCTGTTCCCGGGTTCCGCTGGTGCCCTTGTGGGCAGAAGGTGTCCAGGACTGACCCACATGCCACGTGCGTCTACTGCCTGGGGCACGAACATGATCCCCAGGCCTGCGACTTTTGTCGTTCATTTCACCTGACTGTTACGAGGACCATCTTGCTCACCTTAAACTGAGCTGCCCGGCACATTGGAACCCGCTGGTCAAATCCAGGGACACATGTTGGGTGGTCTCTGCAGCTGCGGGGCCCTCTGAACAGCTTGCGGTGTTTTAAGGAGGAGGAGGCCCAGGTCACAGCTCACTCCTCTTCGGCTTCTGCCTTCATGCCGCTTCAGCTGGAATTGTGTCAGTCCCTGCCGACCCTCAGTCAGGGACCCTCTAGGCACAAATCTAAATCTAAAAGAGTCCAAATAAGAAAAAGAAAGGACTCGCTGTTGTTCGTGGGATTGGGAGCACTCTCAGTCAAGAGCTTCTGATTCCCCGACTGCCCCCGGTAGTAAGAGGGGCCCAGTCTCGTTTGCTTGGGGAGGGACTACTATCCCTAACCCCACTGATGGAAGTATTCCCCATCATAGGCCCACCTACTGATCAAAACACTCGAAAGGTCCCACCTTGCCCCCAGATGAGGGTAAGGATGACCCGAATCCAAGAGTTATGTAGAAAAGAAGTCTTTGCAGAGTGGTCAGGTCATAACTTATTTGACTTACTGGTAAAGAAGTGGCACACCTGGGCAGCACACACTCACGGGGTATCCAAAGACAAAGTCCAGAGCAGAGGACATCACATTCTCCTAGCATAATTTATGAGGGGAGAAGGCCTGGAGATAACAGATTACTGTATAGTTATACAATCCCACCATGGATTCCTCGACACCAATAACTTTTACCACATGGAACGTTAGAGGCCTGAATGACCCGATAAAATGCAAGAAGGTGATGTCCAGGCTCAAAAAACTTAAAACACAAGTTGCCTTCCTCCAAGAGACGAAGGTCAATCATATAGGAGCAGGGAAACTGCTGAGGGGATTGGGTAGGGTGGGAAGCACATAGTGTATCAGGCAAGAAGAAAGGGGGTGTGTCAATCTTATGTCACAAGCAACTTAAGTGGAAGCTGGTGGAACAACACAAGGACAAGGAGGGGAGTTGGCTCTTAGTGAAGGTCATAGCAAACAAATGGCCCTTAATCCTAGGTAACATATACACCCCAAGCGACGATGCCCCAGAGTTCTTCAGTGTAATCTCCAAAAGACTGCTCGACATGTCTCACTAATGGCCCAATATAATTTTGGGGGGAGATTTCAATATGGCCCTGGACCACTTACTAGATAGGTCTAATGCCAAACCAGAACCCCATAGTAAAGTTGAAGACCCTGTCCGACCTACTAGCCTTACATCACCTTACCGACACATGGCGTAACCTTCGCCCTACTGAAAAAGATTTCACCTATTATTTAGCAGCTCGATCAATGGCTAGTAGACTGGATTATTGGTTTTCTTCTAACAACTTAAACCCGGACGCCTCTATTGCCTACTTGTATATTTCCGATCATGTCCCGGTGGCCCTCCAGGCCTACTTCATCACAAATATTATCCACTCAGTGACATGGAGGCTTGACCCCCTCCTACTTGCGGACCACCAGTTCCAAATGCGGCTTAGAGGTGTCCCACTATTTCCAAGACAATCCAGCTACCTGTGCCTCCCACAGATGATATAGGAGGCCTTTAAGGCCACCATTAGAGGCAGGATCATATCCTATGCTGTTCACAGGAGGAGATAGAGGGAAGAAGAGGCCCAGCAGTTAGAAGTACAGCTGGCACAAAAAGAGGCAATCTATAAAAATGACCCCGATCAGCTAACTAATCAGTCTCTAAAATATGAGTTTACAGTTCTTCGACTCAAACTCAATACCTTAGCCACTAGGAAGGCGGAGCTACAGATGGCTAGATTACTGCATAAGTACTGGGGACCAGAGGGATGAGGCAGGAAAGCTCCTTTCCTACAGATTAAGGAAGCAACATGCTAAACACATATAGATAAATTAAGAGACAAATCAGGGGCGGTGCTATTCTCCCCCAAGGCCATAAATTCCATTATGAGAGAATTCTATGACGACCTGTATAGCTCTCATGCTCCCTTCCATAAGCCTAGTTTTGATGCTTTTGTTGCAAGGTCCCCCATCCCAAGATTTCAGCTGAACATAGGGCCATGTTGGATGCGCCCATAGGAGAGGTCGAATTGCTAGAAGCAATAGATGGCATGGCTCCGCATAAATCCCCATGGAGCGACGGATTTCCCGGAGACTTCTATAAAGTCACTAGGGATCTTATCCACCAGCCCATGCTCCACATGCTGAGGGAATCTCATACAGCCCAATCCCTTCCTGACACACTCAAAGAGGCTGTGATAACTGTCCTCCCCAAGGAGGGCAAGGACCCTCTCTCCCCAGCCAGTTACAGACCTATTTCCCTGATAAATGCTGATGATAAAATACTAGCAAAAATCCTAGCATCCAGACTGGAAAAAGTTTTTCCTTCCATCATTCATGAATCACAGGTGGGCTTTGTAAAAGAGAGATCCAGCGCAGACCACCTGAGGGCACTAGTGACCTTATTTCAACAGGCCTCCCATTTGCCCTCTCACGTAGCGGCCATTACCATCGATTTTGAAAAGACCTTTGATTCGGTAGAGTGGGGATATCTTCAAGCGGTCCTTGAACACTTCAATGTAGGCTCGAACTTTGGGAGATGGATCAGCACGTTATACAATGCCCCAACAGCGAAGGTCCTTACTAATGGCCTTTTGTCAGACCCATTGACTTTACATTGGGGCACAAGGCAGGGTTGGCCCCCTCACCCCTCCTCTTTAACATGGCTATCGAACCCTTAGCTTCGGCCATTCTCTCCCACACTCACATCCTTGGCATACAAATAGAGAAGGAAGAATTCAAAACAAAACTGTACGCAGATGACTGACTCATCCTGACTAGAGACATTCAGTCTAGCCTGGATCCCGTTCTGAGTATCTTTTCTAACTTTGAAGCCATCTCAGGACTCAAGATCAATAAAAACAAATCAGAAATAATCCCTCTTAACAAGCATACTACAGCGGAAATGGGAGAAAGATCCGGATTAGCTTGGGCAGGTTCCCAGATTAAATACCTCAGGGGTACCCTAACACCTGATCTTCACAAACTTAGCCAGCTCAACATGCATCCTCTGATCTCCACATTCCAAAAAGAACTGAACGGACGGCAGCACTTAAATCTCTCTCTTCCAGGGAAAATTGATTCAGTTAAAATGATGCTAGCCCCCAGAGTATTCTACCTGCTGGCATATCTCCCTATCCTCATTCCAGACAAATGGTTCCAAAAACAAGATTCACTCATAGGCCACTTCCTCTGGGGGTCTTCCCCTCCTAGATTTAGCAGAACCAAGCTCAGGGCCCATTGGTCTAGAGGAGGGTGGAATCTTCCCTATTTCGAACATTATATGTATGCCTTCATAACATCAAGGACATCACTGGTGTTCCACAAGAGTGGTCCCTCTCTCCTTCCAGCATGGTGTAGAATTGAACAATCTATCCTGGGCGTATGGCATCCCTCCATGTACCTAGGATCACTGCTACCTCGAGAAGCCACCCAGTGGATTACTATACAGTCAGCCCATAGAGCATGGGTTCTAACAGCTAGATTATCCACGAAATGTCCAAGATTAGGAAGGTATACATACCTATGAGACAACTCTGACCTCCGTATTGAGGGTGAAACATTCAGATGGGCTGCATGGGAAAACTGCTCGATATGTACAATAGGGGACCTCCTCACTACTGATGAAAGCAATATTGACACCTTTCAAGGGCTTCAAACCAAATTTAACTTAAAATCTCATGACCTTTGGAGATACCTCCAAATCAGGTGTGTATACTTCCACTGGAGGGACACTCATTGTAAATGCCAACCCTGAAAAGTGCGGAAAGCCAACCATTTCTTCGCCCTGAAACTGGGTGAATGGCTGAGAGCTCATAAGACCAAACCAGTAATTATCTACTATATGTTATGTGACTCCCAGTCAGATCCAACGATTAAGGCTAGGGCCAACTGGCAGACAGCCTTCCAAACTGAGATCCCTTCGTCTGATTGGAATAGATGCTGGAGATTGGCCCAACAGGTATGTATTGACCAAAAGAGTAGGTTGATTCAGAAAAAGATACTCCATCTCTGGTACAGAACGCCAGCCCAACTTAAAGCTATGGGGATTTCCACAACAGACAGCTGCTGGAGGTGTGATTCTCCAGAGGCCAACCTGCTCCACATCCTTTGGACCTGCCCCCTGGTTAGCCCATTTTGGCCCGAGGTGCTACACACTTACTCCTCTATCATTGAGGCAGAAATACCAATGTCCCCATCCACCATACTGTTGGGGTGTTTCCCCCAAAATAGCCATTTGCCTGTACAGAAGCTGAAATGGTTCATTGCAGCTTCATTTGAGGCGAAGCAGTTAATTCTTACAAAATGAAGATCCACATCCTTGCCCACTGTACAGGAATGGATCGCTGCATTAGAAACACTGGCCATGAATGCTAGGTTGACCTTTCTCACCAGGCAACAATTAGCTACCTACTCTGACATGTGGTCTCCTTATATGCATTACATAGCCCATCAAGCTGTCAACAAAAGCCAGGCCCTAGCCACTACCGTGGGGTAACTCCCTCTCCTAAGTCGACTATAGACCCTCTTTGTTAACTACTGTGAGTGTAACCAAGTACCTTATCAAGAACAGATTGTATTGGTGTTTTGTTCCTTTCCTGTATGTACATAAATGCATGCCTATATCGGGCCTATATTGTTCTTCCTGTCTGCATGTACAACTGTTAAATGTTTACATTTATTGTATCCTTCTGTAAAGATTTCAATAAAAAGATTAACTGTAAAAAAGAGCTTCTGATTCCCGCGCTTCTCCAGATCCAACTCAAGTTGAATCCTTGGCCCAGGCCGCTGGCTCCATAGTAACCCCATCAGGCCAGTTGGCTGAGATGCTGGTTGAAGTCCCGGCTGAGATTTTTCTCGAACTGACCGACCAGTTGTTGACTAAAGAGGCCGACACTTCTTTGCCCAGGACTCCGGTCCTGATTCAGACCATTGGAGGGATGTATCAGTCCGCTGACCCACCACCTCTGGTCGATGACCAAGACCCAGAGGAGCCTCAGCACTCACTGACTCTCTCCAAGTCCTGCCCTTGGTTCCCCCGGCGGTCAAGGTTGAGGTCTCAGTCTTTCTCCCGTGGGTCGAGCCAGTCATGCCAACACTGGCGCACCCACTCCCGGCAGCACAGAAAGCTGCGCTGCCACTACTCTTCATCCTCGTCGTCCTCAAGTGAGGAGAGGCTTCAGCGCAAACTGCATCGATGCTACAAGGATTTGATGTGGCAACGGTTGGTGCTTACCAGCATCAAGCCAACTTTGGCTTCTATGCTGGCCATCACCTGGCTGTCGCCTGAAAGGGCGATGCCGTCTCCATCACCAGAACTGATGAAAATGGTCCCAGCTTGGCCAACTCCAGCATCTCCACCGATAGTTGTGGAACCTCCACCTAAACAGACATTGACTGGCGCTCTGACTAAGGAGTCTCAGCCATCTAAGGGCTTTCCCAATCGGTTGTCGGTCACTGTCACCCCTGACCATCTGCAGAGGGTCCGTGAGGACTCAGTTGATCACTCTTTAATGACTCCTTGGAGTCTGAGGGATCCTCTCTGCACTCCCGTCCGATCGATGTGGAGTCCATGGGGGATCTCTCGATGGACGAAGTTCCATCTTCCTTCATGGGCCTTCTCTGTCTGATCTGAGTTGGCAGGTATGAAAATAGAGTCCGTTCAGAAGTGGGCTCGTTACCCGTTGACCGAGATCCTCAACTGGGGAGACTCTCCTACAGAGACTTTCCTTATGACAGAAGCCATTCTTGGCCCTGCTCTGGAGCTTTGGCAGTGCCCTGCTTCATACCCGGCGCCTTCTGCCTGGATGGCCCGCAAATACGCAGTACCCACCGGCTCCCTCTCAGGGTTCACAGAGCACCCCTTGGCTGAAGGATTGGTGGCAGACTCTGTGTTTAGGTGGTCTGGCAACATTGGGGATGTTGACAACCTGTCTGACAAGTAATCAAAGAAGTTGGACCATGCAGCTAAGAAAGTCTACGCTGCCTCCTCTCTTGGTCTCTGCCAGGCGAGCTCGGCCCTCCTCATGGCCCACTTCTCTCATGCCCTACTGGGCATCCTGGATGAAGTGCTTCTTCATCTGCCAGTGGACCTTCAGACCACAGTCAAACAGGTCCAGGATCAGGGCCGGGGTGTAGGCAAACAACAGTTCCAGATAGTCATGGACACTGAGGACTCCTGTGCTCGCTCTGTGGTGGCCTCAGTGGCCATGAGCTGCAGGGCTTGGCTGAGGATCTCAACCTTCATGTGGACACTCAGCACAAGCCAGAAGATATTCCTTTCCTGAGCACCGACCTGTTCAGGCCCAGGGTTGAGGACCACCTCACCCATATTGAGAAGTCCAATGCCACCTTGGACTCTGTGTCATCTGCTCAGAAGGACCCTACATTTTTCCAAGCAGTAGCAGAAGGGGAAGCCCTTTCGGTCCACCTCCACTCATCTGACCAAACCCGCGCTGCCCCAGGCTGGCCAGCAGGCTCAGGCCTGGCGACCTTAGTCCAAGTCGGTGACCGCGGTTGTCCACAAGCCTAGAGGGAGAGGCTCCACCCTCCTCCTTCTCTAAGCCTACCCAGTGACAAGATCCCTGCCATACCTCTCCTGGGTCCACTGGTGGGGGCCGGCTCCACCACTTCCTTTCTGCATGGTTTGCTGTCACCATGGATAGGTGGGTTCTTGAAGTGGTGGGTCAGGGTTTGTCTCTGGAATTCAAGCAGTACCCTCCTTGCTGAGCCCGCACCCCATGGGAGGACTTGGTTTCCGCAGACATGCTGTCAGTTCTAAGAGCTGACATAGCCCAGCTGCTCTGCAAGGAGGTAGTGGTTCCTGTTGCGGATCCTCCAGAACACCCAGGGTTTGTCTCCAGGTACTTCCTGGTGCCAAAGTGGATGGGGGGCTGGCACCCCATTCTAGATCTGCATGACCTGAACACATTTCTCTGGTTGTGCACCATCAGGATGGTAACTCTGTCTCAGATCATACCATCTCTAGAGCCAAGCATGTGGTTTTGCTCCCTGGATCTTCAGGATGCATTCTTCCATGTCCCGATCTTTCTAGCTCATCAAAGGTTCCTCCACTTCTGAGCAGACGGAACCCTCTATGAGTTCCAGGCCATGTCATTTGGCCTGTCCTTGGCCCCCAAGGTCTTCACCATGTACATTGCAGTAGCGGCAGCTTACCTGAGGCACTGAGGGGTCTGGGTTTACCCTATCTGGATGACTGGCTGATTGCAGGTCCCTCTAGGCAGGAGGTGAAGTGGTGCAGGGGCCTGGCCCTTCAGACCTGCATCTCCCTCAGCCTCCTGGTCAATGAGGCCAAGTTGGAACTCATGCCTTCGCAGGTGATCAACTTCATCAGGGTGGAGCTCGACTCTTGCAGAGCCAGTGCCCGGCTCCCAGCGGACATAGTGGAGGCTCTCTCCTAATTTTCCCAATCATTTTTTGGGTTGGGCAATGGCGCCATGCCTGGAATTTCCAGCGCCTGCTGGGCTACATTGGTGGCCTGCACCAGCATAGTCCATTGGGCCCACTGGAAAATGTGCACCCTGCCGTGGGAGCTGGCTAGCCAGTGGTATCAGTGCAAGGGTCACTTCAACCAGCTGGGCACTGTGACCCAGCAGATGTGGAGCACCATCCAGTGGTGGTTAGTCCTAGCACATCTATAGGAAGGGATCCCGTTTGTCTGCCCAGAGCTGACGAGCATCCTGATGACCAATGCCTCTCTCACAGGCTGGGATGCCCATCTGGGGGAACACAGAGTTCATGGGTTCTGAACCACCGAGGAGTCTCAATGCCACATCAACCTGCTGGAGCTCTGGGCAGTTCGGCTAGCGCTGACTGCATTCACGCCACAGATCAAGGTTCAGGTGGTCCAGGTCCAGATGGACAACACCATGACCATGTACTACCTCAACAAACAGGGTGGGATGCACTCCCTGTTCCTATGCAGGGAAGCTCTCCACGTTTGGACTCTTGTGCACAGCTTGAAGGCGGATATCATAGCCATCCATGTGGCAGGGGCCTCCAGTCAGCTGGCAGATGCTCTCAGCCAGGTGGGCAAGGTGTCTCATAAAGTGGTCTTTCCACCCAGAGGTAGTGCACAGCCTGTTCTCCCAGTGGGGTACCCTGCCCACCCCCCTCAGCAGGGAACACTGCAGGGGGATGCCTTCTTGAGGCCCTGGACCCCAGGCCTCTTCTATGCCTTCCTCCGATTCCCTTGATCCACAAGGTGCTCCTCAAGGCCAGGAGGGACAAGGCACCGGTGATCCTGGTGGCTCTGGACTGGCTCTGCCAGTTCTGGTACCCCAATCTCCTCAGCCTCAGCAGCAGGCTCCCGAGGCATCTTCCCCTACACCCAGACCTACTTTCCATCAGTTAGGGGGAAGGTACTCCATCCTGAGCAGCTAGAGTTCCAGGCTTTGGGTCTCTCCAAAGCTGTCTTCACCATTGTGGAGGCATCACAGAAGGAGTTGACCAGGAAGTGCTATGCCTTCAAATGGAAGAGGTTCTCCATTTGGTGTCAGGGCAAGGGGTTTGACCATTTGTCTTGTCCATTGACTATCATTTTTGATTATCAATGGTCTCTTTCTCAGTTGGGCCTATGGCTGATGACGTATAAGGAGCACCTGGCAGTCATCTCTGCTTACTGGGCTTGGACCGGTCAGCAGTCGGTTGTGCAGGAGAAAGTGTTCTGGTGCTTTTTCAAGAGCCATGAACACATTTCCCCTCCGGTGCGTGAACCATCACCACCATGGGACTTGTTGCTGGTTTTCGCAATGCTGATGGGCGAGCCATTCAAACCGATGCACAGGTGTGACTTGTCTCACCTGTCATGGAAGACCACCTTCCTGGTGGCTATCATGTCAGCAAGAAGGATCAGTGAGCTCCACATGCTTTCGGTGGAATCTCCTTATGTGGTCTTCCACAGGGACAAGGTTGTCCTGTGCCCCAACCTGAAGTTCCTCCCGAAGGTTGTGTCAGATTTTCAACTTAAGCAGGTGATTAATCTCCTGGTGTACTTCACCAGTCTCACCTCAGAGACTGAGCACAGGCTCCACCATGCTCTGGACCTGAAGTGAACACTCGCTTATTATAAAGAGTGCACGTCTGGAGTTCGGGGAGAGGTTCGCCAGCTGTTTGTCACCTATGCTGAAGCTGCACCTGGCAGACCTACAGCCAAGTGGATGACAGGCAGGTGGCTCACATCTTGCATTGATCTCTGCTACAGGCTGGCTGGTAGGTAGCCTTTCAGAGGGCTAAGGGCTTATTCCACCCACCGTACTGCTGTGTTGGTGGCTGCTTCCAGGGACATCCCTATCCAGGAAATCTGCAGGACTGCTTCCTGGAGGTCAGCACACATTTTCATTTCCCATTACCACATTGACCTCAAGTCACACTGGGTTGCTGGTTTTGGGGCCTCAGTTCTCCAGTCCTTATTTCCTAAGTAGGGGGTGTGCACACCTTACCTCCTGCCTTCCAGAGAACTGCTAGGAGTCTGCCAGGAATGTGGATAGAACATAATTTCCATATCCCTAGAAAAACAGGTTACTCACCCGTACTAGTAGTTCTAGGTGTGGTAAATGAAGTTCATCCACACGAACCCACCTGACCTCCCCTGTCTTGGGTGAACACATCTGCTTCCAGCAGGCAACATCTGGTATCATAGGGCGGAGCTGAGGGAGTTACCACACAGGTAGGAGGGAGGAGCCAGCTTGAAGACTTTCTGGCAAGCTCTTAAAGGGAAGGAACACTGCCAGAAGCGTGGATGAACATCATATACCACTCCTAGAACTACTGTTACAGATCAGTAACCTGTTACAATAGAGCAATTCATATAATATGCTGATCATAGCATTATGGCTAATAGCTGTAGGTGGCGTGCTAAGACCACAAATATAATACGGAACAGTACATCATAGCAAGCATGAGTAAATACTGATATCGCTTATACTGTAACATAGAAAGATGATGGCCCACATTAGAAACTGTAGGTCATGCAGGTCTATAAGTCAAAATGTCACAAAGCAACAAAGTTATGATGAAATAATGCATTTTTTCACTGTTTACTCATAACATTGCGATGTGTGCAGATTTTAGACCCCAGTTCTCAACATAGCCCTTTTGTTACTCTACCTTTTCAACATTACAGGTGTTCTTTTCAAATCTACTCCAAATCATGTTTTCGCATTTGCTCCACGAAGTCACCTTTCGAATGGGATTTAAAAAATTCCATCTGCTGTGATAATAAAGTGGGGGTCATAAAATACAGTGTTGAAAATTTGGGGTCAAAATACAACAAAGTTATAATGAAACACTGAATATTTTTTAACTTTTACTCATAACTTTGTGATTTTTGCAAATGTTGTCCCCAAATGTGCACATAGCCCTTTTGTTACCCCACCAAATGAACATGACAAGTGACATTTTTCGGATCCCCTTTGAAACATGTTTCTGCAGTTCCTTTGTGAAATCACCTTCTGGACAGGATTTAAAAAAATCCACCTGTCTTGATCATAATGTTTATTTAACATTTATTTATTCTTTTGGTAAGTGGGTAAGGCCCACTAAGCACAGTTGTCTATTTTCTAGGGTGACCTGGGAACATTGGGAAGGTTAAGTGACTTGCTCCGAGTCACACAGTATGCAGGTGGTGGTGGTTGTGAGAATCAATCCCATGTCTGCTGAATCTACCAAGCTCATTCACAGCTCATTACTGTAACATCTAGGCTATACTGCCAACCACAGCATGGGGTGATAAAAAGACTATGTTGAAAATCTGGGGTCAAAATATGAAAAAAACAACTATGTTATGAAGAAATGTTGAGTTGTTCCAAAGTTTACTCAACTTTATTTTTGCAAAATTTGGCTGCTAATTTTCAGCATTTCCCTTGTGTTACCCCACCTCATGAACATGGCAGATGTCATTTTTCAAATCTCCCTGGAAACACATTTTTGCAGCTGCACTGTGAAATCACCTTTTAGGTGGGATTTAAAAAAATCCACTTGTCTGGATCACAATGTCATAAAAAGATCATAAAAGGGCAATGTTGGAAATTTGGGTCCAAAATGAAGGAGCCTGCTGAAAATCAGATATTGCCTCTCTGGTGGCCTATCCTGGGAGCAATACAGTCTAAAAATGTGTAAAAGCAGGACACCACTGAAAATGAGATATTGCATCTCATCTGGTCTTTCTTGGGTAAATTTATAGTAAAAATGTGTAAAAGCAGGATCCCAGTACAGCAGAGCCCCCACTGAACTGTGCATCTGTACTGCTCTGTTCTCTTCTGGGAAAAGTACACACTGAAAAAACTGGGACCCACTTAAAATGTAACCTGCCTTTCAGCTGGGCAACCCAGGGTAAATACATTATAAAATGGGTAAAGGCATGGCCCGTCAGAAACTACACATTGCATTTTCATTGTGCTATCCTGGATGAAAACAGTGTAAAAATTGGGGAAAGCAGGATCCCACTCAAAATACAGCATCTGAGCTGTGCTATCCTGGGTAAATTCAGTACAAAAATCTGTCAAAATGGGATCCAGTATAAAATGAGATATTGCATCTCAGCTGGGTTGTCCTGGCTAAATATATTGCAAAACTGTGTAAAAACAGGACCATACAGCAGAACCTCACTAAAAAGGAGATGTTGCATCTAAGATGAACTGTCCTGGAAAAATATATTATAAAAGCAGGACTACAATAAAAATGAGATAGTGCATCTCACCTCTACTGTCCAGAGTAAATGCAGTATAAAACTGTGTAAAATTAAGACCCCATTGTAAATGGCATATAACCTCTCATCTGGTCTATCTTGGGTAAATATATAGTAACAGTGGCCCAGATATTCAGACTGCGCCAGGCAGTGGTGCAAGCCTGGGCGCAGCACAACTGTGATGCGCTGGGGCCAGGTCCAGGTGACATTCAATGGGGATGCGCCATGGCGCAGCACCATTGAATATGGCACAGACAGCACACATATTGCGCATGGCGCAGTGGCACTGCGCCGGTGCAAGTCACAGATAGGAAGCATGGGGATGCGCCAGCGCAAGTCCAGTTGTGCTAGGCACATCACCAGCGATATTCAGCAGGGGGCAAGCAAATGAGGCCAAAAAATATGCAAGGTGCAAATGGGGCCAATTGCGTGTCATTATGGCCCCATTTGCATGCCTTACAAAAGGGCAGCCTGGCGACTTGCACCTGGTGCCCTGCATAGCATGACGTGTACAGTGGGGATCCCAGGGGATCCCCTGCCCCATAGCCGCGATCGCGTATATGTATAACAATCAAATCCTGGTAGCCTAGTGGCACCCCCCCCGAGTCCCCGATAACTGTAATACAAGACCTCCCCTGGTAGTCTAGTGTCCCCCACCTGATTCCCGAGTAATGGAAATCAGACCATCCCTGGTGGCCTAAGCGGAACCCGCCCTGGCCCAGTGCCATGATCACGCGGTAGATGTAGTACAGTCTGGTCCCTGGTAGTCTAGTGGCCCCCAGTCCCCGATAAATGTGAAAATACCATCCTGGTGGTCTAGTGGTCCCCCTCCACCTAATTCCCTGAGAAATGTAAATATGACTGTCTCTGGTGGTCTAGTGGAACCCCCCACCTGTTGCCACAATCGTGGTAATCCTCTGTCAATAAATGCCGTGGTGATCCAGTGGTACCCCCCCCCTCCCACCCACACCGAACCCCTTGCTCACCCGCTGTCCTTCCCCCGCCATTGGCGGGCAGCCGCAACCCACCAAGACGCTGCCCGCCACCTGCCAATGTCTGGTATAGCATGGTTGTGGCCCATTGTCTCAGGTGGATCATGGGCTTGAGTAAGACATTGCATTAAATAGTCCAAATATGTGAATGACTTCCTCTGCCATTTGGGATTGCCTAGCAGTATGTTCTGCAAGCCCATTGGTCCACACTTGGGACCAATGGGCTTACAGCTCCATACTGCACCTGTCATCTCGCAGGCGGTCATGGTTCGCGGGTGGGTTGCAGCCACCCCCGATGAGACAGGAGGGGTGAACGGTGGGCAAGGGGTTCGGTGTGTGGGTGGAGGGTGGGGGTGCCACTCGATCACCTGGGCATTTATTGACGGAGGATTACCGTGGATCGCTGCAATGGGTGGGAGGGTTCCACTAGACCACCAGGGATGGTCATATTTACAGTTCTCGGGAACTCGGGTGGAGGGGGGACCACTAGACCACCAGGAATGGTCTTTTATTACATTTATCGGAGACTCGGGAGGGGGGGCACTAGACTACCAGGGACTGGGTTTTACTACCTCTATCGTGCTCGCGGCACTGGGTGGAAGGGGTTCCACTTGACAACCAGGGTTATGTGTGTGCTTGCCAACGGTGTTCTGGGTGGGCGGGTGGCCACCCATGGCTGGGCCACTGTGTTATGCCCTGCAGTACTGCAGCCCACCTGTGGGTGGCCAGGAGTTGTTCCAACTTTTCAGGGGCCCAACTTTGAGCCCTCCTTTGCGGCGCAATGCAGGGTTGTGCCAGCATATGCGTCGCACATCCCGGCTGAATATCGGGATGTGCCGATATGCATGGGCATGCCCTGCATCTGTGCCCAGCATTATCATTGCTGCCCCGGGCGCATCAGGATTTGTGCCAGCAAGCAGCCTTCTCAATATCCCACCAGGGTGCACTGCAGGGTTGCACCGACACAACTCTGTTGCGCCAGAAGCAACCCCTTTGAATATCCAGGCCAATGTGTACAAACAGGACCTGGTGCAACAGAATGCAAGTAAACATTCTTCATTGACAAATGCTTGTTTATTTGTGTTCTTGAGAGGGGTTTAAAATATTCTCACTTTTATGACATGGTTAGTGAATTTTGAGTTTACTAACTTTTTTAAGGTGTGTCAAGGTGAAAATATATCTTCTGTTCAGAGGAACCCCCCTTGGGTTTATTATGGAGCATGATTTTCTGTCTAATAGAGAATAACCTTGGAGGGGTATAAGAATAATGCTGACATTTATATTAGGTACAGGTCGTCCTGTACTGTCCCTACGTCTATGTATGGAGGTTTCAGCCTTTTTGATATGCTAGTCGCAAAACCATTCAGCTCTCAGCTGTTGGGTACAGCAAGAAAAGGCTTACATATGGTCTTTGTGGGTAAAATAAGGCCGTATTAAAAATAACAAGAAGCAATTTCTCAAATTGCTTTAGTACAAACCCAGCCGCTGCTTGCACTGGCAAGCGGGTGTAACAGCCCAGCATAGTGTAAGTTAGCAGCTGGTCGGTACTCGCTGTCTTTCACTCTGTTTTCTTTTGCAAAGAACTGCTTAAATTATGTTTGAGTTATCATGCCATCCAGAAGAGCTAAACAGTGGCAGTTTCTCAAACAAACAGAAGTTAGAATAATAAAAGGGTTGGTTACGAAGCGTAGATTCGAAACCAGCTAAACTGGGAATAAGCCTGAACAAAGTTTACTATGTTTTCATTTGTACACCTGAAAAGAAAGCAGCATATTCTGTGTACAGATTATTGATATTATTTTTATTGGTATTGTCATGGTCATTTCTTATGTTTAAACTTCTTACAATACTTTGTTGTTGTTCACTGAAATTTCGTGCCAGCAGGGATTCCAGCAGTAGCATCTCTCTCGCAACGAGGATCCTGTCCACTGCCCATTCAGCCTGACGCTAAGAACTGGCCGGCCCTGTCTCCAATGCTTCTATTATGCTGAATGACAGTGTGGGAAGGGACTCACGCATAGGGAGCCCTAAATGCTGGAAATTCTTAGTTCCTTTTACTTTGAACTGTGCAAAATACATACGATTGGGTACGCACAGATTAAAATTGAGTTTTTGCATTAAATTAAAGGTATTTTGAGCAAACAAAATAAAATAAATGAAAGGTGGGAGGAGTTTCCAGATCACATGGAAACAAATGGGCATTTAAGCAGTGAGAGTTTATTTGAAAAGTAGAGTGTGCTGAGCAGTCCGTGCGGTCTGTGGTGCTGACTGAGGACTATGAGAACCCTCTAGCTATATTTCTAGAGAGGAATCTGTCTTCGAATGTCCTGTAACATTTCATTTTGCTTTTGATGTTTTATTTTGTCAATTCCAGTCCACCTTATTTTGTTTTGCTGTAAATAAATATTTTGGCAGAATGCCATTATTTTGCATCCTGAATCTGGTGTAAGTGTCCTTCATTCCCACAACCTCACAAGGTGATCTAAATGGTGTACACATTCAGGTGAGGTGACGCATTCAGATGGCCAGACTGGGGGCTCCATTTTCAAAGGGGATGCACAACTGCAACTCCAGGATCGCTGCACAACCCTGGAAATGTGAGAGGCTCCGGTGCGTGCCCATTCCAAAGGCACAGATGTATGGTGCACTCCGACAGCGCGGACGCACACAGTATTGTGCTGCGCCTATTCAAATGAGGGGTCCCTCATGCATATGCAGTGCAGCACAATACTGAATAATTTCAGAAGCACAAAATGGCCCCCAGCAGTGGTGCAGATTTATACTTCTGAAACCCTACCCTAACTATTGTGCAGAGCCGGCTGCCCACTATTAAGGACAGGGAACCCTGGTGGTACAGCGGTCCCTTCCTAGCCCCGAGCACTGTGATACTAGTAAAACTCCCTCCCACTCCCCATATCCCTAGTAGTCTAGTGGGTCCCCCCCCAGCTCCGATCACAGTTAAAATAATACAAAACCCTGATCACCGTATCCTTGTTGTTGTAGTGATCCCCCCTCCCCAGCCCTGATCACAGTTAAAATATTATAAAACCCCTGATCCCCATATCCCTGTTGTTGTAGTGGTCACCACTCCCTAGCCCTAATCGAAGGTATCATAAGAAAAGACCCCTCCCGTACCCCGTTTCCCTGGTAGTCTAGTGGTCCCCCTCTCCAGCCCCAATTGATGGTATCATAAGAAAAAAAAACTCCAGTACCTCATTTTCCTGGTAGTCTAGTGGTTCCCTCTTCCCCGAGCCCTGTTCCATATAATAATGGAAATGTCCCCAGTCCCTGGTAGTCAAGTGGCCCCCCAACCCAATCAGAGTCGTTGACTGGCGCAGACCACCGACACCACCACGGCCAGGGCCCAGGGACATGATACTATCGATTGGGGTTGGGGAGAGGGGACCACTAGACTACCAGGGAAACAGGGTATGTGAGGGGTCTTTTCTTATGATACCTTTAATCGGGCTAGTGAAGGGGACTCACTAGACTACCAGGAAACGGGTATGTGAGGGTCTTTCTATGACACCTTGATCGGGGCTGGGAGGGGGACCACTAGACTACCGGGGTAACGGGGAACATGAGGGGTCTTTTCTCAGGTAGCTGGTCAATACTGCAAAACAATATGAGCGTGGTAAAAAACGTGCAGTAAAATGAGCGTATATGAAAAGAGCTGCCGAGGAATTATAGTGTTTGCATAACAGCGCTATGCTGGTAGCTCTTGTCACTCAGGCTGAGCACTCTAACACTGCTGTTGAGTGCTAAGTGAGCAAGCTGATCCTGTGGCTTAGTGGTTAGTGAGATGAACAGTGAGTGCAGGAGTAGGAGTGGATCCGTGTTTGAATCTGCCTTATGCTGGTGTATTTGTTTTTCATGGTGTTTGGTGCAACTTGGAGGATGTATATTTAGAAACCAGGGGGTGCGGGGAAAAAGCCCCCGACTAAACATGTGTAACACTCATCCTCCCTCCCCTGTCAACTTGGACCTGTGTTCAGATCTGCCTTCAGCTGGTATTTTTATTTTTCATGGTGTTTGGTGCAACTTGGAGGATGTATTTTTAGAAACCGGGGGGTGCGGAGGGTGCAGAAGGCAAAGCCCCCTGACTAAACATGTTTAACACTCCTCCCCCTGTCAACTTATGTTTCTCGTGCACATACCCTAACATTGATCCACCACCGGTTTCAGTGCTGTCTCTGTAATTGCTGTTTTTCATCAGCACTGTTATGTTCTCCACTGTATTTCCTGCGCTGATATTGACCGCACCCTAATTATTTTGTGGTTTTCGATCTGAACCCTTTTCTTATGATACCTTCGATTGGGGCTGGGGAGGGGAGACCACTACAACAACAGGGATACAGGGATTGGGGGTTTTATATTATTTTAACAGTGATCAGGGCTGGGGAGTGGGTACCAGTAGACTACCAGGGACACTGGGTGGGATGGTTATTTTCATGAGGATTGTGATTGGGGGGGGGGGACTGGCCCAGTGCACTCCACACCAGCACTAGAATGCAAATGAGCCCCTAATGGGCATGCAAACGGACCCATTGTGCAATGCATGCCCGGTGGGCTCATCTGCATGTTTGAGCTGAATATCACCCATGGGGGCCGTGCACCACGTGACCAATGTCTGATATTCAAACAGAGTGCAGAGTCAGTCCAGACTGTGCATTCTGTTTGAATATGGTGCCAGAGCTGGCCGGCCCATTTTTTGTGTGCAGTGCACCGTTTTGTGTGCACAGTTGGACGGCTCTGAATATGGGGCCTCTAGTTTCTACCCATTCATTTTAGTATCTTAAGGCAATGGGTTAGGAACTGCTGTAGCCAATCAGGATGCTCACAATTCTCTATGCAAAGGAAGGCAAAGCGCATTTTATTTGTTTGGTGCCCTTTCCACGAGGCTCGGGGTGCCTTACAACTCCATGACTAAAAGCTCATAAAATCTTTAAAACTAGTTTATTCCAGCTAGACCTGTGCAAATAGAAAGTTTTTAGCATGAACTTAAAAGCCCCCACAGTTTGAGATGAATGTGCCATCTCTGGAATAGAATTCCAGAGCAGAGGGCTGCAACCCCAAGGCCCTGTCCCCCACTACCCATTTTGTTAAAACAGTATATAACATTGTGTAACCCCTGTTGTATTTTGGATCTTGAAATATTAACTCCACATCTTCACCAGTGAGGGGGAGTGGCCTATCCCAAGGGCATGTAGAGTGTGACTCAGGGTGTGAAGGTGACTCCTGTTCAATCTGGAGTCTGGGTCAAAGAGGGTCTCCCTCAAGGAGGTTATCCTGGGGGCCTGTGTCCCAGCACCACACAGGAAGTGAAGGTGACATAGAATAAAAAGAGGACTGTGTCCACCCTATGGGGCATGTACAATAGGTAGTCCTTGCCTAGGTCACCCATGCCCAGGGTCTCTCCCAGGGGTCATTGGGCAAGATGTGATAAGTCTTGCCTAGGCCAACCACCGACGAGTTCCCTGACTGGGATTCCATATCTGGGAAGCATCAGAGTTCCAAAGGCTTGAGCCAAAGTCCCATCAGAAGAGAAGCACTGCAGACCTGAAGCAGGTTTGCTTACATCAAGATGTCCAGATCTCTGTTCGCATCCCTTAAGGAACTCCTTTCTGATGCAGGCAGTATATGCTCTTTTTAGATTCATTTAAATTTGATAGTGGCCAGCCAAGGTAGAGGAAGGGTTTGAGCTGTTTGCCTGCTCCGATGTACCTACTGACCAATCAAACCACTACCTTACTTCCATGACTGGTAACCATCTGTACAATCTATGATTCTCCGATATGTAGGATAAATTTAGCCCAGTACTGACCTGGCTTCAGCCCATGCGTCCAATCAGACGAGGGAGGTGACCAACTAAGTAAGTTTAAAGAGCTTTTGGCTTGGGAATTTTTGACATTCACAGCAATAGGCAGGCAAGACACAGACACACACAGCTTAACTACAGCAGCACCCATGAGAGAGAAGATGGGGAAGAGGGATATCAGAAATTGGATGCCCTATAAGCTAGGTGAAAGAAAGGGGAATATTTTATGTTGTGCAGGTGAGGTGGAGGCTGGAGTGCTGTGAGGGTGCAGGGAAAGTTTTTTTCCTAGTGTTTTCTTGGGAGTCATGACATGACTTTTGAAGTACAATGCATCCATGAAATGCCACCTCAAAATACAGTTTGGATTTAGTATTCCAATTCTGAGTCCAATGTTGATTCCAAGGTGTTATAAGACTCAGAATTAAACTGGATTAAAAACTGGAAATTCCGAAGGTTTGATGGATTCCTAATAGAACACCTGATTCTGAGCACACCTCATGTGTACAGAGATAACCCCATAGTTTATTTTAAGGTTTACTGCTTATTTAAAAATGTGTTTACTGGGGTAAACCCCCTTCAACTGGAAAATCAATTTACAAGAGGGGCTTGGAGGCGAGAACTGGAACATTTGCATTGTAAAACCACTCCCGAGTAGTTTAGAAGAAAGGTTTTTATAATCTCTGTAGTTCATGCTGACATAGATGTTGTCATAGCCAGGGAAAGAAGAAGTAAACCACAGCCTTAGCAGGCAGGAACAGAGCTCACCAACTGTGAGGCTTCTGGTATTGGAGCAGATTGAGAGTAGACTCCAGCTGATATGCCTCTCAAGAAAAATGATATTTGGTGTTGTTTTTGAAGCAGATAAAGAAAAGGAACACGAACACGACAGAGGAATGGGGTATCAAATGTGCCAGAAAAGTAAGGAACATATTACTGCAAAGACATTGACGTTATTAAAATAGAAACAATATTGCATAAAAAATGTTGCTGCAGAATTTGCTTTTAACTGATAGAGGAAAAGTTCTCATAGCAATAGTTTGTAAGAAGATTGTTATATCTTTATGCACCAGGAGAGTGTAAATAAGTAATACTTACTGTTTCCCCAAATACCAGAAATAATAGGCTATTTGTTTGTTATTTGAATTTGAAAAATGAAAACCAGACCCTATTCTCCTCATATTTGGATCATATCCCTACAAAAAGAAGTAATAGAAATACATGTCCCCCAGGTGTCTGGGACTAGTATCATGTCCAGCTCTTCATCTCCTGCCCCATCCCCTGTGCTGGGTCTTACTGAAGGTTATAAATCAGATTTGGCCTCCTGCCATCTGCTCAGCTAACACCATCTTTTTTTTTTTTACTTTTTATTTGAGTTTTTATTACATTACAATGCAATGCATAGACATTCCATAAATCATGCTAGTCACCAAATAACTATCATTTACTTTTGATATGCAGATTGTGAAACATGACTCACTTTGTTACAAGATATGAGGGATAAACAGGAGAAAAATTTCCTAAATGTCTTTATACACACTTTGACCATTGCTGTCAATGCCTTAAACATATATGTCTGTGTAACCCCTAGGTGGCACTATCCCAAGGGCTACTAACATAGAAACATAGAAACATAGAATGTGACGGCAGATAAGGACTGCTTGGCCCACCTAGTCTGCCCATTTTCCTACCTAACAGATAAGCTGCAGATCCTAGTTAACCAACAGCTTACTTCCTCCTACCCCCCACTAGGACTGCCTTATGTCTGTCCCATGCATTCTTGAATTCCCCCACTGTTCTTGACTCCACGATCTCCTCAGGGAGGCTGTTCCATGCATCCACAACACTACCCTGCCTGCTTGGCTAGTAGCAGGTTAAGGGGCCAAATACTGAAATGGGTGATCCCACCAGAGGTCAGGATTGTTAGTGGTCAAGCTAACCTGGGAACAGCCCTCCCGACACTGTAACCCTTCTCTTCCTTCTAGTGGCCTGAACAATATACAATAATCACTTTCACAATGACCCTTATTCACCATGCAATTACCCACACTGTTTGCACTTACCACCAGGGCTGGTTCCTCTAGCTCGACCCTGGGGACCCCTGTAAAACAAGGTTATGCAGCAAATAGCAACAGTACAGTACTCTTGGCACAAACTGGAACCACAGTCAGGTTAAATGCAAAAGAGTTAGATCTGATTTATTCAGGGGACTTGAACAAGGGAGGGCGTAATCAGGTTGATTTGCGTAAAGGCTATATCAATCAGACAGTTATGCATGCACTTCAGAGTCCCTACACAGTCACACACACTGGGTACCCAGGTAGGAAGACAGTGGGCTAGCCAGGAATGTTGCCCAGGGTAGGCTGGCGTCGCAGCTGGGGAGGGCCATGGGATAGAAGAAAGAAACATGCACAACACACACTATTTGTAGTCCTGAGCCGGAGGGCTCAGTTCGTGACAGAAAAGACAACAAAGCAATCAGATGACAACACTTTAGATTTAGCTGTTGTTGCAGGGAGCTACCCTGATGTTTACTCATGATACCCAATACAGGACACAAGCAGGACGAAATCGAGACAGTAAGTGGTTGAACTGGAGTGCCAGGAGAAACAGGGCCCACACGAATCACCAAGGCATCGTTCCTGTTCAAAGCATGAGCAGGGGGCTGATCTCCAGGCAGGTCTCTCATCAATGGCTTTCTCTGTGTAGCGGGTAGTCTGTCCGGGCCAGTGTGGCCAGGCCCAGGCCCAATGAAGATAAATACGGATTCAGTCCGCGGGAGCTGGATGCAGCCTCCAGCAAGCAGAACACAGTTCAGCACACAATGGGGAACCAAATCACGACCCACTAACAGCACACAGCACATTTACATGTAAGAAATTCTACTGTACCAGGCAGATTGCTATCCGGTCGCAATTACAGAGTCTGTGCACAAACCGGGAGTTCAGAGGTGGCTGAAAATCCTGATGAGCCAATTGCATTCAGCAAATCTTTGGTCTTCTTCAGGTTAAAGCCTGGTCACAGTCCAGTGGCTTAAACCATTTTCACAACTCGGATTCAGTCCGAATCAACTCTATTTTCCCTCTCCGGGACAGCAGGCAAACAGGCAGGCCAAAAACTCAGCCATTTCACAGTTCTCCCATGCAAATCTATGCAGGATTACCGCTTGACTATCTCGAGCTGTTACTTCTTTCACTTCCCAACTCAAAATTGAAACTGCTACAAGCAGCCTGGAACTTTCCCCAGGATCCAAAAGGTTCGGTTGGCTGATTCCTTTGTTAGTCACAACAAGTGCTCCCCCTCCAGGTTCATTTAGGCGCCAAAAGCCTCAAACTACAATTCCTACAGAAGTTTGCTCCCACAAAGCCTCTGGGGACAGGCTCCATTTTAGAGTCCCCAAAGGTACTGACTGGCCCATTTTAGCAGTCCAGGACCAAGATGGTGGAGATAAACAGAAATGTACACGCTGCAAAGAAGGCAGGTTAGACAAACTGTAACATTATTACTGTTCTAATAAATGATCAGCAAACAAGTACATCTTCTAACAGAACTCCCTCCCAGATTAATTATGACTGCAATCCATACAGCTCTTAAAGAGACAGTACACACAGGCAATACAGGCACTCTCTGGCAATACATTTAAACTGCTAAAACGCAGGACACCATCCTGGCAGCAAGCATTTAGGCAAGCTCAAGGAAGATTTTTCGGGAACCCCCATTTGTAGGGGGGTTACATCTATTTTACAAAAGTCCCCAAATTATTTAACTGGCACACTTGCCTTTGTATGATTTACACTATGGATTAACTCTAACTCCCTCTTTCAGTTAACTCCCCTCCAAGCACCCCTCAGAGCACACCACAAACTCAATAGATTGGAAAATCAGAATTTTATAACCAGTCCAACTTAAGCAGTCCAAAAGTTCCCCTTCTGTAAAAGCCTGACTGAAAGTTCTTCATACATTCTAGAAATAAGGCCCCAATTGATAAAGTCTATTACCTCCAACAGGTGAAAATCTCAACAGGAGATCCATTCAGCACCGATCAGTTCATGCATCAAGGAACCAATAAATTCTCCATAAAAAAGGGTTTACAACATAAGGAGAACAGCCCCTTCAGGACTCTGGGCCAAGTAAGAGGAGAAAAAAACTCTCGCAGGTCTAATTCAGGTTTCTGCATCGTCTGAGTAATTGGAAGAATCACTATCCCTTGCTGCCTGTTCAGCCTCTTAATTTCTTCAGTAGTTTTATGGCCTCCTTGGGATCAGTATATATATGTGTGTGTGTATATATATATATATACTGTAAGCACGCCGGCACCACAACAACTTGCAGGTGGGTAGGCATAAGCATGCTGGTAGGAATATCCAGTTTCCGCATTCTGTGGTGGATCGGGTCGAAACTTCCGTTTTACATGGGTGGCATACAAAAGGACTTGAAATAGCATCATCCTGGAGCCCTCCATCTCGACCCCTTTCTTTGTGTAACCCCCCTACAAATGGGGTTCCCAAAAAGTCTTCCTTGAGCTTGCCTAAATGCTCACTGCCAGGCTGGTGTCCTGCGTTTTAGCAGTTTAAATGTGATTACCAGAGGTTGTATAGCCTCTGTGTACTGTCTCTTTAAGAGCTGCCTAATTGCAGCTTAAATAATCTGAGAGGAAGCTCTGTTGAAAGATATAGCTATTTACTGAAAATCATTTAGAGTGATAATTATAATGTAGTTTGTCTAACCTGCTTTCTTTGTAGCAGGGACTGTTTTGTTTGTCTCCACTATCTTGGTCCTGGACTGCAAATTGGACCAAACAGTACTGGTGGGACCTAAAATGTAGCCGGACTACAGGAGCTGTCTGAATTCAGAATCTGTAGGAACTGTAGTTTGAACTTTTTGCGCCTTTTTTGCAACTGAAGGGGGAGCTCTTGCTTTGACTGACAGCCAAATCAGCCAACCAAATCTTTTGGATCTTGGGGAAGTCTCGGGCTGCTTGCAGTTTTCAGCTAGATCTAAGCTGGAAGCTGAACAAGAAGGAACTGAAGTGATTCTGAGCAGCAATCCTGAGTGGATTCACATGGGAGAACTGTGAAAAGGCTAAGTTTTTGGCCTGCATGTCGGTGAGCTGCTCCTGAGAGGGAGAGAAGAGAATTATTTTGGACTAAATCCAAGTTTGTGTGACTATAGTAAGCTACTGAAGTGGGCCAGGCTCAACCTGAAGAAGACTGAAGATTTTGCTGAATGCGATCGGCCTGTCAGGAGTTCCAGCTACTCCTAAGCTCCTGGTGTGTGCAGAGACTTTGTGATTGTGACCGGGGAGTGCTTTGCCTGGTACAGTAGAATTCCCTTACATGTAAATGTGCTATGAGCTGCTAGTGGGTCGTGAGTTAGTCCCCCACTGTGAGAACTGTGTTCTGCTTGCTGGAAGCTTTATCCAGCCCAAAACGGACTGCATCTGAATTTGTCTCCATGCGGTCTGGGCCTTGCCAGACTGGCCCAGCCAGACTACCCACTGCACAGAGAAGCCATCGACGAGAGACCTGCCTGGGGATCAGCCCCCTGCTCCACGCTTGAACAGGAATAACACCTCTGCGACTCATGTGGGCCTTGCTTCTCCTGGCATTCCAGATCAACCACCTGCAGTCTCGATTTTCGTCCAGCCTGTGTCCAGTCTTGGGTATCGTGAGTAAATACCAGGGTAGCTCCCTGCAACAACAGCTTAATCTGAGTGTGTCATCTGATTGTCTTGTTTCGTTTTCTTTACAAACTGAGCCCTCTGGCTCCAGATTACAAATATTGTGTACTGTGCATGTTGTGTTTTCCATCACAGGGCCCCAACCAGCTGCAACCCCGGGCAACTGTCCTGGCTAGCCCATCTCTTCTCTACCTAGGTACCCAGAGGTGGACTGTGTGGGGGGACTCAAAGTGCATACATAACTGCTTGATTGATATAACCTTTAAGCTAATTAACCTGATTTTGCCCCTCCCTTGTTCAAGTCCCCTGAATAAATCAGATCTAATTTTTTCTGCATGTAATCTGACTGTGGTTCCAGTTTGTGCTCAAAGTACTGTACTGTTGCTATTTGCTGTGCTTAACCTTGTTTTACAGGGGGTCCCCAGGGTCGAGCGAGAGGAACCAGGCCTGGTGGTAAGTGCAAACAGTGTGGGTACTTGTGTGGTGTACCAGGGGTATTGTGAAAGTGATTATTGTACAGTGTTCAGGCCACTAGAGTGGAAAGAGGGGGGTTACAGTGTCCCGGAGGGCTGTGCCCAGGTTAGCTTGACTACTACCAACCCTGACCTCTGGGTGGAGGCACCTGTTTCAGAACTCAGGCCCCTTAACCTGCTACTAGCCAAGCAGGCAGGGGTAGTAGCCCTTTGGGATAGCACCAACTAGGGGTTACACTTGTCCTTAAGATGCTCATTTTCTATGCCCCTCATTTCTATCCTCTTCCTCCTCTCTCCTTGATTTTAATCCTGTATGGAGGAAAGGGTAAGCTGCTGATCAACTAGGGCCTACGGTATTGAATTAGATAGGGAAAAGGGACAGACTAAGTGGGCCACCCGGTCCTTATCTGCCATCACCATTTATGTTTCTATGTTTCTTTGGGTCTTCCTCCTAAAGGAACTTTATTCAGAAGGTATCATCCCTCTGAGGACTCTAGAGGTGGAATTCTCTTCAAGCAGGTTCCCTCGTACCTCGAAAGGGTCATAGTCCACCAAGACAGAGAGTGTCCACCAAAGTTTACATTGCATTAGCACTCCATATAGTTCAATTTTGCAACCTCTTGACTAAAGCATTACAATGAACATTAACAAACATTCCTCATACATGACCAAACCCAAGTGCCGACAGCCCAGTGAATTTGTGTGATGTAGTGGACCGGGGCCTTTTCACTGTAGAAGCTTTTATTGATTTAACAAAGACCTTTGATCTTGTGGCTCATGCAATTCTGTTTGAAAAGCTGTCACTGGGGGTGCTGGAAAATATGTCACTAATTTAAAAACTATCTATCTAATAGAACACAATGGGCTCCATTCTCAAAACAGCCCTAAAATTAACGCAAGCTGTGCCAAACTGCAGCCTATGCTGATCACCCATGGGCCAGGGATCCTGCACCCAGTTCCCATACAGGAGGGGTCCCAGAGCCAAATATCCACAGTTTGTGGCAGCCGCTTCCGTGCGCCAAACACATGGTACATGGGAGGTGATTACCGCAAGTTGCGGGAGGGAAGTGTAGCATACTGGCAGAGGTTGTACCTGGACTAATGAGGACATCAGAGTGCCCGCAGCAATATATCGCCATACTGGGAAGTCACCAGCACTAGAAGGCCTCACAATGGTGTGCACCAGGGACAGGTACGAGACGCTGTCAGAGACAGAGGTGCCGGTCTGCATACTGGTCCTTCCCCAGCACCCTTATCCTGCCTGCTTGATGCACACCTGGACACAGATCGCGGAGGACAGCATGGGGTGGGTTCGGTGGCGACAGTCCCATGACAGGGACAAGGACTGCCAATGCCAAGCTGGTGGAAGGCATTGGGATGGTTGGTGCCATGTTGTGGGTAAGGTCCCATGGGGCGGGTTGGGTGGTGACAGTCCCATGACAGGGACAAGAACTGCCAATGCCAAGCTGGTGGAGGGCATTGGGATGGCTGGTGCCATGTTGTGGGTAAGCTTCCATGGGGCACAACCTGCCATGGCTGGATACTGCCAGTAGCTCTGTGTGGTGGTCACCATATTCTGTGGACCCTGCTGGTCTGCCACATGGCACAGTTGGGGATGGAGTGCCATCTGGAGCAGCAGTGCCCATACCACCCCAAGTGACCCACGTTGGAGGGCTACCACAGTGGAGTCACTGGTCGACAATACCAGACCTGAGCCATCTGTGCTACTTGAGGCTCCCAGGCCAGGTCTAGAGCCACTCATCCCCAGCATCGTGGATGGCTGGCACTCTGACCACCGCTGGACATGGGTGACCCATACGGGACATAGGTTGGCCTATGCTCATACTGCCACTGCCAGTGTCGCTGCTGCTGCCACATCCTGTGGATCGATTGCTTCTACCATTCCCACACCAACTCCTCTTGGCCTTGGATTGGTCCCAGCTCTGCTGTGCACATCAGGATGATGCTTGGCACGGGGGGTGCCGGATACATGCAGGAAGACCATCCTCTGCCAGCGTCTGGGAAAACACATGCACCTCACTGACCCTGCATGGCACACCATGTGGCAAACAGTTTCCTCCACACACTCAGGTCTGCCTGCCTGGATGATCTGTGGGCATAGGAGTCCAGGGTGTCCAACTGCCACAGGTGGCAATGGGAGCTCCTCACATCCAGCACTGTCCCCTGGAGTGGCACACAGGCAGTTAGACCAGCTCCTGGCTGGTATACATCCTTCCAAGACATACTCCCATTGCGGCTCTCTGAGAATCTAACATATGGGGATATTGCAGCACCGCCGTGGCGCAAGTCCCCACCCCCAGGATGCAACATTGTACCAGCCGCAGGAGCGGTGAAAGCCTCACTGGCACAGGTGGCCTTCTACCTGGCACAGCCGGCATTTGAGAATAGGGACTGGCACACGGTGTAGTGCATGGGACTACTTGCGTCAATCCTTTTTGGCACAGGCACCATGCGCCACTCCTGGAGCTTTGAGAATTGGGAACAATATGTCAGGATAGGGACTATCATGTCTGATATCTTGGGATTAATTGCCAGTATCTTGCAGGGATCAATTCTGAACCTGTTGTTTTTTTTCAGTTTTTATAACTGAAATCACAACTATTTTTACTGACTGGAAACTTAGTCTTGTGTTCTTTATCCTTTATTAGTGGATAAAAATGCAGAAACAGGTAAACAACAACACAGCGCACAAACTCCTAATGTTTCCCCTCTTACAAGACTTTGTCAATAATGCCCTCTGTAAGCATACTGCTTATATAGCAATGAAAATCAGGTGCTATAATCTAAAGTGACAGTGTAATATAAATAATTTTAGTATAACAGACAGCAAACACAATTTCAAATAGCCCACGACCATTAAAAACACTGTTCTCGCTTACTAACAAATCAGTGTACAACATATGACCATACAAACATACATACATACGAACATATGAGTTTACCAGCAGATAAAGTTTTTGTGGTCTGTCTAGTCTGCTGGAGTGTGCAGTTCCCAATGTGTTTACAGAGGGGACTGCCTCCCTCCATGTTTCCCTCATGTCCTCCATCCACCACTCTTCCCCCCAACCCTCTGCCCCCCCCATGCCTGCAACTTTCTCCTTCACCCTGTCCCATCCCCTCTTGAAGCTGGCTACCATTTTCAGGGATACCACTTCCTCTGGCAGATCATTCCACTTGGCCACAGCCCTCTTGGTGAAAAAGTACCATCTGATCACCCTCTTAAACCTTCCCTCCACCAGCTTTAGGCTGTGCCCCGTAGTAGTTTTGTTCCCACTAAGGCTGAAGAGGCCCTTAGTGCTCATCCTGTTTATAATATCTCAATAAATACCCTTTATGTACTTGAAAGTCTCAGTCATATCCCCTTCTTCCTTCTTTCCTCAAGAGAGTACTTGTTGAGCCCCCTGAGTTTCTCTTCATGGGTTTTGCCCTGATGGCCATCTTGGTTGCCCTTCTCTGGACCATTTCCTGCAAGTTGATATCCTTCTTAAGGCATAGGCACCAGTACTGCATGCTGTACTCTAAGTGTGGTCTTACCCATAACTTGTACAGTGGCAGAATGACCTCAGTCTTCCTGCTGGTAATTCCCCTGGCTAGGCAGCCTAGCATCCAGTTTCCTTTGGCTGCTGCTCTCTTGCAGTGTGCTGACTGTTTCAGGTCACTTGTGATAATTACTCCCATGTCCTTTTCTTCCTCTGACCTGGTTAGCTGCACACCACCCAACCAGAATTTGGTCCATGGATTCTTTGCCCCAGGTGCATAACTATACACTTGTTAGCATTGAACCCCAGTTACCAAATGCCAGACCACTTCTCCAGCCTAGCCAGGTCCTCCCTGAGTTTCTGTCTCTTCTTCTCCATGTCTACCCTCCCACAGAGCTTGCTGTCATCCACAAACAGGCAGATTTTACTCTTGATCCCATCTGAGATGTCACTTACGAATATGTTAACACTGAACCAAGCACCGAGCCCTGTGGGACCCCACTGGTCACAGACATAGTTTCTGAGAACCCCCCCCCCCCCCCCCCCACCGATTACCATCTTTTTGCTTCTATCCTGCAACTAGCTCCTGATCCATCCCACAAGCCTAGCTCCCACCACAGGTCTTCCAGCTTTTTGAGCAGTCTCCTATGAGGCATAGTGTCAAAGGCCTTTTTGAAGTCAGGGTACAGGACATCAACCGCTTGACCATTTTCCATTGTCATAGTTACCCAGTCGAAGAAATCAATTAGGTTAATTTAGCAGGACCTCCCCAACACAGACCCATGCTGCCTCACATCCTGAAGACAATTTTTCTGTAGAAATCTCACCAGTCCATTTCAGGATGGTCTCTATCAATTTGACCACTACTCAGGTCAGGCTGACTGGCCTGTAGTTCCCTGGTTCATCCCTCAGCCCACTTTTATAGAGAGGCACCACATGCACAGTTCTCCAGTCCTGGGACATGATCTCTGACTCCAGAGAGACGTTAAACAAGTCTGCTAGGGGACCTGCCAAAATCTCCACCTTTTCTCTTAGGACTCTTGGGTGCATGCCATCAGGCCTTGGTGATTTGTCCACCTTTAGGACCCTTAAGTACCCTATCAGCCTGTATTATACCATCTGTGACATCTCCCCTTCCACTCCCCACCCCCCTGCTCCCTTGTGGCACCAGACCAACTGTCTCCTTAGTGAAGACTGAACAATACCTCTGCTTTTTGTTCACTACGCTCTACCCAACACCACCCTTCCTTTTATAATCTAATAATCTCATCCTTTATGTCCGTTTTCTCCCTTATATGCTGGAAAAAGGCCTTCTCACCTATCTCAACCCCCTGTGCTAACTGTACTTCCCTTGTAGCCATTGTCTGTCTAACAGCAGTGCTCACCGCCCTTGATTTAGCAGAGTAATCCTCCCTATCCTCCTGAGTACGTTTGCACTTTCAGAAGCCTACCCTCTTGTCCCCTACCACTTTTGCCACCTCCTTGCTGAACCAGCTGGGCTTTTTGGCCTTAGCTTTCTTACTTTCGTTTTTGGCACACTCATCGGTGGCCTCCATCAGTCCCATCTTTATTAAGGCCCATTTCTGTTCCACATCCATCCCCATTCAGATCCCAGCAAGGTATCCTATCAGAACTTCTCCCATCCTATCAGAGTCAGCCCTCCTAAAGTTCAAGACCCTCATCCTGCTCCTGATCATCCCTCTGCCCATGCCCAGGTGGAACCACACTGTGTGGTGTGGTCACTACCTGCAAGTGGCGCTTCTACTCTCACATCCTGAACATGTGCACAGTTGGACAGGGCCAGGTCCATGACTGCCCCCTCCAGTGGGCTCCGTGACACCCTGTGTCAGGAAACCACTCTGCAATGCATCCTGCAGTACTTGCTCCCTAGTGCAAGAAGTGGCAGGGATATTCCAGTCCACCCCAGGTAGGTTGAAATTCCCCATTAGTACTACTTCCCCCTTGCTGGACATATCCATGATTTGGGACCCTAGTACTCTGTCCCATTTTCCATCCTGGGAAGGTGGTCTGTAGACCCCCAGCCTTAGTTTCCTCCCCTTAGTGGTTTGTACCTGTACCCACAATGCTTCAGACTTACCCTCCACCACTTCCTCTCTGGTACAAGTTATCCTGCATCCTTTCTGTACGTGTTATACCTGGGAACCGCAAGGTCCCATTCATGATTAGGCATGCCCCAATATCTCTGTGATGGCTGCCATGTTGATCTCACCCTGGGCCAACAGTGATTCTTGTTCCTCCATCTTATTTCCCAGACTTCTGACATTCAGATACCCCACCCTCCACAGCAACTCAGGATCCCCTTTACTCCTGACATGCCTTCTTCCACCCCTCTCTTCCCTCTGTTTCTCCTTTCTTTCTCCACCCCTTCCCTGTAACTCCTCTTCATGTTGTCCTGATTGGGGGAGAAGCTTATTGGCTTTCTCCACGGGGCGACTAAGGGCACTGTGCACATATTGCACATACTGTAAGCTACAAAAATGTATTTTAATAACACTGATTTAGTATTGCACATGCTAAACGCATTACTAATTGCAAGAAATACTGAGACACTATTCTCACATGGTAATCAGTTTGTATATTTTTTATGACTTACAGTACTTGAATACATTTTTCTATAATTTAGGGTGGTAAATACAATACCTATCAAAAAGTAGTTCATTTTCTATACTTACCTATTCATACACAATCGCAAACACTGAAGAAATGTAACAGTATGGGCCTGGGCAGTTGGAAGATTTGGAGGGGGGAGAAGGCATGAGAAGGGAAGAAAAACAGCTAAGGTATAAGGAATCAGTGAATTTAGGGGGGGGGTTTAAGAATTGCAGGGGGAAGGAGGCTTTGGGGAAGAGGAAGAGAAGGACAACTAAGGAATAAGGAATCAAGGGATTGGGGGTTAGATGGGGAAGAGAAGGACGGCTAAGGGATAATATAACGGTTCTCCATTCCTTTGGTACCACCCCCTGTATCTAACGAACTGTTGAGCAGATCTGCTAGTGAACCCACCAGTTCTGCCGCCAGTTCCCTCAGAGTTCATGGGTACATGCCATACAGACCCAGTGACTTGTTCACCTTCAGGGAAATGATCCCCTTCCTAGCCCTGTCTTCTGTTATCTTGTCCTTCTTCATGTCCCCCCAACCCTCCACCCATCCTCCCATGGAGCACTGATCCATAATTTTTCTTAGTGTGGACAAAGCAGAAGTATTCGTTCAACACCTCTGCCTTCTGTCTACTGCCTTCTACCCACTACCCCCCTTTTTTTGCTTCACTATGCCTATCTCTGTGTCCCTCTTTTCGTTGAGATACCTGAAGAAGGCTTTATCTCCCTTTTTAATCCCCACTGCAGTTTGCAGCTCCTTCCTAGCCTTGTTCTGCCTGACTTCCCTTCTAGCCTCCCTAGATTTCTCCCGGTAGTTGCTGTCATCCTCATCCTTTCTGGACTTCCTGTACACAGCCCTCTTATCCCTCACTGCCTGACTCACCTCCCTACTGAACAAACCTGATCTCCTGGCTTTGGAGTTCTTTCCCTTCTGCTTAAGGCAGGTGTTAGTGGCTGCCGTGATTCCTTTTCTAATCACTGCTCACTTTTTGAGCTATACTCATATATTTCTGAAGGCTAACTAGGTGTCCCCTCAGTATCTCACCCATCATACGATAGTCAACCTTCCTGAAATCTAGCACCTTTGTCTTTGTGCTTAGTGTCTCCTTCCCCATGTCAATGCAGAACCACACTGTTCAGTGGTCATTGCTCCCAAAAGGCTCCTCCTCCTTGATGTCCTGGACACGTTTCCCATTTGTTAATACCAGCTCTGGGATGGCTTCCTCCCATGTCAGCTCGATCACCCCCTGAACCAGGAACCTATCCTGGACTGCGTCCAGTAACAATTGGCTCCTGGCACAGGTGGTTGATGGGGGTATTCCAATCCACCTTAAGTGAAGTTCCCCCCCATCACCACCACTTTGTCCCTTTCATTTGCCATCCAGATCATGGTACCCAACTCCCTGTCCATGTCCTTGTCCTGATTTGGTGGCCTATAAACTACCCCCGCCTGAGTTTCTTTCCTGCTGCCATTTGGATTTGTACTCACAGGGCCTCTATTTTCCCATCCCCTATTTCCTCCCTAGTAGCAGTAATGCCCTTCCTGAAGTATAATGCCACCCGTCCCTTCTTCCATTTCTCCCTGTCCCATCTATAGAGGTGAGTACCCTGTAATGGAGAGGTCTCAGTCATGGTTTGGGGTAGCCCATGTGTTGGTGACCATCGCCAGATCCCCCTTTCCCTCTGCTGTCATGGCTTGCAGGTCTTCCATTTTGTTATCGAGACTGTTAGTATTAAGGGACACTACCCTCCACTACTCTTGATTCCCTCCCCTTCCCTTCTTTTTGATCCAGTGCATCCCTCCCACTCTACTTAGTTGCCTGCCCCACCCCTCTTCTTCCCTTAGTCCCTCCCTTGCTTTCGGTTACACCAAGCCCCCTTCTTTTCCCTTCATTCTCCCACTTTAGTAACCCCCCTGTGCTTTTCACCTGAGTAAAGTCACTAGGTCCCTACTTCAGAAAACCCCACTCCAAGCTCACTTCTGTTTTCCATATTTCCTCCCGTTTGTGACTGCTCTGTGTTTTCTGCCTGGGGGTGGGGGTGGGGCCGGTCTCCCCCCCCCCTTTGGGAAACCCCAGGTGCTGCCACACTTGCTGGCCCCTAAATTGGTTTAATTTTATGCTTTAGCTTATACCCCAATCTGTTCCCCTAATAGCCTGATTCCCTCCGCTTAGGTGCAACCTCTCAAGTACATAGATGGTTTTATCATCCCAGTCCCCCCTCAATTCCCTATGCATTCAGATACCTCCTCCCTGCACCATTCTCTCACCCAGTCATTAAACTCCTCTATCCTTCATTTCCTAGCTCTGCTGGCTCTAGGCACATGCAGCACTTCAAAGAAGGCTGCTGACCTATCCTCCCCCCAACAAGCCTGATCCAACACTCTGAACTCTCCTGCACTGTCTCTACATCACATCTAGCTAGGTCATTGGTACCTAGGTGAATGACCACGTGTGGCTTCCCCCATCCCCTGTGTGAGTGGGCCAACCGTTGGGCCTATGTGTTCTACTGTCATTCCCAGGAGGCATACCACTTTCCTTCCTTGCTGTCCTCCCCACTCCTAGTCCATCTAATATTCTTCACTATTGAATAATCCTCTAGTTCTATGACTCTACTGCTGCTCTGCTTTTCCCCCCACTTCTGGAAATACCCTTCCCTGTTCCCCCTACCCATTCCCCCCTTCCTGCTACCTCCCCTGTCCCTCCTTCCCCTCAGCTCTTGTCTGCCTATGGTCCCCTTCCCTTTCTCATCTACTCCCCATGTCTCCCCAGCTCCAGTTGAACCCTGTCCTCCTTGTCTCTCCAACCCCACTTCCTCTGTACTCCCCCAAGTGTGCCCCCTTCTCCTCCTGTTACTTTTATCTTGTCCCCCCTTCCCCTGTTGTACCAATACAGTCTCTCATGAAACCACACTACAGACCAACTGACCCTCTGCCATCTGTGTCCCACCTAGGTCTCCCATCCTTTGCAGTACTTAGTGGTTGGAAGTGATTCCTTAATAGTACCACCATGGGTGCTCCCGCCTCTTCCTCTCTACTGTTCTTCATCCCTCCTACCTAAACTTCCTTTCCCTCTGGGGCAGCGAGTCTGAGTGCAACTGGACTCCCTGCCCTTCTTCTACTCCTTGTGCCTTCCCCTGGCCCATCCCAGCGCTCCTGCCTCTATTCCTAACTTCTTCCTAAGAAACTGCTCCTCCTCCACCAAAAAAACCTAGTCTCCTACACACTGGGCAACCCCCTGCTTCCCACATTGTTCCCAGGAACACTGCAGCCCTACCTCTCCTACAGCACACCATCCTCCCCTTCCTGCCTCAACATTCTTTTTTTTTTTTTTTTGCACCTTCCCCTGAACACTCCTGATCACCTACTTCTTCTGGCTGCTCAATGTCCCTGTCTGCCCACTAGTCTCACCCTTTGCTGCCACTTCCTTCCACCTGGCTCCCCAGGCTGTTCCCGTGTCTTTGGAGGGTCTGACTTAACCCTGCTGGGGGCCCCCTTACCAGCGGAGAGGAAGGGAGTAGCATTCCTGGGAACCCTCCTAGGTATGCAGGGCTGGGGAGGCAGGAGCAGTGCGCTAGGTGGACTTTGGCATGAGGGAGACCAGGCAGCTGTCATCTGGCAGGCTGAGATGGGTGCTTGTTTACATTTCTGGCCATCTCCCCAGATCCCAATGGCATGCACTGTGGCAATGCTGTGGAGGTGGATCCAGCTGACGTGTGGTCACCCATGCTAGCAAGACTCTGCACACCACCAGATATCACTCTCTGAACAGTGCTCCACAACACCCTCCTGTGAGAGGAGAGCAACTGCATACTATAGATGCTCTATCACCCTCCCTCTCGGTCTCCACTCCTGACATCCCACACCTGGGGCTCAAACCCGGGTCACCAGCATGCCGAGTGGGTGCACCACCACTCAGTGCCACAGAGCCAGCCTTAGCATCCTTTTCAACACCATCCCACCTGCCTCCGCAGGCCTACCTCAGATGGGGAATAGTTCCAAACAGTACACCAACCTGCCTCCACAGGCCTGACCCAGATAGGAAGTAGTTCCAAATAGTCCATCCATCTACCTTTGCAGACCTATCCCAGATAATAGTAGTTCTAAACAGTACACCCACCTGCCTTCACAGGCATACACCAGAGAGGTAGTTCCAAACAGTACACCCACCTGTCTTCAGAGGCGTACACCAGAGATTTAGTTCCAAACAGTACACCCACCAGCCTTCACAGGCGTACACTAGGGAGGTAGTTCCAAACAGTACACCCACCTGCCTTCACAGACGTACACCAGGGAGGTAGTTCCAAACAGTACACCCACTTGCCTTCACAGGCGTACACCAGGGAGGTAGTTCCAAACAGTACACCCACCTGCCTTCACAGGCGTACACCAAAGAGGTAGTTCCAAACAGTACACGCACCTCCCTTCACAAGCATACACCAGGGAGGTAGTTCCAAACAGTACACCCACCTGCCATCACAGGTTCCACTCCAGATAGTGAGTAGTTCCGAACAGTACACTAACCTGCCTCTGCATACCTACTCCAGATAGAGAATATTACCAAATACTGTCCTACCCTGCCTTCGCAGGGCCACCTGGTTTGGACCTGTTTGCCAACCAGTAACTCCAGACCACATTTCCTCTTTCAGCCCTGTCCACTTACCTGGTCTCTGTTGGGCAGAGTCTCCTGCAGGCCTGCAGCCAGCACTTTGCATTCCCTGCAGATGTCCCTAGGTAAGATGCCATACTCCTGCATGGTGATGCTCACACTTCAAGGTCACTCATGTGAGGGGTCACTAGGAACTCTTGGAAATATGTATTAAACTACAGCTGCATTATTGGGTGACTGTAGTCACATGTCCCAGACCTTAGCAATGGCGCCACTTGCAGCAGCTGACCTCCCTCACCCACCCACACAGTTCAGCCCCATCTCCCTGCTCCCATCTTGCCAGTCACCAAGCCATCAAAGTTCAGTAGAATGCACACACAGAAAAGAGAAAATCCCCTTTAGCAACACAATGGCTGCACTCTTACTGTTTCCACTGCTGGCAGGCTGTAGAGAGAAAGGCATGTGGAATACAGACACAAACACTTACTGCTGTTTTTGACCTCCAGAACTACAGACACACTATTGGGCAGCTGTAGCCATGTGTTCCAGCCCTGAACAATAGTGCTGCTCGTGGCCGCTGACCTCCCTGACCTGTCCACATAGTTCAGTCCCTCATCTCCACTCCTGTCCTCCTGGTCACACACCATCAAAGTTTAGTAGAATGCACGCACACAAAATAAATAATTCCCTTTAGCAGCACGATGGCTGCACTATTGCTGTTCCCTCTACTAGCAGGATGTGGAAAGAAAGGCATAGCTTGACCTGTGTGTTTTTTTTTTTTTTTTTCTCTTTCTTATGTTTTTTCTTCTTGAACTCACCCAGTCATGGACTGGTCTCACGGGGGAGGTCAGTCAAATGCCCGTGGAGTCGGAGCTTAGCCGTACGCACCTGCGCTTGTTTTAATTTAAATTAATTTATGCTTCCGCCTCATGGCTGGCCTGGCTACCCAGTGGTCATTGTCAGTGGCTCAGCAGGTAGCACACTAACCTCTGAGGCTAGGAGATCAGAAGGCTGTGGGTTCTATCCCCACACCAGGCACTTGGGTTACTATCCCAATACTGACATTGTAGTACAGCATGAGGGAGGGTGCTGCACTCCCGAAGTGCTGTCTTTCAGATGAGACATTAAACCGAGGTCCCGTCTGCCTGTTCTGGTGGTTTTTCAGGTGGACGTTAAAGATCCCATGGAACTTCTCAAAAATAGTAGGGGAAATTTCCCCGGTGTCCTAGCCAAATTTCCTCCATTCACTAGAAATACCACCAATAGCTTAATCTGTTTCAGTTTTAGTTGGTTACCATCTGTATCCCCATCCCCCGGGTCTCCCCTGAGAAATGGACTTTTAGTCTCAGTGGGCTTACCCGGTCAACAAAATTCAAAACTAAATTGGTGCATTAAGGTGGAGGGGGTGGTGTTCCTAATCCAGTCATGTGGCGGCAGCACGGCACCTGGCACGAATTAGGCATGTGCGGCACCTCTTTGGCATCAGAGCCACCATTTTGTGTGTCCTTCTCACAGCCAGCAGCAGAGGGTAGTCGGTAGATGAGACACGGCAGCAGGCGGCAGTTTAATTTTGTGCTGGAGTGAGTTGATGCGGATGCAGCAGACTGTCTGGGTGTGGCAGAGGAGGCTTAGTAGCTACTAGCTAGCCTAGCGGGCTGGGAGCCAAGGACGGTCATCGGGTCACTGGTTGGCTCAGGCAGGCGGCAGCTTTGTGCGTCGAATCTGGTCATGTAGTGTGCGGGCAGTGCGGCCGGTGGCCGGCCGGGCCAGGAGTCAGACTCAGAGCCTAGGAGCTGCAGTGTGCCAGTCAGTCATCAAGGCAAAGAGCAGAAGGCCACAAGAAACTGCAGTGTCTCAGACTACAATTCACTTGGCCAGACTAGAGAGAGGTGACGTGCGGTGTGTGCCATGGCGGGTCCGCAGTCCTCCAGTTAGCCAGCAGGTACTGTGTCTGTAAAACTTTAAAAACAATTAAATATATGGCTGGAGTGGCAATAAATAACAGAATCCATTCCATTATATAAATTTGCTGGTCCCCACCCCGAAAAAGCACAAAATTTCCACAGTGTTCTGAGTTTCTGCAGTATCCCTAAGGTGTAATGATTCAGCCAAGTCCACATTTTGCTTCTTTTAGTCTCAGATTGTAAAGCACAGCGTCTGACATTTACTTTTATTGCACAGTTTATTGCCCCGGCCAGGTAGCCCAGGCAGCTATGATGCAATATCCCATTTTCAGTAGGTTCCGTTTTTTCCCATTTATTATGGCAGATTAGACTATAGTGCTGACTGCTCTGCTGAGAGGCTATGACTTGCTTAGAGACATACAGTGAGTGAGTGAGTGGCTTTGAAAGGTGAAATGCTTCTTCAGTGAGGTTTTAACTGAGAATACAGTTGCTTGAAATACATGCATTACCAACTATGAAACTTTGGAATTGATGACATGCCTGGGGCCTCTCAGGAGTTGGGAGCTCCGATAGAACACTGAGATTAAAAATCTTGAGGTTGCCTATTTATTGATTGGTTGGTTGGTTTTATTTATTTCACTTTTATTGACCAGGTAAATACACTAGACATCTTTGTGCCTATTTTCAGGTACAACGCAGGAGAGGTTACATAATGGACAGTATCAGGAGTATATATATATATATATATTTACTGAATGAATGAAGGCCCATACTCTCAGTAATCATCATGGAAAACCCCAGGGTGGGATTAGGTGCTACACAAGGGTGAGGGGATGGGGTTCATTTCAGTGGTTGGGGCTGGAGGGGAAGGGTGGTGAGGGTGCTATAAGGATGGGGGAAGATTGTTTTGTATAATCATACTACTGTACTTGGAAACAGGCACTTCACCAGATGGAGTGTCATGGATAGTGGACACTTTGCCTGCAGAGTGTCCCTTCATGAAATCTTCACCTGGTGAAGTGCCCTCTGCACCACATAAATAAAATGAAATGCCACTTCAGGCTACACAGAGTAGTAACACTACACAGTTCTAATGAAATGAGGTTTGCTGACTTTGCACACCTCTAGTTGCATACCTATCCAGTACACTGCCAAGTAACTTGGCAAATCTGCTGAAAGGAGCAGGGTGCATCTTGTGAACGGCCCCTCACAGGGTCTATAATAAAGTATGGCAACCCTCACAGAGGGGGGGAACAGAATAAATCAATACCTTTTTTCCTTAGAACTAGTAAGGGCTGGCACTGGAGGGAGGTGTTGGTATTCCTGTGCCCAACTTAAGTGGAGCTAGTGGGGCACTTATGATTTAAATGGCAGTATGTGGCATGTGCACTGTCAGAGTAAATGTTTTTTTTAAATGTGTGCCAAATCCCAATTTACTAAAGTGCACACGTTTATTTGAAATAAACTATGACCATTTCCTGGCTTGAAAAATCTTTTGTGAGTGAGAATGCAAACGCTGGGATTTGTGACTGGTGTGTCCAGATTCACACAGCAACAACAATTAAGTTCTTAACTTCTTACTGTAACTTCTTAGGTCTTTCTTCAGAGAAAATTTAATTAATTACAGGCAGCTTCATAATAGCTTATTCAGTGTTTGTGGACACTGTCCACAAACACTGAATAAGCTATTATGAAACTGTAAATAAATATTCTGAAGAAAGACCTAAGAAGTTACAGTAAGAACTTAATTGTTGTTGTTGCTATGTAAATCTTTTCAATCCTTGTGATAGACAAGCTGCACAGTTCTTCTACTGAACTGACCCCGTCTCTGGCAACATGTTGCAGAGCAGGAGATTATGCAGGGGCTATTAACACAAAATGACAAAAGTGGGTAAATTGTTCTTCAATATCTTTAGGGACTGAGAGATTAAAACAAAACAAATGATCTTCAATACACAATTCACTAAAAATACCACCAACAGCTTAATCTGGTTCAAGGTCAGTTGGCATTCATCTGTATCCCCTTCCCCCGGGTCGTGCCTGAAAATAGGCAGGATTTGTCTAGTGCACTTACCCGGTCAACAAAAGCTAAATAAAATAAATAATACCAGCCAGTATCATCCGGAGGATTGTTCCTTCTATATCTGGAGAGACAAAAACATTGCTGCCCTACCCCTATTCCCATGACCCATGCTAAAAGTAGCAGAACTTAGTATATCATATCTGTGCTCAACTACCAGCTCAATGTTGGAAAGCAGAGGGTTAAAGCCAGATGATGATACCGTGAGAGGTTAGTGCTGAAGGAACAGGAGAGGTTTCACAAAAGGTCCTGTGACCCAGAGATTCTGATTTAATCAGTGTCTGTGGGACAAATCAGTTTCTGACCCAGTGGCCAGTTTGGCCACTAGCTTTCCAAATCTAATAGCCAAATCAATATCTTTGGAGGGCATCATTTTTAAAGGCTCAAAAATCAGTTCATGGGTAGGTAGCCAGTTGGCCGGTGATATTCTACAGCTGGTAGCCAAAGCAATTTTTTTTAGTGGCCATTGGCTACCTAATTTGTCACACCCTGGATGCAATTAAAAAAACAAGAGTTACTCTTGTTTCTTTTAATTGTATCCAGATCTCTGGGTCACAGGACCTTTTGTGAACCGTTAAAATTAGATTGAAATAGGGCTGAATGGAACCTCATAGATATAATTTGATCCCCAAGGACCCATTTCGGAGGGCACCACAGAGTAGTCACAGATACAGTACTTCCCTATTATCATTCTCCTCTGAGTAGCATCACACCACCTCCATTTGTCTCTCTTAAAACTTGAGGTTCACATCAGCACCCCCAGAGCTCTTGCTTTCTACATGACCCATTTCTTATCATGAAAATGGAGGCATTTAATTTCACAGGTTGTTGTATTTGGTGGCTGAAAATAAGTACCTTAAACACACACGGGTCTTGGTAGTAAGAAAAACACGCCACACTGAAATCTAGGCCTTCTTTTTTTTACTTCCATTCAGCAGCACATACAAGAGGAGACTGGCTCAAACACAGGCACACATACAGGAAGAGCACAATCTCTTAAAGCTGTACTGTCTCTAACATTTCTTAAAGCTGTACTACACATAACAATCCCTCCTGACTTAGCTGGGATATACTTAAATCAATAATTCAGAAGTAATATGAAACTGTTAAAGTTATTACTGCAATGTCCCTTTTAGTTAGTCTATGTCATTAGGCTATATCTCTACAAGTCCATTGTCTTTGGTGGACGTCTTATATGTCCTGACCGATGTAGTAGGACTGGAGGCTGTTGCACTGGAATCTGATTAGCATCAGCCACATCCTGTCTCAAATGCTGTGTTTCCACTATCTCTTCCTGTTCTTGTTCCAGAACAAATAATGCTGGATAACTGCAGTACCCCAACTCTGTGTATCCCTTTTTTGTTCTGTCTCAATTCTAGTACGTAATTGGTCCACATGTTTTTTCACTCTCCTCTGGTTAGTCAGTCAAACACTATAGACAACATTTACGAACTTTTTTTCACCACACCTTCTATCCATCTCTTCGGGCCTGCTAACATCATGACCCACACAAGATCATTGGGTTTGAAGGATCTGGTTTTAGGAAGCATTTCAGTTACTCACTTATAGCCTAGAGGGCAAAGAAGATCCAATTGAGTTAGAATCTGACATCCAAACAACAACTCTGCAGGGGATATTTCCGTGACACAATATGGTGTTGTTCAATACATTGCAAGAAAGTCCAAAAGGGCTATTTGTATTGCCGTCAGTGTAGTAGGATTAGCTTTGTCCATACTCTTTTTAAAAGTCAGAACCAGGCATTCCACTTCACCATTTGAACTTGGATGGTAGGGAGGTGAGAAGATATGGTGGATACCACGTTGCTGGCAAAATGCTTGGAATTCAACAGACGTGAACTGTGGTCCATTATCCGAGACAATCACTTGCGGAAAACCATGGGTAGCAAAGATAGATTTCAACACTTTGATGGTACTCTCACTAGTTGTTGAAGACATTTGATTAATTTCTGGCCATTTACTGTAAGCATCAGTTAAGAGTAATCACATGGGTCCCATGAAATCAATATGCAACCTTTGCCAGGGTTTTTCAGGTCATTCCCAATGGTGAACTGGAGCTCTTGCCAGATTTCCCATCGATACAGCACAACCTTCACATCTTTCCACAACCTGGTATATATCTCTGTCAATGGAAGGCCACCATACATGAAGTCTGGCCAGGATTTTCATTTTAGCAATGCCTGGATGGCCCACATGCAAAAGAGTCAACACATTTGAGTGATAACATTGGGGTACTATGACATGCAATCCCCATAGAAGACACCCCTCAACAATGGACAGCTGCTGTCTCTTTATACAGTAGGGTTGTAGTGTAGTCAAACAAGTAGTTACTTGTGGCCAGCCTTCAAGCATATACTGATACACTTATTTCAAAATTACAGCTTGACTAGTTGCTTTTGCAATGTCGTTGGCTAGTACTGGAAGCTGATCTAACTGTTGTAGCTCCATTGCACACACAACAGTAGAGTCCTCCATATCTTTGAATTGCACTGGAAAACTATCTGTCCCCACCTGGCATACTGATGGTTCCTCTTTAAGTCCCACATCAAACTCCATATCTCTGGATATTGGTAACCTCGACAAGGCATCCACATTTCCATGCTGGTCCATTGGTTGGTATGTAACCTTGAAATTATAGGCAGACAAAATTAATGCCCATCATTGAAGTCTGCTAGTGGCTGTCTCTGGAATTCCTTTTCCTGGACTGAAAATTGCCACTAGTGGCTTGTGATCTGTCTTCAGGTGAAACTTGCAACCTAGCAAGTATTGGCAAAATTTCTGGACTCCGAACACAATTGCTAACGCCTCTCTCTGAATCTGGGCATAATTCATTTCAGCTGCAGTGAGTTTGTGTGAAGCTTGGGCTATCGGCTTCTCCACTCCTTCTGGATCTGTATGGAAAAGGACATCTCCTATACCCACAGGACTAGCATCACAGGCCAATGTGATAGGTAAGTTAAGGTCATAATGAGTTAAATTATTTACATTGGTTAGAGACAGCTTGATGGTTTGAATTGCCTTACTGTGGCCCTTGGTCTACTTCCACAGAGTATCCTTATATAACAGTTCATTTAGGATAGCACATTTAGTGGCTATGCCAGGTATGAAACAGTCATAGTAGAGCACCATACCCAAGAATGAGCGTAACTCTGAAACATTCTGCAGTTCAGCCGTGCACAACGGCTTCCACCATTTCATCATTCAGACGAATTTCATCTTTGTCAATAGTGTGACCTAAGTACGTGACACTTGGTTGACAAAATTGGCATTTTTCTCTCCTAAGTCTGAATCCACTCTACTGCAATCTCTCTAAAGTGTGTTGTAAGTTAAGTGAATGTTCTACTTCTGTCTTGCTGGTGACAATGATGGCATCCAAATAACAAGCAACACCTGGTATGTCACCCACCATTTGCTCAATCACTTTTTGAAAAATAGCAGGTGCGGAACTCAGGCCAAAACATAACCGTTTGTACTTGTACAGTCCTTGGTGTGTATTAATCACTACCAGTTTCTAAGAGTCTGTGTCCAACTCCACTTGATGGTATGCATCAGCGAGGTCCAGTTTAGAGAACCTCACACCACCATTCAGTCTATGAAAAAGTTCCTGTGGTAAGGGTAAAGGAAATACATCTGTGCTAAGTACTGGATTAAGTGTCACCTTAAAATCTCCACATATCTGAACCTTACCACCTGGTTTAGATACCACCCCAATTGGAGTGGCCCAATCTGAACTTGAAACCTTTTCCAGCACACTCGCTTTTTCCAGTCTGTCCAATTCTGCCCCAATGACCAGTTTAAAGGCAAAAGGGAGTTTCCGTGGTTTACAAAACTTAGGGACTGCATTGGGCTTTGTAACTAGCTTGGCTTTAGCTGTTGTGCAACATCCTAGGCCTTTCCACAACTCTGAATACATGTCTAAAATCTCCCCAAGCTTGAGCGGATTACTGCTTTGTGGTACATAGACAGCAGCAAGTAGGCCAAAATCTGCTGGATCAACATGAATGTTTAGAAGAACCTGGGCGTCTCTGCCCAAAATGTTGATGCCCTTTTTTGAAACCAGAAAAGTTAAAGGTGTACCAGGAGAATCAGTCCTGCGTACCCATGTGGTAAATGAGCCCAGTGGCAGAATTGGTTGCCCTTCAAATGCATGCAGCAACTTATTACAAGGAGACAGTGGTGGCTTATCCAGATCACACCATGTTTGATGGTAAATAAAAGTAACTGGGAAAGCAGAGTCTACCATTAAATGCAACTGACACCTCAATTGTGGCAATTGAAGTAACACATAGAAAGGAGGAACATCTTTAGTCTGCATATGTGGTGCAATAGAAACCACCGCACTGTCTGGGCTCTTCAAACTGACTGCCGTGGTTCTCCTGCTCCTGCAGATCTTAGCAATATGCCCTTGACGTTTACATGCATGACAATGAACGTCTCTGAATTTGCACTGGTCCCTGCTATGCTGAGATAACCCACATGATGCACATTTGTACCGGCCATGCAGTTGGGTGAAGTAGTTGAATTTTTCTTTGAAAACAGTGGCATAGACTTAGGTTTGAGCTGTTTCAATTTGGGGTTTACTGCAGCTACATGTACCTCATTTTTAGTGTCCATCTTAGCATGTGCTTCATTTTCTGCAGCCTCATACATTTGTGCCAAATGTAAAAGTTCCACAGTAGGCTTTTTGATACTTACAGAAAGTAATTGCTGAATATGATGTTCATTATTCAACCCCAAAACAAACTTGTCAGCTAGATTAGATTCAAGATGCTCCCTGCTCCACTCACACATGACAGCAGAGCGTTTGATCTCAGCCAAATAAGATTATAATGACTGACCTGGTTTCTGGTGGTAGCTGTATAATTTATGATGTTCAGCCCTTGGAAAAGTTGTTAAACTTTATTGTGCATTCAATTTAGCCTTTAGCTCTTGATATGACAAATCCTCCGGCCGGTGCAATGCACACAGACTACATAAAAGCTTGAAGGTTTCACTCCCCAAGAAAGTACAAAAAGCAGCTCGAATAAGCTTATCCTGTTGCTTATCATTAGCAGCTTGTATGGCAGGATTAAGTAATAACCACTGATCAAACTGTCGGGACCGTGTATCCAAGTCCGTTCCTGTAAATTTCAAAGCTGGCTGAAGTTGCCATGATATTGATCAGTTCCAAACTGCTTGCTTGCCTTCAATGCAGAAAGTCACAGAATGGTGTAATTCAGTAAGCTGGAGCTATTAAAATGTCCACCATCCATCATCACTAGTTTGTTGTATTTGGTGGTCGAAAATAAGAACCTTAAACACACAAGGGTCTTGGTAGTAAGAAAAACACACCACACTGATATCTAAGCCTTCTCTTTTTTACTTCCATTCAGCAGCACATACAAGAGGAGACTGACTCAAACACAGGCACACTTACAGGAAGTACACAATCTCTTAAAACTGTACTGTCTCTAACATTTCTTAAAGCTATACTACACATAACACAGGTAATGGCCATCCAGCCCCCCAACACACACACGCACACACACACACACAAGGTTACAGCACAGATGAAATGCCTTGTACATTACCTCAAGTTCGTATCTTATGTGTGCAGCTAAGTAAGGCCAAGTGTTTCTGTGATCCAGTATTCAAATATGGAGATGTTATTTGTGGCTTTGAGCCCCTCTGTGACTCCAAGAATCTGGAGGTTGCAGTGATGGGATCTTGCAGTTAAGTCAATATATTTAGTCTGCAGAGACAGGAACACTCACCAGTAGGTGCTCAGGGGTCAAAATTAAGTTTTGTAGCCACTAGCCAGAAGGGCTAGTGACTGGGAAAATGCACTAGCCCCCAGACTTTTCCAATGGCCAGTTGGTGTACTTATTGAAATGTTGCCTTCTTCACTGCAAGCCAGCAGGGTTAGTTAAAGGAAAATCTTACTAGCCCGATACAAAATCTAACAGTGTTTGGCTAGTGGGCTGGTGCCAATTTCGACCCCTGGGTGCTGGGAGGATAGCGCACATAGTGTGATGTATGACAGGGTTCACATTTCTACAGTCAGGATTGGTAATTGACAAAGTCAAACCTGCTTAAAAAGTAAGTGAACTGCTGTCTGACTGATCTTTTGCACTAGTAAATCCCTCTGGTTTGCAATATAAAGAGGTTGAGAGAGTACTGCTATTTTGGAGGAAAGACTGGTAAAAGAAGGAACTTTATAGAGGGGGAGGAAGCATTCTGACCAGCCACCGAGGCTTCTCTGTTAATTGTGTATTGTATGACAGCTGCTCTCACCCTGCGCCTTCCTTGTGGCAGAAGCACCCCTGCCAAGGTTGCAGTGGGACTAGGACTGCATTGTCCATGGTAGAACTGCCTGCACCATCCCCTTATTTTGGATTTCAGAAGCCAGGAGCTGCTCAAAGGGCCCTGCACCACTGCAGGCTTGCAGGGCATTGGGGGAGGGGGGGTTATGGAATGTGGTGGGGAAGGAGTTGCCTCGGGGACCATGCCCATGATGGGGCATGGACATGGTGGTAGTGATTGATCTGTGGAGGGCAGTCATCCAGCAGAGGTACCCTGCACCCTGGTACAGAGCTGATTGGCTTAGGTGTGGTGTTGTGTTGGCAGGGCTCGAGCATTGTGATCCGGATGTACCCCTAGGTGGCCATAGCCCTGACACCTCCCACAGGGGACCCATGCTACAGTTCCCTATGTACCACAGTAATACAGGCAAGTTTGGGTACAGTTCTATAATTTCAGTGGTGGTGTTTATACTCTGCAATCTGTTAAGTATAACCCTCAAAGTGCACCACAGAACACCAAACCCCCAGTGCTTCTGGAGGCCTTGGTGGCACCCAGACCCCAGGCCATTAGTTGAGCCCCCCCTCGGGAAAAACAAAAGTCAGCTCCTATGAAGAAAGACACACCAAATGAAGACGCAAATAGTTCCTTTTGTTTTTAACCTCCTGAGTTACAACCACAGTATTGGGCAGCTATAGCCACGTGTTCCAGCCCAGAGCAATGGTGACACTCAAGACCGCCAACCTTCCTCACCTGCCCACACACTTCAGTCCTTCCTCCCTCCCTCCTGCCTGGTCCGATCCTCCTAGTCACCATGCCATCATGCCATCAAAGTTAAGTAGAATGCACATACACAAAAAAGAGAAAATCCAGGCTGTGGAATGAATGGCATGCCAAATGCAGACACAAATGCTTCCTGCTGTTTTTAACCTTCTAAACTATATATGTGCTATTGGGGAGATATGGCTACATGTTCCAGTCCCAAACAGTGGCACCGCCTGTGGACATTGAACTCCATCACTTAGCCACACATTTCAGTTCCTCCTCCCCACTCCCATCTTCCCGTTCACCCCACCATCAAAGTTCAGTAGAATGCACACACAAAAAAAGAGAAAATTCCCTTTACCAGCATGTCCAACAAAATCAGAAACCTGGCACTCCACTAAATAGCCTCAGGTTGGTGGTGCTACACCAAAATGTAGAATACAAAATGAACAAAGAACAAGGAACACCTACCAATGGCTATAGACTTAAATTTAGGATGCTAGTACATAGGAAATATAAAAAAAACACTAAAGAGATGTCAAATACTTACATACTCTTTTTATTTCAATATAAAAGTGCCAAGCAGTGCATCCAGAAGACAGCAAGACAAACAGTATTGCATGTGATATTTACAAATAACAGTGACATTTTAAAAAATCCACACTCAATAATATACCAACAACTTAAATTATGCAAGAATTGTTAAACATTTGTAAACATCACATGCAATGGATTTATTAATTGCACTTTAGCAATGTGATTGCTGTTGCGATATAAAGGGCTAGTATTGCACATGTGATTTACCTCTGAAGAAGCCCCGCCTAGACCGAGCGAAACATAAGGTGTATGTGCCTGAGGGGGATGCTGTAGCTGTCTACTGCCTTGTTCCCTCCTGTTTGATACTGTTTGTCTTGCTGTCTTTTGGATGCACTGCTTGGCACTTTTTGGCATTTGGAAAAAAACTTTTTTTATTGAAATAAAAAGAGTATGTAAGTATTTGACATCTCTTTAGTGGTTTTTTACATTTCCTATGTGGCCAGCATCCTAAATTTAGGTCTATAGCCATTGGTGGTTGCTCCTTGTTCTTTGTTCCTTTACCAGCATGGCAGATGAACTCTTACTATTCGCACTGCTGGCAAGCTGTGCAGAGAAAGGTATGCGGAATGCAGACACTAACCTTTCTGCTGTTTTTAGCCTCCTGAACTGCATTTGGGTGGCTATAGATATGAGTCCTAGCTCCAAACAATGGTGTTGCTTGAGGCCACTGACTTCCCTCACTAGCCCAAACACTTCAGTCCCACCTCCCTGCTCCTTTCCTCCCGGTCACCATATCATCAAAGTTCAGTAGAATGCACACACAAAAAAAAAATCCTCTCTAGCATCATTTCAGCTGCACTCTTACTATTCCCACTGCTAGCAGGCTTTGGAAAGTCATGCCAAATGCAGACACAAACACTTTCTGCCATTTTTTAGCCTCCTGCACTGCAGCTGTGCCATTTGGATGGCAGTAGACATGAGTCCCAGCCAGTCCCTCCTTCCTGCTCCTGTCCTCCAGGTCACCACACCATCAAAGTTCAGTAGAATGCATACTCAATAAACAGAAAATCCCCTTTAGCAGCACTATTACTGTTCCCACAGCTGGTAGCCTGCGAAAAACAAAGCACGTCGAAAGCAGAAAAACACTTCCTGCTGTTAATTTCTTTTTTTTTTAATATTATTGTCCCCCTCCCACACAGCTGCTCTCCTTCCTCTATGGGCACTCACTCCGGTTACCCAACATATTAGGGACTTACCTGGGTGGAAGGCCCCCACAGATATACCCTGCATGGTGGGGTCTGAGACAAGGGGGGCTGTCCTCCCCACCCACAATATGCAGTCCAAATATCCCCATGGCCCTGTAGGTGGTGCAGGGGCAGCAATGTCTGGGAAATCATCCTGCAGCTTGCTGCAGGTATGTTTCACTTTCTGACCCTGCCCTCCTCTCTAGCATCAGACCAAGGCTCAATGTGGCCTTGCATGCTCTAGTGTGCCCCTGGGGGAGAAGCAAGCTCTCTCGCTCACCACAGGGGTTGATAGAGGAGCAGAACCCAATGCCATCCCTCCCAGGCTGGGAGTGCTGTCTACCTAGCCCTCTGGGTTGCCTGACCAATTTCCCTGGCCTGCTTCCAAACCTGGGTCACCAACATGGGAGCATTCAGTGCTACCCACTGGGCCATCAGGTGTCCCCGCTTCCAGTTGTTTTTAACCTCTTGAACTATAGCGGCTCTATTGGGCAGCTGTAGCTATGTGTCCCAGCTGCGAACAATGGCACCACTCTTGGCTGCCAAGCTCCGTTACTCACCCTCACAATTCAGTCACATTTACACAACTGCAGTCACTGTGGCTGTAAAAGTCAGTTTCAGTGTATTGTGTTATGTTGAATATCCATGGCACTCCAGACAGTACATCATGGGTTTTAGCCCACCTAATAGGCTAATGATGCACATGTGACCCAGGATCAAATTTTGTGGTCTACCTTGCTCCCAGGAGTCCCTGCTCCTCAGTTCTTTATATGCATCTGAGAAGGCCACAGCACTCAAGGAGTCCCTATGTGTTTGCATTGTTTAACCTTAAGGTAGGCCTGAGTACTTTGAACCTCAGCTGTTTATATTTTACTCTTGGAGTTACCTTTGACCTACCTGGTTAATTATTTCGTGAAGAATCTGCTGGGTCTCCTTTATTTTTTAATCAGTTGTATTGATTACTTAGGTAATTGACTAATTGCTGGCTACAAGTCTGTTTGTAGGAGGGGTCTTTCTCAATTAGTAGTCAGTATAAGAGCGACGCCTATCATGCCTGCTTTATATATGTTATAAAAAAATATTTTAGTTTGTTACACAGTTTGTTTTTGTGGCTAAATTATGGTGGTGTTCAGAGAGCGGTTGTAAGTTCCTACCACTCAGTTTTGGTGTAGAGAGGCAGGCACCTCCATGCTGTTTAAATTTCCACACGTCCTTGTTTTTTATTCCTTGCTGTGCCTGATTTGCTAGGCGTGGAGCTGCCCACGCACCAGTGTTCAGGCCTACTCTTCAGGCCGTGGGGACTGCGTGGCAATGCCCTCCCCCCCAACTCTCTCATACAGATGTAACCCCTGGGTGGCACTATCCCAAGGGCTACTACCCCTGCCTGGGAGACTAGTTGCAGATTAAGGGACCCGGGTACTGAAAACGGGTGCTTCCACCCGGAGGACAGGGTTGATGGTAGTGTAGCTGACCTGGGTACAGCCCTCCGGGACACTGTGACCCCCCTCTTTTCCCTCTAGTGGCCTAAACAATGAACAGAATACACAGGTGTAATAACCCCCAAACCACAAATGTATCCCCACTCTGATTGCACTTACCACTAGGGCTGGTTCCACCTGTCTGACCCTGGAGACCCCCTGTAAAATAAGATTAGACACAGCCAGCAACAACAATACAATACTATTAGTACAGAGATGCACCACAAACAGTTTAAGTGCAAAAAGAGTCAAATCTGATTTATTAAGGGGGATTGAACAAGGGAGGAGCGTAATCAGGTTGATTGGTCTAGCAACTGATTCAATCAGGCTACAAGGCATGCCCTTTAGAGTCCCTCAACACAGTCACACACACATTCTGGGTACCCAATTGTTGATGCAGGCTAGCCTGATGCATTGCCCAGGGTAGGCTGGCATCGCAGCTGGTCGGGGCCCTAATGATGGGAATAAAGAGTCATGCACAGTAACCCACAATTTGTAATCCAGAGCCAGATGGCTCAGTTCGTGATAATCAAACAAAACAATCAAATCAGATGACACACTTTGATTTAGCTTATGTTGCAGGGGAGCTTCTCTGGTGTTTACTCATGCTACCCAGTACAGGACGCAGGATGGACGAAATGGAGACTGCACTTGCTGGTTTGCCAGGAGAATCAGGGCCCACATGATTCACTGTGGTGTCGTTCCTGTTCGTGAAACTGAGCAGGGAGCTGATCCCCAGGCAGGTCTCTTGTCGATGGTCTTCTCTGCGGCGTGAGTAGCTGCTGGGCCAAGGTGGCAGAGCCCAAGCCAGGAGAACAATTCGGATGGCAGTCCAGTAGTGTGGATTTAGCTTCCAGCAAGCGTGACACAATTGGAAAGTGGGGAACCAAATTGCGACCCGCTGAGAATATTCAGCACACTTACAGTAAATAAAAAGCAGTACCACAGTTTGTATGACAGTCCAGTTGCAACCACAGTGTCTCTGCACAAACCGTACGCTCTGTGGTGGTTTCAGACTTCCTGACAGGCCGATCGCATGAGGCAAATCTTCGGTCTTCTTCAGGTGACAGGGCCGTCACAATTTGGTATTTCTGGTCACAAGCCGGTTCAGATTCAGTCCGATTTATTTCACTAGCAGATCCCTCAGAAGGGAAAATGAAGCAGGCAGGCCAGACACAGCCTTCCCACCAGTTTCCTGCACTATTACGCAGGAGCAGCTGCTCGAATGTCTTGAGCAGTTCACTCTCTCGTCTCCAAACTCAGACTGACTCTCTGCTGCAGGCAGCACCGGGACTTCCTTCTGATGCAGAAAGGGTTTGGTTGGTTGATTCATCTGTGTGTCAAAGCAAGGGCTCCCCCTCCAGGTCCATTTAGGCATCAAAATGAAAAAAAAAAATTACAATTCCTACAGAAATTCACTCCCACAAGACACCTGGGGACAGACTGCATTTTAAGGTCCCCAAAAGGTACTGATTGGTGCAATACAGAAATATCCATGCTGCAAAGAAAGTCAGGTTAGACAAACTATAATACCATTATTATTAGAGCAGCTAATCAGCAAACATTTACCAGTTCTAACAGAGCTCTCTCTGCACCATTAGCGATGGCAGAAAAGAGCAATACTGTTGCAGCTCGGGTGGGACTCGAGCCTGGAAGCACTCGACCCCTACCCAGAATAATCATGCACTACAAAAATAATGTCTCTTAAAGGGAAAGGCACGGAGGCTAACAGGGCACTTGCATGCAAGCACTTTTACACCTGTAAAGACACAGAACACCCACCTGGCAGTGGGCATTTAAGCACACCCAAGGAAGACTTTTGGGAACTCCCATTTATAAGGGAGTTACACAATATTAGCGTGCCTGGAAATAATTCTTCACTTCTTGTTCATCCGCTTCTCTCCCCTTACTGGCAGAGACATATGGCACTGTTTTTTCTTGGGCTATTTGCTTCTCTCCATACGGTCAGAAACTCCCGGCGACTCTTCTTAGGCTACTTCCCCCTTCGCCTAGTGGGGCAGCAGGGCCTGTCTGCCTTCCCAGTCAGGTGTCACTCCCTCTACTATTGCGAGCCACACTGTTCTCTCTCCTCTGTGTCGCCGCTCTCTCTGGTCCCCCTATAAGTGGGGCCCAGATGGGATAAGCCTCACTTGGATCAAGGCAGCCTTCACATTAGGTGACACCTATTAGCGGCCGCCAAACAGCTTGTTAACATTTGCAACCTTGGCCCTGGTCTCCCTCTCAAGCGAGGTCAGGCTTCATCAGGCACCTCTGTCTCCCAGTTTGGTCTGTGGGATTCGCGGCTCCTGTTAGAGGCTGCCATCCCCCTGCTTCCCCAGCTCCCTTCTTCTTGGGACACATTCTGTCATCCAAGAGACTAGGAGTTCTTTTTGTTGGCGGATCACATTCATGGACCCGGTGAGCCTCTCACACAGTGGTTCACATAGGGACCCACTCTGCAGTTACACTGTGGTGGAACAAAGAAATAAAGGGTGACTTGACCGAATGCCAAATCAAGGATCCAGGAAGGGATACAGTTAATTACTGGCCACAGTACCTGGCTGCCATTTTGAGCAGCACACAGTTTTCCCCTCCTCTCCAGTCTTGTCATCAGCTCCATTTGTCTTTCCTCTGATGCTCCTCCATTGCCAGCAAGTGCACATTGCTCAGGCGGACATCTTCTGTAGTTCTAATCGGCTCCTGCACATGCGCACTTCGCCTGTGGCCACCATTTTAGTAGTCAGTCCCGATGGCCATCTTAATAGGTTTTTGCCAGGACATGAGCATGTGTCCTTCACCATGGCCGCCATATTTGTAGTCCATTAGACTACCCCACACATGCGTGGATATTCCTCAGCAGACATATTTGTAGTTTTTTTTTCCCTTCTCCCAATTGCAAGGAACAAAAGTGGCTGTAGTTCCTCCCTTCTCCTGATTTGCGAGGAACAAAGTGGTGGTCCCATACACATTCTTAATAACACATTTTTTTAATGCATACTTTTAATGAAATGGAGCACTTTCCTTGTCTTGCAAGGGGTAGTTTACTCTGATATACAGAGGCACAGAACTGAATATAGTTATTTAATATCGCTGTATATTACAGCAGAGTGTCCAGGGGGTGCATTTAACTCTCAGTTATCTGAACGCTCACTGTGGCCCTTACCTAATACTTCTCCCTCTCTCTTCTCAGATGGTGAAGGCAAAGAAATGTACAAGTTGCAGTGCCACCCTAATGCCATGTAATTCGGGGCATCAGTGCCCGGCATGCTTACATGATGAAGATGATGTCTCCCTGGAACAATCTCATCCATTGATTCTGGCAATCCAGGAACCAGTGGAGCTAGTTAGGTGAACCCGGAGGCGTGACTTCTCTAAAACCAGCAGGCCACCATTGCCATGATGGAGAGACCGCAGCATTTTATGCTCAAAATAATGGAAAAACTGGAAGCATTAACTCAGCATATGGCACCCACGCCCCCAGCCCTGCAACCGGATACCGCTCCGCAGTCTGACGACCAAGCGGAAAAAGGAAATTCCACTCCTAACATTCCAGAACCAAATCCAGGAGATGAAAATGGTGATGAAGAATTGCCAGATGATGAGGAAGACATGCTCTTAAATGAAGGAGAGATGCAAACCTGTCAATCCATCTCTTCCCTCACTTCCAAACTGTGTTCCTTTGATTTAATTCCAGGCCTTATGAAGGCCATAAAATCTGCAATGTGGCTCGAAGTTGAGCCAGCCAAGATTACATACATACGAACACACAAAGAAGCCAGCAGAAGAAGGCCATTTGGTCTGTCAAGTCTGCTGATATTGCAGGGTCCACAGCTTGAGCTAATGTCCCTGCCCTCCCTCCCCACTCCTCTCATCCTCCCTACCCATGATCCTTACCTTCTTCCTATGCCTATCCCAGCCTCTCTTAAAGCTGCCCACTGTCTTCAATGAGATGACCTGTTCCGGCAGCGCATTCCAAGTGTCCGCCACCCTCTCTGTGAAGAAGTGCTTCCTGACCTCCCTCCTTAACCTCCCACCATCCAGCTTAAGACTGTGCCCCCTCATGTTATGGTTGTCACTCAGCTTAAAGAGACTCTCCTTATCCACCTTATTTATCCCTTTCAAGTACTTGAAGGTCCCAATCATGTCCTCTCTCTCTTTCTCTCTCTCCTGTCTTCCAGGGAGTACATGTTCAGTGCCTCAACCTCTCCTTGTATGCCTTACCCTGCTGACCCGCTATCATCTTTGTAGCCCTTCTCTGGACCTTCTTCAGCAGGTTAATGTCCTTTTTGAGGTGTGGGCACCAGTACTGAACTCCGTACTCTAGATGCAGCCTTACCAGTGATTTGTACAAAGGCAGTATAACCTTCTCTCTTCTACTACTGATCCCCCTAGATATGTATCGCAGCACCTTATTTGCCTTTGCTGCTGCTTTCTTGCACTCATGGAGTGCTTCAGGTCACTGGTGATCATCACTCCCAGGTCCGTATTCTCCTCCTCTGATGCAGATACTTGGACTCCACCCAGATAGTACTCTGTCATGGGATTCTTGGCTCCAATATGCATAACTCTGCATTTCTTGGAATTGAAACCAAGCTGCCAGATCCTGGACTACCTCCCCAGCTTTTCCAGAGCTTCCTGTAGGTCCTGTATCCCTTCAGCTGTGTCCACTCTTCCGCAGAGCTTGGTGTCAACTGCGAATAGGCACATTTTGCCCTTAATGCCATCCCTAATGTCATTGATGAAAACATTGAACAACACCGGCCCTGGCACTGAGCCCTGCTGGACCCCACTGGTTACCTCGCTGGTGCCAGATAACTCTCCCCCAACCACCCTCTAAGTTGAATCTAAGTTTGACCCCATGATGCAACAGAAGCAGTTCATCAAGGAAACCTTCCCCATATGCCCAGCTATTGATGACATATTCATCAAAGAATGGGAATCCACGGAACCTGGCCGCATGTCTGAAAAGAGGAACATGGACAGGATGAATTCGGTCCATAGATTGCGGCTCTCAGTAAAAAGATTGCGCTGCCCTGTGGTACCATCTCCTTAAAAGATTCCACCAACAAAAAGGTGGTGGACATGTTAAAGAAACTATTCAAGAGTACTGGCATGGCGGCAAGGGCTGCCACAACAGCTGTCTATGCGGCGAGAGCACAAAACCGATGGCTCGAGGAACTCTTGGAAAAGTGGACCCTAAATCCAGAGAATCCAAATTGATAGAGTGTACCCTGGACATAGCTAAATATTTGGGAGACATGGCAGTGGATACACTGAAACTTGAAGCAATAGGGCATCTGCATTAACGAACAGAGCCAGAAGAGCTCTATGGCTCAAGCTATATGAGGCCGATAATGAATCTGAAATCTGCTACAAAATTTACCCTTGAATTGTAAACATGTACTCGGAGAGGGGCTGCAGAAGTATTTAAAACAAAAAGAAGAGGTTAAACATTTTGCCAAAAAGAAGAACAAATCTACTTACTTGCCTTCCGGCAGATGCCACTTTTCTGAGGAGTAAATAAGTTTTAGCAAGGCGGCAGACAGTCACATTTTAACCATTCCAATTCCTTTCAAGGCACAAGAAACCAAAATAACAATGGCTCCCATACCTCCTTCAATTCCAACAGCCACTCTTCCTCCTTCAGAGGATGGAACTCTATGTTTGGAGGCAGAGGTAGAGGAGGAGGAAGAAACAAACAACAATGACTACTCCCGCACAAGTCTAACCACTCAGGTCACTCATTAGCATCATTACCCCCCCAGTGGGAAAAAGACTCTCATTATTTCAAAACCATTAGCAGCTCACAACCTCAGACAAGTGGGTCCTGGAGGTAGTGTCACGAGGATATGCAATAGAGCTGACACAAAGGCCAGAAAGACACAGGTTTGTTCAGTCCCCATTATCAAAAGGGACAGCATCTGCCCATCAAGTCCAGTGAATTCTGCACAATTTGATGCAAAACAAGGCCATTCAGGTTGTCCCAAACAATGAACAGGGACAGGGAATTTACTCCATTTTCTTCCTGGTCCTCAAAATGAACGGGGACCTTTGCCCCATACTGGATCTGAAATTCCTAAACAAATATGTAGTTACCCAAAAATTAAAGATGGAGACTGCGATCGACTCTCAGGAGTGTCAGAGTAGGCAGCTACCTGACCGCTATAGATTTAAAAGTCGCTTCTCTCCACAACACAATCCAGCCAAGCCACCAGCAGTTCCTATGATTCCACATTCTGGGATAGCACTTTCAGTACCAGGCCCTACCCTTCAGCCTAGAATCATCCCCAAGGGTCTCTATTGTCCTTGTTGCCCGTCTGCGGTAGCAAGGGGCAGACATCATTCCCTACCTGGATGACTGGCTAATCCAAGTTCGATCCAGGACTCAGTCACAGAAGAACACACTTCTAGCCCTACAGGCCCTGGTGGATCATGGTTGGGTGGTCAACACAAAGAGTTCTCTAGCTTCCATGCAGTAGTTAGAGCACCTGGGGGCAGAAATAAACATGTCCGAGGGGAAGGCAAGACCATCCCTAAAATGGGTGGAGAACATGACCAGCCTAGTCCAAGAGTTAAGGACCAACAGGTTCCTCACCATTGGGCAAGTAGCTCAAGTACTGGGTTACATGGCCTCATGCATCAACCTGGTGCATGGGCCAGGTGGCACACGAGGCCGCTCCAGAATTACCTTCTGACTCAAGGCTCTCCATCCGAAGAGAACTTGAGAGTCAAAATAGGTCTGCCACTAGCGGTGAGACAATCTCTGACCTGGTGGACCCTCAGACGCAACCTCATGAGAGGCACTCCCCAGGAGCTGTCCTGCGAAGCCAGTCTAGAAACAGATGACAGTCTGATGAGGTGGGGAGTGTGCATGGACTCCTTATCGTCTCAGGGCCGCTGGACAGCATCGGAGTCTAGATTGTCCATAAATGTCCTGGAAATGAGAGCAGTGTATCACGCTCTCAGGGCATTCGAGGAGACCATTACTGGTCGGTCAGTTCTCATATGGTCTGACAACCAGGTCACCATAGCTTATATCACCAAACGGGGGAACCAGAAGCAAAGCCATGCAAAGAGAGGTGACGAAGGTAATGACCTGGGCTCAGGCCAACCTCGCTCACATCGGTGCCGTTCACCTGGCAGGCAAACTCAACATCAGGGCGGATTGGCTCAGCAAACAGCAGGCGCATCTGGGGGAGTGGCAACTGCACCTGGACTTATTCTGAATGATCCAGAAGAGATGGGGGCCCATACCCTTGGATGATAGCAACCAGGGCAAATTCCCAAGTAGACAAGTTCTACTCAAGATACAGGGAACAGCGTTCTAAAGGAGTCAACGCTCTGTTCCAGGACTGAAGAATGGACCAGGCCTATATTTTTCCTTCCATTCCCCTGATCCGACAGGTCCTGTCCAAAATCCAACAATCCCAGAGGCTCATCATTCTAGTGGCCCCTACTGGCCTCAGAGAACATGGTTCTCAACAGTGATAGCCATGATAATAGACGGATGGAGTCTTCTGTACAGATTCGACATGTTAATCCAGGGCTCAATGACCCATCCAGCCCCAGAGACCCTGAATTTGTTGGCTTGGCTCCTGAGAGGCAGAGACTGCTAAAGGCTGGCTATCATGCCCCGGTCATCATAACCATGCTACAATCCAGAAAGTCATCTACCACTTCCACCTACAGATGGCAGTGGGGTACTTTCTCAGCCTGGTGCCGAGCAAGGGACATGGAGCCAGAAGAAGCTGACATGTCAACTATCCTGCTCTACCTACAACAGGGTTTGGACAAGGGTTTATCTCACTCCTCACTTTGGGTGCAACTTTCAGCCATAGGGGTGGCACTGGGTCCTATCGGACAACATAGCCCGGACATGCATCCAGATGCAGTAAGGTTCCTAAGAGCAGTCAAGGTAATAAGACTCTGAACCAGACCGCCCATAGCTTCTGGGGACTTAACTCTACTTCTCAAGGCGCTCAGTATTCCCCCCTTTGAACCCTTCCGTGAGACACATTTGTACTGGGTTGGCCTAAAGACCTGTTTCTTCCTGACCATATGTTCAGCACAAAGGATATGTGAGCTAGGAGTGCTATCCTACAAGCAACCCAATACTATCTTTACTCCCAAAGGGGTATCACCAAGGACGGTACCCGCATTCCAATCCAAGATCGCTTCACCTTTCCACAAGGAGCAAACAATTGAGCTCCCAACTCTGTATGAGAAAGCACAATCAGAAGACAGTCGCATCCCCATCATTTGGATGTCAGGAGCACCCTGGTGGCATATATCACAACAACGCAAATGATGAAAACAGAAGGATTATTTATTATTGCGAAAGGACAGATGCAGGGTATGGCAGCTTCCAAAACTGAGATTGGAAGCTGGTTAAAGAGAACTATTCAAGAGGCTTACAAGGCAAAGAACCTCATTCTGCCAGAAGGCATTAAAGCACACTCAACCAGGGTGGTGGCCACCACCTAGGCTGAAAGGGCTAATGTTTCCACTGAAGATATTTGCCGGGCAGCAACATGGACTTCCATTCATACCTTTGCAAGACATTACAGGCTCGAGACTTTATACAAGCAGAGAGCCTCTTTTGCTAATAAAGTTCTCTCAGCAGTCAGTTCATCTAGCCACTCTTCGATCACTCTGTCCCGCCCTGATGGGAATGGTGCTGCTGTTTAATGAACCCATGATGTAATGTCTGGAGTGCCATGGATATTCAACATAACACAATGGGTGTTTACTCACCTGGTAAAGGTGATTGTGTTAGTTGATATCCATGGCACTCCACGGACCTCCCATCAGAGCGATTAGAGTGGCAAGAATACTTTGTGATAGAGATAAGTGGATTGGAAGTGCTTACACTGAGCTTATGTGTAAATGCTGACGATGCCTAACAATAGTACCCACATGTGCAGCCAAGTGTGGGGTTTCTTTATTTAAAGTAAACAATTCATAGTTTCCGTCAGTCACAAAAGGTGACTGAGACTTAGAATTGTATTAATAGGGAAATAAATGATATTTGATGGGACCTTTACTTTATCTCCCAAGTGTTATTCTATTAATTTACAGGTTCAAAGTGGCACGTATGTATAATTAACCTTGTTTCAACTATGGAAGATTCGAACTGAGGAGCAGGGACTCCTGGGACAAAGGTATACTGTGAAATTTGATCCTGGGTCACATGTGCATCATTAGCCTATCAGGTGGGCAAAAGCCCATGATCTAATGTCTGGAGTGCCATGGACACCAACTAACACAAACACCTTTATCAGGTGAGTAAACAACCAGTACTTGAGATATCAAGGCAACAAAGGCCTGCACCAATGTTTAGTATAAAATGAAATCTGTACCAGCATATCTCACGCAAAAAAAAATATTTATAGAAAAGATGAAATAAAAACCCAAGATACAAATCAGCCCAAAGGATTAGTAAATAGGGACACGCCCCTGCCACACAGGCCCCCAATGGTTTTCCATGCCAGTGCTTTCTCAGTGGGTCCCACCCAACAGTCTTGCTCATCATTATAAATGTAGCTCTTAAAGTGACTGGCAGTAACAATGAAGTAGAGGTAGTGGAATAAAATTTGTTTCATGAAATAACCACAGCACATCATTTTTAGATATGCTATGTGTCAAAAAGTTACAGTATAGTCAGTTCATCTTACTATTGCTATGCATATAATGAACAGAAGGTCTATACTACATTTTGCAAAAAGCAAGGACCGCAGCACTCACAGAAACGAGTGGGGTGCTGACTGAGGGCTTGGCTAGCCCAACTACAAAGAACAACTGAGCAGAGCACTCCAGAGACGAAATCCTGATAACAAATTAACTGAAGCAGTAATGCTTTGCAAAATAAAATTTTAATTGTGCTAAAGTTAATCATCAGGACTGTGTAATTTACAACAAACGAACTGGGGACCGAACCCAGGCCTTGGTGCTTCGCTTGTTAGAGCTTCATCAGGAGGCTAAACTCTGGGTGGCATAACACCAACTAAATAGTGCTTAATTAATGACATCACAAGTATAGTAACCAATAGAAGAAATTTTTAAAGTTACAGTCATTAGTACCACAATACTAGAAGTTGGTGTAAAAAGGATCACAGTGTTGAAAATAAAACTGAAATATGATTTGTAAACAAATTCCAGATAATTTCCAAGCACAAGAATTCACAATCAGATACATCTCTAAATCTGAATATTTTCAAAATATTTTCACATTTATATCATGTTCACCAAAGTTTTTAGAGAGAAGGAAAACATTAAGATTGGAGTCGGAAGCAGAAAGGTCCATAGTTCCAAAAGCAGGTTATATTCCTGCACTTTCCACACCACAAAGCTAAAAAAAGGGGAAAAGAAAGAAAAGAATATTAGGTAATATAAACATTTTTTTGTATAGATATATATATATATATATATTGCGAAGAAACACAGAGACATCCTGACAGAACAATGCCAACACTCGGCATTGTGTCTGTCACTGTCTGGGATGTTCGACTGAAAGGATGTCGCAGTGCTATAGTAAAACCAGTCATTTTATATTGAGGTTAAAGGAAGAGAGAACAAATAATACTGGGCAGGTTGGAGGGAGGGTAGCGGGGTGAGAGTTAGGGGATTGGGAAAGAAAGGGGAGAAAGGGAAGGGAAGAGGAAGGGGAAGGGAGAAGTGGGGGAACGGATTTGTGGGAAGGACATTTAGGGGAGGGCTAGGAAAGGGGTAGTAGGAATACAGGAAGGTAAAAAGGGAAAGGGAAAGGAGAGGGAAAGGAAAAAGAAGGGTCGGGAGAAAAGGGAAGGAGGGACTAGGAAGGGGGGACTCGAAGGGGAAGGAGCGGTGGAAAAGGGGAAGGGGAAGGAGGGAGAACAAATAATACAGGGTGGGGTTGGGAGGGAGGGTAGCAGGGATGAGGGTTAGGGGTTTGCTTGAAAGAAAGGGGAGAAAGGGAAGGGAGAGGGAGAGAAGGGAAGTGCAGAATGGATTTGTGGGAAGCACATTTAGGGAGTGGAAGGGGAAGGGGTTGGTAGGGATATAGGAAGGTAAAAAGGGGAAGGGAAAAGGAAGGGAAAAGAAGGGAGGGAAAAAAGGCACGGGAGGGACTAGAAGGGGACTTGGAAGGGGGAAAAGGAAGGGGTGGAAAAAGGGGGAAGGGGAAGAGAAAAAAACTAATGCACTATATCAAGTGTAAAGTTCACATATTACAGATACGGATGGTAATCAGTTTCACCATTAAGACCTTTAGGTTGCAAACTATCAAAAGAAAAAATCCAAAATGTTTCTGTTTGGAGCAGTTTTTGCAATCTGTCTCCACCCCTGAGACCCATATTGACCTGTTCAATGCCCATGAATTTTACACAGTGTTTTATATACCATAGTTAATGCCTACTTATAATAATGTTTGACTGTACTAGTGCCTGTTCCCTTCCTGTTATGACTCGTTCCATGATATGTTTAGTTGACTGTAGTATCTTTGCTGTTGTTGCATGTAATACTGGCTATTGTTTTGTTAGCCAATCTACTGTTATCTGTGTCTACATGGCTAAAAATAAGCTACATTGTTTTGCTGTCAGGAACTTGCTGTTTACTGTTATCTTTGTCTACATGGCTAAGAATAAGCTATATTGTACTGCTGTCATGCATTTCTGAAATGCTTTTCTGTATGTATTGCCTTGTACTCTCCTGGGTCGTGCCTGAAAATAGTCATTTGTTGGCTAGTGCACTTACCTGGTAAACAAAAACTAAATAAAATAAATAAATAAAATAGACTGGTATCATTATTGTGATGGAAGAAAAAATGTTCAGCAACAGGGTTATCTAGATAGAAGTTCCTGATGTCTCTTAAATGTTCTAAAATGTGCGTCTTGAGACATCAAGTAGTATGCCCAACATAAAGTTGATTGCAAGGACAGGTAATGACATGCAATGCCAGGTCCATTAAGAACAAGACTGCTTTAATAGTGGATCTTGTTGGGTCAGTGGACCTGGCTTGCATCACCCAGACCTGGCTGGATGAAAATGCTGGTCCAGTGTTGACTTCAGCAATTCTGGCCGGATACTTGGTGATGCACCATCCGAGAACAGATCAAAGGGACGGTGGTGAAGCCATCTGTTTTAGATCAGAACTGGACTTTACAGAGGTTCCAGTAGGGACCACCAACTCCTCTGAATGTATTGTGGCACAGGTGCAGGGTGCACGATATGTCTCATCTACCGACCACCAGGAGATGGGAACTTTTTCCTGCGGGAAGTCGCAGACTTCATCGTTGACATGGTATTGGGATCCCCCAGATGGTTGATTCCGGGGGATTTCAGTGCCTAGGTTGATGGACTCTCTCAGTTTGGTCAGGACTTCCCCCAACTAATGAGTTTGTTGGGCCTTACACAGGTTGTTACCTCCGTGACCCACATTTATGGTCATTCATTGGACTTGGTGTTCCTTCTGGAGATGGAGATATCCGACTTGGTGGTGGAGCCAGTCGGGTGGTCTAACCATCACACCATGAGGTTCATTTTTGTGGCTCCCCCCCCCAATAGGCCTGCCCCTATGGAGATGGTCCGGTACTGCTCTTTGAGGGGTGTGACCCCGGATGGCCTGATTGTGGTGGTGGACCTATCGAGTATACCAAGTGAATGCATGGATCAAGGGAATCTAGTACTCGCCTATAACAAGGTGGTGACAGAGGCCTTGGATTCCATAGCTCCTGTTCGTTCACCCACTCACTCTTTGCACAAGGTCCCCATGGTTTGATGGGACCTTGAAGGAGATGAGGAGGGTGGGACAAAAGCTGAAGAGGGGCTGGTGGAAATCAGGCCTGGAAGGTAACAGACTTAAATTGATGGACCATTACGCAGTCTGTCAGTCGGCAATCGGTGATCGGCAATCACCCGTAAGAAGGCAGAATTCCTGTCCAGGGAGATTGCTGCTGCGAAGAACCGACCAGCTCAGCTGTTCTGGACTGTGGAAAGATTGTGCAATCCAGTCTGTTTTCAGTCTGGCAGAGTCTTTTCACCAGAGAAGTGTGACAGGTTTGCTCAGTTTTTTGCAGATAAAGTTGTCACCATCAGGTCTGGATTATGTCCGGCCCCCTGTAGTGGGAATTGCAGAAGTCGGTGGGAGGTGGTGGATGCCCAGTTTGCCTGATCTGACTTCAGTTGGCCAGACATCATGGATGTTGTGAGGATCATCTAGACTTTGTGGCCACCCAGCTGTAGTTTGGACCCGAGCCCTACGTGCCTTCTTGTAGGGTTCGTAGATGAAATTGGCCCGGTCCTAGCTGAGATAGTCTGGAGGTTATTGGAGAGGGGGTCTTTCTGGATCCTCTAAAGGAGGCGGTTGTTTGACCTCTCCTTAAAAAACCCTCCCTTGACCCTGACTGTCTGGCTAACTACAGACCAGTTTCTAACCTACCCTTTTTGGGTAAGGTTATTGAGAAGGTGGTTGCGCTGCAGCTAGATGATCATTTGTCCAGCCACAATATCTATGATTCTCTCCAGTCAGGATTTAGGAATAGGCATAGTACCAAGATGGCCCTTGTTCGGGTGGTAAATGACCTCCTAATAGCGAGAGATTGGAGGACCTGTTCCATCTTGGTCCTCCTTGATTTCTCTGCAGCATTTGACACTGTGGACCATAGTGTGCTGTTGGAACATCTGCGGTTCATCTGCAGACTACCTGGAATGGTCTTCAGATGGTTTCAATCTTTCCTCAAGGGTAGGACTCAGAGAGTGATGTCTGGAATTTATTCCTCAGCCCCTCTCTCCCTACCTTGCGGGGTACTGCAGGGCTACATTTTGTCACCCATATTGTTCGCAGTATATATGCTGCAGTTGGGAGAGATCATTAGGTGGTATGATCTGAGTTTTCACTGCTGTGCAGATGATACTCAGCTGTACATGTCCTTCGTGCCCAGACAAGATGTGACCCTCTCGGTATTTAACAACTGTCTGTCCGAGATTCAGGACTGGATGAGTGCTAGCTGGCTGCAGCTGAACCTGGCTAAAACTGAGGTGTTGGTTGCGGACCCAGATCATCGGGAGGTGGGGTTGTCGGCAGGACAACCTTCTAGGCTTTGGCTCAGGGGTGTTCAGCTGACTACCTCAGATCAGGTGCGAAACCTGGGCATTATTTTTGATGATGGTCTGACCCTTAAATCTCAGGTGTCAGCCGTCATCAAATTCTCTTTCTACCATCTGAGGAATATCATCCGGGTGATGCATCTGGTTCCTCCTGATGATCTTCCAACACTGATCCATGCCTTCATTACCTCCTGCCTTGACTACTGCAATGCCCTTTACCTAGGGCTACTGGTGGTTGATATCCGCCGCTTGCAGCTAATGCAGAATTCGGCAGCCAGGTTATAGACCGGTACTTCTAGGGCCAGTCATAGAACACCTATGCTCCATGGACTGCACTGGCTGCCAATATAGTGACAGATCACCTTCAAGGTTGGGTTACTGACCTACAAAGCCCTACACGATCAGGGACCCACTTACCTGCAAGATCTCCTTCACCCTTACTGCCCCCTTCCTCCTCCGTCCTCTCCGAACCGCTGATGAGGGATTGCTAGAGATTCCCAGGGTTTGTTTAAAGACATCGGGGGCCCAATCTTTTGCTTTTGCGTCCCTGACCCTGTGGAATTCTCTACCTCAACAGATAAGAGATTGCCTGATCATCCAGAGTTTTAAGATGGCACTAAAAACATATTTATTTACACTAGCATATCCAGATTAGTCTCTGAATTGAATACTTAGACTGGCATACTCAGATTTTACTGAAGCTAATATTTATGATATTGTAGTTTGTTTTTTTTTTGTTTGTTTTTTTTACTTTCTTTTTACACCCTCATCGCCGGCCTACCTGAACTCTGTCTGGCGTGGACTCACGGAACGGTCTGTTCCCACCCGCCTGAAGCCCCCAGACTCCTATATCCAGGCAAGGACCCATCTCCTCACTGCACCACCTGGCTGCCCGATCCTCTGGCTCTGAGCCCACGGTGGGACCGACGACTCCTCTGGCACTCTATCTAAGTCTAATGGAGTGAACAGGGAGTGGAGGGAGTACCTGGAACAGAGCTGGGAAGCCCGACATTGGATGTGGGAACCGACCGCTGGTCCCACCTTCACCTATCAGGCCCTGGGGTTTTTCCACTTTTCTACCCCTCCATGTGGAGCTCGGACGTGCAATGACGACCAGCGTCTGCCGAGCTCCGCCCCCAGAGCCATGTGGCATATTGCCTATTCCTGGCCACCCCCGATTGCCGCCAGAGGCTGCTCAGGAGCGATGCTGTAGCCTACTCCCTCCCTGGGAAGGGAGGGATGTCCAACGGACGCTCAGTCCCTCCCCACCCCTGCCGACCCCCGACATCTCAGGCTCATTCCCAAACCTGGGTCGCCGGCATGGTGCGAGGTGAGGCTTCTAGTGCCTTAACCCTCAGTGCCACTGGGCCAGCTGGTATTGTAGTTTTATGGATTTTAATATTTCTGCATTCTGTTTGCAGACCAGGCAACAGTTTGTGAGAGTCTTGACATTTTGATGCGGCCATACTACATCTCTTTACTAGTGTCTGCAAGGCCAAGATCTAAACTTCGGTTTCGCAGTCCTGCCCAATGAGCTGCAGTTTCCAAATAAGGGAAATTTTCAACATCAGGGCCCTCAATTGAGATAAGCATAAGTGCATTTAGCACACTGGCACCTAATCTATTTTGCTCCTGCATTTTTATTCGATTCAATGCAGAAAACCCCCTCTCACAATCTGCAGTCGACATTGGTATTATTATTGCCAGTTCTGCCAAAGTAGATATGTTTGGATACAGGTCTACATACTTAGTAGTTAGAGCGTGCAGCACATCAGAAATAGTCTTAAAGGCCATTTTTTCCGTGAACATGAGACTACGCAGGGAAGCCAATTCCAGTGCAGAAGCATCTACATCCACAACAGTAGTATACTGACCAAGAATAATATCAAGGCTATAACTACCATACCCTTCCAACTCTTCAATATCACCTTCTGGTATTATGCTGGAGTCAAAGATACTGAACGCATCCAAAAGTTCTGTGCTTGGAAACCTTTGCTCAGTACGAGCAATTAGGGCCCTAATAAAGTTGCCATGCACAGAGGTTCTGAAACGATTTAACTGTGCTTCGCTAAATGGTAAGTTCAGGTCATTATCATTCAGGAGTACTAGTTCTGGCGAAACGGAGGAGAAGTACTGACCAGGTACCAGTAGGCATGCCCTAAGAATCTCTAAAGTGGAATGTAAATGTCTCTTTATATCAGTAAAATTCAGAGCTGATGTTTGAAAGCATTTAGATAAGATGCTAAGGTGTGGAAGTATGTCACACATCATGCATAAAATAGAGAAAAACTCCCAGTTTTCCACCATTTTTACTAGGCCCACAGCTTGGGGATCATGCCTTTCAGAGGCCTCTCTATGCAAGGACGTAATGACAGATGGGAAAATCTTCCTTAGTGTGTCACATGCTGCATCATGGGACAACCACCTAACTGCTTTTGCCTGTTTAGGCTTTAAAACAGGGTTCTCCATTGCCTGCTGAATTTCTTTCAGGGCAGCCATTTGAACAACAGAGTTTCATAATATCTGTATAAAGTGATCTAGTGTTTGATTAAACTTTTAATGACGTCACTTCATTTGCTGCTGCCTTTACAGCCAAGGCCTCCCGATGAGCCATACAGTGATTTTCAATAAGAATTGGGCTAACTTCTTTCAGCTTTTTAGCCACCCTGTTTTGCCTGCCCAGGATAACGGCTGCTCCATCACTGCCTAACCCTGCAAGGTAATCAACCGAGATTTGATTGTTATCAGAGAACTCCAGCATTTTTTAACAATTGTGTCTGCCTTTCCATCAATTAGTTCCTCAACTCCCAGGAAAGAAAACTCTGGGTTTCCTTCTTTGCATCGTGCCGCATACAGAAATGAGCTGCTTCATACGGCAACTATCAGTTGTTTCATCCACCAAATATGAAAAAAATTTGGCAGCCTTCAAATCTGTAAGAACTGATCTCCTGACCACCTCACCCAGAGAGAGAACCATTTCTCTGAGAGTTCGATCGGAACGATATTTAACAGCATCAGTAATATGTATATTGTCTAGGTATTTGCATCCCAATGATTTGGTGAGATCCAGCATTGAGACATATTTTGTTGTGTGAGGCACAGTAGTGGATCTAGGGGGTTTTAGTGGGTGCAACTGCACCCCCCATCGTAACTAGCTTACTTGCTACTGCTGCATTTTACTTTGCCGGAGAAGTCTAATATATTGATTGTAAGAAAATCTACATTCAAAACAATAGATTACATTATTGTTTTAGTCAAAAATTTAATGGAAAAGATAATATCAAGGATTAAAAAAATGTAAAAAAGTTGCATATAAAGTCCGCACACCACCACAGCACCCCCCCCCCATTGTAAAATCCTGGATCCACTACTGTTGAGACACCTCATTATTTATTAGCCAGTACGTGCAATGAAGGGATGCCACAAAAGCTTCTTGTTCCAGGGTCAGGGCCTGCTGCATTGCTTGCTCTATTCCACCTTTTGAAGCTGAAATTCTGCAGTTAGCTTCCAGTTCAGAAGCAACGACATGAACTGAACTGTTCTGATGCCTTTTTATAGCATCTTCTCTGAATGTCTTGCACCCACTGATTATCCAAACTGTTCCTGATCTGGGCATCTTCTTATGTTTTATGCAAAATGCACGCAACATGCCATCATTTTCTTTGTACTGTAACCAACAGTATTTGTTAAGCCAGCCAGTATAAAAACCTGTTGCTCTATGCTTAGAGGTGTTTTTTTTCTGTATTACAGGAGGAGGTGCAGGGAGTCTCTTGGACATCGAGGGCGATATCAACTGGACCAACTGGCATTGTCCCAATCAATGACTCACGAGACTCATCTTGATCAGGATGTTTTCATTTTTGAGTTAATTTGAAACCAAAGTTAGTTAGTTTCTGCGTTGTGTACAATAAAGCTTTTTTTCCCTAAGTGTTGTCGTGTGTTTATTTGAATACAGAACGAGAGTTTGGTAATGCTGGTTGAGCCCCGAATTTTTTTTCTCACATAAATATTTTTTTGCTCCTTGAATCAGGGTTCAGAACAAGTGACCACTGACAAAGCAAGGCTGCACAACCTGACTGGTGGGACAGACACTGTAGACCCCCTGGTGGCACAGTTAAGGAGCCCCAAACTTTTTTTTCTCACACAAACATTTTTTTGCCCTCTGAATCAGGGTTCAGAACAAGTGACCACTGACGAAGCAAGACTGCACAACCTGACTGTTATGCCATACTAATTGTACACAGTTAAGGAGCCCGAATTTTTTCTCACACAAATAGTTTTTATTCCCTGAATCAGGGTTTAGAAACAAGTGTGACCACTGACGAAGCAAGGCTGCTCAACTTGACTGGTGGGACAGACTCAGACCCCCTGGTGGTACAGTTAAAGAGCCCCAATTTTTTCTTTTCACACAAATATTTTTTTGCTCCCTGAATCAGGGTTTAGAACAAGTGACCACTGACGAAGCAAGGCTGCACAACCTGACTGGTGGGACAGACACTGTAGACCCTCTGGTGGCACAGTTAAGGAGCCCCAAATTTTTTTCTCACAAATATTTTTTTGCTCCCTGAATCAGGGTTTAGAACAAGTGACCACTGACGAAGCAAGGCTGCACAACCTGACTGGTGGGACAGACACTCTAGACCCTCTGGTGGCACAGTTAAGAAGCCCCAAATTTTTTTCTCACAAATATTTTTTTGCTCCCTGAATCAGGGTTTAGAACAAGTGACCGCTGACGAAGCAAGACTGCACAACCTGACTGGTGGGACAGACACTGTAGACCCCCTGGTAGCACAGTTAAGGAGCCCCGAATTTTTTTTTCTCACACAAATATTTTTTTGCTCCCTGAATCAGGGTTCAGAACAAGTGACTACTGATGAAGCAAGGCTGCACAACCTGACTGGTGGGGTAGACACTGTAGATCCCCTGGTGGCACAGTTAAGGAGCCCCGAATTTTTTTTTTCTCATACAAATATTTTTTGCTCACTGAATCAGGGTTTAGAACAAGTGACCACTGACGAAGCAAGGCTGCACAACCCGACTGGTGGGACAGACACTGTAGACTGGCTACAAAACAATAAAATCTCAGGTGGTCAGTATGTTTATTTTTATTTGGTCTAACTCAGGCTAAGGTCCTTCTAGTGTGGCCTATCAAAGGGCTGTACAGTGCACCAAGACGTTGATCTTCTGTGCAGTCTGTTTTTTTTCTTACTGCCAGTAAATATTTTTTCCTACCCTTCAACAGTTCAAAGAAAGCTGCTGCTCAGGTCCGCTGTGGAGACCACACAGTGATTCTGCTCCCCTCTCAAATCAAACCCAAATAGTACAGTTTCAAAGATTCTCCTCAAACCTTAAGATCTTTTTTTTATTTAAGTAAAATTGCCTGCTCAGTCAGTTATTAAAACACAGCCAACACTTCTCTAAGAGTCAGTGACTCACAGGCAGTCTGTATTTTGTATTCCAGTCTCTGCATTCGTTATTTTTCAGCAGTCAGATCAGTGAAAGCTGCAGCTCTGTGGAGTCCACACAATGATCTCTCCCTCCCCTGCCCCCCTCACTCAACCCACTTCAAATTAACATTAAACAGTAAAATAGTATTTTTTCAACACAGATAATGGTTTATGTTTTTTTAGAGGGGGTTATAGTAAGCTGCCTGCTGTCACAAATCAATACAATAGCCCCGACTTCCACACGCTACAAAGCAATCTCAATCCAAGGAAAGACCCAGTCACACTGGCAAAAGCCCTTGAGTGGCAGCAGACTACTTTAGTGGGACTTACCCCTAAGTGTTGTAGCTGCTCCACTATAGGGCTTTTCGTCTATCACTCTCCTGCTTCCCCCTCGATTGGTTCAATTATTTGGCACCTTGCATGGTCTGCTGACTGCTAGAACAACAACCCCGTGATCACCGATGGTGCTTCCAGAACTGCAGTTGCGCGAATACATAAGCTCCGTGACCGCTCCTCGCATGCATGCGCTCCTGGATGCTGGAATCTGCTGCTCGCATGCGTGCTCCTAGCATGCGTGCTCCTAGTGCGATCGCAAACATTTAAAGAAACAGCAGTGCTAAGCGCTAGGGCAGCAATTTAAAGAGTGGTGGCAATACAAAATGAGAGGCGGACATTCAAGATAGCGTGGAGGCCCACCTCTCAATTTTAATGAATTGGGATCACTGTTATTGCTTTTAAACTGACTTCTGACTAATCTATCCCGTATACTTTTTTCTGTCCTAAATGTAACTAAAGGTTTGTGTCCTATTACGGCTGAAAGATTTGGGTCCCCCTGTAATATTGACCAGTATTTCACCACTATATTACCTACCTGGCCGGATAGATGGTGGTAATCAGTTATGAATGCCCATTGGTTGTTAGTCTGGTTGTCTTTTTGTTTTGGTATCAATAAATTAGCCCTATCTAGTTCTCTGGCTTTTTTCAATACTGAGTTGACCACAGCGATTTTATATCCCCTATCTAAAGACATACTTTTCATTTCCTGTGCTTATTCATCAAAGTCATTAATTTCTTAGCAGTTATACCGTAATCTTACAAATTGGCTAACGGGAACAGATTCCTTAAGTGTTGTCGGGTGAGCACTAGAGGCTGTAAGAAAACCGTTAGTGGCAGTGCTCTTACAGAAATACTTCGTATAAATCTTGCCAGTCTCTGATACTGTGAATGTAATGTCCAAAAAAGGCATTCTTGTTGCATCTGTATTACATGAAAATTGTAAATTTCTTTTATTTTATGTTTATTAATTTCTATTTAAGCAATTAACCACCACAATTCCTCATACATGGCATTAAGTATTTGACATCTACAATCCCCAAAAAGAAAATAAGACATTCATAGAATCAAGTCCATGTATCTTTGTACAGTAGGAGTCGGGGAAATCCCAGACTAAAGGCCCAGTATAAATCCCAGTGGTACCGATAATTGCTAGCCTCTTCAGCGGTAAATGGTATGTCCATAAAGGAAGACATGCAAAAGAGAAATATACAGTACAAAGACTGCTATTTAAACTTGCTAAATGACTAGGTACAAAACATTATTAAGTTGCACACTCCCACATTCCCTCCCTTCACATAGGTAGCAACAATAATTTCCATAACAAGCAATTGCTCATACTACTTTAAGATATTAAACTATTAGGCATTTAACCAAGTATGAGCCTAACCATATCTAAGTAAACAGAGTCAGATACAAACTTAGGCATTTTCCCCAACAGAGGGCAGGTTCTGGGAGGAATCTTAAGTTAATCTAACAGTAAGCCTGCTGAAACCAGCAGTATTCCCCAAACAGTGCTCCCTCAGATATGCCCTCAAAATAGTACAGTGCTGAGAATTATGCTATACAGTAGAGAGTTGAATTACATCCGTATTGTCTCCAACTCGCTGTTCAAGTGTCCTCTGAGTCAGAACTCTGTGGCTCAAATGATGCACTTACCAGATAGCTTGTGTCTCTGTTAGTAATGTTTCACCCTTGTAATTTGCTTACGCTGGGGCTCCACCCGCCTTTGTTTTCTTGTTCTCAGTTGTTCACACTTTGTTGTACCTGATGTGGAAACTTTGTAAAAAAGCTTTTGTCGAAGGTAATGGATGTCCGAATCTTGAAATAAATAAATTAAGTTGCCATCTTAGACATTATCTGAGCCTGAAATAAGTATATTGAATACATAATTGAGTTTTGTCCCAACATGTCACCTAAAACCATTTGACACCTTTATTAACCTGCATAAGATGTTACACACTCTGAACTTGAAAGCATCCTTTGGTTAAAACAACAACAAAAAAGGGGTATACAGAGGAAATCGGTTCTCTTATGGATGTGTCATCTCAGGTGGATAGGGCTATTCCATGTCTGGTGTCTGAGTGATTTAAGTTAATTTAAACTGCCATCCATTTTTTGCCCCTATTTTAATCCTGCAGTTGAAATTTTTGAGAAGCCTGTGAATGGGGCCTTCTGTAAAAGCCCATTTTTCTAGGGGTACATCTTCTACATTAATCAGCACCTCTAAGTAGGAACAACTTGCATTGGAGATGATGGAAAATTATAAGTCCCTAATGATTAAGCATGCAGACAAGGGGTATCTATAGTCATTGTAGACACTTATAAATATGCAGTGGATGCGGCATGACAGTTAAACAACAAGGATTTTTATTATCTCCTAGACCCTGATCCCTCTGTGAAATTCAATGGTCATTGACTCCATCTTAGATGGCACACAGAATAATGTGCTGCTTTCCATACCAGTCAAAGAGTTCCTATTGGTACACTTCCCAGTTAAGGCCATTAGTTATGCTCTCCCATAAGCAACTCAACAATTCCCAAGGATACAGTTTTGTGGCAGGCATTTGGTTTTTAGCAGAGCCTCTGTCTCAGTATGTGGACGCATACTGTATATCAGGGACATAGTGAGGGAACACTGCTCCTGTGTCCAGGATGCGCGGGGGGCTGCACGGTGGAGTTGGTACAGGAGAGATTTGAGGAACTGGGGAAGCTATGCTTGGAAATGGGGAGGTCCATGGCAGTCTCGGGGGTGCTACCAGTCCCAAGGGCAAGCAAGGCAAGAAAGGAAAGGATAGTGGAGTTCAACTCCTGGCTGAGAGACTGGTGTAAAGCACAAGGGTATGGGTTTGTAGGAGGATGGGGAGATACATGGACTAACAGAGAACTGTACGCAAGGGACGGTTTACACCTGAATGGGGCAGGTAAAGGGGTGTTAAAGAGCAAATTAGAGGATTATATTGTTTTAAGAGGGTATTTAAACTAGGTGGGGGGAGGCTAGTGCACAGCTAGCATGCAGAGTCACCAGGTTGGAGTGCAAAACATGCTGTCCCCTTGATAATGTTGAGGGTAAGGGGAGGGGACCAGTGAAAGGAGAGGGGCAGACTAAGGAGCTGGGGGGGAACAGATGGGAATGGGTGGAAGGTGGTCTCCCTAAACCCAAGGAGCCTGGATAATAAAACAACAGTGCTTTAGGTGCTCCTTGCAGAGGGAAGTGTGGACATCGCTGCAGTGACTGAGACTTGGGCCACCCAGTACCATGATTTGGATCTGGCAATCCTGGGGCATGAAATTTACAGGAAAGACCAGAGGGTTGTGAGAGAGGGTGGGATAGCACTCTGTGGGAGGGAAAGGATCGGATGTATGAGGGATGAGGGGGAGGAAGGGAGGGCAGAGGCACTATGGATGAAGCTTCTGGACTCCAAGGGTAGAAAGCTGAGGCTGGGGGTGGTGTACAGACCACCAGCCCAATCAGTGGAACTGAACAGGGAGTTAGCGGAGCAAGTAAGTAGGGTGTGTAGAAAGGGGAGTGTGGTGATTGTGGGGGATTTCAATCTGCCAGGGATAGATTGAAGCACCCTTGCCATCTCCAGTGCCAGGGAGCAGGTGCTCCTGGACATGATCCAGAATGATCTCCTGACATAGCTGGTCAGTGGGAAGAACAACTAGGTAACATGCTGGACTTGGTGGTGTCAAATGGGGAGGCAGTGAGGGATATAAGGGTGGAAGACCCACTAGCTGGTAGTGACCTCCCAATGGTGTGGTTCACTCTCAAGTTGGGCAGGGAGTCTGGAGGCACAGTAACAAAAGTGGTGGATTTTAGGAGGGCAGACTTCAGGAAGATTAAAGAAATACTGCAAGGGAGAGTTCAGGGTATTAGGCCAGAGATGGATCCACAACAAAAGTGGGAATTATTAAAACTGGGCTAACAGAGGCTACAGAAGCTTGCACCAGGACTAGAAGCAAGAAGTGCAGAGCCAGAAAATCATGCTGGCTGAAAAGAGAAGTGTTGGAGGGGGTGAGGATGAAGAGAGCTGCATACCAGAAGTTTAGGAGAATGAGGAAGAAAGAGGACAGGGAGGCTTATGTGAATTGGTCCAAGGAGATGACCAAGTGGGTGAGAGTAGCCAAGGCCTCCAGGGATCTATGGTTAGCGCAGGACATCAAGGGAGGGGAGAAGGACTTTTTTAGATATGTCAGGGAAAAGAGGAAGTGCAGAGACCATATAGTGAAGATAAAGTGGGGAGGGGAGTGGGTGGAAAAGGGAGCGGAACAAGTGGAAGTACTAAATGAATACTTTTGCTCCATTTTCACAAAGGAGAAGGATGGTCCACTACCACCATGGACTGGGAGGATGGGGGTGGGAGGGGAGGAGATGACAGATGGAATGATCGAGGGGAGTAGAGTACTAGGGGGTCTGAGGGCATTAAGGGTGGACAAGGCACCAGGTCCTGATGGCATCCACCCCAGGGTGCTGAGGGGGATGGTGGAAGTGTTGGCTGAGCCACTGGCAGACCTGTTCAGCACCTCCCTGGACACGGGATGGGTGCCTCAGGACTGGAGGGTGGCCCATGTGGTGCCCATACACAAGAGTGGCCCTAGGGACAAGCCAGTTAATTATAGGCCTGTCAGTCTCACTTCCATAGTGGGTAAACTTATGGAGACGATACTGAAGGAAAAGCTGGTGTCATTCCTCGAGGGTAATGACCTCCAGGATGGGCGGCAGCACAGGTTCATCTTGGGGAGGTCTTGTCAGTCCAGTCTAATAGAATATTATGACTGGGTAACAAGAGAGCTGGATATGGGTCATGCTGTGGATGTCCTGTACTTGGACTTCAGCAAGGCCTTTGATTCAGTGCCTCATGGGAGGCTGGGGAGGAAACTGACTGCTTTGGGGTGGGGATGAAGCTGACAAACTGGATAGAGAACTGGCTGCAGGGGAGGCTGCAACAGGTGGTAGTGGGGCGGAGCTCTCGACACTTAGACCGGTGACAAGTGGTGTGCCACAAGGCTTGGTGCTGGTCCCAGTGCTATTTGGGCTCTTTATCTCAGATATTGCACATGGAGTTAGGAGCAGGGTTAGTCTGTTCGCAGATGACACCAAAATGGGGGCAGTGGTGGATGAAGAGGATGGATGGAAACAACTACAAGGGGACCTGACCAAACTAGAGATATGGTCGGAGAAGTGGCAGCTGGAATTCAATGTGAAAAAATGCAAAGTTATGCACTTCGGGGCAAAGAACCCAAGGAGGGACTGTTGGTTTGGAGGGTTGAGGCTAGGGATCACTGAGGAAGAGAAGAACCTAGGGGTGTTGGTAACAGGGAGCATAAACAACTCTGCTTAATGCAGGAAAGCAGCAGCTAAGGCAAACAGGATGCTGGGCTGTATCATAAGGGGTGCCTCGTCCAGGCATACGGAGGTGATCCTGCCCTTCTACAGATCTTGGTCAGGCCGCACTTGGAGTACTGTGTACAGAACTGGTGGCCATATCTGAAGAGGGATATTAAGTTACTGGAAGGTGTGCAATGGAGGGCAACAAAATGTTACAGGGGATGGAGGGCAAGACCTATGAGGACAGGCTGAATGAGCTGAATATGTACATGCTGGAGGAGGGATAGAGGGATATGATTGAAATGTTCAAGTATTTGAGGGGGGTAAACAAAGCTAACACTGAAGGGATGTTTAAGCTGAGGAAGGGTAAGGGACACGAGGGTGCATGGACTAAGATTGGAGGGCGGAAGATTTAGGAGGGAGATGAGGAGGCACTACTTCACAGAGAGGGTGGTGTCTAAATGGAACACTGTACCAGAGAGGGTGGTATCATATAAGACAGTAGGGAGTTTTAAGAGGGTGTGGGACAGAGCATGAGGGAGGGTCTGGGAGGAGGGGGCTGAGGCCATCATGGGAATGACAGATGGGGAGGGGCTTGGGGCAGCTGCAATCTAGGGGGCTAACCGCACACTCGGGCAGACATTGATAGACCAGGTGGTCTGTTTCTGCTGGCAGATTTGTATGTTCATATGTTTGTATACTGTGGTCATCTTACGTGTTCTGGAAGATTGCTCCTATGTCCAGGATACTGTGGTCATCTTAGGTGTCCTGGAAGATCCCTGCCTGGCTTTAGATTGGTTACCGGTATCCATGGATATTGAATCCCTTTAAATGAATATCCCATAGGAGAGGAGATTAGCCACCCCTGGCTATTAGTTGGAACTTAAAGGTAACTCACAGATATACAGAGGGAGTTGCTGCTGAAATTGGCTGAGTTTGTTATGAAATATTATAGCTTCATCTTTATGGGCACGCAGTATTTATAGATCAAGGGTAGGGCAATGGTGATAACTTTTTGCCCCCAGTCACACTAATCTTTATTTGGGCCACTGGAAAAGGGAGCTCCTTTACAATAAAAAAATTAACCCCTTTGCAGGAAAGGTATATTTTTGTTGTAGATACATTGATGATGTTATGACGGTATGGTTGAGGTGCAGGGAGGAGTTACAGGAATTTGTTACCTTTCTGCATGACAACTCGCATGTTAAAACTTTCTGTTCAGTTTGATACTGATCAGGTCAGTTTTTTTTAATCTTCTGATCATTAAGGAGGGAGAAGGGGTCAGAACTGATTTGTTCTGTAAGAGCATGGATAGGGATACTGTACTCCACATCAGCAGTTCTCACTCCTGCCATACCATCAGGAGCATCCCATAATCCCAGTCCCTGCGGTGAGGTCATAACTGTAGTGAGGAATCTGATTTCAAACTAAAGAGCTCGAGAAATGAAGGGCAGGTTTTTTGATAGAGGATATGGTAGGTTGGCTTTATTAAATTATATTATTACTGGGGCCAGAAATCATACTACAAAAATAGTAACTGGAGTGATATAAACTACAGAGAGCATACTAATTGGTAAGACTTTGCCTGGAGTTCAGTGGCCAAGCAGCCAGCCACTCCCATTTCCTGAGCTATATAAGTAGTTCCTTGCAGCCTCACTGTGAAGCATTTTTTCTTTGCAGCCGAAGACTCTGTCGGTTTGTCCTCTGAGCTGGTTGGGCCTCCCTGGCTGGCTGGGGCCTGCCCCCTCTTGCTGCTCCTGCTTGTCTCTGCTGGGCTTCTGTGTTATTTTCCTGCTTCTGGTTTGTATTTTGCTTTCGGCTGTGTGTGCTTCCTTCCTTTTTTTGGGGGGAGGGCGCTTTATTTCTAAGCTCCTAGCATACTGCTACTCCAGAACTCATACCGCTTGCTTTAAGTTACTCACAGCTCTCAAATTACTTGCACTGCAACCCCTAGCATACTGCTTCTCAGAGCTCATGCTACTGCTTTCAGTTACCTACAACTGCAGCCACTGCTGCTGTTTATGATACTATTATTGTACCCAGTGCTTGTGTTTTTACACTGTGCTCACCACGCTCAAACTACTGCAATGCAACTGCAGTCATTATCTGTGTGTTTCAGCTCAGCCATAGCTGCTCCATGTTGCATACTCAATTATTTTCACCTGACAGTTTTCTCTGACCCTAGCTGTGCTGCTGTCATTCTACTTGCAGCTTCATTGCACTGCCTGGCTACACCTGCTTTCAAAGCATTTGTCTCCATGTTTTATTGCAGTTACAACTCTGAGGTCAGCCAACTAAGCTCCTGCTGAGGCTGTTAATATAGCTTTGTTATTATATATTGCCTCCCTGCTGAAAAATCCTAAGAGTATTTGTCACCTTGATTTGGCTATTCATGTCTGGCTGGCTTGCCCCAAATTCAATGGTGCTGAATTGCTATACAGTATGTTATGCAGGTCCACATATCATTACTGCTGCTTAATGACCTATGTGCAGGTCCTCACTTGATTATTTAACCATTGCTCCTTGCTTATGCAAACCATTTTTTCATGCCTACTGCCATCCCCTCAGCTTCAGCCTCTAGGATTCTGCTGCACTCAATCTGCATTCGACCTTGCAAGATCTCAGCACTCAGTGCTCATTATGATCTCAGCATGCTGTGCTCATTCAGCTCACCGGCTTTTCAGCTCTCAATTTCTGGGGCATGCATCCATTCTATTCTGGCACAGGGTTCCTGCAGCCGATGGTCTCATTCTGCATTTAGTCTGCATCTTTAGCGTGTCCAACTTGGGGTGGGATCCTTCTCACCTGGCCCATAGCTGGAAATGTCCTTGCCCCAGGCTTGGCTTTAGCTGCCTGCTATGCGACAGCAGCTCCTGGTGTAGAATTTAAGACTAGCGGTGAAGGGTGGTTACGACGATCTCCTTTGGCTCTACTGTTCCACTATAATGGTTAGCCATTGACTTTAGTGGTTTCCCTAGCAAAGCACCTTCACTGCATTCTCCCTACGACTGCCTCCGGTTCACCTGGTTTGATTTAGGTTGGGTAGGCCAGGTGAGTGGCTCAGCAGTTGTTGCTCTCCTCCTGAGCCTTGGATGCACGTATTGTTGCAGAGTTTTCTTGCAACCTTCCACGGCATTCCCGCTAGAGGGTTTGAGTGAGAGCCTTCCTCCGAATTGGAATATTTTCCACCTCCCTTTAATTGGGTTTTCTAAATTGCAGCTGCACAGCCGTCACTAAATAAGCTATCTCAAGCCTGGAGGGAAGGTGACCTAGGCCTTGGATCCCCAGAGATTTCCTCCTCATAGGTTTCTTTTTCTCTTCTCCATTGCCTCAGGTCATAACACTTAGCATAGTTGTTTCTCCTAGTTTCTTTAGGTAGGTTCCGCTGTTGGATGGAGGTGGAGGCTGTCCTGCCGTTCCCTCTCTCCTTAGGGCATCCCCTAATCTCAAAGCAAAACAAACCTGGGCAGTCATTACGTTATCAAACTGAGCATCTCATTGCATTATCAAACTGCCTATGCTTCTCTTCTACTACGTTACAGTTACTGCTCCTATGTCACAGTTACTGCTTGCTCATATGCTTCATGTTGTCTCCTTTTTGGGGACGATACTACATTTCTTTTGGGGATTTCTACGGTACCTTTAGCAATAGGAATTGTCCCATGGCACATCTAGGGGTGGAACCCTCTCCGAGAGTTCCTTGCCTTCGTACCCCTATAGGGTGGTAATTCCTCTGGAATAGAGAGTGCTAACGGCCAAAAAACAAACTAACACAGCTACACAAGCATTACACTATACTGGCTGCGTAGGTCAGTGAATTGGTAAGGCTTTGCCTGGAGCTCAGTGGCCAAGCAGCCAGCCACTCCCACTTCCTGAGCTATATAAGCAGTTCCTTGCAGCCTCACTGTGAAGCATTTTTCTTTGCCCCACCATCCTCCCCTCCTCCTCTTCCAGCAGTAGCACTCTCTCCTTAGGGGATTCCTAAGGAACCTTTAGCCCAGGGAATCGTCCCATGGCACCTCTAGGGGTGGAACCCTCTCTGAGAGTTTCTTGTCTTTGTACCCCTACAGGGTGGTAATTCCTCTGGAATAGAGAGTGCAAACAGCCAAAAACCAAACTAACACAGTTACACAAGCATTACACTATACTGGCTGCGTAGGTCAGTGAATAGAAGAATATTGCAGCTTATTTTTATCACTACATACTCCACTCAGGTCATACAGCTGCAGGAAATTATTTTTTAAAACTGGCACATTCTTTGTACAGAGTCAGTTTTGAAAGAGACTACTGTTAATCATCCCCATATAGTTTTTAGAAGGGGACATAATTTGGCTGATAGGCTAGTATATAACCTTCAGCCAAACACTTCTCCTAGGAATTTGTTTAACGGGCCTCCAGGAGAATCTTTTGATTACTAGCACTGTAAATTATTTTCAGTGATAAGAAAAGGAAACAGCTTTTCTACTCTACCAGAAAAAATCTTGTTTAATTTCTAGCTTTATTAATTGAAGTATTGTCACTGTTGTTTACTTGGCAGAGCAGACCTGTCAGTCTTTCTATGTGGGCAAAACGCCAAGAATATTGAAAGACAGGATAAGCAAACACATTCAGACAGTTGAACATAGGGATAGTAATAATGCATTGGCTGCCTACTACAAAAAGGATCAACAAGAGAGTATAAGTTCTCCTTCACTGCCATGGAATGGGTATCCCTAGGAAGGAGAGAAGGAAAAGATATTAACAATCTCTTCCTTAAAAGAGGATCATTCTATTTTTTTTTTCTCCTCAGTGCTCGTAAGGGCCTAGGATTAAATGAAAGGATTGAATTAGTTCCTTGTTTTGGGAATATAAAAAGTGACAAACACAATAATATTGATTGAGATGGTAGTATAGCGCAGTGGGTTAAGGCTCTGAGCTGCAGATCTGGAGACCTGGGTTTCAATCCCACAGCCGCTTTGGTGCATACTAATCCTGAGCAAGTCACTTAGCTTCCTTGTGCTCCCAGGTCACATCTGGAAACAAGCTTCAGCTTAGTGTGCTACTCCTGGTTAAACAATGTTCCCTTTCCCCTTTCCCTAGATGCTTTAGTTCCTTCATTGTTGTTATGCTCTATTAAATGCCTTTTTTGACAGTGTGTTTGTTTTATTTCCCCATTTATTATATGGCACTGATTGCTTATCTGCAAGACACAGAAGTTGGTTTTAGTTTGGGTCCTTTTTTCCCCCCCTCTCATGTAAAGAACAAACATGGGATATGGTCTCCTGATGGTGTCAATACTACTCAACCATGCAAATGTCTGGATTGATATTGCATATAATACATTTTCAGCTGGGTTACTTAATTCTTCAAATGCATTGTATGCCTTTATATTTTAATATTAGCAATGTTTTTTGTTATCTTTATTACTGAAGTTTCCTAGCAGATTTTGAACAGGTTCAGTTTTATGTTTTAGTAATTAAGTTTGAATGCCCGAAACATAGTCAAGGTCTTCTTTCATAATGTAATGAGAATTGGCAAGAGTAATTAATTGCATTGTAACTTTGATTTTGATCTAATTTATATTGTAGCATATCTTATTGGAAATTATGTGTTAGGGCTATGCTACAAAGTGTCAGAACAGTACTTGAATTTTATTCCACTGCCTCCACTGTTCTGTTAGTACCTGTCACTTTTAAGAGATGCATTTATACTGTCATGTAAAACTGGTGAGTGAGTTTCCCTGAGGAAGCACTTGGCATGCAAAACTGTAATGGGGTGTCTGTGCTTAGTAATCATTTTGCATGGTTTGTAACCTTTTTATCAATTTCTTTCTAAAAATAAAGTCTTTTTAAGTGAGATTTGTTGTTGTTAATTTTAATTTTGTACCATTATGTTTTTTTTAATTGGGCACAGCAATGGTCGAGGAGTAGCCTTCCTTCATTGAGGCCTGCACCAAGGTTTAACAAATGGGTACAGCCTTGGAGCTGTAACAGCAGCTCCCAACTACAACTGACACTTACAGTTCCAGTGTTAGACTTTCATCAAAGACTATTTCCAGACTACTAACAGCCCATTCTGCCACAAGCTGACTCCAGAAGGTAGCTTCATAGGTAAATCTATATAGATGGGTGGATGGGTGGATGTGCAGTGCAATGGTTGTGGTGAAGTAGTCTTTAGGGAAACCATTGGAGGCTTAGGTGCTGCCTAATATGTACTCACCTCTCTGGGTTGCATGCACAAGTTGGTGAATTCTGGGCCAAACTGGCAAGGTTACAGCAGATCTTCTGCCCCATGCAGGGGCCATGAAGTCCACCACCATTCCCCCAGAGAATGCCCAGACAGAGGCAGAGTGGATGAACCATGGTGGGCTTCAGGAGGGTAGGGGCCGGGGCAGGGTACACAGTCCTCCAACTGTACCACTGCATAGCACCTTCACCTTACTGGTGGAAAGGGGCAACCAAGAGGAGGTCCTCATCACAGTGGAAAGGGAGGAAGTTGGAGTTCTTAGAAGTGGAGACCCCAAGGAGGGTGGGAGAATCCCCAAGCCATAGAGGAAGCAGCTGCTGGTGGGGGACTGAGTTGTAAATGGGATAGACTTGGGGGTTGGAGGGGGAAGATAGGGAGGTAAGGTGCTTGAGGGGTGCCTGGACTGGTAGAGATGGACAGCAGATCCTGCAGATTGCCAGGGCAGCAGGAGCTGGGAAGAAACTGAATATCATTATCCATATTTATTGGGATGATTGATATAGCACAGGAGAAGGCATGAGTAGTGAAGGGAAATTTCAGGAAGCTGGGTAGAGGTCTCGTGTTACTTGTGTGGGTCTGGGTAGAGTTAAAAAAACTCCACACCAGGTCTTTTAATGAATGGTTGAAGGCATGGACATGGAGGAAGGTTTTAGATACATCATAGACTAAGAACCAAGCTGGGAGGATATGTGCCTCTGTGGGAGGGATGGCCTGCATTTTTCTAAGAAGTCCTTGATGGCAGGTTTAAATGCTACATGGATGAGCATTTAAACTAGATGGATGGATGTGGTGAAACCAAGGGGGGGGGCAACAGTTGCCTCCCCCCAATGGTAAAGCAGATGGTGTAGTGTTAAGAAGGGATAAGTTAGGGAGGGAACACCATAGTGGAGAAGACTGTTCTAGAGCAGATGCGCAAAAGCAAAGGGACAAGGATGGGAAAGAAGAAAATGGGAACTTAATGCAAGTAGGGGAGGACATAGGATTAAGGGGATCCAGATATGGTGAAAGTAAAAAGGGAAGGGGTAAGTTAAGGGGTCAGCCAGGGTACAAAATAGGCAAGAATAAGAGGGAGAAACAGGGTAGTAGACTGGAAAACATTTGGAAAGCAGTGTGCACTAATGCAAGGAGCCTTGGTAACAAACTTTCAAACCAGGAAGTTACCATGGTAGAGACTAATTTAGATTCTGTGGCTATAATGGAGCTGTGGTGTACTGAGTACCACACCTTGTAAGTGAAATGATACTGAGCTATGCTCTGTTCAGAAGAAATAGAGTAAGGTGGAAATGAAAAGGGAATATATGTGAGGAAGGGTATCAAGACCATGATGGTATGGGGCACAAAGAGAAAATGAGGGGCTGGAATTACTGTTGGTCATTCTGGAGACAGACGATGGATACATTATCTGTACCAGAGTAGTGTACAGACCCCCAGCACAGGGTCATGAAATGGATAAGGCACTTGGGTAAGTCATAATCTGAATGGCAAGTGAGAGGGAGATGCTGCTAGTTGGTGACTTCAGTCTGCCAGATGTGGAGTGGAGCTTTCCAACTGCAGCTTTGGCAAAGAGTAGGGCCATCCTTGACTCCCTGCAAGGGCATTTTCTCAGGCAGTTTGTCAAGGATCCCACTAGGGACAAGGTTGGCTGGATCTGGTGCTTACAAACAGGGACAGCATTGAAGACTTCACAGTGGGCAGTCACATTGGCAGTCTCAGAAAGCTAAAAACGCACCTAGCCCAGCTTGACTGGTCCCCAGTCCTACTCACAACGGATATTGACTCTGCCCTAGCCTATTTCTTCAGTGCCTTCAGCAAGGCCTGCGACCTTTTCGCCCCCTGACCAGAATCCGTTCCAAGAAACACAACGCCCCATGGATCTCCCCATCCCTCATCCAAACACTGAAACAAAGAGATAATCTCTGGCATACTGCTGTCGAGACAGGCAAACTGGTTGACAGACAAGCCTATAATGCAGCACGTAATAAGTGCACCTGGACTATAAGGCAGGCTAAGGCCAAATATTATCAAGCCACACTTGAATACACTTGGGGCTCATCCCATGCCTTCTGGGACAATATAAAAAGAGCTCAATGGAAAGACCTGCTCCCCCCCACCATCACTACTCTCCATAGATGGTACTATCACTACTGATCATCCCCGCATAGCTGAGTACCTCAATATGGCTTTCTTAGATCTAAACTCTGTCCTCCCCAACTACTGTTTTGACCCTATGCCTGCCTCCACCCACCACCTCGGATTGCCCACCCTTTCTACCTGTGTGCCATATTACCCCTTAAAGCCAGACCTCATCTGCAAAAAGTCTTAGCTAGCAACAACCCCAGCTGTGATCCCCGGGACTCCAGAATTCTCTGATTAGTCCTAGATACTGTACTAGCCCCTCTCACCAACCTTTTAAACCAGTCACTATGTCTTGGTCAATTTCCCAGTGCCTGGAAAATTGCAGAAATCACCCCTATCCATAAGTGTGGAGATAGAACCTCCCCTAACAATTTCAGGCCCATCTCCATTCTCCCCCCTCTCTCCAAAGCACTAGATAAAATAGTGTCCATTCAGCTCTCCGGGTATCTGGCCAAATACGACCTGCTGTGTCTGGAACAACATGGATTCCACCCTGGACACAGCACCACTACAGCCCTCCTGGAGTTCTCCCAGCACCTCCTCTCTGCTCTCGACTCTGGTCATGTTGGGGGTGAAGTGTTCATTGACCTCTCCAGTGCTTTTGACACTGTCTGTAACCCCTTCCTACATGACTCCCTCCACCAACTTGGCTTCTCCCCTGGCCCACTGGCTTGGTTCACCAGTTACCTCTCTGCAGATCACAGCGTGTGAAGGTAAATGGCACCCTGTCCAATACCCTGCCCATTTGCTCGGGGGCCCCCCAGGGTTCCATCCTGGGCCCCATTCTGTTCAGCCTATTTCTCAATACCCTCTCCATCTCCTGCTCGGGCAAAATGGTACTCTATGCCGATGATGCAGTTCTCCTTGCATCCCACCCTGACCCCGCATCTCTACAGGAGTCCCTGCAGCACACATTTAACCAAGCCAAAAAGTGGTTCCTTGACCACCGGCTGGTCATTAACTTAAAAAAAAACAAATCTGTGCTTTTTTCGCATCACCACAATAAGGCCAAAAATGCCCCCCTCTGCATTCTCCCCAGTAATGCTCACCCTCTCAAGCAGGTGTCATCCTACAAGTACCTGGGCATCACATTTGACTCGGCTCTTACATTCCACACCCACATCAATACCCTGCCCTCAGCCACAAACTCTCGGATTGGCCTCCTCTATCACCACAGAGATTGCCTCCCCCAAACCGCTCTCCGACTGGCCATCAACTCCTCCATTCTGTCCCTAGTGGATTACGGTATACCTACCTACGCTGCAGCCAACAATACTGCCCTCACCAGAATCCAGACCTCAATAAACAAGGCCTGCAGACTCCTGACCGGTGCATCCCTCCGCATCCATACTAACCTGCTCTATTCCACCGCCAACCTGCTCACCTTGGAGGAGCGCCTGCACTACCAAACCTGCTTACTTGCCAAAAAATCCCTGCTAGGACTCTCCTCTGTGGGTCACTGCAGATCCTGTGGCTTGCATCCACATCCGTTGCCACCCATAGCTCAATTAGGGCCACCTTTCTAGTGCCCCATACCAAAACTTCCCTAGCCCAAAAGTCCTTCCACTACCGCACCCCCACATAGTTCAACTCCCTCCCATTCTCTGTCACTAAATCTACCAAAATTGGTCCCTTTAAAGTCGCTCTCCTTAACCACCTCTTTGGCGCCCAAAACTGTAGTTGCCCTTAATCAACCTAATGTTGGGGTCCCTTCCCGTTTCTTGCCCATAGCCTTGACAATGTCCGTTAGACTGCTTCCCCTCTTTTTTTTCCTCTTTTCCTCACCCCTGTTTGTCCCCCACCTCTACTTAGATATTTCCCTGGTATGACCAGGGTTGTGACTTCTACTATTGTTATTCTTTATACGATTGCTTATTTACTGCATGTAACTTTATCCTGTAAACCACTGTTATATTGTGTTCTTTTTGTTATCTGTATTACACCTGTATGTTACCACTGTTGTATCTCAACACTGTAACCATGTCTACCCTCCCTGCGATGAGGTGCCTTTGTAAATGAGTCCCTGACTGAAAGGTTGTAAATCCAACTTTCAAAAATAAAAATTAAAAAATAAATAAATGAACATTGGTATCAGTGATCATCTTACAGTGTGGTTCAACATAAAAACAGGAGAACAGGTGAACCACATGAGGACAAGGGTTCTGGACTTTTAAAAGGGTGGATTTTAGAGAAATGGCTAACTGCCTCAGGAACTGCCTAAGAGGGCGGAGGAGTGCCAGGGAGGGGTACAGGCACAGTGGAGGAGAAAGTACTAACATCAGCGAGGCAAGAAAGGGACCTCGGGATTATCATATCTGAGGACCTCAAGGTAGCTGGACAGTGTGAAAAGGCAGTGGGTAAGGCTAGTGGAATGCTTGGTTGCAGAAGGAGAAGTATCTCCAGCAGGAGGAGGTAGGTGGTGTTATTGTATCACTCACTGATGTGGCCTCACCTAGGATACTGTGTTCAGTTTTGGAGACCATAGCTCAGAAAGGACATAGAGTTGAGGCAGTTCAGAGGAGGGCAACTAAAATGATGCATGGTTTGCATGAGAAGCTTTATGACTAGAGAATGTGGGATCTCAAGATGTACACCATGAAAGAAAGGGGAGAGGGGATATGATGGAAACCTACAAACAGGATTGCCATGAAAACAGGTTTTTTTAGGCCCTATGATAAAAAATTGCCTGTATAAATAAAGTTGTTTTACTGCTACTACTACTACTACTGCTGCTACAAGCACCTCAAAGGGGTGATTTGGGTACAGGTGGGGGAATCACTTTCAAAAGAGTGCAAGCAACTGGACCAATGGGCATGCAGTGAAGCTAGAGAGAGGGAAATTCAAGAGTGATGTGAGGAAATATTTAATCACTGAAGGGGTAGAGGATGCCTGGAATAGACTACCAGTGGATGTGATGGAGGCTTGAATAGTGGGGGACTTCCAGGCATGCATGAAATAAACATAGGGGTATATTAGATAGGATGCAGGGAGATGGGAGGATCAACAGAAACAGAATAGGTAGATAACATCTGGGCAGTCTAGGTGGGCTAAGCAGTCCTTTTCTGCCCTCAAATTCCATGTTTCTGTGTTCTCTATGGAATGAGATACATTACAAATCTTGTTATGCTTATAGTGAGGCGGGAGAGAAAAGTAATTTAAATAAGAAGGAAGATCTGTATGTAGAATGCAGAAAGACAGATACGTTCCAATTTGTGTGGCTTATGTTAACACACACATATGCAATAGTCTGATACCTCAGACATAACACAAAGTGTCATGGCTATGCAATTTGGTATGTGGGGAGAGGGGGAGAATGGATAGGAAATGACTCAACTGATACAACATTCTGCAATTATGTCACTACACAGACCACACCACAGCTGGCTCATGGACACTAAATGATACAGTAAAATGAATCTTTAACACACATGACAACAGTAGGCACTCACGCTGTCATTGACAACTCCTATTGAAATCCACAGAACTAAAATGCAGAGCACCAAAGTGATTTGCTCTGAGTTCCTCTGTGAAGTGATCAGGATATGAGTTGTAGTGTTCTGTACTGTACTGACTGCAGGCATCAGATCTGGCCATAGGGTAGGCTACTGTAGAGCAGGACTCAAGGCAACCCAGGCCTGCACCAGTCTTTGCAGGTTCAGGAAAAAGGGATGAAAGCTGGCTATGGTAAAAACAGCCTCTAATGTCTGCTGACACCTTGAATTCCAAGGTCAGATGTTCATCAAAGACTACTTCCAGACTGTTGTCAGATCATTTTGCCATAAACTGAACCAAGGATCCTCTTTTTCCTAAAGTAACAGGGAGCATAGAACCATACACATTATAGCTGTTGTCTTAAACATGACATAAGCATCATGTGAATGTAATTTCTTGTGTGTGTGTGTGTGTGTGTGTGTGTGTGTGTGTGTGTGTGTGTGTGCACGTGTGTCTGTATGGGGTAGGGGATAAGCTGAATAGGAATGAGCTCACTAATGCTACATTCTGCTAACCATGTCATGACACAGACTGCACCACAGCCAGCTCATGGACACTCAAAGGTACTGTTTAATCTTCCTAAAATGCACCAGATAACACACATGACAAAAAAAGTCACTTGGGCTATCATTTGATACCAAAAATGCATGTTCTCCTACTGAAACCCACAGTAACTAGATATGTTGTGCTGAAGTGATATCCTCTGACCTCTGCAGGAAGGTCAGGAAGTGAGCAGCAGCATTCTACTCCAACTGCAGGCTGTGCCTCTAACTTCGGCTGACACCTAGAATTCCTGGGTTCGGTTTTTTATGAAGGACTGCTGGCCACAAGATAAGACCTTCTATAATGCACTACAGTAGTGTAGGTGATGAAGGCCTGCAGCAGTATGTTCAGGTTCCTGGGTGAAGAAAGAGTTATGACCTGGCTAGGGTAAAAGCAGCCCTAACATCTTCTGACAACTGGAATATCAGCATCAAACTTTGATCAAGAACTACCCCAGGTTGCTGATAGCCCTTACTGCCATAAACTGTATCCAGAATGGTAGCCAGTGTTGCTTGAGCTCACTGGGAGCATAGAACTAGACACAGTGTAACTCTTGCTATGCTTGAAGCGAGTGGAACAAGGTAAAGTTAATAGGAACCACCCTACAGTAGCACTGAAGAGTTACCCAGCGATGCAAGAACCAATAAAGCTAGTTTTCAAAGAATGACATAATTGCACATATTGCCCTCATTTTTCAACTCTTATGAGCATAAAACATGGGTAGGTATGAGCTACATAGATAAATAGATGTTGATGGCAGAAATAGTGTTTTTGTCCCATCCAATCTGCCTACCCAACCTCATTACTCTATACTTACAGAAGGTTGGTGAAGAAGCTAGAGGATCTGGGTACAGTGAAAGACACAGTTAGATGGGTGAGAAGCTGCTTGGAAGGGAGTGTTATAGAGGCATAGGTAAGGAAGCATAGGCAAACCAGCAGAAGTCATACAATTCACAGGTAGTGTTATTATCAATAACAATAAAAAAAAATTGTGCAGGATATCTCTTATACAGGTAGCTCAAACAAAACAAAGTCCTTCCTCTGAGGGTATCTCTAACTCTAAATCCTAATCCCCCTCTATCTCTCCGACAAAAGATTGCTCTCTTTATATATAATGTCTTTTCCTGGCATTTAAGTTCTGCATCCTGAGCTCATTAAGATACTTCTCCTGTTTCTCACAAAATATATCAAAACTTTGTCAATTTCTTTGCCGCAGGTGCAGCAAAATAGGACATTGTGTCCCAGATCTGATCTGCTGTTGACAACTCTGCAAATGAGTTTGTGGAGGTCAAACTGCATCTCAAGGGTAACCCCATAAGTTCCAAATAGCTTTTTGCAATTATTCCAACAATATAACTATGTACATTTGCAAACCAAGGGATCCCAGTTTCACATTAACAGTTTCACACAAAGATTCACATATATTTTTGAACCACAGAAAAGTAAGGGGGAAAGAAAAGACAGAACAGGCATGAAACAGCAAGTGAAGGCAGGGAGATAGTGAAGGGAGGCGTTGGACCTTCAGAGTGGCCAGTTCCTTAGGTGCCACAGGAAAATTTGATTGCACAATCAGATGGGCAACAGCCAAGATAAGAGGCAGAAATAGAAGAAGACAGAACAGATCCCTGCTTTTAACTCTCTCTGCATAACAAATGGGACAGGGTCTCATTCAGCCCTGTCAGAGACAGCAGAGGACTGTGGTTAACAGAGTTAAAACAGAAGACAAGGAGGTCACCAGTGGGGTGCCACAAGGCTCGTTCCTGGGTCCAGTCCTTTTCAATATGTTCATTAGTGACGTGGGTGAAGGAATCCAGGGCAAGATGTGTCTCTTTGCAGATGACACTAAGCTCTGTGGCACGGTAGGCAGCGATGAGGGGGTTAGAGAGATGCAGAGAGACCTGCAAAAGTTAGCAAGGTGGTCAAAGGTATGGTAATTGAAATTTGATGCCAAAAAGTGCAAGGTGATGCACATAGGGAACAAGAACCTGATGACAGATTACTGTATGGGTGGGTAAAGTTGTGCACGGTCTCTGAAGAAAGAGACCTAGGGGTCATCATCAATGACTCCCTAAAACAAAGGCCTACAACAATGCAAAGAGGATGCTGGGGTATATAGGAAGGGATATTGCCAGCAGAAGGAAGGAGGTATTATTACCTCTCTACAGATCACTGGTGAGGCCCCATCTGGAGTACTGTGCCCAGTTCTGAAGTCCTCACCTAAGAGAAGATAAGGACAGGCTGGAGACAATGCTACATAGGGTGACCAAAATGATTCAGGGCCAGCAGGGCAGTTCTTACAAGGATCAGCTCAAGGCACTGAACATGTACTCACTAGAGGCCAAATGAGAGAGGATAGATATGATAGACACCTTCAAGTTCCTGAAACGAATGATCAAGGTGAACTGTGAGGAAATATTTACCATAAGAAGCAGATCAAGAAAATGGAAGCATGAGTGAAAACTGATGGGGGGGGATTTAAGAGGGAAGTGAAAACATTTTATTTCACAGAAAGGGTGGTGGAGCCATGTAACTGTCTTCCAGCTGATGTGGTGGGCGCCAAAACTATCAATGGTTTCAAACACAGCTGGGACAGAGTGAAGGGCTCAGTGGTTGCTCAGGGTGATAGTGGTATGTCAGGGTGAATGGGGTGGATAGTGTGTGTCAGAACCCTGTATGGTTAGGGTTTATGGGCAGACTGGATGGACCAGTGGTCTTTTTCTCTTGTCATTGTCTATGTTTCTTTTTTTTTTTAACATCTTTATTATTTCATAAATATACCAACATAAGGGATGACAATCTTAGAAAAACATTGATCTACTAGTTTTCCATGTTCAGTATGATCATTTTTCCTGCATCACAAGACAGTAAGACTAAATGTTGAAATTTTCAGTTGAGGAGGCAAAAAGTTACAGATTTCTTTCCACGTCTATCCTTGTAGTCATATGAAAATTATAATTCATAAATACGTTTTCACAATTGAATGTATTTTTCAGATTACTGTGCCATTTGTGCAAATTAAAGGGAGGAGCATTTGGGCTATTCCAGTTTTCTAAAATCAACCTTGTCATAGTCATGGTTATTATAGCCAATAAAATCTTCTGTCTGCTATTAAGAGCCAGCCAAGAAAAATCATTCCGAATGAAAATTTCAAATGACATAGATAAATACATATTTAATATTTTGGACGTTTCTTCCTTTGTTTTAAGCCAGTATGGTTTAATTTTAGTACATGCCCAAAATTTGTTGAAATAGTTTACCTGTTTGTAAACACTGTCCAACATGCAGATGAATCTTTAAAAGCCATTTTATATAGGTGCAGGGAATTAAAATAAGCATTAGATGTTATTTTTATTTGGATAGATTTATTTTTACTAAATTTATAATATTTATTTACATTATTCCATGTTCGATTCCAGTTAGTTTCTTGTAATTTAGAACTCTCTTCTTTTAACCAATATTTCTGTATATTGATTTATGTTGATTGGCCTTATGTTTATTAACAGTTAAAAGTGTATTAAACATTTTATTTATTGCTTTTATTTATAATTGGTTTACATAGCTGTCCTCAATTTGACATTGTTTATGCCATTCTGTTTTATCTAATAATTTCTTAATTTAAGTTTAGTCTAACCATTCTAATTTCTGTACACAACTTTAATCTTGGCTTAGTGAGATGAGAGCCATACTTTTAAGTCTGTTCTGAAAAAAAGCACCTGCCTTATTATGTTTTTTGATAATTTGTATTGTAGCTCCAAATAATTCCTGTATTTCCCTTCCCCTGAACCAACTGGTATAAACGTATGTAAAGTTCCAGTATATTTTTCTAGTTAACATAATAGCTGGGCTAGCTCTTTAACAGCTCTAAGACTATTCCTGGAAAATCTCTCAGGAAAGAAATGTAACATTTGTATCAGAATAAATACTTTTTGCTTCTGCAATAATGTATTCCATATTTTTATCTCATGATATCTTTTTTCCAAATGTTATTCAGAAAAATACGGTGTTTAGCTACTGTTGACACTTGATAATACAAAGTTGGATCCAGGTAGCCCCCATGGGCGGATTTACCTTTATGCAAATTACACCATGACGTAGGGCCCCGTGATTCAGGAGGGCCCCCACAACACTGTTTAATTTAAGTAATATTTACAGATATTTACTTTCCCTATCGGCCGACTGTGGCCGCTGACCTGCCGTACTGTTGTGCGGCTGGCCGGGCCACAGGGTCATTGTCATTCATTTGAAACCATGCCACCAACTGCCAAAATAAAAAGCAGCCCCCCCCCCGCGGCCACTCATTCTCTCTCCAGGCGGCTCCGCCTCTCATCCACCCTGACCCCACCACAACCAACCAACCATGTCTCCTCAGAGGTCCTCCAGAGGTGTGGCTACTGGGGAGTGGGAATCTGTGGGTGTGCATGGCATCAACGCGTGTGGCCAGGCAGTGAGGAGTCAAGGATGAGGACAAGTGGACGATGGTCAGTCGGTCACAGTTGGACAGAGTGAGACCATCTCGACTGAAGAGAAGACAGAGTATAAACAGTGGGCTGAGCCGGGGGGTCACCCAGACTCAGAGTCGGACTCACCACTGTCCAGCCAGTGCTTCTTTTTTTCTTGTCGTCTGTCTGTGGAATGTCGTGACCCATCTCGGGTATGAGCCTGAGGAGAGCAGAGTGGTAGCAGCAGTTACAAGACTTGAGGTAAGCAGCTTCCCAGTATTGAGCTGGTGGTTTCCTGGTTACTGTGGACGTCACATCAACATTACATAGGTATTGTGAGTAACTTGCCAAAAAACATTAAAAGATGGAATGTGTAACTAGAAAAGCAATGTATTGTGTGAAACAGCCATCTGGAAATGGGGAAAGGGGATTGGCACTCTTAAATGTATGCCACAAGTTACATTTTACATTTATTTTATTTTCCAGTAAGTTGTGGTTTCCTGCCCCATCACCACTACCACTTCAAGGCCATGTCTTATTATATTACTTGCTTGTGGCATACTGGCATGGCATTTATTTGTAATAAGTAAAAAGCATTACAAGGGACATCTCTCAGTTTACCCTATAGAAGTGCTTTGTCTCACATGGAAAAGGATCTGTAAGCACATAGGAAGAGCTGTGATTAAAGGTGGACTTTTAAAGCGAATGTTACAATTTTTTATCATGATAGAAAAAATTGAATGGCTCCAGGATTATGTGGCACATTGTGTTTAAACGAAACCAAAACCTCTGTGTGCTAGTGATCCCCCTCTTGCTTCCTTTTTTAAAAGAAAACATATTTTCTATGGCAATTGAGTGGCCCACCTGCCCCTGTGATTATGGTCATAGAAACATAGACATAGAAACATAGACTTTGACAGCAGATAAGGACCACGTGGCCCACCTAGTCTGCCCATTTCCCTACCTAGAGGATAAGCCGCAGATCCTATTTAACCAACAGCCTACTTCTTCCTAACCCCCACAAAAATTGCCTTATGTCTGTCCCATGCATTCTTAAATTCTCCCACAGTTTTAGACCCCACAACCTCCTCAGGAAGTTTGTTCCATGTGTCCACCACCCTCTCTGTGAAAAATACTTCCTCACATTGCCCCTGAGCCGCCCCCCTCTATCTTCAAATTGTGCCCCCTTGTTCTTGCACATCTCTTTTTCTGAAAGATGCTACCCTCTTGGACTTTGTTGATTCCACTGAGGTACTTAAACATTTCTATCATGTCCCCTCTCCCTCCTTTCCTCAAGGGTATACATATTAAGCTCCTTTAGTCTCTCCTCGTATAGCTTCTCTTGCAGACCCTGCACCATTTTAGTTGCCCTCCTCTGAACGGCCTCCATCCTGTCTATGTCCTTGCGGAGATGGGATCTCCAGAACTGGACGCAGTACTCCAGTTGGGGTCTCACCAACTGTCTGTACAGGGGGATAACAACTTCTTGTTTTCTGCTGGTAATGCCTCTCCCTATACATCCCAGTATCCCCCCAGCCATCCCTACCACCTTCTCACATTGCTTGCCAACTTTAACGTCATTTGATATGATTACCTCCAGGTCCCTTTCCATTTTTGTTGTTGTTACTACCTCCCCCCCCCATTGTGTAATCTTCCCCTGGGTTTTTGTTTCCCAGGTGCATTATTTTGCACTTCTTTGCATTGAATCCAAGCTGCCATACTTCTGACCATCCCTCCAACCTTGCCAAGTCCCTTCTCATTCTTTCCACACCTCCTTATGTATCAACCCTGTTACAGATCTTTGTGTCATCTGCAAAGAGGCATACTTTTCCTTCCAGTCCCTCTGCAATGTCACTTATAAAGACATTAAAAAGGACTTGACCCAGTACTGAACCCCGCGGTACCCCACTAGTAACCCCCCTTTCTTCAGAGTGGACTCCATTTACAATTACCTTCTGAGTCCTGTTGTTCAGCCAATATTTTTCCCAGGCTACCACCCTGGGACCCACTCCCAGGCTGGTTAATTTGACTATTAATCTTTTGTGTAGGACTGTGTCAAATGCCTTGCTAAAGTCTAGGTAGGCCATGTCTGCAGTCCCTCCCTGGTCTACTACTTTGGTCACCCAGTCAAAGAAATCAATTAGATTCGTCTGACATGACCTTCTCGCTGTGAACCCTTGCTGCCTTGGATCCTGTGCCCCACTGGCCTCTAGGTACTCAACAGTTCTTTCCTTCAGAAGTGATTCCATCCCTTTCCCTACCACAGAGGTCAAACTGACAGGTCTGTAGTTTCCTGCCTCTGTCTTGGTCCCACTTTTGTGAGGGGGAATCACATCTGCCTTACTCCAGTCCTCAGATACCACACCATCTTCCCATAATTTGTTAAAAAGGGTAGTCAGTGGTGTCACTAGTTCTCTGCTTAATTCTTTTAGAATTCTGTGGTGAATTCCATCTGGCCCCATTGCTTTGTTCACCTTCAGTTTTAGGAGTTCTTTCAGAACCTTTTCTTCTGTGAAAGGACTGGGATCGACCCCCCTTTCCAGAGTGCTTCTGTTAATTGGATAAGGCACCTACCCCACCTCCTCCTTTGTGAATACTGAGCAGAAGTATTCATTCAGTGTCCCTGCTTTTTCACTGTCCCTCTCTGCCCACCCACCGTCCATTCTATTCAGCCTCACTATCCCTCCCTTTGTCTTTCTACGCTCCCTGATATACCTATAAAAGGTTTTATCCCCCTTCTAAACCAAGTTGGCTATCTTTTCCTCAGTTTGAGCCTTTGCTATTCTGACTACCCTCCCTGCTTCCTTCTGCCTTAACTGGTACAGTTCTCTGTCTTGCTTCTTCTGTGTTTCCTTATACTTCCTAAATGCTATCTTTTTCTCCCTAACCTTCACCACCACCTCTTTTGAGAACCATAGTGGCTTTTTCTTTCATTTTGATTTGTTTATTTGCTTCACATAAAGGCTTGTTGCCTCTGTGATGGCAGTTTTGATATTTCCCCATTGTTGCTCTACACCTCCTTCTAGCCTGTTTGCTAGTGCTTTTCTAAGGCACTCTCCCACCTTGCCAAACTCATCCCTCCTGAAGTCCAGAACCCTCACTTTTGTATGGCTTCACTCTGCAGCTGAGTTTATCGTGAACCACACTGTTTGGTGGTCACTTGTTCCCAAATGGCTACCCACTTCTAGATCTGAGATCCTCTCACTGTCCCCATTTGAGAGTATGAGGTCTAAGATTGCTCCCTCATCAGTAGGTTCCAAAACTAGCTGTCTGAAGCGTGCCACCTGAAGGGCATTGAGAATGGCCCTGCTTTTGGATGTGGCTGCAGCAAAGGTGCTCCAGTTAACATCTGGCATATTAAGGTCCCCCATCAACAGTGTCTCCCCTTTCTCTGCCATCCTAAGTATGCCTTTTATCATATCCTTGTCCATTCCCTCCCCCTGACATGAGGGTCTGTATACAACCTTTGTGTGGATTGTGGTGCCATTTCCAGTCTCTAAGGTGACCCACAGTGCCTCCTCTCCTCCCTGTTTACTCTTTTGTTCAGTTGCTTTTACCCCTTCCCTCACATAGACAGCTACTCCACCCCCTCTTCTCCCCTCACTGTCTCTCCAGTAGGTTGTGTACCCTGGTATGTTAACATCCCAGTCATGGTTCTTGGTGTACCATGTTTCTGTGACTGCTACGATATCCAGGTTCCTCTTCCATCAAGGCCACCAGTTCAGGGAGCTTGTTGCCCAGACTACGGGCGTTGGTACTCATTACTCTCCATTTCTTGATGGCCTTACCCCTTTTTGCTCCATCCCTGTCCTTATTGCGTTTGTCAGTTTCTCCATTTACCCCTGCGCTTCTCCCTGTCGACATCTCTATGTTGGTGTCTACCTCACTTAGTACCCTGATTTTTTTGGGGGGGGGCTAGTATTTCCCTGCTCCTCTCCAGTGCCTCCCCCCTTGGCTAGTTTAAATGCTTGCCAATGAAGCATTTAAACCTATCACCTAGGATCCTGGTTCCCCTCCTGGACAGATGCAGACCATCACGCCAGTATAGGCCTGCATCCCTCCAGGTGGATCTCCAGTCCCCAGTGAAGCCAAATCCCTGAGCTCTACACCAGTTTTTCAACCACTGATTGACTCCCATGGTGTGGAGCACCCTAGCCTCACCAGTGCCATAGACAGGCAGCACCTCAGAGAAGGTTACCATGCGTGCTATTTGTCTAAGGCCCCTCCCCATCTCCACAAATGCTTCTTGCACTGCTCTGATCCCTTTCTTAGCCAGATCATTTATCCCTAGGTGGACAATGACATCCAGCTCCCTCCCCTGTGCAGCTGCTCCTGCGATCCTGAGGATTTGCTCCCCGTCCCTCCAAGCCATGGTGCCAGGTAGGCACCTTACCTCCCTCTCCCCTTCCTCACCCAGTTCTACCTTCCTAACAATGGAGTCCCCCATCAGGAGTTGTTTCCTTCCCCTGTGGGGTCCCATGCCACCCTCCTGTGGGTCTCCTTTGTGGAGGTTTCCAGCATCCTCCTTGGTCTCCACTGTGGGTGCCTCCATAGAGGAACCACACTTTTCCAGAATGGCATAGAAACTGTGGAGAGGTACAACTGGAGGGATGCACCTCTGTTCCACCACCCTCACCCTCCCTGAGCCCACTGTGGTCCAACCACTCCTCTTTCTTGGCAACCTCTGAGGCAACGGCAGTGATCCTGGTGGTCCCTGGGTGAAAGAGGAGGTCCTACAAATCCTGGTCAACTCAGCCTGGAGATGAGCAACCTCCTCCCTCAGCCCAGAGAGGTGCCTGCAGATGGGACAACACTGCATCCTTCAGAATGTCTCCCTGAAGACTGCTGCTCCACTGTTCATCACCTCCCTGCTCCCCTGAACTTAAGATAATGGTTGGTATTTACCCTCTGCCAATGTCCAGCTGCTGCCTCATGCAAGTGCAATGACTTGTGTTAGCCAAGTAAGTTACTGAGTAGTGTAGTGGCTGGTAGCGGAGCATGTGAGCAGAGGGTAAATACAGACCACCTTCTTGAGGCTGAGGGACAGCAGGGCGGTGATTACAATCATAAAGTGAGAGGGATACGAGACTACCAGAAAATTCGTAATTTAAAAAAAATAAATAAATGGAAGAAGGGAGTGCTAGGTATGGGGGACCCTATGTTGGGTGAGTGGGATGAAATATTGGGGAGTACGACACTGTGGGGGGCCCAAAGTTGCTGTTGTTAATAGGGCCCTTGACTATGTAAATCCAGCCCTGGTATCCCCTTCCACCCTTTTCCCTGGACATACTGTAATTAATACTTTCCAGCCATTGTTCCACCCCTCCATAAAAACTTTGAAAAGAATAACCATATAGTACTAAAAAAGTCAGCAGGCATAGGTGTCAGAATAGAGTGATAAAGAAAAATTAAGGGGAACTGTAATCTACAGGATTTCTTAATGTCTGAAAGACCATAAAAAGCTAATTTGATTGAGCCATTGTCTTTATCTCTGAGTCTTTGCAGTCCTGAGTTATTCATATGTAAATCAGACTATAATTAAGGGCTGGTGGCAGCCATATGTTTTGGGCTCCTGACAGGAAATGATGTCAATGAGAGTCTTGGTCCTCTTTGACTATATTTAATCCAATAGGTTAATTAGGAATTCAACTGTTTTATTAAGTGTGTTTTAAGGTGTTATTACAACACTTTCTACATCTATAGTAATTGCTTTGTATGTGCATTGAAACTAGAGAGTTATCACCTTTACATTTCAAACTGTTAGTAAAAATAATCCATCTTCAGGATTGCTTTAATCTCTAGGCTATACTGCCAGCTGAACATGTCAGTACAGATTTCTGGGGCTGCCACAATACCAACTTCTGTATTTTTCCATTTCCTCTCTTACAGTCTTTTCTCTTACAATTTTGTGTGTGAACACAGGTCTACAAGTTGCAAATGTGGCTACGTCCCTACTGGCCTGGCATCTTGGCCTCCCTGTGCTCCCACAACACACCTGGGAACAGGCTGTTGCTCCGTGTGTCTTTCCTGGACAAAGACAGTAAAAACAATCTGAGCATGTGTTATGATTCTGAAAATGTTATGCTCTTTCTTTCCAGATTTGTCTTGAAAAGAAAAAAATAGGACATCATTACTTGTTTATTAATTGCAAAACACATAGATGGACAACATTGATAAAACATGCATAAGCTGAAATGCATTATTAAAAGAGTATTTTTCTTTTTTTGATGAAGTTAAAATTATAACAGTTTCTTACTGAAATACTTTGGATGGAATGGGATTTTGTAATTACAGCACTTTCTACATTTATAATAAATGTTTTTGTAACCCCTAGGTGGCGCTATCCCAAGGGCTACTACTCCTGCCTGCTTGGCTAGTAGCAGGTTAAGGGGCCTGAGTCCTGAAATGGGTGCCTCCACCTAGAGGTCAGGGTTGGTAGTGGTCAAGTTAACCTGGGCACAGCCCTCCGGGACACTGTAACCCCCCCTCTTTCCCCTCTAGTGGCTTGAACACTGTACAGTAATCACTTTCACAATACCCCTGGCACACCACACAAATACCCACACTGTTTGCACTTACCATCAGGGCTGATTCCTCTGGCTCGACCCTGGGGACCCCCTGTAAAACAAGGTTATGCACAGCAAATAGCAACAGTACAGTACTTTGAGCACAAACAGGAACCACAGTCAGATTACATGCAGAAAAAGTTAGATCTGATTTATTCAGGGGACTTGAACAAGGGAGGGGCAAAATCAGGTTAATTAGCTTAAAGGTTATATCAATCAAGCAGTTATGCATGCACTTTGAGTCCCCCACACAGTCACACCTCTGGGTACCCAGGTGGAGAAGAGATGGGCTAGCCAGGACTGATGCCCGGGGTTGGCCGGCGTCGCAGCTGGTTGGGGCCCTGTGACGAAAAAGGCAACATGCACAGTACACAATATTTGTAATCCGGAGCCAGAGGGCTCAGTTCATAAAGGAAATGAAACAACAAGACAATCAGATGACACATTCAGATTAAGCTGTTGTTGCAGGGAGCTACCCTGGTATTTACTCACGATATCCAAGACTGGACACAGGCTGGACGAAATCGAAACTACAGGTGGTTGATCTGGAATGCCAGGAGAAGCAGGGCCCACCAGTCAGAGGCATCATTCCTGTTCAAGTGTGGAGCAGGGGGCTGATCCCCAGGCAGGTCTCTCGTCGATGGCTTCTCTGTTCAGTGGGTAGTCTGGCTGGGCCAGTCTGGCAAGGCCCAGACCGCATGGAGACAAATTCGGATGCAGTCCATTTTGGGCTGGATACAGCTTCCAGCAAGCAGAACACAGTTCACACAGTGGGGAACTAACTCACGACCCACTAGCAGCTCATAGCACATTTACATGTAAGGGGATTCTACTGTACCAGGCAAAGCGCTCCCCGGTCACAATCGCAAAGTCTCTGCATATACTGGGAGCTGAGGGGTAGCTGGAACTCCTGACAGGCCGATCGCATTCACAAAAATCTTTGGTCTTCTTCAGGTTGAGCCTGGCCCACTTCAGTAGCTTACTTTAATCACACAAACTTGGATTTAGTCCAAAATAATTCTCTTTTCTCCTTCTCAGGAGCAACAGACAGACATGCAGGCCAAAAACTCAGCCTTTTCACAGTTCTTCCATGCGAATCCACTCAGGATTGATGCTCAGAAAGACTTCAGCTCCTTACTCTTCAGTTTCCAGCTTAGATCTAACTGAAAACTACAAGCAGTCCGGGACTTCCCCAAGATCCAAAAGATTTGGTTGGCTGATTTGGCTGTCAGTCAAAGCAAGAGCTCCCCCTTCAGTTGCAAAAAAGGCGCCAAAAGTTCAAAACTACAGTTCCTACAGATTTTGACTTCAGACAGCTCCTGTAGTCCAGCTACATTTTAGGTCCCACCAGTACTGTTTAGTCCAATTTGCAGTCCAGGAGCAAGATAGTGGAGACAAACAAAACAGTCCTTGCTACAAAGAAAGCAGGTTAGAGAAACTACACTATCATTATCACTCTAAATTATTTTCAGCAAATAGTTACATCTTTAAACAGAGCTCCCTCTCAGATTACAAGAGCTGCAATCAGGCAGCTCTTACAGAAGCAGTACACAGAGGCTATACAGGCTCTGGTTATCACATTTAAACTGCTAAAACGCAGGACACCAGCCTGGCAGTGAGCATTTAGGCAAGCTCAAGGAAGACTTTTTGGGAACCCCCATTTGTAGGGGGGTTACACCTTGTATGTGCATTGAAACTAGCGAGTTATCACTTTTATTTTTCAAACTGTTAGTAAAAATAATCCAATAGAATTCTGGCATTGTTACGGTACAACATCCCATTCTGTCCAAAGTATTTCAGTAAAAAACTTATACTTTTAACTTCATCAAAAGAAGTAAAATACTTTTTAATTAATAGTGATAATTTTTTACATATAGATAAAGACACATTTATCTCCAGTTACAACCTCCCAGTTGATATTTCTGGTTTCAGCTGGGAGGTTGCAATCAGCACCTGTCAAACGAGTGTCACCGCAGAAAGCTAACTGGCATGTAGTTTCACTGTGGGCGGGCTGAACATCTTGCCCAACATGGCTCCATTACCGAGCACTGGTACCGGCATTCAAGCTTTGCCATACACTGTTAAGATAAGTAAGATTTTAAATATTTTTAAATATCAATCTAGTTGATCCTGCATTAAAAATAAAAAAAATCAATCTGGTTGATCCTTCTGCTCATACCCTTCGAGCACGTCTTACACTATGCAGCTATGCTGTTGGACCGCATTTCTCCATAATGCCATTACCACTATATTGTAAAAAAGAACAACCACAAACGAAAAAGAAAAACACAAACGGGAGAGACAGGCAGTGTGTGTGTGTGTGTGTGTGTGTATCTCTGACAGAAGTGCTGCATTAACTGAACTGTGCTGAAAGGAAAAAAATGATCACCATTAATTAAATAAAATAATATATGGATGTGTGTGTGTAAAAAACAGAATGCTACACACACTCGGTGTGGGATGCTTTTATAAACCCTTTGGGCTTCATCCTTGGGGTTTACGTAGCATTTTACACCTCGTGTGTGTGTAGAATTCTGGTTACACTCACCCACCCATATATTATTCTATATTTTAATAATGCATATCAGGTTATGCATGTTTTAACAATGTTGTCCATCTATGTGTTTTTGTAATTAATAAACAAGTAATTGTGTCCTAGTGTTTTTTTCTTTTCAGGCCAAATCTGGATAGAAAGAGTACACTATTTTCAGAATCTTAACACATGCTCAAAACCCATTCTGCTGGGTGAACTAAGCTTGTGCAAAGCTCTTTGCTTTAGCCTCTATGCTGTACTGCCAGCTGATAATCAGGAGCTACACATTTCATGACTGGCACCATGATGCCAGGCCAATAGGTATGCAGCCACATTTGCATCTTGTAGACCTCAGTTCACACCTGAAATTGTTAGAGAACCACCCCCCACGGACAGAATCGCACAGCAGTTCGTGATCCTGCAAGTCTGGGTCAGGGGCTCACCCCCACCCCCCGGAGGTCGCGAGGGCAGATACAGGTGAACCGGAGGCTCTCCCACCCCCACAGGACAGAATCGCACAGCAGTTCGTGATCCTGCAAGTCTGGGTCAGGGAGCTCACCCGGAGGTATCGCGAGGCAGATAGCAGGTGAACCGGAGGCTCTCCCCACCCCACGGACAGAATCACACAGCAGTTCGTGATCCTGCAAGTCTGGGTCAGGGGCTCACCCCACCCCCGGAGGTCGCGAGGTCAAATCAGGTGAACGGAGGCTCTCCCCACCCCCATGGATAGAATCGCACAGCAGTTTGTGATCCTGCAAGTCTGGGTCAGGGCTCACCCCACCCCGGAGTCACGAGGGCGAATCGCAGGTGAACCGGAGGCTCTCCCCACCCCCACGGACAGAATCGCACAGGTAGTCGCCACGGACAGCGCTCCTCGCATCCTGAAACTCTGCGTTGTATATTTTGGCGCCTTTTTTTCAAGCTTCAAAAATAACAAACCTCAGAGCCAGTAATTTGCAATTACAAGTGAAATCCTGTCCTGAACAGTGAAGCAAGGGGTTTGACTGTATTAGTGCTACTGTAGAGTAATTAATTGTAACCTACACTGTTGCCATTATTTAATTTAAAGCCATTATTTAATTGAAAGCCAGTCTTCCCGTTGCAAGCTCTCTCCTGCTTCCTGTCTTCTTGCATGCTAGCAGCCAATTGAAAGAACCTAGTAATTCGGTTCAGCCCCCTAAACTCAGTACTTATTGTGTCCTACCTCTCCTTCCTCAGCAGTTCGTGATCCTGCAAGTCTGGGTCAAGGCTCACCCCAGCCCAGATCGAGGCGAATCATGAGTGAACTGGAGGCTCTCCCCACCCCCACGGACAGAATCGCACAAGTAGTCGCCCACGGACGGCGCTCTCACGTCTTGAAACCTCTGATTTGATCGCGATTAAGCCGCAACTGCTCCACGCCCGCCCCAATGACACGCCCACCCTTTTCCGGCTTTAGATTTATAGGCGGAGTAGCGCGATAAGGTCGCGTAGTCTCGCTTTTTCTAACAGTGGTGTTTTCCATCTGCTCGTATTACGTTTGGCCACTAGAAGTAAATAATTCCAGCTGACACTTAACTACACAGCTGGATCTCCACCTCACCTAGCCTTCCTCTTTTTCCTATAACTCCGTGCCTCCAGCTAACGTTTGTTGCAGCAGCTGTAACTTCCTTTTCCCTGGCTCGTTTCAGACCATCTCCCATCTCACCTATTGAATTATTTCTCTCCTATACTATGGCTATCACTGCTATCATGACTCTGCCAATGTGCGCCTTCTCCCTTATGCTACTTTCGGCACTCTCCTGCCCTGTCGCACTCTGCTCACCTCCAAATGCTTTCTCAGTGGACAACTTTTACTTTTCCAACTTACTTGCTTCCTACTCACCATCTCCTATTCCCCCTACTGCTTTAATTAGCATGCCCCGGCTCCTGCTAACCAGGTCCCACCCAGTCAGGACAAAATTCTCCCCCCAATCTACTAAATGGATTTGCTTCAGGAGACCACCCTGGACTTGCATCCTCTACCTTACTCTAGCTGGGGACATCGAGGCTAATCCGGGTCCACACAGGGCACCCAACTCAGGACTACCTCCCCCGTTGCTATACCTTCCTAAATCCAATGGTCTCACCTTGGCACACATCAATACTAGAAGCCTCCTAGCCAACCTTGCTGATCTTCAGGTATGGTTGAACATTAACTGCCTGGACATCTTAGCCATCACTGAGACTTGGCTAAAACCCACTGTTACAGACGCACAGTGCTCCTTTCCCGGGTACAGTATGCACCGAGCTGATCACTCGGGGACTAAAAGAGGTGGCGGGCTAGCGTTATACTTCAAATCTCACCTTAACATCACACTCATACAGGACCCCCCTCTACCAAATTGCGAAGTACTCCACACCCTTCTGCTACTTGGTGGTGTAAAGAAACTCCATATCTTCTGTATATATGTCCCTCCCAAAAACTCCAATCTTGGTCTCTTAGAACTTATGGACAACCTACCATCTAGGACAGGCAAAAATGACATTATCTGCCTTGGCGATTTTAACCTAGACTGGTCAGAGAATAACTCAGTCCACCTATCATCTATCAATAGTAAGGCCAACCTCTCTCAGCTCATTCAGGAACCCACAAGAGTCTCCCGGGGGGGCACCTGCTCCACCCTACTCGATTGGATCCTCACAAACGGGGTGGATTGCGTGAACACGGCAGGTGTTCTCCCAGACACCATAAGTGATCACTATCCAATCTACTGTATATGGGACACCTCCACCCCAACGTTTCCCTCTAAAGTCATTTCCTTCCCCGACGTATCCCACCTCAGGGTTGATGCTTTCACTACAGATCTAGGCTTTGTTGACTGGTCTCCTATATACGTAACTGATGACATAAACCTGGCTACAGACTACTTCAACTCCGTCCTTCTCTCTCTGCAAAACCTTCACATCCTCACCTCTACTCGCAGGGTGGCAGGGAAGGTGACCAAGTGGTTCACACGCCCCCTTCTTCAAATGCTGAAACATAGAGACAAACTTTGGGCTGCTTGGAAGGGCTCTTGTCGTCAGTCTGACTTTGAAGCCTACAGGGCTTCCCGGAACAACTGCAAAAAACACATTCGCCTGGCAAAAAGCACCTACTTCAGGAACCTACTAAAGTCCTCGGGTGACAACCCTAAAACGTACTGGGCACAAATCAAGGAAATTCTTGGCAATAGCAAGCCTCAGACCCTTACTGACATGAATATACAGGGCACTCACTGTAATAACCCGCTTACTATTGCCAATGCTTTCAATTCCCTCTTCTCCTCACTTCCGACTGGCTCTTACGAGACCGGTGACATGCCCACCCCTCAACCTCATCCCCTTCTCATCCTCCTGCGCTCTCCCAACCACTTGCCATGAAGTACGTAAACTTCTTAATTCCATACCAGCACGTGGGGGCCCAGGCCCTGATGGCATCCATCCGGGCATTCTTAGGCAGTTTGCTCCTTGGCTTGCCAAGCCGGTCACCAGACTTTTCAATCTATCCATCGGGACCTCCTCTGTCCCATTGGCCTGGAAAATGTCCAGAACCATCCCTATTCATAAGAAGGGTGATGTCAAACAAATGTCCAACTACAGTCCCATCTCTCTCCTGCCCACTCTTGGTAAGCTTCTTGAGAAACTTGTTCATCGTCAACTCTCAGACCACCTCGGCAAGTTCAATCTCCTTACCCACTGCCAGCATGGATTTAGGCCTGGATACAGCACTACCACGGCTCTAACCCAACTGACCAGTGATATAAAAAGCAATATGGATAACGGTCTACTCACCGGCGCCATCTTCATCGACCTGTCCAAAGCTTTCGACATGGTTCATCACCAACTCTTGCTGTCTAAGCTTCATGCCACTGGTGCCTCTGACCCCACCCTTTCTTGGTTCCATAGCTACCTTAACAATCGCTCCCAGGCCATAGCCTTTCACAAGGCTATATCCTCCCCCAGACTGATCACCCGTGGCGTCCCTCAGGGATCCATTCTTGGTCCTCTACTCTTCTCCCTTTACCTGAACGACATTCCCTACTCCTCCTGTCAAAGCTGCATCCTCATGTATGCTGATGACCTGGTTCTCTACTTGGGCTCCAACTCGATCGCAAACATCAACCTTTCCCTCTCAAACGACTTTCAGGTCCTTCAGCAATGGCTTCTGAAAAACCACCAACATCTAAACCTGGACAAAACACGAGCCATGTTGTTCGGCTCTACAAAAAAACTTCTCCCAATGGCCCCAAAGCTCCTGGTACAGTGCCAGGTTGGCTCTGCAGTCACCAACACATCCTCCTTCAAATACCTCGGGGTCACACTAGTTCCTCCTTGACTTCGCTACACATATCAACACCATCTGTCGTGCTGTTAATATGAAAATTGGTGGGGCATATCGGGTAAGACACTCCCTCACCCCTTCTGCTAGACTATCAGTGGCAAGGGGGGTGCTTCTCCCGCAGCTCCAATATGGTCTTCCCCTTCTTTACTTTGTTGTAGATGGAGGCATTACTCTCAAAGGAGCTGTGTGGAAATGTGAAGGGAGGGTGGGTGCAAGACAAAAAAAATCAATAATGTTGAGATCTGAACCCAGATCAGGGTGCAGCAACCCTTCACAAAGCTGGTGACTCTAATCTGTAGGCTACAGAGCCAGCACATCTTTCCCCAGACACTGATGACTACATTACTCTCTACCTGTACTCCCTACAGCACTAAATGACACTTTCATAGCTCAAACAAACAGGCACTATTAACACAAGGTCGTCAAAATGAAATTCGCTATTTTTGAAGCACTCTTGTTTCCTCACTGTTTTGCGCTCGCGCTTTTCACGGGATACCTGTACCTTTCACTTTTGCAGTGCCCCAAAAGTGTAAATGCTTACTTTGCAGAGTCAAGCTGATAATGCATGCTACCTTTTTTACTCTCTACCCCCCGCCCCGTGAGGACTTCTCTGTTATGGGAGAAAAGAGGAATGCTGTTGCCAGATATATGAACTTACTACAACAAAAGAAATTATAACAAGCATTTGTCAATGCCGAATGTTGCTTGCTTCTATGTGCTGTTTAGGTATTTGGAAGTCATAGGAGTGCAAATATTGAAAATTTATGAACTTACGAGCGTGCGTAGGAACTGCGCAACTCACGCTCGAGAAACAGTCATTTTCAGGAATTTTTTCACCAAATTTTCAGCATAGCCATTTTAAGACCTCTGCTCATGAACAGTGTCACTGTGATTTTGTTAATGTGTCCCATACATTGAGTTTGCACACCGACTGCGCCATATCAGCTACATGGGCGAAACACGTTTTGGGCAGGATGTGAAAAATGACAGCTGTACTGCTCATAAGTAGGTGTGGTAAATGGCAATGTTGAAAATCTGGAGTGGAAATATTGAAAATTCGCAAACCTATGGCGTGCGTGGGAACTGTGCAACGACACCAGTAAACAGTCATTTTAGGAATTCTTTCACCAAATTTTCAACATTGCCATTTTAAGATCTCTGCTCATGAACAGTGACACTGTGATTTTCTTAATGTGTCCCATACATTGATTTCACACCGACTGCGCCATTGTGCTCTACATGGGCGGAAACACGTTTGGGTGAGATATGAAAATGACAATCTTACCTCATAAGAAGGTGTGGTAAAATGGCAATGTTGAAAATCTGGAGTGGAAAAATTGAAATTAAGCTAACCTACGGCTCGCATAGAAAATGCAACACACGCGCTATACAACAGTCATTTTAGGAATTTTTCACCAGATTTTCAACATTGCCATTTTAAGACCTCTGCTAATGAACAGTGTCATGGTGATTTTCTTAATGTGTCCCATACATTGATTTCGCATACCGACTGCACCATTGTGTGCTATATGGGCTGAAACACATTTTGGGCAGGATGTGAAAAATGACAGCTGTACTGCTCATAAGGAGGTGTGGTAAAATGGCAATGTTGAAAATCTGGAGTGAAAATATTGAAAATTTGTGAACTTACGAGCCTGCGTAGGAACTGCGCAACGCACGCTCGTAAAACAGTCATTTTTAGGAATTTTTTCACCAAATTTTCAACATAGCCATTTTAAGACCTCTGCTCATTAACAGTGTCACTGTGATTTTCTTAATTTGTCACGTACATTGATTTCGCACACCGACTTCGCCATTCTGCGCTACATGGGCGGAAACACATTTTGGGTGAGATGTGAAAAATGACAGCTGTACTACTCATAAGAAGGCGTGGTAAAATGGCAATGTTGAAAATCTGGAGTGAAAATATTGAAATTTCGCAAACCTACGAGCCTGCGTAGGAACTGCGCAACGCACGCTCGTAAAACAGTCATTTTTTGGAATTTTGGCACCAAATTTTCAACATGGGGTTTTTGGGACCCCTTCTCATGAATGATGTCACTGTCATGGCGGTATTCAGGCCCGAAGGGTGATTTTGCAGTCACTGTGCAGTCACTGCGCGAAATCACCCTTCGGGCCCGAATAACGCCATGACAGTGCATCATTCATGAGAAGGGGCCCAAAACTCTTCAAATTTGGTCAAATGCAAAAAAATAGCCTGAGATATGCAACAAAGTTGAACCCTCCTATCTAGCCCATTATACAGCTTACCGGCATTTCCTCAGTTCGCGGTCGGCTTTGAAGAGTGCAGGCGTGTTCCCGATCCACTGAAGATCGTCGGCGAGTCCAGAGGTAAGTATGGGGTGAGGGTGAGGGGTAATGGGGAGGCTGGAGTGCGCAGTGGGTGGATGCGGGTTGTGGGAGGGGCTCGGGAGCAGCGGCGGGACGTTTTCGTTTTCAGGTTAAAAAAGGCGTCTTGGGACCGTTTGCCATGCTGGGTGGGCTCCCAGCATGGCACAAGCGATTGAGGCGTTCAGCTGACGGGGATTGGGCACCCCGTCGGCCATAGTGTTATTGCCGCGCTGGGGTGGGCTCCAGCGTGGCACCTACTGGGGAGGGGGGGCGCTGGCTCAGCCGATGGGATTGGGCACCTGTTGGCTATACAGTGTGTGCGGGCGCTGACGCTGCAGATGTTGGGGAGCTGCGGCGTGAGCAGCCGATATCTTATCGGTGCTCACTCAAGCATAGCTCCCCTTTCAACTGTAATGCCACTGCATTTTGGGCGTGTCATACACAGCTCCAAAATGCATTGGCTTACAGGGGCTGCACCTGCCAGCACACTGACTGAATTGGAGGAGGAGGTGACACATCTCCGAAATCTCCGATGATGGCACTATGTTTCTTGCACATGCGTGCAAGCAACATAAAAATGGTCTCAGGACTAGCCCATTGGCACAGCAGTAGTGCTACTGCTCACAATGCCAGTGACTCAGGTTCAGAAGTGATCCCAGATCATTAGGAGTCAGCTGGGAGAAGGAGGACTGAGCATACCAGAGGGTGGGTCACTGCTTCTGCTGCACTACTGCCACCTAAGTGACCACCTAGGTGACCACGGCTAGCAGTGCAATGGAGATGACATCCAGCTTTGCATTTGTTGCCTGGACTAGCTTTTGTTTTGGCCCAGGCCCCAAATCCCTGACAGGAGCTTATCCCCCGCTCTGCACCATCCCATCATGCCCTGGCTTATCCCCTTGGTCAGGGTGCCAGGCGGTCACCCCCCAATGGACAAGAAAGGGCACCTACCCAGGATGGGACAAGGGGAGTGGGACTCCCCAGTGGACAAAAAAGGGCAGTGGGAACAGCAGCAAAGCAGGGGCATCATGCCTGGGGAGCAGATTTTTCCTGCTACAGTATTCCCCTGGAGGTGAGATGTGCAATAACATCCAAGGGACAAGCCCAAAGTCTGTTCCACTTCCCAGACATCTAGGCACCAGTTGTAGTAGATCCCTTGGACTTAGTATAATGTTGTGCATTTGCCTTTGTCAGGGGTCTCTATCATGCCAGACACTAGCCCCCCCCTTCCCCTGAAGGAGAGCAGTCCCTTGGATGCTCAATCCTTCTTCACCCAACCATCCCTCTGATACCTGAGTCTGTTCCCATAGCCTGAATTTTGGCATTGCATGCAGATGCCTTTCGACCAGCTTTTTCAGAGCCTGGCACAGACCTAAGAAGGTCCCCAACCCATCCTCCATCTGCAGCTGAACTGTCTCCGGTGACATCACCCTGCCTCGAAGCTCCACCACAGTGTTCCAGTACAGTAGCAGTAACAGTTCTGCAACGGTAAGTTGTAGAGAGCTGTTAGTTGGGTATCCAGTAGCAGGGGTCAGTGTCTACAGGGTGCCAGTGCCTGCTCCACTCCAGAGAAGGAGTTCAGTTTCTGGGATGCTTATTCTTCTCCACACACCCTCGCCCAGTCCTCCAATGGCTTGAATTCACTACTGAACCCATATCATCATTGTTACAGGTGGTCGCTACCACTGTACTGGTGTGCTGGCCCACATTGTTAAACTTTGTAAAGTAGTTCAGTCGTACTATAATGTTGCAAGTCTGCCTTTGCCAGGGATCTTTGCTGTGCTGGACACTAGCCTTCCCTCCCCCTGAAAAAGGAGAGCCATCCATTGAATGCTCAATCCTTTTCCAACTAGCCAGCACTCTGACACTTGTGTCCATTCCCGAACCTGGGATGCCTTACTGCTGAGCCAGCAGGCCACCCTCTGGATCAGCTTCTTCAGAGCCTGACAGTAACCTAGGATTGTCCCCAGCTCTTTCTCTATCTGCAGCAGAACTGTCTCCAGTGATGTCACCCTGCCTCAAAGCTTGGCCACAGTGTTCCAGTATCAGTTCTGTGACAGCAAGTTGTAGAGAGCTGCTAGTCAGGTATCCATTACCAGGGGTCAGTGTCTGCCAGATGCCAGTATCAGCCACACTCCAGAGAAAGAGAGCAGTCTTTGAGATGCTCATTCTTTTCCACACCCCCTTGCCCTGTTTTCCAATGGCCTGAGTTCACTACCGAACTCATATCATCAGTGTTGCAAGCAGTCACTACCACTGTGCTGGCATGTTGGCCTGCATTGTTAAACTTTGTAAAGTAGTTTAATCTTATAATTTGATTTGGAGGGGTCCTGCCTGACCCACATAGGTTGCCCCGCCACCCTACCGCTACCCCACCAAGCATCCCACCAGCTCCCCTTTCCACCCGAGCACCGCAGCTCGACCCCCCCCCGGGCAATGCTCCATGGCAGAACTGCTACTATGGTACTGGGCAAAAGGGGAGGTTTCCAACACCTCAGCTTACCGCCCTGGGTGGGGCCGCCGACTTCCTGGCAGGCCTTAAGTGGTATTGGAGATGAGGGTTGGGGCATGCAGCAAGGTCTGAGCAACTTCATTTAGTTGACAAACCATTTTTATTGCAGTGCTCCCCGAGGAGGTAAGACATGCAATGATAGCACAAGCTGACACTGACATCTGTCCCAGCCCTCCTTCGCCAAAGGACGGAAAGTGCCAACCACGCCACCCACCCTCATCCCAGAGAAGGAGAGCTGTCCTGAGGATGCCTGATCCTGCTTCCCCTGGCCAGTCTTCTGACATCCCGGGTCCGTTCTCAAACCCAGGTCATCAGTGGCACAGATGGTCACCATGCCTCTGCACCAGTGGGCCCGTGGGTTCAGTCTTATTATAATGTTTGCATTTAACCATTTAAAGATTTAAAAATGCTGTTAATCTGCTCTAAACTGTTCTGAATTATTCTTAAGCATAGCAAAAAAAGTAAATTGAAAAAATGTTTATAAACTTCTTCACTGAGAGAGTGGGGGAATCCTGGAAAAGGCTGCCATAGGAAGTCGTGGGGGCTGATACTGTGGCAGGCTTCAAAAAAGCACGGGACAGGCACATGGAGTTACTGGGAGTAACCCTAAGTGGGAGGAAGGTGGGCTAAGAAGGAGCGACAGGGGCAGACTTGATGGGCCAAAGGGTCCTTTTCTGCTGCCAATTTCTATGATTCTATGATTTCAGCAACTTTTACTGATTCAATTGTGTTCTGCACAGATGCTCATGGAATATGCTAGATATTTTACAACTCTGTGAAAGTCTGTCAACATAGGTATCAATAAATTGTTTGCTTAATGAAAACAAGATTCTTGCAAAACTGTGTGTGTTTTATGGTCCAGTTGAAGATTTTGTGGAGTCATACATCACAATCTTCAGTAACACTTTGTATTTATTTTAGGCTGCTGGCCATGCACTGCTACTATTGTTCTGTGAAATCTTTATACTGCTTCTGATTGCTAATGACTGTTATTAAACATGTTAGCAGTATTTAACATTAGCACCAGGTCAAAATGATTGCTAAACTGCAGGCTAAATACTAATAACAGTAAACATGTTAGCAGTATTTAACATTAGCATCGGCTCAAAATGACTGCGGAACTGAAGGCTAAATTAACTGACTGATAAAATACTACTAAGGAATTCTATTTTTGCAGTCAGAAGGTCATCTGAATGCTAATCTAATGTTAAATATAGCAGTCTTCTTGAGTAAGGGGCTTAATTCATCTGAAAATGACCTTTGATTCCATCAGCAGAAGAACCTGATGGAAAACTTTATTTGACTTAAGGACTGATATACATTTGCTTGACATTCTGATTAGATTACATGGAAACTCATGGTCCCAAATACAATATAATAATCAGGGACAACTCATGAACAAAATCAGGATTTATGCTTTGCTCCTTTGTTATTTAATGTATATATGAATACAATAAATTCACAATTAGAGTACCACTGGCCAAATGTTATGGGCCATTTAATGTCAAATCTTGCTTATGCACATGATATTGTATTAATTTCCACTTCACTGTTGGGCTTGCAGAGAAAGTTAGATCATTTTAACAAGTTATGCCAACAAAAATACATAACAATAAACCCAAAAAACTCAATTATTAATTTTTGGTAGCAATTGTCAGGACTCTTGCAACCTTTTCTTAGATAAAATCAAACTTGAAACAGCTCCTGTCACAACCCCACTCAGCAGGTCAGGTCCTCTGCTCCCACAGTGCCAACCTCCAAGCGCAGTATTGTGAACAGGAACAGAAACAGAGTAACCCTCCTGTCTGTTTTGTGGGTTCAAATCAACCTTTGGTCTCAAGTTCTGGAGGGATTCAAACTGTGAACCTCTTGCTAGCGTACCCAATGTACAGGCTCAGATAATTCTGCTCTTCTGGGAAACATCAGATATCTTTCAACTACGGGCACCTAACCAGGTGTACAAAATGAACCCTTAAAAACTCTGTTAAAGACCTCAGATAAACTCTTATCTTTTCCCAGTCTGGTATTACCATTAAACTCATGAATAGTGTTAACTTTAACCAAATATGCTTCACTTGTCAAAGAAAGAATTTCGAAGGCACACCAAGCAGTCTCTTTGAAATAGAGGTTTACTTTAAAATAGATAAAAATGTAAAATGTAAATACAGAACAATATATCACAAAACATACAATCACTTAAAAGAACAAAGTTTAAAGTGCAAACTCCTACCAACGATACACTTAGACTTGTCTATCTAATGTACTATCTTCTTACAGTGCTGATAGATGTTGTAGCTCAGAGAGTCCAAACAGAAATGTCTCTAAATGTCAGTCACAACATAATTAAAAAACTGTCTTGAACCTGCCTTCTCCATGATGTCACCTAGCTCCTCCTCTGTTTATTAAAAATCATACAACCAGGATGTCTTATCATTCAGAAGGTAAATTAACTAAGGTGACATTAGCAAAAACTCGTTTCCCCATATGCCCCTTTGATCTAGTGTGTCTTCCTGCCCTTCACAGACATCAAAGGCATTTATGACTTAGCACCAAAGTGACATAACCTGCTTACTTCCTCTAAATGTCATAAATACGTATGATCTCTATCCTGCCAGCAGGCAGCCACAATTAAGCCAGATAAACAGGAGATCCTTAATTTATGTCTCTTCTAGTCTTTATTTATCTCCTGGCTTTCAGGTTTACATCTTGCAGCTGAAACCTTGGGGGGGGGTATCCCAGGAGCACGGGATTTCTCATGACAGACAATCACACTATATTTTTATTTTACAAAAATCATACCGTGATCAGAACCAGCTGTCCAAGTGTCACAGTTCCCACATATGATTATTTGGAAATATTTTACAGTAAGGATCTCAAATGACATTCACATGTAAAAGATCTACACCATAAACTTCAGGTGCCATAAACATTGTCCTTAGGTCTATGAGAAATTATGGAGGCTTGTCAGTTAGTGGTTGTCTTACAGCTATTAATGCTAAAGCCAAAGCATCATTAATCGACACCTCAGAAATCTGGGGACTGACTAATAAACGTTCACTAGAAAAACTTATGAACAAATTATATAGGTATCTTTTAAATCCCCCCTTATGTGTACCAGAAAATATCTTGAGCAATACTCCTTGAATACCTTGATTTAAACTAAGACAGCAATTTTTTGTTATGGATCTTCAATTACTTAATGATTCTAGGCTTCCAAAAATGTTATTAAGAGTATGTCAAATTTTCAAAAATTGGATATAATTTTCCATCTATGAACATTTTAAAGAAAGAAGTCCATAATGCTGGTCTTGCCAACATTATAGCAGATATTTACAGAATTTCAGATTTTATATTATTGACTTAATTAAACAAAGATGTAAAGATATTGCTGCCCAAAAGGATCTTGCATTGATAGAAAAGTCCAAAATTCACATTTCATGTAAATATCTTAAATATTTACAAGAGACTCTTACTTGGATTTTTTCCAAAGTTGAAACAAAAGAGGCCTGTATGTAAGACACAGACTGGAACTCTTCCAAAGTAACTTTCTCTTATATAAACGGGACAGAAATGAAGTACCTTCCCCCACAGTAATTGTGCAAACGGTGAGGTGGCTGACTTAGAACACACTGTACCATCTTGCCCATTTTATAATTATCAAAGGCAGAAGTATTTTAGTGAAATTATATTAGAAAATAAATGTGATCCCATAAGTGTAGTAATTGCTCAAATTTTTATGTTATAATCAAGAAGACTGGGAAGATGTAACTGGCTTTATCAAAGCCATAAACCTAAAGTAGGCCTTCTTGGGAATCTGATTCATTCTAAATTGTTATTTCCAAGGTCCTAAAGCAGAGAGCTGTCTAACCTGAAATTCCACAACCCACCAGATAAAGCATAAGGACATTTAATTTATATTTTATATGCTCATAATTGTTGCTTTCTTTAAGTTTAATTATATAACTTACATAAATTATTATTTCATCTGAACGTTTACAGAAGAAACCATGCAACACCTTTTTAGAATATATAATTCCTTACTTAGAAACCAAGAGTTTGTGGATCATATCCATGCAATGATTTTGGAATTTGGACATTTTAATTATGATGGTACTCATAAAGTAATACATTTATGGGATGCTTTTAAGGCTACCATAAAATCTTATATTATATCTTTTGAAACTAAGCATAAAAAATACAAAGGAACCCAGTAAAAGATTTGGAAGAGGAGATTAAACAGTTGAATACACGCATACAGCTAGAAGAGAAAGATCGGTCGGAAAAGAAAAATGAGATCTTTGCATAACAACAAATACTTAATACCCAAGTGAAAAAAGATATGTGCACAGTTAAAAGACAGTTATATCAGAATGGTTATAAATCAAGCAAACTGTTAGAACATATGTTAAAAAATCAGAAAAATAAAAATACAATAGTAGACATCCTTGATAGTTTGGGTAATTTAGTAACAGAAGATCAGAAAACTGGGGAAATATTTGTGGATTATTATAAGTCCATATATCAAAAGAACTTTGTATCCCAGATGTGATAAATCATTATATAGCTAATTCTTGCATCCCAAAGTTTAATATACAATTGTATCCCTTAACCAAACAGGAAATAGTTCAGATCATGAAAAACATGCCAAAAGATAAAGCTCCTGGACCTGATGGACTGACGCTGGAATTTTTTTGAAGTCTTGCTAAAAAGTTCACCCCCTTGGTTTGCCAGGATGATAAATGAGATTATCTCCTAGTTTCAGACTCCCCCATGCAACAGGCTGTGATTATTTTCATTCAAAAACCAGACAGACTCGCATGCCTGAAAATGATAGACCCATCGCCTCAATGAACACTGATTATAAGGTAATATTCTAAACTTCTAGTCAAAAGAATAGAAGACAGCATTCCAGCATCAGTTCATCATGACCAAACAGAGATTGTGAAAGGCAGAACCCTGATGGAAGGTCTACACAAAGTGCAATTAATAATAGAACATTATACCACTTTAAATCAGCAAGCCTTAGCAATGGCTTTAGATGCTACTAAGGCATTTGATCTCTTAAATTGGGAAGTCATGCTAGCATGTCTTAAGTATTTAGACTTACTGCAACAGTACATTAACATAATATGAGAGAAGACACTGAACAAGATGGTGGCCACATTGGGCTAACCGTCAGTAGCAGTAGTCTGTAGCAGCAGTATTTCATTTTTAAAATCAATTTGTAGTTGTTTTTATTCATTAGATTTGCTTTATTTCATTTAAATTCATAATTTTTGTTTGGTTTGTTTATCTTAGTGGCAGTTAGTCAGGGCCCTGAAGTGAGACAGTGATATAGGACTAGTGTCTTTGGGAAAAATAGAGTCGCTAACTCTATTTTTGTATAGTGCTGCTTCATACTAGCATCAGTAATCAAAATGCTAGTGTTTGCTCATAGTTTTCATTTTTCTTTACCTGCTGGTGGTATCCCTTGGGCTGAACATCAAGGGCATTGGAGAGTCCATGGATTCTTGCTGTGGAGCTATCCCTGTGGAAGGAGAGATCCTGGGGAGATGAGGAACTGTTGAAGGAGGGCGTTGTTAGCCGGAACACTGAATGGGGAGTTATGGAGGTTGGATGTCTGCTGGAAAATCGCTTGCCTGTTGTTGTCAGTGGACTGTGTACTGCAGAAGCAGCCACTGGTCCCTGAAGCCTTGCTGAGCTGTGGAGGCTGGAGTCTGCTGGAACATCACTGGCCTGTTGTTGTCAGCGGACTGGGTATTACAGAAGCTGCCAGTGGTTGCTGAAGCCCTGCTAGGACCAACAGACTTCTGGAGGTTGGTGGGAGCATTTAAGGATCTATCTAAACCCATCCGGGAGCGGCTACTTTGTGCCGGATCCATAACACAAGGTGCCGGTTGAGGTCTGCTGGAGAGTGGACTTTGTTACCGGTGGCCTCTAGGTTCCTTCGGAGGGTCTGCTGGAGAGCAGACACCAGGCCAGGAGTCATAATTGTGGGTTTAATTGGGCAGGGTGGCTGTTTACTGGGGTGGGTGTTTGAGGGACCATTTCTTAGTTCCCTAAACAGCTCTCATGTCTGCTGTCAATTTGTGGAAGCATTGGAGGCGGTTTTGTCTTGAAGATCTGGTAGGCTAAGTACTGCAGTGACTTTAGTGCAAAAGACGCTGGAAAGGAGAATCAAGAGAAGACTCCAACAATCCATAGTAGGGTACACTGAAGGACTCCTCAATTCAATCTATTGCCAGTCAGACTTTTTGTTTACAATATATATTTTCAGCCAGTGAAAGTGCCTGCAAATTCTATTAATTTTAAATAATTTCTGTTGCTCATTTTCAAAGTTCAGAGTGAGAGATGAATTTTGACTCTGTGCTTTTAATTTTTATTGCCCTGAAGAGGTGAGAGCTCTGACGGACTTTTATTAAACCATTTAAGAAAATTAGTGACTCTTATTGATCCGTAAAAAGACTCACATACTGCCATAAAACTTTACTTTATTTTACACTTAATTGTCCTTGTTTTTATCTAGGTGTTTATTTTGAATAGTTGGGGTTATTATTTATGGAGGGTAGATGTTATATTGTGGGTTTTGGGGTTAGTGGGTTGCCTATATAAGTAAATGTTATTTTATGGTTTGCTTTGCTGCTAGTCTTAGAAATGTGCTGGGAGGGCTTAAAGATGGTCAGGCAGTATTCCCCCACCTGACTCAGGGACTTGCATCCTTTTGACTGCCTCTACTTACCAACTGAGACCTACAAGTGCTGTCAAGCTTTAGGGATTGCCAGGAGGTGTAGGAGAAGGGGGAGAACTGGGTCTGGTGGGGGAATGGAAAGGGGGGGGAGAATTGAGGTGGTGGGGACCAGGAGACGGCCTAGGGTGAAATGGAGTCAGGACAGGGGTAATCCCTGTCTTGTTCCCATACCCAAGGACTCAGCAGATGCTGGGCAGGAGTTAAGGCCTTCCTCAGCATCCCATCCAACTCAGGCGGTGTTATGTAATGCCAGATCCATTAGAAACAAGATGGCTATTATAGCTGATCTTGTTGAAATGGTGGATCTGGCATGTATCACCGAGACCTGGCTGGATGAAAATGCAGGCCCTGTATTGGCTTCTGCAGTTCCAACTGGGTTCTCGGTGATCCACCGCCTAAGGTTGGATTTTAGGGGCGGGGGTGTAGCCATCTTTTTTAAGACCAAACTGGGCCTTGTGGATGTTCCAGTGGGGTCCACCAGATCCTATGAGTGCATCATGGTAGAGGGTGTAGATTTCAGGATTCTCCTCATCTACCGTCCACCAGGTGATGGTGGAGAATTCCTGCAGGAGACAGCGGACTTCATCATCAGCATGGTATTGGAGTCTCCCAGGTGGATAATTCTGGGGGACTTCAATACCTGGGTCGACGATGAACTCTTGCAATTTGGTCAAAATCTCCTCCAGCTAATGATGATGCTGGGCCTTACACAGGTGGTTACCTCTGCTACCCATATAGAAGGTCACTCACTGGATCTGTTGTTCCTCCTGGGGATGGAGATCTCAGACTTGGGGGTGGAACCAGTCAGTTGGTCTGACCATCACACCATAGGGTTCAGTTTCGGGGCTCCCCCAAATGAACCTGCCCCCATCAGAGATGGTCCGGTACCGCCCTTTAAGGGGAGTTAACCTAGATGGTCTATTGGTGGTCCTGGACCTATCAGGATTACTGGTTGAAAGCATGAGTCCAGGGGATCTAGTACTGGCCTATAACAAGGCGGTGGTAGATGCCTTGGACTTGATTGCTCCTGTTCGTGTTCGACCACTCACTCTTCGCTCAAGGTCCCCTTGGTATGATGGTTCCTTGAAGGAGTTGAGGCGAGTTGGTCAAAGGATGGTGAGAGTGTGGCGGAAGTATGGCCTGGATGCTGACAGGCTTAGATTGATGGAACATTATAAGGGCTATCAATCAGAAATCACCCGTAAAATGGCAGCGTTCCTGTCCAGGGAGATTTCTGTGGTGCAGAATTGACCGGCTGAGCTTTTCCGAACTGTTAACAGATTGTGCAATCCAATCTGTCTCCAGTCCAGAAGAGCTTTTTCTCAGGCTAAGTGTGAGGAGCTAGCTCGATTCTTCACAGATAAGGTTGCCAGCAGCAGGTCTGGAATTGGCCTGGCTCTCCCTATGAGGGGTTGCGAAGGTTGATGGGAGGTGGTGAGCACCTGGTCTGTCTGGACAGATTTCAGCCGGCTAGAATTCATGGACATTGGAAAGATTGTCCAGGCTTTGCGCCCAACCAGTTGTAGTTTGGATCCGGGCCCTACCCCCTTTTAGTGGGGTGTATAGATGTGATCTGCCCGATCCTAGCTGAAATTGTCTGAAGATCCTTGGAGAGGGGGGGTCTTTCCTGATCTCCTAGAGGAGGCGGTCATAGAAGCACTCCTTAAAACGCCCTCCTTGGATCCTGACTGCCCAGCTAACTACCAGCCTGTCTCTTACCTACCCTTTGTGGGTAAAGTTATTGAGAAGGTGGTTGTGTTGCAACTGGACAATCACCTTGTGATCCACAATGTCTATGAAGCTCTCCAGTATGGATTTAGGAAGAGACACTAGACGGAGACCACCCATGTCTAGGTATTAAATGATCTCCTAATGGCGAGAGATTGAAAGGCTCATACCATCTTGGTCCTTCTTGATCTCTCAGTAGCTTTTGACACTGTGGACCATGGTGTGCTGTTGGAGTCCCTCCGGATCCTTTGTGGACTGTCGGGTACAGTCCTTGAATGGTTTCGATCCTTCTTCATGGGCAGGTCTCAGAGGATGGTCACTAGAATTTATTCTTCTGACATCCTCCCCCTGTCCTGTGGGGTGCCGCAGGGCTCCATATTGGCATCCATGTTGTTTGTAGTATATATGCTGCCATTGGGAGACATCATTAGGCGATAAGGCTTGAGTTTTCACTGCTATGCAGATGATATTCAGCTATATATGTCCTTTATACCCAGAAAGGTTGATGTGATTTCCATGCTTAACAACGGCCTCTCTGAGATCAAAGATTGGAAGAGCACTAGCAGACTGAGACTGAATCTGGATAAAACTGAGGTGTTGGCAGTGGACCCGGGTCACCCAGGGGCGGTTTGGGGGCTAGGCATGCATCGGGCCTATGGCTTAACGGTGTTCAGTTCACTACCTCCGATCAGGTGCGTAACCTGGGTGTTATTTTTGATGATGGCCTGACCCTGAAATCTCAGGTGTCGGCCTTGGTTAAATCCTCATTCTGTCATCTGAGGAATATTGCCCAGGTGAAACACCTGGTTCTGCCAGACGACCTTCCAACACTGGTCCATGCCTTCATTACCACCCATCTTGACTACTGCAGTGTTCTCTATCTAGAGCTTTCTGGGGTTGACATCCACCCCTTGCAGCTAGTGCAGAATGCTGTGGCCAGGTTATTGACTGGTACTTCAAGGACCAGTCACATCACACCTGTGCTGCGCGGACTGCACTGGCTGCCGGTTCAGTGGTGGATCACCTATAAGGTAGGCTTGCTTACCTTCAAAGCCTTACATGAACAGGGACCCGACTACCTGAAAGATCTCTTGACTCCCTACTCACCCACTCGTCCTCTCTGATCTGCCGACAAGGGATTGCTAAAGATTCCTAGGGTTCACTTAAAAACTTCTGGCGCTCGTGCTTTCTCCTTTCCAGCACCAACCCTGTGGAATTCTCTATCTCATCGGTTAAGAGAATGCCTGACCATCAGTAGTTTTAAATCTATGTTAAAAACATATTTATTTACATTAACCTTCCCAGACTGTTTTTAACTATTCTGTATTATGGTTTTATTCAGTTTTTATTATATCTGTGTATATAAAGTGCACAGCTCCTTGGTTTTTGAAAGGTGCTATAAAAATAAAGTATTGATTGATTGATTTATATAGTAAAAGCTTTTTATACTGTAAGCAACCATCAGCTATATTTAAAATTAAGCAAACAAATATTTTCTCTCTGATAATGCAGACTGGTGTTCGTCAAGGTTGTCCATTATCTCCAATACTCTTTATGCTTTAATTGGAACCATTATTACAACACATTAGAAATAATAATTTGATTTCGGGGTTACTTATGGGAACAGAGATAAAGAGAATTGCATATTCAGATGACGTCATATTACTGTTAAGTAACCCGGAGACCTCTCTCCAGGCTGTTTTCAAGGAACTAGAACATTATGCAAACCTCTCAGGATACATAAAACAAAATCTATTATTTTACCAATTACCTCTCTTACTCAAGAAACTAATCTGCTTACAAACAATATTATGAAAAGGAACTCCATTAAGTATCTAAGCATCTTTTTTAATAAATGATTTGGCTAACAGTTAAAATAAATACTCAGTCTATTAAAAATAAAGTTAAACTGCTTCTAGTTAATTGGCAAAGCCTTTTATTCTCTCTTTGGGGAAGGTTAGAAACTTTAAAGTGATGATCATGTCTCATTTAAAGGGGAACTGTCATCTACAGGATTTCTTAATGTCTGAAAGCCCATAAAAAGCCAATTTGAATGAAGATGGATTATTTTTATTAACAGTTTGAAATGTAAAGGTGATAACTCACTAGTTTCAATGCACATACAAAACAATTACTATAGATGTAGAAAGTGTTGTAATAACACCTTAAAACATACCTAATAAAACAGCTGAATTCCTATTTAACCTGTTGGATTAAATATAATCAAAGAGGACCAAGATCCTCAGTGACATAAATTCTTGTCAGGAGCCCAAAACATATGGCTGCCACCAGCCCTTAATTACAAGCTGATTTACAAATGAATTACTCTGGACTGCAAAAACTCACAGATAAAGACACTGGCTCACTCAAATTAGCTTTTTGTGGGCTTTCAGATGTTAAGAAATCCGGTAGATGAAAGTTCCCCTTTAAATTTGTAAAGGGAAACGAGGAGAGTCTGTGATAGGGTTGTATCAGACCTTGTCCCATTTGTTATACAGAGAGAGTTAAAAGAAAGGATCTATTTTTTTTTGTCTGCTCCTATTCTGCCACGTGTCTGTCTCTTGTCTGTCTGATTGTGCAATCAAAATTTCTATGTGGAACTTCAAAACTGGCCATTCCAATGGTCAAACAAATTTCCCCATTATCTCCTTTCCTCCACTTGCTGTTTTTGTTTTTCACTCCCTTGCTTCTCTGTGGTTTAAAAGGTATTTGTGAATCTTTATGTGAAACTGGGATCCATTGGTTTGCATATATACACCGTGCCACTATAGTTAGGGTTGAGTACCTCATTTAAGGTTAAATCTCAAGTTTTGCACCTTAATAACTTTGCCACTGTACAACAGATTTTCCTGAAATCTTTCATGCACGGTCTGGTATCATACAGTAGGTCTCTGGACCTACCAAGTTGAGTTATGGTTGGATGTACGGTTGTGGAGCTACAGAGTGCCAAAAAAACACAAAAAAACTGTCTTTTTGAGCATTTCTTTGCTCGTGCCTACAGCCTGCACGGTTTGCACGTTCGATCTGCAAACTTTGGAGAACATGCAGCTGGGATCCTTGTCATGTCTTTCAATGATTTCGTGAAAAAATATTGAACGGTTCAAAAGTTATTCCAAAGAAACTGTTTCCCATTATAGTCAATATGAAAAGTTAACAAAATATGCGCAAGTGTCGCAAATGACCATTTTTACTTTTGCAAATGGCCCTTTTACTTTAGTAAATCGACCATTTGGTTTTCAGTTACAGCTCAGAAAAATGCCTAGTGTTTAAAATTGGGACCCTCTAGGGACACAATTGTTGTGTTCACCTAGTCAGGTCCTGAGGATGCTAGGCATATCTTTTTTGGGTGGTTAAATCCTCCAGAAATATGTTTTTAAAATTTTTGAAAACAGTACTTTCGCAAATGTGAAAGTGTCATAAATTTTTTTTGCCAAACTTTCGTGATTTGCAAAAGTAATTTGCGAAAGTATGGCCAAAACAATAGGAAATCTTTGCCACCCTCCTGCAAAGCAACGGTTTTGTCTTTTAGGCTGAAATTTGCAGGAAAGAAGGCCAAGACTCCACAGATGTGCCTTTTGGTGGTTTGGTGCCAAAATATGACAGGGTTCCAAAGTTATGGGACTCCAAAGTTGACAATTTTTCCCATAGGATAACATTACGGCATCCGCATCACCTTTCGGGTCCCGTATCTCGAAAACGGCTCAAGTTACGGACTTTTTGTCACAAAAATGCTTAGTCCCCCCATTGGAGGGCTAAGTGCAAAACTAGCCTGGAAAGTCGTTAATAATATGAAATTTAAATTTTTTTCTATGTCGTACGGTTCCTGAGATATAAGCATTTTAGTATTCCAAATGCTTATTTTCCTGTTCGAGGGCCACTATTATGCTCACATGTTGTGGACATAAAGCGTGTGCATTAGCGTTACCATTTCACTTTGTGTTTGCGACAACATTAGCGTTATGGTCAGCGTTACTGTTTCTGTTTGCGCTTGCGCTTCCGTTACCGTTTGCATTAGCAGTTACGTTTGTGTCACCGTTAGCTTTACCATTACTGTTACCATTTGCTTTTGTGCTTCCATTTGTGTTACATTTGTGTTTACGTTTGCACCACCATTAGCGTTACCATTACCTTCTGCGTTTGCGCTTGCATTTGCATTACACTTTGTGTTTGCATTTACGTTTGTGTCACCGTTATTGTTACTGTTAGCATTTGCATTTACATTACTGTTACCATTTGCGTTTGCACTTGCGTTTGCGTTACCATTTGCGTTACGGTTTGCATTTGTACTTGTGTTTTTCTATTACTGTTTGCATTTGCGTTAATGTTTGCATCACTGTTAGTATTACAATTAGCATTTGCATTTGCACTTGCATTTGCATTACTGTTTGCATTTATGTTTGTATCACACTAAGCGTTACCATTAGTGTTTGCGTTTATGTTTGCATTACCATTTGCGTTTGCGTTATCGTAACCGTTACCATTTGCATTTGCATTCATTTTTCCATTGGCGTTACTGTTGCCATTACCATTTGTGTTTGCGTCACCTTTAGCATTACCATTACCGTTTGTGTTTCTGCTACCATTACCATTAGCATTCGCATTTCTGTTTCTGTTTGCATCACTGTTACCATTTGCGTTATCGTTACGGCTTGTGTTTGCATTTCTGTTTCCACTTCTGTCACTGTTACTGTTACCATTTTCGTTACCATTTGCATTTCTGTTACCGTTTGCATTACCATTACCATTACCATTAGCATTACCGCATATGTGTGCACTCACGTTACCATTACTCTTAACGTTACTGTTAGCTTTACCGTTTGCATTACTGTTACTGTTAGCATTACTCTTACTGTTACTGTTACCATTAGTGTTACTGTTAGGTCTGTTATGCAGAAATGGCCAGCAGGCCCCACGCTCCTACAGCCACATGCCATTCCCTATTTATAGTGCACATTCGAAAAAAGAAGGGAAATTCATGGCAAAACTCCATTAATGCATCAGTTAGGGTTGTTTCACAGTGACAAAAGCAAGGAAATTTGATGTTAGGGTTATCACCCCTACCACTAACCCCACCCACCCCCACCAACAGGCATCGGTGTGCATTGGGGTCATTGGGCCTAACTCTCACCCTGTTCTCCTATACTGCACCACCTCAGCTTCTTTACACATGGAATGGGGTGAGCGTTAGCGAACCCCAACGCACACCTCAATGCCTGTTGGTGGGTGGTAGTGGTAGGATAACCCTAATGTCAAATTTCCTGTTTTTGTCACTGTGAAACAACCCTAACTGATGCATTAATGGAGTTTTTGTCATGAATATATATATATATATATATATATATAGTATATGTATATATGTATATATATATATATATATATATATATATACATACATACACACACATATATTTATACAATGGGGTGGGAGCTTCTAGAGTGTGATAAATGGAGATATCTTCACTGGAGTGTGATAAATGAGGATGACATCAGCACAGTGATGATAAATGCTGTTAATCCATACTGTGCTGATGTCACCACTCACTCACTGCAACCAGCATTCTAAATGAAACTGCTTTACAAAACAGTTTCTCTTTTTCACTGAGGCCTGCAAGTTACTCAGTTAGCATTGCAAAAAATACTCACCTGTGTCCCATAGTGTTTCTGAGACTCCCAGACCATTACTATGCTATCTCAGCTTCACTACAACCTGCATTCTAAATTAAACTGCTTCACAAAAAAAGTTTCTGTTTCTCACTGTTACCTGCAATTTAGTTAATTAGCATTGCAAAGGATACTCACCTGTATCCAGTAGTGTTTCTCAGACTCCCAGCCCATTGCTATGCTGATCTCAGCTTCACTACATCCGGCATTCTAAATAAAACTGTTTCACAAAAAAGTTTCTGTTTCTCACTGCTACCTGCAATTTACTCAATTAGCATTGCAAAGGACACTCACCAGTGTCCCATAGTGTTTCTGAGACTCCCAACCCATTCAGAAAAACTCACACACACTCATACCACACACAGAAAGAGCAAAAAGCACACAGAAACAGGAAAACATAACAATATTTCTGAAGCTCCCACCCATATTGTTTAAATAGCACACATGATGTGCAGCTCGTATGCTATGAAAAAGACTCACTCCTCAGAAAGCAGAGTGAGCTCTGGATACCTACCGTGCCTTCAGCACTCATGTGCATCCAGAGTTCACTCTGCAGGAGTGAGGATATTTTCCATAACACACTCCTGCCCATCATATACTATATATATATATATATATATATATATATATACATCTGTGTGAAATATTTGCAGAAAGCTATTTGGGCTTGTCTAGAACACAGGGGGTTAGCCTTGAGGTGCATTTTGACCTTCACAAGCACATTTGCAGAGCTGCAAACAGGGGATCAGTTCTGGGACACAATGTTCTATTTTGTTGCACCTGCAGGAAAGAAACTGACAAAGTTCTTATATGTTTTATGAGAACCAGGAGATGTATCTTAACACTGTCTGGATGCAGAAGTTAATTGCCAGAAGACATTATATACAGAGAGGGACTGGGATTTAAATTTAGATATACCCTCAGACGAAGGACTTTGTTTTGTTTGAACTACCTATATAAGCGTTATCCTGCACAATTTTTATTTTTTTTACTTTACTGTTATTGATTATAAAATGCTACTTGTGAATTTTATGACTTCTCCTGGTTTGTCTATGCTTCCTGACCTATGCTTCGATGACAGAGTCCATGCATGGAATTATCTCTAAATCTTTTACTATATCAAGTGCATTAGTGTTTGCAAAAACAAATCAATCTTAGAAGTCCCGTTAGCAGAATATTATGTTTATTCCCCATCTCTGCCACTTGTTCTGTAACCTCCTGGGTTGTGCCTGAAAATAGGCAGCGTTTGCTTAGTGCACTTACCTGGTCATCAAAAACTAAATAAATAAAATACTTCTGCCATTAATATGTGTGAAATATGTTTCAAGGAGAATATTAGGTAAAAAAACTGCTTCATTTGTATTTTTATCTTTGGATACAATGGGTTGAGATTTTTGTTTTAACATTTTAAGTCTTTCATGGTGTTCAGCAGTTAATGAATCATTCTTTTTTATTTTATTTTTGAGATGATACTCTTGCATTCAAGTCACCAGCAAGGAATATATCAAATTCACTATACTTATCTATGACATCAATCAATGTTAAAATTAAATAATTCAAGACTTCAGCAACATTTTTAACAAGTTTTTCGGGGGGAATGTAAACATTTATAAAAATAATTCTTTGAATTTTTTCCATTAGTTTACCCACTAATAAGTTATTTAAGTGTTGTTATGTTGTGAGGTAATTCCTTGCTTCAGTTTAATAGCCGCAATCAGGCCTATTTTGTTTCTTCCATGCTTGAGACTTAGTCCCTTTAATTGAAAATGTCTCATAACCATGAAATCTGGGGGCCTCATTAGACCACCAGGTCTCCTGTAACATTATGACATCATGTGAATAAGTAGACTCCAAGCAGTCCTTATCTGCAAGTTTGGATGAAAACCCATCTATGTTTCAGGATAATACTTTGTTTTTGAGGGATTATTATTTCTTTTTAGGGGATACCTAGAATTGTTTTGTCAGTTAATATGATGCTCTCTTAAAGGTGACCTGCAAAGAAGTGGTGCAGCCCCCTTCCATCCTCACATACCTTGCAATACCGTGCGAGAGTCCAGGGCTGCCATCTGCATTATTTTTCATATCCAGGGTTAATTTTAATAAAGCATTGAAACTTTCATCCGCATATGGAAGTGCGGAGAGGATCCGACTGAGTGGGCGCAAATGCTCATGGGTATTACACCCCCTTTTTAGGGGATACCTAGAATTGTTTTGTCAGTTAATATGATGCTCTCTTAAAGGTGACCTGCAAAGAAGTGGTGCAGCCCCCTTCCATCCTCACATACCTTGCAATACCGTTGCGAGAGTCCAGAGCTGCAATCTGCATTATTTTTCATATCCAGGGTTAATTTTAATAAAGCATTGAAACTTTCGTCCACATATGGAAGTGCGGAGAGGATCCGACTGAGTGGGCACAAATGCTCATGGGTATTACACCCATTTAGTAGCGTTGCTTCCACCACTACTCTAATTATAGCAGCAGTGGTGATAGTTTATTATACTGATTTTATTGCTTTCTTGGGGGTCTTGATACCCCAAATATTACTTACAACAACAGCCTGTCCAGGTGTTGCTGTAAGTAATATTTGGGTATCAAGACCCCCTGGGAAGCAATAAAATCAGTATAATTAACTACTGCCACTGCTGCTATAATAAGTGTAGTGGTGGTAGTGATGTCACTTAATGGGTGTAATACCCATGAGCACCTGCGCCCGTTCAGTCAGGTCCCCTCCGTGTTCAGCAGAAAGTTTCAGCACTTTATTAAAATTAACCCTGGATATGAAAAATAATGCTGATTGCAGCCCTGGACTTCTGCAATAGTATTGCAGGGTATGTGCAGACAGAGGGGGCAGCACCCTTTCTTTTCAGGTCACCCTTAAATTATTTGAAGTAAATGAGAAAGAAGATAACTTGGATGTGGAACACTGTCCTCAATCAAAGGGTTTTATTTTTCCCTAACAGGAGAAGAAAAAGTGTAATTTTCACTTCCTTTTATAATCAGAACTCAGGAATATACTGTAGGTTTCATGTCTAGTAAATGAAAACCTAATGGGTCCAGATACTGTACTCTGCTGTATCCAGAACTTAATTAACTATTGACTCATTTTTGAAGTAAATATCAATTTGAGAATTAATATTAGTGTCAGATTTTGGGGGATCCTAATAACTGAATCACATTCTAGGTTGATTTTTAAAGTCCAAAATCTGTGAGCATCTGCTTAGTTTTATCTATATGCTGTGCATGGGGAACCTGCCAACCAGAGTTAGTGGTTTAGACTTAGGAATGCCAATATTGTAGTCTGCCTGAGTTTGAGCTTTTTGTGGTACAGGGAGGTATACTAATGTCTTGTCTAATGCCTGTTGTTTTGTAAACACTAATAAAGAACTAAAAAGCTCTAGGTGTTGTTCATGATTGTTTGTTATTATTCCCTGGTCTTTAAAAAGGGCATTTTTAGAGATAGTTTCATCCTTTTAAGACTTATTCACAGTCAAGATTACTGTGGGGTCCCTATTTCCTTTTATATCTCTGGGTCTTTAGGCCCTAAAGTCTGAAGAAGTGCAAGTCAGCCTCATTAAGATGTGATGAAGATGTTTCCTCCTTTAACTACCTCGGGGTCTGCCTTGACCGGTATATTGATTTCTCTGTGCACATTGATGCAATTCACCAGAAGCTTCACCCTAAGCTTTGTGCTTTGTACAGGGATAAAGTGAGTAGACCGCTCCTTGCCTGCTAGGAAATTGCCCTAAAAATTATCCTTCCTATTTTTGACTACAGTGATTTAGTCTACAGTAGTGCCCCTAAATCCTCCCTTGCCTGACTGGACCCCCTTTTTCATTTTTTCTGTTGGTTTGCTTTAGATTGCCCCTCTCGTACTCACCACTGCTCTTTACTCAGCTGTTTCCCTTCCCTCTCTTGATGCTAAAATTAGTTTTCCCATTGTATCTCTTTTTTATCCAAATTCTGGTTTGGCACTCTTCTCTCTTATCTCAAATCCCTTCTCTCCCCTCCTCCTTCTCCCTCCTACCCACTCCACAACAATATTTTCCATTCTCTCTCTTTTCCTTCTAGAAAATCTGTTGTTGACCAATCTGCTTCTTCTTACCACTTTCCAAAACTTTGGTCCTCCCTTCCTCTTCCTATTCATTCTGCCTCTTCTCCTTCCTCACTAAAGTCTCTTCTGTCTGACTTTTGTCACCCTACCTGCAACTGCTTGTGACCCTTCCTCTTTTTTTCTGTTCTCTAGTCTTGCCCTCTTCTTACTGTTCTGCTATTTTCCCTTTCTTTGTATATTAGAGTGTGTGTTATTTTCTAGATACCTTCATTTACTATTCTGCCTATAATATTTATGATTCTGCTTGTAAAACTATATTATTGTATTTTACCTTGTTATTTTTTTTATTGTTAGCTATCTCCTACTCCCCTCTCCCCAGTGCACATCTGGAAATGTGCTGTTTTCAGCTCAGTATGTGCTTCCCTGTTAAACTTTTAAATAAATAAATAACTTTATTTTGAAGTGTAGAATATTTCTCAGTGCTACTCCATTGAATTCCTTCTAATTGTATATACTGTAGTGCTTTGAGTGGAAGGTAGATTCTTCATCTGACCAAGTATTTGTTGAAATATTTATATATAGTGCCTTGGAGCAGATTATATCAATAACTTCCATACTTCCTACTCTTTCCCCAAATGTAATTCGCAAATCTCTGGGTAGGAAATAGCAAAGTCCTAGCAGCTAGCTAGGCATACTGGGAAGACTGGGTGGGCCTGGTGGGCCTTTTCAGCCATAACATTCTGTGTTTCACTGATTTAAAGCTCACATGAGCGTAACATGTGCCTACAGTATGTGTGAGCTAATTTGCATATAGATTTAGTGATATGCCTATGCATTTTGAAAATACGTGGCTTTCACAACACAATACAGACATCAACAAAATATTTAAAAATATATATTTCTTGTATTTAACAAGCATAATCTAGAGAATAAAACAATCAATTATTTGGGAACTTTTTTCAGCAGTGCTATCAGTCATGATTTCTTGATTGTCCTGGGAGTCTGCCTGGACTTTTCCCGAAACTATCCCTTTATCCACACTCAGACCCTACAGAAACCAGATCTGTATTAGCATGTAGACTTAAAACCCCTTTCATGGTGCTATGAACAAATGTTAGTTCACTTTTTAAACAAATTTTAAAAAGTATCTTGCTTTTTCATAAACTGTAAGAAAAGACCATTTTATAAGTGCAGCAACATACCCCAGATTACAGCTGGTCAAATTAGTTCAATTCAATTATTATTTTACCAAGAAATACATCACTGAGAAGAACTCATTTAGAAGGTGGTCCTGGAAGGACTCGTACACATGGTCAAGGGAGAAGAACAATACAGATACAGAAAAATCCATTGAATTAATACAATATACAGTCATCTCATACAATTATGATACAAAAACAAAGATAGCATTTGGCAGTAACACTCTACCAATGGTTCAGTGTACTACACTGGTAAAGGAGAAAGTAATACATTAAAGGATGAGTCTACAAAAGGCTAGGTGATGCAGGGTGCTGGCAAGGACTAAGAGGGAGAAGTGGGAAGGAGGCAGAGAAGGGTACATGGGGAGTGGATAAAGTGAAGGAAGGAAGAGGTAGAGTGGTTAAGTGCTAAAGAGAAAAGAGAAGTAAAGGTTGCTCATATAATGATTGAATTTATGCAAAACAGTGGCAGACATCGTTCACATGGCACCTCAGCAGGGCCTTGAAATGAGGTAGCCCCACCTGAAAAGTCAATTGTAAAGACTTTTGAATTGTATTCCTTAGGGTGAGTGCAGCATAGCTTAGTGCAGCTGAGCCAAAGTGTGATCTGACCCTAGGGAGATCTAGAGTGATATGTGCACATCTGAGCAGGTAGACACAAGGTATACATTTGAAAAGTGTGGTGATGTAGTGGAGAAGTTTATTTGAGATAGCTCTGTAAGCCCAGATGGTGGCATTCCACAATCGCCTGGTGACTAGAGACATCCAGACAACAAGAGTATAGAGGGAGCAATGATGAGTGGTGTAAGGAGCATTTGATATAAATCTAAGAGCCCTATGGTACAATGTATTAAGCTTTACTAATGCTGAATTACAGCTGTGGCTATACAGGAAGTCAGCATAATCAAGCAAAGGCATAAAAGTTATCTGCACCAGCCTTAATTTTGCATCTTGGGTTAGAAGGTACTTAATCCGATAGAATAGTTCCAACCTTTGTCTTAATTTCTTTACCAGCTCCTCTATGTGAACAGAAAAGTAAAGTTTACAATCAATCCAGAACCCTAAGTATTTAAATGTATTCACATTTTCCATCCTTTCACCTAGGGTAGTCTTAATTTATGGAGGGTTGATTGGGGGTGTTGTTAACTGTTCAGTATGCAGCAAGAGAAACATAACTTTTGTCTTTCTAGCATTAAGCAAAAGCTTCAGTTGGATCAGTTTTTGTTGTAGTGGGTCAAATTCATGTTGTAGCTCCAGACAAGCCGACTCCAAGGAGGGTGGGGTGATATACAGCATGGTGTCATCTGCAAAGAGATGGACACTTGCTGAACTGATGTTGTGATCAGTATTATTAATATAAATAGCAAATAGTAGGAACCCCAGGATAGAACCCTGATGCACACCTCTCTGAACACATTTTAAAGGGGAGAATTCATCCTGGGCTTTTTTAACCTGTTGACTGCGACCTTGTAGGTAACTGGAAAACCACTTAATGGCAGGTTCATCCAGGCCAGTGTTATGTAATATGCACAAAAGTAGATCATGATCTACGGTATGGAACAACACACATACTTGATTCTTGGCATCAAGGGCAAGTGACCAGTCATTTGTAACTTTGTAAATTTGTGGACACAGTGCCATGCTTGGGCCTGAAGCCAGACTGAAAAGGGCTGAGTGTATTGATGGACTCAAGATATTCTCTCAGCTGTAGGTTAACAATTTTTTCTAACAATTTTGATAGGATAGGTAGTAGTGAGATGCTCTGTAGTTGTTAAGATCACTGATGTTGCCAGATTTAAGGACAGGGAGAATGTGTGCTGTTTTCCACATAGAAGGAAGAACCCCTAGCAAGAGAGAGAGAGAGATTGAAAAGATGAGTAATAGGAGTTGCCAGGTAATAGTAACCAAGCTTTAGAAAGAAAGGTTCTAAGAGGTCAGCTCCCACACTTTTCCTAGTATCAAGGGTAATTAGGAAATCTTCTACCTGTTTAAGGTAATAGAAGTAAAAGAAAATTTGGCAACACGGGAAGAGGCATTGGTTGGAGAATAAAGCGGGCTACTGAAGTCAGGTTACTGTAAAAGATGACTAACCTGAGAGGTGTCAAAGGCAAACTCTGCGGTTGCAAAGTGATTGCTAAGTTGATCAAGGATACTGCCTTTACTAGTAAAAGTGTTATTACCAACAGTTATTTTATTGAGTAAGGCTGACATGGAGCTGTGCCCTTCAATTTCTTTTAGAATTTGCCAGAATTTAGCTGTGTCATTAAATGAGGAGTCCAATGCTTACTTAAAATATTTTGCTTTTTCAGTGCAAATTAGTTTTGTACAGTTATTCCTGGCTGCTCAGAAGGCCGCCCAGTCAGATGGCATTTTTGATTTGCGTGCTTGTTTCCAAAGAGTGTCTCTGTTTAGCAAGGCTGATTTTAAGGCACTAGTGAACCATGGGTAAGATCTTTTTCTGGTCCTAATTTTGACCAGTGGGGTATGTAGGTTAATAACTTTTAAAACAGAGTCATGAAATAAGTCAAAGGCCTCTTGGACCAAAGAGGCAAGATAGAAGTCCTGCCACCTGATCCTGCTTAGCTCAGCTAGAAAGTCATAGGCATTGAACTTCCAGAAGCTACTTTTATAAGAAAAACTAACAGAGGAGATGGATTTAGAAGTGAACCTTACACACACAATGGCCCTATGGTCATTAATATCGTTGTGACAAATACCGATGTGAGAAATTTTGTAGGGTTTGTTAACAAGAATAAGATCCAGAAGACTACTATGTGCTGGGTTTTAAGCATTAGGACTAGCAGCAGTTATAAGCTGAGATAGGCCAAGGTCATCACATAGTACTTTTAAAGGTTTAGAACAGGGGAAGCACCAATTTAGGTTAAAGTCGCCCGTAATAATGGCTTTGGAATTGAAGGAAAGTAGAATTTTGTGAAGATGGGGTGATATCGCTAGGTCCCCAGAAGGCAGGTCTGTAACATCCTATAATATGCAAGGACTCGTTAGAGGATAAGGAGACCTTTAAGGTAAGGCTTTCAAATTCCTTTGGCATTGATGTTGAGTCAATGACAGAGGCCATGAATTTGTCTTGACACATAGATAGCAGCCCCTCTTGAATGCCCATTGGCCCTAAACACATTATACTCTGGAATGTTCCACAGGAATGCACATCAGTAAAGAATGTATACCTTTACCTTTGTCTTTAAACAGGTATGCATGCATGAGTGTGTGTGTGTGTGTGTGTTCTATGTGTCTGTGTAATTTAGTACTTTAGAAAACTGTGTTACTGATTGTACTAGAAACTGGAGACTTGTTTTTTTATCCAGTTGATAGATGCTGTGTGGGTGGCTGGGTGCAGTACAACCGTTTGTGCACTAATCCTTCAGGATACCTCTGTCATGACCAGGAGACTGAACCATCTTTTATGATAGCAGAGTGCATTCAGATTTCAAGCTGATACAATACTGAGCCTTTTTTAAGCAGTGTGACTAGATTTAACAATGAGTTACGTGCAGTGAGTTTATAAAGATTACTGCAGCTTTAGCTGGAATAAACCAGACTCAGTTCACTTCCTTATGGTACTAACATAGGCATATAACAGGGTTGGAAGGAGCTCTTGGTCCATCAAGTCCACCCTGCTTCATAAGTAGGGAAAGATAAGTAGTGTTTACTTAGAAAACACATTAATTCATAGGGATTCTCTATAACTAAATTGGAACCTAAATCTTCACAAGTGAAAGGCAAGTACTTTTATATATCGCAGTAACCATCCTTTCCCAATATTTTTTACCTTTTCTATTACAGAGACATTCCAGCTACATATCATTGTGTTCTGCTTTGCTATAAAAAAACAGAATTCATCTGTTTTGTGAATTTGTCAATGACTGAAAAGTTAAAGAAATAAATACTGCTAGCTGACTGAAAGCTGGTCTTTTCTCCCAAATGTTGAAATGTTGAGAATTATTCATTCCTTGAGGAAAGCAATCATAACAAACCAGACCTTAATAAAATGCCAGCATCACTGAACATTAATTTCCCAGCCAAGCAATTACCACCCTGCACTGTAGTGACACACTGTTCTGAATATGATGCATTCTGCACATCGTATGCGTAGGAGTTCAATTCATTGAGCAATGGAAAGTTTCAGCTCCAATTTGAGACATCAGCATACAGTTTTTAGAAACAAAATGAAGCTACAGTAAGTAGTGGAAATCCTTATGAAATAGTGCCATGCAAAGTCAGAAGAAAAATCTGCAATTTTATTGGCCTACTGTATAGTAGATAAAGTGACTTTTTTGTGGTGAAACCAAGAGAGGTGTATCCTGGAGTTAAAATACCTACCCTTATGTAGAAACCACTAGTGAATAACACTTGGTTTGTTCATTTAAATAGCAGTATTTGTTGGTCACCATGTAGTTGTTTTTTTTTTTTTTTTTTTACAAATAATGTTTTTCTGCAAAAAGAACAGCATACATGTTTCTTTTTCTTTTTTTGTCATTCCAAAACTAAGATAGAGGGTTTTGATGTTTTCAAAAGCTGCCGCTCCTGTGCTGTGCTCACAATGAAAAAATTAAATATCCTGGTACAGTGCTGTGCTGTTTACCATCAGAAACATATAATACCATCCTAATACAGCCACAGTATTAATCTACTATGCACATTCAACAAGCAACGTCAATGGAAGTGATTTTTAAAAACAGCGAGTGGCAGCCTGTATTTAATAATGTGTGTCTTCAGCTGCAAAAATAGCCATAAAATCTGTTTAAAAATATCTGAGAAAATCAAAAATACACTGAAGATGAATCTAAGGATGTTAAAAATATTTTTTTTTGCTAAAAACTAAATGATATTTATGTAATGCTTGCAGGAGTTGGCTGTTGCAATAATTAATGCAGTATGGTTTTGACGTTAACATAGCTTACCAATAAATTTAGTATCCAACCAAATGTTGAGGTCTATGTGGAGGCAGTATAGTGTAGTGGTTAAGGGCACTGAGCTGCAAACTCAGAGACCTGGGTCTGAATCCCACTAGCCCCCACTTGCATACTATGTGACCCTGAGCAAGTCACTTAACCTCCACGTGCTCCCAGGCTGCACCTGGAAAAAAGCTCTGGCTTAGTGTGCCTTTCCTAGTTAAACAATTTCCCATTTCCCCCCTCTTTCCCCTATGTCCTTCTGTGCTGTTTACTATCAGAAACATGTGGTGGCACCATCCTAATACACAAGGCCATCGGCAGGCATATGCTCAGTATGATCGCACATACTGTGCAAAAGGAGAAGAGCGACAAGTAAACAATAAAGGATGACTACATAAATGTGATTGTGCTTCCTTGTTTTATTTGTGTGTGAAGTTTAGTGAATTACTGCAAACTGTTAAAGTACTACTGTAGTAATTTGCTGCTGGACAGACTAGTAATCAGGGGGAGGCAGCATGCCAAGAAGCACATGATAGTAAACTTTCTTTGTTCTGTAATCTTCACTGTAAGTTAAACAGCAGGAGGGAGGCACCGAAGTGTACGAGTGGTCTGGAGTTCTGTCCGGGCTCACTCTCCAGTTGGCTCCTCTGTGAGCCCTGAGTGCTTGATATCCTTCCAGTCAAAAGGGGCAGTTACTGGCTCTGCGGCAATTAGCTGCTTTTGTCTATTGAGATCATCTGATGGAAAGTTTAATAGACCAGCAGCCACTGCTACATGCACCGGAGCTTTTCCTTTTCCAGAATCCCAGTGCACTTCCCAGCACATTCTTCTATGGCTTGGTGAGGCACAAGGCATGACGGATCTCTCGCAGTAGCAAATAAGCGTGGCAAAGAACCGACCAGGCCGAAACTCTCAGGACCCAGAGACTTCTGCAACTATCTCACCTATTCAGACTTGAAGAAGCGACACACGGCAAAACCAGTGTGGTTGACGTGACTTGGGTGGCTGGAGTCAGCTTTGGAAAAAAGCAAGTCTGGCATTCACTCTGTCTACTCAGAGTGGCAGTGCAGAATCTCAGGGATCCAGTCAGATAGTACAGGGAGGCTGGTTGTGTGGAAGGCAGCGCTAAGACAAGTTCCTTCCTAAATTTCATTCCTTCAGGTAAGATTGGAATTTTTTGGAAGGGGAAGTACTAATAGTATAGGTTAAACCAAAATATACTTATATACACATCGAAGAGAGGATGTGCAAGTCTTCCTTCCTCATTAAGGTAATACTGGTGCTTCCTCTCACATGTCTGTTCCCAGGAGCTGGGGGATGGCTACAGGGTTACTGCCTATGTTAGTTTACTACTGAGGCAAACTAGCTGCACTGAATCCTGCCTTTCAGGAGTCGGCTGAGCTTAAAGCAGCAGGGGAGTGGAGTAGATAGAGCAACTTCTGTGTCCCTTGTACACACTGCATTGTGGGGGCAGATAGAGCAGTTTGTTGTTTCTTGTGCCCACTGCACTAGGCAGAGGTTTTCTATGGGTGAGATAGCAGACAAAATAGTTGGATCAATTTCTGCCAACTTTAGTTGGGACAGTCTGTTTGTCTGTGTGTTTTGACTGACATCCAGCATCCATGTTTTGTTTGGGTTGAAGAACACGGAACCCATCAGGTACAAGCATGTCTACAGCTCCTTAGGTTTAAAGAGTGGTGGTGCCTCCTTGTTGCCCAAACATTTTTAATGGTGAGACAATTCTTTGTACCCCTTTCCCCATTAGTTTCTCTGAGGGGGGCCCACAAAGAGCACACACAGTTTTGTTGAATGGGGGCCTCTCACTCCTGTAGCTGACAACTGCTATATAATACTTTGTTCGGGTTGTCCTAATAAAGTTCAACAAACTCTGGCCAGAGCTGATAGGGCAGCAGCTGAGGAATTTGGGGTAAAAATATTGTAAATTAGTTTTTTAATATTTTAAACCAAATGTTCAACATAGCCTTGATATGACCCTGCCTCATTATGACAGGCAGAGAAAATGTTCAGCTCCTGGTTCAATGGTGATTTTGTGCAAGGACTGCAAAATCAACTGTTGGGATGCTAAAACACATTTTGGGCCAGAGTTGAAAAAATGACAGCTATCACATTCATGAGGTGCTGTAAAGAAATGGCTATGTTCAAGGCCACTGTTTCTCTGTGATTCCGTGATCACGGCCGGAATCCCAGAATCTGTCTCGTCTCGTGGCATTTTAAATTTCCCTCCAAAGAGTCATGGAATTCACGATTCTAGCATGAGCATTCAGGAGTTCAGCGCCTTCAGCGCTGTATAAGAGCAGGCACTTTCCACAGAGATGTGCCCCTATTTGCTAGGAACCCAGAAGAAGGAGGAGAGACTATGAGACCATGCTGCAGAGGGACGCCAAGCTACTCAGATGCCTCTGCCGGAGTCGGAGAGACTGCTACCTACTGCTTTTATATTTTCAGTCCTGCCATTTTAAAACTTATTTTCCTGGCCATGCGTACACAAGCATTCGCTGACAGGACTGATAGTAAGGGGTTATTACTGCCTTGAAATTGCAGCAACAAGCACAAGGAAGTGCACCACAACCTTGCATTTCAGGTACTGTCCTTACAACATGGCTGGGTTACTGGAGTATTTTGCTATTGAGGGGATTGAACATGTACATAGATAATGTGTTTTAAAGGAGGTTGGTGGCGGTGGTGGGTCTGAAATGAGAGATACCCACAGAACACAGACCCTCCCCTGTGTTGCATTTCACTGCTGGTTTTTATTTGTGAATGTTTGATATAGTGAATCTGTTTTTAACCCAATGCAGCAACCAGTTCTGTTTCAGTGAAGGGTGTGTTTTGCATGAAGCCATGTTTTCTGTGTCCTGTGAGTACCTCTCTGTACTATGTCGTTGTTGTAAAGCTGTCTCTTTGTTCATAAACTAAAATTAGAACGGGTCACTGCCATTTCCCCACGTGCCCTTCTTGTGTGTCTAGTATTTTGCAGAGGTTCATGCATATTAAAGGTGCTGGTGAATTAAATTAATGCTGCCTTTCTGCTTTTTTTTTTGCACCCTCCTCCCTCCCTCCCTGATTGACCTCTCCTTCGGGTCTCCCAAGGTCCCCCTTCTGCTCGAACGCCCTCTCACTGGCCACTTACCTCACATCATGGCCCCCTGGGTAACCCGGTGTATCCCTTCACTGTATGGGTCCCCCTCCTCCGAGAGGGATGGCACCAGTGGGGGCATCCAGCACACTTTTTGTTTGTCCTGGGTGCCACTGAGGTAGGGCTGGCTATTGAGGCCAGGCAGCAGCGGGGGACTGGAGGGATCATCATCTGGCCAACCAGGGCAGTATCCTAGTTTTTCTCCCCGGGGGTGGCATGCCATTGATATCAGGGCATACGCCGACGTCTGCCACTCCCCCAGCCACTCCAGGTCAATTGACTGTGCTATGCTTCCGGCCTCCACCAGGGGCCAGCAGGCACTGAGCTGCATCTCCGCCCTCCCCCCGGAGAAGGCGACTGTCCTGGAATGCTCCTTTTCTTCTCTCACGGCCGGCCCTCCAGTGGCCTGAGTCTGTTCCCAAACCCGGGTTGCCGGAATCGCAGGCGGAAATCCAACTGCTGTGCTGACGGGCCAGCTAGGCCTTTGTGCTTAAGCTTCTTCTCACCCCATATTTTGCCTGCCCCCTCACGTATTTACCCTTATGTCTATTTACTTAAATATTTATTTAAATATTCACGTATTTACTATGTCTCCCTGTGCATAAAAAGAGATCTATAGCTCTGGTAGAGTTAAAAAGCAAAGGTGTATGCGTGGGTGCATCTGCGAGCCAATGAAGCTGAAATCAAGAGTATTCCAAACTTTGAGGGGGGGCACTTTAGTGTCTTCTGTGCGGCCCAGAGCTTGGGGGACAGGGATCCTTGTGGTTGAAGTGGCCATAGAGTTAAAGGGGGGCATTACAAGGTAACATGAGCATGGTTGGGAGTTGGCATATGTGCATCTGAGCATCTGTGTGCCACAAATAAGTCTGGATATTGATGTTAGTGTCACATAAGCAAACGTGAACACACACAATACAAGATCTGGGGCACACAATAGACAAAAATGTTGCTTTGGGATTCTCATAACCCCCACCCCCCCATACACATACTACAAGCTCTGGGGCAGACAGAAGACAAACTACTTTGAGTCCCCCCATCCCAAATACTCTGTCAATTTTAGCTTCTTTGGCTTCTTGCAAATGCTAGAAAATAAAGCACCCTGCCACACACTGACCCCTTTGCTTTTTAACCCTACTGCACTTTATCGGAGTCCTCCAAGTCTGAAATATTTTTCAATATGTCAAGCGTCAGTGAGTCGTGAGAGGTTTGTGACTGTGGGTGCTGCTGTCTTGTGAAAATAATATGTTGTTTTTAATGAGACCTAGCTTTTTTTCCCCCCTTGTTCAGCTGTGAGGAAAATAAAGCACCCTGCCACACACTGACCCCTTTGCTTTTTTAACCCTGCTGTGCTCTTACTAAGGTACTTCACTTTACCAGAGCTACACACCCTTTTCTTTACAGAATATGCCCATACTATACATTTTTTCTGTACAGAAAATGGTGTTTAGGGCTGGCCCATCAGTGCAGCAGTTGGATTTCCGCTTGCAACACCAGCAACCCGGGTTGGGGAACAGACCTGGGTCGCTGGAGGGCCGGCTGGGAGAGAAGGCTTGAGTGTCCGATGACCACTTGCCTTCTCCAGGGGAAGAGTGGGGATGTGGTCTAGCACCTGCTGACTCCTAGTGGAGACTGGGGGTATAGCAGCATGCAAACTGACTGACTAGGGGGGCATGGTGGATGTTGGCATTTGGCATCACAGCACGCCACGCTCCAGGGACAAAAGAGGAAAAACCTATCCTCTGCTTGACTGGATGACAGCCATCCAGTCCCTCTGCTGCCATGAATGCCCTGGTCTGGTCCCAGAGTACACTGCAGCAGCGCCCAAGGGGCCAAGAAGTTGCACTGGATGGCCCCCGCTGGCACCTTTCTCCTTGGTGGAGAACTCATCTGGTGAAGGGTTACACCAGGTTACCTAGAGGGCAGTTGCCATCTGGGGTGGTGGACAGTGGCAAAAGGTGGGGACACAAGTGAGCAGTGGGGACAGACCTTAGATGGCCCAAAAGATAGGCCGAGTGATGGGGAGAAATGGAAGGTGAGAAATAAGAAAAGGGTTTGTAGCTCTGGTAAAGTGCAGTACCTCAGTGAGCAGCGTGCAGTAGGGTTAAAAAGTAAAAGGGTTAAAAAGCAAACAGGTCAGTGTGTGTGTGTGTGTGTGTGTGTGTGTGAGCCCCAGGGGGCGCTGAGTAACATTATCTTTTTTGGTTTTACTTACACTTTGTACTCCTTAGCGACACAGCTGCCCCTTTTTTTCAGGGACTTCAGATGCACCCTGGCAGGATCAGAGTCACATGGACAAATGAGTGCCCTGCTCTTCTCAGTTATTCAGGCCTTCCGGATTACCCCCCCCCAGCTAGGGTAGAGGAGTCACCCCTTCCCCTCCTACCTTCAAGAAGAGAGCGTGCATTTTGTTCCTGCTTCCCCAGCTCCTTTCTTGCTTGCCCAACACTGAGGCCCATCTACAGGTGTAACCTGTGGGATGTCTTCTTGTTCAGTCCTGCCCTCTCTGACAACGGCAGCCTAGGAGGACCAATGAGATGGGGCATGCTGAGACGTGCCTCCACTCCCCAGCCATTGCCAGCCCTTCCCCTCTTATTGGATTCCCCTACTACACTGTCATCACCTGTGGCCACTCAAGTGGTGGCAGTAAAGCAGCGGGGAATGCAGCAGACCCCACCCTGGAGAGGGAGAGCAGCCCGTTGGGTGCTAAATCCCTCTCCCCTGGCTGGCCCTCCAACAGCCCAGGCTCACTACTGAATCTGGGTTGCTGGTGTTGCAAACGGTAGCGCTACTGCTGTGCCAGTGAGCCTGCCAGTAACTTTACCTTATGTGTGCCCCAGAGTAGTTGGGGGGAGATGGTGTGTGTGTGTGTGTGTCTAGCAGGGAATCCTTTGAGGGACCCCTTTGGAGGGAGGCCTGAATAGGATGGGGTGGAATCTGAGTATTTTGTGTCCCAGTGTGTGAATCAGTGTGGGTGTGTGTGTGTGTGTGTGTGTGTGTGTGTGGGGAGGGAGCACCCTCCCAAGCTACTGCCTCCAACTCCATGGTCCCACAGTCCTGAGCTGCAGAGAAAATGTGTGTGGTGGTGGTGGGGAGAATGAACGAGTAAGGGGTCTGGGTATTCTGCTGCCTTTTGTTTGCCCCAGAGAGTATGTGTGTAAGGGGGCCCAAGGTGCCCCAGAGAGGAGCATGTATATCCTGTCTATGAACTGTTTTAAAGTGCAGAAAATGTGACTTGTGCCCAGCCTGCCTACCACTCTAGTACAGCAACAAAACTACCGTAATGCAGAAAATGCAGAAAATCAATCTCATGTAAAAGGGCAACTTGGTGAAAGTTCTAAACTTTTACATGATTTTCTGCATGTTAGTTTCACTGCATCTAGGAAAAAGCTGGGAATAGGCTGAGATGGCCATGTGACCCTGCCTTCTCTACCTTGGTACTTAACACTGGTGTATGCTTAAAGGTGGGTAGAGTTGAGTGCACCTCTTAGCAAGTTTGCAGAGCGAGGACTTGTACACTGTCCATAAGCAGTCAGTGCAGTATTTTGCTGTCAAAGATGTAGATGCTGTGTTTAAAACTCGGGAGGTTGGTGGTGGCGTCCAAAATGCATTTTGCAGAGTTATGCTTAAATATTGTATTGTTGAAGTGCTGGTGACAAAAAATATGTACACTTCTGGTCTGTGCATTAAATTAATGCTACCTCTTGTGCTTAACCTCCGTGTGTGTGTGTGTGTGTGTGTGTGTGTGTGTGTGTGTGTGTATCAAAGTGCTTTATTTTCCTGCATTTACAACAAGCCAAAGAAGCTGAAATCCACAGATCCACAGTGTTTTGGCCTGGGCGGGGGAGGGAGGGGGCAAGATCCCAAAGCAACTTTTGTGTCTTCTGTGTGCCCCAGAGCTTGTAGTTAGTGTGTGTGTGTGTGAGTGTGAGTAGCTTGCTGTGTGCCACAGAGTTATGGGGGGGCAACTGTGTGCCTCAAATAAGTCTGGATAGTGGGGTTAGTGTCACATGTGTGATACAAAAGCAGCAAAATGGCTCAGTTGCTGGTGGGCATGCATGACAGACATTAACAATACTTGCAAAATCTGCAGAGCAACACTGGTGGCAAAACAAGCCTTGACAAATATGTTGTTTTTCTTGCTTTCGTTTAACACCTGTGACACCAACCCCACTAGCCATGCTTATTCGAGGCACATAGATACTCCGATGTTTCAGCAGAGATGCACCTATGCCGACTCTATGGCAACTCCCAACCATGCCCATATTGCCCCACATATCTCTGTGGCACACAGCAAGCCACTTGCACTCACACATGCACTCTAACTCTACAAGCTCTGGGGCACACAGAAGGCACAGAAGTTGCTTTGGGATTTTCGTACTCCTCTCCCCGTCTGAAATACTGTGGATTTCAGCTTTTTTGGCTTGTTGCAAATGCAGAAAGATAAAGCACCCTGACACACACACACACACACACACACACATACACACACTCTCACACACTCTGTCCCCTTTGCTTTTTAACCCTGCTGCCAGAGTGTGTAGCTCTGGTAAAGTGCTGCGACTCGGTGAGAGTGCAGCAGGGTTAAAAAGCAAAGGGGTCAGTGTGTGTGTGTGGGGGGGGGGCAGGATGCTTTGTCCTGCAGATGACATGTTTTGTCACTTGAATTGGTATGCTTTTGTGCTATTAAAGGGCGTTGATGATTCTACGTGAAAAGCAAGCTCATCCCAAACTAATATAGGGTACACATCAAGCAACACAGCCCCTTGGACTCCATAGGAGATGGGATGGTTTGCACACACATTGTCCTTTAGCAATTCCAAGAGGCTGTTTTGGTGGTGTGTGACCCAGAGTAACTGGGATGGGGGGCTTGTTTTGAGGGTGAGAGTTGGTAGTGATGCATCTCTGAGTATGTCCAAAGGTGCTGTGTTGGTTTGTATGTGCCAATAACTAGTTTAGTGAGGGGTGTTTATGTTGCACACAGATTCTGTTACATATTTAGATGGTAGGCAGGTATGGCTAGGCACAGTTGCAGTGGGGATTGGGGAGGGTTCTCCCTGCTTTCACCAGCAGAAAAACATGCCTCTGCATACAGTAAACTGTGGAAAAAAAATCACTGCACCTAGGTTGGTCTCAGAAGTGTAGCAGAAAGATGTGGAGGAGAGGGTTACAGTGGGGATCCAGGGAGCTTTTGAGTTTTTCCCCAATAGAAACAAAGAACACTTGTGTAAGAACTTGCTGTAGTGGTACATCTTCAAGGAATTCTCTTGCAGCAGGTTACACCTTAGGAACTGCAACCGTCAGGCGTCAGGACCACATGGAAACCTTTTTGCTAGCGGTCTATTTGGGGCCACACATGGCGATGTTGTCATGACCTTGATCTTCCCTATATAGCTGTGCATGGCTTCAGATGGACTGCTAGCAAAAATGTCTGTGCGGTCCTGGTGTCTCGTGGTTGTACTGCAGTTTCTAAGATGTGACCTTCTACAAGAGATTCTCTGAAGATCTGCTGTTACGCTGAATTCTATAAATAACTGTTTTTGTTTCTCTTGGGGAGAATCTGGAAGTTGTACATTGCTACTGCCTTCCTATCTGGAAGATGGGAGTCATAGAATGCTGCTGCCATTGTACCTGGAGGATGGGAGTTGTAGACTGTTGCTGCCTTCACTCATGGAGGATGGGAGTCATAGAATGCTGCTGCTGTTGTACCTGGAGGATGGGAGTCATAGGCTGCTGCTGCCATTGTACCTAGTGAATGGGAGTCGTAGGCTACTGCCGTCATATCTGGAGGATGGGAGTTGTACAATGCTGCTGCTGTTGTACCCGGAGAATGCGATTCATAGATTGCTGCTGCCTTCACACCTTGAGGATGGGAGTCGTAGAATGCTGCTGCCTTTACACCTGGAGGATGGGAGTTGTAGATTACTGCTGCCATTATACCTGGAGGATGGTAGTTGTAGACAGCTGCTACCATCTCACTTAATGAATGGTGGTCGCTGGCTGCTTCTGCCATCCCAGGAGGATGGGAGTCATAGGCCACTGCTGCCATCGTACCTGGAGGATGAGATTCGTAGGCTGCTGCTGTCATTGTACCTGGAGGATGGGAGTCGTAGGCTGCTGCTGCCATTGTACCTGGTGGATGGGAGTCGTAGGTTGTGGCCATCATACCTGGAGGATGGGAGTCGTACAATGCTGCTGCTGTCGTACCCAGAGAATGCGATTCATAGATTGCTGCTGCCTTCACACCTGGAGGATGGGAGTCGTAGAATGCTACTGCCTTCACACCTGGAGGATGGAAGTCATAGATTGCTGCTGCTGTTGTACCTGGAGGATGTGAGCTGTAGACGGTTGCTGCCATCTCACCTAGTGAATGGTGGTCGCTGGCTACTACTGACATCCGAGGAGGATGGGAGTTGTAGGCTGCTGCTGCCATCGTACCTGGAGGATGGGAGTCGTAGGCTGCTGCTGCCATCGTACCTGGAGGATGAGAGTCGTAGAAAGCTGCAGCTGTCATACCTGGAGGATGGGGGCTTTATGCAGTGGCTGCTGCCATCATAGCCAGAGGATAAAAGTCATGGGCTGCCCTATCCAGGGGATCTGAATCTCCCATTTTGTTGAATTATCTTATCAAGCAGATTAGTGGAACAAACTACTACTAATTTTTTTGGGTTGTGATTTCAGTATTTATACTTTCTGCCTGCATGATGTCTGCTGCACCACTGGATAAGAAAGCCAAGCTCTGCTACACCTCAGCTAAGAAGCGAGCCCTTCAGTTTAAATCTGAAGGCCTCTATGAGGATGGAGGAAAACTTTTCTGTCCATACTGCAACCATGTCCTGGACCATACCAGAAAAGATACAGTCAAAGATCATCTGCTCAGTGAGAAACATGCTAGGAATAAGGAACAAGTTGCTAGTGGAGGAAGACCAGCAAGGCAGGTGACCCTGACCAGCAGTTTCAGAGTTGCAACAGAATAATCCATAGTAAGAAATATCCCATGGGAGAAGCTGGATCATTCACAGCTGAGGGAATGGATGTGCAAGTATGTGAAGGGGAGTGGAGCGGAGCCAAAAGCAGACACCCTGAGGCAGCTCTATCTACCCAAGGTAAGAGAGCAAATTGATGAAGACCTTCAAGCAGCTGTGACTGGGAAATCATTGTCTGTGATATGTGATGAGAGCACAGATCCACAGTCGTGGTGCATTCTTAATGTCGTCTTTGTGTTGGAAGGGGGCAAGACATATCTTGGAAACAACCTAGAACTAGACTCTGTCAACCATTCCACAGTGGCTCAAGCTGTCTTGAAGACTCTCCAGAGTTGTGTCATTGACTTTATGAATGTAGTTTAGTTTGTCAGTGACAGTGCTCGTTATATGATTAAATGTTTTAATGATGCACTTCATGGGGTTCTTGGGGACCATGTTGTGCATATGTGTTGCTGGGCACATGTCTTGTCCCTTGTTAGGGATACATGGCTGCACCATTTCAAAAAGGTTGGTGAACTGATTTCATTGGTAAAATATGCTTTTCAGCAATCACTAAACGCAAATGAGAACTCATCGCATTTTTGGAGGATCGGGACGCTCCGGGGGAAGTGATTGCTTTGCCACTGGTTCCTGTTTTAACTAGATGGAACACGTGGTTTGCAGCTGTAGTGTACCATTCAACACACCTGCAATACTTGAGGGACTTTTTCAGGACAGATTCAAGTGATGCCACCTCAATAAACAATCTACAGGCATTACTGGATGAGTGGCATGAAGAGCTATAAGCAAAAGCTACAACCCCTTGTGTCTCAACATTAATGCACTCTGCTTGACCCGACACATGTTCATTTAACCTGTACCACATATTATTATCTCTGTTTATCTCCACATGGTTTATGCTATTGTATTGTAATTATTGTGTATGATACCTTATTCTGTATTTGTTACATCCAGGCCCACCTCGAGAATGAGCCTTGCTCAACGGTGACTGCCTGGTTAAATAAAGATTTTGATTGATTGATTGATTGAAGCACAACTGTCATTCATTACAGATAATTCAGGTGACATTGTTGTTGCAATAGAACTTTTGCAGTCAAAGGAGAAACCTCTTACAGCATCCACATATGACATGCTAATGTCAATTAAGAGCTGCTTTGAGTCTGGCACAACTAAAAATGATGGCTTTGGTGAGAAGGCAGAGCTGTACCTCTCTAAACTGAGGAATAAAGTAAGGGATGAGAACATCAAACTGTTCAAAAATGCTTTCAAGGTCAGTTTGGAGAAACTGACAAAACTTCTGCAGTCAGAACCATCTGCACAGTTTCTCATATCCTGTCGAATTCTCAACCCACTCAACCTACCCAAACTCAATAAGGACTTCCAACCCTAGTTGCCGTACATCCCAATGTTCACGTTACACAATAAGAATGCACTGTTAAAGGGCTGGGAGATCTACATACAGCAGGATGTACGGGAACTACAAGAGATTGAATCATTTGATCTTCACCAGTACTGGATCTCTGTGTCCTCAAAGGTATCAACTCTGGCAAAGGCAGCCCTTCAGGCCATCTGGGTCCCTGTTTCTAATGCAGATGTTGAGCGGTCATTTTCTGTACATGGACAAATCCTGACTGACCAATGGAGAAGCCTGACTATGGACAATTTAAAATTATTTTCAATGCTGCTATTCAATAAGTAGACCCAGAGTCTCCCATCCTCGTTTGTGTAATTGCAGTTCTGATGCACTATTGCAGAAAAATAGTTCTCCCCTGTGCAATAAACTTGTAGACATGCAGTTCTAGTGCAATATTGTAGAAAACAAAATGATGCTCTACTGTGCAGTGAAGTAGACGTGCAGTTCAGGTGCAGTATTGTAGGGGAAAAATGGTGCTCCACTGTACAATAAAGTGTAGATGTGCAATATGTAGTATCTCTGCATTATGTAGCTATGGGTTAGATTCTGCTGTCCTTCACATAGTATGCTGTAGTTTTGTTGTCTGTGTAGAGTATTTGTCTGGGAAGCATATGTGTCGAACCATGTTCAGTAGCCAATACTTGAACTGATTTGTGTTTTTTGCATAGATTTGTCTTTGTAAATCTGATTAAAATAAAATAAATGAATTGCATTTTTGCTTTGAGAAGTTTTTATTATACATGTCACAGAACACATTGTCAGCATTAAAACAAAGACTAGATTTTGGTGTCTATTTAGTATCGAACAGACATCAAAATTGGTTACTCCCTGTGAGAAAAATGTTACTGTTACATGAGACCATTTAATTTCATCTGCTGCCTTGATCTGAGTAGGGAATATTTTAATAATTATGCCAGTTAGGCCATGGAGTTCCACAGTCATTAGCCTTGATAGCTGGTAGATGCAAAACTTGGGTAGCTATAATATAACATGCAATATGAGATTAAATGTCCTTGTTTTCTGCTGATGTAACGTAAATCTGCATAAAAACATGATAAAACACTGTGACAGACAAATGTGTTACTTAAAATGAGTGAATAATATTAAGTTGGATTACCAGAAAAATCCCAGAAATTGGATTCCCAAACACCAGTAAAATCCCAGAATCCACAATGGTCAAAATGGAATTTTCTTTTTCCAAGCACTGAAAAATGGTGGCTTTGGCTATGTTGAAAATTTGGGATAAAAAAATTGGATATTATCAAATGTACGAGCCTGCGTTTGCAAAATTCAACACAGACTCATAACTTTGTTAAGTTTTAATATTTTTGCACTGAATTTCCAACAAAGCCTTCTTATGAAGCCACCTCATGAACAAGGGCAGAGAAAATGTTCAGCTCCTGCCCGAAAGGTGATTTTGTGCAGGGACCATTAAATCACCTTTCTGGATGTAAAAAAAAAAAAAAAACATTTCGGCCAAGATTTGAAAAATGACAGCTGTCACATTCATAAGGTGTTGTAAATATATTGCTATGTTGTAAATGTGGGGTAAAAGTATTGACAGTTATCAAAGTTATGAGGCTGCGTTCACAAAATTCAATGTAGGCTCATAACTTTATTGTTTTTCAATATTTTTACACCAACTTTTCCACATAGCCTTCTTATGGCACTACCTCATGAACAAGGGAAGAGAAAATTGTTAACTTCTGCCCTGAAGGTGATTTTGTGCAGGGGCAGTGAAATCACCCTTTGGGATTAAAAAAATCACATTTTGGCCATGATTTGAAAAATGACAGTTGTCACATTCATGAGGTGCTGTAAAGATATGGCTATGTTGTAAATTTAGGGTAGAAGTATTGGCAACTACCAGCGTTACGAGGCTATGTTCTCAAAATTCAACGTAAGCTCATAACTTTGTTGTTTTTTAATATTTTTATGGCAAATTTTTGACATAGCATTCTTATGACCCCACCTCATGAACAGGGGCAAAGAAAAGTTTCAGCTCCTGCCCCAAAGGTGATTTTGTGCAGTGAGTACAAAATCACCTTTCAGGACCAATTTGCCTAGCGACAGTGACATTGTTCATGAGGTGGGGTCCCAATGTAGGCATGTTGAATGGCCGAGTTATGGCTCTAGGTTCAAAACTCCATTGAAATACATTGAACAACATACCTGTTTCTTCAGTTCATGGTCCGGCTTTGAAGAGTGAAGATGTGTTTGTGGTTCAGAGAGGATTACGGCATTGGACCCTGATGGGTAAGTAAGGGCTTGTGGGATGTGTAGGGTCATGGGTGTTGAGTGGGAGGGTCAGATGGGGGGCCTGAAATGGCACTAAAGACATCGATGGATGATTTTCTTCTTTCAGGTTAAAACAAAACAAAAAACGGATTGAGATGCTGATCGCGACACTGGGGGATTGGGCACTCCCAGTGTCACTGTTATGTTTCTAGGGGGTATGGGGTGGTGGGCACTGAGAAGGAGGGTTGGGTGGGGGAGGAAATGGAAAAAAAGAAAAAATAACCGCGCATGCATAGTACTGGGGAGGAGGATTCCTGCACTGGGATTAGGCACCCCAGTGCCACTGTTACATTTCTTGGGGGGGGAGTTGGGTGGTATGTGCTTAGATGGAGGGTCAGGTGGGGGTTATGTATTTCAGTGGTCACGGACCACTGAAAATAAAACAAAAATAGTGTGAGCGCTGAGTATTGGATGTGGAGGTGACTTTTTTGGTCACTCCAACGTGTTGTTCATTCACAAGGAATGGGGGCATCCTTTTCTGGTGCAAAAGGTCTGCAGGGCTCCACCCACTGCAGCCCTAAAAAGGAGGGTAGCAATTATTGTCTCACATGGAGGGGTAGTCAGACAGGCTAGAGCTAGCACTATTCAATGTACGTAGCAAAAAAGCCATGACATAAAAAAAACTAAAAAGAAGCATAGTATCTACTAAAATAAAACCACCCCCCGCTGCAATACATTCAAGGACAAGTGGAGTCAATACACATGGTAATGTTATAGAAAGTTACAATGCTGTGCTGTAGGAGTCAAAAGGCTACTAATAAGGTATCTAAAATCCAGCCAGATTGCAAAAACAAAACTCTGTGCTGAGCCTAAAAAAATCAAGGGCACATTGAAAAAAGGTCCCCATAACTAAATAAACTAAACTAAAGCAAGAAGATAAGTATGGTGCTCATCCAAATGCCACCCATACCGCTATCCCACAAGTTGCAGTCATAGCAGCCCCTCTCCCATCATAAAGTGACAAATAGGAAAAATTAAGAACTAGGGTCACATTCTATAACTATACACAGTTGAATACTATTACAACAGGCAACCTGAGAAAACTGTGCCATGTAGCAAATAATTAACTGGTAACACCGGGTGAGAAACGAAACATCAAAATGGTCCCGGTGCCGCCCTCCTAGAGTGAGTCGGTGTACATAAAAACAGCCCCTCATATTAGCAAACTAAGAAATTGTCGTGAACTAAAACACAGGCAAAAGAAGAAGCGATGACTGCCACTAATACATAGCCCCTCCATTTCCCGTAACCATGGACAAAAAAAAAAAACAGACAATAGGAAGGTGAATTATTAAACAGCTATCTTAAACAACAGTACATTTCATAGTAAAAGTGTCAATGATGAGGGGATGGAAGATGCTATTTAGTAACATACTGTACCTTGATCAGGGAAGAAAGCATCCACTCCTCCGAAAAAAATGTGTCCTTCAATTACGGGCGTAGTCTGACAAAGTATATCAATGGAGAGAGGAGAAAGCACAAGCGACAAGGGTCTGAGGAGACGACTTTGCTCATATGGCACAGTTGAACACTATTACAACAGGCAACCTGACAAAACGGTGCCATGTAGCAAACCAGAATGAACCATAAATCAGGTAGGCACTCTATAATAGACTGGGTCCTGACCTCATCCCCAAGTAATGTAAAGCTGGCCGGGATCCTGGGAGATGCCTTGAGTGACCATTCGCCTATATTTGTCATTTGGAAGAATAATGCTATTAAAGTCCCTCCTAGATCTTTTACTACCAGAGACTACTCCAACTTCCACCCTGACCAGTTCATAGGCTACCTAAATAGCACTGACTGGAACCCCATTAGACACCTACCTAACCTGGAGGAAGCTGTATAATTTTTCCAAACCACCCTCACTAGAGTCACTGACCTCGTTGCCCCTATGAAAACCTACAGGGTCAAAGGTAGCTGTTATAAGTGGATCTCACCCCCCCCCCCAAAACCTCTGATGTCTACTCAGGACAAGCGTGGAAAAAGTTCAGGAAAACTAAGTTTCCAGTGGAATTTGCTAGCTATAGGGCCCTCAGAAACCAATGCAAACTGGCCATAAAGAAAGCTAGAATGAATATATCACCAATCTCCAAAAAGCTAACCTGGGAAACCCTAAATACTTCTGGTCACACATTAACGAACTCCTAAAGGAGGTATGAAATCAACAACTGGCCTATCCTGGTGAGCGGGCAAGTACTGAAGAGGCGCCTCTCATCAGAGGGCCCTAAGCAGTTTCTTCACAAACCTGGAAGCGTACAAGGTGGGTCCCTAGATAACAGAACGAACCTAACAGGCACCTGCCCCTTGAACTAGACCGCCCTCTGTTTCATCTGCGGCTGGTTAGGGAAAGGGAGGTTCTGCTCATCCTTAAATCCCTGCGGGCGAGAGGCACCGGGGGCCCCGATGGGATCCAGACTCGAATCCTCAAGGAGGGTGCCCAGCATTAGCCAAGCCCTAACCTGGCTGATAAACCAGTCCTTTATGGAGGGTCTGTCCCTGAGCCTTGGAAGCAGGCCCTAGTGATCCCCATTCACAAGGGAGGGTCTACCGAGCCTATTGGGAACTACAGGCCTATCTCCTTGTTGTCCGCAATAGCGAAATTACAAGAGAAGCTTGTCTACTCTCAACTATGCGAATATCTGGAAACACACCAGGTAATCTCTTCATCACAGCACGGCTTCAGAGCCAAGCATGGGACGGACACTGCACTAACCAAATTTTCGGCTGAAATCCTGGGCAATAATGACTCAGGGGTCAGCACAGGTGCGGTCTTCATGGACCTGTCTAAAGCATTTGACCTGGTAAACCACAACCTCCTTTTACAAAAAATGTGCACTCTTGGCATGGACGCACATGCCCTAGGATGGTTTGCTAGTTACCTCATGGGCCAGACCCAGAGGGTCAAGTGGAAGGACTGTGTCTCCCAGTCTGCACCGTTCAAAGTAGGAGTACCTCAGGGGTCAATACTTGGTCCCCTTCTCTTCACTTTGTTTATAAACGATCTGCACTTACATTGCGGGAGCAGCAGCGTCATCCAATACGCGGATGATGCTGTCATTTACCGAGCCTCCCCTAACTTAGGAGAACTGGGGAATGCCCTCCAAGAGGACATTCTTCAGATGGAGGACTGGCTCACTCGGAACAAAATGGTATTAAATACCAGTAAAACTAAAGCGATGTTGTTCGGGCCCAGATCCTTGGGAACCGAGAGGTCGCTGCTCCTTCAGCTGCAGTCCAGAGGGAGTGATAAACTTGAGATGGTTACCTCCACTAAATACCTAGGACTAACCTTGGACCAAGGCTAAAAAATCATGTTGACCAACTCACCAAAGCCATACATGGAAAACTCGGTATCCTCTACAGAATAAGGACCAGATTATCCCTCAAACCAGGTTGCCACCATAACTAGCGTCTCTTCTGAACTCACTTATCGGCACCTGTTCTTCAAGGCATGGCCTCTATGGAACTTGGCAGGCTCCAGACCTTATACAATAAGATTGTCCGATTTGCCACATTATCACACCCTAGGACACACCACTGCAAGGCTCAATCCAAGCTCAGCTGGCCGTCATTGGAAACGCCTCATCTACCCACACTATGTCTTGCTTTTAAGCTTCTGGGGCCCTTACCTCCCCTAGTCTCAAAGGACTAGTTAGGGTCAAACCAATCTGAGGAGTCTCCGTTCCTCAGGTCAAAACCTCCTTGTGGTCCCAAAACAAAGACTAAAGCTGGGTCCAGGTCCTTTGCTTTACAGCCCCTTCCCACTGGAACAAACTCCCACTATGATGCAGGGAGGCAGGGTCGAGCCCCTGCTTCCGCTCTAAGCTCAAAGCATACCTGCTCACCAGGAGCACTTGCCAATGCATAAGGAACTGATCTTATGTCACGGCCCCTCCTCCCTCCCCACCTTTCGTATTGTAAATGCCATTAAGTCTTTCACAGTTATACAGTATGGAATTTGCCTTATGTGTGTTTTCACTGTTAAACTATTTGGAATTTACGCAAGTTTACAGCTCTGCTTACCTGCTTGTACTGTCTGTTTACCTGTATGTTATTTTTTACCCCCGGGTCGCCCCTGAAAAAGGGACCTCCGGGGCCCAGTGGGCCTACCCGGTCAACAAAATTCAATAAATAAATAAATAAATAAACTGGTAACACCGGGTGAGAAACTAAACATCAAGTCGGTCCTGATGTCGCAGTCCTAGAGTAAGCCAATGTACATAAAATATCATAAAAACAACCCCTCATAATAACAAACTATGAAACTGGCATGAACTAAAACACAGGCAAATGAAGAAGTGATGACTGTCACTAATACTTCGTCCCCACCCCCTTTCCTGTAACCATGGACAAAAAAAAAAAAAAGCAGGCAGTAGGAAGATGAATTACTAAACAGCTATCTTGAGCAAGAATACATTTCATACTAAAAGTGTCAAGATGAGGGGCTAGAAGGTGCTATTTAGAAACATAATGCATCTCGATCAGGGAAGAAATTGTCCACTCCTTCGAAAAAAAAACTGTCCTTCAATTACAGACGTAGACTGAAAAAGTATATCAGTGAACAGAGGAGAGAGAGCATAAGTGACAAGGCTCTGAGGAGACTACATCGCTCACATGACTGAATAGGGAAGATTTAAAAATGGCAGAGAGAATAAAGAGCAAAGAAAGCCATTGACCCTAGAAGAATAAAATATAGCTAGAAGGAATAAGAATAATTAAGGAAAGAAAAAACAAATAAACTCAGTGCATTCTAAAATTAAAATTGAAATAAGAGGGTGGAAGGGGCAGGAAGCCTACATATCTGTTTCCTCAATTTGCAGTCAGGCTTTGAAGAGTGAAGGCATGCCTGCAGTCCAGAGAGGATTACGGCATTGGACCTCCAATGGGTAAGTAAGGGCTTGGGGGGAGGGGTTCAGTGGGAGAGTGGGGTGGGGGGTTCGGAAACGGTGCAAAAGACATCAATGGACAGTTTTCTTGTTACAGGTTTCATTGGTAGTACTCTATGTTATGCACATGCATATTTTATTAATACAATAAATTCAAATAAGATGTCAGTAAATCAATTATATTTGAGGTTGATGTCATTTACCCATTAAACTCTTCCATTACACAAGCGATATTTATTGAGCTGGATAGCAACTGGTAATTGACAGCAATATATACTTATTCATGCTCCCCAGTCATTTGTGTAAAGTGTATTTAGATATGAATATACCAAAAAAGATCTGCATCAGAGAAAGACAGTTTTATTCAAGCTGTTGTAATTGTTTGATTTTTGGGGTACCAAATATTGATCAGTTAGCTAGTTATCTACTTGAAAGTGAATGCAGTGGACAACACCTATCTCTAAGCTTGCCCCCCCCAACCCTTAGCATTGCTACACATCAATATACATAGATATCAGTTTACAGCTTAAGCTATGCCAATGGATATTACTTTATTGACCAGTACTTTTCTCAGATTATTACCAAGCAGCACAAATGGCTTGTGTTCTAGCACTTTGTCATTCCATGTAATAGAAACCCAAGACCAGCAGATCCTCAGTTCACATAAGAGGCATATCTTTGTACAATGTGGCTGTAATTTGAATTTATTCAAGTAATTTTCTGAGTGCAGGTTAATTTTCTTTTTATACAAACTTGTTATGCCATTTTTAGAGATGATCCCTGCCTGTGATACAAGTGCATTTTTTGGGGATGCACTTTGGTGACTACCCCGTGAAGTTTACTGAGAAAGATGGCAGACCACTCAGCTTACAAATGTAGTATAACACACGTTTTGATCTTCTGAGCCAATTACCTAGCAGATAAACAACAACCTTCTATCTGAAATATCATTTTGTTTAACTCAAGCATTAGTGGCAGCTCGTTAGTATATCGGAGGCAGTGATGTACCAAAGAATAAGGCACACTATCAAAACAGAAATTAATACACAATACTGCTTATGTATTTGAGTTAGTTGTAATATTTCAAATTCAATAGCTATCAAATTATGAGGTTGATTGCAGTGGAAACAGCCATACAAGTATGGTGTATAGTTATCCAGCTTGTGCATAACTATCTCAAGTTATCACTGCCAATATCAGGTCCATAATTGGATTTTTTCATGCTTTGTTGCATCAAATGTAAGTGGCACAAAATACACATTCATGACACAAGACAATATATTATTCTTTTTCATTTACATTACATAAAAAATGCTATACCATCCAATCTGTGATTCACTTTCTGGAATAAATACATCAGTATCATTAATTTCAACTAAGTTTCAGCATTTGTATTCGATTCAAAGCACCGATTCACATTTGATTGCCTTTTAGATGGTAGAGGCTCATATAGTATGGCTGTATGGCCATGTCACCAGCCTGAAAAACAAACATTTCATCCTTAGGTGATGAGTATTTATCTGAACTAAAAATGTGTGATTTATCTGCTGCCGTTTCAGCTGTTACATTTGTAATGACAACGATGGTGTGGGGATATCACTGCTGCCCCTCCCCCTTCAGTGTCAAACAGCTGTTTCTCTTGCTGGGGCTATTGAAATGATGCATTATTGGCTAATGCCAGCTCTTAGACTGCAGATTCTGTTCAATGCATGTGTTCACCTTTGAGTTGACAGATGTTTGATGTTGTTTTGCAGTCCGTGTGCGAAGTTCCATTATTTACTTTCTTGTGCAGGGAGGCATGGCCCTTTGCAACTTTCAGTCCCTTTGAACAGCAAAAAATGTCCTTAGCTCTGTATGTGGGTGTGTTGCAGTAGACCAGAGGTTGGGATGATCTGTTTGATTCTAAAAAGGAAAAAAAAGTGGGCAACCTAAAATCATAATATGTTGAAAACTTTGGCATCCAAGTGCTGTTACTGGGGGCTGTAGTGGAATAGGTCAAATCGTTCTGGAAGTAGATTTTGGTGATTTGGATTTTGTACACCAATTTATTTAATAAAGGATCTGACAATTTCTGTATAGCATTTGGTTAGGGCCGAAAGTTAGAAAAAAAAATTCTGAGTGTGGAGTGTTCAAATTTGAGTTGACACTAGATTTTGTGATGTTTTACAGTCCTGAAGTGTGAGCGTGGAGTGTTTGACAATAGATTTTGTGATGTTGTTTTGCAGTCCTAAAGTGCGAATGTGGAGTATTTGACAGTAGATTTTGTGATGTTGTTTTGCAGTCCTAAAGTACGAGCATGCAGTGATCTGATGCAGAGGTGACTTTTTTTGTAACTCCAACATGTTGTGTGTTCGCAAGGAATGCGGGAGTGCTTCTTTCACAAAGCAAGAGGTCTGCAGGGCACTGCCCACTGCAGCCCTAGAAGGGGGTAGAAACTGATGGAGTGGCATGAGATGCTTTTTTCTTGCCTAATATCATTATTGGATTTTAAAAACTGTGAGTGACTGGCAGTGGGCTCTGAGAGTCTGGCAGGGGCAGCCAGGGTGGTGATGGATGAGCCGGGTTAAGATTACAATTTAAAGGTCGTAGGAAAAAAACAAAAAAACAGCAGTGGACCAAAAACCTAGTTGTTAAAATACAAACAACTATGAAGTATGGAAAAAACAGACAAGGCCTCCAGTCCAGGCGGTGCAGATAAGAAAAGACTTATCGCAACTTAAAAAACATCATTTTTCAATGCCAAATGTTTGCTTGCTTGTATTTGCTGTGTACATGTTTGGCATTATCAAATTTAAATGTTGCAATGCCAGTAAAAGTACTAGTATACACTATAAGGCAGCTCCACGACTGCATGTTGTTTCCCACTTTTTGTCAGTGTCAGTGGCTCAGTAGGTAGCACACTCGCCTCTGAGGCCGGGAGATCAGAGGGCTATGGGTTCAGTTCCCACATCTGGCACTTGGGTTAATATCCCAGTACTGACACTGTAGTGCAGCATGAGAGGGGTGCTGTACTTCTGAGGTGCTGTCTTTTGGATGAGATGTTAACCTGAGGTCCCATCTGCTTGGACTGGTGGTAGTTCAGGTGGATGTTAAAGATCCCATGGCACTTATTAAAAAGAGCAGGGGAAAATTTTATTGAAAGAAAACTAAACAGAGATTACAACAAATGTATTCAAAAGTATAATAAAAAGACATAAACAAAAGCAATTTATCAGAGAGCATCTATTAAAACAAAAAGAAGTCAAACACATCATCCAATTTTGTCTTTCAAAAAAGGAACAGTTAACCATCTCAGTTTCCAGACATCTAAAGGCATATATTGTTGTTCAAAAGAACACTGTTTACAAAGTTCTGATTCAATAATTTGGACAACTGTCCTAGGTTCCTGAAAAACTTGCTGTAATATAAATTTACACCTTACATGCCATAAAACAAACTTGATAATAGATAATACTAGTCGAACCATAGTAGGGACTAACCCTAAATCTACACTACTAAAACCTCCTACCACTTCAGCTTAAGTAAATCTCTCCCAGTTTGGCTGGTTCCATTCTGTTGCCAACAAACCCCACACTTCTTTCACAAATGGACAAAGGAGCAAAAAATGAACCATTGATTCTTCTTGGTTGATACAACTTTGTCTTGGGCATAATCTTTCTTCACATTTGTTATGTTTTGCATTACCCTTGATGTTTAAACGGCCATGTGCACTTAACCAGGTTACATCCCATAAATGTGGTGGTAAACCAGGATCTTTCAAGGTTTTCAATAACTGTGGTACATACTTGGCATTAACACTCTTAAATACCACTGGTGATATTGGAATACTTTGTTGAATAGTGTTATACAACAATTAATTTGTAGAAGAGCTCAATATGTGTAAGGGCAGTTTCCATAATTTCAATTTCCCCACTGCCAGCCTAAAAAATACACAGCTAGTTTTAACTTGGGCAGTTACTATTCCTTGGTCTCCCCAATTTTTTATAAATAGGTCGTAGCCAATGATCAGCAAATGGGACCCATACTGCTGTTTGTGGTTTAGACAAATCTAGTACATTATGATGAAAAAAAGTAGTAAAATAAAACACTATGGGGTTTATTAAATTCAGACCACCTTTATCTGTAGGGAGATACAAAATTTCTCTCTTTATGGGATTCAATCGGCTACCCCACATAATTTCGAAGACTAGGCCTAAAAGAACTGTTTCCAGACTTCTAGGTAATGGATAAACTGAACTGAGAAAAAGAAAGATTGGTAAAAGGTTTTGACTACCATTACTTTCTTCTTTTTCATTTGATTCCACGACTTCCAGAGCACTACTTTAGCTGTTGCTTCATCTAACTTTTTCTGCCAATTAAGCATACTATTATCCTCTTTCACAAACCAAATTCCTAAATACTTGAAAGGATCCTGATACACTGCTGTGCCATGCCATGAATGTGTGTCAGGGGTTGTCCTTTCTAAGGGGAAAATTATACTTTTAGCTTTATTCAAACTTGCTCCTATAGAGTGGGAAATATCATCCAACAAGGTCAATATTCTGTCCCCCAGCTGCTCATCAGCCACTGTTATACATAAGTCATCTGCATATGCAGTGACACGAACCTCTTCTCCTCCACCTAGGGATTTTATGCCTCTCACATTTGTGTCTTGCTGAATGAGACGCAAAATGGGATCTAAACAAAAAAACATATAACAATGGGCTAAGTGGACAACCCTGATGTACACGCCTTGAATCATTAATATAGGTTCCTAGGTGTCCATTCACCATAGGAATGGCATAAGCATGAGTATATAAGGTCTCTAGCCATTGTATAAAATAATCTGGAATACCATAAGCCTGTAAGACTTGAGTGATGAAAGAATGAGGCACTCTATCAAAGGCCTTCTCTTGGTCTAAGGCCATTATAAAACCTGTAAGCTTGTGCTCCTTACCCTGTTCTACCAGTTCCCTAACTAACAGAAGATTGTGCTGTATGGATCTACTTGGTACAGTACATGTTTGAGCTGATGTAATGAGGTAGGAAGTTAGAGGCAGTAATCTAAACTGCAGTATTTTCATTAATATTTTGTAATCTACATTTAAGAGACTCAATGATCTCCAATTATCCAGAATAGTTTTATCCCCCCTTCTTGTGTATCATTATTTGTACAGCTAAACAAAAGTGAAAATCCACCTGCAAAGGCAATAATACCCAGTTAAATACTACCTCCAAAATCTGTACCATCCATTCAGTAAATGTTTGGTAAAATTCACCCGGTAATCCATCTATACCGGGGTGGAATTTTTGTTTTGACATGAGATTGCTTGTTCAATTCCTGAAGGGAATATAGGTTGACAAAGTGCTAATAGTAAATCAATAGGCACATTAGGTATCACAAGGGAAGAGAGAACATCTTTAGAAAGTCCCTCATCAAAAGAAGGCGTGGAATACATGGATTTTAAATAAGTCGTTACAGTGTCCAGAATACCTGGGCCATCCTGAACTAATGTATCTGCAGGTGAAACAAGAGAAGTCATAAAATGGGCATTTAACATATGTGAACAATTTGTATAGGGATCCTCAAAACCTGTTTTCCCTTGGGTACATACTTTATGTTCATGTAACATAGCAGCAGCTCTATTATACTGTAGAGCAAACATGTCGTTCTTTACATTTATGGCCTGTGTTGTTAAAGGAAGACGATATAGATTAATACTAGAGTATATGTTACATAACTGGGTACGCAACTTCAAATATTGTCTATATCGGTCCTGACATTTGTGTAACGAGTATTTCTGAAATATTCCCTTTAATCCTGATTTTGTAATCTGCCACCATGTACTCATATTGTTCAATAAACCAGCAACCGACATTCTAGCCCTAAGAAACTCCTTAATTTGGCTTTGTAACAGTTTCTCAAGTGAGACCGCAGTATTTAATTTCCAGTATCCCTTCCCATACGTTGGACCATTAATTATGCCCAAGGTAACCATCAAAATAACATGATCTGTTATTTCAAAGGGAACCAATAGTGCTTCCTCAACTCCAATGTTAGATCTGGTAAAAACAAAATCTATTCTGGTAGACAGGGAACCTCGAAAATAGGTATGCCCTCCTGTCTTATGAATTACCCTATAGGTATCAATTAACTGACTTTGGGATAGAGTCTTAAGAAGAAAGTCAGTATCACAATACATTTTGGATGTTTTGCACCCCATATCTCCTATATCCACTACACAATTAAAATCCCTCCCCCATATAACAGCTTTAGATGTAAATAAAAAAGGTTTAATTAAACCAAACAATTCTGTTCTTCCTTTTTTCGTGAGAGAGGCATAAGAATTTATTAACCTCCATCCAACATTTTCATACGTGAAATCTATTATTAAAGTTCTTCCTAAGAAAACCTCAACCAATCTTGAAATCCTAGAATTATCCACTTTAAATAGTATACCAACCCCTTCGGAGATATCAGTGCCAAAGGAAAAAAGGATGGACCCCAACACCATAGTTGCTGTGCTGATCTAATTAAAGAGTTAGTGTTTCATCTAGTGTCCTGTAAAAGATAAACATCACAGTCTAACTCTTTAAAAACAGAAAGAGCTACTAGACATCTTTTAGGATTCCTAATACTATTAACATTAACAGTGTCAATTCGCAACCGTGGAATAAAGGTCGGCAACATAGAAAACATGCAGGGTTCAAGGAGGCTTCTTTACTTTGGGACTTCTACATACCCTTGTTCTAACTCGAGGTTCATCAATCAGTAAGGTCCCCTTATCCTGATTTTCACCATCTGTATCAGAAGAAGGTGGTGCTAAAGACGAGGCTTCTGAATCCCCCCCGGTTCTGACTCCTGTGAATGGGACTATAAGATCTCATATTTATTTGAAAGGAGGACATCTAAATCTGTGTCATTCACAGCTTTAGCTACCTTTGGCCTGGGTTTAGTTTGTTTTAAACTCCGTTTCTTTGCCACACTTTTGGCTCAAGGGGGGGCATTTCTGAAGAAGTACTGTCCTGTGGCATGGGGGCTCATTACCAATACCAGTAGTCTGAACCTCTGACAGACCTTAGCCATCTAGTGCTCCCTGAGTATGTTCTGCAGAAATTCCTACTGAGGGAGGAGGAGGAGAGGGGAAGGGAGGAGGGAAGAGGAAGGGGGACGATCCTTACTGGGACTGGGGGGTCTTTTAGGAGGGGAGTTCCTTTTAGATATTTCTTTTTTTTTGAGCTTCTTGAATTATAGTATCTTGGTTCTTCCTATCTGTCCGATTATGAGTAGCCCATTAACAGGATCTATACATGTGACCAGATTCATGACACAAATTACATGTCAATTCTGCCTGACACTCAGGACTAATTGTGACCAAAATCTAAACAAAGATTGCATCTCAACCTGTCACATGTGGAGCCTAGATGTGTAAGCACTCCACATTTAAAGCATGCTTTTGGCTGTCCAGGATTAAAGCAATGCCCTCTTTCTGTACCAAGAAATATACTATTAGGTAAATGAACAGGGCCTAAATTGTTATTTCTCAGTCAAACCCGAAATACCCATCCCCCTTTCCAAATGCATTCCTCATGAAAGATGGGAGTGGGGAAACCAAGCACTTCACATATTTTCTGCAACCAAAAAATAATATCATGAACTGGAACTGATTCATTACGAAATAAAACGGTGACTGACTTAATGGATGGTTTTGTAAGGTGTATAACTTTAAAAGGCATCCATAACTCTGTATAACGAAGTGCATCAAATTTAGTCCTAAAACAATCTAAATTTTGAGGAGTAACAAAGCTGATATCATATAACACTGATCCAGATACATGAATGAGAGCATGAATCTCTGTAGAAGAAAAAACATTGAGCCCTTTAATAAAGTCTTTCCTACATAGAGGTGATCTGGAGACAAATCCAATCCTCCCTGATATTCCAAACGCACAGCATTTTGCCATTGTAATAGAGGTGGGGAACCCAAAAAGGGATCCTTTCATCGGAAAGATTCCCATGTGACTTTAGCCTGCTGTGGAAAGTCAGGTCGAACATTTTCATGCTGCAATGGTGTAACTACCGAGTCACCCCAGTCAATATGTACAGGAACTGAATTGTCAAGATCAGAAAACGAAGAGTCAGGGCAAGCAGTTCGAAAACCAGAAGATTTGTCGTGCACCGTTGAATGCAAGGGTGTAATGTCTTCTTCTTGTATGTCAATAGCTATAGGGTCAGTCAGCTTTTGAGGCTGTTGTCCCGGTAGTGGGCTGTGGGCTGGGTCAGGGACCCAGATGCTGGCTTCACCCTGCTTCCACCCTGCACTTAGCAGGGAGCATTCAAGTGAGGACTGTGAGCGTTTGTGCAGGGCCATGGGATGAGTATCATCGGGTCTACCTTTTCACAAACCCAAATTCAGTGTCTTATTTTTAACATGTTTAGGTGAAAGAGAAGCAGTCTTACTCACAGAGTCTTGTGGAATCGTCGACAGGGAGGTTAAAGGAGCTGCACAATCTGCTTGAGACTCGGTTGTCAAAGTTGGCGTTTCAAAGGAAGTATCTGTCAGAACGCCGTCCTTTTATGCTGTTACATCATTAGGGTGATTCATGCTGCCATCTAAGCGATTCCCTTCTACAGCATCTGACACAAGTTCTGCCAGAATCAACTTTGCAGTGTCTCTAATAAGGTCTGTGTTAACATCAGTATGTTGTTCATCAACCGAAATAAAGTGCAGATCACCAGGTGTTTTTTCCTCCACTTGAACAGTAGTTTGTTGAATCCGTAAAGACTGATTTTGTTGTAAAATATTCTCCAACCATGCAGAGTCTGGACCAAACTAACCTTGTGGTGCACAGGGTATTGTAGAGATAGGTTCTACCATAGGTTCTTCCATAACAGTACTGTCTTGAAGTTCCATAATGGTCTCCTGAGCTGGACTTGAGGTCAGGGAGACCTGCTGTCCCTCAGGTACACCAGCAGAATGAACATCCATGACATCGGCTTCCATGGTAACAGTGCCCCCACTGCAAGAGTAGGGGAATTTTATTAGAAAAAATATACATCAAGAATATAATATCTCAGGAATATCACACAAAAAAAAGAACAGGGAAAATCACAGACGTGTTACAAAACTGATGAAAAAAATTTAACAGCCAGAGTAAATAATGCATAAACTATATAACATAAAGGTAGGTCATGCTATCCAAGAAATATGTCTCCAATAATTAAGAAAAAGATGTCTATCACAGTTGTCATAATCTATTAACCCTTACACTGCCAAGGTTTTTCTAAAAATTGCATATCCCTGCTGCCAGAGGTTTTTTCACTGGGTTTGTACACTTATCGGTTATGACGTTATTACATAATTTTTCTTAATTCCCTGGTAAACTTTTTTTGTCACAATAGTGAGAAACTAACACAACTATAATTCAAAGTGAAAATATAACTTTTCCAACAAAGACATTTGGAGATATATATGTTTATTTAGTGAAATTTTGATTGTTTTGCAATTTGTATTCGCAAAAATACTAAGTTGTAAAAGCGTTAAAATCGGTTGCATCACTGATAAAAATTGTTTGTCTAAAATGTAACTAATTTTCACTTTCAGGCTACAAATTCTTCATATAAACACAAATTTCACATTGGTTTCTCACCTACAGATTATGAGAGTGACCAGAACGGACTACACAATGGTAGGGCCATGCTGGCCTATAGAGGGTACCTATTGGATTATGGGTACACGCTCACAAAATCCATTAAGAAAAAGTGTAAGTAGCCTGTTTCACATGATAGGGAAGTGAATGAGTAAATAAAGGGCCAGATTGCACCTATAGCTACCTACCCAGGGTCACATGACCAAAAACAAGATGGCTGACACCATTCAGCCATTTTCTGTGTCAAAATGCTTGTGACTCATTTATTGAGCTCATTAGATCATAAAAGTGGTAAATGTCAATGGATTGCACCCTTTCTTATGGCAGCAGTGGCTTGGATGAAATTTCTGATCCCTAATTTCACATTATAGACCCACTTGCAGATAGCCGGGGTGCCATACCCAACCACCCCTGGTATGTCCATGCTGGCCAATGGGGTGACCACCTATTACATTATGGGGTGCCTGCCAATAAATTCAAAAAGGAAAAGTAAAAAGTAGCTTGTTTTACATGGCGGGGAAGTGAATGAGTAAATCAAGGCCCAGACTGTATCCATAGCTACATCCCCTAGTCACATGACCAAAAACAAGATGGCGGCTACCGTTCAATCATTTTCTGTATCAAACTGCTTCTGTTACACATTTGTAGGGATAACGACATTATAAAGTGATAAATGTCAATGGATTACACATTTTCTTACATCTGTTGGGGCTTGGATGAATTTTCCGATCCCTAATTTCACATTACAGACCCACCTGCAGATAGCCGGGTTGCCATACCCAACCACCCTGGTATGCCCATGCTGGCCAATGGGGTGTCCACCTATTGCATTATGGTGTGCATGCCAATAAATTCAAAAAGTAAAAGTAAAAAGTAGTCCGTTTTACATGACAGGGAAGTGAATGAGTAAATCAAAGCCCAGATTGTACCCATAGCTACATCCCCTGGGTCACATGACCAAAAACAAGATGGCAGCTACCGTTTCATCATTTCTGTATCAAACTGCCTATCTTACACATTTATTGATAACTACATTATAAAAGTGGTAAATGTCAACGGATTACACCTTTTCTTACATCTGCTGGGCCTTGGATGAAATTTATGATCCTAATTTCACATTACAGACCCACTTGCAGATAGCAAGTACCCTGCAACCACCCTAGATGTCCATGCTGGCCAATGGGGTGACCAGCTATTACATTATGGGGTGCCTGCCAATAAATTCAAAAAAGAAAAGTAAAAAGTAGCTTGTTTTACATGGCGGGGAAGTGAATGAGTAAATCAAGGCACAGACTGTACCCATAGCTACATCCCCTGGGTCACATGACCAAAAACAAGATGGCGGCTACTGCTCAATCATTTTCTGTATCAAACTGCTTCTGTTACACATTTGTAGGGATAACTACATTATAAAGGTGATAAATGTCAATGGATTACACCTTTTCTTACATCTGTTGGGGCTTGGATGAATTTTCTGATCCCTAATTTCACATTACAGACCCACCTGCAGATAGCCGGGTTGCCATACCCAACCACCCATGGTATGCCCATGCTGGCCAATGGGGTGTCCACCTATTGCATTATGGGGTGTATCAATACATTAAAAAGTAAAAAGTAAAAAGTAGTCCGTTTTATATGACAGGAAGTGAATGAGTAAATCAAAGCCCAGATTGTACCCATAGCTACATCCCTGGGTCACATGACCAAAAACAAGATGGCAGCTACCGTTTCATCATTTCCTGTATCAAACTGCCTATCTTACACATTTATTGTGATAACTACATTATAAAAGTGGCAAATGACAATGGATTACACCTTTTCTTACATTTGCCGGGGCTTGGATGAAATTTATGATCACTAATTTTACTTTATAGACCCATCAGCATCTAGCTGGGGTGCCATACCCAACCACCCCTGGTGTATCCATGCTGACCAATGGGGTGTACACCTATTGCATTATGGGTTATATACCAATAAATTGAGAAAGAAAAAGTAAGATGTAGCCTGTTTTACATGACGGGGAAGTGAATGAGAAAATCAAGGCACAGACTGTACCCATAGCTACATCCCCCTGGGTCACATGACCAAAAACAAGATGGCGGCTACTGTTCAATCATTTTCTGTATCAAACTGTTTCTGTTACACATTTGTAGGGATAACTACATTATAAAAGTGGTAAATGTCAATGGATTACACCTTTTCTTACATCTGTTGAGGCTTGGATGAATTTTCTGATCCCTAATTTCACATTACAGACCCACCTGCAGATAGCCGGGTTGCCATACCCAACCACCCATGGTATGCCCATGCTGGCCAATGGGGTGTCCACCTATTGCATTATGGGGTGTATGCCAATACATTAAAAAAGTAAAAGTAAAAAGTAGTCCGTTTTATATGACAGGGAAGTGAATGAGTAAATCAAAGCCCAGATTGTACCCATAGCTACATCCCCTGGGTCACATGACCAAAAACAAGATGGCAGCTACCGTTTCATCATTTCCTGTATCAAACTGCCTATCTTACACATTTATTGTGATAACTACATTATAAAAGTGGTAAATGTCAATGGATTACACCTTTTCTTACATCTGCCGGGGCCTGGATGAAATTTATGATCACTAATTTTACTTTATAGACCCACCAGCATATAGCTGGGGTGCCATACTCAACCACCCGTGGTATACCCATGCTGACCAATGGGGTGTCCACCTATTGCATTATGGGTTACATACCAATAAATTGAGAAAGGAAAAGTAAGATGTAGCCTGTTTTACATGATGGGGAAATGAATGAGTAAATCAAGGCATAGACTGTACCCATAGCTACATCCCCTGGGTCACATGACCAAAAACAAGATGGCTGACACCATTCAAACATTTTCTGTATCAAACTGCTTCTGTTACACGTTTGTAGGGATAACAACATTATAAAAGTGATAAATGTCAATGGATTACAGATTTTCTTACATCTGCAGGGACTTGGATGAATTTTCTGATCCGTAATTTCACATTATAGACCCACTTGCAGATAGCCAGGGTGCCATAACCAACCACCCCTGGTTAGCCCATGCTGGCCAATGGGTGTCCACCTATTGCATTATGGGGTGCATGCCAATAAATTCAAAAAATAAAAGTAAAAAGTAGCCCGTTTTACATGACAGAGAAGTGAATGAGTAAATCAAGGCCCAGACTGTACCCATAGCTACATCCTCTGGGTCACATGACCAAAAACAAGATGGCGGCTACTGTTCAATCATTTTCTGTATCAAACTGCTTCTGTTACACATTTATTGTGATAACTAGACTATAAAAGTGGTAAATGTCAATGGATGACACCTTTTCTTACATCTGCCGGGGCTTGGATGAAATTTTTGATCACTAATTTTACTTTATAGACCCACCAGCATATAGCTAGGGTGCCATACCCAACTGCCCCTGGTATACCCATGCTGACCAATGGGGTGTCCACCTGTTGCATTATGGGTTACATACCAATAAATTGAGAAAGGAAAAGTAAGATGTAGCCTGTTTTACATGACGGGGAAGTGAATGAGTAAATCAAGGCTTAGACTGTACCCATAGCTACATCCCCTGGGTCACATGACCAAAAACAAGATGGCTGACACCATTCAAACATTTTCTGTATCAAACTGCTTCTGTTACCGTTTGTAGGGATAACAACATTATAAAATGATAAATGTCAATGGATTACACATTTTCTTACATCTGCAGGAACTTGGATGAATTTTCTGATCCATAATTTACATTACAGACCCACTTGCAGATAGCGGTGCAAAACCAACCACCCTGGTTAGCCCATGCTGGCCAATGGGGTGTCCACCTATTGCATTATGGGTGCATGCCAATAAATTCAAAAGTAAAAGTAAAAAGTAGCCTGTTTTACATGACAGAGAAGTGAATGAGTAAATCAAGGCACAGACTGTACCCATAGCTACATCCCTGGTCACATGGCCAAAAAACAAGATGGCAAGCTACTGTTTCTTCATTTTCTGTATCAAACTGCCTATCTTACATTTATTGTAATAACTATATTATAAAGTGGTAAATGTCAATGGATTACACCTTTTCTTACATCTGTCAGGGCTTGGATGAATTTTCTGATCCCTAATTCTACATTACAGACCCACCTGCAGATAGCCAAGGTGCCATACCCAACCACCCATGGTATGCCCATGCTGCCAATGGGGTGTCCCTATCATTGCATTATCGGTGCATGCCAATAAATTCAAAAAGTAAGTAAAGTAGCCCATTTTACATGACAGGGAGTGAATGAGTAAATTAAGGCCCAGACTGTACCCATAGCTACATCCCCTGCATCACAAGACCAAAAACAAGATGGCGGCTACCATTTGATCATTTTCTGTATCAAACTGCTTCTGTTACACATTTGTAGGGATAACAACATTATAAAAGTGGTAAATGTCAATGGATTACACATTTTCTTACATCTGCAGGAACTTGGATGAAATGTATGATCACTAATTTCACATTATAGACCCACCACCATATAGCTGGGGTGCCATACCCAACCACTAAGGAAGGCCATGCTGGCACATGGGGGCACACCTATTGCATTATGGGTTACATACAAATAAATTCAGAAAGTAAAAGTAAGATGTAGCCTGTTTCACATGATGGGAAGCGAATGAGTAAATCAAGTCCCAGACTGTACACATATCTACATCCCCTGATCACATGACCAAAAATAAGATGTAGGCTACCGTTCAATCATTTTGTGTCAAACTGCTTCTGTTACACATTTGTAGGGATAACTATATTATAAAGGGGTAAATGTCAAGGCATTACGCCTTCTTACATCTCACAGGGGCTTGGATGAAATTTCTGATCCCTAATTTCTCATTACAGACCCAACTGCAGATAGAAGGGTGCCATATCCAACCACCCATGGTATGCTCATTCATGTCAATGGGGTGTCCACCTATTGCATTATGAGGTGCAAACCAATAAATTCAAAGGAAAGTAAAAGCAGCTTGTTTTACATGTTAGGAGAGTGAATAAGTAAATGAAAGCCCAGACTGTACCCATTTCACATCCCTAGGTCACATGAACAAAAATAAGATGGTGGCTACCTTTCAATCATTTTCTGTATCAAACTGCTTCTATTCTAAAGCCTGTGGAGAAAAACCCTACCCTTTCCTATTCAAAATACCTGTGGAGAAAACCCTATCCTTTCCCTATTCTAAAACCTGTGGAAAAAACCCTACCTTTCTCTATTCTAAAACATGTGGCAAAACCCTACCCTTTCCCTGTTCTAAAATCTGTGGACAAAGCCTATCCCTTCCTATTATATAACACATCATGAAGTCCACTGTCCTTGACAGGACGGTTCTAAAGTCCAGTAGGAAACATCCTGCCGAGTCTTCTCTGAGACATTGACAGTTGCAAGATAGCTGATCAGGGAAGAAGACATAGGAATCTGTGGTTGCAGGAGCCTAGTTTCCAGATCTGAAACCAGTTCTGACCTGGCTCCCTGCCAGCAAGAGTGAATCAGGGTCTTGAAATCTGAAGTAGCCAGGGGTTTGGGAGGTGGATCCTGTTGAGACTGGGGGGAGGAGGAGGAGGAGGGGCATCCGGTGGAGGATAATACCCTTGAAACCCCATGCAGTTGGAGTAAGGGTGAAATCCAGGGTAGAACTGCCCCAAATGACTCCATTCTGGAGTGGAGCACCCTAGGTAGGGATCCCTTGGATACCCAAAAGGATAATGTGGGACAGTTCAGGGTCAATTATAAGACCCCCAATGTCAGACCTGGCATCAGATGAATCCATGTTGGACCCACCGTTGTGTAGATGGGGGAGGGTCCGGCGTCGAGGCAGCCCGACAGAGTCACCAACATCGTAACCAAGCAACCTAACCTGGCACTGGAAGGTGTTCTGTTGGTCACGTGATGTTGGGCAGGTGATCCCCTCAGGTATTGCTAGAAAAGTCTATTAAATGCGGCCCTATGTCAAGTTGGTGCAAGTCCAATATGTCATGACCTACTGATGGAACCTCTCAGTAAGATCTATCTTTTCCTATATCTATCTCCAGCCTTTATGCATGTGAACAGTGCAAAAACCTATCTAGTATTACCTTTTACTATTATGTTTTAGGTCACTGTATTGCTCCTTGGAAAATTAATACTCTTTTTTTTATGTTACCCTATCCTTACTATGCCTTAGTCCCATGTTTTGTGTAAATATTTTTTCACCATACATTATATAAAATAGTTGGTGGTTGTCAATACCACAGCAATGATACACCTTCACTAAGGTTCACAAATGAAATACAAGATATATGTCACCCATGAGGTTTTATATAATTAATAGAAAATGGACCTAGTTTCTTCAGTATCTCACAGTTACAGTGAGAACAGCAGATTAAGATGGTGTTAACGAAAGTGGTGTGTATTTAGGCCACCATACAGTATCTTATATAGTGTACTATACAGTAGAAAAGAAACAAAATAGTTTACTATTTTTATTACCATTAAGATTTACCATCAGTTGTCCACATTTCACTGATCGACACTTTTCAAGTGTATGGATCATCATACACAAAGAGCATTCCATCAGACATGGTAATGCCAGAAACATATGACAAAAACCTCCTCAATTCCTATTCTAAAACCTGCAGAGAAAATCCCTATTCTTTCCCTATTCTAAAACCTGTGGAGAAAAACCCTATCCTTTCCCTATTCAAAAATGTGTGGAGAACACCCCTATCCTTTCCCTGTACTAAAACCTGTGGAGAAAAATCCAATCCTTTCCCTTTTCAAAAACCTTTGGAGAAAAACCCTATCCTTTCCCTATTCTAAAACCTGTGGAGAAAACCCTAACATTTCCCTATTGAAAAAACCTGTGGAGAGAAACCCTATCCTTTCCCTGTTCTAAAACCTGTGTAGAAAAACCCTACCCTTTCTCTATTCTAAAACCTGTGTAGAAAAATCCTATCCTTTCTCCTTTCAAAAACCTGTGGAGAAAAACCCTATCCTTTCCCTATTCTAAAACCTGTGGAGAAAAACCCTACCCTTTCCCTATTCAAAAAACCTGTGGAGAAAAACCCTATCCTTTCCCTATTCTAAAACCTGTGGAGAAAAATCTTATCCTTTCCCTCTTCAAAAACCTGTGGAGAAAAATCCTATCCTTTCCCTTTTCAAAAACCTGTGGAGAAAAACCCTATTCTTTCCATATTGTAAAACCTGTGGAGAAAAACCCTAACATTTCCCTATTCAAAAAACCTGTGGAGAAAAACCCTATCCTTTCCCTATTCTAAAACCTGTGGAGAAAAATCCTATCCTTTACATCTTCAAAAACCTGTGTAGAAAAACCCTATCCTTTCTCTATTCTAAATTCTGTGGAGTTAAATCCTACCCTTTCCCTTTTCTAAAACCTGTGGAGAAAAAGCCTATCCTTTCCCTATTATATAACACATCATGAAGTCCACTTTCCTTGACAGGACGGTGTCTAAAGTCCGGTAGGGAAACGTCCTGCCGAGTCTTCCCCAAGACATGGACAGTTGCAAGATAGCTGATCAGGGAAGGAGACATAGGAAGCTGTGGTTGCAGGAGCCTAGTTTCCAGATCTGAAACCAGTTCTGACCTGGGCCCTTGCCACCAAGACTGAATCAGGGTCTTGAAATCCGAAGTAGCCAGGGAAGGGGAAGTGGATCTGGTTGAGACTGGGGGGAGGAGGAGGAGGAGGGGTGTCCAGTGGAGGATAATACCCTTGAAACCCCATGTAGTTGGAGTAAGGGCAAAATCCAGGGTTGAACTGCCCCAAATGACTCCAATCTGGAGTGGAGTACCCCGGGTAGGGATCCCTTGGATACCCAAAAGGGTAATGCAGGACAGTTCAGGGTTGATTATAAGCCCCCCAATGTCAGACCTGCGTCAGAGGAATCCACGTCGGACCCACCGTTGTGTAGATGGGGGAGGGTCCAGCGTCGAGACAGCCCACGACAGGGTCACCCGATGCAGTAGCTGGCACAACCTAACCTGGTACTGGAAGGAGGGTTCTGTTGGTCACGTGACGTTGGGTGGGTGGTCCCCTTCAGTATTGCTAGAAAAGTCTGCTGTGCGGCCATCCCAGGTGGTGCAAGTCCTATATGTGATGACCTACTGATGGAACCACTCCAAAGTAAGATCTGTCTTTTCCTAAATCTATCTCCAGCATTTATGCATGTGAACAGTGGAAAAACCTATCTAGTATTACCTTATACTATTATGTTTTAGATCACTGTATTGCCCTTGGATAATTAACACATTTTCTTATATGTTACCCTATCCTACTATGCCTTAGTCCCATGTTTTGTGATATTTTTTTTCCCCATACATTATATAAAATAGTTGGTGGTTGTCAATACATAGCAATGATACACACCTTCACCCTAAAGGTTCAAAGATGGAAATACAAGATATCGTCACCCATGAGTTTTATATAATTAATAGAAAATGGACCCTAGTTTCTTCAGTATCTCACAGTTACAGTGAGGACAGCAAATTAAGTAAGGTGTTAACAAAGCGATTGTGTATTTAGACCACCATACAGTATCTTATATAGTAATACTATACAGTATGAAAGAAACCAAAATAGTTTACTATTTTTTATTACCATTAGCATTTACCATCAGTGTCCACATTTCACTGATGCAAAACTTTTCAAGTGTATGGATCATCATACACAAAGAGCATTCCATCAGACATGGTAATGCCAGAAATATGTGGCAAAAAACCCTCTAATTTCCCTATTCTAAAACCTGCGGAGAAAATACCTATTCTTTCCATATTCTAAAACCTGTGGAGAAAAATCCTATCCTTTCCCTATTCTAAAACCTGTGGAGAAAAATCATATCCTTTCCCTATTCAAAAACCTGTGGAGAAAAATCCTATCCTTTCCCTTTTCAAAAACCTGTGGAGAAAAACCCTATCCTTTCCCTATTCTAAAACCTGTGGAGAAAAACCCTAACATTTCCCTATTCAAAAAACCTGTGGAGAAAAACCTTATCCTTTTCCTATTCTAAAACCTGTGGAGAAAAACCCTACCATTTCCCTATTCAAAAAACCTGTGGAGAAAAACCCTATCCTTTCCTATTCTAAAACCCGTAGAGAGAAAAAACCTAACATTTCCCTATTCAAAAAAACCTTGGAGAAAAACCTTATCCTTTTCCTATTCTAAAACCTGTGGAGAAAAACCCTACCATTTCCCTATTCAAAAAACCTGTGGAGAAAAACCCTATACTTTCCCTGTTCTAAAACCTGTGTAGAAAAAACATACCCTTTCTCTATTCTAAAACCTGTGGAGAAAAACCCTATCCTTTCCCTATTCTAAAACACTGTGGAGAAAAGCCATATCCTTTCCCTATTCTAAATTCTATATATAAGTCTTCAGGCTTGTGACCTGTAGATAAAAAAACTGTCTGATCTTACCCTATGCTACACCATTGCATCAACATTTACATACTCTGTGATATTTAATTTAACCAAAGTAGTGTAGCTCACCCTCACATGAAGTCATCTCTTGGAGTGTTCAGAACTAGTCCATGCATTATAATTTCATTCCAACTGATGAGACAGTGAAGGTTGAAATTTGTTGTGGTGCAATGCGTACTAATAGAGTCTACAAGGCTATTTATGTGTAACACAAGGTTTCCACAGCCTGTTAGACAAACTAGTTTATCTCTTACCAGTAATCCGAGAAAGTATCAGTTGAGTAGTATCATGGAAGTCAAGATGTAAAATGTTGTAATGTAGCATCATTGCAGTGTTTCTCTCCTGGTATGACAAAGGTTAAAAAAAAAAATAAAGGTAAAAAAACAAAGTACACCACCCCTTTTGCTAGATATGGGTAGCAAGTGTGAATCACTGTTGAGGTACCCAGCTAGACTAACACTGTTAGCAGTTTCATGAGGTCAAACCCTGAATTAATTCTGAAACATGAATACATACTGTACATCAATACACACATCTCAAAACCTAAGCTAAATTGTAACTTACCATTAGTGACATCACGTAGTAACCTACCTTATGCACTTATTATTTCCAATTTATTTCCCATTCTGACTGTTGCAAGAGTATTTCTGAAGCCAGGGGACATATTTCGTACAACACACTGTGTATATAGATTACAGTGATTGTCATATGGAAGACGACCCCGACGACAGTCGATAGGACATTTGGAACGTATATCCGTATACGTTCTTCGCTTTTAAAGACTTTTAGCCTATATACTCCAATCTGAAACACAGAATTTAAAGCCATTATACCAATGACGACCTGAAAGTTATAGTCCATTGGATTATATACTGTACATTCCCCCGCCACTGCATCTATAAATTGCATACCTCTATAGGACTGGAGCTACAGCCCTCTTGATGTCACTGCAGAACATATCGCTTCCCTGATCCGTTAAGTGGACACCATCCTGCCTATACAGTTCTGGGAAGAGGGACATGATGCCATCATGCTTGACCACGCCAGCTGACAATCCTCTCATGAATGCCCCCATCTCTGTAGTTGATTTTTCTCCTTGTTCTGTCCATTTTCTTCATAGATCAAAACATTCCTCCACTCCCGCACGCTGGATGATGTGGGACCAAAGGATCATGGTTTTCGGCATTGATTGCTTGATCAAAGGCGATGTCCTCCTTCATCTTCGAAGCAGCATCACTGATGTCTTTAATCCTAAATCATTGCCTCCCAGGTGGATGACGATGACATCTGGTTTGGATCCCTCAGGCACTCCTGTCGCAACAGTGGCAACAGTTGATCCCAAGCATACCCCTCTCACCTAACCAGCGAACATTGACTGGAGTATCGAAGGTCAACACTGGTCCCCAGTTCGAGACCACTCCTGAATCCCTGCCCAATGCCGCGAAGGAGTGTCCAGTGAATCCATACAGTCTTCTCTGGACACTGCATATCTGAATTAAGAAAACATACATATTATAGCATTGGAGTGTATCCAATCTACGACGAGTAGTAGTGCTCCAATTCCTGACATTTGCTGGGCAAAGACAACACGTCTGGTATCTTCCAGGAAATAAAAAACATTAAGAGTGATTACTAATAGTGGCACTTAGAGCAAAATTATGCATTTGCGGCACAAGATCTCATGAAAAGCATTATATGATTGGTGGTTTGAGAAACTGATAGTTACCAAATAGGAAAGGTATTTTGCAGTAGTCATGTTTGATGACCTAGCATGAATAAAACAGTACATGTTGTTCAGCCTTCCCATGTCATCCACATGTGTATCCCTAGGTGGCACTATATCGGGGCTACTACCCCTGCCTGCATGGCTAGTTGCAGGTTAAGGGCATGTGTTGACACGGGAGCCTCCACCTGGAGGACAGGGTTGTTAGTGAAGAAGGCTAACCTGGATACAGCTTTCTGGGACATTATAATCCCCTTTTACCCTTCTAGTAGCATAGACAATATGCAACAAACATTTTCACAGTAGCCCTATTCTGTATATACTTCCCCACTGTTTGAACTTTCCACCAGGGCTGGTTCCACCAGTTCAACCCTGGAGACCCCTATAAAACAAGGTTAGGCACAGTATATAACAGTACAGTAGCATTAGTACAAACTGGAACAACAGTTTGATTAAAGAGAACAGAAATCATTTCTAATTGGCAGCAGTTTATAAAGTTCTTATTCTTAGAAATGATATGCACTATTCTAAATAATCCACATTAAACGTACTTCAATAAAAACTTGATCTGAAAACTGTATTTTGCATTGTTTTGTTTTATGGGAAGCATTCTGGAATGCAGCACTCAGCATTTCAACCTATCATACATCTCGATCCTCCACCATCTCGAATTCGTACGAGGAATCTCGCCAGTAACCATTCCATGGTGGCAATGGACACCCATGTCTTCACACACTTGAGAGCAGCAACATAAAACATGCCATGGTGTCCAATGGACACGCAGCCCCTGACTATGATAGGGAAGTCTTGTGCAGTCCATTCAGGATGCAGCACTCGGCATTTCCACCTATCTTACATCTCCGATCACTCCGCCATCTCGGTCTCGATACGAGGAATCTCGACAATTAACCATTCCATGGTGTCAATGGACACCCATGTCTTCCACATAGGTAACAGCAACTATAAAACATGCCATGGTGTCCAATGGGCACACAATGCTGACTATGATAGAGGAAGTCTTGTGCAGTCCATTCAAATGATGCAGCACTAGGCATTTCCACCCTATCTTACATCTCGATCACTCCGCCATCTCGGTCTCGATACCAGGAATCTACGCAATTTACCATTCAGTGGTGTCAATAGACACCCATGTCTTCCACACTGAAACAGCAACTATAAAGCGATGCCATGATGTCCAATGGACGCAATAACTGACTATGATAGAGGAAGTCTTGTGCAGTCCATTCCGGGATGCAACACTAGCATTCCACCTATCTTACATCTCAATCACTCCGCCATCTGGGGTCTCGTGCCGGAATCTAGCGCCAATTTACCATTCCGTGGTGTCAATAGGCTTACCCATGTCTTCCACAGAAACAGCAACTATAAAAACGTGTCATGGTGTCCAATGGACCGCGGTGCTAACTATGATAGAGAAGTCTTGTGCAGTCCATTCCGGGATGCAGCACTGAGTATTTCCACCTATCTTACATCTCGATCACCCGCCATCTAGGTCTCAATGCGGGAATCTCGCATTCTTGTTCGCGGGTGTCCAATGGACACCCATGTCTTCCACACTGGAAACAGCAACTATAAAACATGCCGGTGTCAATGGACACGCGGTGCTGACTATGATAGAGAAGTCTTGTGCAGTCTATTCCGTGATGCAGCACTCGGCATTCCACCTATCTTACATCTCGATCACTCCGCCATCTGGGGTCGATACAGGGAATCTCGTAATTTACCATTCGTGGTGTCCAATAGACACCCCATGTCTTCCACACTGAAACAGCAATATAAAGCGTGCCATGGTGTCAATGGACACGATGCTAACTATGATAGAGGAAGTCTTGTGCAGTCCATTCCGGGATGCAGCACTCAGCATTTCCACCTATCTTACATCTCGATCCTCCGCCATCTCGGTCTCGATACCGAGGAATCCACGCAATTTACCATTCCGTGGTGTCCAATAGACACCACATGTCTTCCAATGAAACAGCAACTATAAAAGCGTGCCATGGTGTCCAATGGACACGCAGTGCTGACTATGATAGAAGTCTTGCAGTCCATTCTGGATGCAACTTTCGGTATTCCACCTATCTTACATCTCGATAACGGAATATAAGCTCATTTCACACATACAGGAAGACACCGAGATATGATAATAAAACATCCCATCCATATCAGGTGCAACATCAAGTTAAGCATTCAGTAGTGTACAATGTCAACTAATACATCACTATAGGTTTATGACTGTATAACATCAGTCTGCATTTTACCACCCTGAGTGCATTAATGCCTCCTGATGTTACCTAGTTATAAACAAATAGTGTAATTATACTAGTCAGAAAATCAACAAATTGAAACCTTTCTTGTTTTGGAACTTGCAACTTTAATTAACCATACAATATGCAGTATCACAACATAGGAAGAACTTGACATATATCAAGTTAGGATCAACAATTCACAGTACAGCTGATATCCATCATCAAAGTCAAAGCGTTCAAAAAGGTCTATGTGTAACAGTGAACTGATAAATGTAAAAATCAACCATTGTTCTCTTCTGATTTTCGGATGCTGTCCCAATAGAAGATGATGAAAAAACTCTAAAGGATCAAGTCAGGATAAGGGTATATATAAATTGACCTTAAACATTTGCAAGAACACATAATACATTTTCAATTCAGTGATAAAAACAGCAATTTTATATCTTATTAATAAAGCATATACATCAAAGTATTGTTTATAGTTTATTAATTCAATTCTCAGTTCTTCTGATTACATTTGTTTTGTATACATTGTCATAATACAAACAGTATATTACATGAACAAATAACTGCTGTATAGTAAGTGAGGTGAAAATATGTATTATTATATATGTAAACAATAATACCCAACAGGGTGGGCAGTATTGTGCTATACCCGGACTGCCCAGGGCGTGTGGGGCCCGACCACGCGGGAGGGCGTTATAGCCCCTGGAGGTCCAGTATAGCACAATACCACCATCCTGGAGAATATTATTAATAACAAAAAATAGGCACAGTAGAACAATATTAATTGTATAACAAAATTGTTAACTAAATAATTAGTTTAATGTGACTTTTGTAATAAAATAGTTCCAGTACATGATTTAACTGGTCATCTTGGTTAACCCCAACACACAAACACACATGAGTTACTTCATTTGTTGAGAAATATGATTTCAATTAAACAGAGGAAGCACTGGTGTATGTGGCTTAAGCAGTACTGTGTTGGAGTTTGCTATGAGAAACCTCGCGTTCTGGTAGCTGTATGTGTCCAATTTGTACTCCTTGCTATCTCAGGGTGCCCAGCCCGAGGAAACAGAAATAAAAAGAAATATGAAGGCAGCAGCTTCCACTAAACAATCTGAGGTTCTGGGGACCAGTGGCTCTTGCTAAGTGAGAGAAAAAATGGCGGAGATTTGAAATTTAGCTCGGGTGCTTTATGCCAATAGAAAATTAGGCTGGGCACAATGATACAGGACTACAATGAAGGGGCTAGTACCTAGCCAAGATTTTACAAGCTCATTTTTCTAATGATGTTCATCGTCACAATACTTCTTTTGAAACAGCTCAGAAAATCAATTGATAGACTGAAAATATTGAAAATGTATAACCTTAGAAAAGCATACAAAACATATTCAATACGACATTTCGATCAATACTCCTGTACATTTTCATCCAGCAGAGTGGAGCAGATGGCCGAACCATCCATGACTTTCAACATGTCATGCTGCAGGACTTTACTGACATTGTGAGTGGTCCACCATGGCTCCAGGTGTGGTGGCACAACACATGAAGGGGATGAACAAGGTGAAAAGAGTCTAACATGTTCAACATAAAGAAAAATAGGACAAGAGGACACAGCATGAGATTAGAGGATGCCAATTAAGGGGTACTGTGAGAAGTTCTTTTTTTTAAAGAAAAGGGTGGTGGATGCATGAAACGGCCTACTTCAGGAAATGGTGGATATGGATACAGTGCAGGGCTTCAAACAGGCATGGGATAGGCATGAGTGGAGCAATACAGATGAATATGGATAGATAGGTCATTGACAAAAGCAAAGTCAATGGCACATTATAATGTAGAAAAAATGGGCAGACTGGATGGGCCTTACAGTCTTATACCCCATCAACTTATATGTTTCTATGCACAATGGTGATTGGAAGAAAGGATGAGAAGGACTTCTGAACATACTGTTCTACTGCATACCACTTCAGCAGGTAGCAGCATTCACCCAGCCACCACCCTCTCTGTAAAAAGTGTCTCCTCATCTCCCTCCTGAACCTTCCTTGCTCCAGTCTCATATCATGGCCCTGGTGTCCTCTGTTTCACTTAGGATGCATAGGAGAGAATCACCTATGAAAACAGGAAGTTGGTGGGAGTGGAAAGGATGAGAATGGACTTAGGATGTATAGGCAGAGGAATCACCTGTAGAAAACAGGAAGTTAGTATCCTCTGTACCAGACAGTTGGTTTGTACCCCATTGTGGTGCCTTATATAGGAGAGAATTATAGTCCATTTAAGAAAAGCGTAATCTTTTTTTTTAGTGCCGTGGCCTGGCATGGGAGGGCTTGGAGGGGGCCATTTTACACCAGGAAACAGTTAACATGTTGTGGCGCCTTATATGGGAGGGAATTGTGGTTCCATTAGACAGCCTCGTGTGCACTTTTTGATGTGGCCTGATAGTGGGAGGGCAGCAGGGGGCCACTGGACACCATAGGATGCTTTCATTGTTGTGACGTGTGCTTGGCATTTGGAAGACTACTTCTCATGCCTAAAATCAGTCACACTCACTACAGTCACAAACCCAGTGGGCCCAGTTTTCCTTTTTATTTCTTTAGCCATCCTAACCATTTAGCATTTAAGAGCTTAAAGACATGACAAGACCCCAAAAAAAAATCAATTACCAGCTGTGTCACAGGCTGTTTGAAAAAAGTCAAAAATACTTTTTTAAACCGGTGGGAACGGAGATACGCTCACACTGAGAAAAACAGTCCACTGTTCCTGGATACCATCTCTTGCCAGCAATGCACTCACCAGCTACCACTCTCTGTCCTGCTAGTTCCCAACTCCTCTGTCTGAGAGGCGGACTCCATACACCACTCCCAATTCGAGAGACCTATTCTTGGAATCGTGGATTTGCATAAAAGTGACTGTGTGCTACCTCCTCCTTCTTCCATTACACCTCATATACCATGACCAACCCATCGAAAAGGATACCCAATTTGCCAATTGACACTCAAATCCCTTCAAAACCAGGCACTGCATGAAAGTACAGTTACGTAGAACTTACGTAACAATATATATTCGAGAAGAAACTCTTGCAGTAGGTAATTACATACATGACTCGATGCTGGCGGGCAGCGGGACCTCATCGGAAAATTTCTAGCTACTTGATCCTGGGAGGACCACCCCACGTCGGGTGACTGGCATCAGGATTGATTAAGGTGAAAGTCGAGACCACTTTATGCAAGAACTTTCTGTTAGTCCTGAGGGACCACTTTATCCTATGAAAGGAGATAAAATCAGGCTCCACTGACAATGCTTGTAGTTCACTTATGCACCTGGCAGTAAGTGGCATTACCAAAACACAGTTTCCAAGTCAAATACCTAAGCTCTGCTGAAGACAAAGGGTTCAACAAAGGGGTTGCATAAACTGGGCAATGCAAACATTACAGATCTCAGGCAGGGGCAGGGTCCCTGAATGCGGGGTTGGTATGAACAACCCCTTGAAAAACAGAGAATACCGGATGAGGCTGAAAGGGAAGAAGGGTTTTCCTCACTGATAAGAAAGCAGAACCTTACGGCTGCCAGGTACACTTTAGGGTAGCTGGTCTCAGCCCCAAAGAATTCAAATGTACCATATAATCCAGAACTGTCTGGGGCTGCAAGGGTCTATCTGAGGTGCCCCACCTGAAAATACCTCCAGAATTAGGGATCAGTGACCAAAACTGCAGTGATGGCCCTCAGGAAATCCTGCTGAGAGCATCTAGCAGGACATTGTCCTTGCCTGGGAGGTGAACTGCCATAAGGGAGGTGTTCAGGAATAAGCACTTCTTGAATGATGATTGGGGCCCTAAGCAGAACAGGCACGGGAATGTCCATCCTTGTGTGGTGAGTTGGGCGCCAGGGACTGCTGGGTGAGAATCTTTCCGTGGGTCCTGCTGCCTGCCAGCGTCAGTCCTACAAGTAATTACCTGCAAGAGTCACTCTGAAGTAAGATCTGGGATTATAGGACACATATCCCATACAAGCCTCCCATACAGACACAGCAAGTAATATGTGAAGCGTCTTACCAGGATACTGTGGAGTCAGAAGCAGGAATATAGAGGACGATGTCCGTCAGTACTGAAAAAATAAAATACAGGAATGGAGTCACAAGGATCCATAGTTCATAGTAAATTATTAATATATAACATGTTCACAGTAGAACAATACTTATCTGATGGTGAAGGGTCCTCATCTGTTCCAGGCATGTGAAGAGAAACAACAATAGGTTAACATGGAAAAGATACAGTAATGAGATAAGAAACCGATAAGTGGATAGATCTGCTGGTGCATCAGACTACATTAGAGTGTAATGGTGCATAGAAAAAATTACTGTTGAAGAAGTATTATATAATAATATTAATAGTGGCATAAAAGAATAAAATTAGTTAACAGATAGAGAAGAAAATTTGTTTTAGTAAAGATGATTAAAATGCCAGTGCTCTCTGCCTAGATGGCAATTTTCAGTGACTGTAGCATCCCGGTTGGGATAGGTGATATTCCTTTTGGTTCACTGGCCCATTATTGCCTGCACAATCAATTAAGTTCATTCACTGACCCTTTTAATGAATTCCTTCTTTTACACCACTTCTGTAAATAACCATCTAGTTCCTTACGCCTGTCAAATTGGCACAACATGCACCTTGATAACATGCGCTATCACGAATGATCACTAGACCATCAAATTAGCTGTATGCACCTTGATAACATGCGCTATCATGAATGATCATGAACCATCAAATTGCACAACATGCACCTTGGTAACATGTGCTATCACGAATTTTCCATGCAACTGACAAATTGGCTTACAACATGCACCTTGTTAACATGCACTATCACAAATGTTCCATACGACTGACAAATTAGCGCATGCACCCCTTGATAACATGCGCTATCCCGACATGTTCCATCGACTTCAGACAAATTAGCTGTATACTTTGATAACATGTACTATCATTGTTTAGCACCCTAATATAGCATAGTGGTTAATCTCACTCTCTCAAAACTCCCCCACTGGGATCCAACGATCACAATATAGTTTAGTTTAGCATAAGGACAGATACTAACTCAAGTCATACTAGGACAAAGGTTTTAGGATTTCAAAATGCTGACTTTGCTGAAATGGGAGAGGTCTCAAAGAGCTCTGGAGAGAATGGGGGCAGGAGGGTGGAAGAACAGTGTAAGCATCTAAAAAAGCCTTAATAGAAGTAACAAACCAGTGCATCAGATTGGTATTCAAAGGCAGAGAACAAGAAAGTTACTATGGTTCTCCTCCACATACTCTAATCTGAATACATTCCCCTAGTTGACCCTCTTCAATGCTGTCACTTGCCCCTTCTGGCCCCTCTTCCTGGCACTGGACCCCACCTAGACCAATCAGCCAACCCCCTAACTCTTCGTGCCTAACTCGACCACCCTACATTCTAGCCCCCCCCACTAACCAGGGCGGAGAAGTGGTGGCGGAGGATAAGAGACAGCACAAGTAGAGAGAGGTTTGGAGAGGACATCACAGAGATAGGAAACAGGACAAGGCATAAGCAGGGAAGTGGGGGAGGGACCAATGCAAAGCAAACAAAAGGAGCAACAAGTGAGCTGGGAAGCAGCAGAGAGGCGATCCACGGAGGAATGGGGACTGGGACATAGACTCTAGATCCAGGTGCTCCACGAGCCTCTGCTGCATAGGGTCCCAATCCTCAGACTCCCAATCAAAGTACTCCTTAATGGGAACAGAAGGTCCAAAAAGCTGGGTCTGGAATACATCCCGTCATCAGATCCAGCAGCGAGAATCAGGTCAGATAACAGCAGGTCAGCAGGGCCAATCATATGAGGAGAAGTTGAGGGCACTGAACATGCACTCCCTGGAAGACAGGGAAGAGGAGAGAGAGAGGAGGGACATGATTGGTAGCTTCAAGTACATTGAAAGGGATAAATAAGGTGATGGTGGGAAAGAACTGGATGACGGGCAAGGACTGCCCCCTTTATAGTCACGCTGGCGTCACACCACCCAATGATGAGACACGGCTCCTGCTGACGACTACTAGCTACAAGTTTGCCGTGCAGTTCTGATGCCAGGAAATGCAGACCATATGCGAGACCTACTGCAGGAACCCTCTTGAAGTAAGATCAGTTGTTTTCTGTTCTATGGTCCTTAGTGGTTATCATGTACCAGGTAAGAGATCTCTTTACATCAGTCTCTCCCCGGATTGTGCAAATCAAATGTTTTTAATTATAAAAAGAGTCTGAAAATATAGTTTTCTGATTGGTTGTAAACATTCTATCAGCCATATTTAATCTTTGATTAACATACATATACCAACCTAATCAAATGCTGAACAGGGTTTAACACTATTTAAAAACATTTATATTATAATAGCAAATAAGGCACTCCCATTTGCCCAGCCTGTACACAAAACCCACATTTAGTGCTAGAATACAGTTTACTTGTGATTTATGTGACAGTAAAATATATGTACACTTATTCTTATGTTATATATGTGCCTGAACCAAGATGTATGTTAACCCTGTATAGCAGTGATCATTTTTGTTCCATTACAACCCTCCTGGGGACGCATTTGAAAATAGGCACCTGGTTGTCTAGTATGCGCACCGGTAAACAAAAGCAAATAAATAAGTTAAGCATTTCCCGTCGTACAATGTCAGTACACACACCTTCCATACCAGACCTACCACTAATTTCTGTTGCTGAAAAAATGTATATTTTCTATCCAATAGTCTGTTCCCCCCATCTAAACAAGTCAAATATTTATTTTACCAATCCACCATTGCCCGGACTAAGCCTGTGTTAGGTAAGCGTTAATCACCGGGAGGGCCTCTCGAGGATTAATGCCGCTGGAGCGTTGCTGCAGGTGGAAGCACCTCGTGCCACATTACCCCAGGGTGTGATTAACAGGACATAACATAACCTAAAATACCTTATTGCTTAATAATGCCGTGTATGCTCTCTTGGCGTTCCGAGCCCAACACGGCATTATGAAAATAATACCGTGTTGGACTCGTGAGCGCGCTTCCCAGGACACCAACACTGCATTATCGGCTCACAATGCCGTGTTGGTCTTATACCACGTGACAGCGTTCAGCTTATCCTGGGGCGCCGTCGTTGCACTTCTGAATAATGCCGTGTTACAATGTGTGTTAATGCCTCACTAAGTTCCTGACCATAACCAAATAGTGCTTCACCCGTACTGTAATGACACTTAACTTTCACTGACCCTCAAGAAGAACTAGAGCACCCCATATGTATATGCGGTTCTGGGCATCAGCTGAGCATGAACAGCTAAGTGGAATAACAGAATAGCAGATAAATTACTTGGTAGCCATTATACATAGACAGACAGTGAGAGCTCACATAGGATACACACAGAGACATTACAGCTGAAATATTTTTTATATTGTTGTAACACAATTCCTTGTTCCTTTAGATTCCTCTCATAATGCTGGCAGATGCAGTCTATATAATACACTTTATTATTGACTTTTATGCCTGTATAAATGTATCTTTGGTCCTCTACTGTCTCTGTCCCTAACTCTTTCCATCTCCCCTACCCTGCCTGTACACAGTGTAACAACCTCACTTTTCCACATAATGGCCTCCCAATACCCTCATAAACCAAGCACTGCCACAATTGTATCATTCCCTGTTGTTCTATTTGACCCCAATTCCCTCCACTTATCAAGGGCAACATGTAATGCATAGAACTAACCTTGACAAATGAAGAAACTGATGTTAGATAATCTCTGAAAAGCTTGAACCAGGACCCTCTGAGACAGATGTTCTTGTCGATCTGTAAGATGTCCAATCAGGAGCTTTCCTGCTGGAAGACAAAGTGTGATAGTAAAACATCCTGTGCATATCAGGTGACACCACAAGTTAAGCATTCACTGGTGGACAATGTCAACTTACAAACCCTCCCAAACCAGGCCCAACACTTAAAATGAAAAAAAAAACAAAAGAATTTTCCATACACCTCCTATTCCTGTCCAACTCCTTCTGAACCCCTCCACAGTCTTTTGCCTCAATAGTCCCTGGGCAGCACAATCCTAATTCCACCACCTCTAAAGGCATGGTCAGTGGGACCATGGCCACTGATCCCATCTTTACCTGCCACTGAGGCAGAGGTTCTTAGTTTTAATTGTGATCAGAGAGTCTTTTGGCTGGTATAGTGGAATTTCCTTACATGTGAATGTGTTGTGAGCTTATAGGTGGGTAGTGTTTATACAGATCCCTCCCCAGCCTCTCCTTGACAATGCCCTCCATCACCTTGCCACTACCATGTAGGACTGCAGGCCTGTGAGTTCCTACCACCTCCCTTGATCTAAGAAGCCTTAATGGTTGCCCTAAGCCAGGAGAACCATGGTCTGCCCCCAAAGCACCAGCCTCGTCTCCCCTGCCCAGGCTCACTGTGCAACAGCTCCCACAGGTGTTGGCCTTCAGCACCAGGAGAACACGACCCTTCCCAAAGCAGCAATGCTGACTCCCATGCCTGAACTCTGTGCAGCAGCTCCTGATGTGTTGGTCATGATGGCCAGGAGAATAGTAGCCCTCCCGGAGGAAAGCCAGCTTTCCCTGCCTGGACTCATTGTGCAGCAGCTCCTGAAGTGTTATTTGAGGCAGGAGAGAACATATGGAGGGACTGACGACAGGTGAGAGCATCTCCTGTTCCCCCATGCTCTGGGTGTTATATGCAGCCCTCTCTCCCATGTCCCTGGCCCCTCAACCCTGTGCTATCCAATCCCCCTATCCTGAGCATCTTTACTGAATCCATGTCCACCTGCCACTTCTCTTGACTGGTCCCACCACCCCAATTGATGGCCTATCCTGACCCTTCCTCCCATCTGACCCATCCACGCTTGTGCTACTCCTGGTTAAACAATGTTCCTTTCCTTATCTAAATAGTGTTACAAAATGGGTTGGAAAAGTCCTGTGCAGTGATTGGTGAAATCTAATCACATGATCGTGTTATTCAGTATGGCAGCACAGGTCAGAAATCACTCTGAACCTCACTACACAGTCCTAGAACTAAAAATCATGGAATCCATTTATAATTACAGCAGGGCAACAAAACACAACACTGGGTGCATAATTGTGGGATAATGGCATTTCTCATGTGCAAAAGGCACTTGACTTCACCTCATGCCTCACCTCCTGAGGCATGCCAGTATCCTATAGTGCACACCCTGTCATCAATATTGCTTTATTAAAATTTCCATGATTTGTTTGAAATGCCTTGGAATTATCTCCATTTGAGGGGCTAACGTTCTGTCATTCTCTTTTTTATTATTATGTTGGCTTGAGAGCAGGCGCAAGCCAGACATCTTCTTGACCAGTAGCAGTGGTGTGGAGAACCATGGTGCAGAAAAACAGTCCCTTACCCTCCCACACTGATGATCCACATTTGGGAACAAGCTTGAGTAAGAAGGTCAGCCAGTGGGAGGGCAAATTTGATAGGGTTAGGAACAGGGAATCTGAAGAAATGTGACGGCCAAAATCAGTAGGCACTATGGCCTAATAGTTCAGGCGCATGCTGGGAAACATGGAGTCTGCCAATTCAGCAGAGGCAAGATGGGCCAAGACCTTTTGCATAGCCTTGCTTCAGGAGGCAGATCGACTGTTTGTAAGTAAATCTGAGAAGTTGCATCAGGTGACTCAACTCTCTATGCAGAGTCTCTAGCTAAATGAAGTGAAATGTTTTTTTTGGGGGGACACAGTCAGCAAGCAGGAGGTACGGGAGGTGCGGGGAGGGTTCTGAGCACCCAGGAAACCCCCCAGCTATGCCCATGCATGCGGTTGTTGCTTAAAGCATTGGATAACATAACAGATTTAATGACCCTATGTGGATGAGATGTGGGAGCCCAGTCATCAGCCATTGTACAAGCTTTTCTCACGTTTGCTAAGAGCTCCTTTGTGATCAGCCTTAAAAGTGGAAATAAATGCTGATGACCCACCTAAGATTGAAATAAATGATTTATTTTCACTTCAGACCTGTCATGCATGAAAATAAATGAATTTATTTACAAAGTTTTACTTTACTTTCACAGCCATTGTATAAAAAGTTTTATTCAATATAATATCAGAAGTCCAAGTTAAGGAAACTGATAGATAATTTGGGTCCTCTCCTAAATACTTGGCGTCAGCTCCATACCAAGATGATCATCCCTGATTTGACTATGCCAATGTTGTTTATGGCACCGCATCAGCCTTCCCTTTGCCAGGCATGACACCCTCTACAGTGCTTTTGACACTTTGCTCTACATGCCCCTCCTTGCACACATCACTGTACCCTCTACTCATCCTCTCCCTTACTTCCCTCCAAACTGTGTTCCCTGAGTCCTGCTATTGCCAAGAATAATCTTCGTATCTTCCTCTGCTCAATAACACACACACTCCCTCACTAATTACCTCAGCTTGTCCTCTTCACCTTCTCTCTTTAGCTATACTCTTCTCTCCTTCTTCTCCCTTTCCCATCCCCCAGAAAATTGAATGGTTAATGCTTTCAATTACTCCTTCTCCATGTAACCCCTAGGTGGTGCTATCCCAAGGGCTACTACCCTGCCTGCCTGGGAATGAATCCACTGGGGCACCATAGTGGATGAAGAAATTTTCCACTAGCACCTTGGCCACGGTAGCTGCCTTTTGATCTTTAGGTGGGGAAAGCTTGTAGATACATTGTGAAATGATCCGTAACCACTAACACTTTACTAATGTTTCACTGGTCAGGCTCTAAACTCAAGAAGTCTATGCAGACCAGTTCCATTGGGGTGCTGGTAGTAATGTTGACAAGGGGCAGGCCTCTGAGGCAAGGCTTTTCTCTGCAGGCAGTAACAGGCACTGAAGTGGGAGGGGGGTGTTGAGGAAGGAACACACCCAGGTGGCAGGAACAGTTTCTTAAAGTCCTCTACAGTTTTCCCTTCAACCAGCAACAACTTAGCTAATTTCTCCTCAAAAAGTCTCTGATGATGGTGGTGTGAGTGGTGGCGCCCTGCCACCATCTTTAGTCACTGTTTAGTGCCCATTGTGGAGCCTGTCATTCACTGAATGACCTCCTGGCTCCAAATGATCCCAAAACTGGCTCCGCTACTGTAACCCCTTTCCTCCGCTGTGCTACAGCGATACCCAGCAACTACCTTCACAGTACCACCAATATACCTTGCAAGTACCCACACTGTTTGCACTTACCACCAGGGCTGGTTCCTCCGGTTTGACGATGGCGACTCCCTGTAAAACAAGGTTAGGCAGAGCAAACAGAAACAGTACAATACTTCGAGCACAAACAGGCACCACAATCAGGCTGAATGCAGAAAAAAGATAGATCTGATTTATTCTGGGGGTTTGAACATGGGATGGGCGTAATCAGGCTAATTAGCTTAAATACTCTTATCAATCACCCAGCTGTGTATGCATTCAGAATCCCTAACACAGTCACACTCTCTGGGTACAGCAGACAGCAGGTTACTCTTCTGGATGGCCAGGAGAAGCAGGGCCCACACAATTAGCAGAGGCGTTGTTCCTGTTCGAGCGTGGAGCAGGGGGCTGATCCCCAGGCAGGTTTCTCATTGACGGCTTTCTTCCATGCAGTAGGGTAGTCTGGCAAGGCCCTTGTGGCAAAGCCCAACCACAAGGGATAACTCCAGATTCAATCTTTTGGGCTGGACACAGCTTCCAGCAAGCAGAACGCAGTTAAGTATGATGTGGAGTCAAATCCGACCACTTTCAGCACACACAGAACATTTATATGCACAGAAATTTTTACTGTACAAGGCAAAACACTCTGCAGTCCCAATCGCTCAGTCTCTGCTCAAACCGGGAGCTCAGAGGCAGCTAGAACTCCTGCCAGACCAATCGTATTCAGCAAAAATCTTCAGTCCTCTACAGGGTGAGCCTGGTCACACTTGGCTTCTTCATTCACACAAGATTGGATTTATTCTGAAAACCGCTTCCCTTCTGTGTCTCAGGGGAGTAGGCAGTTATGCAGGCCAGAAATCAGGCCTTTCCACAGTTCCACTACTACGCGGATGGCTGCTCAGACTCGACAAGCTGTTGCTCTTCCAGGTTCCAACTTAGCTCTACCCCAAACAGCAGACAGCTCAAGGGTTTCCCTCAGATCAAAGGTTCAGTTGGCCGATGCAGTTGTCAGTCAATGTGAGAAGGCACTGTGGAAGAGCAGTGGCCAGGGCCAGCAGAATGCTGGGATGCATCAGAATGGGGTTCACAGTAGAAAAATGGAATCATAGTACCCTTGTACACCCATCTGGTTAGACTGCATTTTGGAACATGGAGTCCAGTTCTGGAGCTGTACCTCAAAAGTAATGTGGGAGGCTGGAGCAATTCCAGACGAGAGCAGTGAAGATGGTAAAGGGCTCACCCACCTGTCCTATGAAGAAAGGTTGAGAGATTTGAACATGTACTCCCTGGTACAGAGGAGGGGCATGATTGAGACCTTCAAGTACCTTAAACATACAAACTGGGTGCCAGTGGAAAGCATCTTCCAGCTGAAGGGAAATCAGAGGCAAGGGGCATGGCTTGCAGATGGAGGGGGCAGTTCAGGGCTAACATTAGGAGAGTACTATTTCACAGAGAGGTGGTGGATAAGTGGAATAGGCTCATGGAGGGGTGGTTGGAGAAACAACATTGGAAGGCTTTGAAAAGGCATGGGAGTGTTGAGGGGGAGCATGTCCTAGCAGATAGCTAGACAAATGGGCAGACTAGGTTGGCCTGCCAGACCTTTTTTCTGCCATCACACTTCTACGAATCTATGAATATTTTTAATATTTCAAGACAATTAAACAGATACCACAGGATATTACAACACACTGTAGGGAACAGATTTTACAGAAAATAAAATAAACTGGTTTTACGCAATAGGTTACAAACAAAACTCTTATTTCCAACTAAACAACTAGACCAGTCCTAGTGTCACTAATGTCATGACCTAATGAGAAAAGCAGGTCCAAAGTGTGGCAATGCTGGTGAGTACAAGAGACAGCCACTTGTACATGGTCCATGGATGTCATCAACTGGAGGAACTGCTTCCTAAATAGAGATATTTCATCACTGACTCAGGCATTAAAGTCGCTGAGCACCAATCTGATGCTCCAGAAATGGTACACCACTCACTTCTCTTGCAATAGGCTGAGTTACTTACAAGCTCCTCCTGTCAGAAAATCCTGCAGCAGATATCCTAGCTGCCACCAAGGTCCTTCTATGTGGTCCACTAATACTACATTAATTCTTCATCTATATGAGTTTTCTCAGTTGGTCTCTCAATTTGTTGTTGTTGCTACACTTTCAGCAGCCTGCAGGACCTCAACCACCATAACTATCACTGTACTTATTTCAATAACTGATGCTCTGATCCTTTTCTCTCCCTTCCAGGATGACCAATGCCCTGCCATGCCCCACAGCTTGCCACCAGCAGAAGGCCCAACTAGCAGTCTTCCTATATACTCATCAGGGGTTCAAATCATGGGCAGAGGTGAGATCAGGAACAAAGGGCTGGTGGACTGGCTCACGGGGATAAGGAGGAGTGGAGCCATCTGCTCATCAAGCTTCATCCACTATTTTTACCATTTTTTGCCCCTCCCATAGTGTCATCAAATAGGTAAGCCACCATGTCACTTATGTGCTGATGCCTCACCTATGCTTCTTCCCTATGCTCCCTGCCTTCCACTGACAACCCCAGACAGCTGAGCCAACAACAGGCAGTCTGATAGGATGAACATGCTTACCACCCTGGAGAAGATGTGCATCTGCATAGACAATTAGCACTACTCTGCTGGTGCACTCCTGACATCCCAGACATGATTTTGGGTCACAAACCCTGGTCTCCATTGTACCATGTAGCTGTATGCAGTCTGGCACCATGGAGCTGTCATTGGTCCCTCGATTTTAAGAAAATGTGGTTCCCATTCCTGATGCCTAAGCCAATCAGCAAGGAGTTTGCTAGAGTTTTCTTTTGTTTTGCTTTCTGGTACTTCTGATTCAAGCAGAACATGCACTTTAGTCAGTTGTGTATTAGACTTATGGTTTGTCTGAGCAACTCTGTTTTAACCCAGGGGACTCTATTGACCCTCCAAACTTTGCAGGAGTGCCTCCAAAGATGTAGTCTTAACCTTTGACCTTCTTTTCTTATATATATATATATATATATATATATATATATTTAATTTTTTTTAACCGGGTAGGTGCACTAGCCATGAAATGACTATTTTCTGGCATGACCCGGGAGAGTACAACAATCAAAGACAGGTACATAGCATGAGTACAAAGAAATTACAATAGCATAGGTCGAAACAGTTAGCAGTAATGAATACAAACAGCCAGGACAATAACAATCAATGAAATACACATATGATTTGTAGACATAGAAAACCTACACTTCTATGTATGTTTCTATGTATGTAATATTTTTAACAATTTACCACTAACTGAGGTTAGGCTAATGGGCCTGTAGTCATCAGCGAACACATCGATGCCAACGTGGGGAGGCTGGAGTGAGTTCAGAGGAGGGCAACAAAGATGGTAAAGCGGCTCAGCCACCTGTCCTATTAGGAAAAGTTGGGAGAATTGAACATGTACTCCCTGGAACAGAGGAGGGAGAGGGGGGGACATGATTGAGACCTTCAAGTACCTTAAGGGTATAATCCAGGTGCCACTGTAATACATCTTTCTGCTAAAAAGAGAATCAGAGGATGAGGGGCATGGGTTACAGATTGAGGGGGACAGTTCAAGGGTAACATTAAAGTACTATTTCACATAGAGGTGGTGGATAAGTGGAATAGGCTTTCAGAGAGTTGGTTGCAGAAGCAACACAGTGTAACATAACCTCACTTTGCCACAGCACTGGCCTCCCAATACCCTCACAAACCAAGCACTGCCACAATGGTATTATACCCTGTTGTTCTGTTGTACCCCAATTCCCTCCATATCAGGCACAACATGTAATGCATAGAACTAACCTTGACAAGTGAAGAAACTGATGTTCGACAATCTCTGAAAGCTCGAACCAGGACCTCTATGAGACAGATGTTCTTGTCGATCAGTAAAATGTCAATCAGGAGCTTTCCTGCTGGAAGACAAAGTTTGATAGTAAAACATCCCATTGCATATCAGGTGCCACCACAAGTTAAGCATTCACTGGTGGATAATGTCAACTCGCACAAACCTCTCAGTGAAGTAGCACCTCCTCCCCGGCATAGATCGTGGGACCATGGCCACTGATCCCATCTTTACCTACCACCGAGGCAGGGGTTTTAGTTTACCTGAAGATGGACTGCTACCAGGGATGTCTGTAGAGAATAGGCCAGAGACCACAATTTCATGGCTTCTGTGCACAAGTCTGTTGACCAAGTGCCTCCCTACCTGGTGGTGGTGTTGTCTGTTCTCACCTGAACCACCTTGTTTTGTACTGCCTTTGTAAGCTTGTAAGGCCAAGTATACTGCCCTGAGTTCCAGAAGGTTGATATGAAGGAGAGACTCCTGAGGGAACCACACTCCTTGCGTTGTGAGGGCTCCCAAATGAGCCCCCAGGAGAGAAGCATCTGTGGTCAGAACCACTGAATGAGTCTGAGAGACAAATGGGACTCCTTGTCTGAGATTGTCCTGATCCAACCACCACTGGAGAGCATGGATCAAGGTCTGAGTCACTGGAATCAGTTTGGTGAGAGTGCCTTTTTTCTGGGACCAAAAAGCCTGCAGGTGAAGTTAGATATCTCTCATCTGATACCTGTCCCTGGAATAAGCTGTAGTGCAGCTGCCACAGTAGTTGGAGAAATGGCTTGCTGGATGAGAGACCAGGAGACAAAATGAGGAAGCTAGGTCTGTAAGTGCCTTTTACCTTGACAAGGGAGGAAAGGCCTTTGCCTGGACAGTGTCCAACTCCACCCCTATGAAGGTGAGAAGCTGCACAGGTTTGAGGCATGACTTTGGAAGATTGAGGAGGATCGTAAGGAAGTGAGCACTTGATGGATCACTTGTACATTTGACTTGATCTGGAGACTGCCCCACAATGAGCCAGTCGTCGAGATATGGAAAATAAGAGATGCTCTCTCCTTAAAAGACTTTCTTGTCCGCTTCTAGCCCAGTGTCCTCACTCTGTTCTATCTGCCCTGTTCTGCGAGCAAAAACAGGAATAAAGAATTCCTGTTGTCCTATAACCCCACCAGCCTTCCCATGCCAGCCTCCAATAGTACCCCAGGGATTTATTTAACTCCAAAAATTGATTAGCGTTTTGCTCATAAAAGTGCTAAAACATTGTGAAAATGCATAGCACTTGCTTCACTGTGTTTAACAAACATAACACTTCTAGAAAACCTATATAAATACTTTCTGTACAGTTAGCATTGTCCCAAGAAAAAAACTGCTAATCAATTATTTAAAACCCTGGTCCGTAACCCCCGACTGCACAAGTCAAATATTTATTTTACTGGGCTGTAAGCAAAAAGCCACATTTTGTCCAAGAACAAACTTTTGTGATTTATGTGCCTGTAAAATATCTCTCTGAAATATCTCTCTGATGGGTGGCAGTCTCTCTCCACCCCCACCCATAACAAGTCATAGATTTAATTTGCCAGTCTGCCGTTGCCTGGCCTGCACACAGGCACACACAAAAATAAATAAAGAAACACAAAAATGTAAACACATTGGCCCAGATATTTAAAGGGTTGCACATGCACAACCCACTGATGTGCCCTGATACGATATTTAAAAGAATCGATGCGCCTGCACAAATCCACGATCGTCGGGGGCGCATCAGTAATATATGCAGGCACAGGTGTTTGGGTGTGCCCATGCATAAACTGCACAGCCCGATATTCAGCCCAGGCCATGCAGAGTTATGCAGGTGCAACCCCTACCTGAGCCTGCACAAAGTTATGCTGAAAAAAGAGGAACAAGTTGAGGGCCACCCACAGGTGAGCTGTTGCATTGCAAAGCACAGCACAGCACAACAGCTGCCACCTGTGGGTGTCCCTCCACTTATTCCCGCCCTACAAGTAGTGCCCCCATGCCCTGATCGCGGGCTGAAGTGTCACCCAGTAGCCCGATCGAGGACATAACAGTATTCCCAGTAGCCCGATCTCGGGCAGAGACAATGTTCGCCCCCAGTAGACTGATCACAGGCAGAACAGTATTCCCCATCCACCAAGTAGCCCGATCGCGGGCATAAGACCTCCCAAAGTCCAATATCCCTGGTGGTCCAGCTGACTGCGAGTAGCCCGATCGCGGACAGCATCCTCAACCCCCATGTCCAAAATCCATGGTGATCTGGTGGCCCCCACCCAACCCACCCACAGAGCTCCACCACCCTGACCCCCCATCAGCGGCGGCGGCAGCACCCCACCCGCATGTCACCCCGCTGCCCACAGACGGCAGCTTGAGCATGAGGCCGTACAAGTCAGTCCAGATATGTGAATGACTAGTACACTCACGGCCTGCACACCATTGGCTCCTGCTCTGAACCAATGGGCATGCAGCCCTACCGAGCTGTCAGTCGGCGGGGGTGACAGGCAGGTGGTGCTGCGGCCCCAGATGATGGGAGGGCGGGGTGGTGGGCCAACAGATCACCAGGGATTTCGGATGTGGGGGGGATGAGGATGCCATCTGTGATCTGGCTACTCACAGTCCACTGAACCACCAGGGATATTGGACTTTGGGGGGGTCTGATGCCCACGATCGGGCTACTCAGGGGTTGGGGGAATACTGTTCTGCCCACTCCCTGTCAGCATTCTGCCACACTCCCCACAGCTTTCATTGTCTGCTGATGGGGTGCCCAATCCTCTTCATAATGTAAGGTCCCACCCGCTTTCAATGTCTGCCAACGGGGTACCCAATCCCCATCAGCATAATCTGAACCGTCCAGAGAAGTCTTTTTTTTTTTTAACAGGGCCTCCACCCCCACAACTTTGCAAATGTCTCTTCAGTACCCAGTGGTCTCTCTGTCTCTCTCTGTGTACACTTTTGTTATAAAACGTGTCACATTCAGTTTAAGTTCATTCAGGAGGACACAGCAAGTACAGAACCTGGGATCTTTTCATGCCCTATAAGCCCCCGCATTTGTTTTAGCATCTATTTATTTTTGTAAATTAACATCAGTGACTTTGATAGAACAAAATAGTGACTGCCTAACTCGAAACAGAATGTCAAAATCCTCCATTGCAAATAATAAGGAGCTGACACTTTCCATAACTGCACAACCAGGAGGCAGGCTGGGGCCCACTGCCAGCCATGCCACACATGGGCACAGGAACACACTGCAGAACCAACAAGACACCACACACCCCAAGCACAGCATCACTGGGGGAGGATGGATGATCCAGTGGCCCATGGGGACAAGCCAACAAAGCACAGCAGGGCCATGACGCCCCAGCACAACCACTGTCAGGCTGAGACTGCCACACACAGGGGGTTGACAACCACAGTGCACATCAGCCCCCAGTCTGCACAGCACACCCTGCACTGTGACCCCAAGACACCACCCATGTGCAATGACTGTCAGGGCAGGAAAAACCATGCATCCCCTCCGGCACACGTCAACCCCGTGTAGCATAGAAGAAAAAATTACTCACCTTAGTAATGTTGTTTCTTCTAATGGAGTCTTGCTATATTATGACAATTGCAATTTGTCCCACCATTAGAACTGCTCCGGAGGTGAAAGAGTTAACATCCATACCAGGCATGGAGCTCAGAACGCGAGCTCGGTTAGAGAAGCTCTGTCTGGATAATTTCAAACTGAAACTGTCAGATCTTTACGAGCAAAACTCACTAAGGTTCTGTGTGGAAGCTGTAACCTACACTAGCCAACTGGCTACTTAAATATCAACACATATTCCTGGTCCCAACACGAAGACTCAAGTCAGGGGACCAGAAAATAAGATAAGATAAAATAAAACACAACACCCCAAAACCCCAAAAAGAAGGGGTGAAAAACATAAAATGGGCATAAACAAGTGCCAACACTGGTTTGCCCACCCCATACCCAAGTAGAAGTTCTGAGAGGGGCAGGCTGGGGAGGAGGTCATAATATAGCAAGACTCCATTCGAAGAAACAACATTACTAAGGTGAGTAATTTTTTCTTCAAACAACATGAAGTCTTGCTATATTATGACAATTGCAGACTACACAGCAGTACCTCCATGGAGGAGGGACAGAACCTACTTAGGAATAGGCTCGAAGCATGGCTGTGCTAACCGAGCATCCCTCCTGGCCTGGATATCCAGGGAGTAATGCTTGTGAAAGTGTGTACCGTTTTCCAAGTAGCTGCTTGACATATCTCTAATATAGGGATGTCTCTGGCAGCAGCTAGAGATGCAGCTGTACCTCTGGTAGAGGAGCCTCAGCCTGAAGGGAACCTTCCCAGTTTTTGATAACAAAATTGATACAAGAGACAATCCACCTGGCAATGGATCTCTTAGTGGCAGGTTTCCCTTCCCAACCTCACCATAAGTGAGAAAAGTTGGAGGGATTCAACCTGTGACCCTTGGTACGCCTATATAGTAACTTAGGGCCCTCTTAACATCTAAGCTGTGCAACCTCCTCTCACCAGAGGAGGAATGGTCAGTGAAGAACACTGGAAGGGAGATAGATTGATTAAGATGGAAGTCTGAAACCACCTTAGGCAAAAACTTTCTGTTAGTCCTAAGGACTACCTTATCCCTGTGAAAGGAAATAAAGTCAGTCTCTACTGACAAAGCTTGTAACTCACTTATGCGCCTGGCAGAAGTGATGGCTACTAGAAAAACAGTTTTCCAAGTCAAGTACTTAAGCTCTGCAGAAGACAGAGGTTCAAAGGGGGGTTGCATCAACTGAGCAATGCAAACATTAAGATCCCAGGCAGGGGCCGGGTCCCTGAAAGGTGGATTAGTATGAAGTAATCCTTTGAAAAACTTGGAAAATACAGGGTGAGGGAAAGAGAGGAGGACTTTCTGCTGAAATAAAAGCAGAGACAGCTGCCAGATGTACTTTCAGGGTAGCTGGTCTCAGACCCAAAGAATTAAGATGGACCATATAGTCCAAAACAATGGGCAAATCAGCAGATTCCGGGAAATATGCTTCCAGAACACCAGATGGAAAACCTTTCCATTTAGAGTTATAAGTGGTTCTAGTGGAAGGCCTTCCTAGAAGCCTTCAGGATTTCAAGAACACCTTGAGAAAGGTGTAGATCAGCAAATTCTAACTCCTCAAGAGCCAGGCCTTGAGGTTGAGGGATTTGAGATTCAGGTACCAAACTCTCCCCTGGGCACAAGTTAGCAAGTTGTGATTCCTGGGGAGACACAGGGGAAGGTGGACTGCTAAGGACAGAAGGAGTGGGTACCAGGGTTGCCTGGCCCAATCTGGAGCAATCAGAATCATCTTGCAAGGCTGGGATCTGATTTTGACTAGCACCTTGAATAGGAGAGGGAAGGGGGGAAAGGCATATAGAAACTTCCCTCCCTAATCTAGGAGAAAGGCATCCAGGGGACTGGGCCATCACTGGAGGCCTGTAACAAAACAGTGGAAGTTGGTGATTGTCTGGGCTGCCAGATTATCTGAGGGTGCCCCATCTGCAAAAACTATCTCAGTATCGGGATCCAGTGACCATTCGTATGCCCTGGGAACTTGCTGAGGCATCTGCCAGACATTGTCCTTTCTGGGAGGTGAACCATGAGAAGTGTTCAGGAATAAGCCAGAGACCATAACTTCATTGCCGGTGCACAAGCGAAGACTGGTGCCCTTGTTTGTTGATGTACCGCATTGTGGTGTGTGTTGTTCGCGACTTTACCACTTTGTTCTGAATGATGGAAAACACCTGAAGTGCTAGAAAAACAGCTCGAGTTCCAGCAAATTGATGGAGCAGGGATTCTGAGATCCATCCCTGGGTGGAGAGTCTGTGAGCTCCCATCCAGAAGGACGATCTGTATGGGATCAAGGGTGAGATGAGGGATGAGGGACCCTAGTCTTGATTGCTCAGTCCTGCCACCACTGAAAGGACCTGGATCAGGGGTTCTGAGTCCTGGGATCCTTGGAAGGGATCTTTCTTTTAAGTTAAAAGCTTCTCAAGTGAAACTGATGTCCCTCATCTGAAATCTTGCTCCTGCACTACAGCTGTGGGAGCAGCTGTGTGTCCTAGGAGCTGTAAGTAGTTGCTTTTCGAGGGAGTGCAGAGGAAGGAGGAGGCCATGGCTACTAGGTTTTTACCTTCTAGGGGCAGGGTTCTGCCTTTGTGTCCATCTGCACCTGTGAAGGTGAGTGCCTGGACAGGTTCAGAACTGACTTGGAAGATTGAGAAGAAAACCCAGAGTGAGCAGCGCTGGGTAACTTGCAGGTGTGATCTGATGGTCTGGAGACTGACCTACAATGAGCCAGTCATTAGGTAAAGGAAGATGGCAATCTTTTACCTTCTTAAATGAGCAATGCTACTCTGGACATTTTGAATACCCTGGGGCAGAGGTGAGGCGAAGGCATTGCCTGTCGATAATAGCCTGAGGCAGTTCAATCTGTACTTGGGAGCTTCTGATGAGCACATGAAATATGACATCCTTGAGGTCCAGGAGGCTAGCCAGTCCCTAGCGCAGAAGGTAAAATCATTGCCAAGTCACCATTTTGAATTTTGTTTCCAAAAGGTGTTGTCTGATACTTGTTCCAAATGGCTGTCTTCTGTCTCTTTTTTGGGTAAGGAAGTGCCTGGAGTACAGACCCTTGCCCTGGTGTAGGGAGACCCTTCTGCAGCTCTGAGAGCCAGAGGTTGAGATTCTGTTTTCAAGGCAAAAGGTCTCTAGAGGGTTTGCAGGTGGAAAAGATCTGATTCATCTTTGGAATTTTTGAAGTTGAGAACGACCTCTGTTACTGCTTCCAGGACCCACTTGTCTGATGTAAGACCTCTCAGTCCTGACAGTAAGTAGCCTGCCCCTACAGGTAATGGAGAACCAGCCTGACTTCATCAGGGTGCCTGTCTGGCATGAGGGGCTTTAGGCTGAGGGGTGGGAGCAGACCTGCTTGCACCCCGCCTGCCTCTGCAGAACCCCTCTGAGCGTAAGCAGGAGGCCTGGTTGGTAAAAGGCCTGTGAAAGGGCTACCTCTACCTTGGGGCTGCCTCTGAGGTGGCTTGCAGCTCCTTGGCTAATACACTCCTGGTTGTCTATATTCATCCATTTCTTCCATGTAATTCTCCTGTCTGCTCCCCAAACAGAGAATTTTCTACAGGAAAATCCATAGCACAACCTGGGTATCCTGTGACAGACTAATACACCTGAGCCAAGCCAGCCTACGAAGGCCACAGATGTAGCCATGACTCTAGAGGATACATCATTAGAACTACAGCAGGAATTGCACCTTGGATGCCTCAATACCATCAGCAGCCACCTGCTCCAGCTCCTTAGCAGCTGTCTAGGCCTGTTTGGCCAAAGCCATGACAATGTCCCATCTAGATTTTTGTATCTTGCCACATAAGCCGTAATTTGCTTATCTGAGTCCCGTTGACCTGCCATGTATTGTTTTAGCCATGGCATCAATCTTTGGAGTCCTTGTGAGGATGTGAACTAGGGAATATTAGCCTTATCACAGGCTGCAGCCTGAACTACCCAATTGACTGCATTGCTGTGAAAATTCATATCAGGGACCTGACAAAGTGTGCCTCCTATCCATCTTTTGTCAACAGGAGGCACACAGTCAAGACTTTAAAATTTTTGTTGTTTGTTTCCTAAATGATTTATGTAGGGTGACAATCTCCTAGACCTGGGATATCCATCATTTTACAAAATCAGGTTCCTCTTGCTCAACCACAGCTTTCTTCATGGGAGCTTGAGGGTTTCAGCAACCTTTGTAAAACAGAAATAGAAGGGACTCAGAAAGCGTGGGGAGATTTTAAGGTCCTCTGGGGAGATGTCTGTCTGGGCACATCCAGATCAAAGTCACATTCACACTGTCATAATCATCTCCTCCTGGTTCTTAAAATTCTTCTATATCATACTTGAACCAGGAACCAGCGAATCACCTTTTATTAGACAGCGGTTCTGACGGAACTGAAAGTGACTGGACAATTTGTGAGCTTTTGTTATCTCTGCAGCATTGGAGAAAGTTTTAGACTCCACACCTGCTGATTTTCTAGTTTCTTTGCTGGGGCAGGCTCCTCAGTCAACTTCGTTTGAGAAGTCTCGCCCTGGTCAGGGGCACTCCCTCCGGTTCGGTTGGCACCGAACCGGGCTGGCCATCCGGGTCGAAAGCGGGACTTTTTAACCTCTCGTTCCTAGGCGCCATCTCTCTTATCAGGGTGGCTGGGGAAGTTCTACAAATCTGCAGTCTGAATTTGGGTGGTCAAACCCAGACAATATCCACATGTGGTGTGTGGTCCAGCCTTGGCAAAAACTTCCCCACAGACTACTACAGTGTTGAAACAGTGGGCCGGTTTTATTTTTTTCTCTCGACATGATGCCGCCTAACTAAAAGCTTCTTAGCGGCAGTGCCAGGAAGACACCCTTATGGTCCCAACCGTGCACGAGTCAAATGGAAAAACCGTAATGAAATCCGTTTTTAGAACCAATAAGAACCTGGAACCGCCTCTAAGCTTTTAGATGCTTGATTTTAAAGTTTAAAAACAACCTGATCGGTTCGAACCAACCGATAAGCATTTAAGTTCCACAGTAGTAACCTGTCTACGCCATACCACAGACAGAGCTTGAACGATGGTTTTGGTTAAATATTAATACTGGCGGTTCAGTTAACTGGAGAGTACTGTTTAAACCGATAAATGAACCGAGTAGTAGGAGAAATATCGGGAGCACTGTTCGGTGAGTGTGTAAAGAACTGACAGTTTCAGTTTGAAATTATCAGACAGAGCTTAACTGAGTCGTTTCTAAGCTCCATGCCTGCATGGATGTTAACTTTTCACCCGAGCAGTTCTATTGAGGGACAAACTGCAATTGTTATAATATAGCAAGACTTCATGTTGTTTGAACCATACAAGCCAGACCCACCCTTGCACTCAGCAGTGGGGGTGGCGGCAGATGGCAAGACTGACAGAAAGGCACTGCCACATTGAGACACCTTCATGCACACACACACACACATGTTGTAATTCCACCCCCAGCCGGCATGTACACCACTGCTTTACAACCATAGCCAGCTGCAAATCGGAACCACTCAGACCACAAAATATATATAATTCAAAATAGAAAGTGAACAACAAGAAATAACAAAACTGTACAGATATATACAAGAGGGGGTAGGGTACAAGGTAGAAATTGGGCAAAGGAATGAGGGTGAACAACTGGGAGAGGGAAAGCAGGGTGGGAGGGATGGGTGAGAGTGGGAGGGGAAGCCTGTCGGCGGCAGCAGGCTGGTCTGCTTCCTGTGCCGTCTTGTTTGGCTGTGCCATCGCCGGAGCCCACGCATGTCCTGAGATGTCACGCGGTTCGCAACAGACACCCTATCAGTTGGCAGAGGCACGCTCAATCCCATGAGACGACGGTTTGGAAAGGGGAATAGTCAATGGTTGTGACTGTCACAACCTGAACACCACCCAACCTGCAAGACAATAGCCCATGTCGCACCTGTGATGGTATGCACCACCCACAGTGACCATGCACATGACATGCCCAAACAGGTGGCACCAGCATATGTGCACCACTGTACACACACACACTGCCCATGTCCATCACAGCACAAACAAGGCTGTCAAGTGGCGTGGCAATGTGGTGGGATGCCAGTTCCACAGCCATGTGCCCAGTGCATGCATGGACCACCAGTGATGCACACACAGACATACAGTGACACTGGACAGTGATGACTATGCCTGTATGCGTACATGGTTGTGTTTGTCCATGGCTGGTGGTCATGCCTTACGCCCAGCATGCAACAGCATCTATGGGATGTAATGATACTCACATTCTCAAGCAGCTGTGGCTGCTGCTGCTGCCGCTGTGGTCCACCTCGCCACCTCCATCCGCCACCTGGGCCCTGCCCGGCCCTCCTCATCCGGTAGCCTCATCCTCTCTTGCCAGGCCTGTGGGTGACAAATGTTGAGAAAAACATCAGTGTGACTTCAGCAGACCACCCCTGCCCCAGTGAGTGTGCCTGCCCACACAGCCAGACCCATGCTCACACCTGCACACCCTGACACAGCCAACCATTGCAGAGCCATCCCCATGCACCACCACCAAACACAGTCACACCTCCTGACGGAGGATACAGGTGCATAGATGGTACAGCCCACCTGGCCTGGCACAATGCCCCTCTGTACGTGACTGCAGGCGTGCCAGTAACTCCGGCTCCTCAAGTCGCAGGTCCCCATACTGGGCCACCTGCACTGTTAGAAGCCCGTTCTGTGGCCGTGGCGCCTCAGGTCAGTGGCCACCTCTTCCCAGACCTGGGTCCTAGCTTCCCAGTGTCCACCTCCCAAAGTGGGCCATAGTGTGGCTCCACAGTGGCCTAAGGTTTGCCAACTCAAGGCATCCCACTGAGGTGCTCTCCGGCGTGCCATCTCTAATGCGACAGCAGGCAATATGGCGCTCTGCAGAGCGGCAACCCCATGTGGAAGTGCTGCGCAGTACATCGCCACCATTCCCTATCACGCTGTCGGTATAGTGCTGCCATTCCCTATTGTGCTGTCACCAAACATGCGGATAGAGCCGCTATTACATGCCAGACGATAGCGCCAGGGGCAAAGGCGGGCACAAGGTCAGGGTTCAGTGGCGGGGGTCACGCATACGCCATCGGATGTCTACGTCCTGCACGAGCGGTCACCTGTGTGCCAGTGCCACAGTGGACTATTGTGCAGTTGTGCCTAGCGCCATTTGGTTCCCTGCTGTAGCACCACTGGTGTCACCATTGGCCATGTCCTGAATTGCTGATCGCGCATAGCACGTCATCAGCTTGCAGATGCCTCGTAAGCCACCTGGGCATCGCGCGTTATGGTGTACTACACAGTCAATATGTGCTATTGGCTCAGCTGGATCAACTGTATTCCAGCAGCGCAACTGCCGCTGATATTCATTCACACATGCAAATCATCTGATCAGCCATTCAAAAGGCGCAGTGGCGGAATTTGCATCTCATTACAGTTGCTCCACTCCTATTTGCATGCATTGCGCTATAAATGTGCGACGCTGGGCTGCGCGGCCAGATTCTGTCATTGCAGGTGAGAGGTGGGTTGCATGCTGTGTGATGTTCTGGACAATGGTCATGGGATAGCTTTGTAGACTGCACGGTGACAGGTGTCCACTCAACCATACAGATCGGCCATGACTGACCAGAGCCAAGGTGAGGGTGAGGATGGTGGGCAGAGGAGGGTCTGACTTCACCATCGGCGGAGACAGAGGCCCTCTACCAGGCCTACCTGGAGGAGGCACTACTGAGTGGACAGCGGGCACCCCTCAGGCCCGTTTGGCTGCATGGGAGGGGGTAGCTCGGGCAGTGAACCTGCACGGAAGCCACCAGCGCTCCATGCAGGAATGCAAAAGAAGATGGGGACAGACTGCAGGAGGGTGAAGGGAGGAGGCAGCCCTCAGGGTGGGCACGCCTGGCGCTGGCGGGGGCCAGCCAGCGGTGGTGGAGCTTCCCCAGCTGAGGACCGACTGGCTGCATCAATGCAGGCGCAGTGCTATTGACGTACTAGGAGGTGGATTCCAACGCAGACAATTGGAAGCCCATCACTGCACGATGATATGATATGGTGAGTGGTGTTTGGGGGAAGGTTGTTCATGCACTCACGTGCCTCTCTTCTGTTTCAGATCCTGTCTGTCTTCAGGAGCGGTGGTGGTGGTCAGGCAGTGAGGAAGACCTGCTGGACATGGAGAAGGGTCCATCCACCTCTGTCACCAGCCAGCATGCACTGCACCAGCATGCACGCCTGCCGCCAACTCTGGTGTCGGGTGAGCTGGGTGGGGGTGACAGTTCGTGTTCAGCAGTCTGGCATGCAAGCATGCCAGTACGCTGTGACTGTGGTTAGAGTAAGGTACTTTGCACGGCTTTGATGATGCAAGTTGACCGTAATGGCAGTGACATGTGTGTGTCCCATGATGGACACATGGCAGGCCTGTGCACGCGGCCTGTGCCTACCTGGTTCCAACGCAGGTGCCAGCATGTCGGCACAGTCCCAGGCTGTGCCTGTCAGCACCGGTGGGCAGCACCGTGGCTGTGCAGGTGTCTGGCACTGTTGCGGCCCACAGCAGTGGAATGAGTGGTCCCTGGGGCATGGTTGGGCGGCAGCAGCAGGTCACCCACCAGGTCTGGGGTACAGTGTCAGCGGTGGCACATGCCTGCCGCCTTTGATATGCACCATTCCTGGTCCTGGTGAACAGCGCCCACCCTGGCATAAGTTGAGTATCAGGACCTTCCATACCCTGGGGACAGGATGCCGTTGTGGCATTGCCCATTGGAAGAGCACACTCGCCTGCTGTGAGGAATCGTGCAGGCAGCAAAGGCAGGTTGCAACGTCCTGTGGAGGCATTGTGTGCGCTGGAGCGCACAGCAGGGACTGTGCTTTGACTGTGCAGAGATGGTCCATATGCAGATGGATGTGACCGCCGCCATTGACAGGCTGGTTCCAGGTATTGAAAGGTAGCTGTCGTGGCTGCATTCGAGGCACACAAGCCGGTGCTCCTGGCACCGCGCACCCCACAAGTACGCTCTCCACTCCCGTTCCGGCTCTCGCGTCAGGCGACACTAAGCCTGTCGACGCCAGGTTCTGCTGTGTCATCCCAAGCACCCTGGTGCAGGTATGTTTGGCATCCTACAGACCCCACTCGCGGACAAGGTCACGACAGCACAGTGGGACCCTGGTGGTCGCATCGGTGCCACCCCATGTGGCCCCCTGCTCAGCCTGCCAGTGCTGTTGGGTCACGGCGGGGCCACCCATGCATCCGCGGTGGCCGTGGAACGGTGCAACCTGACTGACCTGTCTCCCAGTGCGGGCCCTGTCTGGTGCTGCCCTGTGTGTCATGGTGGGCAGTGCACTAGTGGGTGCCCTGCCCATCACGCCGACATAGGGACCACCTGCACACCATCCCGACTGCTGTCCACAGGTGCGTGTGCATGATGATGGCTGCATTGTACTGTACACCAAGGTGCAAGGTGCCCAGCATCTGACATGTACTTGACCAGTACAGGTGGTGGTGGTCTGTGGATCTGTGTGTTTGCCATGTCTGTTCCTGCTCTGCTGTGCACCTGCCCATGTACGCTTTGTACCTGGTGTGTGTGTCCATATGACTGTTCACCCTTCCCTGATGGTGTGTATGTGTGCCTGGTCCCTTCCACTCCCCTTGCCATCATGCACCCCTGGTGTGTTACTCTGTGTGCCTGTGGGTTGCACCAGGACAGTATTGTTTGCACATGGCCCCTTGACTTACCTGTGTTGTGCATAATGTGCTCCTGCGTATTGATGGTGTCCCAGGTGCAGCTGGGCCTGCCGGATCAGTCGGGGGTCCCGCCGTCTGAGGGGGCTGCTCATCACCATTGAAACCGGGCGCCGCCAGTTTATCGCTAAAACCCCTCTTCAACCTGTATGGCTATCCCACAGTCATTGGCCATGTTGTGCAGGATACAACAGGCCAGGAATATCCCACAGGCCTTTGAGGGGCTGTACTGTAGGCACCGCCGGAGGTGTCTAGACATCGAAGCGTGTTCTTGAGCATCCCAAACACCCGCTCAATGATGTTGCGTGTGGCGGCATGTGCCTCATTATAGCGTTGCTGCGATGGGGTCATGGGCGCCGAATGCAGTGTGGCAGCCAGGGGCCGGAGTGAGGCATCCGCTGTCACCTGTGTGGAGATAGTGGAGATCAGTATCATGTTCAGTCCATATTGCTCATATCCCTGTGTGCCACTACTATGGCACCTGTGGCATTCCACCCTTTGCCCGAGTTTGCATTTCCTACATGCGTACTCACCACTAGTAGATGGTCCTGGGGATGTCCCCACTCTCGAATCGATGGCACAGTGCGGACTGATGCCACATGAAGGCACTGCATGTGCTCCGCCAGGTGTGGCACAGACGATTGATTATACGCCCAGTGGCATCACACACCACCTGGCAGTGGACACTGGAGAAGCCCTTTCTGTTCTTATATGTGGCCCCATCAGGGGCCGGGTGGCAATGCGATGGCCACATGGGGTGCAGTCTATGGCTAACCGCCCAGGCACGTATTACCCTGGAGCAGCCTGCATGTTTGCTGTGCGCTCTGCCAAAAGGTTGGGAAATGGATGTGCTCCGCAGCATGTGGCAGCAGTGCGCTGGAGAAATTGGGGAGGATGCGTGACGGGCAGACTGTGATGCCTGTGGTGTCCCCTGTTGGCCTCTGGAAGGTGCCCGTGGTGAGCAGGCACACAGGCTGTCACCTTGGTCTCCACTGACAGAGCATGACTCCGTCGAGAGGGTGCCTGCATCACATCACTGCACAGCTCACAGAGCCGCCTCAGTATTGCCCTGTTCAGGTGTACTGGCCCACGATCTCTACATCTGTGTACAGCTCAAAGCTGATGCAGGCACGGTACTGCCTGTTGGGCGCATACGCTCGACGTGGCCCGCCCACGCCACGCCCCTGCACCTTGCATTCTCACTCCTCATTACAGCCCATGTGGAAGCTGGCACTGTCCGGCTCCCTGGCTGTGCACCGCTGATGTTGCTCTGTTACCCCGCTGTCCTGACTGCTACTTCCACTGCACTGGGCACCCCGCTGGCCTCTGCAGCCTATAGCCCACTGCTTCCCTTGCCCCTGGCCTGTCACTGTCTGTCTTTCTCTCTCTCTTCCCACTTGGCATCCCTGTGGCGTTCTTGCGCCTCTTCCTTGAGCCTTTTTATTTTGGCTCATTTCCGCTGGGGTGCAACTTCCGGCTGTTCCGCTGTTACGCATTGCGCAAGTCTTTGGATATTGTATTGCGCTCTTTATGCATGGATCCACCCCCTTCGGTTGCGCATGCCTTCATTTGCATTGCGCTGTTGCTCAGCATGTTTTCGGTGGCACAACTGCCTCCTGCTGAATATTGCAGAAAGGTGCAATTTTGGACTTGCGCATGAGCAACCCTATTGCGCATGGCGCAACCCTTTTGAATATCCGGCCCCAGATGTCCAAAGATCACAAGTAAGTCTTATTACAAATGCCCCACCAGTTTGCAGTTCTTCTTGTCTTCTGAATCTGTTGTTAATTGTCATGGTTAAAAATGTGTTTCTCTTAATTTAACAAGGCAGGCAGTCGAGGCAGAAACTGGGAAAAAGGGAATGACAAAGGCTGTGAGCACAGCTTATTCATCAGTGAAAAGTGCCATCATAGCAGAGGTGTGAAGCGTTTATTACATGGGCAAAACTCTGACTGCAAATCATAACATACGAAGCTTTTGGAACTACAGGTTCACAATGTAAGTATTTTGCTACCAATATCTAAGACATATCAAAGTCTTGCTTCCGATTATATTAAATGGGGCACTGCCTCAGGGTTGCAGATCATATGTCACGAAACTGCAGGCACAACATAAATAATAGCACTTACTGTGTTGTCATTTCTGAATTCGAATAAAAAAACATTAGCAGTGCTGCAGCAGAGTCACGCTACAAGTCACATTGTGGGGGGCGGGCAAATAACTGACAGTCCATTCCTTTTTCCTCTTTTTCTGCACAGGCATGCACTCTACTAGCACCTATAAAGCAATCAGTCCTCCAAGGCACAGGCATCTACACACATTCTGAGTCCATCAATGACTTTTACAAAGCAATTTCTAAGGCAGTGCAGGATGCTTTTTTAAAGGAATTGGAGGATTCTCCATCTAAAATGTTTTCCTTACAAATTGATGAGGGAACAGATGTAGCCAACAAGAGTACACTGATGGTATACATCAGATTCACTGACAGCAAGGGCTATGTTCAGTCTAAATTTTTAGGTGTGACTGAGCTTGCAGAATGCAATTCAGAAGCAGTATACAATGCTGTGAAGTACATGATCTCTGATAAAAATTTAGGAAATAAAGAGCTGATAGGACTTGCAACTGATGGGGCCTCTGTAATGACAGGATGCAAAAAAGGTGTGACCACTCTAGCCAAAATAGATCACCCATATTTAGTTGCCACTCACTGTCTCGTACATGGACTCGCCTTAGCATCAGAGAAAGCAGCCAACCAACACCAGTATCCGGTCAGTTACATCCTGTCTACAGTGAATCAGCTTAGGAAACTGATAAAGCATTCGCCCACGTTTTGTCGAATACTCGATCAGAGCAAAGACATATACGAGGAGCATGCTGGGAAACTAAAACAGATTGTTTTCACTAGATGGCTTTCATTTTCTGATTCTGTAAAGGCATTACAAGCATGCATAGCCTCACTTATTTCTGCTTTGTCACAAATGGCAGAGGATAACTATCAGCGAAACCTTGTTATGGGGTGCCTTAAAAAAAATGGGGACTTTCAAATTTATTGCCACTACTTTCTTTCTGGCTGATGCAGTAGGTCTTCTTGCAATTTTCCAAAAACGGTCTGTCATCCTCTCAGAGGCAAGGCAGCAGCTTGTTAGCACCACTGATGCACTTTGTGTACTGCCTGAAAATCCAGGCCCACACTTAAAAGTTTTTTTTTGTCAGAGATGCCAAATGAACCATCAGAAGAGGGAAAACCTATATTTAGAACACATACACTGCTAGATACATGGCAGCAAAGAGAAGAGTTCAAGAATTTGCAAACATCTTATATACAGTCAACAGCTGAACAACTTGAAAGTTACTTTCCAGAAGGCACATTGTTGGACAACTGGTCAGTATTAGCCCTACGCAATGCACCTGATCACATTGAGAGCTATGGAGAACAGGAGAGTGAGAATCTTATTGCTCACTATGGTATCATTAAACAAGCATTTGTCAATGCCGAATGTTTGCTTGCTGGCATTGGCAGTGGTAGTGTAGAAGTTACAGAGCTACGCAATAGGAATGGCAGTGAAGTATTGAACTGAAGCCAACCCCACCACCACCCTGCAGAGAGTGACAGGCACTGGGGTGTGCCTTTGGGTGGTCAGGCATATCGGCCATGCCATTTCACCACACCCCACCCTGCAGACACTGACAAGTGTCACGGTGTTCCTTGGGGTCTTTGGCCCTTATTTATTTATTTGCTTTTGTTGACCGTGTGGGTACACTAGACATACGAATGCCTATTTTCAGGTACAACCCGGGAGGATACAAGTGAAGTACAAAACAACAACATCAGTGAGATGCAGCACACATAAACAAATACAGTAAAGAGTTAGCCAGGAGAGTAAAGAACATCTCAAACATTAATAAGACTAGATAATACATGGTCCATCACAGTAGGTAGTCAAAAACATGGATAACAAGATCAATTGCAAAGAGATGGGATAAGTGCAACAACAGGTTAAGAGATTCATATAAGTCATTAGCATGAAATAGTGAGCAGTAAAACGCCAGATAGCAAGTCCAAGATACAACAGTATCTGGTGGGGGGGGGTGGAAGAGAAGAGGGTAGTTTTGGGTGTAAAACAGATAGGGTGAGAGTAGAAAAGGGGATACAGAGCAGGGGATGGGTTTATGGTGGCTGGAAACAGGTACAGGAACTTACTGTGAGTAGGTGTTGATGGTGGAGCTTCTTAAAGCCAGTATGTGTAGGAGCAAGACGAACTGCTTGAGGGATAGTATTCCAATATTTAGGGGCAGCATGGGAGAAAGCTCGAGTGCCTATTGTGGTCCTACATCTAGGGACGTACAGAGGTGTCTGATCAACTGAGCGGAGACCATAGGAGGGGGTTTGAGGGTGTAGTAGCAACGCAAAAGATTGAGGGAGACCTGCTCTTATAGTTCCATCAATTAAGATGCCATAAGATAGGAGGCGATGGGCCACTGGACTAGGCCATTCTAGGTCCGCATAGAGCAGACAATGATGTTTGAGCCGAGGAGAGGCAGAAGCATAACGGCAAATGTTATTTTATGTTGTGTCCCATGTATGGAGGGAGGTCTTGGTTGCACCTAGATAGATGACAGAGCCTTAAGCCAAGGATGGGAGAAGAAGGCCTTGTGCCACAGCAAGCCTAGCTGATGGGGTAAGGGCATAGTTAGTATGGTAGGCACCTCCAATCTTGGCATTGACTGATTTACTAGTTGTAGTGATGTGGAGATCAAAGTCCAAGGATTCATCAAGAAGAATACCAAGGTATCTAAAGGATGTGGTGTTGACTACCAGGGATGTGATGAAACAGGATATATTGAAAGAGTTCCTATTTACTTTTAATTTAGCCGGAGAGCCAAAGAGCATTGCCTGAGTTTTTGTTTAATTGAGAACAAGACGGTTTGCAGTGAGCCAGGATTGTATGTTTTGGAACTCTAGAGATAGAGAGTTATTTAAGTCCGATACATTGCTGGCACTTTGGCAGAGTACAAGGTCATCTGCATAGAGCAAGGTAGAGCAAGTAGACACTCGTTGTGGGAGGTCATTTATGAAGATTGAGAAGAGCAGTGGGCCAACTATGGATCCATGTGGGACACCAGCATGTATGGATGACAGGTCTGACAGTGCTGAGTTAAAAGCAACAGCCTGCTGTCGATTTGATAGATAACTATGGAACCAGTTCACTGATTCAGCAGAAAAGCCAAGGGAGGTAAGCTTTGAAAGGAAAAGGGTGTGATCAACAAGGTCAAAAGCCTTGGTGAGATCAATGAAAGCGGTGCCTGTCAGGAGACCGGAGTCCATGGCTGTGTAAATATTATTGGTAAGTTTCAGAAGGGCAGTAGAAGTACTATGGCCTTTACGAAATCCATGCTGGGAGCCAGAGAGGAGGTTGTGTTTCAGGAGATACTCTATGGTTTGCCTTGCAACTAGTTTTTCAAGGATTTTACTGAGCACAGGGAGGATGGCAATAGGCCGATAATAGGCCATCTCTTTGGGATCACCTTTCTTTAGGATTGGTGTTATCCTAGCTATCTTCCAAATATCAGGAACTACACCATGACATAGTGACAGGTTGAAAATTTTAGTTAAGGGGGAGGCTATGAGTGGGGCAGCGGCTTTCAGAAGCCTAGGTTCAAGACTGTCCTCAGCAGGGCTGGTATTGTCAGGGATTGTCAACAGTAGCTTAAGGACTTCAGATTTAGTGACGGTCCGGAACCTGAAAAGTGGATGGGGGAGTATCGGAACCTTTGCTACAGGAGAGGATACCAGGTGGCTAGAGGGGAAGGAGGCTAAGTAGCATGACAGATCCGAGAAATGATGGTTGAAAGAGTTGGCAATGGTCACGGGGTTGTTACAAAGTATGCCATTCAGCAGCATATCATTTGAGGTGGATGGTTTAGCAGTACCAAAGAGAGTTTTGATGACAGACCAGAATTTTCGCGAGTCTCCTCCTGCATTGATTACTGAATCTTTGCAGAAAGAGCTTTTTGCTAGACGGGTGTTTCTTTTACAGGAGTTTCTCAAAGCCCTGCAGTGATTATAATCTGCCTGTAGTCCTGAGGCCTTAAAACGACATCAGCATTTGTCTCTGTTATGAAGCTGAGCAAGGAGATCCTTGGTTAGCCACTTAGTTTGTGTACCTCTGATATGACGAGTGACACGAGGCGCGTGAAGGTCCTGAGACCCAGCAAATTTATCAATAAAGTAGTCTAGGGCGGATTGTGCATTAAGGGAGGAGAAAATAGGTGACCAATCAATGAGTGAGAGATCATATAGGAACTGAGTCGAATTAAAAGTAGCCATGTTACGAAAAGTGATTAATTTCGGAGGGGAGGATGATTGTCTAGCAGCACGCCAGGTGCAAAAAACTGCGGAGTGGTCACTAATTGAGTCTGCAAAGGTACCAGCTGAGACGATTGATCAAGACGGTTAGTGAGGGCCCAATCAATTAGGGAGCTGGATCGGGAGGGTGGGGCCATGACCCTGGTGGGGTCAGCGATCAGTTGATGGAGGTCAAAGTCTTGTACAATAGTATGGAGGTATTGGCAGATTTTACCTAACCAATTTAGATTAAGGTCCCCAAGGATGAGGACTTCGTTACGTCCAATGGCTAGGCTCACCTGGGAGAGGAGTTCAACTAAACCTTGGGTACCACCCCTAGGAGGATTGTAGGCACATACAATGTGTAGCCGCTTTGATCCGAGTTGGAGAGTAGCATGAATAGCTTCACAGTATGAGAGAGTGAAGGAGATATTCTGGTGTAGAGAGGTAGGGTTTATATAGGATTGCGACCCCACCTTATGCGCACCCCATTCCATTAGGAAATTCAGTGAGATGGGTGTGATATAGGAGAATGGGGTGAACTCTGGGGCCGAAGAGTCCAAGGCATATCTCGATGCCTCTCACTGGCTGCAGGGTGTGGAATGGTATGAGCATTACAGGCAAGAATCCCAAGTCACACCCCTGATGCCTGTCATTCTCTACAGGGTTGGGCATTATGGTTGGAAACCCTAATACCTCAGGCATTCGTTGGTATTTTCACTCGAATGTTCAACATGGTTTTTGTGACCCCACCTCATGAACAGGGGAAATATCAGTTTGTTAGCGGAAAGCTGCTTATGCACAGTGACTACGGCATTTAGCACCACAAGTGCAAAAACATTCTGAACAGGATGTAAAAAATGACAGCTGTACTGTTCATGGGGAGGTGTAAAAAATGGCAATGTTGCAAATCTACAGTAAAAATATTTAAAAAAAAATGGTGAAGTATGAGCGTACATAGAAACTGTGCAATGCACACCCGTAATATAATTAGGTTGGGGATTTTTTTTACAGCAGATTGTCAACTCAGGCATTTTGGTGCCTCTGATCATGAACAGTGTCACTGTAATTTTCTTTATCTGTCCCGAACAATGATTTCCCACAGCGACCACGCATATCTGCGCTGAAAGTTATGAAAACACACTTGCCATGTTTTGAACTGACAGCTGTACTGTAAATAAGGAGCGTGGAAAAATGCCACTGGTGAAAATCTGGACTTAAAATATTACAGAGTCATGAACTTACTAGGGTGCGGAAACTCTCATGCAATGCTCACTCGTAACACAGTCATTTTATGGACTTTGTCACCAAATTTTCAACATAGCCATTTCAAGACCTCTGCTCATGAACAGTGTAACTGTGATTTTCTTAATCTGTCTCAAACATTGCTTCATACACCAACAGCACCATTGTGCGCTATATGTGCGAAACACATTTTGGGCGGCATATGAAAATGGCAGCTGTACTGTTCATAAGGAGGTGTGGTAAAATGGCAATGTTGAAAATCTGGAGTGAAAATATTGAAAATTCAATGAATCTCACGAAAGCAAGGAGGAACTGTACAATGACATTCGATAAAACAGTCATTTTTTGGAATTTTTCACCAAATTTTCAACATAGCCATTTTAAGACATCTGCTCATGAACAGTGTCACTGTGATTTTCTTAATTTGTCCCATACATTGATTTCACACACCGACTGCGCCATTGTGCGCTACATGGACGGAAACATGTTTTGGGTGAGATGTGAAAAATGACAGCTGTACTACTCATAAGAAGGTGTGGTAAAATGACAATGTTGAAAATCTGGAGTGAAAATATTGAAAATTCACGAACTTACAAGCGTGCATAGGAACTGCGCAACGCATGCTTGTAAAACCCACCTTATGAACACTGGCAGTGTCGTTTTGTTAATCGGTCCTGAAAGGTGATTTCGCGAAGTGACTTTGAAATCACCCTTCGGGCCCGACTAACGCCATGACAGTGACAGCATTCATGAGAAGGGGTCCCAAAAACCCCATGTTGAAAATTTGGCGCAAAAATTCCAAAAAATGCCTGAGATATGCAACAAAGTGGAAAAAACCCTATCTATCCCATTATACAGCTTACCGGCATTTCCTCAGTTTGTGATCGGCTTTGAAGAGTGCAGACGTGTTCCCGTCCAACGGGATCGCCGTGCCGGACTCGGAGGTAAGTATGGGGTGGGGGGTGGGGAGGCAGGGTGCAGGTTCTGGATGGAGAGACCACTTGTGGGATGTCTGGCCTAAGCAACTGAGAGCATCTACCAGATGATTCAGGGCTCTTGCCACATGGATGGCAAGGAGATCTGCCTCCAACTGGCTCATGAGGGTCCAGATGCGGAGCGCCTGCTTGCACAGCAAACAAGAGTGTGTACTGCCCTGTTTGTTGAGGTAATATATGGTCGTGCTTTGTCCATCTGAACCACTTGACCCCAGAGCTGAGGAGCAAAAGCTGACAGTGCCAATCTGATCGCTCTGCGCTCCAACAGGTTGATGTGGCACCGGGGCTTCTCGGGGGTCCAGAGCCCATGGGCCCTTTCGTCCCCCATGTGGACTTCCCAGCCCATGAAAGAGGTGTCGATTGTGAGGACAACCGTCGGCTCAGGGTGGACAAACGGGATCCCTTCCTGCAACCGGTCTGGGATGGTCCACCATTTGAGAGCGTCCCACATCTTCTGGGTTACAGTCACCAGCTGGTTGAAATGACCATGGCGCTGAGTCCACTGGGCGGCCAGCTCCCACTGGAGGGGGTACATGTGCAACTGGGCCCATCGGACCACTGAGGTGCACACTGCCAAGTAACCCAGAAGTCACAGAAAGTCCTGGGCAAGGTGCAAGTGCCCAACCGGAAATGATTGGGCAAAGGATGAAAGAACCTCTGCCCTGTCCGCCGGGAGCCAAGCTCTGGCTTTTTTTTTTTTAGTCTTTGGCAACCAGGTAAGGCACACTAGGCAAACTCAGGTCTGGTCTGCTGGATGTATCAAGCTCGTTCACACCTTGTTCCTCTAACTTCTAGGCTATACTGCCAGCCAGCTTCATGAGAGTCGAGCTCTGCCCCAATGAAGGCCATCACCTCAGTGGGCATGAGTTCTGACTTGGCCTCGTTGATCAGGGGGCCGAGTTGAGAGCAGGTCTGGAGGGCCAGGTCTCTGGACCTCTCCTCCTCCTGTAGGGTGGAACCTGCTAGGAGACAATCGTCAAGGTAGGGGTAAATTCTGACCCCCCCCGACGTTGAAGATGGGCTGCCACCACTGCAATGCATTTGGTGAAGACCCATGGGGCCAATGACAGGCTGAACGGCATGGTTCGGAACTCATATAGGGTCCCTTTGACCCTGAAGCAGAGGAACTGCTGATGGGATGGATGAATTGGGATGTGAAAACACACATCCTGCAGATCCAGTGAACAGAATCACATGTTTTGCTCCAAGGATGGTATGATCTGGGACACAGTGACTATCTGAAAGGTGTGTGACCTGGGATATTGATTCAGGTCGTGCAGCTCTAGAATAGGGCACCAGCCCCCCATCCTCTTGGGCACCAGGAAGTACCTGGAGACAAAGCCTGGGTCTGCTGGAGGATCTGCCACTGGAGCTACTGTGTCCTCAAGGAGGAGCTGAGCGATGTCGTCTCAGAGCCAACTGTGTCTGAGTGGATACTCGTTCCTCCTGAGGGGAGCGGGCTCGGCTTGGAGGGTACTGCTCAAATTCCAGAGGCAGTCCCTGGCCAACCACTTCCAGAACCCAGCTGCCAATGGTGATAATGGACCAGATGGAAAGAAAGTGGAGGAGCCGACCCCCTAATGGGAGGACCCACAGCTGGCATGACAAGAGCAGGGATGGCAGCCCCCACCCTGTCATTGAGTAGGCTTGGAGGAGGAGGATCCAGAACTGGAACCTCGGCCTCTTTTACGGGCTTGCTGAGAACCCTGCTTGGGCCGAGGGTGCCAAGCTTGAGCCTGCTGCTGTTGCTGCTGTCCACCTTGGAAGAAGGACTGCTGAGTCGCAGGAGCAGAATACCGAAATGGCTTTTTCTTTTTCCTTTGCTGGTTCTTGCCCGAAGAACTCTTGGCGGAGGTAGCATCCAAGGTGGCACTGGACTGCTCAATACGCTGAAGGTGACCGGCCACTCCTGGACAAACAAGTCGGTCCCAAGGAAGGGCACATCAGTTAATTTATCCTGGGTATCCGCTAGGAAGGAGGAGAACCTCAGCCAAGCCCTGTGATGGGAGGCAACTGGGGCAGCCATCAAGCGGACACAAGTGTCCCCGAGATCCAGGGCCGTCTGGAGCTGCTGTTTGGCAATGGCTCAGCCCTGATCCCGGATTTGCTTGACCGTAGTCCGCATGTCCATGGGGAGATGTAGGAGGACTTCATTCAGTGACCTGAGGAGGGCGTGGGAGAAGTGTGCCATGATGACGGACAGACTTGCCTGATGAAGGCCCAAGGAGGAAGCCACATAGATGTTCCTTGTCGAATGGTCCAAGAGCTTGGACTCTATCAGGAGGTTGGGCAGTGTTGGCAAAACTGACAGAATGCCTGAACAGAGAGGCGGTCACCAGGCTCTTGGCTAAAGGGTGCTCTGTGAACCCCACAAGGGACCCCATGGGCACTGCATACTTGCAGGCCATTGGGAAGATGGAGCTGGACAAGAGGCAGGACTCTGCCATAATTCTAAAGCCGGTCCAACAATGGCCTCGGCCACAGGAAAGGCCTCCGTTGGGGTATCCCCTCTCTTGAGGATGTCAGTGAGAGGGTACTCCCGCCTTTTTCTGGATTGGCTCCAGGGCCATCCCTGTAGACTCAGAGATGAGGTGGAGGATCCCTTGAAAGGATGAAGGACCTTCCTCAGTCTCTAGGCCAGTGGCCCAATCATCATCCCCTGGATGTGAATGGAGACCGGTGACGTCTGAATCTGAAGAGTCCAAATACAATGGCCTACCGCCCATGTCACCTTCGACTCATTGGGGGCGGTCTGGGGTGACCGTGACTGACAAGCGCCGGGGAAGCCCAGTGTCCGGTCTATCTTGCTTGGAAGGAGCCCCTCCCACAGGCTGCTTGGGTGGTGGTTCCACCACAATGGGTGAAGAGACCGTAACCGGCCGAACTGGTGGTCTTGCCGGCTCTGTGGGCAGGGGAACCGATTTGATCAGCTCCAAGGGATTCGGCTTTGGCCTGGGAGATGAAAGCCAGGTAATGGCCGGGAAGGAAGCCATGGTAGGCTTAGGCCAGGACAAAATGAGCTGCTGCCACATGAGGTGCTCATAGCGCCAGAGTTTCCGCCGGAGCCTCTCCTCATCCGAGGAGGATGAGGACGACCGATGACGTCGCCTCTTCTTTGAGCACTTGTGGCCTTTCCTCTGCCTCTCAGACGAGGGGATCCTAGACCTTGACTGAGATCGGGCAGGCCGACTGGGTTGGTCAGGAGACACCGGCGGGGCCGGTGACTTCCGGGAGTCCGGGATCAGATCCTCGATGGGGACTCCAGCAAGCTGGGTCTCCTCATTGGGGAAGACAAGGACTGGGGTCCTTTCTAGACAATAGTCGACTGGAGTCGGCGACAGTGGCTCGATTGGGTCAATAATGATCTCAACCTCATCGTCGACATCCTCAGTCATCTGGCCTGACGGGAGGTCCGAGAAGCCAGTGGCCAAGGAAGCGATCTCAGCCGAGGTCGAGACCGCATGCTCCTGGGACTGAGACCTCTCTCGGTCCCAAGAGCGTCTTCCTCTAGATGAAGACTTACTCAGATCCTTACCCCAGGGACGGGATCAGGAAGAGTGCAGGCCTGGAGGTGCCTCCCACTTGGTAGGGAGAGACTGGCACAGCTCCCTGAAGGAACCCGAGAAAGTGGAGCCCAGGTTGAGTGGAACAAAGAAGCTCCGGGAAGAGCAGGCCACTTCTTCCTTGAAGGCTTGCATGCACTCCAACTGTTCAGTGGATCACACCACCACGGAAACCGCCCACCGAGCCTCCTTCGATTTCACCAGAGGGTTCCTCTTTTCTGGTCTCCCTAGCAGTAGGCATGCAAGATGGTCGTCCAGGACTTTGGGATGGAAGGCCAAGCAGAAGCTGCAGGACAAGGTGTCATGGCCAACACCAAGGCAGTAGACGCACGTGGAGTGGGGATCAGTACACAACATCTTCTGGCTGCAGGAGCACCGGCGAAACCGGGGGGGGAAGATTTTTCTTCCATAGTAGAAGCGACAAATTCATGATCGCTAATTCGAGAAATTCAAAGTTTCGGTAGAACTGATATGAAAGCCAGGGCCTACGAATGCGTGAGCATGAGAAAGGCACTGAATCTTCCAGCGGAAAGGAAGATCTGGCGTCATGGGGCGGAGTCAAGGTATATACCACCCGGCTGGTGGGAGGAGCCAGCCTGAAGACTTCAGTGATCCTTAAAGGGGAAAGGGACATGCCAAAAAGTGTGGATGAACAACATATCCACGCTCCTAGAACCTGTGTTCCGCTGTTCCTGCGGAACTATGTCTACTGCCCTGTTGTTCAGAAGGCCTTGAATTTTGGAAGCAAGGAGGTCTTGACTGAGTTACTGACAGCATGGGCTGTCACTTGGGTGGATGATCCGGGAGGGTATCTGAAAAATTCAGAGAATAGTCCTTGCAAATTATCCCGAAAACCCATTTGTCTGAAGTGACTGACTTCCACTGATTGTAAAACTAAGTCAGACACCCCCCTGCCTTTGAGGAAGAGTTCCCCTCCTGCAGCTGAGGAAGGACCTGGGCCAGTTTTTCAGAGGGTTGCACTAGGTGCTTTTGGGCCCTGTGCCTTCTACTGCGTTTTCTTTTGTGGCTGAGGAGCTTGATTTTTGTTGAAGCCCCCTCTGCCTTTGCCATGAAAGGACTGAAGGTTATGAAACTGTCTGCAGTTCCCACCCCATTGTGGGACAATAGGAGCTGGTCTAGCAGTTTTGATAGCTGTTCTAGTTTTCTGAGTGGCCTCAAGTGCCTGCTCTACTTGTGGGCCAAACATATAAGCATCATCAAATGGTAAGTTCATGACTCATTGCTGGGCATCATTTGTGAACCCTGTTGTTCGTAACCATGAGTACATATCACAGTTGTTGCTGCTCTAGAAGCAATGTCAAAGGCATCCATAGCAGCCTTAAATTGCGGATTACTGGACTCAACACCTCTAGTGATAGTTTGGAGGAGGTCTGAGGAAACATCCAACTCCGGGAGAGTCTCCACAGGAGCTTTGAACGAATGCCAGAGGGTATACTCATATTGAGAGAAGTAACCTTGGTAGCTAGCAATACACATACCTAGGGTAGCGACTGTGAAGATTCGCTTCTCTAGTGTGTCAATCTTATGAGATTCTTTGTTTACTGGGTGAGCTGTGGACTCCTGAGGGAGGATGGCCTTGTCATTTTCTGCCAGAACAACTATGGCATCAGCGAAATCTTGAGAGGCCAGGACTGGTCGATCCTTAGGGGGAACGTACTTACTGTCTATGGACTTGGCTATGGAAGAAATAAGCGCCGGATTGTCCCACACCATTTGTGAGAGAGTATCGAAAGAGGGTTGTTCTGGAACAGTCAATTCCACAGGGATCTCTGGTACATGCAGATATTGAAGGCACAACTTCTCCGCATCCACCTCAGAAGTCTGCAGAGAGAGTGTGGAATTCATATTTTTCAGTAGAGACTTAAACGACAGGTCCTCGACCAGAAGCTTCACTGAAGCAGTGGGCTTATTTCCCACTCCGAGAGATGAATCTTCATCAGAGTCGTCTCCTAATCGCAGATCAGTATCAGGCTCAATGTCATCTCCTATTAGTCCAGGAGGGACAGTATATAAAGGAAAGGGAGGAAAGAAAGCAAGAGGGAGTGTTCCTCAAATCGGAGCTGAAAATCCCAGATTCCGCACCGGCGTCAACTGCGGGGCTAAGTCCGGAGTTGAAGGAGGTACTGCGCCAGGTGGAGACCCCAACTAAACTCTCGGAGCACACAAGGATAAAAATCTGAAAATGTGAGTAGGAGAAATTGGTACCAGCGCTGGCCCCTGCACCGCAGCCATGTGAGGGGGAAAGCACAAGGGTGCGGTGTCGACTGCACCGGAGAAATTGCCGTGCAACTAGGCATACCCAACCGTCCAGCCCACAGGTTCAAAATCCCTAAGCCCGAAGGCCCCGGGACTGACTCCGCAGACTCGGAATGTCGGGACAACCACTGAACCCACTGCTCCAAAAAAACAGCTCAATGGTGAAACTGCTCACCAGAAGAACCCCCAGGGGGCAGGGAGGGACTACGGAGTCAAGGATGTTAGTCACTAGGAACAAAAGCCGCAGGTGACCCTGATGGAGTTGGCCTTCTGTCCCCCATTCCAGATGATCGCTGTGCAGACATACAAGAGGGCAACCTCGAGCAGTAATGTTTCTTCTTCAACTGGTGGGATGAAGAAGATCTCGCTGCCGAGCAGTGCCAGATTCTCGATGAGGATCGAGAACGAGCCCGCTTCTTTTTGTGCTTCCGGAAGGACCACCCTTCTCGAGCACTGGACTGCCCGAAGCCAGACCTCCCCCCCGGTAGAGGGTGGCGGGCCGGAACCAGCCCCGCTGAAAACACAGCTTTCATGCGAAGTCTCCCTACCGTCACCAGCCCCATTCATGGTCGACTCCGCTGAAGGCGGGCTGAAGAGGACTTCTGTATTCTTTCAATTAAGAACTTTTTTTCATTAATTTATTTATTGAAAATATCGGCTTTACAACCTGAGTCATAGATTCATTTACAAAGGCTCCACGTCAGAGAACAGTACAGACAAAAGCAGTAGGCAGTATACAATAGACAACAACATAGGGTATGATACGAATAGTGCAATCATTAAGGAGAATGAGGCCTATACAATAAGGCAGCAATTAAAGTCCAATTGAGGAGCTTGTAATTGTCTCAGGCGCAAGCAGTCAGAAAACCGACATTGTCATTGACACAATCAATAATGTGCAAAGTGAAGTTTACATATTGTGAGAAGTTTACATATTGTGGAATATTAACAGTTACACAGTCAGTATTGTGCATAGAGAGGTATACATGGACAGTAGGTAATAACACTTTAGCACACTCTCTCTCAATGTAGTACTGGTTGTACTGCACGTTTATGACACTAACTGGGATCTCCACCTGTGCACCACCACAGGGGCAGGACCAGGCAGGCCCAGCCTGGTCCCGGTGGTCGTAAAATGATGGGGCTAACCATAGGACACAATTAACCATTGCACTGGCAGTAATGGGTGGAGAGTAAGTGGCCTTTTAGGGCTTTTTTGAAGGGGCCTAGTCTGGAGACAGAGGTAATGGTGGTGGTGGTGGGGGGGGAGTTCATTGTACCATAGTGGCACTCTGTAGGGAAATGACTTTTGGGCTAGGGAGGTCCAAACTCTTGTAACAGATCACACCAGCTTATTTGCAGAGCAGGGGTTTGCAGAGGCGTGAGAAAAGCAGAGGGAGGCAGATACTCCAAGTGGGGTAAGTCGTCGATGAATCTTTTTGGAGAGAAGACACGTTTAATAGCGTACACTCATCTAGTGTGAGGATATTTGATAGGGCATACAAGGTGCAGCTGTGGGTGCACCTATCTACCCCACTGAGGAGTCTACATGCCTTGTTGAGAGCCAAGTGGATTTTGTTGAGAGCTGTGTAGTCAACAGCCGAGTAAATGGCGAGTCCATAATCTACTAGTGAGAGGATGGAGGAGGCAACAGTGAGGTTAAGGGCCTCTGGTGGTAGGCAGTCTCTATGCCGATACAACAGTCCTATGCAGATATTTATGGCTGAGGAGAGGTTACTCATATGGGGGTGGAATGAGAGGCAGGGATTTAGGCCCAGGTATTTATAGGTATGGACCTGTTCCAGTGGGAGATGAGCTCTGGAGAAGATTGTTAGCTGGGCAGCGCTGCCCTTGCTCTGTCGGTGGGCAAAGAGCATTGACTTAGTCTTTTTTACATTGACCACCAGTCTACAGTCAGTGAACCAGTTTTCAATCTGGTTGAAGGCAAGTTGTAAGGAGGACTGTAGGACTGTGGGTGGGAGGCAAAAAGTACTGCGTCATCTGCATAGAGCAGCAGATTACTTGGGCAGGATTTAGGTAGGGTGTTCAAGTAGATGCTGAACAACAAGAGACCGAGGATAGAGCCCTGGGGGACCCCAGAGCGGACAGGCAGAGTAGAAGAGAGAGTGCTGTTTATCTTTTCACATTGGGACCTATCAGAGAGGTAACTTGTAAACCAAGTGAGGGGTCCAAGAGACAGACTAGTGAGGCGAGGGCACTCGGGAGCAGGGGTGGGAGACTGTGTCGAACGTTTTCGACAGGTCTATGAAAACAGCTCCTGCTAGGTGTTTTTTTATCTAGGGCACTGTGCAGGAAGTTAGAGAACTTCGCGAGGGTGGTAGTTGTGCTGTGTCCAGCTCTAAAGTCATGTTGTTCCCTACATAGTATATTATGCACTAGTAGGTAGTCAGTGAGTTGGTGGCAACGATTTTTTCCAGCGCTTTTGAGAGGGGAGGGAGAATGGAGATGGGCCGGTAATTGTTGGGGGAGGCGGGTTCCCCCACTCTTCAGTATGGGGCAAATAGTGGCCATCTTCCAGGCAGTTGGAAACTGCCCTAGACGTAGACAGCGGTTAATTAGTTCAGTTAGAGGGGACAGCACAGAATCTAGTACCAAATTAAGGATTTTCACGTCAAATGAGTCTTTGCAGTAGCTTGATCCCCCGAGGGCATTTGCAAGGTATGGTCTCGCTTCACTCATTAAAATGACCCTGAGGTGGAAGGGTGTGTGTGCATTGTTTGGCTCAGGGGTCCCGGGGGTGGGATCAAAGAAGTTGTTGGGGAGAATTGCACTTAGGTCAGAGAAAGATGAATTAAGGCAGTTGGCAATGGTAAGTGGGTCTGAAGAAGTGTCATTGTTGACAGTTATCTGGGAGGGGGGTGGCAACTAGGTTTTTCCATTCAGCTCCTTTAAGTTGTCCCAGAACAACCTTGCATTCCCCAATGAGGAAGAGAAGGTGGTCTTATAGTAGTCAGATTTGGCCATCCTAATGGCCCAGGTACATCTGTTATGTGCTGTGCGAGTGAAGTAGCCTAGGGCTTCATCAACAGTAGGGGCATTGCTGATTGGGGACCAGTCACACTGGGTTAGATGCCGTCTTAGCTTAGCGATGCCACCAGGTTGAAATCGGTGCCGGGTAAAACTGTTTCACTGGGGTGTTTGCCACGGACATGACCAGGTGAAGAGGATGGGGGAGTGATCGCTAATGGAGTCTGGGAGTACTGCAAGGTTCGAGATTCTGTTTGGTCAACTGGTTAGTAACAGGTCGAGCAGGGTGCTGGATCCATTACTTAGATTTAACCTGGTTGGCTGAGTAACTAACTGGGCCAGGTCTATCGCGGCAAGGGTGTCCTTTATGGGGGAGGTCGAACTGGACAGCCAGTTCACAATAAAGTCCCCTAGAATGATGTGCTCGGTTTTGGGGGGGAAGCTCATGATATAGCTGGCCAGGGATTGAATAGCTTGGGTTTGATTTCTTGGGGGGGGATGTAAGCCACTGTTATAGTTACAGGGGCTCTAGAGGCGTCTGCAGTGAGCTTTATAGTCAGGGCTTGTGCTCTGTGCTCCAGAGAGGGTGCCAGTAAGGCTTGGCATAGCAGGGAGTCTCGGATGTAAAAAGCACAACCCATCCTCGCTTGCCAATTCTGTCAGCTCTGTAAAGGATGTGGCCAGGGAATGTGACAAAGGAATCCAGAGTCTTTTTTGACAGCCAGGTTTCTGTGAGGGCTAAAACATCCAGCTGATGTTGCAACATCTAGCATTGTAGGGTTGCCATCTTTTTGGGCAGGCTGCAGATATTCATTGCGGCCATTCTGAGCCCCTGGTGTGAGGAGCTAGGGTTGCATGTGACGGGACCCGGATTGGGATGCACACTGCCTGACATTACGAGCAGTAAGAAAAAATTACTCACCTTAGTAATGTTTCTTCTAATGGAGTCTTGCTATATTATGACATATGCAGTGAGTCCCAACCTTCGAACTGCTCCAGAGGTGAAAGAGTTAACTTTCCATGCCAGGCATGGAACGCTGAGCTCGAGCTCAGTTGAAACTCTGTCTGTTGTTCTTCATACTCAAACCGTCAGATCTTTATGAGCTAAACTCACTGAGGTCCTGTGTGGAAGCTGTAAACCTACACTAGCCAACTGGCTACTAAACATAAGAACACATTTTTGGTCCCAAACAAAGACTCAAGTCAGAGACCCAAAATGAAAACATACCAAGTCACCCCAAAAAGGAGGGTGAAACAACAAGGTGGGCATCTACTAAGTGCCAACATTGCACTGCCCACCTACATCCCAAAAACAGAGGTTCTGAGAGGGGCAGGTGGGGGGGGGAGGTCATAATATAGCAAGACTCCATTAGAAGAAACAACATTACTAAGGTGAGTAATTTTTTCTTCAAACAACATGAAGTCTTGCTATATTAATACATATGCAGACTACACAATAGTACCTCCATGGAGGAGGGACAGAACCTACTTAGGAAAAAGGCTCTGAAGCACAGCTGTGCCAAACCGAGCATCACTCCTAGCCTGGATGTCCAGGGAGTAATGCTTGGTAGAAGTGTGAACTGTTTTCCAGGTAGCTGCTTGACATATCTCTAGGATAGGGATGTCCCTGGCAGCAGCCAAGGAAGCAGCTGTACCTCTGGTAGAGTGAGCTCTCAGGCCTGAGGGAGGAACCTTACCCAGTTTTTCATAACAAAACTGGATACAAGAGACAATCCACCTGGCAATGGATCTTTTAGTGGCAGGTTTCCCTTTGTCAACATCACCATAAGTGAGGAACAGTTGGAGGAGTCAAACCGCTGACCCTTGGTACGCCCTATGTAGTAGCTAAGGGCTCTCTTTACATCTGTTGTGCAGCCTCCTCTCACAGAGGAGGAATGGTCAGTGAAGTACACTGGAAGAGACACAGATTGATTAAGGTGGAAATCTGAAACCACCTTAGGCAAGAACTTCCTGTTAGTCCTGAGGACCACCTTATCTCTATGAAAGGAGATAAAATCAGGCTCCACTGACAAGGCTTTTAATTCACTTATGCGTCTGGCAGAAGTGATGGCTACCAGAAACACAGTCTTCCAAGTCAAGTACTTAAGCTCTGCTGAAGACAAAGGCTCAAAGGGGGGTTGCATAAGCTGAGCAATGCAAACATTAAGATCCTAGGCAGGGGCAGGGTCCGGGTCCCTGAATGGAGGGTTGGTGTGAAGCAATCCCTTAAAAAACTTGGAGAATACAGGATGAGCTGAAAGAGAAGAGGGTTTACCTGCTGAAATAAAAGCAGACACAGCTGCCAAATGTACTTTTAGGGTGGCTAGTCTCAGCCCCAAGGTATTTAAATGGACCATATAATCCAGGACTGTGGGTAAATCAGCAGACTCTGGGGAAATATGCTTCCCAGAGCACCATATGGAAAACCTCTTCCATTTGGAATTATAGGTAGCTCTGGTGGAAGGTTTCCTAGAAGCCTTTAGTATATCCATTACACCTTGGGAGAGGTGTAGATCAGCAAACTCTAACTCTTCAAGAGCCAGGCCTTGAGATTGAGAGATTTGAGGTTTGGGTACCAAACCTTCCCCTAAGCACAGGTTAACAGGTTGTGATTCCTGGGAAGACACAGGGGAAGATGGACTGCTAGGGCAGTAGGAGTAGATACCAGGGTTGTCTGGCCCAATCTGGAGCAATAAAGATCATCTTGCAGGATTGAGATCTGATTTTGACTAACACTTTGAACAGGAGAGGGAAGAGGGGAAAGCATAGAGAAACTTCCCTTCCCAATTGAGAACTAAGGCATCCAGAGGGAATGAGGCCAACACTGGGGGCCTGCAGCAAAAAAGGGGAAGTTGGTGATTGTCTGGAGCTGCAAAAAGATCTATCTGCAGGGTGCCCCATCTGGCAAATATCACCTCCAGGACAAGGGAGTCCAGTGACCATTCGTGATGGCCCTGGGAAATCCTGCTGAGAGCATCTGCCAGGACATTGTCCTTGCCTGGGAGGTGAACTGCCATAAGGGAGGTGTTCAGGGAGTAAGCCAGAGACCACAACTTCATTGCTTTGGTGCACAAGGCCGTAGACCGAGTGCCCCCCTTGCTTGTTGATGTACCACATTGTGGTGGTGTTGTCTGTTCTGACCTCTACAACTTTGTTCTGAACAGATTTGGAAAAAACTTGTGCTAGAAAAACTGCTCTGAGTTCCAACAGAATGATGTGGAGCAGAGATTCCTGAGGGGACCACAATCCCTGGGTAGTGAGGTCGCCCATGTGAGCTCCCCACCCCAAGAGGGATGCATCTGTAGTAAGGATTAAGGAGTGAGACTGAGTGACAAAGGGAACCCCTTGTCTCAGACTGCTCTGATCCTGCCACCACTGTAGGGCCTGGATCAGGGTTCGAGTTACTGGGATCAATTTGGTTAGAGGGTCTTTCCTTTGAGACCAAAAGGTTCTCAAACGGAACTGGATGTCCCTCATCTGAAATCTTGCTCCCTGCACTACTGCTGTAGAAGCAGCCATGTGCCCCAGGAGCTGTAGAAAATGCCTTGCTGGTTGAGAGACCTGCAGGGTGAATGAGGAGGCTAGAGAGACCAGGGTCCTTGCCCTGTCCAAAGGAAGGAAGGAAGGCTCTGGCTTTCTCTGTGTTCAGCTCTGCGCCTATGAAGGTGAGGAGCTGGACAGGCTCTAGAACTGACTTTGAAAGATTCAGAAGGAAACCTAGCGAGGTGAGCAGTTGCTGAGTTATCTGTAGATGTAACTTGACTTGGTCTGGAGACTGGCCTACTATAAGCCAGTCGTCCAGATAAGGAAGATGGCAATTTTCTGCCTTCTTAGGAAGCAACACTGCTACCAGGCATTTGTGAATACCCTTGGAGCAGAGGTGAGGCCAAAGGGCATTGCTCTGAACTGGTAATGGCCTGAGGGCAGCTTGAACCTGAGGTACTTTCGATGGGAGCTTCTGATGAGAATATGGAAGTAGGCATCCTTGAGGTCCAGGGACGCTAGCCAGTCCCCTGGCCTTAGAGAGGGTAGAATAATTCCCAGAGTCACCATTTTGAATTTTGTTTTTAAAAGGTGCTTGTTTAAATATCTGAGATCCAGGATGGGCCGCCATTCTCCAATCTTTTTTGGGGTAAGGAAGTACCTGGAGTACAACCCTTTGCCCTGGTGCATGGGTGGAACCCTTTCCACAGCTCTGACAGCCAGGAGGGAAGAGATCTCTGCCTCTAGGGCAAGTGCCTCTGGTGGATTTGCAGGTGGAAAGGATCTGGTTCTCATCTTTGGAAATTATTTGAAGCTGAGAACCAGTCCCTGGCTTACTACTTCCAGGACCCACTTGTCTGATGTCAGAGACTTCCAGTCCTGGACAAACAAAGCCAGCCTGCCCCCTACAGGTAGTTGAGAATCGGCCCTGGCAACCCCATCAGGGTGCCTGCTTGGCAGGGGCTTTGGGCTGAGGGGTGGAAGCAGGCCTGCTTGTACCCCGTCTGCCTCTCCCTCTAAAGAACCCCCTCTGGGCATAAGCAGAAGAGGAGGCCTGGGCCTGGTAAAAAGGCCTATGAAAAGGCCTGCCCCTGCCCCTGGAAAGCTGCCTTTGAGGAGTGGCCTGCCTTTCCTTGGCCTGTGCACTCCTATAGGTGGTCCTATACTCGTCCATTTTCTTCATGTAATTCTCTGTCTGCTCCCTAAACAAAGTTACCCACAACAGGAAAATCCATGGCCTTAGTCTGGGTATCCTGTGACAGGCTAGTACATCTGAGCCAAGCCATTCTGCAAAGTGCCACAGATGTAGCCATGACTCTTGATGACACATCATTAGAGTTTACTGCAGCATGGAATTGCACCTTGGATGCCTCAATACCATCAGCAACCACCTGCTCCAGCTCCTTGGCAAGCTGGCCAGGGACCTGTTTTGCTAGAGCCATAAGAGTATCCCATCTGGACCATATAATTTGCCTGTCTGAGTCCCAAGGATGCTGCCATGTACTGTTTCTTTGCCATGGCATCAAACCTCCTGGAGTCCTTGTCAGGGGGGTGTGAAGCCAAGGGAATATTTGCCTTGTCACAGAGCCTGGCAATGTGTACCTCTTGTCCATTCTCTTATCAGCAGGAGGTATAGTGTGAGGAGTTTTTAAAATTTTAACTGTTTCCCAAAAGATTTATGCAAAGGAATAGACAGCCTCCTTGACTCTGGGATATCCATCATTTCCACATAGTCAGGCTCCTCCTGATCATCCACAGCTTCCTCCATAGGGAGCTGGAGGGTTTCAGCCACTTTCTTATAAAACATAAAATGAGAAGGGGACTCAGAAAGCCTAGGAGGAGACACTCCTGAAGGTCTGTCTGGGGAGATGTCCGAGTCAATGGGCACATCCAGACTTTCAAATCCACATTCACTCTCCTCATACTCCTCTTCCCCTCCTCTGGTTCATAATATTCCTCTACATCATACTCTTGAACCGGTGGAACCGGCTGAACTGGACGCTTACCTAGTGGTGCCAGTTTGGTCGGAACCGGGGAAAGCGACTGGACAATTTTAATCGCTTTGTCTATTTCTTCAGCGGTTGGAGAGGAAAGTTTTGGCTCCACACCAGCTGATTTCCTAGTCCTTTTTGCTGGAACCGACTCCTCAGAGTCGGATCTCCTTTTGCCCGAAGAAGTCTTGCCCTGGTCAGAGGGCACTCCCTCCGGTTCGGTTGGAACCGAACTGGGCTGACCATCCGGTTCAGCGGACTTTTTGGCCTCCCTTTCCCTGAGCCGACCAACTCTCTTTTCCAGGATAGCTGCAGGAAAATTTTTACAAATCTGGCAGTCTGCATTGAGGTGGTCAAACCCCAGACAATAAACACAGGTAGTGTGGGGTCAGCCTTGGCAAAGACTTCCCCACAGACACTGCAGTGTTGAAACCCAGTGGGCCTGGTTTTTCTTTTGGGTTTCTCAGACATAGTGCCAGTCCTAACCAAACTTACCTGTTTACGGCAATCCGCCAGGTAAGACCCCCTTATTGGTTCCCAACCGTGTCACGGGTGGTGGAAAAAACCATAATAAAATCCATTTTTTTTAGAACCGATAAGAACCAGTAACCACACTCTAAATGACAGATTAATATATTTTAAACACCCTGATCGGTTCAAACCGAACCGATAAACCGTTTACAAGTTCCACACAGAACAGAAATCAATGTAAACCTATCTAGTACTCACAAATACCATAGACAGAGTCTGAACCGACCAGTTGCGGTTTAATTTCGGTCGAAAACAGAGAAAAACAATACTTTAACCGACAAAATGAACCAAGCAGAAGGAGAAATCTCCGGAGCGACTATTCAGTGAGGCGGAGTAAAGAATCTGATGGTTTGAGTTTGAAGAACAACAGACAGAGTTTTAACCGAGCTCGAGCTCAGCATTCCATGCCTGGCATGGAAAGTTAACTCTTTCACCTCCGGAGCAGTTCGAAGGTTGGGACTCACTGCATATGTCATAATATAAAAAGACTTCATGTTGTTTGAAAGCAAAGATCCTGAGGAGGACCAGAACTCACCGCGTGTTGGCATTTTACTACAATAATAAACAAATACTTAGAACTACAAATCAAAATGAAACGAATGAAGCTGCTGTCGTGTAGATGAAGATTTGACTCCCGACGAACGACTTCATCACTGAAGCATACTGGATGGCGAGAAAAAGGAACTGAGATGGTTGGAGGGTCGACGCTGAGGTAGCCTATACGGCATGAGCCAGTCTCACGGTGCCATTTCTGTGTGGTCCTACCTCAGCGCCGGCCCTCCTGAAGATTTTGGACTCCCGCTCGGTCCTAGCGCCTCCGGCATAGTCCCATTAGTGTGAATGAATGGTGGAGACTTTATGCCCAGGAAGATCCAGTGCTGTTTTATGAAAAGTAGTACAGCAGAACACTACTCTCTCAGCTACCCCCCCCACACAAACACAATAGTCTGCCAGCTCATTTTATTACACACAGTAACTGTGATCTGCAGTATACAGTCTCTGTTTTCTGCCTCTGCGATAGCCACTCGCAACTTGCAGCAACTGCCTGCCCTCCCACATTAATGCTCACATTCTCCGGCTCACTCAGTGACTACAGTACCGTACTGATGTTTTAGTATTGCCCTGTATCCCAACTGTTCTAATTCTGTACTAGAACAAACTCAAAGTGTAGCACTGTAACTGCGATCTGCAGCATGTAGTCTCCGTTTTCTGTCCCTGCCGCAGCCGCTCGATAGTGACTGCGCGCCCTCTCACATCAATGCTCAAATTCTCTGGCTGCTTCTCACTCAACCCTACAACCCTGTTAGTTTAAATTCCTTATACATCAGTTTGCAATTTTACCTGGGTGTGCTAAGAACAGCTACAGCAAGCGGCCCTGGTTCAGCCACTCGCAAATCGAAGCAACCGCAAATCGAAGCAACTGCTGCCTGATCACCCTCTCGCACTAACGTTCACATTCCTCTGACTCAACCCTGCAATATCACAGGAGATCAGTATTTATATTTAGTTTATATATAGTAATCTTTTTCTGAAATGCCTAAATTCTGTTACAGAAATGTATTATGATGTGATCAAGGGATTAGTGTCAGCAGAAATTATCATCCATAGTGATCACCCTTGGGAGCTACAGGAACAATTCATTATAACCTGGAGTTTGGTATAACGAGGTTCATTATAGTGAGGGGCTACTGTAATACCATCTCAGGGTTGAACAAGCTCATTAAGGCCACTCACCCTTGGGGTTCATGGCTTTATGTCTTGTTCTACCCCTCATTGGTATTACTTCCACATATACCATGCTCTGCCATCATTATTTCTCTATGTATACGTAATAAAGCATTACAATTATCATATGACAAATTGCAAAAACTGCAGAGTTGATTTTAAAAGCATATGATTTAACTTTATTGGAGAAACTCCTTTTTATATTTATGTTCTAGAAGGGAGGTAGGGAACAGCTTGTATGACTCACTGATACACCCTCTAGAAGAAAATGAAAATTACGTACCTACCATAATTCTTGATCTTTCTGTGTAGCTTAACCATTCATCACATTTGGGTATGTGGCTGGAGGTCACGACCCGGCAGGAGCTCACTCTCTTTTTTTTTTTTTGGATGGGCGGAATCGACGCACCGACGGCGCCACCCTCGAGGCCGACACACTGTGTGGCACTCATGGGTTGGCTGTTAGGTGTTGTCGACCCCGCCCTCCTGTCAGTTCTGAGTCGTCGTAGAGTAAGAAAGGGTTGGAGGGTGCGAGGAAGTCCAAGGGACAGACAAAGGAAAAGATACATGAATTAAAAGGAGAAATAAATGACTGAGAGGACAGACAGGAGATGGAGAAAAACTAAGGGGATTCAGAAGGGGCCCCAATCTCTGGAATTAGGGAAAGAGGGAGGGACACAAGAAGTGGGAGGGGGAGAGGACATACCCCGGACTCACTAACTGTTCCCAAACTGAGTTTAAGAACTGCAAATGAGTAGCCAGAAGGCTATATTGCCAGAATTCAAGGCACAGAATTACTGGCAACTAACTCCAGCAGAAGCAGTAGAGGCTATCATGGGACAGAAGGGGACAGGAATCCGGGGTTGTCCTCCACCGAAACCAAATAATTGGAATAGGGGAGAAAAGAAAAGTCTCTCCAATTAAAAACTGAGGGATGAGTCCCTAAGGACAAGGATGGAGGAAGACAGAGGGAGGGAGAGGGAGAGAGAGGTCAGCCACCAAATCCCATCACAAAGGGGTGGAGCCAAGGCATTGAGGAGGGAGCCCCCTCCCCCCGCCAGAAGGTGAAGGAAAATTCCCCCTGTGCCCAAGGTCACCCCGCTCCTGACCAGCGGAAAGGAAGGGGAGCACACAGAGGGAGGGGGACCCAGAGACTGAGGACCCAGGAGGAGCAGGGTGGGATTTCTGATGAACGGTGAAGATACACAGAAAGATCAAGAACTATGGTAGGTACATAATTTTCATATCTTATCTGTGTCAATCTTCACCATTCATCACATTTGGGCGAGTACCGAGCCCCCCAGAAGGGGGCCCTAGACCCTAAAGGACCAAGTCCCTTAGCTCCCAGTGGGGGAAACATGAGAGGGAGAACCTTTATGGGCCTGGTGAGACCCGAGACTGGGGAGAGTGAGGCAGGGACCACCCAGAGGGCATAGCAGGTTGTCCCGACAGACGCCGCCTCACTCTACAGGAGAAAAAGTGGGTTCTCCGGTAAGCAGAGGAAATCACCCTTCGCCAGGCCAAGGGTGACAACCGGGAAAGACATAGCCATGCTGTCCGCCTAGTGCAGATCGCTGTCCCTACGACCCTGGAAGCTACCTGATTGGCATCGTAAGATGCCCTCGCTTGGTGCCTTGCAAGCTCCAGGCCACATGCAAAGAGTGCAATGACTTGTCAGGTTACCTCCGAATCAGGCAAGGAGGCTAGGCGCTGACCTAGCCTGGACCACAAGAACCTATCATAGGAAGCATAGTGGGCCTGATGAGCAGAAATCAAAAGTAACAACCGTGCCGAGTAGAAGGTCCTACTCCCCCAGAAGTCAAAATCCACGGAGGGCCAGTCATGGTGGAGGGTGAGAAGCCCATCGGGAGTGTCCAGCTGCGTCAGTCCTGACTGAGGATGAGGCATACAACCTGGAGACTCCAGAGGCACAATACCTCTGTCTCAGATCCCTAGGGACTGGGACTCTGGAAAAGGATCTTTGCCAGAACCGCAATGATGCCTCCTGGAAAGGTGTAGGCCAGGCGGACACCACAAGGGTGGCTGCACTGAAGTCACCTAAGAAGGCATGCATTCAATGCTCTGGATTGTGCTGAGTAGGTGTGGTGACACGCAGGTCTTCCATCATCCTCAAGAGGAAACGCTGATACTCAGCGAGATCAGCAGCAGGGGAGATGTGGACGGAGGGCTCCTCTCCCCCAGAAGAGGAGGATGAGGAAGCAGAAGACCTCAATGATCCAGAGGTTGGCTGCTCAGGGGAAGGGTGGAACACCCGCTCGTCCATGGCACTGACATAAGTAGGGAAGTGAGCAGCTGCACCCCTGAATTGTTCCCAGGAGAGAGGTCCCGTAGGACCACAAATGCCTGGGAGAGCAGGAGATGGTGACAGAGGAATGGGGGCTAAGTCCACAACAGAAAGGGACCATCCTCTGTCTGGGTAAGAGAGCACACCGGAAGCCTCAAGGGAAGAAGGAACTCCGGAAAGCCCAACAGCCGATATCTGATCAACCACACTGGAACTGCCTAGGTCGTGCCCTGAAGAATCCCCCCTGTGAGGTGACAGAGACCGTGCAAACCCAGAAGGATGGTCTCTTCCCTCCAAAGACCAGGGCCCTCTCGAGAAGACTTAGAAGGAAGGGCGGGGGTCCACACTGCGACTCCTCCCCGAACCCAGGTGGGTCCCAGAAAAGAGTCGCGTCATCGGACCCTGACCCCTCAGAGTCTGAAAGAGCCCTCAGCCTAGCAAACACCAGCCTGGGCAGCTGACATCCCTGGTCAGTCCCCTCAGAGACCACCCAGGGAGTAGCACCCTCCCCTCCCAAGGGCGCTCTGGTCAGCCCTAAAGTTGGGCGATCCAGGCACACCACATGGCGGTAATCCAACTGAGGGGGAAGAAAACCCTCCAAGCCTAGGCTGCAGGGCAATAGTGGCCTGGACCACTGCCTGCTGGTTAGCACTCCTGACCCCAGACTCGGGGGCTACCACCCGCTCCTCAGAAATAGGCTGGTTCCGGTCAGCCGAAGTAACCACCAGGGTGTCCACATGGGCTGCCAGCTCTAAAGAGTCAGACAGCTGGTCTGAACCAGACTCTGAGTCCACCTCTGGCACCAGACCGAAGTCTGGTGCCAGACCGTATGCGGACGCCCACTCCTGTCTGGACCGAGAGAGGTTCTAGTCTGAGTGTCCGCACCAGAGCCAGCACCGAACTCCCCATGACACCGTGAATGGCACCCAAAGAAGAGACAGCGCCAAGAGCAGCAGCAGAACCGAAGTCGATGTCTGTCACGGCGCTGCCCCCCCCCGCATGGCGCCACGAACAACACCAGAGTCAGGGACGATGCCGAGAGTGACACCACCAGCACCCTTAGTGCCACCAAGTGATACCTCCCATGGCACCGTGTCCTCGCCCGGCCCGCAAGTGGTGCTGGAGCTAGACAAGGTGCTGTCCCAGCCTTGGTGCAGTGAATGGCACTGAGACAAGAAACAGTCGAAGACAGTGCCATAGAACTTCTCATGGTGCCGCCAGCACTATTGGCACCGCGAACATTGTCGACAGCAGAGATGGCACTGAGCAGCGGATCGGCACTGACCACAGCACCATCAGGGCCCACAGCGCCGCAAACAGGACAGAGGCCCAAAACAGCACCGATGGACAGTGTAGAGGATGGTGCCGACCCAGGCTTTCCAGCCCAAAGAAACGACACCAGGGGAGCCTTCACCCCCGAAAGGGTGATTGCTAGAGTGGTGCCTCCTGCCCGCTCCCCAGGGGGAATGGACTGGGCCTCCTGTACCGCGGAAGGGGCTTCTGCCACGGCAAGGCTACAAGAAGCGGCAGTCCCTTCCCTCTGCGGTCCATATAGAAGCAGGAGGAGACCCGGAGGAAAGGACGATAGACCGCGGCTTGGCCCAAGTGTGCATCCATCCCCTGAAAGTCAGCGGAGCTCGTCCAACTTTCCACATGCATTGTTCCAGGACACGACGATCCATAGAGAAACAGGCATCACACAAATCCATGTCATGAAGTGGGCCAAGGCACGAAAGGCAACGATCATGTTCGTCAGTAACGGAGTACTTACGGCCGCACAGGCACGACGCATAGGAGGTCGCCCCACTTTCAGCGACTTTTTGTCCTCCGACCTAGACATGATCGACGGAAAACAATGCAAAAAAACAGACTCAATGTCACTGAAAATAATAAAGGAACAGTCTTACCAAACACCGGCGTTGAGTAGGGTGAAACGGAACCAGCAGGCAGAACTCAGCATCGACAGAACAAGAAGACTAGGCCCAACGTAGTTGCTTGGAGCTCCTCACGAGGTGTGGCCTCTATGGTGGGAGACAAAGAACTGGTGGGAGGGTGGGGTCGATGACACCTAACGGTCCAACCCACAAACGCAACGCAGTGCGTTGGCCTTGAGGGTGGCGCCGTCGGTGCATCGACTCCGCCCATCCCCCCCAAAAAAGAGCTCCCGCGGGGTCGTGACCTCCTGCCACATACCCAAATGTGATGAATGGTGAAGACTGACACAGGTAAGATCATCATCACTATGTTACATCATTCTTTCTTACAGCAACAACTGTATTAGTGATCTCATACAAAATTGCAGTTACGTAAGAACTTACCGTAACAGTAGATCTTCGAGAGAGGTTCCTGCAGTAGGTCTTCACATATAGGACTGCGTCCCCTGGCGTCAGGTTCAACAGCAAACTTGTAGAAACAGCAAACATCAGGCCGGGACCTTGACGTCCAGGTGATGCGACGTCAGCCCGACAACAAAGGGCAGTCCCGCCTCCGCCCTCCAGTTCTTTTTCACTGGAGACCTAGAGAAAGGTAAGTAGAAAAAGATAGGAGTGAAGACTCCTAGGACTATGCTGCTTCTCTAGATCCAAGGGCTAGGCAGGATGAAAAATGAAGGAAACGATCCAGGAGTAGGGGGAAGGTGGGTGGGAAACTAGACCTACTGCAGGAACCTCTCTGGAAGATCTACTGTTATGGTAAATTCTTTCTTAACTGCAATATTTTACTTCGAGAGGGTTCCTGCAGTAGGTCTTCACATATAGGACTGAATTCCAAGCAGTCCCAAAGAAATAACGGAGCTACATCCGGGAGGAGGAGACGTCGCCAACTGCTAGTTACGACAGGAGGCCTTGCAGAACCGCAAGACCAAAGCCAGTTCTGCACCTAGAGGCAATGTCCAGACTGTAATGCTTATTGAAGGTGTGGATAGACGACCATGTGGCCACTGCAAAGATCTCTGCAGTGAACACATTCTGAAAAAGGCGGAAGAAGTAGCAACACTCCTAGTGGAGTGACCCTAACTGCCCCCAGAAGGGATTTCCCATGCTTTTGGTAGGTGAAGTGGATATAGTTAGCCAACCACCTAGAAATGGTCTGTTTGGAAATGGCCTTGCCCTGGCACTGAGGAGCAAAGGCCACAAAGAGGTGATATGTCTTACGGACCTCTTTAGTCCGGTTAGTGTAATACCTCAGAATCCTGTACACATCAAGAGTGTGCAGAAGGTAATCCTGTTAGAATGCTGTGGATAATAAACCAGCAGTTCGACACTCTGGCTAAGAGTGGTTTCTGAAACTACCTTGGGAAGAAATTAATTGTTAGTCCAAAGGACTACTCTCTCCCTATGGAAAACCAAATAAGGTTCCTTACAAACGCCTGAAGTTCTGAAACCTTTCTGGCAGAGGTGACTGCAACTAAATACAAAGTCTTCCAAGAAAGGAAGAGCATGTCACAGCTAGAGACTGGTTCAAAAGGGGGTAAGGTCAGCTTTTCTAGTATAAAATTCAGGTCCCGAGGGGACAGGGATTCTGGATCAGAGATTTCAAGTGGAGGATGCCTTTCAGAAAAGTTTTGGCGACCTCCAGATGAGCCAATGTTTTGCCCTCCATCGGGAGGTGGTAGGCCGACACAGCAGAGAGATGGACCATAGTGGAGGAATAACTAAGGCCCGTCTCTGATAAATGTGTGAGGTACTCTAACACCTGAGCAGCTGAACATGAAAAGGAATCCCAGCTCCTTGCTAGGGCCCAGATTGAGAATCTTTTCCACTTCATGACGTAGGTGGATCTGGTAGAAGGTTTTCTGGCTTCTACCAATATATGAGTGACCTGTGAAGAAACACCATAGCTTGAGGCCTCTATGTCCACAGGTGCCACGCATGAAGGTGAAGAGACTGAAGGTTCAGATGCACCAGGGTGCCCTGCTCCTGAGTCAGAAGGTCGTGGGATAACGGCAGGGGAACCAGAGGTTCTAGCGCCAGATGCTGCAAGAGAGGGAACCAAATCTGGCAAGGCCAGAGAGGAGCAATCAGAATCAAATGTGCTCCTTCCTCCTGAAGTTTCACCAGAACCTTCTGAATTGGAGGAAAGGGAGGAAAAGCGTAAAGAAACCTCCCTGTCCAAGAAAGAGACAGTGCGTCTCACCAAAAAGCACCATGCCCGGGAACGAGTGAGCAAAACTTGGGTAGTTTTGCGTTGAGTAGGGAGGCGAACAGATCCATCTCTGGCTGATCCCATCGAAGAAAGAGATCTTCGACTACCTCTAGCTTTAACTCCCACTCGTGAGCCCTAGCTACTGATCGACTGAGACTGTCCACCAGGATGTTGCTTACACTTGGAATGTGGACTGCTGTCAAGAAAAGGCTGTGCTGAACTGCCCAGTACCAGACCCTCATTGCTCCTCTTCAGAGAGGGCACGAGCGAGTTCCTCCGTTTGTTAATATACCAGACTGTGAACATGTTGTCCGACTGGATAAGAAGTGATCTCGGTAACAGGAGGGACTGGAATGCCTGAAGGGCGTACAGGACTGCTCTGGTCTCCAGAACGTTGATATGAAGCAGAAGCTCCAGGTCAGACCAAGACCCTTGTGTCTTGTGAACCCCAAGATGGGCTCCCCCAGCCCAAGTCTGAGGCATCTGTGGTAAGGATCTGTGTAGGGATAGGGGAATGAAAAGGGGCTCCCCGTAAAAGATTGGAAAGATTTTGTCACCAGCGAAGATCTCTCTCTAGGCTGTTGGAGATAATGACCTTCTGGTTCATGTCATCCGTCCTCTGATCCCACTGGACTCGAAGAGACCATCGGGTGACCCTCATGTGAAGTCTGGCCAGGGGGACCGTTGAAATGGCCGCTGCCATCAGTCCCAAGAGATGAAGTACGGCGTGTGCTGGAATCCACCGAGCGTGGGCCACGAGTGTGGTTTGAGAAACTAAGGTCTTGGCTCGATCTGATGGCAGAAAAGAAAAAATTACTTAACATAGTAATGTTGTTTTTTCTAATGGATTCTTGCGATATTCTGACAATATGCAGTTAGACTGACCGGTTCAGCTGCCCCGGAGAACAAAGAGTTAACTCTATGCAAATGCATTGAACATTGAGCTCGAGCTCGGTTTTCAAATCACTGTCCTCGACACATTCTAGTAACTGATCAGATTCTATGAAGCAAACTAGATATATATGTATGTAGTGGCCAAAACTAAGCCTAAACCGGTCCCCTACAGGGGCAACATAAGGAAAGAAACAAAAGGGCATGTAAAAGACTCAAATCACAGATGCCCAAAGAACACCAATACCCACTAATGGTTTTAAGTCATAAGTTGCTGTAGGAGAGCCACCCTTCCCCAGATTCTGAAGGGGATGTAGGGTGGGGGAGATCAGAATACAGCAAGACTCCATTAGAAGAAACATTACTATGGTAAATTATTTAAACAACATGAAGTCTTGCTGTATTCTGACATGTAGACTACCAAGCAGTGCCCTATGGAGGTGGGCACAGAACCTATTTGGGGAATAGGCTCTGCAGTACTGCTGTGCCAAATCTGGCATCACTCCTAGCCTGAATATCCAAACTGTAGTGCTTAGTGAATGTATGGACAGTCTTCCAGGTGGCAGCCTTACATATCTCAAGCAAGGGAACTTCCCTGGCAGCTGCCAGGGAGGCAGCAGTGCCTCTGGTAGAGTGGGGCCCTATGACCTGCTGGTGGGTCCCTACCCAACTTACTGTAGCAGAACTGGATATAGGTCACAATCCATCTGGTTATAGTCCTCTTTGCAGCTGGCCTGCCCTGACCAACTTCACCATAGGTAAGAAAAATATGGGAACAATCTTTCCTTAGCTCCTTTGTCCTGTCCATGTAATAGCAAAAAGCTCTCTTTACGTCCAGGCTGTGCAGCCTGCGATCACCTGAACTAGAGTGATCTGAGAAGAATACATGCAAGATATTGGATTGGTTAAGATGAAAATCAGAAACCACTTTAGGTAGGAACTTCCTACTAGTTCGGAGCACAATTTTATCCCTGTGGGGTGAGATATAGTTAGGCTCCACAGACAAGGCCTGAAGCTCACTGATTCTTCTAGCAGAAGTGATGGCCACTAGAAAAACAGTTTTCCAAGTGAGAAACTTGAGTTCGGAAGAAAACAGAGGTTCGAAAGGAGGCTGCATAAGTTGACCTATGCATATGTTCAGATCTCATGCAGGGGTAGGTTCCCTATGTGGGGGATGAAGATGCAGCAACCCTTTGAAAACCTTTTTGAAAATTGGGTGTGCAGCCAGAGAAGAGGCCTTCCCTGTTGAAAGATAAGCAGAGACAGCAGAGAGGTGTACCTTCAGAGTAGATGGCTGTAAATGAAGAGACTGAAGGTGGACCAGATAGTCCAGAAGTTCTGGTACCACAGCTTACTGTGGATCCAGATCTTTCTGGGCACACCAGATAGAAAATCTCTTCCACTTAGAGGAATAGGTTTTTCTAGTAGCAGGCTTTCTGGCACCTTTCAGAATATCCAAAACAGATTGGTACAGTTGTAAATCTGCATATTCTATGTGTTCAGGAGCCAAGCCCTGAGGTGAAGAGACTGAAGACTGGGGTACATTATCCTGCCCTGAGAGGATGTCAGCAGGTTGTACCTCCTGGGTAGAGAAATCAGCTTGGTCACTAACAGTGACAGCAGCATCGAGAAACATGGCTGTCTGGCCCAGTCTGGGGCTATGAGAATCATTGTGGCAGATTGAGACCTCAGCTTGACCAGGGCTCTGGCTATCAGATGAAAGTGGGATAAAGCATTAAAGAGCCTGTTTGACCAGTCCAGAAGGACAGCATCCATTGGCACTGGGCCCTAAAGTGGGAGCCTGCAACAATACAGTGGTAAATGGTGATTGTCTGGGGCTGCAACGAGATCCATCTCTGGAACCCCCCACCTCCTGAATACTGAGAAAAGGACCTGCTTGTCAAGGGTCCATTCGTGATGGTCCTGGCTGATCCTGCTGAGAGCATCTGCCAGTACATTGTCCTTGTCTGGAAAGTGAACTGGTAACAGTGACATGCTGAGAGAATATGCCAGTTTCCAAATCTTAACATAGAAACATAGACTTTGATGGCAGATAAGGACCACTTGGCCCACCTAGTCTGCCCATTTCCCTACCTAGAGGATAAGCTGCAGATCCTATTTAACCAACAGCCTATTTCTTCCTACCCCCCACAAAAACTGCCTTATGTCTGTCCCATGCATTCTTGAATTCTCCCACAGTTTTAGACCCCACAACCTCCTCAGGAAGGCTGTTCCATGCATCCACCACCCTCTCCGTGAAAAAATACTTCCTCATATTGCCCCTGAGCTGCCCCCCTCTCTATCGTCAAATTGTGTCCTCTTGTTCTTATACATCTCTTTTTCTGAAAGATGATACCCTCTTCGACTTTGTTGATTCCACTGAGGTACTTAAACATTTCTGTCATGTCCCCTCTCGCCCTCCTTTCTTCAAGAGTATACATATTAAGCTCCTTTAGTCTCTCCTCATATGGCTTCTCTTGCAGACTCTGCACCATTTTAGTTGCCTTCCTCTGAACTGCCTCCATCCTGTCTATGTCCTTGCAGAGATGGGGTCTCCAGAACTGGATGCTTTACTCCAGATGGGGTCTCACCAACTGTCTGTACAGGGGGATAACGACTTCCTGTTTTCTGCTGGCTGTGCCTCTCCCTATACATCCCAGTATCCCCCCAGCCCTCCCTACTGCCTTCTCACATTGCTTGCTAACCTCAAGGTCATCTGATATGATTACCCCCAGGTCCCTTTCCATTTTTGTAGTTGTTATTACCTCCCCCCATTGTGTAATCTTCCCCTGGGTTTTTGTTTCCCAGGTGCATTACTTTGCACTTCTTTGCATTGAATCCAAGCTACCATACTTCTGACCATTCCTCCAACCTTGCCAAGTCCCTTTTCATCCTTTCCACGCCTCGTGTGTCAACCCTGTTGCAGATCCTTGTGTTATCTGCAAAGAGGCATACTTTTCCTTCCAGTCCCTCTGCAATGTCACTTATAAAGATGTTAAAAAGGACTGTACCCAGTACTGAACCCTGCGGTACCCCACTAGTAACCCCTCTTTCTTCAGAGTGGACTCCATTTACAATTACCTTCTGTGTCCTGTTGTTCAGCCAATGTTTTACCCAGGCTACCACCCTGGGACCCACTCCCAGGCTGGTTAATTTGACTACTAATCTTTTGTGTGGGACTGTGCCAAATGCCTTGCTAAAGTCTAGGTAGGCCATGTCCACAGCCCCTCCCTGGTCTACTACTTTGGTCATCCAGTCAAAGAAATCAATTAGATTCATCTGATATGACCTTCCCGCTGTGAACCCATGCTGCTTTGGGTATTGTGCCCCACTGGCCTCTAGGTACTCAACAGTTCTTTCCTTCAGAAGTGGTTCCATCACTTTCTCTACCACAGTGGTCAAACTGACAAGTCTGTGGTTTCCTGCCTCTGGCTTGGTCCCACTTTTGTGAAGGGGAATCACATCAGCCTTCTTCCAGTCCTCAGGTACCATACCATCCTCCCATGATTTGTTAAAAAAGGTAGTTAGTGATGCCACTAGTTCTCTGCTTAATTCTTGTAGAATTCTGGGGTGAATTCCATTTGGCCCCATTGCTTTGTCCACCTTCAGTTTTAGGAGTTCTTTCAGAACCCTTTCTTCTGTGAAAGGACTGGGATCAACCCTCCCTCTCCAGAGTGCTTCTGTTAATTGGATTAGGCACCTCCCCCACTTCCTCTTTTGTGAATACTGAACAGAAGTATTCATTTAGTATCCCTGCTTTTTCACTATCACTCTCTGCCCACCCACAATCCATTTCTATTCAGCCTCACTATTCCTCCCTTTGTCTTTCTATGCTCCCTGATGTACCTATAAAAGGTTTTATCCCCCTTCTTAACTGAGTTGGCCAACTTTTCCTCAGTTTGTGCCTTTGCTATTCTGACTACCCTCCCTGCTTCCTTCTGCCTTAACTGGTACAGTTCTCTGTCCTGCTCCTATTGTTTCCTTATACTTCTTAAATGCCATCTTTTTCTCCCTAACCTTCACCGCCACTTCTTTTGAGAACCACAGTGGCTTTTTCTTTTGTTTTATTTGCTTCACACAAAGGCTTGTTGCCTCTGTGATGGCAGTTTTGATAGTTCCCCATTGTGGCTCCACACTTCCTTCTAGCCTGTTTGCTAGTGCTTTTCTAAGGCACTCTCCCATCTTGCCAAAGTCAGCCCTCCTGAAGTCCAGAACCCTCACTTTTGAATGGCTTGACTCTGCAGCAGAGTTTATCATGAACCACACAGTTTGGTGGTCATTTGTTCCCAGATGGCTACCCACTTCTAGATCTGAGATCCTCTCACTGTCCCCATTTAAGAGTATGAGATCTAAGATTGCTCCCTCATGAGTAGCTTCTAAAACTAGCTGTCTGAGGCATGCCACCTATAGGGCATCAAGAATGGCCCTGCTCTTGGATGTGGCTGCAGCAAAGGTGCTCCAGTTAACATCTGGCATATTAAGGTCCCCCATCAACAGTATCTCCCCTTTCTCTGCCATCCTAAGTATGCCTTCTATCATATCCTTGTCCATTCCTTCCCCCTGACATGGGGGTCTGTATACAACCCCTGTGCAGACTATGGTGCCATTTCCAGTCTCTAAGGTGACCCACAGTGCCTCCTCTCCTCCCTGTTTACTCTTTTGTTCAGTTGCTTTTATCCCTTCCCTTAAATAGAGAGCTACTCCTCCCCTTCTGCCCTCCCTGCCTCTCCTGTAGGTTGTGTACCCTGGTATGTTAACATCCCAGTCATGGTTCTCTGTGTACCATGTTTCTGTGACTGCTACGATCTTCATGGATTCTGTGAACAGCAGGGAGGATCTTGTTCCCCCGTTTGTTAATGTAGTACAGGTAGTGGTATTATCTGTCCTGACCTGCACCACCTTGCCCTGTAAGAGATTGGCAAACTCCTGAATAGCCAGGAACACTGCTCTGAGCTCCAGAAGACTGATGTGCAAGAGAGACTCTTGAGGGAGCCATGTACCATGTGCTGTGTGATCCCCTAGGTGGGCACCCCAGCCCAGGAGAGAAGCATCCGTTGTCAGAACCAGAAAGGGTACCTGAAGGAGAAAGGGAACCCCCACTCTGAGGTTGTCCATCTCCTGCTACCATTGAAGAGCTAACAGAAGGGGGGAAGATACTGGAATCAGTTTGGACAGAGGATCCTTTTTCTGAGACCAAAAGGATCTCAGGTGGAACTGAATGTCCCTCATCTGGAACCCGGCCCCCAGAACCACAGCTGTGGTGGAGGTCATGTGTCCTAGGAGCTGTAGGAAGTACCTTGCTGGATGAGGAACTCGAACATGGAAAGACTTTGCCAAATCTATGAGGGTGTGTGCCCTTGCAGAAGGCAAGAAGGCCCTTGCCTGAATGGTATTTAGCTCTGCCCATTAAGTCTAGTATTTGTACTGGGGTCAAGACAGACTTTTGATGATTTACCAAACCCCAGAGAACGAAAAGTATCCTGAGTGAGTTTTAGGGCTTCTGTGACCTGTTGGGGGATTTGACCCACCAACAGCCAGTCATCCAGATAGGAGTAAACTGAAACCCCTTGCCTTCTGAGGAATGCCACCACTACTGCAAGACATTTTGTAAACACTTTTGGTGCAGATGTCAGGCTGAAGGGCATAGCCCTGAATTGGAAGTGACCTGAAGGCAGTCGAATCTGAGATATTTTCTGTGAGACTGTCCGATAGGAATGCGGAAGTAAGCATCCTTTAGGTCTAGGGATGCCAACCAGTCCCCTTGCTTGAGAGTAGGTAGGATGGTAGCCAGGGTTGTCATTTTGAATTCTGGCTTTGTAAGATGCCTGTTTAGGAATCTGAGATCCAGAATGGGCTGCCACTCCCAATTTTTCTTTGGTGCCAGGAAGTACCTTGAGTACAGTCCTTAGCCTCTGTGCTGACAGGGCACAGGCTCCACTGCTTTTGAATGAAAAAGAGTGGAAACCTCTGCCTCCAGCAGGGCTGTTTCTGCAGTGCTGGAAGGTCTGACAGCTTTGGGGGCACCTTGAAAGTGAGAACAAGACCCTGACCTATCTCCAGGACCCATCTGTCTGAAGTGATGGAATGCCAAGCCTGGAGATAGTAGGTCAGCCTGCCCCCAACAGGGTAAGGGGAGGTAGCCCGAAAAGAGCTCTCAGGGTGTCTGTTTTGCTGGGGTAGTAGACTGGGGGGTGGGGTGGCCCTGCCAGGACTCCTTCTGCCCCCCCTCTAAAGAACCCCCTGGGTTACTGGTAAGAGGGAAAGGCTTGGGACTGGTGGAAAGGTCTGGGGTAAGGTCTGCCCCAGCCCTGCTGCTTCCGAGGTGTGGCAGCTTTCTCTTTTGCTGAAGCACTCCTGTATGCCACTCTGTACTCATTCATTTTCTTCATGTATGCCTCAGTCTGTTCCCCAAACAGAGAGTTCTGGATGAGGGGAAAATCCATTGCATCATTCTGCATGTCCTGGGACAGGCTAGTACACCTGAGGGATACAGCAGAAGCCATAGCCCTGGAAGCTGCATCACTGGAGTCACAGCTCTGTGGAACTGGGACTTTGATGCTTGTACCCCCTGTTGACCAGCTCCTGAAGATCAGCAGAAAGCTCAGGAGGGGCCTTTTTAGCCAACTGTTCAACAGCTTCCCAAAGGAACTTTTGATACCTGGAGGCATATGCCATATCCTCCTCCTCCTCCTCATAGTCAGAAAAATAATACTCCTCAGGGTCAATGTGTCCTGAAGGAGTTGAACCGGTATCCGGAACCGCTGGCTGCCCAGACGGTACCTGGGACGGTTTGCCAAACCCAGACTGCAAAGACTGCACTATTCGGATGACTTTTGCAGTTTCATCCACGGATGGAACAGAGATCAATTGTTTGCGCGGTTCCGAACTGGAGCATTTGGCTTTCTTTGACAGTGCGGGTTCAGAAGCCAACTCCGAACACCGTTTACCCGTCAACGGTGGACCCTGGCTTGAGAGGTCGGTTGTCGTATCTGAAGGTTTGGTTGAACCGGAACCAGACTCAGCAGTCTTATCCATTTTTTCCTTCAGTTTACTGAGGCGCCTGTCTAAAGTAGACTGAGGGAAATTCTTACAAATATCACAGTCTGTTTGTAAGTGGTTAAAACCGAAACAGTACAAACCAAATGTGGATCAGCTTTTGCAAATTGCTCCCCACACTCAGTACAACGCTGAAACCCAGTAGGGCCGGGTTTTCTCTTGGGTTTCTGTGACATAACCCTAAAATTTGGAGCTTAACCCAGTAGCTTAGTTAGGCCGGTTAAGCAAGAAGAAAAAATTACTCACCTTAGTAATTGCTTTTCTTCTCATGGAGTCTTGCTATATTATAACAATAGCAGTCAGCCACTGCGGCTGAACTGCCCCTGACTGCTATTGTTATAATATAGCAAGACTTCATGGTGTTTGAAGAAAAAATTACTCACCTTAGTAATTGCTTTTCTTCTCATGGAGTCTTGCTATATTATAACAATAGCAGTCAGGGGCAGTTCAGCTGCAGTGGCTGACTGCTATTGTTATAATATAGCAAGACTTCATGGTGTTTGAAACAACTATCTACTTTATCCGAAGTGGCATAGTTAGGCCAGGATAAAGAAATAAAGACGTGAAGAAAATTACCCCTGAAGGCTTAGTTAGGCTGGGTAACAGAGAAACAAAGTCCAAACCGGCCAACGGTTTAGTGCCAGCCACAAATGAACCAAGAGCCCCTGGTTCTGGTCAGGACTTTGCACCGGATCCCAATACAGAGTAGATTTACAGAGAAAAGGGAGAAAAATATAAGTTCGGTCGCCTCACGGTCGCAGAACCGAACGGAAGCGGAACACTTACCCAACCTAGGAATGTACACTATACCGAAGACAACGATTTGAGAATGTTTTTAAAATTAAATAACAAAGCAGTTGAAATTGAACTGAAGAAACTCAGCTAGACTGAAGGCAGAAAGGAGAAATCTCCGAGGCGTCTTCACTGGTGAGCGGAGTAAAGAATCTGATCAGTTACTAGAACGTACCGAGGACAGTGGTTTGAAAACTGAGCTTGAGCTCAACGTTCTATGCATTTGCATAGAGTTAACCCTTTGTTCTCCGGGGCAGCTGAACCAGTCAGTCTAACTTCATATTGTCAGAATACAGCAAGACTTCATGTTGTTTGAAGCCTTGCTCTGAACTGTGTCTAGTACTCCTCCAATGAATTGGAGCCGTTGTGATGGTACTAGCTGGGACTTGGGGGGGAAAACTGACCATGATATCCAGAAGAGCAAACAAGCTCAGACTGAAAGAGAAAGACTCTTTCAGGCTGCTCGGAGAGGGCGCCGCGAGAAGCCAGTCGTCCAGGTACGGGAACATGTAAATGCCCTGGCGGCGAAGAAAAGCCGCAACCACCGCTAAACACTTGGTGAACACTTGTTAGGGACCAAGAAAATGCCAAAGGGGAGTGCACTGAATTGAAAATGGTTCTCCTGAAAAGTAAAATGGAGAAAGCAGCGTTGGGCCGGGAGGATAGGGATATGCAGGTAAGCATCCTGCATGTCCAGGGAGCACAGCCAAGAATTTGTTTGGAGCAGGGAAAGAAGCCCCTGAAGGGTCAACATGCGAAACCTCTTGTACTCGACGAAGAGGTTGAGCATGCTGAGGTCCAGGATTGGTCTCAGACTGCCCATCTTCTTTGGAACTAGGAAGAAGTAAGAGTAAAATCCCCTTCCTAGCTGGTTTTGAGGGACGGGTTTTATGGCCGCTTTTAACAGGAGGGCCTGAATCTCCTGAAAGACTATGGGAATCTGATCCATTAGATAAAAAGACCATCCCGGAGGATGAGGGACAGGAATCTCTGTAAACTCTATCAAGTGACCTCACTGAATGAGTTGTAACACCCATGCCTCTGTGGTGATGAACCTCCACCCCTCCTGGTGGAGGCCGAACTTCCCTCCTACCGGTTCCTCCTTGTCTGCTGGAGGTAGCAGGAGGAGGGGAAAAGAGTCAGGATGCCGAGGGGAGGGAAGCTTTTGCCCTGGAGGCCGGCTTAGGGAATTTGGCCTGGGGGGTTTGGGCTCCTGAACCAGGGGCTCGTCGCTTGCCCTGATGTTTACCTCTGGTTTTTATTCCATCTCCTTTGGTGACAAAAAGGCTGATTCTTCTGCCCCATGCGGTACATGGAGCATACATCCCGAAGGAAGTGTCCGCTCTCTTGCAGCCCGGTAATTATATCTTTGGTGTCGCTGCCAAAAAGGACGGAACTCCTAAAAGGGACATCTCAGAGGGAGGACTGGATGTCTTGTGCCAAACCTGTAATCCTGAGCCAAGAAAGGTCATGGATGCAGATCCCCGTGGCTGTCGCCCTAGCCACTAATTCTACTGAGTTATATGTTGCACGCAAAGCATGATGACAAGTAGACTTGCCCATTCTGACTTTGTCCAGTAACTTGTTTTGGAGTGACTCATCCTGGACCTCCTGAAGGTCCCTCTTCAGTTTAGAGAGAAAGGCCTTCTGGAAAGCCACCATAAGTGAAACATAGTTGAGGACCAGATGGCGCAGAAGGAGGAGGAATAAACCTTCCAGCCAAACTGATCCAGCTGCCTAGAGTTCTTGTTGGGAGGTGAAGAACTCGAGTGCTTCAGTTGAGCTGACCGGTTGTGGGCAGCAGTAATCTGTGGAATCCCTTCCGGGGGATAGTATGATCTGCTTTTCTGCAGACAGTAGGAACGGATGACGGCTGCTGCCAGACAGTAGTCACCAGATCCTCGTGAGGACCCATTCGGGGGGATGGGTAGGGGATCTGTGGTGGCTAGATCTAAATGTTCCGCCAGTCTCTTATGCTGGGGATCCACTTGTTTGGAAGGCCAGCCTCCTGCTTCCTGAATAGTGCTCAAAAGGTCCCCAAAGGAGGGGTCCTCTGGAGGAGATTTTGGGTACTCCTTGGGTGGTACCTCAACAGGGGAACGAGGGTATGAAGGGTCGGAGTCACAGTCCGTGTCGGAAGGCTCAGAACTGCTGGGGATAGTAGGGTCTACCCAAGAGGAGCCTACTGGTAGAGCACCCGCTGCATGTCCGGATGGTGTCAGAGGGGGAGGGGCCCTAGGTAGGGGGATGTCCCCCACAGACTGCCTTAGCTCCGTGATGAGCTGGGTCCTGGCATCCTGCCACCAAGTGGATATTGACTCATGATCTGGCACTGGAAGTGGAGGAGGCTGGAAGCCCGGGTAGCCAGGGTACTGCAGGTACTGCCAAGAAGGGTACTGCAATCCTGGATTATAATAAGGTGTGTACCCAGGGTATCCCGGCATCGAGTATCCCGGCGATGGAGGCACATGGCTTGGCATCGGGTACTGAGGTGCCGATGGCGGCGGTGCGTGGGGGTCTGGCCCCAGAAGACTGCCTGGAGGTTCAACTGGACCTACTGGGGGAGGTGCCAAAGGGTCACAAGGTGGCGTGGGATCTGAGAGGGCCCCCAATGGTCCTGAGGGAGGAGACTCCATAGAGGGATCCCTGGCCAGCGATGGACTCCTGTCCGGAAGCGACCAAAGACCTGGCAAAGGGGGTAATTCCGGGAGGGACCCCAACGAAAGGTCAAAGAGAGATCCTGACGGCAGGGACAAGGCAGAATCAGGTGGCGAATCCCTGGGGTGAAGGACCTGAAGGGATGAAGAGTCTGTCTGCAGCACACTCCGTCCGGTGTCAGGGGCCACACGGGAGCCCAATGGACAAGTGGAAGGGTCTGGGCGGGCGATGGAGGATCCACCGTCTGACTTATCGGACCTAACCGGGCTAGAGAAAGCAGGAAGGCTGCTGCTAGGTTTATCGGTTAAGGCCGCGCACCCGTCGACAGAATTGAGGGGTGGCTTATCAGCAGTGCTTGGAGATACAACAGAAACCTCAGTAGAGAATACACCAGGCTGCCCGCTCACCTCGGCAGGAGGGGGAGAAGGTGCCCGGCAGATGGGGTACCTGAAGTAATAGTAACGGTTTCTGGAGGAGGCCTCCCGTGTGGCGAAGGACTCCTGTCCCGAAGCTTCTACTTCTTTCTTCTCTGGCATGCGACAACGACCTTTCCCTCAACACCTGGAGCTCCTTTTCCATCTACGCCAGCCATCGGGTAAGGAGGTGGGCCTCAATGGTCCGCTTGCGCCTGGTCCTAGTAGCTTGATTAAAGGTCTGGCAGATAGTACACTCGTCAGAGTTGTGCTTGGGGCCTAGACGCAGGAGGCAGCGGGAAAGGTCATCCTCATGCGTGATTTGAGCTCTTCTTCTTTGGACAAGTCGATATACAACTGGTCAAATTAGTGAGGAAAAAAGTTATAATATGAAGAAAAACTTCGACTGACGCACAGGCATTAGATCGCTGTTCTAACTTGTGAGCCGAACGAACTGAGGTGACGGCGGGAAAAAACTGGAGGGCGGGCGCGGGACTGCCTCTTTTACAGTCGGGCTGACGTTGTGTTACCTGACGTCGGAAGCGGTCCCCGCTGATGATTGCTATCTACAAGTTTGCCGTTGGAACATGACGCCAGGGGCGCAGTCCTATATATGAAGACCTACTGCAGGAACCCTCTCGAATTAAGATCTGCAGATTCCTAACAGCACCTTAGGAGGCACGGTCTACAACCTATTTGGGGAAAAGATTCTGAAGAAAAGATGCACCAGATCTGGCATCCTAACTATCCAGACACGTGACAAGTAAGTAAACAATAACCCACAACAGGGTATGCAGTTACTAGGGATTAATGAGGCACGAGGCTGCAGACAGAGTGTCGTCACAGCACCCGGGGTGTTGATTAATCCTCAATAACCGCATTCCCTAGAGCAGCTCATTGCACTTATAACATGGGTCATATGCAAAACATGGGAAAACACACAGGGTGTTTTCTCCTGTTTAAAGACAAAAAAAAAGTACTGTATCCCACCACCTTGCAAAATAGTCCTGATCAAATAATGCACACTACATTGTTAAGCACATAGAAATGTCACACAGAGTACTGACATAATGTGTGACATCTGTTGTGCATAACATGCTCTGCTACCTTGACTATCAGATGTCCTTTGCCCCCACCCTCCAAACAAGACATGCACATAACTAAACATGGCACTCTAGGACATCTGCACTTGGCATTAACAAGCACTTTTGCTGCTGCCCACTATCACTGACATCTTGGTCAGAGAGAGAGACAGAGAGAGAAAACATAGCTGACTACTGCATCTGCCAGTCCCAATCGTGTACACCTCCCGCTCACAGAATCACAGACACAGAAAAGCAACTGTTTCGGATGACTCTCTCTCTCTTTCTCTGCCCAGGACTGCCGCTGTGCATCTCCCCTCTCCCCCCAGGACTGTTGCTCTCGGCACGGTGCCTGTCACTTACCCTGTCTGTGTGATCACAGCATTTATTGAGATGTTCCATGGGTGCATGCAACATCCCATTTCACTTTCACCACCCATCTGAATGACCTGTGCAGGTGGAGTGGGGGGGGCGCGCGCTTGCCGGACACGTTACAGCACCAGCAGGATGAAGTGCTCAGACAAACAGTGGACACAGATGACCTGCACTCAGGGGATCCACACCGACAGGCTGAGAAACAGCAGCTCATCCCATGACATTGTCACACAGACAGAGTCAGCAGCAGACACAGAGTACCTGACACCCAGGGAATTGCTGCTCGCTGTCACTCCAGCACCACTGGGGGGATTCTGCCACAATCACTGCCTGTGACTTCATAGCCGCCTGCCCCTAGGTTCGCTGTGTCTTGTTCACTTTCTCCTTACCTTGGCATCTCCTTAGCATGCCTGCTGAAATGCTGTATCTCACTTGCTTTCTCTCTCTCTCGCAACACCAGAGGACAGTACCGGGCCACAACTGCTTTGGGGGCCAACAGGAACAACAGAAAACTGGACATGCATGGCTCAGAGCGGCTGTTGAGCAGACGGCCGGGAGACTGGGGGTGGGGTGCCTATGTACACTCCCTGTGTGTCACCATGGCGGGAGATTCTGCAGGAGGCGGGGTCAGCAAGAGGGCCAACAGAAAACGGAACATGCACAGCTCTCTGCAGCTGGTGAGTGGACGGCTGGGTGTGGGTGCCTACAGACACATGACCCTGTCAAGCTCTGTGCTGTAGCAACTGCTCACTTGGTCTCCTCTGCTCCCTGTGTGTCACCATGGCAGGGGACTCTGCGGGGGACTTCCTCAACTCTGCCATTGCATCCCTTGTCCCAAGGAGTTGTTCAGCACATCCCATTAACCTACATTTCAGATAGATCCAAATCCTTACCGCCCCCCCTACCCCCCAAACACCCGAGTCCTACAACTTGAGATGCACACATGAAGCTTTTCTGGAATGGGGAGTCCTTTTGTCTGACAGTTTCTCATGCACACATGAAGGCTTTTCGGACTGGGGAGTCATTTTGGCTGGCACTTTCTGATTGTAAAGACTACTGATTCTGGAACACTTGGAGAATGTATAGCAGAGACACCACAGTCCCGGTCACTTACTCGGGATCTTCAATGAATGCCAACACTGTTTGCAGCGGGCTTCAAAGAAGAACACCCAGTGTCCGGTAAGCAAGCTGGTTCGGGACTGTGGGGAGGAGCTACAGGGAGTGCCTCTGATACACAGGAAGACCGGAACATTTAAATTTGGAACTCGCATACAGCGCAAGTGTTGTGGCATGAGCCCTGAGAGAAATAAAGGGTTTATTAAAGTCTGTGTTAAATCTATTTAGGGGATAGTTTGTTTCTGGATGAGTTTGGTCTATGTTTAAAGTGCTAAAAATGCTTTGTCTGAGCATAATTTATGTGATATTAGCAGGTACCCTAGTGGGTTATAGGTTTGACGAAGGAGATGATATATCCTCTCCTTCCTCACACCATCAATTCGATAGGCAGACTAATAGAAATGTTGTCCATGATACTTTTACTAGTCATGATGGTTTTAAAAAATATAACACATGGGTTTTTTATTCCTGTTTCTCTTAGTACTTTGAGGTTCTCGATTGACTATTTCTTTCCTAACATTAAGTTTAATATGTATCATTCAGTCACTCGAAATGAAAGGAAGGTGGTTAACAGAATTCATTTTAGGTGACTCCTGGCTCTTTTGTTACTCATTTCTGGCTCAGTTCACCCCCATCCAGGCCCACATTGTTTGGGCCAGATGAAACCTGGTCCTGACACGATTAACAAAACTGCTTTTTCAGATTTTCATTCAACCCTGAAAATTGTTCATTTGAATATTAATTGTTTAACTTCCAAGTGGGATCAATTTTTGGTGTGGTTAGAGCTGAATGAATTTGATGTGATTACTCTCTCAGAGACATGGCTAAATAGCAATATTTCTGATTCTGAAATCATGTTGCCTAAATTAATCTGTTTCGTCAGGATAGGGTAGGTAAATGGGGGGGGGTACTTATATATATATTAATTCTAAGTTTAGTGCTATTAGGATTCTTGATAATACAAATGATACTGCTTGTGACCTTGTTTCGATAGAGATTTTATTTGGCCAGGACAAGAAATTAGTTATTAGTTCAATTTGCATTCCGTGAGGGAAATTTAAACTTGGTCTTGACCTGGTTTTTCGTCTGAAATCTCACCTTCCCTATAACAGAGAGTGGATACTGTTGGGAGACCTTAACAATAATTGGAAAGTTAATGAAACAGATGGCACTCGCGACGTATTGACTGACTTTGGCCTTCACCAAATGATTCATGATGTCACCAGATATAATCATAAGGCTAATTTGGGCTCAATCATTGATTGGCTTCTGGTTACTAAGCATGATCGGATCACGAATGCTATGGTTTTGTCTGACAGTATTAGTGACCATTGTCCTGTGGTGTGTGATTGGTATGTTAAATACGTTAAACAAGCCCCTAGGTATATTGAATTCAGAAGAATTTCCTCTTTGACCCCAGAGGGTATATCTACAGCCAGTAAAGATACAGACTGGTCACAGCATAAGTCTATCCATGGCATTGATGACATGTTAGACACTTTCATTACTTTGTATTCTACTTTGTTAGATAAACTGGCACCTTTGCAAAAAATGTGTATTCATTCTGCTAAGCATGAATGGCTTACAAAAGAGTTGTTAAAACTTGTGAAATTAAGAGATCGGAGCTGGAAACATAAATGCAATAAAGATGCCGATTCCCTCTTGGCCTATAAAGTGATAAGAAATAGGTGTAAATCAGAAATCAGAAAATCGAAAGTACATGTTTTTTTGGGACAACAGAAAAAAGCATTTGGCAATCCAAGACACACTTGGCGGATTTTAAATAACTTAATGGGTAGGGGAAGAAAAATCAATCAATCTCCCATCAAAATGATGATTTGCACATTTACAGTTCTAATTTGGTGGCAGAAAGTTTCAATAATTACTTCGGAGACCTTGAGAAGCTAAGGGTTTCTGGCTTTTATGCACTTCCTGAACCTTCTACTAAAAATTAAGTTGATGCTGAATTGGTTCCTAAATATGTTCTCAGTGAAGTGACACCAGAAATAGTCAGGGAATACATACTTAGTAATGATCCTAAACCCTTTTTGTTAACTGATTTAGATATTCGTGTTTTGAGATTGGGTATTGATACTTTTTCTTTCCTGTTAACTACCATATTTAATTTTTCAATCACACATGGTGTGTTTCCAAAGTTGTGGAAACATGCAATTATTAGACCTATACTTAAAGCTGGCAACCCTTTTTTGGTACTCAATTATCTGATAGCCCTTTTGCCCCCCTTCATCAAAGATTCTTGAGCAAATTATTTTAGACCAGACTTTGGATTTCCTCATGAAAAATTATTTATTATCATCCTGCCAGCATGGCTTTAAAATAGGGCACAATACAGAAATGGCCTTGGTGAGGTTCACTAGCTGCATCCAGACAACTCTAGATAAAGGGCACTTCTAGACAAAGGGCACTCAATTGCTGCTCTTTTTGTGGACCTCACCAAGGCCTTTGATTTAGTAGAGCACAATGTGCTTCCATCCATTATGAAAGAAACTTATTTTTCTCATGATGTAATAAAATGGTTTTCCGATTACCTCATAGATAGGTCTCATGCAACAATAATTAAGGGTTATTTGTCTTCTTCTAAGGTTATTAAATGTGGTGCCCCCCAGGGCTCTATCCTGGGTCCACTTGTTTTTTTCTCTTCTCATTAATGGTGCCCCTTCCTCGTGTCCATCTAAATGTATTATAATGTATGTAGATGACGCAGTCATTTATGAGGAAAGTTCCAATCCTAAGGCGGCTCTGGTTAAGCTTCAAGCTGGTTTTGACTCATTTCAAACCCGGCTGTCTGCAAATTTTCTTGTGATTAACTCAGGAAAGACAAAAAATAAAGTTTTTCTCAAACAAAAAAATTAATCCGTCTGAACTTCCTTCTGTTTGTGACATCAAGGGAAACACCACTGAATTTGTTAACACATTTAAATATTTAGGGGTTATTTTTGATGTTAATTTCACTTTTGAACAGCATGGGTTCTCCATTATAAAAAAAAGTACATCAAAGACTTGGATGTCTTTATAGAGTTAAGTACTATTTAACAACTGAATCAAGGAAGTTGCTAGTACATAGCTTCCTTTTTTCTATTTTGGATTACGGTTTGGTGGTATATACTCCCTCGAGTGCTAAACTCCTGAAAAAACTGACAGTAACATATAATTCAGTACTGATATATATGCTTTCAGCTCATCCTCGAAATCACCACTGTTTATTTTTAAAGTCTTTCAACTGTCTCTCTCTTATAAATAGAATCCCAGTTTAAAATGTGTCTGTTTCTATTCAAAATCAAAGCAGGTCTTTTACCTAATTCTGTGAGCTTTTTTTCCTAAATATGTTAATCCAAATTGCACTCGAACTCAGTCTAAGTTTACATTTCATGCTCCATTTTTCAAGAGAACCACTGGACAACATTCATTGCTATATAGGGGACCTAGTTAATTTTAATTCACTCCCATGTGACATTTCAATTTGTAATTCTATTTTTTCTTTTAAATTAAATTTGAAAAAGTACTTACAGTGTACTCAAAAATGTACTTGTTAAATGTTTATATGTGAATTGTATTTTGTACTGTATATGTTATTGTCCTTATTTAATGTATTGCTTGTCATCTGTGAAAACGGGCAATTTGCTCATCAGACTTACAAGGATAAAAAAAAAATCTCTATAGTCACTCCACGGAACCATGGATTAATGCTAACTTAATCCACAGCCCCGCAAAACGCTCACCCCATCGGGTTGCATGTTTCTGTCAAGCCATGTTATTAAGATGTTTACTGTACTGTAGATCAAGTGGCTGCCTTGCACACTCCTTAAAGCTGTCACAGTGGCAGATGTCAGCTCTGGTGGAATGTGCCTTCAACCCTTTTGGCAGCTTTCCGACAGCCTTTCAACAACAGAAATCAGTACAGGAGACAATTCAACAAGGGACTGTCTTGTTGCTGCTGGTTTGCCTTTACCTACCTCTCCATGAATGACAACTGTTTTCAGTTCTGGACATCTGTCCTTTACAAGTAAAAATATAAAGCCCTTCTGACATCTGGATAGGCTGTGAAGCTTATCTTATCCTATGCTGGAATGAAGATTTGGGGAAAACGCAGGCAATGTTGTAGACTTATTCATGTGAAAAGAGGAAACCACTTTTGGTAAACATTTCATATCTATCCTAAGCAGCAACTTATCTCTATGAATTGTTATGAAATCTGGGTCTGTACAAAGTGCCTGCAGTTCACTGACCCACTATGCAGAAGTAATAGCAACCAGAAATACAGTTTTCCATGCTAGATGCTGTATTTGAGCTCTGCTAAAAAAAACAGGTTATTCACCTGAAAACAGTAGATCTAGGAGTGGTACATGTTGTTCATCCACACTTATTGGCATGTCCCTTTCCCCTTTAATTCTCGATGGAAGGTCTTCAAGTTGGCTCCCCCCACCCACCTGGGTGGTATAACCCTTGTCTCCACCCCATGACACCAGATCTTAGCCCGCCGGAAGCCAGGTTTGTGCGTCGCAGCCAGGGAGGTCAGGTGGGTCAGTGTGGATGAACAACACATACCACTCCTAGAAGAAAATACTGCTTACCATAGTATTCTTGTTTCTTCCAAGTGATATTTGGGTATTCATAACTTTATGCAGTCAGCCTTCTAAGTAGAACTGCCCACAGAGAATTTGGAACATATGCAAATGATGGAATCTTTTTGCATGAGTCACTTTTCAAATGCTGCCTTCTACTGACTTAGTTCTAAACCCCTCAGATTTCCTGGAAGCCTGGAGAGACAGGCCCACGCCGACTAAATGTAATAATCATAATAATAATAGCAGGAACTCCCTTAACACCCCAAAAAAGAGGCCTCCAGCTGGAGGGCATAACATATGAAAGAATACCCTTGAATGTCCAAATCATCTGAAAAAGGGAAAGGGGACAACAGTGAACACAATCACAACAGGTGTGCCAGAAATGACATTTATATTCTTGAGAGCACAGTATTCAGACATACAGAGGCTAAAGGTTCCAGAAGGGGAGGCAGGGTGGGAAAGTTATGAATACCCAAGTATCACTTGGAAGAAACAAGGACACTATGGTAATTGTTTCTTCTCACCCCAGTAATACTCAGGTATTCATAGCTTTACGCAGACTACCAAGCGGTACCTTTGGAGGTGGGTACAGAACCTTATTTTGGGAACAGACTTTACAGGACTGCCGTGCCGAACCTGGCTTCACCCCTGGACAGAATACCCAGACTGTAATGCTTCATAAAGGTGTGTACTGTTTTCCAGGTAGCTGCTTTAGAGATGCCCACCAGGGAAACATCCCTAACAGCTGCTATGGTAGCAGCTGTGTCCCTTATGAATAGGCCCTCAACTCTGTTGAGGGCTCCTTTCCAGCCTTAAAGTAACAAAACTGGTTATGCTGTACTATCCAGTGATTACCCTTTCCCACATTCTCGTAGGTCAGGAACAGCCGTTTTCTGTCCTGCCTATGGACTTTAGTGGCTGTCAAGTAGTAGCTAAAAGCTCTTTTAATGCCCAGACTAAGAAGACTTTTCACCAGAACTAAAGAGTTCAGTGAAAAAGGCAGGTAAAGTAATGGTTTGGTTCAAATGGAAATCAGAAGCGATTTTAAAGGGAAACTTCCTATTTGTTCCCAGGACAATTTTGTCTCTCTGGAATGAAATGTAGTCCTGTTCAATGTAGAGACTTGAGCTCACTGATTCTTCTGGCAGAAGTCACTACCACAAGAAAAATATGTTTTTTTTGACGTGTGACAAATATGTTGAAGACATAGGCTCAAAAAGGGAGACCCAAGAGCCTAACTATACACACATCTAGCCTCCATGCTGACACCGTTTCTCTGTGAAGGGGGAGCAAATGGGCCAGGACTTTGGAAGACAGGGCTTAAAAACATTCTGTCCAACTGAAGTGTAAGCATATGCTGCGGCCAGGTGGACCTTTAAGGTACTGGACTGCAAGCCCAGTAAAAGCAAATAGGTAAAGATAGTCCAGCACAGCTGGAACATCAGCCTATGCTTATATGTGCCAGGCCCTTAAAAAGCCTTTTGAAGCTAGGATCTGGAGCCATTAAAACATTCTGTCCAACTAATATGCAAGCAGATACTGCAACCAGGTGGACCTAGAGGGTGCTGGACTGCAAGTCCAATGAATGTAAATAGGTAAGGTTGTCAAACACAGCTGGGACCCAGCATGTGCTGGAACCAATTTCCTGGTTGAACACCAACTGCAAAACTTTTTCCATTCTGAAGTATAGATTATTTTTTATTTTAGAGGAAGGCTTCCAGTAACCACATAAAATGTCTAAGACACTTTGAGAAAGATGCAAGCCTGCATATTGTACAGTAGGCCCTGAGTGACCCAAGATTTGGGTACAGGAACGTCCTGACAGAAGGTTAGCAGATTGTGCCTCCGAGGAAAGGTGTACTGGTTCGGACCCAGACATGGAGAGTAGCAGAGAGAGAACCATGTCTGCCTGGCTCAGTCTTGTGCTATCAAGACCATTGATGCTGACTGGGACCTGAGCTTGAGAAATGCTCTGTATGCCAGAGGGAAGGAAGAAAAAGCATGCAAGTGTTTCCTTGGCCAACTCAGAACCAGAGCATCCAGGGGGAATGTTCCCAGATCTGGTTGTCTGTCATAGTACTGTGGCAGGTGGTGGTTGTGGTGGGATGGGAACAAGTCTACCTCTTGCATGCCCCACCTCCTGAAAACAACTTGCACCACCTGACTATTCAAGGCCCATTCCTGATGGGACTGGTTGATTTGAGTCAAGCTATCTGCCAAGGTACTGCCCTTACCTGGCAGATGAATATCCTGCAGGGGCCTATGGAGCATGCTAGACTCCATATTTTCATGAGTCCTGTGCAGGAAGGGCCTGACCTTGTCCCGCCCTACTTGTTTATGTAGTACATTGTGGTGGTATTGTCTGTTCTGACCTGTACCACCTTCCTTGTAGTTGTGTGAAAACCTTTAGTGCCAGTAACACTACTCTTAGCTCCAGCAGGTTTATGTGCAGGTGTGACTCTGCGCTTTGACCATGTACCTTGGGTGCTGTGAACACCCAGATGGGTGCCCCCACTCTAGTAGAGATGCCTCTGTTGTCAGACAACTGATGGGGGCTCTTGCTGAGAAAAGAAGCCCCTTCCCTTAGGTTGGATTCCTCTTTCCACCACTGGAGGCCTGTAACAATGTTTTTGTTACCAGAATTAGTTTTGAAAGAGGGTCCTTTCTCTGACACCAGAGGGCCCTGAGGTGAAACTGAATATCCTTGATCTGTAACCGGGATTCCAAGACTGCACCAGTGGCAGGTGGCATGTGGCCAGTAGCTGAAGAAACTGTCTTGCAGTTTTTGGTTTATTTTTTAGTTCATACAGGATTAATGAGCCCACTATCAGTGGAATACTTTTTGCCTTGCGTAGAGGCAGGTAGACCCTGTCTTGCAGGGTCTTTAGCGCTGCTCCTATGAACTGTAGTGCGTGAGCAGACTGAAGGACAGACTTTCTTTAGATCACAGTGTCTTAGTAAAAGCCAGCAGAATAGGCTCCATGGTCTATTGTATCTGCTTGGAAGCTAGCCCCCTACTGGGAGCTCGCTCCTCCACCCCCCAGCACCAGAGATGGCCCTCCCTGGCCTCAGCTTCCCCTGTACCTGTCCCAACCCTTCTTGAATCCTTCCACTGTGGTCTCTTCCACGAGACTCCTGGGCAGTGCGTTCCATGGTTTCACCACTCTCTCTGTGAAGAAGTGTCTCCTGCACTCCCCCCTGCACTTCCACCCTTCCAGCTTCCACTTGTGCCCCCTGGTAGTTCCCCCCTTCTTAAGCTTGAACACTTCCCTGGCTCCGCCCTTATTTATCCCCTTACATACTTGAAAGTCTCTATCATGTCCCCTCTGTCCCTCCTCTCTTCCAATGCATACAGATTGAGTTCATCCAGTCTCTCCTCATAGGTCCTACCCTCCATGCCCTGAATCATCCTGGTCGCCCTCCTCTAGATCCTCTCCAGCAGTGCTATGTCACTCTTAAGATGCGTCTCCAGAACTGCACACAGTACTCAAGATGCGGCCTAACCAGGGCTTCCCTCCTCCTGGTGGTAATCCCCCTGGTTATGCAGCACAGCATCCTATTTGCTTTTGCTGCAGTTCTTCGACAATTCTGTGTTATTCATTTTGCTGTCCACCACTATCCCCAAGTCCCTCTCGCCCGATGTGACTTGCAGTGTGGCCCCCCCAGGGTGTATGCATGTCCCAGGTTTATGACCCCCAGATGTAGCACCGTACATTTCCTTGCATTGAACTTCAACCCCCACTTCCTTGTCCACCCCCCCAGGGTATACAGATCTCCCTGCAGGGCCTCTCTCCCCTCCTGCCAGCGCTCCCAGTTTTGAGTCATCCGCAGACTCAACCTACTCCTAACACTCCACCCTAAGTCTGAAAAATAGGAATTGAACAGGAGTGGCCCCCGGACTGAACCCTGGGGGACCCCACTGATGACCCTCCTGGGGGAGGAGACCATCTCTCCAACCACCACTCGCTGTATTCATCCTGTAAGCCAGTTTTCCACCCACCTGAGCAACTGCCCCCCACCCCATCCCCCAGCTTTGTTAGTAGGCCATTGTGGGGTACCGAATCGAACGCCTTACTGAAATCCAGATAGAGGATGTCCACCGGCCTATGTCGATCCAGGGCACCTTGTCACCCAGTCATAAAACTCCATCAGGCACGACCTCCCCGGAACAAAACCATACTGCCGGTCATCCAGGTGCACCAACCTTTCCAGCTGCCCCCTCCAGCCTCTCCTTGAGAATGCCCTCCATAACTCTGCCTACCATAGACGTTAGGCTGACGAGCCTATAATTCCCCATCTCCTCTCTGAACCCCCCCCCCCGTGGATAGGCACATGAGCCACCTTCCAATCTTGAGGCGCCCACCCTGACATCAGGGAGATGTTGAAGATTGAGGCCAGTGGAGCTGCCAGCACATCCTCCAGTTCCTTCAGCACCCTTGGATGAAGCCCATCTGGCCCCGTCGTCTTCTCAGTCTTTAGGGACTGGAGGGCCTCTCTCACCCTATCCACTGTGATTTTGCCCTCCCATCCCCCATCCTCATGCATCCTCTCCTCCCCTTCTAGACACGACCCATCCCCTGCCCTAGTCTCATCCAGTCCTTCAGTCTCCAACTGACCTCCTGGTTCAGTGGGCTCCTCTACCCTCCCATCGGGTTGGAAAGATCTCTCACCTCCCCCGGTAAAGACAGAGGCAAAGTACTCACTGAGCACATCTGCTTGTTCCCCAGCTTCCTGCACCCATCCCCCCAGTTCTAATCCTGCTGATCTGTGCCCTCACTTTTCTTTTCTCCCCTATGTATCTATAGGACCCCTTTCCCCACCTGCAGATATCCCTGGCCAAGTTAAGCTCCTTCTTCGCCTTGCCACACCCTTACCACCCTGGTGACCCTCTTAGCCAGGAAGAAAAAATTACTCACCTTAGTAATGTTGTTTCTTCTAATGGAGTCTTGCTATATTATGACTATTGCAGTTTGTCCCAGCCTTAGAACTGCTCCGGAGGTGAAAGAGTTAACTTCCATGCAGAGCATGGAGCTTAGAGCACGAGCTCGGTTCAGAAGCTCGGTTAGGCTGGTTTCAAACCGAAACCGTCAGATCTTTACGAGCAAAACTCACTAAGGTTCGTGTGGAAGTTGTAACCTACACTAGCCAACTGGCCACTAATATATTAACACATTTTTCCAGGTCCCAACAAGACTCAAGTCAGTGGACCAGAAAAATAAGATAAAATAACTAAATAAACACAACACCCAAATATGAAAGAGGGCATCAATAAATGCCAACAGAGGACTACCCACCCCATACCCAAAGTAGGAGTTCTGAGAGGGCAGGTTGGGGAGGTCATAATAGCAAGACTCCATTAGAAGAAATAACATTACTAAGGTGAGTAATTTTTCTTCAAAGAACATGAAGTCTTCGTTATTATGACTATTGCAGACTACACAGCAGTACCTCCAGGAGGAGGGACAGAACCTACTTAGGAATAGGCTCTGAAGCACGGCTGTGCTAAACCGAGCATCCTCCTGGCCTGAATATCCAGGAAGTAATGCTTGGTGAAAGTGTACTGTCTTCCAAGTAGCTGCCTGACTAATCTCCAAGATAGGGATGTCTCTAGCAGCAGCTAGAGATGCAGCTGTACCTCTGGTAGAGTGAGCCCTCAGGCCTGAGGGGGGAACCTTACCCAGCTTTTGATAGCAAAACTGGATACAAGAAACGATCCACCTGGCAATGGATCTCTTAGTGGCAGGTCTCCCTTTCCCAACCTCACCATAAGTGAGAAACAGTTGGAGGGAGTCAAACCTGTGACCCTTGGTACGCTCTATGTAGTAACTTAGGCCCTATTAAAATCTGTTGTGCAGCCTCCTCTCACCAGAGGAGGAATGGTCAGTGAAGAACACTGGAAGTGAAATAGATTGGTTAAGGTGGAAATCTGAAACCACCTTAGGCAAAACTTCCTGTTAGTCCTGAGGACTACTTTATCCCTGTGGAAGGAAATAAAGTCAGTTTCTACTGATAAAGCCTGTAACTCACTTATACGCCTGGGAAGTGATGGCTACCAGAAATACAGTTTTCCAAGTCAAATACTTAAGCTCTGCCGAAAACAGAGGCTCAAAGGGGGGTTGCATTAGCTGAGCAATGCATACATTAAGATCCCAAGCCGGGGCAGGATCCCTGAATGGAGGATTGGTGTGAAGCAATCCTTTAAAAAACTTGGAAAATACAGGATGAGCAGAAAGAGATGAGGGCTTCCCTGCTCAGAGACAGCAGCCAAGTGCACTTTCAGGGTGGCTGGTCTCAGTCCCAGAGAATTAAGATGGACCATGTAGTCCAATACAGTGGGTAGATCAGCAGATTCCGGGGAAACATGCTTCCCAGAACACCATATGGAAAAACTTTTTAACTTGGAGTTATAGGTAGCCCTGGTGGAAGGCTTCCTAGCAGCCTTCAGGATTTCGAGAACACTTTGAGAAAGTTGCAAATCAGCAAACTCTAACTGCTCAAGAGCCAAGCTTTGAGGTTGAGGGATTTCAGATTCGGATACCAAACTCTCCCTGAGCACAGGTTAACAGATTGTGGTTCCTGGGGAGACACAGGGGAAGATGAACTGCTAAGGACAGAAGGAGTGGGTACCAGGGCTGCCTGGCCCAGTCTGGAGCAATCAGGATCATCTTGCAGGGCTGAGACCTGATTTTGACTAGTACTTTGAACAGGAGAGGGAAGGGGAAAGCATAAAGAAACTTCCCTTCCCAATCGAGGAGAAAGGCATCCAGGGAACTGAGCCCAACACTGGGGCCTGCAACAAAACAGTGGAAGTTGATGATTGTCTGGGGCTGCGAAAGATCTATCTGAGGAGTGCCCCATCTGGCAAACACTATCCCCAGTACTAGGGATCCAGTGACCATTCGTGATGGCCCTGGGAAATCCTGCTGAGAGCATCTGCCAGGACATTGTCCTTGCCTGGGAGGTGAACAGCTATGAGGGAAGTGTTCAGGGAGTAAGCCAGAGACCACAACTTCATCGCCTCGGTGCACAAGGCTGAAGACAGAGTGCCCCCTTGTTTGTTGTACCACATTGTAGTGATGTTGTCTGTTCTGACCTGTACCACCTTGTTCTGAATAGATGCAGAGAAAACCTGAAGTGCTAGAAAAACAGCTCTGAGTTCCAACAGATTGATGTGGAGCAGAGATTCCTGAGGGACCATAATCCTGGGTGGAGAGGTCGCCCATGTGAGCTCCCCATCCCAAGAGGGATGCATCTGTAGTAAGGGTCAAGGAATGGGACAGAGGATGAAAGGCACCCCTGTCTCAGATTGCTCTGATCCTGCCACCACTGAAGGGCCTGGATCAGAGTTCGAGTCACTGGGATTAACTTGGATAGAGGATCTCTTCTTTGAGACCAGAAAGCTCTCAAATGGAACTGAATGTCCCTCATCTGAAATCTTGCTCCTTGCACCACAGCTGTGGAGGCAGCCATGTGCCCTAGGAGCTGCAGGAAATGCCTTGCTGGTCGAGAGACCTGTAGAGTTAAGGAGGCAGCCAGGGCCACTAAGGTCCTTACCCTTTCCAAGGGAAGGAAGGCTCTGGCCTGCTTTGTGTCCAGTTCTGCGCCTATAAAGGTGAGTACCTGGACAGGTTCCAGAACTGACTTTGGAAGATTGAGAAGAAATCCCAGAGAGGCAAGCAGCTGCTGGGTAGCTGGATGTGATCTGACCTGGTCTGCAGACTGACCCACAATGAGCCAGTTGTCCAGGTAGGGAAAATGGCAATCTTTTTGCCTTCTTAGTGAGCGACTGCTACTGCCAGACATTTTGTGAACACCCTTGGGGCAGAAGTGAGGCCAAGGGCATTGCTCTGAACTGATAATGGCCTGAGGCAGTTCTGAATCTGAGGTACTCGATGGGAGCTTCTGATAAGAACATGGAAGAGCATCTTTGAGGTCCAGGAGGCTAGCCAGTCCCCTGGCCTTAGGGAGGGTAAATCATTCCCAGTGTCACCATTTTGAACTTTGGCTTTAAAAGGTGCTTGTTTAGATATCTTAGATCCAGGATAGCCGCCACTCTCCTGTCTTTTTTGGGGTAAGGAAGTACCTGGAGTACAGACCCTTGCCCTGGTGAAGGGGAGAAACCTTTCTACAGCTCTGAGAGCCAAGAGGGTTGAGACTTCTGTTTCCAAAGCAAGAGTCTCTAAAGGGTTTGCAGGTGGAAAAGATCTGGCTCTCATCTTTGGAAATTTCTTGAAGCTGAGAACCAGACCCTGGCTCACTACTTCCAGGACCCACCTGTCTGAAGTTAAAGACTGCCAGTCCTGGACGAAGTGAGCCAACCTGCCCCCTACAGGTAGTGGAGAGCTGACCCTGGGCATCCCATCAGGGTGCCTGTTTGGCAGGGGCTTTAGGCTGAGGGGTGGGAGCAGGCCTGTTCGAACCTCGTCTGCCTCTCCCTCTGAAGAACCCCCTCTGTACATAGGCTGAAGAGGCGGAGGCCTGGGTCTGGTAAAAAGGCCTGTGAAAAGGCCTACCCCTACCCTGAGGGGCTGCCTCCTGAGGAGTGGCTTGCCTCCTTGCACATGCACTCCTGTAAGTGGTTCTATATTCATCCATTTCTTCATATAATTCTCTGTCGCTCCCCAAACAGAATTTCCCACCACAGGAAAATCCATAGCCTTAGACTGGGTATCCTGTGACAAAGTAGTACACCTGAGCCAGGCCAATCTCCGAAAAACCACAGATGTAGCCATGACTCTAGAGGATACATCGTTAGAATCCACTGCAGCATGGAATTGCACCTTAGATGCCTCAATACCATCAAGAGCCACCTGCTCCAGCTCCTCTGCGAGCTGGCCAGGGACCTGTTTCAAGTTCAAGTTTATTGCAGGAAAACTCCATTGAGCAAGCTCATTCACAAGGAGGTCCTGTGACATAAACACTTAAAGTACAAACACAGATAGGTAATAACAGTATATACATGAAATACAGCGTTACATGATGCAGGCTGGATATACATACAAGGGTACCACATGGGGTGACCGCGGGTGGTAAACATTGATATGAGACAGGAAAGCGACTTATAGGTGGATACTGATAAATGAAACATGATGACTGGTGTGATTTGATTTAATCAAATCAAATCAAATATACAGTATTTTGGCAGCTAGGACAAACAACAGTCTACAACTGATATGGGAGGAGGAGATTTGATAGAGTAGCAGTGGAGCGTAAGCAAAAGATAAAGCCAGGAGTAGAAGGGAAGGAAAGCAGTTAATATGACAAATCAATTTTACCTTACCAGTGGATAAATATGGCACACATGGGGAAGGAAGAGACTTAATGACAGTTACAGGTGTCTTTTATTTTGGCTGAACCTAGCGATTTGTAGAAGTTTATTGAAACTGTGCTGAGTTAGTTTCAGTACAGGTTTATAATTGGTTCCAAATGGAGGGAAGGGCATATGCAATATACGTTTACAAAAGAAGTCGCGTCCTTGGTATGTCAAGCATAATAAAGTCAGATTTTCTTAACTAGTATCACTATATGAGATACTAATAAGGGAAGAGAGATAGCTTGGCAATTTCTGCAGGAGCAGTTTAAGAGTCCATAGCCAACATGGAGCAGGCGTCTAGTAGTAAGGGATGTCCAACCAACAGCTGCATATAAGTCACAGTGGTGCGAGCGGTAAGGGAGTTGGTAATGAACACGTAACGCACGGTGATAAAGGATGTCCAGTTTACTTAGATTTGCAAGAGTGATGGAGGAATAGATTAGCAGCCATAGTCGAGTAGGGAGAAAAGTGGCCTGTACAAGCTTGTTTCGAGTTTCAAAGGGGAAAGGGGCCTATTTCTGTGAAGAAACCTAACCTTGCTTTTAACCTTCTAGAGACATCTTCGATGTGGTCACTGAAAGATAATTTATTGTCGATCCAGATACCTAGATATTTAAATTTGGTTACAACTTCCAGAGGCTCGTTTAGCGTGGTGACAATGAAGTCTTGGGCAAAGAGTATTGGGGGCCTGAGACAGCACTGCGAGGAGAATATCAACGCTTTAGTCTTCTTGGCATTGAACAGAAGCTTTGCCTTTATTAAATTATGCTCAAGTTGTGCGGAAGTCCTTGAAGCACTCCCTTGACTTCAGATAACGATGAGCCAGAAGTATACAACACAGTATCATCTGCAAAAAAGTGCAGATTGGACGTAGATATGTTAGCATCTAAGTCATTGATGTACAGAGAAAACAAGATAGGGCCTAAGATGGATCCTTGGGGACTCCTCTTGCAACTGGCAAGGCAGCAAAAAGCCTTCATCCTTTACTTTTTGGAATCTTCCAGTTAGGTAGCTAGAGAACCACTGGGTGGTATGGTATGTGGCACCCAACTTTGCAAGGCAATTGACTAATAGTTAGTGATCAACAGTATCAAAAGCTTTGCTGAGGTCCAGAAAGACTGCACCAGTTACCTTCTTAGCATCTATAGCAGAGATCCAATCATTGGTTACTTTTGCTAGTGCAGTGATTGTGCTATGATTAGCCTGGAAGCCAGATTGAGCTGGGTTAATGAGAGAGGTTTCCAAGTGAGATTTTAACTGAATATGGATCAGTTTTTCTAGAACTTTAGAAAGGATAGGCAATATGGAGATAGGTCTATAGTTGTTTACATTGCATGGGTCACCAGATTTAAATAGAGGGAGGATATGTGCTGATTTCCAGCAGGACGGCACAGCAGCAGATGTAATGGAAAGATTGAAGATGTGGAGAATTGGGGCAGTGAGATGGGCATAGCCTGACCTTAGGAAAAAGGGTTCCAAGCCATCGTCCCCTGCACTTTTTTTGATGTCTAAGTTAAGAAGAGAATCTTCTACTTCTTTATAAGTTATCTCGCGCAGTTGGAAGGGACTGGGTCCAGGACTAGATATGGCGGGAGGGGTATGCTGGCTCACCGCAGCACCAGCATAAGGTGACGAGTCAAAAGCTAATCCAGCTGTGGCAAAGTGGGAGTTAAGTTCCTTCAGGATTAGGGACTTGTTTTCACAATCTTGCCACTGCGACTATCTTTGTTGGGACAGAGGGGCCATGGGCCGTCCTTCTATAACTTTGATAGTCTTCCATATTTTATGAGGATTACCTTTAGCATTCGAGTAGAAATATAATAGTTAGCTTTAGCAGAGGAATTTTTTCACACAGTTATTCCTGGCTGTTCTAAAGGCCTGCCAATCCGAAGATTCTTTGGAATGTCTAGCTTTAGCCCAGAGCTTATCTTGAGCTATAAGGGCTGCCTTGAGATCCGAGGTGAACCAGGGATTGGAATTGTTCCGTACCCTTACTTTGATGAAAGGGGCATGCTTATTTATTATAGTGAGTTTGTCATTAAGGATGCAAGCTGCCTCGTTGACATCTTTGGCTAGGTAAAGATCTTGCCATCTGATCATGCTCAGGTCAGATAGGAAGTTTACTGCACTGAATTTGCGAAAGGATCTTTTTGTTATAAAGATGGGTTGCGGCAGGCCTTAATTTGAGATCTTATGCAAGCAACAATTCCATGATCGCTCATGTCGTTGTGAAACACTGCCAAATGAGATATTTTGTGGATGGGTGGTTAGTACCACATCTAGAATGGAACTGTTGCAGTATTTAGAGTGTTGTTCCTAGTAGGTTCTCTGACTAATTGCCCAAGACCTAGCTCGTCTCACAAAGGGATTTGAGGCCATGTGATTTAGGTGACAGCCAGTCCATATTTAGATCTCCTAGAAATATTGTTTCAGTTTTGCATCTGCGAACATGGATTTCAAAAGATTAAGGACTTCATCACCACCAGATGGGGGTCTATAGCCACCTAGGATAGTGATACATTCCGAGGAGGGAGATGAGGCTCAGTGAAACTAACTCAAATTCCTTGGCTAGAGATTTGCAACTAATATTGGTGACCAAGTACTTAGATTTGGCATAATAACCACACCCGCCTCTAGACTCTCTATCTGCTCTAAATAAATTGTAGCCCTGCAGTGATATTTGTTGATCAGTGTTCGTCTTTTTTAACCACGACTCAGTAATTATGATAAGGCCTGGGTTAGCGTGTGCAGCCCAGGCTTGTGACTATCTACAAGTTTTTTAGGCAAGGCTTAAAATGTAGGCCATCATCATTTGGGACCTGTGGCCTCAGCAAAATCGATAGGCGAGGTAAGTTGTGAGGGGGCCAGGGTTGAGCTCCACATTTCTGAGCAGAGAAGAAGCAGAGTATAACTTTCTTTAAGGAGCTTATAAGAATGGAGACTTTTTATTTCTTTATGCAACCCATATCGTGCTGCGCAAGAGGCGGCGCCACTGTAATGACAGTTGATTGTGATCAATGTAAGTGCTTGAGTAACATAGGTGAGGACAGTAGCAAAGGGTGTAGGCTAACTGGGGGGAATAGGCTAAAAGGGGAGAGGAGAATGACAGAGTGTCTGCACGGTAGACTGTTATAACATTAGGTATTGATAAGGTACATTGGAGAACTGAATTGCATTGAGGTACTTGAATTGCACTGTATTGCTGAAAACTCTGCACCTTAAGAGCAATAAAAACACAATAAGGAGGCCGTGGTCCCAGACTGGAGTGGTCTAGTGATTTGTATTAGTGCAATATTTTCTGGGCAAGAAATCTGCCCACCAAGTACCCATTTAAAACATAGATGAGAAAATACAGCAGAAAAGGAACAAGGAGATCAGGAGCAGCTTAGTTAGTGGCCATCCACCCTTCAGACTCAAGTCCCTTGTAGCAGAACGGAAAGAAGTAGAATGATAATGCAGGCCATGTTGCCCACGAAAGAATACAGTGATTTATGTAGAAGACCAAGAATCCCTCTAGTGGCAGGTCTGTATAACCTGCTAATGGAAAACTAGCCACTTTTTTTAAAAAAAAAAAAAAGGTAGTTAGACTTATCGGAGCCAAGGCAGAGTGCTTGGATTGGGGCGCTGCAGGAATAGCAGTCAGTTTGGCTAAGGCCATGACAGTATCCCATCTAGATTTCTGGTATCTTGCAACATAAGCCATATAGTTAGCTTGTCTGAGTCCCAAGGATGCTGCCATGTATTGTTTTTTGGCCATGGCATCAATCTTCTTGGAATCCTTGTCAGGAGGATGAGAAGCCAGTGGAATATTAGCTTTATCACAGGCTGCAGCCTGAACTACTCCAACATGACTGCATTGCTGTGAAAGAAAATCTGCATCAGGACCTGACAAAGTGTACCTCCTGTCCATCTTTTTATCCACAGGAGGCACAGAATTAGGAGCTTTTAAAATTTTTATTGTTTGCTTTCTAAAAGATTTATGCAAAGGGATGGACAACCTCCTGGACTCTGGGATATCCATCATCTCCACATAGTCAGGCTCCTCTTGCTCATCCAAAGCCTCCTCTAAGGGAAGCTGGAGGGTCTCAGCAACTTTTTTATAAAACAAAAAATGAGAAGGGGACTCAGAAAGCCTAGGGGGAGACTCACCTGAAGGTCTGTCTGGGGAGATGTCCGGTTCAATGGGCACATCCAGACTTTCAAAGTCACATTCACACTGATCATAATCCTCATCCCCCTCTTCTCGTTCATAGAACTCTTCTATATCATAATCCTGAACCACTGGAACCGACCGAACCGACCTTTTGTCAGACAGTGGCGGTTCGGAGGGAACTGGGGACAGGGACTGGACAATCTGTATTGCCCTGGCTATCTCTGCAGCAGTTGGAGAAGGAATTTTGGACTCCAAACCCTGCTGATTTTTTAAATTCTTTGCTGGAACTGGCTCCTCAGAGCCAGCTTTTTGTTTGCCCGAGGAAGTCTCGCCCTGGTCAGAGGGCACTCCCTCCGGTTCGGCTGACACTGAACCGGGCTGGCCATCCGGGTCAGCGGACTTTTTGGCCTCTCGTTCCCTGAGCCTGCCCACTCTCTTGTCCAGGGTGGCTGCAGGAAAATTTTACAAATCTGGCAGTCTGAATTGAGGTGGTCAAACCCCAGACAAGAGACACATGTAGTGTGTGGGTCAGCCTTGGCAAAGGCTTCCCCACAGACACTACAGTGTTGAAACCCAGTGGGCCCGGTTTTTCTTTTGGGTTTCTCAGACATGATGCCAGCCTAACCAACAAACTTGCCCTTTTAATGGCAGTGCCAGGCAAGACACCCTTATCGGTTCCAAACCGTGTCACGGGTCGTGGAAAAAACCGTAATGAAATCCGTTTTTTTTAGAACCGATAAGAACCGGGAACTGCACTCTAAGAAGCCTTAAAAGGCTTTAAACTTATATTTTAATACAAATCGATCGGTTCAACCGAACCGATAACACTTTACAAGTTCCACACAGAAAAAACCCAATCTATTACTTACGATTACCATAGACAGAGCCTGAACCGATTGGTTTTGCGGTTAAAATAATTAAATCGCGGTTAAATTAAACCGAGAAATAGCGCTTTAAACCGAAGAAATGAACCGAGCAACAGGAGGAATCTCTGGAGCGACTGTTCAGTGAGGCGGAGTAAAGAATCTGACGGTTTCGGTTTGAAACCAGCCTAACAGAGCTTCTGAACCGAGCTTGCGCTCTAAGCTTCATGCTCTGCATGGAAGTTAACTCTTTTACCTCCGGAGCAGTTCTAAGGCTGGGAAAAACTGCAATAGTCATAATATAGCAAGACTTCATGTTGTTTGAAATCATATTCTCCCCCTCTCCCTAGCCCCCCTTGAATGCTTCAAGTGCGCATAGGCAGCCTTTTTCTCCCTCACTGACTCCTGCAGCTCCCGGGTCCACCAACACGGCTTACTGGCCCTATATTGTTTGCGCTTTACCTTTACACAGGCCCTTGAAGCCTCCTGCACCCACTTCTTAATGGCCTCCCACAAGATACCAGCATCCATGTCTGGCCCTACCTTATTCAAGCACCCTTTAAGAATCCTTCCCACACCCTCAAAGTCTGCCCCCCGAAATCTATTACTTCTGTGTTGGTGTAAATTTCCTCTCCCCCTAGGAACATAAGAAACCAGACCGTGGCATGGTCACTGCCTGCCAATGGGATTCTCACCTCCAGGCCCCTTATCTGGTCACTATCTGCTAGGACAATGTCCAGGATCTGATCCTGCCTAGTAAGCTCCCCCAAATGCTGGACTAGGAAGGCATCCTGGAAGACATCCATCAACCTCTTCTCCCTGGCCACCAAGGATGTCACAGTGCCCCAGTCTGCCCCTGGCATGTTCAGATCACCCATGATCACCACCCTGCCCTTTCTGAGGCCACAGTGACCCCTGATATTCTCAGCCAGATCATCCTCCAGTTCTGCTTCCACTGCAGGGGTCTGTACACCACCCCTATTTTTAATCTTTTACCCCCGTTTGTAGGGTTACCCAAATTGCCTCCACATCTCCTTCTGCCTCCTCGATTCCACCAACTACTACGTAATTTTTGACTATCAATGTCACCCCCCTATCCTTCCTAAACATTGTGTATCCCTCTATATTTAGGTCCCAATCATGCCTCTGGGTGGCCCATGTCTCAGTAATTGCCACAAAGTCTGCTGCACCCTCAACTAGCATTGCCTGGAGCTCTGGCATTTTATTGCCCATGCTCCTGGCACTGATCAGGACTGTCCTCCCCACTCTCAGCCCAGTGCAATCCTCCGTCTCTTCCCCCCTCAGTTTCCCCTGGTCTTTTAATGCTACCCGCAGCCCGCTTTGCATGATCTAGTCCTGAACCCTCAAGCTTCTTCGCTGGGGCTTTCAGTCTTTCTATACCTCCCACCTTTACAAGTTTAAACCCCACCTATCACCAATGAATCCAAAAAGTTTTAGTTTAAGGATCTACCTCCCCTCCAGGTTGAGATGCAGCCTATCCCTGGCATATAGCCCCTTGTCTTCCCATGTATCACTCCAGTCCCCCATCAATCCATACTCTTCTGACTTGCACCACTCCCTGAGCCACTGGTTCATCCCCCTAAGTTTTTGCTTATTTTCCCCGATTGCCCTTGGTACTGGCAGTATCTCAGAAAAGGAGATTGAGCATCCTATAGAGTGGCAAACCCTGGCCAATTCCCTGAATCTTGCCTGTATCTCCAGTTCACAGTCCCCTTCTAAATCGTTTGTTCCCAGGTGAACTAGAAAGTCTAGGGATCCTCCACATTCCCATGCCATTGAGTATAGCTGGAATTTTGCCTTATGTACTGATAGGCCTGGGATACATTTAACCTTGACTGAGCTGCCTTTTCCCTCCCACTGGATACCTCTAATCATGGAGTCACCCAGCAGAAGCACCTTCACCTCTTCCCCCAAGTTACTAGCCCGTTTGTGCCCTTCCATACTCCTTCTTCTGTCTACGTCCCCCGGCTTTCTCCTTGCACCCCCCACAGCCTGGGTGTCTCTATTTTGTGCGTGCCCTTCCAGGCTCCCTCTTCTGCCTATGTCCCCCAGGTTTCCCCTCTCACCCCCTGCAACTTGGGGGTCACAGGTCTGTATGTGCCCTTCCAGACTCTTTCTCCTGAATATGGCCCCTTGCTTGCTCCTCGCCCCTCCCACAGCCTGGGCATTACTAATCTGACTGTGCCCTTCCAGGCTCCCTCTTCTGTCTCCCTCTCCCAGCTTGCTCCTAGCACCCCTCACAGCCTGAATATCACTAGTCGCCCCCTTAACTCTTCCCCGGTTGGTCTGTTGCCATTGACGTCTCCACCCAGGCATCTTATTCCTGCTTTCCTTCTCCCCTCCCTCCCCCAAGTTCTGTAGTAATGGACCCTTGTGCCCTAGTGCTCTCTACACCCCCCTCTTCTGGGGATTCCAGTCTCAGAGCTGGCCTACCCAGAGTGCTCCCTTCCTCACCCCCGGTCCATTTTTCCCCTTCCTCAACTCTGCCCTGTCCTCGTCCACACTGAATCTGTTCTGTGCATCCCCCTCTGCCTTACCTCCCTCAGACCCGGACTCCTTCCCCTTCCCCACCCAACTTATGCCCTGGTCTCACATTCCCCATGCCTTCCCCTCCTTTGGATCAGGCCCACCCTCCTATCCTCTGCCCCCCTCAGACACCTGACCAATTCCTCCCTGTCATCCTGCACCCCCTACCATCCAGCCTCTTCCACCTCATCATCGGGGTAAAGCAGGGCGAAGCGATTTGTAAGTGTGATGCCTGCCCCAAGCTCGCCCACTCCTGTACCCCTCCCCTCCCTTGGCTTCCCCCTCCTTTCGAAGTGAAGACTGTACACTAGTATTTTCATGTCCCCCAGTGACCATGTGGTCCTAGTCCTCTCACTCCTGCCCCTATACCGTGGGGTATGCCATTTTGTCCTCACCTAACATCATATGGTTCCTGCCCACTTCCCTCTCCAAACCCACACCCCTCCCTCCCTCACTCCAACTGCTTTCTGATCCCCTTGACCTCCCACCTGAGGCCTGCCAACTGGTAACACACTGGGCATCCCCCAAACCTCCACGCCCAATTCAATATTATGGCCGCCTCGCACTCCGTACACCCAATCACCCTCCCGAAGATACCAGCTCTTGCATCATTTGATCCCATCCTCACTGTTAGGTATGGGGCAATATGGGTCCCCCTCAGCAATAAAAGTACCCTCCAATCCATATACATTCAATCAATGTACCCTTTTCTCAGCAGTAGCCAGTATATGCCCAAGCAATCGATACAAACAGTATCCAAATACAATAGCCAGCACTACCCAAGCATCACTCTAATAGGATTAGGATGTTGCAAGGCCTTATGGGACTCACCCAATAAATGTAGGGCGAGCCTTGGGGCGGGTGGGTTGCGGGGTGGGCATACACCACAGGCTGAGTCAAAACACAGTCAGCCAAGGAGTCCTCTGGCAGTGACACCTCACACAATCACCAACTTGTCTGCTAGAAACCCTTACTCCTGCCCAAACTAAATGTAAAAGCACAATAAATGGCAGTTAAGACCAGCCCTCAAATACAATTACAAACACACAGAAATACCAGCTTAAAAAATCTTTCAGATCTACTTACACTCACAGCCACCAGCTAAAGGCTCCTTCTCCCTCTCCCCTAACTGAAGATTTATCAGGAACCCTAGAGACTCCACGAGCCCCTAGGTGAGTTGCAGACCCACTTGCTGGGGTGGTTTTACGACCATCAGCCAGTCCTCTAGGTATGGAAAAAACTGTGACACCTTGTCTTTGAAGGTGCTACAACCACTGTGTACACTCAGAGAGTGACCTGATGGGAGTCTGAAACTGAAGTACTTTCTGTGAGACTCTCTTATGGGGATGTGGAAATAATTTAAGTCCAGTAATGCCAACCCTTCCCCTTTTTTGGAGCGTTGGCAGACAGTGCCAAAGTTACCATTTTGAACCTTGGCTTTGTCAGATGCCTTCTTAGTACCCTGAAGTCTAAGACAGGTTGCCACTCCTTATTTCATTTGTGATACCTTTTGCTGTAGCAGGACAGGCTCCACTGTTTTTGACAGTAACAGATTTTGAAACTCTTTTTCCAGGAGTTTTCTCTCTACATCTGTAGATGGGTTGAAAACTTGTTTTTAATGCTGGAAGGAATCTGAACTCAGAGACAATCCCTGACTCACTACATCCAGGACCACCTATCTGTGGTGCCTGAAGTACCCCTGCTGTGGGTACTGCTGATACCAAGGCGCAGCCATAGCCTGATAAAAAAGGGCTTGCTGTGGTGTATTCATCCACCTTTTTCATGTAAGCCTTTATCTTTTCTCCAAAGAGGAATTACCCTCGGCTGGGAAATCCATAGCCTTGGTTTGGGTATCCTGAGTGAGGTTTGTGACTTGCAGCCAGGTAAACCTCCTCTGAACCGGTGTATTTGACACCCATCTGGCAGCAGCCATTTGAACTGTTATTTGGCTGCTTCCAAACCAAATTTAGCTGTTTCAGCTAGATCATTTGACAGGGGAGTCTGGGCCTTGGCTGACAAAGCAAAGACAGACTGCCATAGTGACTTCTGGTATTGAGCAGCATAAGCTTGAAAGTGTGCCTGCCTGATGGCCAAGGAACCTGATAAATATCCCATTGATGCCATGTTGTCAAATTTCCCTGGGATCCTTGTTAGGAGGATAGGATGCTAGGGCTATCTTTGCCTTGTCACATGCTGTCACTTTAACAACTCCTTGGTGGACAGGGTGGGGGAATAACATTTCAGTTCCCTCCCAATCCAGCTGATATTTCTTATACATCCTCTTATCAAGAGGGGGAACAGAGCTTGGAGTTTGTAAACTCTTTGAAGTATCTTTTCTGAAGAATTTATTCACAGGAAGGAGAAGCTTTTAGTGGGTGTCAGCCCAATCATTTCTCATAAATGTGAAGAGTGAGGAATAATCCTCAGATGCTCTTTGGGGAGAGCCAAACTTATGTTCAGAGGAAATCTCAGATTCAATAGGTTCCCCTTTCTTCATTTCATCAAAATCACAAATTCTTCCTCTTAAATAATAGGAAGACTAGCCAGAGAAGACAGACTGCTTTGCAGAGGTCTACTGCTGAGAGGCAGACAGCCCTTGTAAGCCTGAAAGTGTTTTTCTTTAGCTGTTCCAGGCATTTCTCTACACTTTTTCCAGGGAAAGTTTTACAAATTTCACAATGTTTCATTTATGTGATCATAGCCAAGAAAAGCAACACACAACTGTGCTCTTATCTGTCTTGGCAAATACTTCCCCACAATCAGAACAGGCCTGTGCAATTTCCACAGGAGTTAGTAGGCTTTATGGCAGGCACAGAAGTCCGCAGATGCTGTCCAGCGGGGGTTCTGTGTGCTTAGTTTTCTTTGATTTCTTTGAGGGAACCATGGAGTCAGCCGGTTCAGCAAGCCTCTTAGGAACTACCTATATGCCCATCTCAGAGGTAGCAGTTACAGTAATTGTTGTGGATTCACCCACAGTAACTCAGGGTGTCAGCTGTTCAGAGCTCGAGGGACCCTTAGGTGATGATTGATAGTTGTTTTTTTTTTTTTAACCTTATCCAGGCATTTTCAATACTTTTCTCAGGACATGTATTGCAGATTTCACTCTGCTTTTAAATGTCCATGTCCAGATAAGCAAAACAAAAGAATGTTTGACTTAAAAAAATTTCACCACACTGAAGAAAAAATTACTCACCTTAGTAATGTTGTTTCTTCTAATGGAGTCTTGCTATATTATGACAATTGCAGTGAGTCCCCATCTTCGAACTGCCCCGGAGGTGAAATAGTTAACTTTCCGTGCAAGCAGGGAACTCTGAACGTGAGCTCGGTTAGAAAGCTCTGTCTGCTGATCTTCAAACATAAACTGTCAGATCTTTACGAGCTAAAACTCACTAAGGCTCTGTGTGGAAGCTGTAAACCTACACTAGCCGACTGGCTACTAACAAACACACACTTCTTGGTCTCAAACAAAGACTCAAGTCATGAGACCCAAAAGAAATGAAAAACACAACACCAATTCACCCCAAAAGAAAAGGTGAAAACAACAAGGTGGCATAAATGAGTGCCAACACTGTAATGCCCACCCATCCAAAACAGAGGTTCTGAGAGGGGCAGGCAGGAGGAGGTCATAATATAGCAGACTCCATTAGAAGAAACAACATTACTAAGGTGAGAATTTTTCTTCAAACAACATGAAGTCTTGCTATATTATGATTGAGTACAACACAGCAGTACCCATGGAGGAGGGACAGAACCTACTAAGGAATAGGCTCTGAAGGACAGCTGTGCCAAACCGAGCACTACTCCGAGCCTGGATGTCCAGGGAGTAATGCTTGATAAAAGTGTGAACTGTTTTTCAGGTAGCTGCTTGACATATCTCTAGAATAGGGATGTCTCTGGCAGCAACAGAGAAGCAGCTGTACCTCTGGTACAGTGAGCCTCAGGCCTGAGAGAGAACTCACCCAGGTTTTAAGTACAGAATTGGATACAAGAGAGAATCCACCTGGCAATGGATCTTTTAGTGGCAGGCTTCCTTTACCAACCTCACCATAAGTGAGGGAACAGTTGGAGAGTCAAACCTGTGACCCTTAGTGCAGCTCTGATGTAGTAACTAAAGGCTCTCTTCACATCTAGGCTGTGCAGCCTCCTCTCACAGAAGGAACAATGGTCAGTGAAGTACACTGGAAGAGAGATATAGATTGATTAAGGTGGAAATCTGAAACCACCTTAGGCAGGAATCTCTATTAGTCCAAGGACTACCTTATCTCTGTGAAAGGAGATAAAATCCAGCTCCACTGACAACGCTTGTAATTCACTTATGCGTCTGGCAGAGGTGATGGCTACCAGAAACACAGTTTTCCAAGTCAAGTACTTAAGCTCAGCTAAAGACAAAGGCTCAAAGGGTGATTTCATAAGCTGAGCAAAGCAAACATTAAGATCCCAGGCAGGGGCAGGATCCTTGAATGGAGGGTTGGTGTGAAGCAATCCCTTAAAAAACTTGGAAAATACAGGGTGAGTTGAAAGAGAAGAAAAAAATTACTCACCTTAGTAATGTTGTTTCTTCTAATGGAGTCTTGCTATATTATGACAATTGCAGTTTGTCCCACCATTAGAACTGCCCCGGAGGTGAAAGAGTTAACTACCATTCTAAGAATGGAGTTTGAAGCTGGACTCGACTGAAAGCTCTGTCTGGATAATTTCAAACTGAAACTGTCAGATCTTTCGAGCAAAAACTCACTAAGGTTCTGTGTGGAAGCTGTAACCTACACTAGCCAACTGGCTACCTAAATATAACACATATTCCTGGTCCCAACACAAAGACTCAAGTCAGGAACCAGAAAATAATAAAAATAAGGTAAAATAAAACACCACACCCTAAAACCCAAGCGGGGTGAAAAACATAATGGGCATAACCGGTGCCCACACTGGACTACCCACCCATACAAGTAGAAGTTCTGAGGAGGGAGCAGGCTGGGGGAGGTCATAATATAGCAAGACTCCATTAGAAGAAACAACATTACTAAGGTGAGTAATTTTTCTTCCAAACACCATGAAGAACTTGCTATATTATGACAATTGCAAAATACACAGCAGTACCTCCATGGAGGAGGACAGAACCTACTTAGAGGAATAGGAACTGAAGCACGGCTGTGCTAAATCTAGCATCCCTCCTGGCCTGGATATCCAAGGAGTAAAGCTTAGTGAAAGTGTGTACCGTTTTCCAGGTAGCTGCTTGACATATCTCTAAAATAGGGATGTCTCTGGCAGCAGCTAGAGATGCAGCTGTACCTCTGGTAGAGTGAGCCCTCAGGCCTGAAGGGGGAACCTTTCCCAGTTTTTGATAACAAAATTGGATACAAGAGACAATCCACCTGGCAATGGATCTCTTAGTGGCAGGTTTACCTTTCCCAACCTCACCATAAGTGAGAAAAAGTTGGAGGGATTCGAACCTATGACCCTTGGTATGCTCTATATAGTAACTAAGGGCCCTCTTAACATCTAAACTGTGCAGCCTCCTCTCACCAGAGGAGGAATGGTCAGTGAAGAACACTGGAAGGGAGATAGATTGGTTAAGATGGAAGTCTGAAACCACCTTAGGCAAAAACTTCCTGTTAGTCCTAGGGACTACTTTATCCTGTGAAAGAAAAAAGTCAGTCTCCACTAACAAAGCTTGTAACTCACTTATGCACCTGGCAGAAGTGATGGCTACTAGAAAACAGTTTTCCAAGTCAAATACTTGAGCTCCATGAAAGACAGAGGTTCAAGGGGGTGCATCAACTGAGCAATGCAAACATTAAGATCCCAGGCAGGGGCGGGTCCCTGAGAAAGGTGGTTAGTATGAAGTAATCCTTGAAAAACTTGGAAAATACAGGGTGGTGGAAAGGGAAGGGCTTTCCTGCTGAAATAAAGGCAGAAACAGCTGCCAAATGTACTTTCAGGGTAGCTGGTCTCAGGCCCAAAGATTAAGATGGACCATATAGTCCAAAACAATGGGCAAATCAGCAGATTCCGGGGAAATATGCTTCCCCGAGCACCAGATGGAAAACCTTTTCCATTTAGAATTATAAGTAGCCCTAGTGGAAGGCTTCCAAGAAGCCTTCAGGATGTCGAGAACACCTTGAGAAAGGTGTAGATCAGCAAACTCTAACTCCTCAAGAACCAGGCCCTGAGGTTGAGGGATTTGAGGTTCGGATACCAAACTCTCCCCTGGGCACAAGATAACAGACTGTGCCTCCTGGGGAGGCACAGGGGAAGATGGACTGCTAAGGACAGAAGGAGTGGGTACCAGGGCTGCCTGGCCCAATCTGGAGCAATCAGAATCAGCCTGCAAGGCTGGGACCTGATTTTGACTAGCACCTTGAATAGGAGAGGGAAGGGGGGAAAGGCATATAGAAACTTCCCTTCCCAATCTAGGAGAAAGGCATCCAGAGGGCCTGAGCCCATCACTGGGGGCCTGCAACAAAACAGTGGAAGTTGGTGATTGTCTGGGGCTGCGAAAAGATCTATCTGAGGGGTGCCCCATCTGGCAAAACTATCCCAGTACTTGGGGATCCAGTGACCATTCGTGATGGCCCTGGAAATCCTACTGAGAGCATCTGCCAGGACATTGTCTTTTCCTGGGAGGTGAACTGCCATGAGGAAAGTGTTCAGGGAATAAGCCAGAGACCACAACTTCATTGCTTCTGTGCACAAGGCCGAAGACTGAGAGCCCCATTGTTTGTTGATGTACCACATTGTGGTGGTGGTATCTGTTCTGACTTGTACCACTTTGTTCTGAACAGATGCAGAAAACACTTGAAGTGCTAGAAAGACAGCTCTGAGTTCCAGTAAATTGATGTGGAGCAGAGATTCCTGAGGGGACCACACTCCCTGGGTGGAGAGGTCGCCCATGTGAGCTCCCCATCCCAGAAGGGACGCATCCGTAGTGAGGGTCAAGAAATGAGATAGAGGGATGAAGGGGACCCCTAGTCTTAAATTGCTCTGATCCTGCCACCACTGAAGGGCCTGGATCAGGGTTCGAGTCACTGGGATCAACTTGGAAAGGGGATCTTTTCTCTGAGACCAAAAAGCTCTCAAGTGAAACTGAATGTCCCTCATCTGAAATCTTGCTCCTTGCACTACAGCTGTGGAAGCAGCCATGTGTCCTAGGAGCTGTAAGAAATTGCTTGCTGGTCGAAGACCTGCAGAGTGAAAGGAGGCCAGGGCCACCAGGTTCCTTACTCTCTCTAAGGGTAGGAAGGCTCTGTGGCCTGCTAGTGTCCAATTCTGCACCTATGAAGGTGAGTACTGAACAGGTTCCAGAACTGACTTTGGAAGACTGAGCAGGAAGCCCAGAGGGTGAGCAGCTGCTGGGTAACTTGCAGGTGTGATTTGACCTGTTCGGAGACTGGCCTACAATGAGCCAGTCGTCTAGATAGGAAAGATAGCAATCCTTTGCCTTCTTAAATGAGCAACTGCTACTGCCAGACATTTTGTGAATACCCTTGGGGCAGAGGTGAGGCCAAGGGCATTGTCTGAACTGGTAATGACCTGAGGGCAGTTGAATCTGAGGTACTTGGTGGGAGTTTCTGATTAGAACATGGAAATAGGCATCCTTGAGGTCCAGGGAAGCTAGCCAGTCCCCTGGCCTTAGAGAAGGTAAAATCATTGCCAGAGTCACCATTTTGAACTTTGGTTTCAAAAGGTGCTTGTTCAGATATCTTAGTTCTAACATGGGCCGCCATTCTCCAGTCTTTTTTGGGGTAAGGAAGTACCTGGAGTACAGACCCTTGCCCTGGTGTAGGGGGGAAACCCTTTCCACAGCTCAGAGAGCTAGGAGGGTTGAGACTTCTGTTTCTAAGGTAAAGGTCTCTAGAGCGTTTGCAGGTGGAAAAAATCTGGCTCTCATCTTTGGAAATGTTTTGAAGCTGAGAACCAGACCCTGGCTTACTACTTCCAGGACCCATTTGTCTGATGTCAGAGACTCCCAGTCCTGAACTCAGTAAGCCAGCCTGTCCCCTACAGGTAATGGAGAATCAGCCCTGGGCACCCCATCAGGGTGCCTGTTTGGCACAGGGGCTTTAGGCTGAGGGTGGGAGCAGACCTACTTGCACCCGTCTGCCTCTGCCTCTGAAGAACCCCTCTGAGCATAAGCAGAAGAAGCCTGGGTTTGGTAAAAGAGCCTGTGCAGGAGCCTACCTCTACCCCTGGGGTCTGCTTGGAGTGGCTTGCCACTCCTTGGCTAATGCACTCCTATAAGTTGTTCTGTATTCATCCATTTTCTTCATGTAATTCTCTGTCTGCTCCCCAAACAGAGAATTCCCCACCACAGGAAAATCCATAGCCTAGTCTGGGTATCCTGTGACAAATTAGTACACCTGAACCAAGCTAATCCTACGAAGGCCACAGATGTAGCCATGACTCTAGAGGATACATCATTAGAATCCACAGCAGCATGGAATTGCACCTTGGATGCCTCAATACCATCAGCAGCCACCTGCTCCAGCTCCTTGGCAAGCTGGCCAGAGGCCTATTTAGCCAAAACCATGACAGTGTCCCATCTAGATTTTTGGTATCTTGCCACATAAGCCATGTAATTTGCTTGTCTGAGTCCCAAGGGCGCTCCAACATGACTGCATTGCTGTGAAAGAAAGTCTGTATCAGGACCTGACAAAGTGTACCTCCTGTCCATCTTTTTGTCAACAGGAGGCACAGAATTAGAGGCTTTAAATTTTATTGTTTGCTTCCTAAAGATTTATAAGGGGATAGATAATCTCCTAGACTCTGGGATATCCATCATTTCCACAAAATCAGGTTCCTCTTGCTCATCCACAGCTTCTTCTAATGGAAGCTGGAGGGTTTCAGCAACCTTTTTATAAAACAGAAAATGAGAAGGGGACTCAGAAAGCATAGGGGATTCTAAAGGTCTGTCTGGGGAGATGTCCGGTTCAATGGGCACATCCAGACTCTCAAAGTCACATTCACATTGTTCATAATCCTCCTCCCCCTCCTCTGGTTCATAAAAATCTCCAATATCATATTCTTGAACCGGTGGAACCGGCCGAACCGACCTTTTACCAGACAGTGGCGGTTCGGACGGAACCGAAGAAAGTGACTGTACAATTTGTATAGCTTTTGCTATTTCTGCAGCAGTTGGAGAAGGAATTTTGGACTGCATACCTGCTGATTTTTTAGTTTTCTTTGCTGGAACTGGCTCCTCAGAGCCAGCTTTACGTTGGCCCGAGGAAGTCTTGCCCTGGTTAGAGGGCACTCCCTCCAGTTCGGTTGGCACCGAACCGGGCTGGCCATCCGGGTCAGCGGACTTTTTGGCCTCTCGTTCCCTGAGCCTGCCCACTCTCTTATCCAGGGTGGCTGCAGGGAATTTTACAAATCTGGCAGTCTGAAATGAGGTGGTCAAACCCCAGACAATAAACACATGTAGTGTGTGGGTCAGCCTTGGCAAAGGCTTCCCCACAGACACTACAGTGTTGAAACCCAGTGGGCCCGGTTTTTCTTTTGGGTTTCTCAGACATGATGCCAGCCTAACCAAGAAACTTGCCCTTTTAACGGCAGTGCCAGGCAAGACACCCTTATCGGTTCCCAACCGTGTCACGGGTCGTGGAAAAACCGTAATGAAATCCGTTTTTTTTAGAACCGATAAGAACCGGGAACCGCACTCTAAAAGCTTCAAAATGCTTATTCTTTAAAGTTTTAAACAACCTGATCGGTTCGAACCGAACCGATAAACATTTACAAGTTCCACACAGAAATAAAACCTGTCTATTACTTACAATACCACAGACAGAGCTTGAACCGATCGGTTTGCGGTCAAAATAATAATGCTCGTGGTTGAATTTAACCGAGAAAATACTGTTTAAACCGAGAAATGAACCGAGCAGTAGGAGAAATCTCCGGAGCGACTGTTCAGTGAGGCGGAGTAAAGAATCTGACAGTTTCAGTTTGAAATTATCCAGACAGAGCTTCTCTAACCGAGCTCACGCTCTAAACTCCATTCTTAAAATGGTAGTTAACTCTTTCACCTCCGGGGCAGTTCTAATGGTGGGACAAACTGCAACTGTCATAATATAGCAAGACTTCATGTTGTTTGAAGAGGATTTACCTGCTGAAATAAAAGCAGACACAGCTGCCAAATGCACTTTCAGGGTAGCTGGTCTCAGCCCCAAAGTGTTCAGATGGACCAAATAATCCAGGACTGTGGGTAAATCAGCAGAGTCTGGGGAAATATGCTTTTCTGAGCACCATATGGAAAACCTTTTCCATTTGGAGTTGTAAGTAGCCCTGGTGGAAGGCTTCCTAGAAGCCTTCAATATATCCATTACGCCTTGAGAGAGGTGTAGGTCAGCAAACTCTAACTCTTCAAGAACCAGGCCTTGAGATTGAGAGATTTGAGATTCGGGCACCAAACCCTTCCCTGGGCACAGGTTAACAGATTGTGATTCATAGGAAGGCACAGGGGAGGATGGACTGCTAAGGACAGTAGGAGTGGATACCAGAGTTGTCTGGCCCAATCCGGGGCAATCAGAATGACCGTGCAGGATTGGGATCTGATTTTGACTAGCACTTTGAACAGGAGAGGGAAGGAAGGGAAGGCATAGAGAAACTTCCCTTCCCAATTGAGAACTAAGGCATCCAGAGGGACTGAGCCCAAGACTGGGGGCCTGCAGCAAAAGAGAGGAAGTTGGTGTTTGTCTGGGGCTGCAAAAAGATCTGGGGGTGCCCCATCTGGCAAATACCACTCCCAGAACCAGGGGATCCAGGGACCACTCGTGATGGCCCTGAGAAATTTTGCTGAGAGCATCTGCCAGGACATTGTCCTTGCCTGGGAGGTGAACTGCCATAAGGGAGGTGTTCAGGGAGTAAGCCAGAGACCACAACTTCATGGCTTCAGTGCACAAGGCCATAGACCGAGTGCCCCCTTGCTTGTTGATGTACCACATTGTAGTGGTGTTGTCTGTTCTGACCAGTACAATTTTGTTCTGAACAGATTTGGAGAAAGCTTGAAGTGCTAGAAAAACTGCTCTGAGCTCCAACAGGTTGATGTGGAGCAGAGATTCCTGGGGGGACCACAGTCCCTGGGCAGTGAGGTCGCCCATGTGAGCCCCCAAGAGGGATGCATCCGTAGTAAGGATTAAGGAGTGAGACTGAGTGACAAAAGGAACTCCTTGTCTCAGGTTGCTCTGATCCTGCCACCACTGTAGGGCTTGGATCAGGGTTCGAGTTACTGGGAGCAACTTGGTAAGAGGATCCTTTCTTTGAGACCAAAAAGCTCTCAAATGGAACTGAATGTCCCTCATCTGAAATCTTGCTCCTTGCATTACTGCTGTGGAAGCAGCCATGTGTCCTAGGAGCTGCAGAAAATGCCTTGCTGGTCGAGAGACCTGCAGGGTGAATGAGGAGGCCAGGGAGACTAGGGTCTTTGCCCTGTCCAGAGGGAGGAAGGCCCTAGCTTCCTGTGTGTTCAGTTCTGCGCCTATGAAGGTTAGGAGCTGGACAGGCTCTAGAACTGACTTTGAGAGATTCAGAAGGAAACCTAGGGAGGTAAGCAGTTGCTGAGTTACCTGAAGGTGTAAGCAGACCTGGTCTGGGGACTGGCCTACTATGAGCCAATCGTCCAGGTAAGGAAAGATGGCAATTTTTTTGCCTTCTTAGGCATGCAACTGCTACTGCCAGGCATTTGGTGAATACCCTTGGAGCAGAGGTGAGGCCAAAGGGCATTGCTCTGAACTGGTAATGGCCTGAGGGCAGCTCGAACCTGAGGTACTTTCGATGGGAGCTTCTGATGAGAATATGGAAGTAGGCATCCTTGAGGTCCAGGGACGCTAGCCAGTCCCCTGGACTTAGAGAGGGTAAAATAATTCCCCGAGTCGCCATTTTGAACTTTGGTTTTAAAAGGTGCTTGTTTAAGTATCTGAGATCCAGGATGGGCCACCATTCTCCTGTCTTTTTTGGAATAAGGAAGTACCTGGAGTACAAACCTTTACCCTGGTGTAGGGGTGGAACCCTTTCCACGGCTCTGAGAGTGAGGAGGGTAGAGACCTCTGCCTCTAGGGCAAGTGCCTCTGATGGAGATGCAGGTGGAAAAGATCTGGTTCTCATCTTCGGAAATTTTTTGAAGCTGAGAACCAGTCCCAGGCTTACTACTTCCAGGATCCAATTGTCTGACGTTAGAGACTTCCAGTCCTGGACAAAGTAAGCCAGCCTGCCCCCTACAGGTAGAGAAGAATTGGCCCTGGCTACCCCATCAGGGTGCCTGCTTGGCAGGTGCTTTAGGTTGAGGGGTGGAAGCAGGCCTGCTTGAACCCCGTCTGCCTCTCCCTCTAAAGAACCCCCTCTGGGCATAAGCGGAAGAGGAGGCTTAGGCTTGCTAAAAAGGCCTGCCCCTGCCCTTGAAGGTTTCTGAGGAGTGGCCTGCCTTTCCTTGGCCTGTGCACTCCTATAGGTGGTCCTGTATTCATCCATTTCCTTCATGTAATTCTCTGTTTGCTCTCCAAACAGAGAGTTGCCCACAACAGGAAAATCCATGGCCTTAGACTGGGTATCCTGTGACAGGGTAGTACATCTGAGCCAAGCCATTCTGTGAAGTGCCACAGATGTAGCCATGACTCTTGATGACACATCATTAGAGTCTACTGCAGCATGAAATTGCACCTTAGATACCTCAATACCATCTCTAGCCACCTGTTTCAGCTCCCTGGCCAGCTGGTCAGGGACTTGTTTTGCTAGAGCCAGCACAGTATCCCATCTGGATTTCTGGTATCTAGCAGCATAAGCCATATAATTTGCCTGAGTCCCAAGGATTCTGCCATGTACTGTTTCTTTGCCATAGCATCAATCTTCCTGGAGTCCTTCTCAGGAGGGTGTGAAGCTAGGGGAATATTTGCCTTGTTACAGGCTGCAGCCTGCACTACTCCCACATGGCTGCATTGCTGTTTGAGGAACTCCGTATCAGTGCCTGATAAAGTATACCTTTTGTCCATCCTTTTATCTACACAAGGTATAGTGTGAGGAGTTTTTAAAACTTTTACTGTCTGCTTCTGAAAAGATTTGTGCAGAGGAATAGACAGTCTCAGACTCTGGAATATCCATCATTTCTACATAATCAGGCTTCTCTTGGTCATCAACAGCTTCCTCAACAGGGAGCTGGAGAGTTTCAGCAACCTTTTTATAAAACATAAAATGAGAAGGGGACTCAGAAAGCCTTGGAGGAGAAACCCCTAAAGGTCTGTCTGGAGAGGTGTCCGGTTCAATGAGCACATCCAGGTCTTCAAAACCATATTCACTCTCCTCATACTCCTCTTCCCCCTCCCACGGTTCATAAAATTCCTCAAAATCATAATCTTGAACCGGTGGAACCGGCCGAACCGAGCGCCTCCCTGATGGTGCCGGCTCAGTTGGAACCGGGGAAAGAGACTGGACAATTTGGATTGCTTTAGCCGTTTCTTCAGCAGTTGGAGAGAGAGAACTTTTGGCTCCACACCAGCTGACTTTCTAGTCCTTTTTACAGGAACCGGCTCCTCAGAGCCAGCTCTTCGTTGGCCCGAGGAAGTATCACCCTGGTCAGAGGGCACTCCCTCTGGTTCGGTTGGAACCGAACTGGGCCGGCCATCCAGGTCAGCGGACTTTTTGGCCTCCCTTTCCCTGAGCCTACCAACTCTCTTTCTATGGTGGCAGCAGGAAATTCTTACAAATCTGGCAGTCTGCATTGAGGTGGTCAAACCCCAGACAATAGACACAGGTGATGTGAGGGTCAGCCTTAGCAAAGGCTTCCCCACAGACACTACAGTGTTGAAACCCAGTGGGCCCGGTTTTTCTTTTGGGTTTCTCAGACATAATGCCAGCCTAACCAAACTTGCCCGTTTATGGCAATCCGCCAGGCAAGACTCTCTTATTGGTTCCCAACCATGTCACGGGTCGTGGAAAAACGTAATGAAATCCGTTTTTTTTTAGAACTGATAAGAACCGGGAACCGCACTCTAAAAAAGGACTAGGAATTTTAAAGCACAATCTGATCGGTTCAACCAAACCGATAAATGTTTACAAGTTCCACACAGAGAAAACGAATGAAAAACCTATCTATTACTTATACTACAACAGACAGAGCTTGAACCGACCGGTTGCGGTATAATTTCGGTTGAAAACCGATAAAATAATACTTTTAAACCGACAAAATGAACCGAGCAGAAGGAGAAATCTCCGGAGCGACTGTTCAGTGAGGCGGAGTAAAGAATCTGAAAGTTTATGTTTGAAGATTAGCAGACAGAGCCTTCTAACCGAGCTTGTGCTCAGAGTTCCATGCTTGCATGGAAAGTTAACTATTTCACCTCCAGGGCAGTTCGAAGATGGGGACTCACTGCAATTGTCATAATATAGCAAGACTTCATGTTGTTTGAATACATGGTTTGAAACCGGGATCACCATTTTTCTTCTTGGTTTTTATGACATTTTCAATGTAAAACCAATAAAAGTTGCAACCACTACAAAATATTTGAATTTAAAGTTTATTTAGCAGTTACGGTCGGTTCCGTAACCATTGAAAAACCAATCGGGACCCGGGAACCAAGGTAAAATGAACCGAGGCTATCGATTCAGGAATCGGTATTAGCGGTTCTTAAAACAAGGTAATTTAATAAAATTAAACATAACTGATGGAGTTTTTTAGTCAGAAAACTCTGATAAATACAAAATAAACCTCAGTTTACCCCCAGGTATACCGAACTGGGAGAAACTTACAATTTAAACAATAAAACTAAGGGTTTACTTAAAATTACAAAAAGTAAAAGGCAGCAAATGAAATGTAAAGAATACTTATAAAATTTTATAAGGTTTCTCACGTCAAAACAAGATGATGAGGAGATGATCTCCGAGCATCGAGTCTTGACAGGCAGAAAGAAATCTGAGGGGTTTAGAACTAAGGCAGTTAATAGAAGGCAGCATTTGAAAAGAGGCTCATGCAAAAGATTCCATCATTTGCATATGTTCCAAATTCTCTCTGGGCAGTTCTACTTAGATGGCTGATTACATAACGTTATGAATACCTGAGTATTACTGGGGTGAGAAAGTATTATGTAAGAACTTACTGTAACAGTAGATCTTTGAGGAACTGTCTCTGGCAGTACGTTATTACACTTGGGAGTTCCATCAGGTGGCGCTATCACACAGCAGCTTCCTCTAGCAGTCTTCCATGGGGGCCGCCCACACGACATCACTTCCTCCTGCTGAGTATAAGTGTGGGCGGCCTCAAGTACCCTCTGTTCCCTGTCGGCTTCAGCAAGCAAGGCCTGGACCGAGGGAAACCAAAGGACAAAACAGACCAAAGAGACCCCACCCAATGTCCTGGGTTGCAGTAAACAAAAACGAACAGGGCAGGGGGACAGAGGGTGAGATTATACCTACTGCAAGCGACAGTTCCTCGAAAAGCTACTTTTACGGTAAGTTCTTACATAACGATACTATCTTCTATGGACTGGTCTCTTGCAGTAGGTTATTACACTTGGAAGAGTGCCAAGCAGTCATTCCTAATAGGGAGGACTAGCAAGGCTGGAAGCCAGGAAAGACAGCACGCACGATGGGTAGGGCCCCTTGTAAAACCCAGCAGCCAACCAGGCAACAAAAGTAGAAACAGAAGAGAAATGTTAACTCGAACCATACCCAGTCGAGCAGAAAAGCCAAAGGTGGGTGAGAACAACATGCTGGAAGCATGGTATGTAGAAGAACAGTAGGTGGCCATGCACAGTGATTCAACTTGACGAGGCAAGGGTTGACAAGTCCTGGCATGAAATCAAATCAAGTAGAGCACCCACAGCATGGATCGTGCAAGAGGAGATGGAACGTACCAGGGTAAAACACACTGGGAATACCAGAAGAAGGAACAACCGAGGGTCTCCAATAGGGAGAGTAGCAGAAGTTCCAAACAAATCTGCACATAGGAGTGAAGAGTCCAGTTTCTGGAGCAAGCCTCCAAGAAAAGGGGGAAGAAATCCCTGGGCGCCTCCGAGGCTTGCAAGAGGAGGTGGGGGGAAAAGCCCTGAGGTGTTGGTTAAGACACAGAGGTGGGCCCATCCCCCCCATGAGGGACAGGCGGGGCATGGTGCTAAGGGACCGATGGAGCACCCCCCTGGAGGCCGGACCGCGGTCCTGAAAAGCACCCAGGTAAGGAGGCCAGGAACGGGACGGTCCGACCGCAGGAGTGAAGGACTGGGCCCTGAGGGCATGACAGAGGTCCTAGACAGATCGCAGAGCATGCCCTGAAGCCTGTCGGGAATCCAGGATGGACTGAGCACCAGGGCCAAATAATTGGTTCCCAGAAAAAGGGGCATCAGCAACCAACAGTTGAATGTTGGGTGCCAGACCTGACACCTGGAGCCAGGCATAGCGCCATACGGTGATGCCAGTGGCATAGAGGCGGGTAGAGGCATCGACCACATCATGATCCACCTGAAGCAGGGGACAGAGGACAAGGCGGACATGGGCTGAGCCAACCAGGCCGACTCCTGGGAGGGTGGTGAGGATAGGAGTTCCAAAGCCGAAGCACTCAAGGTGCGAAGGTACCAGACCACATGGCCCACATAGTTGAGAGTACAAAGCAGCAAGGTACTGAAGGCATAGACCTTCTTGCCAAGGAAATCCATGCACCAGCATTTAGCATCTGGCGGCATGGAACTAGTGTGGTGGGGCCGAGCGGACCGGTCATGAGCCATTGTGATGACCAGAGAGTCCACTGAAGGGGCAGTGGACAAATAGGGATGGTCAGATGGCGTGCAGTAAAGTCAGTCCAGGCCACAAGGGGTGGTCTGAGTGGAAGCAAGATGATGCCAAATCTGAGACAGTGCATTAAAATATGCAGGAATCAAGGAAGGGACAACCAAAGCAGGCTCCTCGGGTATGCTGAGGTAAGCGGCCATGTCCTGGCAAAATGATTCCTGTTCCGCAGCTGGGAAGCCAAACAAATCCCAGATCTGCAACATGAGATCCATGAAGGAGGGGTCCAGGAACTAGGAGAAATCAGGAGGGTCAGGCGTTGCGGCGTCCGAAACAGAGGACGCGGACGGAGATGAACCAAGGTCCCCAGAAGCCCCCGTCAGGAGCATCCCCCATGAAGTGATCCTCCCCATCTGAATCACCATAGAAGGAATCCCCAAAAACGGGAGGGGGAACCAGGCGGAAACTGCCAGATCCGGGTGAAGCCACTTGGGTGGAGGAGAGGGGGAACGTTGTGGCCTGGGACTCGGAATTGGGTCCAAAGGTGGGCCACTGCCCAAAGACTGGAGAACCTCCATGACAATGCAGGCGATGCCGGACACTTGGGAAGGGGGATGTCTACAGATGGAGGGCGCTCAAGGGCAGCGCCCGGGGGAGGGCGAGACACCTCAGGAACCACTGACCGAAACAGGTAGGGGAAGGCATCCTGACCCCTGTGGTGTGGCACCAGTAAGGGGGCAAGGAACTCAGGGCAAGACCCCGGAACCTCGGCCGAAGGCCCATAAGAAGGCACACCCAAGGGGCGCAGAAAGGGCGATGGGGGCTGGACCCACGATGGTGCCAGGATAGTGTGCCGGTGCCAGGATGGGACATGGAAGAGGAGCCCCAAACTGGGGGTGTCTCAGGGTATGGAGCCCCTGCCATCGATGGCGGAAGCATCCCCGTTGAAGACGGAATCATCTCCATCAATGAGGGACAAGAAATAAGCCTTTCCATCGACGGGGGAAGCTTCCCTGTCAATCGAGTAATGCAAAACATTATGCCCCATCGACGGGGGAAGTTATCCCATTGACAAGGAGTGCTCCGTCGATTGAGGAAAAGCCTCCATTGACGAGAGAAATGGAGAAAGATGTCCTATTGATGGGGGAAGAGTTCCCATTGACAAGGGAGAAAAATCAACATGGCCTGTTGACGGGGGAAGCTTCCCCATCGACGGGGAACACTGCCCACCAATGGGAGACGTCCAGCAGAGTGCTCCGTCGATGCGATAGTGAGCCCTGTAGGCTCTATCGACAGGGGGAGCAGTCCCGTTGACAAAGAACACTCCTTCGACGATGGAGGAGCCACCATAGATGGGCCATGACAGAGGAGCTGGAGGAGTGTGAATCCTGCTCCCTCCGATGTCTGGAACGTGAGCCCTGGGCCGGGAAGCCCTTAAGACAGTTCCCCGAGGTCCGTTCTGGCTGGGCTGTCTCATCAGCCACAGGTAAGTCCCAAGACCCAGAAAGAGTCCTGGGTCAGGGATCAGCAGGGGTACTGTCAGTGGGTCACAGATCTGCCGGAGAAGAGAAGTCCGGGATGCTGTGAGTAGATCACAGGCCTGGAACAGAAGAACAAGCAACTCAAGCTCATGTCGAAGACTGCAACACAGGAGGTTAGGAAAGCTGTCTGTGCAAGCTGAAGCCAGCGGGAAAATGAACAGAGGGTACTTGGGGCCGCCCACACTTATACTCAGCAGCAGGAAGTGATGTCATGTGGGTGGCCCCCACGGAAGACTGTTAGAAGAAGCTGCTGTGTGATAGTCCCACCTGGTGGAACTCCCAAGTGTAATAAACTACTGCAAGAGACCAGTCTGTAGAAGATCTACTGTTACAGGTTGAGTAACCTGTTTTTCTAGGGACGTGGATATGTTGTTTATCCGCACTTACTGGCAGACTCCCAGCAGTTCTCCTTTGGGAACAGAGACTGGAGAACTGAGGCCCCCAAAAAAGCATCCCAGCGTGACTCAAGGTCGATGTAGTATGGGTGACGAAGGTGTTTGCGGTCTTCCAGGTAGTAGCCCAGCAGATTTCCTGGATAGGGATGTCCCTGGAAGCAGCCACTGATGCAGCAGTATGGCAGGTGGAATGAGCCCTTAGCCCTATGGGAGGCTCCCTACCCACCAACCTATAGCAGAAATCAATGCAAGGTGTAATACATCTGCCAATCGTCTGCTTTGCAGCAGGTCTGCCAGAAGTGGCTTCAGCGTAGGTGACAAACAGCTGGCGAACCTCTCCCCAAATTTCCACCATTCTCTCCTTATAACAGGAAAGCACTCATTTCAGGTCCAAAGTATGGAGCCTGTACTCAACATCTGAGGTGTAGTTTGGGTAGAACAAAGGTAGAGTCAACACCTGATTAAGGTGAAACTCTGACACCACCTTCGGGAGGAATTTCAGGTAGGGGTGAAGGACAACTCTGTCCCTGTGGAAGATCAGATAAGGAGACTCCACTAAAAGCGCCTGGATCTCCCCAGTCCTTCTGGCAGATGTGATAGCCTCCAGGAAGGCAGTCTTCCATGACAACTGTGATAGCTCATACCTGTGCCCTGGTTTGAATGTCTTACCCATGAGTTTTGCCCAAACCAGCAGTAAATCCCATGGAGGTGGAGGTTCACACACCGGAGGGGATATGTGATCTAGGCCCTTGAAAAAGCGCCAGACCACCTTCTCCTGTGCCGTTTGCTGACCGGTCCACACCCAGTAAGCAGAGATGGCTGCAAGGTGCACCCTAAGGGTCAAAGACCCCCTCTGGACAGAGACCAAAGGTAGTCTAAAACACTAGCCACAGGACAGAGGGTCCAGGCCCTTGCCCTGACACCAAATAGAAAAACTTTTCCATTTGAAGGCACAGCACTTCTGGTTGACTCCTTCCTGGATGCTTCCACTACTGTGAGTACATCCTCAGAAAGACCCAAAGTCTGGAATGCTAGCTGCTCAGGTACCAGGCTGTGAGGTGCAGAGATTGAAGGTCTGGATGGAATACCTTCCACTGACTGACAGATATCAGGTCCAGGCGTGCTGGAAGACACCTTGGGAGCCTGTTGCTGAGGCTGAGGAGATCTGGATACCACAACTGGCGGGGCCAATCTGGGGCTACCAGGATCACCTGCGCCTTGTCCCTCCTCACCTTGAGGAGCACCTTGTGGATCAAGGGAAATGGAGGGAAGGCGCAGAAGAGGCCTGGGTTCCATGGCCTCGAGAAAGCATCCCTGTGCAGCAACCCCCCCTGAGGGAGGAGGGCATGAAATAGCCTCAGCTTGGTGTTTTCCCTGGAGGGAAACAGGTCCACCATCTGTTTGCCCCAGTGGGAGAACAGACTGTAAGCTACCTCTGGATGGAGAGACCACTCATAGGATGTCTTGCCTATGCGGCTGACAGCATCCATCAGTTGATTTGAGGCTCCTGCCACATGAATGGCTAGGAGATCCGCCTCCAGTCGGCTCACGAGTGTCCTGATGCGGAGTGCTTCCCTGCACAGCAGCCGGGAGTGTGTGCCGCCCTGCTTGCTGAGGTAGTACACCATCGTGGTATTGTCTGTCTGGACTTGAACCACTTGACCCCGAAGCTGCTGAGCGAATGCTAACACCAGTCTGACCGCTCTGAGCTCCAACAGGTTGATATGGTATCAGGATTCCTCGGGGGTCCATAACCCGTGGACCCTGCTATTTTCCATGGGGGCTCTCCAGCCTGTGAGAGAGGCACTGGTCATGAGGATGACCGTCTGCTCAGGGTGGACAAATGGGATCCCTTCCTGCAGATGGAGGTGGCAGTATCGTGCAGTGGTTTAAGGCTCTGAGCTACAAATCTGGAGACCTCAGTTTGAATCCCACAGCCGCCACTTGCATATACTGTGTGACCCTGAGCAAGTCACTTAACTTCCCTGTGCACCAGGTTGCACCTGTAAAAAAGCTTTCAGCTTAGTGTGTCTCACCTGGTTAAACAACTGGAAGGAAAAAAAAAAAAAAGATGGTCTAAGACGCTCCACTACTGGAGAGCATCCCACATCTTCTGGGTCACAGTGATAAACAGGTCGAAATGACCTAGGCGCTGAGTCCACTGGGCAGCCAGCTCCCATTGACGGGGGCACATATGCCACCAGACCCAACGGGACCATGGTGGTGCAGGCTGCCATGTAACCCAGAAGGTGCAGTAAGTCTAGGGCATGGTGCAAGTGCCCAACCAAAAATGATTGTGCAAAGGAGGAGAGAATCTCTGCCCTGTCCGCCGGGAGCTGTGCTCTGGCTTGGCAAGAGTCGAGCTCTGCCTTGATAAAGCATATCACCTGAGATGGCATGAGTTCCGACCTGGCCTCGTTGATCAGGAGGCCAAGCTGACAGCAGGTCTGGATGGCCAGGTATCTGGACCTCTCCACCTCTTGCTGGGTGGAACCTGCCAAGAGCCAATCGTCGAAGTAAGGGTACATTCTGTCCCCTCGACGCCTAAGATGGGCTGCCACCACTGCAATGCAGTTGGTGAAGACCCGTGAGGCCGATGACAGGCCAAGTGGCATGGCTCTGAACTCGTATAGGGTTCCCTCTGCTTTGAAGCGGAGGAACTGCTGATGGGACGGATGGATTGGGACGTGAAAGAACACGTCCTGGAGATCCAGTGAGCAGAACCATGTTTTGCTCCAGGGATGGTATGATCTGGGACAGAGTTACCATACTGCAGATACATGGCCTGAGATACTGATTCAGGTCATGCAGATCTAGAATAGGGCACCAGCTGCCCATCTGCTTTGGGACCAGGAAGTACTTGGAAATGAACCCGGGGTTGACTGGAGGATCTGTGACACAAACCACTGCCTCCTTGAGGAAGAGCTGGGCTATGTCATCTCTCAGAACCAACCACGTGTGGGTTGATACTCTCTCCTCCCATGGGGCGCGGGCTTGGCAGGGAGGGTACTGCTTGAATTCTAGAGGCAGACCATGGCGACCACTTCTAAGACCCACCTGTCCGTGGTAACAGTGGACCAAATGGAAAGGAAGTGACGGAGCCAACCCCCCCCATCGGAGGACCCAGAGCTGGTGTGATGGGAATAGGGATGGCAACCCCTCACTTGGCAGGCTTGGAGGAAGAGGGTCCATACTGGAAGCTGCCTGAATCCCAACCTCCTTGTCTGTGGGCCGCAGGAAGCCTGGAATTGGGCCGAGGGCACCAAGACTGTGCCTGCTGTTGCTGCCCACCCTGAAAGAGGGGCTGTTAGGCTGCAGGAGCAGGGTGCCAAAATGAAGGCTTCTTCTGCTGCTGTTTCTTGGCACCAGGGGCATCTTTTTGGGCAGAAGTAGCAGAGTCCAAGGTGGCATTGGACTGCTTCATTCGCTGAAGGTGACCATCCACAACTGGGCCGAAGATATCGGTGCCCAGGAAAGGAACATCAGTGAGTTTGTGCTGGGTAACCATCATGAAGGTGGAAAGCCTCAGCCAAGCCCTGTGTCGCATGGCAACTGTGGCTGCCACTGAACTGGCGTAAGAGTTCCCAAGGTCCAAGGCCATCTGAAGTTGCTTCTTGGCAACAGCTCGGCCCTGGTCCCGGACCTGCTTGACTATAGTCTGAAGGTCCACGGGGAGGTGCGGGAGAACTTCATCCAAGGAGCCCAGTAGGGTATGACAGAAGTGCGCCACGATGACGGCCGAGCTTGCCTGACAGAGGCCTAAAGAGGAGGCTGCATAAACCTTCCTGGCAGAGTGGTCCAGTTTCTTGGACTCCTTGTCTGGAGGTCTATCAGTGTCAGCAGAGCTGCCTGTGCGTCTGAACACAGAAGCGGTCACTAACCCCTCAGCTGAGGGATGTTCTGTGAACCCTGAGAGGGACCCAATGGGCACCACATACTAGCGAGCGATCTGGGCAGACAGCACTGGGCAGGAGGCAGGACACTGCCAGAGCTCTAAAGCAAGGCCAACAATAGTATCGGCCACTGGGAAGGCTTCTGTAGGAGTATCCCTTCTTTTAAGAATATCTGTAAGAGGGTACTCCGCTCATTTCTGGACAGGTTCCTGGGGCATCCCTATGGACTCTGAGACAAGACGAAGAATTCCCATAAATGACGAAGGGCCCTCCTCCATCGAAAGACTACCCACCAATACGTTATCCAGCAGATGAGAGTGAAGGTTGGTGTCGTCTGAATCAGAGGAATCCGGATAAATCGGTCGGCCACCAAGGTCCCCTTGCACATGCCTGGGATGATCAGGTGTGAGGGTGACAGAGAGTCTACGAGGGAGACCCAAAACTGTCCGAGAATCCTTCACAGGAGCCCCTCCCGCGGGCTGTTTAGATGGCGACACCACCACTGTCAGTGGAGAGACTGGTTTTGGCTGAACTGGGACAGGTTTTACTGGCTCCGTGGGCAGGGGAACCGATTTTACCAGTTCTAATGGAGTTGGCCTCAGCCTGAGAGGCAAGGGCCACGTAATGGCTGGGGTGGAAACCGAAGAAGGCTTCTGCCTGGAAAGAATGAGCTGCTACCACATCTTCATATTCGCGATGGAGTTTCTGCCGAAGCCTCTCCTCATCTGAGGAGGACGAAGACTGGCAGTGACATCGCCTCTTTTTAGAGATTATGCGCCTTCCTCATCCTGTCGATTGAGGGGGTCCGAGAGCTTGACCTCGATTGGACTGGCCGAGTGGGTCATTCTGAGGACACTGGGGGAACAGGTGATTTACGCACATCAGGGACTGGTTCCTCAGTGGGAATGCTGGGTTTCCTCATCAGGAAGAGGCAGGACTGGGGTCCTGGTAAGTGAGCTGTTGGCCTCATCGGGCGACAAAAGATCGACAGGGTGAAGAGTGATCTCCACTGCATCATCGATCGAGACCTCGGCCGGCAGACCAATCGGCAAAGCCAAGAAGACGGCGGTCAAAGAAGCCGTCTCGACCGAAGTCGAGACTGGAGATTCCTGTGACCAAGATCACTCTCGATCCCAAAAACGTCTTTGCCAAGACGAAGAATCTCTTGGTTCCTTGTCTTTTTTACGGGACCAGGAGGTATGGAAGCCTGAAGGACCCTCGCCCTTAGTCGGGAGAGAGTGGCACATCTCCCGAAAGGAGTCCCAGAACGTGGAGCCCAGGTTGAGTGGAACGAAAACCGGCCAAGAGGTGAGCTCCGTGGACCGCACCATCTCTTCCTCGAAGGCCTGCATCTGTTCTAACTGCTCGGTGGACCCTGCAGCTGTGGAGACCGTCCACTGGGCCTCCTTGGATTTCACCAGTGGATTCCATTTCTCAGGCCTGCCCAACTTGAGACTTGTGAGATGATCGTCGAGGACGTTCGCTTGAAAAGCGAGCCATATCTTGCATGCCTGGGTGTCATAGCCGACACCCAAGTAGTAGATGCATGCGGCATGTGGGTCTGTGCGCGACATTTTCTGGCCGCACGGGCACCAGCAAAAACTGGGGGAAGATTTATCTTTCATAATCGAATAGCAAAAGTTGCAATTGCTAGCTCGAATGAGCTTAATCTTCAAGGGATCCGAAGATATCGAAGCCAGGGCCTGTAAAACGCGGTAGCGGAGAGGAGGCAACCTGAATCTTCCAGCGGAAAGGAAGATCTGGCATCACAGGATGGAGCCGAGGGTTATACCACCCAGGTGGGTGGGAGGAGCCAGCTTGAAGACCTTCTGGAAAGAATTAAAGGGGAAAGGGACACGCCAATAAGTGTGGATTTATTTATTTATTTGCTTTTGTTAGCCGGGTAAGGCACACTAGACAGCCAAGTGCCTATTTTCAGGTGCGACCCGGGAGGGTTACAGATTAGAAGCACAGTTCACATTCAATGAGATAAACAGGCAAACAACAAAATGTGACAATCAGAGAAATGACAAGCTTATACATGAGTTGAGTAGATAGCTAACAGCCTTCAAGATGGTTAGCACAGGATACAGTAAGATACAAACTTGGTGATTTCGGCAGAGACAGCGAAATTTCATAAAAAAGACCAGTTTGGTTAAAAACAAGCAGACATAAGTGCCAACAAATGGGGTGGGGGCCGGGGGTTACAAAGAGAAGGGAGCAGTCAGGGGGAGGGGCTTGGAGGGCAGTGTGTGCTGATGGGGGAGGAGGGCAGGCAGTAAGGTAAGGGCATTTACTAGTTACTCAACCAGTTAACAGGAGGGTAAGTGCAGTGGACGCTGAGGGCACGGATACCCCCCCCAGCATACCTAGTGCTGGAGGGCTACAAGGTACAAGGACAGGTGGTAGATACTTCAGGTAGTTCCAAAGGGAGGCTTTAAAGCCGGGATGGGAGGGGGAGGACCGAGTTAGGGCAGGGAGTGAGTTCCATAATTTAGGGGCACAGGTGGAGAAGGCCCGATCACCCATGAGGGTGCGAGTTCGAGGGACCAGGCGATCAAGCGTCGCCCTCGACCTAAGCTGGTAGGGAGGGGTGTCAGGGTTGAGGGGAAGTGCGAGGGCGACAGGGGTGGCTGATCGGACGATACTGTCGATGAAGTTCCCAACTACAAAGGTGCGATGCTTCTCGGGAGGGAGCCACTCTAGGCGCGAGTAGAGGTCACAGCGGAGCGTTAGGGGAGGGGCAGAGAGCTCAAAGCGGCAGATGTTGTTGTAGGCCGTATCCCATTTCAATAGGCTGGATTTGGGCATGGGGGCAAAGGTTATTAGCCCGTAGCAGAGAGGGGGGGGAGGAGGACCCCCCTGGCTAAGGCCATACGAGGAACCGAAGTCAAGCAGTTTTTGGCTCTGTAGGCGAGTTCTAGTTTACCGTTCGTAGCCTTGCAGATATTTCGGATGTGTAAGGTGAGGTCCAGCTGTGGATCCAGGGTGACTCCTAGGTACTTGACCATAGTCACCGTCTGCAGGGGGGAGCCATCAGCCCCAGAGACTAGTACAGGCGCTGGGCAGGATTTAGTTTTGTTCAGGGATCCAAAGAGCATGGCCTGGGTTTTCTTGAGGTTGGTGGTGAGTCTGTGCTCCACCAGCCAGGACTGGATCCGCTTGAAGTCAGAATTTAATTGGTAGTTAATGGTGGCAATGTCACAGGCGCTGGCCAAGATGACAAGGTCATCTGCATACAGGGTGGTATGCTCATGGTTGATGATGGATGGCAGTTCGTTGATGAAAAGGGAGAAGAGAGTAGGGCCAAGGACAGACCTCTGAGAGACCCTGCAGAGGACAGGTGTGGGGTTGGAGAGGGTCCGGTTAAAGTTGGTGTACTGCATCCTACCAGTGAGGTAATTGAGGAACCAAGCGTGGGCAGGGGGTGAGAGTCCAAGGGATAGAAGAGTTGAACTGAGGAGTGAGTGATCGACCCTGTCAAAGGCTTTGGAGAGATCCACAAAGATAGCTCCGGTGAGGTAACCTTGGTCAGTTGCATTTGTGATCAGCGAGGAGACAACAGCGAGGGCTGTTGCCGTGCTGTGACCCTTCCTAAACCTGTGCTGAGCTGGAAAGAGGAGATTATGGAGCTGTAAACAGTGGGTTAACTGAGAGGCCACTACTTTCTCCAGTACCTTGGATGTGGCAGACAGGATGGTGATAGGTCGATAGTTTAGGGGATCCTTGGGGTTGCCTTACTTTAGCACAGGGGTAACTTTGGCCACTTTCCAAATGTCCGGGATGATTCCAGTGGTTAGGGAGCAGTTGAAGATATGTGTTATGGGCCCGGCAAGGAGGTGGGCCCATAGCCTGAGTAGTTTCGGTTCGAGGCTATCATGCCCAGCTCCACTGTGAGGGGAGAGGTTGGCAAGCAGTTCCTGGGTCTCTTTTATCGACACCTGCTTAAGGTAGAAGGGAGGACGGGAGTTGGGTCCGGGTGGGGGGGTGCTAGAGGACTTGGGTGCTGTGGGTGGTGAGGGGTGGTAGACAGTTCAGATAACATGATATTAAAGGCATTAGAAATTGTGTGTGGGTTATTACAGCTGACCCCGTCAATGAGCAAGTCAGTGACTTGCAGTCTGGCTGAGCTCCCAACCGCGCTTCTAATGTTCTGCCAGAAACTCAGCGGATTGCTGGCAGAGGAGTGCAGGGCAGAATGGCAGAACTCACTTTTAGCTGAGCGGATGGCTTTTTTACAGGAGTTTCTGAGGCTTCTATACGCTAGGAGGTCATTATTGCTTTGGGAGGCCTTGTAGGTCGCCCAGCATTTATCCCTGAGTTTCATAAGGGTGACTAGGCCCCCATGTAGCCATTTGGTAACAGCGCCCCTCACCCTCCTTCTAGTGAGGGGGGCATGTTTGTTTTGCACGGGGATAAACTTGGATAAGAATTCGTCCAGGGCTTGGGCCGGATCCAAGGAGGCAATGACCCCAGACCAGTCAATTAGTCTGAGGTCTGAGAGGAAGTCATGTGTGCACTATTTCGAGTAATCCCTCATCTGGATCACTTTGCTGGGAATTTTAGTCTGGGAGATGCCCCAAGAGCAAAAGGTAGGCGAGTGATCAGAGATGGCATCTGGGAGAATGCCTGAGGACATGATTCTGTCAGGTCTGTTAGTCAGGATCCAGTCAATTAGCGACCCTTTGTCCCCCTGGGTGGAGGGCCTTGTAGGTTCAGAGATAACTTGGCTGAGGGAGGGGCCCGAGAGCAGAGGCTCGTATACTTTACAGTTTGGGCCCAACCAGTTAAGGTTAAAGTCACCTATAATGAGGACTTCATTGGGACCCACTTTTTCACTAATACTGTACAGAAGTGAGAAGAGTCCATGCAGGCTGCCTTTGGTGGGGATGTAAGAACAGACTAGGTGAATTTTCTTTGTGAGCCCAAGTAGGAGAAGGGCGTGCAGGAACTCACTTGAAGGGGGTGTGGCTGGTGAGTGGTCGATGGTGGACAAATTTATGTGAACTTTGTAATAGAGTAGCACCCCACCGGCTCGTTTATTCCTCAAATGATCACGTCTGATATGATTGTACCCCGGGAGGGTGCACATTGTATCAGGAATATGCGGCTTTAGCAATGTTTCCGAGATACCCATGATATCCGGCTTGTAGTGGGCAACCCAGGCGGTGAGCTCAGCAAGGTTCTGTAGTAGGTTACGAATGTTTAGGTGGACAATTTTTAGCCCTTTGGAGAGAACCATCGGGGGACTTGAGGAGGAGGAGGGCTACCTGGCTGGATAAGGTGCCTGTGCGCCTGGAGGGGCGGGGGTAACCACGATGACAGGGGAAAGAAAAAGGGCCAGTCGGAACCGATGGTGGGGGTGAGAGTATTTCAGGGGGCAGGTTATCTCAAGAGAACTCGGGTACCAGAGGGAGTGATAGTGAATATAAAGTGGATACAAGAGGGAGTGACAGCGACTTGTGAGAGTCAGCCAGCACTTAGTGACAGTACAGGGAGCTGTAGGGAGTGGCAGCAGAAAACAGTGATTGTGAACAGCAGAGCTTAGACCAGTAGGGAGTTAAGGGAGCTGTACTTTAGGGGCGGCCACTAGTGGTGAGGTGAGATGAGATAACCTGCTAATGGAAAACAGGGCTGATAGGTTAATTTCAGCCCCATGTGACTCCTCCAAGGCTATTTAAGGGACAGCCGACCAAGGGTGGTGGTGGGGGCGGTGGGGAGCCGAACGCGAAGTGTTCGCCGGGGCAAGCACTCCTGCGCCGATGAGAAAGCAGTGCACACCCGCTCCTGAGGTAAGGCACCAGGCAGGCAGGACAGTTACTTTCCTGGAGTTCGTTTTTACTCCCTGTGCAGTGAAGTTCAGTTCGTTTTTCTGTGTTTCATTTTCAAAATCAAAAGGGCGCCAAAACGAGATTTGCAGGGTTGTTTTACCTGGGCTAGGTTGGATCGCGGGTCCTTCAGTGACTGTGGGGGAGGGCTGAGCGAGCCCTCGCGACCTCTGCTCCTCGGGGGTCTGTGGAGGGAACAAAGGCACAGTTATACAAGGAGGGCAGGGGGGTGGGGGAGGAGAGGTGTGCAGAACAAAGGGATGGAAACACGAGTAGCAAGAGGTAGCTGCTCAGCACTGTTGCGTGTTACCAAGCAGTTTAAATACAGGCATTACTGGAATTGAGCAATATAAATTCTAAGTGACTCAGTTAGCGCCCCAATAGAAAAAAAAAGCTGGATTTCACAACCCGGAAAGGGCTTTCTAGCAGTAACAGTACGAGTGGGCTATCTAACCTAACAGTCGGGATATTTGCTACAGCTTGGCTAACTTTAAAACAGATCTCATTAGGCAGAGCAGCATCTAGAGGCAGCAGACTATGGGTTAGCACAGTTCCCTCAACTTGCTTGCAGCATTTAAAGGGGAGTAACACTTTAACTAAATCAGGCATAAGTGAACAACAAACACTGCTACTCATGTGTCACAGAAATATAAAGTCATACAAGAAGCAGACATGAACAACATATCCATGTCCCTAGAAATGTGGATTCAAAGGGAGAATTCATTAACTGTGAAAAGAACCAGGTTCAAATCCCATGGTGAGACAGGTTCCATTATTGGGGGATACAGGTGGTTTAGGCCCCTGAAAAATCTCTTGAACACTCAGTGGGCTGCAAAAGATTTTCTCTTGCCAACTGATCTGAAAGCTGAGACAGCGGTCAAATGCACCTTTAGTGTGGAGGAGTTTAGGTTTTGGGCCTGTAATTGCATTAAGTGGTCCAAAACCACTAAAACACCTGTAGATTCTGTGGTGATCTTGAGGGAAGGCACACTAAATACTGATTCCTTTCCATTCAGAGTTATTAGTTTTCCTAGTTGTAGGTTTTCTGAGGATTTTCAAAACGTAAAGGCCCTGGCTGGCTGGCTTGAGAGATTTTGGGTTGGAGTACTCTGGCTTCTTAAGAACCATGCTCTCAAATGAACTAATCTTGAGGTCTGTGTGAATTGCCCAACCATGAGACAGTGAAAGCAGGTCCATTCTCATTAGGAAGTCCATTGGTATTCTTTGTTACATTGGTAGCATCACTGAGTACAAGGACTGCCTTTACCCAGCCTAGTACTATTAGAATCACTGTAACAGCCTGCCTCCTGAACTTCAAAAAGCACTTTTTTTTGAATTAGAGCAAATGGTGGTGGTGGGGTGGGGGAATGCATTTAGGAACTGTTTTTTTATCGTGGAAGGGTTAGTTCATTCATCACATGAGATTGTCCCCACTGGGGGAGGCCTGCAACAAAACTGAGGGGGTCAAGAGGGGGTGGGACATGTACAGGAGAAGTGTTCTGGAAGCAAAAACCAGTGCAGCGAGAATATCCGGGACTGGGAAGGGAGAAGCGAGAGAGGGAGAGGGGGGCAGCAAGGTCAGCTCCCAGGGTGGGGGCTGACCAAACGAGCAGACACGAAAGACCGTTAGGCCTATTCTGCTGGCATTTTAGTATTCTCATGAGACAAACGGATCTACCGCTGGTACTTCAAATCTCTGAAACACAGTTTATAATCCCCTGGTTCACAGCCCACTTGTGGGGAACATGACTCACCCTGCTGACTGAACATGCTAGTAGTGTGCATTCTACATGCCTGTGTACTGCAGGTAAATTTGCATTTAGGCTGTAGGACAGATTCAAGATTCTCATCAACTCTGTGCAGAGTTTCGAAGTCTGGTGCCTGCCTGTTTTTTTATAATTGATACATGGGAGTTGTATCGCCTGCCTTTAGAAAATGGGCAAGTGAAAAGCTGCACAAAAAATCTGGAAGATACGCAATTCCATCGAAGGTTGGCCTGTAGCCCCCTCCATCCCTCTGAAGATCCTCGGCAATGGAAAACAGCTGCCTAATCCTCGAGGAAATCAACAATCACTTTGGAACTGCTGGCATAGCTTTTGACTCTTCGCCTTATGTAGCCTGTAGTAGCAACCAAGACTGTAATAAAATTGGCTTGCAAACTTCAACCCGCCCGCTCCAGTTGTGCCCGCTTAGCTATTAAGAAGTCAAAGATTCACTTCCTAACATAGACGTTCGAAAAAGTGCAGAGAACGATGGTCTAGAACCTTTTTTCCTTGAACTAGGCTATCTTGACCTCACCACCCTTATCCTCCACCTATTGAATCTTTCCATTTCCACTACCACTGTTCCCTCCTGCTGGAAATCGGCTCACGTCCTCCCATTATTCAAGTCAGGAGACCCAAGCGACCTAAACAACTATAGGCCCATCTCAAATTTACCTGTCCTCTCCAAAGTCCTCGAAAAGCTAGTTTACTCCCAAATGAAACTCCATATCGAATCATCTTCAATCCTCAACCCTGCGCAATCTGCCTTCCGGCCCAACCATAGTAAAGTCACTGCTCTAGCCAACGTTACCAATGAATGGATCACAGCCATGGACTTCTCAGCAAAGCATTCAACACTGTCGACCACAATCTGTTAGTCTCAAGCCTAATAAAAGCAGGCGCCTCCCCCCCCCGGCTGCCCAGTGGTTTACCAGCTACCTGTCTGGAAGGACCCAGAAAGCAAAAGCTGGTGGCCTCTTTTCTGCATCCCTCCCAGTTGTCAGGGGAGTCCCGCAAGGCTCCATATTAGGTCCCATCCTCTTATCCCTGTACATCAATAACCTTGACGCACATATATCCCAGTCCCACCTGCATTTCTTTGCTGATGATACTGTACTGTATACATCAGGACCTATGCTAGCTAAAGTGAGGGATGTACTCCAAGCCGACTTTGCACAACTAGAAATCAACCTAATCAATGCCAAACTACTCCTCAATGCCAAGAAAACTAAGGCCATGATCTTTGCCCCAAACATCACCACCACTTCCCTTGCAAACACAAAGAATTCATCACTACCTCCCTAGGTGAACCCCTTGAAATCACCTCCAAATTCACATATCTTGGTATGTGGCTAGACAACAAACTTTCCTTTCATGACCACCTTGACGATCTGGCAAAGAGGCTAAAAATTAGACTAGGTTTCTTCTTCCATAACAAGTTCCTCTTTCCACTGGATACCAGAACTACGCTGGTCCAGGCTACATTCTTGCCGCTACTTGACTATGGAGATCTAATCTATTCCTCCGCAGCGGCCTCAGGACTCAACAAACTAGATGTCCTCTATTATCATGCCATACGGTTCATGACAAACCTACCCTACTGAACCCACCATTACGATTTGTACCTAGCTGCTGGTTGGACATCACTCTCAACTAGACGCACGCTTCATGCTGGTATTTAGACTCTTAAGCTACTCCTGAACAAGCTCCCGAACTATCACACAACCCTTTTCTGTATTTCCCATAGCACCTACTCTCTTAGGAAAAATGACCTCCTCCTCCTCGATGTACTGAGAACTTGCACCTCACTCGGCAAATGGGCCATATCGAGCGTACTCCTAATTATCTGGAACCAGCTCCAATGCATACTGAAGCTTCCCCATACTGTCCCTGTCAGCCTATTTAAAAGGTTGGTTGCAGCAAAAATAAAAGATACGTGCAGCTGTTTCTAAATCCCAGTTCACTGCTCTAACCCTAGCCCACTGCTTCCTCTTACTTATCTAAAAATTAGCTGCTTTGATACGCCGGAACAAGCACTTTGTACCTTTTTTCTGTACTTGTATTTTTCTATGTCTTTGTCATTTTTATGCAACATGTTAATGCTTGCCCATAATTCTGTACTTGAATTTGTACTGTTTTTTTCGATTATGCAATCTATAACTACCTGTCTGTGTCAAAGGACCTCCTTGTGAATGAGCTTGCTCAACAGAGTTTTCCCTAAAATAAACTTGAACTCTGATTGGCTGAAACACCCTGGCACCTGTCTTGTTATTTTTTAACAATGCCCAGTTGAAAACAAGTTCCAATTTGGGGTGCCCTAGTACTAAGAGTATCCTTGGGATCCCCTAATTTTGAAACCCAGTCTCTCCCCCCCCCCCCACTCACCACCCTTACTAGGGAGAAAGTGAAATCGGAAATGAAAGCAGCTGTCACTGCTGGAAGTGTTTATTTTTTACCTAGCAGTGAGTTAAAATGTGTGCCTCTTATTGTTGTTTTAGCCGACTGCTATACAATGTACTGATCGCCTGCTTATTCATCAGTTGCTTGTTTGCCTGACTGCATGCTGGCCACTGATCTGCCCACTAGTTGGACAGTCATTAGCTCACATGGCTGGTCACTCCTTCCCTAGTAACTTAAAAGTTGCGGTCAGTTTCAGCCAAGAGTCAGCGTTTGCCTTTTTTTTTTTTTTGGTTAATAATTTAACTTTCAGATCAACAGGCTACATTCCTCCATTCTGACAGAGAGCTAATCCAAGAAGCTAAAATAAAGGACTCTCATGTCTGTAAGGGAGCGGGGGGAAGAGACAAAGCAAGAAGAGAAGCTCACTGGAGATGCACAAAAACGACAGCACCCTCCTGTGGTGATTTGAGCAGTACAGGGATTACTTTACTAGAAAAAGTTATGTTTATTTTTTTTTTTATATATGTTTATTCTTATATATTTTTTTCTAAAAAATTATACCTGTAGCCCATTTTTTAAGTGCAATAACACCCTCTGGGGTGGATGTTATGGGATATAATGGACCTTCCAGGAGCTATAAGTCCCTCCACCTGTGGCGTTGGGACTCCTTACGCCCCTGGGTGGTCCATTATATCCCAATAACATCCACCCTATCGAGTATTATTGCTTACTTATCAGAACTGTTTGGCATTGAAACTGAAAAGAAAAGGACTTCATGGCTAGAACTGCTCCATGTTCCAGCAGGTTTATGTGCTCCTTTCCTTCTTGGGGATTCTATACTCCATTTACTGTTCTTCTCTCCAGGTGCCCTCTCGCCAACCTAAGAGGAATGCATCTGTGGTCAAAATCTTTATAAGGTAGCATTAAAGGAAGGGAATATCTTGTCTGAGGTTGTTTAGTTATTTTTACCACTCCACTGCATGTACCAACTGATTCAATACTGATTCTTGCTTTTGCAGTGAAGCACGTTTTCGGCGCCAGTGCCTTCTGAGGTGGTAATGGACACTCCTCACTTGCAATCTAGATCGTGGTACCATTGCTGTGGTGGAAGCCTCAGGAATTCATGTGAGTCCTTGACTGGCTTGCCCGAGATGTGTTTGCACACTGGATTAGTGCTTCTTCTCTTTGTAAAAGTAGGAAAGTGTTTCCCAGCTCTATATTCAACTCTCTGTCTATGAACTCTAGAATCTGTCTCGGTTCCAAGTGCGATTTTCTACATTTAGGAGGAAGCCAAGCCTCTGCATGGTGATCCTTACTGTCTGAATTGAGCACACTGCTTACTCTTGTGGTTTTCCACACACTAGTCGGTTGTCTAGACAGGTAAACAGCACTATCCCCTACCTACACAAGTGAGCAGCCACTAACAACAAGCACTTTTTGAAAAACCTTGGTACTGTCAGTCCAAAAGGCATTGTTTTGAACTGGTACGAAGCATGGCCTAATATGAACATTAGACATTTTCTGTGGCATGGCATTATGAGGATGTGGAAGTAAGCATCCCTTTGATCTAGTAACCCCACCCAGTTCCCTATCTGTAAGGATGGGATCACTCTTTGCAGATTACCAGTCCAAACTTCCCAGCTTGGTGACAAGGGCCTTCTCTACAGCATTTAGTTCCATCAGTCTGGTAGACTTCCTGTCAAACTGGCATGACAGGAAGATCATCAAAGAGGGACTACATGATTTCAACTTGTAAACATTGAAGGCAGATGGCCATAACCTTTGCTTTGACTGTTTGAATCGGCTAATTATAGCATACCGCTTGATTTATTTAAAAGTTTCACCAACAAGATACTGGGCAAGTTGCTCATTTCCAGATGTGTTCTGGGGAAAGGAACAGGGCATGGTACAGCAGAGGAAGTATAACAATTCAGCAATAAAGTGCAATAACATAACACAGGGTAGAAGGAATTAATATACAATAGCATTAGGATACAGTGGAGATACATGCAGATATAAGCATGAATTACAAGATTGCAAAGACTTCATAGACATAAAATTGTTGACTAACAGTTGTACATGACAAGTGTTTGAACAGGTCATTTCTAGGCCAATAGTGCAGGACAAGTATAAGAAGCCTGTGTAGGGCGGATGAAGTAACCGTGGGAGGAGCCAAGTGAATTAGGTGCAGTTACATGTGGGGGAGCGTCACCATGATCACCAGTTCGAAGTACTGGCAGGATTGGGGGATGTGATGGGGGAGTGCAGGGCGGAGGAGTTGATGACAGACAAGACGAGGGGTATGGTATGGGGGATATGCCCAGGGAGGGGGTGGAGATATGAGAAAAGGGTAGGAATGCATCTGGGGGAGGAGGCAGGTGGAGCAGGGGGAGGTAAAAATCAGAGGGAGAAGGAGAAAAGAAAAAAATAGTCACCTTAGTAATGTTGTTTCTTCTAATGGAGTCTTGCTGTATTCTGACAGTAGCAGTGAGTCCCAACCTTCAAACTGCCCCCGGAGATGAAAGAGTTAACTTTCCATGCCAGGCATGGAACGCTGAGCTCGAGCTCGGTTGAGACTCTGTCTGTCTGTTGCTGTTTGAACTCAAACCGTCAGATCTTTACGAGCTAAACTCACTGAGGTCCTGTGTGGAAGCTGTAAACCTACACTAGCCAACTGGCTACTAACATAATAACACATTTTTAGTCTCAAAATAAAGACTCAAGTCAGGAGACCCAAAAATGAAATAACACAACACCCACTCACCCAAAGAAAGGGTGATAACAAAAAAGGTGGGGCACCTCCTGAGTGCTAACACTGCCACTGCCCACCCACATCCCAAAAAACAAAGGTTCTGAGAGGGAAGGCGGGGGGGGGGGTCAGAATACAGCAAGAATCCATTAGAAGAAACAACATTACTAAGGTGAGTAATTTTTTCTTCAAAAACATGAAGCCTTGCTGTATTCTGACAGTAGCAGACTACCAAGCAGTACCGCCGTGGAGGAGGGACACAACCTACTTAGGAAATAGGCTCTGAAGCACAGCTCTGCCAAACAGAGCATCACTCCTAGCCTGGATATCCAGGGAGTAATGCTTGGTGAAAGTGTGAACTGTTTTTCAGGTAGCTGCTTGACATATTTCTAGAACAGGGATATCCCTGCCAGCAGCCAGGGAAGCAGCTGTACCTCTGGTAGAGTGAGCCCTCAGGCCTGAGGGTGGAACCTTACCTAATTTTTCATAGCAAAATTGTATGCAAGAGACAATCCACCTGGCAATGGATCTTTTAGTGGGAGGTTTCCCTTTGCCTACCTCACCATAAGTGAGGAACAGCTGGAGGGAGTCAAACCTCTGACCCTTGGTGCTTTCTAAATAGTAGCTAAGGGCTCTTTTCACATCTAGGCTGTGCAGCCTCCTCACACCAGAGGAGGAGGAGGAATGGTCAGTGAAGTACACAGAAAGAGACATAGATTGGTTAAGGTGGAAGTCTGAAACCACCTTAGGCAAAAACTTCCTGTTAGTCCTTAGGATCACCTTATCCTTATGGAAGGAAATAAAGTCAGGCTCCACTGACAGGGCTTGCAGCTCACTTATGCGCCTGACAGAAGTGATGGCCACCAGAAACACAGTTTTCCAAGTCAAGTACTTAAGCTCTGCTAAGGACAAAGGCTCAAAGGGGGGTTGCATAAGCTGTGCAATGCAAACATTAAGATCCCAAGCAGGGGCAGGATCCCTGAATGGAGGATTGGTATGAAGCAATCCCTTGAAAAACTTAGAGAAAACAGGGTGAGCTGAAAGAGAAGAGGGCTTACCTTCTGAAATGAAAGCAGAAACCGCTGCCAGGTGCACCCTTAGTGTAGCTGGTCTGAGGCCCAAGCTATTGAGATGAACCATGTAGTCAAGAACTGTGAGCAGATCAGCAGACTCTGGGGAAATATGCTTCCCAGAGTACCATATGGAAAACCTTTTCCACTTGGAATTATAAGTGGTTCTGGTGGAAGGCTTCCTAGAAGCCTTCAGAATATCCCTAACACCTTGGGAAAGGTGTAAATCAGCAAACTCTAACTCTTCAAGAGCCAGGCCTTGAGATTGAGAGATTTGAGATTCGGGTACCAAACCCTGCCCTGAGCACAAGTTAACAGGTTGTAATTCCTGGGAAGAGCCAGGGGAAGATGGATTGATAAGGACAATAGGAGAGGATACCAGGGCTGTCTGGCCCAGTCTGGAGCAATCAGGATCACCTTGCAGGGTTGAGACCTGATTTTGACTAGCACTTTGAACAGGAGAGGGAAGGGGGGGAAAGCATACAGGAACTTCCCTTCCCAACTGAAAATTAAGGCATCCAGGGGACTGAGCCCAACACAGCAAAAAAGGGGAAGTTGGTGATTGTCTGGGGCTGCAAAAAGATCTATCTGTGGGGTGCCCCATCTGGAGAATATCATCTCCAAGATCAAGGGATCCAGTGACCATTCGTGATGGCCCTGAGATATCCTGCTGAGAGCATCTGCCAGGACATTGTCCTTGCCTGGGAGGTGTACTGCTGAGAGGGAGGTGTTCAGAGAATAAGCCAGGGACCACAACTTCATCGCTTCTGTGCACAAGGCCGTAGACCGAGTGCCTCCTTGTTTGTTGATGTACCACATTGTGGTAGTATTGTCTGTTCTGATCTGAATAACTTTGTTCTGAACAGACTTGGAAAAAACTTGAAGTGCTAGAAAAACTGCTCTGAGCTCCAACAGATTGATGTGGAGCAGAGATTCCTGAGGGGACCACAACCCTTGGGTGGTCAGGTCGCCCAAGTGAGTCCCCACCCCAAGAGGGAGGCATCTGTAGTAAGGATTAGAGAGTGAGACTGAGTGACAAAGGGAACTCCTTGTCTCAGATTGTTCGGATCCTGCCACCAGTGCAAGGCCTGGATCAAGGTTTGAGTCATTGGGATCAGTTTGGTCAGGGGGTCCCTTTTCTGAGACAAGAAGGTCCACAAATGGAACTGAATGTCCCTCATCTGAAATCTTGCTCCCTGCACCACTGCTGTAAAAGCAGCCATGTGCCCCAGGAGCTGAAGAAAATGCCTTGCTGGTCGAGACACCTGTAGGGTGAAAGAGGAGGCCAGAGTGATAAGGGTCCTTGCTCTGTCCAGGGGAAGGAAGGCTCTGGCCCTTTCTGTATCCAGCTCTGCACCTATGAAGGTGAGGAGCTGAACAGGCTCTAGAACTGACTTTGACAGGTTCAGAAGGAAACCTAGAGAAGTGAGCAGCTGCTGAGTTACCTGTAAGTGTGACATGACCTGGTCTGGGGACCGGCCTACTATGAGCCAGTCATCTAGGTATGGGAAGATGGCAATCCTTTGCCTTCTCAGAGAAGCAACTACTACTGCCAGACATTTTGTGAACACCCTTGGAGCAGAGGTTAGTCCGAAGGGCATTGCTCTGAACTGGTAATGGCCTGAGGGCAGCTCGAACCTGAGGTACCTTGATGGGAGCTTCTGATAAGAATATGGAAGTAGGCATCCTTGAGGTCCAGGGACACTAGCCAGTCCCCTGGCCTTAGAGAGGGTAGAATTATTCCCAGAGTCACCATTTTGAATTTTGGCTGTAAAAGGTGCTTGTTTAAATATCTGAGATCCAGGATGGGCTGCCACTGTCCTGTCTTTTTTGGGGTAAGGAAGTACCTGAAGTACAATCCTTTGCACTGGTGTAGGGGTGGAACCCGCTCCACAGCTCTGAGTGCCAGGAGGGAAGAAACCTCTGCCTCTAAGGCAAGTGCCTCTGAGGGATTTGCAGATGGAAAAGATATGGCTCTCAGCTTTGGAAATTTTTTGAAGCTGAGAACCAGTCCCTGGCTTACTACTTCCAGGACCCACTTGTCTGATGTTAAGAAACTTCCAGTCCTGGACAAAGTAAGCCAGCCTGCCCCCTACAGGTGGTGGAGAATAGGCCCTGGCAAACCCATCTTGGCAGGGGGTTTTGGCTGAGGGGTGGAAGCAGGTCTGCTTATACCCCTTCTGCCTCTCCCTCTAAAGAACCCCCTCTGAGCATAGGCAGAAGAGGAGGCCTGGGCTTGGTAGAAAGGCCTGTGAAAAGGCCTGCCCCTGGGATGCTGCCTTTGAGGAGTGGCCTGCCTTTCCTTGGCCTGGGCGCTCCTATAGGTGGTCCTATACTCGTCCATTTTCTTAATGTAATTCTCTGTTTGCTCCCCAAACAAAGAATTACCCACAACAGGAAAATCCATGGCCTTAGTCTGGGTATCCTGTGACAGGCTAGTACATCTGAGCCAAGCCATTCTGCGAAGTGCCACAGATGTAGCCTTGACTCTTGATGACACATCATTTGAGTCCACTGCAGCATGGAACTGCACCTTGGATGCCTCAATACCATCAGCAGCCACCTGCTCCAGCTCCTTGACAAGCTGGCCAGGGACCTGTTTTGCTAAAGCCATGACAGTGTCCCATCTGGATTTCTGATACCTAGCAGTATAAGCCATATAATTGGCCTGTCTGAGTCCCAAGGATGCTGCCATGTATTGTTTATTTGCCATGGCATCAGTCCTCCTGGAGTCCTTATCTGGGGGGTGTGAAGCCAAGGGAATATTTGCCTTGTCACAGGTTGCAGCCTGCACTACCCCAACATGGCTGCATTGCTGTGTAAGGAACTCCGTATCTGAGCCTGACAGTGTATACCTCTTGTCCATCCTTTTATCCACAGGGGGTATAGTGTTAGGAGTTTTTAAAATCTTAAATGTCTGTTTCCCAAAAGATTTGTGTAAGGGAATAGACAGCCTCCTAGACTCTGGGATATCCATCATTTCCACATAGTCAGGCTCCTCCTGGTCATCCACAGCTTCTTCCATAGGAAGCTGGAGGATTTCAGCCACTTTTTTATAAAACATGAAATGGGAGCGGGACTCAGAAAGCCTAGGTGGAGACACCCCTGAAGGTCTGTCTGGGGAGATGTCCGGGTCAATGGGCACATCCAGACTTTCAAAACCACATTCACTTTCCTCATATTCCTCTTCCTCCTTCTCCGGTTCATAAAATTCCTCTAAATCATACTCCTGAACCGGTGGAACCGGCCGAACCGAGTGCCTCCCTGAAGGTGCCGGTTCGGTCGGAACCGGGGACAGCGACTGCACAATTTTTATCGCTTTGGCTATTTCTTCAGCGGTTGGAGAAGAAAGTTTTGGATCCACACCAGCTGATTTTTCCTTTCTTGTTCTCTTAGCTGGAACCGACTCCTCAGAATCGGATCTCCTTTTGCCCGAAGAAGTCTCGCCCTGGTCAGAGGGCACTCCTTCTGGTTCAGTTTGAACCGAACCGGGTTGGCCATCCAGTTCAGCGGACTTTTTGGCCACCCTTTCCCTGAGCCTACCAACTCATTTTTCTAGGGTAGCTGCAGGAAAATTTTTACAAATCTGGCAGTCTGTATTGAGGTGGTCAAACCCCAGACAATAAACACAGGTAGTGTGGGGATCAGCCTTGGCAAAGACTTCCCCACACACACTGCAGTGTTGAAACCCAGTGGGCCCGGTTTTTCTTTTGGGTTTCTCAGACATTGTGCCAGTCCTAACCAAACTTACCCTTTTAATGGCAATCCACCAGGCAAGACCCTCTTATCGGTTCCTGACCGTGTCATGGCCGTGGAAAAAAACGTAATCAATCCGTATTTTTTAGAACCGATAAGAACCGGTAACCACGCTCTAAAATGTAAAATAAAGATTTTTTAACAACTTGATTGGTTCAAACCGAACCGATGAACCGTTTACAAGTTCCACACAGAATAGAAAACAATATAAACCTATCTAGTACTCATGAATACCACAGACAAAGACTGAAACAACAGGTTGCGGTTTAAATTCGGTCGAAAACCGAGAAAAACGGTACTTTAACCGACAAATTGAACCGAGCAGAAGGAGAAATCTCTGGAGCGACTGTTCAGTGAGGTGGAGTAAAGAATCTGACGGTCTGAGTTCAAACAGCAACAGACAAGAGTCTCAACCGAGCTCGAGCTCAGCGTTCCATGCCTGGCATGGAAAGTTAACTTTCATCTCCGGGGCAGTTCGAAGGTTGGGACTCACTGCTACTGTCAGAATTCAGCAAGACTTCATGTTGTTTGAAGGGCAGAGACAGAGGACATTACAACAAGAGCGGAAGAGGGAACAACTGTGCTGGAGGAAGAATAAAGAGGATGGGGATGGGATAAAGGAAGGACAAGGTGAGCAGAATATGAAAACAAGGGTGAGATCCCAGTGCTGGGAGACTCAGTTCTGAAAGGGATCAGATGGAGACGCAAGGGGGAGAGGCAAAGTCGCATATGGGTGGAGGCCTTGCCAGGCATGACAGTGGAAAGGGTGAATCAATCTGTTCTGAAGCATGCCAAGAGGGGTCGAGAGAAATCTCACATAGTTCTGCATTTAAGAACAAATGACCTGGTGGGAAATATGGCAGATGTAGTCCAGAGAAGGTGTGAGGAGCTGAGGCAGATTTGTGAGGAGGGTTGAAGATCAGTAACTTTCTCCAAGGTGATTCCAGTATCTAAGGCAAGCATGGCAAGGAAGCTGAGGATGGAGGACTTCGACACGTGGCTAAAAGAATGGTGTCAATCCAAAGGGTATGGGCTGGTGGGGGGAAGGACCTGGGAGGGCAAGGATCTCTACGCTAAGGACAGGCTACACTTGAGTAAGGAGGGTATTGAAACAGAAACAGGGGGAATACTTAGCAAATAACGAGAATTTAAACTAGAAGGGGGGGTGGCAGGTGAGTGGGTGCCAAGCAGGATCCACAGGAAGGGAAGCCGAACAAGCTTCCCACCCCCCAAATATCAGCAGCAAGGGACTTAGGGAGCGGTCAGGATGGGATGCTAGAAAGGGACAGTATGTAGGGAAATGGGGGAAGGAGGTGGGGTGGAGGGTGGTAACCTTGAATCTAGGGAACAAAGCAGCAGTTACAGGCTCTCATGGCAGATGGGGAGGTGGACATGGCGGCCATCACCTAGACATGGGCCAACCATTACCATGACTGCGACCTGGCAGTACCAAGGTATAGGACACAGTAGAGGGACAGGGTAAAAGGGAAAGGGGGGGTGGGCACTGTATGTGAAGGAAGGACTAAAAGTGTGTCTGGGAGGAAGGGGAGGAGGGTAGCACGGAGTCATTATGGGTGCAGCTCCAGGATTCCAAAAATAGGACCCTGAGGATGGGAGTGGTATACAGGATACCCCCTCAGACTGAGAAGTTAGACAGGGAACTAGCGGGACAGATCAGAAGGAACTGCGGGAGGGGCGGCACGGTGATTCTGGGGGACTTCAACCTGCCGGAAGTGGATTGGAGTATCCCAGGCACCACGAATAGGAGGGAGCAGGTACTTCTGGATGCCTTCTAGGACAGCTTCCTATTGCAGATGGTCAATGAGCCAACCAGATTAGAGAACACCCTAGACCTCGTGCTGGTGAATGGTGAGTTTGTGAGGGAACCGGGAGTGGAAGAACCGCTGGCAGGAAGTGACCACCATTCGGTGTGGTTCATGATAAACACGGGGAAAGAGGCAGTAGGAACGGGCATAAGGGTGTTAGATTTCAGGAGGGCCAACTTTGGGAAGATGAGGGAAATAGTACAGGGGTATCTGGCTATGATCCATCCAAATATGGACACTAACTAGAAGTGGGAGATCATTAAACATTAAACTGGGAATTGAGGAGGCAACAGCAACATGTACAAGGGTCCAGAGTAAGGGGGCTAGGGCCAAGAAGCCTAGCTGAGTGAGCAGGGGAGTCATGGAAAAAGTAAGGAAGAAAAGAGCAATCTTTAGAAGGTACAAAAAAATAGGGAGAGGGGAGGAAAGGGAGGAATACCTGAAGCAGTTGAGGGAGGTGACAAGGGCAGTCAAAGCAGCCAAGGCATCCAGGGAACTCAGACTAGCATAGGGGATCAAAGAGGGGGAGAAAGACTTCTTTAGGTACATCAGGGAGAAAAGGAGTTGTGAGGACCAGGTAGTAAGGATTAAGAGGGATGGGTGGAAACAGGAGCAGAATAGGCAGAAGCATTAAACGAGTACTTCAGCTCAGTATTTCCTAAACAGAAAGAGGGAACTTTACCCAAGGGGTGGAGGGAGGGTGGAGGAGGTGACAGACTGGGAAATACCAGTGGGCAGGGTACTGAAGGGCTTGAGGGCACTGAGGGTGGACCTGGGCCAGATGGTATACACCCCAGGGTGCTAAAGGAGCTGGCAGAAGTCTTGTCAGAACCCTTGGCAGACCTGTTCAATGCCTCCTTGGACTGATGGAGTGTACCTCAGGACAGGACAATGGCGCATGTGGTACCCCTCCAGAAGAGTGGACTCAAGGATGACCAGAAAACTACAGACCGGTAACCCTCACTTCCATCGTGGGAAAGCTGATGGGGACAATCCAGAAGGAGAGGCTGGTTTCCCTCCTAGACGCTAATGGGCTGCAGGACAGCAGACAGCATGGGTTTGTCTCAGGCAGATTCTGTCAGACTAACCTGGTAGAGTACTATGACTGAGTAGCCAGGCATCTGACAGGGGCCATGCAGTGGATGTCCTGTACCTGGACTTCAGTAAGGCATTCGATTCGGTGCTGCATGGCAGGCTAGGAAATAAGCTGGAAGACACAGGGGCGGGGGTGAAGTTGGTGGGATGGGTAGTGAACAGGCTGCAAGGGAGACAGCAGAGGGTGGTGGTGGGAGGGGAGCTGTCATCTCCCAGGGCGGTGACAAGTGGGGTACCATAGGGCTCTGTACTGGGGCCAGTGTCTGTTTGGGATCTTCAAAGTAGACATCATAAGCAAGATGAAAAAATTACTCAACTTAGTAATGTTGTTTCTTCTAATGGAGTCTTGCTATATTATGACAATTGCAGTTTGTCCCACCATTAGAACTGCTCCGGAGGTGAAAGAGTTAACTTCCATGCCAGGCATGGAACTTAGAGCACGAGCTCGGTTAGAAAAAGCTCTGTCTGGAATATTTCAAACTGAAACTGTCAGATCTTTACGAGCAAAACTCACTAAGGTTCTGTGTGGAAGCTGTAACCTACACTAGCCAACTGGCTACTTAAATATTAATACATTTTCCTGGACCCAACACCAAGACTCAAGTCAGGGGACCAGAAAACAAGATAAGATAAAATAAAACACAGCACCAAAACACCCCAAAAAAGAAGGGGTGGAAAACATAAAATGGGCATCAACAAGTGCCAACACTGGACTGCCCACCCCATACCCAAAGTAGAAGCTCTGAGAGGGGGAGGTCATAATATAGCAAGACTCCATTAGAATAAATAACATTACTAAGGTAATTTTTTCTTCAAACAACATGAAGTCTTGCTATATTATGACAATTGCAGACTACACAGCAGTACCTCCATGGAGGAGGGACAGAACCTACTTAGGGAATAGGCTCTGAAGCACGGCTGTGCCAAACCGAGCATCCCTCCTGGCCTGGATATCCAGGGAGTAATGCTTGGTGAAAGTGTGTACTGTTTTCCAAGTACCTGGCCTGGATATCCAGGGAGTAATGCTTGGTGAAAGTGTGTACTGTTTTCCAAGTAGCTGCTTGACATATCTCTAAGATAGGGATGTCTCTGGCAGCAGCTAGAGACGCAGCTGTACTCTGGCAGAGTGAGCCTCATGCCTGAAGGGGAACCTTACCCAGTTTTTGATAGCAAATTGGATACAAGAGACAATCCACCTGGCAATGGATCTCTTAGTGGCAGGTTTCCTTCCCAACCTCACCATAAGTGAGAAATAGTTGGAGGGAGTCAAACCTGTGACCCTTGGTACGCTCTGTGTAGTAACTTAGGGCCTTCTTAACATCTAAGCTGTGCAACCTCCTCTCACCAGAGGAGGAATGGTCAGTGAAGAACACTGGAAGAGAAATAGATTGATTAAGGTGGAAATCTGAAACCACGTTAGGCAATAACTTCCTGTTAGTCCTGAGGACTACCTTATCCCTGTGAAAGGAAATAAAGTCAGTCTCCACTGACAAAGCTTGTAACTCACTTATGCGCCTGGCAGAAGTGATGGCTAACAGAAACACAGTTTTCCAAGTCAGTACTTAAGCTCTGTCAAGACAGAGGTTCAAAGGGGTTGCATCAGCTGAGCAATGCAAACATTAAAATCCCAGGCAGGGGCAGGGTCCCTGAATGGTGGATTAGTATGAAGCAATCCCTGGAAAAACTTGGAAAATACAGGGTGAGCGAAAAGAAGAGGGCTTCCTGTTGAAATAAAAGCAGAGACAGCTGCCAAATGCACTTCAGGGTAGCTGGTCTCAGTCCCAAAGAATTAAGATGGACCATATAGTCCAAAACAGTGGGCAATCAGCAGATTCCGGGGAAATATGCTTCCAGAACACCATATGGAAAACCTTTTCCATTTAGAGTTATAAGTAGCCCTAGTGGAAGGCTTCCTAGAAGCTTAAGATTTCGAGAACACCTTGAGAAAGGTGTAGGTCAGCAACTCTAACCCTCAAGAGCCAGGCCTTGAGGTTGAGGAAATTGATACCAAACTCTCCCCTGGGCACAGGTTAACAGATTGTGGTTCCTGGGGAGACACAGTGGAAGATGGACTGCTAAGGACAGAAGGAGTGGGTACCAGGGCTGCCTGGCCCAGTCTGGAGCAATCAGAATCATCTTGCAGGGCTGAGATCTGATTTTGACTAGCACCTTGAACAGGAGAAGGAAGGAGGGAAAGGCATAGAGAAACTTCCCTTCCCAATCGAGGAGAAAGGCATCCAGGGGGACTGAGCCCAACACTGGGGGCCTGCAACAAAACAGTGGAAGTTGATGATTGTCTGGGGCTGCAAAAAGATCTGAGGGGTGCCCCATCTGGCAAAAACTATCCCCAGTACTCGGGGATCCAGTGACCATTCGTGATGGCCCTGGGAAATCCTGCTGACAGCATCTACCAGGACATTGTCCTTGCCTGGGAGGTGAACTGCTATGAGGGAAGTGTTCAGGGAATAAGCCAGAGACCACAACTTCATTTCCTCGGTGCACAAGGCTCAAGACCGAGTGCCCCTTGTTTGTTGATGTACCACATTGTAGTGGTGTTGTCTGTTCTGACCTGTACCACTTTGTTCTGAACAGATGCAGAAAAAACCTGAAGTGCTAGAAAACAGCTCTGAGTTCCAACAGATTGATGTGGAGCAGAGATTCATGAGGGAACCACAATCCTGGGTGGAGAAGCCTATGTGAGCTCCCCATCCCAAAAGGGACGATCTGTAGTAAGGGTCAAGGAGTGAGATAGAGGGATGAAGGGAACCCCTTGTCTCGGATTGCTCTGATCCTGCCACCACTGAAGGGCCTGGATCAGGGTTCGAGTCACTGGGATCAACTTGGATATGGGATCTCTTCTTTGAGACCAAAAGGCTCTCAAATGGAACTGAATGTCCCTCATCTGAAATCTTGCTCCTTGCACTACAGCTGTGGAAGCAGCCATGTGTCCTAGGAGCTGTAGGAAATGCCTTGCTGGTCGAGAGACCTGCAGAGTGAAGGAGGGGTCAGGCCACCAGGGTCCTTACCCTTTCTAGGGAAGGAAGGCTCTGGCCTGCTTTGTGTCCAATTCTGCACCTATAAAGGTGAGTACCTGGACAGGTTCCAGAACTGACTTTGGAAGATTGAGAAGAAAGCCCACAGAGGTAAGCAGCTGCTGGGTAACTTGCAGGTGTGATTTGACCTGGTCTGGAGACTGACCCAGAATGAGCCAGTCGTCTAGGTAGGGAAAGATGGCAATCTTTTGCCTTCTTATATGAGCAACTGCTACTGCCAGGCATTTTGTGAATACCCTTGGGGCAGAGGTAAGGCCGAAGGGCATTGCTCTGAACTGGTAATGCCTGAGGGCAGTTCGAATCTGAGGTACTTTCGTGGAGCTCTGATTAGAACATGGAAGTAGGCATCCTTGAGGTCCAGGGAAGCTAGCCAGTCCCCTGGCCTTAGGGAGGGTAAAATCATTCCCAGAGTCACCATTTTGAATTTTGGTTTTAAAAGGTGCTTGTTCAGATATCTTAGGTGCAGGATGGGCCGCCATTCTCCTGTCTTTTTTGGGGTAAGGAAGTACCTGGAGTACAGACCCTTGCCCCGGTGTAGGGGAGAAACCCTTCTACAGCTCTGAGAGCCAGGAGGGTTGAGACTTCTGTTTCAAAGCAAAAGTCTCATAGAGGATTTGCAGGTGGAAAAGATCTGATTCTCATTTTTGGAAATTTTTTGAAGCTGAGAACCAGACCCTGGCTTACTACTTCCAGGACCCACTTATCTGATGTTAGACTCCCAGTCCTGGATGAAGTAAGCCAGCCTGCCCCCTACAAGTAATGGAGAACCGGCCCTGGGCACCCCATCAGGGTGCCTGTTTGGCAGGGGCTTTAGGCTGAGGGATGGGAGCAGACCTGCTTGCACCCCATCTGCCTCTCCCTCTGAAGAACCCCCTCTGAGCATAAGCCGAAGAGGAGGCCTGGGTTTGGTAAAAAGGCCTGTGAAAAGGCCTGCCTCTACCCTTGGGGGGCTGCCTCTGAGGAGTGGCTTGCCGTTCCTTGGCTTGTGCATTCCTACAAGTGGTTCTGTATTCATCCATTTTCTTCATATAATTCTCTGTCTGCTCCCAAACAGAGAATTTCCCACCACAGGAAAATCCATAGCCTTAGCCTGGGTATCCTGTGACAAACTAGTACACCTGAGCCAAGCCAATCTACTAAAAGCCACAGATGTAGCCATGACTCTAGAGGATACATCATTAGAATCCACTGCAGCATGGAATTGCACCTTAGATGCCTCAATACCATCAGCAGCCACCTGCTCCAGCTCTTGGCAAGCTGGCTAGGGCCTGTTTGGCTAAAGCCATGACAGTATCCCATCTAGATTTCTGGTATCTTGCCACATAAGCCATATAATTTGCTTGTCTGAGTCCCAAGGATGCTGCCATGTATTGTTTTTAGCCATGGCATCAATCTTCCTGAGTCCTTGTCAGGAGGATGGAAGCGAGGAATATTAGCTTTATCACAGGCTGCAGCCTGAACTACCCCAACATGGCTGCATTGCTGTGAAAGAAATTCTGTATCAGGACCTCGACAAAGTGAACCTCCTGTCCATCTTTTGTCCACAGGAGGCACAGAATTAGGAGCTTTTAAAATTTTTATTGTTTGTTTCTAAATGATTTATGTAAAGGAATAGACAATCTCCTGGACTCTGGGATATCCATCATCTCTACAAAGTTAGGCTCCTCTTGCTCATCCACAGCTTCCTCCAATGGAAGCTGGAGGGTTTCAACAACTTTTATAAAACAGAAAATGAGAAGGGACTCAGAAAGCCTAGGGGAGATTCTCCTAAAGGTCTGTCTGGGGAGATGTCCGTCTACGATGGGCACATCCAGACCTTCAAAGTCACATTCACACTGTTCATAATCATCCTCCCTCCTCTGGTTCATAAAACTCTCTATATCATATTCTTGAACCGTGGAACCGGTCAACTGACCTTTGCCAGATAGTGGCGGTTCGGACGGAACCGGAGAAAGTGACTGGACAATTTGGATTGCTTTGGCTATCTTTGCAGCAGTTGGAGAAGGAATTTTTGACTCCACACCTGCTGATTTTCTAGTTCTCTTTGCTGGAACTGGCTCCTCTGAGTCAGCTTTACGTTTGCCCGAGGAAGTCTCGCCCTGGTCAGAGGGCACTCCCTCCGGTTCGGTTGGCACCGAACCGGGCTGGCCATCCGGGTCAGCGGACTTTCTGGCCTCTCGTTCCCTGAGCCTACCAACTCTCTTATCTAGGGTAGCTGTAGGGAAATTCTTGCAAATCTGGCAGTCTGCATTGAGGTGGTCAAACCCCAGACAATAAACAATGTGGTGGGTCAGCCTTGCAAAGGCTTCCCACAGACACTACAGTGTTGAAAACCCAGTGGGCCCGGTTTTTCTTTTGGGTTTCTCAGACATAATGCCAGCCTAACCAAAACTTGCCCTTTTCCGCAGTGCCAGGTAAGACACTTCTTCGTTCCCAACCGTCACGGGTCGTGGAAAACCGTAATGAAATCCGGTTTTTTTAGAACCGATAAGAACCGGGAACCGCACTCTAAAAAGCTTTTAAATGCTTCAGAATAAAGTTTTAAAACAACCTGATCGGTTCAAACCGAACCGATAAACATTTACAAGTTCCACACAGAAATAAACCTGTCTATTACTTACAATACCACAGACAGAGCTTGAACCGATCGGTTTGCGGTTAAAATAATAATAATCGCGGTTGAATTTAACCGAGAAAAACTCTTTTAAACCGAGAAATGAACCAAGCAGTAGGAGGAATCTCCGGAGTGACTGTTCAGTGAGGCGGAGTAAAGAATCTAACAGTTTCAGTTTGAAATATTCCAGACAGAGCTTTTTTCTAACCAAGCTCGTGCTCTAAGTTCCATGCCTGGCATGGAAGTTAACTGTTTCACCTCTGGAGCAGTTCTAATGGTGGGACAAACTGCAATTGTCATAATATAGCAAGACTTCATGTTGTTTGAAAAGTCTGTTTGCAGATGACACCAAGATGGGAGCAGTAACAGATGACTCAGGAGGGTAGCAGAGGTTGCAAGATAATCTGGAAAAGTTGGAGGCCTGGTCGGACACTTGGCAGCTGGGGTTCAATGTCAAGAAATGCAAGGGGCTATAATTAGGCGCAAAAACCCAATGAGAAGTTATCAGCTGAGGGGGATTCAGCTAGCCAAGACAGAAGAGGAGAAGGATCTGGGGGCGATCATAACGGCAGCAGTGAACAACTCAGCACAGTGTAGAAAGGCAGCTGCAAAGGCCAACAGGATGCTGCGTTGTACTGCCAGAAGCATATCCTCCAGGAGGAGGAGGTGATCCTGCTGCTACACAGGTCACTGGTTATTTATTTATTTGCTTTTGTTAACGGGGTAAGCACACTAGACAGCCAAGTGCCTATTTTCAGGTGCGACCCGGGAGATTACAAGGTAAATACATGAACATCAGGCAAATACAAGTGGAGGATTACATTACATAGAATTAGCACAACAGAGACTTTACAAGCATCAGATTTCATCAGGCAAATAGTAGTGAAGAGTTAATATAAAATGTTCACCTTGGTAGGATTTGAACTCAGTATTCTGGGTATAAGAGGCATTAACACACCTAGAGTGCTGCGTGCAGTTCTGGCGACCATACCTGAAGAAAGACATTAGGTTACTGAAGGGGGTGCAGCGCAGGGCAACAAAAATGATCCTGGGGCTAGGGGACTTACCCTACGAGAGCAGGCTGAGAGAGGTGAACATGCACTCCCTGGAGGACAGGAGGGATAGGGGGACATAACGGAAATCTGCAAGTACATGAAGGGAATAAATAAGATGGGAATGGAGGGGCTTTTCAAATTAAGGAGGGGGAGGGACACTCGAGGGCACAATCTGAGATTGGAAGAAGGAGGTTCAAGAGGGAAGTGAGGAGACACTTTTGTATGGAGAGGGTGGTGTCTAAGGGGAACATACTGCTGGAAGAAGTATCCTGTGTAACAGTGGACTGCTTCAAAAGGGATAGGATAGGAGTAAGGAGAAGGTCACTGGAGGGGAGGAGGGGCAGCTGCAGTATAAGGGCTGCTAGCTGCACAATCGAGCAGACTTGATGGGCAATAAGGCATTTATCTGCTGGCAACTTTGTATATGCGTATGAATATACAGTTTGGAGAGCATAGGTAAAAGGGGAGCAGGGTACACGTCTGCCTCAGCTCCTCCAGCCAAGGTAAAAACTAACCCCTGACAAATATGCCAATGTCACCACAGACCCTCTGCAAATAGGAGGGTGACTTTCTTACTACTGCAAGGAATGGAAAAACATACCCACAGACAAGTGGGTCTTGGAGGTAGAACTGGAAAGGGCTTAACCCCTCAATTTGTGAAAAAAAGTTAGGCAAGTCAAACAAGTTCAGTGTTTTCCCCATCTCAAATCACAAAAGTGACATTTCCAGTGGTTGCTAAAATGTTAAAAAAGCAACTGTTAAACAAACAAACAAAGGCCAATGTTAAACAAAAGTGTGGTGCTTTTATTGACAACTGGAACTGGGAACCCAAACTGGGAACAGGGAAAAAAGCGGTTCTCTGGGTTCTGGAAACCAGAGTGGAACCGGTATAAAAATGAAGTGTTCAAATAAATAAAACTAAGCTAAACTTATTCAGATGATCAAATAGACTTTCAAACTTCATTACAGTAGCTGAAACTAAGAAGATTTGGCAACAGGGACTGGAAAAAAGCTCCAGGGCAACTGGTCTTTTCTGCTGAGAAATAAATCTGCCATTAAAATGCTATGGAGAGCATGTCCACACTGCAGAGTTTGAACTTTTACATTCTAAAGTTCTATTTCCAGCGCAGCACTCAGGGATATGATGACACAATTTGTATGGCATCACTAATACACTCATTACTAGAATAAGAATATACAGTACCTTAAAGGACAGCTAAAAAGCTTTTTACACATTTTTTTTAATTAGTCAGTATGCTAGTAAAGGAGAGGCTGTTTACATTTATACTGAAACTGCAGTTAGTAAAGTAGGATAAATGCAGTTTCATAGCATTTCAAAAATTTTAAACACAGCCTCTCCTGATTCAAAAATCCTGCTCTGAGAATCCTAAAATGGCTGCCTTGATGACGTCAATGAAGTGAGATGCCAGCTGCGCTGATGTATTCTAGCTCCACAAACTGTATTCAAATGCAAATAACTTTAAAATGAAAAATGATAGCATGGTACTTTGAGAAAGAACGTTGTTCAGCACAAAAATATCTACAAAATGAGTGGTGTTTCATTTATATATACATTTTAGGACTTTTTTAAATTAGCAAAAAAAAAGCAGCAGAAAATTCAATTTTTTTCACTTTTTCAACAAATAAATGCTAATAACTTTAAAACAAAAAATGAAAGAATGGCACTGTGAGCATGACATCTGCTCAGCACACAAATATCTACAAAATAAGTGGTGTTTCATTTATAGATACCTTTTAGTTTTTTTTTATAATTAGAAAAAAAACAGCAAAAAAACAAACAAAATATGATAGCATGGTACTTTGAGCACAAATGTTCAGCATAACAATATCTATCAAATGATTGGTGTTTCATTTATAGATACATTTTAGATTTTTTTATAATCAGCAAAAAAATGTCAGGATATTCAAATGTTTCTCACTTTTATGGAGGTATGGCATAAATGGAATATGCAACCTCACTACTGGAAATACTGTTGATATTTTTTGTTTTTGTGCCCTTTCCAATTAACCAAACTGCAATTTGCTTTTCAAATAGCTCCCACCTCCTGCCTTCCGAACAAGGGAAGGGGAGCAAACCTGTTGTATGCTTAATGTTTCCATTTCTGTTTTCCCCTGCTCTGTCAATGCTGCCTCGCCATGACAGTGTGAGCCACAGATTCTTATATTCCCACTTTATGTTATCAGGCAAAGTGATCTAGGGCATGGCGGCACGCTGCATTTCTCACGCAGCCACCCACCGACACTTCCTTTTCTCTCTTGCATTTAGTAAGTGCACACAAAAACTGCCTTCACCATACTACCCAGAGCTACATCTTACTCTGCTGCTGTTTCCCTTTTTTTGGTTTTATTTTCTGTCATTTAGCTGCGTGCCATTTATGTTAGAATCTTACCTCTGTTTCCAGGCAAATAAGCCAGGCGCCTGATGCTCCTCAGAGCAGCAGCCAGCTGACCTTCCCACACCCTTAGCATGCCTTTGGCACCCGAGTGAAGACATCAGCACTACCCAGGTGGTTGATGCACCTCTTACCTCACAATCCACCTGGGGTGTGCTGTAATTTAGTATTCCTGCACACTTTGTCATATGTTATTACTTACTTACAATTTACAATGTGATCCTATGGGAATTTTATATCGCACTTCCCAGGTGGTTGAAGGCCCTTGGCCGTGCCTCATGCCTCACAACCCACCTGGGGCATGCAACAATTTAGCCATGCATACACCCTGCCATGTGGTATTGATCACTTAAAATTTATAATATAATCTTATTTGAATTATATACTGCACTTCCCAGGTGTCTGAAGGCACCCAGCTCCACCTCATGCCTTACAATCCACCTGGGGCATGCAGCAATTTAGCACTGCCGCACACCCTACCATGTGGTATTGCTTACTTACAATTTACAATGTGATCCTATGGGAATCGTATACTGCACTTTCCAGATGGTTGAAGGCATTCAGCTGCACCTCATGCCTCACAAACCACCTTGGGCATACTGTAATTTAGCATTACTGCACACCTTGTCCTATGTTATTGGTTACTTAAAGTTTATACTGTGATCCTATGGGAATTTTGTTTCACCACACAGGTGGTATGCAAGTGTGCATGTGTATTCATGGCTACAGAAGCACTGGACCATATTGACTGATGTCTCATGTCATTTGGAAAGAGTTGTATGTTGTTTGTCTTACCTGATGATGGATGTCTGTGGTTACTTGTGTTGCCCTGCCCCCTTTGGCTGCTTGGGAGGAATACAGAATTAGTGCTGAAAACCCTAATATTGCATTTCCATACTTTTGTTGCACTAATAGCAAAACAAATGTATGCATTAATGGAGTTTTTTTTTTGCAAAGAATATATAAGGGATATGCTATCCCCCTACTGGAAGTACTGTTGATATTTTTTGAGTACCAATTGACCCGATGACATCATGCATGGTTAAGCCACGAGTGATGTCATCAAGTCAGTCAGCACGAGAACAAAAAAATATCAACAATATTTCCGGTAGGGAGGTGGCATATTCCATTTATGCTATGCCTCCAAAAAAGTGACAAAAATTGAATTTCCTGCCATTTGTTGCGGATTATAAAAAAAATCTATAAGGTATTTATAAATGAAACACCACTCGTAGCAGATATTCTTGTGCTCAACAACTTTTGTGCTCAAAGTACCATGCTATTATACTTTGTTTTAAAGCAGCTTGCATTTGTTTGTCGAAAAAAGTGAAAAAGAAAATTGAATTTGCTGCTGTTTTTTTGCTAATTATAAAAAACTAAAAGGTATCTATAAATGAAACACCACTCATTTTGTAGATATTTTTTGCTGAACAACTTTCTTGCTCACAGTACCATGCTATCATTTGTTGCTTTTAAGTTATTTGCATTTGTTTGTTGAAAAGTGACGAAAGATTCTATTTTCTGCTCCTTTTTTTTTTTGGTAATTTATAAAACAAAACAAAAAGGTATATATAAATGAAACACCACTCATTTTTGTAGATATTTTTGTGCTGAACAAATGCCGTGCTCACAGTATCATGCTATCACTTTTCATTTTAAAGTTATTCGCATTTGTATACGGTTAGTGGAGTTAGAATACATCTGCATAGCTGGCATCTCTCACTTCACGGACATCATCAAGGCAGCCATTTTAGGATTCTCAGAGCAGGATTTTTGAACCAGGAGAGGCTGTGTTTCAAATTTCCAATAGCTATGAAACTTCATTTATCCTACTTTAATAAATGCAGTTTCAGTATAAATGTAAACAACAGCCTCTCCTTTATAAGCCTATGGAGTCATTTAAAAAAATGTGTAAAAAACTTGTTTAGTTGTCCTTTAATCACATGCTGTAATTTAATACTCTGTTTAAGATCTTTCAACTCGGTCCACAAAAAAAATTTGAATAAACAGTACCTTAATCACATGCTGTAATTCAGTTCTCTGTTGAAGTTCTCTCAACTTGGTCCATAATAAATATATGTGTATAACTATACATACACATACATTATATATACTTGTAACATGGCAATTTATGTGGCAGTAAAATACAAGTATCCGACTGGTCAAAGTGCAACACATGAGCAAAGCTGAGGATGGCGTTAATCCCTGGTAATGCCTGCTCTGAGGTGTAGTACTTTAAAGAACCACAATGAAATCGCCAGCGAGTAAAGTGGGGATTAATGCCATCCTCACTTCTATCATATTTCATGAGATGACTAATTGCCATGCTACTAACAGCAACCTGTGTTCCAGCCACCGACCCAAGCAGTGGAACTCTGAGTATCGCACGAATCACTTACAATCCTTGGCATCTATCAGACAAGTGAAAAGTGTTCAAATGTACCTTTGCTCCCGATTGATAGTTGTTTAAAAATAGTTTAGCTGATATCGAAATAGTGTCCCAGCGCCGTATTTTGATTTGCGCACCACCGCATATGTCCAGGATACCTCTTGAATGAAATGCTGAGCATACCGAAGCGGTAGCCGAACGCATGATTACCCCGACAATCATTCTAGTTTGAATGTTGAAATGTCACGTTGTAGAAAGGCAGAATCCATAATGTAGCACTTCTAAAATCCATAATGTTATACAAGAATCTCAGCCAATTAATCCCAGGATACAATGTGGCAGTAATGAAGTAAGCATTCTATAATATCGAGAGATGCAAAGAAATATGCACTGCTTGAAAATGTTTAAACACCAGCACAATGTGTTATACTGTACTAAAACTATTATATATGCCTGCCTTTATTTTACAGCATAGCTATTTTAATAAATGTTAGTATGGTTCTGACGCCCTGTACTAATGTTGAGTAAATCAATTCAACTACCTAAACCGTTGTTTTTCTCCATGTTTTATTAACAAATATCCTAACAATCACTGCTTAACAGCGTTTGCCATGTCACAAGTACATTAAGCCACTCCGAGAGGAAACTTCTACTAGGGAATTATTGCATGGTTGGGTGGTTGTGGGCACTCGGCCGAACTCCGCCCCCCCCCCGGCCCCAACCATGCATTAATTCTAGTAGAAGCCTCCTTCATCGTGGCTTAATGCTTTATATATATATATATATATATATATATATATATATACACACACACACACACACATATATACTGTGTGTATGTATAGATAGAGAGATGTGGTAACACCAAAGCACTAACACACAGTTCACTAGTATAAAGCATGCTGCTGACATGTAAACACTACTGGTAACACACTGTAGTGCTATCACACTAAAATATAATATTTTATTAAAAGCAAGACCTTGTTCAGAGCTCTTAAACATAGTGTTTCATTTTACCCCACCCCCAATTAATTTAAAATCTGCAAAACTCATTCAGGGGTGGAGGTTGACAGTGTCCCTTAAACTTCCCAAAAAACTCTGCAAGAAAAAGGTAGGACTACAGTCTGAGCCTGCCATTATGAAGGCTATCAAACAACTACATGAAAACATGCATTTCACACACATGCATAATATATAATGTAGATATTTCTTTAGCATACAGAAACTTCCATTCCATCACTGCACTAAGATTTCTTTTGCAATTTTACACTGTGATAAATCTATAGTATCTTTTGTTCATTAACAAACAACTTTGTCCTAACATACTATACAGTATATCTTTCCTAACCTCTGCAAGACCAGATATTTGCAGCAAATTTTTTTTAACTGTCTGCACTAGAAACTGTTTTTCTCCTTATACATACTGTATTCCTTAAATCACCATATGCAATCGTTTCACCATATGAAATGGGTCATCTTCCTTCAGACAACGAATCAATAGCTGCACACTGTAATTCTACAGCTGGAAAGACTGAAGCATGAGCAGCTCAATTGACTTTTCCAAGGCTTTACAGGGAGCCAAGAAAATCTCCAGAAATCAAACCAGGATCTTCTGGTTTATAGTCCTTTGCTCAAAGATCACACTGCCCTCATCATCTTATAACATTTAACAGAATCTAAGGCGCAGGTCACATGAAATTTGTACAGTAGTATTTGGTGTAAAGTAAATCTAAAGCAAATGAAACATTATTTGCACATTCAGGTGCATTACACAACAAAATAATTTTCTGCCCTTCTAAACAGGCATGATGAAGTCCCAAGTGCTCACATATCATCGCCAGTGACGATTCTTTTCTGAAAGATAAAAAAAAAAAGTTTAGTCTTGGTATACAACCAGTTTTCAAACTTTGTTAGATCATCTTCGCCACACAGAAAGTGCATGTGTGCTGAAAACAAGTTTCTTCAACCACTGAGTAGTTTTCATGCTATCTTAATGTTTTCTCATCTTTGGGATGCTTTACTGTCACCATTTTTTTTTTTCATTCGGCATTGTGTCACCCACCCCTCCAGTCCTGTCACCTATCTTCTCACTGACCTACTGGTTACGCACAACTTACCAGTACTACGATAGTGTTGGGTGACCCGCTATGTCAGCTGTGTGGGGGCCTGTGGGGGAGGGTGGCGCAAGGGCAGAACAGGGCTTAGTCCTCCAGCTCCTGGTTTTGAAAACGCAGCCAGTAACAGTTCAATGTTGTTTTTAAAATAAGGTAGGTGGTAACCACGTTGAAGGAACAGTTACATACTTACGTAACAGTAGATCTTCAAGAGAATCTCTTTTATTAGGCCATGCCGATGGAACTATACGCTGCCAAGTGCTAGGACCACACGGAAACTTTGCAAGCAGTCAGCCAGGGGCCAAAAACGATGATGGCATCAGATGTTGGCTCATACCTAAACTTGGGCGACCCCTCCTTTCCTCAGTTCTCCATCAGAGATCATGCTCAGATGACCTCTCTGTAGGGAACCAGGAGAGAATCCAATACTCTGTGTACCCAGGTGAGACAGAGGACTATGGTTAGACTAGAAATAGAAGCAACCCAAGCTAGAGTTTTAGGCCCAAAAGGGGGGGAGGAGGAGGGTGGGATGACATGGCCTGATGAAACAGATCCTCTTGAAGATCTACTGTTACAAAATGTACATAATGCTTGTATCATCTTCGAGGACATCTCTTTCATCAGGCTACACCTATGGAACAAGAACCAAACAGTACTGACCATGAACGGCTGGGTGGCTCAAGTCCACAGGCTTTAGAAAGTAGGCCTTGCAGCACAGCTAGGCCAGTACCAGCCCTTCTGCAAGAAACAGTGTCCAGACTGTAATGTTTAGTGAAGGTGTGGACAGTGCTCCAGGTGGCAGCTGCACAGTCTTCAGCAGACACATCTTTAAACCAAGCAACAGAGGTGGCCATGCCACTTGTGGAATGATCACGAACCACCCAGGGAAGTTCCTTACTATACTTCCTGCACGGAATACAATTGGCTAGCCATGGATAAGCACTGCTTGGGAACTGTGGAGCCCTCTTTCCCAGAAGCGAATGAAACAACAAGCTTTGAGGGCTTTCTGCAATCTTTCCTGTGGTGTATGTAGCGCCTGAGTGTTCAGTTCATATCTAAAGTATGGAACAATGCTTCCCCTGGATTGGCATGCTCAGGAAAATAAACTGACAGGTGGATGATTTGGTTTTAAGTAAACCAAGACACCACCTTTGGTAAAAACTTAGGATTGGTATGCAAAGACACCCTGGTCTTCGTGGAAAACCAATTAAGGAGGCTCACACAGCTCCAAAATCCTTCGAGAAGTGATTGCAACTAAAAACAAATTCTGGCCAGAGCTGACAAGGCTGCAGGTTAGGAATCTGGGGTAAAAATATTGAAAATCGTCAAAGTTATGAGCCTGCGTTCACAAAATGTAACCCCAGGCGTATAAATTTGTTGTTTTGTAATATTTTTACACCAAATTTAAAATATAGCCTTATGACCCTGCCTCATGAAGAAGGTCAGAGAAAATGTTCAATTCCTGGCCTAAAGGTGATTTTACACAGGGACTGCAAAATAAACTTCCGGGATGCAAAAATACATTTTGGACAGGAGTTGAAAAGTGACAGCTGTCACGTTCATGAGGTGCTGTAAAGAAATGGCTATGTCGAAAATTTTGGCAAAAAATATTGAATATTACCAAACTTATGAGCCTGCGTTTGCAAAATTCAACAGAGCCTCATAACTTTTATTTTTTTTACAATATTTTACACCAAATTTAGAAAATAGCCTTCTTATGACCCCACCTCATGAACAAGCTGTCGGAAAGGTGATTTCTTACAGGGACCTCAAAATCACCTTTTGGGATGTAGAAAAACAGTTTGGGCATGATTTAGAAAATGACAGCTGTCACATTCATGAGGTGCTGTAAAGATATGGTTAAGTGGTAAATTTTGGGTACAAATATTGAGAATCACCAAAGTTACAAGCCAGCGTTTGCAAAATTCAACGTCGGCTCATAACGTTGTTGTTTATTAATATTTTTACACCACAGTTTCAACATAGCCTTCTTATGACCCCACCTCATGAATAAGGGCAGATAACATTTTAAACTCCTGCCCAATAGGTCAGGACAGATTTGCCTAAAGTCAGTGCAATTGTTCATGAGGTGGGGTCTCAAAAAAGGCATACGTGAAAATTTGGGCCACAAATATGCCCAAGTTATGCCTTTAAGCTCAAAACACCATTGAAATACGAACATATGAAGAAGCCAGCAGAAGAAGCCCATTTGGTCTATCAAGTCTGCTCATATTGCAAGGTCCACAGCTTGAGCTACTATCTCTGCCATCCCTCCCCACTCCTCCCATGATCCTTACCTTCCTCCGATGCCTCTCTTAAAGCTGCCCACTGTCTTCAATGAGATGACTTCTTCCGCCAGTAAATTCCAAGTGTCCACCACCCTCTCTGTGAAGAAGTGCTTCCTGCCCCCCTCCTAAACCTCCCACCCTCAAGCTTAAGACTGTGCCCCCTCATGGTATGGTTGCCACTCAGTTTAAAGAGACTCTCATTATCAACCTTATTTATCACTTTCAAGTACCTGAAGGTCTCAATCATGCCCCCTCTCTCCCAATACACTACTGTATATTGAACTGCATACCTGTTTCTTCAGTTTGTGGTCCAGTTTTGAAGAGTGAAGATGTGTCTGCAGTCCAGAGAGGATTACGGCGTTGGACTCCCAATCAGTAAGTAAGGATTTGGGTGGGGGGGGAGTCTAATGGCTGCAAAAGACATTGGATGGTTTTCTTTTTACAGGTTTAAAAAAAAAAACGACTGAGGATTCCTGCAGTGGGGGATTGGGCACCCCCCAGTGTCACTATTACGTTTCTTGGGGGAGGCAGGGGGAATGGGGTGGTCGGTGCTGAGAAGGAGGGTCAGGTGGAGTGACCAATTTAAAAAAGAACAAAAAAACATATCCGCGCATGCATGGTAGTGGGGGGTCACAAAAAAAAACAACAGAATTAGTGATCGTGACACCGGAGGATTGGGCACCCCAGTGTCACTGTTATGTTTCTGGGGGTAGGGGTGATGAGAGGTAGGGTCAGGTGGGGGGAGAAAATCTTATTGCACACTGGGGATTGGGCATCTCCAGTGTCACTCTTATGTTTCATGGGGGGTGCTGAAAGGGAGGGTCGGGTGGGGAGATATGTATAATTACCATGGTGGAACATAGCACAGTCCGCCGTGACCAAGATGGCCATTGCATTGTACTGTGCATGTGCTAGTAGTCGCGCATGCTCAATAGAGTTTAGCAAGTTATCTTGGACACAGAGGAGTTTGCCATGTTCTCCCATGTTGTTCAGTTGCAAGGAATGTGCAGAGTCCTTTTCTCACAGCAAGAGGTCTGCAGGGCTATGCCCACTGCAGCCCTAACAATGCTTTCCAAGAAGGAAAGCGTAAGGCACAAGTCACAGCTGGCTCAAAAGGAGCCAAAGTAAGCTTTTACAAACAAATTTCAGGTCCAAAGCTGGGACTGGATTATGGATTGGAGGCTTCAGATATAGAATGCCTCTCAAAAACATATGGGTCACCTCCAGATGGGCAACTATACAACCTCAGACACCCTGGGAGGCGAGTCAAAATCCTGCTCAGGGGACACCTCTGGAGGGATAGGTTCATCCTCCTCATAAGGCTCATCATCCTCTTCAAAATATAGTTGCTCCGGTGCAGAGAGCAACACAGTACTGGCAACCTGGGGACCCTGAGAGGGGGCAGGATGCTGAGGGATGATGCTCTTCAGAGCCTGAATAATTTTGAATGCCTGAGCTATCTCCTGAGCTGAAGGCATTGCAGACACCTTCGCAGATGTCCCTCGGTTAACAGGAGAGGGTTCTGCATGTTTAAGTTTCATTGTTTTCTTTGAGGGAACCGGAGAGTCAGCCAGTTCTTTTCCTCTTTTTGCCCCTTTTTCGCCTGTATCGGGGCAGGGGTAGTAGCACTTGTGGGTTCAGCCACAACAGACTGGGGTGTCAGCTGGTCAGAGACTGAGGGATCCCTGGGAAACTTTTATTGAGCAGTTCAAGGCACTTTTCCACAGTTTTATCTGGAAAGGTTTTACATAACTCACATTCCTGGTCCAGATGTTCGAAACCCAGACAAGCTACACATAAGGTGTGCTCGTCTGCCTTGGCAAACACATCTCCACACTTTAAACAGTTTTTAAACCTGGGCTCCCCGGTTCTCTTCTTAGGTTTCTCTGCCACGGTGAAAAGCAAGAGGAAAAACACCAACTGCTAAATAATAGATACTGTTGCGGTTATTTAAACAGCTGCTAATTTTTTTTTTTTTGGCGGTCGGTTCCGGAACCGATAAGGAACCAGAGGAACTGAGCAGGGAGATGAAATATGAACCGGTTCAGTGGTTCTGTAACTGATAAAAACAGTTACAAATAAAGTTTGTAAGGACCAAAATTTAGTGATAATTATATAGGTTCTTTAGTCAGAGAACCTAAGTTAAACTAAACTAACTCGGATCCCTCACAGTTATGCCGAACCACGAGGAACTGAGAAAAAACAACTACTTTAATAATAAACTAGATCTAAATTGACAATCAGTAGAGGCAGTAAAAGAAATTAAATATACTTAAAGTTTTTGATGATTTTTTATCTTTCTTCACGCCGAAGAGGGCGACAAGAGACTCCGAGCGACCAGACTTTCAAGCAGAGAGAAAAATCTAAAGGGGTTAGAACACTACAGTTGGTAGAGGCAGTATTTGAAAGATGCTCACGTGAGAAGAATTCCATCATTTGCTTGTGCTCCATCTCTCCGGGCAATCCAACCCACCAGGCTGACTGCACAAAGTTATGAATATCCTGAGCATTACTGGGGTTAGAAGGAACTGAGGTGGTTGTAGGGGTTGATGCCGAGGTAGTCTTTACTGCACAAGCCACGGCTCACGGTGCTGCTTCCTGGCGGCTCTATCTCGGGCGCCGACCCTCTTGAAAAGTTTATTCCTGCTGGGTCCTAGCGCCTCCGGCATAGATCCCATTAATGTGAAAGAGCGGTGGAGACTTTATGTCCAGGAAGATCAGTATCGACTTTTATAGGCAAACCCCCTCCAGTGCGTGGAGGAAGTCACCGTTAATGCGGGGTAAGACATATTTCTGCCAGGAACTCGTAGCCACTGGGGTGCTCAACTCCTGATTCCATTAATCCAGGATTGTCTGAGTAGAGTCACCTAAATTCCTGCAGTCTCCGGTAAATGTTCTCAAGTGACTCCAAGGAGTCTCCTGAATAGCTCCCATGAAAAGTGACAAAAGCAGGGATACACAGTCAGGCAAACGAGTTTGCGCAACAGTTTTATGCATCGATATATCTTAACTTGGAGGTACAAAAAGTGCTCCCAGCCCATAAGAGTATATTTCTGTTGTAATACTTCAAATGGGAGTACCCCTTCTATATCCAGAAATTGAAATTTTTATTAAGCCAAGCTGTCTCCAACATTGGAAAGTATGATCTATGTGCACAACAAATTAATTTGACTTCAAGTGTGGTCTAACTGCTAGCTGTAGAAGCAGATAAACTTTAAGGGATAAATATTCTGTTTTTTGTGTAATAGGATTTTCGTGTGGACCGCTTCTATGAAACCTTCAGAATATTTGACCCTCTGCTTGAAAGATTCATGCTTGAATAGTTTAAGTCTTCAAGAACCAAGCCTTCAGCCTCAGTGTCGTGAGGTTTGAGAATTTTACATTCCAGTGAGACAAAGTCAGGAGGTTGTGCCTCATGGGGAGAGAGAGATGGAATTCTTGTATGAGAGGGACAGCATAAGAGAGAACCCTGGCTATCTCCCGCAACCTGGTGCCAAGAGAATCATTTTTGCACTTTCCTGTATTTCCAGAGCACTCTGTGAATCAAAGAGAAGAAAAAATTACTCACCTTAGTAATTGTGTTTTTTCTAATGGAGTCTTGCTGTATTCTGACAATCTGCAGTTAGCTCCAGCCTTTAAACTGCCCCAGAGAGTATAGGGTTAATTTTCTATGCAGTGCATAGAACGTTGAGCTTGAGCTCAAGCTCGGTTGAGGTCTCTGTCTACAGCCCTTTGAAACCCAACCGTCAGATTCTTATGAGCAAAAATTCACTAACTATACTATGTGGAAATTGTAAAATTTATAACTAGCCAACTGGCAACAAAAGTTTTGGATTCCCAAAGGAAGACTCAAGTCAGAAAACGCAAAACCAAAAACCTATTCAATAAAGATTATAATATAAGCACCCAAGTAAAAAGGAGGGTGTGCTGAAGACACCCTGGGGTGCGACACTACATTTGCCCACCCACTTCCCAAAAACAGGTTCTGAGAGGGGAGGTAGGGAGGGAGGTCAGAATACAGCAAGACTCCATTAGAAGAAACACAATTACTAAGGTGAGAAATTTTTTCTTCAAATAACATGAAGTCATGCTGTATTCTGACAATCTGCAGACTACCAAGCAATACCTCCATGGAGGAGGGGCAGAACCTACTTTGGGAATAGGCTCTGAAGTACTGCTGTGCCAAACTGAGCATCACTCCTAGCCTGGATATCCAGAGAGTAATGTTTGGTAAAGGTATGGACTGTTTTCCAGGTGGCTGCTTGACACATTTCTAACAGAGGGATATCCCTGGCAGCAGCTGAATCAAACCTGTGACCCTTGGTACGCTCTATGTAGTAGCTAAGGGCTCTTTTAACATCTAAACTGTGTAGCCTCCTCTCCCCTGAGGAAGAATGATCAGTGAAGAAAACAGGGAGAGACATAGACTGATTCAAATGGAAGTCTGAAACCACTTTGGGCAAGAACCTCCTACTGGTTCTAAGGACCACTTTATCTCTATGGAATGAGGTAAAATCAGGTTCCATTGACAGGGCTTGCAACTCACTGATACGTCTGGCAGAGGTAATGGCTACCAAAAACACAGTTTTCCAAGCCAAGTACTTAAGCTCTGCTGAGGACATAGGCTCAAAAGGAGGTTGCATAAGTTGAGCAATGCAAAAGTCCCAAGTAGGGGCAGGATCCCTAAAGGGAGGATTGGTATGAAGCAATCCCTTGAAAAATTTACAGAACACAGAATGAGATGATAGTGAGAAAAGCTTCCCCGCTGACAGAAAAGCAGAAATAGCTGATAAGTGTACCTTGACAGTAGCTGGTCTGAGGCCTAGGCCATTAAGATGGACCACATAATCCAGAAGTGTAGGCAGTTCAGCAGTGTCTGGAGAGATATGCTTCTTGGAACACCAAATGCTATCTTTTCTATTTGGAGTCATAAGTCTTTCTGGTGGCAGGCTTTCAAGAGGCTTTGAGAATATCCAGAACCCCTGGGACAGGTGCAAATCTGCATACTCTAACTCTTCAGGAGCCATGCCTTGAGATAGAGAGACCGAAGATTGGGGTACCAAATCCTCCCCGAGAGGAGGTTAACAGGTTGTAATTCCTGGGGAGAGATGGGGGAAGATGGACTGCTAGAGACAGCAACAGGGGGTACCAAGGCTGTCTGGCCCAGTCTGGAGCAATCAGAATCACTTTGTAAGGTTGTGACCTTACCTTGACTAGAACCTTGAACAGTAGAGGAAAGGGAGGGAAGGCATACTGTAATTTCCCTTTCCAGTTCAAAATCAGAGCATCCAAAGGGACTGAGTCCAAGACTGGGGGTCTGCAACAAAACAGAGGAAGTTGGTGATTGTCTGGGGCTGCAAAGAGATCTATCTCTGGAGTGCCCCACCTTGAAAAAAATCACTTTTAACACCAGGGGGATCCAGGGACCATTCGTGATGGCCCTGGGAGATCCTGCTCAGTGCATCTGCTAGCACACTGTCCTTCCCTGGAAGGTGGACTGCTATCAGAGAGATCTGCAGGGAATAAGCCAGGAACCACAATTTCATGGTTTCCGTACACAAGACCGTAGACTGAGTGCCTCCCTGCTTGTTGATGTACCACGTGGTGGTGTTGTCTGTTCTGACCTGAACCACCTTGTTCTGCACAGACTGAGAGAAAGCTTGCAGGGCCAGAAAAACTGCCCTGAGTTCCAGGAGACTGAGAGGAAGAAGGAACTCCTGAGGGGACCACAGTCATAGGGCTCTGAGAGCCCACAGATAAGCTCCCCACCCCAAAATGGAAGCATCAGTGGTAAGGACCACCGAATGAATCTGAGTGACAAATGGGACCCCTTGCCTTAAATTGTTCTGATCCTGCAACCATTGAAGAGCTTGGATCAGTGTTCGAGTCACTAGAATCAGTTTGGTAAGAGGATCCTTCCTTTGGGACCAAAAGGCCCTCAGATGGAACTGAATGTCCCTCATCTGGAATCTTGCCCCTTGGACCACTGCTGTAGAAGCTGCCATGTGGCCCAAGAGCTGAAGGAAGTGCCTTGCTGGTCGGGACACCTGAAGGCTGAAGGAAGAAGCCAGTTCTATAAGAACTCTTGCTCTTTCCAGGGGAAGAAAGGCTCTTGCTTTGACAGTATCTAGCTCTGCCCCTATAAAGGTAAGAAGCTGCACTGGTTCGAGAATTGACTTGGGGAGGTTGAGAAGAAATCCCAGGGAAGTGAGTACTTGCTGGGTCACTTGCAGGTCTGACCTGACTTGGCCTGGAGACTGACCTACTATGAGCCAGTCGTCCAGATATAGAAAAATGGAAATATTTTGCCTTCTTAAAAAGTCCACTACTACTACCAGGCACTTTGTGAAAACACTTGGAGCTGATGTTAGGCCAAAGGGCATTGCTTTGAACTGGTAATGGCCCGAGGGCAACCTGAACCTGAGGTACTTTCAGTGGGAGCACCTGATGGGGATGTGAAAGTAGGCATCTCTGAGGTCCAGGGAGGCTAGCCAGTCCCCTGGCCTGAGAGAGGGAAGAATTATTCCCAAAGTCACCATCTTGAACCATGGTTTTAAAAGATGTTTGTTCAGGTATCTTAAATCTAGGATGGGTCACCACTCCCCTGCCTTTTTTGGGGTAAGGAAGTACCTGGAGTACAGACATTTGCCCCAGTGTAGGGTAGGAACTCTCTCTCTATGGCTCTTAAGGCCAGAAGAGATGAAACCTCTGCCTCTAGTGCAAGGGTTTCGGAGAGACCTGCAGGTGGAAAAGATCTGGCTCTCATCTTCGGAAATATTTTGAAGCGGAGAACCAGTCCCTGGCTTACTACTTCCAGGACCCACTTGTCTGAAGTAACAGACACCCAGTCCTGGACAAAGTAAGCCAGCCTGCCCCCTACAGGGATAGTAGAGTGGACCTGGGCAGGCCCATCAGGGTGTCTGCTTGGCAGGGGCCTTAGGCTGAGGAGTGGATGCAGCCCTGCTCATCCCCCTTCTGCCTCTCCCTCTGAAGAACCCCCTCTGTGAAAAGGGAGAAGAGGCCTGTGCTTGGTAGAAAGACCAATGAAAAGGCCTGCCCCTGCCCCTAGATTGCTGCCTTTGAGGAGCTGCTAGCCTCTCCTTGGCCTGTGTACTCCTATAAGTGGTCCTATATTCCTCCATCTTCTTCATGTAATTCTTGGTCTGCTCCCCAAACAAAGAATTACCTTCCACAGGGAAATCCATGGCCTTAGCCTGGGTGTCCTGTGTGGGGCTAGTACATCTGAGCCAATCCATTCTCCGAAGAGCCACGACTCTTGATGACACATCATTGGAGTCCACAGCAACATGAAACTGTACCTTACATGCCTCAATCCCATCTCAAGCCACCTCCTCCAGCTCCTTGGCCAGCTGGGGGGAGGCCTGTTTAGCCAATGCCAGTACAGTGTCCCACCTGGACTTCTGGTACCTGGCTGTATAGGCCATATAATTAGCCTGCCCGAGTCCCAAAGAGGATGCAGTGTATTGCTTCTTTGCCAAGGCATCCATCCTCCTGGAGTCTATGTCTTGGGGTGTGTGAAGCCAAGGGAATATTAGCCCTGTCACAGGCTGCAGCCTGCACGACCCCAACATGGCTGCATTGCTGGTAGAAAAACTCCATGTCTGAGCCTGACAAAGTATACCTCTTGTCCATTCTTCTATCAACAGGAGGTACAGAAATACAGGTTACTCACCTGTAACAGGAGTTCTAGGAATGGTATATGTTGTTCATCCACACCGTCTTTGCAGGTATTCTTGTCGCTTTAAATCTTGCGGGAAGGTCTTCAAGCTGGCTCCTCCCACCCAACCGGGTGGTAAAACTCTCGGCTCCGCCCCATGACGCCAGATCTGGCCCGCTGGAAGCTCAGGTTGTGCGTCGAAGCCAGGGAGGTCAGGTGGGTCGTGTGGATGAACAACATATACCATTCCTAGAACTCTGTTACAGGTGAGTAACCTGTATTTCTAGGGACATGGATATGTTGTTCATCCACACTGTCTGGCAGACTCCTAGCAGTTCTCTGGGAGGAGGGAGGCAAGGCGCACACCCCCTACTTAAGGAATAGAGACTGGAGAACCGAGGCCCCAAAACCAGCATCCCGGCATGACTCAAGGTCGATGTGGTAATGGGTGATGAAGGTGTGTGCTGACTTCCAGGTAGCAGCTCTGCAGATTTCCTGGATAGGGACGTCCCTGGAAGCAGCCACCGATGCAGCAGTATGGCGGGTAGAATGAGCTCTTATCCCTCTGGGAGGCTCCATGCCCGCCAACTTATAGCAGAGATCTATGCAGGAGGTGACCCACCTGCCTATCATCCGCTTGGCTGCAGGTCTGTGTAGGTGACAAACAGCTGGCGAACCTTCCCTCATTTCTCCTCTCAGCCGCAAGGCCTTATAGTGAAGCTGCTTCCTTCTAGGGTCAAGAGCATGGGAGCCTATATTCGCATCCGAGGTGTGATTGGGGTAGAACACTGGCAGAGTCAACACCTGGTTAAGGTGAAACTCCGACACCATCTGGAAGGAATTTCGTGTGGGAAGCGAGGACAACCTTGTCCCTGTGGAAGACCAGGTAAGGAGACCTGATGCAGAGTGCCTGAGCTCTCCCATCCTTCTGGCTGGACGGATAGCCACCAAGAAGGCGGTCTCTCCATGACAGGTGAGAGAGTCTACACCTGTGCATTGGTCTCGAATGGCTTGCCCATGAGCTTTGCCAGTACCAGCAGTAGATCCCACTGGAGGTGGAGGTTCTCGTGACTGAGGGGAATGTGATCAAGGCCTTGAAAAGCGCCAGACCACCTTCTCCCAGGTTAATTAACTGCTTCCGCCCCGCGCCTGGGCAGAGATGGCTGCCAGGCACCTTAAGTGGTCGCCGACCTGGCCCTTGCTGAGAAAGGGATCAAAGGTAGTCCAATATGCTCGCCAAGGAACAGGAGGAAGGGTCCAGGCCCTTGTCCTGACACCAAATGGAAAATATTTTCCATTTGAAGGCGTAGCATTTTCTGGTCGACCCCTTACGGGACGCCTCAACTATGTTGAGGATGTCGTCGGAAAGACCCAAGGCCTGGAACTCCAGCCATTCAGGAACCAGGCCGTCAGGTGCAGGGATTGAAGGTCCGGATGGAATACCTTCCCCTGATTGACTGAGAGCAGATCCGGGCGAGCTGGAAGCTGCCTCGGGAGCCTGGAGCTGAGGCTGAGGAGATCTGGGTACCAGTACTGGCGGGGCCAGTCTGGGGCTATCAGAATCACCTGCGCCTTGTCCCTCCTTGCTTTGAGCAGCACCTTGTGCATCAAGGGGAACAGGGGAAAGGCACAGAAGAGGCCCGGGGTCCACGGCCTCGAGAAGGCATCCCCCTGCAGCAATCCCTGCTGAGGGGGCCGGGCATGGAACAGCCTCAGCTTCGCATTCTCCCTGGAGGCAAACAAGTCCACCTGAGGTGTGCCCCAATGGTAGAATAGATCTTGTACTACCTCCGGCAGGAGAGACCACTCGTGGGACGCAGCCCCTATCCGGCTTAGGGCATCGGCCAGGGTGTTGGAGGCTCCTGCCACATGAATGGCTAGGACATCCGCCTCCAGGCTGCGCACGAGTGACCAGATGCGGAGAGCTTCCTTGCATAGAAGCATGGAGCGCATCCCGCCCTGGCGGTTTAGATAGTACATGATCGTGGTGTTGTCCGTCTAGACCCGGACCACTTGACCCTGAAGAAACGGAGCAAAGGTGGTGAGAGCTAGGCGGACCGCTCGGAGCTCCAGCAGGTTGATGTGGCATTGGGACTCCCTCGGGGACCAGAGGCCGTGAGCCCGGTGTTCCCCCAGATGGGCACCCCAACCCATCAGAGAGGCATCAGTCGATAGAGAGACCGTCGGCTCGGGGCAGACAAACGGGATGCCCTCCTCAGATGAACTGGAACGGTCCACCACTGGAGAGTGTTCCATATCCCCTGGATCACCGTCACTCGCTGGTCCAATGGATCGCAGTGTTGGGACCACTGGCTGGCCTGCCCCAACTGAAGGGGGCACATGTTCCAGCGGGCCCAACGGACCATGCTGGTACAGGCCGCCATTAGACCCAGGAGGCGCAGGAAGTCCCGGGCAGGGCGCAATTGCCCAACCAGAAATGATTGGGCAAAGGAGGAAAGAACCTCGACCCTGTCCGCCGGGAGCTGTGCCCTGGCTCGAAGAGAGTCGAGCTCTGCCCCGATGAAAAGAATCACCTGCTTCGGCTCGAGTTCCGACTTGGCCTCGTTGATGAGGAGGCCGACCAGAGAGCAAACCTGGAGGGCCAGATCTCTGGACCGCTCCACCTCCTGTCTGGAGGGTGCTGCTATCAGCCAATCGTCCAGGTAAGGGTAAACCTGGACCCCTCGGCACCGCAGGAATGCTGTCACCACTGCCATGCATTTGGTGAAGACCCTGGGAGCTGGAGATAAGCCGAAGGGCATGGCTTGGAACTCGAAAAGGGATCCCTCCGCCGAAGCGAAGAAACCCTCTGATGACGGATGGATAGGGACGCTGAAAGAACGCGCTCTGCAGGTCCAGAGAGCAGAACCACACGCTGTGTTCCAAGGATGGTATTATCTGACACAGTGACCATCCTGGAAGGTTCGAGACCCAGGGAACTTGTTTAGGTCATGTAGGTCGAGAATGGGGCGCCAGCCCCCTCGTCTGTTTCGGAACCAGGAAGTACCTGGACACGAACCCCGGGTTTGAGGGGGGGTCTGCCACCTCTCTTATCACCTCCTTCTCGAGGAGGAGGAGAGTGATGTCGGCTCGGCGAGCTGACAGCGAGGCTTCGGACCCCGAGGCCCACCGAGGTGCGACGGCGCTGAAGGGTGGGGCCTGCTCGAATTCCAGAGGCAGGCCCTTTCCCACCACCTCCAACACCCACCGATCTGTGGTGATAACAGACCAGGCGGAAAGAAAGTGGCGGAGCCGCTTCCACGGGGGCACTGGGGTGAAGGCGAAGAGGCGACACCCTCAACCCGCCACTGGGCAGGCTTGAGGAAGGACCGGCCGAGGAACCCAGGGCCTTTACCTCCTGCTTCCTGGAGGAGGAAGCCGCGGGCTTGGGTTTGGGATGCCAAGCGCGAGCCTGCTGGCCCTGATGCTGCTGGCCAGATGTGCTGCGCGGACGGATGAAAGGGCTTGTTGCGGTTCTGCGCCCTTGTCCCTCTGAGCGGATGAGACAGAGTCCAAAGTGGCATTGGACTTTTCGATCCTCTGGAGGTGGCCTTCCACCCAGGGCTGAAGAGGTCGGTCCCCAGGAAGGGACATCCGCCAATTTGTGCTGGGTATCCACTGTGAAGGTGGATATCCTTAGCTGGCCCCGGGCGGCGATAGCCACTGCGGCCGCGACTGACCTGGCAGCATGAGTCTCTAATGTCCAGAGCAGTCTGAAGTTGCTGCTTGGCCACCGCCCTGCCCTGGTCCCGCACCTGCCTAACTGTGGTCTGCAGGTCAGTCGGGATGATGAGACTACCTGCCCAGGGAGCCCAACAGGGCATGGGAGAACAAATAAGCATGGCCGAGCTGGCCTGACGAAGGCCAAGGAGGACGCAGCGTAGACTTTTCACCCGGCATAGTCCAATTCTTGGACTCCTTGTCGGAGGTTTTCCACGCCCCTAGCGTCTCCGGCACGCGGAAAATGCTGTCGGTAACTAACCCCTCGGCTGAGGATGTTCCGAAACCGGACAGGGAACGGTGGACCGATACTTCCTGGCCATCCTGGCCGAGGCGCAGGGCAGGTGCAGGGCGCTGCCAGAGAGCTCCAAGGTCGGGCCCACAATGACCCGGCCACAGGAAAGGCATCCGTAGGGGAATCCCTCAGTCCAATATCTCCGTGAGGGGACTCTGGCCCGCTTGATACGGGCTCGAGCTGCATCCCGGTGGACTCCGAGATGAGCCTGAGCAAACCCAGGAAGGACGAAGGGCTGTCGTCCAGCGACTGACCTCCAGAGGACTCCAAGTCCACTCGCCTGGAGAAGAGGGAGGAATCGTCGTCGGACTCAGAAGAGTCTGCAAAGAGCTGCCTTGAGCCTGAGCCACCCTCCACCTGCCGAGGGCGATCGGGAGTGAGGGTGACCGACAGCCTATGGGGCAGACCTTGAGCCGACCGAAAGTTCTTGGTCGGAGCCCCAAACAGCGGCTGTGGAGGCAGAGGTTCCACTGGAATCGGTGGAGCAGCTGGTTTTGGCCGAACAACCGGCCTGGGAACAGGCTCCTCGGGTAAAACGAGGGGTTGTTTCGGCTGCTCCGGTGACAGCCGCCTAATGGCCGGGGAAGGCGACGGCGTCAGCTTGTTCCCGGTCAGAAGGAGCTGTTGCCACATGAGGTCCTCGTATCGTCGATGTAACTTACGTTGAAGCCTCCCCTCATCCGAGGAGGAGGACGAGGACGAGCGGCGGCGCCGCTTACCGCGGTGCCGAGACTGAGACTGCCTATGATGGCAGGATCAGCTGGACCGCGAAGAAGTCCGAGACTGAGACCGAGAACCTTGGCCTTTCCGAGGACGGTGCGGGGAGGGGACAGGTGGAACCGGCTCCTCCCTCAGCTCAGAGGGTTCACCCGAGGGCTCCAGAACCAGAGGTACTGGCAAGCCCGCGGGATCCTCAACTCCCACCGGGGACCGGTGAGAGGATTTTCGCTTCGGCTGGTCGACAACCTGCTCCAACGGGTCGAGAAAGATCTCGACTGCATCGACGGGAGTCTCAGTCAACTGACCTGACGGGGACACCCATGAGACCAGTGGCCAGTCGAACGATCGGACCAAGTCGATGGCCGATAACTCGTGGGGAAGAGGGACCTTTCCGCCTCCCAAGAGCCGCGACAGAGGGACTTACCCTTGTCTTCTTCTTGGACCAAGAAGAAGGTCCAGCAGACGCTGGTCCCTCTCCTCTAGTGGAGAGGGACAGACAAAGCTCCTTAAAGGAAGCTGTGTAAGAGGAACCCAGGGAAAGCGGGATAAATGCCACGGTCGAGGAAGATGCGGCCCACGCCGCCTCCCCTTCAAGGGCGATCATCTGCTCTAGCTGATGCGCCGAGCCCGCCGCCGCGGAAACTGCCGACCGGGCCTCTTTTGACTTCACCAGAGGAAAACGTTTCTCAGGGCGCCCTAGTTGTAAACGGGCAGCAAGGTTTCGAGGACGAGGGCTGAGAAGGAAGAGCACAGGTCGCAAGCCTGTGGGTCGTACTCAAGGCCTAAACAGTAGACACACGTGAGTGACGGATCCGTCTGAGACATCTTTCTGCCCACAAGGGCACCTCCGAAACCGAGTCGACGGTCCATCGAGTCATGAGGGATAGAAGACCAAGTCTATAATGAAAACTTTTAAATTCGGAAAACCGAAGAATTAGGAACCAGTCTTGTATGCAGAGCGTTAAGGAGGGAACCTGAGCATCCAAGCAGTAAGGAAGATCTGGCGTCATGGGGCGGAGCCGAGAGTTTTACCACCCGGGTGGGTGGGAGGAGCCAGCTTGAAGACCTTCCGGCAAGATTTAAAGTGGCAAGGATACCTGCAAAGACAGTGTGGATGAACAACATATCCATGTCCCTAGAATTAGGAGATTTTAACATTTTTTGTGTCTGTTTCCCAAATGATTTGTGCAGGGGAATAGACAGCCTCCTGGACTCTGGGATTTCCATCATTTCGACAAAATCAGGCTCCTCTTGATCCTCTGTGGCTTCCTCCATAGGGAGCTGGAAAGATTCAGTCACTTTCCTGTAGAACAGATCGTGAGGAGGGGACTCAGAGAGCCTAGGAGGGGAAACACCAGAAGGTTTGTCTGGGGAGATGTCCAGTTCAGTGAGCACATCCAGATTTTCTGCTCCATCATAGTCATCATCTTGTTCATAATCCCCCTCCTCCTCAAATTCCAGTTCATAAAAATCTTCAGGGGCATAATCCTGAACTGGTGGAATCGACCAAACCAAACCCCTGGCTAACGGAGCCAGATTGGATGGAACCGGGTGAAGCGATTCAACAATCCGAATCGCTCAGGCAATCTCATCAGCAGTCGGAACATGAACCTCCGGATCCGAACCGGCTGACTTGTCTTTACGTTTCCATTTCATAGGAACTGATCCCTCAGGATCGGCTCTCCTCTTGCCCGAGGAAGTATCAGCCTGGTCAGAGGGCACTCCTTCGGGTTCGGTCGGAACCAAACCGGGCTGACCATCCGGGTCAGCAGACTTCTTGGCCTCCTTTTCCCTAAGTCTACCTAATCTTTTCTCCAGGGTAGACGTAGGAAAATTTTTTTACAAATTTGGCAGTCTATATCGAGGTGTTCAAACCCCAGACAATAAACACAGGTGGTGTGGGAATCGGCTTTAGCAAAGACCTCCCCATACTCACTGCAGTGTTGAAACCCAGTGGGCCTGTTTTTTTTCTTGGGTTTCTCAGACATGGCCAACCTAACCAAACTTACCCTTTTTTCGGCAACTGCCAGGCAAGATTCCCTTATCAGTTCCTAACTGTGTCACGGTTTACTGGAAAAAAACGTTAAAAACACATTTTTTTTTAAACCGATAAGGACCAGTAACTACACACTAAAGTAAAGTACAAGAAATTCAACTATTGGATTCCGCCAAACCGATCGAACAAGTTTCACAATTTCCACAAAGTAAAACAAAACTATCTAAGTACTCATGGTACCGCAGACAGAGCCTGGACCAACAATGCGGAAATAATTTCGGATTAAACCGACACTTTAACCAACTTTTGAACCGAGCTGAAGAAGAAATCTCCGGAGCGACTGTTCAGTGAGGCAGAGTAAAGATTCTGAGGGTTGGGTTTCAAAGTGCTGCAGACAGAGACCTCAACCGAGCTCGAGCTCAACGTTCTATGCACTGCACAGAAAATTAACCCTATACTCTCCAGGACAGTTTAAAGGCTGGAGCTAACTGCAGATTGTCAGAATACAGCAAGACTTCATGTTGTTTGAATGGAGGGAATGCATAAAGGAACTTTCTGTCCAAAATGAGGTTAGTGCATCCTGGGGTAGAGGCCCTTGAGGCCTGCGGAATGGTGATAACTTGTAACTGTACCATGAGATAAACAAGTCCACCTCTGCTATGCCCCCAATTCCTGAACAGTGTTTGAACCACTTGGTGTACTAGTGACCACTCGTTTCCCCAACTTATGCTGTTCAGCGAGTCTGCCAGAACACTGTTCTTTCCTGGCTTAAGTACAGCAGGGATTTCTGTATTTAGGCAATAGGCCAGATTACAGGTCCTCATTACCTCTGTGCATAGTTAGTGGATCTGGTACCACCTTGATTGTTTACGTAGCACACTGTGGTGGTACTGTCTGTTCTGATCAGAAATTACTGGTTTTGGACCCGATCCAAGAAGTACTGTAGGTAAAGGAGAACAACTCTGAGCTGCAGCTGCAGGTTTGTGTGTTCCTGCTGTTCTTATCCGGACCAGACCCCACGTTCTTTTTGATCGTTCAGATGTCCTCCACATCCTAGTAGGGAGGCATCTGTCACTGGAGCAAGTGCTGTAGACAGTTTCTGGAAGGGGAGTACTTCCCACAGATTATCCACTTCTTTCTACGACTCTATAGTCCTGAACAAGCTGTACTATCTTACTTCGAGGGGGGCTCTTGCAGCAGGCTACACTAGTAGGACTGAGTTCCAAGCAGTATCGGGAACTGATCCAGTCAGCAGGAAGTAGAAAAGAGCAGACATGGGACATTTATGAAAGAAGGCCCTGAAGGACAGCAAGTCCAAAGCCGGCCCTACGCCTAGAGACAATGTCTAAAAAACTGTAATGCCTGATGGAGGTATGGACAGAACTCCTGGTGGCAGCTACACAAATGTCTGCAGTGGCCACATTCTTGAATGACGCAACTGAGCCAGCCATGCCTCTGGTAGAAATGCCTTTAACCAGTCCTGGTAAAAGCTTATCATCCTTGCAATAGCAGTAAACAGTACAATTTGCTAACCATTTAGACAAACACTGTCCATCCCCCTTCACTCAAGCATCAGCACATGCCTCCTTATGAATGTATAATTTGCATCTTCACTTGAGCACATTGCTCTATACCATCTCACTCATGGCTTCACCACTCATGAGCTATCAACAGACCGATCCCCTAGCATGAAGATAACAATGATATCTTAAGTGAGCCCATGTCATATCCTATATATATATATTTAGATACGTTCACATACACATACCTGTCCCAGGACAACTGACATTACTAGAATTGTAGTCCCATCGTTGAGAGTGGAAGTCCATGGCCAGACGGCTATATTTTCAGGGAAATTTCAAAGACTTAATGTAGTGACAAACGAGTTGGGTGGGGATTGCACTATTAATACTAGGTAGAGAAAGAACATTAGAAAACAGGAAAAAAAAACAGGTTGCTCACCTGTAAGAAAAAATTACTCACCTTAGTAATGGGAAATCCTGCTGAGAGCATCTGCCAGGACATTGTCCTTTCCTGGGAGGTGAACTGCTATGAGGGAAGTGTTCAGGGAATAAGCCAGAGACCACAACTTCATTGCTTCGGTGCACAAGGCCGAAGACCGAATGCCTCCTTGTTTGTTGATGTACCACATTGTGGTGGTGTTGTCTGTTCTGACTTGTACCACTTTGTTCTGAATAGATGCAGAAAACACTTGAAGTGCTAGAAAGACAGCTCTGAGTTCCAGCAAATTGATGTGGAGCAGAGCCTCTTGAGGGGACCACACTCCCTGGGTGGAGAGGTCGCCCATGTGAGCTCCCCATCCCAGAAGGGACGCATCTGTAGTAAGGGTCAAGGAGTCAGATAGAGGGATGAAAGGGACCCCTAGTCTTAAATTGCTCTGATCCTGCCACCACTGAAGGGCCTGGATCAGGGTTCGAGTCACTGGGATCAACTTGGAAAGGGATCTTTCTTTGAGACCAAAAAGGCTCTCAAGTGAAACTGAATGTCCTCATCTGAAATCTTGCTCCTGCACTACAGCTGTGGAAGCAGCCATGTGTCCTAAGAGCTGTAAGAAGTCCTTTGCTGGTCGAGAGACCTGCAGAGTGAAGGAGGAGGCCAGGGCCACCAGGTTCCTTACCCTCTCTAAGGGCAGGAAGGCTCTGGCCTGCTTTGTATCCAGTTCTGCACCTATGAAGGTGAGTACCTGAACAGGTTGCAGCACTGACTTTGGGAGATTGAGCAGGAAACCCAGAGAGGTGAGCAGCTGCTGGGTAACTTGCAGGTGTGGTTTGACCTGTTCTGGAGACTGGCCTACAATAAGCCAGTCGTCTAGGTAGGGAAAGACAGCAATCTTTTGCCTTCTTAAATGAGCAACTGCTACCGCTAGACATTTTGTGAATACCCTTGGGGCAGAGGTAAGGCCAAAGGGCATTGCTCTGAACTGGTAATGGCCTGAGGGCAGTTCGAATCTGAGGTACTTTCGGTGGGAGCTTCTGATTAGAACAAGGAAATAGGCATCCTTGAGGTCCAGGGAAGCCAGCCAGTCCCCTGGCCTTAGAGAAGGTAAATTATTGCCAGAGTCACCATTTTGAATTTTGGTTTAAAAGGTGCTTGTTCAGATATCTTAGGTCCAAATGGGCCGCCATTCTCCTGTCTTTTTGGGGTATGAAGTACCTGGAGACAGACCCTGCCCTGGAGAGGGGGGAACTTCTCAGCTCTGAGAGCCAGGAGGGTTGAGACTTCTGTTTCTAAGGCAAAGGTCTCTAGAGGGTTTGCAGGTGGAAAAGATCTGGCTCATCTTTGGAAATTTTTTGAGCTGAGAACCAGACCCTGGCTTACTACTTCCAGGACCCACCTGTCTGATGTTAGAGACCCCAGTCCTGAACTAAGTAAGCCAGCCTGCCCCTACAGGTAATGGAGAACCGGCCTGGGGCACCCCATCAGGGTGCCTGTTTGGCAGGGCTTTAGGCTGAGGGTGGGCAGGCCTGCTTGCGCCTCTTCCTCTGCCTCTGAAGAACCCCTCTGAGCATAAGCAGAAGAAGCCTGGGTTTGGTAAAAGGCCTGTGAAAAGCCTACCTCACCCCTGGGGGTTGCTTCTGAGGAGTGGCTTGCGCGCCTTGGCTTGTGCACTCCTATAAGTTGTTCTATATTCATCCATTTTCTTCATGTAATTCTCTGTCTGCTCCCCAAACAGAGAATTCCCTACCACAGGAAAATCCATGGCCTTAGTCTGGGTATCCTGTGACAAACTAGTACACCTGAGCCAAGCCAACCTACTTAAGGCCACAGATGTAGCCATGACTCTAGAGGATACATCATTAGAATCCACAGCAGCATGGAATTGCACCTTGGATGCCTCAATACCATCAGCAGCCACCTGCTCCAACTCCTTGGCAAGCTGGCAGGGGCCTGTTTGGCCAAAGCCATGACAGTGTCCCATCTAGATTTTGGTATCTCTGCCACATAAGCCATGTAATTTGCTTGTCTGAGTCCCAAGGACGCTGCCATGTATTTTTTTAGCCATGGCATCAATCTTCCTGGAGTCCTTGTCAGAGGATGTGAAGCCAGGGAATGTTAGTTTTATCACAGGCTGCAGCCTGAACTACCCTAACATGACTGCACTGCTGTGAAAGAAAGTCTGTAGCAGGACCTGATAGTGTACCTCCTGTCCATCTTCTTGTCAACAGGAGGCACAGAATTAGAGCTTTTAGTATTTTTATTGTTTGTTTCTAAATGATTTATGTAAGGATAGATAATCTCCTAGACTCTGAGATATCCATCATTTCCACAAAATCAGGTTCCTCTTGCTCATCCACAGCTTCCTCTAATGGGAGCTGGAGGGTTTCAGCAACCTTTATAAAACAAAAGTGAGAAGGAGACCAGAAAGCATAGGGGAGATTCCAAAGGTCTGTCTGGGGAGATGTCCGGTTCAATGGGCACATCCAGACTCTCAAAGTCACATTCACACTGATCATAATCCTCCTCCCCCTCCTCTGGTTCATAAAACTCTTCAATATCATATTCTTGAACCGGTGGAACCGGCCGAACCGACCTTTTACCAGACAGTGGCGGTTCGGACGGAACCGGAGAAAGTGACTGTACAATCTGTATAGCTTTTGCTATTTCTGCAGCAGTTGGAGAAGGAATTTTGGACTCCAAACCTGCTGATTTTTTAGTTTTCTTTGCTGGAACTGGCTCCTCAGAGCCAGCTTTTAACGTTTGCCCGAGGAAGTCTCGCCCTGGTCAGAGGGCACTCCCTCCAGTTCGGTTGGCACCGAACCGGCTGGCCATCCAGGTCAGCGGACTTTTGGCCTCCTTCTCCTGAGCCTGCCCACTCTCTTGTCCAGGGTGGCTGCAGGGAAATTTTGCAAATCTGGCAGTCTGAATTGAGGTGATCAAACCCCAGACAATAGACACATGTAGTGTGTGGGTCAGCCTTGGCAAAGGCTTCCCAGAACACTACAGTGTTGAAACCAGTGGGCCCGGTTTTCTTTTGGGTTTCTCAGACATGATGCCAGCCTAACCAAGAAACTTGCCCTTTAATGGCAGTGCCAGGCAAGACACCCTTATCGGTTCCCAACCGTGTCAGGTTGTGGAAAAAACGTAATGAACCGCTTTTTTAGAACCGATAAGAACTGGAACCACACTCTAAAAGCTCTAAAATGCTTACTTTAAGAGTTTTAAATAGCCTGATCGGTTCGAACCGAACCGATAAAAATTTACAAGTTCCACACAGAAATAAACCTATCTATTACTTACAATACCACAGACAGAGCTTGAACCGATCGGTTTGCGGTTAAAATAATAATACTCGTGGTTGAATTTAACCGAGAAAATACTGTTTAAACCGAGAAATGAACCGAGCAGAAGGAGAAATCTCTGGAGTGACTGTTCAGTGAGGCGGAGTAAAGAATCTGACAGTTTCGGTTTGAAAATAACCAGACAGAGTTTCTCTAACCGAGCTCGCGCTCTAAACTCCATGCCTGGCATGGTAGTTAACTCTTTCACCTCCGGAGCAGTTCTAATGGTGGGACAAACTGCAATTGTCATAATATAGCAAGACTTCATGTTGTTTGAACAGTAGTTCTAGGAGTGGTATATGTTGTTCATCCACACTTGCTGGCATGGCCTTTCCTTTAAGATTCTTGTTGGAAAGTCTTTAGCTGACTCTTCCCACCCACCCACCCACCTGGGTAGTATATCTCTCAGCTCCACCCCTTGATGCCAGATTTTGCCCGCTGGAAGCAGAGGTTGTAGGCCGAATCGGTGGGTCTGTGTAGGATGAATAACATATACCACTCCTAGAACTACTGTTACAGGTGAGTAACCTGTTTTTCTAGGATCGTGGATATGTTGTTCTCTCCACACTTGTTGGCAGACTCCTAGCAGTTCTCTAGGAGGAGGGAGGCAAGGCACACACCACCTACTTAGGAAACTGAGGCCCCAAAACCAGCATCCTGGTGTGACTCTAGGTCAATGTGGTAGTGAGTAATGAAGGTGTTTGCTGACTTCCAGGTAGCAGCCCTGCAGATTTCCTGGATAAGGATGTCCCTGGAAGCAGCCACCAACACAGCAGCATGGCAGACTGAATGAGCCTTTAGCCCTATGGGTGGCTCCCAACCCACAGCAGAGATCGATGTGGGATGTAATCCATCTGACAATCATCTGCTTTGCTGCCAGCCTGCCAGATGCAGCTTCATCGTAGGTGACAAACAGCTGGCAAACCTCTCCCCCGAACTTCAGCCATCCGCTCCTTATAATAAGAGAGCGCTCGTCTCAGGTCCAAAGTATGGAGCCTGTACTCTGCCTCCGAGGTGTAACTGGGGTAGTACACAGGCAGAGCCAATGCCTGGTTAAGGTGAAACCGCCACACCACCTTCGGAAGAAATTTCTGGTGGGAGCATAGGACAACCTTGTCCCTGTGGAAGACTAGGTAGGGAGACTCAACAGAGCACCTATAGTTCTCCCCAGTCCTTCTGGCTGATGTGATAGCCAGCAAGAATACGGTCTTCCATGACAGATGCAACATCTCACACCTGTGCATCGATTCTAATGGCCTGCTCATGAGCTTTGCCAATACCAGCAGTCGATCCCATGGTGGTGGTGGTGGTGGTTCACGCACAGGAGGGGAAATGTGGTCAAGGCCTTGAAAGAAGCACCACACCACCATTTCCTGGGCCATCGTCTGCTGACCGGCCAACGCCCAGTAAGTAGAGATGGCCGCCAGGTGCACTTTAAGGGTTGTAGACGAAAGACCCCCTTTGGAAACAGACCAAAAGTAGTTGAGAACGATGGCCACCGGATAGTACAAAGGGTCCAGGCCCTTGCCCTGATGCCAAATGGAAATCTCTTCCATTTAAAGGCGTAGCATCTCCTGGTTGACTCCTTCCTAGATGCTTCCACTACCGTGGATACATCTTCGCAGAGACCCAAAGCCTGGAACTCTAGCCGCTCAGGAACCAGGCTGTCAGTTGCAGGGACTGATGAAGGTCTGGATGGAATACCTTCCCCTGATTGATCGAGAGCAGGTCCAGGCGTGCTGTGAGACGCCTCGGGAGCCTGGTGCTGAGGCTGTGGAGATCAGGATATCAGAACTGGCGAGGCCAGTCTGGGGCTACTAGGATCACCTGTGCCTTGCCCCTCCTGACTTTGAGGAGCACCTTGTGAACCAAGGGAAGTGGGGGGAAGGCTTAGAAGAGACCTGGGGTCCACGGCATCGAGAAGGCATCCCCTGCAGCGAGCCCAGCTGAGGGGCGCGGGCATGAAACAGCCCCAGCTTTGTGTTCTCCCTGGAGGGGAACAGATCCACCGGAAGTTTGCCCCAGTGGGAGAACAGACTGCAAACTACCTCCTGATGGAGAGATGACTCATGGGACGCCTCCCCTACAAGGTTGAGGGTGTCTGCCATCTGACTGGAGGCTCCTACCACGATGCAGAGCGCTTCCCTGCACAGATGCCAGGAGTGCGTGTTGCTCTGCTTGTTAAGACAGTACATGGTCGTGCTGTCCTTTTGGACCTGAACCACCTGACCCTGAAGAAACAGAGCAAATGCAGTCAGTGCTAGTCGAACTGCTCGGAGCTAAAGCAGGTTAATATGACATCAAGATTCCTTGAGGTGCAGAGCCCGTGAACTCTGTGATTCCTCGTGTGGGCACCCCAGCTCCTGAGGGAGGCATCGGTCGTCAGAACGACTGTCAACTTGGATGAACAAACGGGATCCCTTCCTGCAGATGTTCCAAGATGGTCCATCATCAGAGAGCGTCCCACATCTTCTGGGTCACAGTGACCAGCTGGTGGAAATGACGAGGTTGCTGAGTCCACTGGCTGGCTCCTACTGGAGGGGGTGCATATACCACCAGGCCCATCGGCCAATGGTGGTGCAGGCCGCCATGTACCCCAGAAGGGGCAGGAAGTCCCGGGCAGGGTGCAAGTGCCCAACCTAAAATGTTCAGGCAAAGGAGCAGAGAACCTCCGCCCTGTCCATCAGGAGCCGAGCTCTGTTTCTGCAAGAGTCGAGCTCTGTCCTGATGAAGCAGATCACCTGTGAAGATACGAGTTCCAACTTGGTCTTGTTGACCAGGAGATCAAGTTCGATGCAGGTTTGGAGAGCCAGATCCCTGGATTTCTCCACCTCCTGTATGGAGGGACCTGCTATGAGCCAGTCATCGAGATAGGGGTACACTCTGACCCCCGACACCGAAGGTTGGTCACCACCACTGCAATGCATTTGGTGATGACCCACGGGGCCGATGACAGGCCAAATGGCATGGCTTGGAACTCGAAGAGGGCTCCCCCTGCTCAGAGGTGGAGGAACCTTCGGTGAGATGGATGGGTCAGGACGTGAAAAAACGCGTCCTGGAGATCCAGTCAGCAGAACCACATGTTCTGCTCAAGAGATGATATGATCTGAGACAGAGTTACCATCGTGAATGTGCGAGATCTGAGAAATTGGTTCAGGTCATGCAGTTCTAGAATGGGGCACCAGCTCCCTGTCTGTTCTGGGACCAGGAAATACCTGGAAACAAACCCTGGGTTGACAGGGGAATCCGTGACTCTGGCCACTACCTCCTTGCAGAGGAGTTGGGCGATGTCATATCAGAAAGCCAACACTAGCTCGGCTTGGTGGATACTGTTTGAATTCCAGAGGCAGTCCCTGGCCGACCACTTCCAGAACCTACCTGTCCATTGTAACAGTGGACCAGGAGGAAAGGAAGAGGTGGAGCTGGCCCACCATGGGAGATCCCAGAGCTGATATGACAGGTATGGGGTTGGCAACCCCATCCAATAACTGTGCAGCCTTGGAGGAGGATCTGGTTTGGGGACCACCGGGACCCTCTCCTCCGGGCTTACAGCCCGCTGAGGACCCTGACGTGGGCCAAGGGCACCAAGTTTGAGCCTGCTGTTGTTGCTGCTCTGATTAGAAATGGGGCTGCTTGGGTGCAGGGGCAGAAGGCTGAAATGGCTTTCTTTTCTGCTTGTTAGAACCCTGGGATCTCTTTTGAGCAGAAGTCACACAGTCCAAGGTGGCATTGGACTTCTCTATGCGCTGGAAGTGACCATCCACTCCTGGACCAAAAAGGTCAGTACCCAGGAAAGGGAGGTCCGTAAGCTTGTGCTAAGTATCTGCCCTGAAGGTGGAGACCCTCGGCCAGGCCCTGCGGTGCATGGCAACTGCGGACGCCACCAAGCAGGCGAAGGAGTCCCCGATGTCAAAAGCCGCTTGGACTTGCTGTTTCGCAACTGCATGGCCTTGGTCACGGACCTGTTCGACCATGGTCTGGAGGTCTGTGGGGAGGTGAGGTGAGGGAGGACCTCATCTAGAGAGCCCAGAAGGGCATGTGCAAAATGTGTCACAATGACGGCCAAGCTTGCCTAACGAAGGTCAAGTGAACAGGCAGCATAGACTTTCTGGGCTGAATGGTCCAGTTTCTTGGACTCTTTGCCTGGGGGTCTATCAGAGTCTCCTGAATTTCCTGAACACCTGAAGACAGATTCAATCACCAATCCCTCGGCCGAGGGGTGCTCTGTGAATCCCGAAAGGGAGCCAATGGGGACCGCGTATTTGTGGGCTGAAGGTGCAGGGCAGGAGGCAGGGTGCTGCCACAGCTCCAAAGCCAGACCAACAATGGCCTCAGCCACTGGGGAGGCCTCTGTCACAGAACCCCCTCGTTTGAGGATATCCGTGAGGGGGTATTCAGCCCGCTTCTGGATAGGCTCCAAGGACATCCCCGTGGATTTGGAGATGAGACGAAGGAAGTGGGGCCCTCCTCCATCGAAAGACTCCCTGCCGATTCGTCATTCAAGGGACGTGAATGCAGGTCAGAGTCCTCGGACTCCAGATAGATCAGTCAGCCACCAGAGTCGCCTTCCACCCAACTAGGACGGTCGGAAGTGAGGGTGACAGACAGCCTGTGCGGAAGGCCCGATATGGGCATAGACCCCTTGGCAGGAGCCCCAGAGGTGGGCTGTTTTGGTGGCAGTTCCACCTGAATTGTTGGAGAGGCCGGGTTTAGCTGAGCTGGGAGGGTCCTGACCGGCTCTGCAAGTGGAGAGACGGTATGGATTGGTTCCTGATGAGTCTGCGTCGGCCTGGAGAGCTACAGCAAATAATGGCAGGGGAAGAAGCTGAGGTTGACTTCTGGCCAGACATAATCAGCTGCTGCCACATCAAATCCTCGTAGTGTCAATGCAGCCTGCATTGAAGCCTCTCCTCTTCTGAGGAAGAATGGCGGCAGCGCCACTTTTTGGAGCGCTTATGTGCCTTCTGCAGCCCGTCAGTTGAAGAGGTCCAAGACCTCAACTTAGACCATCAGGGGGACCAACGGGGTCATTCAGAAGGAGCCAGGGAAAACTGCAGCTCTTCCAGGTCAGGGACCAGAACTGTGAGGAGGTTCCTAGCTGGCTGGGTCTCTTCCTCAGTGGGACCAGGTAGGGCCAGGGTCCTGAATAAAGAGTTGTCGGCCTCATCCAGCGACGATGGGTCAACAATTGTTTTGACCAGATCATCGTCCCACGTCCTGGCCGGCTGGCCTGATGAGGGTACCATGAAGCCAGCAGCCAAGGCCGCAACCTCGAATGAAGTCAAGAGAGCAGATTCCTGTGACCGGGAACGTCGTCGACGAGACAAACCTTCTTTCTCCTTGTCCTTTTTACAGGACCAAGAGACGTATGTAACAGAGGGACTCTCTCCTTTGATAGGAAGAGACTGACACATCTCATTGAAGAAGACTGAGAAGGTGGAGCCCAGACTGAGCGAGATGAAAACCGAAAGGGAAGAGGACTGATGAGTGACCCATGCCGCCTCCTCTTCGAAGGCCTTCATTTGCTTCAGCTGGTCAGCAGACCCCACGGCCGCAGAGACTGCTCAAGGGGCTTCCTTGGATTTGACCGGCGGGTTCAGTTTTTCTGGTCTGCCCAGGTGCAACCGTGCAAGATGATCATCCAGAACATTGGGATGAAAAGCATGACACATTTCGGACGCCTGGGTGTCATGAACGAGACCTAGGCAACAGACGCACGAGGCATGCGAGTTGGTCCAAGTTCTTTTGCCCACAAGGGCAGCGGCGGAAACTGGGCGAGGACTTGTCTTCCATCATGGTCAAGATCGTGAAGCGATCAGAAGAAACTCGTACGAGTTTTAGTTTTGGTAAATCCGAAGATTTATGCGCTGGGGCCTACAGTAACAAGTGAGCGATAAGGAGGGAACCTGAATCTTCCAGCGGAAAGGAAAATCTGGTGTCAAGGGGAGAGCCATGAGATATACCATCCGGCCGGGTGGGAGGAGTCAGTTTAAAGACATTTTGGCAAGAATCTTAAAGGGAAAGGACATGCTAACAAGTGTGGATACAATTCTCCGGGAAGAGGGAGGCGAGGCGCACACCCCCTACTTAGGGAACAGAGACTGGAGAACTGAGGCCCCAAAACCAGCATCCCGGCATGACTCAAGGTTAAGGTGGTAGACTAGTTTGCTGGCAAAGGCATCTACTGTCACCTGAGCTCTTTTCCTTTCAGGTTTGCTTGTAAGGACAGAGCAAGGAACAACATTATCAGAGCAAGGAAAAAAAAATAAAGCTTCTTGTGGCTAGGCAGATTTACTGTGTGTTACTATTTTCTTTTGTATTTACAGGTTTTGTTACTTTTTTTTTTGCTTACATTTTACTGCTTTATTGTTCTCCGATTCAAATTGCTTTTGCAGGGTATACTTTCTGCTGCATTGTTACAGGGTGTGCCTACAGGTTTGTTACTGTTTTGTGCCACATATTACTGCTGTAATCTCTGATTCAAACCGTTTCTTTGCAGGGTATATTTTCTGTGGAATTGTTCAAGGTTGTGCCTACAGGTTTTTGTTACTGTGTTGTGCCTACAGGTGTTACAGTTTACTGCTTTATTTTTCTCTGATTTAAATAGTTGTTTTTTTTTGCAGAGTATATTTTCCGCTAAATAGTTACAGGGTGTGCTTGCAGGTTGATACTGTGTTGTGCTTACAGATTACTGCTTTATTTTTCTGTTTCAATGTTTTTTGCAAGGTATATTTTCTGTTAAATTATTGTGCAGGTTGTGCTTACAGGTTGTTACTTTCTGTGCTTCCAGATTACTGCTTTATTTTTCTCCGATTCAAAGTGTTTTTTGCACGGTGTATCTTCTGTTAAATTGTTCTGCAGGTTGTGCTTATAGGTTTTGTTACTTTTTTGCTGCTTTATTTTCTCTTTAGCAAATTGTTGTTTGCAGGGTATATCTTCTGTTAAATTGTTAACAGGTGGTGCTTACAGGTTTTGTTACCTTTTTTGCTTACAGTGTTTACAGTTTTATCTATCATTAGGCTAAGCTGTCAGGGCTAACTATAGGAGCACATACAGGATACAGACTGAGGGCTAGCATCTGCATTTGTTGTTGGCGGATTGTTTCTACTCTTACCTCCTTGTATCTTTCGTCCATGGTTGTTCTTTATCGGCAAGGGAAGGGCCCTACCACCCAACCCATCCCCAACCACCCCATGCTACATTCCTCTGATAGAGCAGTACAGCCGTGACATTTCCTGTAGCAAAGCAGGAAGGAAAGGATCGGAGGGGTATCCACACAGTGACCTCAGTTACAGGTGCACAATTAAACTTATTGTAAAAAGTTATACAAAAACCATATATATATATATATATATATATATATATATATATATATAAATAAAATGTTTGCTTTCATTTTCCTTCTAATTATGAACTTGGCAACTCAGCTGGAATGGATATAATTAACTGCAGGTACCGCAGGACACTTTTTAAAGGGCAGTTATACAGGATTTAGAACGCTGTCCTACATGCTGGACTAACGGAGATCATAGGGCTCAGCTCCAGGCAGAGATTACGCGCCTCAACCGTATATTCAGGAGAGGAAAAATATCTCAAGAACTGCCCATTTCCCCAATATCCAATTGAAGCCCCTCGACCACAGAGGATAGTTGGTCTGGGAGGTTGGCAGGTGATTAGGAGGGGCACGTCGGGTTCCCCATCACTCAGTGCTCACCAAGGTATCACCTCCACAAACCATATAAAAACTACAGGTATCTGCCTCTATCTCCGAAATCAAACAAAACAGCAAAGGACACTGCAGCATTGGAGCTAGCACTACAAAACTTGCCCAAATCAGGGACCAAAATAAAAAAATTCAAAAAGAAAATCCAAAAACACTTCTGGTCATAGGAGACTCCATGATTCAGGGAGTTGATACCTACCTCCGACTGGGGGTAATGGTCAGATGTCTCCCAGGTACATCAGCGTGGAGAGACACTGACTGCATTGCTAAAATTGTGCAGGAAGCAGCTGAAAACATCAACATCCTGGTACACACAGGAACTAACAATCTCACCAGCCGGTCAGGTGTAGAGACCAAGGAACACCTGACTAGGCTGGAAGATAAACTGTCATCCATTTTATCCAGCATCTCCTTCTCTGAGATCCTGTCGGTCTGGGAAAGGGGGGCAGATGGATGGAAGGTCAGAGATGGGGAGATAGGGGAGCTAAACATGTGGCTTAAGGGCTGGTGTCAGGAAAAAGGACACAAATTTGTAGGTAACTTGCAACAGTTTTGGGAGCGAAAGTTCTTTAAATTTGATAAACTGCATCTAAGGAGGGAGTCAATGCATTAGGGCATAAGTTTGATGTCTTTGCAGAATATTTAAACTAATAAATGGGGAGAGGGTGCAGCACCCGATACATCGAATGGGAAGAACACCCTTCCCCCCTCAGCAATTGATCAAACAGGAGTTCAGCATGTTTGTAGTTCATTTGCATCACCAGGTAAAGCAAAAAGTCCAGCTTCCCATACGATGTGCAGGGGAAAAACCAGACGTCACCCCACAACTAACACTCCGAAATCTGGCCAATGGAAAATCATGTATACAAATGCCCGCAGTCTGGGGAAACAAGATCCCAGATCTGAAGGCAACCATGACAGAGGCTAAACTGGACACAGTAGCCATTAGCGAGACATGGTTCACCAGTAAATACACTTGGGAGACTTCAGTACCCGGCTGTGTATTGTTCAGAATAGACCGCAGTGCAAAAAAGGGGGGGGAGGGCTTAAGTCAATGAAAATATCAAAGCTACAGAAATTCAGAATACACATAAGTAGCCAAAAGAACTGTGGCTCACCCTGGAAACATGAAATGGGACAGCTATAAGTACTGGGGTTGTCTACAAGCCTCCAGACCGAGGGGGGGGGGGGACAAATACAGGTTACTCACCTGTAACAGGAGTTCTAAGAATGGTATATGTTGTTCATCCACACTGTCAGGCAGGTTCCTTGTCGCTTTAAATCTTGCCAGAAGGTCTTCAAGCTGGCTCCTCCCACCCACCCGGGTGGTAAAACTCTCGGCTCCGCCCCATGACGCCAGATCTAGCACACTGGAAGCCAGGTTTTGCGTTGAAGCTGGGGAGGTTGGGTGAGTCGTGTGGATGAACAACATATACCATTCCTAGAACACCTGTTACAGGTGAATAACCTGCATTTCTAGGGACATGGATATGTTGTTTATCCACACTGTCTGGCAGACTCCTAGCAGTTCTCCGGGAGGAGGGAGGCAAGGCACACAACCCTACTCAGGGAAAAGAGACTGGAGAACCGAGGCCCCAAAAACAGCATCCCGGCGTGACTCAAGGTCGATGTGGTAGTGGGTACTAAAGGTACGTGCTGACTTCCAGGTAGCAGCCTTGCAGATATCCTGGATAGGAACATACCTGGAAGCAGCTACTGATGCAGCGGTATGGAGGGTAGAATGAGCTTTTATCCCTCTGGGAGGCTCCATGCCCGCCAACCTATAGCAGAGATCTATGCAGGAGGTGACCCACCTGCTTATCGTCCGCTTGGCTGCAGGTCTGCCAGGTGCGGCTTCAGCGTAGGTGACGAACAGCTGGCGAACCTCTCCTCGAACTTCAGCCGTCCGCTCCTTATAATAAGTGAGTGCTCTTCTAGGGTACAAGAAAAAATTACTCACCTTAGTAATGTTGTTTCTTCTAATGGAGTCTTGCTATATTATGACAGGTGCAGTTTGTCCCACCATTAGAACTGCTCCGGAGGTGAAAGAGTTAACTTCCATGCAGAGCATGGAGCTTAGAGCGCGAGCTCGGTTAAAGAAGCTCTGTTAGGGTGGTTTCAAACCGAAACCGTCAGATCTTTACGAGCAAAACTCACTAAGGCTCTGTGTGGAAGCTGTAACCTACACTAGCCAACTGGCTACTAACATATTCACACATTTTCCTGGTCCCAACACCAAGACTCAAGTCAGTGGACCAGAAAAATAAGATAAAATAACTAAATAAAACACAACACCCAAACATAAAAGAGGGCATCAATAAATGCCAATAGTGGACTGCCCACCCCATATCCAAAGTAGAAGTTCTGAGAGGGGCAGGCTGGGGGGGAGGTCATAATATAGCAAGACTCCATTAGAAGAAACAACATTACTAAGGTGAGTAATTTTTTCTTCAAACAACATGAAGTCTTGCTATATTATGACAGGTGCAGACTACACAGCAGTACCTCCATGGAGGAGGGACAGAACCTACTTAGGAATAGGCTCTGAAGCACGGTTGTGTTCAAACCGAGCATCCCTCCTGGCCTGGATATCCAGGGAGTAAATGCTTGGTGAAAGTGTGTACTGTTTTCCAAGTAGCTGCTTGATATATCTCCAAGATAGGGATGTCTCTAGCAGCAGCTAGAGATGCAGCTGTACCACTGGTAGAGTGAGCCCTCAGGCCTGAGGGGGTAACCTTACCCAGCTTTTGATAGCAAAATTGGATACAAGAGACGATTCATCTGGCAATGGATCTCTTAGTGGCAGGTCTCCCTTTCCCAACCTCACCATAAGTGAGAAATAGTTGGAGGGAGTCAAACCTGTGACCCTTGGTACGCTCTATGTAGTAACGTAGGGCCCTCTTAACATCTAAGCTGTGCAGCCTCCTCTCACCAGAGGAGGAATGGTCAGTGAAGAACACTGGAAGTGAAATAGATTGGTTAAGGTGGAAATCGAAACCACCTTAGGCAAAAAATCTCTGTTAGTCCTGAGGACTACTTTATCCCTGTGAAGGAAATAAAGTCAGTTTCCACTGGATAAAGCCTGTAACTCACTTATGCGCCTGGCAGAAGTGATGGCTACTAGAAATACAGTTTTCCAAGTCAAATACTTAAGCTCTGCCGAAGACAGAGGCTCAAAGGGGGGTTGCATCAGCTGAGCAATGCAAACATTAAGATCCCAAGCAGGGGCAGGGTCCCTGAATGGAGGATTGGTATGAAGCAATCCCTTGAAAAACTTGGAAAATACAGGGTGAGCAGAAAGAGAAGAGGGCTTCCCTGCTGAAATGAAGGCAGAGACAGCTGCCAAGTGCACTTTCAGGGTAGCTGGTCTCAGTCCCAAAGAATTAAGATGGACCATATAGTCCAATACAGTGGGTAGATCAGCAGATTCCGGGGAAATATGCTTCCCAGAACACCATATGGAAAACCTTTTCCACTTGGAGTTATAGGTAGCCCTGGTGGAAGGCTTCCTAGCAGCTTTCAGGATTTCAAGAACACTTTGAGAAAGTTGTAGATCAGCAAACTCTAACTGCTCAAGAGCCAAGCCTTGAGGTTGAGGGATTTGAGATTGGGATACCAAACTCTCCCCTGAGCACATATTAACAGATTGTGGTTCCTGGGGAGACACATGGGAAGATGGACTGCTAAGGACAGAAGGAGTGGGTACCAGGGCTGCCTGGCCCAGTCTGAAGCCATCAGGATCATCTTGCAGGGCTGAGACCTGATTTTGACTAGTACTTTGAACAGGAGAGGGAAGGGAGGAAAGGCATAAAGGAACTTCCCTTCCCAATCGAGGAGAAAGGCATCCAGGGGGACTGAGCCCAACTGAGCCCAACACTGGGGGCCTGCAACAAAAAAGTGGAAGTTGATGATTGTCTGGGGCTGCAAAAAGATCTATCTGCGGAGTGCCCCATCTGGCAAACACTATCCCCAGTACTAGGGATCCAGTGACCATTCGTGATGGCCCTGGGAAATCCTGCTGAGAGCATCTGCCAGGACATTGTCCTTGCCTGGGATGTGAACTGCTATGAGGGAAGTGTTCAGGAATAAGCCAGAGACCACAACTCATCGCCTCGTGCACAAGGTCAAGACCGAGTGCCCCCTGTTTGTTGATGTACCACATTGTAGTGGTGTTGTCTGTTCTGACCTGTACCACCTTGTTCTGAACAGATGCAGAAAAACCTGAAGTGCTAGAAAACAGCTCTGAGTTCCAACAGATTGATGTGGAGCAGAGATTCCTGAGGGACCATAACCCCTGGATGGAGAGGTCGCCCATGTGAGCTCCCCCATACCAAGAGGGATGCATCTGTAGTAAGGGTCAAGGAGGACAGAGGGATGAAAGGCACCCTTGTTCAGATTGCTCTGATCCTGCCACCACTGAAGGGCCTGGATCAGAGTTGAGTCACTGGGATTAACTTGGATAGGGGATCTCTTCTTTGAGACCAGAAAGCTCTCAAATGGAACTGAATGTCCCTCATCTGAAATCTTGCTCCTTGCACTACAGCTGTGGAAGCAGCCATGTGTCCTAGGAGCTGCAGGAAATGCCTTGCTGGTCGAGAGACCTGCAGAGAGAAGGACGAGGCCAGGGCCACTAAGGCCCTTTACCCTTTCTAGGGGAAGGAAGGCTCTGGCCTGCTTTGTGTCCAGTTCTGCACCTATAAAGGTGAGTACCTGGACAGATTCCGAAACTGACTTTGGAAGATTGAGAAGAAAGCCCAGAGAGGTAAGCAGCTGCTGGGTAACTAGCAGGTGTGATTTGACCTGGTCTAGAGACTGACCCACAATGAGCCAGTCGTCCAGGTAGGGAAAAATGGCAATCTTTTGCCTTCTTAGATGAGCAACTGCTACTGCCAGACATTTTGTGAACACCCTTGGGGCAGAAGTGAGGCCGAAGGGCATTGCTCTGAACTGATAATGGCCTGAGGGCAGTTCGAATCTGAGGTACTTTCGATGGGAGCTTCTGATAAGAACATGGAAGTAGGCATCCTTGAGGTCCAGGGAAGCTAGCCAGTCCCCTGGCCTTAGGGAGGGTAAAATCATTCCCAGTGTCACCATTCTGAACTTTGGTTTTAAAAGGTGCTTGTTTAGATATCTTAGATCCAGGATAGGCCGCCACTCTCCTGTCTTTTTTGGGGTAAGGAAGTACCTGGAGTACAGACCCTTGCCCTGGTGTGGGGGAGAAACCCTTTCTACAGCTCTGAGAGCCAGGAGGGTTGAGACTTCTGTTTCCAAAGCAAGAGTCTCTAAAGGGTTTGCAGGTGGAAAAGATCTGGCTCTCATCTTTGGAAATTTTTTGAAGCTGAGAACCAGACCCTGGCTCACTACTTCCAGGACCCACCTGTCTGATGTTAAAGACTCCCAGTCCTGGACGAAGTAAGCCAGCCTGCCCCCTACAGGTAATGGAGAGCCGACCCTGGGCATCCCATCAGGGTGCCTGTTTGGCAGGGGCTTTAGGCTGAGGGGTGGGAGCAGGCCTGCTCGTACCCCGTCTGCCTCTCCCTCTGAAGAACCCCCTCTGAGCATAGGCTGAAGAGGAGGAGGAGGCCTGGGTCTGGTAAAGGGCCTGTGAAAGGCCTGCCCCTACCCCTGGGGCTGCCTCGCTTCCTGAGCCTGCCCACTCTCTTGTCCAGGGTGGCGGCAGGGAAATTTTTACAAATCTGGCAGTCTGAATTGAGGTGGTCAAACCCCAGACAATAGACACATGTAGTGTGTGGGTCAGCCTTGGCAAAGGCTTCCCCACAGACACTACAGTGTTGAAACCCAGTGGGCCCGGTTTTTCTTTTGGGTATCTCAGACATGATGCCAGCCTAACCAAGAAACTTGCCCTTTTAACGGCAGTGCCAGGCAAGACACCCTTATCGGTTCCCAACCGTGTCACGGGTCGTGAAAAACGAATGAAACTGCTTTTTTTAGAACCGATAAGAACCGAACAGACTCTAACAAGTCTTAAAAAGGCTTTAAACCAAGTTTAATACATTCGATCGGTTCAAACCGAACCGATAAAAATTTACAAGTTCTACACAAAAAAACCTATCTATTACTTACAATACCATAGACAGAGCTTGAACCGATCGGTTTGCGGTTAAAATAAATAATATCGCGGTTAAATTCAACCGAGAAAAGATGTTTTAAACCAAGGAAATGAACCGAGCAGCAGGAGGAATCTCCGGAGCGACTGTTCAGTGAGGCAGAGTAAAGAATATGAAAATTACGTACTTACCGTAATTATGATCTTTCTGTGTATCTTCACCATTCATCACAGATGGGTACTGGCCGGAGATCAGGACCCTGCGGGAGCCTTTTTTTTTTTTTTAAAAGGCTAGGAGGACTGGCAGCAACGCCGGCCGTCCTGAGGCCGACGACTACGTGGCTCGAGGATTAGCTGTTAGGGCGTCGACTCCCTGCTTACCAGTTCTGAGTCGCCGAGAGGTAAGAGGAAGGGATGGAGGGTGGGACAAGAGAGTCCAAGGGACAGAAAAAGGAAGAGAAAACTGAACTAAAAGGAGAAATAACGACTGAGAGGACAGCATAGAATAAGTAAGACTAAGGGGACTGGGTAGGGGCCCCAATCTCTGGAAACGGAAGAAGGGAGGGAAGGGGGGAGAGAATTTTAGGAGAGAGTGAGAGGTAACAAGGATCCAGGACCCTTGTCCGTCACCAGACTGTATAGGTACTGCAAGGAGTTAGCAAAGCTGACTGCCAGAATTCAAGGCACAGAATAACTGGCAGATACTCCAAAGCAGAGTCGGCTATTCTGGAGAAGGACAGGGTACAGGGACTCAGTACTCTCTTTAAAGAGATATTTGGTGAAAAAAAGGGAAGATTTTTTTTTTTTTTTTTTTTTTTAAGTAGAAGGATAACAGAAGGAGGGCAACCACCAGCTCACACCCCGTAGGGGTGAAGATATGTAGAAGAGAAGGAGTGCCACTCAAACCGTACCTCTTAGAGAAGACTGTCCCCCCCGTGTGTCCCCACTAATCTCACTCAAGCAAGGGTGCCGGAAGATGGCAAAAGTTGAGGGGGCTAAGAAAGAAAGACACTTTCCCCATACCAGTTCCACCATACAGGAATAACAAGTGGAGGGGAACTGCCCCTTTTGCCCCAGAGGTTCCGGCACCTACACAGCGAAGAGAGGGAAGGCACAGAGGGAGGAGGAATCCAGAGAATGGAGCCCTAAGGGGGATGGAGGGAGGGATTGTGATGAATGGTGAAGATACACAGAAAGATCATAATTACGGTAAGTACGTAATTTTCATATCTTATCTGTGTCAATCTTCACCATTCATCACGGATGGGTGAGTACCAAGCCCCCCTGAAGAAGGTTAACTGATTGCACCCTAAGGGACAGTGTCCCTTAGCCCTCAGTGGGTGACACACTAAGGGGGGGAACCTTCTGGGCCCGAGGAAGCCAGAGAGTGGGGAGAGCGAGACGGGGTTCCCACGGAGGGTGAAAGAATTTGCCCCGACAAACGTCGTCTCACCCTACGGGAAAAGAGACTGGTTCCCTGGTGAGCGGAGCAAATCACCCTACGCCGGGCCAAGGGTGAATCGGGAAAGGCGAAGCCATGCCGATCTTCTGGTGCAGATCGCTGTCCCTACGACCCTGGTAGCTACCTCACTGGCGTCGTAAGATGCCCTTGCTTGGTGCCTTGCTAGCTCCAGGCCACGTGCAGAGAGAGCAATGGCTTGCCTGATTTGCTCCGAGTCAGGCAGAGCGGCTAGGACCTGACATAGCGCTGACCACAAGTACCTGTTATAGGCAGCGTAGTGGGCCTGATGCGCAGAAATTGAGAGAAGCAGCCGTGCCGAATAGAAAGTCCTCCTCCCCCAGAAATCAAAATCCGAGGAGACTTGATCTGGGGGCCGGTCACGGTGGAGAGCGTGAAGCCCATCAGGAGTGTCCAGGTGCGTCAATCCGGACTGCAGATGAGGCAAGGAGCCTGGAGACTCCGGGGGAGCGCAATACCTCTGGCAGAGGTCCCTAGGGGCAGGAACTCCGGAGAAGGGCCTCTACCAGAAATGCATGGACACCTCCCCGAAAGGGAGCAGGCCAAGGTGGCACCACGAGGGTGGCTGTCCCAAAATCGCCTAGAAAGGCGTGCGCCGCATGCTCCGGATTGCTAAGAGAAGAGGGGGAAAAGTGAAGGTCCTCCATCATCCTCACGAGGAAACGCTGATACTCAGAGAGATCAGCAGCAGGAGAGATGTGGACAAAGGTTCCTCTCCCCCAGAAGAGGGGGATGGGGAGTTGGAGGTCACCATAGGCTCAGAGGGTGGCTGCTCGGGGGGAGGTTGAAAAACCTGGCTGTCCAAAGCCCTAACGTAAGCAGGGAAACGAGCAGCCACCGCTCTGAACTGTTCCCAGGTGAGAGGCCCGCTAGGACCAAGGATACCTGGGAACGCAGGAGAAGGCGGCAGAGGGGAGTGGACAGAGCCGAGAGAAGAAGCCGGCTGACCTCTGCCAGGGCTAAGGAGCGGACCACGGACTCCCACGGGGGGAGTCCTGGAAGACTCCGCAGTCGACAGCTGCACAACCGCTTCGGTACTGCCTAGACTGCGCCCAAAAGAATCCCCCAAGTGAGGCGACCGGGGCCGTGAAGGTCCAGAAGGACGGTCCCCTGCCTCGAAAGAATGGGACCCTCTCAAGGAACCCAAAGGGGAAGGGCGGAAGTCCGCACTCCGGCTCCGTCCAGGGCCCGGGTGGGTCCCAGAGAAGGGCCGGCGCGCCGAACCCACACCCCTCGACCCTTCGGAATCCGAAAGGGTCGTAGCCCTCGAAGTGGCCAGCCTAGGCAGCTCAGTAGCCAGGGCCGCCCCTGAGGGGGCAATCCCGGAAAGAGCACCTTCCCCTGTGGCCCTCTCGATAGGCCCCAAAGTTGGCCGACCGAGAGACGTCACAGTAGAGGGTACCACTGCAGAGGGGTCAAGGAACCCCCCAAGGCCAGGCTGCAAGGTGATGGTGGCACGCACCACAGCCCTCTGGTCAACACCACTGACCCTAGCCTTAGAGGGAACCCGACTCACCTCGGAGGGGGGCTGGCCGAGACCCGAAGAGGAAACCACCAGCTCGTCCTCCCTTGCAGACAACCCCGAAGGGTGTGACTGCCCATTCGACTCCGAGCTGGACTCCGACGAAGAGGAAGAGTCCGAGGCCCTAAGCCAAATAGTAGGGGGTCGAGGAAGGGATACCTTTCCGAGGGACCCAGGAGCCAAAGCAACCCTCGCCCGCTCCACAGCACCGCAAGAGGTGCCAGCAGAAGGTGGCAGGGTAGCTTGGGCCAGAAGTCCTAGGCCGGGGCTAGCTGGCGCACCATCAGGTCCACCGTGCCAGGGAAGGCACCCGGCAGAGACGGCGCTGGCAGAAACTCCCATCCTCAGAGCCGACCACTCGCCGACGCCGCGGGCGGCGCTGAGGACCAAGGCGTGTAAGGACGATCAAGGACTCGGTTTCGACCACGGCGCCGACATCGGGCGCTGTGAGACCACTCGCACCGCGAGCAGCACCGAGAATCCTAAACGGCGCCAGGCACGGCGCCGACGGACGACACCGGTGGCCTCACGGCTGCCCTGCTCAACGCCGGGCCGAGGTGAGATATGGCGGCGACGACGCAAGGCAGTTTCACGGCACCGCTGTAGCAGTGTCGGCACTCGCGAACGGTGCTGATGAAGCCCCACGGCTCCGAAAATCGGGTCAGCCGACAGGACCTGGCAGCATCTGCGAACGGCGTCAAGGCCCCGACGGCACCAAACGACGGCCGACCCAGGCTTCAGCGGATCGCTGGGAGCGACAGGGGAGCCTTCACCGGCGGTGATTGCCAGAGTAGCGCCCCGCCCGCCTTCCCGGAGGAAGCAGGTCGGGCCTCCTGCGCCGCAGAAGGAGCCTCTGCCACGGCTAGGCTAGAAGAGGCCGAGGCTCCCTCCTCCGCGGTCCGTATAGAACCGGGAGGGGACCCGGAGGAAGGGCCGAGAGAACGTGGCTTGGCCCGACGAGTGCGCGGCCTACCTCCGAAAGTCGGCGGAGCTCACCCGACTTTGAACACGCCCTGTTCTAAAACGCGGCGGTCCATCGAGAAGCAGGCGTCGCACAAATCCATGTCGTGTAACGGGCCAAGGCACGAAAGGCACCGGTCATGTTGGTCGGTGACCGAGTACTTGCAGCCGCACAGGCACCGACGCATAGGGGGCCGCTCCATCATCTGAGATTTATTGCCCTCCGACCGCGACATGACCTACGGAGAAAAAAAAACACCAAAAACAGACTTGACGCCGCTTAAACAGTAAAATAAAGAAAGATCTTACCGGCGACGTCGAGTGGAGGCAAACACAGAACTAGTAGACCGTACGACTAAGACGCAGGCTTCAAGGCCTAGAATTTGAAAAACGCTTCTAGGCTTCCCACGAGGCGACCTCGACGGCGGGAGACGAAGAACTGGTAAGCAGGCGGAGTCGATGCCCCCTAACAGCTAATCCTCGACCGCCACGTAGTACGTCGGCCTCGAGGACGGCGCCGATGCTGCGTCGGCTCCACCTAGCCTTTAAAAAAAAAAGGCTCCCGCGGGGTCCTGATCTCCGGCCAGTACCCATCTGTGATGAATGGTGAAGATTGACACAGATAAGATCTGACGGTTTCGGTTTGAAACCACCCTAACAGAGCTTCTTTAACCGAACTCGTGCTCTAAGCTCCATGCTCTGCATGGAAGTTAACTCTTTCACCTCCGGAGCAGTTCTAATGGTGGGACAAACTGCACCTGTCATAATATAGCAAGACTTCATGTTGTTTGAAAGTATGGAGCCTATATTCGGCCTCCGAGGTATGATTGGGGTAGAACACCAGCAGAGTCAACACCTGGTTAAGGTGAAACTCCGATACCACCTTCGGAAGGAACTTCGGGTGGGGGCGCAGGACAGCTTTGTTCCTGTGGAAGACCAGGTAAGGAGACTCGATGGAAAGCACCTGGAGCTCTCCCATCCTTCTGGCTGATGTGATTGCCATCAAGAAGGCGGTCTTCCACGACAGGTGGGAAATATCGCACCTGTGCATCGGTTCGAATGGCTTGCCCATGAGCTTGGCCAATACCAGCAGTAGATCCCACGGAGGTGGAGGTTCTCGCACCAGAGGGGAAATGTGATCAAGGCCTTTGAAAAAGCACCAGACCACCTTCTCCTGCGCCACCGACTGCTTCCCAGCCCGAGCCCGGTAAGCAGAGATAGCTGCCAGGTGCACCTTAAGGGTCGTCGACCGAAGCACTTGCTGAGAAAGGGATTACAGGTAGTCCAGAATGCTTGCCAAGGGACAGGTGGAAGGGTCCAAGCCCTTCCCCTGACACCAAATGGAAAATCTCTTCCATTTGAAGGCATAGCATTTCCTGGTCGACTCCTTATGGGACGCCACAGCGACGTTGAAGACCTTGTTGGAAAGACCCAAGGCCTGGAACTCTAGCCGCTCAGAAACCAGGCCGTCAGGTGCAGGGATTGAATGTCCAGATGGAATACCTTCCCCTGGTTGACTGAGATCAGGTCCGGGCAGGCTGGAAGCCGCCTCGGGAGCCTGGAGCCGAGACTGAGGAGATCTGGATACCAGAACTGGCGGGGCCAATCTGGGGCTACCAGAATCACCTGCGCCTTGTCCCTCCACGCCTTGAGAAGCACTTTGTGGATCAAAGGAAATGGGGGAAAGGCGTAGAAGAGGCCCGGAGTCCACGGCCTCGAGAAGGCATCCCCCTGCAGTGAGCCCTGCTGAGGGGAGTGGGCTTGGAACAGTCTCAGCTTCGCATTCTCCCTGGAGGCAAACAGGTCCACCTGAGGCATGTCCCAGTGGGAGAACAGATCTTGCACTACCTCCGGCAGGAGAGACCACTCGTGAGACGCAGCCCCTATCCGGCTTAGGGCATCGGCCAGGGTGTTGGAAGCTCCTGCCACGTGAATGGCTAGGAGATCCGCCTCCAGGCTGCGCATGAGTGACCAAATGCGGAGAGCTTCCCTGCACAGAGGCATGGAGTGCATCCCGCCCTGGCGGTTTAGATAGTACATGGTCATGGTATTGTCCGTCTGGACCTGAACCACTTGGCCCCGTAGAAACGGAGCGAAGGCAGTGAGGGCTAGAAGAATTGCTCGAAGCTCCAGCAGCTTGATGTGGCATCGGGACTCCCGAGGGGACCAGAGGCCGTGCGCTCTGTGCGCCCCCAGATGGGCACCCCAACACATCAGAGATGCATCGGATTGGTCAATAGAGAGACCGTTGGCTCGGGGTGGACGAACGGGATGCCCTCCTGCAGATGTGCCAGAACGGTCCACCACTGGAGAGCGTTCCACATCTCCTGGGTCACTGTCATGGGCTGGTCCAACGGATCGCAGCGTTATGACCATTGGCTGGCCAGTCCCCACTGAAGGGGACGCATGTACCAATGGGCCCAACGGACCACGCTGGTGCAGGCTGCCATGAGGCGCAGGAAGTCCCGGACAGGGCGCATTGCCCAACCAGAAATGATTGGGCAAAGGAGGAAAGAACCTCGGCCCTGTCCGCTGGGAGCCGAGCTCTGGCTCGAAGAGAGTCGAGCTCTGCCCCGATGAAGAGTATCACCTGCTTCGGCATGAGTTCCGACTTGGCCTCGTTGATGAGGAGGCCAATCTGGGAGCAAACCTGGAGCGTCAGATCTCTGGACCGCTCCGCCTCTGATCTGGAGGGGCCTGCAATCAGCCAGTCATCCAGGTAGGGGTACACCCGGACCCTTCGGCACCGCAGGAATGCTGTCACCACTGCCATGCATTTGGTGAAGACCCTGGGAACTAGAGAGAGGCCGAAGGGCATGGCCCGGAACTCATAAAGGGATCCCTCCGCTCTGAAGCAGAAGAATCTCTGATGAGACGGACGGATAGGGACGTGAAAGAACGTGTCCTGGAGGTCCAGGGAACAGAACCACATGCCTCGTTCCAAGGATGGGATTATCTGAGCCAGAGTGACCATCCTGAAGGTCCGGGACCTTAGGAACCTGTTCAGGTCGTGCAGGTCGCGGATGGGGCGCCAGCCCCCCGTCCGTTTTGGGACCGGGAAATACCTGGACACAAACCCCGGGTCTGGAGGAGGATCCGCCACCTTCCTGATCATCTCTTTTTTGAGGGGCAGGGCAATATCGGCTCGGCGGGCCGACAGCGAGGCTGCGGACCCCGCGGTCCCCCGAGGGGCGACGGCTCAAAAGGGTGGGGCCTGCTCGAACTCCAGAGGCAGGCCCTTTCCTACCACCTCCAACACCCAGCGGTCTGTGGTCATAGTGGACCAGGTGGAAAGGAAGTGGCGGAGCCGTCCCCCCACGGGGGAACCCAGGGGGGGAGTGACGAGGTTGGGGGCAGCACCCCTCAACCCGTCACTGGGCAGGCTTGGAAGAGGGATCGGCCGAGGGACCTCCTGGGCCTTTACCTCCTTGCTTCCTGTTGGAGGAAGCCATGGGCTTGGGTTTGGGACGCCAAGCGCGAGCCTGCTGGCCCTGTTGCTGGTGCTGTTGGGCCGGTCGTGGTGCAGGAGCCGAAGGACGAAAGGACTTATGCTGTTGTTGACAGCGGCCTTTGTCCCTCTGGGCGGAGGTGACCGAGTCCAGAGTGGCATTGGACTTTTCGATCCGCTGGAGGTATCCCACTCCAGGGCTGAAGAGGTCAGTCCCCAAGAAGGGGACTTCCGCCAACTTGTGCTGGGTATCCACCGTGAAGGTGGATATCCTCAGCCATGCCCTGCGACGCGTAGCCTATGCGGCTGCTACTGACCTGGCACAGGAATCACATATGTCCAGAGCAGTTTGAAGCTGCTGCTTTGCCACCGCCCAACCCTGGTCCCGGACCTGACGGACCGCGGTCTACAGGTTGGCCGAGAGATAAGGGACGACCTCATCCAGGGAGCCCATGAGGGAAGTGTGCCATCAGCACGGCCGAGCTGGCCTGTTGAAGGCCGAGGGAGGACGCAGCGTACACCTTGCGCCTGGCAAAGTCCAGCTTTTTGAACTCTTTGTCAGGGGGGGCTTATCCACGCCCCGATACCGGGCGACGCCGAGTGGAGGCAAACACAGAACTAGTAGACCGTGACGACTAAGATTTAGCCTTCAAGGCCTAGAATTTGAAAAACGCTTAGGCTTCCCACGAGGCGCACTTCGCGACGGCGGGAGACCTAAGAACTGGTAAGCAGGCGGAGTCGATGCCCCTAACAGCTAATCCTCGACCGCCACGTAGCACGCCGCCTCGAGGACGGCGCCGATGCTGCCGGCTCCAGAATTTGGCCTTTAAAAAAAAAAGGCTCCTGCGGGTCCTGATCTCCCGCCAGTACCCATCTGTATGAATGGTGAAGATTGACACAGATAAGATCTGGACGGTTTCTCGGCTCTGAAACCACCCTAACAGAGCTTCTTTAACCGAACTCGTTTCCAAGCTCCTGCTCTGCATGGAAGTTAACTCTTCAATTCGAGCAGTTCTAATGGTGGGACAAATTGCACCTGCTCATAATATAGCAAGATTTCATGTTGTTTGAAAGTATGGAGCCTATATGAAGCCTCCGAGATATGATTGGGGTGAACACCAGCAGAGTCAACACCTGGTTAAGGTGAAACTCCGATACCACCGGAAGGAACTTCGGGTGGGGGCGAGGACAGCTTTGTTCCTGTGGAAGACCAGGTAAGGGATTCCTCGATGGAAAGCAACTGAGCTCTCCCATCCTTCTGGCTGATGTGATTGCCATCAAGAAGGCGGTCCTCCACGACAGGTGGGAAACATCGCACCTGTGCATCGGTTCGAATGGATTGCCCATGAGCTTGGCCAATACCAGCAGTATCCCACGGAGGTGGAGGTTCTCGCACCAGAGGAAATGGATCAAGGCCTCGAAAGCACCAGACCACCTCTCCCTGCGCCACCGACTGCTTCCCAGCCCCGAGCCCGGGCAGAGATAGCTGCCAGGTGCACCCTTAAGGGTCAGCCGATCAAGCACTTGCTGAGAAAGGGATTACAGGTAGTCAGAATGCTTGCCAAGGGACAGGTGGAAGGTCAAGCCGCTTCCTGACACCAAATGGAAAATCTCGCCATTTGAAGGCATAGCATTTCCTGGTCGACTCATATGGGACATACAGCGGCGGTTGAAGACCTTGTTGGAAAGACCAAGGCCAGGAACCTAGCCGCCAGAAACCAGACGTCGGGGTGCAGGGATTGAATGTCCAGATGAATACCTTCCTGGTTGACTGGAGATCAGGTCCGGCAGGTTGGAAGCCGCCTGGGAGCCTGAGCGAGACTGAGGAGATCTGGATACCTGGTAGTCCAAGGGCCAATCTGGGCTACCAGAATCACCTGCGCCTGTCCTCACATCTGAGAAGCACTTTGTGGATCAAAGGAAATGAGGGAAAGGCGTAAGAAGAACCGGAGTCCACGGCCTCGGAAGGCATCCCCACTGCAGGAGCACTGCTGAGGAGTGGGCTTGGAACAGTCTCAGCCGCATTCTCCTGGAGGCAAACAGGTCCACCTGAGGCATGTCCCAGTGGGAGAACAGATCTTGCACTACCTCCGGCAGGAGAGACCACTCGTGAGACAGCCCCTATCCGGCTTGGGGCATGGCCAGGGTGTTGGGCTCCTACCCACGTGAATGGCAGGAGATCCGCCTCCAGGCTGCGCAGATGACCAAATGCTGAGAGCTTCCCTGCCAGAGGCATGGAGTGCATCCCGCCTGGCAGTTTAGATAGTACATGGTCATGGTATTATCAGTCCGGAACAACCACTGGCCCCGTGAAAACGGAGGCGAAGGCAGTGAGGGCCAGAAGAATTGCTCAAGCTCCAGCAGCTTGATGTAGCATAGGACTCCCGGGGGACCAGGGCCGCAGCGCTCTGTGCGCCCCAGATGGGCACAACACATCAGAGATCATCGGATTGGTCAATAGAGAGACCGTTGGCTCAGGGTGGACGAGAACGATGCCCTCACAGATGTGCCAGAACGGTCCACCACTGGAGAGCGCTCCACATCTCCTGGATCACTGTCATGGGCTGGTCCAACGGATCGCAGCGATAGGACCATTGGCTGGCCAGTCCCCACTGGAGGGGCACCATGTACCAATGGGCCCAACGGACCACGGATGCAGGCTGCCATGAGGCGCAGGAAGTCCCCGGACAGGACGCGATTGCCCAGACAGAAATGATTGGGCAAAGGAGGAAGAACCTCGGCCCTGCGGTCCGCTGGAGCGAGCTCTGCTCAAGAGAGCCAGCCTGCCCGATGAAGAGTATCACCTGCTTCTCGGCATGAGTTCCCGACTCTGGCCTCCTTGGATGAGGAGGCCAATCTGGGAGCAAACCTGGAGCCGCCACAGATCTCTGGACCGCTCCGCCTCTGATCTGGAGGCCTGCAATCAGCCAGTCATCCAGGTAGGGGGTACACCCGACCCTTCGGCACCGCAGGGAATGCTACCACCACTGCCATGCATTTGGTGAAGACCCTGGGAACTAGGAGAGGCCGGCATGGCCCGAACTCATAGGGATCCCTCCGCTCTGAGGCAGAGAATCTCTGATGAGGACAGACGGATAAGGACGTGAAAGAACGTGTCCTGGAGGTCAGGGACAGAACCATGCCTCGTTCAAAGGATGGGATTATCTGAGCCAGAGTGACCATCCTGAAGGTCCAGGACCTTAGGAAACTGTTCAGTCGTGCAGGTCATGGATGGGCGCCAGCCCCATCCGTTTAAGGACCGGGAATACCTGGACACAAACCCGGGTCTGGAGGAGGATCCGCACCTTCCTGATCATCTCTTTTTTTTTTTGAGGGCAGGGCAATATACACGGCTCGGCGGGCCGACAGAACTACGGACCCACCAGGTCCCCAGGCGGACGGCTCAAAAGGGTAAGGCCTGCTTTCGAACTCCAGAGCCAGCCCTTTCTGCCTCAACACCCAGCGGTCTGTGGTCATAGAGTGGACCAGGTGGAAGGAAATTACGCGGAGCCGCCCCCAGGGAACCCAGGGGAGGACGAGGTTGGGGGCAGCACCCCTCAACCCGTCACTGGGCAGGCTTGGAAGAGGGATCAGCCGAGGGACCACCTGGCACTTTACCTCCTTGCTTCCTGTTGGAGGAAGCCTTAGGCTTGGGTTTGGGGGTCGCCAATCTGAGCCTGCTGTGCCCTGTTGCTGGTGCTGTTGGGCCGGTCGGACTGCAGGAGCCGAAGGACGAAGGACTTATGCTGTTGTTGATAGCATGCCCTTTGTCCTCTGGGCGGAGGTGACCGAGTCCAGAGTGGCATTGGACTTTTCGATCCGCTGGGGCATCACTCCAGGAGCTGAAGAGTCAGTCCCAGAGACTTCCGCCAACTGTGCGGGTATCCACCGTGAGGTGGATATCCTCAACCATGCCCTGCGACAGCGTAGCCTGTCACGGCTGCTACTGACCTGGCACCCAGGTCACATATATCCAGAGCAGTTTGAACTGCTGACAGTGCCACCACCGCCCAACCCTGGTCCCAGACACAAGCGGACCCCGCGGTCTACAGGTTGGCCGGGGAGATGAGGGCAACCTCATCCAGGAGCCCATGAGGGAAGTGTGCCATCAGCACGGCCAGAGCTAGCCTGTTGAAAGGCCGAGGAGGACGCAGCGACACCTTGCGCCTGGCAAAGCCAGCTTTTGAACTCTTTGTCAGGGGCTTATCCGACGCCCTCCGAAGCCCGAACTGAAGCGCTGTCGGTGACTAACCCCTCGGCAGAGGGTGCTCCCAGAAAACTGGGCAAAGAGCAGTAAGGACCGCATACTTGCCTAGGCCATCCTGGCCGAGGCACAGGACAGGAAGCAGGCCACTGCCAAAGCTCAAGGTTGGGCTGACAATGGCCCCAGCCACCGGAAAGGCCTCCGTGGGGAATCCCTCGGTCCAGTATCTCCGTCAGGGATACTTGACGGATGGACATGGGCTCAGCTGCATCCTGGTGGACTCCACGAGATGAGTCAAAGCAGACCCAAGAAGGATGATGGGCTATGGCGTCAATGACCCCAGGAGGACTCACGTCTACCTGCCTGGAGAAACAGGAGGAATCGGCATCGGATTCCGAAGGGAATCTGCGAAGAGCTGCCTGGCCCTGGGCCACCTCCACCTGCCAAGGATGGTCCTGGTGAGGGTAAACCGACAGCCTGTGGGCACTGACAACCGAGAAATCATGGTGGGATTGCCCCAGACATGTCGGTTGTGGAGGAGGTTCCACCACAATCAGTGGGCAGCAGTTCAGCCTGCTTGACCTGGAGCGGGCAACATCATGACTAGGGAGGCAGTTGCTGATGGTTCGGGCGGCAACCACTTGATGGCTGGTGGCTGAACAGGAGTCGGTTACTCCCGGACAACAGTAACTGCTGCCACATAACTCCTAATAACATCGGCGTAATTTCGTGAGCCTCCTCATCGAGAGAGGGACAGGGAGGAGCAATTGTCGCGCTTACTTGATGCAAGACCGCCAATGTTGGAGACAGCAGCCAAGATAAGTCGAGCCAAGACCGAGACCTCAGGGGACGGAGCGGGTTCGAAGAAGCAGGGACCCCGCTCTCCTGGTTAGAACTTTATCCAGGGACGCGCCCAGTGGCAGGCAGATCCTCGGTCTCCACAGGGAACGGTGAAGAAGGGTTCAGCCGGCCGCAGTCAACAGCCGTCTGATGGGTCAAGAAAAATCTCGAATGCATCGAGGAGTCTCGCCGGCTGGCCTGACAGGACACCGAGGAAACCAGCGCCTGAGCAGAAGCTTGACCTCCAAGAATGAGCGGTCGGCTGTCCGGGAAGGGCTCTCCTGCTCCACGAACGCCGATGGTGGGACTTACCCGCGACTCCTTCTTCTTGGGCAGAAGAATGTCCCGAGCCCCTCTCCCTTCGTGGAAAAGGACTGACAAAGCTCATGAGGCAAACCGTGCGAAACTCAGAAGGCCAGAGATAAATACTGCAGCAGAGAGATCGATACGCTGAACATGTCCTCCTCGAGGCGATCATCTGTGAGCCACTCAGCCAAACCAGCCACGGACACCCAATAAGCCCTCTTACATTTTACTGGGAGTAGCGCTTCTGCGCCAGCTTCAGCAGACAGCGATCCTCCAGGCGGTGGCAAAAAGAAACAGCACAACTGAGCCTGCGGGTGCGAGGCTAGGCAGGAGTAAATGCACGTGGAGTGCAGATCCAGGTCCTGGACATTTTCTGCCCTGAGGCACCTCCAGCCGAGATCAATTTGTCCATCCTTGAAACGAGGATGATGAGACTGAAGTTTAGAAAACTTCAAAACTAGTTTCGGACGAAACCAAGAGTTAGGATCCAGTCTAAAATGCAGAGCGGTGAAGAGGTGTCCCGAGCTTCCATGTAAGGAAGATTCAGCATCATGGGTGAGCCGAGAGTTTCACCACCTGGGTGGGTGGGAGGAGCCAGCTTGAAGACCTTCCGCCAAGATTTAAAGCCGCAAGGAACCTGCCAGACAGTGTGGATGAACATATCCATGTCCCTAGAAAGACACATTACTGTTAGAAGATATACAAAACATGACAGGTAAAGGGGAGGTTCTCATAATAGGAGACTTCAATATACCAGATACAGATTGGTCAATACCAGCAGAAAAATACAGGTTACTCACCTGTAACAGGAGTTCTAGGAATGGTATATGTTGTTCATCCACACTGTCTGGCGGGTTCCTTGCCGCTTCAAATCTTGCGAGGTCTTCGTGAAATACTCCACCTGAGGGGTAAAACTGGCTCAGCCTGGTGCCAGATCTGGCCGCTGGGCTCAGGTTGTGCGTCGAGCTGGGGGAGGTCGGAGTGGAATCGTAATGGTTGAACAACGCCGCATTCCTAGAACTCCTGTTACAGGTGGTAACCTGTATTTACATGGATCATGTTGTCATCCCACACTGTCTGGCAGACTCCTAGCAGTTCTCCGGGAGGGAGGAGGCAAGGCCACACCCCTACTTAGGAAACAGAGACTGGAGAACCGAGGCCCCAAAAACCAGCATCCCGGCGTGACTCCAAAGGTCAGTATGGTAATGGGTAAATAAGGTGTGTGCTGACTTCGAGGTAACAGCCAGCAGATTTCCTGGATAGGATGTCCCCTGGAAGCAGCCACCGATGAAAGAGGCATGACGGGCAGAATGAGCTCTTATCCCTCTGGGAGGCCCCATGCCAACTTATAGCAGAGATCTATGCAGGAGGACCCACCTGCGCATCATGGCTGCCAGGTCTGCCAGGTGCGGCTTCAGCGTAGGTGACAAATGGCATGAACCTCTCCCGAATTTCAGCCATTGCGCTCCTTATAATAAGCGGCCTTCTAGGGTCCAAAGTATGGAGCCTGTATTCGACCTCAGAGGTGTGATTGGGGTAGAACGCCAGCAAGTCAACACCTGGTTGGTGAAACTCTGACATCCACCTTGGGAAGGAATTTCGGGTGGGGGCGCCAGAGACCAGCTTGTCCTAGGGAAGACCAGGTGAGGGAGACTCAATGCCAGGCGCCTGGGTTCTCCCATCGCTTCTGGCAGTGATAGCCACCAGAAGGCGGTCTTCCACGACAGGTGAAAGTTCACACACCTGTGCATTGGATTCGGGCCAAACACCCATGAACTTTGCCAATACCAGCAGTAAATCCACGGAGGTGGAGGTTCTCTCACACGGGAGGAAATGCTAATCAGGCGCTTTGAAAAGCAGACCACCTTCTCCTGCGCCACCCGACTCCCACGCCCGTGCCCGGTAAAGCAGAGATGGCTGCCAGGCACCTTCCAGAGTCGTCGACCCAAGCTCCTTGACTATGAAAGGGACCATAAATAGTCCAAGATGCTGCCAAGAACAGGAGGAAGGGTCCAAGCCCTTGCCTGACACCAATGGAAAATCTCTTCCATTTGAAGGCATAGCATTTCCTGGTCAACTCCTTACGGGACGCCTCAAAAACATTAGAGGACCTCGTCGGAAAGACCCCAGGCCTGGAACTCTAGCCGCTCAGGAACCAGGCCGTCAGGTGTAGGAATTGAAGGTCCGGATGGAACACCTTCCCCTGATTGACTGAGAACAGGTCAGGCGAGCTGGAAGCTGCCTCGGGGAGCCTGGGCTGAGAGCTGAGGAGATCTGGGTACCAGAACTGGCAGGGCCAGTCTGGGGCTATCAGAATCACCTAAGCCTTGGCCCTCCTTGCAGCAGAAGCTGCTGTGAATCAAGGGAAATGGAAAGGCGTAAAACCGGGGTCCCACAGCCTTCGAGGCATCCCCTGCAGCGAGCCCTGCTGAGGCGGGCATGAAACAGCCTCAGCTTTGCGTTCTCCCTGAGGCCAACAGGTCCACCTGAGGTGTGCCCCAGTGGGAGAACAGATCTTGTACTACCTCCGGCAGGAGGAACCACTCGTGGTGGCGCCTATCCGGCTCAGGGCATCGGCCAGGGTGTTGGAAACTCCTGCCACATGAATAACTGGGACATCGCCTCAGGCTGCAAAGTGACCAAATCGGAAAGCTTCCTTGCTAGAAGCATGGAGACAACGTCCCACTACATTAGTTTAGGTAGTACATGGTCGTGGTATTGTCTGTCTGGACTGGACCACCTTGACCCGGAAAGCGGAGCAAGGCGGTGAGGAGCTATGCGGACGCTCGAGACTCCAGCAGGTGTGTGGCCTGGACTCAGCGAGGACAGAGGCCGTAAATTCGGTGTTCCTCAGATGAGCACCCAACCCTATCAGACAGGCAGCGGTCGATGAGAGACCGTCGGCTCGGGGCGGACAAGCGGGATGCCCTCCTGCAGAGAGATGGAGCGGTCCACCACTGGGCGTTCCACATCTCCTGGGTCACCATCACTAGCTGGTCCAATGGATCGCAGTGTTGTGACCATTGGCTGGCCAGTCCCGCATGTGCTTCGCGTGCCCAACAGGACCACGCTGGTACAGGTCGCCATGAGACCCAGGGCGCAGGAAGTCCCGGCAGGGCACGGTGCCCAACCAAAATGATTGAGCAAGGAGGTAGAACCTCGGCCCTGTCGCCGGGAGCCGTGCTGTCTCAAGAAGAGTCGAGCTCTGCCCCGATAAACAGAATCACCTGCTTAGGCTCGAGGTTCGACTTGGCCTCGTTGATGAGAAGGCTGACTTGAGAGCAAACCTGGAGGCGTCCAGTCTCTGGACGCTCACCTCTGATCTGGAGGGGCTGATTCAGCCAATCGTCCAAGGCAGGACACCGGACCCTCGGGCCAAGAGGAAAGCTGTCACCACTGCAATGCATTTGGTGAAGACCCTGGGAGCTGGAGACAGGCCGAAGGGCATGGCTCGGAACTCGAAGAGGGATCCCTCCGCTCGAAAGCGAAGGAATCTCCGATGTGACGGACGGATAGGGACGTGAAAGAACGCGTCCTGCAGGTCCAGAGAGCAGAACCATACGCCGTGTTCCAGATGGTATTATTCGCCAGAGTGACCATCCTGAAGAGTTCGAGACCTTGAGAACTTGTTCAGGTCGTGTAGGTCGAGAATGGGGCCCCAGCCCCCGTCGTTTCGGAACCAGGAAGTACCTGGACACTAACACTGCGAGTGAGGGGGTCCTCTACCTCCTGATCACCTCCTTTTGGAGGAGGAGAACGTGTTGGCTCGACGAGCTGACAGTGAGGCTCAGCACCCGGGCCCCTGAGGTGTAGCCGGCTCTGAAGGCGGGGCCTGCTCAAATTCTAGAGGCAGGCCTTTCCCCACCCTCAGCACCCACCTGTCCGTGGTAATAGTGGACCAGGTGGAAAGGAAGTGTTGGGCCGTCCCCATGGGGAACAGGGGTGAGGTGGCGGGATGAGTGCGACACCTCAGCCCGCCACTGGGCAGGCTTGGAGGAGGGACCGCCGAGGGACCTCCTGGCCTTACCTCCCTGCTTCCTGTTGGAAGCCGCAGGTTGGTTTGGGATGCAAGCCCGAGCCTGCTGAGGCAGGCGCGCCAGCGGGCACAGAAGGACGAAGGGCTTAGGCTGCGGCTTGCAGGCCTTTGTCCTTCTGAGCGGAAGGGACAGGTCCAAGGTAGCATTGGACATTCTCGATCCTCTGCAGGTGACCTTCCACCCCAGGGCAAGAAGGTCAGTCCCAAAAAGGAACATCCGACAACTTGTGCTGGGTATCCGAGGTAAAGGTGGATATCCTCAGCCAGCTCGACGACGCATGAGCCACACGGCCGCCACAGACCTGGCACATGAGTCCCAATGTCTAAAGCAGTCTGGAGCTGCTGTTTGGCCACTGCCCTGGTCCCGCACCTGCCTGACCGTAGTCTGCAGATCCGCGGGAAGATCAGGGACAACCTCATCCAGGAAGCCCAACAGGGCATGAGAAAAATGTGCCATGAGGATGGCCGAACTGGCCTGACGAAGGCTGAGAGAGGACACAGCATAGATTTTCGCCTGGCATAATCCAATTTCTTGGATTCCTTGTCGGGAGGTTTGTCCACATCCCTGGCGTTCCAGGCGCGCCGGAAAACGCTGTCGGTAACCAACCCCTCAGCAGAGGGGTGTTCCGAAAAACCGGACAGGGAACTGGTAGGGACCGCATACTTCCTGGCCATTCTGGCCGAAGGCGCAGGGCAGGAAGCAGGGCGCTGCCAAAGCTCCAAGGCTGGACCTACTATGGCCTCGCCACGGAAAGGCTCCGAGGGGAATCCCCTCGTCCAGAATCTCCGTGAGGGATACCTGGCCCATTTAGAACGGGTTGAGCTTCATCCGGTGGACTCCGAGATGAGCCAAGCAATCCTAGGAAGGACGAAGAGCTATTGTCCACTGACTGTTCTCTGAGGACTCCAAGTCCATTACGCTTGGAGAAAGGAGGAATCATCCTCGGACTCGGAAGAGTCCTCAAAGAGCTGCCTCGGGCCTGAGCCACCCTCCACCTGCCGAGGTCTATCGGGAGTGAGGGTGACAGACAGCCTATGGGGCAAACCCCGAGCCGACCGAGAACTTTTGGTCGGAGCCCTAACTGCGGCTGTGGGCGGAGGTTCCACCAGAATCGGTGGGGCAGCTGGATTGGCGAACAACCGGCCTGGGAACAACTCTCGGCTGTCGAGGGGTTGTTTGGCGCTCCGTGACAACCACTTAATGGCGGGAAGGCGACTGGGTCGGCTTATTCCCGATCAGAAGGAGCTGTTGCCACATGAGTTCCTCATACCTCCGGCGCACTTGCGCGAGCCTCCCTCATCGAGGAGGAGGAGGAAAGCGTGGCGCCGCCTGCCGAACCGCCTATGGCGGGCGGGAGTCGCTGGACTCTGAGAATATGTCGAGACGAGAATCTCAGTTAGGCCGAGGACGGTGCGAGGAAGGTGTGAATAAGTGCTCCTCGATTGAGACGATTCACCAAGGCTCCGGAACGGAGGCACAGACGAGCCAAGCGGGATCCTCAACTCCCACCGGGGCAACCGGGGAGAGGGGATTCTCAGGTTCTCCAGCCGACAACCCGTCTAACGGGTCGAGAAAAATCTCGACCGCGTCGGCGGGAGTCTCGGTCAACTGGCCTGGCGGGGGACACGATGAAGCCAGTGGCCGAAGCTGAGAGTGGAGCCGAAGTCGACTATGGAACAACAGGAGGGAGATCTTTCCGCTCCCAAGAGCATCGAGCGGTGAGACTTACTTTTGCTCTTTTTGGACCGAGAAAGGTCCAGAAGAGATTGGACCTCACCTTCGTGAGAGGTCAGACATTGCTCATAAAGGAGCGAATCGAGGCACCGAGAGAGACGGACAATGCCGCCAGCAGAGGTAAGCGGCGCCGCCTCCCTCTTGAGGGCGATCATCTGCTCAAGCGATCCGCTGAGCCTGGCCGCCACGGACACCGCCAACCGGCCTCCTTTAGATTTAACCGAGGAAATTTTTCGGGACGCCCAGCTGTAAACGGGCAGCACGTCTTCGGAGGACGAGGCCGAAAAGAAGAGCACAGGCCGCAAGCCCGCGGGTCGTGCTCAAGGCCCAAGCAGTAGACTCACGTGGAGTGCGGATCCGTCCGAGACATCTTCTGCCCGCAAGGGCACCGAAACCGAGTCGATTCGTCCATCGCAGTCAGCGAGGAGAGAAGACCGTCTTTTAGCAAAAACTTCTTTTGATTTCGAAAATTGAAGAATTAGGAACCAGTCTTATACAGGCGTTAAGGAGGGAACCTGAGCTTCCAAGCGGTAAGGAAGATCTGGCGTCATGGGGCGGAGCCGAGAGTTTTACCACCCGGGTGGGTGGGAGGAGCCAGCTTGAAGACCTTCCGGCAAGATTTAAAGCGGCAAGGAACCTGCCAGACAGTGTGGATGAACAACATATCCATGTCCCTAGAACATCCGATAGAACTAAACACTTAGTGGATTCCCTGCAGGGGGAGGGCTTCAAACAGATGGAACAACAACCCACAAGAGACAGGGCTATCCTGGATCTAATACTGACTAATGGGGAAAGAATCACAGATTTCCAGGTAGATGGTCATCTGGGAATCAATGACCATCACTTGGTATGGTTCAATTTGGCCACTAGAACTAAATCATCCTATTCAAAGGCAAAAATATGGGACTTCAGAGGAGCTGACTTTGATAAGATTGCCAACAGAGTTAAACTAGCCCTGGCAAGAAGAAATACAGGTGAGGGGGTACAGACAAAGTGGGCAAGCATTAAGGATGCAATACTTAAAGCAACATTCCATTGTGTTAGTGAGAAAAGCAAGAGCAAAAGAAGGAGGAAACCACTTTGGTTCTCAAAAACAGTAGCAGAAAAGGTCAGAGCCAAAAGGCTGTCCTTCAGGAAATATAAGGGAATGCAGCGGGACGAAAATAGAGATGCATACCAAACTTCCCTAAGGGAAGCAGGGAAGGCTGCAAGGCAGGTAAAGGCCCAAACTGAGGAAACACTAGCATGAACTAAAAAAGAAGGGGACAAGACTTTCTACAGATACATTAGTGAAGGAGAAAGTCTGGGAGAGAGGTGTACTAAGATCAAAGGGGATAAGGGGGAGTGTGTGGAGGACTAAGGAACAGCATCTAACCTAAACAGATACTTCTGCTCAGTATTTTCTGAAGAGAAGGTAGGGCAGGGCCCACAGCTCAGCACCATGGACACGGGGGAAGGGAGGTGTGCACTAATCACTTCACAAAAGAAAGGGTCCTTCAAGAGCTCACTAAGCTCAGGGTGGACAAGGCAATGGGACCTGATGGCATACATCCCAGGGTACTAAAGGAGCTAAGGGTGGAACAAACAGAGCCATTAGCAGAACTGTTTATTGAGTCTCTGAGCACAGGAGAGGTCCCAGAAGACTGGAGAAGGGCGCATGTGCTCCCACTCCACAAAAGTGGCAAGCAGGGAGGAGGCAGAGAACTACAGACCAGTCAATCTTACCTCAGAAGTGGGCAAGATTATGGAGGCACTCCTTAAGGAAAGGATAGTGCAGTACCTGGAATCCATAGGAGCACAGGATCCAAGACAGCATGGGTTAACAACAGGAACGTCCTGTCAAACTAATCACAGACTTTTTTGACTGGGTAACCAGAGTGCTGGACCAAGGGGGTGCAGCTGTCGTCGTCTACCTTGACTTCAGCAAAGCTTTCGATACTGTTCCACATAGGCAGGCAGTATAGCGCAGTGGTTTAAGGCTCTGAGCTGCAAACCTGGAGACCTGGGTTTGAATCCCATAGCCCCCACATGCATACTGTGTGGCCCCGACCAAGTCACTTAACCTCCTTGTGTTCCCAGGTCGCACTTGTAAACACGATTTAGCTTAGTGTGTCTCTCCTGGTTAAAAACAAACAAACATGGAAGATTGATTAATAAGCTGGGTAGGCTCGGAGTCCGTCAGAAGTTGGTCAACTGGGTGGCAAACTGGTTGGCGGGCAGAAAACATCGAGTGGTGGTAAATGGTATACAGTCAGAAGAGGTGCAAGTCACAAGTGGGGTACCTCGGGGATCAGTCCTGGGGCCAGTCCTCTTCAATATCTTCACCAGTGACATTGCAGATGGACTGGAGGGCAAGGTTTGCCTGTTTGCAGATGACACCAATATCTGCAACAGAGTAGATGATCCAGATGGGGTGGGCAGAATAAGAAGATCTGGAAAAACTGGTAAAATGGTCTGAAGAGTGACAACTGGGGTTTAACGCAAAGTGCAACATCATGCACATAGGGAAGAGAAACCCTGAAGCTACCTATAGGTTGGGAGGGGAGTTGCTGGCAATTACAAGGGAAGAAAGAGACTTGGGCATCATCATCACAGATAACCTGAAATCATCCAAGCAGACCACTAAAGCAGGAGGTAAGGCTCGAGGACTGTTGGGGTGTATTAGTAAGGTTATCACAAGTCAAGGAAAGAGGTAATAATCCCTCTTTATAAGACACTGGTTGGGCCCCATCTGGAGTACTGTGTGCAGTATTGGAGGCTGCACCTGCACAAGGACATTAACAAAATGGAGGCAGTACAGAGAAGGGTAACCAAAATGGTGCAGAGACTGCATCGGAAAACACATATAAGGAAAGATTAACAGAGCTCAAAATCTATACCCTAGAGCAAAGGAGGGAGAAAGGTGATATGATCGAAACATTCAAACTACTAAAGGGCATTAACAATGTGAAAGAGACTAACGTTTCAGTATACGAAAAATAGCAGGACAAGAGGACACAGCATGAGATTAGAGGGAGGCTGATTAAGAGGCAGCGTGAGGAAGTTCTTTTTCTCAGAAAGGGTGGTGGATGCAGGAAACGGCCTACCTCAGGAAGTGGTGGATATGAATACAGTGCAGGGCTTCAAACACGTATGGGATAGGCATAAGGAAGCAATACAGATAAGTATGAATAAATAGGCCACTGACAGAGTAAAGGCCTATGGCACATTCATAAGGTAGAAAAAATGGGCAGACCGGATGGGCCTTGCGGTCCTTATAGAAACATAGAACTTGACAGCAGATTAGGACCACTTGGCCCATCCAGTCTGCCCATTTCCCTACCTAATGGATAAGCTGCAGATCCTAGTTAACCAGCAGCCTTCTTCTTCCTACAACCACCCCCTAGAATTGCCTTATGACTGTCCCATGCATGCTTGAATTCCACCAGTTTTTGACTCCACAACCTCCTCCGGAAGGCCGTTCCATGCATCCACAACCCTCTCTGTGAAAAAAATACTTCCTTAAATTACCTCTGAGCCGCCCTCCCTCTATCTTCAAATTGTGTCCCCTTGTTCTTGCACACTTTTTTTGAAAGATGCTACCCTCTTGGACTTTGTTGATTCCCTTGAGGTACTTGAAAGTTTCTATCATGCCCCCTTTCCTCGAGGTTATACATATTAAGCTCCTAAGTCTCTCTTCATATGTCTTCCAGTGCAGACCCTGCACCATTTTAGTTGCCCTCCTCTGGACAGCTTCCATCCTGTGTATGTCTTTGCCGTCAACTTCTATGTTTCTATGTTTCAATGTGGTAATGGGAAATTAAGGTATTTGCTGACTTCCAGGCAGCAGCCCTGCAAATATCCTGGATAGGGACGTCCCTAAAAGCAGCCATCAACGCAGCAGTATGGTGTGTGGAACAAGCTCTTATCCTTACAGAAGGCTCCTTGCCCACCAACCGATAGCAGAGATCAATGCAAGATGTAATCCATTTGCCAATCGTCTGCTTGTCTGCATGTCTGCCAGTAGCGGCTTCAGCGCAGGTGACAAACAGCTGGCGAACCTCTCCCCGAACTTCAGCTATATGTTCCTTGTAATAAGAAAGCGGTCGTCTCAGGTCCAAAGTATGGAGCCTGTACTCGGTCTCTGTGGTATAACTAGGGTAGTACACTGGCAGAGTCACCGCCTGGTTCAGGTGAAACTCCGACATAACCTTTGGAAGGAACTTCAGGTTGGGATGTAGGACAACCTTGTCCTTGTGGAAGATCAGATAGGGAGACTCGACAGAGAGAACCTGTAGCTCCCCAGTCCTTCTGGCTGACATGATAGCCACCAAGAAGGCAGTCTTCCATGACAGATGTGACATCTCACACCTGTGCACTGGTTCGAATGGCTTGCCCATGGGCTTTGCCAGTACCAACAGTAGATCCCACGGTATTGGTGGTTCACGCACTGGAGGGGAAATATGGTTAAGGCCTTTCAAGAAATGCCAGACCACCTTCTCCTGTGCCACCGTCTGCTGATCAGCCCGAGCTTGGTAAGCAGAGATGGCTGCCGGGTGCACCTGAAGGGTCGTAGACCGAAGACTCCCTTTGGAGAGGGACTAAAAGTAGTTCAGGATGCTAGCAACTGGACAGGACAAAAGGTCCAAGCCCTTGCCCTGACATCAAATGGAGAATCTCTTCCATTTGAAGGCATAGCATCTCCTGATCGATTCCTTCCTAGATGCCTTAACTACACTGAGTACTTCGGCAGAGAGACCCAAAGCCTGGAACTCTAGCCACTCAGAAATCAGGCTGTCAGGTGCAGGGATTGAAGGTCCGGGTGGAAGACCTTCCCTTGATGCCTGAGATCAGGTCTGGGTGTGCTGGAAGATGCCTCGGGAGCCTGCTGCTGAAGCGGAGGAGACTGGGGCACCAAAATTGCCGGGGCCAGTCCGGTGCCGCCAGTATCACCTGTGCCTTATCCCGCCTGACTTTGCGGAGCACCTTGTGGATCAAGGATAGTGGAGGGAAGGCATAGAAGAAGCCTGTGGTCCATGGCCTTGAGAAGGCATGCCCCTGCAGCGAGCCCTACCAAGGGGGGCGGGCATGAAACAGCCTCAGCTTGGTGTTCTCCCTGGAGGCAAATGGGTCCACCTGAGGGGTGCCCCACTGGGAGAACAAGCTGTGTACTACCTCTGGATGGAGAGACCACTCATGGGAAGTCTCACCCACACGGCTGAGGGCGTCCGTCAGTTGATTTGAGGCTCCTGCCACATGGATGGTGAGGAGATCTGCCTCCAGTTGGCTCATGAGGGTCTAGATGTGGAGCACTTCCCTTCACAGAGGCCGGGAGTGTGTGCTGTCCTGCTTGTTGAGATAGTACACGGTCATGGTATTGTCCGTCTGGACCTGCACCACTTGACCCTGAAGCAACGGAGCGAATGCAGTCAGCGCCAGCTGAAATGCTCGGAGCTCCAGCAGGTTGATGTGACATCGGGATTCCTCGGGTGTCCAGAGCCCGTGGACTCTCCGATTCCCCATGTGAGCACCGCAGCCCATGAGAGAGGTGTCAGTCATAAGAACGACCGTCGGCTCAGGCAGACAAACTGGATCCCCTCCTGCAGATGTTCTAGGATGGTCCACCATTGGAGAACGTCCCACATCTTCTGGGTCACAGTGACCAGCTGGTAAAAATGACCATGACGCTGAGCTTACTGGCTGGCCAGCTCCCACTGAAGGGGGCGCATATGCCACTGGGCCCAAAGGACCACGGAGGTGCAGGCCGCCATGTATCCCAGAAGGCACAGGAAGTCCCGGGCAGGGTGCAAGTGCCCAAGCAGAAATGACTGGGCAAAGAAAGAGAGAACCTCTGCCCTGTCCGCCGGGGCCTGGCTCTGGCACGACAAGAGTCGAGCTCTGCCCTGATGAAGCAGATCACCTACAAAAGCACGAGTTCCGACTTGGTCTTGCTGATGAGGAGATCAAGTTCGATGCAGGTCTGAAGGGCCAGATCCCCGGACCTCTCCACCTCCTGTTTGGAGGGACCAGCTATGAGCCAATCATCGAGACAAGAGTACACTTAGATCTCCCGATGCCAAAGATGGGACACCACCACTGCAAAGCATTTGGTGAAGACCAAGGGGGCCAATGACAGGTTAAATGGCATGGCTTGGAACTCGAAGAGGGTTCCCTCTGCTTCGAAGCGGAGGAACCTTCGGTGTGACGGATGGATTCGGACGTGAAAAAACGTGTCCTGCAGGTCCAGTGAGCAAAACCACATGTTCTGCTCGAGAGATGGTATGATCTGAGATAGAGTTACCATCCAGAAGTTGTGAGACCTGAGAAACTGGTTCCGGTCATGCACCTCTAGAATGGGACATCAGTCCCCCGTCCATTTCGGGACCAGGAAGTACCTGGAAATGAACCTTGGGTTGACAGGGGGATCTACGACTCTGATCACTACCTCCCTGCAGAGGAGTTGGACGATGTCGTCTCAGAGAAGGGACTGAGTCTTCAAGGAAACCATTTCCTCCCATGGGGTATGGGCTCAGCTTGGTTGGTACTGCTCGAATTCCAGAGACAGCCCCTGGCCGACCACTTCCAGGATCCACTTGTCTGTTGTAACAGTGGACCAAGCAGAAAGGAAGTGGCAGAGCCGGCCCCCATTGGAGGACCCAGAGTGGGTGTGACTGGTATGGGATTGGCAACCCCATCCAGCCACTGTGCTGGCTTGGGGACCGCCAGGACCTTTCCCCTCCAGGCTTATGGTCCTCCGAGGGACCTTCCTTGGGCAGAGGGTGCCAAGGCTGAGCCTGCTGTGGTTGCTGCCCTGACTGAAAGCGGGACTGCTTGGCCGCAGAGACAGAAGGCCAAAAAAGGCTTTCTCTTCTGCTTTTTGGAACCCTGGGATTTATTTTCGGCAGAAGTAACAGAGTCCAAGGTGGCACTAGACTTCTCTATGCACTGGAGGTGACCATCCACTCCTGGACCGAATAAATGGGTGCCCAGGAAGGGAATCTCCAACGTCCAGAGCCGTCAGGAGTTGCTGTTTGGCGACCGCCAGACCCTGGTCGTGGACTTGCTTGATGGTGGACTGAAGGTCTGTGAGGAGATGAGGAAGACCCTCATCCAAAGAGCCCAAGAGGGCATGAGAGAAATCCAACATGATGATGGCCGAGCTTGCCTGATGAAGGCCAAGCGATGAGGCAGCAGACACTTTCCTGGCAGAATGGTCCAGTTTCCTTGACTCTTTGTCCAGAGGTCTATCAGTGTCTCCCAAATAACCCCCGAGTGCCGAAAACACAGACTTGGTCACCAACCCCTTGGTCAAGGCATCTTCTGTGAATCCCAAAAGGGAGCCGATGGGAACTGTGCATTTGTGGGCCATCCAGGCTGAGGATGCAAGGCAGGAGGCTGGGTGCTGCCACAGCTCCAAGGCTGAGCCAACAATGGCTTTGGCCACAGGGAAGGCCTCCATCGGAGAATCCCCTCTTGTGAGAAGGAACGGGCTCCAACGGCATCCCCGTAGATTTGGAGATGAAATGGAGAATGCTCATGAAGGACGTGGGCCCTTCCTCCATCGAGCGACTCCCAAAAGATTCTTTGTCCAGGGGACGGGAATGCAAGTCAGAGTTCTTGGACTCTGGATAGATCGGCCGACAACCCATGTCACCTTGGACCCTACAGAGATGGTCAGGAGTGAGGGGGTCAGACAACCTGTGTGGGAGGCAGTTGAGAGGCCGAGTCTTCTTGGCAGGAGCCCTGGAGGGAGGATGCTTAGGTGGAGTCTCCACCAGAATCAGCGGAGAGGCCAGTTTTGGCCGAGCTGAGAAGGTCTTCACCAGCTCCGCGGGCAGAGAGGCGGTGTTGAATGGCTTTTGAGGAGTCATCATCAGCCTGGAGGGCGACAGCCAAGTGATGGCTGGTATGGAAGCCGGGGTCAACTTCAGACCAGTCATAATCAACTGTTGCCACATCAAGTCCTTGTAGCATCGGTCCAGCTTGCATCGAAGCCTCTCCCCTTCTGAGGAGGTTGAGGATGAATGGTGGTGCCGCCGCTTTTTAGACTGCTTATGCAATTTCTTCTTCCTATCGGTCGAAGGAGTCCAACAGCTCGACTTTGAACATCAGGTAGACTGATAGGGGTGCTTGGAAGGAGTCTGGGAGAACTGCGGCTCCTCCAGGTCAGGAACAGGAACTGTAAAGAGGTTCCAAGCAGGCCGGATCTCCTCTTCAGTGGGTTCAGTCAGGACTGGGGCCCAGAATAAGGAATTGTCAGCCTCACTGAGCAACAATGGGTTGACGGGGTTAAGAACAATCTCAACCAGGTCATTGTTCCATGTCTTAGCTGGCTGGCCTGACAATGGTACCGTGAAGCCAGCGGTCGAGGCTGTAATACTGCCTAAAGTCGAAACAGCGGATTCCTGGGACCGAGATCTCTCTTGGTGCCAAGAGTGTCGTCGATGAGATGAACCTTCTCTTGACTTCTTATCTTTTTATGGGAGCGGGAGACCTGTGCGCCCGAAGGGCCCTCCCCTTTGGTTGGGAGAGACTGGCACATCTCCTTGAAGGAGCCTGAAAAGGTGGAACCCAAATTGAGCGGGGAGGAAGACCAACATGGAAGGGGACAAATCAGCGGCCCAAGCTGCCTCCTCCTCAAAGACCTTCATCTGCTCTAGTTGCTCAATGGACCCCGGAGCCGCTGAGACTGCCCATCGGCGTCTTTCGATTTGACTGGTGGGTTCCATTTCTCCAGTCTGCCGAGCTAAAGTCATGTGAGACTATCGTCCAGAACATTAGGTTGGAACACATGACACAAGTTGCAGGCCTGGGTGACATGGGCATGGCCCAGGCAGTAGACACATGAGGCGTACGGGTCGGAGCAGATATCTTTGCCTACAAGGGCAGCGGCGGAACCCGGGCGAGGACTTGTCTTCCATCACGGTCACGATCGCAATTCAATGCAGAGAATCTTGAACAAGTTTAATTACAGGTAAATCTGAAGACTTGTTTGCCAAGGCCTGCTCAACGTGGAAGCAATAAGGAGGGAACCTGAATCTTCCAGCGGGAAGGAAGATCTGGCCTCAAGGGGTGGAGCCGAGGCATATACCACCCGGGTCGGTGGCAGAAGCCGGCTTTTAGACCTTCCAGCAAGAATCTTCAAGGGAAAGGACATGCCAAGCAGTGTGGATAGAAAAACATATCCACGATCCTAAAAGGACTTAATTCAATGTTTCTGTTACTATAGGATGAGACAGCCAACTGCCAGAACAAGAAAAATCTATGAGATAGCACAATCAGAACTCAGAACCATCATCAAGAGTACATCAAGAGGATGGTGCAGTAGTAGTAGGAGGAGATCCACAAGCAGCAGCAGCATGTCCGTGGACATTTTTATTTAACTTTTGTTGACCGGTTAAGTGCACTAGACAAATCCTGCCTATTTTCAGGCACGACCCGGGGGAGGGGGATACAGATGAATGCCAACTGACCTTGAACCAGATTAAGCTGTTCGTGGTATTTTTAGTGAATGAGGGAAATTTGGCAAGGACACCGGGGAAATTCCCCTACTCTGATGGTAGGGGGCCCCTCCCCTGAGATGACTGGACTACGCTCAGTATGTCTCAGTCGGTGGAGAGTGTAGAGGTGTTGGAGGACTGTTCTATGGAGTTGGTTGAAGTACTCGAGGAGGCTTCGACTTGTTTGGAGAATACGGAAGTTCCAAGTGATATCTTACCTGAGGTGGATTCGGCTCAGCATGTGGCTGTTGAAGGTCCGACTACTTCTGACCCAGTTCTGCTTTTGTCCACAGAAGATGACAAGAAAAGGAAACACCCGGAAGGTGGCCAGGTAGCTTCTTTTGGCATTACTGAAAAATGTAATGTGCAGGTTACAGACGACCTGCCGGCTGCCGACGCGGATGTCCCCGCTATTGCTTTGGATGACGATTCCTTTCCCTTTTCGGCCCGGCTTGCCACCTGGTCTCCGGAGGTGGCGTTAGCGAATGCAGGTTGGGTGAAGACCCCGAATGCCTGGATCCCTGATCCCCATGTTCCTTTACCAGGGGCAGGATTGAACCGACCGGGGGAACTTTTGTGTTCACAGGCTTTGGAGGGGGTGCCGGTTTCAGAGTCGGACCGGACCGTCGCGTCATTTCCGCCTGCTAGTACTGAAGCCAGGAGCCCTGTTTCGGCTGATCCTGTGTCTGATTTTCGGTCTCCCTCATCGAGACAGGCTTCTCCAGTTTCCTTGATCCCCGCGACGTCTACTATTCCTGTTTCGGAGCCTATGACTGTGACATCCATACCAGGTCAGTGTCCTCAAACTGCAAAAGACAACATATCAGCTAGTTCTCTGGGTAGTTCGGTCCATAGACTTCCTCAGGCACAAACTGTAAAACCTGCCAGCTATGCCTCCCTCTTTAAATCTGCTGATGTCCCTGTTAGGAAACGTTTTGTTGCACGCATCTATTATAAAGGGGGTATGGACCTTCCCCCCGATCGAAATTTTGTGGGCAAGTCCTTAATAATTGATTCTTTGGGGATTCGACCTTCGGAGGTGTATGCATTTATTCACTCTTCTGGGGATCATAATTTTGATGTTTCCTTTCGTTCTGCTGCTTTGTTGGACAAATTTTGGTCTGCCTACTATGCTGCTCGTACAGACCCTATCTGAAACATTTTGTGGTAATACTCTATTACCAGACCAACTGCTAAAGTTATTACTGTTCTTTTCGAATGAAGGAGTTAATGTACTGGATATTCTGTATTGGTTGGAACAACGTTGTACAGTGAATGGAGTACCCCATGCATTGATTGATGATAATGGGTTTTGGACAGGGGGGTGAAAATTCAATGTGCAACTTAAAATGACTGAGGCTGGGATTCACCATCTCCCTAATTGTTTTTATTTGGGGAGGGATCGTGGTATCCTGTTTTATCCAGGACAGCCACGTTCTTGTTATAGATGTGGCTCACTAACTCACTTAAGCTCTGATTGTGACCAATTAAAATGTGCATCTTGTGGAATGTTGGGACATTCAGTGTTATCCTGTACGGTCCCTCCCACTTGTAACCTATGTGGTGAAACTACTCATGTTTTTGCGGCTTGTCCTTGGGCGGCCCATAATACCTCTGATTATGCAGAACATGATTCCTATATAGCTAAATCTTTCGCTTCCTCTAGACCTCCTCCTCGGCTCACAGCTATTCTAATAATAAGTTAAAGGTTCCTTCCTTTCGCTTCCCTTGATGTCTCGACTATCCCAAACCCTCCGGATCCCTCAGAAGCACCACTGCCTGATAAGTTGCCTACCTCCCAGTGTTTCAGTCCCTACTCCTGTACAGGCTCCGCCTCTCCCGGCAAGGGAAGACTTGGAGCCAGGGGAAATTTAGACCCTCACCACCAGTTGCCAGGCGACTTGCCCACCAAACAAGTGGAAGCAGTCTCTATACTTTCTGTCCCAGTATCCAATCCATATGAACCTTTGCAGAGTTGGGGTGATGCTATGGATGAGGAAGAATTAGGGACTCTGTTCCTTCTCCTCTTCCTATGGCTGCCTCAGCACCACTGCCCCTGGTTGATAACTCTGGGATTCCCTCGAAAAAGAAAACTGTTAGAACTAGGAGAAAGAAATGATCTGGTTAATCTTGATACGGTTTTTCCTCTTTCCTTTTTTCATGTCTTCTGTACGTTTAGCTAGTCTTAATGTTAATAGCATTCATTCACAGTATAAACGCACAGCTAGCTTTTCAGCCCTACATAGTTTGGCTTATGAGGTTTATTTGTTGCAGGATGTCAGATTTTATACTACTGGGGAAGCAGCTACAGCTTCAAGGGATTGGGGGTTGGGGCCCTCATATTGGTCCCTGGGCCAGGACCTTTGTTCTGGCATCGGATATTGTTTTAATTCATCTAACTTTACTTTGCAGAAGATGGTGGATTTAGTTCCAGGTAGAGTATTATTATTGGATCTTTTATGGTATGGTTTACCTTACTGACTTATTAATATTTACGCTCCACAACAGAAGGCTGCTAAGGTTCAGCTTTTTCGCCTAATTAAGCCTTATTTGTTTACAAACCGGATTATTTTATGGGGTGGAGATTTCAACTCTAGTCTAGAAGTCCCTCCCAATAAGAAAGTTTATTGTGATACTCGAGCTTTACGTACTATTATTAAAGAGATGAATTTGGTTGATGTATTTGCTCAGTCCTCGTTGCCTACCTTTTCGAAAGGTAAATTAACCTCTAGGATTGATTTTTGGTTCTGTTCACATACTATTGGGGCAGTGGCAGGTGTAACAGTGCCTATGGCTACTTCTGATCATCATTTATTAGGGATACGGATTCATTTGTGGGAAGTTTTATCACAGGGGCCTGGGGTTTGGAGAGTTAATACGTCTTTATTATTGGTTCCAGAGTTTCACCACGGTTTTTTGGAATTGATTTCGGATCGTATTTCCGTAGTTGTTCTTTATGATTCCATGATTGACTGGTGGATTGATACTAAATTATATTTGGTGGCTTATTTTAGACACTATTCTAGATTTTTGGCTGATACTAGACATCATACCTCCAGACTCTTACGAGCTGAATTGTTGGCATTATTTACTGAATCTCATTTATTTAGCTCTGACTGTTCTGCCCAATAAAGAGGTTAAGACTGCCTTAACTAAAGTTCAGTATGATAGACAAAAATCTATTGTTTTTGAACAGAAATTTCGGACTTCTGGGACACAGTGTCAATTTAACCCTTTTGACGTTACTAAGGAAAAGTTTTGTGGTAAACAGATGGTTCAACTTCTTGATGATCAAGGGCATATAGTTAAAGGGCAGACGAATATTATGGAATGTGTTACTAAATTTGTGAAACATACTTTTGAATATCCAGTTGCTGAATCCTCTGACACGTCACTATTATTACAAGCATCGGATATACCTACCCTGCCGGCAATTCAAAGGCAAGGGCTTGTAGCACCTTTTACTTTAGAGGAAGTGAAAGGAGTTATTTCTGGTCTTAGGGATAGGGTGGCTCCTGGTTCTGATGGGTTGTCAGCGGAAATTTATAAGTCCTTATGGAAATTTATGCCAACTCAGTTATTAGCTGTATTCAATGCCTTCTTACATGAGGACCGTTTGGCGGATCAGATGTACAAAGGTTTGATGTTGTTTCTTTATAAAAAGGGTGACAAATCTGATTTGGGGAATTGGAGGCCTATCACCCTATTAAATACAGATTATAAAATTTTTTCCAAATTACTGGGGAATAGGATTTCGAAAATTTTGTCTTCTTTACTTTCGCCATTTCAGTATTGCTCAGTCTCTGGTAGGTCCATCCGAGATGCTTTACTTTTAATAAAATTATTTTCTCAAGGTCAAAAGGAGCTCTTCATGGCTACTTATTTAATTTTGATCTCTCCAAAGCTTTTGATGGGGTTTCTCAAGAATTTATATGGTTGACCCTTAGAGCTTATGGGTTTCCACAGACTTTTGTTAATTGGCTCACTTTATGTTATTCTTTAGCCTATGTTAGACCATATGTTAATGAGTGGATTGGATCTCCCTGTCACAGTCATTGGGGAGTCCGTCAGGGTTGCCCGTTGAGCCCCCTATTGTTTGTAATAGCTTTGGATCCCATTATTAGGCTACTTTATAAATCCACTAGACTTTTGGGTCTTTCAGGTTTGGATTGCAGTATTCAAAAAGTAATTTGTTACGCTGTCGATTTATGTGTTCTGGTGCCTACTACTTTGGTGGGTTGTTTATTATGTAAGGTTTTACCGTTTTTTTTATCGGTTATTGGTTCCAGTTTAAATCTATGGAAGAGCGTGTTTTAATTTGGCTCCATCTCTGGAGGGTAGTTCCTCTATTGCGGGTATTCATTTAGTGGATTCTCCACATAAATTATTAGGTATTTATTTTGGGGTTCCGGATACGGCTATGTACAATTGGGAAATATGTTTGAATAAGGGTAGGGAAAAGGTATGTAAGTGGAATAAATAGTTTCTGGTTAAAAAGAAACAGATTTTTTTGATTAAAACGTGTTTGTTACCTTTGTTCTTACATGTAGCACATATTTTTCCTTTGCCTAGATGTTTTTTTGTGCCCCTTTTAAGCCTTTTCTTTTCTTGTTTTTGGGGTAGTCGCCTCAACCCGGTTAAACGTAACATTTTGTTGCAAAATTACCGACAGGGAGGGGTCTCTATGAGTCACTCGATAGTGTTTTTTATTCTGTTTTTTTCCTCTACCAATTTAAAGCCTTTAGTTATTGATTCAATTCAGCTTTGGGTTCCTTTTGTACAAATTTCACTTTCTGAGATTTTACAGGAATGGGGTGTAGGGAGTTTTATCCACAAAAATAAAAGGAAATATGTTTTATCTCCAGATTGGGTCACGGTGTTTGACATGCTTAAGACATGGCATATTACGGTACCCATGATTAAGGATTTTTCTCGGAAAAAGTTGTATATGGTGATAGTGGAGTCCTATTTTATGGAAGAAGTTTTTCCAGAGTTCACACTGACAGAAAAGAAACAGATTGGAAATCGCCTTGTTGATGCTCGTAGTCCTGTGGCACTGTGGGATATTGCTTGGTTAGGGGCACATGGAAAAATTGATGTACGTGGTAATCACAAACATAAACAAGTACTGGATCGTTATTGTTTTCGGGCTTCTTGTTCAGCTCTTATAGAGTCTATGTCTCATTATATTTTTCTTGTCCTTTCATTTTATGTTTTGGCTTTTGTAGGGTCGCCGGTTTTGGAATAAAGTTTGGCGTCAGTGGGACCAGAGAGCTTTATTTTTTGGTTTATTTCCGGTCTCCTGGGCTGGGTGTAATTCTAGTACTTTGAATATTATGGCAATTATAATACTGTATTGGGTATGGCAGGTTAGGTGTTGGTTTTTATTTCAGCAACGTCATCTTACTCCTGAGGACTTACTCACGAAAGTGATAGCCCACATTGATCGTATTAAAGAAGGAGAAAGGAAGCTTCTCAAACAGAATATGTGGGAACGATATTGGGATTTCTATTGAATTATTTCTTTGACTATTATATATGTTTTTTTTCTTCTTTATCCATTTCTTTGTTTTTTTCTCTCAGGATGCAAGGTGGACTTTGAACTTCTCCTTCTGAAGATTTTTGTATGCACTTTTTGATTTATTTATTCTCTTGTTGAATACTGAGTTGTTGTATATATACTTTGATTTTAATAAACATACCCCTACAGTTTGCCAGTAGGAGGCCCTGCCGCTGTTGGAGGAGGTCATTCCACTCTCTGCTATGGAGGAGGAAGGAGCTTTGCCTGGGGCTGAGATTGCCCAAAACCTTCTTGTATCCTGCGATGTTTCCCAGTCTGGATCTGCTGAAGTGGCAGCTGGAATGCACCTGCAAGGTGGCCAGCACATTGCCAGTTCTAGCGGTCCGTTGGAATTATCTGGAGATTCTGATCTCAGTTTGGTGGAAAAAACAACGTTGTTTGGAGAAGAAACTGTTGCATGTTAGTGAGCTCCTAGTTCAGGAGTGTCGGAGCGTTATCTGTGAGGACGACAGGAAACAGAAGCGTTCTGAGAGCTCCCCGAGTGCGACGGAGGCTGTGGGGCCTAGTAAGCTGCTTTCTGCTGTGCTCAGGTCTCCGCCTGGCTAGAACGCGGTCCCTCGAGACTGGGGAGAGTTGGCGGAAGAGTCGTGGTCTCCAGAACGAGTGCTTCGGGAAGCGGGCTGGATTCAGATTTCGGGGGCTGAGTGGAAACCGGCCGATAGACCCGTGGTCCCTTTGGAGGAAGTTCAGATAAGTACTGGGGTTGCCCCTGATCCTGTTGTTGTTGCTCAGGGTACTGTTTTGCAGGCATCTCTTCCCAGTCAGGCTTGTATTCAGCCTCTTGCACCCTTGGGGGAGCTTTTGGTGGGCTCTGCTGACACTACAGCTTCCTCCTCAGTCCTGAAGGGGCCAGTTTTGGATACTGTGCCTAAACCCACTTATGCCAGTCATTTTAGACAACCTTTGGAGCTTGCTAGAAGATGGAACGCTGTTAGGTTGCGATATGTGGGTCCTAGAGACAACCCCCCTGACAGGTTTTATGTTGGGAAATTGTTATTGAAACAAAGCATGGGTTTCTCTCCATCTGAAGTCTATGCCCTGATTTCAGGAAGATAGCAGGAAGAACAGGGGTGGACCTGGAATGCAGGAAAATGGGGGGAGCAGTGAATCAGAGCAGGAGGGGCAGGGGGAAGAGGGAGGAAAGCGCAAGGAGAAGGACCAGTTGGGAGGAAAGGTAAAGGAGAAGGACCAGAAGTACAAGGAGGATTCAGTAAAGGAAGCTGAGGGTTTAGGCCAGGGGAGCACGATGAGAAAGGAGGAACTAAATGGAGACAGGAAGGAAGGGAGGATGAGCCAGGCTTTTTAGCAGATGGGGAGAAGGACCAGTTGCGAGCAGTGAGGGGGGAATTAGCAAGGTACAGAAGGATACTCAGGAGGAGGAGGAGAGGCACAGGATTGGAGGGAAGGGGGTGGCATGTGGCACCCAGATAGGGGGAGGAACAAGGAGCCGGCTGGGTGGAGGGGCCGGTAGAAAGGATGAGGGACATGGGAGGGAAATGGAGGAAAAGGAGCAGTCAGAGTGCTCCTGTTGGGGGATTCTATGATCAGGGGTATCAAATGGGATAAGGAGGGAGAAGCCTGGCCAGTTAGAACAAGATGCTTCCCTGGACTAACGGTGCACAGGGCTAAGCACGAGGTATATCAGCTGGCAAAGGATTGTGGGGGTTCCCCAGACATACTGGTCCACCTGAGTACAAATGACATTGAGGGAAATAGCAAGCTAGAGATACAGGCAAGATTCAGGGAGCTCGCCAGGGTCTGTCATGACATAGGATGCACAGTTTCCTTCTCAGAAATCCTGCCAGTGCCAAGGGCTAGTGGGGAACACAAAAGGAAGATTAGGGAGACAAACCAGTGGCTCAGGGAGTGGTGTGAGGCCAGAGGGTATGGGTTGATGGGGGATTGGGGGGAGACCTGGGAGGATAAGGAGCTGTATGCTAGAGACAGACTCCATCTCAATTTGGAGGGGAGGGGAATCCTTAAGTTGAAAATAGAGGGGTTCATTGGTGAAAAGTGGGGTTTAAACTTGTGAAGGGGGGGATGGGAGAAAAGGCTGTCAAGGGGGTGCCGATAAAGGAGGGACTCTGTCTCCACCCCCCCCGGGGACCAGGAGGATTGCAGGAAAAGGCCGACTGGCAAAGTGCAGACCAGGGGAAAACAGAATCCCCATGGGAACACGAGCAGGGGAAATGGAACTATAGGGAAAGGGTGGAAGGTAGTCCTGCTAAATGCCAGGAGCTTGGGCAATAAAATGCCTGAGCTCCAGGCGATGCTAACTGAGGGAGCAGTGGATGTGGCAGCAGTCACTGAGACTTGGGCCACTGCAGGACATGACTGGGACCTGAACCTGGAGGGTTACACTATGTTCAGGAAGGACAGGGGGAGGAAGGGGAGGAGGGGTAGCAATGATAGTCAAAAACTGCATTGGCATAGGGGGAGTAGAAGAGGCGGAGGGAACCGTGGAGGCGATTTGGGTCACCTTGATAAAAAGGGGGGGCAAGAGAGTAAAAATAGGAGTGGTGTATAGACCCCCTGCCCTGGTGGAGGAGCTGGAGGACAGTCTGGTGGCAGATGTTGGGAGACACTGCAGACTGGGCAGAGGAACGGTGGTGGTGTTGGGGGACTTAAACATGCCAGGAACAGACTGGGAGACTATGACATCCTCTGTGACCAGGGAACAGAGGTTGTTGGATGTCTTTCAAGACGCGTTCCTAACTCAGCAGGTGAGGGAACCGACCAGGGAGGCGCGGGTACTGGATGTGGTCCTGGCAGACAGTGACCAGATTGGGGGCCTGGAGGTAAGGGACCCATTAGCAGGGAGTGACCATGCCATGGTCTGGTTCTGCCTGGACCTAAGAGGGGTAGAAGGCTGCACAAAGACGGAAGTAACCGACTTCAGGGGGGCGGATTTTAAGGAAATGGGAAGGATCCTTAAGGAGCATTTGGATGGGACTGGGTCAGACATGGACGCTGATAGTAGGTGGGAAATCATCAGGAGAGGGGTGCAGGATGCTACCAGCACCTGTGCAAGAGTAAGGCGAAAATGCGGTAGGGCCCAAAAACCATCCTGGTGGACCAGGGAGGTCCAGGAGGTGGTGCAGGGAAAGAAGGCAACCTATAAGCAATTCAAGTGCTCAAGGAGTGAAAGGGATCAAGGGGAGTACGAGCTGATGGCTAGAAGGGCCACTAGGGTGGTGAGGGCGGCTAAGACAAGGAAGGAGCAGAACCTGGAAAGGGAAATTAGGAGAGGAAACAAGGGGTTCTTTAGATACATTGGGGAAAAACGAAGGGTGAAGGGGTAGATTAGCAGGATTAAATCAGGGGAGAGATGGGCACAAGACACAGGGGAGCAGGCCGAGGTACTAAATGAGTACTTCACCTCAGTTTTCACCAAGGAAAATTGGGGTGCTGCATCATACATGGGAGGAGACAGAGATACTGAGGAGGGGGGGGACCCTTACCGATCGGCGGGTCTGGGGAGAGGGGGAGGCATCACTGGCAGGTGGGAGGAGGGCTAAGCAGGGAGAAGAGGTACCAGAAGTGGAAATCACAGCAGAGAGAGTGAGGGAAGCCCTCAGCTCCCTTAAGACGGAGAAAGCACCGGGGCCAGATAAATTACATCCCAGAGTGCTGAAGGAACTTGCGGATGTTCTGGCGAAACCCCTGGCGGAGCTTTTCACCATCTCTCTGAGGACAGGGTGGGTGCCCCAAGACTGGAAGGTGGCGCATATAGTGCCTATCCACAAGGGGGGATCAAGGGAGGTGGCAGGGAACTACAGGCCTGTCAGCCTGACATCGTGGTGGGCAAGGTGATGGAGGCATTGTCAAGGAGAGGCTGGGGAACCTGGATAAGTCAGGGTGCCTGGACGATAGACAGCATGGATTCATCCTGGGAAATCATGTCAGACAAACCTGGTGGAGTTCTATGACTGGGTGACTAGTGCCTTGGACCTGGGTAGACCAGTGGACGCCCTCTTCTAGACTTCAGCAAGGCATTTGACTCTGTTCTCACGTGGGCCTGTTGGATAAGCTGGGAGAAATGGGGTGGGGAACCAGATGATCAGATGGATAGGCAATTGGCTCCAGGACCGGACCCAGAGGGTCGAGTTGGCAGGATAGTCTCATCCCAAGGAGGGTCATTAGTGGGGTCCCACAGGATCAGTCCTGGGCCCCTTCTGTTCAACGCCCACGCCTCTGACATAAGGACAGGAATCAGGAGGAGATGAGTCTCTCTGGATGACTCAAACTGGGGCAGTGGTGGATGGGGAGGAGGAGGGTGGCCTACAGGGGACCTGAGGCTCTGGAAAGATGGTCTAGAAAGTGAAGCTGAGGGTTCAATGCAGGGAATGTAAGGTACTCCACCTGGGGCCAGAAACCCAGGCCAAGTGTACACCTGGGGGGGGGTGGGAATGCTACAAGTCTCGATGGCTGAGAGGGACCTGGGGGTGGTGGTGGATGTCAAGATGAACAACTCTGAGACTTGTAGGAGGGCAGCAGCCAAGGCCAACAGGATGCTGGGATGCATCGCTAGGGGATCACCTCCAGAAGGAGGGAAGTGATACTCCCTCTGTATAACTGCTTGGTGAGGCCGCACCTTGAGTACTGTGTGCAGTTTTGGAGGCCACACTTAAAGAGGGACATTAACTCCTGGAGAGGGTCCAGAGGAGGGCAACCAAAATGATTTGGGGCTTGGGGACAGGATCTATGAGGAGAGGCTCAAGAGCTAAATATGTACACATTGGAAGAGAGAAGGACCGATGGACATGATAGAGGTCTTCAGGTACATGAAGAGGTAAATAGGGGAGGAAACAGTCAGGGTGCTTCAAAGGAAGGAGGAGGGGCCACTAGAGGCATGGGTGGAAGCTGAGGGGGGAAGATTCAGGGAGAAAGGAGGAGGTGCTACTTCACTGAGAGGGTGGTGGAGCCATGGAATGCACTGCCTAGGGCTGGTGGAGGCAGAGACAGTGGAGGGGTTCAAGAGGGGTGGGACAGGTACAGGGGAAGGGTTCTGGAAGCAAAATCCAATGCAGCAAGAATATCCGGAACTAGGAAGGGAGAAGCCAGAGAAGGCGAGGGGGACAGCAAGGTCAGCACCCAGGGTGGGGGCTGACCAAACGAGCAGACACGAAAGACCGTTAGGCCTATTCTGCTGGCATTTTAGTATGTTAGTATGATTTATGTTCCAGGAGAGTTTACCTTTGACATTAGTTTCCGTACCCCTGCCCTTTTGGAACTCTTTTGGAGCCAATATTTGACTCTGAAAACAAACCCATTTTGGTCTGACTTTATTGTTTTACCTCTTTCCAAACAAGCTTCTAGGGTCATCACGATTATGTTTCGAAATAAAGGGGTGAACATTGTTGATATTGTGCATTGGCTGTCTAAAAGATGTGATGTTCAAGGGAACCCTGTTCCCATATTAGATGCTGAGGGCTTTTGGAATGGGGTTGGAAGTTTCGAGTCAAACTTCATTCTATTGATTCAGATTTGATTCATTTACCAAATTGTTTTTTTTTTGGGAAGGGATAAAGGGTTTCTTTTTCATCCTGGTCAACCTCGGGTTTGCTTTAAATGTGGGTCTCGAACTCACATCAGCACAAACTGCGAGGTACTTAACTGTTCTTATTGTGGGGATACCGGCCATCCCAGTGCTCACTGCTTTCAGGCTTCTAAATGTCACCTTTGCGAGCAGGTGGGTCACACTTTTGAACTTTGTCCCTTGGCTGCAAAAAATACGGCTGAGGCTGATTTTGGGATACAAGATCGTTATATTAGGGAGGCGGTTCACCTTGGCCTACCTGCTGGGAGCAGGTCAGTGCCCAACACCTCTGAGGTGGTTCCTCCCTTGTCTGAGTCCTGTGGGCTCACTGATCCTAATTTGGATCCAGGTGACCCGGTGCTCCCAACGTTTGAGACTACAGACAGGTCTGGGATGGGGTCAGGTGAGGCTCTTCTCCGAAATGACTCTGTGGGAGGGGAGGATTCCTTGCTGGCTGGTTTTTCAGTGGTTGGTGAGAAGAAGGGTAAGGTGGCTAAAGGGAAAGGGAAGTTAGGTAAAAAATCAGCAATGGCTGTTCCAGATGTTTCATTTGTTGATCCTAATAATTTTACTGTTCTGGCAGAGGGTCCAGAGGTTGTATTCGAGATGCCGGGGCCTCCATCTTCTCCTACTAGGCCTGTGTGTCAGGACACTGTGGCCGGACAGGTAGGCCCGAGGCCTCCAGATGGTAAAACTGGACGAATCACTAGGGCGTCCAGTAAAGTTAAGTGACTTTTTCCCTGACGTTATTTATGGTTTCCTTTTCCTTTCGCGTGGCTACTTTAAATGCTAACAGTATTAAATCCCCTGTAAAATGTAAAACCACGTATTCTCATTTCCTATCTGAGGATTTGGATTTTTTTTTTTTTCAGAATACTCGTTTGCATTCCTCTGAGGAGGTGGCTGCTGCCACTGCTGGCTGGTTATGGGGCGATAGTTTTTGGTCCTTGGGAAGTGAGTTATGTAGTGGGGTTGGGATCTGTTTTTTTAATTCTTATGTTACGGTGATACACCAGCTAGAGATCCTGCCCGGTAGAGCCTTGGTTTTAGATATTAGGTGGGATTCTCTGCCTTTGAGATTGATCAACATTTACGCACCTCAATCTAAATTTGACTGGGTGTCCCTTTTTAAAGCGTTGTACCCTTTTTTGTGCACTTCTTCTTTTGTTGTTCTTGGAGGGGACTTTAATTGTTCCTTCCCTTCCTCTCCTGCTCCTGGGAACAAGAAAAGAAAGGTGTATTGTGACATAGCTTGTTTCTCTACACTGCTTCAGACCTCAGGACTGGTAGATGCTTTTGGGCCTTCGACTTCTGGTTTTGGGTATACTTATTTTTGTGGTTCCAGGGCGTCCAGGATAGACAATTTTTTTATTTCACCAGGGGTTGTTGCACGGTCTCAAGTTTTACAGCAGGTCGCTTCTTCAGATCATAGATTGCTTAAGTTGGTGTTATGTGATTTGCCTGAAGCCCGCAGAGGGCCGGGGTATTGGAAAATTGAGTACGGTCCTGTTGGACATTCCTTATGTTGCTGAGGGGTTGCGCTCCCTGCTTTTGGCCAGACGGTCTGTGTTGTTTTTATATGATGATCTGAATGGTTGGTGGGAAGACACAAAATACGAAATTCGAATTTTCTTCAAACGCATTGGTAGATTGAATGGTCGATTAAAACATGATAGACTGCGTTCCCTTAGAGAACGGTTGCATTTTTTGTCTTCTTTCCGTCAGTTTTTGGGGCCTGATTGTGTGGAGCAGGTTAAACAGGTTAAGGGGGAGATGGCCGACTTACAGACTAAGGTATTGCAGGAGATGGAGAAGAAACATTCCTTTGAGGTTTATGGGGAAAAAAAGAGACACCTTGCCCTTTGAGCATCTGCAGTTTCTACAACACTCTAGAGTAATGCAATATTTAAATGCTGAAGGGGGTGGGTTTCTACTAATGTTGGTATGCTGGATATGATACATACTCATGTTTCTACTTCCTTTCAAAGTCAATTCCTCTCTGATGTTCTCATCCGTAACTGGTTTCTTAGTAGACAGGTTCTGGGTTTGACTCCTGTGGAACAACTCACTTTGGTACAACCAATCACGGTTGAAGAGCTAAAGTCTGCAATTTGGTCTTTAAAGCCTAGCGTCACTCCTGGTTTTGATGGGTTATCTCACGAAATTTACAAACCCTTATGGGAAGTCATAGGCTCGGATTTTTGTCAAGTCTTGAATGAGGGGTTACAGAAGGAGGCGCTGCCACGCAGTATGTTGCAGGGGGTTTTACTCTTACTATACAAAAATTGGGGGGATAGGGGAGATTTGACTAATTGGAGGCCGTTGTCTCTTTTGAACACTGATTGTAAGATTTTAATGAAAATTCTCTGTGTCCGATTACGGGGTGTTTTAGGCTCTCTATTACATCCACCACAGTTTAGTGGAGTGCCTAGTAGAAAGGTCCAGGATGCACTGATCCTGCTTTGGGAGCTCATTTCTAAAGGGGTGGCTGGGGAGATGTTTGGGCATTTGGTGTGTCTTGATCAATCTAAAGCCTTTGATCGAGTGGAATATAATTATCTTTCGGCCTGTTTGAGGTGGTATGGGTTTCCCTCACAATTCATTAGATGGCTGCAGACTTGTTATGGGGGAATTACTTTGTTACCTAGTGTTAATGGTTGGTTGGGAAAAGCTGTTGATGTGCATAGAGGCGTTTGGCAGGGGTGCCCACTTAGCCCACTACTTTATATGCTCTCTTTAGATCCCCTTTTACATGCCCTGTCTTGGACAGATGATATCATTGGCCTTTCAGTTGGCAGTGTGGACCCACCAATAGTGTCAATTGCCTATGCAGATGACTTGGTCCTTGTCCTCTCAGATCGGAATTCTGCTGCAGCAGCTAAATTATTGTTGCATAAATTTTCGGTCATGTCAGGGCCTCTATTAAACAGGCTTAAAAGTGGAATTTTGCCCTTGGGGTATGAGGCAACTGATGTGGCTTTACTCTGGAATATGCCTACTGAATCTAGTTACAGGAAGGTACTTGGAGTGTATTTTGGAGGTCTGGATGCTCAGAAGTATAGTTGGGAGCAGCAATTATTGGAGGCCCATCATGGGGTGCTGATGTGGAATAAAGGCCGAATGTCTAAGGCTAAACGTATTTATTTAATTAAAACTTTTTTGTTACCATATTTTTGGTTCCTAGCTGCAGTTTTCCCCCGGCCTCTCTCTTTGGAGACTTCGCTTTACAATGTATTTTTTCTTTGCCTTTGGGGCAGTAGATTGAACCTGGTTCGGAGAGGTATCACATATTAGAAACATAGAAACACAGAAGTTGACGGCAGATAAGGACCGCAAGGCCCATCCAGTCTGCCCATTTCTTTTTCTACCTTATAAATGTGCCATTGCCCATTGGGGAAGGGGGTTTAGGTATGCTTAACCCGATTGTTTTTGCATAGTATTTTTGTTTATTATAATTTAGTCCCATTACTTAAAGGGGTGGTGAAGATCTGGTCTCCTTGGGTGGCTGACAGCATAGGTCCCTTTCTGCAGCATTGGTATCAAGATTCTGGTTTAGCTTGGCAGGTCCGGCTCTGTGGCTTTGATGGACATTTTCGCGTAATGTTCCAAAAACTGAAAGCCTGGCATGTAGTCAAGAATTTTATGACTCTACAATCCCGGCAGCAATTCTACCATTCCATTTTACGTGACAGCTTTTTTATTGAATCTTGGTTTCATGATTTGTCTGTTTCGGAGCAGCAATCTAGGTTGAAAGTATTGGTCAGCAAGAGGGTGCCTAAACATATGTGGGATTTCTTATGGCTGTGTCTCCTTAAGAAACTGGGGGTGAAGGGTAACATGAAACATAAGGATCTCTCTGAGAGGTTTTGTCCGCGGGTAGAGACTTGCGGTGGGGTGGTTGAGACGATGGAACATTTTTTTGTGGAGTGTTCCTTTGTTGTTTCTTTCTGGTCTCACTTTCATGAGGAGTGGCCCTTGAATCCCTTCCGGGGTGTCTCCTCTCAGCTTTGGGTAGAAGGGTTTTTGCCGGGCTCATGGCTTGGGTTTGATAATATCACTATACGCCTGTTGGTCGGTCATATAGGTTCTCAGTTGTGGCATGCCCGGTGTAATCTAACACTTCGGCAGAAACTACTTTCTGAATCCCAGATTATTTGTACCCTTAAATCCTTTATACATCGTTGGAGATCTCAAGAGGAAAGGACAGTGCATCCTGAATTGTTTGAACTGTGGTGGAGGAAGATGACTTGGTTAGATATGGGGTGAAGTTTTATTTTGTCAAGACCTGGCACTTTCCTTGTATTACGGATTTCCCTTGCTGTGGTGCTTTGCTCTCCTTAGCGGTGATCCTGGGTGCTGCTATTCCCCTTACGGATGGGATTTATTTATTTATTTTTTGATCTGATGTATGGTTCCACCTTTTTTATAGATTTTATTTCTGTAATGATCATTACAATTTCCCCTCTGACTTCGAGAGAGGTGAGGGGTACGTGCCTGCCTGCACGGGATTTGGTCTCATTTTATCAGTCTGGTACACTGCCATTGTGCATTATATATCCTATCTTATGGTTTGTGTACTATGTTATCCGTTATTATGTTTTTTGTTATGTCTTTGATAGGTTTATGTCATATTGTTATGATCCCTCGTGTTCTTGCTCCACCCATTTCTGTTGCATAAGTATGATGTAATACTATTGTTTGTATGATTTCCTTTCTGTACATTAACCATTGTTTTTCTTTTTGGAGGGGAGTGAGTGGGTTTTGCTTTCCTTTATTATATTGTTGGATATTTAGGACGTGCAAGTTTTATTTTCTTCTTTTTTATGTATTTCGAATCTAACGCATTCCCCTGCTCATTTTGGTGGGGAGTGGGGTGTTTGTTTTCCTTTTTATTTACGGGTTTTCAGTATGTTGTATAACTCATGTCTGTTTTTCTTTTCCTTTCTTATGATGTGTATGATGTAATAACATTATGTATGATTATCCTTTTGAGTTTTGAATAAAAAAAATTCCCCTACTCTTTTCGATAAGTGCCATGGGATCTTTAACATCCACCTGAACTACCACCAGTCCAGGCAGATGGGACCTCGGTTTAACGTCTCATCCGAAAGACGGCACCTCAGAAATGCAGCACCCCTCTCATGCTACATTACAGTGTCAGTACTGGGATATTAACCCAAGTGCCAGATGTGGGAACTGAACCCACAGCCCTCTGATCTCCCGACCTCAGAGGCGAGTGTGCTACCTACTGAGCCACTGACATGCTAAGTGCCAGGACCAGACAGCAGCCAGTGGTTGACTGCAGGATCAATTTTTGTTTTTATATAAGGTTCTGAATGGAAATCAACTCCTACACACTTTGCATTTGATACACTCATAGCCAGTAGTATTTCAACTAAGCCAAGAATATGAACAATATGGGGCAGTTTTTCTCTTAGCAGTCTTGAACAGACTTGCATGGCTTACCAACTGCAGGTTTCATCTTTAAATGTAGCATATTCCATTTTTTATTTATATTTTCCTGCTGCTCTTGAGAGAAGAAATTAAAGAACTCAGTAAAATTAGCCTGTTCAGTGGTCCCAAACTCCACAAGTTGTTCTCTTGGGAGAGCAAATTGTTTAAAATTCAGACTAGCGAACCATCGGAGAGGCAACTGTGAAATTTTGAAATCTCATCTATGTAATCTACTGCTGCCTCTACTAAACTCTATAGTTGTGCATCTGATTCAAACATTTTTGAGCAATTGCCTCTAAATGGGAAAGGAACAATCTTGTCCTCACTTCCTCTCTTTTAAACTATATATTCCATAAATTTCTCTTCAGGTCTGTAATGGATTGGGAAAGCTATCATGTATTTTCCTGACTTTGATTCAAGTTCCATCAAATGGAGTACTGTAGACAAGTCTCGACGAGTTGTGGAACTTCCAAAATTAGCAAGTCATGTTTTTGAAACTGAAGTGAAAGATTCTTCAGTACTGGTAAGAAATCCTGCAGAATAAAAGAGATTTTACAAACTGAACGCTTTGAACATCTCTTAACCATTATCACCAGATGCACTATATGCATGTTTCAGGTGCTGGGGTATGATCTACTGACAAGCCATCTCACCTGTTTAACTGTACTAAAGTGACCCAGATCAGCATCTATGACTGCAATTTCTTGAAACTCTCTTATTTTTGGGGGACTGTACTGATAAAATTTGTACATTCCCTTAAGAGTATTTTCAACATTAGATACAAAGGGATTCTTCATTACACTGAGAACTGCCAGCTCCGGCTTACAGGCTATACAACGCATGGCTACTATGTGAAGACATTGCTCCAGTAACTTTGAAATGGTTCCACCTCTTTCACCAATCATGACACTTTCCCCATCAAAACTGACAGAAATTAAGAACTGGTCCAGAATTGTTCAAACTCCTGAGGTTAGCAAAAGGAAGATTTATTGATTGTAATGCAGTTGATACGGCAGTAAAGATGACACAGAACCGGCCGGTGGCGCTGAGGTTGAGGCGCTGGATGCACACCCTCGCGCTTCATGGCGGCCAGGGTGAGGAGCAGTTCCGGGCGGCAGAGGTCAGTGGGGAGGGAGGATTGAGCGTCCCAACGGATGCTCTCCTCCTCAGGGGTGGGTTACCAAGACGCCCTGCATCCTTCCATAGCCGGTGGAAGCACCGGCATTGGGAAGGATGGAGGCGCTTCGCTTGTCAGAGCCGGGAGGGGACGCCACAGCATGAGGGTGTGCGTACGTCAGCATCGCCTACCACCGGGACGATGTCCTAGAGCGCTGACGTCCAGGGGAGGGACGCAAGGGAGAATACTGAAAACCCTCCAGTAGCCCTAGATGAAGGCCGCTCCAGGTCCACCCGGGCCACCTACAGGACAGACCCCACTGTGTGAGGAGAAGAGGAGGAGGCACTCTAGGGGCAGATCCCTAAGGTAGGTGAGTCGGGGATATGAGCGGACGGAAGGAGTGGGCACCGGAGGCAAACAGGAGGATAAATAAGAAAGTTAAAAAAAAAAAAAAAAAAAAAAAGATGACACAGAAAAGGAACTACACTGGGAAAGCGTGCTCCTGATAAAAAATGTGCAAACAAACCAAAGAAATCAGGCACTCTCCAGCTCAACTGGTAAAGCGCAACTCTTCAAATGTTTTAAACATAAAAATATTTATTCGGTGCCAACGTAAAAAGACATGCTGCCTGAACGCATTTTGGACACTCGTTCCTTTATCGAATGCCTTTTTATGTCAGCACTTAATATTTTTTTATGTTCTAAAAGTTTATAGAGTAGTGCTTTAGCAACTGAGGTGGAGAGTGCCTGATTTCTTTGGCTTACAGCATTATATTTGCCTTCTGCATACAGTATGTTTAATTCAGGGAGTACATCTTTAATCAGAACTGTAGACACCTGTTTTGAGGTAGGAAAACATTTTCCCATTCAATTATGCTGGTATCAGTACTGTAGTCAGCAAGACCTGTCGCAGACTTAGCATAACAGTCTGAATCTGGGTTTTGGATATAATAGTAGATATAGTCAGAGAAGGGCAAAAAAGACAGTGCAAGGTATGTAAGGAAAGCCATATGAGACCAGATGGAGAGAATTAAATCTATACGCACTGGAGGTTACAAGAGATATAGGTGACATGATAGGGACTTTTAAGTATATGAAGGGAATAAATAAAGTCAATGAAGGTAGATTACTCAAAAGGAAAGTAGAAGTTAAAACAAGGGGTCATAATTTAAGATTGGAAGGGGGAAGATTTAAGTGCAATGTAAACAGATGTTTTTTCACTGAGAGGGTGGTGGAACCCTGGAACAAATTACCTAATGAGGTGGTGTGTGCAGAAACATTGGAGGAATTCAAGAGGGCATGGGATAGACACAAGGGACTGGCTAGTGGGCAGAGGAAAATCATCTCTGGAAAGTGGAGATATGTAGGGGCGGGTGGGAAATGGGCAGAGTAGATGGACCAGGATGGTCCTTTTCTGCTGACACATTGCTATGATAGTAGTTTAAAAGTCTCGTACTCTCTTGCATTGGTATAACTAGTGCAGTACAGTTATGTAAGAACTTACTATACTAGTAGATGTTCAAGAGGAGCTCTTGCAGTAGGCGTCACTGTTAGGACTAAGTTGTCCAGCCGCTAGGACCACATGGAAAACTTTGAGCTAGCAGTCTAAAGTGGGGGACCGCCCTCAACTTCGGCACGCTGATGTCCAACTACAGTATATAAAGGGGCAGTCCACCAGCCCCACCCCAGTTCTCCCGTGAAAAGACCTGTGAGAAGGAGCGACAGGAGAAGGAAGGGGCTCCTGAAGCCACCGAAAAGGCCAATATATGTAGAAAAGACAGCAGGGGGATGGAGGGAGAGAAAAATATGCCTACTGCAAGAGCTCCTCTTGAAGATTTACTGTACGTAAGTTCTTACATAACTGTACTATCTTCCTTCAAGGGGGCTCTTGCAGTAGACAACACTGTTAAGACTGAGTCCAAGCAGTGCTAAAACACAAGCAGAGATAACACTCGGGAGGAGGAAAAGAGAGGTCTACCGTAGGAAAATTAGGACAGGAGGCCCTGAAGGACAGCCAGTCCAAGGCCAGCCCTGCACCTAAAAGTAATGTCCAGAGAGTATGGCTTGCAAAAGTACTGAGAGTTGACAGTGGCCACTGCATAGTTCCCTGTGGCATGCATGGTCATGAAACAGGCTGTGGACAGGGCCATCTTCCTGGTGGAGTGGACCCGAACAACTCCGTGAAGGAACTTGTTGTGGTGCTGATAGCCAGAACAGAGGCAGTATGCAACCCACTGAGAGTGGCATCAAATGAAACAATTACTTCCCATAGTATGAACTTGCTCGATTCTTTGCGACTAAGGTGGCTGACATCAGGGCGGTACTCCAACCAGCACACTCTACAGGCATTGCTTTGGATCAGCATGAGGCCACTGCCTCTCAGCTTTCCTGGAGTACCTTTGACCAACTGGAGTTCATGGATGTCATGCGGATTGTCCAGGGTGTGTGCCCTACATGCTGTACTTTGGACCCAGGACCAACTTCCCTGATTTTGGGTTGTACTGATTTTATTGGTCTGGTCCTAGCATGGATAGTCTGGTGCTCCTTGTAAACAGGTGAGTTTCCCTGCTCCCTGAAGGAGGTGGTGGTAACACCCCTCCTGAAGAAAGCTTCTTTGGACCCAGACTGCCATGCAAACTACAGACTAATCTCTAACCTTCCCTTTAGGGAAGGTGATTGAGAAAGTAGTGGCTGTATAGCTGGAGAACCATTTGACCATCCATGACATCCATGAACCCCACCCCGGTCCGGATTTCGAAAGAGACATAGTACTGAGATAGCAATGGTTGGGGTGCTCAATGATCTCTTGATGGCTAGAGATCGGAAAAGCCGTTCCATCTTGGTTCTTCTGGATTTCTCATCAGCGTCTGACACTGTGGACCATGGGGTCCTATTTGGTCGCCTGAGGTTCATCTGTGGACTGCTGGGTACAGTCCTCAGGTGGTTTACATCCTTCCTCACGGGAAGAACTCAGAGTGGTGTCCAGAGTTTATTCCTCGGATTCAGTTTCTCTGTCATGTGGGGTCCCTCAGGGTTCAGTGTTGTCCCCCATGCTGTTCGCAGTGTATATGCTGCCCCTTGGAGACATTGTAAGAAGGTATGGGCTGAGGTTTCACTGCTATGCTGGTGATACCCAGCTCTACCTTTCTTTTGCACCTGACCAGGATGGAGCTCTCTCAGTCTTTAATAGCTGCCTCACAGAAATCCAAGAGTGGATGGATTCCAGTTGGCTGAAATTGAACTCGGAAAAGACTGAGGTGCTGGTTGTGGATCCGGTGCACCGGATAGGGGGACCGACGGTTGGTTCGTCCACAGGGATTTTTCTTGGGGGCTCATCACTCCCGACCTTTGAACGGGTGCGAAACCTGGGGGTAATTTTTGACGAAGGGCTGACCCTGCATTTGCAGGTGTCGGTCGTCGCCAATTCCTCTTTTTACCATCTGAGGAATATCTCCAGGATTAAGTACCTTGTTCCATGCAGTGATCTTCCTGCACTGGTCCACGTCTTTGTGTCCTCGCACTTAGATTATTGCAACTCCCTTTACCTAGGTCTACCAGGGGTGGAAATCCACCGCTTGCAGCTAGTGCAGAAAACAGCAGCCCAGCTTTTGATGGGAACTCTCCGGTCCTGTCATATTTCGCCGGTGCTGCACGGACTGCACTGGCTGCTGGTACAGTGGCGGATCACATTCAAAGTCGGTTTTATGACTTTTAAAGCCCTACACGGACTGGGCTCGGACTACCTGAAAGAGCTTCTGGTCCCTTACTGCCCTGGGTGATCGCTCCGTTCAGCCGATGAGGGATTACTAGAGATTCCAAGGGTGTGTTTGAAATCTTCTGGGGCCCAGACATTTATGCATTTGGCCACAACCCTTTGGAATTCTCTACCCCATCGGTTACGTGGGTGCACGACTGTGGAGGGATTCAAGCAAGCTTTAAAAACATACTTATGGCACCAAACATTTTGTGAATGACTGTGTAATTGTATCAATTGCTTTTATATAATTAATGATGATGGGATGACTGACATCTGATTGTAAACTGTGTTAGATGCCTTGATATTCTGAAAGGTGCCATAAAAATAAAGTTATTATTATATTATTATTAATCTTGTTTCTTCCAAGGGAATCTTACTGTATTCTGACATATGCAGTATGATCTCACCATAGGACTACCCTGGAGCCGAAATGGTTAATAGAACCTATGCAGATGATGGAATGCTAAGCTCGAGGTTGGTTTTCAAACCACTGTCCCCGGAATAAATCCTGCAACCGTCAGATTCTTACAGAGCTTGCAGCCTCTCGTCTCAATTACTGCAATGCTCTATACCTAGGGTTACCGGGGGTGGATCTCCATCGCCTGCAGCTAGTGCAGAACACTGCAGCCAGGTTGTCGTCAAGAAATGAAAATTACATACCTACCGTAATTCTGATCTTTCTGTGTATCTTCACCATTCATCACCCCTTGGTATGGAACAGTGGCTGGAAGTCACGACCCTGTGGGAGCTCTTTTTTTTTTTGATGTGCGGAGTCAACGCACCATCGGTGCCGCCCTCGAGGCCGACACACTGCATGACTCTCGTGGGTTGCCCATTATGTGTGGTTGACCCCGCCCTCCCGCCAGTTATGAGTCGCCATAGAGTAAGGAAAGGTTGGGAGGGAGGGACAAGGGAGTCCAAGGGACAGATAAAGGAAAGGATATAAAAACTTAAAGGAGAAATAAATGACAGAGGACAGAATAAAACTGGAAAACTAAGGGGATAGGGAGGGGCCAAAATCTCTGGAAGCAGAAAAGGAGGAGGGAGGGAGGGTTAGGGAATTTAGAAGTAAGGATGTGAGGTTGGGGGGAGAGAGGGAACACACTCTAGAACCTTGACCTGTATCCAGCTTGTACAGGAACTGTGAAGGATTAGCCAGAAGGCTAAACTGCCATAATTCAAGGTACAGAATCACTGGCAATAACTCCAACATAAGCAGAATCGGCTATTCTGGAAGAAAATATAGGATACAGGAGGATACAGGGAATACCCCCAAAAAAAAATTTGGTATAAGAAAACTAGTTTCTTAAATTAAATTGAGGTTGTGTCTAAAGTACAAGAAAATCAAAGGGAATTAAAGTAAAGGTGACGGGGAGAAGGGAAAAGAGAGCAGAAAAGAGGGCAACTACCAACCCCCACCCCATGGGGGTGGAGCTGAGGCGCGGAGGAAGGAGTGTCCCCCATCCTGGCCACTCTCCCCCTAGAGAAAAACATCCCCCTATGTGCCCAAGGTCACCCCACTCCTGATCAACAAAAAGGAGGGGGGTGAAAGAGAAGGCACAGAGAGGGAGGGGGACCCAGAGACTGAGGCCCCAGGGGGATGGAGGGTGAGAGTGTGATAAATGGTGAAGATATACAGAAAGATCAGAATTACGGTAGGTATGTAATTTTCATATCTTATCTGTATCAATCTTCACCATTCATCACCTCTGGCTACGTGCCGAGTCCCCCAAAGGGGGCCCTAACTTTAAAGGACTAAGTCCCTTAGCTCTCAGTGGGTGGCACACCAGCAGAGAGAACCTTCATGGGTCTGGAGAGGCCCGGGAGTGGGGAGAGTGAGACGGGAACTCCTCGGAAGGAGTAGGAAGTTGCCCCGACAGACGTCGCCTCACCCTACGGGAGAAAAGATGGGTTCTCTGGTAAGGGGAGGAAATCACCCTACACTGGGCCAAGAGTGACAACTGGGAAAGACGCAGCCATGCTGTCTGCCTAGTGCAGATCACTGTCCCTACAACCCTGGAAGCTACCTCGTTGGCATCATAAGATGCCCTCGCTTGGTGCCTTGCTAGCTCCAGGCCACGTGCAGAGAGTGCAATGGCTTGTCTGGTTACCTCCGTGTCAGGCATTGCGGCTAGGAGCTGACCTAACCTGGACCACAGGAACCTATCAAAGGTAGTGTAGTGGGCCTGATGTGCTGAAATAGAGAGCAGCAACCGTGCCGAGTAGAAATTCCTCCTTCTCTCAGAAGTCGAAATCCACAGAATCTTGATCTGGAGGCCGGTCACGGTGAGGGGTGCGAAGCCCATCAGGAGTGTCCAGCTGCATCAATCCTGACTGAGGATGAGGCATAGAAACTGAAGACTCGGGGGACATAATACCTCTGGCAGACATTCCTGGAGGCTGGGACTCTGAAAAGGGTCTCTGCAGAAAGCGTAACCATGCCTCCATAAAAGGAGCAGGCCGGGCGGACCACAGGGTGTCCGCACTGAAAACGCCTAAAAGGCGCGCGTCAAGTGCTCTGGATTGTGCTGCGTGGGTGGGGTGATATGCAGGTCCTCCAGCATCATCACGAGGAATCGTTGATACTCTGCGAGATCAGCAGCTGGGGACATATAGACAGACGATTCCTCTCCTCCAGAAGAGGGGGATGAAGAGTCGGAGGACCTCAAGAGATCAGAAGCTGGCTGCTCAGGGGGAGGTTGATAAATCTGTCTGTCCATGGTCCTGACGTAAGAGGGAAATTGAGCAGCCACAGCTCTGAACTGCTCCCAGGAGAGAAGGCCGCTAGGATCAAGAATACCTGGGAGAGCAGGAGAAGGTGGCAAAGGAGAGGGGACAGAGCCAACAACAGGAATCGGCTGTCCTCTGCCTCGACCAGAGAGCACACCTGGAGCCCCAAGGGAAGAGGGAGCTCTGGAAAACTCAACAGCCGACAGACAGCTGGTCAATCATACTGGAACTGCCTAGGCTATGCCCTGAAGAATCCCCCTGTGAGGTGACCGGGACCGTGAGAGTCCAAAAGGATGGTCCCCTACCTCCAAATAACAGGGCCCTCTCAAGGAAACTGAAAAGGAAGGGCGGAGATCCACACTACGACTCCTTCTGGAACCTGGGTGGGTGATAGAAAATGATCACCGTGTCAAACCCCTACCCCTCGGAGTCTGAAAGAGTCCTTCTCCTCGAAAAAGCCACCCTAGACAGCTGGCAGCCCTGGTCTGTTCCTGAAGGGACTACTCAGGGAGCAGCACCTTCCCCTCCAGTAGGTGCTCCGATCAGCCCCAAAGTTGGCCGATCCAGGCACACCACCTGAGGGGGTACCACCACTGAGGGGTCAGAAAAATCCCTGAGGCCAGGTTGCAGGACAATGGTGGTCTGCATCACCGCCTGCTGGTCAGAACCCCTGACCCTGGACTCAGGGGCTACTGTCCGCTGCTAAGAGGGGAGCTGGCTCCGGCCTTTCAAGGACACTACCAAGGTGTCCACGTGAGCAGCCAACTCCAAAGAGTCAGACTGTCTATCTGACTCAGAGTCCGATTCCGCCTCAGAGGAGGTGGAGACTGAAGTACTGTGCCAGACAGTATGTAGACGCCCGCTGCCATCCCGACTGAATGGGGCACCAGAATGAGGGACTGCACCAGAGTAGACGTCGAAGTCCTCAAGCGCACCGCAATCGGTGCATGAAGAAGACACGGCTCCAAGGATGGCAGCAGTATCGGAGCCGGGACCTGTCATGGCGCTGTCCCAACCCATGGTGCCGCTTCCCAGAGATGGCGCCAATGGCCCCAACTGCACTCTCGACGCCACGGACGGTGCAGAGGTCGGAACTCCACATGGCGCCGTGTTATTGCTCGGCACCAGAGTTGGATACGGCGCCATGCTCAATCACGGTGCTGCGAACTGCGCCGAGGTGAGAAACAGACAAGGACGGCACCGTAGAGCCTCCCACAGCACTAATAGCAGAGATGGCTCCGAGCGACAGACCAGCGTCAAAGACAGCACCATCAGGGCCCATGGCGCAATGAACGGCACCGAGGCCCAAGACGGCGCTGACAGATGGCGTTGAGGACGGGGCTGACCCAGGCTTCCCAGCCCGAGGAGATGACATCAGGGGAGCCTTCTCCCAAAGGAGGTGATTGGAAGGCGTGCCTCCGCCCCCACCCCCAGGAGGGAAGAACTACGCTTACTGCACCGCAGAAGGGCTTCTGCTACAGCGAGGCTTCAGGCAGCAGAAGCCCCCCTCATCTGCGGTCTGTATAGAACTGGGAGGGGACCAAGAGGAAAGGCCGAGAGACCATGGCTTGGTCTGACGAGTGCGCGCCCATCTCCCGAAAGTCAGCGGAGCTTGTCCCACTTTCCACTCGCGTTGTTCAATGACACAATGGTCCATGGAGAAGCAGGCATCACATAAATCCATGTCGTGTAGCGGGCCAAGACACGTGAGGCAACGGTCATGCTGGTCAGTGACGGAGTACTTACAGCCAATGGACACCAACGCACAGGGGGCCGTCCCATCTTCAAAGTTTTCTTACCCCCCAACCGTGACATGACCTACGGAAAAAACAACCAAAAACAAAACTCGATGTCTCTAAAAGAAAAAAAGGAACAGTCTTACCACGTGACGTCGAGTGGTGGCAGACAACGGAACCTGCAGGAAATTTCAATAAATGGCATTGAGAAACAGAGATAATGGAGCTGAAGGCTTCGGTTGAGCAGCAGGCCCTTGCTAGTAGAGCTTCCACGAGGTGTGACCTCTACGGCGTGAGATGAAGAACTGGTGGGAGGGCAGGGTTGACAACGCAGAACGACCAACCCATGAGCGCTACACAGTGCATAGGCCTTGAGGGCGGGCAGCCAATGGTACATCACCCCGCCATCCAAAAAAAAAAAAAAAAGAGTTCAATGGGTCGTGACCTCCGCCACCTAAACCAAAAAGGTGATGAATAATGAAGACTGACATATAAGATCTTGCTATGTCACGCCTGTGCTGGCGTGAACTGCACTGGCTGCCAGTGTGGTGGAAGATCACCTTCAAGGTCGTGTTGCTGACCTACAAGACCCTACACGGACAGGGACCGGGTTACTTGCAAGACCTCCTTCGGCCCTTCCACCCCCACCGTCCGCTCTACTCCACCAACGAGGGATTGCTAGAGGTTCCCAGGGTCTTTCTTCAGTCATCAGGTGCCAGGGCTTTTTCTTGTGTGGCCCCGACCCTGTGGAACTCTCTACCTTGTTGGATTAGAGAGTGCTTGTCTACCGAGACCTTTAAAGCTAAAAACGTATTTATTTAGTCTGGCTTTTGGTGATAATATTTAGTTTTCCTTCTGCTGCCTTTTTTAACTTTTTATATGTTTTTATTAACTGAATGCTTGTTTGTCTTTATAATGTAGTCGCGCTTTGGTTATTGAAAAGCGCATTATAAATAAAAACTGATTGATTGATTGATTGATGATAACAAGCTATCTAAACTGTCCTACTAAATAACACTCCCAAAAAACAAATAATCCCCTTTTATTCAAAAGTGTGGGCATCACTAAAACTCAAGTCACAAATGCCCCAATCAAGAAACGGTTACAAGTTTCAAACAGCATGGACAGCTGTAGTGCAATGCCCATATGTTCTCCTAAGGGAGGTAGGGTGGGAGCTCAGAATACATTAAGATTCTCTAGGAAGAAACAAGATTACTATGGTAAGTAATTTTTTCTTCGATCCCGGGAAATCTTACTGTATTCTGACATATGCAGACTACCCAAGCAGTACCTTTGGAGGAAGGCAGAGAACCTATTTAGGAAACAGGCTCTGCAGTACTGCTGTACTAAAACTGGCATCACTTCTGGCCTGGGTATCCAGGCTATAGTGTTTGGTAAATGTGTGAACAGTTTTCCAGGTAGCTGCTTTACAAATTTTCAACAAAGAAATATCTATTGCAGCTGCTACAGAAGCAGCTGTACCCCTCATAGAGTGGGCCCTAAGGAGGCTCTTTGTCTACTTTGATGCAGCAGAATTGAATACAGGCAACAATCTATCGTATAATGATCCTCTTCAAGGCAGGTTCGCCCTTGTCCACCTCTCCCATAAGTCAGAAAGTGCTGAGTACTATCCTGCCTATGATTCTTAGTATGATCCAAGTAGTAACTGATAGCCCACTTGACATCCAGGCCATGCAGCCTACGTTCCCCTGAACTGGAATGGTCAGTGAAAAAGACTGGCAAAGTGATGGACTGATTCAGGTGAAAGTCCAACACCACCTTGAGGAGAAACATTCTATTAGTCCTGAGGACCATCTTGTTCCTATGGACTGAGATGTAACTTAACTCTGTAGACAGGGCCTGAGGTGGTAGCTGTCAGAAACACAGTCTTCCACGTCACATACTTAAGCTCTGCTGAAGACATGGCCCTCGAAGGGTGGCTGCATTAGCTGGCCAATGAATATAGTGAGGTCCCATGCAGAAGCTGGCTCCCTGTGTGGGGGATGCAGGTGTAACAGACCTTTGAAAAATTTTCTGAATACATAGTTAGCAGCCAGAGATAAACCCTTACCCACTGAGACGTTAATCAGAGACAGCTGCCAGGTGTACCTTAAGGGTAGTTGGCCTGACGCCAAGAGAATGAAGGTGTGCCAGACAATCCAAAATGACTGGCAAGCCAGCCTGACTACAGTCTATATTTATTTTATTTAGTTTTTGTTAACCGGGGTAGGTGCACTAGCCATAGAGATGACTATTTTCAGGCACGATCCAGGAGGTTACAGGGTAAGAAAATGTTAACAGGTATTACAAACAGCAGATAACATCAGGATACATTCATAAGGTGATTATAAAAACATAGCAGGAATTACAAAATTTCAAGCAGTATAACAAACAGCGGGTAACATCAGGATACATTAATTGGATGATATTAGAAGCATTGCTGGAATGACAAAATTCTTGACAGTATCAAGATACAAAAGAAGGTGGGATATATGGTTCTGTGGAAGTGGAAAAACACAGGGTGTTCAGAATAGGGACATAGGAGTATTTGCTGTTTCAGCATCTAGACAGAGCATTTTGGCTAGCAAGTGGAACAGAGAATAATCAATCGACTTGCTTGGAGGCATACTAGAAACATTAAGCCAAGAAGTTCGGAAAACAAAAATACAACAGATGAAGCCCTGTCAGGACAGTAACTGGTAAGTGCAGGAGGGATAGGATGCAGGGGATAGGGGAAGAGAGGACTTCAGGGGTAGGGAGGGAAAGGTTCAAAGACTAGGCTAGGAATGGGAATAAAAGCTGGCATTGGGAGAGGTGGAATAGATATGAGGGGCATGTGGCAAGAGCATAGCAGGGGGTGGTTATAACACTAGGGTTTGTCGGCCAACTCCAGCTGAGTAGTTGGACACAGGCAGGAGAAAGCAGGTACTAAGGAGGTTTAAAGCAGGTACACTGGCTAGAAGAGCTAAGGTGCAGGCAGAGCGCTTTTTTTAAAGCCAGTGTGTGTGGGTCCTAAGCAGACGTCTAGCGGGAGTAGGTTCCATTGCTGAGGGGCATAGTGGGCAAAAGCTTTAGAGCCTTTTGTGGTGTTGCATTTTGGAATGCATAGAAGGGATTTATCAGTACATCGCAGACCGTAGCTGGAGGACTGGTATGTGAGAAGCTCAGCCAGAGTTGAGGATGTACGAGACTTCAAAATGCTATCGACAGCAGAGTCGAGGGAGTATAGCCTTATTGCATCAGGAGATAATCACGTCAGATCAGAGTAGAGTAGAGGAGACAATGGTGTTTCAGCCTGTGTGAGGATGAGGCAAATCGGCAAATGCTATTATAGGTGATGTCCCACCTGTGGAGATTTGATTTTGGTAGGGCAGCATATGTAGCCGCTCCATAGGTCAGGGTAGGCAGGAATATGCCCCGGGCTATGGCCACTATTGCTGTAGGGGTGAGTGCATAGTTAGTCCAGTATGTTAAGCCTAATTTGGAGTTGACTGATTTGCATGCATTTTGTATATGAAGCTCAAAGTTTAAGGAATGGTCTAGGGTAACCCCTAGTATTTAAAAGCAGTTACTGAGGTTAATTGTAAGCTATCTAAGCTGGAGACCTTAAAATTGTCTTGAAATGCTTTTAGTTTGGGGAGGGTTCCAAAAAGCATAGACACAGTTTTTCCCTCATTAAGAACCAGTTTGTGGTCACAAAGCCAGACTTGTGTGCTCTGGAAGTCGTCAGAGATCTTGGGTTGATACTGGACACTTTTTTCACACTTACGTATAGAACTACATCATCAGCATAGGGTAGAGAGGAGGTATCAGGGAGATTAGAGGTAATGCTACTGATAGAAAATAGAGAAGAGAAGTGGCCTAAGGATTGAGCCTTGAGGAACTCCTACATTTACTGACTCATGATCGGATAAGGAAGAACTGAACTTGACGATTTGGATCCTGTGACAAGTAACTGTTTAACCATCTGACTACGTTTGGTGCAAAGCCCACAGAATGGAGGGTGTCAAGGAGCAGTGAGTGGTTAACCATGTCAAAAGCTTTTGTCATGTATATGAAGACTGCACCCATCAGAAGACCTGAGTCCCTAGTAGTGAGGGTGTCTGTGGTAAATGTCAGTAGGGCAGTAGAGGTGCTATGACCTTTGAAAAAGCCATGTTGAGCGGCTGTTAGGAGGTCGTAATTTAGGAGGAATTCAGTGGTTTGCATGGCAACTAGTTTCTCTAATAATTTGCTTAGTACTGACAGAATAGCTATGGGCCTGTAGTTGGAGGGGTCTTTGGTGTTGCCTTTTTTAAAGACGGGGGGTGACTCGTGCTATTTTCCATGTATCAAGGACCCTGACTTTGACTCAGGGAGAGAGAGAGAGAAGATTCTGGCAAGAGGAGCTGCAATAAGAGGGGCAGTCATTTTTAGCAGCCTGGGTTCAATGCCATCAGAGCCAGTGGCAGTGCTGTCCGAGACTGATCTGAGAAATTTTAAGACCTCCCTTTCAGTGATGGCCTTAAAGCGAAAGGGGGGGGGGACAATTGGTTCACGGCCTAGAGGTGTTGAGGAGCCCTTTGGATGAGAGCCAGAGAAGGAGGATGTGTATCTGGTCAGATTAGTAAACTAATTATTAAAGAAGTTGGCGATGGTCTGAGGGTTGTTGCAATGGGCTCCATTAAGTACCATGTCATAGGGGGTAGGGGAGTGGGAGGATCCCAGGGACGATTTTATTTGGGACCGGAATCTTTTTGGGTCTCCTGATGCACTGGCAAGTAGATTTTTGCAACAGGAGCTTTTTGCAGCCCTTGTGTCCTTTTTGCAAGTATTCCTATTCATTCTATAGGTATTGTAGTCCTCCTGCAGATCAGAGGACTTGAAACGACTCCAGCTTTTGCTTTGCTCTTTTAATTTAGTCATTAGCTCTTTTTTGAGCCATCTGGTAGGCGTCCCTTTAACTCTGCATATTATCCGAGGGGAGTGGAGATCTTGCAGTGCAGTAACATCTGCAATGAAGATGTCTAAAGCAGATTTCACATCCCAAGCATCATAAGGACTAGATCAGTCAATAGTGGCCACGTCATGAAGAAAGCATTCAGGATTCAGACTGGCAAAGTTGGGAAAGGTGATGAAACAAGGCTTTTTGGGGAGAGGGGGAGCCAAACTCCAGGTGCAAAAAATTGGGTGGTCAGTAACAGCATCAGCAAGACTGCCGGTATATAGGATGTGTTCTGTGTGGTTTGTTAGCACCCAATTAATAACGGTGCTGCAGTTTGAAAGAGACGCAAACCTCGTAGGTTCTGTAATCATTTGATGCATGTTATAACTCTGAATTTTAGAGAGTGAGATGGTCCAGCATTTCCTTAGCCACTTTATGTTGATATCATCCAGTATGAGCACTTTATTTTGGCCAGAGAGCAGGGACGTGTGGCATAATAGTTCGTCTAGGCCAGTGAGGCCACTGTTTGGGGCGTTGTAAGCACATACGATATGCAGCTTTTTTTCTCCAAGAGTAAGGAGGGTATGAAGTGACTTGCATTGCATAGAGGGATCAGTGTTTAGGACAGCGAGGTGCAGGTGATTCTTGGACAAGATAGCAACACCGCGTCCTGTTTAGAGGAAGTTCTATCCCTCCAGAGGAAATTGTAGGAGGGTATGGAGCAGCGTGGATAGTGGATTTTAGCCATGTTTCGGACAGGCACAATATATCAGGCTTGTAGAGGGAGACCCAGGTCTGCAGTTTGGCAAAGTTGTGCTCGAGACTTCTAATGTTACGGTGGTCGATAAAGAGACCTTTGACATTATTCTGTTGTGCATCTGAGTGAGAGAGATGAGCAGTGGAGCCGTGATTAGTTTCAATATCGCCGCATAGCAAGATAGCCAGTAGCAGGAAGTACCAGAAGTTCCAGCGGACAAAAGGGAAGAGAGCTACGAGGAGGAAAAATATCATGTGAACATACATAGCATGGTAAATTATGCTCTTGATTATTAGAAGAGGTGTTGAGTCATGTGGTAGTTCATGGAGGAGTAGGAGATTAGAGAAGTGAAAGTCATCCAAAGATGGCAGGTGGCTAGGCGAGTCTAGTCAGCATTGCATATTCTATTGTCGGCTAAATAGAGAAGGAGCGGTAGGATAGCTAAGATGATAAAGTGTTTAGAACGATCCATAGGACAGGCTGTCCCTCCTGTCATTACTGGAACCCAGGTCAGGGATCAGTAGAGGTGAACAGGCCACAAATACTGTGATCTTGGCTATTGGTGTCAATAAGAAAGAGGTCCAACTAGTGTGTAGCAGAGAGATTTCTGGGCTCCAACTAGTGTGTGGCAGAGATTTCTGAGCTCATCGTATCTGCAAGGAGCGAGGGCCTCTAGTGGCATAAGAATATAAGGGAACAATGGGAAAGTGGGCACTTTGTCATCTGACCTAACTGAGACTATAAAAGGAAAGGTCCGCCCAGGGTGGGTGAGGTGGGAGCTGGCGCAAAGCGCCTGCAGGTAGTATGTAATACAGTTATTTGTCATCTACCCAATAGCAGCTATAAAAGGAAAGGTCCACCCAGGGTGGGTGAGGTGGGGGGCCAGCGCAAAGCGCCTGTGGGAAGTATGCAATACAGTTATTAGCAGCTCCGAGCAAGAGCTCAGAAACAGGACCACCAGCTCTCCTGTGCAGAAATAATTACACACTGTACAGTAAAAGCCAGCAGATTAGCCACAAAAATCAGAAAAAGCTGTACAAATTGGCCTAAGGAGCTGCCGGAGCTTCAGTCCAGAATGCACCTGCAAGAAAAAGTTCAAAGAAGTAGGTAGCCAATCAGAAAGGTGCAGGAGAAAAGCGGCAAATTCCGATTCGTTGTTGTATCACCATATCTTACAGCGGTGGTTCTTTGGCTGGTGGGAGCGTGAGCAGTGGCTTGGTAGGAGCTGCCCGCGGTCGGGGCTCCGCTAGAGAAATCAGAGAAGAGTTGTGATTAAAATGTGGGCTAAATCGATGAGTGCGGAGCAGACAGGGAAACAGCAGGAGGTAGATAGGAGAGCAATTAACTGGGCAATTGATAGTGCAGACAGAGAGTCGGGGTGGAGACAAAAGCAGTAGTAAACAGTGCAAAATTAAATCTTATGCTGGTTAAAGAAAATAATACTAATCAGCAGTATGCAATACAGTTATTAGCGGCTCAGAGTGAGCGCTCAGCAAGAGGACCACTTGCTCTCCTGTGCAGAAATAATTACACACTGCACAGTGAAAGCCAGCAGATTAGCCACGAAAATCAGAAAAAGCTGTACAAATTGGCCTAAGGAGCTGCCGGAGCTTCAGTCCAGAGCGCGCCAGCAAGAAAACATTCAAAGAAGTAGGCAGCCAATCAGGAGGGTGGCTGGAGAAAAGCACTGAATTCCGATTGGTTGTTGTATCACCGTATCTTACAGCGGTAGTTCTTCGGCTGGTGGAAGCATGAGTGGCGGCTTGGTCGGAGCCACCCACTGGCCTGGAAGAGTGTCTGGGTCCTGAGGTGAGGAGGGCGAGCCCGCGGTCAGGGCTCTGCTTACAGCGGTGGTCCTTTGGCTGGTGATAGCATGAGCGGCAACTTGGTCAGAGCTGCCCCCTGGCCTGGAAGAGCATCTGGGTCCTGAGGCATGCAGGGAGTGCCAGTGGTCAGAGTTCCGCTTACAGTGGTGGTTCTTCGGCTGGTGGAAGCATGAGCGGCGGCTTGGTCGGAGCCACCTGCTGGCCTGGAAGAGTACCTGGGTCCTGAGGCGAGGAGGGAGCACCCACGGTCAAGGATCCACTTAAAGTGGTGGTTCTTCGGCTGCTGGGAGCATGAGCGGCGACTTGGTTGGAGCCACCCGCCAACCTGGAAGAGTGTCTGGGTCCTGAGGCGAGGAGGGAGTGCCCATGGTCAGGGATCCTATATGTTTTTGCTGGCATCAAACAGAAAACCGTTTCCATGCGAGGTGCAAGTTTTCCTAGTAGAGGGTTTTCTAGAAACTCTGAAGACCTCCAGAACGCCTTCAGAGAGGCGTAGATCAGCATATTCTAACTCCTAAAGAACCAAGCTTTGAGCCCGAGGGACTGGAGGTTGGGGTAAAGGATCCTGCTATGTGAGGAGGTCAGTAGGTTGTGCCTCCTGGGAAGAGAGAGATTGGTCTGGATATCGACAGGGTCAGGAGCAGTGGATACCAGGGGTGTCTGGCCCAGTCTGGAGCTACAAGGATCACTGTCGCTGGCTGAACCCTGAGCTTGATCCATACTCTGAGCAACAGAGGAAATGGAGGTAAGGCATACAGAAACTTCCCTGTCCAATCCAACAGTAGTGTATCCAGAGGCATTGTGCCCACTGCAGGAGGCCTACAATAGAACTGTGGCAGTTGGTGATTGTCTGGGGCTGCAAAGAGATCCACCTCTGGGGTGCCCCACCTTCTGAACACAATTTACTGAATTTGCCTGTTCAGTGACCACTTGTGGTGATTCCGTTTGATCCTGCTGAGGGCATCTTTGAGGACATTGTCCTTCCCTGGGAGGTGAACTGCTGATAGGGAGATCCCAAGGGAGTAGGTCAAATTCCATACTTTCATGGCCTCTGTACACAGGGGGATGGCCTTGTCCCCCCCCCATGCTTGTTGATGTAATACACTGTGGTTGTACTGTCTGCTCTAACTTGAACCACCTTGCCCTGCAGCACTGAGGCAAAGGACAGAATGCCTAGGTAAACTACCATGAGTTCCAGCAGATTTATGTGAAGCAGAGACACCTGCTGAAGCCAAGTACCATGTGCGGTGTGCTCCCCCAGGTGGTACCCCATTCCTAGGAGGGAGGCATCCATTAACACTGCTGATAGTGGCCGCTGAAGGAAAGGCACATCTTCTCTGAGGTTGTCCTTTTCCTGCCACCGCTGGAGTGCTTGAAGAAGAGAGCCTGTGACAGGCACCATCTTTGACAGGGAATCTCTTCTCTGCGACCAGTAAGATCTGAGATGGAACTGGATGTCCCTCATCTGGAACCTGACACTGTTGCTGCTGATGCAGCCATGTGTCCCAACAGCTGGAGAAAGTGCCTCGCTGGTCTGTGAATATGCAGCTGGAAAGAACTGGCCAACTGTACATGGCTGTCCAACCTCCCCTGAGGGAGGAATGCCTGTCCTCTTAGTGTGTACAATTCTGCTCCTATAAATTCCAGGTGCTTAACTGGTCTCAGAAATTACTTCTTTTGGTTAACCAGGAAGCCTAAGGACTGCAGGGTATCCTGAGTGGTGGTCAGTGCATCTGCTGGGGGGGGGGGGGACTGGCCTACCACTAGTCAGCAGTCCAAGTATGGGAAGACTGCAACTCCCTGCCTCCTTAAGTGTGCTGCCACTACTGCTAGACACTTTGAAAACACTCTTGGAGCAGAAGTCAGGCCGAAAGGCATGGCTCTGAACTGGAAATGGCCTGATGGCAATCTGAACCCGAGATACTTTTTGTGGGATTGCCTGATAAGAATGTGGAAGTAAGCATCCTTTAAGTCCAGGGATGCCAGTCAATCTCCCTGCCTGAGCGTATGGAGAATGGTAGCCAGAGTGACCATTTTGAACTTTGGCTTTGTCAAATGCCTGTTTAAATGTCTGAGATCCAGTAAGGGTCACCACTCCCCTGTTTTCTTTAGAGTGAGGAAGTATTTTGAGTAGAGTCCCTTTCCCTTTTGGGCCAAGGGAACAGGCTCCACTGCCTTCTCCTGAAGGAGTTTTGCTATTTCTGCCTCTAATAGGACCGCTTTTGATGGGGTGGCAGGTCTGAAAACTCTTGCCCTCAGCCTGGGTAAGACCTTGAAGCTGATAGCAAGACCTTAGCTCAATACCTCCAGGACTCACTTGTCTGTGGAGATGGATTTCCAAGCCTGGAGGTAGTGAGTCAGCCTGCCTCCCACTGGTAATATGGAGGCAACCCTGGCAGAACCTCAGGGCATCTAATTTGCTTGTGCACTTGGCTAGGAACTGGGGTCAGCTTGAATTCTGCTCCTGCCTCTGAAGAACCGTCTCTGTGGCTGATAGGCTGGGAGAGCATGAGTCTGCAAGAAAGGTCTGTAGTGGGTTCTGCCCCTACCCTATTTACTCTGGTACTTCAGAGGTGTTGCTGTCTTATCCTTAGCAGCAGCACTCTTGTAAGCCACCTTGCAGTCATCCATCTTTTTCATGTAGACTTCTGTTTGCTCATCAAAGAGGGATGTGGGCTCGCCAGGAAAATCCAAGGCCTTCACCTGGGTGTCCCGGGATAGATTAGTGGCTCTTAGCCAAGCAAATCTCCATAGGGAGACTGAAGTTGCCATCAGCCTGGCTGCAATGTCACTGGCATCCACTGTCATCCGAAATTGGTATTTGGAGGCTTCTATGCCTCTTTTTGCAGCCTCAGCTCAGTCAGATGCCATGGGAGCAGGGTAAGCCTTAGCAATCTCAAAAACTGTATTCCAGAGACTTTTCTGGTATCTGGAAACATAAGCCATGTAAGTGGCCAGCCTAATGGCCAGAGAAGAACCCAGGTAAGACTTACTGGCCATAGAATCCATTTCTTGGAGTCTTTGTCAGGTGGGTGAGATGCCAGGGGAATGCCTGCCTTATTACATGCAGCAGCCTGCAACACCCCTTCATGACTGGATGCCCAAAAAAGAACTCAGCCCCATCCTTGGCAACCCAATATTTCCTAACCATCTTCTTGTCCACTGAAGGGATGGAAGTGGGGGATTGTAAGATCCTAGTGGCTTGTCTCTTTAGGGACTTATGGATGGGGAGTAGCAATCTCTTAGTTGCTGGTACATCCAAATGCAGCTAGTGAACTTTGCCCGAAGTCCACTTTTTGCTCACTGCCAAGTCCAGCCATTTCTACATTTAAAAGTCTAGTGAAAAAAGATTTAGACTGCCTTTTTAATTATCTTCCTACACTATCATATAACAACTTAAATAAGAATGAACGTACTGCCATTGAGACACTGCATAACAACAATAATATTGTAATCAAAGAAGCAGATAAAGGTGGCAATGTGGTTGTAATGGACAAAACGGACTATGTGCAGGAAGCTGAAAGAGAATTAAATAATAGGCAGTTTTACCAACTTCTGACCTGTGAGCCTACCGCAGATTTTAAATTTGCCATTGACAAATGTATCAAGGAAGCACACGATTCTAAAATAATTACAACTAAAACAAAAGATTTCCTTGTCACAGAATCACCAGCAAGAGCAACTTTTTACATGTTGCCAAAAATACGTAAGACTCTAAAACATCCCCCTGGACGTCCAATCATAAGTGGAATAGGATCATTAACAGAGCCACTTTCAAAATATCTTGACTCATTCGTTCGTCCATGGGTACAGGGTTTACCGGCATATTTGAAAGATACAACTGATGTCTTAAGGACCTTGACTGACATACGAACTGAAGCTGAAACCATGCTAGTGACAATGGACACTGAAGCTCTATATACAGTACCAGCAGCCCCCATGAGGGGGCGCTGGACGCAGCAGTTTGGGTGTTAAACCAGAGGAACAATACTGATTTGCCAAAAACAGAATTTCTTTCAAAACTGCTTGAATTTGTACTGAAATGCAGTGTCTTTACATTTAATCAGAAACATTTTTTGCAGGTAAAAGGTACAGCAATGGGGGCAACATGTGCGCCCTCTATAGCTAATTTGTATGTTGGACAGTGGGAGGAGAGGGAGATTCTGAATCTAGTCAGTAATCCCTACGATAAAACATTACTATACCGTTGCTTTATTGATGACGTGTTATTAATATGGAAAGGAAGTAGGGCGGAACTACAGGAATTTGTGGACTATTTGCACTGCACAAATGAACATCTGCACTTTACACACACTGCAGACACACACACAGCAAACGTTTTGGATTTAATATTAAAAAAGCAAGCTGATATAAGTATTTGCACTGACATATATAGAAAAGCAACTGATACCAACTCTATATTAATGGTTACAAGTTGCCACCCCAGCCATACTAAACAAAATATACCCAAAGATCAGTTTTTAAGAGCTCACAGAAACTGCAGCTCTGATAATTTGTTTGAGGCAGAAGCAGACAGACCAAGTATGAGATTTCAGCAAAGAGGGTACAGATCAGACAATAGAAGAAGCCAGGACTTTTGCTACTAATGTTGAATGGAGTGACCTGTTAAGACTACCAGTACCGAAAGATACCACAGATGAGAGGTTTAATTTTCTTGTAGACTTTTCAGGACATGCACATTTGGCTTAAAAAGTTATTCACAAACATTGGCAGGTCTTAACCAGTGACCCTGGCCTATCACAATTAGCATTACTCCCTCGTATGGCTTACCGTAAAGCTCCAACTTTAAAAACAAACTAGCTCATAGTCATTACAGTGAGTTTAAGAACAGCACTTGGCTGGACCACGCAGGAAATTGTTGACACACATGTAGAAGGTGCACATACTGTAAAGACATTACTAACTGCAAGGAATTTACAAGCACTAGTATCACTAAAACCTCTGAAATAAGACAATGCATCACATGTGACACCAGTGGCGTAATTTATCTCGCGGAGTGCAGCTGTAGAGTCTTTTATGTAGGCAAAACTACACGTAGCTTTGAGGTTCGAGTAGATGAGCACATACGTGCATTTGCAAGTGGGGACATGAAGCATATGCTACTGCACAGCATGTACTTAATGGCAGAAATGGGGAAACACATCAGTCTGCTTTCAAGGCAATTGATAAAAGTATGTCCACCATCCCGAGAGGTATCTTTAATGACTTTCTAGATTCTGAAACTTAAAGCATTACATCCCCCAGGTTTGAAATTTGGTTCTGATCTCAGACTTTACATAAAGAAAAAATTAGCACTTTATTCAAGTGAGCTTGAATACTTCTGGAGTTTAAGATGTTGTATGTGTTAATACGTTCCTCGGAGCTACTCGTTGCTGAAAACTAGTGGTTGCACGTGTCTTCAGCTGAGCGAGAACAGCAAAACGAAGCTGAGCTGTTCTGGCTCAAGCTGATAGCAAGTGAAATGACTAGTTTTCAGCAAAGAGTGGCGACGAGGGACGTATTAATATATTATTGCTCGAGAGCCATCAATAATATATTTAAAATAAAAAACTGCCCAGAATGCGGGGCAGTTTCCAGGGCATCTGCGCTGCGATATGCTCTTCCCAGAATAAGAGTGCCTCACGTGCAGGGGAAAGGAGCACTCCGATTGGCCGGGAGTGCTCCCTGGATCTATATGTATTTAATAATATTTACATATTTAGCGATAATATGAGATATGGTTATGTTTTTAGATACTGTATTTATATAGAATACAATAAGGAGTAATTGATTTTTGCCTTCTGCCCTTTCTTTTACATACTTTCTAACCTTTTTCTTTTTATACTGATCCTTTTATCTCTGATATTCTAACCCCCACCCCTTTCCCATTCCCCTTCCCTCTTCCTTCTTTCTCTTTTCTCCTTTTTTCTTTTTCCTTTCTCTTCACCATCTAAACCCCTTCCTTCCCCTTTTCTCTTTCCACTTTTTTTTACCTCATCCCCTTTTTTCTTAACTGATCTTTTTTTATAAGTTAATCTATTTATAGTATTTATAACATATGGCATGGTCCTGAGCACTTTATGAATAATATATACACTAGAATGTCAGAAAGTGTATTAAGGGGATTCACTTTTGAAATGTTTTAACTGTTTGTTTTTGCATTTATCTTGGTCTTTTAATATGTGGAGTAGTTATTTGGGTGTATGTCTTTAAGATGGTGCCATTTCAGGAGAATCAAGTAACAAACAATGAATTTAAATGTATTCTATGACATCATAATTTCTGGGCTATATATGTCTCATGTCGTTCTTGTCTAGTGTGAACCCAGCCTTTGAAAAAGGACCATGTCCAAAACGCGTCAGGCAGGCACACAAGTGTCTCAAATAAAGCTGCTTTTTATGTGACTATAGTGGTGCCTACTCCAATTTTTTGAGGTAGTGAGTGCTGGGTTTTTCTGATTTTGTTACTAATTGAGTATTTACAGCACCCCCATTCCTTGTGCACATTTTTTGGATTTACATCCATCATTTCCATGTAATATGGTTCCTCTTCCTCTTCCTCCTCTGTGGATTCCTGAGTGGAGAGGTCCAGTCTGAGCCACTTGCTTCATGAAAGCAAAATGTGATGTACAATCCTCAGGCCCCTTATCAGGGGAGTCAGGGTGTTGAGGATCAGGGAAAACATCTGGTTCAAGGGACTCCCCAAAATCCTCCTCATCATCCCTTTTATCATCTTCATCATCGCCATAAATATCAGGGTAATGTTCAAAGGAACCGGGAACCAAGGAGGAACCCGAATGCTGTGAACCGGGTTGTGGAACCGGAACTGAGGTACCAGTATGCAGCAACTGAATTATCCTGAAGGCATTTGCAATCTCCTCAGCAGTCGGAACCGGCAGATTTATCGGCTGCGGTTCCTTCTCAGAGTGCTTCTCCTTTTTCTTTTTAGCAGATGTGGCAGGCTCTGCAGTGCGCTTTCTACCTGAGGAACCCTCAGCCTTGTTAGAGGGCTGTTCGTCTGGTTCCTTGGTTTTTTCCTTAGAGTAAGAAGTAGTCTGTTTATCCGAAGCTGGGTCAGCAGCCTTATCAGACATCTTTTCCTCTTAGTCGGTTCAACCACCTATTAAGTGTTGACTGGGGAAAGTTTTTACAAATTTCACAATCTGCATCAAGGTGGTCAAACCCTAAGCAGAAAACACAAATTAAATGCGGGTCAGCTTTTGTAAATAGTTCACCAAACTCTGTACAATGCTGAAAACCCACTGGGTCGGTTCTTTTCTTGAGTAGTGACATAAGAGAAAACCCTTAAAACTGGGTTTCTCACAGTCAGATACACACACTACTAAACAAAAGACCTCTCTCTTTCTTTCCTTTTTTTTTTAGCGGTCAGTTCAGCGACCGATGAGAGAATCGAGAGTTACCCAGGTGCACTTCACAAATTAAATTTAAATAAAAAACCGAACCAGAGAAGTCAATGTTTAAGAAATTTACCTTATAAAAATATAAACAAAGGTTTGGATTCTTCCCAGTTGCGACAAACCAGCAAGGAACTAAAAAACTTACCAGCCTAACACTAAATCTAGACTAATCTACCTGTAAAACCAAGGACAGTGCTTTAAAAATGTAAAGAAATAAACAGTACTTGAAAAAACTGAGAACATAAAATTTTCAATAAAGTTGTAGGAGAGCTCTCTGAGGCATCTTACTTAGGCAAGCGGAGTAAAGAATCTGACGGTTGCAGGATGCATTCCAGGGACAGTGGTTTGAAAACCGAGCTCGAGCCTAGCATTCCATCATTTGCATAGGTTCTATTAAGTATTTTGGCTCTGGGGCAGTTCTATGGTGATACCATACTACATATGTCAGAATACAGTAAGATTTCCTGAGGTTTGAAATGCACCCAAGCATCTGCTGTCTAGGAAGCGAAGGAAATGAAGAATAGCCAATACTGCCTGGGCAAAAGGGGATAGGCTCTCAGGAGACTGCACACAATCAGGATATGGAGAAGTGCATCCCCCTGATAAGAGAGTTCGGGATAATGCACCTGTAGGAGCATAAGTCGATATAGAGGAGACCCAGACACTACTGACAGTAGGGACTGAGTAAAGGAATCCAAAGCCACCTTATTGTTGTAAAAAAGTGAATAAAGCCCGTAACCCACTAGAGCTTGGAGCTCGGAAGTATTTTGAGAAGAAGTAACAGCAACTCCAGATAGGAAGAAAGATAAGAAAACATCCTGCAGAAAAAGGCGGGGGACTCTCAATGGAGCTGAGGTCCCGCTTCCCACCGGGAATTGATGGTTGGGGATGGCAGAAAAGAAAAAATTACTCACCTTAGTAATGTTGTTTCTTCTAATGGAGTCTTGTTATATTCTAGTAGTAGCAGTGAGTCCCAACCTACGAACTGCCCCGGAGATGAAAGAGTTAACTTTCCATGCCAGGCATGGAACGCTGAGCTCGAGCTTGGTTGAGACTCTGTCTGTTGCTGTTTAAACTCAAACCGTCAGATCTTTACGAGCTAAACTCACTAAGGTCCAGTGTGGAAGCTGTAAACCTACACTAGCCAACTGGCTACTAAACATAAAACACATTTTTTAGGTCCCAAAACAAAGACTCAAGTCAGGAGACCCAAAAAATGAAAAACGCAACACAAACTCACCCCAAGAAAAGAAAGGGGTGAAAACAAAAAGGTGGGCACCTACTGAGTGCCAACACTGCACTGCCCACCCACATCCCAAAACAGAGGTTCTGGGAGGGGCAGGCAGGAGGGGAGGTCAGAATATAGCAAGACTCCATTAGAAGAAACAACATTACTAAGGTGAGTAATTTAATTCTTCATACAACATGAAGTCTTGCTGTATTCTGACAGTAGCAGACTACAAAGCAGTACCTCCATGGAGGAGGGACAGAACCTACTTAGGAATAGGCCTGGAAGCACAGCTGTGCTAAACCGAGCATCACTCCTAGCCTGGATGTCCAGGGAGTAATGCTTGGTAAAAGTGTGAACTGTTTTCCAGGTAGCTGCTTGACATATCTCTAGAACAGGGATGTCCCTGGCAGCAGCCAGGGAAGCAGCTGTACCTCTGGTAGAGTGAGCCCTCAGGCCTAAGGGAGGAACCTTACCCAGTTTTTCATAACAAAATTGGATACAAGAGACAATCCACCTGGCAATGGATCTTTTAGTGGCAGGTTTCCCTTTTTACCGACCTCACCATAAGTGAGGAACAGTTGGAGGGAGTCAAACCTGTGACCCTTGGTACGCTCTATGTAGTAGCTAAGGGCTCTTTTCACATCTAAACTGTGCAGCCTCCTCTCGCCAGAGGAGGAATGGTCAGTGAAGTACACTGGAAGAGACATAGATGGATTAAGGTGGAAATCTGAAATCACCTTAGTCAAGAACTTCCTGTTAGTCCTGAGGACTACCTTATCTCTATGAAAAAAAGATAAAATCAGGCTCCACTGACAAAGCTTGTAATTCACTTATGCGTCTGGCAGAAGTGATGGCTACCAGAAACACAGTCTTCCAAGTCAAGTACTTAAGCTCTGCTGAAGACAAAGGCTCAAAAGGGGGTTGCATAAGCTGAGCAATGCAAACATTAAGGTCCCGGGCAGGGGCAGGGTCCCTGAATGGAGGTTTGGTGTGAAGCAAGCCCTTGAAAAACTTGGAGAATACAGGGTGTGCTGAAAGAAAAGAGGGCTTACCTGCTGAAATAAAAGCAGACACAGCTGCCAGATGCACTTTCAGTGTAGCTGGTCTCAGCCCCAAGCTATTTAAATGGACCATATAATCAAGGACTGTGGGCAGATCAGCAGATTCTGGGGAAATATGCTTCCCAGAGCACCATATGGAAAATCTTTTCCATTTGGAATTATAAGTAGCCCTGGTGGAAGGTTTCCTAGAAGCCTTCAGAATATCCATTACACCCTGGGAGAGGTGTAAATTAGCAAACTCTAACTCTTCAAGAGCCAGGCCTTGAGACTGAGAGATTTGAGATTCGGGCACCAAACCCTCCCCTGAGCACATGTTAACAGGTTGTAATTCCTGGGAAGAGACAGGCGAAGATGGACTGCTAAGGACAACAGGAGAGGATACCAGCACTGTCTGGCCCAGTCTGGAGCAATCAGGATCACCTTGCAGGGTTGAGACCTGATTTTGACTAGCACTTTCAACAGGAGAGGGAAGGGGGGGAAAGCATACAGGAACTTCCCTTCCCAACTGAGAACTAAGGCATCCAGGGGGACTGAGCCCAACACTGGGGGCCTGCAGCAGAGAAGGGGAAGTTGGTGATTGTCTGGGGCTGCAAAAAGATCTATCTGAGGGGTGCCCCATCTGGAGAATATCACCTCCAAGACCAGGGGATCCAGTGACCATTCGTGATGGCCCTGAGATATCCTGCTGAGAGCATCTGCCAGGACATTGTCCTTGCCTGGGAGGTGTACTGCTGTGAGGGAGGTGTTCAGGGAATAAGCCAGAGACCACAACTTCATTGCTTCTGTGCACAAGGCCATAGACCGAGTGCCTCCTTGCTTGTTGATGTACCACAATGTGGTGGTATTGTCTGTTCTGATCTGAATAACTTTGTTCTGAACAGACTTGGAAAAAGCTTGAAGTGCTAGAAATACTGCTCGGAGTTCCAAAAGATTGATGTGAAGCAGAGATTCCTGAGGGGACCACAACCCCTGGGTGGTCAGGTTGCCCAAGTGAGCCCCCCACACCAAGAGGGAGGCATCTGTAGTAAGGGTTAAAGAGTGAGACTGAGTGACAAACGGAACCCCTTATCTCAGATTGTTCTGACCCTGCCACCACTGTAGGGCCTGGATCAGAGTTCGAGTCACTGGGATAAGTTTGGTCAGTGGGTCCTTTTTCTGGGACCAAAAGGCTCTCAGATGGAACTGAATGTCCCTCATCTGAAATCTTGCTCCCTGCACCACTGCTGTAGAAGCAGCCATGTGTCCCAGGAGCTGAAGAAAATGTCTTGCTGGTCGAGACACCTGTAGGGTGAAAGAGGAGGCCAGAGTGATAAGGGTCCTTGCCCTGTCCAGGGGAAGGAAGGCTCTGGCCTTTTCTGTATCTAGCTCTGCGCCTATGAAGGTGAGGAGCTGAACAGGCTCTAGAACTGACTTTGAAAGATTCAGAAGGAAACCCAGAGAGGTGAGCAGTTGCTGAGTTATCTGTAGGTGTAACTTGACTTGGTCTGGGGACTGGCTACTATGAGCCAGTCATCCAAGTATGAGAAGATGGCAATCCTTTGCCTTCTTAGAGAAGCAACTACTACTGCCAGGGATTTTGTGAACACCCTTGGAGCAGAGGTTAGACCGAAGGGCATTGCTCTGAACTGGTAATGGCCTGAGGGCAGCTCGAACCTGAGGTACTTTCGATGGGAGCTTCTGATGAGAATATGGAAATAGGCATCCTTGAGGTCCAGGGAAACTAGCCAGTCTCCTGGCCTTAGAGAGGGTAGAATTATTCCCAGAGTCACCATTTTGAATTTTGGTTTAAAAAGGTGCTTGTTTAAGTATCTGAGATCCAGGATGGGCCACCATTCTCCTGTCTTTTTTGGGGTAAGGAAGTACCTGGAGTACAACCCTTTGCCCTGGTGTAGGGGTGGAACCCTTTCCACAGCTCTGAGAGCTAGGAGGGAAGAGACCTCTGCCTCTAGGGACAAGTGTCTCTGATGGATTTGAAGGAGGAAAGGATATGGTTCTCATCTTTGGAAACTTTTTGAAGCTGAGAACCAGTCCCTGGCTTACTATTTCCAGGACCCACTTGTCTGATGTTAAAGACTTCCAGTCCTGGACAAAGTAAGCCAGCCTGCCCCCTACAGGTAGCTGAGAATCGGCCCTGGCAAACTCATCAGTGTGCCTGTTTAGCAGGGGGTTTTGGCTGAGGGGTGGAAGCAGGTCTGCTTGAACCCCGTCTGCCTCTCCCTCTGAAGAACCCCCTCTGAGCATAGGCAGAAGAGGAGGCCTGGGCTTGGCAGAAAGGCCTATAAAAAGGCCTGCCCCTGGGATGCTGCCTCTGAGGAGTGGCCTACCTTTCCTCGGCCTGTGCACTCCTATAGGTGGTCCTATATTCGTCCATTTTCTTCATGTAATTCTCAGTTTGCTCCCCAAACAGAGAATTACTCACAACAAGAAAATCCATGTCCTTAGTCTGGGTATCCTGTGACAGGCTAGTACATCTGAGCCAAGCCATTCTACGAAGAGCCACAGATGTAGTCATGACTCTAGATGACACATCACTGAAGTCCACTGCAGCATGGAATTGCACCTTGGATGCCTCGATATCATCAGCAGCCACCTGCTCCAGCTCCTTGGTAAGCTGGCCAGGGACCTGTTTTGCTAAAGCCATGACAGTGTCCCATCTGGATTTCTGATACCTAGCAGTATAGGCCATATAGTTGGCCTGTCTGAGTCCCAAGGATGCTGCCATGTACTGTTTCTTTGACATGGCATCAATCCTCCTGGAGTCCTTGTCTGGGGGGTGTGAAGCCAAGGGAATATTTGTCTTATCACAGGCTGCAGCCTGCACTACCCCAACATGGCTGCATTGTTGTGTAAGGAACTCAGATATCGAGCCTGACAATGTATACCTCTTGTCCATTCTTTTATCCACAGGAAGTATAGTATTAGGAGTCTTTAAAATCTTAAATGTCTGTTTCCCAAAAGATTTGTGTAAGGGAATAGACAGCCTCCTAGACTCTGGGCTATCCATCATTTCCACATAGTTAGGTTCCTCCTGGTCATCCACAGCTTCTTCCATAGGAAGCTGGAGGGTTTCAGCCACTTTTTTATAAAACATGAAATGGGATGGGGACTCAGAAACCCTAGGAGGAGACACTCCTGAAGGTCTGTCTGGGGAGATGTCCAGGTTAATGGGCACATCCGGACTTTCAAAACCATATTCACTTTCCTCATACTCCTCTTTCTCCTCCTCCAGTTCATAATATTCCTCTAAATCATAATCTTGAGCCAGTGGAACTGGTCAAACCGAGCGCCTCCCTGATGGTGCTGGTTCGGTCGGAACCGGGGAAAGTGACTGCACAATTTTTATCGCTTTGGCTATTTCTTCAGCGGTTGGAGAAGAAAGTTTTGGATCCACACCAGCTGATTTTTCCTTTCTTGTTCTCTTAGCCGGAAACAACTCCTCAGAATCGGTTCTCCTTTTGACCGAAGAAGTCTCGCCCTGGTGGGAGGGCACTCCTTCTGGTTCGGTCTGAACCGAACCGGGCTGGCCATCCAGTTCAGCGGACTTTTTGGCCTCGCTTTCCCTGAGCCTACCAACTCTCTTCTCTAGGGTAGCTGCAGGAAAATCTTTACAAATCTGGCAGTCTGCATTGAGGTGGTCAAACCTCAGACACTAACACAGGTGGTGTGGGGTCATCTTAGCAAAGACTTCCCCATACATACTGCAGTGTTGAAACCCAGTGGGCCCGGTTTTTTTTGGGTTCTCAGACATTGTGCCAGTCCCAACCAAACTTACTCTTTAATGGCAATCTGCTAGGCAAGACCCTCTTATCGGTTCCTGACCGTGCTTATTGTCGGGAAAAACGTAATAAAATCCGCTTTTTTTAGAACTGATAAGAACCGTAACTCACACACTAAAAAGTACAGATAAAGATTTTTAACAACTTGATCGGTTCAAACCGAACCGATGAACCGTTTACAAGTTCCACACAGAATAGAAAATAATATAAACCTATCTAGTACTCACAAATACCACAGACAGAGACTGAACCGACAGGTTACAGTTTAAATTCGGTCGAAAACCAAGAAAAGCGGTACTTTAACCGACAAATTGAACCGAGCAGAAGGAGAAATCTCTGGAGCGACTGTTCAATGAGGCGGAGTAAAGAATCTGACGGTTTGAGTTTAAACAGCAACAGACAGAGTCTCAACTGAGCTCGAGCTCAGCGCTCCATGCCTGGCATGGAAAGTTAACTCTTTCATCTCCGGGGCAGTTCGAAGGTTGGGACTCACTGCTATTGTCAGAATACAGCAAGACTTCATGTTGTTTGAATCAGGTTCCACTGACAGGGCTTGCAATTCACCGATACGCCTGGCAGAGGTAACTGCTACCAAGAACACAGTTTTCCAAATCAAGTACTTAAGCTCTGCTGAAGACATAGGCTCAAAAGGGGGTTGCATAAGTTGAGCAATGCAAACATTCAAATCCCAGGCAGGGGCAGGGTCTCTAAAAGGAGGACTGGTGTGAAGCAATCCTTTAAAAAATTTACAGAATACAGGATAAGAAGATAGTGAGGAAGACTTCCCCACAGACAAAAACGCAAAAACAGCTGACAAGTGTACATTGAGAGTAGCTGGTCTGAGGCCTAGGCCATTAAGATGGACCATATAATACAGAACAGTAGGCAATCCAGCAGTGTCTGGAGAAATATGCTTCTTAGAACACCAAATGCTGAATCTCTTCCATTTGGAGTTATAAGTCTTTCTGGTGGAGGGTTTTCGAGAAGCCTTGAGATATCCAGAACCCCTTGGGAAAGATGCAGCTATGCAAACTCTAACTCTTCAAGAGCCATGCCTTGAGACTGAAGATTGGGGTACCAAATCCTCCCCTGACAGGATGTTAACAGGTTGTAATGCCTGGGAAGAGACAGGGGAAGACGGACTGCTAGGGACAGCAACAGGGGGTACCAGTGCTGTCTGGCCCAATCTGGAGCAATCAGAATCACTTTGCAAGGTTGAGACCTTATTTTGACTAAGACTTTGAACAGGAGAGGGAAGGGGGAGGGGGGAAGGCAGACAGAAACTTCCCTTCCCAATTCAGAAGCAGGGCGTCCAGGGGGACTGAGCCCAAGACTGGAGGTCTGCAACAAAAGAGAGGGAGTTGGTGATTGTCTGGGTCTGCAAAGAGGTCTATCTCTGGAGTGTCCCACCTTGAAAAAATCACTTTCAACACCTGAGGGTCCAGGGTCCATTCGTAATGGCCCTGAGAGATCCTGCTCAGTGCATCTGCTAGCACATTGTCCTTCCCTGGAAGGTGAACTGCTACCAGAGAGGTTTGTAGGGAATAAGCCAGGGACCACAACTTCATTGCTTCTGTGCACAGAGCCGTGGACCGAGTGCCTCCCTGCTTGCTGATGTACCACGTGGTGGTGGTGCTGTCCGTTCTGACCTGAACCACCTTGTTCTGTACTGACTGAGAGAAAGCTTTTAGGGCCAGAAAAACTGCCCTGAGTTCTAGGAGACTGATATGGAGGAGGGACTTTGGGGACACAGCCCCTGGGCAGTGAGGGACCCCAGATGGCCCCCAGCCCAGAAGAGAAGCGTCTGTGGTAAGGACCACTGAACAAGGCTGAGTAACAAAAGGAACACCTTGTCTTAAATTGTCCAGATCCTGCCACCATTGAGGGTTTGGATCAAGGTCAGAGTCACTGGGATCAGTTTGCAGTGAATCCTTCCTCTGAGACCAAAAAGCTCTCAGGTGGAACTGAATATCTCCTCATCTGAATCTTGCCCTTGGACCACTGCTGCTGAAGCTGCCATGTGGCCCAAGAGCCGGAGGTAATGCCTTGCTGGCCGAGATACCCGAAGGCTGAAGGAAGAAGCTAGTTCCATAAGAACCCTTGCCCTTTCTAAAGGAAGAAAGGCTCTTGCTCTGAGTGAGTCCAATTCTGCCCCTGTAAAGGTAAGAAGCTGGTCTGGTTTGAGAACTAACTTGGGAAGGTTGAGAAGAATTCCTAGAGAAGTGAGCACTTGCTGGGTCACTTGCAGGTGAGACTTGACTTGGTCTGGAGACTGACCCACTATTAGCCAATCGTCTAGATATGGAAAATTGGAAAACTTTTGCCTTCTTAGAAAGGCAACTACTACTGCCAGGCACTTTGTGAAAACCCTTGGGGCTGAGGTTAGGCCAAAGGACATTGGTCTGAACTGATAGTGGCCTAAGGGCAACTCGAACCTGAGGTACTTTCTGTGGGAGTACCTGATGGGAATGTGAAAGTAGGCATCTCTGAGGTCCAGGGAGGCCAGCCAGTCCCCTGGCCTTAGAGAGGGAAGGATTATTCCCAGAGTTACCATCTTGAACTTTGGTTTTAAAAGATGTTTGTTTAGATATCTTAGGTCTAGGATGGGTCGCCACTCCTCTGTCTTTTTTGGGGTCAGGAAGTACCTGGAGTACAGTCCTTTGCCCCAATGTAGGGTAGGTACTCTCTCTATGGCTCTTAAGGCTAGAAGAGAAGAAACTTCTGTCTCTAGGGCAAGGGTTTCTGAGAGATTTGCAGGTGGAAAAGATCTGGCTCTCATCTTTGGAAATTTTTTGAAGCTGAAGAACCAGTCCCTGACTTACTACTTCCAGGACCCACTTATCTGATGTAACAGACATCCAATCCTGGACAAAGTAAGCTAGCCTGCCCCCTACTGAAATAGGAGAGTCGACCCAGGCAGGCCCATCAGGGTGTCTGCTTGGCAGAGGCTTTAGGCCCCTTCTGCCTCTCCCTCTGAAGAACCCCCTCTGAGAAAAGTAAGAGGAGGTAAAAAGGCCTTTGAAAAGGCCTGTCCCTGCCCCTAGACTGCTGCCTTTGAGGAGTTGTCTGACTCTCCTTGACCTGAGCACTCCTGTAAGTTGTGCTGTACTCATCCATTTTCTTCATGTAATTCTCTGTCTGCTCCCCAAACAGAGAATTACCCACTACAGGAAAATCCATGGCCTTAGCCTGGGTGTCCTGCGAGACACTACTACATCTGAGCCGAGCCATCCTCCGAAGAGCCACAGATGTAGCCATGACTCTTGATGACACATCATTAGAATCCACAGCAGCATGAAACTGAACCTTAGATGCCTCAATCCCATCTGCAGCCACTGCCTCCAGTTCCTTGGCTAGCTGGGGGGAGGCCTGTTTAGCCAGTGCCAGTACAGTGTCCCACCTGGACTTCTGGTACCTGGCTGTACAGGCCATGTAATTCGCCTGCCTGAGTCCCAAAGAAGATGCCATGTACTGTTTCTTTGCCATGGAATCAATATTCCTGGAGTCCTTGTCTGGGGGGTGTGAAGCCAAGGGAATATTTGCCTTGTCACAGGCAGCCTGCACTACCCCAACATGGCTGCATTGCTGGTATAAGAACTCCATGTCTGAGCCTGAAAGTGTATACCTCTTGTCCATTCTTCTACCCACAGGAGGTATAGTGTTAGGAGACTTTAGAATTTTTTTGTGTCTGTTTCCCAAAGGATTTGTGGAGGGGAACAGACAGTCTCCTGGACTCTGGGATGGCCATCATTTCTACATAATTAGGCTCCTCCTGATCTTCCACAGCCTCCTCCATAGGAAGCTGGAGGGTTTCAGTCACCTTTCTATAGAATATAAAGTGAAAAGGGGACTCAGAAAGCCTAGGAGATGAAACACCTGAAGGTCCGTCTGGGGAGATGTCCGGTTCCACAGGCGCATCCAGACCCTCACTTTCACCATCATCATCCTCAAATTCCCCTTCCTCTTCAAATTTTGGTTCATAAAAATCTTCAATGGTATAATCTTGAACCGGGGGAACCAACCGGACCGAACCCCTGCCAGAAGGAGCTGGATCGGTAGGAACCGGGCGGAGCGATTCCTCAATCTGAATCACTCTGGCTATCTCTTTGGCAGTCGGAACATGAACCTCTGGCTCCAAACTGGGCGATTTGTCTTTGTGTTTCTTTTTGAACCGATCCTCAGAATCGGCCTCCTTTGTTCAAGAAATATCGCCTGGTCAGAGGGACTCCTTCTGGTTCAGCCAGAACTGAACTGGGCTGGCCATCTGAGTCAGCGGACTTCTCGCCTCCTTTTCCCTCAGTCTACCTAATCTCTTCTCAAGGGTAGATTTGGGAAAGTTTTTACATATTTGGCAGTCTGAATCGAGGTGTTCAAACCCCAGACAATAAACACAGGTTGTGTGGGGATCAGCTTTAGCAAAGACCTCCCCACACTCACTGCAGTGTTGAAACCCAGTGGGCCCGTTTTTTTTCTTGGGCTTCTCAGACAAGGCCAACCTAACCAACTTACCCTTTTCATGGCAACCGTCAGGCAAGACTCCCTTATCAGGTCCTAACCGTGTCACGGGTATTGGAAAAAAATGTATTAAAACACTCTTTTTAGAACCGATAAGAACCGGTAACCACACACTAAGTAAAAACACAAAACACAAGATTTCACTATCAAATGGCTGGTTCAGCCGAACCGAGCTGCACTTTTTCAAGTTCCACACAGAAAAACAGAACAATTCCTATCTAGTACTCATGGCACCACAGACAGAGACTAAACCAACTATGCGGAAAGTGTTTTCGGTTTAAAAAAACGACAAAAACTGAAACTTTAACCGACTTTCGAACCGAGCTGAAGGAGAAATCTCTGGAGTGACCGTTCAGTGAGGTGCAGTAAAGAATCTGACGGTTTGAGTTTGAAACACTAACTCTTTGTTCTCTGGGACAGTTCAAAGGTTGGTAATCACTGCAATGTCAGTATACAGCAACACTTCATGTTGTTTGAAAGTCACCTATTGCAACAGCCTCTCTCAAAGATCTACTGTTATGGTAAGTTCTTAGGTAATTGTACTATCTTACTTCAAGAGGACTCTTGCAGTAGGTATTAATTATTAGGACTGATTCCAAAGCAGTGAAAATCAGACAAGACTGAAGCACAGGAGGCAGGAAGAAAAAATTACTCACCTTAGTAATGTTGTTTCTTCTAATGGAGTCTTGCTATATTCTGACATATGCAGTGAGTCCCAACCTTCGAACTGCCCCCGAGATGAAAGAGTTAACTTTCCATGCCAGGCATGGAACGCTGAGCTCGAGCTCGGTTGAGACTCTGTCTGTTGTTCTTCAAACTCAAACCGGCGGATCTTTACAGCTAACTCACTAGGTCCAGTGTGAAGCTGTAAACCCACACTAGCCAACTGGCTACTAAACATAAAAACACATTTTTGGTTCCAACACAAAGACTCAAGTCAGGAGACCCAAAATGAAAACATTAACACCCACTCACCCCAAAAAGAAGGTGTGAAATAAAAAGGTGGGCACCTACTATGCCAACACTGCACTGCCCACCCACGCACATCCCAAAAACAGAGGTTCTGAGAGGGCAGGCGGGGGGGGAGGTCAGAATATAGCAAGACTCCATTAGAAGAAACAACATTACTAAGGTGAGTAATTTTTTTCTTCAAACAACATGAAGTCTTGTTATATTGTGACACATGCAGCCTACAAAGCAATACCTCCGTGGAGAGGGACAGAACCTACTTAGGAAATAGGCTCTGACACAGCTGTGCCCAGGCGAGCATCACTCCTAGCCTGGATGTCCAGGGAGTAATGCTTGGAAAAGTGTGAACTGTTTTCCAGGTAGCTGCTTGACATATCGCTAGAACAGGATGTCTCCGGCAGCAGCCAGGAAGCAGCTGTACCTCTGGTAGAGTGAGCCCTCAGGCCTAAGGGAGGAAACTACCCGGTTTTCATAGCAAAATTGGATACAAGAGACAATCCACCTGGTAATGGATCAGCTTGGCAGGTTTCTTACCAGCCTCACCATAAGTGAGGAACAGTTGAGGAGTCAAACCTGTAACCCTTGGAACGCCTATGTAGTAACTATGGCTCTTTTTCACATCTAACTGTGCAGTCTCCTCTCGCCAGAGAAGGAATGGTCAGTGAAGTACACTGAAGAGACATAGATTGATTAAGGTGAAATCTGAAACCACCTTAGGCAAGAACTTCCTGTTAGTCCTGAGGACCACCTTATCTCTATGAAAGGAGATAAAATCAGGCTCCACTGACAAAGCTTGTAATTCACTTATGCTCTGGCAGAAGTGATGGCTACCAGAAACACAGTCTTCCAAGTCAAGTACTTAAGCTTCGCTGAAGATAAAGGCTCAAACGGGGTTGCATAAGCTGATCAATGCAAACATTGAGGTCCCAGGCAGGGCAGGGGCCCTGAATGGAGGGGTTGGTGAAGCAATCCCTTGAAAACTTGGAGAAAACAGGGTGAGCTGAGAGAGAAGAGGCCCTCCTGTTGAAATAAAAGCAGACAAGCTGCCAGGTGCACTTTTCAGTGTAGCTGGTCTCAGCCCCAAGCTATTTAAGTGAACCATATAATCAAGGACTGTGGGTAAATCAGCAGATTCTGGGAAATATGCTTCCCAGAGCACCATATGGAAAATCTTTTCCATTTGGAATTATAAGTGTCTCTGGTGGAAGGTTTTCTAGAAGTCTTCAGGATATCCATTACACCTTGGGAGAGGTGTAATCAGCAACTCTAACTCTTCAAGAGCAAGGCCTTGAGATTGGAGAGATTTGAGGTTCTGGTACCAAACCCTCCCTGAGCACATGTTAACAGGTTGTAATTCCTGGGAAGACACAGGGAAGATGGACTGCTAAGGACAGTAGGGTGGATACTGAGAGCTGTCTGGCTCAGTCTGGAGCAATCAGGATCATCTTGCAGGGTTGAGATCTGATTTTGACTAGCACTTTGAACAGGAGAGGAAGGGGGAAAAGCATAGATAAACATCCTTCCCAATTGATAACTAAGTGTATCCAGGGGACTGAGCCTGAGCACTGGGGCCTGCAGCAGAAAAGGGGAATTGGTGATTGTCTGGGGCTGCAAAAGATCTATCTGCGGGGTGCCCCATCTGGAAAATATCACCTCCAAGACCAGGGGATCCAGTGACCATTCGTGATGGCCCTGGGAAATCCTGCTGAGAGCATCTGCCAGGACATTGTCCTTTCCTGGGAGGTGAACTGCCGTGAGGAGGTGTCAGGAGTAAGCCAGTAGACCACAACTTCATTGATTCAGTGCACAAGGCCGCAGACCAGTGCCTCTTGTTGTTGATGTACCACATTGTGGTGGTGTTGTTCTGTTCTGACCTGTACAACTTTGTTCTGAATAGATTTGGAAAGCTTAATTAAGAAATACTGCTCTGAGTTCCAACAGATTGATATGGAGCAGAGATTCCTGAGGGACCACAACCCCTGGGTGCTGAGGTCGCCCATGATGAGCCGCCCACCCAAGAGGAGGCATCTGTAGTAAGGATTAAAGAGCGAGACTGAGTGACAAAGGAACCCCTTGTCTCAGATTGTTCTGATCCTGCCACCACTGTAGGGCCTGATCGGGTTCGAGTTACTGGGATCAGTTTGGTCAAAGGGTCCTTCCTTTGAGACCAAAAGCTCTCAAATGGAACTGAAATGTCCCCATCTGGTCCCTCCTCACTATTGCTGTAGAAAATGCCTCACACGAGAGACACCTGCAGGGTGAATGAGGAGAGGTTGAGACCAGGGTCCTTGCCTCGCCAGGGAAGGAAGGCTTGGTTTTCTAGGTTCAGCTCTGCACCTATGAAGGTGAGGGAGCTGGACAGGCTCTAGAACTGACTTTGGAAGATTTAGAAGGAAACCCAAATAAGGAGTAGTTGCTGAGTTATCTCAAGTAAACTGATTCTGGTCTGGGGACTGGCTCTACTATGAGCCAGTCATCCAGGTAAGGAAGATGGCAATTTTCTGCCTTCTTAGAGAAGCAATCTACTACTGCCAGGCATTTTGTGAATACCTTTAGAGCAGAGGTGAGGCCAAAGGCATTGTTTGAACTGGTAATGGCCTGAGGGGCAGCTTTTCAACCTGAGGTACTTTGATGGAGCTCCATGAGAATATGGAATAGGCATCCTGAGGTCCAGGGACGCGAGCTGGTCCCTCTGGCCTTAGAGAGGGTAGAATAATCTCTGAGTCACCATTTTGAATTTTGGTTTTAAAAGGCACTTGTTTAAATATCTGAGACCCACCGACAGTCAGTCGGCGGGCGGGCGGGCGGCAGGCGGTGGATGCTGCCGCCCGCCGCTGCGGGGGGAGCGGGTGGAGGGGTTTTGTGGGTGGGTGGGGGGGGGACACCACACCAGGGAGATGTTTGGGGGTTCTGTTGTGACATTCTGCCCGCGATCGGGCTTACGGTCCACTGGACCACCAGGAGTTATTCGGGTTGGGGGAGGGTTACATTCTGCCCGCGATCGGGCACTGGGGTTTATGCAGGTTCTGGCGCGATCGGGCACTGGGGGTTTATGCAGGTTCTGCCGCGATCGGGCACTGGGGGTTTATGCAGGTTCTCGCCGCCATCGGCTGTGGAGGTGTGTGGGGGACATGTACCTGTACTGCCCGCGATCGGGCTGGTGGGGGGCACAGGAGTGAGTTGGGCCAGCGTGGCAGCTGCTGTGTTGCGCCCTGCAATGCAGCAGCTCACCTGTGGGTGGCCCTTACTTAAGCCTTTTTTTTTTGGTTCGCTTGTGCGGCGAGGTTATGATGTAGAACTCCGCGAACCCGACTGAATATCGCCGCGAGGTTATGCATGATCCTCCCTCCTGTTGAGCATGCATTCATTTGCATTGCTTCTAGCGCAACCCGGTGCCAGTGGCGAATCAAGCTTCCCGCCGAATATCGCAGAATGGCGATGGATCTGCGATGGCAAGAACTCCTGTTGCGCGATGGCGCAACCCTTTGAATATCTGGGCCATCGTATACATCTATCTATATGTCTTGTTAAACTGATAGCTACTGCCAGCGTTTAGATATTTCGTTACACCGGTAATCACTGCTTTGCTTCTATTAATCTTGGATTCGACGCAAATGAGTCGTGGTCAGTTAGTAAGTGGCCTACAGTATAGGAAAAAATCTTTAGCAAAGCGGGCAGGCGTGAGAGGGATGATACCAACTTTCAAATGCTGTTCCCGGCTTCTAAGCTTTTCATGGACGCCTTTCAGGAACAGAAGTTTAAAAAATATTGGAAAATAAAATGTTTCTTTGCAGCGCTTGCGATTATTGGCCTAAACATATAAGGAACTGTCACACACCGATGACAATCTTTTAAAACTTGGAGAATTAAATTTCTGTATCGCTGTATCCTTATTCATTAAAGTATTTTTCCCTATACCAGAGTGTTTGCAATACTATATTAAATGTGTTCCAAAACTGAGCTGGGAAAGTACTGTACTTAATTTGCAAAGCTTTATGAACATTTGTGACACTTTCGGTGAGCACGGAAGTACTTTTGCGAAGTACTTTCCAGAAATCTGAAAAACATATTTTTGGGGTGTTTTACCCCAAAATAAAGACATGGCTAGCATCCTCAGGCTCCGTCTAGGTGAATACAAAAAGAATTAGGTTGCTAGAAGGTCCCAAATTTAAATGGCAAGCATTTTTATGATCACTAACTGAAAACAAGATGGCGGATTTGCGAAAGTAAAAATGCATTCGAACTTTTTCTTAACTTTTCCCATTGACTTATAATGGGAAATTGTTTTTTGAATAACTTTTGAACCGTTTAATATTTTTTCACCAAATCTTCTAAAGGCACATCAGGGACCTGGCGCATGTTCCTGAAGATTTGGGGCGGTCGGCGCAAACCGTGGGACCTGTATGCGGACCGTGAGAATTCCAGAAAGGCGTAACGCGCACGCAGATCACGCTTAATAACTCCACAGCCGTGTATCCAACCAGTACAAAACTTAGCAGATCCCAAGGCCTATGGTTCTTGATCGTGTATTCCAAATTTCAGGCAAATCTGTCAAACGGTTGCAAAGTTATTAAGGTGCAAAATTTTGGGGTTTAACATAGAAATGGCTCCTCAACCCTGACTATGGTAGCTCTACCGTGCTACCATAATACATATGCATATATATATATGCAATGGGCATGGACATAAATCCTATGTGATAAATCTGAGTTACTCTGTGTATAAATGTGAAATAATTACTGGTGACCATAAATATCAACCAGATTACTGTTTTGTTAAAAATGCATATCAACTGGATTTCAGGTTATTATGCTCCAAAGCCAACAATAATCTAAAATCTGGTTGATATGACACGTCATAATAACCTGAAATTTGGTTGATATGACATTTCTCAAAGAAAAGATTTTAAAACTGTTGCATTCCATTGTTTCACAAAAAGTATTCCAACTGCAATATTTTCAGCTGTATTTTATTCATGTACAGTTCAATTTATTCAAAAATAAAACTGTACTCTAGCTAAAAAACATATTTTTCTTTCAGGCTGTCAGAAATACAGTCTAAACCTCCACACCAGCAAGTATAAAAAATAAAGGATAGGTAAGTTTGATGTTATGGATTTTTTTCACACACCCTTTGTGTGTGATGCATTCATAAAATCTCTCGAGCCGGCCTCAGGTTTGAGGGGTCATCACACACCGAAATGTGAATAAAATTCATAACACACACTTACCTATCCATTATTCTCTATATCTCACATTTATATGCATAGCAGATGCATCATCACAGATTTATACACATAGTAGATATGTCACAATCACTCCGGAACTCATTTAGAATGTTCACCCTCAGTACCAGTACTAACAATATTCAAATGCAAATAACTTTAAAATGAAAACCAATAGCATAGTACTGTGAGCATAGAAGTTGTTCAGCACAAAATTATTTACAAAATGAGTGGTGTTTCATTTATAGATACCTTTTAGTTTTTTTTTTTATAATTAGCAAAAAAACTGCAGAAAATTCAATTTTTTGTCCACTTTTTCCACAAACAAATACAAATAACTTTAAAATGAAAAGAGTAGCATGGTACTGTGAGCATGCCATTTGTTCAGCACAAAGTTTTGTCCAAAATAAGTGGTATTTCATTTAATAGCAACCACTATACTAGGCAGATATACACTAGGAAAGTTAACAAAAAGTCCCAGAAATTATCATTTAAAAAAAACAGATAAACAGTCAAAAGCAACTGTCCCTGCACTGACAGAAAGCATCTCTATTGCATAAATGAAATATACAATGGTGAGCTGTCAGATAAATGATTTATCTACAATTGTGCTGTTTGACCTCAAACACCACACTCGTGGCTTACGCCACTCATGAGGTTACCTGAGGTCAAACAGCACTTGTGCAGATAAATCACTTATCTGACAGCTTACCATTGTATATCATATATATGTAGGATTAACAGTTTGTGCCGTTCAGATCTGCAGTAACCTCCTCGAGTGGCGAAACCACGAGTGAGGGTTACGAGTGGTCACTGGCAACTGAACAAATAACTTTGTTATCCCATAGGCACCCCCTGCATATTTGATTTATGCAACAGGATTTTTTTGGGTTCTGGTTTGTCATATTTTCTTTTTTAGTTAAGTTCCTTTTCAGGTTTTTTCTCTGTGCCTGGTTGCTGTGTTTGGTTTGCAGGATTGCTGTGCTGAGAAAGAGGAAAAAATGGCTTTTTTTTTCTTAAAGGATACCTAAACAACATTTTGACAACAAACTATTCAAAACTCTGACGCCGTAGGTGACTAAAGGAAAGGTTGCTGCATTCATTAATGCTAAACTACATATATATAATTTACCTAAATGTGGTTCCAGAGCATGTGAATATTGTAAAATCAGCCTTCTAATTTCAAAAAAACTGTCTTACCTGCTTCCTAAAATGGCCGCCAAATGTGTTATGTGATGACATCATTTGAGCCAAAGTCAGAAAGATATATGGCTCTCTATAGTGCTAACTAGTTATTTTTTCCCTTTGTACAGAATTGTTTCACCCAAAAGGTCAAAACCATGTGCATTATTTTGTGTAATACATGGAGCTATGGTTCTGTTCATTTTTTTATTTTAACATGCTGAAATTGTGTTTTAATCCAACTGACTTTCTCTGTGGCAAACCACAATGCAGTACAAATCTTGAATAACCTGGGGGTCTAGTGGTTATGGTGGATCCAAGATGCTACAGTGGGGGTGCTGGGGTGGTGCGCATGCTTAATATGCAGTTTTTAACATTTTTATTAAACCTTTGTATTTTCTGCTATTCTTTTCTAGTACGTTTTTGACAGAACCTAGAAATGTAATCCACAGTTTGAATGTAAAGATTTGTACAATCAATAAATCAGACTTCTTCAACAAAGTGAAATGCAGCAGCAGCACACAAGTACATTACTGTGTGTGTGTGTGTGTGGGGGGGGTGCAACCACTTTTTTGTAGCAAAGTTCTTGTTCAGTCCAATGTTAGAGTTCATACTTTCTTGAAACTCAAATGTATGCTTGTCTTGTCTTCTTTTTCCATGGGAAATAATAATAATAAGAATCAGCATTTATATAGCGATTTTCATACACATTGTATCCCAAAATGCTTTACAAGCAATACTAGACTGGTAGTGAAGTGACTGAACATGTAGTGGCAGCCATTTCATACATTAATATCCACACACAGCTTTGGACAATTGCATGAGCTGGTTTTATGGGAAGGGGAATGTTGGCCAGGACAACGGGGTCAGGTAGTGATCAAGGTGTTGGCAGCTCACACCTTATTTCTCACAGTAATCTGCTCATATTTCTCTCCTCTGTCTTCCCCCTTCCCTTAATATAGCAGTACCTTGCAAGACTGGCCTTCTCAGTCCCCCTCTGGTATCCATTCATCACTATTCCTCTTCACACCAAAAGCTGGTGAGCTCATCACCCTTCTGCATCATGAATGCAAGTAGTAGAGTCCCCGTTTTATTTTGACATATCAAATATAAACATATCTTTTAAGTAAATCAGGCTGATAGCAACAGGGAACAAGGGGAATGATGGGCTTTCCTATCCTTAAAAGATCTAGGCTACCTTTGATTAGGCACTGCTAAATGATGGGTGCGCACATCATTATGCATGTCATTTAATAGTGCCTAATCATAGGTGGCTTAGATCTTACATGGGTGGGAAAGCCTATTTTTCCACTTGTGCAATGCAGCTATCAGCCTGGCTTACCAGAAGATCATGTTTATTATTAATATGTAAGAATAACATGGGAGACTGTACTAACCACATTCATAATGCAGAAGGGTAATGAACTCACCAGTTTTTGGTGTGGGGTGCAGGTGGGAAGAATGAATGCCAGAGAGGGACTCAAGAGGCCATTCCAGCAGGGTATAGCTATATTCAGGTTAGTTGAAGACTTGAAGGAGGACGTTGAGCAGATCACTGTGAGATCTGAAATGTGGGGCTGCCAACATCGTGATCACTACCTGACTGTGGATGAGAGTAGCCAGCAATGACAAATACTCAGAGTGGCAGGGCTGCACCTAAACTGTTACTTGAATTCAGTGTAGGAAGATTACCCTCAGGTGGTGGTGGGGGGGGGTGTTGACGTTTGTTAGGACAGTATTGAGGGAGTTCTGTATAGCTCATTCAAGATTTGGAAGGGTGGTAGCCAGCCATCTTGAATTGTGGAGTAGAGCACAGAAAAGTACTGGAGAAGAATTGCTGGGAACTGTCCTGCGGGGTTCTGCAGATCACAGGTAAAGGAGTAGACTGACAATGGAATTCGGGTGGATTTGTTCAAGGTATTAGTATGCCTCTCCTGCTAATAATATTGTTATCCATTGTAAGTGCAGCCCTTATGAGGGCATGAACAGCAGTTTTTCTGATGGATCATGATGCTTCCTGCTTGGTCCACCAGGAAGACTTAGTTATTGGTTAATGAGGTGGGAAAAAACACAACAGGGAAACTGGACATACTGCCGTCACTGTGCAGAAGGGTGGTGATCCACTCAGTGTTTACTGTGGGAGCAGAAGTCAACCACTGAGAATGTGGACTGGAGAGTGATTTGTGAGGCATTTTGTAACAGTGCCAGCTGATGATGCATATTGGTATAGGTGTGCACAACTCTCTGAGGTACAAGATTACAATCTGAGGTATGATAATTCTCTTCATGAGACCATAAGCACATATGCGGCACCAGGCAGTACTAAGGACAGGGTATGGATGGCGGAGTGTTCAACAGAAGGCAGGCTAGGTGCAGGGGGTTCACATGGAAAAAGAAAGCCTTATTTGTGGATTAACAAGAGAGCATGGGTTTTGGAACTGAACCAGACCAGTACTTTGCTCTGTGACCCTGAGCAAGTCATTACACTTCCTTGTGCTCCAAGGTCACACCTGTAAACAGCTTTCAGCTTAGTGTGTCTCTCCTGGCTAACAAAAAACAAAATTCAGTGCATCACAAACAAATAGATCATCAGGTAAGTGAAGTGTTGTACTGTAATGCAGTTTGCCAAGGAAAAAGTCAGCTGGATTGCAAAACATTTTCCACAAGTTAAAGTAAACAAAATGAATAAAATCATAGCCTAACATGTGTACTGATCAAAATAATCCACAAGTTAACACATGGTGTTGATCATTCTGGTACAACAATTCAAAACAAAGAGGGAAAGAAGAACCAGTAAGCACTATAGAAATATATGTGAGTCTCTGTCTTTGGCTCAGATGATGTCATCATGACTCATCATTTAACAGACTTGGCAGCCATCTTAGGGAGAAACCAAGGCTGTTTTCTGAAAGTGAAAGGCTGATGTTTACACTTTTCAAAAGCTATGAAACTGCATTTATATTATTTACATATATGCAGTTTTAGCATAAATTAAACAGCAGCCTCTACTTTACCTTGTTATGAAGCCAGATTTTGGAGTTTGCTATTTTAAAAAACTGCGTGTTTAGGTACCCTTTAAGAGTGTTTTAATTTAAAATGTGGTTCCAGTTGGGGGGTTGGTTAGGGTGTGCATTTTGTGAGTGTTTGGGACTGTGATAGCTTGGCTTTTAAGAGCACTGTGAGGAGATGAAAGTGAAACTGGGAGACAGTGCTGGTAAGAAGGCAGCACAGGTGGTGGTAGTTAGTGATGTAGTTACTGTGTGGATAAATGGGTGATCATGTAGTTACTATGTGGATAAATAAATTTATCCACATAGTAGCACAGATAAATGGATTTATCAGTGCAGATTTATTCAGACACCTGTTGCATAAATATATATATATATATAAATACATATATATCTATATCTATCTATATATATTATAGTGGCACGAATTTAGGGTTATGAAGGCACTTCTATGTTAAAGTCAAACTTTTGTGCATTAATAACTTTGGATCCCTTCAATAGATTTGCCTGAAATTTGGTATGTGCGGTGGGGAATGGTAGATCTTTTGACCTGACAAATTTCATTTCGGTCGGACTGACGGTCTTTGTGCATCAAAACGCTGTAAATGCACTTTTCGCCAGTTTTGGAGGCAGTTTTGGGGATTTTTCCTGTGGCTCTGCGCAGCCGTCATGTGGTATGCCAGTCTGAAAGATGGCTTATCTGAAAGAGCTTTGGTGGCCAAACATGCCGTTTTTCGTTTGGTGAAAAAATAGTAAGGCATTCAAAAGTTATGCCACTTTTAAGCTCCCATTATAAGTCAATGGGAAAATTTATATGGTTGTTTTGCGAACAAAGAATGGGCTTTGGGCCATCTCATCCCGCCTGGCGGTCAAAGAATTTGCAGCCTTGCGGTCAAAGAAATTTTGTCCCCGAGAATTCTTTGATCGCGAGGTCCACCGTCTTGTTTTTTAAATTCTGTCAGAAAAAAATCACATATCTCGGCTCAGGGGTCACTCCTGAAGTAAAACCTACATGGGTTTTACTCAGGGGGCTTTGATCTATCGACCCATGCCTTTGGTTTCACCTAAAATGGTCAAAAAATAGAGTTATAACGTTTTAAATTCTTTGATCGCGACTCATTAACGATCCTTGATCGCGAGCCTGCAAATTCTTTGATCGCGAGATTCTTTGATCGCGATTTTGCATTGAAGGTAAAAATACAATTTTCTCAGCTCAGGGATGGCCTAGGAACACAAATGAGGGTGGGTTTTGCTCAGGGGTCTGTGTTCTATCGAGGCATGGTGGTGGTTTCATGTAATTCTGCCTAAAACCCGAGTTTTGCCATTTTTTATTCTTTGATCATGAGCCTGCAAATTCTTTGATCGCGAGATTCTTTGATCGCCATCTTTGATCACGAGGGAGGGACAAGAAGGCCAGATTTTATAATGGAATAGCTATGCCAATTTTCACAATCTTTACGTTTAAATATCTTGGAAATGGTTTGGTCTTTTTACTTGAAATTTGGAGGGTGTTGATGGCATGTCATGTACATGTGAATTACGGTGTTTACATGTCTGAGAAAATATTTTTTGTGGAGGTATTGTGTGACACAATTTACGTTTTGCGGACAGTGTTTTGCATTGTGATGGTGCCTTGAAATTCATAGGGTACCTAGCCTTAGTGTCATGGATATACTTTTCAGTCGTTGTGTGTGTAAAATATCAACAGGTGTGGAATTCTGCAACTCCGCGAATGAAAATCTCAAACATTTACTATACATGTTATATCTTGGACATGGTTTGGTCTTTTACTTTGAAATTTGGAGGGTGTTGATGGTAGAGACATGTTTACAAGTTGGTGGGAGCGCAGGGCCCGAAGGGCCCGTGCTCCCACCAACTTCCGGATTCTAGTTTTCTATTCTTTCTCAAAAGTAAGGAAATTCTATGCAAAAACTGCGTTAATCGTCATTTAGGGTTAAAACACAAAAAGTCAGGAAGCGAAAATTCTTTGGGTTGTCCTCCTACCCCCATGGACCTGCCAATCATCCCAAAGATTGACAGATGACAGAGTGTGTCATTGAGGTTGTGAGGCCTAAATGTTGCCCCATTCTTGTTCACTGTTGCTTCTCAATATGATTACACAAGGAATGGGGAAACATTTAGGCCTCACAACCCCAATGACACACCCCATCATCTGTCAATTTTGGGATGATTGGTGGGTCCGGGGGGGGGGCAACCCTAAAGATTTTTCATTTCCTGACTTTTTGTGTTTTAACCTTAAAAAATGCTGCATTATTTCGCAGTTTTTTGTATAGAATATACATATATTCGGACATCTACTGAAGGATGCCCGACATCATTTGTATGTTGACAATACAGTATTGTATTCTGAGGGAAGATCTGTTGGTCAGATTCAAGAAAAACTACAAGCTGATTTTGACAGGTTGTAGAGTTATTTTCAGGAGCATGGCCATGTATTAAATCCCACAAAGTCGTAAGTTATGTTATTTCGTAATAAACCAGGCATAAATAAAAAAATTTGAAACATAAAAACATTAGATGACTGTAGTCTAAATCTTGTTGATTCTTATAAATACTTGGGAATCTGGGTTAATTCCCAATGTAAATGGGATATGCATGTAGACTCATTAATTAGGAAGTTATACAAGAAACTAGGAATCTTGTACAAACATAGAAATTTCGGACCCATTTTAAAAAAGTTAATTGTTGGCCTCTCAGTACTCGGTTTTTGTTGGTACAAACCAACAACAATTCCGGGAATCACAATGCTCCAGATGAAACTGATTTTCTACACTGCATGTCCCAAAACCGCCCTTCGGGACCGTGCTTGCGGCAGATGTGCGGTCCTGTCCAGCTTATGCTTCTGGGTGGCAAGTGAGTTTCTGTCAGTCCAACCGACAACCTAATATTTCGAAAATATGCAAAACTGGCAAAATTAACTCAGTTTGTGTTGTATAACAGCATACAAGATTCAGTCTTTAATATGTGTGAGCTAAGAGGAACACTACATGCATTTAGAAAAAAATGGATGATCAAAGCTGACAGTGCCCCTTTAAATACAACATCATCAACAGATGTATTCAATTAAAACTCCTCTTCTGGTGAACTCCTCATCCTTGGAGATTTTAATATAAATTGGCTTTCCAACACTCGAACTTAATTCTGAAATGACATCTCCTCTCTCAACCTAACACAGCTAATCTCTGAACCAACCCACCTTAACCATAAATCTAGTAACCATACCCTGCTGAACTGGAATCTTGCATCCCACCCTCAATGGATAATTAAGTCAGGTATCCTTCCTGACACCCTCAGTGATCACCACATGGTCTACTGTGTGTGGAAAATCCATTGCCCCAAAGCCCCAACAAATATCCTCCTGCTCCGCTTTTTCAGGTCCCTAGACTGTCCTCCATTCATGAGCAATTATCTGCTGCAGACTGGTCACCTATTTCCACTGCTTCCATGGTTGAGTCTGCCCTCAATTACTTTAAAACAGAGTTCTTGAATATCTGAGATAAGTACGCTCCCATCAGGAAAACCTGGGTCAGAGGCACTCCTCTCCCTTGGGCATCCACTGAGTTAATGACCTGTCAACACGCTCGTGATCTCGCATGGAACGCATACAAGATCTCAAGCGCCCATGTTGATTTGCTTAAATACAGAACATTCCGTAATGCCTGTACTACGGCCACCAGGCATGCCAAAGCAGAATATTTTTTCAACCATGTTCCAGGAGAACTTAAACTGCCCCTCTAAGTTCTCGAAGGTAGTTCTTGCCCATTTCTCCCCCCCCCATCTAGCCCCTATCACCTGTCCTGAAGGTAGGAGAAACCAAGATCTCAGACCCTCCTTCTGTGGCTGCAGAATTCAACACTTTCTTCAGCATTTGTGCTTCTTCCCTTCTATCCTCCCTGTCCCCCGTTACCCCTCAAACAGCCCTCTACTCACCCATGTTTTCTCACTCACAGTTCTCCTTTCTACTCAACTCTCCTGATGACACCCTGAAGGCTCTCCTGGCCCTACATCCTTACAAGTGTAACAGTCCAGATGGACTTGACCCTAAGCTCCTTCACATTTCGGCCCCTGCTATTGCCATTCCATTCACCTCCCTCCTTAACCTCTCCTTCTCCCTTGCCTCCATCCCTGAAGCATGGAAACTTGCCACAGTCATTCCTCTCCCTAAAGGTGGTGATTCCTTCAACTCTGGAAACTTCTGCCCCATATCCTTGCTCCCAACACTTACCAAACTACAAGAACACCTTATACTGGCACAACTTTCTCATTTCCTTGACTCTTCCTCCTTTTACAGCCCTTACCAGTCTGGATTTCATAAGGTACACTTCACCATGGCTTCCCTCCTGTGGCTCACTGACTCCATTCTATCTGGCATGGATCAGGGCTGCATAACTTCTGCCTTTTTTGTCGACTTGGCCAAAGCTTTCAACACTGTTAACCACTCCCTTTTCCTCATTAACCTTGCAACAGCTGGTCTCCCTGAATCCACCACTAACTGGTTCCATTCCTATCTCATGGGTAGGACTCAATCAGTCAGAATAGGCAGCTCCCTCTCCTTCCCTCTCCCCATCAACACCGATGTCCCTCAAGGGTCAGTCCTTGGTCCAATACTTTTCTTGATATTCTTAAATGACCTTCCTGCTGCCTGCTCCTCCACGGCCATTTATATGTATGTGGATGATACTGTTCTGTTTGCCACTGGCTCCTCCCCCTCTGATATGGAAAACAGCCTGCAGGTGGACTTTAATAAAGTCCAACTCTGGTTTCGCTCCAACCAATTGTCCCTCAATGTCAAAAAGACTGTTTGTTTTTATGACGTTTGGGACCAGGTAAAGGCTTGCAACCATCCCATCATTCCACTCCCTTGAGGGTTCTGTCTTAGAGGATGTCACCTCCTTCAAATACCTCAGGCTCTGGCTTGATCAGCACCTAGACTTTTCTGGGCTTGTGGATGCCATCCATAAAAAATTACAACCCAAACTTGGTGCTCTGTATAGACACCGTAGTTGTATCCCCAAGCAGGCCTGCTGTGAAATTGTCCAGAAAATTATCCTTATTTTTGATTATGGTGACACAGTCTACAGAATAGCCACTAAGAGAGCCATATTCAGACTGGACATCCTTTCCCACTCTTTTTGTAGGTTTGCTCTTAGCCTCTCACCCGCACACATCATTGTGATCTGTATATCACCTGTCACTCCCTGCTCTTGGGGACAGACTTTCTTACTGGAAGTTCTGGCTCAGCTTCCTCCCCCCCAGCTCACCGACCTTCTCTCCACCTCTCCTCCACCCACCTATTCATTCTGTAACTGTTTCAGGACCCTTGCACTTCCTGTTCACATGTCCTCCTCAGGACAGGCTGCTTTCTCCTACCATTTCCCTATGATCCGGAACTCCCTTCCTCTAGCCGTCTGCTCTGCCCAATCCACTTGTTTGTTATCCTTCCTTCTTTGTAATTACATTTCTCCCTTCTGCAACAACTTCAGGCCCTAATTACTCCCCCTACACTCTTATTTTCTGTCAATTACTTATATCCCTTCTGTCAATTACTTCTGTCCCTGTACCTCTTCCTTTCTTACTCTCTCTTCCACTCACCTACTCCTTCAGTCATGCTAGCTATATTCTCTCTCTCTCCCCCCTAAACTAATCTGTCTATTGCTGGAGTCAGGCTGACTAACTCATGTTTGTTTTAAGTTTTAAATGTGCAATTACTGTATTTCAATTTATTTTATCCTTTGCTCATCTTAGCTGTTCTCAGCAATAATTTTTGTTAGTATTGTCATCTTTTTTTATTATTTGTGAACCTTGTTTTATGCATACTCAAATTGTATTCTCCTGTTCCCATTCCCCCAGGACACTATTTTTGATTAAGTATGCCGTTCCTGGTGAAACTTTTCAAATAAATAAATAAAACACAATATAGCTGTTTTGACAAATGAAGCCTCAGTTGACTTTTAAAAACAGTATGACTTTCAGCATTGTGAAGAAAATCAGGCATATTGTTCCAGCTTTTAACAGCATAAACAGATGCTTTCTGGGACAATATCAAGGATGTCACAGGGAAGCAGCCAAAAACCTCTCCGGCCATGTTAATGGTTGATGGATCCTCAACCCTTGACCCCAAGGTGATCGCAAACATCTTTAACACGGCTTTTTCAGACCTTAGTGCTGTTCTACTCCATGACTTTTTCGAAAACAGGGCCTACTCCCCAAATACCTCAGCCCCTCAGTCTAACCGTCCCCTCTTCTACTTCAGGAAGGTAAGGCTGAATGAAGCTCACCACTATATTACTGCAGCTATCTCTAAATCTAGATCTAGTAGCGACACCCTGGACCTTAAGCTTCTGTTGCTCACCCTCGATGAGGTAATTCATCCATTAACAAAAATCCTAAACCTCTCTCTCAGCTGTGAAAAATTCCTGGACCTATAGAAAACAGCCACCATGACACCCATCCATAAAAGTGGGGACAAGACGATTCACCCAAATTATCGCCTCTATCTCCATACTGCCCCACTCTAAGGCACTTCATGCATCGTGGCTGATCAACTTACCGACCACTTGGATAAATACAATATACCTTGTCCACAACAACACGGCTTCCAGAAAGGTCACAGCACCACCACAGCCCTTCTTGAGTTCACTGGAACTTGCACAAAATCCTTGACAACAGCCTTCTCTCGGGGGGCTGTTTTGTCATTACTCTCAAGACCTTGATACAGTACACCATGGATTATTAATACACCAACTACTGAATGCCGGGCTATCCCTGACTCTTCTCTCTGGTTTACAAAGCTACTTAGAAAACCGATCACAGAAAGTAAAAATTATGGATATCTTTCTAACACCCTGCCTGTTAAACTCGATTTGTCCCAGAGATCCATACTGGGACCCCTCCTTTTAGCCTTTTCTTAAACTCCCTCCTTACCACTGCTCTGAGCAGATCATACTATATGCTGATGATGCTGTTGTATTCTCCACTCACAAAGATCCTGCAACTCTTCAACACAACCTTCAACTTGGTTTCAGTTCTGTAGAGACATGGTTTCTTAATCATAAACTGGTCCTCAATGACAAGAAAACCAAATTTATGCTCTTCTGCGCCTCTCATAACGCACACAAGCTACACCACTTGGCTATCTCCACCACCCAGGGGAACACTCTAGATCAGGTGGGGTCCTTCAAATACTTAGGATACAGCTTGACCCTAATCTCTCCTATGAACTTCATGTAGATAATGTAGCTAGAGCTGTTAATACATGGCTTGGTCTCCTCTACAAACACAGACCACACCTCACGCCAGAAGCTTTGAAGGTTGCAGTGGTGAGCTCTGTGATCTCTGTAATAGACTATGGTCCCATCATTTATGGCTCAGCCACAACCATAACCCTTAGATGCCTCTCAACTACCTTAAATAAAGCATGTCGGCTCATCACTGGTGCTCACCGTCTCACCCACACAATGTGACCTGTACACTCAGACCGGCTGGCTCCAACTATCAAACCACATAAAGTTTCTCACCTGCTCCATGGTGAAAAAAATCTACCTTGGCCTTGCACCTTCTGGGGTCTCAACTCTGTTACAACACCAAATTAACAAATGGTGCCTTAGGAGATCCAAGTTACAGCTGCTGAAAGTCCCCCACTGTCACACTTCACAGGGACAATGCTCTTGTGCTTATCGAGCACCACTCTGATTCAATGGCCTCAGCCCAACCATCTCCTCTGCCCCAACTATTGGTATGTTTAAAACTAGGCTCCGGGACTATCTCACTACCAACAGCTCCTGTGACTGCCAAACTTAACCTTGTTTCTCCACTTCTCTTTCTGCTCTAGTTGTCCCCCCTCCCCTCCTCACTGGATTCTGCCCTCACATCTTGGTATACCCAATGCTGCACTTTTCACCCTCTTGCCACCCTTCCTACATTCCTTCTCCCCCCTACCCTCTTCCCTCTCCCTATGACTCTGGCACTTCTTATCTATTATCTATTTTCTCTGACAAATGCCGCTGGCTGCCTTGTTACAATGCAACCCTTGAACTGTATTAATCTGTACTCTGCAATGTCCACATTGTTGTAATGCCTGTCTTGATGTTCCCCATAATTTGTATTTCTCTGACGTGGAACCTTTGTAAAAGAGCCATGGCTCAAATGTATTTGTAATCCTAGACTTGATAAATAAATAAATAAAAATAAACAGAGAACACACGTTCACCCATCACAGTAGCTGAAATTGGAATAGATAAATATTTTTCAGTTGATCTAAGTTCCCTACATTCTTTTCTAAGGTCTAGAAGAGTGAATAATGGGGAGTCAGATGCTGTTCTCAAAGTTTTATCCACAACACAGCATAGATTATATAAACTACTGAGCCTTGGAGGTAGCCAGCCATTATTTGCATACAGCACACCGATGTGTACTGTGTGGCATATTTAATGCAAAATGACAAATACCATTAGAAGTCCTAATTAATAAAAACTAAATCAGTAAAAGATAAATTAGCAAACATGAAATAATTATAATTTAATATAGTTAAAAATATACTTCTTGCAATAATATGTCTGGCTTCCAATGTTAAGCAACAATTAAATTTAAACACTTCCTATTTTTGATTAACTTGTCTGCTAATAGCCTTTATATGAGATGAAAACATTAAATTAGAGTCCAGAAGCACCCCAAGGTATTTAGAGTTATAAATTTGCTCTAAAAAGATGCCGTTAGAGTCAGAAATCAATATTGGTAGACATGTGGATAACATGGGTTTAGATCCAGAAAGCATACATTTAGTTTTCTTACTATTTAATAAAAGACAGTCCATGGCGTTTCATAAGAAGTAGCCACACCAACAAAATATGTTCATGTCCGACATCACCTGAGCTACACTGTGGTATACGTTTCATTCCTGTGTCATGCCTACCCTATGAGAAATGTATTTCTTCAAATAGCTTGAATTCTGACTATGGTGGAAATCTGAAAATGCACCATATCATTCTTGATTTGTTGTCTGTCAGATAATTCATACAAAGTCACTGGGTTTATGAAAACCTCTTTATAACACGCATTTGAACATTGTAAAAAGCAAGTCTTTTGTCTCCAAGAAGATTTTTGAGCAGCCTAAATCCCTTGTATCTCATCTCTAGAGTACAAATCTTGAACATCAAGCATGTAGCTTTCCTTGTCTATGGTAAAATGTTTCTGTCTTTGAAACGTACACTTATCAACTTTATGCAGCAACATTTCTCTGCTACAAGAATCACCTTTTTGGTCATTTCAAAAGTTACTGCTTGTAAAAAGTCTAAGTTTGGTACATATAGGTATTATAGACTAAGTCACTAGGAGATAATGATTCTTGTTCATAGTTCAATTTTTAAACACTCTCCATTGCATACATTAGTTCTGAAAGTTTTTCTTAAAATTTTCTTAAAGATGTTGAATGTAAAACGAATCATTTTTAAATAATTCCAAGAAAACATTTTTCAGTGTTCAAGATGCAGCTTTAATCTGTACAAAGATGGCCTTTCATTAAGCCAGGAATGCAACCTTTTTGAACTTTTAGCACTGATTGTTCTGTCCAACTGGTGCAGAAAACATAGTTTGAAAATGTAATGCATTCCCTATAGTTTAATAAAAAAGTTTCTGTTTTCAATGTACAGTAAGAATTTCTATTTGCAGGATTATTATAATTAATCAAGAAATTTAATTCCCTCTTATGTAGTCCAACAAATTCCTCGTTCTGCTGCTACCACAGAATATAGTATCTTTCACTTAATAAGGAAACACTATTTAAAAAAAAACCAAAAAACTAGTCATAACAATATGATTAGTATTGCATATCAAGTTAGAGTGCACACCTCTAGTGGACTTGTTTGCCTCCTGGGAGGACACCAAACTGATGCTGTTTTGCTCTTACCCCCCCCCCAGAGCCCAGGAAACTGCTGAGGGACGTCTTTGCAAGACCCCAGACCCCAGGCCTCATATACACCTTTCCTTCTCCCCCTGATTCATAAGGTGTCAGTAAAGCCTGGAAGGACAAGGCTGAGACAATCCAGGTAGCCCTGGACTGGCCTCAGCAGTACTGGTACCCAAATCTTCTCAGCCTCAGCAGTAGGTCTGCTGACCAGGCAACAGGTGAAGGTCCTACACCAGGACCTTCAGTTTTTGCACCTCGTGCCCTGGTTCCTGAGTGGCTAGAGTTCCAGCCTTTGGGTCTTTTGGAGAATGTACGCCTTCCATCTGGTGTCAAGGCAAGGAACTTGATCCCCTTGCCCGCCCTGTGGCTAGCATCCATGAGTACCACTGGTCCCACTCCCAGCTGGTGCTGTGAGCGACAACCCTCAAGATGCACCTGGCAGCCATCACTGCATACCAGGCATGGGCTGGTATGTTGATGGTAGCCCAGGAGAAGGTGGTTAGGTGCTTTTATAAAAGCCTGGAATACCTATCCCCTCCAGTGTGTGAACCACCACCACCTTGGAACTTACTGCTGGTACTGGTTATGCTCATAGACAAGTCTTTGAGCCTATGCACAGGTGTGAGATGTCTCACCTTCAATGGAAGATGGCCATCTTGGTGGCTATGTCATCATCTCATCATCCAGAAAGATTAGTGAGCTTCAGGCACTCTCAAGGAGTCTCTATATCTGGTCTTCCACAGGGACAAGGTAGTCCTTCGCCCCCATCCCAAGTTTCTTCCGATGGTTGTATTGGAGTTCCACCTTAACCAGGTGATGAATCTTCCAGTATATTTTACAAACCCATCAATGGGGGCCAGCTGCAGGCTCCATACCCTGGACCTGTGGCGAGCGCTCTTACTATGTAGAGTTCATAGCTGGAGTTTGGGGTGAGTCTCGCCAGTTGTTTATCACATATGCAGAAGCCGCACCTGGCAAACTGGCAGCTAAGCAGATGATTGGCAGGTGGATTACATCCTACATTGACCTCTGCTACAGGGTGGCTGGTGGGGAGCCTCCCGTAGGGCTTAGGGCTCATTCCACCCAACATACCATTGACTTAGTGCCTGCTTACAGGGCCATCCCTCTCCAGGAGATCTGCAGGGATGCCACCTGGAGGTCAGCACTCACCTCCATCTCCCATTATAGCATCCACCAGGAGTCTCATCAGGATGCTGCTTTTGGGATCTCGGTTCTCCAATCTCTGTTTGAAAAGTAGAGGTGCATTCCTTGCCCCCTCCTCCCAGAGGACTGCTGGAAGTCTTCCATTGTGTGGATGTCAGCTATATCCACAATCCTAGAAAAATAGGTTATTCACCTGTAACCATAATTCTAATAGTGGTATATAGGTCACATCCACACCAACCACTCAACATTCCCTGGTAAGTGGCACATGGATCCCTGTTTCCAGCATGCAAGATGTGATGTCATAGGGTAGAGCCTGAGGATATACCACCCAGGTGATGGGAGGAGCTCAGCTTAAAACATTCTGATGAATCAGCACTTCTGGTGAAACTACCATCACATGGATAGTAACTATATACCACTCATAGAACTACGGTTACAAGTGAGTAACCTGTTTCTTCTCCCTTTGCCTCAGAGCTGAGGCTTCCATCTTCATAAAAATGATGCAAAGCCCAGCTCTGTAACCAGAAGAACCTCCAGTCAGCTGAGGGCTCCACTCTTGGAAGTACCAGGGCTCAACCCAACTGAAGGAATGTTGTAGAATTAATGGCTCCAAGGGAAAATAAAAGACATACAGTACTTGATAAAGCTGCAAGAAGTATGGCTACCCACCCAGCTTCTCAACTCTGAATCATATAGCCCCTATTTGAATATCTTTGTAACATTAATTCCTTTTCAGGCATGAGCTCAGATGCTGAACATTGAAGCCACAAGGGACACTGAGGCCTAGATGCTGATTGGCATTAATCTCCTTGTAGTCAATTTGGTGTTCACACATGGATGCCTAGATGCTTGATAGTAAAAACCGAAGCCCTGACTTACCATAAAGCATGAGCATAAAGCCTTTATGAGCACAACACTAAAGCTGAATTAAGGTGTAGAACCTCAGAGGAGGAGCCAGGCAACCACAAGAGCAGGCTGACGGGACATTAACTGAAGAGTGCGAAGCATCATATCAAAAGAGGTGCCTAAGGATGAAGTTGCCTCCAAAAATGCAAAATGCAGAGCATGAGCATCTACAACATAAAAAAATATAACACAAAAACTTGACTTGTCGGACAAAGACCCAGAGATCCATCCAGTCTGCCCATTTCCCTGCCTAGCTCCATGCATGGCCAAGCACTAGACTGGCTTTAGCAATCTGATAGCCCTAGTGGCTAATGGTCAACCCCTTTCCCAGTTATTCCATCCTTCATCTGCCTCTGAGTCACACCATTTGTTAACATCTCTTCCACCAAAGTTTAAACCCTGCTGCAGTTTTGCCATCAACCACTCTTCTGGGCAGTCTATTCCATTCATCCATCACCCTCTATGTGAAGAAGTTTCTCGTGTCCTCTTGAATATCCCCCCCTCCCCACCAGTCTCCATTTGTGTTCATTGGTTACTGTGCCCTCTTTCTTCATGAACAGGTCTCAATGATACATTCTGCTGATTCCTCACAAGAACTTGTGTGTCTCCATCATATTCACCCTTTCCTTCCTGGTCTCCAAAATATACTTATTAAGGTCTGCCAACTTTTCCTCATACAACCTCCTCTGCTGCCCCTGGATCCTCTTTGTGGCCATAATTTGTATTATCTATTTGTGGTCCTTATCTTTCTTGAGGTGTGTACTCCAGAAATGCACTCAAGCTGCGGTCCTACCAGGAACCTGAACAGAATCAGTATCACCCTCTCCTTCTGACCGTCAAATCCCCTCCCTAAATATCCAAGCATCATTTTGGCCTTCCCATTTGCTTTGTTACACTGTGCAGTGGATTTGAGGCAATCACTAATGATAACCCCAGGTCTCTCACCTCAGTTGTCTGCACCATCCTTCCTCCCTCCCTTCCAATAGTCTGTTTCAGGGTACTTTCTACCAATATGCATCATGTTACACTTTTTTGCATTGCACTTTAGTTGCCATAATCTGGACCACTTTTTAATTTTTTCTACATCTCTTTTCATTTCTCCAACTCCTTCCTCAGTATCAAGTCAGCCACAGATCTTCGTGTCATCAGCTAAGTGACACACCTTATTCTGGATTCCCTCTCCTATATCACACATGAAGATGTTGAAGAGCACTGGTCCCAGATCCAATCCCTCTGGTACCTTACTCATTACTCCCCGGGATCTGAATGTGCCATGTTGATGACTACCCTCTGTATCCTGCCCCCAAGTCAGTTCCCTATCCACCTAATATGTTTGTCCCCTACCGCCAGCTTAACCAGCTTTGTTTGTTAGCCTTCAGTTCAGAATGATCCCAAAGTGGCCAGGAGGCTGGATCCACATGGAGAACAGTTGGACTGCAAGAACCAAAGGGCCATGAAAACAGGAACAGAGGATGGTAGCACAGCTAAAGGACAGAAACAGCAGCTTACAAGGACAAGGAGAGATTGTGGAGAGAGCCACAGCAAGCTGCCAGGGACAAACACCAAGCATAGGAAATGGGAAGCAGTAACCAATGAAAGGGTTAGAAAAATGAAGGTCAAAGAAGCATCCCAAAGCCAAAAAAAACAAAACAGCAGGAACGATCCTGAGGTAGACACCAGGGAAGGGCAGAAACTGAGCCTGCTGGAGGAGGGATGCAGGGCACTAGGGCAAAGCCAAGAGAGAGGGACAAACTGCAGGGGGAAGCAGGAACTCTGGGGAAAAATGTCCATGGACAGTAACTTATATAGTTCATGGACCCAGAGCCCTAGAGGGCAGGAGAGAATGGATCACTGAGAATGGGAGTGGAAGCTCAAGCTGGTTGTGAGGAGAAGACAGTCACCCTGATGGAAAGTAAACCACAAAGCCCTGCTGTGAATCCAAGCACAAAGCACAACAGCAGAGCAAGCTGTGAGAATGAACCAGGAATAAGACAGACAGTGGCAGAGTCACAGGTGAAGGCAGGTGATTAGCAGTGCAGTGGAGCCCAGCAGGATAGGCAGAGTACACTGACAGGCCAATGGCAAGGGAGATCCCAAAAAAGGATGGTTCCACCACATACTCAAACAAGGTACAACCATCTGGCACAGAGCCGCTAAGGAAAATGGGCATCTGAAGGACACATGGAGCATACAGTTTAGCTAGCATTCTGGTGTGGGAAACAATGAGTGTTGCCTGCTGCCCCACTGAATTGAAAGTTCAGCTCTTTGTTAGTTCATGGCTTCACAATGCCATGTCTAGAATTAGATGCTTACATGAACAGCATGAAACCACATACCTAATAACGATAGTAATGCTGCAGTCACATACCTCAAAGGCAATTCACATTCTTAATCAGCACAAATTTTAATGAGGAGCCTGGATAGCTTAAGTGCACATTAACACCCCAGAGTCACTTGGCTGGAAAACCTATTCTGAATGTATGCCTAGGTAATGAGGCCAATTAGTTTTGCAAGTTATTAGTACTTGTGCAAGACCTGTACCTGTGCTCTCATAAGATGTTGTAGGCAGCGACATGGTATAGGTTTAAGATTTAGAATTCAGCTTTCTGAACCTGGCAACATACTTCTGAGAACAAAGCTGATGCTACTACTTTCTTTTCATGGCAAGCAACAGATTTGTACAGTGCCTTCCCCACCTCATGACACACACACAGGCATGCAAGCAGGCGCACACAAATACACAGACACAAACACATACGCATACGCACACAGACACACACTGTAGACCTCTTTGGCTTCCTTGTGTTGGGTCTTATAAGTAAAGCTGTGTTTTCCTGCATCTGTTTGTAGTGCTGACACTTAATTGCTGGTTAAGGATGATTACAAGATACGTAATTACTTAGACACTGTCAGCAGGTACAGTAAGGGCCTGTGGCCCACCCAGTCTGCCCATTTGAGCTTGTAAGTTCACTTTACATTTTTCTAGAAGTCTGTTGCCCCTTAACACTGACCTCCAGAATTCCCTTATGACTATGTGCAAAGTTTCTGAAATTCGCTCTGCGAAAAACAATCTGGATTTTGGCTGTTTCGTGGAGCTGGGGACTGCAATTTGTGCTGTTATTCACCAGGTAGAGTGGCCAAATTTGCATGGTGAATGGACAAATTGCCTGGCGAATAACAAGGTGAAGTGTGTGGAATTCATGATACCATCCTCTATAACACCCCGCTGGCACCCTCCTCCTCCTTCCCCTCGTGCCCCGGTGAACATCATACTTCTGCGGCTGTTTGAAAAGGTAATCCCTCCCCAACCCACATGCCAAATACACTGCACCCACCTTCCTCTCCTAAGTCCCACTACTTTTATTAGAAAAACCCAGTCCCCTACCCAGCCCCTCCCTCTGGTCCCCACCCTCCTCCCCCCACCAGCACCCACAATATCAATCTGCAAATAAACAAAATCAGTCCTCTAGTGCTGAGTGTCTGCTCTGTTGAGTGCGAACTCTCATATCGTAATGGCTTTAATGAATGAATTGACACTTCCTTGCTCCTAGTAAAACCTGATTGGTTAAAAATTCAATCAGTCAGGTTTTACCAGGAGCAAAGACATCACCATTCATTCATTTGTGCCATTACAATGAGATGGGAGTCGGCACTGAACAGAGCACATGCTCTACATCAGGGGGCTGTTTTCTTTATTTTCAGGTTGATTTTGTGGGTGCTGGTGGGGAGAGGAGGTGGGGACTGGAGGGGTTGAGTGAGGAGTTGGAGGCATTAAAGACAGGACTCTGGGTGGGGGTGTGGATGGAGTGTATTTATTGCACGGGGTGGGGGAAGGGATTACCTTTTGAAACAGCCACAGCAACATGATGTTCACTGTGGTGGAAGGAGGAGGGTGCCAGCAAGGGGGCTGGGAGAGGGACATAATGATCATATTTATGTTCTTGGGTGAGGGGAGGGGGTGATTTCATAGAACAGTGGTGGGGGAGATTTTTTAAGATCAAAAAAAATCAATCAACGAAGTTGGCAGTTCTGCCACGGACTTTACTAATTATTCACAAATTACGAATAATGCAGGTTCATGCCAACTTTGCCGGCAAATTTGAAATTCACAACATCTCTACTGATTCTGTTAATTCAGTATTCTTATGTGCATACATAATATCTAGCAATACTGTAATGATAGATCATACTCAACACATTTGCTAGATATGTAAAATCCAGCAACTACCAGCTAACAATTTAATGTCCGGTATTGTTTTCCAGAACTAGAAGCTGTGGTTAAAACTAATGCCGTGTCATGTGATTTATTTTGGTGTGTGTGATTGTATTTGACTCTGTTTAATGGGGATTGTGTAAACTAAGAATAAGTAATTCGTGGCAAGTATAATCCATCTGTTAAAGTACAGAAATATTGATATAGAGAGGTTATATGCATATTGGGCCCTATTCACTATTGGAAATGGTGGCTACGTGCCATGTAACTCCGGGTGCGTAGCCACTGCGCAACTGCCATCACTAACTGCACCCCCTCTGCCCCATTCACAACATTGATGTACCCCCCATGCACGCAATTCCATGACTGATCACAGAGCTCCACACAGGGGTGGGTTGGGGAGCAGTGCAGGGGGAGCAAGCCGGCATGCAAGTTCATGTGGAGTGCTGTGCGCAGGGTATGCCAGCTCTGCATCTGGGAGGCAGCTGTAAACCACCGGGGCTGGTTACATGCCCCCCAGGGAGGCTGCCTCCGGATGTGGCGGACACGGCGGGGAGCATCACCTACCAACAATGCTGCCCCTGCTGTCAGGGTACTTCAGGAGGCGAGGGTCAGGTGGACGAGGTAAACCCCTTCTTCAGCATGGTCAGCGCACTGCGTGCCAGTCTGCAACATGGCACCTACAGTGTGCAAGGGATCCAGTGTGGATACCTGCCTGGACAGCCAATTGGCTGCCCAGCAGGATCCGCTGCTCCGCACTTGCCTACCCCCCCCCCCGCGGACCTGTGCTCCGGGGGCACGGGGCCACATAAGGGAGCTGGGCGGGGGCCAGTGTTTGTGAATGTGGCCCCTGTGTGGAAATCCCTAGGGTGCGGAGCTGTGCACCCCAATACATGCCTCTTGCATGTGTCTACATAAATAGGGCCCATTGTGAGCAAGTATAAGTAGATTAGTTTAATCTGCCACCCAGTTAGGAGTCTTTGAGCTTCCGCCAACTACTGGTATTGTTCTGCCTTAGTACTGAACGTAAGCATTCCCTAAGATTTGAATCCTTGGTACCAGATGATTACCTGAATGACTGGTGTTGCTGCAACTGAACAATATGTCGAACTCTTAAATTGGTAGACAACTGCAAATATTTTACAAGCAAAAATGGAATCAAATACACAATGCAGGGGAATGAGATGTACCTTTAATGACCAAAAGCACACAGAAAAATTAAATGAAAGGCTTACAGTAAGTTGGATTGTGTACTGCAGGCATTGTCGTCCTCGTTGCTACTTCACATCTGGTACCAACTCTGGAAAGTGTGTGTGAATTTGCACAGCCACCAGTATTCAGTTAGTGAATTTGTAACATGAGAACAAGCATGATTTGAGAAAATGTAAATTGTAGCCCTTGTCTAACAAGGCGGTGAAGAAGCTAGTTTCAGCACTTGTTTCCACACCAAGAGAACTGTGATTGTTAATGGTCACTGAACTGGCTCCAGCACCCTTAGACCAAATTGACATTCTGTACTACAGCTGCCTGGCTGATTTGAGGTTATAGCTTGTTAACTCATCTCTGCCTGATTTACACAAAAGTTAAAGTGACTTCTGTCATCCTTTACTTTGTATCAATGCGGGCTCTGTGTTTCCCCCCAAAATAAAAGTTAAATGTTCTTGAAGGTAGAAAAATACATAGAAGAGCCAAGTAACTGTGACAACCTAAGTTCTCATAAAAAAAATACCTTTCATATTAGTTTATGTCCATATTCCCAGAAATTCAACAGGTTAGTGTCACACTAACAGGATTAGCACTGCACTAATAGCATGGCCAATGGCCTATTTGTGTGGTTGCTGCTATTTTTGTAATACCAGTTAGTGCAGCACAAACCTGTTAGCAGGTGAGTGCTATCTGGTGCCTAGTGACAGTGCTGCACTGGACTATGGTGCATGCTCATATTCAATTTTTTTTGTCTGTGCTAACCTGCTGGCTGCACTGTGCTAGTTAATACTTTCAAAAAAACTATTACAGCTGCGAACAGTGCAGCACAGTCATCTTCACCCATAGGCATACTGTGATATTTCATATCCCTGGTAGTCCAAGGGACCCCTCCCAATCATATAGGCATATTGTGACATTTAGTATCCATGGTAGCATAGTGGACCCCCCCACCTGATCCCATATGCATACTGTGACATTTCATATCCCTGGTATCCTAGAGGACCCCCTCCCTCACCTGATACCATAGGCATACTGTAACATTTCATATCACTGGTAGTCTAGTAGACCCCTCTCCCTCACTTGATCCAATAGACAAACTGTGACATTTCGTATCACCGGTAGCTTAGATGACCCCCCTTACCTGATCCCATAGACATACTGTGACATTTCAAATCACTAGTAGCCCAGTGGACTCCCCCTCCCTCACCTGATCCTAATAGGCATACTGTGACATTTCATATCACTGGTAGCCTAGTAGACCCCCTTCCTCACCTGACCCCATAGGCGTATTGTGACATTTCATATCACTGGTAGCCTAGTGGACCCCCTTCCAAACCTGACCCCATAGGCATGCTGTAACATTTTTATATCACTGGTTGCCTAGAGGACCCCCCTCCCTCACCTGATCCCATAGGCATAGTATGACATTTCATACCACTGGTAGTCTAGTGGACCCCCTTCCTCACATGACCCCATAGGCATACTGTAACATTTTTATATCACTGGTTGTCTAGAGGATCCCACTCTCTCACCTGATCCCAAAGGCATACTGTAACATTTCATGTCACTGGTAGTCTAGTAGACCCCTTCCTCACTTGATCCCATAGTTATACTGTGACATTTCATATCACTGGTAGTGTAGAGGACCCCCCTCCCTCACCTGATCCCATAGACATACAGTGACATTTCATATCACTGGTAGCCTAGTGGATCCCCTCCCTCACCTGATCCCATAGGCGTACTGTGACCTTTCATATCACTGGGATCGTAGAGAATCCCCCTCCCTCACCCAGTCCCATAGGCATACTGTGACATTTCATATCCTTGGTGGTCTAGTGGACTCTCTTTTCTCACCCAATCCCTCATAGTCTGTATCCAGTTTTGCTATGAGAAAGCTGGTAACTAGTCTCCAAGGGGCCTAAGTGTACACTCTACCAGAGCTACTTCTGCCTCTATGGCAGCTACAAGGGGCCTCCCTCTTCAGGATATTTGTAGAGCAGCTATAGTACCTGGAAAGGAGCTCACACCTTTAGAAAGCACTGTTGTCTGGATGTACAGTCCAGGAGGGATGCCAGGTTTGGAACTGCTGTCTTGTAGAGCATTTTTTTCTCAATAGGTTCTAGACCCATATTGTGACATTTACTTGCCACATCTGTATGTAATTGTTGAATATGTTTTACTTTGTAAGACGCATTGAAATTATTTACATAGTGCAAGTGCATTTTCTATATATTTTTTTATTTTCTTTTATGATTGTCATTTTAGTTGCCTTTGTCAGCTCATGGCTGCTTCTGAAAAAGGGCCTCTGGTTCAGTGTGCTAGCCCGGTCCACAAATGAAATGCATACATACATAAAGACATAAATAAATAAATAAAATAAAAGGTACTGCTAGTGAGTCTGTAGATTTGAATGACATTGTTGAATTCTGTTATTAGAAGAAAGTAGAAAAGAATTTGTTTATTCTTAGAAGAGTAACCACTAGTATCTTCCAGCCATTTCCAAAGATAACCTTTTATGAAATTTTATAATGAATGAAATTATATTTTGAAAGCTGTAACATTTGAACTCAGGGTGCGAAATTCCTATACCTTAGGTACCCCAGGGCAGGCACTTTTGTCTTAGGACACCTACTGCTGCTCAATGTCTGCCCAGTGGGGTACCTAAGGCATTTGTCCATTGAGTCCTGTTTTGTCATTTCCATCCATCTCGTTTCTCCCATGTCCATTTTTGTTTTTGTTTGTTTATGACATCAGTGTCATTGTCTGTGGGTGGGAGGCTGCTGGAGGAACACTGACACCCGTGATTATGAGATGAAGTATAGTGATCATCTGACAGGCAATCTGAGAGGCAGATGAGATGAGCAAGCTGACAGTTCCCTCCCTTCCTTTGATGGACATCCTGATTAGGACTGACACAGCCAGTGAAGATCAGAGGCATCTGTCCGTTGTGGCAAAAGTTGGGTTGCAGCAACCAGAGACATCAATCGGTAAGTGTCTTCTAAAGTTTGCCTGCCGCTTCTTACAGTGTGACCTGTGATCCCTGCAAAGCATGCCACTCTACCCTGTTCAGTTGGTGAGACAGGATGTGCATCGAGTGGTGCGCTTACAGAGAGACCACGTTGCAGTTGGCAATCGTGGACTATTATGTACTTATTTCTTGACATATAACAAAGAAAAAAAAGCTTTTTAAGAGCTCTTAGTTGTTTGTTCCCAGTCAGCTTGAATGAATCAGGGAGGGAGGGCGAGGTGGGACTCTCTCACCCGAGGGTGCAAGTTAACAACAAAGGCTTTCCTTTCTACTTAAAAATCCTGAGATAGGAGGGGAGGGGGGACAGGACTCAAGAGAGTTGTACATTCAAAACTCTTAAGAGCTAATTTCAAAGTTAAACTGCTGCTGTCTCACTGAGATATACTAAAGAATAATACTACAGACACAGACTGAGACAGTAATAAAAACAAATTCTGGACAGAGCTGATAGGTCTGCAGCTGAGGAATTTGGGTTAAAAACATTGGAAAAGTTTTTTTTTTTTAATTTTCACACCAAATTGTCAACATAGCCTTGTTATGACCCTGCCTAATGAATAAGGGCAGAGAGAATGTTCAACTCCTGGCCTAAAGGTGATTTTGCACAAGGACTGTGAAATGAACTTTCAGGATGCAAAAACACTGTTTGGGCAGGAGCTGAAAAATGACAGCTGTCAAATTCATGAGGTGCTGTAAAGAAATGGCTATGTTCAAAATACGGGGTAAAACATTGAATATTACCAAAGTTAGGAGCCTGCATTTGCGAAATTCAACATAGCCTCATAACTTTGTTTTTTTTTTTTTTACATATTTTTACTCCCAATTTGAAACATAGCCTTCTTATGACCCCACCTCATGAATAAGGTCAGAGACAATTTTAAACCCCTGTCCGAAAGGTGATTTCATGCAGGGACCATGAAATCACCTTTCTGTATGTAAAAAAACATTTTAGCCGGGATTTGAGAAATGACAGCTGTCAAATTCATTTGATGCTGTAAAGATATGGCTGTGTTGTAAATCTGGGGTAAAAATATTGAAAATTACCAAAGTTACGAGCCTATGTTTGCAAAATACAATAAAGGCTCATAACTTTATTGCGTTTTAAAATTGTTACACTAAATTTTCAACATAGCCTTCTTATGACCCCACCTCGTGAACAAGGTTAGATAGAATTTTCAACTCCTGGCCTAAAGGTGATTTTGCTCAGGGACCATGAAATCACCTTTTAGGATGTAAAAAAAAAAATTTCAGCCAGGATTTGAAAAATGACAGCTATCACATTCATGAGGTGCTGTAAAGATAAGGCTATGTTGTAAATTTGGGGTAAAAATATTAAAAAATTAACAAAGTTACCAGCCTGTGTTCACAAACTTCAATGTAGGCTCATAACTTTATTGGGTGTTTTTTAATATTTTTACAGCAAATTTTCAACATAGCCTTCTTATGACCCCACCTCATGAACAAGGGCAGTGAAAATGTTCAGCTCCTGCCTGAAAGGTGATTTCATGCAGAGACCGTGAAATCACCTTTCGGGACAGATTTGTCTAATGTCAGTGCAATTGTTCATGAGGCAGGGTCCCAAAAAAAGCATGTTGAAAATTTGGGCCAAAATATGCAAAAATGCCCAAGTTATGCCACTATGTAAAAAACCCCATTGAAATACATTGAACCATATACTTGTTTCTTCAGTTCACAGTCCAGCTTTGAAGAGTGAAGACATGTCTGTGGTCCAGAGAAGATTATGGCGTTGGACTTCTGATCGGTAAGTAAGGGCTTGGGGGGCTGGGTGCAGTGGGAAGGTTGGTTGGGGGGAGTCTAAAGGCTGCAAAAGGCATCAATGGATGGTTTTCCTTTTACAAGTATAAAAATAAAATCACTACTGAGGATCCCTGATCATGACACTTGGGGACTGGGTACCCCCACTATTACTGTTATGTTTTGGGGGTTACTGAGGGGGAGGGTCTGGTGGGTAGAGGAAAAAAATACATAGGTAAAAAAAAAGGTCATGGTGAAAGATGACCCAATACTGGGAGATTGGGCACCCCTAGTGTCATTGTTATACGATTGTGACACTGGAGATTGGAAACCCCAGTGTCATTGTTATGTTTCTGGTGGGGGTAGTGGGTGCTGAGAGGGAGGTTGGGTGGGAGGATATGCATAATTTCCAAAAAAAAATCCATAATCACGGCAGGGCATGGCACTCCATACGTGTCAAGATGGCTGCCGCTCTCTACTGCGCATGCGCTAGTGGCTGCACATGCACAATACAGTTTGGTGGCCATCTTGGACTTGGTGGCGTGTGCCGTGTTCTGCCGTGACTGCCAGCAAAACAATAGTTTAGTGTGGTTTCCAAAGGAGACATAAAGCAGAGTGCTTCAGAGACGCGGAGGTGACTGTGTTGCAACTCCAGCATGTTGTTCGGTTGGAAAGAATGCACCGAGTCATTTTCTGATAGCAGATGCAGCCTTAAAAATAAGTAGACTACAGGGTCTGCAGCAGAGACAGAGAAAGGGAAGGATTCAGCCTCCAGGGAGAAACTAAAATTAGCAGGGAGCCATTCTCATAGTCTGCAGCATCTGGCAAGTACATTGTTTCTTGGGCATGTACTTTTGCTGCTTATATGCTTGAGTGGGCACGTACTTTTTTCACAGATTTCATACCCTGTTTGAACTGTTAAGCAAAGTAATTTTTTTATGAAAGCTTGGAGTCTGATCAACATGTAAATATCCTAACAAAACAGTTTTACTGTGGCAATATATGTCTATACATGTTGATATGTCGTTAAAAATGATTGGTCTTTACAAATTTGGTGAACCGTTTTGTTTTTTATGTTGATATGTAACATTTATTTTTTTTTGTTATCGACATATGGTCAATATAGTACTATGTTATCAATCTATCTACTTAGCTGACTCCCAATTTTCATTTTAAAAAATTAGGTTTCTAGCTCTAACAGTTCCAGTTATCACATTTTAAGAAGTTATCTTTTGAAAGGTCTTACTTTGGAACTGTTGTGTCTAGAAACTTAATAGGCTCGATTTTCAAAGAGCCCTTAGATTACTGCAATTTGCAGCAGTCCAGAGCTGCGGTGAACTCCGGGTGTGTCAGGGACCCTGCACCCAATTTTGTAATTATAGGGGTCCCTGAGCCAAAGACCCAGGAGTTGCCACAGCTGCAGGGCTGGGCCAAACATTGGGTGCACCTGTGGAGTTTGATGGAGGGATCTGTCAACCCCTCCCAAGCGCAAGCTTAGACAACCTGCAGAGGTGGGGGGGGACTCTAGCTGGAAAATAGGGAACAGGGGCTGCTGGGGAAGTGAGGGTGCCATAGGGCATGAGGGGGGCCATTGCAGCATTTACAGGGAGTGGAGGTGGCACCTGGCAGAGATGCCATATGGTGTATCTTACAGCCGAGGGGACTGGGTGAGGGAGTTTGGCATGGCAAGACTATTATGACATGTGTCCAGGTGGAAACAGCCTGGCACCTGCCCCACAGAACCCACAGTCCTGTGGGGCAGGTGCAGGGCAGCTCCACGAATGGGGCCGCAATACAATCTCTACCATGCCAACCCCTACCTAGTTACCTAGGGCTGTCAGATATACCATATACTATCTCTGTCAGGTGCCTCCTTCACTCTCTGTAACTGCCACTGTGCTCACCTCATGCCCTATGGCACCCTCACTGCCACAGCAGCCCCAGTTCTCCAACTTCCCAGTCCCACGGCTCACTTGCTGTCCTGCCAAGCAGTGGCGCAAGGCCCTTAGACCACCTCCTGACTGGTCTAATGTGAGCCCCTTGTTGCGACCACCACAGGGCTTATAGAATCCCAAATATGGGGCTGGTGTAGCCCCACCGTGGTACAAGCCACCTTGTCACCTGGTGCACCCTGATTTTGGGCACAAGGCTGGCACAGTGCCAGTTTGGCGCAATGGCTCCCCTTTTAATGTAGACTGCATTCAAAAATTGGGATTGCTTCATCTTTTGATGCAAGATGCCACTTGCATCAGTTATGTTTGACACAGGCACCTTGCATCATACTTGGTGCTTTGAAAATCGAGCCCATGTTTTTATAATGAAAGCTTGAAGTCCAGCTGTTAAGAATTAGCTTGGACAACACTCATTTTATGTGTTGATGCTATTCTATGTGTACCAGTACTATCTGACCCTACCTTTTCAGTATGTTATTGATTTGTGTTTTGTAATTGTGACACAGTCAAAAAACAAATATATAGTGGCGATACTATTTTGTAATGACAAACTTACTATTTCTTTTGTAGCGATACATAAAATAACATGATGGTTTAAAAAATATATAATAGAAAATATTTTTCAACTTTTTTTGAATTTTGATAGTACTACATAGTATTTAATTAGTAACTATGTAGTTTTCAACTTAAAGCAGCAGTATTCGTTAGTCAGCAAATAATTTCAGTCTGTAGTTTTTTGGCAAAAATGTTTTTCTGACATCCATAGATTCAACCTCAGTGTGTTTTTAATTTCCTCTGGTATTTTTAAAACAGCTTTTCTAGATTTTTTGTAATTAATGACCCACATCATTAAAGATGGCCACGATTTGTAATTAAAAAAAATCTCTTCCGCCATAGTTACTTCTTGAATATACATACTAGATTCATACTGTGGATGTATTTTTAAGGAGCTACCACATGTTTCTGTTGATAAAAAACACACCAATGTACCAAGATATTTAATTTTTTCATGGGAGGATGCATGGCATGGGAGTGGGAATGGGAATGTCCAAATACTTCAAAATCCCACAGATTCCTTCAGGAAAGAACTTAAACAAAAAGAAAAATAGATGTACTGATGTTTTACCAGTAAAAATTATAATTGAAAAAAAAAACTACATGTTGACTAACAAATATTACCCGCTGCTTTAATTTTCATTTGACTTTGACCTTAGTCACATGATGAACATTTCACACGCCCCACACTCCCGCAGTACCACATCCTCCTCACTTTTGCAGGCTTTGGAAGATAAAAATTGCTCAGTATAGTAATGTTCTTTCTTCTAAGGAAATCTAACAGTAAGTCATATAATCCCTGACTCTGACAGACTCTTTCAGAACCTGTAAAAAGGGGTTTCACAAAAATCAGTCTGGTAACTTTCTTTTGTGCTTGAGCATGTATTGTTTAAACTTTTTTTTTTTTTGTTTATCTCAAAAATAGCATATTTTGTCTGCTATTTTTAACTGGCCTTAGTCTGTTCTTAGTATAGATAAGTTACAGTATCAGTGGTCATTGCACCCCCCCCCCCCGTGCTCTGTAGAAACAAACCTGACATTATACCAGCAAGAGGAGCATGACTATAGTGCAGAGTTTGAACAGAATTCTATGTTCTGTAAGTAGCATCAGTTCTGCCTTCAAGGCAACACCGTGGACAGAGATGATGCAGATTTCTAAAACTTATTGTTCGATCCTTTAGAAGAAAGAACATTACACTGGTGAATAATTATTTCTTTTACCTCTTTCATCCTGTCTGCACTGGAGTGACTTTCTGCATATTAATTGCTCTGTTTGTTTGGTTGGTGTAACTCTCATCATGGTCAAACCTCAGACACATGGCTTTAACAGTGGCGGCTGAGGCAAATGTCCATTGGTCCTCAAGTTTCTGATGAGGGTAAGGGCACCAGGAAAAGGCATCCATGGTCATGTTCATTCCATGACAGTGTTCCCAACTGTAGTCATTGCTGGACAAGGTACTGTGCATACTGTAACATTTTATCATCCTGCTAGCCTAGTGGAATGCCTCCCTCACCTGATCTCATAGGCATACTGTGACATTTCATATCCCTGGCAGCCCAGTGGAACCCCTGCCTCACCTCAGTCCTACAGCCATACTGTGACATTTCATATCACTGGTAGTCTAGAGAACCCCCCTCCCTCACCCAATCCCATACACATACTGTGACATTTCATATCCCTGGTGGTGCAGTGGACCCCTCTTTCTCACCTGATCTCATAGGCATACTGTGACATTTCATATCCCTGGCAGCCCAGTAGAACCCCTGCCTCACCTCAGTCCCACAGTCATACTACGACATTTCATATCAGTGATAGTGTAGAGAACCCCCCTCCCTCACCCAATCCCATACACGTATTGTGACATTTCTATCAGTGATAGTGTGAGAACCCCCTCCCTCACCCAATCCCATACACGTACTGCGACATTTCATATCAGTGATAGTGTAGAGAACCCCCCTCCCTCACCCAATCCCATACACATACTGTGACGTTTCATATCAGTGATAGTGTGGAGAACCCTTCCTCACCCAATCCCATACACATACTGTGACATTTCATATCAGTGATAGTGTAGAGAACTCCCCTTCCTCACCCAATCCCATACACATACTGTGACATTTCATATCAGTGATAGTGTAGAGAACCCCCCTTCCTCACCCAATCCCATACACATACTGTGACATTTCATATCCCTGGTGGTCTATTGGACCCCTCTTTCTCACCTAATCCCATAGGCATACTATGACATTTCATATCCCTGGTATCCTAATGTACTCCCTTCCTCCATCACTTAACCCCATAGACAAAGCAGTAGGGCTATTGCTCACGATGCTGGCAGCCTGGGTTTGGGAATGAGCCAGAGGTAGCAGGAGGGCCAGCTAGCATGAGAGGGAGTGAGTGTACCATACAATGATTGCCCTCTCTGCGGATGGATGTGGGATCGCATTACAACACAGGCACCTCATGTGGTGGCACAGGAGGTGCAGTTTGTGTGGTAGGCACTACAGTGATAGAGTTGGCTGGCTAGTGCATGCATAATCTCATACACTGCCCCATCACTTATCCCCCTCTATATTCCAACAAATGACATAGAAATATAAACATCGATGGCAACACCAGAAATAGGCCAATGGTCCAGCCAGTCTGCCCATATTACCCTATTATACCCCAGGATCTATTGTCGTTGTGGGGTCTTAGATTACTCTGTTCCCCTTTTTGTTATCCATGTTTCCACCCCTACTGCTTCCCCTTGACTCTATCCCAGCCATGTCTTATGCCGCTTATGGTTCTGGCACCCACCACCTCTGCAGGCAGACCATTTCATTGCTCAACCACTCTTTCTGTAAAATAATACTTCCGCACATCCTTTTTAAACCTTCCCCCCATTCAGCTCCACTCATGAGCCCTTGTCCTATCTTCTCTGTTTCTAGCAAGTAGCTCCTCACGGTTCCACTTTATTAACGTGAAGGTTTCTGTCATATCCCCTCTTTGTCTTCTGGTTTCAAGTGAATACATGTTCAGCGCCTTTAGTCGATCCTCATAGGATCTGTCTTCCTGGCCCCGAATCATCTTGGTCACCCTGCATTGTACCTTCTCTAGCCTGTCTCTATCCTTTTTTAGGTGGGGACTTCAGAACTGGGCACAGTATTTCAGATGTGGCCTACCAGCAACCTATGCAGTGGTAATATTACCTCCTGCTTTCTACTACCGAACCCCATCCCAGTACAGGTAACATCCTGTTAGTCTTGCCAAAGGCCTTGTTACATAGGTTGTTTTGTTTAACCAGTGAGGGACTAATGATAACTCTTAGGTCCCTTTCCTCTGATGTTGTGTCCAGCTTAACCACCCCCCCATCCAGTACTCTGTTCTGGGGGGTTTGTTTCCTAAGTGCTTAACTTTAAAGAGCTGCTGACGCCTTAAAACAACTTTGTAAAACATAATAATTAGGTACAATTCAGCTTCCATTCCTTCTTAAGATTCCTCCTTCCCAGTATTTATTCCTATGAACATATGCAAGAATACATGATCTTCATCCCTCAGGGTTCATCTGCTTCTATAGCTGACACCCAACTTCAAGTCATAATCCTCTGTTGTGACATCACAGTCTGTTGCCATGGGAGTAACTGTGATGTCACAAGCAGTGCCTTATGACCTCAGGTAGGGAGAAAGCAACAGGAACAGATAAACTCTTCAGGAGCAAAGATCTTGATTTCATGCAGATGACCTCAGAAATAAATAATGGGGTGGTGGAATACAGAACTAATGTGAAATACAAGCTGCACTGTGTCTAAGTATTATGTTTTGTTAAAGGTCTCCTGACGGCATCAGCTGCTGTTTAGATTTAAAGAATGAAATTAAAGAATTGGTACACATGTGCCACCCACCCCTGCCTCTCCACAATGGTGACCAGCATGTACACTCATCACACATCCAAGGCTTGACCATTAGAATGACAGGATGTGATCATAATTCTACTGTAGAAACTGCTGAACACTTGTCCTTGCATAATGACCACATCACTGATTTCAGTGGCAGCAATGTGTGTCATGATACTGTGTGGTGTTAATGGGGGGAGGGATACAATATAACCAAACTGATAGTTTAGATCTTTTATTTTGCCTTTTCTGTCCTAGCCCAATAACCCCTAATCTTCACCGACACACACTCTATTAGTCCTGTAGTCCATAGCCCACAGCTTATTAAGTCAGTCAGTGGATAAGAAACTCTGAGGGAATGCAGTTAGTTCCTATCTAGGGTAAGCTAACAGAGCAAACAGGGGGTTGCAGCTTTACAGCCATCCATATCTAGGTTCAGCTACTGTAAGTTCTTATCTAGACTCACTGGATAGGATAAACTAGAGGTTGCAGCTTACACCCATTCCCATCTACAGTAAGTTCAACTACAGTTAGTTCCTACCTAGGGTCAGCTAACAGAGCATGCAAGGGGTTGTCGGCTAACAGCCATCACCATCTAGGTTCAGCTACAATTAGTTCCTATATAGGGTCAATGGATTAGGTAAACTAGGGGTTCCAGCATTACAGCCATCCCTGTATACATTCAGCTACAGTACTTCCAGTCTAGGGGAGGTGAATGAACGTGACTCGAGTATCTTGTGGGGAAATGTAATGGTATGTACTGGCAACAGGCAAGCAGGAGTAGGGTGGCTTGTTGTAAGGGATACAGGGCAGCAGTCTCCCTGGGGATGCTGTGGAAGGCAGGGGTTGTCCCATGTGTAGGAACCTGAACCACCTGATGGCAGAGATGAGACAGCTCAGATGGGTGTTAGGAAGGCTAACAAGGAACAGGGGAGATGGAGTGGGGCTGAGGAAAGAAAGGCAGGTGGAGGCAACCCAGGTGAAAGAGAAAGGCAGGCAGGGGAGGGCTGAGTAGGAGATCACTCAGTTACTGTGGGCACCACTACCTCAGAGGATGAAGGATAGTGAGCCCAGGGAGGAGGAATGGAAAGTGTTGGGGGTTAGAGGTGGGGTCATGAGAGGTGAGACCGGAGTGGGAACACCTAATTGGGTGCCAGTATGGAACAGATTCCATGCACTGACTAGTTGGGGGAGTGAAGGAGATGGAGGGAGAGGTCAGGTACAGGCATTTGGGAATGGGGAGGTTAGGCAGGAGAAGGGGTAGGAAGGCTATATGGCAGTAATGGAAGAGGAAAAGAATCAAAGGTGAATGGAGTGGGTACAAGGGAAGGGGAAGTGGGAGGGGTATTGGGGAGGAGGGAAATTGTTTAAGTGGTGAAGAGGGCCGATCAAAGCAGAGGGAGGGAGGGAAGGCAAGAGAGGGGGCCAATGGGGGCAGGGGGCTCAGTAAGACAGGGGTGGTGGAGAAGGAGGGTGGAGAGGTATCCAAGTCAAGGAGGGATCAGATAGGTGAGGGACGAGCTCGAGGGACAGTCAGGGGGAAGGGAGTCAAGGAAAGGGGGAGAGGAGAATGGTAGTAATCCCGGGGGACTTGATAGTAAAGGATATTCACTGAGGAAAGAAGGTGGAGGTACAGCGAGAAAGGTAATATGCATACCGGGGAAGCAGGAGGAGAGGGTGTGCCCAAGGATTGTTCAGCTCATGTGAGGGAAGTGGGTTGGGCGGAACCTCATGCAATTATACATCTAGATATGAATGACCTAGCTGAGGAGGAGGTGGGGGTAGTATGGGAAAGATTCAGGGTAGTGGAGAGGTTCTGCTGAGCGGTAATGAGATCAGTTGCATTCTCTGAGGTGTTGCCAGCACTGATACCCAGCATGGTCAGGAAGAAAAGGATAGAGGAGTTTAATGAGTGGTTATGAGAATGGTGCAAGGAGGAAGGATTTGACTGCACTGGGGGAGACTTGGTCAGATAAATTCCTATACACACTGGACAGGCTGCATCTCAGTAGGGGAGGGTTGAAAATCTCAGGGATGAGTTGAGGGCTAGATACATGGGGACCTTAATTTAAACTGTTGGGGCTAGATACATGGGGACCATAATTTAAACTGTTGGGGGCCAGAATGGACCTTTAGGCTCAGAGTCTAAAGGAGGAGGAAGTTGGCAGACCTCCCTTCCATACCAGTCAAGGAGAATTAGAAGATAGCTTGGGAGATTAGAGTGAAGGGGGAGGTACAGGGTGAGGTATAGGGTGAAGGGAGGAAATAGACAGTGGACAGCAGGATGGAGGGCAGAATGGCAGGGTGACGGAGGTGGAGCAGGAGGGAAGGCAGAACGGCAGGAGGATGGAGGCTCAGATTCCAGGTGGAAGTGATGTTCCTGAATGCAAGTAGTCTCGAAAACAAGATGGATGACCTGCAGGCATTGTTGGCAGAGAGGAACATGGACTTTGTGGCAATCACTGAAACATGGTCCACCCATAAGCACAACTGGGACCTCTCGATCCCCAGGTTTAAACAATACAGGAAGGGCAGAGGGTGGGAAAAGGTGTGGTGGGTTGTGGTTTACACAACAGAGGGTACAACTTGTACAGTGGAAGAGTCAGAAGAGAGGAAGGCAGAGGTGATGTGGGTACAGTTACTGCCCAATAGATGGAGGAAGGTGAGACTGGTGGTGGTTTACAGACTGCCCAACCAGGAAGAGGAAAGGGACAGGGAACTGGGCTCATGATAATGGCAGCTGCAGGGAAGAGAGAGGTGTTAATTTTGGTGAACTTTAACCTGCCTAAGGTGGATTGTAAGATCCCAGCCATGACTTGTGCCAGGAGTCAGGTGATCCTGGATGCAGTGCAGAGTGGATTCCTGACCCAGGGTGTCATGGAACCCACCAGGGAGGAGGCAGTCCTCGATCCGGTATTGACAAATGGGGACAACATCTAGGAAATCAAGTTGAGTAGCCCCTCGGTGGGAGTGACCATCGCACAGTGTGGTTCCAGTTGGACATAGGTGCCAGTTGGGCGCTGGTTGGACATGGGCACAGAAAAGGCACCCATAAAGACCAAAGTGCTGGATTTCAGAAAGGTGGACTTCAGAAGGATGGGGGAGATGCTAAGTGGGCACCTGGAGGGTGTCAACATAGAGATGGGGGTGGACCAGAAGTGGTCCATCATCAAGGAGGGACTAGCCACAGCCAGAAAGGAGTATGTTAGCCTCAAAAGGAAGAAATCGAGGGCCGAAGGTTCTAGCTGGTTTAGTAAAGAGGTTGCCCAGGCAGTTAGGGATAGAAGACTACCTATAGGAAGCTCAGAAGGACCCAGATGGAGGAGGACAGGGAGGACTGTCTGCACAAGGCTAGAGAAGCTGGAAAGGTAGTCCAGCAGGCTAAAGCTCAGAAAGAACTGCAGTTAGCTGATGGAATTAAAAAAGGAGGAAAAACCTTTTTTTGGTATATAAGTAAGAAAAGGGATAAATAGGATGCAATAGTACTGTTCAGAAAAGAAGATGGGTGGGTAGAAGCAAATGGAGACAAGGCAGAGGTACTGAACAAGTATTTTGGTTTTCACTAGGGAGAGAGAGAGAGACGGCCCAGTGCCACAAGGGGGAAAGTGGGGAAGAGGAGAGGGAGTGAGCCCAGATGGTTTGATAGAGGTGAGTAAGGTGGGGGAGGAGTTGTTAATTCTGAAGGTGGACATGGGCCCTGATGGAATCCATCCATGGGTGCTGAGGGAATTGGCAGAGGAACTGACAGGTCCCCTAACTGACCTGTTCAACAGTTGGCTGGAGTCCGGGGTGGTACTGCAGGACTGGAGAATAGCACATTTAGTGCCGCTCCATAAGAGCAGTCCCAAACAAGACCCAAGGAACTACAAACTGGTCAACTTGACCTCAATTGTGTGCAAGCTCATGGAGGCCATACTTAAGAGGAGGCTAGTAGGATAACTGGAAGAGACCAGCCTCCAGGATGAGTGGCAACACAGATTTATGGCAAGGAGAGCATGCCAAGCAAACATATCTTTAATACCGACTGTTGTAGGTACAACTAACCCCCTGTTGTAACCTGTGGTACACGCTCACCTTGCCCCCTGGCTCGACAATGTCCACTGGACAGTCTCTCCCTCCCCCAGACCCACTCCTTCCCTACTAGGTCCAAATAGGGATGTAACCTGCTGTCTTCTATGAGGACCTACTATATCCATGATTGTAACTCACGATTTTGTAACAGTGTGTAACCTAAGTAACATACAAACTACTATATTATGTAACCTAAGTGTATCTATGTTAAATGTTCCTTTTACTACACCTGTAACGTTATCCTCTGTTTTCATCTGTACTGTAATAACTGTCTTGATGTCTGCCCTCCCTGCGACGAGGTGCCTTTGTAAATGAGTCTCTGACTCAAAGGTTGTAAACCCGATTTATAATGAATAAGGAATAAACTTGATCAATTTCTTTGACTAGGTCACTAAAACAGTGGACAAAGGACATGTGGTGGACATCCTATACTTGGACTTCAGCAGGGCCTTTGAATGTAATTCTGTGCCCCACAAGAGGTTGATCAAGAAGTTGGCGTATCTGGGGTGGAGAGAGAAATTGACAGGGTGGTAGCTAGCTGCTTGCAAAGGCAAGGAACCCACAGAGTGGTGGGGAGCTCTCTGCACTAGGGGGGTCACCAGCTGGGCCAAAAGGATCGGCGCTTGGTCTGGTGCTTTTTAATGTCTTCATCAGTTAGAGGCTGAGACAGAGTAAAGGGGAAAGTCAGTGTCAAGAGGGGTAGACAGAAAGAGGGTTATTGGTTGGGGGCAGAGTCCTTAGCGGGTACTAGGGACCCTGCAATATGAGCACGCTGAATCAAATCAAATCAAATCTTTATTTATCCAGGCGATCATCACTGAGCAAGCTCATTTACAAGATGGACCTGCTGTTGTCCAAGACAGTTATACATACATAGAGTGAGAATACAAAGTACAACATGTGCAAAGAGTTACAAACAAATTTACAGAAAAGTGATAGGTGCACGATATACATTCCAAGCATTCTTGTCGGAACATACATGCATCACTCAACTTTGCTGTGGTATATACAGACTCCATGTATGCAGAAGTTGAGGTGATATGTTTAGTCATTCTTGGTCAAGCCTCCATCAGAGGGTACAATTTGCATTTCAGCCCTCAGTGACTCTAGCACTCATACTTGGATGAGGGTCCTGGGCTGCATAGAGGCCCCTAATGAGGTCTGTATGTTCCGCTTAAATGGTGAGAGGAGAGTAATATGGGAGAAGTGGTACCTTGGGTGCTGAGGGCCACTATGGCAGCTGACTAGTGGACTTGATTAAAATAGGGAGGGGAGGAACTAGGTTCGTGGCTGGATGTGGTAAGGATACGAAGTGAACCATCAGCAGGACAGCTAGGAACTATGGAAACACTATGGAAACACTACTTGACACTTGAATAGTCCGAAAGGCCCTATTCTGCTGGCATTGTCATACGTTCATGTCTATATATGTGTAAATGGTGTGTTACCCTATGTTGTGTTTGCATAGCTACAACTGCCTCTCCCCATCCAATTCCCATCATTGCAAATGTTATGAAATTTGGTTTGGGGTGTCTGTGCCAAGTGGCTGACTTAACCAGACTGATGGTCAATATTGTAAGCACTGTAGATTGAACAATATGTGCAATCATTATTAAAAAAGGTAAACTCACTGCTACTCAGCCTCTTTCACGTCATGTTGGCAGAAAAACTGGAACTGATGTCACATCATTAATTTGTTGTAGACCATAGAAATTTATAAGATGACTGCAGAAAAAAAAACATTACTCCATCCAGTCTGCCTGTAAAACTCTATCCTACCATGACCAAGACCTAGTGTTTATACAGGGTTTATGCCCATGCTACCCACCCCCATGTTCCCTGCCTTGCTGCTACACCACCGGGTGACTATTAAAACCTTAACACCACCTAAATCCTTTACTGTGGAAGGACATGAGTGGTCTGAAATAGGTTAATACTGGTAATAATTTTGGTTTCTTTGTTAGCCTGGTTGGAAGTGGTTTAGTAGCACTGGATTTTTTTCAATAAACATTTGTGAGTGTGAAGCTTATAGCTGATGCGCACAGCCAACCTGGGAGCAATATTCAAACAATACACTCCAACTGGTGCATGCTGGCTGTCTGAGTATTGGGCTGCGTCAGCATACAGTTACTATGCACTGTGCTCATAGAGCGCCCTACAGGAATATGGCCAACAGGAGAGAATGTGAATCATATTTAGCCATATTCAGTCACCTATGCTAATAAGCCTATTGGGCATGCAGATTGCTAAAAGGCCATTTGCTTGCCATTATTGGCTGATTAGTACGCCGCATAACGTCACCAAGCTTGTCTGTATGAAGGGAATTGTGCAGAGTTTTGCTGGCCCCCCCCCCTTCCACCCCCCATAGAAACATAGACATTGGTAGAAAGGGGACAGCTTGGCCCAACCGGTCTGCTCTGATCAGTGCCCAGAAAAATGTCAGTGCCATCCTAGGAGTCGCATGGACCTCCAACCCCCATCCTTGATACAATGCTTCATAATAATTATTTTACCTAATCCCTGACTCTAGAGATCCACCACCCCCAATTGCTGATTCAATGCTTCATAATAATAATTTCATCTAATCCTTGGCTCCAGTGGTCCCCCCCACCCAGATGTTACACCCAGTATAACAGAAATTATTCCTGGTACCCAGCCCCCCCCCCAGTCATATGTCAGAACCCCACTCCCCATCCTGCCCACTGAGTTCCCTCCCTCCCCCACTGGCCCCACTTACCCCATTAAGAATCACCCTCTTCCCACTGGCCCCCACTTACCCCATTAGGAATCACCCACACAAGACAGTGAAGAGCACAACACCTCCACTTACCACCTTGGCCTGCCAGCATCTGAGTGATAGGGAGTGAGCATGTGCCTACCGTAGAAACAACTGTAGGTCTTTCGTGATTAAACTTTTTAAATAAATACTTTTCACAAAAAACCCTGAACAGTCATTAGGTGAAAATGGCTTTTCTTCTATTGTAGTTATTTTACTGTATTCAAATGTTATGGCTGACTCTTTGGACAAATGATGCAAGTGTCAGAAATAGTTTGCTATCTGCTTAAAAATAGGACATTAACCTCAGGGGAAACTGCCATTGTTAAAATGTTCAATAAGGATATGCATACGCAAGAGCTAGCCGAAACTGGAGTAATACGGCTAGAACATGAGATGAGTCAGAACTCAGGTTGCTGTGTTCTTAGCGAGTTTCAGTCTCGCAATAGATTTAATGGGCAAAGCTGTAAGCAGGGAATTGCAATTGTCAAGCCTAGAGAAGATGAATGTGAGGACCAGGACCTCAGCAACGGATTCAGAGACCAATTTGTGGATTTGAGCAATATTTCTCAAATGACAAAAGGAAGTTTTAACAGCTCTTATATGTTAGTCACACTAACCCTTTGCTCCAAGGTTGTGTGCTGGGTTCTTACTCTGACATATTGTAAGTTTGTAGTCATACTCACCTAAATAAGTCAATATTCAGTAGCATAGGCTGACAGTATAGCCTAGAGGTTAGAGTAATGAGCTGCGAATGAACTCGGTACGTCCAATAGACCTGGATTTGAGTCCCACAATCTCCACTTGCATACTGTGTGACTCGGAGCAAGTCACTTAACCTTCCTAATGCTCCTGGGTTGCTTCTGAAAACAGACACTTGAGTCTAGTGGACCTTACCCAGTTACCAAAGAATAATTGAAAAAAATGATTCGGCAATCTGCAATGACCAAGGCCAGTTATTAAAATCCCAGTTTTACTGGTGCAAAGATTCAGATAATTTTCAGGCATACAAACTGTTCATGTCATACAGTAACAATTTACTTCTAATCTCTGTTGCATAATTCTTCATAAGGCTCATACAAACAGAAGAGTAAATACAGCAGCAGCCTACTTATAATTATACAGGCAAGGTATTGCCTGTATATTATGGTTGCCTTGGGGTTTCTTTAAAAAATGCCATTTTCAAATGCTTATAGCTTGGCCTTCTTAGACCCTAGGAGCCAGATATTCAAAACTTTACCCCGGGGCTAAATTAGCACTGCCCGGCAGGCAAACTTAGCCCAGAGCACAAAGCAAGCCATATTCAAAAGGAATAGCCCGGAGCAAACAGCTTCTGAATATAGCATGGGAATGAGGCCGGGCCAACTGGGCTGGGAGTGCAGGGCAAACTTAGCCATGGAATAAGACAGCTCTGAATATGGAAACCAGGAAGTGCAAACCACAACAGCAAACAGTGCACAGCGATGCTAAGGTAGGTAGAGGTGAACTATGTGGCCATGTGTGTGTGCCAGCAAATGCGTGGACTCAGTACAGCTGCAGGCAGCTAGCATGTGTGAAAGTACAGTGTTCAGAACTGTAAAATATTCCCCGAACTGTTTGCGCAGCACTAGCATGTTTGCGCGGGTTTAGCGCAAGGCTAAACCGTTAGCCTGGTGCAAACACACTTGCCCGGCCCTAAACTTTACCATATTCAAAAGTGACATGCAAATGAGCCTACTTGTGTAGTCTCTGGGCAAACATCCAGATTAGTATCTCATTATGCCCTGATTTGCATGCTGTTTGCGCCGGGCTAACGGTTTAGCCCTACGCTAAACCCGAACTGAAATGTGTTAGCTGCGCAAACAGCTTGGGGAATATTATACAGTTTTGAACACTACTTCCACATGCGCTGCTGCCTGCAGCTGTACTGGGACAACACAGCACAGGCACAGATGGTGGTGGTGCTGCATGCAACTGTCACACTGTAGGTCATGCTACAGAGCACAGCAGACACTACAGGAGCAAGGGGGTCAGTAGTGTGTGGACAAAGCAATGCCTATGGTGTGTAGGGCTGTGATGATGACTGCACTATGCACAGTGAGAGGCCCAGCCTGCAGGTGTTTACTGACAGTGGACATTACTGTTGTGTGACCCACAGATGCTGCACCTCTGGCATGGAATGCTCACAGTGACATATACATGTCCGGCTTTGTGTGCTGTGGCAGTTATACAGCTGTGCGGTATGTGGCCGGGGGGGGGCATATATTATCAGAAAGGCACACTGGTGTTGGGGTATGCTCAATACTGGCCCATGTGCACTGCATGATGTATCCCAGCCTTGTGGCCACACCTGGTCTGTGGCACAGCCTGACCACCGAAACACTCTCCCTTCAACATCCTTCATGCCCACAGTGCTGCATGTGTGTGCTGGCATCTGTTGGTGTTCACAGAAGTGTGGTCCACAGGTGTGTGCTCTGTGGCCACACTGCCATGCTGTCTACTGGCGGCAGGGTCACCACTTACTGCCTGACATGGCTGGGACTGGTGGCAGATGATGGCATCATTGTGATGCCGTCAGTTAGTAGCATGCTTCCTCTATGTTTGGTTTTGTCTATGTGTCATATTTATTTGTTAGGGTCGCGCAAAACCCATGCAGACACAACGCAAAGCCATAGTGTTGCACAAAGCTAATTGCCCAGGGTTAACACAAGCTTTTCCTGGGCGGTAATGTGCACCGCACTAAGTGTCATGCTAAGTCGCACAAAACCACTTTGCAGAGCGCTAATCGAAGAATATAGCATTGCGCCTGTATTCATGTCAGTTTGCCCCTTGCATACATTATGATTTTGCCCAGTGCTAATGCAGTTAGCCCGCGCTATTTGGCCTTTTGAATATAGCGGACCCGCGATAATCCCGCACTAAACCTACGCAAACGTTTTTTGCCCAGCACAAAGCTTTGAATATCTGGCCCTAGGACTGCAAAAAATGTGGAATGCATCATCCCAGTTAAAGGGTCTACTAATCTGAAAAGTTTTATAGAAATCTGTTTTTCCATTTTGGATTTATAGTGTTGAATTTATGTATTTTTGCCCAGTTTTTAACCAAAGGTTTTTACCCAAGAATAGAGAAGAAACATTGCCCAAGGTTAGAGAGAAAACTGCAAGTAATTAAGTTATGAAACTTAATGGTTTGTTAGAAGTTATGGAGGAACAGGGTCTTTTGGGGGGTCTATGAAAAAATGTTAATTCGTTTTGTAGTTATTAACAGTATTTTTTTGCACATGCTCAATTCACAGAAACAATAGCTAAAAAAAAAATCACAGAGTTACCTTTTGAAAAGTACGTTTGTTAGATGTTATGTAGCTGTAGGTCCTTTTGGCAGTTTGGTGAAAAATATGAATTAATTTTGAAGTTACTAATGATTTATTGTTCACACAAGCTCAGTTCCCCGAAAATAAAAAAAGCTAAATACCATATTTCCTTGAATAGAAGCTGTCCTTGAATAAAAGCCACCCTCAAATACAAGCTGCAAGTCAGAATGAATACTTGTAATACAAGCTGCAGCTTCCAGTCTAGTTGAAATCATGTCATATAAAACACTGTGGGTGAGAATCTGATTTTATCACTAAACATTAACTTTAGTGTAGGTTTTTTGTTTACTAGTTGATGTTTTGTTTTACTTATTTTGACATGAAGTAGACAATTAACAATAAACTTGGTCAAATCCAGGATGTGTAATATTTTATTTTTAGCACTTAAAATTTTGATTTTGCAAAACAAGCTGCCCTCAAATATAAGCCATCATTGAATAAAGCCACAGGTAAAAATATTACATTTTAATACAAGCTACGTAAAGTAGTATTTAGATATCTTCTGATTTCTATAAAGATGTGTATTCTTCTCGGCTGGGGTAAGCTGGCTCCTTTTGGCTCTGTCCTCAATGCCTTCCATTGGTAACCACCTCTCAAGGACTCACCTGTCAGCTGTTTCCCCACAGATTGCACCCCATGGCAGGGTCAGAATGGGGAGGGCCATCCTTCCTCCTGGAGACTGTCATCCAGTTTCTGCTGACAGGGGTCCTGGCAGTGGCATGGTTGAGAGGTTGGCACACAGAGTGTCATGCACGCGAGCTCTACCATTCGTTTGGTTTTCACTTTCCTGTAGCTTGGGCACACACATCGGAGCATGTGTGTGGAGGCATGCACACACCACAGGCTCCTGCAGCTCCCTCCTTTTGTGCCAGGTGGCAGTCTTGTGGCAGAGTCGACAAGCTTTTCCTCCCCAGGAAGGACGGCAGTCCATAAGATGTTCAGTCCTCTCCCCTGAGCCAACCCTCAGCACCCCGAGACCACTCCCAAACTCAGCTCTCTGGAGTGGTGGGGGGTAGCTTTACCACTGTGTCACAAGGCTAACCTGTATTTAGATATCTTTAATTAAAAAACAAAATCTTTGCACAGAAGTCCCTCACAATTATTTTTGAAAATTCACCTCCTGTATGCAAGCAATAATACCCGACAGGGTGGGCAGTATTGGGCAATACCAGACTGCACAGGGGCTTAATGAGGCTTGACGCCACAGGCGGAGGGCCTTATAGCCCCTGGAAGGTCTAGTATTGCCCATACTGCCTGCCCTGGAGGATATTATCCTGCTTAGAAAATCGGCTATAGGTGACATTTTTTAAAAATAAATAAAATAAAAAACAATTAAAATTAACTTTTGTTGTAAAGTAGTCCCTGTATTGGTAGAATCACTGCTGCTTTTTTGTGAATAATTTCTTTCCTATGAGCATCTCCTCTAGCTTATGCTTGCTTGCTGCTTTGTCTCCCCCCCCCCCCAACTTACAACAGTGGAGAACCATTTATTATGTTTGTTTGCATGCATGTGCAAGAAACAGTGCCACCACATGAGTTTTCATAGGTGTGGCACCCCCGCTTCCAGTGCCCTCAGTGTTTTTGCAGGCACGGCCACATCGCACCAATGAATGTCCTAGATGTCTGTGACAGCAGTTCAGATTGCAGTGGCATACAGTTGAAAGCAAATGACCTCTACAATCAATGGTGGTAATGTGTAGGCAATTTACATGCTGCCCTGCCATCAGCGACAAGAAGGGGACCGTAGAGTTATCATATCTGATTACCTCAAAATGGCATGGCTGTGTGACAAAGCAGTGGGTAGGACTATTGGGATGCTAGTGTGCATAGGGAGGGGTATCTCCAGCAGGAGGGGGGAGGTGGGGCTGCCACTGTATCGCTCACTGGTGAGACCCCATCGGGGGACAGCTAAGGCTCTGTACAATGCCTCCTGCATTTTATGCATGGTTGCATTGTGTCCAGCTGCTAATGGCCACAGAATGGCATGCAAATGGCTCCTTAGCCTGTGCATGCCATAAGTATGTAGTCTGTAGCATGTCAGCCACAGAATATGGCTTTCTGAAGTGATGGCACTATTCCATTTCGGAAGGGCTATCTCCCTTTGCTTTTGGGAGCCTGTTGCCAGTAGAGGCTGTGTTAATGATGCCCATATGCAGCATGCATGGCTCTTATAGCAGCTGGATTCTAACTACATAAAAACCTCCTGGTCCCATATACCCCAGTTCAGCTGCTCCGCTCAGCAGAGGAGACTCTGCTGGGGGGTTTCCTGTGTCCTTTGGAAATCATTGGTGAAAAAGGCCTTTTTCTGTGGCCACTACTCACATATGACTTGCCTTACCAAATCAGCTTTGTCAGATCTTCTCTGTTTTAAAAGAGCTCTTAACAACTGTCTTTTTTCCCCTGCATTTGAAGACTCATTTTAAATATGTTATGAAGGAGAGGGACTCTGCTGTTCTTGTTATTTGATTTTATAATGTTCCTAGTTGATTTAATGAAACTGCATGTACAGAGCTTCAAGCCTGTGATATGAGGAACTACATCAAATACAATGTGCTTGTACAATGGACAGGACCTTCTCTTTATCTGAATATTGCTTCCTGGAAGCCAAGTGCCTTTTAATGCAGTACAAACGACCATATCAAAGTATAAGGTCCAATGTGCGTGTGTTTTTTTTAGTTAACTAGTAATTGGTTATATAATTAAAAATCAAACCATTTGCACATGAATCCTTTATAAATTTTATAAAACTCTACATGCTGTATGAATATTTTAACACCTATATTTTGATTTTCAAACTCTTCATTCTGTATGACACAGTTCTCAATATCTGCATGCTGCATGAAGGTTTGTAAAATCTATGTACTGCATGAGGGTTGTCACAAAATGTACACACAGAACTCCTTCACGAAGGTTTTGAAAATCTACACACTGTGCAAGTATTCAAAATCTATGTGTTGTGAGACATCTTTCAAACTGTATGTGTAACACCCCCCTCCCATTTTATGTTCACTGTGTGCACATGCACAGCGAACATTTTGTTAGGAGTGTGCCTTTTGAGGGGTATGACACTGTCAGTCAAGTGCAGAGCAGTCTGCAAGGGGTTCGCCAGTGTCACACCAATCATCAGCTAGACTGATCATGATACTGTTCTGGCTTGCTGGGCAGTAACTTTGTGTATTTTGAAGGAGAGAGTCAACCCAATCATAGGTTGGCTGTTTCCTTTGAGCTGCACCACCCAGCAAGCACAGCTACTCTGTCATGATCAGCCTGCTGAGATTGAATTACACCCTGTATCAAAGAAAACCATGCATTGATGTCTGTTGCTGTCCTGCCCTTACTATCACCCACCCGCCTCCCACTGAGCACCCACCCCCATCCTCCACAAATGTAACACCTACACTTGGTGTGTCCTATCCCATAGTGTCGCCCCTGAAATAAAGGAAATCATCCTCAAATTTTTTTAATAGACCCTGCCAAAGAGAAAACCATCCAGCGATGTCTGTTGCAGCCACCGCTGTAACTGCCATCCACCCAAGCCCAACACAAACATAACACTGATTCTGGGAGTGCCCAATCCCCCAGTATCACCATTTGAAATAAAGAAAACCATCCGACAAAGTTTTTTTATTTTCAATAGACCCTGAAAAAGAGAAAAATGCCCATCAATGTCTGTTATATCCACTGCCATAACTGCTATCCCTCCCCCCAAGCCCAACACAGTCATAACACTGACACTGGGGGTTCCCAATCCCCCAGTGTTGCCACCTGAAATAAAGAAAACCATCCCTCATAGTTTTTTTTCAATTACCCTATGTACCTTGTAAAAAACAAACCCTCCATTGATGTCTGTTGCGCCAGTAGTACCCCCTCCCAATTCTCCCACTCGCACCCACCACCCCACATGCCCCAAGCCCTTACTTACCCACTGTGGGTCTAGAGCAGTAATTCTGTCTGGCCTGCAGACATGTCTTCATTCTTCAACACCGGACCATGAACTGATGAAATCATGTATATTGTTCAGTGTATTTCAGTGGGGTTTTGAACTTAGTGGCATAACTTAGCCATTTTTGAATATTTTTGTTCCAAATTTTCAACATGCTTTTTTTGGGGACACCACCTTATGAACAATGGTAGTAAAATTAGGTGAATATGTGATGAAAGGTGATTTTGCAGTCACTGTGCAAAATCACCTTTTAGGCAGGAGTTAAGAATTTTCTCTGCCCTTGTTCATGAGGTGGGGTCATAAGAAGGCTATGTTGGAAATTTGGGGTAAAAATATTAATAAAACAACAAAGTTATGAGCCTACATTGAAATTTACGAATGCAGTCTCATAACTGGTAATTGTCAATATTTTTACCCCAAATTTTCAGCATAGCCTTTTCTTAACTGCACCTCATGGATGTGATAGCTGTCATTGTTCAAATCCTGGCCAAAATGTGTTTTGGCACTTGTGGCGTGAAATCACCTTTTGGGCCGGATTTGAAAATGTTCTCCACCCTTGTTCATGAGTGGGCTCATAAGAAGGCTATGTGGTGTCATAAGAAAGCTATGTTGAAAATGTGGAGTACAAATATGAGAAAACAACAAAGTTATGAGTCTACATTGCAATTTTTCAACGCACAATCGTAAGTGTGGTAATTTTCCATATTTTGACCCCAACTTTTCAACATAGCCATTTTTCTCACCACCTCATGAATGTGACAGCTGTTATTTCTCAAATCCTACCCAAAATGTTTTTTTGTTTTTTTTTGTAATTTAAAGTTTATTAACTTTTTTAGGAGCTGTACAGACATTGGTCTTAAATGCAGCCAATAATTCTTCAGCTAACACAGTACACTACATTATTAACAGGTATCATTACGTAAGATTCTTTATTACATTCAATCACTATATTGTATGCATAGATGGTGGTGCCCCTTTAGTAAGGTTAGAGTATTCTTTTTTTTTTTTTTAATTTAAGTTTATTGGTATTCATTGGGTACATTTAAGTTGAACCAGTCAGACAGAGTCAGTTCCATTTACAAAGATAAGGATCATTTAGAGAAACAACCAGTAGAAGATTCAGTATAAAGGAAGTGACCCACTTCAATAAACTTCAGGTGGCATAAGCACATCTTCAGGGTCATTAGGAGAACAAGTCCCGTCAGGCTCTCACCACAAATGATTGGGCCATCCCCCCGGTGCTTACCCCAATCTGAGGTTGTTTTATAAGATGTTTTCACTTTTAGCCTCGCCCTAGACCAGCAGAGATCCCTGGTAGAGTCATCAGAGGGCTGCACTGGGAGCTCCACCTCTGATCCTCGCTATATCTCCCATTTTGTCCATCTACGACATACACCGTAGCCTACAATTCATCTTATAGGTTATTTCCTCCATGCCTGCCACCTCCTGCACTACCCCACCCAGTCAGCCAAGTTAGAGGGATCTTTTTCAGCTACAACCTAGTACTGACTTGTGGGCCGCCGCCAATAGAGGGACCAAAGATATAACGATCTGCTCCAGCCAGGTTCTGAGGAGGGCTTCCTAGAATGAGATTTGTCCAGTCCAGGGACGGTCCAGATCAAACATCTCCGCCAGTGCTTGAGTCACCGCCTCAGAAGGGCCCAAGCCGGGGACAGGACCACAAGACATGCAGATAGTTCGCCCAGGTCTCCCCATACAGCCTCCAGCAAACCGGATCCCGATCAGAGGATCTCTTGCTCAGAGACAAGGGTGAGAGAAAGTAACGTATCCTCACCTTCCAACTGAATTCCTGCCAAAAGGGTGAGCAAGTAGTTCAGAGGCTAGCTTAAATACCGACTCCCAGTTAATTCTCATGGTCTACCTGCCCTCTTCCATCCATCTCCCTTTGACTTTAACCAGAGGGTCCTTTCTTAATCCCATCAGGGCTTTATAAAGCATGGAAATGAGACCCGATGATTTCTATGAGTTAGTATTATGTGGAGCTCTCTATAAAGGGAGCGCTTTTCCTAAAGATCCCTTTTTCGCAGGAGAGGATATAATCCCTCGCCTGCAAGTATCTGAAATGATCCGTACTACGTAATCCATATTCTCTGATTAGGTTCCAAAATCCACCACCTCTCCTCCCAGCATAAACTGCCTAATAAATATTAAGCCCCCCTTCTCCCATGTCCTAAAGGTATGGTCAAGGAGGGATGGTGTAAATTCAACGTCCCATGATAATCTATGCAATGGCCATAAGGAGGTTCTTAGTTTGTACTTCTGCCAGGTCCTATGGGTGGCCCTCAGAGTGTCCCTAACCGTCAGTAATGAGGGGGGAGGATGAGCTCTATCCGTACTAAACTGTAAGGAACGAGGTCCTAACATTGGGCCCCATTCCTCCTCCTCCTCCAGTGTCTCCATCTCCTTCCAATTGGCTGTATATGTGGGAACAGACCATTGTAATGCCCTCTTAACCTGTGTGGTGTGGTAATAATCTTCAAGGTCTGGTAAAGATCTACCCCCTTTCATCTTGGCCAGTTGAAGGATCTGGGCATTTATTCTAGGTCTTTTATTGTTCCAGATGAACTTTGTGATCATTCTGTGCCAGTCAAGGAAATGAATTTTAGGTATAAAGATTGGGAGGCATTGAAACAGGTATAGAAATTTAGGCAGGATATTCATGGAAATGGAGTGGATTCTTGAGTAGAGGGGAAAATTCAGTAAGGACCATCTGTTCAGGTCTCTTTGTACTTGGCTGGCAAGTGGAGCATAATTTGCCTTGAAAAGCTGGGAGTTATGTTTAGTCAGGATAGCCCCTAGGTATTTCATTTTGTCCGCCTGCCAATTAAGCGGCAGGAGTTCCCTTAGCCTATAGGAAGGGGAGTAGTAGAAACAAAGCACCTCCGTTTTGGTCTTATTAAGAACATACCCCGAATATTCGCCAAATTCTGACAAAACTGACCACACCTGAGGGATAACCATTTCCGGATGGGACATGCAGAGCAAAACATCGTCCGCATACAACGATATCCTCCGCTGCTGCCCCCCCACCTCAATTCCCTGTACTCCAGGGGAAGTATGAATGGCCTCAGCTAGTGGCTCTATGTAGAGGGCGAACAACAATGGGGACAGAGGGCAACCCTGTCGGGTGCCCCTGCTAAGTGTAAATCTACCTGAGAGACTTCAAGTAACCCTCGACACACGCTTGTGGGTCGAGAGTATAGACTTTAGACTATTGATAAAGGGTTGGGAATCCATTCACCCAAAACCACGAATAGAAATGACCAGGAGACCTTATCAAGGCTTTCTCCAGCCTGAGCTCATGAGACATGCGGAAAGGCGCACGGTGGATGGTGTCAATTATATTGATCGCTGACCTGACCCCGTCTGGGGCCTGACGGCCTTGAACAAATCCTGTCTGGTCCAGATTAATGAGTGTTTGAAGAATTGGGTTTAATCTCGAAGCGAGAATTGAGGTAAAGATTTTATAGTCAGAGTTTAAGAGAGAGATTGGACGGTACAATTCGCAGCGAGAGGGTCTTTATTTTCTTTTTGGTATGAGTGAAGGTGTGGCGTATTGCCATGATGGGGAATTGGTGCGCTTCTCCACGCCATATCTCCGAAGACTTCTGCCAGTATGGGGCCGTTTTGTGACAAAGTTCAGACCTGGCCCCAAAGCCATCAGGCTCTGCACTTCCCACTCTTTCATGGCCTTAACGGTATTTAGATCTCCGCCTGTGTAATCGGCCTGGTTACGCCTGGCCTTCTTCCTTTGTGAGTTTAGAGCAGGGGATTGTCCCAGGTAATCCACGATTGCCTGGGCGGATGGCTGCGTCTGTGGGGTATAGAGTTTGGCAAAGTAGGTGTCAAAAGCCTCTGTGATCTCCTTTGTCTTATTGGTCATCTGGCCTGTGGTTGGTGAAATAACTTTAGTTATTGTGCCCTGACTCTATACTGTCTCAAGCGGTCAGCAATAATCTAGTACCCTTAGGGCCTCCTCGTAGTATTTTTGCTTGAGGAAAAGAGACTTCTCTCTATCTCCTGCCTTTGTAGCTTCTGATGTTTCTATCCTCAGAGCTTTAAGTTCTCGTCTCTCTGCCTGTCCCAACCCACCTTTGTCTAGCCTCTAGCCCTTTATGTCTGTCAGCAGGTTTTGTTGCTGCATGAGGCATTCCTTCTTTTCTGGGTGGCTATACGTATAAATTGCCCCTAACTACGGCTTTCAGTGTGTCCCAGATAATCTGCGGAGACACCCCAGGGGTAGTATTTTCCTGAAGTGTGTCCACAAACACCGTTTAATTTTATCTAGGGTTTCTTTATCCCTAAGTAAGGAAGTATTAAGCCTCCAGTGAGTTATTTTCTTAGGCAGGGAGAGAGCCACCTCCAAAAAGATGGGACTGTGGTCCGACAGAGTGGCTGTGCCCACCCACATCGAGGGGAAGTCACTCACTCGTCTCTAAAGGTAAAGAATGTGTCAATTCGGGAATAGACCTTATGGCGAGGGGAGTAACAGGTGTAATCTCTCCCTCTTGGGTATTTCTCTCGCCAAATGTCCACTAGTCCCACCTGGTGAAGGGCTTGTTTAATCTTCTTGACCTTCTGCTGGTCATTGACCTTAGCCATGGAAGTGGTATCTAGTTTTCTATCCCATATCAAGTTCCAGTCTCCCCCCATAATCAGCGTGCTCCTTGACTTTTCCGCAACCAATCGGGTAATCGAGACATAAAATGCTGCAGAAGAGCCCGGTGGGGCGTAAACATTAACTAAGGTTACAGGAGTATCCTGTACTTTGCCTATCACCATGATATACCTGGCACCAGGGTCTACTACAGTCTCCTCATGTTCGAATGGGAATGTAGCCGCCAACATAATGGCTACCCCCCTCTTGGCCTGCGTCGAGGGACGAATAAAACATGTGAGGATATGCCTAGACTTCAGTTTCAAAGTTTCGGATGGGGACAGGTGGGTTTCCTGCATGAATACCACCTCACAGTTTTGCCTGCAATGTATTTCTGAATTTGTTTTCTTTTAACCGGGCTGGAGCAGCCGTTAATGTTGTAGGAGAGCACTTTCATTTTCACTTTTCATTTATGTTAACATTACTAACATACTTGGGCGATGTCGAACTGATCCAGACATGTCTGATAAGCATATCTTATCCCAACTGCATTGTACCCATTTAACTTTCCTAACCGGTAAACATTACAACCAGAGAACAGAAAATCAATAACCCCCAACCGTGGGAATAAAGAACCCAGCACAGGACATTCCTCAACTGAGGGCCTCGTGCCAAAGTGATAACAAGGCAGGTGAGTTTTTAACCCTCTCCTGCCTGCTAGAAGAAATAATCGGTGTACTTCAAGGGAGGGCTGGCAGAATATCTTCAGCCGTGGGGCAATTCTTGCAGCCAATATTCGAAGGGGTCTCCAATCCAGGAGAATCACACCCCTTCCTGGGGAAAAACCTCATAGGGACACCCTACAGTCAGCGATCTGCAGGCTCCGTGAGGGTCCCTCCTCAATCCTGGATCCTAAAGAATCCACACTGTAACATTTATCATCACTCTATGTATCTCTAGAATGACCAGCATGTGTGATGCACAATATACATCCGTAAGGTTGTAAGGTTGAACAGCGGAAGAGAGAGAAGAAAAAAGGTGAAACACCCCACATGCCCTCCTCCCTTCCCCCAGTCCATGATGCCCCGTGAGGATTTCAGAATTAGCTATCCAAAGTCTCAGGGTGTTCAGGCAGCTACCAGATCCACTCCAGGTCACCCCACCAATATGTCTCAACAGATGCCATCCATCATTTCAGCTTTGTCCAGACCAGTACAGTTAGTGCAGGGCGCATCTATACGAGTCCAGCAGGGGATGGTCCTAAAGTGGGTGTCAAAGCCAAGCCCTGCGCGTTAATTTACAGTACCTTGGGTAGCTGTTCAGTCACCTCCTCTCCACACCTCACCGATGGAGCGTGGTCGTCCCCGCTGCCTCCTCCTGCCCAAGAGAGCTTGAATCATACCCAAGCAGAATTCCACCACCTCCCAACTGAGATCACGAACTCGGCTACCAGGAGGCAGAGCTCATCTCATCTCATGCAGGCATGTAGCGTAGAGGACCGGAACCACCGGGGAGCGTCCCCAAATTACTAAAAAAAAAAAAATTTGCAAAGTACCTCGACGGGTAACCAGAAGAGAAATCCATAGAAAAGGAGGGGGTTGGGGGATCTGCATTTACTTGGAGGACTCCACACGCGTAATCACCAGTGATGGTTCAAAGTCCCAGTGGGTTCAGTTAGGGATACCGGGGGAACCGTGCCTCTTCAGTCTGTCGATGCACATTCAGGTCTCTCGCCTGATCCAAGTCGCTATTTTGGGATGATCCTCGCATGCCTCGTGTAGATGTGTGGCCTCTTATCCACTTTAGAAGGGATCTCCAAACTGCTTCCCAACGCTGCAATGTCTGCCCGGAGAGTTGTTTGCTGGTTTCCCGGATCAAGCCACCCGAGGTGCCCCTTCTGAGCGATGCCCAAGCCGACGTGAGTAAATCTCTTTCCAGCTTCTCCTTCAGCATGGGTGGTACAGCAATCCCCAACGGCTCCAGGAAGGCCGAGGCAGCCAAAGGTCTTGAAAGGTTTTCAAACCTTTATCTGTTGTGATTTTGGGCACGAGCGGGTACAGAATCTGCGATTTGATATTCCGGCCCTCAATTGCTTCACTATCGGCCACAGGGTTTTCCTAGCCTCGAACTCGTGTCGGTGGTCGTTGTCAATGTTTATTCGGTGGCCTTTAAAGAAAAGTGCTCCTTGCTTCCAGGCTATCCTGACTGATCTCCTTTTGCCTGGTAGCTAGTCAGTTTTACAATGGAGCGAGGCCTCGCCTCTGGATTGGCTAGGCAGCACCAACGATCTATGTGCCGGTCCATAGTTAGGTCCAGATCCTGTGGCAGCGGGAGCATCTGTTTGAGGGTTGCTTGGGAAAGGCCATAACATCTTGATAACTGTCTTCCGACCCTCCGTACGCGTGAGATTCTTATGTTATGTCTCCGGCTTCTACTTTCCAGGTCATCTAGCTTGTAAGTGAGTTTAGTGTCCCTGGCCATGAGGTACAATAGGAGTCTGTCGTGACGTATCTGTTTGTTCTGCAGCACGCAGCCATGCACAGCTCCAGTTGCTCAGTTTTATGATCCGTCTTGCTTAAACCGACTTGAGATCGCTTAGGTTTGATCTATCTTAGCCACTGTGTGCGCCTGCTTGGATTATTATTTCCTTCAGAGTCGTAAGGGAGTTCACCCGAGGTGGTCTCTGGTTGTTGTAGGCCCTCCCGTACCTCTTCCCCCTGGATGCCACATCTGATTTCCTCCTGTATCATCACCCTCAATTTCTGCATCGGAGTCGAGGGGGGTCTGCCCGCTTTGTTTTTTTTAGGTTTTGTCGGCGAAGACATGCTTTCTACGAGTGATGTAGATTGATTTCGTTCGAGGAGGGGACGGAGCCACTACTCTATGCTGCCATTAGATCGCTGACCATGGTTAGAGTATTCTGATCAAAGGAGGATGTAATTTATTTTGTCAAGGGATCATTTCTGGCCTGTGGTCAATAAGCCACTTTAACCACTTATTCCAGAATCCGGCACAGCAAGTTGTTAGGAAATTAAGTCCTGCCGTCAGTTTCTCTAATTGGTAAATTTGTTGCATAATATCCTCCCATTCTTTCTGAGAGGGGGGCCTCAATTTGCAACTGTTTTCTTGATATAGCCTTCTTAGCAGCAGTTAGTATTATAGCTAGCATTGAACGGGTGTGTCTGTTTTTGATGTGAGCTGGGAGATGAAGTAAAATTGCTATGGAGGGTGTTAGATCACCCATCTCTGGAAAAAGCTCCTGGATTGCCTTTTCTATGGCTTGCCAGTATGTGTGCAGTTCTGGACAGCTCCAAAAAATAGGCGTGTGTGTGGCACTTGGCTCTCCACATCCTCTTCAGTACCTTGTGCCCCTAGATGTATCATATTTCCCTTTAATTTGAGGTGTTCGGAAAAAGCAAGTTACAGACTTCCAACAATAATCCTGCAAAATGTGGGAAGAGGTTATCTTATGTAGTGAGATGTGTATATTAGTCCAGTCTTTGTCAATGAGTGTGATCCCTAGTTCTGTGTGCCATCTCATTTGAACTTTTTCTACTGTGGTCTCCATTATCTATATGGATAGTTCTGTATATTAGTGAGATAATATGTTCAGGTATCTTCCTTTCTTGTGTTTCTAAAATAAGCTGGACTATTGGGTGGGCCTTCTTTGTGTTCCATTGCAGGCCAGTTCTCTCTCCAAAATAATGGTGAATTTGTAGATATCTAAAATGGTCTAAGCTCCTGGGTTGGAATTTTAGCTGTAATACCTGAAATATCTGACAGGTGTTCTGGTCATAATATTGGTAATTGTGTATCAGGCCTAGGTGTTACCATCTTTTAAAGGTATGATCCATGTTGACCAGACCAATAATGAGCTATAAGTTTAATACCCATGGAGTTCAATAAACTTTAATTGTTTAAGATGTGGGTGGTGTATTGGGATTCAATATCTTGGATTGTTTCTCTTGAGTTTGGTAGATACTCAAATAACCATCCTATAATTTGGTTCATTTCTTCCTTCAGCTCTAGATCCTTCTAGTGTAGGATGGAGTTATTATCCAGCCAATGTAATGCTTGTGAGAAGAGAACCGCTTGACAATACTTTGAGAGATTAGGTAGGGCTAAGCCGCCCTTCTGTTTGGGAAGCTGTAAAATTTTATATGCGGTTCTGTGTTTCCCTTCCTCCCTCTCTTATGAATCTGGCTATCAATTTATTCTATTTCTTAAATTCAATCTGTGTGGGTAACAGAGGGATATTTTGAAATAAATATAGGAATTTTGGGAGACTATTCATCCTAATTATGTCGATTTATTTGTATAAGAGGGAGAGGCAGACAATACCATCTTTGTAAGTCTGCTTGAATAGCACCCTTCAAGGGGTCATAATTAACTTTATACAAGGTAGACAGATTTTGGGGTAATATAATTCCTAAATATCTGAATATTTTACAGTTCCATATTAAGGGAAGATCCTTTTTGACATCTGGATTGGGTATATTATTAAATTGGAGAACTTCTGTTTTGTTTTTGTTTAGCTTGTATCCGGCCAGCTCTTCCACCTCCTCTAGAAGCTCAAAGAAAGAAGGCATGTATGCATCAGGGTTGGTCATATATACCTGTAAGTTATTGGCATAACACACAACTTTGTGTTCCACTCCTATATATAGATTCATAGGTTCATAGACATATGTCGGCAGAAAAGGACATTCCTGGCCCATTGAGTCTGCCCATTCTCCTCCTCTACTTGTCCCCCCGCAAGATTCCCCTTCCCCATGACAGCTCTCTTGTGTTTGTCCAAGGCCTTCTTGAAACCCTCCACTGTACTGGCCCCCATCACCTCCTCTGGCAGTCCATTCCAGGGCTCAAGCACTCTCTCCATGAAGTAATACTTCCTAACATTTCCCCTAAACCTTCCCTCTCCACCTTCAATGCATGTCCCCTAGTTCTTGTATCTGCCTTTCCAGAAAATAAGCTCTCCCCCACTTTATTGATCCTCTTCACATACTTGAATGTTTTGATCATGTCCCTTCTCTCCCTTCTTGTCTCCAGAGGGTACAAATCCAGCTCCTTCAGTCTCTCCTCTTATGTCTTTCCACTTAGCCAATGCACCATTTTAGTAGCCCTTCTCTGCATTCTTTCCATGCCATCTATGTCTTTTCATAGATAGGGCCTCCAGAACGGTACCCCATACTTCAGGTGTGGCCAAACCATAGAACTGTAGAGTGGCATCAGCACCTCTCTCCTTCTGCTAATTATCCCTCTTCTTATGCATGCCAGCATCCTGGTAGCTTTGTCCACTGCCTTACTGCACTGGGACTGCGTTTCCATCCTAAGGTCATCAGTGATTATAACTCCTAGATCCTTCTTCTGCCTGGTTGTAGCCATTATTTCCCCCCTAGTGTGTATGTGTTATTTGGATTCCTCCTCCATAAGTGCATCACTGTGCATTTCCTGGCATTGAATGTTAGCTGCCATGTTTCCAACCACTCTTCCAGTAACCTTAGATCATTCTTAATTGCCTCCACATACCCCCGAGGTGTCCACCTTGTTGCCAAGTTTTGTGTCGTCCGTGAAAAGACAGACCTTCCCCTGAAGCCCCTCCAGTATGTTGCTAATGTAGATGTTAAACAGAATGGGCTCCAACACTGACCCTTGGGAACCCACTCATCACCACTGTCTCCCCAGAGTGTACCCCGTTGACCACCACCCTTTGGCTTCTACCCATGAGCCAGCTCTCCACCCATCTTGTTATTTTCTGCCACACCCCCAAACTCCCCAACTTATTAACCAGTCTTTTGTGGGACACCATGTCGAAGGCCTTCCCGAAGTCCAGGTAGACCATGTCAATTGCCCCACACTGATCAAACACCCTCATCACTTCATCGAAGAATTCGATCAAGTTCATTTGACATAACTGAGTGAAGCCATGCTGCCGAATGTCTTGCAGCCCCCCGCTTCCAAATAGCTAACCATCCTTTGTTTCAATATTGTCTCCATTACTTTACCCACCACCGTTGGAAAACTGACCTGGCGATAATTGTCCACCTCTTTCCTGCTGCTACTTTTATGAAGAGGCACCACATCTGCCTTCTTCCAGTATATGCCAATCCTGTAATCCTGGGGTTCTCCCTTATGGCCTGTACTAGAGGGTCATCATATATTGTGAATAATAAGGGGGATAGGGGACGGCCCTGGCGAGTTCCTCTTGTTAATGGGAAGCAGTCTGAGAATGTGCCATTTACCTTGACCACTGTTTGGGGTATGGTATATAGTATCTTTATCATTTGACAGAAGGCTTTCGGAAATTGAAACTGTTTCAAAGTATATTAGAGAAACCTCCATGATGCTCTGTTGAATGCTTTTTGTGCATCCATGCTTAGAAGTAATAGTGGTGTAGTCATTTGTCTGGACTTCTCCAACAGATATAACATATGTTTAATATTGTCTGAGGTCTGTCTTTGAGAAACAAATCCAGCTTGATCCTTATTAATCAAAGTTGGAAGGATAATCTCTTATCGTTTAGCGACAATGCTAGCATATAGTTTGTAATCCTGATCTAGTACTAATATGGGTCTATAAGAGTTGCAAGAAAGGGGGTCTTTATTGGGTTTTGATATGGTAGATATATTGGCATACTGCCAACTAGGAGGCGGAGAAACGTTTCTGTCTGGAATGGCCCTGAGAAAATTGCTAAGGAGAGAGAGTAATTCAGCTTGGAAGGTTTTATAAAATTCGGATGAAAATCCATCCGGTCCAGAACTTTTACCTAATTTAACATTCTTTAAGACTGTCAGGATTTCTGCTTAGGGAACTGGTCTGATGCTGAATTTCTTTCAGGGACAGTAAATTTATACATGTGAAAAAGTTTTGGTATTGGGCATCCTCTGGGTCTGGGTCTTGGGTATATAGCACAGAACAGTAGTCCCTAAATCTGTTGAGAATTTCCTTTGTTTTATTCAGTGTTATATTTGAGTTTGGGTGTTTAATTTTGGTTATCATGGTTAGTTTTTGTTGTTGTTAGAGTCAGTACGCCAAGACCTTAGATGCCCTTGAACCTCCCTCATAGTACCGTTGTTTTAAATAGAAGAGGACCTGTTTAGTTTTATAAGTCAGTATACTCTGCAGTTGATTTTTTACTTTAGTGATCTGAGGCAGGACTATATGATCACCCTGCATGTGTGCAGATTGTAGAAACCCTAATTCCTCTTCTAAATATTTCTGTTGTTCCTGCTGTTTCTTTTTAGCTGCAGCATAGTTGATCATCTCTTCTCGCAGTACTACCTTCACTGTGTCCCATAAAATAGCTGGTGTTATGTCTGGTGAGGAATTTTCCTGCACCAATTGTGGGAGCCATTGTTTAATAAGGTCCTTGAATTGTGGGTCCCTGAGAAGAGTATTATTGAAGCGCCATTGCCTAGGGGTATAGTCCCCTGGAATGGAAGTGTCAATGGCTATGAGTGCATAATCAGATAAAAGAACAGGGAAGATGGTTGTGCATCGTATCAGGTCTATATGTTCCACACTAATTAGGAGATAATCGAGATGGGCATACATGTGATGCACCCCAAAGCAGAATATATAATGTCTCAGAGTAGGGTGAAGATATCACCACACATCTGTAAGTCCTAACTCCTTTATTAGTCTCTTACCATGTCTCTGTCCTGTTGTTGCTCGTGGGGGGTGGGGGTTGGAGCTGTCTTTTCCTGTGTCCATTAGGAGATTAAAATCTTCACCTAGAAGCAAGACCCCATGGTGGAATTATAGCATTTTATTAAACAAACTTTGATGTGTAGATGCATCTGCCCCGGTGGTATGTACAAGCTCACTACCATATACAATCAATCAATCAAATCTTTATTTATCCAGGCAATCACCATTGAGCAAGCTCATTTACAAGGTGGACCTGCTGTTGGCAGGGAAAATTGTACAATACAAAAGGAACAACATGTTTACAGTACTGATAGGAGCAGAGTATTTACATTCCAAGTCACGTGTACAAGAAAGATATACATAACACAACCCGAACGTAAGATATATATATATATATATATATACACACAATTCCCACAGGAGCAGGATGTGTATGGATGTCATATACAAACCATAGAAGAAAAAAAGAAGGATTATTTATATTCCTGTCCAGCAGAAACACGTTACAGGCCTGGATGGAAATTCCTAAGCTATGGAGGTGCGCATAACAGTGTGTGAGCCTTAGGTAAATGCAGCAGAAGCGGGGTGGTGAATAAGAGGGATGCAGAGGGTGCTAAGGGCAAGTGGGGCAGAACGAGGGGGGAGTAGTAGTGGCAAGGGCTGATTTGGATAAGCAGCTGGGACTAGTGTTGAAGAAGAGAGGAACAATAGTCAAGCTGCTAGGAGCGATAGAAGCAATTACAGATTTCAGCAAACGTTTTGTCATAGAGGGTCTTAAAGAAGGCAGGACTGAAAAGGTGAGCTAAGTCTCAACAATTTTTGTATCCTATTCCAGAGAGTAGGCAGGGCATAGCTTATGGTGGCCCTTCCAAGGTGAGTGTTGGCCCTTGGGACATTCAAAGAAATCAGCGATTGGCTTCTTAAGGTATAGTTCCTAACAGGACTAAGGGGGAGACAGTCAACAATGTATTGTGGGAGTTTGTTGGTGAGGGCTCGGAGCATCCATAGGGCTGCATTTCTATATCGCCACCTTGCCATGTACTGTGCCCTTAACCAGTGCCAATCTACCCTCATTGTCTTGATAGGTATCTTGTACTCAGAAGGTTGAATATTTGGGGACCAAGATAGCTACTCCCCTTTTGCGACCTGTTTGATATACACTAGCAACCACCTGACTCGTACCAAACTTAGTCAGCTTCTGGTATACCTGATTCAAATGTGGGTTTCTTGCAAAAGTATAAGGTGTGGGTGGGTTTTTTTGAGATGTGAAATTATTTTTGATCACTTTACTGGATTATTCAAACCGTTAACATTTTGGGACACCACCTTAATATCAACTGGTCTAGTCATTCTTAAAGATTACAAGTCACGGGTCTCTTGGCTCCTCCCTCCCCCTTGTTCAGCCTGTTTAGGGTACTGAGCTGATTACCATACCTGCTTGTAACTAGGTCATGCTGCATATTGGTCCATTGGCGTAATATTCTGCTCCTTAATAAAACAAGAATAAACATCCTAAAGTATCTGAGGTCTATTAAAATGGGAACAACAGGTCTCCTATGCCATGGTGGTAACTTTTCCCCCGTAAAACTAGGGTTCTATCTGTAACTTCAATACAAGGATTTGTGACTTCCAAAGGAGGAGTGTGTTTAAAAACACACCCTGTGTTATCCTGAAGTAAATGCCTGATAGCAGTGGTGTTTCTGGATGTGGAGGGAAGGCCAGAGGAATGGGTCATCTGGGCCTCCAAAGAGGGAAAAACTTCCTCCTACATAAAGAGCAGAGCAAGAACTACTAGGAGCCCTACTCTGCTGCATCTCCTAGGGGTGGGTTCTAGGGGATAGCTGATCGTCATCATCTGGTGTATCCCTGTCACAGCTTCTCCCCTCGGGCAGAAGATGCATTCAGCATATCCATGTGGGATGGATCGGATCTTGTGGGTGTATTCTGACCCTCTGTTAGTGTTATTCACTACATTTTAACCTTGTATCCCTAAGTAAGAAGCCAAGTCTGCTATCAGTTTGCTCACTTAAGTCAAGCACAAGAGCGAAGAAAAAAAGGTGAGGGAGAGAGGAGACAATTAAACAACAAAGCACATTCCACATGTAACTGTTATGATCTTTAACTCACTTTTTCCAGCACTCCTGACAATGGTTCGGGCCCCTTATCATGAAATTATTTAAGTTGTTGCCTTTTGTGCTATTCAACGTCTGAGTAGTAATTTCTTAATGGGGTATACTTTCCCCATCCCTACTACAGGAAGAAAAGTATTATGTGTCTGTGAGACACTAACCGTATGCAACTAAAGTTGTTTCCAGATGCTTCATTTAAGAGAGACAGCTTACTTCCTCCGGTTTCTCTATCTGCTCATCAACACTTAGAGTCACTGAACTAGAAAGCCAAACCTCAGCTAAATGGAGGCATTGTATGGCACTCCCCATGAATATACAGCTTCATATTTCCCGGAAGTAACGATGCTTATAACTGCTGCCCGGACAGTTCCAGACTGCTACTAGTATTTAATGATGCTTTGGTCTGAATAATCAGTTTCATGCATCTAAGCTGTCTCCCTGTACTGAGATACCTATTTAAAAATACTGCCTAAGGTAGCTTTATTTAGGATAGAGTGCCTTAATACTCACAATAATAAGCATTTAAAGGTAGCTGGTCTTAGCTCTGTGAAGAGACCCATGTATCTAATAACCATACATGAATGCTCTGTATATTTATAATAGAGAACTGTTATTTTAGTCTGTATTGTACTCCATACTGGTATGGGGAGTCCGTTCCTCCCATTTCCCTTTTAGTTGTTTGATATCCATGGAGCAGTAACAGAACACCAGAAGTAATGTCTTCTTGTGCTTTGTTAGGATTAAATGGGTGCAGTCAGTATACCTCTGTTTCAACTGGGAGACAGTGTTATGTAATTGCTGGATAATCCACTTAATTATAGGTCCTAGCATTGCTATGGACAAAGTGTCTCTCTATTCTCCCAGTGAGATTGACTGGTTGCAACAACCATTTGCTCCACAATTGGGGAGCTATATGCTCACTTTTGCTGCCCAGGGCAGCCCTTTACTTATATTAATCACTATTCTCATATCAATCAATCAGTCAGTCAATCAAAATCTTTATTTTGCCAGGTGGCACATCATTGAGACAAGTTCATTTACAAGATGGACCTGGGGCAAAACAATTGCCAACAGGGTTAATACATAGCAGGTTGATTGAACATACATAACAATTACATAGTAATAATAACAACATAATAACATATAACCATCACATGTAACAAGATACTTCCACCAGAACATAGCAATAGGTTCAACAGGAGGCAGTGCCATTTAAATACAATTGCATAGATACAGATATATGGACATGAGGTAATGAGCTAAACTTTATACAGTAAACATCATTGGAGGAGTCATAGTGAGCAGGAGTGGCAGTTCCTCTAGCATCAAAGTGCAAAGAAAATTGAGATGCAAGAGTCCTTTGATAAGTACTGTAGGCATGGCCTGGCAAGTGGGATGGGGAGGGAAGGTCAGATGAGATAGGAGAGGAGAGGGTTGGACATGATGGCCTAGGGAGGAAGGACTGTTCTAAGGGAGAAATATGACAGATGTCACAGGCAGTGGTTGGGGTTTAAGTCCAATATTTGAAGCAAAGACAGATCGTGATATTGGGACCTTGATTTGGACAGTGACAGAAGGGAGGACTCAAATGACGCCTCAGGCAATGGTTGAGGTTTAAGTCCAGAATTTAAAGCCGTAACAAATCGTGATGTTAAGACCTTGACTTGAAGCAATGACAGACCTCTGAGAAGGTCCTCAGGAACAAGGATTTGAAGAGGGAGAATGTGACAGGGGAAGTGAGCCTTAAGGTTTTCTGGATCTTATTCCAGAGCGTAGGAAGAGTGAAGCTTATTGAGGCTCTACCAAAGTGCGTTTTAACTTTAGGGATAGCCAGAGATAAGATGGTAAGACTTCTGAGAGAATAGGCACTAGGGATTCAGGGAGTTAGGCAGCTTGTGAGCTACTGAGGTAATTTATGAGTGGTTGCCTTATATGTCCATAGAATAGCATTCTTTTGCCTCCTGAAGCTAAGGGAGCTCCAGCCTATGGAAGAATGGAGGATGAGGTGGTGCGTGACTTAAGGGGCATCCTAAATGAACCTAAGGGCTCTGTGGTATAGGGTATCAAGCTTGGAGAGAGCTGTGCTAGTAATATGGCCATACAGAAAGTCTACATAGTCTAGGAGAAGCAAGAAGGTAGCTTGGACCAGGAGTTTTCTAGTCTCCTGGGTTAGTGAGTGCTTGATCCTGAAGAAAATACCGAGCCTGTGATGCAGTTTCTTAGCGAGTTCTTCATTGTGATCAATAAAGGATAATTTGTAGTCAATCCAGATGCCCAGGTATTTGAATTGTTCCGTGAACTCCAGGGCTTCTCCCAAAAGGGTGCTTATGTGAGGAACGTTATCTTGGTTTTTTTTTAGTGATGAGGGGCCAGTGGAGAGAAAATCATGGCTTTAGTTTTTTTGGCATTGAGCAGGAGTTTCAAATTGAGTAGATTTTTTTGGAGGACGTCAAAATCGTTCTGGAGGTCCAAAATGGCTTGATCCAGAGTTGATCTGTTAGTGTGTAGAACTGTATCATCAGTGAAGAGATGGATACTAGATGACTTTAGGCCAGTGTCAATTTGATTAATATAAATGGCAAAGAGAAGCGGACCAAGTATGGATCCTTGGAGGACACCTCTAAGGAGTATTTTTTGGCAATAGGTCTCCTTCAACCTTGGCCTGCTGCTCTCTGTCCATAAGATAGTTTGAGAACCAACTTAGGGCCAGGTTGTCCACCCCAACTTTCTTCAGGGTCACCAGGAGCAAATTGTGGTCCACTGTGTCGAAAGCCTTGCTAAGGTCCAGAAACAAGGCGCATATGTATTGTTCGTTATCAAGTGCGGACTGGCAGTCATTTATAACCTTATCAAGGGCAGTGAAGGTACTATGCATGGGACAGAAACCAGATTGAATCGGGTTTAGTAGAATAAAACTTTCCAGATGAGATCTGAGCTGTTCATTTACTACCTTCTCCAATAGTTTTGACAAGGCCAAGAGCAAGAAGATAGGGCGGTAATTATTTAGGTCGCAGGGGTCCCCTGATTTGAATAGAGGGATGACATGGGCTGTCTTCCAGACCTTGGGGAGGGAGCCCTGATTGAGAGACAAATTGAAAAGGTGGGCAATAGGGGGAGCCAAAATATAGTAGTCCAACGTTAGGAAGAAAGGCTCAATCATATCCACTTTTCTTAGTATCAAGTTGAAGATGGAGATCCTCAACCTGTTTTTTTTTTTACTTTCTGTTTTTTCCTACGCCTCTCTACTGTCTCCTAACCTCCATTCCTTCAGCCCGCCAAGGTGCTCTGCTCCGCAACCCTACCAACTGTCCCAGAGTCTGCTCCTAGAGTGCCACATTTGCTAATCCTCGGGGCCCTTTGATGGCCCGGATTACCCCCCCAGGCGGGGCAAGGAGGGAACCCCCTTAACCTCCTCTATCCCCGAGAGAGTGAGCAGCACAGCGGAGTCTGACCCTTTTCAGCCAGCGGGTGGTGAAGCAGGCATCGGCGGTCATCATCTTGGAGGATTGGAGATGTTTTCCCTCCTTTCCACTAGAGAGCCTGACATGCAGTGACATCAATGCACTGACATGTGGACGTCCACCAGCTCTCCCCCCCTCATGTAGATGCCCACACCTGCAGAGCACCCAGACTCCGCTGGGTGTCACTGCAGTGCGGCACATACCCCTAACCCACCCTGAAGGAAGGAGAGCTGTTGCAGGACGCTCAATCCTTCCTTCTTCCTGCCAGCCCCCGGCGACCCGAGTCCGTTCTCGAACCCGGGTTGCCAGCGTGGCGTGAGGTGTGACATCCAGCACCTCAGCCCTCAGTGCCACCAGGCCAGCACTTCCTCAACCTGTTTGATGGTGACCAAACAGGAGGAGAAAGAGTGGTAAGGGTCAATAGATTCCGGATTGTGGCAATCAGATGTCTGACTAAGGAACTGTGCCCTGATGGCATTTGCTGTCTACTGTGTGAGCACTGTTTATATCTGTTTTCCCTGTGTCTCAGGCTGGTATTGCAAACCAATTTGGCCCTGACAGCCCATTAGTCATAGTGCCTTGTTTTGCTCCTAAAGGAGCACCTAACTTGCATTGAACCAAATTCTCCTGCCATAAGGAGATCAAATCCTTTGAACTGCTACCTAAGGCAACAAAACATCGCAGCCCTGCATCTAGTCAAATATCACATTTTGTCTTGCTCAGGTTATACTGATTAAAAAAACAAACCTTAGTACATCTCTCTCTAAACTGAGAGTAAAACATGTTCAATTACTGCCTAAGGCAGCTGAGTCTCATCAAGTCATTAAGTCTTGTGGAAAAGGCTAACTCCTTTTTTGCAGCCCATTTTCCAGGGAGATGGATAATTGTTTATTGTTGTGGAGATGCATTAAATTATCTCTCTCTCTCTCTCTCTCTGCTGAATTGCAGAGCCTTAGAGTCCAGGAAGTCATCCAGTTCCTTGGAATGTGGAAGGGGAGGGCGCCCCCCCCCCCGGAGACGGAGCACAGAGATCCATGGTCGGAGATTTATGTTTGTTTATTTGTTTTTCAGAACACCCAGGAGTGCAGCCCCATGGCCCATGGTTCTCCCCTCTTGGTGAGCCCCCCCCCCACAACAATTATGTGTCTACAGTGTCGGAACTCACAAGGGGGAGCAGTACACCGTCTGGTGACTTAAACTGCTGTCCAGCTCCCAGGGATCCGAACACGGCATAGTTTATTTCATTTATAATATATGTTAAAAGGTTCTGGGCTGCACCTGGGATGCTGTTCCTGGCCAAGAATATAGTGCAAATGAAAAGAAAATTAGTTGCCAGCACTGGCTACACACTGAACAAGTGAGTCACCTCACTTAGAAGTTGCTGTGGTTGAAGAGGAGGGGGCCAGTTGGAGTTCTTTTGCTGTTTGGATTAAATTGATGTGTGCAATTTAAAATCAAATGAAGCACTTTATTCACGAAGAAAAGGAGGTCTCCACGAGACGTTCTTCAACCACAGCAATGTCTAAGAGAGGTGACTCAATGGTTCAGTGAGTAGCCAGTGCTGGCAACTAATTCATTTATAATATCCCTGTTAATCGTGTGGGGGATGAACCCACCCAGAGGGACCAAACAAGTTGCTGCAAGCTGCACCCCCTCCTGTCTTACTCTCCACTGCATAGCTCTTGCCCCCCCTTGTAGGCCACCCCATCCCCTCCAACCCCCCCAACTCACCGAATGACTGAAAGTGTCAGGAACAGATCCAAAATATAGTTGAAGGATCGGGTAGTATATGTGCAGTTGTCTGGATAGACTGGAGCAGCTGGACAATAGCTGCGATAGTGGATTTGGCTTCCTGTCTGTAGCCACGCTTGCCTACCCTCCGCCAAGATGCTGCATTGGTGTCACTGGATATACATGGTTGAGGGGCCTGGTCGGGCAACAGTCCTTTCTTGTGGAGATCGCTGTGGGCTTCCGCTGTTGTACGGTAGGTAATCTGCCCCATATTTAGCTGTACCATCAGTAAGGCTGGATACAGTGTTTTGAACTTGAGGTTTTGCTTTAGGCCTGTAAAATTGGTATGTATTCACACTGACTGTGCATTATTGACTGTGAACAGTCATTATCAAAGAAGATGCATTTCTGCCCATAAAAAAACTGCTTCTTTCTCCACACTGTTTATAGGATGTGATCTTTTACTACCCAATTCATAAATCTGACTATTATTGAACATGGCCTTGCTCTGGGTGATGTAGGCTTGGGCCTGAGCGCTCTGTGGGCCTGTTCGATTTCTATCAAGCAGCCTTCCTCCAATTCCAAAGCAGTACAGAAAAAAGTTGTCAAGAAGTCTGTTAAGTTGTTGCCCTCCATATTTTCTGGGAACCCATACAGATGGAGTTTTTTTCCATTTGGAGTGACTTTCTGCATCCTGTTGTCTGGCCACAATGTGTGTTTGAGCGTCTGCCAGTTGGGCTACCTGTTGTTCGATCTTGTCTAGGCACTGATCTACCAAAGTCAGCTGCACATCTACTGCATCCACCCTGGCCATCAGGGAATGGATTGTTCCTTTATTATCTTGCATGACTGTGTTCATTTCTGCTCTGAAGGCCAAAAGTTCTTTTAAAATTATTTCCAGATCTGGTTTGCTCGATCCTGGTGACAAGACCATACTGCAGTTGCTTGTAATGGATCTGGGGGTTGAGGTTTCTGCATTGTTGTGAATTGTAGCGCTGGCAATCCTGTTGAATCCTCTCTGTCGTCCTTAAATTTCTGTTTGCCTATCTTCACCATCAGGAAGTAGTTGTCCTGCTGTGAGGTTTTTGTCTTATATTTCCCACTTTTGACAAAGTTATATTAGAATTTCTACACAAGTGGGAAGAAAAATGCTGAGAAACATTGTTCACATGATGACATCATCAGAAGTCACACAAAATGTGTTTTAACACTTGAGGCATAAGATGACATTTCAGCCATTGTTTCAAAGATGGCACCTGTCATACTAAGAAGGAGCGGTCATAAAAAGATTATGTTGAAAATCTGGGATAAAAATGTGAAAACCCAACTAAATTATGAGGAAATGAATTGTTCCAACATTTACAGATTTTGACCCCTGATGTTCAACATATCCTTTGTGTTAGCCCACCTCCTGAACATGGCAGGTGTCATTTTTCAAATCCCCTCTGAAACGTGTTTCCCAGTCGTACAGCGAAATAACCTTTTTGATGCGATTTAAAAAATTCCACCTGTCTTGATCATAAAGTCAGGTCATAATAAGACTGTTGGACGTTTGGGGTCAAAATGTGGGAGCCCACTTAAAAGTAGAATATTGCCTGTCAGCTATCCTATCATGGGAAATTACAATCTAGCAACACGTCACAGCAGGGCACCACTGAAAATTAGACATTGCATCTCATCTTCTCTATCCTGGGTCAATATGTAGCAAAATGTGTACAAGCAAAACCCCATACAACAGCAATAGCAGCGACGACAATTTGGCATTGACAAATGCTTGTTTACTCTGGCTCTCCCTCTGGCCCCCTCACTTCCCTCACTAGATGGCATGCAGTCCAAGTATCTCTTTCAGCTGAGGTTACTGTCCCTGTTCTTTCAGTTGGAGCTGAGGCCATATGACGACCCTCTCTTGGCATCAGGCAGAAACTCGGAGCATGCATAGCTCCAGAGGTACGCTCCACGCCTAGGGTAGGTGGCAACTGCTCACTACTTTTCAGTCAAATACACTCAGTATCTAGCTATTTACAGTTCCTTTCCTTTCCATTCACTTCTTGATGAGCTTTACTTGGTGTACCTTATTTCATATCAGAAATTAATCACACTGCTACGTGACTGGTTGTTGTCATGTTTGCTAACTTATTTACAGTTGCACACATGGTAACATAGCCCCCAAAATTGCTGTCCTTGTCAACGCTGCAAGATAGGCTCTATTCTAACCCTGGGTATAAATCAAGACCTAAGGGTACCTTAAAGGGGAACTGTCAGCAACAAGAGCCTCACACCCAAGTGTGAGGCTGATCCCAGTTAGCCCTTTGTGTGCAAAAACACTTTTTTACCTAATGATTACTGCAGTGTAGTAGATTGTATCAGGCTCATTTCATTGACTTATAGGCTGACATTTCCTGTAACCAGAAATGCCAGACTTCCCTGCAGCTGACATAGGACTGTGGCAGTGGGAGATTCAACAGCCTACAGTGAATGTCATAGTTTTTTTTATAAGCTGTAATCTTCTGTTTCCTGGTCTGCTGATCTTACCTCAAGAGGGCTCTTGCAGTAGGTAATAATGTTGAGGACTGCGCCCCCTGGCATCAGGACCACATGGAAACTTTAGCTAGCAGTGTCGGATGGGGGACCGCCCACCGACATCATGTGACTGGTGTCAGCATGACCCTATATAGTGGGCAGTCCCCATGCCCACCTTCCAGTTCTTTTCTGCCATCGACCTGTTCAGGTTGGGACTCGCAGAGATCGTACACTGCAGTTCGACCACTTTTCGGATGAGTATCCATCTTTTCTTTTCATATCATCAGTATTTTGTAGGTTTTTGTGCATGCCATCATCTAATGTCAAGCATAAAAATCAGTGTGCTTCGTGCGGTGCTCAGCTACCACACAAAGACTCCCATACTCTCTGCCTCTTCTGCCTAGACTCGGAGCACAAGATCAAGGATTGTGAGGCCTGTTCCAGCTTCAACCAGGCCACATGAAAGAGATGCCAGCAGGCTCTCGAGGCTCACTTATTTAAGCAGAGAATGGCCTTGATTGAGAAAGAACTTCAAAAAATCCATAGCGTTTCCTCCTTACCTCCAGAATCCAGGCATAAGAAGAAAAAGGAGAAACACAGGGACCAGGACAGGTCCCCCTCTCACCCAGGCCCCTCGGGTGAGTGGTAGGCTTCTTCCTCCAGGAAGTCAGCCGCCATGTCCAAGCCTGCCCCACCTCAGGAGCAGTTCCTGGCCCCATTGCCACCACTGATTACAGTGCTTGCAAGTGCCTCAGCATTGTCCGAGGCCTCTCCTGCACTTAGACCCCTTTCCACCAGTGGGTCTACAGCATCTGGTGAAGCCGATAAGTTGCTCGCTGGGCCCCCCCAATGAGCATTCAGCCCAGGCTGTGTTGTTGGGCTCCAGAGACCTTGGGGCTCACCTGGCTTTGGTCGATTAGTCAGGTGTCGGCTTGTCCGACATCTACCCAACCACTATGGCCGATAAGTTGGGCGTTGGTTCTGCTGACGTCCGCCCGACCGATGTGGCATTGAGGTTCAGCGAGGGCTCCAATGATACCCAGTTGCTGTATTTGGCTCTGCCCTCCCCGGTAGGATCCCTCCACTGGGCCTTTCATTCCTTCCCATTGGAAGAGGTTCCTCTGCCCTCCCCAGACCAGAGAGTGGTGGAGGATGGGGGTCATCTGTTTGGTGGCACCATTCTGAGGTCTCCTCTGGATTTATCATTGGAGATTCCCAGTAATCATCCAGGGTCCCTGCCACCGGTATCCCCACCGCCGATTTCCCCAATGGAAATTCCAGTTCTAATGCCACATTTGCCACCTGCTGGTCCGATGTCTGACCCAGTCCTTCTGGGTCCTTCAGACCCAGGTTTTGGGGCACCCCAGGGCCTCCCATCAGGGCCACTGGTGCCACCATCTGGCCCTCCATTAAGTTACCCCCTGTCAGGCTTTCCATCAGGTTACCCTCCATCGAGGTACCCGGCCGCATTTCGATCTTCTGTGTTGGGCTATCCTGTCGGGCTTCAGATGCTGGGGTACACACCTGTTTACCTGATGCCCAGGTACCTATCACACCCCTTTCATATGCCAGGTTACCCAATGCCGGGGTTTTCTACGGGGTTCCCACCAATCTACCGGCCTCTCTCACCTGAGCCTCCTCCTCAGGCCCCGACAAACTTTAGGGCTATCCTCCAGTCCTGGTGATCTGAGACTAAGGTCCAGCTTGTGTCAGAGCTGGATAGCTGACAACCTTCCCGAGAGGTTCCCAAGAGCCCTGGGGTTCCACCGCCCAGGCCTGCCCCTATGCCCACGAATCCTCCAGTGCTGGACCCTCAGAAGGATCTGACGTCAGGCCAGATGCAGAAGAGAATGCCTCCTGAACCCAAGGAACTGGGCTGACCTAACGTCCGGTCCTCTGATTCAGGTCCGGACTCTGATTCTGACTCCTCTTCCTCTGCAGCGTCAGGGTTTGAGACGTCCTCCTCCCCTGAAGACTCGGCCAAAGGAGTCCCCTAAATCCCCTCCTGAGGACCCCTTCTTTATGGACCTGCTTAAGAAAATAGCAGAAGTCTATGACTGGAAGTCTGATGCTCAGGACCCAAAACGCCAAAGGCTGGCAGAGCATTTGGACATGCAGGAGGCAGCTCCTATCCTCCCCCGCCCCAGGTTGGAACTGCATAAGGACCTGGTTTTAACCATCTGGATGAAGGCCGACAGGACATACCAGACACCAGAGGGGAAAGACCACCTTAGTGTCCATTCTAAGGTGGACTATGTGGTAATTTCTGCAGCCCATGATTGGTTCTCCAAGCCAAGGCATATGAGCACCTCCCCTCCTGACAAGGAGTCAAGACTCAAGACAGCTGGACCAATCTGGAAGGAAATTTTATTCCTCATCAACATTGCCTTGAACAATGTAGCCCATATGTTGGTCTACCAAAAATCCCTGTTTAATCAGCTAGAGCCGGTCATTGAAGCTCTACCGGACTCTGAGTTAGAATCCATTCTGGCAGACTCCTTTAGGTCTGCCAAAGTGGCATGTAGACATTCTCTCTGGACCTCCTATGATGCGGTGGATTCTTCACCCAGGGGCGCCACTACAACGGTTAGTCTCAGGAGATTCTCCTTGTTAAGGGTGTCTTGTCTGGCACAGGACATACAAACAGCCATCCAGGATGCTCCCTTCAGGGGTTTAGTAATTTTTGGGGGTGATGCTCAAGACATCATCACCAGCCTGCAGGATAAGGGCAAGGCCATCAGGTTGGTCCATACTATGTACCGCCTCAGGTTTCAGGCCAAAACACCTTTTCATCATCAAGCAAAGTGGCAGATGAAACAGCAGCAGTTGGCCAGATGTCAGCCCAAACGTTGGGCTCCGTGAACCACAGCTGCCCCTCCTGCAAAGGCCCAGAGAGCTTCAGGCACTGCTGTCCCTACCTCCTCTCCCTCACTTGACTTGCAGTCTGCCCTCCCTCCTCCACGTCCTTCGGGGGAGCCGGTGGGCAGAAGGTTTGCCAGTCATCTGCCAGGGTAGCGGGCAGTAACTACGAACTTATGGTCCTTCAGTTGATAGGACAAGGCCACACTCTGGAGTTTCAGGAAAAAAACCTCCAGACAGGCCCCCAGTAGTGCCCCACTATCCAAAGGTACACATTCCTCTATCATTGGGTCCAGTAGATGCCATTTGGTGTCGGAACCATCCGTTACAGAACCTGACCCAAAATGGCCACCAGGACTCAATGAGTTAAGAGAGTAGAATTACAGCTCCAAGTTAACTTTTCCTGCTTGCCGTTTTCTCCATTTCTTCTGCTCAGCTTGTGGCAGGAGCCATTGCTGGGGGTGTGGGGAGTGATGGCTGAAGGGGATGTAACATCTTGCTCCTTCATAAGCGGAGCCATAGCAAGCAGCTCTCCGCATGAGTGGCTCCCGCAGGAGTGGTGGGAGCCACCTGCTGGAGTCTACAATGGGAGGCTGCAGGGAGGCTTTTCTGTAATTTTTTGTAAGATTTAAGTCACTGTTTAGGGTTTTTTAAATGTTTTTACTTACTTTACTGTTTAGTTTATTAAGGGGGGCTAAAAAGGTATGCTCCACGGAAATGAATCATAACAAAACTGTTTCACTGCCTAATGCTTTGTTGTCTTTAAACTACTTGTCCATCGTTACCTTTAGTTTACCTTCTCATTGTAACAACCAGGCCTTAATCGCTGACACAGTCCTATCTCAAGATTTGCTTTTTGAAATTAGGAAAAGATTTTGGCTTTGTTTGTTACAGTGTTGCTCTTCAGCTTTGAAACAGTGCACTGTATACAATAACAAGCATTTGTCAATGCCGAATGTTTGCTTGCTGGCATTGGGATTGGTAGTGTAGGAGTTAGACAGCTGCATAATAGGAATGGCAGTGAAGTATTGAACTGAAGCCAACCCCGCCACCACCCTGCAGATAGGACAGGCATTGGGGTGTGCCTTTGGGTCATCAGGCATAATGGCCACACCATTTCACCACACCCCACCCTGCAGACACTGACAAGTGTCACGGTGTGCCTTGGGATCTTTGGCCCTTATGCACACCCCATTCCATTAGGAAGTACGGTGAGATGGGTGCGGTATAGGAGAATGGGGTGAACTTTGGGGCAGAAGAGTCCAAGGCATACCTCGATGCCTCTCAGTGACTGCAGGGTGTGGAATGGTATGAGCATCACAGGCAAGAACCCAAGTCACACCTCTGATGCCTGTCATTCTCTATAGGGTCGGGCGTTATAGTTGAAAAGCCTAATACCTCAGGCATTCGTTGGTATTTTCACTCCAAATTTTCAACATGTTTGTTTTGTGACCCCACCTCATGAACAGGGGGAATATCAGTTTGTTAGCCGAAAGCTGCTTATGCACAGTGACTATGGCATTTAGCACCACAGGTGCAAAAATATTCCAAACAGGATGTAAAAAATGACAGCTGTACTCTTTCATGGGGAGTGTAAAATGGCTATGTTGCAAATGTGTAGTAAAATATTTAAAAATGGTGAAGTCACGAGCGTACATAGAAACTGTGCAATGCACACCCGTAATATAATTAGGTTGGGGATTTCTTACAGCAGATTGTCAACGCAGGCATTTTGGTGCCTCCGATAATGAACAGTGTCACTGTGATTCTCTTTATCTGTGCCGAACAATGATTTCCCACAGCGACCACGCATCTCTGCACTGAAAGTGTGAAAACACACTTCGGCCATGTTGTGAAAAATGGCAGCTGTACTGCTCATAAGGAAGTGTGGAAAAATGCCACTGGTGAAAATCTGGACTGAAAATATTACAAAGTCATGAACTAACGAGGGTGCGTGGAAACTGTGCAATGCTCACTCGTAACACAGTCATTTTATGGACTTTTGTCACCAAATTTTCAACATAGCCATTTTAAGACCTCTGCTCATGAACAGTGTAACTGTGATTTTCTTAATCTGTCATAAACATTGCTTAAGACACCAACAGCACCATTGTGCTACATGTGCAAAACACATTTTGGGCGACATATGAAAAATTGCAGCTGTACTGTTCATAAGGAAGTTTAATAAAATGGACATGTTGAAAATCTGGAGTGAAAATATTAAATCTGCAAACTTACGAGCATGCATAGGAACTGTGCAACGCACGCTCATAAAAGTCATTTTTAGGAATTTTTTCACCAAATTCTCAACATAGCCATTTTAAGACCTCTGCTCATGAACAGTGTCACTGTGATTTTCTTAATTTGTCCTGTACATTGATTTCGCACACCGACTGCGCCATTGTGCGCTACATGGGCGGAAACACATTTTGGGTGAGATGTGAAAAATGACAGCTGTACTACTCATAAGAAGGTGTGGTACAATGGCAATGTTGAAAATCTGGAGTGAAAATATTGAAAATTTATGAACTAACAAGCGTAGTGAGGAACTGTACAACGCACACACTCGAAACAGTCATTTTTTGAAATTTTTCACCAAATTCTCAACATAGCCATTTTAAGACCTCTGCTCATGAACAGTGTCACTGTGATTTTCTTAATTTGTTCCGCACATTGATTTCACACACCAACTGCGCCATTGTGCGCTTCATGGGCGGAAACACGTTTTGGGTGAGACGTAAAAATGTCAGCTGTACTACTCATAAGAAGGTGTGGTAAAATGGTAATGTTGAAAATCTGGAGTGAAAATATTGAAAATTACGCCACTTAGCTGCATAGGAACTGCGAATGCACGCCGTAAAACAGTCATTTTTAAGACTTTTCACTAAGTTTTCAACATAGCCATTTGAAGATGTCTACTCATGAACAGTGTCACTGTGATTTTCTTAATTTGTCCCAGCATTGATTTCAAGACAATCGACTGCGCCATTGTGCGCTACATGGGCGGAAACACATTTTGGGTGAGATGTGAAATGACAGCTGTACTGCTCATAAGAAGGTGTGCAAAATGGCAATGTTGAAAATCTGGAGGAAAATTTTAAAATTGCGAACTTACGAGCCTGCGTGAGGAACTGCGCAACGACGCCAGAAACAGTCATTTTTGGAATTTTGGCACCAAATTTTCAAACATGGGTTTTGAGACCCTCTCATGATTGATGTCACTGTCATGGCGCTATTCAGGTCAGAAGGGTGATTTTGCAGTCACTGCGTGAAATCACCTTCGGCCCGAATAACGCCATGACAGTGACAGTGACATCAATCATGAGAAGGGTTCCCAAAACCCCATGTTGAAAATTTGGTGCAAAAATTCAAAAAAATGCCTGAGAGATGCAATAAAGTTGAACCCCTCCTATCTAGCCCATTATACAGCTTACCGGCATTTCCTGTTCGCGGTCGCCTTTGAAGAGTGCAGACGTGTTCCCCGTCCACCAAAGATCGCCGCGCCGAGGTCCGGAGGTGCATGGGGTGGGGGGGGGGAGGCTGGGTGCGCAGTGGGTGGGTGCGGTTGTGGAGGGGGGCGGAGACTCATCGTGGGACCGTTTTTCTCCACAGGTAAAAATAAAAACGGACGACGTGGACGTTTTCACGCTGGGTGGGCCCCCAGCGTGGCACAAGGACGTTGGGCGGAAGGCCGCTCAGCCGACGGGGATTGGGCACTCACGCTTCACGACCTGCTGCCACGCTGGTGGGCCTCAGCGTGGCACTCACTACTGGGGAGGACAGTGCAGCTGACGGGGATTGGGCACCCCATCGGCTATATGATTAGTTGCCATGCTGGTGGGCACCCACGTGGCATTTTGTAAGCCGCTTGGGGAGGCGAAGGAACGCAGCAGTCAGCCATACAGTGCGGTGTGTAGGGCGCACGCCTGCGGCATGTTTGTGGGGAGCTGCGCGTGAGCAGCCTTTTCATTGCTGCTCACCTGCCGAGTCTCTTTCAATCAGAGGCCACTGCATTTTGGGGCGGTCACAGACAGCTCCAAAATGCATTGGCTTACAGGGGCCGCGCCTGCCAGCATACTGACTGAATTGGAGGAGGAGGTGACACACCTCCGAAATCTCCGATGATGGCACTATGTTTCTTGCACATGCGTGCAAGCAAACATAAAAATTCAAAGGAATTACATGTAGCTGAGAAATGTTGCTCTAATGGGGCTGGATTAAGATGCATGCTCCTGCTTCTTCTGTTGCTATCTGGTGGTCAATTCATCCAAATCCTGTCCCTTACCAATTGAGCCATGATAACATTTCTAATGCCCCCCCTTTCTTCAATCTACATAGTGCATTTGAACATACAGAGTATTCTTTCTAAGATTAGTTTGTTTGAGGGCTGGGTGTCTGAAAATAAGTTTCATATAACAGCTTTGACTGAGACATGGTTTACTGAGAAAATAAGTAATGATGAAATTGGCCTTCCTGGCTTTACATTGTTAAAAAAGTATAGAGTGGGCAAAAGGGGTAGAGGTTGTTTATTTCATGTTACAGATCACCAGTTATTTTTTCAACACCCATCTGAACCCGATAATCCTTATTTTGAATAGCTAACTATTGATATTGAATTGGGACAAAATAAGTGGCTTACTATTAGTAATGTTCATATTCCCCCCGAGTAATTACAAGATGGGATTAGAGTCTTTCTTTTCTAAATGGGGCTTCCTACCCACCAACAGAGAGAGGCTGGCTATGGGCGATTTCAATCTTCATCAGGACTCCATTCAAGCTGCTGATGCTAGAAATATATTAATGGATTTAGGTATTTTCCAGATGATTACATAAACTACTCATGTTAATTATCATACTAGCTATGAATCAGTCCTAAATTGGATCATTACTAATCACCCTTCTCATGTTGCTGCAGGGGCGCTACCTGATAACCTTAGTGACCATAGTGCTATCTTGTGTTGCTGGTCTACTAAATTGAGTAAGAAAAAAACTAGATTCATTTGCCTCCGTAGTATAAAAGATCTTGATGTACAGGCTTTTGAATCTATGAGTAATTCCTGTGATTGCTGATTGGTCATTTCTAGATACTATCTGTAATATTGATCAGGCCTTTGACTACTTTTGTGCTCAGTTTATTGCAGTCTGTGATGAATTGTTACCACTTAAGAGGGTTAGAGTCAGGGGAGATACAAATGGTTGGGTAACACCTCACCTGCTTAAACTATTTAGAATTAGGAGCAAACAGTGGGCTAAATACCGTAAAAATAAAACAAGCAGTAATCTTCAGACCTACAAACATTTGTGTAATAAATGTAAGTTTGAGGTTCGACAAGCCAAGGTTAATTATTTCAAAACAAAACTGAACACCAAAAAAGGGAATTCTAAAGCTATGTGGAACACTCCAAATATGTTATTAGGTAGGACAAAAAAAAGCTGATTCAATATCAGTAGAATCAACTGGAAATTTAATTAGTGATCCACAGTAGGTAGCTCAGCTTTTTAATTCACTTTTTTCATGCTTGGATAAATATAGAACACCCAGTTCCACTGATCACAACTTTAAAAATGGTTTTGATTCAGGAGCAGACAGCATGAATTACACCTCTAATAATTGTAACACCCCTAAATTTAATTTCCGTGCTTTAGCACCTAAAGATGTGTTTCACTATTTATGTAAACTGGACCCTAGACCACACATTGGATCAGATGCTATTGACTTTCGAATTCTTAAAAAGGTAGGTGATGCCATTATTTTCCCACTGACAAAGTTATTTATTCCCTTTGTCAAGGGTTTTTCCATCCAAATGGAAATGTGTTACAGTTAGACCCATATTTAAATCAGGGGCTAGGATGGTTTTTAACAATTATTGCCTCATTTCTTTATTAGCACCTCTATCTAAAATATTAGAAAAAAATGTTTCTGGCCAGATGAATAAGCATCTCAGTGTAACCCCCAAGGGGCGCTATCCCAAGGGCTACTACCCCTGCCTGTTCCGACTATAACAGGGTAAGGGGCCTAGATCCATTGGCAGGTGCCTCCAACCAGAGGTTGGGGTTAGCACAGTTGAGGTTGACTTGGTCACAGCCCTCTGGGTTGCTGCAACCCCCCTTTCTCCCCACTAGTGGCCCACACAGTTCAATTGTAGTGTCCTTACCATACACACTTACCCCCCAGCTCGGGCCACTCAGCTCACTCCGGGACCCCTGAAAAATAAGGTGTGGTTACACAATATGCACTGAGCAGTAATTCACCATTAATACACAAACTAGCCAGTGCACCTTTGCAAACAAGCAATCTGATTTATTTAAGGGGAGATAACAAGGACCGGGGGGAATCAAGTTGATTGGCTTACCACCACTATATATAAGTATCTACCTAGGGTTCTGTGCACAGGCCTAACCTATAAGTTACTGTCCCTGGGTACCCAAGTCGAAAAGACTAGTTCCTCGATGCTGCTGGTTGGGGCCCTAACACAGAGACAGGCATGAGATTCCTATGAAGATTAAATAGAGCCAGCTGGCTCAATTAGTGTAGTCAGAGAAGTAACCTGAAGATCTTGCCCTTATTAGGAACATTTGACAGGGAGCTACCCTGATTTAGTACTCACGACTCCAGAAGCCCTCACACCACTTACAGGACCGAGCCTGGACTCCAAACACTTCTCTACACAATTGTACAGAAAGCAACAGAGGGGTACCATACCAGGCAGCTGCTCCTAGGGCCCGACCGAACTCACAGCTAATCGGGAGTCTCACCGCAGCTTCACTCTTTCTGACAGGCTGAGCGTGATTCAGCAGATTCTCCAGTCCTCTACAGGGTGAGCCTGGTAGGTAGATGCGCTCCTGCACAGCCTCCTCTGACCGCTACCCAGCGGATTTAGTCTGAACTTGCTGGCGATTCAAAATGCCCGACATAGGCCTTACACGTGCTTCCCACATGAAAACTCAATGGAGCAGGAGCCCAGAGCTCCTTCCTCACTCACAGCCACCGCTTCTCTGCCCCTTGGCAGTATGGGGTAATCCTCTCAGCTCGGGTGTCACCCGATCCCATTGGCTGGTTACTGATGCCATTCACTTAAGTTTTGCCCTCATTGGTGCGAAGAGGCGCCATGGTCCAGATTTCATTTCCCAGAATTATTAGCTGTGTCTTCATTGGTCAGCCAGCTCACTAAAGAGTCCTAATTCTGGTTGGTCGAACAGATCTTCATTTTAGGGTTCCCCATTTCCCATTGACCCATTTCAGTAGCCCAGGTCTAAAATGGAGAGGCCCAGTGCACACAGTACCAGCTGCAAAAGAAGCAGGTTAGACAAAATGTAATTCCACTTAATACTCTAACTAGTTATAGCCAAATGGTTACATCTTTCAAAGGGGCTCCCATTGCGCTTTTCAGCGACTACATGAAGGGAGCGATTTCCCTGCAGCTTAGGCAGGATTCGAACAGGGAAACCCCAGTCCCCCAATTCAAACCACTAAAACCTGCAAGCAGGCAACTCTTAAAAAGACAGTACTGGAGGCTCTAAAAGCACTCACTATGCCCGCATTTAGCGGCCTTACGCCAAACACCAATTTGGCATAGAGCATTTAGACAAGCTCCGGAAAGGCTTTTAGGAACCCCTATTCATAGGGGAGTTACACCCTTCCTGGCCTGGAAAGAACTTGGCATCCGCGTCAAGTAGTTACCCTTAAATCACTTTAAGGCAAAACTGTTTAAATTAACATCACATTAAACTGTTGATTGCACACATCACATAGTTTACTGTTTACCTATACAACAGCATGCATATTACAAGCCTTTCTTTTATACATCAGGTTATTTCTTCCTGGCTATGCCATTTGGATAAAGGGGGCCCTTCCCTATCCCCTACCTGAGGGCTGACTGGGGCAGTAGCACTATACTCAGAGGGTAATACTAACATTTGTGCATCATTCCCCAAAACTAACTTGGGCAATGAACTTGGAGATACATAGACCCCCTTATGAACTACATTTAATGGCAGGTCCACAGGCTGACCCAGAGACTCTTAACTTAACCTTATTACAGGCTGTACTTCTCAGCCATTGCATCTAGGGGTCTCAGTAAAATCCACTACGGGCCCTGTCTCCACCTCTGCCTCATTGAGGTCAGTAGAGGGAACCTCCACATGAGACGAGGACCCCATACCCATAGTACTTTCGGGGACGTGACCCTCTATATCAGGACCCACACTACTTGATTCAGTCAAGGGCACTTCTGGCACTACAGGGATGCAATCAGGGCACTCAAAGTATTCTTCTTGCTCAGGCAGGTTCCCAAACAGGTTCCCCCACATCACTTTCCTCTTCTGAAAAGTCAGACAGTTCAGCCAGCCCAGATAACTCAGCTAGACTCATAGACCCCACTTCTCCAATTTTGAGGCCACTCGCTTCATCCTCGGGGAGCATGGGCTCCAGGGACAAAGCTGGGGGCTCAGACAGTCCATTAAACCAAACTTCATCCCCAGAGTGAGCTAGGGGTTTGCCCTTAAAAAGTTGACTCAGTTCAGAAGAGGGGTAATACTCCATATCATGCTCACTGTCTTCAGCCACAGACGGGGGATCAATTTCAGCAGAGGGGAGAGGGGAAGGCTCCCGGGGTGTAAGTTCTGAGGAGTCAACCCCTTTGAATCTCTTTTTGGCAGCAGCTCTAGTTATAGGCCCAGAGGGAGGGGCATTAGGAGGCGCAGTCTCTATCAAAATCTGTCCAATTGGCAGCAGGTGATTTCAGTGCAAAGTTTTTACATCTTTTGAATTGTTTTCGGGCCTTACTTTGTACACAGGCAGATCATCTAGTTTGCCCACTACAATGTGAGGGAGATGGTGCCATCAAGCAGCAATCTTGTGTTTGCCATGCAGTCCCAGATTTCATAGCAATACCTGATCTCCCTCCTGGAGCTCCTGTGCTTTCACCTTTTTATCATACCTTTCTTTGTTGACCAGATTTCTTTTGGCAGCCATGGTTTGAGCCAGTTGGTACGCATGATTTAGCTGGACCTTTAACTTTTGCACATACTGTAAATAGGTGTCAGCTCAAGCCCCATCAGGAGAGATCCCAAAGCACACATCTACTGGCAGTCGAGGTTCTCTTTCAAACATCAGGCAGTAGGGGCAGAACCCAGTGGCATCACTTTTGGTGCAGTTGTAAGCATGTACCAGGGTGCTAATTTGTTGGCTCCATCTAGGCTTGTCCTTTGGGTGGAGGGTGCCTAGCATATCTAGCAAAGTGCGGTTGAAACGTTCAGGCTGTGGGTCACCCTGGAGGTGGTATGGGGTGGTTCTTGATTTCCGCACCCCCCACAAGGATAGCATCTCTTTAATCAGACGGCTTTCGAAATCTCTCCTTTGATTGGAATGGATTCACTGGGGGGCCCCATAATGAACAAAGAAATTTTCCACAAGGACTTTCGCCACCGTGGTTGCCTTCTGGTCCTTGGTGGGGAAAGTCTGGGCATATCGAGTGAAATGATCCATGACCACCAATATATTACTGATATTTTTCAGATCAGGTTCTAAGCTCAGGAAATCAATGCAGACCAACTCCATAGGGGCGCTGGTAGTGAGGTTGACCATGGGGGCAGCTCTCTGAGGTAGAGCTTTTCTTTGCAAACAGTGGCCACAGGTCTTGACATACTGCTCTATGTCTGCACTCATTTTGGGCCAGTAGAATCGGGTCCGCACCAGGTCAAGAGTTCGGTCTATGCCAAGATGCCCCATGTGATCATGCAGGGACCTCAGCACCAGTTCTCTAAAAGTGGTGGGCAGCACCAGTTGTTGTTTGTCTATCTGCCCCTCTTTGTCTACAGTCTCCCGATATAACAGTTTATTGTTCAGCTTTAACTTTGGACCTTCTTTGTATAACAGGGCAGTTCTCAAATCAGCAGACCGCAGTTGGGACACATCTCTCCCGGCTTGCAGCGCCTCTAACACAGGTTGTATCATAGGATCTCGAGACTGCGCCAGCTGGGGGCTATCATCATCGAACTGAGGCAGCATACTAGTGTCTAATGCAGAAAAGTGGCAGTAAGTAGCAGTCACACAGTTCTCAGACGGACTCAAGCAATCTACCATGCAGTCCACAGCATCAGGTGTCACCGGTTCCTCCTTGTCGAATTTTTGGCAAAGGGCTCTAATGTCAGGTTCAGACAACCTGACCCAATCAGCTCAGGACACAGGCCGCAGAGAGAGAGCATCAGCATCTATATGGTTGAGGCCTGCTCTGTATTCAACAGCGTAGTTGTAGGTGGATAATGCAGAGAGCCACCTGTGACCAGTGGCATCTAGCTTGGCTGAGGTCTGAACATACATCAAAGGATTATTATCAGTTTTCACCAGTATCTTATCCCCATACAAGTAGTCATGGAATTGATCAACAATGGCCCACTTTAGAGCCAGGAACTCTAGTTTGTGCACCGGATAATTATTTTCGGAAGGAGTCAAACTGCGGCTGGCAAAAGCTACAGGTCTCAGACCGTTCGAGTGCTCTTGGTACAATACGGCCCCCAATCCTTGCAGACTGGCATCAGTATGAAGAACATAGGGTTTAGCTGGATCAGCATAGGCCAGCACTGGGGCGTGAGTAAGTTGATATATAATGATATATCTCTCATCGACTACGGCCTTCCGGTCTATGGGTCAGCAGATCAGACAGCCCTAAGCAAAGTTCGCCTTACACTTAACAAAGCCTGCAGACTTATAACCAGTGCACCCAGACTTACACACTCATGTCTGCTGTACTCCTTGGCCACCCTACTCAGCCTGGATGAGCGGCTCATGTATCAAACCTGCCAGCTCACCTTTAAAGCCCTACATGGCCTATCTCCCACTGGCCTATCTGACTCAATCCACCGATCTACGCCGACTGTGAACACCCGCAGCTCATCCAAAACAACTCTGGTCATACCAAGAGCTAGGACTTCACAAGGCGAAAGGGCATTCCCTTACAGAGCACCTACCTGGTATAACTCCCTCCCTGCCTGTATCTCTGACTCCCCCTCATTAGCAAGCTTTAAACTCAGCCTCAGAAACCACCTGCTCATCTCACGCAGATGCCGCTGCCACTAACAAAAAAAAAAATCTCTGACAATGTTCACCGAGCTGCACTCCCCCTTCCTTCTGACCGCTTCCCTCTACCCACCCTTCATCACTGACCTTTCCCTCTTCTTCTGCTCCCCAGTCCCTCTCCCCTCTTACCTCCATCCTCTCCTACCCTCACCCTCCCTACCCTCATTTTTAACTTTTAATTTATTTACTATCATATGTATTGGAACCTACTGTAACCTTGAATGGTAACTCTTTTGAAACTGTATTATCTGTTGTCTCTTGTGCTGCTGTCTGTTGTCCTCTATGTGACGGGGTACTTTTGTAAATGAGCCCCTGGCTCAAAGGTTGTTAAACTGATGTTTAAATAAATAAAAATAAATAAAATGTCATAGAAAGCTTCCTCGCAGTCAGCAGTCCAGCGAGTACCAAACACATCATTGGGGCGGAAATAAGTCTTTTCAGTCCCAGATTGTGCAGCCTTCTTATATTTCTTATGGGTCGGGGGATACCCTTGAGTAAGATTAAGCAGAGGCCGGATCACCCTAGAGTAGTCTCAAATGAATCATCGGTAGTACCCGCAGAACCCCGAGATCTGCTGTAGCTCCTTCAAATTTCTGGGTTGGGGCCAAGTGGTTAAAGCCTCTACCTTGCTGGGGTCAGTCTCTATGCCTTCAGTGGACACTATGTGGCCTACATATTTCACAGAGGTTTGAAGGAATTGGCTTTTGTCAATAGATATCTTAAGTCCGAAATCCTCCAGCCAGTCTAGGACCTTGAACAATCGACTTTCATGCTCTTCCAATGAGCTGCCAAACACTATGAGATCATCTAAGTAAACCAAACGCTCGAGCAAGTTCGTGTCCCCCACGGCACGTTCCATCAGGCGCTGAAAAGTAGCGGGGGCACCAGAAATCCCTTGAGGCATCCAGATAAACTCATAGAAGCCTAGGGGGCAAATAAACGCAGTCTTCTCTTGATCCTCTGGAGCCATTGGGATCTGATAGTACCCACTGCGGAAGTCTAACACAGAGAACAGCTTGCTGCCATTTAGACAGTCCAGAGTGTCCTGTATGCGTGGCATGGTATACTGGTCAGGGATGGTCCACCGGTTCAGGGTACGCTAGTCCACACACATCCGAACAGCCCCATTCTTTTTCCTCACTACTACAATGGGGGAAGCATAAGGGCTCCTGGATTCTTGTATCACACCAGCAGCAAGCATCTCTTGCAGATGCCGTCTCACATCGTCTATGTCAGCAGGGGCCAGGCGCCAAGACCGCTGATGAAAAGGCCTTTCATCATGTAGTCAAATATGGTGTTCGGCCCCCTGCACACATCCCACATGCCATTCTTTTAGGAAAAATACCTGGTCTCTTTGGGCAAGCTTTTCACTGATCCTTACTTTCCATTCAGCAGGCAACGAGAAGTCACCGAAATCAAACAAGTCGGGCATGACTCTGTCATCCTTCCCCAAACCCTTTCTATTGGGGAGCACTGCAGTGTCTGCACAATGTACACTGACCAGGGTACAGCCTCTATGTACTCGAATGTCTTTGTCAGACACATTATGAACTTGAACCATCACTCTCCTGGCATAAGCATGGGCTCTAGCAGGCAAGATACTGGGCTTAACCAGCAGTCCCCCAGGCAGTTTTACTTCCCCAGGTGCATCCAGCATCAACAGTTTATTCTTGACATCCTTTTTAAGCCGGACCTCCCCTTGTAAAACATACTGGGCATTTGTGGCTAGTAGCAACGGTCCTGGATCCTTCCTCCAGACAACACCCACCGGGCCTTCAGGCTCCTCCTGACTAGCCTTTCTCTGAGTCTCGTAGGCCTTCTGGATCAAAGCGGGTATTCTAAGAGCACACCCAGTCCTGGACACTTGCTTTTCCAAGTGCAACTGTGCTAGTCAACCAAACATGTGGGCATTGGTCCCAATCAACAAGAGTACCCCATCATACAGTCCAGTGGGGGGCAGACCAAGGCGAGGGTTTCCACCTGTTCATCCACCCCAGCCACAGAAGTAGGAAATGACAACCAGATCCGGATATACCCCAAATACGGATAAGCCTTGTCACTCAGCCCCCATACATGTAGACCATCCAAGGGTTGTAGTGGCACCTCAGGTAAGTGAGTCTGATACCAGTCCTGAAACATAATGGTCACCTGAGAGCCACTATCCAATACAGCTTGGGTGGGAATCCCATTCACTCGCACTGGGGCCTCCATCGAGGGCCCTACCACATCAGACCATTCGGGGGGCACAGCGCTGACAGTTGCTTGGGCATGGGCCCGGGTCACAAAACCCTTCCTAGGGGGTTGGACGTAGGCCCTGCGATGCCAGGTGATCAGCCTGCTGTTGACCTTCCTTAAATTCTCCGGCAACTGGCATTCAGTCTGAAAGTGTCCATCCTCCCCACAATGGTAACAGAACTTGGGGTCCCGGGGGTCTCTAGTGGGAGGGGAATACTTTATCTGCTGGGAGCCATCCGGGGGGTGAAGGGACTCCCCCGGGCTCCGGGTGTTTATTTCTAGGTAACGCAGGTTCTCCAAACCTAACAGGGTGGGTAGTGGTTTGCTTCAGGTCCCTCACCAGTTCTCGTAAATTCCTGATCTCGGCCCTCAGCTCACATTCTACTTGGGGATCAGAAGAAATGGCATGCACCCCCACCCCTGCTTGCAACTCTGGGGATACATCAGGCCCCCCAAAGGGTGGGTCTCATCAGGTTCGCTAGACTCAGAGGTTTGGCACAGATTCACAGCCCCTACATAGGGTTCCCATTCCTCTTCATCGGTCTCTACTTCTCTAATCTCCCTCATCAATTGACAGTATTCAGGCGGGGCAGCTCGCCGATCATGCAACTTAAGTTTTAACAGTATCACACTGGAAAATCTAGCAGATTTTAAAACATGTACCAACCTGACTCGGTTCAAGGTTGGGGCAGTGATCCCCCCCTTTCGATAGGCCTTCTGTAAAGCTTGCTCCACCCTAGTAACAAAGGCGGAGAGCTTTTCATTCCTCCACTGCTCAGCAGACTTGAATTTCCATAATAAGTCTTCCCCGGTTTCTGTACTTCCAAACACTCCCTCTAAAGCAGAAAGATACCCTGCTGCGGTAGCTTCTGGGCTAGTAGCCCACAAAAACCGAATGGCTTCTAAAGCCGGACCCCGCAGGCTCTCCATCAGCCTCTTTCATTTCTCCCCCTCAGAGCATTGCCACTTCTGAACTAAAGGGGTGGTATAGTCCATCCACGCCTCCAAATCATCCTCCCCTGAAGGCACAGGTACTGTACCAGAAAAAAGTTTTAGCCTACGGTATGAATCTAGCTGTATAGATGGAACCACTAAGGGTGGTGGGGCCAAAATAGAACTCTTGGGGGGCCCAGGGGAGGTACCGGGGGAAACCTGGGGGGTGGGATCACTAGAAAGATCCAAAGCCTGCAGTAACTCCTGGGTAGTCCTCCCCTCCACGGCCAACAATTTAAGCAGTTTGTCTTTGAAGCTATTAGTCTGGGGAGACCCCCAGGAGTAACTGACCCACTCCAGATGCGAATGACCCTCCATCCCTGTTTGGCACCCTCCGGGTAAATCACTGTGGGTACCCTCTCGGGGTCAATGGCTACACTACATAACAGTAGTACCTGCAAAGTCTGATCGAGTAGGTCAGCCATACGACCTCTCACCTCTACCGTACCTAAACACTTAACCCGCTCCACTATGGAAATAAGGTCAGCGTTCATGGTCCCTAGAGGTACATCTAACAGCAACACAATTCTCTGAGAGTCCAACTCTTCAGCTTCACCCCAAACCATCAGCTTATGTACCATTGTATTAATGGGGTCCAACTTGATTTTAGCCATGATATCCCCTTCCAACTTTTCCTTCAATTTATCCATTGTTAGGTACTTAGTCCATTCGGCCACTAGGGGATGCTGATCCCAGCGGTGCCTCCACTATGTAACCCCCAGGGGGCGCTATCCCAAGGGCTACTACCCCTGCCTGTTCTGACTGTAACAGGGTAAGGGGCCTAGATCCATTGGCGGGTGCCTCCACCCAGAGGTCGGGGTTAGGACAGTCGAGGTTGACTTGGTCACAGCCCTCTGGGTTGCTGCAACCCCCCTTTCTCCCCACTAGTGGCCCACACAATTCAACTGTAGTGTCCTTACCATACACACTTACCCCCAGCTCGGGCCACTCAGCTCACTCCGGGGACCCTCTGAAAAGTAAGGTGTGGTTACACAATATGCACTGAGCAGTAATTCACCATTAATACACGAACTAGCCAGTGTACCTTTGCAAACAAGCAATCTGATTTATTTAAGGGGAGATAGCAAGGACCGGGAGGAATCAAGTTGATTGGCTTACCACCACTATATACAAATATCTACCTAGGGCTCTGTGCACAGGCCTAACCTATAAGTTACTGTCCCTGGGTACCCAAGCCCTAAAGGCTAGTTCCTCAATGCAGCTGGTTGAGGCCCTAACACAGAGACAGGCATGAGATTCCTAAGAAGATTAAATAGAGCCAGCTGGCTCAGTTAGTGTAGTCAGAGAAGTAATCTGAAGATCTTGCCCTTATTAGGAACATTTGACAGGGAGCTACCCTGATTTAGTACTTACGACTCCAGAAGCCCTTACACCACTTACAGGACCGAGCCTGGACTCCAAACACTTCTCCACACATTTATACGGAAAGCAACAGAGGGGTACCATACCATGCAGCTGCTCCTAGGGCCCCACCGAACTAACAGCTAATCGGGAGTCTCACCTAAGCTTCACTCTTCCCAACAGACCGAGCATGATTCAGCAGATTCTCCAGTCCTCTACAGGGTGAGCCTGGTAGGTAGCTGCTCTCCTGCACAGCCTCCTCTGACTGCTACCCAGCGGATTTAGTCCGAACTTGCTGACGATTCAAAATGCCCGACACAGGCCTTACACGTGCTTCCCGCATGAAAACTCAATGGCGCAGGAGCCCAGAGCTCCTTCCTTGCTCATAGCCACCATGTCTCTGCTCCTTGGCAGTATGGGGCAGTCCTCTCAGCTCGGGCGCCCCCGATCCCATTGGCTGGCTACTGATGCCATTCACTTAAATTTTGCCCTCATTGGTGCGAAGAGGCGCCATGGTCCAGACTTCACTTCCCAGAATTATTAGCTGTGTCTTCATTGGTCAGCTGGCTCACTAAAGAGTCCTAATTCTAGTTGGTCGAACAGATCTCCATTTTAGGGTTCCCCCATTTCCTATTGGTCCATTTCAATAGCCCAGGTCTAAAATGGAGGGGCCCAGTGCACACAGTACCAGCTGCAAAAGAAACAGGTTAGACAAACTGTAATTCCACTTAATACTCTAACTAGTTATAGCCAAATGGTTACATCTTTCAAAGGGGCTCCCATTGCGCTTTTCAGCGACTACATGAAGGGAGCGATTTCCCCGCAATTTAGGCAGGATTCGAACAGGGAAACCCCAGTCCCCCCATTCAAACCAGTAAAACCTGCAAGCAGGCAACTCTTAAAAAGACGGTACTGGAGGCCCTAAAAGCACTCACTATGCCCGCATCTAGCGGCCTTACGCCGAACACCAATTTGGCATAGAGCATTTAGACAAGCTCCGGAAAGGCTTTTAGGAACCCCCATTCATAGGGGGTTACATCAGTAAATATGAGCTTTGGACTGATTTCACAGCATGGATCTAGAGAAGGTCATAATACTGAAACTGCCTTGGTGAGGTTCACCGGCCATGCCCAAGTTGCCCTTGATGAGGATAAACTCGTGGCAGCGGCTTTTGTGGACCTCACCAAGGCATTTAATTTGGTTGACCATGTGGTACTGCACACGTTGCTGTATAAGGTTAATTTTTCAGTGGAGGTCATTGAATGGTTGGGACACATCTCTCTTAATAGGTCACAAAAAAACTCTTATTAATGGTTTCTTTACACATGAAAATTGCTTAAAGAGCTGGTGACACATTCAGGAGAACTTTAACAAAACCTGATATTTAGACATAGTCCAGCTTGTATTTCCCATTAGTGCTGTATTCCTCCTCCCCTTTATTTATTACTAAGGTCATCTGTATGAAAACAGGATCTTTGCTCCTAAAGAGTTTGTCTATTTCTGCTGCTTTCTCCCTACCGGAAGTCATAGAGCACTGCTTGTGATATCACAGTTACTCCCTTTGCAACAGACTGTGATGTCACAACAGAGGATTATGACGTGAAGTAGGGAGTAAGCTATAGTGACAGATGGACTCTAAAGAAACTCTAATTGATAAAGATCACATATTCATGCAAATTTCCTTAGTAATATATAATGGAGGGGAGAAATATATAAACTATAAATGGACTGCAGGCAGAATTGTACCTACTATAGTCATTATGCTTTTAAAAGTTTTTATTTTGAGGCATCAGTAGCTCTTTTAAATTACGGGGTACCACAGGGGTCTATTCTTGGACCCCTATTATTTTCTTTATTTGTTAATTCACTGCCCGACATTTGTACCCAGACTGAAATAATATTATATGCAGATGATACTGTTCTGTTTTGCTCTCGTTCAAATGTACAAAGGCTTCAAAAAAATCTCCAAAGTGATTTTGAGGTCTTACATTCCTGGTTTGTTTCACACAGTCTTGTTTTAAATTTGGTTAAGACCAAATTTTACATTTTTCTGGCCTTAGGAATTCTTGTAATTTTGATTTTGATCATTTGGGCAATCTAATTGAAAGGGTCTCCACTTTTAAGTATCTGGGGATAGTGTTGGTTCGACATTTAACTTTTGAGCAGCACATAGTTACGCTGGTTGGTAAACTGCACCGTTTGGGTATGTTACTAACATACTAAAATGCCAGCAGAATAGGCCTAATGGTCTTTCGCGTCTGCTCATTTGGTCAGCCCCCACCCTGGGAGCTGACCTTGCAGCCCGCCCTTGCCCTCTCTGGTTTCTCCCTTCCCAGTCCCGGATATTCTCGCTGCACAGGACTTTGCTTCCAGAATCCTTCCCCTGTACCTATCCCACCCCCTCTTGAATGTCTCCACCATCTCTGCCTCCAACAGCCCCCTGGGCAGCACATTCCATGGCTCCACCACCCTCTCAGTGATGTAACACCTCCTCTTTTCTCCCCTGAATCTCCCCCCCTCCAGCTTCCACCCATGCCCACTAGTTGCCCCCTCCTTCAGAGCACCTGACTGCTCCTCCCCTATTTACCCCCTTCATGTACTTGAAGACCTCTATCATGTCCCCCTGGTCCCTTCTGTCTTCCAATGTGTACATATTTAGCTCTTCGAGCCTCTCCCAATAAGTCCTGTCCCCCAAGGCCCAGATCATTTTGGTTGCCCTCCTCTGGACCCTCTCCAGGAGGTCGATGTCCGTCTTTAAGTGCGGCCTGCAAAACTGCATGCAGTACTCAAGGTGCGGCCTCACAAGCAGTTATACAGAGGGAGTATCACTTCCCTCCTTCTGGAGATGATCCCCCTAGTGATGCATCCCAGCATCCTGTTGGCCTTGGCTTCTGCCCGCCTACAAGTCTCAGAGTTGTTCATCTTGACATCCACCACCACCCCCAGGTCCCTCTCAGCCACTGAGACTTGAAGCATTCCCCCTTCCCCCAGGGTTTACACTTGGCCTGGGTTTCTGGCTCCCAGCTGCAGTACCTTGCATTTCCCTGTATTGAACCTCAGCTTCAACTTTCTAGACCACCTTTCCAGAACCTCCAGGTCCCCCTGTAGGGCAACCCTCCCCTCCTCCCCATCCACCACCGCCCCCAGTTTTGAGTCATCTGCAAAAAGACTTATCTCACTCCTGATACCCTTCCTTATGTCAGAGATGTAGGCATTGAACAGGAGAGGCCCAAGGACTAATCCTTGAGGGACCCCACTAATGACCCTACTTGGGGATGAGACTATCCCACCAACCATCCGGTCCTGGAGCCAATGTTCTATCCATCTGATCATCTGGTTCTCCACCCCCATTTCTACCAGCTTATCCAACAGGGCCTCGTGAGGAACAAAGTCAAACACCTTGCTGAAGTCAAGAAAGAGAATGTCCACCGGTCTACCCAGGTCCAAGGCACTTGTCACCCAGTCATAGAACTCCACAAGGTTTGTCTGACATGATTTCCCCGAGACAAATCCATGCTGTCTGTCGTCCAGGCACCCTGACTTTTCCAGGTCCCCCATAGCCTCTCCTTGGCAATGCCCTCCATCACCTTGCCCACCACTGATGTCAGGCTGATGGGCCTGTAGTTCCCTGCCACCCCTTGATCCTCCCTTGTGGATCGGCACTATATGCGCCACCTTCTAGTCCTGGGGCGCCCACCCTGTCCTCAGAGAGATGCTGAAAAGCTCCACCAGGGGTTTTGCCAGGACATCCGCCAGTTCCTTCAGCACTCTGGGATGTAATTTATCTGGCCCCAGTGCGTTCTCCATCTTAAGGGACCTGAAGGCTTCCCTCACTCTCTCTGCTGTGATTTCCACCTCCACTACCTCGTCCCCTGCTTTGTCTTCCCCCCTCCAGCCAGTGATGGCTTCCCGTCCCCAGACCCGCCGATCAGTAAGGGTCCCCCCCTTCAGTTTCACCGTCTCCTCCTGTGGATGATGCAGCCCCCCCATTTTCCTTTGTGAAAACTGAGGCGAAGTACTCATTTAGTACCTCAGCCTGCTCCCCTGGGGTCTTATGCCCATCCATCCCCTGATTTAATCATGCTAATCTACCCATTCACCCTCTGCTTTTCCCCAATGTATTTAAAGAACCCCTTGTTCTCTTTCCTAATTTCCCTGGCCAGGTTCTGCTCCTTCCTTGCCTTAGCCGCCCTCACCACCCTAGTGGCCCTTCTGGCTATCAGCTCGTACTCCCCTGAATTCCTTTCACTCCTTGAGCACTTGAAATGCCTATAAGCCATTCCTGACCCTCCCTGGTCCACTAGCAGGGTTTACGGGCCTTACCACATTTTCATCTTACTCTTGTACAGGTGCTGGTAGCATCCTGCACCCCCCTCCTGATGATTTCCCACCTACTGTCAGAGTCCATGTCTGGCCCAATCCTATCCAAATGCTTCTTAAGGATCCTTCCCATTTCTTTGAAATCTGCCCCTCTGAAGTCAGTTACCTCCGTCTTTGTGCAGCCTTCTACCCCTACTAGGTCCAGGCAGAACCAGACCGTGGCATGGTTGCTCCTTGTCAATGGGTCCCTTACCTCCAGGCCGCCAATCTAGTCACTGTCTGCCAGGACCACATCCAGTATCCACGCCTCCCTGGTAGGTTGCCCCACCTGCTGAGTTAGGAGCGTGTCCTGAAAGGCATCCAACAACCTCTGTTCCCTGGCCACCGAGGATGTCATAATCTCCCAGTCCATTCCTGGCATGTTTAAGTCCCCCAACACCACCACCCTTCCCCTGCCCAAACTGCAGTGTCTCCTCACATCTGCCACCAAACTCTCCTCCAGCTCTTCCGCCAGCTCCTATTTTTACTCTGTTGCCCCCTCTTGTTATCAAGGTGACCCAAATTGCCTCCACAGTTCCCTCCGCCTCCTCCACTCCTCCTCCTATACCAATGCAGTTTTTGACTAATATTGCTAATCCTCCTCCCCTTACCTCTCCCCCGTCCTTCCTGAACATGGTGTTACCCTCCAGGTTTGGGTCCCAGTCATGTCCTGCAGTAGCCCAGGCCTCAGTGACAGCTGCCACATCCACCTCTCCCTCTGTTAGCATCGCCTGGAGCTCAGGCATTTTATTGCCCAAGCTCCTGGCATTTAGCTGGACTACGTTCCACCCTTTCCGTATACTTCCATTTCCCCTGCTCACATTCCCATGGGGATTCCATCTTGCCCCGGGCAGCACCTTGCCAGTCAGCCTCTTCCTGCATTCCTCCAGCTCCCCAGAGGGGTGGAGACAGATTCCCTCCTTTATCGTACCCCCCTCGACAGCCCTTTCTCCCATCCCTCCTCCCTTCACAAGTTTAAACCCCACCTTTCACCAACAAACCCCTCTATTTTCAACTTAAGGATTTCCCTCCGTTCCAAACTGAGATGGAGCCTATCTCTTGCCATATAGTCCCTTATCCTCCCAGGTCTCCCTTCAATCCCCCATCAACCCATACCCTCTGGCTCCACACCACTCTCTGAACCACTTGTTTATGTCCCTAATCTTTCTCTTGTGTTCCCCACTAGCCTTTGGCACCGGCAAGATTTCCGAGAAGGAAATTGCGTATCCTGTGTCATGACAGACCCTGACAAGCTCCCTGAACCTTGCCTGTATCTCTAGCTCACTATTTTCCTCAATGTCATTTGTACCCAGTTGGACCAGTACATCCAGGGAACCTCCACAATCCTTTGCCAGCTGATATACCTCATTCTTGGCCCTGTGCACCATTAGTCCAGGGAAGCATTTTGTTCTAACCGGGCAGGCTTCCCCCTCCCTATCCCATTTGATACCTCTGATCATGGAATCCCCCAACAGGAGCACTCTGACCACCCCTTTTTCTCCATTTCCCCCCCCCTTCCATGTCCTTCATCCTTTTTAACGGCCCCTTCCCTCAGCCGACTCCTTGCTCCTCCACCTATCTGGGTGCCACCTGCTGCTCCCTCCTTATTTACCCTGGCCACCCTTTCCCCTCCAATCCTATGCCTCTCCTCCTCCCAAGTATCCTTCTGTACCCTTCCCCCCATCACTGTGCTGCAACTGGTCCTTCCCTCCCATCTGCTATGCTTGTTGGTCCCTTCTTTCCATCTCTGTTCAGCCCTCCTTGCCTGTCGTGTCTCCTAGCGTAAACCCTCAGCTCCCTTTGCTGTATCCTCCTTGTACTTCTGGTCCCTCTCCTTGCACTTTCCTCCCAACTGGTCCTTCTCCTTGAGCTTTCCTCCCTCTACCCCCGCCCCCGCTCTGATCCCCCACATACAACATTAAAATAAAAATCTTGCCCCTGAAACTAGGACCATGCTAGCCCATAGTTTTTTTATTTCACTCTTAGAATATGGTTCATCAGTTTATCCATTCTCTATTGAGAACATGTTAAATAAACTGAAATTTGCTCATCACTGTATTTTATGTTTCATTACAGGCCTACCCAGTTTGACACATCTTTGTACTTTATATGAGAAATCTGGATGTTTACAGCTATTTGCACTTTTTAATCATAGAGCACTGACTTTCTTACATAAGATACAGTTAGGTATTTCTAGTCTATTTCCTAAAATGGTTAATTCTACTTGCACTGGATCTAGTAGTAAAAATTTGTTTAAATTACCATTATTTCATAATAATTTTGCACAAAATTCAATACAATTTAGGGCCATTAGATTGCATAATCACTTACCAAGCAATATTACTAACTATCTTAAGGCTGTTTGGTTTAAGGGACTGCTTAAACAAAAGTTATTGTCTGATACTGCTTGTAATTGTTTCAACTAATCCTTTTATCAAATTCTGTATGCTATGTTATTTGTAAATTGCTGTACTACTGTTTTTGTTATTGATGTTTGTCTGTTTTTTGTACCTGTAACTGATCATCTGTGAAAAAGGGCACGTATGCTTACAGACTTTTTAGTATAAAAATAAATAAAATGAAATGAAAATGAAAATGAAATCGAGGCTCTGTTGCAAAAAGAAGCAATAGAGCCCGTTTCTTCCAACCAGGTAGAAAAGGGGTATTACTCCGACTTCTTCCTGTCCCCAGAAAGACAGGAGACTTTCGTCCCATTTTGGACCTCAGTGCTCTAAACCTGTACATAGAGTAGAAGAGGTTTCGAATGCTGACCCGCCCAGGTCTGCTGCTCCTCCTGCACAAGGGAGAGTGGCTCTGCGCTCTGGATATGCAGGATCCCTACCTGCATATCCCTATTTAGGCCCATTGCCCCTGCCTCCGATTTGCCTTTCAGGGGGAACATTACCAATTCAAGGCCTTCCCCTTTGGCCTGTCCTCGGCACTGTGGGTTTTCACCAAGTGCCTGGCAGCAGTAGTGGCGGTCCTGAGGCATCAGGATCACTGTGTGTTCCCCTGCCTCGACGACTGGCTCCTGTCAGCCCTGTTGAGGGAGCAGCTGGAACTCTCCCTCTCAGCTACCCCAGATCTTTTTACGCAGACTGGGGTCACTATGAACCTCTCAAAATCCCAACTTGCTCCTTTACAGCATCTCCAATTTATAGGAGCGGTGATGGTCACAGTACAGGGTATGGCTTTTCTCCCTCTGGACAGGGTGGGCACTTTGCAGAGGTAGGCTCATTTGGTAGCCTCCAGCAGGAAGATTTTGACCAGGTCAGTCCTTCAACTGCTGGGCCTTATGGCAGCGGCCATCCCCACTGTGCCTTTAGCCAAGCTCCACATGCAAATCTCGCAGTGGGCCCTCAGGGCACAGTGGGATCAGAGGCTGGATGACCTGGATCACGTGGTCATGGTCTCCAATTCAATGCAGTGGGATCTCTTATGGTGGCAGGATCTTACCAATCTCACCAAGGTGGCCCCCTTCCAGTCCCCAGCTCTCACCCAGACTCTGACTACAGACGCGTTAGGGATGGGTTGGGGCACTCCCTTGGGGAACCACAAAACTCAGGGTCTGTGGTCCCAGTCAGAGCTCTCCCTGCACATAAATGTGTTGGAGATGACAGCGGTACTGTAGGCCCTTCAGGCTTTTTTTTTAACCAAATGGAGTGCGCACAAGGTGCATGGTGCTCTAGAAACTCACCAAATCTTCTTACTACAGGTGTTTGGCACTTACCAACCCCTTAGAGGGATGCAACAAAAGTCCAACTGAGGTTCAGAGTAGTTTCATCAAAGGATTTTAATATCACTCCAAGTGAATAGACATCCTGCCTGACATGTTTCGGACTGGATACGTCCTTTTTCAAAGGCTGGTGATTCAGTGCAGACAACCTCAGTTTAACTTACAAACATGCCATGTGATCTCATGACATCATCATTTAAAGTGTCATATCATTGGTTTATAAAAACAAAGTGACAAGAGCAGTGAATAAAAAAAAAAACATACATTGGAGTTTTTTCCTAGTGTGATATAAAGACCTTATAAAGAAACAATTCAGAATTTCATAACTTAATAACCACTATTGTGATTATAAAATCCTATTTCCATTCCTTTAATACATACAATCATACTCTAAAATATTACACAACATATCTCTTAGTGATCAGGTAGGAAGGGAAGACAAATATAACAAACCATAAAGGAAGTGTGTGAAGGAAAAAGAAGGGTATACAAAGAAAGTGAGGAGGGGAAAAAAGCATACCGGGTCATAATGTTGCACACTTAATAGCGTGCGGCATTATGGTGAAACCTGGACCTTTGCACTCCCGAAGTTGGACCCCAAGTTGAGAATCATTAGTAGAAGTCCAGAGTGCAACCCCATAACAGGGTGAATGGTGGGTGGAGCCCCCACAGAACAAAACATGATGCCTCATGGCATTAATCGCACAACCGCGATATTGTGCCATAAGCATTATGTCTTCTGCGACATAATGACCCCGTGCCGTCAAAAAGGGGGGGAGAAGGGGGAAGGGACAGGTCATGCAAAAAAAAGGAGGGGGATGTAATAGGGCCAGGGAAGTGGGGGTAGGAAGGGAGGAAGAGGGGAGTTAAAAATCAAACTGGATATTTATGTTGCTGCATTACTGTATGCATTTCTTTAATTCATATCATATGGTACAAAATCTGCAGTAATTTAAATATATTTATTATAAATAGAGCAATTGCCAATGCAACCAAGAAAATATGGAACTCAAGAGTAAACCTGATTATCTCGGGATAAAAATATGTTCAATTGTTACAGAACCAGGGGATTTATTCGCCTTAAGCGCAGTAACCAGAAATTTTCTCTTAAGAGCATGAGATTTTTTAAATCCCCTCCCCTGGGATTGCGACACACTTTGTCAATGGCTACAAATTTAAATCTATGGCTGACACCTTCAGACTTTCCAGCACCTGTTTCACCAGGGCACACTGTTTGTCTAGTCGGACAATATGTGTGTAGTCTGATACCTCAGCAAGCAAGGAGGCACTCGGTCGTACCACCTTTGCAGGGAGGCAATGTGGGTGTGGAACTCGGCAGTTCTGCATCGGATTCACCTCACAGCAGTTCACGTTCCAGGCATGCAAAATGCCCTAGTGGACAATCTCAGCCACACCAGAGTAAGAGCCCACGAGTGGGAGCTCAAGCAAGAGGCAGTCAACCACATTTGTGACCTGTGGGGTTGGCCGGACCTGGATCTGTTCACCTCCCCATACAACGCAAAAGTACCCACATGTTGCTCGCTCACTCCTGGGCATGGTGTTTTTTGGTGAAACAGGGAGGTTTTTATATGCCTTCTCTCCCTTTCCGGCCCTGCAGAGGGTGCTAATCAAGCTTCAAGTGGAAGGGGCCCACATGGTTTTGATTATCCCCTTTTGGCCTTGCCAAGTTTGGTTTCCGCTTCTTCACCAGCTTGTGGTGGAACCTCCAATTCCTCTGCCATGATCTTCTGACTCAGGAGAGGGACATGATGGTCCAGGGCTGAAATTCCTTCACTTTCACGTGTGGCACCTCAAGACACAGCTGTTTCACGATTTGGAGTCTCTTCCAGAGTGGTGCAAGTCCTGTTAGAGGCTAGAAAGTCATCTATGCAGACCACCTATGCCATGAAGTGGAAGCATTTCTCCACTTGGGCCACCGCAAAGGGTTGAGACCCTTTTTTGTGTCCTGTTCCTCAAGTCATGGAGTATCTCCTGCACCTATATTATCTAGGCCTGAGCTACACGTCACTGAAGGTCCACCTGTCGGCTGTTTCTGCCTACCACATCCTGGTGGAGGGTAAAACAGTGGCTCAATTGGAGGTTTCCAAAACCTTCCTGAAAGGAATGCTCCACCTAAAACCCCCAGTGCACAGCCCCACGCCATCTTGGGACCTTAATTTTGTTTTGGAAAAATTGACTCTACCACCGTTCGAACTGGCTGGTTCCTGTTATATGCACTATTTGTCCTGGAAAGCGCTCTTTTTAGTGGCAGTCACTTCTGCTTGAAGGATTTCTGAGCTTCAGGCCCTGATTTGTAAGGGGCCTTACTTAATTTTTCATAGAGAACGGGTGGCTCTTCATGCTGACCCTCAGTTCTTCCCAAAGGTGGTTTCAGAATTTATGTTGAACCAGTCGATTCAACTTCCAGTGTACTACCCCAAGCATTCTAATTGAGGGGAACTGATTCTCTATACACTGGACGTTCATAGAATCCTGCATTATTACACTAACAGGACAAAGTCTGTCTGAAAATTGGACCAACTTTTTGTTCCCTTTGCAACCAAGAGAGAAGATGCCGCAGTTTCCAAACAATGTTTATCTAAATGGTTGGCAAGCTGTATTGTTTTCTGTTACCAAAAATATGGTAAAACTCTCCCAGGCGAGGGTTAAGGGGCATTCCACCAGAAGTATGGCTGCCTCTGCTGCTTGTTTCAGGAATGTGTCAGCTGCTGACATCTGTGCCACGGCTACTTGGAGTTCTGTCCACACTTTCACAAAGCATTACAGTCTGGACATTGCCTCTAGGCGCAGGGCAGGCTTTGACTTAGCTGTCCTCCAGGGTCTCCTGTCCTGATTTGTCTGCCTTTTGCAGATCCATTCCTGTCTCCCGTGTTTTTTTTTTTTTTCTGCTGATTCACACTGCTTAGGACTCAGTCCTCAAGGTTATTACCTACTGCAAGAGCCCTCTCGAAGTAAGATTACAGTCACGTAAGAACTTACCGTAACAGTGGATCTTCGAGAGAGGCTCTTACAGTAAATGCTAACTCCCCTCCCTCATCCATAAAATTTTCTTTGTTGCTCTTTTCTATGAGCTCATACTGGGCTCAGGAGCCTCTTTTCCATTCTCCTGTCACTCCTCCTTGGAGGTCTCCAGCAGGAGAACTGGAAGGCAGTTGTGGGGACCGCCCACTATATAGGGTCACGCTGACATCAGTCACGTGACATTGGGCAGTCCCCTATCAGACACTGCTAGCTAAAGTTTCCGTGTGGTCCTGACACCAGGGGGCACAGTCCTCAAGGTTATTATCTACTGCAAGAGCCTCTCTTGAAGATCTACTGTTACGGTAAGTTCTTACGTAACTGTACTTTCTCCTGGAGCTAGATATAGTCACAGAGGACTGTACTAAATCCCATGAGCACAGCAGGATCAGCAAACATCTGAATTTAGCTTGCAACATCTTTAACATGTATACTGATAGCTATTGAATCTCCGAGCTCTGCAGTCCTCCTCTGATGTCAATTACAGGGGATTCTTTGATTTCTGGTTACAGGAAATGAAATCTTAGAAGTCAGCAGAATTAGCCTAATACATTCTACTATACTGCAGTAAACAGTAAGTAAAAAATGTTGGGTTTTTTTTGTTTTTTTTTACACAAAGTGCAAATTGGAATCAGCCTTACACTTGGGTGTGAGGCTCTTATTGCTGACAGTTCCCCTTTAAAAAAGGTTTTACCCTTTGTACTTCTCTCATGGGAGCCTCGTAACTTCTCTTATTTCTTGCAGTTTATCCATGGGTGAGGTTTTACCTCTGGACAGAGCCATTCCTATGCTGTTTTTTGAATTTGCCAGATCTCCTATCTTGCTATTCACTTTGGTTTCTCAATTTTCATATACAGTAGAAGCCACTTAATCAGGATGTGGTTAACTGGGATGTCCATTTTATTGGAACATCCCACCAGGAACAGGTTAAGTGGACATATATCTTTATTCCCTGAAATTCTGTGATTTTATGTTTTTATTGTTTTGTTTTATATGACTGCGCAGCACCTTGATTTGTGAAAGGCGCTATATTAAATACAATTTATTATTATTATTATTATGTACTACAATGACACTGCAGCGTCAGTTTAGCTGGTTTGCAGGAGGCAGCACCACTGTAGGGACCTTCACTCTGGTGCTCCCAGCTAACAGCCACCCTGGCTCTGGGCACTTCACATAACCAGGTCTTTACTCTCACCAGACAGTGTGCTGGGCACCAGTGTCTAGCTCTGCCTATCCTGAGGCAGTGTCTGGTAATCTCTACAGGCCCTCTGATACAGGTACTGAGTCCAATAGCCATACCAGCGTGGGATCCCTCATATAAACAATCGGCCCATCTCCTACCTGTTGCACCAGCTCAGTTTTTGGCAACAGATATCTCATCCTCTTCAGCACAGCTGACAGCATCTCTCTTTGTGTTTGCTTGTTTATTTATTTATTTGAAAATTGGTGACTAGGAAAGGCTCACTGAGTTGAGGATCATTTCTAGGTGTGACCCAAGGGAAAGGGTTGCAGGAGGTACAGCGAACATAACACAGTACATTTAGTACTAAAGCAGTAGGTAAGGCTAGGGGGGTGTTGGGGTGTATTGGTAGGGGTATCACAAGTTGGAAGAGGGAGGTAAGAATCCCTCTTTACAAGACACTGGTTAAGCCCCATCTGGAATACTGCGTGCAGTACTGGAGGCCGCACCTTCACAAGGACATTAACCAAATTGAGGCTGTCCAGAGAAGGGCAACCAAAATGGTGCAGGGACTGCATCAGAAAACATATGAGGACAGATTAACGGAGCTCAATATGTATACTCTAGAGCAAAGGAGGGAGAAAGGTGATATGATCAAACATTCAAACATCTTAAGGGCATTAACAAGGTGAAAGAGTCTAACATGTTTCAATATAAGAAAAATAGGACAAGAGGACACAGCATGAGATTAGAGGGAGGCCAATTAAGGGGTAATGTGAGGAAGTTCTTTTTCACGGAAAGGGTGGTGGATGCATGGAACGGCCTACCTCACGAAGTAGTGGATATGAATACAATGCAGGGCTTCAAACAGGCATAGGATAGGCATAAGGGAGCAATACAGATGAGTATGAATAGATAAGCCATTGACAGAGCAAAGGCCGATGGCGCATTCATAGGTAGAAAAAGAAATGGGCAGACTGGATGGGCCTTGCAGTCCTTATCTGCCGTCAGCTTCTATGTTTCTATTTCTTGGTACAGAATAAAGTGTAGAAATCGTACAATATATAATATATAATTCTCCACAGATACATATCTTGGTACAAATTAAAGTGCAGTTGTAGTACAGTATGTCCTGTCTAGAAAAGTGCAAAATAATGCCACAGACAGGCACACAGACAAGCATTACAGTGCACTAGAGATCTGCTAGGTGGGGGAAGTCTACACCCTGTGCTATTAGTGCCACCAGGGAGGACCATCTGCGGGAAGCTGGTGCAGATGGGAGGTGGGAGGAATTTCATCTGGTGCCTGAGGGAGCCTGGGGAGGTTGGAATGGCAGAGGGATGAGGGGAGCAGATTCCAGAGTGTTGGAAGTTGATAGGGGAAGGTGGATTGCCCAGCTGAGGAACAGGGATGAAGACTGGAGAAAGATTGATGGTCCCTGGGGTGGAAGTAGCACTGAGCGGGGGGGGGGGGGACTGGAGATAGGAATGAAGAGAGAAAACAGGTAAGGGAACCAAAACAGTATATTAAAATGAAGGAGATACAGTGTGACTGATGACATGAAGATAAGGGGAGGATAGCTAGGGAGGAATAGAAGTAGAAGTGGTGTATATATGGAGGGGAGGTTGTAGTGAAGCAACAAAGGCATTGGAGCAGGTGTCTAGTCTGACTAGGGATTACATCCACATGCTCAAATACCAGTAGCACCATTTTGGTGACCAGCTGCTATTGGGACCAGCAGGGTAGGCAGTTTGTATTACAGTAAGGGGCACCCAGCTTAGGATGGAGTCTCATATGGGTAGCATCAATGTGGACTGGGAGGTCAAGCTTGCTGTTAAGCCACACACCAAGGTACTTGAAGGACTACATCACTTCAAGAGGGGAGCTGTCCTGCATAGAGAAAACTGGAAGCCTCAAGAGCCTGGTCAGTTTTTGGCTGGCACCAATGGTCATAGACACCACATTTTGGTGTTGACCCGAAGATGGTTGGAATGGAACCAGCACAGGACATTGTGGAAGTCCTGTTGAAGGAGGTCTTCCAGAGCTGTGGTAGAGGGACCGGATGTGAAGATGACTGTGTCATCTGCGTACATGTGAATATGCAAGTTGGCATGGGGGGGGGGCTCATTCAGGATTATAGAGAAAAGGATAGGACCTAGGATAGAGCCCTGCAGGACCCCAGCCTAGATGACAAAGGGTGGTGATAAAATGCCACCAACCTGTACCAAATGTTGACGGCCCATTAGGTAGGAACTGAGCTAGTCAACGGCAGGATCTGAGAGGCCAGTGGAACTTAGCTTGTCCAGGAGGAGTGGGTGGAATGAGTCAAAGACTATGGCCAGATCGATAAGGATGGCAGCAATGATGCGCTCCCCCCCCCAATCCATCTCAGAGAAGATGGTGTCAGTGACATGCAGCAGGGAGGGGACTGGAGTGGTGTTTCTGCAAGCCAGACTGGAAGGGGGAGAGGAAACTGAACGCCCTGAGGTAGTTTAGAAGCCTAGCATACACAAGCTTCTTTTGTAGCTTGGTAAGGGAAAGGAGGAGAGAGATAGGTTGGAGGTTGCCAGGGGAGGGTCAGCTTCTTTTTGAAGAGGGAGAACTTTGTCAATCTTGCAGGACTGAGAAAAAGTTAAGCAGGTGAGTAAGTGGAGATGTAACGGTAGGAGCTGAGAGATGGAGGAGTTTAGGATCAAGCCCATCACTGCTGGACTTAGCTTGAGGGAGGAAAGGGCAAGAAGGGTTCCCTGAGTAGTGATGGGTGGGAAATGGAAACCTGGAGTGGAGTTGGAACAGAAACAGGGAGCAGAAGGGGAAGGAGGGGAGCCTGGAGAGGGAGAAGTGATGGCAGAAGTGGTGAAGAACTCATTGAAGTGAGCAGCAACAGAGGAGTCAGATACAGGTGAACCATTAAACATTAGGATGAGGGGGAGCAGATTTGGCGGCGGGGGGTCAAACAAAGAAGTGGATTACCTTCCAGAATTTGGCTGGGGATTTAAGGCCATTCTGGAGGTTGACTTTGAAAGAATGTGATTTCACAGCCTGGACAGCTTTTGTGCAATTGTTTTTCTGGGCCCTGTTGTAGAGAAGGTAATATAGGAAGTAGGATAATTTATAACTGGCCCAGGCGAGATAATGGGGCTTGCACTGAATGATAATTTTGGGGGAAATCCAAAGGAGATGGGAAGATCTGACACTGGATTTCCTGAGATGGGTATGCAAGTCTCAGACTGAGGAGAATTTAGAGTGAATGAGGAAGAGGGACACATCAATGTCAGGGCCATGGGGATAGCAGACCAGTCTGTTGCAGCAAGGCCGCTCAGGAGAGCATTGATATTCAGTGACCTGGAGGCTCCTGGAACAGATGTATTTTAGGGATGGGGTGACGCTGGATTTTCCTGTCACAGAGCATCATGCAGTGGTCACCGAAAGAATCCGTCAGTATACCTGCAACAACAATGCAGTGAGCGTGGGAGTACATAACCCTGTCCAACAGGGTGTGATTGAAGGAATGGGGATTGAGTCATGTGGATTCAGAGATAATCTGGGATAGATTTAGGGACTCAGTCTTCTGAGCGATCAATCTGGAGGAAGGGGAGTGACAAGTTATGTTGAAGTACCAAAGGAGAATGAGTTCACCAGTGGAGGAATGTGAGGTAATATTGGAGCAAGTGTTAATCTGGGAGGCAGGTTGAAATCTTGAGTGAGGCATAGGAAACCCCAGTAAAAATGGGGACAGACGATGGGAATGAAAACCTGACAAGGAGACATTCATGTGAGGAGGGTATAGCCTCTCTGCTATCAAGGGTGCAAGAGAGGCTTTGGCGAACATTGGTGGTGACACCTCCACCACATTTTTCACCTGTCCTTTCTGAAGAGATGGAACTCAGGAAGGGTCGGACTATAGTCTGGGACCCTGGAAAAGAGCCAGGATTCAGGGATGCAAAGGATGTCTGGAGAGTGTTGTTGAGCCCAGACAGAGAGGAGGTTGAGCGTAGGGAGGAGGCTGCTAGCATTGAGATGAAGAATGCTAAGGCCCTTGGCTGTAGCAGAGGCGGGGGGAAGGGACCTGGATTGGACTCTGTGTTGCCAAACAGAAGGAGAATGAGGAGACAGATTGAGTGAGACTTCCTTCCCTTGGAACGAGAAGAAGAGCTGGGGAAGGGGGGATGGTAAGAGAAGATCAGGGCACGGTGTAGAAACTCCATGTTGTTGTCTTAAATAGGACCAAAATTTCCCCTGAAAGTGAAAACACCCATTTTGGGGAAATCTTCTGTGCATCACGAGGCCACCAGGGAGTTCCTTTAATGGTAGCACCATAGCGTTCTCAAACCCTCCCAGTGATCCTTTACAATCCCGCCAGAATTAATAGTGTTCTACACTAAATGGCCTTCAGACTGCAAGTTCCCTGAGCATCACTGCTGTCCTGGTGTCTGTCCTTGGAGGTGACCGGTTGACTAGATTATGAGTTCTGCTGTTTTCACACAATGCAGGGCCCTGCACAAAGAAAGCTATGACTAACGCACAGGAACCAAACTGCACTTTGCATCTTAGCCTACACAGTGAAAGTTCGGAAGCACAAAGAAAGTTAGGCGCCACCTCCTTCTTTACACAGGGTCACAAAGGCACTGCAGAAAGTAGGTTACCACACTACTGCCTCAAAAATTAAGGAAATTCATTACAAAAAACTACTTTAATGCAGATTAGTGTTACTACCACATGCAACTGAAACCTCAAAGTTTGGGAATATGCTACTAAGTAAGGTTGTGAAGCCTAACTCCCACCTCCATTTCTCCTTTTTAGCTAAGACCAAGATACAGGTATAGGGTCATGAATCAATGGTGTGGTACCTCATACAGGGCCAACATATTCAAAATTTGTAAGCAGTAACCTTAATCCTCATCCCATCCCCTACCCTCATAATACAGGAGCAAGCTACAAGTCTGGAGTCATGCCATAAAAGTGTGGTGTTTAACACACATCCTACACATTAGAATACTTGTGGTGCACAGCTAAACAGTAGTACGTCTATTTATTATGTGGGTTGTTTTGCACACAATACTGTGGATCTTGTGCAAAGCAACAGACTTCTCACAGTTTTGTAAGTGCAGTGCTTTACATATTGCACACTTGTAACTTTCTTTTTTAGGGTGCATACTTGGAGCTACTCAAAGCATGTTACATGCCTGGGACATGTATACTACTTCATGCAGTCTTGTTGAAGCTGTATGAAACAAAGTACAAGTGGAAGGTACATATCCTGCTAGATAATATATTAAATACTGTATGTTAAACAAAATGCTGCTGTTAAATATATGTCATAGTATACATAGGGATCACATGGCAATACACAGTCAACATACAATTGTATGGTAACTGTGTAACTTAGCACTGGGCCAAAGGACGCTCACATGATCCACACACAACCATGTAGCATGAAGCTGGATCTGTAGCTTGGTCTTGGCTGTGTAACATCCTTTGCCTGACCGTTTCATAGATAGTTCCTGACCTTTATTTTCTTTTTAGCTAGTTAAAATTCTAATTATTTGATATTTATGATTCTCTTAGTATGTGTATTACTGTATTGTTATTGATGCTGTGTTTTACCTTGTATGGTGCCCAGAGCCTCTGGGATTGGGCATCTTTTAAATAAAATTTGCCTTGCCTTGCCTTGAGTAACAAGGTTAGGAAATGGGGTGGTGATTGGGTTGCTATTTGGTTTCTCGGACCACCTCCCTAAACTTTGGAATGCCCTTCCACCCCGGGTTCGCCACTCATCCTCCTCCTCCTACTCCCTCTCTTCTTCCCTACACAACTTCCTCTCAGTGACTTGTACCTGCGATTAGCCTCCCCCCTCTTTCCAAGTATCACCACTCACTAGTCTGTTAGTCACCCCTGTTTTTCACAAGTGGTAGCACTATCCATCTTTGAAGTAATTACCAAACTATTGTTCTGTATGTACTTATTTGGCACTCATCACCTTCAATATCACCAGTGCTGTGTTCTGTTGAAACATAGAAACATAGAAGCTGATGGCAGATAAGGACCACAAGGCCCATCCAGTCTGCCCATTTATTTTTCTACCTTATAAATGTGCCATCGACCTTTGCTCTGTCAATGGCCTATCTATTCATACTCATCTGTATTGCTCCCTTATGCCTATCCCATACCCGATTGAAGCCCTGCACTGTATTCATATCCACCACTTCCTGAGGTAGGCCGTCCCATGCATCTGTCACCCTTTCGGTGAAAAAGAACTTCCTCACATTACCCTTTAATCGGTCTCTCTCTAATCTCATGCTGTGTCCTCTTGTCCTGCCATTTTTCTTATGTTGAAACATGTTAGACTCTTTCATCTTGTTAATGTCCTTAAGATGTTTGAATATTTCAATCATATCACCTCTCTCCGTCCTTTGCTCTAGGGTATACATATTGTGCTCCATTAATCTGTCCTCATATGTTTTCTGATGCAGTCCCTGCACCATTTTTTTTGCCCTTCTCTGGACTGCCTCAATTTGGTTAATGTCCTTGTGAAGGTGTGGCCTCCAGTACTGCACGCAGTACTCCAGATGGGGCCTAACCAGTGTCTTGTAAAGAGGGATTATTACCTCCCTCTTCCAACTTGTGATACCCCTATTAATACACCCTAACATCCCCCTAGCCTTACCTACTGCTTTAGTGGTCTGCTTGGATGATTTCAGGTCATCGGTGATGATGATGACCAAGTCTCTTTCTTCCGTTATGACTGCCAGCAGCTCCCCTCCCAGCCTATAGGTGGCTTCAGGGTTTCTTTTCCCTATGTGCATGATCTTGCACTTTTTTGTATTAAACCCCAGTTGCCACTCTTCCAACCATTTTGCTAGTTTATCCAGATCTCTTCTCATTCTGCCCACCCCATCTGGATCATCTACTCTGTTGCAGATCTTGGTGTCATCTGCAAACAGACAAACATTACCCTGCAGTCCATCTGCAATGTCACTGATGAAGATATTGAAGAGGACTGGCCCCAGGACTGATCCCTGAGGTACCCCACCTGTGACTTGCATCTCTTCTGACTGTATACCATTTACCACCACTCTCTGTTTTCTGCCCGTCAACCAGTTTGCCACCCAGTTGACCAACTTCTGACCCACCCTGAGCCTACCCAACTTATTAATCAATCTTCTATGTGGAACAGTATCGAAAGCTTTGCTGAAGTCAAGGTAGGCAACATCAACTGTTCCCCCTTGGTCCACCACTCTTCTTACCCAGTCAAAGAAACCTATGAGATTAGTTTGACAGGGCCTTCCTTTTGTAAACCCATGCTGTCTTGGATCCTGTACTCCTATGGATTCCAGGTCTTGCACTATCCTTTCCTTAAGGAGTGCCTTCATAATCTTGCCCACTACTGAGGTAAGACTGACTGGTTTGTAGTTCCCTGCCTCCTCCCACTCTTATAGAGTGGGATCACATGAGCCCTTCTCCAGTCTTCTGGGACCTCTCCTGTGCTCAGAAACTCACTAAACAGTTCTGATAATGGCTCTGCTAGTTCCACCCTTGGCTCTTTAGTACCCTGGGATGTATGCCATCAGGTCCCATCACCTTGTCCACCCTGAGCTTATCGAGCTCTTGTAGGACCCTTTCTTTTGTGAAGGGACTAGTGCTCACCTCCCTCCCACCTGTGTCCATGGTGCTGAGCTGTGGGCCCTGCCCTACCTTCTCTTCAGTAAATACTGAGCAGAAGTATCTATTTAGGATAGATGCTTTTACATGGTCCTCCTCACATGCCCCCTTATCTCCTTTGGCCTTAGCAATACCCCCTCTGGACTTTCACTAATGCATCTATAGAAAGTCTTGTCACCTTTTACTATTTGTGCTAGTGTTTCCTCGGTTTGGACCTTTGCCTGCCTTACTGCCTTCCCTGCTTCCTTTAAGGAAGTTTGGTATGCCTCCCTATCTTCATCCTGCTGTTTTCCCTTATATTTCCTGAAAGCCAGCCTTTTGGCTCTGACCTTTTCTGCTACTGTTCTTGAGAGCCAAAGTGGTTTCCTTCTTCTTTTGCACTTCCTTTTCTCTCTAACACAATGGAATGCTGCTTCAAGTATTGCATCCTTAATGCTTGCCCATTTTGCCTATACCCCATCACCTGTATTTCTTTTTGCCAGGGCTAGCTTAACTCTGTTGGCCATCTTATCAAAGTCCGCTCCTCTGAAGTCCCATATTTTTGCCTTGGAATGGGATGATTTAGTTGTAGTGGCCAAATTGAACCATACCATGTGATGGTCACTGGCCCCAGGTGACCTTCTACCTGGAGATCTGTAATCCTTTCCCTGTTAGTCAGTACTAGATCTTGGATAGCCCTGTCTCTTGTGGGTTGTTGTACCAGTTGTTTGAGGCCTTCCTGCTGCAGGGAATCCACCGTGTGTCTAGTTCCGGTGGATATTCCTGCTGGTATTGACCTATCTGGTATGTTGAAGTCTCCCATTATCAGAACCTTCCCTTTAGCTATTATGTTTTGTATATCTTCTAACAGTAATGTGTCTGTGTCTTCCCCCTGGTCAGGGGGCCTATAGACAAAACCAGTTCTTATGGCTGTCCCATTTCCTGTTTCTAGGGTGGCCCACAGTTCTTCTGTCTCCTTATGGGTATTCTGAATTTCTGTAGCTTTGATATTTTCATTGACATACAGGGCCACTTCACCCCCCTTTTTGCACCTCTTCTGAACAGTACATAGCCAGGTACTGATGTCTCCCAAGTGTGGTTACTGGTAAACCACGTCTCATTAATTGCTACTATGTCCAGTTTAACCTCTGTCGTCATTGCCTGCAGGTCTGGGATCTTGTTTCCCAGACTGCGAGCATTTGTGTAAAAGGTTTTCCATTGGCCAGATTTTGGTGTGTTAGTTGCTGGGTGAGGTATGGCGTTTCCCCTGTGCGTTGCATGGGGAGCTGGATCTTTTTCCTTACCTGGTGTTGCAAATGAACTGCAAACATGCTGAACTCCTGTTTGACCACTAGCTGAGGGGGGAAGGTTTTTTTTCCCCATTCGACGTATGGGGGTGCTGCACCCCTCTCCCCATTTGCTAGTTTAGTCTTTCGCTATGCTATTATCTTATGTTTACTTATAGTTTGTGGTGTGTGCATTGTGTTGTATTACTTACATCCTAATTGTTCACTTAATGATCATTTGGTATGTTTTGTTTTACTAATGAACTAATTGTTTAATTGAGGATTGTTTTGTATGTATGGTAAAAACTCCCTGTACCCCTTTCCCCAACCCAGGATGCACTGGGAGACGAGCAACGTGTTGCTCAGTGTGCCTTTCCTGGTGAAACATTTCAATAAATAAATAAAAATAAAAATTCTGAGTATGTTGGCCTTGTATGAGGTCTTGGGTGAAAAGGGCAGGGGCTGAGGAGGGGTGATAGTTAAGCTTGACAACCCTAACAGCTCATTCCCAAACTTAGTGGCCATTGGGTGAAAATGGTAATAGCACATTCCTAAATGATGAGGGTTTGAGTTTTACATGGTAGCAAGTCACCCAAATTTGCTTTAACACAGTTGCTTGCAGTGAATCTCTTAATTCTTCCCAAGACTTCTACAAACAGAAGAGTACACACAGCAGAACTATTACTTTTTTAACTTGAACAGCATTTGATTTTGTTTTGCTCAGGGTAACTGTGGAAATAATGGGGACATCAAGTTTGCTTCATTTGTCCTAGCTGTTCAGCCGCTTAGTGAACAGGAAGCTTTAAATGCCTTAAGAAAGAATAAACGTGCTCTAGAAAAGGCTTTAAGAAGATAAAGCATTCTGCATGTTGGATCTTAATCACTGATCAGCGAGCATGCATAAATGATATTGCTCAAAAGGTTGGATCAAGCTCTGATTACAAAACTAAGGACACTGCTAAACCCAACCATGCCATCTGGCAACACAATTAACATACAATATAATGCAAGGGTAATCATTTTTAATGTTAAAATGTCACAAAGTGGGGATACACGGTTCTGACATCAGAAAGTTATAACTCATAGCATGGACATCACAAGTGTGAATTTTGTGACTTTGTCGATATCATAACCAAATCAAACTAAATTAAATAATATTACCTCTATAAAATTGTAGTTAATGAAACACCAAAATGTAACCTACTGACTGATCGACAAGGCCTCTGAGGCATTTAATTATCTAACCATAATTGCACATGTTGGGACTGAGCTTTGTTAGCCGCACCACATCACCAGTACCAAATCACCTCACCAGCATAACAAAAATGAACCTGCCATCACCAGTGGCATCTTGACTTCCAGGCACCTCCCCCCCAAACTGTGCATGTACATGAATATACTCCACAGATAAGGGATTGACACCTCACACTATTTTGGCATCTTTTTTAAATCTCAACACAATTACAGACTGGTGTTGCACTGTAGTAGTACTCATTCGCATACTATAACTATACTGACTTTTTTAAATGATGTTTCCTCCATCCCACTCACCAACTAGAAACATAGATTTTGAAGGCAAATAAGGACCACTTGGCCCACCCAGTCTGTCCATTTCCTTTCCTATTGGATAAGCTGCAGATTCTAGTTTACCAACAGCCTACTTCCTCCTACCCTCCACTATAATTGCCTTATGACTGTCCCATGCATTCTTGGATTCCCCCACTGTTTTTGACCCTACAACCTGCTCAGGAAGGCAGTTCCATGCATCCACCTCTCTCTCTGTGAAAAAATATTTCTTCACATTGCCCCTGAGCCATCCCCATTCTATCTTTAAATTGTGCTCCCTTGTTCTTGCACATCTCTTTTTCTGAAAGATGCTACCTTCTTGGACTTTGTTGATTCCCTTGCAGTATTTTAACATTTCTATCATGTTCCCCTCTCCCTCCTTTCCTCAAGGGTATACATATTATGCTCTCTTAGTCTCTCTTCATATGGCTTCTGTTGCTGACCCTGCAGCATTTTAGTTGCCATCCTCTGGACCGCCTCCATCCTGTCTATGTCCTTGCGGAGATGGGGTCCCTGGAACGGCACGCAGTACTCCAGATGGGGTCTCACCAACTGCCTGTACAGAGGGATAGCAAAAACCTGTCTTCACTGCCTGACTCTCTTCACCAAAATTGAACTACCAAAACATATTTGGTTTGACCTTCTCCATTGGGTCCTCCCTGCCCACTTACTTGAGTAACATCAAAAGGTTGCTTGAATTGTGTGGCATGGGCCTGAGTTGTGTGTGGGTGGCACTGAGTTGTAGTTTACAAGGGGTGCTCCTCTATTGTCACAGGTCTGCTTTGCAAGTGGCTATTTAATGCTACACAAAGGAGTGGTAGGAGGGCAGCTACCAGGAGGACCTAATAAAGGGCAGAACTGTTGAGAGGGCTATATATTACTTCAGCAATCCACAAGAGGGGATATTTACTGGAACTTGTCTTTATGGTGGGCTTACATTTCGAAGGGGTTAGAACTGCAAAGCAGACCTGTGACAATAGAGGAGCACCCCTTGTAAACTACAACTCAGTACCACCAGCACACAACTCAGGCCCATGCCACACAGTTCAAGCAGCCTTTTGATGTTACTCAAGTGAGCGGGCAGGGAGGACCCAATGGGGAAGATCAAACCAAATATGTTTCAGTAGTTCAATTTTGGTGGAGAGAGTCAGGCAGTGAAGACAGGTTTTTGCTATCCCTCTGTACAGACAGTCAACCCCTTAGGCATCAAAGTGTCTCTAGTTTAACAAATTCTGGCCAGAGCCGATAGGGCTGCAGCTGAGGAATTTGGGGTAAAAGTATTGTAACGTACCAAAGTTACAAGTCTGCATTTGCTCATAAATGTGTTGTTTTGTAATATTTTTACATCAAATTGTCAACAGAGCCTTATGATGACACTGCCTTATGAAGACAGGTGGACAGAATGTTCAACTCCTGGCTTAAAGGTGATTTTTGCGCAGGGACTGTGACATTAACTTTCAGGATGCAAAAACACATTTTGGGCAGGAGTTGAAAAATGGCAACTGTCACATTCATAAGGTGCTGTAAAGAAATAGCAATTCTGAAAATTTGGGGCAAAAATATTGAATGTTACCGAACTTACGAGCCTGCGTTCGCAAAAATCAACCTAGCCTCATAACTGTGTTGTTTTTTGATATTTTTACACCAAATTTCCAACATTTCCAATATAGCCTTCTTATGACCCCACCTCATGAACAAGGGCAGAGAAAACTTTCAACTCCTGGCTGAAAAGTGATTTCGATCAGGGACCACAAAATCCCCTTTCGGGATGTAAAACAACATATTGGCCAGGATATGAAAAATGATAGCTGTCACATTCATGAGGTGCTGTAAAGATATGGCTATGTTGTAAATTTGGGGTACAAATATTGAAAAGTATCAAAAGTTATGAGCCTGCATTAGCAGAATTCAAAGCAGGCTCATAACTTTGTTGTTTTGAAATATTTTTACACCATATTTTCAACGTAGCCTTCTTATGACCCCACCTAATGAACCAGGGCAGAGAAAATTTTCAACTCCTGCCTGAAAAGTGATTTTGTGCAGGGACCACAAAATCACCTTTTGGGACATATCTGCCTAATGACAGTGACATTGTTCATGAGGTGGGGCCCCAAAGAAGACATGCTGAAAATTTGGGCCAAAAATATGTAAAAATGCCCAAGTTATGGCACTAAGTTCAAAACCCCATTGAAAATACATTGAACTGTATACCTGTGTCATCAGTTCACGATCTGGCTTTGAAGAGTGAAGACCTGTGTGTGGTCCTGTGTGTGGCGTTGGACCCCCGCTGGGTAACTAAGGGCTTGGGGGGGGGTGTGAGGTGGTGGGTGCTGAGTGGGAGGGTCAGGTGGGGCTAAGGAACAGCTGGAAAAGACATCGATGGATCCTTTTTTTTTTTTTTTACAGATGAAAAAAAAAAAACAGGACTGAGGATCACCAATCATGACACTAAGGGATTATGCACCCACAGTGTCACAGTTATGTTTTGGGGGGGATGGATGCTGAGAGGGAGTGTCGAGTGGGGGAGAAAAATCCTTTGGGGAGTTCAGGGAGAACATGATCGCGACACTGAGGGATTGGGCACCCCCAGTGACATTGCTGTGTTTCTGAGGGGGGTGCTGAGAGGGAAGAAGGGTCAAGTGGGGGACATTTTCATGATATAAAAAAATAAATAAATAAGATGGGCAGTCACAGAGGAAATGGCCACTCTGCCATGACCAAGATGGCCACCGCATGCTACCACGCATGCATGACTGCTAGCGCATGTGCAGTAGAGTGTGGCGATCATCTTGGACACGACGGAGTGTGCCGTGTTCCACCATGACCACCAGCACTTAAAATAGTGCAGTGCTGCGTCGATAGGGACAACATGTGCAGACTGCTTCATAGACACGGAAGCAACTGTGACACAAATCCAACATGTTGTTCATATGGAAGGAATGCGGGGTCATTTTTCTCATAGCAAAATGTCTGCAGGGCTCCATCCACTGCAGCCCTAAAATTCAGATGAAATAACTCACATTCTGTGAATACTGCTGATCTAGCTGATAGTTTGATTTGGATTCCTTTTTTTTTTTAAATGTGAAAAACAGGCTGCCCACGATGCTGGTGTTACCACACGACAACATTGTTGTTTACATTCCATGATCAACTGCCACTGAATCTTCCCTGTACTTGGGAACACCCCTATCTCAGTCTAGCCACTCATGATGCATTGGGAGGAAAGGGGACTAATGCATCATGAGTGGCTACACTTTTGGTGGGTGTTCTAAATGTTCAGGCAGTGTGCATTAAGGGTACGTCAAGGATTTCAAACAAAACAAGATGTGGTATATTTACACCATTAGCATACATTTCTGTTCTACTAAGAAAGCAAACAGAACAACCAGCAACATCAATGTATTTTACAGAAGGCAAGCAATCACACAGTGTGGGTTATCAACTAGAAATAATTGATGCAAAATGAGTTGACAGTGTCCCTTGAAGCAGCATCTTGGTCTCATCATAATGTCATGCGTTCTATACTTGGGTTGACTAGGTTTCAGCTGACATTCATGTCTCTGACATAACCAGTTTCCTGTTCCTTTGGCACTGAACACCTATAATAGAGCCTTGTTAACCGCAGTGTTACCTCTGTGCCTTTTTGTTTCCAGCATATTTCAGTTCTCTAGAGCTACTCAGGGCTTTTAGACAAACCCTAACAACTTAAAAGAGTTACTAGCGCCACCAGAACAAGTTCTGTAATCCAAATAACACCCTAAACAAAAGTCTAATAATCAGAGATATAAATTTGAATTGGCTTTACCACAAATCTAATAATCTGAAAAGGCTATGTAATGATCTTGGATTTGTACAACTTATATCTGAACCGACAAGGCCTAACCCAAATAACCCTACTAGTGCCTCATTGTTAGACCTGATCTTAAGTAACAGGCATTACAAATTTACTCATTCAGCAGTTTTTCACAATGGCATCAGTGATCACAATGTGGTCACATGCTATAGGGAGGCAAAAAAAGCCATTGCCCCAACCCAAATTCATACTGAAAAGATGTTTTGCCAATTTCAGTGCCATGAATTACCTAAATGAGTTGGATACTATAAACTGGCAAACATTTTACCTTGCTCCCACAGTACATGAGGCAACAGAAATATTCAACAGTTTGCAGTTGGGGGTTATCAGTAAGCATGCACCTATGGCGAAATGCCGAGTTAGAAGGGTATCCTGCTCATGGTTCATCAGGGACCTGAAAGAGGCCCTAAGGAAAAGGGACATCTCTAGGCTACCACCAGCTATATAAAATCAGTCACAGACTAGACCATTTTCAGGTAAATGAGAAATTCTTGTACCGAACTCACCAGCGCAACAAAGGCCAGTTACTACTTAAACCTCCTGGGCAGCATCAAACATGATGCAGATAATTCTGGAAAACTGTCAAATCAATTGAAGGTTCCTCATCTGCCCCCTTCCTTCTGAAGAAAATCTTAGTAAATGCTAAACTTATATTGAATAAGCAAGTCATTTGAAAGAAACAAATTCCCATTTTGCATCAGCTGACCTGGCATTCAATAAGTCCCCAGATGCAATATGCCCCATCCCTCCTCTGGATACGGCAAAATTGCATAGCGCCTTGACTAGCCCATTAACTTTCCAACCCATCACTTTTAAACAGGTGGAGCAACTCCTACTAGGGTTAGACACCAAAAACAGTATAAGTGCTGTTGGTCTGAACCTTTTTTTCTTAGAAGTGACTTCAGGCAGCTTGTGGTGCCCATTACAGAGATCAGGCTTCGGCTTCAATTAGCACATAGAGCATCATTTAGTTAGGAATGAAACAGATAAAGATCTGTATTCTACCCGCACACATTTATTTGTACGCAGATGGAAACAGGTTTAGTCTCTTTTGTATGCTGATGGCACGGTTCGATATGCATCTAGAACATCGGTCACTGATGTCACCACCACGCTCCAGTCTAACTTCTCTAGAGTTCAACACTGGTTTAACTCACATCAACTCTTTTTAAATGCCAAAAAAAATGTCTCTATGACTTTCAGAACTAGGCAGAGACTTGCTAGGCTAACCACCCTACCCACTTTCCACACCCTGGATGGAACTGTACTGGAGGACTCACCTTCATTCAGGTATCTTGGTGTCTGACTTGATAGACACCTCAACTTCTTAACACACATTGAGGCAATCCAGAAAAAACTTAAGCCTAAGCTCGGTGCCCTATACAGAAATAGCAGCTGTATCCCACTTGTGGCCAGACGTGAGCTAGTATTGAAGATGATCTTGCCTATATTCGACTACTGTGACATAGTCTATGGTGCTGCCCCACAGTCCTCCCTGGTCAAACTGGATTCTCTCTATAATTCCTTCTGCCACTTTGCTCTAGATGCCCCCTACCTCACCCATCACTGCGACCTCTACCGGTCCCTAAATTTCCTCACACTTCAAAATCGTTGTATGCTACACAGTGCCAAATTCATCTTGAAATACTGGTTCGGTTCTCTCCCCTCCTATCTCTTCTCTTCACTTAGTACCCACCCTCCCAACTGCTACTCACTGAGATCTGACAACCTACACATCTCCTCTATCCCCAGCAGATCTACATCCTCTGGACAAAAAGCTTTTTCACACCATCTTCCAAAACTATGGAATGCTCTCCCCCCACAAATCTGCCACTCCTCATCACTGAACTCCCTCACTTCAGCTCTACTCAACTATCTGATCCCTAACTTCTCTTGCTCTTGACCCCCTCCTTGAATACTGCTCTCCCCTCCCACCCCTCCTCTCTCTCCCCCTCCACCTATCGCTCCTAATTACCTAGCACTTACTACTTATGTCTTGCTACTCATGCATCCCTCCCTTGTTGTATTGAATCATCATGAATCCCCCGTATGATTGCACTGTATTACCTGTATGCATTGACTGTCATATATTTATGCTCCTGTCTCTCTACTGTACTGTACTATGCTTTGTTTTTTGTATCATTCAAATATGCTGTAATTTCCCACTCCCCTTCCCCCAGGACGTACCATGAGAAGAACAATAAGTTGCTCAGTGTACCCTTCCTGGTGAAACACTTCAATAAATAAATAAATTACTGATCTTTTTAATCTGTCACTCTCCAGTAATGACATCCCCCCAGCTCTGGAAAACAGCGCACATTATACCACTCATCAAATTTGGAGGTGCTTGCGTTCTCAAAAAAAATACAGTATCCATTCTCCCCAATTTGGCTAAACCCCTGGACCAACTAGTTAATGCCCAGTTAAGAGTTTTCTTGGAGCATTCAAATATCATAACACCTCTTCAGTCTGGCTTTAGACCTTAGCACAGTACTGTCTCTGCCCTGACTAAAGTCACTAATGGGGGCCATTGACCATAAACAAATTACTAGAGCTATTTTCCTCGATCTGAGTAAGGCCTTTGACACTGTTGACCATAACATCCTGATCCAAAAACTGTATCACACAGAATTGTCTCTGCTCCACTGCAATGGTTTTCCAAGTACTTAATTGGGTAGTTACAACAGGTCAAAACAGACGCTCTCTATTCTTCCTGAACCCCCCACCTTAGGGGTGTCCCTCAAGGGTCCATCCTTGGCACATTACTTTTCATGTTATACCTCAATGACTTGGGTGAGAACATCAGTGATGCCAAATTACGTGTTATGCAGATGATACATTTCAATGCTTAATATCAGTGCTGTTTGCTCTGACCTTCAAACTGCTTTCTATAAACTACAGCTCAGTCATTTCCATTCTGAGTTGCTACTAAATGCCTGCAAGACAAAGGTAATGTTCTTCACCTCATATAATGAACCTCACACTGTGCCTCAGCCCTAGCCGTCACTACACTATCAGGAGACACCCTCAGCTTGGTAGTAGATAAATATAGATACCTTGGAGTATGGCTTAGCAACAGATTATCCTTCTCTACCCATATTGAGGCAGTATGCAAAAACTGTGGGCTAGACTTGGCTTCTACTTCAGAAACAAGCACTGCTTTCCACCTTATGTTTGGAAACGTCTTGTCCAGGTTACATTCCTACCTATTGTGGACTATGCAGACTTAATTAATAGCCAGTCTTCTGCTACTTGTCTTTCCAGGTTAGATATGCTGTATCATAGGGCACTCAGGTTTATCACAGAGTCAGCGCCCAAGACTCATCATTGTAAATTTTATGTTACAGTCGGCTGGTCTTAATTAACTAGTAGAAGAAGAATCAATCTGTACATATGAGCATACACAAGACTCGTCATTGTGAATTGTATGCTACAGTCCGCTGGTCTTCATTAACTAGTAGAAAATTAATAAATCTGGACATATGGGCATACAAGGCACTATTAAATGAACTCCCAGGATATGTTACTGAACTCTTCCACACCTCCCACAGCAGCTATTCCCTCAGAAAAAAATATTTACATCCTCCTAGACATGCCACACAGCTCAGAAAATCCACAATCAGCTATGTTATTCCCACAGTATGGAACTCACTGCAAACCACTTTAAAATGTACCTCACTGGTCAGCCTTAGTACCTTTAAGGCTCTCATTGTAGAATAATGTACTGAGACTGGCTCCTGTGGCTAAACTATGCTTAATGTACTCTTGTCCTCCTCAGGTTTGATTACTGTTCATGTTTGTCTCCTACTGAGTATACCTGACAGCTGTTTGAATTCAATGAATTTACTTCTATTTGTGTGTATTGCTTTATATCTTCTGTATGCCTTTGTATTCTGTATCACTGCTTCCTGACCTGCTGTCCTACCCAAGACCTCCTTGTAAATGAGCTTTCTTCTTAATAGAACCTTTTCCTGGTGAAATAAAAATAAATAAATTTGTCGTAATGAATATTTTATAAATGTTGTACTTTTTGACCCCCCCCCATGATCTCATTCTTAACTGCTGAGATAGGAAGGCATTATGTTTGTTCTCTGTACTTCAGCTACCTCTGCTGCTAGTTACTGCACAGTGTTATACATCTCTGTGATATCACAATTTGTTGCTGTGGAAATAATTGTATCTTAGGCTGAGGATTATGACTTTGGGCCCTGTCCACAGAGAGGTCTGGGCTATGCTCAAACTGAGAGTATCCCAGCTGAGGCATTCCATACCCCAGTGCTCGTCCACACCAGACAGCATCCACAGCCCCTGCCCTCTGTACTCTGCTAATGAAGATCCCAGCATGGGGCAGGGGTGCAGCATGGGAGAACAGTCATGATACATCACAGGAAATCCCACGTAAATGATTGGGATTTCCTGTCTGTGTTACATCATGGTATTACACAATTAGTACAATCTCAATACATTGTGATATACTGCAACTTGTCACTGGCTGCAACTGTGTGTTGCCTCCCAGGTGCACAGGAAGTGGACCTCAGCTTTGATAGATAATCTGTTGAAAGAAAGTGGGGAAGAACCAGCCATTGACATCTGCATTGTAACCAATGACAGAGATACTGCAGGTAAAGTCCTACAAATTAAATTTGGGGAAGATGGGAGAAATTTCAAGGATGAGACTGCCACAGTAGCAGTAAGTGAAATAAAACTGGTGTAAGCACGAGCAAAGTGGCAGGTTATAATACATGAAATCAATTTAAGCAAGGTGTTCACTCCTTTGACAGTCACTGGGGAAAAGCTCAAATAGGAAAAGATGAACAGAGATCACTCACTATTTATATCATGCAGTGTTGTTTACTTCTAACTGTTTTGAGCAGGTGTGAGCCCATGGAGTTGCTGTATGCAGACAGAGCCACTGGTAACGTCTTACCAAACCTCTATGGAAAAAATTAACATCGTGTGAGTGTCTGATTTCAGTACATGCAGTATGTGTTATAAAGAATGCCTTAAACTGGCAGCAACTTGAAGTAAACAACACCACATGATCAAATTTGAGAGTTGATCTGCACCCATTCAAAACAAGTGGTGAATGTTGGCTAAGGGTTTAGAGTAGGAAAGATGTTAGGTTTTTATGACGCAGAGAATACATTTAGAGAAAAAAAAGCCTATACTGAGTTGATGAGTTCCATTTTAATACAGAAGGAGGAGGGACTGGCAGATAAAACAGACAGACCAGCTGAGAGTAGATGACCAGAAGGTAACAAATACAAACAGGGATAAAGGAAGGGCATTCAAATATTTTAAAGTATCTGCTTCAGGTGGTCATAAGCATCAAGATAAGGAAAAACTTAGATGCATGCTGCTATTGTGCAGGGTGTAGGCAACATTATATTCATCTGCCATGTAAGGGGAGGCCAGTGAAGCCCCTCTGCAGAATTCACAACCCCCCAAGAACCCCCTACTGGATCCTGGCCTTTCTATGTAGCAATGTGTAACCCCCCCGCTAAGTGGGGTGCTTACCTGGGGTCCCCAAATTTGGTTCCAGCTAGTTGCTCTCTAGGGTCCAACTCCATTGGTCTCCAAGGCCCAGAATATTTAGGTGGGGGACCTGCAGGAGGCAGCAGGGATCAGCAGGAGCTGCAGTTTGCCTGGCGACTCTTGCGCCATGTGGAAACCGCACTTCGGTACACTGACCCCACCAGAGATCTTCACCCACCTCTGTTACCCGAAACAGGGGATGGGCACTACAAATGAGGGTAGGAGCCCTCAGAAAAATCTTTATTGGTGCCAGTGCATCTAAGCCCCATGGCTGCTACCATATTGGTGAAACCTGACCTGCACAGCACAGCCAAAGGTCTAGAAATATGAGGACAGTTCCTGGAGGCATCTGTGAAAAGACTGGGCTTAGGATTCTGGCACCCTTTCTGAGGATCAATAGGGCATCGAGAATATTGAGTGCCAGACAAAAGCACCAATGGGAGCTCTTTCCCGACTGTGCTGTAAGAGAGGACTGAGCTGGAGGTTGGAAGATCTTCCAGAGTTCTCGGAGTGTAAGCTGTACCTGTGCCTAGAGAGGTTCTGTGTTGCACCATTTGTCAGGTGATTCATCTGCCCAATCCTGTTTAATAGAAAGAGGCAAATGAGTACTATCCAGCATGGCGATGATGCTGAAGCAACATGGAGCGGAAAAAGGGAATCCAAAGCTATTGGCCTGTGTGCTATAGCAGGCACTCAAGTCAGGTGTAGGGCTGCCACCACCCTGAGGGTCTGGGAGCCAGAACATGTGGATCAGCAACCAGCCTCAGCAGTGGAGAAGGACAGAATGTGAGTGGATAAACCTCTGAAAGGAAGCTGCAGTATCAACCAGAAGTAGTGAGAGGTGAAGAAGGAACCCAGCAAGATGCAGACATCCCTGGTGGAGCTGTGGTCCAGAGGCCTGTCGAGCTGGGAGAAGCCCCTTCTCTGAGTGTTTGGAAGTTTTGTGTTGGAAGTTTGCCACAGGGCTGGATTACAAGTACCCTACATGTAGGGTCAGTTTCTGCCATTTAATACATTGCATTGCCTTTTGGGGGGGGGGATTAATTTGAGCACATTTAAGTACACAAGCACCAGCCAACATGCAGCAACTCCAATGGGCCTACTACAGTCTTACACCTGAGTTACCCAGGGACTGTGTTAAATGCATAGAGACATTATTATGCCACAGTATAGATTTCTGACAAGACCTTATGTTGATTACTGCTCCCAGTTCTGGTCACTATCACTCAGGAAGGATATAAACAGTCTGGAAAAAGGTACAGAGAAGATTTACTAAATGTATATCTGGTTTAAGAATATTACTATATGAATCTAGACATGAAGTACTAGGGTTACATAGTTTGGAGAGGTGAAGGATAAGATGTGACCTGATACTCTTATACAGTGTAATTAGTGATAACTACTTGTGTGCACAGATGGGATTTGTACAACGAGAGCAAAATTATAGCAAAAAGGGTCATGGTAAACAGCTCCAAGGAAGACTATATAAAACTAAGAATGGAGGATCATATACAACACAGAGGGTGGCGAAGTACTAGAACCAATTACCAGAACATATAGTCACAGCTACAAGTACTGACAGTTTCAAAAAACAAGTAAATGTCTACATGAACAACTGGACGGAATTTACCGCTGGGTAGTGGGGGAACTGACTCGAAGGACCATCATAGGTCTGTTCCTGTTCCTTGTACACTTTAGTAACCTAAATAATTTTAGTAAATTGAGCTCTCTGTTTAAAATCATTTTTAACCTGGTACCAGGCAGAAACAAGTAGTGGCCTTCAGTACAGGAGGGCGGGGGGGGCCTTCTGTGTTCTGTCTGAGGTGTGGAGGTTTAACAAACTCAGCTGCACCTTGTTGGTCATTCTTAGTGGCAACCCTACTTGACATAACCATGCGTTACCCTTGTGGGGTTTGACTGGCTGTAGCCCAGTGAAGGGGGGGGGGGTAGTTTAGCTCTGCCTGGTCAGGTGGACAAAGGGGCCCTAAAATGTGGTATTTGCACTAACTATTCCTTCTCCTGAGGGTTCCGTGTTTAATAAAGTTGTGTTCTGGTTGTTTAAATCTGATCTCATTATTAACTACCTTAGAATTTTGCATGTTCATTGCAGGAAACTGTTGTATTTGCTTGGGGTCTTTAAGAGGGGCAACCGCAGTTGGGAGGTGGGCTGGTACAGCATCCCAAAGGGTTATGCTAGTACATCATCAAGTTACTTACATTTTTCTGTTGGTGGAGGCACTGCTACTTCTGTCTGTATTAAATATGAAGCCCTCTCACTGCTGAGTGAGACAAGAATCCAGGAGCCACCAGATACAACGTGTCAGCCCAGTGGCAGTGTAAGGTAGTGGTGATTTGCTCCTGTTGCCAACTGGGGAATATTTCCTGTCTACAGGGACATTACAAATTAAAGTGGCCTAGATGGAGTTCATGTGAGGGTGTGTGGCTGCTATACTACCTATGAAATTTACAAACAAACATGCACATGACAGAGGATGACTGGGGGGGTGCTTCCCTGACAACAGGAGACGTTTCTGTAAATGTCTCGGCATCTGACCCCACCATCACCTTTAATCTCAGGGCCAGGACAGCCCAAACTGAAAAATGCTGGTCTGTGTCCAGTCCTCCCCTTTGCCATGGGGGCCTATTAAAGTACTTTAACTGTTGTTTTTTCATTTGTTTTTTAAATCTCCCTTTCCAAGTGATGTCTGGCAGTCCTCTCCATGGACGGCCATATCTCAGGATCACCTGTGGATGTGGTGCATCAGATCCACTAGGTGGCCCAGCCGAGCTTGTTTGGCTTGGTTCCTCCTCCCTGACCCCACTCCCCACACAGCATTGTGCAAGAGCATATGAGGGCAGCCAAGGCCAGTAAATGCCACCAGTTTGCTAAATGTGCGCCACAGTATTAGAGTGCAGAGCTCCATGGGCCAGTAATGCCCAAATCACATGTAAGCTGGCCCCATTTGTAAACTGTGCACAGAGTGTGTGAAGAGACTATTAAAAGACCAAAACAGTCATATGAAAAGAGTATTGCTAAGAAGCCTTAAACAAATTATTTATTTATTTATTGTGATCTCGGATTAACACCTTTGAGAACAAGCTCATTACTTAGGTTCCACGTCAGAAAAAAACATATAGATATACAATATAGCTGTAAGTGCAGGCTAATAACAAGTATGAGACTAAGTATTAATATAAACATAAACAAACAGACTAAGTCAGCAGGTTATTATAAGTACCACAAATTTGTGAGAGGGTTAAGGCAGTTTAAGGAAGAGAGGACAGTTCAGACTGGGGGGGGGTGTCTGTAAGGCAGAGGGAGGTACTGCAGCAGACTGAGTTGTCAGAATGGAGGGCTATGTTCAAGGGTTACAGCAGCCCAGGGCGGCCAACACCCACTCAAGAAGTGAGGAAGCATCAGCCCAGGAAGGCCTTGTCGAAGCTATTTTTTTGGTGGGGTTGGGGCTGAAGACAGATGGGAGAGGATAGTAAGAGGGAAGAGGGAGTTTGAGGGAGGAGGGAGGGAGGAAGGGAGGGATAGATTACATTAAGGCACATGACAAAGGGAAGTAACAGTTACAAAAACTTATATACGTACATTAGGGAGGGGAACAAAAAAGCAGGAGACTACAAGAGCACTGGTTACAGGAACAGGGGGAATTAAAATTAGTATGGATGAGGACACAGTTAAAACATTGAGGCTAATTCCAAGACAAATGGCATAACAAGCATGCAATTGCGAGTTATGTCATTTGCCCCTACTCCAGGGTCCCTACGCTGCATTCCAGGAGTGGCAGGGTCCCGGCACCTGCGACATGCAGGATACGCCAGGCGTAGGCTACTACCACATGTCTGGCATATGCAACCCGCATGTCGCAACTCGCAGCCTGTGACAGGCGGCCCCCTGAAGCCCCCCCACCCAGACCACCTCAGCACACACCAGGAAGCATGGAGGGGCAGGACAGATGGCACAGGTGTCCAGGGTGCAATAGCCATGGACCCCGGGGGTCATAGACGATCAGGGGGTTGGGGGAAGGGTGTGCTTGAGGGGGATTGAGGGCAGTATGGTGCCATTGCTGCAGAGGTGCATGGCGGCATCTGACGGTGCCAGCCATTTGATGCCACTTAGGACATCTCCAAGCAGTCATAATTCCAGTACACCACTGCGTCTCTCGGAATCACAACTGTGGGTTATGACAGCTGCCCTCCTAGAATTGGGCTAAGTTGCTGTCGTAACCCACAGTCGTACCAGGCATTGTGGGCTGTGGTGTAGTGGGTAGCATAACCCATGGTTGTCGCAGCCCGCATCTGCCATGGTGCAAGTCACCACTTGTAATCCCAACGGGCGTAACGCATGGCATAAGTCGCAGGATTCACCATGGAGTCTGGCATATACCGCCTTACACCAGCGTAGCCCATCTTGGAATCGGGCCCTTTGAATCAGCTCTTTAGTATTTGCATATGAAAAGAATGCTATGGAGAAGAAGCGTAATTAATGTTTCAGGAGATAAAGAGTACGAAGCATAATAAAATAATTCTAGGTACTGGGCCAGCTAGCTGGGGTAAGCAAGCAATAACACACGACGAGGTGTGGGTTATCGTCTGATAAGAGCACGCCCAAGGGTGTACTAAGGCACGAGGCACTTGCGCCGAGTGCCTTATGCCCCTGCACATGCTCTTATCAGGTGATAACCCACACCTCGGAGTGTGTTATTGCACTTAGAAAATGGGTCCCTAGTAAAGAAATCAATTAAAAATGGAAAAGAAAAGTGTAATTAAATAAAGCAAAAAAAATGTGACTATATTAGTAGAAAGAGAAAAAGTAGTCCTTATTGTGTGGGAATACTGCTATTTTATTAAAAGTCAGTTTAGAGGTTTTGTGTCTCTCTGTCAGTATACTGAACAGCTATACAATGAAGATCTTGTACAGCAGGGTTAACTAACGTTTTTATTCACATTTTTTTTCTTTTATGGTTTTTTTAAGGAGTGACCGATATTTGTTATGGTGTTTCTTGGCAACCGTTGTATGAGCCATTTTGTTATACTGTTTTGCCGTCGCCCTGAACACACACACACATACACACACACACACAAAAACGCAAACAGGATGCTGTACAATAGTTTTTTTCTTTTGTGTGTGTGTGTGTGTGTTTCTGAATAGAGGAGGCAATGCAGACTGAGTTTTTTATGATGAGTGGCAGTGAGCGTGTCACTCGCTACTCGCCGTATTTAGGGTGCCGTTATAACACTTCTGATTTTTGTGGCTCGGGAGTTCGTTGTGAACTGCGAAATTAATATGAATCGTTAAATAACAATTTTGTAGGACGTCATGAAGGATCTGGTGTGGCGAGTCCTGGAGGGGAGGGTATAAGTTTAGTTTGAAAGCCGCGCCACACGGCAGTCGCCATCATCACTGGATGAATTTGTGTTGCTGTTGAGGTCAGTTACTGTTTTTTTTTGTTTGTTTTTTTAAGGACAGAAAGCAAAGAAATAGGAAAAAAGGATTATTGTGCTGCTGTGCAATGCAAATGGTGGTGGTGCAAGTAACAGACAGTGTTTTGCGGAACAGCGGGAGGAACGGGCACTGGTGCGTAGTTCTGTGGAAAAGCTGTTTAATCGAATGGCAGGTTATTGATATTTTTGTTGTGAGGTTGCCCAGGGAAGAAAAGTGCCGGTTGACATAGATATTGGTTGATAAGGACATGGCTCGAAGTTCCTTTCAGCCAATCAGTTTGTAGCACTTTTTGACCCATTTTATAAAAATAAATAATCACCTGGGTCAGACTGGATACACTCAATGGTTCTCAAAGAAGTTGGGCGTCAAAGATGAGTTAGCAAGTCTCTTAGCAGAGATATATAGATATTTCCTAAAAGGAGTGGTACCAGTGGATTAGAGAGCAGCAAATGTGCCCTTATTTGTAAGGGAGGTAGCAGTGATATGAGAAACTACAGGCCAGATAGTCTAACATGAGTACAAGAAAAACTCTAGAATCCAATATCAAAAGCAAGGTTGTGGAGAGCTTAGGTAGGTTTAAACTAATTTAACAGCATGGGTTTAAAAAGGGGGGGCATGTTAAAGCAATATAATAATCTTATTTTTTTTTTTTTTTTGCAGTTAATCTTTTTATTGAAGTATTTATTAGATAAACAAACAACAAGTATACCCTATAACTATACTATATAAGGTTATATAAATAATAAACTGAGTAGCATAACATCTAACAAAGGAGGAAAAAAAGACTATTCAATGGTAGTATAATAATTTTTGGATTACAGACCTAAACTAGACAGTTACAATTTTACAATGAAAAAAAGGCTTAGCACTACATAATACAGAGTGAAAATAATAGAAGTAGAAGGTGAGAGAGGAGGTATGAATAGTCATAGTTGTACATTACTATAATATATATATTGTTAGAATGCTACTAAAACCTATATGGAAAGGATTAAGAATAACAAGAGAAGAGGAAGAAATAGCGAAGAGAAAGAGAGTATAAAGTGAGTAGAGAAAAAGCGAGACCACATCCTGAGGCTAGGAAAAAAAGGGATATCAATAGGAGGGGAGAGAGAGAGAGATATTATATAAAGTATTTCAATCCATACATTAAGTGCCAGAAGAGCTAGATGAATCCAAATATTTAAAATATTCCTGCCAACATGTATTATACATATTGAGTCAGTCAAAAGAAATATGTGTCATGCGATCCAGGGAGGCATATTGAGATAAATGATTAAGAATATCAGGGAGAGTGGGGATTATATTAGATCTCTAATACATAAGTACACTACATTTAGCTAGAGGAAAAAGTATGGTTAACCATCTGTTCAGGGATTGGGTGATATTATGGGGATGAGGGTCAAAAATACCAAGTATACAGTGTTTGGGATCTAATACAAAGGATTGACCAGTCACTTTCATTGCAAGTATATGAATACGATGCCAAAACTTTTGTATGGGGGGACAATCCCATAAAATATGAAGTAAGTCGCCATTAGGAGAGTTACTGCAGGCATCTGCAGGCACCTCTCTGGGCTGAGGGAGGAGGTTGCTCATCTCCAGGCTGAGTTGGCCAGGATTTGTGGGACCTCCTCTTCCATCCAGGGACCACCAGTGCCACTGCTGTTGCCTCAGAGGTTGCCAAGAAAGAGGAGCGGTTGGACCACAGTGGGCTCAGGGAGGGTGAGGGTGGTGGAACAGAGGTGCATCCTCCAGTGGCACCTCCTCACAATTCCTATGCCATTCTGGCAAAGTGTGGTTCCTCTATGGAGGCACTCGCAGTGGAGACCAAGGAGGATGCTGGGAACCTCCACAAAGGAGACCCACAGGAGGGTGGCAGGGGACCCCACAGGGGAAGAAAACTACTCCTGGTGGGGGACTTCATTGTTAGGAAGGTAGAACTGGGGGAGGAAGGGGAGAGGGAGGTAAGGTGCCTGCCTGGCGCCATGGCTTGGAGGGACAGGGAGCGAATCCTCAGGATTGCCGGAGCAGCTGCACAGGGGAAGGAGCTGGATGTCATTGTCCACCTAGGGACAAATCACCTAGCTAAGAAAGGGATTAGAGAAGTGCAGGAAGAGTTTGTGGAATTGGGGAGGGGCCTTAGTCAAGTAGCATGCACGGTAACCTTCTCGGAGGTGCTGCCCATCTATGGCATAGGAGAGGGCTAGGGTGTTCCGCACCATGGGATTCAATCAGTGGTTGAAAACTGGTGTGGAGCTCAGGATTTGGCTTCATTGGGGACTGGGGTCCACCTGGAGTGATGCAAGCCTATACTGGCATGATGGGCTGCATCTGTCCGGGAGGGAACCAGGATCCTAGGTGATAGGTTTAAATGCTTCATTGGAAAGGCTTTTAAACTAGCCAAAGGGCAGGCACTGGAAAGGAGCAGGGAAATCCTAGCCCCCAAATAATCACGCAGTAAGTGCAGCAAACACCAACATAGAGGTGTTGATAGGGAGAAGTGAAGGGTAAATGGAGAAAGTGACAAAGGCAAGAAGGACAGGGATGGGGCAAAAGGGAGTAAGGCCATCAGGAAATGGAGGGTAATGAGTACCAATGCCCGTAGTCTGGCAACAAGTTCCTGAGCTGGTGGCCTTGATGGAAGAGGGATGCCTAGATATCGTAGCAGTCACAGAAACATGGTACACAGAGAACCATGACTGGGATGTTAACATACCAGGTACATAACCTACAGGAGAGGACAGGCAGGGGAGAAGAGGGGAGGAGTAGCTCTCTGTAAAGGAAGGGATAAAAGCAACTGAACAAAAGAGTAAACAGGAGAAGAGGAGGCACTGTGGGGTCACCTGAGACTGGAAAGGGCACCACAATCCGCGACAGGTTGTGTACAGATCTCCATGTCAGGGGAGGGAATGGACAAGGATATGATAGAAGGCATTCTTAGAATGGCAGAGAAGGGAGATACTGTTGATGGGAGACATGAATATGCCAGATGTTAACTGGAGCACATTTGCTGCAGCCACATCCAAGACAGGGCCATTCTGATGCCCTACAGGTGGCAGGCATTAGACAGCTAGTTTGGAACCCACTCTTGAGGGAGCAATCTTAGACCTTGTACTCTCAAACGGGGGCAGTGAGAGGATCTCAGATCTAGAAGTGGGTTGCCATCTGGGGACAAGTGACCATCAAACAGTGTGGTTCACATTAAAATCAGCTACAGAGTCAAGCCATACAAAAGTGAGGGTACTGGACTTTAGGAGGGCTGACTTTGGCAAGATGGGAGAGTGCCTCAGAAAAGCACTAGCAAACAGGCTAGAAGGAGGTGTGGAGCAACAATGGGGAATCTTCAAAACTGCCATCACAGAGGCAACAAGCCTTTGTGTGAAGCAAATAAACAAATCAAAATGAAAGAAAAAGCCACTATGGTTCTCAAAGAGGTGACTGTGAAAGTCAGGAAGAAAAGATAGCATTCGAGTATAAGGAGACACAGAAGGAGCAGGACAGAGCTGTACCAGTTAAGGCAGAAGGAAGCAGGGAGGGAAGTCAGAATAGCAAAGGCCCAAACTGAGGAAAAAGATAGCCAACTCAGTTAAGAAGGGATAAAACCTTTTATAGGTACATCAGCATAGAAAAAGACAAAGGGAGGGATGGTGAGGCTGAATAGAATGAACGGTGGGTGGGCAGAGGGACAGTGAAAAGCAGGGATACTGAATGAATATTTCTGCTCAGTATTCACAAAAGAGGAGGGAAGCGCTAATCCAATTAACAAAGCACTCTTGATAGAGGGTCGATCCCAGTCCTTTCACAGAAGAAAGGGTTCTGCAAAAACTCCTAAAATTGAAGGTGACAAAGCAATGGGTCCTGATGAATTCAACCCAGAATTCTAAAAGAATTAAGGAGGAACTAGTGAAACCACTGGCTACTCTTTTAATAAATCATGGAGGTGGTGTGTGGTACCCGAGGACTGGAGGAAGGCGGATGTGATTCCCTTCACAAAGTGGGACCAAGACAGAGGCAGGAAACTACAGACCTGTCAGTCTGACCTCTGTGATAGGGAAAGTGATGGAGTCACTTCTGAAGGAAGGAATAGTTGAGTACCTAGAGGCCAGTGGGACACAGGACCCAAGGCAGCATGGGTTCACAGCGGAAGGTCATGTCAGATGAATCTAATAGATTTCTTTGACTGGATGACTAAAGTAGTAGACCAGGGAGGGCTGTGGACATGGCCTACCCAGACTTTAGCAGAAGGCGCTTGACAGATCCCACAAAAGATTAATAGTCAAATTAACCAGCCTGGGAGTGGGTCCCGGGTGGTAGCCTGGAAAAAACATTGGCGACACAACAGGACACAGAAGGTAATTGTAAATAGGTCCACTCTGAAGAAAGAGGGTTGCTAGTGGGGTACCTCAGGGGTTCAGTATTGGGTCCAGTCCTTTTAATGTCTTCATCAGTGACATTGCAGAGGGACTGGAAGGAAAAGTATGCCTTTTGCAGATGACAGAAAGATCTGCAACAGGTTGATACACGGAGGCGTGGAAAAGGATGAAAAGGACTTGGCAAGGTTGGAAATGGTCAGAAGTATGGCAAGCTAGGATTGAATGCAAGAAGTGCAAATAATGCACCTGGGAAACAAGAACCCAGGGGAAGAGTACACAATGGGTGGGGAGGTAGTAACAACAACAAAAAAAGGAAAGGGACCTGGGGGTAATCATATCAGATGACCTTAAGGTTAGCAAGCAATGTGAGAAGGCAGTAGGGAGGGCTGGGGGTATACTGGGATATATAGGGAGAGGCATCAGTAGCAGAAAACAGGAAGTTGTTATCCCTCTGTACAGACAGTTGGTGAGACCCCATCTGGAGTACTGTGTCCAGTTCTCGAGGCCCCATCTCTGCAAGGACATAGACAGGATAGAGGTAGTCCAGAGGAGGGCAACTAAAATGGTGCAGCGTCTGCAAGAGAAGCCGTATGAGGAGAGACTAAAGGAGCTTAATATGTATACCCTTGAGGAAAGAAGGGAGAAGGGGGACATGACAGAAACTTTTAAGTACCTCAGTGGAATCAACAAAGTCCAAGAGGGTAGCATCTTTCGAAAAGAGACTTGCAAGAACAAGGGACACAATTTAAAGATAGAAGGAGGGTGGTTCAGGGGCAATGTGAGGAAGTATTATTTCACAGAGAGGATAGTGGATGCATGGAACAGCCTTCCTGAGGAGGTTGTGAGGTCTAAAACTGTGAGAGAATTCAAGAATGCATGGGACAGACATAAGGCAATTCTTGTGGGGGGTAGGAAGAAATAGACTGTTGGTTAACTAGGATCTGCGGCCTATCCTGTAGGTAGGGAAATGGGCAGACTAGATGGGCCTAGCGGTCCTTATCTGCCGTCAAAGTCTATGTTTCTACATCGCCAGCAGTTATCATTGTCCATTAATCCCATTTTATGCAATACAGTTGGGGTCCTATACCACAAATGAAGAATTTTAGTCTGAATGAGTGAGCTACGTTTATCCTTAAAAGATTTGTGGCAAGAAAGCCAACATCTATGCCATTGCTCATTTGTAATGTTATAGTGTAACAAGTTGCTCCATTTATTTTTTGCACTAATGGACTGGTCCGTAGTGATTCTCTAATATCTTTGTAGATGGCTATTCAATTTACATGTTGTTTTATCCATTTGGAGATGTGCTGATCATATAAGGATTGATTAAGCAATAAGTGAAATAAGTGCATGCTGTACGAAGCTGTAGATATTTCCAAAAATTCTGGTGGGGAAGATTCCATTGAGTACATAGATCAGAATAAGATTTTATTCTTAACATATGGGGTTCAAGTATGTCTCTTAAAAAAAGTATGCCTGTATTTTTCCAGGTTCGACAGTAGATTGGATGGTTTTCGAGAGATATTTGGCAATTTCCCCAGTAGGAGCATAAGCAAGAGGAGTAGGGTTTGAGTTGAGGTGTTTATGAATTATTTTCCAGTAAAACGTGGATGGTACTATAGTGGGGTGAGATTTTAATTTTGAGGGGTTGGGATTTTAAATAAAGGAGATAGCAATGTTGTTAGCACAAAGGGAGGCTTCCATATTAACCCATAAAGGTGAATTCGTGTCAGGTTGAATAAACCATTTGATAGTCTGGGCTGCACGAAAAGCCCAAAAGTAGGCCTGAAACCAAGGGAGGTCAAATCCACCTCTTGACCAGTGGGATCTAAGTTTGTTACAGCTAAATCGGGGGATTTTGCCATCCCAAATAAAATTACCTATTAATTTGTCAATTTTGATGAGGAAACAAGATGGAAGTTTTAAAGGGTTATTAGAAAAAAGATACAATATTTTAGGAGTTATTGTCATTTTAATAGCAGAAATTTTCCCATTAAAGTTAAGATTAAGCAATTTCCATCTGTCAAGTATATTTTTAATGTTAGCTAGTAGAGGAGAAAAATTAGCATCCCATACTTTATCCAACGATGGGATGATCCGGATACCTAAATATGAGATACCTTGAGGAGCCCAGCAGAAGCCCAAAGAATCATTCATATAAGATTTACAGAGGTTGTTTAATGGTAGCATTTCAGATTTATTGAGATTTAGAGCAAGTCCCGAGATAAAGGTGAATTCGTTAAGAAGTTTAACTAAAGGTTGCCCTGAAGACTGGAGATTTTCTAGGAAAATAAGAAGATCTGCGTAAGAGAGTGAAGTATAGCGAGAGTTACCGATAGGGATGCCTTTAATTATGCAGAATTGATGAAGAACTGCAGAGAGAGGCTCCATGGCAAGTATAAACAAATATGGTGATAAGGGGCAGCCCTGTCTAGTGCCTCTTGCAAGATGAAAGGAGGGGGATAGAGTTGTGTTAGTAAGAATTCGAGCAGAAGTGAGAGTATACAATAATTTGATACAGGCGCAGAAATTGTTAGTGAAACCAAAATGTGATAAAACTTGGTATAAATAGTTCCAATTAAGAGAATCAAATGCTTTCTCAAAATCAATGGTGATGGCTGCAGCTGGTGATATAAGAGTTTTTGCTTTGTAAATTAAGTTAAACAAGGAACGAAGATTATCAGAACTGGTTCTATGTTTAATAAATCCGGCTTGAGAAGTATGGATGAGGTTTGAAATTAATGAATCTAAGCGAAGGGTTAATAATTTAGCAAAGATTTTTCCATCTGTATTGAGCAGTGATATTGGTCTGTAACTTGAGGGAAGAGAGGGATCTTTATCTTTTTTTGGTAAAACAGTAATAATAGCCTCGGTCATAGTGTGGGGTAGCTTACCATTAGAAAATGCTTCCAGATAGACCTTAAGAAGTAAAGGGCAAAAGAGTACTGGATAAGGATTTATAGAAATCAACAGGGAAGTAATAATCTTATTTGATTAAGTAACATAAATGAAGGCTACTGGGGAGAATATAAATGTGGTATACTTCGATTTTGCTAAGGCATTTGATAAAGTACATTATAGAAAATTAGTACTCAATATCAGTAGATATGGTATTGAAGGGAATTTACTGAAATGGGGCAAACATTTGCTAGATCACTGTTTGTCAAATGAGGCCACCGTAGCCACATGCCACAACCAGCACAATTTTATGCAGCTAAAACCCGAATCCCAAATAAAATTACCTACTAATTTGTCAATTTTGATGAGGAAACAAAAGGGAAGTTTTAAAGGGATATTAGAAAAAAAGATACAATATTTTAGGAGTTATTGTCATTTTAATAGCAGAAATTTTCCCATTAAAGGTAAGATTAAGCAATTTCCATCTGTCAAGTATATTTTTAATGTTAGTTAGTAGAGGAGAAAAATTAGCAACCGGTGGTGCTGAGGGTTGAGGCACTGAATGCCACACCTCGCACCACGCTGGCGACCCAGGTTCGGGAACAGACTCGGGTTGCCGGGGGTCAGAGGGGAGGAGGAGGATCGAGCATCCCAATGGATGCTGTCCTCCTCCAGGGGCAGGATCCTGGGGTGTTTCATGCACCCGATGCTCCGGTGCCTGTGGAAGCACGGGCACCAGTGCACAGGTGGCTCTACACACGCCGTCTGTCTAGATGTTAGTCCTGTGTGCTGACATCCTCAGGGGCAGGGGACAATGGGAGAAAAACAGAAAAACACCCTCTCAGCCCTGGATGACGACTGATCCGACCCCTGGACCACCTACCCATGGGCAAGACCTCAATGTGCAGGCACTCCAAAGGAAGGAGCAAGGTAGGAGAGATACAGGAGTTAGCCAGGCACTCTAGGGGCAGACTCCATGGGTGAGATTCACAGGGAATGATCAAGTCCAAAGGAGTAGGGTGAGAGGGCAGTAAGGCAGGGATGAAGAGAAAGTCTAAAAAAAAAAAAGATTTTTAGAGATCCAAGTACACAGGTAAAGCAATAGACAATTCCCTGCCTTTAAAAAACACATGGGAGATACATTTCAAGTGAAAACACATCATGGATTTGATTTACTGCATGCTGTGTGACAAACGAGATTTGTTATATCAGGGATTTGGGTTATATCAGTGAGTTTGAGATAAACAAAATAAGAAGTAAGGCCACCAGTAATTTCTAGTGGTTGCACTTTAAGACCACCAAGATTTGTGGCTTGAGAACCACTGGGCTAGGTGACAGGAGAAAATGGAACTGTATGAATGGGAAACATTCTGAGTTGAGATGTGTGACAAGCGATTTTGTCCCTGTGACTGCTACTATTCAACATAAATGACTTTACATAGGGTGTACACTTGTGGATGATGATGATATCAAAATAGCAGACATTGCTTATGTGCAGAACTATGGTGAGAAGCTGCAGGATGACACAGGTAAGATAGGGAAACTGGTAGTTGCTAAAACATTAGAAATGTGAAGTAATGCACATAGGAACAAGTTGGATGGTCTACTACTGACCAGTATGTTTCAGGAAGGGCCAGTTTCCTCAAGCTGTCAAAAGAAAAAAAAAAGGCAAATAGAATGTTGAGATGGATGCATAAAATGTTGATTGGAGAGTAGTTCAATGAAAGTGATCCTACCTTTACATAGATATATAGACACTATTGGCAGATAAGGGCCTATGGCCCACCCAGTCTGCCCATTTGAGCTTGTAAGTTCACTGTTTTCCTAGAAGTCTGTTGCCCCTTACCCCTGACCTTCAGAATTCCTTTATGTCTAGCCCATGAATTCTTAAATCCTGAGATTGTTTCAGCCCCCACCACTTCCTCTGGCAGGGTGTTCCACTTGTCCACCACCCATTCTGTGAAGAAATTCTTTCTCACGTTTTCTCTGAATTGCCCTCCCTCCAACTTCATCCCATGCCCATGCCCTCTAGCCCTGGAACATCTTTTTTTGCTGGAAAATAGTGTATTCCTGTACCCTGTTCCTCTCTGTAAGGTACTTGTATATCTTCACATACCCTCTCTCCCTCCTCTCCTCCAGGAGGACTGGTCTGTAGTTCCCCTCTTCCTCTTTGTTCCCACTTTTGTATAAGGGGACTACATCTGCTGTCCTCCAGTCTTTGGGTACCTCCCCTGTTTCCACTGATCAGCTAAACAGGATTGCCAGAGGTTCAGCCACCACCTCTCTTAGTTCCTTTAGGACCCTGGGGTGCACTCCATTTGGCCCCTGTGACATGGAGCTCCTGCCACTCTTGAGGACCGACCTTTTCTTAAATCTGTTGCAACAGTTCTTTGGTTTCTTAATCTAATCTATTCTTTACAATTTCTAGTCCATAAGGTTGGACACCTGTGGGCACCCCTTCTCCTTTCTTGACTATGCTATAGTGTCCTCTTTAAATTTTCCTTTTCCCTCTCAGTTCCTCATACAGGGAGGTTATTGTGGTGACCTCTCAGCATATGTAGAACAATAGGCTGTGTTTATCATTGTTGGATGTAGTATGTAATAGCACTATGCCATAAAATACTTTAATGTATGTACCTTAGGTGTATGAAACCTGTAAATGTTGAAAATACCATGGCACTATGTGTTTTTGATAAAAGTAAAAAGTACTAGTTGACTGTATTATAAAATTAGTTAATTGTGCTAGCTAAAATGCATGTAAATTGCTGTGAATTGAACAAGTCCGAAATTTCATGGTGAGTTGCATGTATCCCATGATGCTTTGCATTATGGAAGTATGTATGATGTTGTATTTCTTCGAAATTTGATTTGTTGCCAATGCCCTTTGGGGTCACCCTTGTTTCAGTGCTTCTGCAGTGAGGTTCTTTGTTTTTAGCTCATTTTGTTTTCTTGTATTTGAGCCCCCACTGCCCAAGCAAACAAGGCCTACATAGGGATGAAGGGTCTTCACTGAAAAGTTTAGATCAGAGATCAGTGTCAGTAGGTGCTGGCTAAGTGCAGAGAAAGGACATACATAGTCTGTTGCTGCAAACTGATGTACTGAAGAAGGGATAGGCCATTTTTTAAGGTTATCTCTTGTATTTTGAATAAACATCACGCAGAGATTGTGTGTTGAACTTGAAGTTCAGTGTCTGGTTCATCTGTCATCCCACAACCCCTCCACAGACTTGGTGTTAGAAGTGGGATAACTTGCTGGAAGCATCTGGACTGGCCAAAGAGGGATGTTTTCTGGTAGATATCACCCAGATATCCCAGGTGGACCGATGCACCAGGAGTTGCCAGATGAGAACCCAGAGAAGAAAGTCCGTGGAGTTCTGACCAGAACCATGGCTGACAGATGAAGAGAAGCTGCTGCCTGGACTGGACCTGGGAGCTTGGAGTAAGGCCAAGCCTGAAGACAATGAAGAGATGCAGGTCGAGGCAGACTGGAGGTGAGAAAGACAACACCCAGCAGGTGGAGACCCTGATGATGATGATCCACTGGATGAGTGGGAAAATGACTGGTGGCAGACCAACTATGCACAGAGACAGAACACCAGTGCCAGGTGCTTGACAGGTTCCTGCCAGAGAGTTTGGATAAAAAATTGGAGGGGTATTTTTTTCGTGGGCTCAGCTGGAGGAGAACCCTCTGACTGAGCAGGATATTCCTTTGCTGCATGCGTTTCCAGGATGTTACCTGTTGGAGGTCAGAGATGCAAGTATGGAACTTGAACGTGAGGCCCCAGGTAAGACTGTGCCTAGTGACATTGTGCTGGAGTTGAAGACTGCAAGCAAGAAGAAGCCTATGAGGCTGAAGGGACTTTTTGTTGTATTAATGCAGCTAAATCTATTAATAGTATTGACTGGGGCATACTGCAGGCTAAAGATGCTAATATTGCCAAAATGTTACAATATGTTAAGATCAAAGAGGTGGTATATGTGTTTTAATTTTTTGATGAAAAACCTACAAAGGAGGAGGTGGGTGGAAAATGGATTTGAACCTGTGTTGGGGTAACACCAAAAGAGTATCTACCCTCAGGTGTCTGTATCAGTAGCAAGTGAAATGAATAAATCAAGAGACATAGTGGGTTTATGTAGAGGGGTTGAACCCCAGACTGGGCACCTGCTTAAAACCAACATGTCTGATGAGGTTGGAGCAGGTAATTACTCACCCCAGAGAAAGTCTTTCTGTGATACTAGACTTTACAATCATCCAAATTTTCAGTTAAGAAACATGACGGACAACATGTAAATGCTGATTTAATGTCTAGATATGGTGCAACCATTGATGTCAATGAAATATGATATACTTTCCCTAAAAGGAGATGGTTCAGGGAAGGTACCATTTGTCTCTATTGAGAAATGTGTTAATGCCTCATGGTAAAGAATGATTATATCCCCAAACTTTATGATAGAATGTTTATTGTTAATAGGGACCCTGAGACAAAGCTTCTGAAGATGGATGGTTGGAAGCTCTATCCCTTCCCAGGATAGGAAGGTGGTACGCAATGTGCAATAACTGCTTCCCTCCCAAGGTGGGGGATATGTGACAGGGAGCTCCTGCCACTCTTGAGGACCGACTTTTTTTAAAATCTGTTGCAACAGTTCTTCTATTTCTTAGCCTAATCTATTCTTTACAATTTCTAGTCCATAAAGTTGGTCACCTATGGGCACCCCTTCCCCTTTCTTGACTATGCTATAGTGTCCTCTTAAAATTTTCTTTTTCCCTCTCAGGTCCTCGTACAGAGAGGTTATTGTGGTGACCTCCGAGCACATGTAAAACAGCAGACTGTGTTTATCATTGTTGGATTTAGTATGTAATAGCACTATGCCATAAAATACTTTAATGTATGTACCTTAGGTGTATGAAACCTGTAAATATTGAAAATATCATGGCACTAGGTGTTTTTGATAAAAGTAAAATGTACTAGTCGACTGTATTATAAAAATTAAGTTAGTTGTGCTATTTAAAATGCATGTAAATGGCTGTAAACTGAACAAGTCTGAAATTGTGTGGTGGTTTGCATATATCCCATGATGCTTTGCATTATGGAAGTATGTATGATGTTGTATTTCTTTGAAACTTGATTTGTTGCCAATGCCCTTTGGGGCAACCCTTGTTTCAGTGCTTCTGCACTGAGGTTCTTTGTTTTTAGCTTGTTTGTCTTTTTTGTATTTGAGCCCCCACTACACAAGCAAATAAGGTCCACACAGGGATGAAGGGTCTTCACGGAAAAGTTTAGATCAGAGATCAGTGTCAGTAGGTGCTGGCTAAGTACAGAGAAAGGACATACATAGTCTGTTGCTGCAAACTGATGTACTGAAGAAGGGATATGCCATTGCTTAAGGTCATCTCCTATATTTTGAATAAACATCACGCGGAGATTGTGTGTTGAACTTGAAGTTCAGTGTCTGGTCCATCTGTTATCCCACAACCTTTCCACAGCCCCGTTGCTTTATCAACTCTTATTCCTTCCAGTTCTTTTAAGACCCTTTCCCGTGTAAAGGGACTTGTGTCCATTTCTGTGCAATTCCCACCCCCTGTACTCCCTTCAGGCCCATTGCCCTACTCTTCAGTAAAGACTGAGCAGAAATACCTGTTCAGTATGTCAGCTTTACTGTTGTCATCCTCCACGTAGTTCCCATCCTCCCTCTTCAGTCTCACTATCCCTTCCTTTGCCTTTCTTTTTTTACTTATGTACCTGTAAAATGTTTTGTCGCCTCTACCCACTGATTTTGTGCTGCGCTCTTCTGTCTAAGCTTTGACTTCCCTTACTGACCTCCCTGCCTCCCTTTGCTTCTCCTAGTACTTCTCCCTATCCCCTTCTGCCTACATATTTTTGTATTGCCTGAATGCAATCTTTTTGGCTTTCACTTTCTTTGCTACCTTCTTGGAAAAGAATAATGGCCTCCTCTTCCTTTTCTCCTTGCTAACCTGTTTAATGCATTATTCTGTTGCTCTTGTAATCCCCATTTTAAATATTGCCCACTGTTCCTCAACCCATGATTTCTGTCCCATTCCCATTAATGCTTCTTTCAAGCATCTCCCCATTTTCCCAAAGCCTGCTCCCCTAAAATCTAAGATGCATGTTTTTCTGTGGTTTGGTTCTGCTCCTTCTGTGATTTCAAACCACAGCGACCGGTGGTCACTGTTCCCCAGGTGCTCCCCCACTGTTACCCCATCACACTGTCCTCGTTTGTGAGCTTGAGGTCCAGCATTGCCTTCTACCGAGTTGGTTCCATGACCAGTTACTTGAGGAAGGCACCTTGAAGGGAGTCCAGAATAAATAAAGGATATACCTTTATATAGTAGTGAAGCTCCCAAATCCACCCTTGCCAGACTGGACTCCTTTTTTTGCTGTTTCTGTCACTTTGCCCACAACTGTCCCAGTTGCACTCATCACTGTTCCTTTTACTTTTCTCTCTCACTTCCCTGTCTTGAAGGTGTGTAGGTGTCTAACCCACTGTGCTTCATTTATCTCAAAATTCTGGTTTGGTACCCTTCCCCACTTATATTAGCTCCCTTCTAACATGCCTTAATGCATTGACATCGGACACATATGGCGCATTCTCAAGGCATCAGTTTCAGTGTTCAAACATCTCATTTATATAGTCACAAAGCTTGGTTTTAAAAATCACTGACATATTAGCATTGCTCAGCATCACACCCGTGTCCCAGCATGAGTGGAACAGAGCAGGAATGGAAAATGTAATTCTAAAGCATCCAAGGCATCAGCAGGCATTGGTAGGTTGGCCACAAGCATTGCTGAACAGCACGCTTGTATCCCAGAGCATGAGTAGAACAGGGAAGGAATGGCACAGGTAATTCTAAGGTATCTAATGTGTCAGCTGGTCAGCCACAGTCAGCAGGAGGTCCTGCAGGGGAAACAAGAGACAAGGTTAGATAAATCTAAGCTTTGTGTACATTTACTCTAAAGGAGGCAAGGTAGATAGCTGCAGGTAGTGTGTTAAATGCAAAGAGTAAACACTGTAGGACTTGGGTACAGGTAACCACTAACAGAGGGAATATATGAGGCACCCTATCTGGGGTAAAGTGAGTTAGACAGTTCAGGTAAGAAAAGAATGGAAAGAAGGTTAAAACACAGAGCAAGGAGGCAGTGGAGTACTGGGAAGGATTCAGCAGACAGAATTACTGAAACAAGGAAAAGCAGGTAACACCTTATCTAGGGTAGGGTAATAAATAGACCTGTGTGGAATGAGAAAATTCTGAATCCGCAGAATTTCAGTGAAATTTCACAACATTCTGTGGAATTTCATCAAAATTTAACAGAATTTTTAAAATGTAGTGATTTAATTATAATTCAATAGCCGTTCAAGCTAGATGTCTTCAATTTGGAATATACATTCATTGGGACAATGGCTACAAACATGCCAAATATAATGTAATTTGGTTTAACAGTTTCAAAATTATAGGGGCTCAACTGTTGCCATTTTATTATTTGTGAAATTTCATAAAGATTTGTTATCTGCACATACCTTAACCATCTTGAGTCAGGGATATTAAATTTGGCATGATTTCTTGATGATAGGTGTTCTAACACTGTGCAAGATTTCATGACAATATGATGCATCGTCTCACAATTATATGTGCTCAAAGTCTGTCATTTTATTTTTTTCAGGAAATTGCATGAACAAATTTCATCTGCATATAACTTAGGCACTTTAGGAGCTAAACATGTGTAAATTAGTATGGATAACCTTTTTGTAATGCTTATAGAATTATTTAAATATGGAGAGAATAGATAAGAGATTTTTAAGTTACAGGGGTTCAGAACTTTGCTGTGTAAATATTTGCTAACTTTTCTGAAAACTATCAAAAATGTGAATGTTTGTAACTTCTCTGCTCTTGCATGCATAGCGTTAACATCTGACATGTATATCCATAGTCCGTGTATCCTAGTGTTTAACACAACTGGATAAATTGGTTAAGCAGTTTTAATTTTGCAGAAGTAAAAAATGATTACTAACATTTTCTCACATATTTATGATAGCATATTCTGTAGATGAAGCATCCAGAATCTTTTTTTGTGGATTTTAACATCAACAATGCACGTATCACTGCTTCATTTGATAAGCTGGGCTGCAGTTTTGCAGTCCTGTTGTTCCTCACTGGGTGGCTATCCCTCCCCCCTTCTCTTTTGGCATAGCCAGATTGACCCACTAGAACTACCGATCTCACTGATATCTTCTTTGCTCTTTACAGTGACAAATCTCCTTAAAACATGAGTCACCTACTACCTTTTCTATCAACCTACCCTGTTGGAATCGCCAGAATTCTTTCTTCCTGCTGCCCTAGACGTTGTCTTCTCCTACTACATACTTTTGAGTACCTCTAAGTCCTAGACTTGCATGTACACCAGGCTTCCTGGATCATAAATTTACTGGATGTGATCCTTAAATATACTGCATTCAGGTTGGAATTGTTGACACTCTGTGCTTTCTTGCTCCAACCTGAGTGTCTACCACTGTTGTGCTACCCAGCTCAGCTGTCCATTTCTTGGTGAACCTGTGCATCTCACTCCTGAACCTGATGACCCCTGTGCTACACGCTTCTTATACTCCTATCCTTTAATTAGAACCCCTAGATAAGGCTGAGTGAAATTAAAAAAATCCAGTTGTATGGAATTTTCCATGAAATGCTGCAGTTTTCACAAAGACTCATGGGATTTGACTTTAAGTAGAGATGTTATTTTGCAATTTCTCACAGCAAACAATTAATAAAATTGGCACACACAGAGCCCCCTTGTAAGGTCTACAAACCTGACAAATTTAATGGTATTGCATTCTCTAGTTTTAAAGATTATGGAGTTTATACATTTTTAGTTTACATTCTTGCAAAATTAAATTTTTAAATGTTGTGAAACTTTGACTACTTTTCATTTAATCCCATTTATAGCTGAAAATATGAACATTTTCAGAAATGATCATGCGGTATAGTAATTTAAATGTTTCAACGCTAGTTAAATTTGGATATGTAGTTTTAAAATTAGAGTAAACTAACCAAATATTTTATTTTGGCAACATGTTTGGCAGGCTACAGCGCAGTCCTATTTAAAGCTAGAAATCTGAAACTATGGGCATATACGAATGTAGTGCTAACCTGTATACTTGGCAATATTTGTAATATTTCAATGAATGCTATCAAAGTTTTACTAAAATTACAGAAATCCAAATTTTGGCAAAATATTTGACTGCCTATAACTGAGCGCCCATTAAAGCTTGAGACTTAAAACATGATGCATATATACATTCACTGTGCTTCTCTAAATCCTGATATTGTGGAGAAATTTGAAGAAGAAATTTTAAAATTATCTCAAAATAACTGAAAATTAAATTTTGATTAAATGTTTGGCAACCCGTAGCTCTGCCCCCTTTAAGTTGAGAACTCTGACATTTGGTAGACATTTGTAAGCCATACTGTTCTGCTTGCATTCCAAAGTTGGTGTTATTTGGGTGTGAAATTTTAAACTTATAGTGAAATAACTGAAATTTAAAATACTGCATAATTCCACACAATTTTCATGTAAATTCTGCAGACTTCTGCGGAATTGGAATGGTCATTCCACGGGCATTCCATAGGCAGAATTTTATATTTGCACAGCTCTAGTAATAAATCAAAAACACATAAAGAAATGAAGGGAAGTGAGGAAAGGGGCATATGAATAAAGCAAAAGAGGACACACTAAGTTCAGTAGTATTAAAGGTACAGCGGGTAAAACAACATGGGAGTGGTGCAGTATAATGGGTGTGGGCCACAGTCTTTTGGGATGCATTCAAGAGACAGAGGTGTTACCCCATTTGCATGCACCCCCCCCTGGGTTGAGGGTGGAGGTCAGTGGACCCTGATCTCAGTTGGCAAGAATGCAAGGGACCTTTTGTCCCCAACCAGGGGCCACTGACTCTGCCACCACTGCCTCAGAGAATGACTAGACAGATGTGGGATGGTTGTACCTTAGTGGGCTCCAGGAGGATGGGGGCGGGTGTGGTACACACTCCCAAACCTATGCCACTACAAAATTCCTTTGCCATACTGGTGGGACAAGACAGCCAGGAAGAGTCACACAACATGGTGGCAAGGGAGGATGTGGGGGTCCTTGGAAGGGTAGGCCCAAAGGTGGGAAGGGGGCCCCCCTGCTGAGCAGGAAGCAGCTATTGGTGGGGGACTCAGTTATGAGCGGGATAGAGTTGGGAACAAGAAAAGAAGGGGAAAGGAAGTTAAAAGTACCTACCTGGCACTTTGGCTTGGAGGGATGATGAGCAGATCCTGAGGATTGCTAGGGCAGGTCACAGGTGGCAGCTGGATGTCATTATCCACTGGGAGCTAATGACTTTGTGAGGGATGGAGTAGAAGTAGTGAAAATTCCAGGAAACTGGGGAGGTGCCTTAAATAGGTAGCACGCATGGTGGCATTTGCCAAGGCACTACCTGTGTAGGGCCAAGGGGAGGATAGGCCACTGCGCACCAGGAACTTCAACAGTTGGTTGAAGGCATGAGGCAGGGAGGAGGGTTTCAGCTTCACTGGGGACTGAGGCCAATATGGAAGGATTTGGGCCTCTACAGAGATGATGGCCTACATCCTTCTGGAAGGGGAACCACAGTTCTTAGTGCAGGAGTGGTCTTAGGGATTTAATATGGTGTGCTCCTCTGAAACCGAGGAGCACACTTTATCAAACGTGTACCATGAAATATGTTCTCCTTCAGACCATGGCCATGCTCCTACACTTTTTTTGTTTTGTTTGTTTTTTCAGGAGTCCAAGAGACTTACTGAGTTTCAAACTCTTTATCCAGCCAGGGTGTCTGCGCAGTCCCCCTTCCACCTTTCTCAGTGCCACCATCTGCCTGACCTCAGTGCCATTTACCTTGGAAGACTTCCAGGACTCTCATGGTACCCACATCACACATGATGTAACACGCCTACTGTGAAATGCACCTACTACCAGCATTCATCTCCTGCAGAAGCAAAGTGCCCTATATCTGGTCATCACAGAGGAGGCATCACTGGAAACTGCACCTGGAGACCCAAGGAGGGGTTGACTTGAGTTCATTGTTGGGGGGACAAGGCTTCATCTTCCTTGTAGCCCCCAATTTTTCCCCTTTGTATGCCCCTTCCACTGACAGCATGCTTCAGTCATGGGTGCCAGCAAGCCAGATGCACTGACGCATCTCCTCTCCCCTCTGAGAAGCCTCCCAGCTCCTGCACATGCACCACCACCTGTAGCATATGTTGACACCTGCTTGACAAGTTTACTGTGACCAACATTACAGAGACAACCGTGACAGGTCACGGTAATGTCAGTGTGGGACCCCGGCACTGCTTTCTAGGGGTCTTGCACCCCCTCCCTGAATCAGCTCTGACTCAGAGTTGATTATTTAAGTTACCCATCACATGAGGGGTTCGTGGGCGAAGCTCCCCAAAGAAAACAAAGTCTTCACGGAATGATTTTATACCAGCCGCAATTGCGGTCAACATAAAGTCGTCGCTGTAACGTTGTTCGGCAATGAATTTGTCGAACCAGTGTCATGGATCCCATGTGTAGTAGCACAGGTGGCATAAAGTGGCTGGATTTTATCCTCCTACCCCTGGCTAGTCCCTGTATTGGTGTTCTAAGTGGTAGTTCAATCACTGTGAAGATGGGCCAGGCAACCTACTCCTTCATCTTCCAATGCAACAGAATCCTGCTCTTTCAAGAGTGTTGGCAGAAAAAAATAGATATGACCCTGATCCCCCTGCACATGAGGACAACATGAACACCACTCCCATCAGGAAAACAATTAGAGAAAAGATGGGGTGATTGGGCATGGGTGCGCTGAAGAGGTTAAAAAAAGAAAACCAGAAAAAAAGGCAGGATAAGTCATTCTGGGATGTGTGTTACAGTCACAGCATCATGCACAATAATGCAAAAGGGACCATACTCCTTGTACATTAGAGGAGCACAGGGACACCAAATTTAAATTTAGAAAACATGCTCCTAATATAGGCAAACGTGCTCTGAGCATGGAGCACACCCTTGAAGCTACCCCTGCCTCAGTGGGAGGTTTAAATGTTACTTGGATGAGCATTTAAACTAGCCGAGAGGGGAGGCTGTATTATCAATGGAGGCATAAACTGTTCCCCAATGTAGGTTGACGCAACAAGGAGGGAGGGCCCGAAAGGAAAAATAAACAGGGCAGTGGTGCAAGTTGAAGGGGGTGTAGACAGGGTGCATGACAAAGGGGGTCAGGACAAAGGAGGCAGAAAGAGAGGGGTAGAGGAGACAAAAAAGAGAGAGAGAGAGTAACAAGGGAAGAGGGGAGTTAGTGGGAGTTATGGGGTACAGAACAGGCAGAAAGGAGGTAGGACAGGAGTTGGCAAGGGGAAAGAGAGAAAGGTTTGGAGAGTCACATGATCCAACATAAGGAATCTTGGAAATAAAATTCTGGACCTGGAGATCATCATGGTGGAGCATCTGGTGGCCATAAGTGAATCATGGTTAGCTGAAAATCATGACTGGGACATGGCAATACCAGGCTACTCTCAGCTCAGAAGAGATAGGGAGGAAGGAGGGAAAGGGGGGTTGTTCTGTGTGTGAGGGCAGGTATCAGGGCTATGGAAGTGCAAGGATACCTAGAGGTAAAGGAAGGGCTGGAGGTACTGTGGGTCACCCTGGAGACAGGAACTGGGATCGCTACTCATTCTGGTGTGATATACAGACTTTTAGCACAAGGGAAGGAGTTGGATAAAGCACTAGGGGAAACCATCAGCAGGATGGCAACGGGGGAGGTGCTGCTAGTTGTGCACTTTAATCTACCAGATGTGAATTGGGGCATTCCAACTGCAGCTTTGGCTAGAAGCAGGGGCATCCTTCACTCACTGGAGGGGGGGGCGTTTCTCAATGAGCTAGCCAGCGAACTCACTGGAGACAGGGCAATACTGGACCTGGTGCTTGATAAGAGAGATGGTATTGCAGACATCACAGTGGGCTGTCCCCTGGGGAACAGTACTCATCTCACAGTGTGGTTCAACATTAATGCAGGTGCAGTGGCAAACCACACAAAGACGAGGGTCCTGGACATTATAAGAGCAATTTTAAAGAAAAGGGAGACTGCCTCAAAAGCTGCCTTGCAGGGATGATTTCTTGGGGAGGAGTAGAGGAACAGTGAATAAAATTAAGGGAAGACATAATGAAGGCAACTAGCCTCTGCAGGAAGGAAGTGAGCAAAAAAGCCAAAAAGGCACTCCTGGGCCTAACACCCCCTGCTTTATCAAATTGCTTCTGCACCGTCTCCAACCTATTCAACACCAGCAATATGGCTAGGAATGCCCTTAAGCCCTCCGGCACACTCAGGTGGGCAAGTGGTCATTTGCTGTCAGGGCCACTAACTGTTTAAATGAATTGCCTGATACACTGCTGAATCTCCCCAAGATTAATCGGTTAAGGAGATATATGCAATCTGCCTTTGCAATCCGCTGCAATTGTAACCGATTTTTTTTTTCTTCTTCTTTATCCTGCAGTTCCGCTGTCGCTTTATCAGCCCTGGTCACGGCCCCTGGGACTTCCACTGCCATCTACTGCCACCATCCCCAGTTATCCCCGGATTACCCCCCCCCCGGAGAGTGGGGCTGTAGCATCGGTCCCCTTCATCCATGCTGTGGAACTAATATCTGGTCGGGGATGCAGCGGTGGCAGCTAATTGAAGCCCCAGGGAGGGCTTCATATAGACAGTGGACCTGCCCGCCATATTTTTCCTGTTTTTCTCGGAGGCAGGGACGTGCAGCGATGCCAGCGTCTGCCCCGCCTCCCTGATACCAAACACTGGTAGCATGAGTGACTCCCAGCCTCCACCAGGGGTCCTCATTGTGCCGGACACTGCCCCACCCTCCGAAGAAGGAGAGCCACCCATGAGGCGCTCAATCCTTCTCCCCCCAACTGGCCCTCCGACGACCCAGGTCTGTTCCCAAACCCGGGTCACCGGCAATTGTAACTGTTAAACTGTTGTATTCAGTTTCTCTCTACTAGGGCTGTGCGAATACCTTTTTCTGAATATTCAGTGCCCAGGTATTTGGTATTCAGCCGAATAATTGGTATTCGGGTTTTAAAACAAATAGACAAAAAAATAATAAAAAGAAAAAGCCAACAACCCCCATCTTTCGCCCTAGCCCAGATCCAGTTTTCTTATAGAAGCTCCAATCTCCCCACCCTCAGTTAGCACCCAAATCCCTCCTCCCTCCCTCCGTACAATTTTGATACACAGATTATGTTTAATAAAACTACAACGATGGGCAACCGGCCAAACCCACCCACCTCCACGGCCGGCTTCCAAGTTTTCATTAGCCCTTTGCAGCACACTTAGCAAATAGTAATATTGATGACTGTTGTCCCCCATAGTTAGCAGTAGCCCCCATCCCTGCACCCAAATGTAAATCAAAAGAGAAGAAGACAACCAACACAGTCCACCTTTTTTTTTACTATGCAAGTAACCGCACGAGTGGCTTCATTCAGAAGAAGGTGGCTGACCGTGGGCTATGTAGGTCCCCTTCTTCTCTTTTGATTTACATTTGGGTGCATGGACCACTGCTGCAAGCTACCGGGGGGGGGACAACAGTCATCAATATTACTGCTGGCTATGTGCACTGAAGAGCACTACTGAAACAAGGTGGCCAGCCATGGAGGTGGGCAGTTATGCCAGTCGGCCCATTGTTGTAGTTTTACTAAACATAATCTGTGTAACAAAACGGTGCTGGGGAGGGAGGAGGGTGGGATTTGGGTGCTAACTGAGGGTGGGGGGTTGGGGTTTCTATATTTAAACTGGATCTGGGCTAGGGAGAAGAATGGGGGGGCTGTTGGATTGTTCTTTTTTGTTTAGATAGTGTTTCCCGACTAGGGGATGAATAGTGCTACTATTCGTTATTCAGGATCCAAATAATGAATAGTGCATTATTTGTGATATTCGGGAAATAATATTTGGACCATGCATAACCACAGTCTCTACATATCCTGTGACTTTGCATACGACAATCTGTATTTTTTTTTTTTAAAACTGTCTGCAATTATTCTGTCTTAAATGTTTTGATCTTGACTCGACTGCATTTCTTCTGGAACTGTTTATTGAACTTGTAGTGTTTTTTTGTGACTATGTATTTAATGTGGAACCTTTGTAAATGAGCACTTGTGCTCAAAGGTACTATCCAAAGTTTTCAATAAATAAATACAAATAAAAAGCAGGAGGAAAAAAGACCGTTATTTCACAGAGGTAACAAGCCTTTGTGTGAAGGAAATAAAACAAAACGATGTAAGAAACCACTATGGTTCTCAAAGGAAGTGGCAGTGAAGGTTCAAGAGAAAAAGAATGCATTCAGGAAGTACAAGGAATCACAGAAGGAGCAGGACAGAGAACTGTATCAGTTAAAGCAAAAGGAAGCTGGGAAGGCAGTCAGAACAGCAAAGGCCCAAACCGAGGAAAAGATAGCCAACTCAGTTAAGAAGGGATAAAACCTATATAGGTACATCAGGAGCGAAGGTAGACCAAAGGAGGGATAGTGAGGCTTAATAAAGGGGAGGAGGGTGGGCAGAGGTGATTGTGAAAAGGCAGAGATACTAAACAAATATTTTTGCTCAGTATTTACAAATGAAGAGAGGGGTACCTAAAACAAACAGTAGAAACACTCTGGATACAGAAGTTGATACCAGCCCATTTACAGAAGAAAGGGTTCTGAAAGAACTCTTAAAACTGAAGGTGGACAAAGAATGGGGCCTGATGGATTCATCCCAGAATTCTAAATGAGCTAAGGGTAGAACTAGTGACACCACTGACTCACCTCTTTAACAAATCATGGGAGGATGGGTTGGTACCCGAGGACTGGAGGAGGGCAGATGTGATTCCCTTCACAAAAGTGGGAGCAAGGAAGAAGCAGGAAACTACAGACCTGTTAGTTTAACCTCAGTGATAGGAAAATGATGGAATCACTTCTGAAGGAAAGAATTGTCTAGTATCTAGAGGCCAGAGGGGCACAGGACCCAAGGCAGCATGGATTCACAGTCGGAAGGTCATGCCAGACGAATCTGATAGATTTCTTTGACTGGGTGACCAAAGTAGTAGATCAGGCAGGGGCTGTGGACATGGTCTACCTAGACTTTAGCAAGGCATTTGACACAGTCCCACACAAAAGATTAATATACAAGTTAGCCAGCCTGGGAGTGGGTCCCAAGATGACAGCCTGGGTAAAGAATTGGCTGGAGAATAGGACACAGAGAGTAATAGTAAATGGAGTCCACTCTGAAGAAAGGGGGTTACTAGTGGGTACCACAGGGTTCAGTATTAGACGGTCCTCTTCAATGTCTTTGTGTTTACATTGCAGAGGGACTGGAAGGAAAAGTATGTCTCTTTGCAGACGACACAAAGATCTGCAACAGAGTTGATGCACAAGGTGGGATGGAAAGGATGAGAAGGGACTTGGCAAGGTTAGAGGAATGGTCAAATGTATGGCAGCTTAGATTCAATGCTAAGAAGTGAAGGTAATGCACCTGGGAAACAAAACCCAGGGAAAGAGTACACAATGGGGTGAGATACTAACAACAAAAATGGAAAGGGACCCGGGGTAGTCATATCAGATGACCTAAAGGTGGGCAAGCAATGTGAGAGGCAGCAAGGAGGGCTTGAGGGATACTGGGATGCATAGGGAGAGGCATCACCAGTAGAAAACAGGAAGTTATTATCCCTCTGTACAGACAGCTGGTGAGACCCATCTGGAGTACTGCGGCAGTTCTGGAGACCCAACTCGCAAAGACATAGACAGGATGGAAGCTGTCCAGAGGAGGGCACTAAAATGGTGCAGGGTCTGCACCGGAAGACATATGAAGAGAGACTTAAGGAGCTTAATATGTATAGCCTCGAGGAAAGGAGGGAGAGGGGACATTAGAAACTTTAAGTACCTCAAGGAATCAACAAAGTCCAAGATGGTAGCATCTTTCAAAAAAAGAGGTGCAAGAACAAGGGGCACAATTTGAAGATGGGGGCGGCTCAGAGGTAATTTAAGGAAGTATTTTTCACAGAGAGGGTTGTGGATGCATGGAACGCCTTCCGGAGGAGGTTGTGGAGTCAAAAACAGTGGTGGAATTCAAGCATGCATGGGACAGTCATAAGGCAATTTAGGGGTGGTGGGAAGAAGTAGGCTGCTGGTTAACTAGGATCTGCAGCTTATCCATTAGGTAGGGAAATGGGCAGACTGGGTGGGCCAAGCGGTCCTTATCTGCCGTCAAATTCTATGTTTCTATGTTTCTATATTATGGTACCCTAGGGAAGTGGCCATGAAGGTGAAGAAAAAAGGTGATATTCAGGAGGTACAAAGAAACACAGATGAATGAGGATAGGGAGGCGTACCAGATAAAACGGAAGGAAGCAGGTAAGGCAGTGAGGGCTGCAAAGGTGCAGAGAAAAAGAAAGACAAACAAAGGGATAGCAAGGGGGGGCAAGACTTTCTGCAGGTATATAAGCGAGAAGAGGAAGGCAAGGGAGGGATAGTGAGGATAAGGAGGATATCAGAGGGAGTCTGTGCAGAGGAGGATCAGAAAAAAGCAGACATCCTGAACAAGTACTTCTGTTCGGACTTTACAGTGGAGGGAGAGGGAGTGGACCACCAAGGAGCAGGAGGAACACAGTGTGGGGGGGAGAGAGGTGGACACAAGTCCATTTTCAGAGGAAAGAGTCCTGAAGGGACTTGCAGATTGAAAAGTGGACAAGGCCATAGGACTGGATGGGATACACTCAAGGATGCTAAAATAGCCGGCCCGGAGGTGCTGAGGGTGGAGGCACTGGATGCCACTCCTCACACTGCACCAGCGACCCAGGTTCGGGAATGAGCCTGGGTCACCAGAGGGAGGGCAGAAGCTGGACTGAGCAGCCGCAAGGCAGCTGTCCTCTCCCGGGGAGAGTTTCAGTCAGTCGCGCTGCAGGGCTGCCGTTGGGTGAAGGTCCAAGGGTAGGGCAGACGGAGAGTGGCTAGAGTAGGGAGGGTGCCGCGGATCACTGCATGCATGTGCCTCCACACACGCTGGAGAGACTGCGGTAAGGGAGGGGAAGAAAACGTGAAACTGGAGCTGGCAGGCTCCATGATGGCCCGGCTGTGCCCACATCAGCCTCCCCAGATTCTAGATTTGGGGGAAGGGAGAAAGTCGATGCTCCTCATCCTGGCCCTACCACGGGGGGGGGGCAACCCATCGGGGACTTCCCGGGGCAAGCACTGGTGCGAGCGACGGTCTGGAGCCACCTGCCAGACCCATAGAAGGAGGTGACCTAAAAATACAATAATAAAAAAAAAGGATGTTAAAGGAACTCAGAGAGGTACTTGCTGCACAACTGACGTCTTCATTTAACAACTCACTGAAAACAGGAGTGGTTCCAGAGGACTGAAGTAGAGCAGACATAGTCCCGCTCCATAAGAGTGGCAGCAGGGAGGAGGTTAGCAACTATAGGTCAGTGACTCTCACATCAGTGATGGAGAAATTAATGGAAACCCTGTTATAGGAAAGGCTAGTGGAGTATCTTGAATCCAATGAGTCACAAGATGAAAGGCAGCATGGATTCACCAGGGGAGGTCATGCCAGATGAATCTGATTGATTTCTTCAACTGGGTGACCAGAGAAATAGATCAAAGAAGGGCAGTGGACATGGCCTACTTGAACTTCAGCAAGGCCTTCAACACTGTGTCACATAGGAGACCGATAAAGAACATAGGTAGTCCAGAAGTGGGCTCTAAAGTAGTAAACTGGGTGAAAAACTGGTTAATGGATAGGTGACAGATGGTGGTGGTAAACAGCACTCACTGTAATGAGGGGAAAGTGCCCAATGGGGTGCTGCAGGGCTCAGTACTGGAACCAGTCCTCCTAAATGTCTTCATAAGTGACATGAAGAAAAACTGGAAGGGAATGCATGCCTTTTTGCAGGTGACACCAAAATGTGTAATAGGGTGGATACACAGGAGGGGTTGGAGAGAAGGCATAGGGACTTTAGAATACTCGAGGAGTGGTCAAGAGCATGGCTGCTGGGGTTCATTGCCAGAAAGTGTAAAGTCATGTACCTGGGGCATAGAAACCCAGGAGATGAGTATAAAATGGGGTGGGAGGTACTGACGGTCACTAAGCAGGAAAAAGACCTTGGTGTTATCATATCCGATCACCTCAAAGTGGCGGGGCAGTGCGACAAGGCGGTGGGATGCTGGGGTGCATAGGAAGCGGTATTACCAGCAGGAGGCGGGAAATGGTGTTACCACTGTATCAGTCATCACTGGTGAGACCTCACCTAGAGTACTGTGTCCAGTTCTGGAGGCCTCATCTCAGAAAGGACATAGACAGGATGGAGGCAGTCCAGAGGAGGGCAACTAAAATGGTGTAAGGGTAAAGCTACCATCCGTCCTGATTTTCCCAGGACAGTCCCTATTTTAGGCAGCATGTCCCAGTGTCCCCACAAGTTTTCCAAAACGTCACTTTTGTCCTGGTTTTTGCTTAGTTGTCCTGTTTTTGTCCCTTTTTTTGCTGACCACTGATCCATGACTGACATTTATTTCAGCACCACCATGGTGCTGCTCAAGCTGGAGAGCAATTTGCCACCTTCCACCCCTGTGCCTGTGTCACGCCATGAATGTGAAAATGCTTGGGTAGTCAGAAGGCAAGCAGGTCTACGGGAGCACCTTAAAGCATGTTCCTTCCAGTTAGATTAGACTGGGTAGTAGTACGAGCAAGTGCACATGACCATCTGCCTACCAGCAGCTGAGAGGGACTCCAGACAGAGAAAAGACGGGCAGCAGTGAACTAAGGTACCTGAATCTGATCAGCTGTAGGGCAGTGTGTGACAACAATCCAGTGTGGTGGTGGGAGTCACTGAAGTGAAGTTTTCTCAGCAAAGGAGGTGAGTGAGCGGGTTGAGATGGGACTGTCAGGAGGATCATTGTACGCAGCTCGAATGTCTAAACACAATTTAAAGCAAGTTTGCTTCTGATTAACTTTCTGTATGTCACGATTCAGAACTTGTTGCAGCAGAATGATGCATTGTTTTAACCTGGATGTTTGCTACTGGTGTTACTGTGGGGCAGTGAGACCAGAGCAAGTGGCAAAATGTAATTGATTGAGTGCGTGCAGCACTGTCTGTGGCAGCGCCCAAGGGAGTGGGTGACATGGGGGGGTTGTGGTCAGTATGGACCCTGTCCCAGTTTCAGGCTTCAGAAAGTTGGTAGCTTTATGCAGGGATTACATCAAAAGCCCTATGAGGAGAGACTGGGGGATCTCAACAGGTACATCCTAACAGAGGGGGGCACGATAGAGACCTACAAGTGCCTCATGAAGATGAAGAGGGTACAGGAGGAGAATCAGTTTCATATGTGGAAGTGCACCAGGACAAGAGGGTATACAATGATGCTGGAAGACGGCGGAAGTTTAAGAGGGATGTGAGGAAGTACTACTTCACTGAAAGTGAGCGACACCTGGAACAGTCTGTCAACAGAGGTGCTATGAGTGAAAACAAAAAGGAGGGGGGCTTCAAATATGCATGGGATAGGCATAAGGGAGTATTGGTAAATAGGTAGAGAGGGGGAGGGTTGACAGAGACCTGGTAGGGTCTGCAGAGGTAGAATGGGTGTGGAAAATCTGGGCAAACTGGGTGGGCTAAGCAGACCTTTTCTGATGGCAATTTCTATGTTTCTTTCTCTTTTTTTTTTGGTTATATATAGATTTTTATGGTGCTTTTTGTAGATTTCCTCCCACTTTGCTTCCCCCAGCCGAGGCCCTGGCACATGGCCATATGTGCATGTGTAGGCACGCTCGCACACTGAAAGCCAGCTAAGTGCCGCCTGCCCACCTTTACTGCCACCCCCTACGCTACCCCACCGGACCTCCACCCGGTGGGGGTGGAACTATGAGGGGGCGACAACCTATCCCCACCACCCCTCGGGGATATACTATAGTATCCCTAAGCTCAGTTTCCTGAGTCTCGGGATACCGACCCCACTGGCCCAAACTGAACATCCCAGAGTCAGTATACAATTTCAGGCATCTGATTGAAAAATCACAGTGTGAGTCACGGGGATTCGCCCCCGAACCCCCATGTAGGGGAATCTGCCTCCCACCCCACCCCCATAACTTATATATCTAACTCTGAGGTTCAGCAGACCTCGGAGTTAGGAAAAAATAGTTACGGGGGTACGAACAGGCATAAGAAATTTCAGCACGCAGCAGTGGGATAGAACCTGTGTCTCGCAGAGAATGCTGGCTGAGCTGCCAGTGGTTTAGCCTGCAAGAACACTGGGGCAGCTCGGCCAAGCACCTGATTCCTCCGCAACTTCATGTCCATCCACAGGGGTAAGGTAGGAAGCTGTCGCATCTGCTACCTTACCCCTGTGACGTCCATCGGGTTGCCGTCATACCAGGCTGCTCATTGTCTGGACACTAAACCTGTCGGGCAGGTCAGTGTCGGGATAGTCAGCCTCGGCACAACATAAGGGTACCCCCAGGAAAGGAGAGCAACCTGTCGGCTTGCTCAGTCCTGCTCCTCCCTCCCCTCCCCCCTTGCTGGCACCTCCGACGACCAAGTCGCTTCCTGAACATGGGTCGCCAGCATATCACAAGGTAATACGTCCATTGGCTGAGCCCTTGCAGACCAATTTCTATGTTTCTATCTACTTTCTGTGGCCACACAAATAACTCAAAGTGTTAATTCAGGCTTGATAATGATGTATGCTGTATTAAATGCTAAATATGTAAGGTGCCACATTGCTTGTCATACATGCAATTCATCACTTTTCTGATGCGCACTCCAGACCTCAGTGCCAATTTTTTAACGGCCATTTATATATTTTGATGCTCATTTTTTGAAAATTTCAGAGTCAAAAACCTTAGTTACTGTCTGTTTTAACAGCCCATGTAAATAACTCAAAGAGTTTAGGTTTTTTTTTTGCTTAATTGATGCCTATTGACTGAGTACTGAATAGAAAAGTCAAACGTTTTGTTAACCATGAACTCACCTGATCTCATAAGTACAGGACTGCACACTCCTGTATTGACTTGAACAAAGTAAGCTAGTGGTAGGAATAAAAGTATGCAGTCAGGCCTATTGCAGTATATTGCATGGACTTAAGGATCAAAGTAATGGATCTGCTGATGTGAATCTGCAAGTATAACCCACATTTAACTATGCTGAATCTGCTGTTTTGTTGCTGTTGTTATGCTTCACTTCCTGTTCTCAGTAAAAGGATACATAGTCAGAGTTGTTGCTTCAGCCTGAGTGTCTGTGTCTCTATTTTATGCAAGTTCTATGCTAAACCAGCAATACACTACATTGGCGATTAGGATTTCAAGAATCCTATCGGGGGGAGAGTCTGCTGTAACTACGTTCGATAAACTGCACAATTAAGCACAACAGTATACAATGGCAGGCTACATCAGAAAACTTGAGGCCTTTGATAGTACTGTGGAAGACTGGTCTACATATTTCATGAGGCTGGAACAGTATTTTGAAGTAAATGAGATTCCCCCAAGGAAATGTGGCTGCATTACTAAGTGCAATGGGAGGAAAACATACAGTTTAGTACGCAGTTGGACTGCTCCAAAGAACCCAGCTAATAAAACTTTTAAAGAAATAGTGCAAATTGTCCAAGAGCATTTGGCACCCAGACCACTGATTATAGCAGAAAGGTACAGGTTTCACAAGCAGAACCAGTTCAAAGGTAAATCTATATGTTTCTCTGTACTATAACCTCCCGGGTCGCACCTGAAAATAGGCACTCGTTGTCTAGTGTGCTTACCTGGTTAACAAAAACAAATAAAATATTTCCCTTGCAGCCAAGTTAAAAAGACTGTCAAAACTCTGTCATTTCAAAGATGGACTTGATGATGCCCTAAGAGACAGATCTGTGTGTGGATTGTTTAATGAAGGCATACAAAAAGGACTGTTAACTGAGGGAAATTTCACTTTTAAATGCCCTGTTGAAACTGGAGTTGCAGTGGAGACAGCAGCAAGGGATGCAGTCAAACTGCAAACCAGAGCTAAATTTGAAACAGGAATGCATAAAATATCGACAGCACAAGGCAAGAGGGGGGGTCAACTCAACAGAAAAACCCATGTTATCGGTGTGGAAAGGGATCCCACACCCCTGGTGATTGCCAGTTTAAAGATGTATACTGCAGAAGCTATAATAAAAATGGACATTTCGACATGGTCTGCCGCACCAAGGGGGATAGAGAAAAGACCATGTCAGGACATAGAAAAGGAAATACTGATATACATTCTGTGGGCAGAGACAGTAGTGATACAGATTTTGAGAGTGCAGTGACCAGAATGAAATTATATAGTGTGAGCAACAAGGATAGGGCAGCAATTTGGTTGACACCCCAGGTGGCGGAAAAAACATTTACGATGGAACTAGACACGGAGTCTGCAGTGTCCATTATTTCATGTGCAGAATATGAAAAACATTTTGAAAATATCAGACTGAGGGAGATGTCCGTGCTATTAAAAACGTATACTAGAGAAAAGATAGTGCCTTTGGGAGCACTGCAGGTGAATGTGGAGTACAACAATAAGCAATGTTTGTCGGACTTGTATGTCATTGAGAAGGGGAACCCGGCCTTGTGGGGCTGTGAATGGCTATATAAGATTCCTCTGGACTGGAAATTTATTAAAATGCTGCAGTCACCCACACCAGGCTCCACTAGTACAGTCGAGCAGCGTCTGGAAAGTATACTAAATCAGGCATCTGAGGTGTTCAAAGAGGGCATAGGAACCTTAAAACTCATTAAGGCCAAAATAATCCTACAGTAGTTGAGGATGCACCTCCCAAGTTTCCCAAAGCCCTACCTGTCCCTTACAGTGTTTGCCCAAAGGTAGACGCTGAGTTGGAATGCCAGAAGAGAGAGGGCATACTTTCAAAGGTGAGCTGGAGTGAATAGGTGACCCCCATTGTTCCTATTGTAAAGAAATGTGGTGCTATGAGAAAGTGTGGAGATTTTAAAGTCACCATAAATCCAGTGCTGAAAGTTGAAAAATACCCCCTGCCACCAATTGAAGACATTTTTGCCACATTAGCAGGAGGACAATGGTTCAGCAAAACTGATCCGTCACAAGCATACTTACAGATGGAGGTCAAGGAAAGCTCCAAGGCATACCTCACAATCAATACAACAAAAGGTCTGTACCAGTACAACAGGCTAGTGTTTGACATTGTCTCCACCTCAGCTATATGGCAATGGGCAGTGGACCAAGCGTTGCAAGTTATTCCACGAACACAGTGCTATTTGGATGACATTATTGTGACAGGAGCAAGTGATACAGATAAAGCTACTGTACCAACTGTCCCTATTTTCCCAGGAAGTCCCTATTTTAAGCAGCATGTCCTGGTGTCCCCACAAGTTTTGCAAAATATCATTTTTGTCCTGGTTTTTGCTTACTTGTCCCAGTTTTGTCCCTTTTTTTTTTTTGCTGACTGCTAATCTATGAGTGACAGTTATTTCAGCACCACTGTGGCGCTGCTCGAGCTGGACAACAGTTTGCAACTTCAACCCCTGCACCTATGTTGCACTGCAGGCATGTCAGCGGCAGCACAGTATAGTATGTTCCTTCTTGTTAGGTTAGACTGCGTAGTAGTGTAAACAAGTGCATGTGGATGTCTGCCTGCCAGCAGCTGAGAGGGACTCCAGACAGAAGAGACTGGCAGCAGTGAACTAAGGTACCCGAACCTGATCAGCTGCAGGAAAGTGTGTGAAAACAATCTGGTATGGTGGTGGGAGTCACTGAAGTGAAGTTTGCTCAGCAAATGAGGTGCGCGTAAACAGGTTGGGATGGGACTGTCAGGAGGAGCAATACATGCATCTCGACTGTCCGAACACAATTTAATGCAGGTTTGCTTCTGATGAACTTTCTGTACATCATGATTTGGAACTTGCTGCAGCAGAATGATGTATTGTTTTAATCTGGATGTCTACTATTGGTGTTACTGTGGGGTGGCAGGGCCAGAGCAAGCAGCAAAATTGAATTGACTGTGTGCAGCATTGTCTGTGGCAGTGCCCATGGGAGTGACACGGTGGAGGGGGCATGGTCAGGATGAACCCTGTCCCAGTTTTAGGCCATGGAAAGTTGGTAGCTTTAGATACAGAGCACCTGGAAATCCTGAAAACAGTACTGGAATGCCTAGAGGAATATGGGCTATGAGCCATTCGTGCAAAATACTAATTTTTCAAGGACTCAGTAGCTTATTGCGGACACTTTATTGATGAACAAGGCCTGCACAAATCCCCAGAAGAGATTCAAGCAGCGTTGGCAGCTCCAAGGCCAAAGGACGTGTCACAACTTAGATCATTCCTGGAATTTGTTAACTACTATGGTCGATTTGTACCCAATCTAGCAATTGTTTTGCACCCGCTGAACTGTTTGCTGCAAACTGGTCAAAATGGGTATGGTCACATGAGTGTGAAGAAGCTTTTCAGGAAGCAAAGAAACTGGTCACTTCATACAATGTGCTTACACACTTTAACCCATCTCTGCTTATCAGATTATCTTGTGATGCATCATCGTATGGAACTGGGGGAGTTAGATTTCATGTCATGCTGGACAGCAGTGAGAAACCCATTGCATTTGCCTCCAGATCATTGACAGCGGTGGAATGTAATTATGCGCAAATAGACAAAGAGGCCTTAAGTCTAGTATGGGGGGGGGTGAAGAAATTCGACCAGTACTTATGTGGAAGAAAATTCATCCTAGTCACTGATCAGCAACCTCTAGTCTCACTCTTCCATCCAAGAAAAGGGATCCCTGTGACACTTGCAGCATGCATGCAGCGTTGGGCTCTCTTCTTAACTGGTCATGATTATGACATTGAATTCAGACGGACAGCAGCACATGCAATGCAGATGAGTTGTCATGACTGCCAGTACCAGCGGAAGCCCACCTGGCAAAAGAGAAATAATCTATTGAATTTGTCAGTTTATTCCAAATTGAGTGCCTTCCAGTGACAAGTAAACTAATCGAGCAGGAAACCAGAAGGGACCCAACACTAGTTGAGGTTTACAAAGCTACACTTAATGGCTAGAAATATACAGAGAGTCATGAACTGTCACCTTTTTATGCACATAAAGATGAACTCACTATACATCAGGAATGTGTGATGTGGGGAATCCATGTTGGTATACCTAGTAAACTGCACTCCAGAATCTTGGAAGAGCTCCACACAGGACACCTCGGGAAGGTTAAAATGAAAGCACTCGCCAGATGTTTTATATGGTGGCCAGGCATTGATCAGCAAATAGAACAGCTCACTAAAGAATGTGTGGGATGTCAACAGGTACAGCACATGCCTAAGCCAGCACCATCACACCCCTGGGAGTGGCCATCGACCCCGTGTCAACATGTACATACTGACTTTGCAGAGCCATTTTTGGGAATGATGTTCCTGCTTGGTGGTGGATGCCCATTCCAAGTGGCCGGAAGTTTTCTGCATGAAATCTACTACAACTTCACAGACAAAAGAAAAACTTTGGAGTTTGTTTGCAAGAACTGGGCTACCAGAACAAGTTGTGAGTGACAGTGGTCCACAGTTTACCTCAGAAGAGTTTCTGGAGTTTATGAAGAAAAAATGGCATCAGACATATTACATCGGCACCCTACAACCCAGCCACAAATGGGTTGGCTGAGAGGTTTATACAGATTTTCAAACAACCCCTGCTCTCCATGACAAATGAAAAGGGGTCATTGCAGCAGAAATTGGCATGCTTTTTGCTTGCGAATCGAAATGCCACACATGCCACGACAAATCAGACACCTGCAATGTTGTTCCTGGTCCAACATCTCAGGTCATGTTTCAACTTATTAAAACCGGACATAAACCAACAGGTCAGGAATCGTCAGATTAGCCAAGCTATGGTGAGAGGGATCGGGGCACCCCATCATCTACAGGTGGGCCGAATAGTGTTGGCACATGATTACAGAGGAACCAATGCATGGCTCCCAGTGGTAGTAAGTGCATGAACAGTTCCCCTGTTCTACACAGTACAAGTGGCACCTGATATCTTCTGGTGCCGCCACATTGGACCAGTTGAGGGAGTCAGGTGTAACCACTTTCCAAACCCAAGAAGGAAAGTCTTTGGAGCCTCCAGTTATGCATGCACCAGTTCCCCTGCCTGAGTAAGCAACCAGTACTGTTACACCAGAGAGTAACCACGCTGAACAGCCCGCGCCCTCTGAGGTGGCTCTCGAACCCGACAGTGTTGCGAACATGCCACCTCCTCAGTGTAGTGTTCAAGAGACTGACAGAGACTATCCAGCAAGAAAACGCAAGCCACCTGAGAGACTTGATTTGTAAATGGACTTACTGATTGTTCCTCTAAATTGTTCATAATAGGGTGTCGTAAGTAAAACAGGGGCTATTTCTAATGTTATATACATGTAGTCTTGGGGAGGGTAGATGTGGAATATTGCATGGACTTAAGGATCAAAGTAATGAATCTGCTGATGTGAATCTGCAAGTATAATCTATACTCCTGGGTCTGTGTGGTGGCTGCTTGTGTTTGTTTGTGTCTATCTTAGTTTTTGTGGATTTACATGGTTTTCTGCTTGGAGTAACTACACCATTCTTGCTCACTACATCCGTGAAAGTCTCCTGGATTGGATTTCTGCAAAACATTATCACCAGGTTATCTGCATTTTCATTTTAAAAGTAACTTTTTGGAATTTATCCCAAGCAAAACATAAGTCATTCAACCAAGTCTGACAAACTCAGTGACTCTGGGTCCTGCTTGAATCCATATTTTTGTCTGACCTTCTCATAAAGGATCTGTGTGTGGGATTTCAACAATTTCTTTGAATAACAAAGGAAGCATACAAACAAAAAGATTGCACATCCTGCATATGCGCATGTACAGTTCATCACCTTCAGGAATTTTAACACATTCTGTGACTCTGGACCTCAGCAGTTGATAATTTCTTTTGGCTTTTGACTTAACCACCAGGTATCAACATTTTCAATTGAAATCAACTTTTAATGTACTTGTCTCTAAGGGCTATCTATCCAACAACCAAAGCTGACCTTCATAAAACGTCTAATACTGCTGCTACTACTTATGTCAGGAAATGTACACCCTAACCCTGGCCCTCCCCCATGAGTTGGTGCCAAAGAACAAGTCAAGGCTGGGACACTCTCCTTGGCAAGCATTAACATCTATTGCCTCCTCAATAAACTCAACCCCCTCACAGTCTGGACAGCACATAACAACCCTAATATTCTGTCCATAATTGAGACATGGCTTTCCCCAAAGATTCCGGACTCAACAGTATCGATCCCAGGGTATACAGTCTTCAGGCAAGACAGGCTGTCCAAGAGAGGCAGAGGTTGTGCCCTTTGCCTAAAAGAATCTCTCAAGGGTCATACAAGTATCTTACAGGGAGGAACAGGGTGCAGGAATACACTATTTTTAAGTGAAAAAGATGTTCCAGGACTAGACGGCATGGGATGAAGTTGGAGGGAGGATGATTCAGAGGAAACGTGAGGAAGAATTTCTTCACAGAAAGGGTGGTGGACAAGTGGAACACCCTGCCAGAGGAAGTAGTGGGGGCCGAAATAATCATGGGATTTAAGAATGCATGGGATAGACATAAAGGAATTCTGGAGGTCAGTGGTAAGGGGCAACAAACTTCTAGTAAAACATAAACTGAACTTACAAGTTCAAATGGGCAGACTGGGTGAGCCATAGGCCCTTATCTGCCGACACTGTCTATGTATCTATGTCATGTTTTCAGTGTGCCTCTCCCTGAGAATGACATCCAGGTCCTTGCCATGAAGATACTGCTTGGAGCACAAAACAAAAACCTGACAGTGGCATCAATCTCTATCCCCCCAAGCTGACCTGCCAAGGGCTAAACCCCATACTAGACTTCATACACTCATTTAATCAAAACACAGAAACAATCCTGCTTGGTGACTTCAATGTGAACTGGTTCTCCTCCAGTGCGAATACATATAAGGATGCACTGACTGCTGCTAACTTCTCGCAAATTGTCCAGTCACCCACAAGGGTGAACTACAGAACAGGTACTACCACCCTTCTGGACTGAGTTTTCACAAACCGCCCGGATCACATCATGAAAACAGTAGTTCTCTCCGACAGTTTAAGCCATCATTCCCCAATCCTTTGCTCCTGGTCGAACAAATACACTAAGCCTCCTCCCAAAACTATTAACAACAGCAGACTTATTCCTGGTCATCTTGGGTCTCTAAAAACCCTCCTACAAGACCATGGTTAGTCTCTGATAGACATGGCCTCCAATATTGACACTGCTCTTGAATATTTTATCCACAGCTTTAACAGCACCTGTGATGTCCATACCCCATTTAAAAAACGCACGATTAAAGGCGTCAACAACCCTTGGATTAACTCTGATCTGTAACATTTGAGGTCCCAGGATCATCTATGGCATCTGGCCAACTTGACTGGCACCCAGGCTGATACCAAGGCTTACAAAGCAGCAAGAAATGCCTGTACTAGAGCAATTCGAAACAAAAAGGCAAGATACTACAGGAGCACACTCATTAACTCATGGAAAGTCGGGAAGAAGTTTTGGGTGAATCTTTCTGAAGTTAAAGGGCATATCCCCAAAGTACCACCCTCCATGCTCAATGTAAATGGCAGCCTCACTCTGGACCAGGTCACCATAGCTAACGCTTTTAATGCAGCATTCACCAATCTTAGTCATGTGCTTCCTCCAACCTTGTTTGACCCCCCCACTGGACTCTCCAGGCTTGGACAAAGTAAGAATAACACAGGGCCATCCACCTTTCTACTGTAAAACTATCTCGGCGAACCTAACCAAAAAACAACTGCTTGAGGTGCTTGGGAGGTCCAGATTCAGTGGCGACGCCCTTGACCTGAAACTCCTTGCCCTCACCATTGACAAAGTCGTGATCCTGCTCACCAAAATCCTCAACCGATCCCTAATGCTTTCTCAGTCTCCCCAAATATGGAAATCTGCTGTTGTGATGCCAATTCACAAAAGTAAGGATAAGATCCTAACCTCTAACTACAGACCCATCTCCATTCTCTCGAAAGCACTGGAGAGAATAGTTGCCAATCAACTTACAGAATACCTTGCTAACCACAACCTGCAATGTCAGGAGCAGCATGGTTTTCGAAAAGGACATGTTACTACCACAGCTGTCCTTGAATTCCACCACTTACACCCATAATGCTCTGGATCAGGGACATCTTGGTGGTGCCACCTTCATCAAATTGACAAAGGCGTTCAACACTGTCAACCACTCCCTGCTATTTGAACAGTTATCTTGCCTTGGCCTCCCAGATGACACCGCATGTTGGTTCCAAAGCTACCTTAGAGACTGAACCCAACAGGTCAGATTTGGTGAGTCCATCTCACCCTCCCATCCGATTCGCTCTGGAGTTCCCCAAGGGTCCATCTTGGGTCCCTTGCTTTTCAGTAATTTTCTGAACAATCTATCCCTTGCTTTTCAGTAATTTTCTGAACAATCTCCCTGCATCATGCTCTAATAGACTCCTGTTATATGCAGATGATGCAGTTATTTTCACCTCCCACCCTGACCCCTCCCTCCTACAACTGCAACTGCAGACACGTTTTACACAAGTGGAAACATGGTTTAAATCTCAAAAACTCATACTAAATCACAAAAAAACTAAAACAATGATGTTTCATGGCATCCATAACAAACATAAAAACAAATGTATCTATCAGAAACAGTGAAGGGATGTTGCTCGAACATATTCAACTGTTTAAATACCTGGGAGTTACCCTCAACAGCACCTTGTCTTACTCTGAACACATTGAGAGCATTGCCAAGATTGTAAACACCCACATAGGACTTATCTTTAGACATAGGAGCTGCCTCACCAATGAAGCCCTAAGCATTGCCATTCAGAGCTCTGTTATGTCAATAATCGACTATGGGGTTGTGATCTACGGCTCTACCACTGACACAGCAGTTCGACGAACAGCCATTGCCCTTAACAAGCCATGTCATCTACTGACCTCTGCTCCATGCCTCTCACATACCTGTGACATCTACAAGCAAGCAAATTGGCTCCAGCTCTCTGGCAGACTCAAGTACTAGACCTGTATGCTAGCAAAAAAGATCACCTTAAATCTCATACCCTCAAGGGTTTAGTCCTTACTGGCCCCAGGTTGCGGGCCCTGCCTAACCAGGAGCTCAGAATATCTTACTTTTTTCTGATCCACGCTGCCGCACTACCCAAGGAAAATGCTGCTTTACATACAGAGCCTCATCCTGGTACAACTCGCTTCCACCTGCTGTTAACAATGATACTACCCTGGCCACTTTCAAGTGCTACCTGCATCAGCACCTTGTCACAATGGCCTCCTGTGAATGTTTCTCCTAACTAAACTTACTCTCCTTCCCTCTAATTTCCCCCCAAGTCCCTCCCACCTTTACCCCCCATCTCCTATCTCCTCCCTTTTTATTTCTCCACTATTATCTACATTCTGTCTCCATAGTTTCTTCTACATGTATCTAACTTCTCTCCTAGCAGTTTCTAATTTATTCTAGTGAACCATATTATAACTGTGTTTTTTTTTATTGTACATATGTTCTTCTATAATATACACAAATTACTGTAACTTAACATACATACTGTGAATAATTGCACGTATTACAGTAATTCCATGTGGAAGCTTTAATTTACCCAGCAAAGCCTATGGCTGCTTGAAACTACTGTACTTGTTATTGTCCTCACTATGTTTCTGTATTGTTTCCCTGATGTGGAACCTTTGTAAAAGAGCCTTGGCTCAAAGGTGTCTTCCAAAATAATAATAAACTAAACTATAATCCACATGTAGCTATCTATGCTGAATATGCTGTTTTTGTTGTTGTTGCTATGCTTTACTTCCTGTCCTCAGTGAAAGAATACAGTCAGAGTTGTTGCTTCAGCCTCAGTGTCTGTGTCCCTATTTTATACAAGTTCTGTGCCAAACCAGCAATACACTACACCTATCACTGAACAGCAGCCCATTTTCGATCTCTGTGATAGCTCCAGAAGATGTATCCTCTCATATGTGAGAAGATCTTACTTCAAGGTGGCTCTTGCAGCAGGCAACTCTGGTAGGACTAAGCTGCCCAGTGCTAGGACCAGACAGAAAACTTCTAGATGGCAGTCTACAGCGGGGAACCGCTCAGACTTCGGCATGCCAATGTCCGTCCTGTGGTATACAAGAGGCGGTCCTCCAGACCTACCTCAGTTCTTTTCCTGCCATTGACCCATGTAAGTCGGACCTCCACGGATGCCTGCTTCAATCAGCCAGCATTTTCTTTGCACTTTGCCCACTCTTTTTTCAGTGCGATTTAACATCGAGTTTCAGTGTTTTCTTAAACTCATTTATGTCTTCTTCTCCAGCTTTATCTTCCGACCGGCCTATGAAGTGTGCCTGTGGCAAGCAAATTCCTACTAAAGATGGTCACTCTTCCTGCCTGCTCTGCCTAGGTCCCAACCACGACACAGAAGCCTGCAAGTACTGCCAGGGCTTCAACCATGCCACATGAAGACGCCACTTGAAGACCCTCCAGTGCCATCTATTCCAGCAGAAATTAGCCACGATGGAGAAGGAGCTTCAGACTAAGAGTTCCTTCACCTCCCCAGCCTCTGGGGCTTCATTTTCTTCTTCTTCCCAGAAGGAGAAGAAGCTGAGTGGGAAGCACAAGTACTGGGACCGTCCTCTGGCAGCCTCTCACTCGTGGTCGACGCACAGACTGGCTTCCGTTTCGGGGTTCTCCTCCCACGGGAGGTCGTCCCCTCCAGTCTCTGCAGCCCTCACTTCCTCAGGGTTGCCAATGGTTCCGCTGGCTGCCTTTATATCTGTTACAGGCAGCGGCTCCTCGGGGCAGCGGGACTCTTTCCTCTGCCTTCCATCCCCCGATGTTCAGGCCCTTTATCCCAGCAGGTCCTCAGCCAGGCAGCTTGACAAGGGTTGGCTTCTCCAGCGACAGAGCTCCACCTGTCGACCCCTTCCGTTCAAGGCGTTACCATGCGCTGGTCCTTCCAGGCATCATCCAGAGCAAACACTCACCTTTTCCTTGACACACGTGATGCCTCTGCTCAGGTATCAGGGGAAACACCCCCTGCAGGCACCAGCCTCCCCTTTTGAGCTTTAGCTGGCTTCTTCTCCGGACTGATGCCAGCCTTTGCCTTCTAGGCCGGCACCAGCTCTGATGACACCTACATTGACGATGCCTCACTCATCACAAGGTAAGCAAGCAATGTGAGATGGCAGTAGGGAGGGCTGGGGAGATACTGGGATGTATAGGGGAGAGGCATCACCAGTAGAAATCAGGAAGTTGTTATCCTTCTGTACGGAAAGTTGGTGAGACCCCATCTGGAGTACTGTGTCCAGTTCTGGAGACCCCATCTCCACAAGGACATAGACAGGATGGAGGCATTCCAGAGGAGGGCAACTAAAATGGTGCAGGGTCTGCAAGAAAAGCCATATGAGGAGAGACTAAAGGAGCTTAATATGTATACCCTTGAGGAAAGGGGGGGACATGATAGAAACTTTTAAGTACCTCAGTGGAATCAACAAAGTCTAAGAGGGTAGCATCTTTCAGAAAAAGAGCTGTGCAAGAACAAGGGGACACAATTTGAAGCTAGAGGGGGGGACGACTCAGGGGCAATGTGAGGAAGTATTTTTTCACAGAGAGGGTGGTGAATGCATGGAACTGCCTTCCTGAGGAGGTTGTGGGGTCTAAAACTATGGGAGAACTCAAGAACGCATGGGACAGACATAAGGCAATTTTTTTGGGGGTAGGAAGAAATAGGCTGTTGGTTAAATAGGATCTGCAGCTTATCCTGTAGGTAGGGAAATGGGCAGACTAGGTGGGCCAAGTGGTCCTTATCTGCCATCAAAGTCTATGTTTCGTCATTGTGTTCGCCACAGCCTGCACCTCAGCCATCGCCTGCTGGCCCTCCTAGGGACCCACAGCCGATGCCTGCCGGACTCACACCAGGGTACCCGATGATGCCTCCCCCTCTAACATACCAGTACCCACCACCTCTCTACCAGTATCCACTGTACAGTCCCTCCCCCAAGTGGATTATAATGCCTTGTTCTTGGCTTGGTGGGTCTTATGAAAGAGAATGACACCCCTAGTAGGCCTCCCTCTTCACCCCTTAGGGACCCTTCTCCTAGGGACCTGGGCAGGACTGAGACCTCGAACTCGAATAATACGGAAACCTCTGAGAATGGTACGGCAGTCCCCCTCCTCCACGTGGAGGACTGTCATCCGCCAACACCAGTCCCAGATAGTGACCCCTTGGGGGATGAATGCTCTTCCTCTTCAGAGTCCTTGGAGGACTCCAGGGACTCCTATGACACTCAGGGTCTGACTAAAGAGACCCTCAAGTCTCCCCCAGGAGATCTCTCCTTCATGGATGTGATGCACCATATCCAGTCCCACATGGGATAGTAAACAGAGGAACTGGATCCAGAGCACCATCGCCTTGCTATTTACTTGTGCAAGTCATGGACCCTTCCCTTGGTGGTCCCACCCTTGATAGAGGCATATGATGGTGTGATCAAGGTGACTTGGAATTGCCCTTCATCCATTCTGGTCTTGGCTAGAAAGGCAGCTCGCCTTTACCACGTACCAGTGGGCAAGTCCTTCTATGGTGAGCAACCCACAGCAGATTTGGTGGTTATGAATGCTGCTCCTGATCATAAGAGGAAGCCTCAGCATTTGAGCACCCACCCCCAGACAAGGAATCCCTCCAGCTAGACGAGCTGGGCAAGTGAATCTACTCTTCTGCGACCCTGGCCATCCGGGCCCAGAACTATCTGGCCCACATGGTCCAGTAACAGAATGCCATGTGGGACCAGGCGAGAGATTTGGTGGCAGCCCTCCGCAGTGACTCCACCAAAACCCAGTTAGGCCAGCTTCTTAAGTCTGGGTCTGATATAAGCACCCACATCCTTAGGGCAGCCTACGACATGGTGGATGCTACTGCTCATGGCGCAATGACAGGAGTTTGCATCCACCGCCATTCCTGGCTCCGCATGTCCGGGTTTGTGCCTGATGTTCAGGTCAAAATTCTGGATACCCCTTTCCAGGACTCAGTCTTGTTTGGGGGAGATGCGTAAGATATCATCTCCTGCCTCCAAGAGTCAGGTAAGGCCCTGAGGTTGGTACACTTCATGTACCATTCCCAGCCACGTTCCTCCCAGCATCAGCCCTTTTGTCTGCCCTCCCACCAGACTGCCAAGGGCCAGCAATCGAAAAGCCCCTTTAAATGCAAGGCAACCACCCAGCCAGCTGGAGTAGCCGCTCCTAGGGCCCCCAGAGCCCCCTTTAGCCATCTGTTACCCCAGGTTCCACTGCCTGACTCCTTGTCCAACCCCCCCCCCCAGCAGAAGCCTTGGGGAGGCAGTCTGGGGTTGGTTTTTCCTCTACCTAGATGAGTAGTGCACTCTAACCTCAGATCAATGGGTGCTTCAAATCATCAAATACCATCAAGTTTCTAGAACCCCCCCCCCGGAAAGCCCTCCCTCACACTACCATTACCCACAGGCCCACATCTCCCTCATCCAGACAGAGATTCAGACACTCCTGTGCAAAAGGGCCATAGAACCCATCCCCCCAGGTCAAAGGGGCAAGGGATTCTACTCCCACTTCTTCCTAGTCCCCAAGAAAACAGGGGACCTGCATCCAATCCAGGACCTCAGCTGACTGAACCTCTTCATAGAGTACAAGCGCTTCAGGATGGTGACTCCTCAAGGGCTGTTGACCCTCCTTCACCAGGAGGACTGATTTTGTTCCCTGGATATGTAGAATGCCTACCTCCATATCCTAGTTTTCCCGGCCCACCACAGCATCATCTGTTTCTGCTTCCAGGGGAACCACTTCCAGTTTTGGACCCTCCCCTTTTGCATTTCCTTGGCATCTTGAGTCTTTACCAAGTGCCTAGTGGTGGTGGCAGTGGCTCTGCGGTGGCAGGGATTTTATGTGTTTCCCCTACCTGGACTATTGGCTACTGACAGCCCCCTCCAGGAATTGTTTGCTGCAGACCCAGGAAGGCACTTTTTCAGCTCTTCCAGTTCTTGGGGATAAGTATCAACCTGCCAAAGTTTTGCCTGACCCCGAGCCAGTGCTCCTATATATAGGAATGGTCTTGAACTCATCCTGGGAACAAGCCTTCTTGCCAGAGGACAGGGCAGAACACTTGAGAGCGCAGGCCCTGCTGGTGTCTTCTAGTTGCCAGCTCCTGGCCAGAGCCTTCCTGTGTCTACTGGGGCATATGGCAGCAGCCATAACCACGGTTCCCCTGGTCCGCCTTCATATGAGGGTTCCTCAGTGGACTCTCCAAGCCCAGTGGGACCAACACACCAACAATCTGGAGCAGCCGGTGCTGGTGTCTGACCCATTGAGACAGACCTTAGAGTGGTGGCAGAACCCCATCAACCTGCTGATAGGGGTTCCTTTCCGCTCGGTGTCCCCTCAGCAAATCCTGACCATGGATGCTTTGACGTTCAGCTTGGGAGCCCATCTAGGAGACTGTCAGACTCAGGAAATTTGATTCAAGTCAGAGCAGCATCTCCACATCAATGTGCTGCAGATATAGGCAGTTCTTTATGCTCTGCAGGCCTTCAAGACCCACATTCTTCCAAGCCCACTGCTGGTGCAGACGGACAACATGTCTGTCATCTTTTATATCAACAAGCAAGGGGGCACTGACTCTTACTGTCTTTGTTGAGAGGCCATGAGAGTCTGGTACTGAGTCATAGAACACAACCTGGAACTCTCAGCAATCCATGTTCCAGGAGTCCAAAATACCCTGGTTGACAGTCTAAGCCAGTACAGGTCAAGAGCACACGAGACTGAACTCTTGTCCTCCGTGGTTGAAGATCTCTTCGACAGGTGGGGATGCCCAGAATTGGACCTTTTCGCATCCCAACTCAACACAAAACTGCCACTTTTCTGCTCGCTCAATCCAGGGCCTAGAGTTTTCTGGCATGACACATTGTCCCTCTCCTGAAAAGGGAGGTTCTAGGAGCGTGGATATGTTGTTCATCCACACTTCTTGGCATGTCCCTTTCCCCTTTAAATCTTGCCAGAAGGTCTTCAAGCTGGCTTCTCTCACCCACCTGGGTGGTGAATACTTCAGATCCGCCCCATGATGCCAGATCTTTCTTTCCACTGGAAGATACAGTTTCCCTCGTGCTCTCACAGTAATTCGTAGGCCCTGGATTCAAAGCGTCAGGTTTTTCCGAAACTAACTTTAAAACTCATTCGAGTTAGCGATTCCGATTGTAGCGCATCGGACATGGAGGATAAATCATCCCCCAGATTTTGCTGGTGTACCTGCGGCCAGAAGATGTCGCGCACCGATCCCCACCTAATATGCGATATTGCCTAGGTGTTGGACATGACACCTCATCTTGCGCTTTTTGCCTGGCCTTCCATCCCAATGTCCTGAACGACCACAAGGCATGCCTAAAACTGGGGAGACTGAAGAAAAGGAACCCGCCGGTCAAATTGAAGGAGGAGAGGTGGGCGGTTTCTGCGGCCGCGGGATCCGCCAAGCAACTGGAGCAAATGAAGGCATTCGAGGAGGAAGCAGCTCAAGCTTCGGCCAATCAAAGCTTTTTTGTTCTGCTCAACCTTGGCTCCACCTTTTCCGGCTCCTTCAAGGAGTTGTGCCAGTCTCTTCCCACCAGGAGTGAGGTGCCCTCGGGCTCATACTCCTCCTGCCCTCATAAGAGGGATAAGGATCCGAAGTCTTTGTCCAAACGAAGATGTTCTTGGGACCGAGAAAGGTCTGAGTCCCAAGAGCATGCGGTCTCGGCTTCAGTCGAAATTGCATCCTTGGCCGCCGGCTTTACGGATCTCTCGTCTGGCCAGAGGACCGAGGAAATGGCCGACGAGGCAGAGATTTCTCTCGACTCAATCGAGCCATTGTCACCAACCCTGGTTGACAATTCTTTAGAAGAGACTCCGGTCCTCGTGTTTCCAGATGAGGAGACCCAGCCTGCTGGTGTCCCCATTGAGGAAACGGTTCCAGACCTTCAGTTTTCACCGACACCGGTGTCTCCTGATCAAATGGGTTGACTTTTTCAATCAAGGTCTAGACACCCTTCGGCCGAATGGCCGAGAAAGAGTCATAAACACTCTAAAAAGAGGTGTCGCCACAGAGCTTCAGCCTCCTCGGATGAGGAGAGGCTTCGACGGAAACTCCGACACTATGAAGATCTCATGTGGCAACAACTGATTTTGTCCGGGCAGAAGCTGGCCCTGCCGGCCACCCGAGCCATCACTTGGCTTCCGCCTCCTAGGCCAACGCCAACCCCTCCGGAACTGAAGTCTTTGGTCCCCCTGCCCGTGAGTCCGGCCCGTTTCCCGGTTCGGCCTGTCTCGTTCTCTCCACTGATTTTTAGTGGAGCCACTGCCTAAGCAGCCTCAGGGAGGGACTCCCTTGAAAGAGGACCGAACAGACACCGGGCTTCCCCAACGTCTGTCGATAACGGTCATCCCCAATCGCCCTTGGCATATCGAGGTATCCCAACTCTTCAGACTCAGACGCCACCGGATTGCACTCCCATCCTGGGGATGATGAGTCGTCCATGCCGGGTTTGGAGGAAGGCCCTTCCTCTTTTCAGGGCATTCTCTGCCTGATCACCAAATCCACCGGAATGCCCCTGGAGTCCATCCAGAAGAAGGCGGAGTACCCCCTCATGGATATCCTCAAAGGGGGGAGACCCCGACAGAGGCCTTTCTAGTGGCCGAAGCCATTGTTAGCCCGGCCCTTGAGCTTGGCAGTGCCCAGCTTCCTGCCCAGCACCGTCTGCCTGTATAGCCCGCAAGTACATGGTGCCCATGGGGTCCCTGGCAGGGTTCACAGAACATCCTTTGGCCGAGAGTCTGGTGACCACTTCTGTGTTCAGGCGTACTGGTAGCTCAGCCAACACTGACCAACCCCCGGACAAGGAGTCCAAAAATATGGACTTTTCTGCCCGTAAGGTCTGTCACAGATTCATTTAGCAGGTCAGGCCCTCTACTCCCAAAGTCCCAACCTCTGAGCTCAGTCTTGTGAACAGTGTAACAGACAAGGTAACCATCTTGTCTGTTTTTGTGAGTTCGGATCAACCTTTAGTCTCAGTTCTGTAGGGGTTCAAACTGTAACCTCTTGCTAGCATACCCAATGCACAGGCTCAGATATACCTGTCTTCGGGGGGCCAGATATCTTTGCCTATGGGCACATAACCAAGTAGTCAGAGATGAACCCTTAAAACTTAATAAAGACCTCAGATTTAAAATGCTTCTGTTTCCAGTTTGGTACCACCATACAAGCTATATGTCTGCTGAACCATAAATATTTCTTAGCAAAAGAAAACAGTTCAAAGACAGACCAGGTTTGCTCTAAAATTAAAGTTTTTACCAAAATATATAATATGTCAAACATACAATACAGAACTCTTATATCAAAATACATACAAATCTTTAAAACAAAACAAGGTTTAAAACAGTGCAATTCCTACAACTATATTTAGATTTTGTCTAGCTTTCTAAATACCTGTTTTCAGTGCTCAGATATTTCCTTAGTTAGTGTTAGATACAAAAAACATCTCTATAGTGAAAGAGAATAATCTTTTCAGCAATACTGGCCAACCCCTTTTTGATGAAATCATCCAGCCTCTCCTCTGGTCAAATATCTAGCAAAAATATCTTTTTATACAACCACAGAATGTAATTTTATTAATCTATACTATACAGCTATACAGGAAGCATTAATTCTGCAACATTAGCATAACTCGAGTTTCAATGACACCTCTTTTGATCTCATGCTGTACCCTCTTCACACAGGCTTCATAGGGTGATTTACAACCTTACACCTCTATGTAACATCCTAGCTTCCTTTATTTTAATGTCATAAACCTAGTTTATGATTTCTGTCTTAACAAAATTAACTTAACAACTCTGTAATTAGCTCAGAGAAACAGGATCCTTAATAAAAAGTCTTCCAGTAACACATTGTCTCTAAAAACACTGAGTGTGTGATACAATGCTGTCAGCAGTTCTCTTGGCCTGCATCTGTCAGCTAAAATCTGGGTGGGGTGGGGGGATGAGAGAGGTCATTCCTAGAGCATTTGAATTTTCAGCAGAGACATTAATACGTTTTATATTAAAACAATATAATACAGCACTGAGAACTGGCTGTCTACATCACAAAGTCTATGCGGCCTCTTCCTTAGGCCTTCGTCAGGCCAGCTCAGCTGTTATAATGGCACACTTCTCTCATGCTCTCCTAGGGTCATTAGACGAAGTCCACCCTTATCTCCCGGCAGACATGCAGCTCACAGTGAAGCAAGTCCGTGATCAGGGCCGTGCTGTTGCAAAACAGCAGCTCCAGACGGCCCTGGACATTGGGGATTCCTGTGCTCGCTCCTTAGCAGCTGCAGTAGCCACTCACCACAGGGCTTGACTGAGGCTTTCCTCCTTTCTGGCAGATACTCAGCACAAGTTAGCTGACATGCCCTTCCTAGGCACCGACCTGTTCGGTCCAGGAGTGGCTGGTCACCTTCAGCGCATAGAGCAGTCCAATGCCACCTTGGATGCTACTTCTGTGAAAGGTTCTTCGGGCAAGAACCAGCAGAAGTAAAAAAAGAAGCCTTTTTGGCATTCTTCCCCTGCAGTCAGGCAACCCTCCTATCAAGGAGGTCAGCAGCAACAGCAGCAGCAGCAGGCTCAAGCTTGGCGCCCAAGGCCCAAGCGGGGGTCCACAACAGCCCCGTAAAGGAGGCTGTGGCGCAGGTCCAGGAGTCTCCTCCTCCTCTAAGCCTGCTCAGTGACGGGTTGGGGGTTGCCACCCCTACACCCATCACGCCAGCTTTGGGTTCTCCCGTGGGGGGCCAGTTCCACCACTTTCTTTCCGCCTGGTCCAATATCACCTCGGATAGGTGGGTTCTCGAAGTGGTCAGTCAGGGACTGCCTCTAGAATTTAAGCAGTACCCTCCCAGCCTAGTCTGCTCCCCTCGGGAGGAAAGGATCTCAGCTTGCACCCAGTCGGCTCTCCAAGGCAACATAGCTCAGCTCCTCTGCAAGGAGGTGGTAGCTCCAGTGCCGGATCCTCCTACAGACCCAGGCTTCATGTCCAGGTACTTCCTGGTGCCCAAGCGGATGGGGGGTTGGTGCCCCATCCTAGATCTCCATGGCCTGAATCAATATCTCAGGTCCCGCACCTTCCGTATGGTAACTCTGAATTGGATCATACCATCCCTGGAATGAAACATGTGGTTCTATTCACTGGATCTGCAGGACACATTCTTTCACATCCCAATCCGTCTGTCCCATCAGCAGTTCCTCCACTTCAGGGTCGAGGGGACCCTGTACGAGTTCCCGAGCCATGCCGTTCTGCCTGTCATCGGCCCCACGGGTCTTCACCAAATGCATTGCAGTGGTGGCAGCCCATCTTCAACATTGAGGAGTATGAATCTACCCTTATCTCAATGACTGGCTCTTGGCAGGTTCCTCCCTTCAGAAGGTGGAGATGTCCAGGGATCTGGCTCTCTGAACCTGCTCCCAGCTTGGCCTCCTGATCAACGAGGCCAAGTTGGAACTCGTGCCCTTTCAGGTGATGGGCTTCATTGGGGCAGAGCTCGACTCTTGTCAAACCAGAGCTCGGCTCCCGGTGAACAGGGCGGAGGTTCTCTCCTCCTTTTGCCCGATCATTTCTGGTTGGGCACTTGCACCCTGCCCGGGACTTTCTGTGCCTTCTGGGCTACATGGCAGCATGCACCTCAGTGGTCCGTTGGGCCAGGTGGCACATATGCCCCCTCCAGTGGGAGCTGGCTGCCCAGTGGACTCAGCGCTATGGTCATTTCGACCAGCTGATCACTGTAACCCGGAAGATGTGGGACACTCTCCAATGGTGGACCGCCCCAGATCGGTTGCAGGAAGGGATCCCATTTGTCCGCCCCGAGCCAAAGGTCATTCTTACGATCAATGCCTCTCTCATGGGCTGTGGAGCCCACTTGGGGGACAACAGGGCCCATGGGTTCTAGACCCCCGAGGAGTCCCGATGCCACATCAACCTGTTGGAGCTCAGAGCAGTCAGACTGGCACTGTCAACTTTTGCTCCTCAGCTCCGGAGTCAAGTGGTTCAAGTCCAGACAGACAATACCACGACCATGTACTACCTCAACAAACAGGGCAGCATGCACTCCCGTCTGCTGTGCAAGGAGACGCTCCACATCTGGACCCTCGTAAGCCGGCTGGAGGCAGATCTCCTAGCCATTCATGTGGCAGGAGTCTCGAACCAGCTGGCCAGACATCCCACGAGTGGTCTCTCCATCCAGAGGTAGCTTACAGTCTGTTCTCCTGTTGGGGTGAACCATTGGTGGACCTGTTTGCCTCAGGAAAACACCAAGCTGAGGCTGTACCATGCCCACCCCCCTCAGCGGGGCTCACTGCAGGGGGATGCCTTCTCAAGGGCGTGGACTCCAGGCCTCCTTTACACCTTCCCTCCATTTCCCTTGATCCACAAGGTGTTACTCAAGGTAAGGAGGGACAAGGCGAAGGGGATCCTGGTATCTCCAGATTGGCCGCACCTGTTCTGGTACCCAGATCTCCTCAGCCTCCACTGCAGGCCCCCGGAGCAGCTTTGTACACGCCCGGACCTGATATCATTGAACCAGGGGAAGGTATTCCATCCAGACCTTCAATCCCTGCACCTTACAGCCTGGTACCTGAGCGGCTAGAGTTCCAGGCTCTGGGTCTTTCCGAGGATGTCTACACCATGGGGGGAGGCATCTCATAAGGAATCAACCAAGAAATGTTATGCCTTCAAATAGAAGAGGTTTTCCATTTGGTGCTAGGGTAAGAGTCTGGATCCTTTATCCTGCTTTGTGGCTAACATTCTAGACTACCTTTGGTCTCTCTCCAAAGGGGGTCTACAGTCATCAACCCTTAGGGTGCACCTGGCAGCCATTTATGCTCACCAGATGCAGGCCGGTCAGCTGACATCAGCGCAGGAGACAGTGGTCAGGCGCTTCTTCAAAGGCCTGAATCACATATCCCCTTCGGTGCGTGAACCTCCACCTCCATGGGATCTGTTGCTGGTTTTGGCAAAGCTCATGGGCAAGCCATTCGAACCCATGCACAAGTGTGAGCTCTCACACTTGTTGTAGAAGATGGCATTCCTGGTGGCTATCACGTCAGCCAGAAGGACAGGGGAGCCCCAGGCACTTTCGGTGGACTCCCCTTATCTGGTCTTTCATAGGGACAAAGTTGTCCTGCGCCCCCACCAGAAATTCCTTCTGAAGGTGGTATCAGAGTTTCACCTTTACCAGGTGTTGACTCTGCTGGCATACTACCCTAATTACACCTCAGACGCCGAGTACAGGCTCCATACCTTGGACCTGAGATGTGCTCTCTCTCCTATTACAAGGAGAGGACAGCGGAAATTCGTGGAGAGGATCACCAGCTGTTTGTCACCTATGCTGAAGCCGCTTCTGGCAGACCTGCAGCCAAACAGACCATAGCAAGATGGATTATATCATGCATAGGTCTGTGCTATGAGTTGGCGGGCAAGGAGCCTCCCAGAGGGATAAGAGCTCACTCTACCCGCCATATTGCTACATCGGTGGCTGCTTCCAGAGACATCCCTATCCAGGAAATCTGTTGGGCTGCTACCTGGAAGTCAGCAAACACCTTTATTACCCACTACCACATCGATCTTGAGTCACGCCAGGATGTTGGTTTTGGAGCCTCAGTTCTCCAATCTCTGTTTCCTAAGTAGGGGGGTGTACACCTTGACTCCCTCCTGGAGAACTGCTTGGAGTCTGCCAAAAAGTGTGGATGAACAACATATCCATGCTCCTAGAAGAACAGGTTACTCACCTGGAACAGTAGTTCTAGGAGTGGTGTATGTTGTTCATCCACACACACCCACCCCGACCTCTCCGACTTTAGGTGCACAACCTTGCTTCCAGCAGGCTAAGATCTGGCATCATGGGGTGGAGCTGAAGTATTTACCACCCGGGTGGGTGGGAGGAGCCAGCTTGAAGACCTTCCGGCAAGATTTAAAGAGGAAAGGGACATGCCAAGAAGTGTGGATGAACAACATATACCACTCCTAGAACTACTGTTACAGGTGAGTAACCTGTTCTTCCTGTACGCCTTCACACTCCTGCAGAGGGGTCTCCTGAAACGCCAGTTGGGGGAGGTGGATATGATTCTCATAGCCCCCTACTGACGACGCCAGATTTGGTTCCCTCTACTTCAGCAGCTGGTGGTGGAACCTCCAGTTCCATTGCCCCTGTGCACAGGCTTGCTCTCCCAGGATCAGGGCACCCTGGTCCATCCAGATCTCAAGTCCCTGCATCTCCATGCGTGACTCCTGCAGACTTAGCTATCACCCACTTTGGGGTGTCTTCCAGGGTTGCCGACCACCTGATGGCTACCAGGAAACCTTCCATGAGAGCCACCTATGCCATGAAGTGGAAGCGCGTCTCCCTTTGGGCTACAGCACGCCACTTGGATCCCTGCACCTGCCCGGTGAACCTGATTTTGGAGTACCTCCTCTCCCTTTCGGACTCCAATCTGGGGTACTCTTCATTAAACGTGCATCTTTCTGGCTTGCTTGCTGAATAGTTTCCCTTATGGAGCTCTTAAGGTTAAGAAAGCACATATGGCTTTGATTTCAGCCACAGCCAAATTAGTAATTATGAGACACTGGAAGGAGGATTCACTCCCCTCGGTGATAGAGTGGCATAAAGAAATACTGCTGGCCCTTCAACTGGAGAGGCATATTGTCTCTATGCGTAATAGACATAACGCTTATCAGAGAAAATGGGGACCCTTAGACACCTTGCTTACTGCCTGGAAGCCTTAATCTTATTCAGGTTGAATGTTAAATAACTAGATAAATTTCAGAACAGTTGACAGATCATCGCACTTGGCGCAGGGTGGGATAAGGGTAAATGGGGAGAGGGAGGGTGGTTTGTTTTGTCATAGTATAGTATAGTAAAATATGGTTTGTATTATAATAGGATATTTTGTTTTGAGGGGTGAAACCTTTTGGACATCTAATTGATAATCTGTACACCCGTGGTTGTTGTTTAAAAGAAAATGAAAGTAAAGTATACTGAATTAAAAAAAAAAGGTGCATCTTTCCACCATCTTTGCAGACCATGCACCTATAGAGGGCAAAGCAGTTTCCCAGCTGGACCTCTTCCACACATTCTTGCTGGCATTCTTCATTTGAAGCCTCCCATTCAGTGCCCCGTCCCACCTTGGGATTTTCTTTTCATGTTAGAAAAGCTCACTCTGCCTCCTTTTCAGCCAGCCGCGAGTTGTGAGCCATGCTTTCTGTCATGGAAAACATTATCTTTAGTTGCTATTATTTCTGCTCGAAGGATTTCTGAGCTTCAGGGTCTGATGTGTAAAGAGTCTTGCTTGTTTTTTTCACAAAGACAAGGTGTCTTTGCGTACCAATCCTAAGTTCTTGCCTAAGTTGGTGTCTGAGTTTACATAAAATCAATCCATCCACCTTCCAGTTTACGTCCCTGACTATTCTAATCAGAGGGAGGCCTTGTTGCATACTCTTGATGTTCACAGGGTGCTACGCTATTACACTAGCCGCACCAGCATGTTCATAAGACTGATCAGTTGTTTGTTTTGTTTGCCCCTAAGCGGGAAGGGGCACCTGTTTCGAAACAGTGTTTGTCTAAATGGTTGGCAAATTGCAATGTCAGTGGCTCAGTAGGTAGCACACTCGCCTCTGAGGCCGGGAGATCAGAGGGCTGTGGGTTCAGTTCCCACATCTGGCACTTGGGTTAATATCCCAGTACTGACACTGAAGTGCAGCATGAGAGGGGTGCTGCACTTCTGAGGTGCCGTCTTTCGGATGAGATGTTAAACCAAGGTCCCATCTGCCTGGATTGGTGGTAGTTCAGGTGGATGTTAAAGATCCCATGGCACTTATCGAAAAGAGTAGGGGAATTTTATTGGTAATAAAGTGGGCTTCATTACAGAAAAATAACACAACATATGTTAATAATCAAAAAAAACAGATCAATTCCAGTTAACAGAAAAAGGTATCACAATTTTTCCACAACAATACAGCTTGAGAAGTAGAAGGAAGTAAAAAATCATTTTTTTTAACAGAACACAAAGCTGCCGAATATTACAAAGAACGTCACTGATCGAAATAGTTTTTTGGTGTAACACTAACAGACATCTTGCTTGCCATAAATAATAACGAATAACAGCAAAGATTATATACAAACTATCGACATGATATTTTCTATTAAGCAGGTCATTAGTGCAAAACATAACATGTTCATAAGAAAGTGAAGACAACAGAGGCTCTGACCAATTAGTAGCTAAAGTAGACCAAACTTCCAAAGAAAATGGACATTCACAAAATAAATGTTGCTGAGTTTCAAAAATATGAAGGCAAGAAGTTCTAGGGCAGTACCTCAAAGAAAGGGCTTTGTGCTTATGATTGTTATTGACCCCTAATCTATCGTAGTTACTCAGCCAAATCGTATCCCATAAATACAGTGGTAACCGATGATTTTGAAGTTGATGGAATATCCAGGGGAGACGTCCAGCGGGACAAGATGGAAAAACAATCTCCTCCTGAGCCTCCAACCTCCAAAGTCTTTCATATAACATGGATCTAGATAATATACAGAAGTCCTGAGGATGAAAACACCAGGTTAAGGCCATCTTAAAACTCTCTTTCCCATAAATAGGGATCAGTTGGGATTTAGAAATAACACCCTTATAACGAGCATGCCAATTATCAAGGCAAAGGGAAAACCATGCTAAAAAGTAGGGTTTCCAAAAAACATCCCCAGGTTTCAGAGCCTTCCCATAATTATAATTAAAAAAAAGGCTGTAAAAGAAAACAACAGGGTGGATCATACTGATTCCACCTTCTTTGAGCGGCCTGTATGTGAAATTCCTTTTAATGGGGTTTAACCTAGATCCCCACAACCCCTTGAAAAAAAGTCCAGTTAGTCTGGTAAACAAAGAAATAGGTGGTGGGAACACGTAACTGAGATGTAAAAAGATCGGTGTGACCAGAGTTTTAAGAAGCACAACCCCTTTTCTTCTTCCCGATTAAATGCCGTTTTCACCCATTAATCACATTATCTGCTTTTGTAGAGCAAGATTCCAATTATATGTTTGCATGTTTTCACGACCAAAAAAATGCCTAAATACAAAAAGCTGCAGTAGAAACAGAAACTCCGCATAGAGGCCTGCACTGGAAGGGAGGTATACCTTAGTGGTACGCAGATACATTTTTTAAAATTTATTTTAGAGCCTGAAACTGAAGAAAAGGTCTGAAGAACCTGAACAATAGCCTCTTGCTTTGTGGAGGAATCCACAGCCAAAACTAAATCATCAGCATAAACTAATGTTTTAAGGGGTAAAGAGGAAGGAGTACAAAACAATCCAATAATCTGTGGGCAAAGAAAAATAGCTCTCAAAAGGGTATCTATATAAAAATTATACAATAGGGGACTAAGCGGGCAACCCTGACGAACCCCACAGGCTAGAGAAATAGGACGGCCTATCCAGCCATTAACATTAGGACGATTACCACATCTCTATAACAAACTAATAGGAAAGAAAAACGTGACCGAAACCCGAAAGCCGGCCAGAACTAGGAATAAGAACTCACGGAAACTTTGTCAAAAGCCTTTTCTTGGTCCAGACTTATAATCCACCCAGTGACAGCATTATGTTCTCCTAAAGCGAATATTTCTCTCAATAAAATAAGATTATCAGAAAGATGTCTGCCTGGGATACCACAAGTTTGTGTCGGACTAATCATATGTGATGCAAAAGTAATCATTCTGGACAAGAGAATTTTGGCAAGGATCTTGTAGTCAACGTTTAACAAACTAATTGGTCTCCAATTATTTAGATCTGAAGGATCCTCTTTCTTTTTAAACAGTAAAATCAATAATGCTTCTTTCATGGAAGCAGTTAAAGCATCACAATGTAACATCTCATTATAAATGATAGTTAACACGGAACAAGATCAGTAGAGAAGGTCTTATAAAAAATGCGGGGTCAGTCCATCTGATCCTGGGGCAGAATGTGGATTCAGACTAGTAATAGCAGCTAATACTTCATGTTCATTAATATCAGAAGAAAGCTTGACTTGATCAGAATCAGAAAGTTGAGGTAAGGACAATGATTGAAGAAAGTGATCTGCATTAACAAGGTCAGTTTTAGTACCGAACAGACTGAAAACGTGATTTTCAACATAGCGAAGCAAGTCTTCGGGTTTCTTGAGTAATTCCCCGGACTGAGATAATAGAGAGGTGATTAATTTAGTGTCAATTCTATCTTTACAGGCCTTGAAGGGATCTAAACAACCTTTAGGAATATGGGTGCCAAAACGCGCTTCCTGACCTAATGAGTCAGCTCGATTATACTGAGATAACCTCATTTGAGTGCTGATTTCGCTAATTTGAGAACTAAAATCATGATTAGTGGAGCTGGCTAAAGAAAATAAATGCTGTAACTGATGCCTTAAGGTTAAATAGGACAAATATTTAGTATTTTGTTTATTCAGCTGTTTTCTGAAAAAACTGTTTCAACTCAGCTTGGAGGCCTCCACCAGTCTATCCCAGTGTCATAGAAGTCAACTACAGACAACGAGCTAAAAACTCTTTGTGCCAGAGTTTGAGAAAAAAGAGTCACTGAGTAAGGAATCATTGAGACGCCAACTGGCTTTCTTACATCTCGGGCTGAGGCCCAGGAAAGGAGGCACATAAAGCAACATGATCCGAGAATTCAGTAGCCACCGCTTTACAAGAAAGTAAAATCAAAACCTTAGATAAAAAAGAAAATCTATCCTGGTGTGTAGGACCCTTAAAAAGTAGACCCACCCAATTTGTGGAAATATCTATATGCATCCACAAGCTTAGCCATGGAAACTATATTATTTAAAGCTATAGAGTCACAAAATAGCTTAGAAGTTTGTAAGCCTCGATCAGTTGATGTGGCCATAATTAAAATCTCGACCACCAAAAGTAATCTAGACATAAAAAGATAGGGCTTAATTAGATGAAAAAGGGAAACTCTCTGTGCCTTGGTTTGAGGGGCGTAGGTCCCAATCATCCGAAACCTCTCGGATTTATATGAAAAATCCAACAACAAGGCCCTACCAGGGAAAATATCTACCAATCTGGATACTCTAAAATCAGAGCTGGAGAATAATATCCCAACACCATCACAAGTGTCTGGTCCAATAGACCAAAAGGAGGGTCCTGCAGTCCATGCCTTTGAGGCCTGGAATAGTTCCCCATAGGTCTTCAACCTGGTATCGACTAGGCAGAAAATGTCACAGGTCAGGTCAGAAAGGGTTAAAAAAATTCCACCCAGCTTCTTCTTCCCTTTAATACTATTCACATTTAGAGAACATATATTTAGAGAAGGCATAATTTAAGAATTGGGTGGGGACTTGCCCCTCCGTCTTTGCCTAGTGCGTTTGGCTATTGGGTCCGTATCAGCCCCATCGACCCCATCAGGGAAGGAAAGAAGGGAGGAGGTATCAGTATCCTCACCCCCAGAGTCCTTATCCGAAAGATCTGTGGCTAGAACCGCAAATTTGTTAGGGGTTTGCCAGCTACGTGAAGGGGTATCCTTGCTGCGACTAGCAACAGCAAGGCCCTTCCTGGTTCGTTTGTGGGTAACAGTGGTGAAACTAGGATGTCTCCTCCAGACTCATGGGATGAGGGGGAGGCATAACTGTATCAAGAACAATGGGAGTAATAACAGGAGAATCCACAGCAGAAGCAGGAAGGGGTACAGCTGGAAAGGGGGTCTGAGGATCTGGAACAGGGGCTGCAGAGGGATCACCTCCAGCACCGAAGGGGGGGTAACCTCTGAGGTAGAGGAGGCTAAATTGTGGGCAAGCAACTGTTGAGCAACAGTGATGATGCCATCATGGGAAGGGCAATCATCTCTGTTATGAGAGGCCCAGGGGCACCTGCCATAAGCGTGGCCAGTTCCCTCACATAAGTTGCATTTAAATGAGTTAGCACATATGGCTGCAATATGACCATATTCAAAACAATGGTTACATTTAAGAGTGTCACAAGCAGAGCTTAAATGAGTACGTGCCCCACACTTAAAACAAGACTTCGGTTGCCCAGCATAAAAAAATGAAGCCCTTGTCTTTGCCCAAAAAGAAAAAATTAGGCAGATGTTTTGGGCCAGTGTTAGTTGAAAAAAGCTTAACACGTACCTTCCAACTACCATCCCAAATTTGTTCAGAGTCTAGATTAGGGGTAGGCCTGTTCAAAACTTCACACCGTTTAGTTAACCAGAATAAAATATCCTCAATGTGAACTCCCTCATTCTTAAAAACAACAGTAATGTTACGAATTGCAGGTTTAGTGAGAGGAATGGCCTGAAAAGGGGACCAAACTGGTGTGGACTGGAGTTTGTCATATTGAGCCCAAAACCTATCGAGCCCAGACATTTGTTTAAAGCTGGTATCAAAGTTGGAGTTACCTATATTAATCAGTGCAAAAATCTCAGAGGAAAAAAACTTCATTGATCCTTTAAGAAGAGTTTTAGCTATATATAAACGATCAGGGGGGAAGTTCTAAACCACCCTTATAAAGTAATCTAACAGCGTTCCTCCTTGGTGCAGGCTCGCCTTTGGAGGAAAATAAATCAGCAAGTTTAAATTTAGAACCTTGAGATGCAGTGGCAGTAGCTAACAAAGTAGGTCCTGAAAAAACATTTTTAGTCCCTTGCAAAGCAGAAGCAGTCTTAGGGATAGTGGTTGTAGCACTAGCAATAGTAGAACTAGCAATAGTTAAAGGAGAAGACACACCCCGGGGTTCGTTGGAGCTCATACAGTTTTTCTCAGAGGATTTCTGAAGCATATTGAGGTACACAGGATCCTGGGAATCAGGGTCCAAGTCCCTCCAACGCCCCTTTCCCAACGAGCATTTTTTAAAGCTTTCTCTGGCGACCAGTCTGAGTGGGTATCCTGGTTGGGTTTGGCTTTTTTATGGAAGAATGAACCCCCATGTTTGGACCAACCAGGCTCTTGTGTGGCAGAGAAAAAAAAAACAGAAGGTCGCCCAAGAACAGAAACGGAGTCAATGGTAGTGCTAGAGTCACTTACTGAAAGAGGAGCAGCGTCATTCAAGGCAGTTTCATGCATTTCAGTCGTCGATTGCTGAATAATAGCAGTAGAAGCAGTCCGAAGGTTGTTGGCATCAGGGAGCTGAGGAGGTACCAACGCGGAAGAGACAGAAGCCGAATCTGCCAGTAGGACGTCGACTGGGGGCTTTCCAGTGCCAACGTCGCAGGAAGGAGAGCAAGGAATAGGCATCCGAGGCGATGCCTGCGCAGAAGCCAGCAGTGCCGAATCCAGAATCTGCAATCGCAGGACTAGAGCCTTACGTTGTTCCCGAAGGCTGGAAGCGAGAGAGGGAACTCCGTTCACAACAGGTACAGCAGAACTAACTTCACTAGGTATGGCAGAGAAAACAGAGTCCATTTCCAGTACAATTGTGCTGCTAGTAGCAGCTACATCAAGACGTTCCTCTAGGGCCTCTAAGGAAGGTAGCACAGAGGAGGAGGCCGACTCCCCTGAGCTAGCAGCGTCCATCTCCTCCAGGGGATCATGCGAACTGGCCATCTTGCAGCCAGCGCAAAGGCTCCACCTACACAGAGTAGGGGAATTTTCCTGGTGTCCTGGCCAAATTTCCCTCATTCACTAAAAAAAAAATACCACCAACAGCTTAATCTGGTTCAAGATCAGTTGGCATTCATCTGTATCCACCTCCCCCGGGTCGTGCCTGAAAATAGGCAGGATTTGTCTAGTGCACTTACCCGGTCAACAAAAACTAAACAAACAAACAATATGTACTATTAAAGTAAGTACAACAAGCCCTTGCCTGGGCCAGTTAAGGGCCACTCTACTAGAGGTATGGCAGCCTCTACCGCATGCTTAAGAAATGTGTCCACTGCAGATATTTGTGCAGCCACCACTTGGAGTTCGGTTCACACCTTTGTCAGGCACTACAGTTTTGATATTGCCTCCAGACACAGAGTCAATTTTGGGCTGGCTGTATAGCCTAGAGGTTAGAGTATGAGCTGTGAATGAGCTTGGTACATCCAGCAGACCTGGGTTTGATTTCCACAACCTCCACTTGCATACTGTAAGACTTTGAGCAAGTCACTTAACCACCCGGCAGTGCTCACCCCTGAAAACAGACACTTGTGCCTAGTGGACCTTATCTGTTTACCAACAAATTACAAAATTTTGGGCTTGCAGTCCTTCAGGGACTTCTGTCATGACCAACCTTCTGTCGTATGTTTTTGCCTCCTCCCAACTGACTTACAGTCAGTTCCAGTAATGCTTGGGACTCAGTCCTACCGGTGTTGCCTGCTGCAAGAGCCCCCTCAAGATAAAACAGTACAGTTACATAAGAACTTACCATAACAGTAGATCTTCCAGAGGTGCTGCTTCCCTCCTTCCTTCCCCCTGATTGCTTCTTCTCCTTTGCAGCTATGCTGCCTACCCTCAGCTTTGAGGAACCGCCTCAGTTCTCCATTTGTTTGCCTTTGGCGTTGAGGTCTCCGACAGAAGAACTGAGGTAGGTCTGGAGGACCGCCCCTTGTATACCCTAGGACGAACGTCAGCGTCATGACATTAGGTAGACTGCTATCTAGAAGTTTCCTGTGTGGTGCAAGCACCTGGTGGCTTAGTGCTACCAGTGTTGCCTGCTGCAAGAGCTCCTCTCAAAGATCTACTGTTACAGTAAGTTTTTACATAACTGTACTTTTCTGCCCCTCAACCAGCTCTGAAGCATTATCATCAGGCTAGTGGCTATTGGGTTGTCACTCACACACCTCCTGCAGGCTCAGCTCCATTGGCTGATACAACACACATCTCCCACATCCCTAGACACCCCCAACAACTCTTAAGATGTTTGCCTTGTGCATGTACAAGGAAGCATAAAAACCAAGAGAAGGAAGCTACAGAAGGGATATAAGGAAATATTATTTGACTGAGTTGGTAGTTCATTTGTGGAATAGTTTATCATGGGATATAGCAGAAGTATATAGCTTACATTCCTTCAAGTTAAAATTGAATAAGTAGTTTAATGGAAAATCCATTCCTGAAGAGGGAGGGAGAGAGAGAGAGAGAGAGAGAGAGAGAGAGAGAGAGATGCACTGCAGCATTCTACTTGCCCCACCCACCCACTTCTTTGTCACACTGCCCAGCCACTTTGAGGTCATTGGTTATGATAACCTGATAGTCCCTATGCTACTTAGTGACTGTCAGTACCCTCTCCCCATCCTATACTGAGTTCCTGGGTTCCTGTGCCCTATGTCATTGATTCTCAAATGGTGAGGCCAGCCTCTGTGGGGAGGCCCGAATCTGATCTGTGAGTAACTTAAGACAGCCTGATTATGTACCTTATTTAAATTTTGAGTTTTGGATGTTTTGTGTGATGGGTTGAGGCAAACTGAAAGCAAACGGTGGGAGACAAATTTAGTTATGTTCGAATTGGTGACCCCAAAAGGCAAACACAGCAAAGGTGTGTTTCCAGTTGTGACCCAAGGAAAGGGTCATGGATTAAAAAGAATTTGAAGGCAACTGTGCAAAAAAATGTACACTAGTACAATCAAATAGGAACAATGTGCAAATAATAAGAGGTAACAATTGACCAATTAGACTAATAGCAGAGCAGTGCAAATGCAAGGGCCAAGCAGAGAGATACTAGGAGCAAAAGGATCCTTGAGAAGGGTAGCTGGAGGAGAGGCAGAGGTTGTGCCAGATAGAGAGCAAATGGACAGAGAAAGCAGTCTTGTCTCATAGAGGTATTGCAATGAGGTGTAAGAACAGCAGAGTGAGTAGGCTGGACCAGGGTATGAGAGTTACAGAGAGGAGATAATAATAAGTTGAATAAAATGAGAATAAACTCAGACAACTAGTCAGAGACATTTTAATTTATCCCTGGTGTACTGTGCAAAGTGTAGTATTTTTTTCTATGGGGAAGCCCAAGATTTTCGCATTTCAGGGAAGGGGGCTCTGTATCTTTTCCATGGCTTGAGGGAGACTCACTGTGACAAAGTCTGAGAACTTATGCCCTGAGTGCATGGTTTTGCACTTTTTGGCACTGAACCTCAACTGTCATGCTCTTGACCACCCCTCAAGTTTTCCAAGATCCCTGCACATTCTAGTGACTCTACTGCAGATGTTGGTATCATCTGCAAAAAGCATACCTTCCCTTCCAGTTTTTTCTGTAATGTCACTTGAGAAGACATTAAAGATGATCGGTCCCAGTACTGAGCCCTGTGGCACACTGCTGGTCACTCTCCCACCATTAAAGTGAGTGCTGTTAACCACCACCCTCTGTCGCCTATCCATTAACCAGTTTCTAATCCAATTCACTACTTTGGATCCCACTCCTAGGCTGCTCAGTTTCTTTATCAGTCTCATGTGTGGCAGTGTCCAAGGCCTTGCTAAAGTCCAGATATGCCACACTCACTGCCCTCCCTTGATCTATTTCCCTGGTCAACTAATCAAAGAAATCAGTCAGATTTGTCTGGCATGACCTCCCCCATGAATCCATGCTGCCTGTGGCCTTTCAGCCCACTGGAGTCAAGATACTTTACCAGTCTTTCCTTTAGCAGGGTTTCCATTAATTTCCCCACCACTGAAGTAAGACTGACCAGCCTATAGTTGCTAGCCTTCTTACTGCTGTCTCTGTTATGTAGAGGGACCATGTCGGTTCTTCTCCAGTCCTCCAGAACCACGCCTGTTTCCAGTGAAATGTTGAATAAGGCTGTCAGTGGGGCAGCTAGCACATCCCTGAGTTCCTTTAGTATCCTTGGGTGTATCCTGTTCATTTCCATAGCATTGTCCACAACCTGGCTGCTGAGTTCTGAAGCAATGGAAGTCGACGATACTGAGTAGCTGGCAGGCCATAGTAGAGCATGTTGCAGTAATTAATTTGCAAGATGATGAAAGATTGCACTAGTGTGTGCAGATCACACTGGTCAAGGAAGGGATGTAATCTGGCAATACTTTTTAAATGGTAAAAATCACTTCGAATGACAGCAGACATTTGAGATATCAGAGACAATTGGCTGTCAAAGATCACTCCCAGTTTGTGAACTTCCTCCGTTATCTGCAGTTTTTTCCCCCCTTCAAGAGCTAAGGATATAGATTTTCCATAGCTGCCAAAATCAGGTGATCTGGGTTTACCAGAAGCAACTCGGTTTTGCTGGGGTTGAGTCTCAGCCAGCTCACACTCATCCTGTCCCTGATCTCTGAGAGAGCTTGTCTCTCACAGGCATCGGATTACCCTGTCTGGGTCTAAACTTAAGGAACAGCTGAGTGTCATCCGTGTAACAGTGAAAACTGAAGTCATTCCTTTGGATCACATCTCGCAGCAGGAGCATATAAACAGTGAATAACAAAGGGAAGAGTATAGCGGCCTGAGGGACACCACACAAGACCAGCAAGGGAACAGATACTGTAGATAATTACCCAAAACCAGTGTGATGGCAGTTTTCTAGGAAAGACCTGAACCAATTAAAACTATGAGGACAAACCACAGAAACTCCTCAAACACCTAACCAAACTCCCCATGATCCATGGTATTGAATGCTAATGACAAATCAAGGAGAGCCAGAACTGATAGGTGTCCCCAATCCTTCAACAGGAACATATCATTTATGACCCAAAATGGAGCAGTTTCCATGCTGCAGCAAGACAAGAAACTCAATGGAGAAACTGGTAGAGTTTAAATTTCTCCAGGTGTTCCATCAAACAAAGTGCCACCACTTTCTCAACAAAAGGAAGGTTAGAGATAGATAGGCCTGTAGTTTGCAAGACCATTTAGATGTGAACATGTCTTCTTCAGGAGGTGCCTCACAATAGGCTTTTATAGAGTCTGGGAAAATACCCTCCTTTAAAAAGAAGTTCACAGTCTCCACAGACACAGGAACTAGCATCTGCCAGCCCACCTTTACCAAATGGGCTGGGCCTAAAATGCAAGTGGATTGGCACAACACTGACAGCACCTGGCAGATTTCTACATAGTCAGTTGTTCAATAGTCTAACCACAGCACCTGAGATTCAACTACCTGTGCTCCTTGAGTACTGTGCTGATGACCAGCACCAGAGAGAAAATGACCATCCTTGTCTCCACAGTCTTGGTCAAGAAGAAATCAGCAAACCACTCACATCTCTCCACTGAACTTGACTCCATCCAGAAGCCAAGACTGGTTTCAGAATCTTATCGACCAGTCTGAAGAGAGTGACAGGTCTGTTTCTCCTGACTATAGTGATGGAGGACTGAAAGAGCAATCATTGCCTCATGATATTGTTGATAATGAGTAGGGATGTAAGTTTGTCATGGCAGTCATACACATCATTGATTCCATGATGTTTGATCTTTATTCAGGACTTTCATGACTTTCACTAGTGTCATCAGAATGTAGCAATGATGACAGTGCCACAACATTTACTACTGTTTCCTAATGATTTCATGAACAAGCAATGAGTCATTAAAACCTCATCCATGACAAACTTACATCCCTAATAATGAGATATCAGGACAAGTTTATCAGAGAGCAAGCCCAATCTCCTCCAATGCTGCTCAAACCTCTGCTCACACCTTGTGCTATAACAGGAGCATGAACTTGGTATACAACTGATCTTTCCCACCCTTCACGTTTCTCTGTTTCCTACTGTTTAAACATGCTGAGGTCTTTTCACAGAGATTAAAGGCCTCTACAGTAACTAATCAGATTATTGGAAAGATGATCACACATTTCATTAGGTTTTTGATGTATATTTAATTATGCCAGTGCTGGTGTTAAAAGAAATCAAAGACTTTATAGTTGTGTAATTGATTTTTTCAGGGCATAATAAGTGCTCTTACTGAAGTTTTGCTCCTAGAAACACAGAAATATAGAATTTTGTAAGCAAAAGAAAACCTTGCCATCTATCAATTCTGCCCAATGTGGAACTATATGCTCCTTATAGGTTCTTGTCCCTCCATTGCCCTCCCCTGTCCCCCTAACCTGTGAACTGTTCTGGTTACACCCCTTCATAGTTTTAGCTTTAACCACTTCCTCTGGCATCGTGTTCCACCCTTCTGCCACCCTATGTAAAGAGGATTTCCTGGCGTCTCTCCTGAATATACCCAGCTATCATAGCTGATGTGCATGCTCAGTTTTTCAAACTCCTTTTCTTAGCACTTCCAGTGCTCATTTTAATTCGAGTGACATCTCCGTCTTCAGAAGGTAACACTCTTTATGACAGTAGCCTTAAGTGAAATCACCTTGGAAAAAGTAAAAATGGCCATGCAAGTGTTTTGCTACCAGGATGGTGCCGTTCCATAGACACGGGTTCACAGAGTTGGCAGTTGGAGTTGTGCAGACTGCTCGTCCCAAACTGCATAATGAAAAATACCTAAAATGTAAGAAAAAGAAATTGTTTTACATACTGGGGCATTTACAGCAATTAGTTTTCTAATTCAGTTGCTAGAGACAAACTGGTCACAGATGACTAGGTATTTCATTACAAAGCTGACTGTGTCCTTTCAAAATCATAATAAATTGAAAAGAAAAATTTTGGCAGGGGCATGCCACCTCACTTAAGAGAGTTTAGTGGAGGAGGGGTTGCTCTCCCTCGCTGTCTACATGATCAGTTCTTGTGGTGAAACATTTTATTGAAGATTTTTTGACCAACAAACAGGTACATGGCACAAAAAAAAACACATATGTCTGAGTTCATTATAAAGGTTATCAGACAAAGTTGGGCTACTACTGGTATGTCAATTTTTTGTACATGTGAACATACAAAGTAGCCAGCAGAAGGAGGTCATTCAGTCTGCTTGTATTGCAGGGTCCTCAGCCTATGCTACTGACCTTACCCGCCATCCCCTATTCCACCCTATCTGCCCCCCAAGCCCCATGGTTTCCCCTTATGCCTATCCCAAGCCCTCTTAAAGCTGCTCATGGACTTCACTGAAACCACTCCCTCCAGCAGAGCATTCCAGTTGTCCACCATGAAGAAGTGCAAGTGCTTCCTAATATCCCTTCAAAACCTCCCCCCTTTCCAGCTTTAGAATGTGTCCCCTTGTGGTTTAGCTGCCCTTTAGCTTGAAGAGACCCTCCCTATCCACGCTGTTTATCCCTTTCAAGTATTTAAAGGTCTTTATCATGTCTCCTCTCCCCCCCCCCATTCTCCAGGGAGCACATCCTCAGGGCTCCCAACCTCTCATCTTAAAACATTAAGACATGCCCTGCTGACCTGCAGTCATCTTAGCTGCCCTCCTCTGGACCTTCTCCAGCAGGTTGATGTCTTTCTTAAGGTATGGACACCAGTATCTTACTCCATACTCTAGATGCAGTCTCACCAGTGACATGTACAAGAGCAGTATAACTTCCTTCCACCTACTAATGATTTCTGTAGCTATACACCCCAGCATCCTATTTGCCTTCACTGCTGCCTTTCTGCACTGCAAGCAGTGCTTCAGATCGCTAGTTATAATCTCTTACAGATCCTTTTCCTCCTCCATTGCTGCTACCCGGACCCCCACCCCCCAAGTAGTACTCAGTCCTTGGGTTCCTGGCTCCAACATGCATAACTTTGCATTTCTTGGCATTGAAGCCCAGCTGCCAGATCCCTGACCATCTCTCAAGTTCTCTAAGGTCTTCCTGCAGGTCTTGTATCTCTTCCACTGTGTCCACCCTCCCACACAGTTGTTGTCCACAGATAGGCACATTTTTCTCTTAATGCCCTACCCAGTGTCATTGATGAAGACATTGAACAACACCAGCCCCAGCACCGAGCCCCACGGGACCCCGCTGGTGACTTTCCTGGTGCTGGATAACTCTCCCTCTACCACCACCCTCTAAGTTCTGTCCCTCAGTCAGCTTTCTACCCACCTGGTCATTTTCTCAACTCCAAGATCCGCCAGTGTCCTGATCAACCTTTTGTGGGGTACAGAGTCGAAGGCCATGCTGATGTCCGGGTAAAGGATGTCCACCACCTGGCCCCTATCCACTGCCCCGGTAACCCAGTCAAAGAAGTCAATCAGATTTGTTTGGCATGAGCATCCTCCCACAAATCCATCCTTCCTCTTATCCTGGAAACTATTCTCCATATACCTTAACAACCTTTCCTTAAGTATGGCCTCTATGAGCTTGCACATGATTGAGGTCAAACTAACCGGCCAGTAGTTCCCTAGATCATCCCTGGGACAGCTCTTGTGGAGGGGCCCCACATGCACTGTTCTCCAGTCCTGCGGCACCATGCCTAACTCCAGAGAACTACTGAAGGGACCACCAGCGGCCCCGTTATCTCCCTTGCCAGCTCCCTCAGTACTCTTGGGTGCATGTCGTCCAGTCCCAGGGACTTGTCTACCTTTAGTGCTAGCAGACCCTCTTTCACTCTCTCCACCTCTATCACCATATCTGTGCCCCTCCCCATTCACTCCTTCTGTCCCCAATGGCACCTGTCCATCTTTTCTCCTAGTGAAGACAGAGCAGAAGTATTCGTTCAATACCTCTGCCTTATCCTTGTTGCTTATGTATTGAAAGAAAGCCTTCTCCCCCTTCTTAATTCCTTCAGCCATTTGGAGTTCCTTTTGTGCCTTAGCCTGCTGCACTACCATTCATGCCACCGTGGGCAACTTCAGGTAGTTTCCTTATCCACCTCACTAGCAGTCTTCCTGTACAGTATCTCCTGTAGGCTGACCTCTTGTCTCTCACTGTCCAGACAGCCCCAGAGCCAAAACAGCTGGGTGTTCTGGCCCTCAAGTTCTTCCACCTGAGCCTAACACACACTGCTATGGCAGCCAGCATTGCTTCTTTGATGATTTTCCATTTTTGGTCCACCCCCATATCTGCTCTAACACTTTGTAGGTGTGTCCTTAGCACCTCATCAAGTTCCTGAAGTCCGCCCTCCTGAAATCCAGGATTTTGGTCTTATTGGGGATGCCTTCCCTGCCCATATCCAACCTGAACCACACTGTGCTGTGGTCACTACCACTCAGGGGTTCCCCTGTACAATAATAATACTGAACATGGGATGCAAGAACAGACATGTCAGATACAGTATGTTTACTTGAAGTGCAGACCCCTCAGAAGACCCCTAAGAAGGCCTACTGTGAGGCCAGTGGCCTGGATGTGTGTACCTCCCCTAGCCCACTAGGTGGAGACCACATTCTACTCCCCTTTTTGACAGCCCCTGGAGTGGGTATGAATGGCACATTATTTTGGAGGTCAAGAAAGGGGCTCCAAGCCTACATGAATGACTGGATTTTCCATTCTGCAAAGTGACAAAGTTGCTCCTGGGCTGCCAGTACTCCCATAGCTAGTTTCCATCTAGCCAAAAGGGGAATGTCCAGCGATCTCTAAAACATTAGGATACGCCACTTGGCCTCAATGCTGGCAGCCACTACCCACTTATACTGCTGCAGTTTTTTAGCAGGCATATATTAGATTCCCCAGGAATGTAGAGTTGGGCACATTTCAGTAAGTCATCACCCAGGATCAACCAGCATATGTCTCGTGTATACCAAACCAAAAAATAGAGAGGGCATGGTGGGACCACAAAATGTGGAGCAAGGTGCCCCCTAAGCCCCACACCATCTGCATACATCTTGTTCCAGAAGCCAAAGGTTCTGAAGGGTTTAGGTTATCCTATACCAAGACTTTGCTCTGTCTACTTCTGTTGTCCTTGCAGGGCCAGTGGACCATGTCACTGCTCCTGAGCCAGGCTTTTTGGGGAAACTGGAGAACCCAGGTCCTGTTCCCAAGAAATCCTGGCTCTGTCTTCTTGAGAGAGTAAGGTATTTCCTTACCTGGTCAGAATAGTGCTACCAGAATAGCGCACATAAAGAAAGCACTTGTCTGAATAGTGCTGCCACAAACAGCGAGAGGGGATCGACAGCGCTTGCAGTAAGCGCTCCCCAGGGCACTGTCCATGGTGCTGCTACAGGACAAGGGCAGCAGAATTCTGGAGGCTGGCTGAGCTGCCCCATGGCGTGGAGGGCTGAGGTATGGAGCAGCTCAGCCAGGTGGTAGTGGAGACCAGGGTTCTAATCCTGGTCTCCCTAGATTTTGCCTTTATCAGGACTTAATTTTTTTTACAAGGGGCCATGGAAACAGTATTCCATGGCCCCACAATTTTCTTCTTGCCCCATGATCCGCTCCCCCCGGTGCTAGGATCTATTAGTCCACATAAGGAACTGCCCTACCTTTGGACAGCCAAAGCCAAACAGACAACGAACAAAGTCCCCACAGAGAATCTTTTACATGCATCTCTTTCATGCAAGATTGGACTGCATTGCACATTTGCAGGTAGCTCCAGAAGTCATGAAGAGGGACACTGTACAAATGTTTGTTATCCTCAAAAGAGTAAATCAATTCATAACCTGGCATTAGGAGATCCCATAATCTGTCACTCCTGCCAACCCTGCCATACATCTAGTGTGCCCCCAACAGTATTTCTTCAGTTCTCTCTAGAGTGGTTAATCTGTGAGGGTCTATATTTTGTCAGCCTTTCCAACTCTTTTCACCCGCCACAGGAGACAGGAATAGTCTGACAGAACTTTCGGTGGCAGATGATGGGTAAAACCGGTAAATACTATGAGATATGTTCTCCATGGCACTCTTTTCATATGCACCCTCAATGGGGAACCGTATAGGCTGGTTATATAAGGTGAGTTCCCAATTCGTATTCCTGTGATCTATGGGCCCAGGTGTATGGCTATCATTGAGGGTCACCTGTATCAGCCTCTAGCACTGTCGACAATGCCCTTGACTGCTTCAAATCCAAATTCCTCTCCAACTGGGATTGTCACGCCCCCATATGGAAAACCAGGGTTAGGGGCTCCCTCCTTCCCTGGACTTCTGCCAAACTCCTAGCCTGCCTGCATGCCAGGGACTTAGCTTGGAAGGAACACAGATCCTCTGGCTCTCCCCTGGACCTACAAAAATATTGTGTCCTGTGCAATTCCTGCACCAGAGCCACTAGGTTAGCCAAAGTGGAGTATTTTTCCTCTACCTTCCATAACAATATCAGCCACCCATCAAAGCTCTGGAAGGTTGTCCATGCCCTTTCCCCTCCCCCCAAGGCCCAACCCACCATCCCAGTTCTAAAGTCAAATGACTCATCCATTACTGTCCCACTCTCAGTGGCCAGCAAATTCAACACTTTCTTCACCTCCTGTGCCTCTTCCCTTCTCTTATCCTTTCCACCTGCTTTACCACACCCCCACAACCTGCCAAATTCTCCTTCTCTCCCATCACACCTAATGCTACCATCAATGCCCACTAGCACTATACCCGCTCAAGAGTAAAAGTCCTGATGGGCTTGATCCTAAATTCTTACACCTTGCAACCCCTGCAATTGGTCTCCCCATCTCCACACTTTTAAACTTCTCCTTCTCCTCTGCTTCTTCCCCCTCTGCCTGGAAGCATGCCACAGTCATTCCCCTCCCTAAAGGTGGCGATCCTTCTATTCCTGGTAACTATCATCCTATTTCTCTCCTCCCCACTCTCGCCAAACTCCAAGAACATCTGGTGTTATCTCAACTCTCCCCTTTCCTTGATTCGTACTCTTTTTCACCCCATGCCAGTCAGGATTCCACAAAACCCACTCCACCTCCTCCTCCGATTGATACCATTCTCACAGGGATGGATCGGGCCAAGACACATCAGCCATCTTTGTCGATTTGGCCAAAGCCTTCAACACTGTTGCCCATCTCCTTCTCCTCGATAAACTCTCTGCAGCAGGACTCTCCTCCTCAGCCACCAACTGGTTCTGCTCCTACACATGGGTAGGTCCCAATCAGTCCATATTGGGGACTCCCTTTCCCCTCCCCAGCCAATCACCACTGGGGTGCCTCAAGGTTCAGTTCTCAATCCTATCTTATTCTCGGTCTTTCTAAATTACCTTCCTGCTGCCTGCACCTCAGCATCCATTCACATGTATACTGATGACACACTCCTATTTGCCTCTGGCCATTCCCCTGCAGACCTGGTGATCAGGCTTCAATGGGACTTTGACAACATCCAGCTCTGGTTCCTCTCAAATCAGCTTGCCCTTAACACCCAAAAAAATCATCTCTATGGCCTTCAGCACTCAACAAAAGCTCTCTAGGATTGGCAGTCCCCCCACCTTCAATTCCCTAGATGGGTTCACCATTGAGAATGTACTATCATTCAAGTACCTCGGGGTCTGGCTTGATGACCACCTTGACTTCTCCGAACACGTTATTGCCATATGTAAAAAAATCCACCCTAAATTGGGAGCATTGTATCACCACCACCACAGCTGCATCCCACTCCCGGCACGTAGAGCTGTCATACAGAAAATTATCCTCCCCATATTCGACTATGGCAACATAGTCTACAGTTCTGCCCCCAAATCTGCCCTTTCCAGACTAGGCCCTCTTTTTAACTCATTCTGTTGCTTTGCTTTGGACAGCCTTACACATACTCATCACTGTACTCTTTATACATCCCTCTCCTTTCCCTCCCTTCAAGCTAGGCATATGGAACACTACTTCTCATTAATTGCCAAATATTGGTTTGGCTCCCTCCCTTCCTACCTGTCCTCTACCCTCTCCCTGCCTCGTCCCAACTCCTATGCCCTCTGCAGCTCCCACTCCCGCTCCTTTGCACTCCCCCCTAGATCCTCTGCAGCTGGCCAGTCTGCCTTCTCCTACTGCTTCCCTAAGCTTGGAACTCCCTCCCTCTCCCTATCCATTCAGCCACCTCTCCCTACTCTCTGTCCTCCATCCTGCGTAGCCTCTCCTCCCACACCTGAAACTGTGACCTGTAACCTCACCTAATTTCACCCCTATATTCAATCTACTATCTCCTCCCCGTCTCTTACCCTCCTTCCTTTCTCTATATCATGCCCTACCTTCCCTGTTCCTCCTCCCCTCCTCTCACAACCCTATCCACACCCCATTCCATTCCATTCCTTCTACTATCAAACCCTACCTCCTCCTCTCTGCCCACCTTTCCCTACTCCACCTCCTTCTCCACTCCTTTCCTCCTCTCAGTTGCAGTGGGAAGCCTTCGGGGGTAGAGGGAGCTGCAGCCTGAATCGGGCTCCTTCCCCCCGCAATGGAGAGACTTGCGAGCACTGGGAATATTTTCAGCAGAGGGGCTGAGAGCGAGCAGCACCCCCCCCCCATCCACGGAGATCTAATCCCATCTTTGGACTGTTTTTGTCGACGGACACAAGCGAGCGTAGCAATCTGTGCTACCTTCCCCCGAGCCGAACAAAAGGAAAAGGCGCCAATCTTGAACATGGAAGTGCTGGCTCTCTACAAGAAGGGCAGCCTGGCACTCCAGCGGGACAGTTGCAGTGGGAAGCCTTCGGGGGTAGAGGGAGCTGCAGCATGAATCGGGCTCCCCCCCCCCACAATGGAGAGACTTGCAAGCGTTGGGAATATTTTTGGCAGCAGAGGCTGAGAGCGAGCAGCCCCGGTCCAGAGACCTAATCCCATCTTTGGACTGTTTTTGTCACCGGCCAGGGGCGAGCGCAGCAATCTGTGCTACCTCCCCCCCCAAGCCGAACAAGAGGAAAAGGTGCCAGTCTTGAAAGTGGAAGTGCTGGCTCCCTACAGTTACAGCGGAAAGCCCTCAGGGGTAGAGGGAGCTGCAGCCTGAATTGGGCTCCCTCCCCCCCCAACGAAGAGACTTGCGAGCACTGGGAATTTCCCTGCCTCCCATACTGCACCACCTCTTTTACCTTTATAAGGCTGGAGGACAACCAAGCCCCCTAATTGATACTGGTACACACAAAGACTTGCAGACTTAAAGGGAAACTGTATCATTATAGTACAAAATTCTTTCTCTGATGTGTCTGACCAATGAGATGATTGGCAAATACCACCTACTGTAGTACACCATATTTTAGTGTTGATTTCCAGTCCATGAATAAGGTGTCTTTCTGCTCTATTTATAACAGAGTGGCCTGCATAATTAGGGTTTCAGACTCCTGAGGGTAGGTCTAGTAGGGAATACCCCAAGTCAGGAAAGACTGTTCTATACTAGGATACTGTATCCTTTTGCCTGCATACAACAGTATCCCCTGGTATAGTACTGCTCTCTCATTCCCCAGAATAGGGTGATTTATTAATTTCACTGAAAGTTTCACAAGGAAAGGCCTGTTTCAGTACCATTGCTTCAGTCCCTGAATAAGCTGCATTACTGCTCCTTTTTTTCTTCTTCTTGTTCCCTCAGTACAAAGTGACCTGTATTGTTTGGTGTAAGACTTCTCAGGGAAGGACTAATGGGGAAGACCAAAAGCCAGGAAGGACTAGAACTCGGGAGGTCACTGGTAGAATCACAAAATGGGATGGACTAAGATTGCGATGGGTGTCCTATATATTTTAACAATTGCAATGACTGATCAGGTTGCTATAGGGGAGGGTGGACCCCATAAAAATTATGACAGGTCAATAGCTGGCCACTTCACCCCAGGGTGCCACCATCCCTGTTTCAGGACAAGTATGACAACAATTTACCTAATGGGGAAAAAGGGCCTTTTCATACACACCGCAAGGTATATCAGGGCGGTAAGACTTACCCCACCCCCAAGGTCCCAGACAAAGTCATGACAACTCTCCTGGGCCTTCTGCTCCTAATGGGGGGTGACAAAGAGCCTAGCCCCGGCCCAACCAGGGACCAGCATCCCAAACCTAATACCCACCTCACCAGAGTGGGACAAAGCCAGGGGGCTGAGGATGGTCCACATGAATATTAATAGCCTTAGGCCCAAGATGCATGAACTCAAAGCCTGGACCAGCCTCTACTCCCCGACATTATTGGTATCTCAGAGACATGGCTTAAGACAAATATACTGCCCCATGAAGTGGAACTACAAGGATTTACCACTTTCAGGAAAGACAGAAAGGGGAAGAAGGGTGGGGGTGTCCTGATTTATGTCAGATTCCATCTCAATGCCACAGTGGTAACCACCCCAGACCTAGGAGAAGGAGGGTGTGAAGTATTATTTGTTAAACTTCTCCTAGGGGGGATCAAGCCACTCCTTGTTGGATGTACGTACAATACGCTGAGGAAGGCAATGATAGCACTAACAACATTTACAGATACCATATTCAGTCTGCCAAACTACGAAAAAATTATACTAGGGGTCTTCAACCTAAACTGGGGCGAAAAGCTACACAGGGAAGTCAAGACCAACCTAGAGGGGGCCAGAATAACACAGCTGATAAGTGAGCCTACACGTTTCAACCAAAAGTCTGGCAACCACACCACCCTTGATTGGTTACTAATGACTAACCCTGACAGGGCTAGAATGGTTGGGACATGTGCAGACACACTTAGTGACCATTCCCCTATTTTTCTGGTATGGAGGAACAACTTTTACAAACAACCCCCTCCCGAACTCTCTGGACTAGAAATTACTCCACACTAGACAGAGGCTCCTTCCTTCAATCACTAAGCGAAGTGGACTGGTTCCAAGTCCTAGATACTCCCAGCATTGACAAAGCCCTCGAAGGTTTTACCAAACACTTTCTGTCGGTAGCCAACAAGCATGCACCCCTAAAAATGATCAGGGTTAAAGGTCAGGATGCCAGGTGGCTCAACACAGACCTAAAGAGGAAGATGAAGGAGAGAGACAAAACCTGGGGGAACTACAAACAGTCGAACCTTCAACTGTACTGGGTGAAATACTGGGAAGCCAGGATTAGCTGCAAAAAAGAACTCAAAAAAGCAAAAATGCGCTACCTGCATGGATTGCAATCCAGGAACCTATCAAACCCAAAGAAGTTCTGGGGGCCAATAAACTCTCTATTTAAGGGGAACAAGAGCAAGGGGACTGGGGTAATAAAAATGAACGGGACACCTCTCTCCACTCCATTGGATACGGCCAATGCATTTAACGACTTTTTCCTGGATCTACAGAGGTTCAAAACCAGTAATCCCGGAGAAGGCCTGGGCAGCCAAAACAATCCAAGAACCCTCCTCCCGGCACTGAATTGCATCTTAAGCTAGTCTCTACTGGAGAAGTCCTAAAACTGCTCAGAAACCTGAAACTGGAAGGGGGCGCTGGGCATGGCAATCTCGAGCCCAAGCTACTAAGACTAGGAGCCCCAGTCATAGAGGGACCTGTAACCCAGCTCTTCAACAGGTCCCTGACTGAAGGGAAAATCCCAGACCTTTGGAAAGTGGCGCTAGTGACCCCAATCCTGAAGAGTGCACCACATGGGGACATCAAAGATTTTAGACCTATCTCAATACTCTGCACCTTAAGTAAACTGTTGAAGAAAGTGGTTTATCAACAGGTTAATGACTACTTGGAAACACATAACCTTCAAGCAGACCAACAACACGGCTTTAGAAAAAGACATGGCACTGAGACGGCTCTGATAAGCTTTACCACAGACATGTACAAAGCCTTAGATCAGAATAAAATGCTAGGAGCAGTCTTCATCGACCTGACCAAGGCGTTCGATCTTGTCGAGCACCAGCTACTACTAGACAGATTAAGAGGGCTAGGCCTGGACTCACATGCCCTACAATGGTTCACAAATTACCTTCAAGGCAGGACACAAATGGTATGCTGGAACGGTGCAAAATCTCAACAGCGCCCAGTATCTGAGGGAGTTCCTCAGGAGTCAATCTTAGGCTCCCTACTATTCTCCTTGTTCGTCAACAACCTACCCCTGCATTGCAGTGGGGTGAAGGTCACCTTATATGCCGACAATGCAATGTTGTACAGAACCGGGGGGGGGGGATGTGGGGTCCCTAAACCTAGAGCTGCAACAGGACCTCGCAACCCTGGAAGCGTGGTGCCTGGAAAACATGCTGGTCCTCAATAGCAAGAAGACCAAAGCCATGCTCTTTGGCCCAGACTTGGCCCCAACAGATCTAACCTCCTGTCCCTCACCACCCTAAATGGGACAGGGATTGAGGCAGTAGACAGCATTAAGTACCTGGGGATGTACCTAGACCAGGACCTTGCTTACAGTAAACACATGGACTATCTCATAAAGACAGTAAACCAAAAACTGGGCCTCCTATATAGGCTAATCCCCTTCCTGAGCAAGGAACCCAGAAAGGCAGTAGGAAATGGGGCAATACTACCCACCCTATTCTACTGAGCGACCTTGCTCCAAACACTGAGGCCCATGGAAAGGCAGCACCTGGGTACACTATACCATAGGTTCGGCCGGTTTTCAGCCAGGGTGCAACGGATGGAGCACCACTGCAAGGTGCTCCGCGCCCTGGACTGACCATCCCTCGAAGCCAGGCTAGCTTATCCCTCACTGTGCCTGGCCTTCAAACTACAACAACCTGGTGGACCCCCCCCCCCAAGTCTACAAGACCTGCTTGTCCCTAAAACTAACAGGAGAGAGCTCAGGTCTTCCAATCGGAAACTAATTGAAATACCCAGAGCCAAAACATCCCTTGGCCTTCGGTCTGCCAGGGTGTCCATACCTAAACTTTGAAACAATCTCCAGGAGAGCTTCAAGAAAACACCTCTCCTGGGGGGTTCAAGAAAGCACTAAAATCCTACCTGGACATAGGGCCACTGTGCTGTTGCTACAGCTGAGACTACACGATGGCTCTCCTGCACGGGGTGGCCGACACAGATCAATAGTCTCTGGAAGGAGGGTATGCTTAGAAAAGTGGGATGCTAGGGTGCTTATCATTTGATGTGTCTGTTTCTTCATGTTGTCCTAACTAAAATGTCCAAGCTACTGCTTGGAGTTTGTCTAGGATGTAATATGTGTCCTTCCTGCTGTACTGTGTAAATCTTGATTCACCGTATGTATCAGAGCTCTGTTTGGCTTTGTTTCTTTTTTTCTCCTCTAGGTAGATGTAACTAATTCTGTGTCGCCCCTGAAAAAGGGACCGTCAAGGTCTCAGTGGGCCTACCTGGTTACCAAAATTTAAATAAATAAATAATAACCCTTTCCTTACTCCTAATCCTTCCGCTCATCTATCTCTCCCTCCCCACACCAAACCCACCTTTCTATGTTCCCACTCAAGCCTGCTCTCCTCCCACTGTAACATGTATTGTTCTACTACTAGCCAGTGCTGGCACACATTTGGCTTCAGCAGCCATAATTTCCAGTGCAGTGGTGCATGGTTTATGAGTTCGCACACAGTTTTTGCATGGATTAAATCCATGTACACAATTTACCATACATAGTTGCTTTTGTATTTATTTCTCTGCTGTTTAAGGTTGTAACATGTTTTTGAATTTTGACTCTTACGTATTTTCAAATGTACTCCCCTTTCCCTTCCCCCACGATGCATCTGGAAATGAGCTCTTGTTAGTTCAGTATGTCTTTCCTGGTTAAACTTTTAAATAATTAAATAAGTAAGGGTTCAAGGGCCAACACAAACAAGGGGAATGAGAGAGGTCATCCTTGACACATCCCTTTTTACAAGGAGAAGGCCGGGGACAATAGGTGTTTCATGAATGTAGAAGCTGACAGGTCTGAGTATAGTGTGCTTATCCATTTCAGGAAGGATGGCTCTACCCCCATGGCAAGGAGGGATCCTGAGAGGTACCCCCACTCCAACAAGTGAAATGTTTTTTTCAAAATCTATAGCAATGCCTGCTGTAGGAGTAGGATATCACCAATGGCTTTTATGACATTGAGGACAGAGTAAAGGTGGACAGACCCCAACCTCCTCTTGATAAATTCTGTTTGAAATGGATGGATAATATAAGGAAGGCTTAATCCCAGACTCACTGCTAGGGCCTTTACAAACACATTATAGTCAGAATTAATTAGTAAAACAGGGTGGTAGGTGGCATACTGACAGCTATCCTTACCCTTCTTTGTAGTATGGTAATTGGCGCACCCCAAGGGACCTTGGAAGGGCTCCTTCCCTATAGGCCTGTTCAAACATAGCTAACATCAGTGTTAAAGGGCAGCTTTTCCCCTCTGCACTCTGTCACTGCAGAGGGATAGTTTCAATCAGTCACCCTTTAGTAAGTTTACTTACTTTTAGTCATCCAGTGGTGCATGAGGAGGAGGTTGTTTGTTCATTTTCCTTCTGTGTTCCAACTTCTGTCTTCTCCTGATCATAGAACATAGCAGACTTCCTCTGTAGAACTGAGGGTAAATGTAATCCCTGGCCTCCTGTACCACCCATTCAGGGAATATGGGGCCTTTATGCAAGAGGGGGTCCTGGCACCAGGTGAAAGATTTAGGAGCGTGGGCAAGGTCAGTAACACTGACACCGGAGCATGATCCGACACGAGGATGTCACCTATGTCCACCATCAGCAAAACCTGGGAGCACGACAATTCGCTCCCGTCTTTTCGCTCCCGGACTTCTCGCTCCCGACAGTACACTCCAGCATCAATTCACACCTATGACATTACACTCCCTGGCAATCCGTTCCCCCACTTACTCCCTTTTGTAGCTCAAATGACCCTCATTACATTTCAACAGCTCTTACCTCTTATCTCTTAAAGTAAATCATGGCAGCATGGTGAGCATTCTTTGATAGTACTCCCTATTTTTGCTAGGCAAAAGCACAAAAACAGCTGGCTGTGCATTCCCAAACCTTTCACCCATCATGACGTATAGCTGCATAAACAGCGGCGGTGCAGTGCTGAAAGTTCCATCTGCATGCCACAACTTACAGCGCTGTAAGAATTTTATATTGTTCTCAGTGCCAAACATTAAAATACAGTTGTGCCCAGGTCCACTATCATAGAGCAAAAACTTTTCAGGCTCACTGGCAGCGTCTGGTTGGTACATGGTATAGTAATCCAGTATTCGCAGCTGGCAAAGGTCTCTAGGGTTAGGAGGAGCACCATGTGCATGAACCCTTTGAATGGTTTGTTTTAAGTTTTTATCGATGACTTTTCCCTGTGCAGCCAGTGACACCTCTTGTTTAGCATGCAGAATGACTTGAAGTGTGGTATCTTGTATTGAGCATGCTCTCTCCTTTGCGTTGTTTACTGCATTGTGTTTTTCTACTGCACAGGAGTCTGGTGCGTGGGTATGCTGAGAAAACTGCAAAATTATGGCAGGGTCATCATATGATACAGTGTTTACTCTGGCATTGCAAACCTTGATTTTTTTAACTGCATGCTTGCACTGCCTTTTTGCTTTATCATTGTGCCCACTTTTATGAAATGTGTACAGGTAGTTACAGTCATCCACCAGTTTTTTCTTGGACCGAGATGAGAGGACAGAGCGACAAGCCATCGTAATAAGAAAACCTACGAGTGGAAGTGTGCTTTAGTGACATTATTTATGACTTCCTAGTACAATTACTTGTGGTTGGCCAAAGCAGGTAATTGATTAATTGCCTCATTTAAATATTTCATTTCTGCCCCATACACTGAATATCAATATAAATTACAACCATCGCACTGAGTAACACAGAGCAATCTTGAATGTGACACTGCGGGAGCGATTTGGGTGGAAGCGTGTTCACATAGGTGCGAGTTTGTGTGGGAGCATACTGTTGGGAGTGAAAAGACAGGGAGTGAAAATACGGGAGCGAATTGTCATGTACCCGCAAAGCCTGTGTGAGAGGTGACAAAAGCAGCCAGTAGTCAATCAAGCTAAAAGATTGGGGTGAGGGAGAGAAAAATAAGTAGTCTCTAGGCATTCAGTGAGAGAGCAGCCAGACATCAGTGAGTGCAAATTTTTCAATAAGTCAGTAAAGGTTCATGTTGGCCCCCAAGACTTGGGAGGGGAAACCTTTGCTCTTGTCCAAAGTGCTATCTAAGGGAAGATTTAAATCTGCCTCTAGCATCCGTGGTGAGCCTTCTGAATTGAAATTGCTCACTTTCTGAGCTAGATCTGAAAAAAAGGTTGGATAATCCATGCTGTTCTACTTTGCTCCCCCCAAAATGGTAGCAACCCACCCCACCATTGGCTCTGCAGTGAAATGTTGGTTCAACCTGCATAAAAGGCTGGGCAGAGACCCAACACCCTCTTACTTTACCCGCATTTGGGGAAATCCTAGTATTGCAGTGGACTGCACACCACTCACATGGTCATCATGGGAGTAAAAAGGGATCTGCTGCCTGCATGACATACTGTTAACCAGAAAGAAAACTGTAGATACATTTCAGGTGCTGCAAACCCAGTAGAACCTACCACAAACTGATTTCTGGAAGTACTTGCAAATTAAAAGCACAGTACACAATACCCTTTGCACCTCTGCCCATGGTAATAAACCTACCCCCCTCTCCCAGTGGTTGTCCTTAAAGAAAGGCCTAGCCAGCAAAATATACTCTGGTATTAGAGACACTCTACCCGTCAACCTCTTCTATCTAAAGCAAAATTGGACATCAGAACAGGAGTGGCTATCCTGTTGGAAGTTTAGGGCACACTGCTTTTACGGAAACCAGGAGCAGACTAATACAAAACAAAATCCTTCACTCCTGGTACAAGACACCTGCGGCCCTCTACAAAGCAAAGCTCATTCCCACAGAAACTAATACTGGTGATTTGGAGCTCCAGGAGGTGATCTTTATATTTTATGGACCTTCCCCCCCCCCACAAGCCTTCTAGCAACAGGTTTACCACACCACAGCCAAGGGTCCTCCACAAGAAGCTCCCTCACTCTACTGCCCTACTACTCCTCAGATTCACCTTGGAGGTACCTTACGTAACACCATCTGGGCACAGGTGGCTTGCCCTCCCCAGCATGCAGACCAAAAAGGCTCCTCCTCTGCAGGTGGCGCTCAGTAGAAATCCCATCCCAGCAAGAATTGCTGTTCTCCCTAATCCAAATCTCCACACTAGGTCATCTCTCCCACTTGGCTACCAATTCCTTACCTGCTTAATATACCAGTAGTTGTTGTCAACCATTCTTAAAATATGTGTCACCCACAACAGGAATTGGGTAATTACATTCCTGGGACTGTCTCCTCCAGGGCAGCCAGTCACTTTTGGTAACCTATCCACTGTGTTATATTATGTACACCTCTGTGCATGTTCTTTGATGTTTTAAAGTGTGTGTTGTGTTTTAGTTCTTTGTATTCTAGGTATAAGATACACCCCACGTGTGGATGCATCCTTGTCATAAACAAATTAAATTCTCATATGCACACTTCCCCATCTTTTATTTTATATAATTGCTGGTGAGCATTTTTTTCCAGCCTGACTCCAGTGTCACACACACACACACACACACACACCCCTCATCTGTCCCTCCAACTGCCTCTCTCTCTCTCTCTCTGTCCTGTATCTGTCCCTCTAACTACCCCTCTTTCCAGTCTCTCCCTCCAACTGCCTCTCTCTCTCTCTCTCTCTCTCTCTCTCTATCTCCAGTTCAGGCTTATTTGTTTATTTTATCTACAGTTTTCAGTCCCAATCATGCTTCAGGAGCACTATAGGTAGTGAAGCGCGGTCCCGTTCCCACATCTGACGAACAGCAGGATCAGCCAGATATTGTGTTTTTATTATTCATAATATTAGATAGGGCAGATAAACATAAAGTATTTTCAATACGATGGAGGATGAGGACCGTTTCTTTGGCGGCTCTGAACAGACAAATGAAGTCACCAAGGAGCACTCATGTTTCAGGATCTGTTCTGCCACCGTAATAACCCATGGGTTATTATGGCGACTACCAGCTCGGTAAGCCCAAAGAAAAAAATGCTCACCAGTAATTATATCCATAAAACGTTTAACTGCAAAAGAAAAAAAAAAGAAAAAGGCTGGATAATTAACATTCGTATTGTACACACATCCAACATTCCTACCAATGTTTCAGTAGTCCAGCAACTAACCCCATACCTGACCAGGACACATAGTATTTGAGTTCCATGCTCAGCCATGGGGTATCAAATCCTGCTGAAGTCCGAGCACCGTGCATGAAGATTCATCCAGCCCTGATGATGAGATCCCAGCTGGGAGTGGAGTAGTAGCTGCCACTGTTGCCCACAAGAGCATGGTGTTCAGGATTATACCTGAGGGAGCTGAGTGGTGTAAGTTTGTCAGTGGTTGGCGGAGTATGGCTAATTTACTCCCCTCAAGAATTTAGGCAGAGCTGTCAAAAGAGGCCTGGGAGCTCTGGCTTCAGCTGTGGCTTCTAGCGCTCTCTGCCATTTTTCATTGTTCTTCTTTTTCTTGGGGCCCCGTTCCTAAGTTGCCAACCAGTCTTTGCAGGGGCTGCAGCGATATTGGATGTCCAATCAGTACAGTAGTCATCCATCAGCTGCTAAGGTGGAAGGGTTTCTATGGGCTGAGCCACCAGCTCAGCACATTGGTGAACTGGGGGTTGCTTTGGCTGTGGCAGGCAAGGTTCTGAGTATGAAAGTCTGCGATACAGCTGGTGTAGAAAAGAAGTAAAGCACCCCATTTCTGATAATGCACAACATGGCTCGGTATCACATGCTATTAGGGACATCTTCTTGTGGCGATCTGTAAGGCCTCTTCACTTTGCTGTAACTTCATGTAAGAAGTTCTGAAATATTTGAATGATGTGCCCCTGCCACCTCATTTATTTATTTATTTTTATTTATTTATTCTTTGTTAACCGGGTAAGTTAGACCTTACCCGGGTAACATGTGTCCTAGCCCTCCCCACCCACTTCCATTCCACCCACTTCCGTTCTCCTTTCTCACCTGTTAACCTTAGAGGGCCTCTTTCTCTGGCCAGACATAGAAAGGTGCTCTTTGACTGGAACGTGCAGAAATGTTGTTTGTTTGTTTGTTTGTTTTATTGAGGATACTGGTTAGCTTAGTAAGCATGAAAATGCCTGTTTTCACAAGCAGCAAAATATACAGAACACATAAACAGATTACATTGACAATACAATAATAAAATACAATAAAACACTTATTACATTTGATCAATACATTAACATGTCAACACTGATTTATACAAAACATTAAGATTCTAGCTGAATGTGAATGCAGAGTTACAGAGTTAAAGACTGTGGGAGATTATTCTGTAGTTTGGTAGCGTGGTAAGATGGCTTTCTCTGGCCTTGTTGAGTCTTCCTGAAAGGGACCATAAATAAAAAAGACTGGACCTCAGTAGAATGTGTGACCCTAATCTTTTTAAAAGGCACAAAAAGCTCAACAATACTCTGAATATTTACCGAAAACCAAATTATGCACAAATGTGGCTAGTTTAATATTTTTATAGTCTTCACAAGGAAGATGTCCCATGCTCTCATGTACAATGCAGTGAAGAGCTCTAGTCAGAAACATAGTGACAAACTGAATTGTATAGTGATTTTTCTTTGGATAGCAATCTTTTCCCAGCCGAGGAATAGCAAACTAAGCCATAGTCAATAAAGAAAAGCAGGAAATTTTAGCCAACGGTTTCCTAGATTCTCCGACTAAAAACACAGAAACTTAGAAACATAGACAATGACGGCAGAAAAAGACTGTCCATCCAGTCTGCCCAAGCTCACTATTTAGCCCTGTGACCTACTATTCCTCCAGGGTCCTAGCCCTCCCCTCTCACACCCATTCTCCTTCCTCACCTGTCAGGCTAAAATCAATGACTGGATGTCTTCCAGCTGGCTGCAACTTAACCCAGATAAGATGGAGGTACAGGTGATCGAGCCAGGCCACGGGCATGATGAGTCATCACCTGGAGCCAACACAGGTCTTTTCCTGGGGTCTGCACCATTGGTGGCTTCCCCAAGGGTGCATGATCTTGGTGTGATCCTGGACAGCAGACTGACCTTTAAAGATCAGGTATCGTCTGTAGTCAGAAGTGTTTTTTTTCCACTTGAGGAACATCACCAGGATCAAGCCCCTCATTCCGCCTGAAGATCTGTTGACTCTAGTACACGCTTTTGTTACTTCTAGGTTCGACTGCTGTAACTCTCTATACTTTGGGGTCATGGGAGGGACCCTTTGCAGACTGCAGCTGGTGCAGAATGCTGTGACCCAGTTACTGATGGGCCTGTCCAGGTCCAGTCATGTGATCCTGGTCCTGCGTGCCCTGCACTGGCTGCCTGTCAGGTGGAGGGTCCTTTTCAAGGTGGGCTTTCTCACCTTTAAGGCCCTATACAGACTGGGTCCTGGTTACCTGTCAGAGCTCCTGATACCTGCAACTTCTATCCTCTCCCTCCGCTCCTCTTCGAGGGGCCTCCTGGATATTCCCAGGGTTTGGCTCAAGACATCAGGCGATCAAGCATTTAATGTCGTTGAGCCGATCCTGTGGAACTCGCTACCACCTGCAGTCTGGAAGGCCCCCTCGATCGGGGTGTTCAAACTGAGGCTCAGGGCCCACCTCTTCCACCTGGACTAACTGCTCCCGCCCGACCATATGAGTTGCAGCTTATAGATATATTTAAAAAAAAACTGTGATCTGAATTTTATTCTTTATTTATTTATTGTTTCTATTATTGTTGTCATTTGTACTGCTGTATTGTCAGGCACCCACAGCCTCCAGGAATGGGCACCACACAAATAAAATGTGCCTTGTCTTCCTGATTCTGACACCCTGAGCAATCACTATACCCTTAATTTTGTCCCAGTCATGCTTAAAACCACTAACGGCCTTTGCAACCACCATGTCGGCTGGCAGCTTGTTCCATGGCTCCACCACACTTTCTCTTAAATAGTATTTCCTCATGACCCCACTGAACCTCGCTCCTATTAGCTTCCGCTCATGGCCACATGACCGTGAGCTGATATTCAAATTAAATAGTTCCTCACAGTTCACCCTTTTAGGAATCTGAAGGTCTCTATCACATCTCCCCTCTCCCTTCTGGTCTCCAATGAGTACTTGTTCAGTGCCTTGAGGCACTCCTTGTAGGACATGCCCTGCTGGCCCTGAATCATTTTTGTTACCCTGCTTTGCACCATCCCGAGTCTATCCCTATCCTTCCTGAAGTGAGGACCCCAGAACTGGTTGCAGTGTTCCAGATGTGACCTCACCAAGTATCTAGACAGGGGGAAGTATTACCTCCTTTTTCTGCTATCAGTACCCCTCCCAATAAATCCAAGCATCCTAGTTGCCTTGTTATAATCCTTGTTGCACTGACTCAATTGCTTTAGGGAGCCACTGATGATAACTCCATGGTCTCATTCCTCAGCCATGGTACTGAGTTTCACCCCTCCCTTCCAGTACTCAGTCCTGGCGTTCTTGTTCCCTAGGTGCATCACCTTTCACATTTGGCATTCAGTTTCAATTGCCAAACTCTTAACTACCCCCTCAAGCTTTTGTACATCTCTCTGCATTTATTTTCTAATCCTAAATTGCATTCCAATTTTCTGGTAAGTTACCCTAACCAACCTAGTAATGTGGGTTCCATATGTTAAGGACCTATCAAGGGTCAATCCTAAATATTTAAATTCACTGACCATTTCAATGAACTCACCATCCAGGGCTTTGATTTTCAATTCTTGGTTAATTCTCTTCTGTGGTCCAGTAAAGATCTTGGCCTTGTTTTTTTTTTTTTAATGTTCAAGATCATTCTAGTCTATTTAAACTGATATTGCAGATGGTCAAAATCTCTCTGAACCAGGTTATTTGGCACGGATCAGATGGGCCCTCTCTCCAGTCTGTATAAGAGAGGCCAGGTAGTGGTGGACCCTCTCAGTCTTGACTGGAGAGTCCCCTTGAGGCCTGAGAAATATTGGTGTGATGTTCTGTAAAAACAAGCAGAACCTTCAGTGCCCTTGAGCAACCCAGTGAACCACAGGTTGTTTCTGTGGCTCCTGTTCTCCAAGTCCTCCATTCAGGCCCAGAGCTTTCAAATCATCCTGTCTTCCATCCTCACTTTTGCTTTCAAAGATGTGTTACCAGCAGCCTCATTATGTGTGATATGGATTTGGGCAGAATATATGGGCTAAGCAGTCCTTTTCTATTCTGTTCTGTATTTCTGTGTTTCCATTACAATTTAGGCATAGTTTTATTTAGCAATTTTGCACATCTGCATCACATTGCTTTGTAAAGTTATGCTAATAGGTAGCCTCCTTCCAAAATGCAATACATGTCAGTTTAATTATGAGGTCATCATTGTGGGCTGCTATAAATTAAAGAGTCACACTAATTGACCTCATTCCCTGATGAAGCTCTTTTCAGAGTGCAGCATTGAAGCTTGGGTGACATCAATGTTAGAGGCACCCTGACAAGTCTGTAGAATTGCAGCATTTCTTTTGATGTATGCATACTGCAAAATATGGCATTTATGCACTAGATTATTTACTGAGTGCTGTGTATTTTTTCTCCTGAGTAGTGCATCTCCATTTGTTTGTGTTTATATCTTGGGAGTTAGCCACCCCAAGATGCACCTGGTCTCAGTACTGAGAGCACTCTCATTTTTGTGTTTGTGTACTGTATATCAATATATTTTAACAAATCAATACATAAAAACTGTGTCGACATGACATGATTGTCAACGTGACCTCAGACTGTCATGTAAAAAAATAGCTTCTAGTCTTAATGGTTCCAAGATATGCCATTTTGGTTGCAAGTATGGAATCAGGGATAGAAACTTCATTGCTGTTAATGAAAGCTTGGTTTTATCTCAACATGGTAGAACCATGAAGGCAGTAGCCTAACTTTATGATTTTTGCCAATACATATTAATATTAAAAAAATATGTGAAGGTGGTATATAGTGGCATCCAGCAGGATCAAGCACAGTTTGCGAGATTTCATAGTACTGTATCAATACAAACTGACACATATTGATGCATAAAACTTATATTGTCATGACACTGTCATGTTGACCTGAGCTAAAGTTTTCATTTAAAACCAAAATGAAATTCCCCAAAAAACATATTATATTCTATAAGAACAATAACCCATTTCAGGACATGAGTTTCTTGATTATTAATGCATTGCACTTCCTGGGTGTATTGAAAGTCACTCTGCCACTGGCCTCATGCCATCTAATTCACCCGAGGTGTACATTAATTCTCTAGAAATGCATGCCCTGTTGTGAGTTACTGCTTACTTACTGTTATCTTGAAAACCTGCACTGTGACAGTTCCATGTAGTAAAACCATGGTTTCAAGAATTATCCACCCATTGGCCAAGGATAAAGAACACTTCAGTTACATATAAGAGAACTGCTTGCCATGTAGAAAATAGCACAAAAATATAAAATGCAAAAAGATGGTAATTTACCTCAGGAGCATAGACTTAAAGAAAGAATTTACTGTTCTGGACAGGGGTGCAAAACTCCAGCACTTATATGACTATCTCTGCTCTGATTAATATGGATAATATGAAAAAGAAATCATTCCAAACATAATTACAAAAAATACAACAAATTAGACTGTAATACCAAATGTTTGAGCTAATACACTGAAAAACTGAATGTGTGCTAGGCCCTGAATTGTAGTCTTTAGTTTCAGAGAGAGACAGGGAGAGAGTGTGACATAATGAATAAGCTCTCTGCCTGCCTGTCTGTCTGCCTGGGACAGTGCTCATGGTGCGACATTTTAAAGAACAACATAATTGCAACCCAAAGACATCTAAATTCAGGGCCCTAGAAAACATTCCAGCACCATGCAGGGGAGGTGATAGGCTGAAAACTATATCAAAGAGTCAGAATGGATTCATAAGTTGAATGTATTGATTCCCCATGGCCATTCCTTTAGTGTTTCCATTATCATCCATATAGACCAATGAATGACTTTTCTTATTCTCTGCCACATCCCTAAGCTGTGGTATCCAGATAGCTCAGAAAGTTTTTGTCTGCTTTAATAATTTATATATCATTGAAGAAAAATAAGTTTAGTACCAACAAGAATTATTTATGCTGTTTGTCTTTTCAGTTGTATCTACGGTATAATTTTTCTTCTGCCTAATTTTTTGTGCCAGAAGTTACATATTGAACACCCCCTTTTGTCTCGATAATTACGTATTAGGCTTCTGTTATTGAAAATATATATTTAAAAACTATATTGGGGTTACTTTTTTTAATTTAATTTTCTTTGCCTTCTTGAGGTGATTTCTCTTAATATCAACTCCCACACCCCACCACACACACATACACACATGTTGACCTATGTGCAATGTACAGTACCAGTGATTACCAGAGAATAAGTCAGTAGTTTTCATGCTGATGTTTGCAGAGTGTCTCCCATGGATTTTATTAGTGATCATTTCCCGATTTAAAAATACAAAATTCAAGTACAAACTCATTTGTTTGGCTTTATCCCTGGGCCTGATCCTGAGGGTGCTTAAAACAGGCTGTGAACAAACATTGTTTCTACAACTGCAGTATGTTCATGTTAACAATACTGCAGTTAAAAATAGTAGTTTTTGTGTTACATTTAAATACACTACTGCATTTATGAATTTACAGTGAATTTGTATCACTCAGCACTTGCATGTTTGACCAATATGTTTATAATATTGTTTCGACTCTTGTGTTGAATGCACTCAGTTTTCTTAATTAAATATGTTAATGAGCTGTATGAATATGCATGTTATGCTTTTCAAAAACCTGTGTTTCAGTACACATATAAAGAGCGTTAAATATAAAGAAATTGAATATAAGATCAGTCTGTATGTGGATGATGCTGTTATTTATGCTAACAAACTAAATCAAAATTATATAGCTTTAAATATTTTATTGTCTGAATTTGGTCTTGCCTCCAGATATAAAATTAATTGGAGTAAATCAGAACTATTAGAGTCTAGATCAAACTCAGACCCATTTCAATTTACCCCAGGGTGCAATACTCAAAATGTTATACAGTTAAAATACTTGGGAATCATTATAAACTATATGACCTTAATTTTAGTCCCCTGATCACAAGAATCAAAAAGATTTGGATCACTGGGGGGTCATTACCATGGACTCTCATTGGGTACATCAATGTTATTAAAATGAATGTCCTAAGTATTTATTTTTGTTTCAGGCATTACCTGTTCCGATTAAAGACTCTTTTTTTAAAGATATAGAAAACTTAGTCAAACATTTTTGTGGAAAGGCAGAAGGCCAAGGCTAAAGATAGAAAAACATGTATATTTATATGCAGTTAGGTGACTTTTTTCTTCCTAATCTACAGTGGTATAATTTTGCCTCAATGCTAGCTGCAGTCTATACATGATTCCATCAGGATACTGATGAGTTATGCCAAATCAAATTAGCTTTCTGTCCATACAGAATTATAAAGCATCTATTATATATACTGTAGGTCCACATCAGCAGAAAATTAAGAATCTCTGCAATAGTACCATTACGCAATGTAAAATTTGGAATAAGGTTAGAATACTTACTAACTTGTTCTCAAAAATCTAATTTCACTCCCCAATATACATGAATGGTCATTTTAGTCCCTTTTTGACAGACCCAGTTTTCAAGATTTGGTATGACAAGGGGTTAGCTGAAATAGAGAGTTGCTTAATGATAAAGGCGTTCTGGATTTTAAATCTTTAAAAAACTCTTTCAGATTATCTGAATCTCATTTTTTCAGATACTGTACTTACAAATTGGAGATTATATAGTAGAAAATATGGATATATCATCTAGCCCTAAATGAGATGCATTAGAAAGCTTGCTTATGAGCCTTAATAACATTAAATTATTTTGAAAGATTTATGCCTTCCTGCAGTGAAGCCCACCAGGATGAGGCCCAACTCTGTAGAATTCTGCAGTAGAGTTACTGTAGCAAACAATGCATTTTCAATGGGAGTTAATCCCTTTTGTCATGCAGGAAACCTGTGACACTACACTTCATCCTGGGGGGCTTCACTGTACTAATGGACCTAGTTTGTAATTTATTCAAATCTTAAAACTAACTGAGAAGCAAAACTGAATGGTAAAACATTGGAGCATGAATGGCAATACGTAACAAATTTTACCAAACAAGGCCTAATGTCTACTAAATTACAGTAAATGTATTTTAATATCATCCATAAAACTTATTATACACTCCACAGATTGAATTTAATGAACCCGCATTTATCAATTGTATGTCCCAGATGTGCTAGATCAGTAGGAACCTTAGAGCACGATGATTATATGCTTGGTATTGGATAGGTTCTGGCATAAAGTGCTAGCTACCCTATCAATAGCTGTGTGGATGAAGTTAAAAAAGAAAAACGATTGGATTATATTGTGTCACAGTGACCCTTTTACTGCTATTCCCTCTATCCAACAAAGTCTTGTCTGATTAGGCTTAATTATAGCCTTAAATGCATCTTGATGAGATGGAAGGACGTTAACCCACCTGATTTTTATTCATGGATGAATTGTATGATCTCTCTGCATAGACTGGAAAAAGTTCACTATTCCCTGGAGGATAAAACAAATCTATTTAACAAAATTTGGCACACTATAAACTCTAGGGAGGTATTGAATTTGCTAAATTGAGGAATGTGTACTGTATGATTATGACGTATCTGGGTCAAGGTAGGATATGGGTTTGTTTACTTAAGTCCCTTACTCCCATCATGGAACACTGAGAATCTTAGATAGGTAATGGGAATACCAGATGCTATGATGTACATTTTTTAACAACTTTAATATAAAGGGCAAATTACCTTGATAGGATAAGCTCAGATGTTTGCCTTATTGATTTATATAATTAACAGAGTTGGGTAAGTTACTTTTTCTATTACTATTACTTTTGGAAACTTGTTCCAGGAAGCTCTGTGCAGTTACTAGCAAGGATCGAGAAGTACTAGAAAATGTAATACACCTTACAGTTACAGTTACTTATTTCTTTTTATACAAAAGTAATATGTAACTGTAACTGATTACATTTATTTGAAAGTAACTAGTAACAAACCTATTATTTTCAAATAAATGTAATCTGTTATAGTTACTTACTACGTTTGAAATGTTTTTGTATAAAAAGAAAGAAGTAACTGTAAGGTGTATTACTTTCTCTGGTACTTCTCCATCCTTGCTAGTGACTGCACAGAGCTTCCTGGAACAAGTTTCTCAAAGTAATAGAAAGTAATAGAAAAAGTAACTTACACAACACAGATAATTAATGTATTTGTTTATGATACTCTTTGCTGGTCATGTAAACCTTTGTAACCTGCTTCAAATACTTTAATAAATGGATATTAAAAAAAAAAACAAAAAGAAACGGTTCACGCAGTGTTACCGCACCTGATAAAGACTAGGGGTGATCACTGTCTGCATCCTGTTTAGTATGACCAGTGCTTTAGATGAATAAAAGCATATACACTTAAGGCTTTGGTGTGTGCGCTGCCTTATATTATTTTCTCAAAGTCTGCAGTTCGCCAGCTGCACATTCAGGGGTTCGGTGTGCATATCTTCCTATGTAAGCATGATATGTGGCATGCTGCAAGCCATCTGCATATGGCTTTTCAATGCTGGTGAGGTGCACAATGTATGCTGTGAATAGCCCTGGTGCCACTCCTCCCCTCAGTGGTTGCTGCCTGTGCCAGCATCCAGCTCTTCTCACAATTAAAGGCTAGAAAAGGGAAAGGACCCCAATGACATGTTTTGTTTTGATTTCCCCCACTTAAGAAGACACAGCAGTCCTGGCCTGTGGACTAATGTATCACATTATCTCATTTGCAGCGGTGTCTGACTGGAACTCCATTCCCCCCTCCATCTTATCATGCTCCACTCTTCCTAAGTTCTGAATCAATCTACTTTCCTCTCTTTCTACCTCAGCAGTATGCTGCTGCCTTTGTTGATGACTGATCTTCTCCTGTACTGCTTTATATCCTTCTCATCTGACCTGACCCATTGTCCAGACCCCTCTACTTACCTTCCATCCTTATCTCATGGTATTCTTACCATCTGTTAACCCCCTCCTGTACCAATACTACTTATCTGCCTTCAGATTTCACTCCTTCTGATAACCCTGAAATTGGCTTGCAAAATGTAATTACCAAAGTGTAAATATCTATTTTGTTAGCTCTTATATTCAGATTTCACTGCTCGTGTTCATTTCTAAACTGACCTGCAATAAGTTATTACCAAAGTGTATATATCTATTTTGTTAGCTGTTATAAACTTACTTTTATATTTCTGTATGCTTTATGATTCTTTATTGCCTACCTGCTGTATGTTAATTGTGTTATTACTGTAACATCATTCCCTTGTTGTTTTTGTACTGTACTATATTGTTTGTTGCTGTACTCCTGAGTCAACCATAAAAAAGGGACTGTAATTGTCTCAGTGGACTTACCCAGTTAACAAAACTCAATAAATAAAATACCACATGCAGCAAGGGATTCACTCCTGGGCAGATTCCCTGGCTACTCCTTTTCTCTGTGTGGAGCTCTACTCCCATGCAAAGGGACGCCCAAGGTCCATGAATTTAAGCTGAATATGGTTTATTACCCTGGTTCATGGATCGATGTTTTTTCATTAAACCTCACTGCTCATGATGTTCTTTTGCATATTTTATTTTTTGCAGTATTATTCTGATTTCACTATTCCCCGTTTCAGCACTGCCCTTCAGAAGTAAAACAAAAAAAAATAAGATTAAAATAATGTTAAATAAAGCAAACTTAAAACTGTAAACATGCTTTATAATTAGTGAGGTAAAATAACACTAAAATAGTATGTTTCAGTTTTATTTCACAGAAAATCCTTTAGAGAACAACCTTTTTTCAAAGGATCTAGAGTCATACAGAAATTACATGTGCTTACAAAGGGGCATAATTACCAAAAGATAAAAGACATATAAAGCAGTATAATAGATACTATGTCAGTGTGTCATACTAAGCAATGGTTCTAAATATAGGCAATTTTTTTTTATTTTGTTTAAAATTGTTTTCAGTTAAAGCATAATTGCTAAGCATGGGCTTTCTTTGACTACTTAACAAATTGCAACTGTGACATCGCCCAATCCCTAGAATTCATCCTATTAGTTAAAAAATGTCAAAAACGGGCCTTTTTTCTACTAATATAATTCTCCTTCTTGATTAGCATTAAATAGGCTGAGTAACTGCCACCAGTGTAAATTGGCAGACATGTATCTGTAATTGTTTTTTAAGTCCACTCATGATCCTGGCAGGCTGGCCTTATTCAGCTCCTTTTATCCCAATGCTAACAATTGGGGAGTCAAGTAATGGTGACGAGTCAGAGGAGAAGATAACCCCATACCATTCATTGCAGAAGGATGGCTCACATGGTTACTGATGATTTCCTAACCAGGGTCATCATAGCCAAGTTTAAGTGGGGTACAGCATCAGTAGTGGGAAATAGGAAAAGTGTGCACTGCACAGCGCAGTGCAAGGGTGCAGATATGGGGATAGCCAGACCCCAAATGCAAGGCAAAAAAACCCGAAAAGACATACCTGCACTCCAACTCCAAGGTCAATATGTTCCATGAATGAAAGTGAGACCTGTTGGTTGATGGCAACAAAATATTTTTATTGCTGCCTAGAATGCTGTGTATGAATCAGAAGGGCAACATTGTGAAAGCAGTTATATACAACCACCAAACTTTCCTTGTACCCCTATCATCAACCAACAAGTCTGGCTTTCATTTATGGAACATTCTGAACTTTGGAGTTGTAGTGCAGGTATATCTTGTTGTTTTTTTACAACATCAGCAGTAGCAGCGCAACTAAAATGATGTGATTTATTACATCATAGAAACACACACTATAAAACCATAGTCTTCGCCATAACGTTCAACTTCTTTAACCCATGAAAGCGTAGACCATAGACATGGGGGAGGCAGGAACAAATGCAGGTGCCACCCCCAGGCCCATATTAGTCTCCTTTTCCAACCTCTCTGGCACCTACCCTCATTAAGGAGGCAGCTGTCCCTCTCCAAAGCCAATAGATGCAACATTGCAATGAAAAATATTGTTCCAAAAAGTCTGTTTTAGCTACAGTTAAAAAATATTTGCCCACCTTTCAAATTTACTTTTGTAGAATCCTTCTTTACTGCACACAAACATTTTAATATTTTCTTGATCATAATCCTTTTCAAGTCTACAATGCTACTTGTAAGGCAGACATACGAACATACGAAATTTGCCAGCAGATAAAGGCCTAGAGGTCTATCAAGTCTGCTCAAATGTGCAGCTAGCACCCCTTATTCTGCAGCTGCCCCTCCCTTCCACCCTTCCCCTTCATTAACCCTCCCCCTTGTCCTGTCCCATCCTCGTTTGAAGCAGTCCACTGTTCTACTGCATTCCACTTCAGCAGGTAACGCATTCCACCCAGCCACCACCCTCTCTGTAAGAAAAGTGTCTCCTCATCTCCTCCTGAACCTTCCTCGCTCCAGTCTCTACATCATGGCTCTGGTGCCCTCCTCCCTTACTTTGAACAGCCCCTCTGTACCCGTCTTGTTTATTCCTTTCATGTATTTAAAGGTTTCAATCATGTCACCCCTGTCTCTCCTCTCCTCCAGTGAGTACATGTTCAACTCCTTCAACCTCCTCTCGTATGATAAGTCCCCCAGCCCCTTGATCATCTTTGTCGCTCTGCACTGCAGCCCCTCTAGTAACTTAATGTCCCTCTTCAGATATGGACGCTAGTACTGCATGCAGTACTCCAGGTGTGGTCTAACTAATGACCTATACAGTGGCAGAATCACCTCCTCCCTCCTCAAAGATATACCCCTTGCAATACAACCCAGCATTTTGTTGGCCTTTGCAGCTGCCTTCCTACATTGTGCAGAGTTGTTCATTGACCCTGTAATGAGCACACCCAGATCCTTCTCCTCCTCTGTCTGGGCTAGCTGCACTCCCCAGCTGGTAACTCCTCCTTGGGTTCTTCATCCCAAAATGCAGCACCTTGCACTTTTGGCATTAAAGCCCAGTTGCCAGGTGTCTGACCAGGTTTCAAGCTTTGCCAGATCATCCTGCAACCCCTGCCATCCCCCTAGGTCATCCACCACCGCTGCCTACCTTGGTATCATCAGCAAACAGACTGATCTTGCTCTTGATGTCCCATGATATGTTTGCAATGAATATCCCAAACAACACTGGTCCCAACACTGAGCCCTGTGGAACACCGCTCGTCACTGCCCTTGGGTGTGAGAGCTCCCCACCCACCACCACCCTCTGCTGCCTTCCCTGCAGCCAGTTTCCTACCCATCTCACCAGCTTTGCACCCGCCCCTGTGCCTACTAACTTCCTTCTCAGCCTTCCATGTGGCACTGAGTTGAATGCCTTACTGAAGTCCAGATACAGGACATCCACTGCATGGCCCCTGTCCAGTTGCCTAGTTACCCAGTCATAGAACTCGACCAGGTTGGTTTGGCAGGATCTGCCACGTGTAAAAGCCATGTCTGCTGTCCTGGTCCTTTGGCCTCTAGGAGGCCACCAGCCTCTCCTTCAGGATAGTCTCCATTAGCTTACCCATGATGGATGTGAGGCTCACTGGTCTGTAGTTTCCCAGTTCATCCTTGGGGCCACTCTTGTGGAGGGGCACCACATGAGCCATCCTCCAGTCCTGAAGTACAGACCCCGAATGTAGTGACAGACGTGGTAGTCACATTTTTCTTGAGGAAAAAAAATTAAGCAATTTACAAAATATTCGAATTCTGGTGGAACTAGAACATTTTACCAGCAAATAAAAGTGCAAGATACCTTGATGCAATAGGAATGGAGTAAGGAAAAGGTCACTGGAGGTGGTTGCCCCCCACCCCTGTGTAAGGTCTGCCTTCACTAGACTGCATTTGGAGTACCGCCTCCAGATTTGTTCAGTACCATTCAGAACAATGACTGAAGTGGTTGAGAGGGTCCACTACAGGGTCATCAAAAACTGAATATTGGATTTGGGTGTGAGAGCCATGAAGATTTATTTATTTAGTTATTAAATTTTGAATTTACACCTTTTAGCCGGTGGCTCTTTTACAAAGGATCCACATCAATCAATCAAAAAAATCAATCAATCAAAATCTTTATTTATTCAGGCGAACATCATTGAGCAAAGCTCATTTACAAGATGGACCTGAGTGGTCATACAAATGAGGATACAAGTATTATTACATAGACAAGAATAGCATAAATAGCAATACAATGGCATGAAATGATTATATACAACAATTTACATATATACAAGGAACAGTAGAACCATTTAGCCTGTAAAAAAAAAGGGGACAAAGGTATAGCAGGCATAAAATATAAATTATAGGGTCTAACTAGTTTTTATGAGAATATAATAGGTGATTCGGAAGATAGAAATTGAATTAATATAATGGACGGAAAAAGGAAGGTGGGTCAGGTAGGGTAGGGGATTAGGCTTTATAAAAGTAATTGCAGAGCTCTGGAAAAAGGGCGGAGAACAATCTTTTGAAAGATGCCAGAGGTAGTAGGCTATCTAGCTTCATGGATTTTTGGAGAGAGTTCCATGCAACTGCTAGGGTATAGCTGAAAGCAGCCCTCCCATACGGGTGCAGGCATTGGGGACCTTTAATATGATGAGTTTACTGATCCTTAAGGTGTATGGCCTAGTTGTAATTTGGGTAAAGCAATCAGTGATATAGGTAGGTAGTTTGCCTGTTAACGCTTTGAATATCCAGATAATAGCATTCCTATTTCTTCTGTGATGTAATGATGTCCAGTTGACTGCCATATAAAGGGAGCAATGATGGGTGCTGGAGGGAAGGTCAGTAATAAATCTTATGGACCTGTAATACAGGGTGTCCAGTTTATGTAAGAGATGACGTGAACAATGGCAGTAGAGAAAATCAGCATAATCAATGAGGGATAGGAATGAGGCCTGAATTAACCTTTTTTTGGAATCACTGTTTAGGTAATGTTTTATTCTAAAAAATAGTCCAAGCCTCTGTCTTAGCTTTTTAAGTAGCTCTTCAATATGGACAGAATAGTCAAGCCTGTTATCTATCCAGGCTCCAAGGTATTTGAAGTTATCAACAAATTCAAGTTTCTCTCCTAGTAAGGTGGATAAATGTAGGGTGGTGGATGCTGGGGTAGTGGTAGAAGCAACTCTTTGTGGCAAAGAACATAGCTTTTGTTTTTTTGCATTCAAGTAGTTTTTGTCAAGTAGATTGTGCTGCAGAATGGAGAATTCGGATTGTAACAGTTCACAGGCTTTGGAAGGTGAGGGATTGCTGACATATAATACAGTATCATCAAGCAAACAGATGAATGTTAGATTGAGTGAGATTAGCATCAATATTGTTTATATAAATGGCAAAGAGGATAGGGCCAAGAATAGAGCCTTGTGGTGCGCCCCTTAGCAGTGGTTTTGAGGTGGATAGGTAATTTCCATTTTAACCAGTTGTGACCTATCTGAAAGGTAATCCTTAAACCAGTTGAGTGATAGGGAATCCAGGCCTAGTGAGTTAAGGAGGTGATTAATAAGTCATGATCCACTGTGTCAAAGGCTTTACTCAAATCCAGAAACACAGCACAGGTACAATTTTTCTTGTCCAAGGTAGTCTGCCAATCGTTGGTTACCTTGGCTAAGGCAGTAATGGTGTTATGCTTTGATCTAAACCAGATTGTGCAGAATTTAGAAGGTTGTTATCCAGATAGTCCCTTAACTGAGAGTTTACTAGTTTTCGAGCATCTTGGATAGTACTGGTAGGATGGAGATAGGTCTGTAATTGTTCAGGATCCCTAGTATCACCAGATTTGAGTAATGGAACTACTTGAGCTGTTTTCCAAGTAGAGGGAATGGATCCAGTAGTTAGGAAAAGATTGAAGAGATGAGTGAGGGGCAGATAAGACATGTGAAGCAATTTTCAGGAAATAAGGATCCAGGAGTCTGCACCTGCACTCTTAGTAGTGTCTAAATTAGAGAGGAGATCTTCCACTTCTTTCACAGATATTGGGATGAAGAAAAAGTTGAAGTGGCCATTTGTCCCACAGTAGTTTGCAGGTTCAAGGAAGATCTCAGGATATTTGCAGGTGATGAGTCAAATGCTAGGCCAGCTGTGTGAAGTGAACATTGAAGGTATTTAAGATTTCTTGTTTATCTGTAATTTCTGTATCATTTAGTAGCAGTTTGGAGGTTAAGGCGGAGTAGAATTTTGGCCCCAGAAGTCCTTTTATTGTACCCCAGAGTCTGGATGGGTTATTGTAGGAGGCATCAATTTAAGCTGTATAGTAGGCAGTTTGGCAGTTCTTATTTTTTTGTATGAATTCCTTGCTTTTCTGAAATTTAGCCAATCTCTGGTGTCCTTTGTTTTTCTTGCCTTTTTCCACAGTTTGTCTCTGGTTCTCAAACCTTTAAGCTCGAGGTAGAACCAAGGCAGGATTTTACCTTAGTTCACAATGCTGGTGATAGGTGCATGAATATGAGAGCATTAGTGATAATATCCTTTAAAGTCTGGAGAGCTGTTTCAACAGGTTGTGGAGATAGAAATCTTGCCAATATATATGTATTACTCAGGTCATGGAGGTAACCTGAGATATTGAAATTCTTTTGACCTTTGAGGACAAATTCTGCAGGATTTGGTGGTTTGAGTGTGGATCTTATGCCAGCTGTAGGGTAATGGTCACTGACATCACTCGGCAGTACTCCTGCATGTGAATATAAGTGAGGCTTGTTTACCAACATAATATCCGGAGTGAGCTGTTGCTGGAATTTCTTAGGTTGATCTAGTTGGGTCTTTAATTAGCTGTGAATCCATAGGTGTCACAAAAGGTTATCAAAGGTGCAGATACATTAGACAGTCAGTTTAAATTCAAATCACCAAGGATGATGGTATCTTCAGGCCTAGGGTTGAGAATTGACCCTAGGTGAAAAAGCAGTTTAAGGCCCTGCAGAGGGGGGCCTATAGCATCCAATCAGTTTAAATGAAGACGAATTAGAAGGGATATTTTGATTGATAAACATTCAAATTAATTTGGCTCGGATGTGTTGATGAGGCAGGTTGCGAGATGGTGTCCTTAATGTATATGGCCACCCCACCACCCCTGGAAGGCGATCTGCTCTGAAGAGCTGATGAGTTGGGAAGGTTTACAACACTGTCTTTTGTTGTAGGCCTGAGCCAAGATTCAGAGATGACCAGGAAATCTGGAAGAGTATGTGCCACCCAAGCCTGTATTAAGATGAACTTTTTAGGAGGCTGCAAGCATTGAAGGCATGAAGCTTAGCCTTTTATGGAAGTCAGATCAGCAGGGAAGATAAACTTACAATGGAAAGGATTAATCTCAATAGTGCCAATGCATAAAAGGAGGTAGAAGATTAATTTAGTAGGGCACCAAGGGTTAGGGATGAGAGTGATCAGAGCGTTTCCTCTTAGTCCTAGATGCCCACTGTGTAGTGGGAGATGGTCCTGTTCTATAGGTGTGTCTTTTATCATAACATGAGAGTCTGATGGACAGGCATAGTGGGTTATTATAAGCCAGGATACATGTAAGGGGCTAGGGGTGCTGGATTGTTAGAGAGGCTTTATATACAGGATACCCAGGGTTTGCAGTGTGAGAGTGATTCAAAGTGAATAAGGAATAGATGGTTGTACATAGTGGATGGCAGTGGAGGCAGAACATACTCATTAACTTATACGTCATGACGGGGGTATAATATGATTATCATAATGGATTGGGGAGATGAGAGGCTAAGGAGCAAAAGGAAGCAAGTTAGCATTGTCCAGGAGTAGGTATGGGTTAATAAAGAAGGAAATAGATGTGGGCGTGGATTAGAGGAAATGGCGGAAGAGTGTATAAATACAATCAACCAAGAGGGAGCAGGGAGGAGGCAAAGCCTGGCTTTGCCCGTACCTTTCACACTGCTTCTCCCGGCCTCCTGGATCTCTTAGTCGGCTGGAGGTGCGCGCCCGGCCAGCTGGCGGCTCGGAGCCTTCTGTGGCTGGAGCTGGAGGCTGTGCCGGCTGCAGGCAGTGGACAGAGGAGAAGGCAGTGAAAGGCTACTTTATTGCAGGCAATCTGCAAATTAGGTGCAAGGATCAAAATCTGCACAACAAAAGACTGGGAGGGTTTGGGGGGGGGGGTTAGGCGCCTAGCCCTAGCCCACACAGATCACCAGAAAAGGCTGAATCACTAGCAAACATCACATCAATATACATAGATAGTACAAACTTGGTAAAATTAGCAAGGCAAGTAGTTCAGGAATCCAGTTACAGTACAGGGTAACATAAACAAGTTGAGTAAATTCCAGGTAGTGTAGTTAGGAGTTAGAACAACAAAACATAGCATACGTATACAAATTAACAGATCACACAGACAATATTTACAGATTTGTAAAGCAGCCAGAGCAGCACTGTCAGAGGAGTGGAAGAGTGAAACTGAATTGCCTCAGACTTAGTTTGGAGGTATTTAAGAATGTTCTGAAAACTTACTTATGGAAAATGGCCTTCCTGGATAATTAAGTTAATTTTATTGTGCTTGGATTCTATATTATAACTTATTATTTTATTTTAATATCTGATGTTATTATGGCATGATTTTACTTACTGTATATGTATTGCAGATTTGTATTTGAAATTATGGTTTTAAAATGTTCAGCGCCTTGATATATTGAAAGGCACTTTATAAATAAAATTATTATTATTTATTATATACCAGGGTAGGCTAGGCCTGAGGGAGGGCTGAGGGAGGAGTGAGTGAAGATGAGGGGGAGTGAGGTTAGCAGAAGCGGGAGAGGAATAGCCAGCAGTGAGCAAGTAGAGTTGGGAAATGGGAAGAGAGATGGGGAAGGGAGGTACCTGGGAAGGAGGTAAGAAGAGGTGGGGACGGAGACAAGGTTCAGGAACTGTACAACAGCAAATAGGGCAAGCAGGCAGAAAATGGAGGGGAAGGGAGGTGATACAGGCAGAGAGAGGTGTGTAGTGGCCAGGCTTGGGTGGGAGGAAGGGAGATGGGTAGAGGAGGTGGGGGAGAGGGTGGGAAGCGTGAGGGGATAGTGAGAGGTGAAGGAAAAAGGAGCGACCATCATTGGAATTAAGAGAAACAGTCACAAATGGCCTTGGATACAAACGTCTGACGAAGATGGTGTTTGAATGAGCAGAGGGTGTCTAAATTAGTGATTTCGCCACTCAGGGAGTTAAACATCTTAGGGGCTCTACCTGTAAAAGACCGCTGGCCACGGGAGGTGTGGTAGTGGGGAACAGATAGTGCATAGTTATCAGAGCTTCTGGCATTTTGGATGCAGTTGGCTGGGCTTAGGAGAGTCTGGACCCCAGGGGGCATGAGACCCATTGATGCCTTTTTTACTACTAGGCCGCAGGTTTGGTATGTGATTCTTCCCTGCAGTTGTAGCCAGTTATCTTGCTCATAGAGCTCACAGGTATGCGTGCAGTGGGCAGCTCCAGTAGGAAGTCAGCAGGTCTTATTCAGCGCTATAGAAATTCACTGTAGTGCAGTAGCTATGGCTGTTCTATATATAACAAACCCATAATCAATGATGGAGACAATACAGCTATGTATTGCTAGATTAAAGGTTTCAGGAGTCAGGCAGTGCTTATGTTTGTAGAGAAGGCCGATGTGGATATCTACAGATTTGGCAACCATATCGATATGGCTAGAGAAGGACAGAGCACTGTCCAAGGTCACACCAAGGTATTTGAATATTTGCATCTGGTCAAGAGTCACACCTGAGCAATTTCTGACAGTTAACTGTTTGCATTTATGTTTGCTGTGTGTACCATGGAATAACATAGTCTTTTTTTTTATTTTTTTTTTCGTAGTTTAGCACTAATTTCTGCAAGACAAACCAGGCCTCAACTTGAGTGAAACTTTTCTGTAGCTGTTGCTCCAAGTGGGAGGGATCAGAGTTCACAGAGAAAATAATTGCATCATTGGCATACAGGATGATGTGTTATGGAAGATGCTGAAAAGTAGGGGCCCCAAAATTGACCCTTGGGTGACACCAGCCCAGACAGGTTGTTTGGAGAAGATGGTGTCAGTATTCTTAACTTGTGACCGGTCTGAGAGATAACTGTTAAACCATTTTAGGGTATCGTAAGACAGCCCTAAGTGTCCAAGATGTTCAGGTAGTAATGGATGGTTAATCATATCGAGGGCCTTCGATAGATTGATAAAGGTGGCACCGGCAAGTTGTCCTTGGTCAAGTGCTTGGTGAATGTGACCAGTAAATTCAAGGAGAGCAGAGGTGGTACTATGGCCTTTCTGAAAGTCATGTTGCTGTGGACATTGCAGGTTGTATTTCTCCAGGTACTCCACCAGCTGGTCTGCAACAGTGTTTTCAAGTGCTTTGGATAGTTGAGGTAGGATGGAGATATGCCTGTATTTTCTATGTATTGCCCTGTCCCCAGACTTGTATATTGGGGTCACCAGAGCAGACTTCCACTTGAGCGGGAACTGGGAGAGCGTAAAGGACTGGTTGATAATCTTGGTAAGGGGGGGCAGGACAACATCAAGGGTGAGGGTGATGAGCTTCATGTCAAGTGTGTTCCCACTTATTCTGTTTTTTTCAAGCACCTTGAGAAGGTATTTCTTGGCGTCCCTTTCAGTAACTGCCTTGAAATAGAATTGCGGATGACTTAGTTCCTTATCTGGTTGAAACTGGGAAGCCATGGTAGAGTAGGTGTCAAAGAAGTTGGAAGCATGTGATTAAGGTCGTTGAATGCCAGATTGAAAGTACTGGCAATTGTGGAGGGGTCCAGTGTGATGCTGCCATCTACATTTAGCATGTTAGGTGTTGCTTTGGACTCTTTCCTTATGACTTCCAAAAGGGTTTTCCAAAATTTCCTTCCATCTGACCAGGAGTTGGATAAGGTGTTCCTGTAGTAGCTGGCTTTTTCTGAGTGAATATCTCTGGTACAGGTGTTCCTGGCAGCCCTGTATGCCTGAGTATCTGTCTGACTCCCAGCAGCTCTTGCTTGAGCCCACAGGAGGTCTCATGTTTTCATTTGTTCTAGGAGTTTGCCCGTAATCCAGTGATTGTCAAGGCCCTTGATTTTGCATTTCTTATATGGGGCATGACTATCACATGCAGCATTGAACTGTGAGATAAAGTATTGTAGTGCACTATCTACATCTGGGGCAGTATCAATTGGGGGCCAATCTTGTTGTCACAGGAGTGACCTAAGTGGTTCAAGGTGTCCCCTGCTAAGTATCCTACTGTTAACAGTTTTCGCCAGGGGTTTAGTGAATTTATTAGACCATAGGCACTGGACTGGAGAATGGTCACTAATGGAATCAGGGAGGACTTTAATGTGGACAATATGATTGGAGTGGTTTGAGAGTACTCAATCCAATAAGGTGTTGGTCCCAGTTCTATAGTTGATCCTTGTGTGTGAGGTAACAAGTTAGGTAAAGTTTTCTGCCACCAAGGCATCCTTGTAATTGCTTGCACTGGGGGCAAGCCAGTTTACATTGAAATTCCTAAGCATTATATATTCAGAGTTAAGCTTTAAGCTGTAGATGCAGGTAAGGAATGGGTTCAGGCTTGCTGTTGTCAGTTTGGGTGGGATATAGACAGACACTATCATCAGAGCTTTGTTATGGGCCCCAAGTATGACCTTAATAGCAAGGACCTATAGCTCATCACCAGTAGTGGGTAAAGTCAGAGCATGCCCCGTCAGTGAATCTTTCAAATATAGGGCACAGCCACACCCTTTTTTAGATAGTCTATCCTGCCTAAAGACAGCATACCCAGGTATTGCCACAGCGGTGTCAACGATCAATGGTCTCAACCACTGTTAGGACATCTGGACTGTACTGGGTGGTCCAGGCAGTAAGGACATCAAGTTTTTTAAGTAGGCTGCAAATGTTGAAGCTAGCTAATGAGAGAGACCCCATTCTGCTGGGCTCCCTAGGTCTAGTTAAGGGTGGTCCTGGGTTGGGGTGCATGTTGCCTGATATTAGCAGGAGTAGCAATATTAGTCTCCTCCGGAGCTCCTTAAGATATCCGCAGTGACTCATGCGTACTCTTTTTCCCATATACTCATTCTTAGGTTTTGTCTGTAGTGACCTGACTCCCAATAATAAGAACAGGGAGTAATAGTTTGAGGGTAAGGTCATTCTTGGGTGCAGAAGCAGGTTCGTGTGTCATAGTATTTGAGAAAAGAAATGAGTGCAGTTCATGCTATGACTACTGGTAACCACCCTACTTCTGTGCTGGGGGTTATCATCCAGGAGATCAAAGGTAGATTGTTGTGAGCACTTTATAACAGTGCTAATGGGGGATGTCGGCATGGTTATGAGCAGAAAGTACAACAGGATTGGGTTAGGAAGCATTGTTAATGCAGTAATTAGAGCAAAGCAGATAAGAATGGTTCAGTGGGACTCCAGCATAGAATGGATTCAAGTGTAGTATCTGTTGCAGCTGGAGGAGATATCTACAGTAATACAACCAGGGCTCGCTGGTGAATAGTTAGATAGGAGTATAGCCTGGGAGCCAATGGGATGGGTAAAAGAACATATAACCAGGGATCACTGGTGAATAGTTGGGCAGGAGCATAGCCCATAGCGAGAACAGGAGGTGGAGCCAAGGCATATTTAATAGAGGCCGGGGTTGGGGAGAATGGGCGGGTGAAAATATAGAGAGCTAGAGCAAAACCTAGGGCTAAAAGAGAGATTCGAGCAGCTGGGAAGTCACACCAAGCAGCGGTGGGCAGTTTGAGCGGCCAGCCAGTCAGGAGCTCAGAGGGGTACAGCGCTGGTTTTCAGTCTGTAGCTGTGAGGCGGGCATACCTGAAGTGTGGTCCCGGGAAGAGGAGCGTGAGCGGTAGCTAGGTCAGGCCCACCGCTCCACTGTGGAGGAGAGGAGTCCTGTGGTTTTCAGTGCCCCAGGTCGGGCCACCTGCTGGGATAAAGAGAGAGAAAGAGGGGATTAAGTTAGCGGCGGAATCGGTAGGTGAGAGCAGACAAACAAGGAGGCAGAGTCATGGTAGGGGTAGAGGAGGGAGATAGCTTAGGCAGAGTAAATTGCTATTAGTTAAGTAACTGAAAATTGCAGAGTCTTTAGCAAGGAGGCAGGGGAGAAATTTGCAGAACAAAGGAGGGTGGAGGGCTGAGAGGGAGAAGTAGGCAGGTAGAAATCAGGTTTCACATGAGAAAAAATTGCAGCTTTAACTGAACTCGATTTAACACAGAAAATGCAGTTTTAACTTAACTCTAAACAGGTTCTTTAACAGGGCTGTAATGACTCAAACTGATAGACAATTAAGGACTAAGCACTTTTATGAAAGCTCAGAAGGGCACGGTGCCAGTTTTCAATCTGCAGCTGTGAGGTGGGTGTAACCTGAAGCGTGGATCCAGGGAAAGGAGCACAAGTGGTGGCTAGGTCAGGCCTGCCACTCTGCTGTGGAGGAGAGGATTCCTGCGGTCTTTGGCACCCCAGGTCGGGCCACCTGCTGAAGCGTAGATATAGGGAGAGGAGCACAGCTGGCAGCAAGGTCAGGCCCACCGCTCCACTGTGGAGGAGAGAAGTTCTGCGGTCTTCGGCGCCCCAGGTTGGACCACCTGCTGAAGTGTGGATCTGGGGAGAGGAGCGCGAGTGGCAGCTAGGTCAGACCCACCACTCCGTTGTGGAGGAGAGGAGTCCTGCGGTCTTCGGTGCCCCAGGTCGGGCCACCTGAAGTGTGGATCCAGGGGGAGGAGCTTGAGCAGCAGCTAGGTCATGCCCGCCACTCAGCTGTGGAGGAGAGGAGATTGGATATACTCAAGTATACTCCCATTATATACATTAGGCATCTTCCAGATACGAATGGATATAAGCATATTGGACCATGCACAGTTGTATGAAATGGTGCATGCAATAAGAACTGGAGCACATGCACTCAGAGTGTGTGTGTGTGGGAGAAGAGCGGGACAAGGACAAATTTCAGAAAGCACTACTTTACACAAAGGGTAGTCAGCATGAGGAATAGCCTACCCAGTGAGGTAGTGGCAGTTGGTAGTGTACAGGCTATTAAAGTACTGTAAGACTAGATAGATTCCTGAGGATAAATAGCATTGTAAGGGTTTCAAAGTACTAGTATGGGTAGCATTCCCATTTGCCATTAAGCATGGATGTGTTTCAGGACTGAACAGTCACTGCTCTGTGACAGGAGGGATGAACAAGATGGATGCTAAGTCCTTTGTCCGACCACTGTACTGTTTTACTATGTTACCCCTCCCAAGTGATTAGAGCATCATTTGGGAGGCCTGTTCCTCCCCTATGCAGTAAAAAGTCAAAAAGTAAAGCTGTTCCATGGTGTTGGCGGTACTGCATCAGGCTGCCAAATGAGAGACCTATTGTTCATGCCTTAGTCTGTGAGTTTTTGGGTGGTTCAGCAGGAGGCAGCTACAGATGCTCCTTCTCCAGAGAGGGAGTTTGACACAAGTTTGCACCTTGGCAGCAGCAGTCGAGCAGAGACATTGTGGTGGAAGGGATACTGTCTCAATCTTGCAATCAGTTCCAGCATGCCAATGGCCTAAGTGTGGGACCTATATATAGTAGGAAAAATCCACACTGCTAGCCAGGGATAATGACATACTGTAGGTTTGTCCCCAAACTCCATGCCACAGCTCAGATGTTTATGTCCCCACCAGTGGTGGCAGCCCTTCCACAAGGAGAAAGTCAGGGACAATTGGTGGCATGAGTTGAGAGGATGTTCCTGAACCTAGGCTTCATATGATAGGCATGAGGAGGAAGGCAGAAGTGTAAGTGAAAGAAGAAAACTGTGATGCTTGTTGAACTGTGGCATTCAGTAGTGTGACAGCTGTATTTTTTGACTTCATACTTAAGGGTTCAGGCAGCTCATGACAGCATTTATACCTTTGATGCCAAGAGAGTCTAGTTTAAGTATCGCATATGAAATACATTTTATCAGAGCTTGGTTTTTCAATAGATTTTGCCCCACTGAAAGCAGGGACATTGATGAAATATCTCAATTTAAACAGGTACAGTTGGTCTTATAGTTCACAGGGGGAAGTAAACACCAGCTCACATTAAATTCAGCAGAGGCTGATAGAGCAGGAAACTCTGAAAGTCTGCAGAGAATCATATTAATGTCTGTCTGTCTGTATGTATGTATGTATATAGGTACAGTATCTATATTTATTTCTATCTATCTAGCTAGCTAGCTACCTATCTATTGAAATTGGTGACTGGCAAAGGCACCCTGAACTGAGGCTCCTTTTCAGATGTGATTCATGGGAAAGGTACAAGGATTATTGTAACATGGCAATAATCAGACAGCTGGAATCGGCAGCAGTGATTGGTGAAAGGGCATCATGGGATCAAATGTGGAGCGGGTATTAATCCATGATAGATGCCGTGCCCAATAAGGTAGTACCGATGCCAGCCAGACCCCAGGCTTAGCAGCACTGGGCACAGGTGGGGAGCGAGTTGTAGACAGGCAAGTGTGGCAGTAGGAGAGGGAGACGAGCTACATGCAGAGTGCAGCACAGCGGAAGACAGCACACCGAAGAGGCACTAGCAGGACAAGACTGTTGGACGACTGTGCGAGAGGGAATGGGAAGTGACCCAGCCAGCATGTAAAGTTGGCATCGATCACACACCGCGGCGAGTGAGCAGTGCACCAGAGTCCTCCAACGCCAGTCATGAAAGAAATAGCCGCACCGATCGCCACATTTTCCAGACTGGCATGTGAGCCGCACTATGTGCTTTAATTAGATGTTGTGAATATTTTGACTGCATCAGCATGGTAATGCTGTTTTGTCACAACATTTGAAAGTGCAGTATAAATGTATCTTCAGAACTCTGACCCCCCTGTGTAATGCTGCTCAACGCACATGACATAGGCTTCTGGCGACTCTGTCCTCCCGCGGCCCATGTTACAAGTGCATTAAACCACTCCAGCGGTGGCATCTAATGCAATTGATGCATGGTTGGGCGGTTATTCGCCCTCTGCCTCGGGCCACAACCATCCCAACCATGCATCAATCCAGCGTTAGATGCCACCTTCATCGTGGCTTAATGCTTACTTAATACAAACATGTGCGAAGTGCTATGAGCTACGATACAGGACAAATAAATACAATATAGTGCAGGTAGCAAACTGTGCAGTCTGAGAAAGAGAATATATACAGTCCTACAGTATGTAACATGGTTGCATTCATGAGTGATATGTAAATCAGCAGCAACAAGGTATCAATTACATACGAAAAGTTGTGTGATTAAAATTGTGAAGTGCAATAATATGAAGAAGTAAGGAAAAGAACCACCTATGAACAGCAAAGTACAGTTTAAATAAACCTGTGGAAACCAGGTTTGTAACACCCCTGGGAGGTTAGTGCATTTCCTGTCTAGGCGAGAGTTAAAAGCAAATAGCGGTTAGAGGCAGGAGCAGACTGGGGTGTGGTGAGTTCTGAGGTGCTGTTTCAGCGAGCGGCAGGGGGTAGAGTGGCAGATGGTGTGAAGAAGGGAGTTCCAGATGGTGGTTCACTGCATCAAAAAGGCAGATTGGCCAACAGAGGAGTTAAAGTGAGGATTGTTGAAGGAGTGTGAGTCAGAAGGGTGGAGAGTAGAAGAGGCAGCATAGGTTAAGTGTAGATCAGAGAGTGAGGCTAGGCAGTATTTTGAAAGGAAAGTGCTACAGAGAGATGACAAGATTCTAGAGAGGGAATAGAGAGGGAATAGAGAGGTTCTGGTAGAGGGAACAGTGATCAGTGTATGGTTGGAGTCAGCAGCAAAGTAACAGAAGGAACAGAGTAGGGGTCCAGTTTGATCATGGTAGATTTAGGAGCAGCACCATAGATCACATCTGCATAATCATATGCCAGTAAGATCATGTTTGGGAGGATCTCGCTATGGATCAATAGCAGCATGCAAGACCGAGGCCTGTATAAGGCACAGAGCTTTGGACAGATATTTTTATTAATTGCATTGTCATCGGAGGAAATATCTAAGTTCCTGTGCAGCCACATGAAAAGGTACATAAGGTGGGAGACCTTATCTAATCGAGCAACATCCAAGGTTCTAATGATAGAGAGGTTATAGCACCTGGCAAGACATTCTCTGGTGCTGAAAGGCATGGTAATACTCTTTGTGGCGTTTAAGGTAAGGTGGTTTGAGCACAGCCAACATTGGATGCAGTAAAAGTCACACTGCAGTGATGCTTCCAGTTCAGGGACTGAGGCACCAGTGGCAAAGAAGACTATGTTATCAGTGTATAGGTGTGTGTTAGAGAAGACACAGAGAGTGAGAAGGTTATTAAGGAACAGAGAGAAAAGAATAGATTCTAAGATGGAGCCTTGGAACATACCAGAGGGAGAAGCAGAAATAAGGCATCCTCAACCAGGACCAAGTGGTGTTGGTCAGCAAGGTATGGATGGAACCAACCCTCAGTGGGGTTGGACAGTTCTGCAGCATTCAATTTCTCCAGGAGTGTATGGCAAGCCACAGTGTCAAAGGCCTTTTTTTAGGTCAATGAATATAGGGATGGTAATGTGGTCCAGGTCCATCTACCTGAGAATGGCATCAGTAACAGAAACATGGAAAGTGACAGCAGAACGGGGCCATGTGGCCCATCTAGTCTGCCCATAATCCAACCCCTTCCCTTAACTGCTTTTCAGTGTTATGGTGCCCTTGTATCTATCCCATGCCTTCTTGAAAGTTTCCACCATTTTTGCCTCCACTGCCACCTGTGAAAGGCAGTTCCATGGTTCAGCCACTCTCTCGGTGAAGAAGAATTTGTGTGTGTTGCCTCTGAATCTGCCCCCTCTAGCTCCATGTTTTTCCCTCTTGTTCTTGAGTGATTTTTGATATGAAACAGGTCCTGGACCTGCACCTTGTTTATTCCTTTTAGGAATTTGAAGGTCTCAGTCATGTCTCCTCTGTCCCTTCACTGCTCCAGGAAGTACAGGTTTAATTTATGCAGCCTCTCCTCATATTATTTGTCTTGCAATCCATGAATCATTTTAGTAGCCCTCCGCTGCACTATTTCCAGTCTGGTAATATCCTTCTTGAGGTGTGGTCTCCAGAATTGTACATTGTACTCCAGGTGTGACCTCACCATTGATCTATAGAGTGGAAGGATGACCTCCTTATTACTGCTGGTAATCCCCCCTGATTATGCATCCCAACATACCATTTGCCCTCAATGCTGCTTTCTCACATTGCTTGGTCATTTTTAGGTAATCTGCTATAATTATTCCCAGATCCTTTTCCTGTTTAGAGGCTTCCTGTTTTTCACTCCTTAGGTAGTAATCCGTTCCTGGGTTAGTCCTTCTGATGTGCATGATTTTGCCTTTTTTAGTATTGAAGTTTAGTTGCCACATTCTTGACCACTTTTCTAGAGATTGCAGGTCAGCCCTCATCTTCTTCATTCCTCCTGAGGTGTCCACCCTGTTTCCTATCTTTGTGTCATCTGTGAACAAACTCACCTTGCCCTCCCAGTCCATCATAAATGTCACTAATGAAGATGTCGAATAGGATTGGGCCAAGCACAGAACACTGTGGTACTCCACTAGCTACTTCTCTTTCCTCTGAGAGTGTGCTGTTCACTAATACTCTCTGGGTCCTATCAGTAAGCCAACTCCTTACCCAGTTTACCACCTGATGACCTACTCCCATGCTGTCTAATTTGTTTAGCAGCCGTCTATGTGGGACCGAGTCAAAGGCTTTGCTGAAATCGAGGTACACTCTGTCTACCACACCTCCCTGGTCTACTGTTTTCATTACCCAGTTAAAAAAGTCAAGTAAATTGGTTTGACATGACTTCCCTGTGGTAAAGTCATGCTGTTTAGTGTCTAATTTGTTGTTGTCCTTGAGAAAGGATATAATCCTCTCCTTGAGAAGGGTTTCCATTGTTTTGCCTACAATTGATTTGAGGCTTACCGGTCTATAGTTGCCCACACTCACTCTGCTACCGCTTTTGTGTAGAGAGATAACTGTGGCTATTTTCCAATCTTGTGGGACCTCACCCAGCTCAAATGATAAGTTAAAAAGATCAGCCAGTGGAACCGCCAATTCCTCTCTTAGTTCTCTTAGTAGTCTAGGGAACATTTTGTCTGGTCCCATGGCTTTGTTTGTACTGAGCTTCTCCAGTTCCTTTAGGACTTCCTCTTTTGTAAAGGGTCCTGAGTATAATCCATTGCTGCCTTTATTGTCTCCTGTAATGGTGAATCTGCAACCATCCTGCATGGCGGGGTGTGCCATTGTTACAGCACTGTGATTAGGGCACCATCATGTGGACACCACAGAAAGGGTCATGATTGTCAGGGGAGTTGTGGATTTTGGAGCATCCCGCACTCACACCATATTCAGCATCTCCACAATTTGCCCACCCTTCATGGCATGCCCAACCCGGAGTTTGCTATATATATAGTTTGGGAGGATGTGGGGGTTGTGGGTGGTATAGCCCATCCCGTAGAAAATCATGCAGGCACTGTGCGGTCTGGCTGGGGGTGACCAACTCCATGCCACTCGCTATTGTGTCACGCTTTTGCAGGAGCTCCCATTTATTGAGCACTCTTTGTTTGTGCTCTGGCATGGGTGAACCACATGGAGGAGGGAGGAAACAATAGAGTGGGCATTTCAAAAGCCAGACCGGAAGGAGTAGAGGAGGAAGGATGTGTCAAGAAATGCCTAGAGTTGTTATAGAACCAACTTCTCCTGAAATTTAGCCAGACTAGGGAAAATGGAAATAGGGTGGTAGTTACCAGGAGATGATGAGCCACCCTTATTGTGAAGCAGGAGGCCTTTAGCCTGTTTCCAAGTATGCAGAACAGTCCCAAGGCAAAAGGGCAGATTAAGGAGTGTGGAGAGCAACAACAATAGCTGGAGCAGAGGAATGAAGGTGCTTGGAGTTAAGACCGTTAGGGCGGTGACCAATGGAGGAGTTGAGAAATCACAAAGCAGATGATGTCACAGTCAGAGTGATGGGAAGAAGGACAAAGAATGTGAGAAGGGGTGAGGAAAAGAATTGGCACAATGGCAAAAAAAAAGGTGGTAATAGAACAAGCAGTAAAGTGGTGGTTGAAGGCAGCTGTTACTTTGAGGAGAAGTAGAGAGGAGTGGTGGAGTCTTTATGTTTGATGATCAGGGAAGTCAGCTGGGTGGGGGGTCAAAGAGGGAGTGGAAAATCTGAAAAAAATTAGCGAGGTTATTGTGATTGATCTGCAGTTTGGAGGTAAAGTAGGTGGATTTTGCCATTGTGAGGAACGTTGTGCTGGAGTTTCAAAGTTCCTTGCATATCCATAAGTTGGGGGCACCTGAGACCTTGTGGCAAGAACATGCTGAGTCATGACAAGTCCTGAAGAGGGAAATGAGGTCAGTGGTAACCCAAGGGAGGTGGTTGCTATGTACCCTGACACTCTTGAGAGGGCCATGCTTGTCCCAGACTGAGTGAAGTAAAGTTCAGCTGACAATAGGACAGGACTTCATCAGTATCAGTGAATATGGTAAGAACGGTCCAACTGGAAGACTGGAGTACATTCAGAAAGAAGGCCTGGTTAAAGTTCCTGAATGATCTTGTTCAGAGGTACTTTGGGGAATTTAGGGTGGTAGATTTTTTAAATGCAGTAAACCATGTAATGATCACTCAGAGTATTAGAGAGTACCAGAAGTATGGATAATGTGCCAGTGACAGGAAAGAACCCCATCGAGGAGGGAGTGCTTGGAAGAGTGAGGGTTTCATCAGGTTGGTTCCAAGGTGAATTGACGGAAGTTAAGTGACTCAGCTGTCTGGGAAAGGGACTTATGGGAAGAGGAGATGCAACTGTAATTGAAGTCACCCAAGCCGAGTTGTTCTTGAGAGGAATTGGTAAGGAAGACAGAGAGGAGGAATGGGATGATGTCCGATTTATACTGAGAGAAGAGATAGATGCTGCTTATTTAAATGGAGAGCGAGAAGGGAAGCAAAATTTATAGAAGAGCTGGTAATGGGAAGGGAGACAGTCTGAAGAAAACCTCACAGGACCAAATGCGATGGATGTACATCAGCAAACCACCCGCTTTCTTGTTACAATCCTGTATATTTTATTTATTTATTTATTTATTTATTTGAACTCTTGGGTTAACACCTTTGAGGACAAGCTCATTACATAGGTTCCACATCAGGGCAAACAATAAGAACGTTGTACAGATTAGGGTGAAGCAAGTAGCAACACAATTGTACAGGAATGGTTATAACTAGTAAAGTCACAGTTGTAGGCTATGTACAAATAGCCGGAATCAGTTACGATAACTTAGGCATTATTACAGAGGACGTGGGACACTAAAAAGACAGACAGGAAGTTAGAGGTGGAGGAAAAAAGATGAAAGGAATAAGCCCAGTGGACTATGTCTGACCGAAAGAGTGGAACAGGATCGGGGTGAAGGCAGAGGGGAGAGTACAGGTTACTGGGCATGTGTGCATGAAAGGGGGGGGGATGAACAAATAAAATTAGGTGTGGAAGGATGGGAGGGATATAAGGGTAGGGGGAGGAGGAAGGCAGGCTAGGACAGAGTGCTATGGGAGAAATATGAGCAGAAGTGATTAAATACCAAGAAATGTAGGAGCCAACAGGAGACAGGATAGGTGTAATTTAGGCAATGTAGGAGTGAACCGGCGATAGGACAGGATCCAGGGCCAGAGGAACAGTCTCCAGAAATGCAGCAAGTAACTATTTGGAAACAGTCACAGCTAGCATTCGTAATTAACTGTTGTCTCAGTTTTCTTTTAAAGGGACCAATCAAAGTTAACAATGAAATATCAGTGTGTAGAGAGTTCAGCCATTCCAGTGCTTGGTATATATATGCATAACATATCCTGGATCCTGATGTCCCCATCACCAACACTCGTAAACAGCCAGGGTTCCATGATGACTCTGGACATCAGGGTGGAACTGCAGGGCCCATAACCTAAGTTGGGCCAACTTAGGTAGTAAATGTCTAGCAAAAGTAAGACATACTAAGACCCTTATGGAGAGGGGAAGGGGAAAAGCAGGGAGGGAGACAACATTGAGCTCATCATTGTCAGACAGCAGAAACAGTAAGGTAATGGTGATCTTGTGGGAGTAGGACTTTGAGCAGCAAGAAGGCTTAGGAGGGAGTGACTGTGGGAGAGGGTGCAAATGAGAATAAATGCCACTAGGCTTCAAAGCTGAGAGAGAGAGTGGGAAGATGACTAGGAAGGATGGAAGGAGAGAGAGAGAAAAAGAGGATGAGCGGTTGAGCCAAATGGATAGACAGGTGGAGCAGGTGGAGAGAGAGGAGAAATAAACATTGAGGTAACAGACAGATGGAGAGAGACAGGGTAATCATGGTGGGGGCTCTTAATAACAAAACTACAAGTAATCATAAAAGGAGAGCAGGTCTAGAGGAATTACGCATTCAAAAGTGTTGAGGTAAAAGACCTCTAAACCAGCAGGTAGTGGTGCAACTGATCTCAAAAAACAAGCTTCATGGAGGTAATTTAAATATGGGTTCTGGATCAGAAGACTAAGGCACAAAGGTGCAAAAATGGATTCTTAATTTAGAATTTAAAAGGCAAACCTGTGACCTGGGAGAGGCAGTGCTGAAAAAATAAAAATCAGTAACGTGACACAAACTTGTAATACAGATGAGATTAGGATTTGGAGTGAGGAAATTAGACACATCCCACAAAATGAAATTATTGGAGCAGCCCAGAAGAGGCAGGCCAGAGGGATCGGAGAAAAAGACAGTAGCCAAGTAGGAGAAACAGCTAGGTTCTACTAACACAAGCAAAAATAATAATAAAGAGTAGTAGGTAGAATCCTGACTCCTAAGTCTATGATACAATATTGCATCATCCATTTGAGTCCACAAATTACCTTTTTCTGGACTATTTCTACCAAGTCAAAAATGTAGCCATGTTGCCAGCTTGTATTGGCTCCTTTTGTACTTGGAGGATGTTAGATTTCTAATCCTGGGACTGCCCGCTGATTGGGGATTCAAGATTCTCCATATGGTTGTGGATCTTAATCAACTGTGCCAAGGAAGAGAGTTAATCCTTGAAAAGTTGGCTTGGTGGAAAGCGGAAGGGTGGACACAGAAGGCAGAGAGGCACCCAGGTATTATTGAAATATCCAGTTAAGCTAAGATGTTTCTAAATATTTGCACACACAAGTTGGTTTGTCCAACATATTTTAAGATACTGTTTTGTGAGCTGAAAACTGATTACTCAGAATTCCTAGGAATATCCCATGGATTTTTGAGAGTTTTCAATTCTGGTGATGTCCTTACAATTCAAGGCGAGCAGTTGTCTGCCCCATGGATGGCACCAAGGCAATAGTCTAAGACCCCCTCTTCTCATCTGAGAGGCTTGTTCTTCTTTGGCATGAGACACAGACTGCCAAAAAACCAAAAATACAGTTTGCCCTAGTTGGAAAGTGTACCTCATTGCTAACTTCACTGTTGCTCACGGTTTGAATATTTAAGCAATAATGCCTGACAGGGTGTGTGTCGTGCTGGGATAACGTCACGCCTCAGGTGGTTGGGCACAAGGCTGCAGGCCGAGTGCGTCCAACGACTGAGGCATGACGTTATGCCAAACGACACACACCCTGGAGGGCATTATTGCTATTATACTGTGGCTCGTTGTTATACAGAATAAAAAAAATCGTTTTAAAGATGTTTTTGTGTGGAAAAATATTTTTGTTTCTTAAGAGAAGATGAAACAATCAATCAAATGTTCAATCAAATGCTCAGCCATAAAATGCTCATCTGCAGGTTCACAGTGAGGCTGAGAGTAGACCTGTGATGTTGTACAGATTAACATCACGGGTCCAGCCCCAAGACTGACCAATCAGAGTCCAGGATTTTTTCTTGCCATTGTATAATACTATGTTGTTCTATTAGTTTTTTTCCCACAGTCTAAAAGTTTAGTCAGTGCAAAATGGGTTAACATATTTTGATTTCTCTTTTACTTTCTAGCATACGAATTACTACCTCTGCTGGTCAGTGATCACGCATGCATATAATCGCATGTGAGCAGATGCAAGGTCTTATTGAGTTTCATTGTGTCATACAGTGTATTTTCATTGACAGGTTTCAGTCTCTCTGAATTACTGGACCCTAAGTCACAGCACTTGTCAGGAATGTTTCTATACATATGTGTCCATAGAACTGGGATGTTATAGGACTCTTTAGACTTACGGACCTGAACTTATTTATTTATTTATTTATTTTTAGCTTATCCTTTTTTTCCTGGCATCCAGTCTGCCTTACCTGCCCCACGTCCAGGCATCCTCTCAGGCTCCAGCCACCATCCCAAGGATCTCCCCGATCCAAATCTGGCCTCGCAGCATTCTACCCCCGTGGCTTGCCCCCCGCGGTGGGGTGGTGGAGAGCCCCTCTGCACTCAGTCACCAGACCAGGATCCAGTATTGCTGCGCACCCTCAGTGCGCGGGGTTCTCTCTTGGAAACAACCATCATGCAGCGCAACTGGTGCCTTCTTTCCCTGTTCTACCCCTTGATGTGCAAGGCGTGCAATGACGCTAATGGATAGGGGTGCGCACGTTCCCGCATGCACTCCTTCCCGGCGCCGGCCCCAGCACGTCCCCGTTTAGACTGCCTGTGTACTGTGCTGCCTCCAGCTACCACCAGAAGCCACCAGCACATCAGTGAAAGCACGCACCCCCACCCAGGAGAAGGAGAGCAGTCCTCTGGATACTCAATCCCTCTCCTCCCCTGCCAACCCCCAACGACCCAGGCTCATTCCTGAACCCGGGTTGCCAGCATGGAGCGAGGTGTGACATCCAGCACCTCAATCCTCAGCGCCACTGGGCTGGCCACAGACCTGAACTTATGGGTAAGCAACCCCTATATTGTACCATAATTGGATGGGTGCTGGGGTATCCTTATTATAATGCTGCTTGATGTATCTCGCACATCTGCCTAATTTAAATTTTTGTATTTTTCTGAGAAATTCCATAAAAATAAAGTTAACAAAAAGCTTTACAATTTGCTTGAGGAGCCAACTCCCTCTTGGAAATGATTGGAAAATCTGATCAGCACTGAGAGGGCACTAGTTTTGGAGTGTATACCTACTACAGGATCATTGCAGTATGGGGACTGGTACAAAAGCAGTAAATACAAACGGTGGACACTCTCATAAGAAACAAGACTCTAAATCAAACTGCTTTCCCTTTTAAACTTTTTAATGACTCCACAAATAAACCTTTCATAATGTTAGTTGGTCTGAATGTTAATGAGATCTCATTGCAAAATGTATCACACTCAAAAGCATGCAGGAGCCTGATAATAACCCACTCAATTTCCTAGGGTAAGGCAATGAAAAGGAATTAACATAATAATTATCAACAGCAAAAAGAACTCCATTAAATATATTTTGATCAGCAAGTATAATTTTAGTTTTTATTCAATAAAGTATTAAATATGTATGTATATTATTAATGATGGATTTGTGCTGTCATATTTAATCAAAAAACACGTTATTGCAATTGGTCAGGGAAATGAAGGAATGGACGATTACTTTAAATGACCCTTTAATGCTGGAAAAAGTGAACTTGAGCCTAACCTTGGGAAATAATGTAGGAAACAATTTGTGGGAGAGGAGAAATTGAGATGGAGGTCAGCATCAGTGTTCAGATGGTATGGTGTGTGTGTGTGTGTGTGTGTGTGTGTTTTATACTGTAGATCTGTGTGTGTGTGTGTGTTATAGATCAGTGTGCATGTCTGCGTGTATTATAGATCAGTGACAGAGAATCAAGCTGTTATTATTCAGTGTCCCAGGTTATGAGGCTGCATTATTTTTGATGTGCACCACCTCTGTATACTGTACAATAATTAGTGTTTAGACCATTTCATTTTCATGTATTTAGGAGTCTTTTTTTCTGTACGAATAGATGGTAACGGAGTGGCGTTGCAGAATTACATAGAAACATAGAAGTTGACGGCAGATAAGGACCGCAAGGCCAATCCAGTCTGCCCATTTCTTTTTCTACCTTATAAATGTGCCACCGGCCTTTGCTCTGTCGGTGGCCTATCTATTCATAGTCATTTGTATTGCTCCCTTATGCCTATCCCATGCCTGTTTGAAGCCCTGCACTGTATTCATAGCCACCACTTCTTGTGGTAAGCCATTCCATGCATCCACCACCTTTCTGTGAAAAAGAATTTCCTCACATTCCCCTTAATCGGCCTCCTCTAATCTCATGCTGTGTCCTCTTGTCCTGCTATTTTCTTATACTTAAACATGTTAGACTCTTTCACCTTGTTTATGCCCTTAAGGTGTTTGAATGCCTCGATCATATCACCTCTCTCCCTCCTTTGCTCAAGGGTATACATATTGAGCTCCGTTAATTTGTCCTCATATGTCTTCTGATGCAGTCCTGCACCATTTTGTTGCCCTTCTCTGGACTGCCTCAATTTGTTAATGTCCTTGTGAAGGTGTGGCCTCCAATACTGCACAGATACTCCAGATGGGGCCTAACCAGTGTCTTGTACAGAGGATTAATACCTCCCTCTTACGATTTGTGATACCCTACTAATACACCCTAACACCCCTAGCCTTACCTACTGCTTTAGAGGTCTGCTTGGATGATTTTAGGTCATCAGTGATGATGATGCCCAAGTCTCTTTCTTCCTTTGTGACTGCTAGCAACTCCTCCCAGCCTATAGGTGGCTTCAGGGTTCTCTTCCCTATGTGCATGATTTTGCACTTCTTTGCATTAAATCCCAGTTGCCACTCTTCTGACCATTCTGCTAGTTTATCCAGATCTCTTCTCATTCTGCCCACCCCATCTGGATCATCTACTCTGTTGCAGATCTTGGTGTCATCTGCAAACAGACAAGCCTTACCCTCTAGTCCATCTGCAAGGTCACTAATGAAGATGTTGAAGAGGACTGGCCCCAGGACTGATCCCTGAGTTACCCCACTTGTGACTTGCATCTCTTCTGACTGTATACCATTTACCACCACTCTCTGTTTTCTGCCCGTCAACTAGTTTGCCACCCAGTTGACCAACTTCTGACCCACCCCGAGCCTACCCAGCTTATTTATCAATCTTCTATGTGGAACAGTGTCAAAAGCTTTGCTGAAGTCAAGGTAGGCGACATCAACTGCTCCCCTTGGTCCACCATCTGGTTACCCAGTCAAAGAAATCTATGAGATTAGTTTGACAGGACCTTCCTTTGTAAACCCATGCTGTCTTGGATCCTGTGCCCTATGGATTCCAGGTGTTGCACTATCCTTTCATGAGGTGCCTCCATAATCTTGCCCACTACTGAGGTAAGACTGACCGGTCTGTAGTTCCCCGCCTCCTCCCTGCTACCACTCTTGTGGAGTGGGATCACATGAGCCCTTCTCCAGTCTTCTGGGACCTCTCCTGTGCTCAGAGACTCACTAAACAATTCTGCTAATGGCTCTGCTAGTTCCTCCTTTAGCTCCTTAAGTACCCTGGGATGTATGTCATCAGGTCCCATTGCCTGAGCTTAGCAAGCTCTTGTAGGACCCTTTCTTTTGTGAAGGGAGTAGTGCTCACCTCCCTCCCCCCTGTGTCCATGATGCTGAGCTGTGGGCCCTGCCCTACCTTCTCTTCAGTAAATACTGAGCAAAAGTATCTATTTAGGATAGATCCCTTTACAGGGTCCTCCTCCTCACATGCTCCCTTTTCTCCATTAAGCTTAGCAATACCCCTCTGGACTTTCTCCTTTCACTAATGTATCTATAGAAAGTCTTGTCACCTTCTTTACTGTTCGTGCTAGTGTTTCCTCAGTTTGGGACTTTGCCTGCCTTACTGCCTTACCTGCTTCCCTTAGGGCAGTTTGGTATGCCTCCCTATCTTCATCCGCTGTGTTCCCTTATATTTCCTGAAGGCCAGCCTTTTGGCTCTGACCTTTTCTGCTACTGTATTTGAGAACCAAAGTGGTTTCCTTCTTCTTTTGCACTTCCTTTTCTGTCTAACACAATGGGATGTTGCTTCAAGTATTGCATCCTTAATGCTGCCCACTTTGCCTGTACCCCCTCACCTGTGTTTCTTTTTGCCAGGGCTAGCTTAACTCTGTTGGCCATCTTATCAAAGTCAGCTCCTCTGAAGTCCCATATTTTTGCCTTGGAATGGGATGATTTAGATGTAGTAGCCAAATTGAACCATATCATGTGATGGTCACTGGCTCCCAGGTGACCTTCTACCTGGAGATCTGTGATCCCTTCTTTGTTAGTCAGTACTAGATCTAGGATAGCCCTGTCTCTTGTGGGTTGCTGTACCAGTTGTTTGAGGCCCTCCCCCCTGCAGGGAATGCACTATGAGTCTAGTTCTGGCAGATGTTCCTGCTGGTATTGACCAATCTGTATCCGGCATGTTGAAGTCTCCCATTATCAGAACCTCCCCTTTAGCTGTCATGTTTTGTATATCTTCTAACAGTAATGTGTCCATGTCTTTCCTCTGGCATGGGGGCCTGTAGACAACCCCAGTTCTTATGGCTGTCCCATTTCCTGTTTCCAGGGTGACCCACAGTTCTTCTGGCTCCTTATGTGTATTCTGAATTTCTGTAGCTTTGATATTTTCATTAACATACAGGGCCACTCCTCCCCCCTTTTTTGCACCTCGGTCTCTTCTGAACAATACATAGCCAGGTACTGAAGTCTCCCAAGTGTGGTTACTGGTAAACCACGTCTCATTAATTGCTACTATGTCCAGTTTAGCCTCTGACATTATTGCCTGCAGGTCTGGGATCTTATTTCCCAGGCTGTGAGCATTTGTGTACATGATTTTCCATTGGCCAGATTTTGGTGTGTTACTTGTTGGGTGAAGTTTGGCATTACCTGTCATCGTATGGGAGACAAACCTTTTTCTTACCTGGTGATGCAAATGAGCGGCAAACATGCTGAATTCCTGTTTGACCACCAGGCTGAGGGGAGGGGTGTTCTTCCCATTCGGACGTATGGGTGCTGCAACTCTCCCCATTTGCATAGTTTAAATATTCTGCAAAGACGCCAAACTTCTTGCCCCAATGCACTGACTCCCTCTTTAGTCAGATGCAGTCCATCAAATTTAAAGAACTTTCGCTCCCAGAACTGTTGCCAGTTCCCTACAAATCTGTGTCCTTTTTCCTGGCACCAGCCCTTGAGCCACGTGTTTAGCTCCCCTATCTCCCCTTCTCTGACCTTCCGTCCATCTGCTCCCCTCTCCCAGACTGGCAGGATCTCAGAGAAGGAGAGGTAGAAGACTTGGTTTGCTGGCCAAGGCACCTAGCTTCACCTGAGCTCTTTCCTTCTAAGACTGCTTGAAAGGCAGAGTAGAGAAACTTACCAGAGCAAGGGAAAAGGATTAAGACTTAGTTTGGCTAAGCAGATTTACTGTGTGGTGGTGTTTTTATTTTTTACTCACAGGGATTGCTACTGTTTGTTGCTAACATTTCATTGCTTTATTTTTTCTCTGATTCAAATTGTTGTTGCTGGTATACCTTCTTCTGCATTATTACAAGGTGTGCCTACAGGTGTGTGCTAACAGATTACTCCTGTAATCTTCTGATTCAAATTGTCTTTTGCAAGGTATATCTTCTGTTACTGCTTTATTTTCTCTGGAGCAAAGTGTTTCTTACAGCGTATATCTTCTCTGAAATTATTACAGGTGGTGCTTTACAGGTTTTACAGTTTTATCTAACATTAGGATAAGCTTTCAGGGTTACTGCATTTGTTGTTGACTGATTGTTTCTGCTCTTACTTCCTTGTTTTTCATCCGTGGTTCTTCTTTTAGGCAGGGAAGGGCCCAGCCACCACCCCATCCCCAACCACCCCACTACACTCCTTTTATAGGGTACCACAGTTGTGACATTTCCTGTGGCAGAGCAGGAAGGGGCGGATCAGTGGGGCCTCCACAAGGTGATCTCATTTACAGGGGCACTAGTAATTTAACTTGTTATAACAAGTTAAACAAAGCACAATTAAACCATTACTTGCATTTTTTTTCCTTCTAATTACTCTGACTAGGTTACAAACCCAGCAACTTATTTGGAATGGATTTCATTAACTGCAGGTACTGTGGAACAATTTTCAGAAGGACAGTCTTACAGGATTTAGGACACTGTCCTACCATGCTGGACCTTTGGAGATCTTAGGGCTCAGCTCAGGCAGCATGGGCAGAGATTGCACACCTCAAATTTCATATTGAAGAGGAAATACATTATAAGAACCACCTGCCATTTCCCCAGCATCCAACAGAAAACCTCGACCGCAGAGAGGTAGTTGGTCCAGGAGGTTGGCAGGTGGTTAGGAGGAGCAAATCAGGTGCCCCATCACTCTCTGCTCTCAACACATTACCTCCAAAACCATATAAACACTACAAACAGGTATCTGCCTCTATCTCTGAAATCAAATAAAGAGGCAGAAGACACTGCAGAGCAGGACACTGCAGCACAGGAGCTAGCACAACAAAACTCACCCAAATCAGGAACCAAAACAAAACAAGCACAAAGGAAATCCAAAAAACTTCTGATCATAGGAGACTCCATGATTCGGGGAGTTGATACCCATCTCCAGCCAGGGGTGATGGTCAGATGTCTCCCAGTTTTAATTAGAGCTTAAAACTGCAATGAGAAAGAAATTATGAGAGTTAATTGCCTTGAACCCAGGCTGCCAGAATATATTTCCAGCACTCTACCAAATGAATAAGACACCTTCCTCTTGTGGTTGTAAGACGGTCTCTTTTTACATGTAATATGCCCTATGCACTAAAAAATGTGCAAGTGACACATTGGCAAGCACGCAGCTCCACACCTGTGGAGCTTCCTCGTGCAGGCCATATGCAGCAATGCTGGCCTCCACGCAGCCCCCTTACATGGCCCCACCCCCCAGGCATGCAGAATCCCTGGGGGTGGCCGGGTGTGGAGCAGAGGACACGGGCATGCAGTCAATTCGCTGGCTACCCGGGTCCCCACAGTCGATCACTTGTACCCGAGGGGCACCATTTTTGCAGCTGGCGCACAGTGTACCGACTGCACTGGAGGGGACCTGTGCCCCATTTGCTGCCCCCCACCCACAGAGGTGTGCCCTGACATCAGAGGTGTCCCTATCAGGGGTCTGCGGAACTCCGCTGCCACCACCACGCCTGGCGGCTGCATCTTTTTTTTTTTTTTGAAATTCAAAATTTCTATTGTTTTAGCACAACAACAGACATGTAATACAGATGCCAAGGCAGATCCAAGACAAGGCGGCTGCATCTTGAGGGGCATGTACCAGCACTACATCTGCCCGTATTTGGCATAGCCGCCAGCTCCCCATGCATGGCACTCCACACTGTTGTGCATTGCATGGAGTGCCAGCACTCCCCCCCCATCCAGCCCACATGCAGAGCTCCGCGATCAGCCAGGGGATCGGATGCATTGGGGGGGCACATATGTGTGTAGTGACTGCCGCAGAGGGGACGCAGTGGACACAGCAGGTGTGGAGTGGGCTACACACTGGAGATACACGGTATGTACCCACTCCGCACATTTGTGCAGAGGGGCCAACATGTGCTGGGGTTGTTTGGCTGTTCCTCATTGTTCTTTGCCCTAAAGAATGCATGCAGATACATTTCTACAAGCACAAGAAAGAAGCTCCACCTTGCACCTATAAACATGAACAGTAAGCAACAAACAATTAATGCTTACTCAGTGAATGAATTATTGCATACAAAACACAGCAGCAGCCATCATTAACACCACACAGCATTCACAGAGACCTTATACATATTAGAACATGTTTTGTTGAGCAAAAGAATTATGGCCATGATGCCTTCTACTTTTTCCAGAAAGTGCCTTGAGGTCTTTAACTTCAACCAGGAACAACACCTAGGAACAGCAGAATTGACTTTGGTATAATGCATCATCTGGAGGATGGCACCTCCAGCAGAGCAGCAGTAGCACCTTACAGTACTGCATGGCAGGGTCGGCTTTGGAAGTCCACATACCCAGAGAGGGTCTTGAACACACACTTTGGGACTAGAAAAGAAAGTACTGTACTACTAGCTAAGGCACTTTAATCAACTATACTCAACAGGTATGTAGACCCACACTCTGACAGATCACTAAAATGATCAGAAAAAGTCATCATATCTGTGGCTGAAATTTGTTTTATTTCATATATTTTAGATACTGTAGTCTTTTATATCACCAATATATAAAACACCCAAAGACATATGTATATCGGACAAACAAAGTTTGAATCAGAGCTCTGAGGACTCATTCTGATTCTTTCAGTGATCAGTACAACAGTATGATTCTACAAAATTTATCACAGACTATAACGTAAGCAAGAAAATATAGCACCCATACACCAGTAATGAGAACAACGATGTTGAAAAGATGAATTTTCATTTTTATAAATAAATTCAGTCATGCACAAGTACAAAAAAATGTCTTAAAGATAAATTAATGTTTCACCTGGTATACTGCCAGGCTTCATCAGAGTAAAGATTTTTACATCAACAGGTGCTCATTAAATACAATGCAACAATCAATCATGTGACATATAATAACCAATACAATGTGGGTATCTTTACTAAACAATTTAAAAGCCAAAGCCCATCAATTGACTATTTGGTATCTTATATTAACCCTTTAATCTCATGTCCTCATTTATTCAAGCATAATTGCTTTTGTACAAACTTGATGACCTCAAAATGTCTCAATAGCTTCAACTATTTATTACAAATAAACTTCAAATACACCAACATTAAACTATCTTGCTTACCCCTACTCAAATATCCTTATTTAATTTTGAAATTTATTTAGTTACTGAGAACAAAGTAACACATTTGAGGTCATCAGACACCTTTTCTTGTATCGCAGCAAGTGAATATTATAATTATCCTTGTACCATCCATAATTCAGCATTTATATTTTGTATTATTAAGACAACCATTGAGTATGCTTGTTTTTATACCTAGGATAGTCTGATTTATGGTCAGATTAGCAGGAACACAAATGTATTTATCTAATTAGTCATAGGAACACCTGTTATGATTTAACTTAATGGCAAATTAGGCATTCTTGAGACTGATGATGGTTGCTGCCAGGTTGGAATGACTTATTAAGGATTAAGGATCCTTAAAGGGTCCAATGCAGTTAGTTCTGGGAGACCTAAAGGATCTCTTGGGGAGTCTCATTTTTCTTAATGTAACCAGGGTCCGGGTTGGGGTGTTGTTGTTATTTAGCGCCCGGTGCCTCCATTTTGTAACCTATTACTTGGTTAGCCTAGGTTCAGGGAGAAAACATTCGCTTGGCATCAGGGCTAGGTCTGCACTTCTGGACAGGGGCACCCAAGTAATTCCGGACACAGGAAGCAAGAACTGTGAATGTCCAAACCAGGAGTGGGATTCTAAAGTGGGGCTTTTATTCACTTACACACAGGAATACAATATGGACCCCCACAGGGCTACACTCACTGGTTATGCAGAACTATAGAGGTCAGAACACATCTTCTTCATCATCACAACAACTTTTACCCTCAGGTTCTGAACACACTGGGCTGTCAGCCCGAACTAGTACTCTCTCTATCCTAAATTCCCTAGCATGGCCCTCGGCCAGCTCTGGTATGCCTTTCCATATGGCATGGACATTTCTGTTGGTGGCTCCCTCTACCACCCATGAGCACTTCCTAGCTCTAAGGGAATAACACACATCCTTAATCCCACATCTGGGTACTTTCTTCAGACACTGGCTAAGTGCCTGGGAGAAAGCTATAGGTGCATCCGTGGAGGTAAATCTGATTACTCCAGATGGGGGGTCTCCCACCTCTTGTCCCCAAACCCATACCTGACCATTCATTTGGAGTCAACACCTTTCCTTGGAAACTCTCTGTTTGTAGAATGCTATCTCGAAATGTATATCACATTTAACAATCTACTGTCTTTGGTAACTGGTGTCCTGACTTGCAGCATTCTCTAAGTGGCTATGTCCATCCCTGTAGACCCCCACTGATTAGATGCATTTCAAGCCATACACATAACTTTAACGTACTGTACTTGGCTGTCCTTTTCTGACCCACAGTAGCAGATATTTTACACAACAGTCTCAGTGAAAACATAGGCTCTCTGGCAGAGCAGACTCACCATGGTTTGCAGGTGCCACAGGGCTTCTCTCACAGGGAAAAAAAAACATACTTCTGGTGCCTCAGCACAGATCTTCTCTTCAGGCAGCTTTTCTTCCTCCAGCAGGGCCAGGGGATTGCCCCTGAAAAGCTGGTCTGGTTCACCCCAATCCCTCTCAGGGATGGGGCACTGGAACAACTGGAGAATGGTCTCAACCACTTCAGCAAGAATTCTTCTGTGTCCTTATCTAGGGTGAGAACACACATCCTGTTCTGTGGTAGCTCTATACAGAGCTGGGACTCTGAGGGGCTGCCAACTGCAGTGCACCTCTTCCCTCCACTACAGACTGCTCAACACTCTCTTACAGACTGGCTTTGAAAACCCTAACGTTCTAACCTAACTCCCAGCTGCAACATTCCACTGTGGCTTATGCTGCTGCGAGAATTCTATATGATGTCATTGCTCCAGCTCAGCTGAGACTGAGGACAGAGTGAGACAGTGTGAAACTCATTTAACTGGTGTCTCACAATCTGCCTTCCTTGCCTGCCACTAGATCTAAGTGGGATTCTAGTAACTCCGGGTGACGGGGGTTACATTAATATTATCATATTTCTGTTAACAGACATTAAGAGACACCAGGGGAGTTTGAGATAAGTAGTTTGTTGGTTTTTGTTGGATAATAGGTTTGTGTATGCAGGACAAAATGACCTGACATTCATATATTTAATACCACAAGGATCGGTCGGAGAGAAATAGCTGCTGGGGAGTCGATAAGAAGGGTATGGAGCAGTGTGCACTGCATGGTACCCTGGTGGCATTCGCTATGTTCTCAGGCTCCAGCTGACTGTAAAGGTTGGCTTATTTTGGATCTAATGGACACAGTCTGCTACTTTTGTCAGTGACAAGTAATTCTGTGTATTGACCTAAAAAGTCCAACTTTATGACCTTAAAGGTACGACATGGTTCCATTCTTTTGTGACATACTGATGACCTGTTGTAAAGATGAGTTTATCTAATGTGAATGAGGGGTCCCATAAGGAGATCTCAAATGAGTCATTTCCGGATTGCTGGCATATTGTGGCCACTTTGGTCCTGATCCTATTTTTCCTTATTCTTGATGGCCCATTATATTGGCTGTAATATGATAAGAGATTTTTATTAATTAAAAGTGCCATAATGATTAGAAACTACAGGCTATGACATTTCAGATTTTTAGTTTTTCTTTGGTTTTATAGAGCTGAATAATAAAATATATTAACAGCAATGATAACCAATAAGTTGCTCTGTTTTAAATATGATTAATAACTTTTATTCTAAATTTATTGTTTATGGATATTTAATGTAAGAGAGTGCTGGTAAAATGTTTGCTGTTTCTGGCCTAATAGGCACGGATAAGAGAACCAGGTTATAAATTGGTTTGTGCTGGTTAGAAAATGAATATATGTATTTATAGTATGTTCAGCTATGATATCTAATTCTCATGTAGCGTGCATTTGTATGGAATGTCTGTATTTGTTTTTAGTATATTGTAATGGCTTGGTAGCTGAACAGTAAAATCAAACTTGAAACACCTTGGACAAGGTATTATACCCCCAAGCAGCCTCCAGCTATGACTTTGCATTGATTTAGGCTTCAGTGAGGGTCAGGCGTTTACTCACTCCTTGATGTTGAATGTCTGTGTCTTCTTGCTGTGTCCCTATTCTGTGACATTGCCCCTGGTTTTGTGTCCAAGATGTCTGGCCCACTCACCTATATGTCACTGCCGGGGTGTTGATTTAACAAGTGGCATACCAAAGCTCCACTTCCCCAACTCAAGCATGTCACCTGAGGCTGGGCCTCACACAGGTTGTTTCCTCTGCAACTCACATTGGTGGTCACTCACTGGATCTGGTGTTTCTCCTGAGGATGAAGATCACCAATCTGGGGGTGGTAGTGGTCGGCTGGTCTGACCATCACACCATAAGGTTCAGTTTCGTGGATCCCCCCCCAATGAGACTACCCCTATGGAGATGGTACAGTACCGCACTTTGAGGGGGGTGACCCCAGAGGGTCTGATGGCGGTGCTGGACATATTGGGCTTGTTGAGTGATTGCATGGGTCCAGGGGATCTGGTACTGGCCTATAATAAGACAGTGATGGATGCCCTGGACTGCATCACTCTTGTTCATGTTTGACCACTCACTTTTCACCCAAGGTCTCCATGGTTTGATGGGACCTTGAAGGAGCTGAGGAGAGTGGGTTGAAAGCTAGAGAGAGCCTGGCGGAAATCCAGCCTGGAGGCTGACAGGCTTAGATTTATGGACCATTATACAGTCTATCAATTGACAATCTCCCGTAAAAAGGCAGAATTCCTGTCCAGCGAGATTGCCGCAGCACAAAATTGACCAGCTCTACTGTTCCAGACTGTGGACAGGTTGTGCAGTCTAACCTGTCTGCAATCTGGTTGAGCTTTGTCATAAGAAAGATGTGATGAGTTTGCTCTATTTTTTGCAGATAAGGTTGCAACCATCAGGCCCGGGATCTGCCAGGCTTCCTCTATGGGGTGTTGCGGAAGTAAGCAGGAGGTTACAAGCACCTGCTTTGTTTGGTCCGACTTTGACCAACCAGATCTCATGGACATTGTGAGGGTCTTCCAGATGTTGTGGCCAACAAACTGTAGTTTAGACCCGAGCCCAACGTGTCTTTTGTTGTGGGATGCATTGAGGTCATCAGCCTGGCCTTGGCTGAGATTGTCTGGAAGTCTTTGGAGACTAGGATTTTTCCAGCTCCCCTGAAGGAGGTGGTTGTACAATCCCTCCTGAAAAAAACCTCCCTTGACCCAGACTGCCTCACTAACTACAGACTGGTCTCTAGCCTGCCATTTGTTGGTAAGGTTATTGAGAAGGTGGTTGCGCTGCATCTGAATGATCATTTGTCTATCCACTGTGTCTATGATACTCTCTAGTCTGGATTCACGAAGAGGCACAGTAGCGAAACGGCCCTTGTTCGGGTACTAAATGATCTCCTAATCACAAGAGATCAGAGGACCCGTTCTATCTTGGTCCTCCTTAATCTCGGTGGTATTTGACACGGTGGACCATGAGGTGCTATTGGATGACCTGTGGTTCCTCTGTGGATTGTCAGATACGGTCCTCAGATGGTTTTGATCCTTCCTCGAGGGTAGGACACAGAGAGTGGTCTCTGGAATTTATTCCTCTGATCCTCTTATCTTGTGGGGTACCACAAGGCTCTATTTTGGCATCCACTTTGTTCACTGTGTATATGCTGCCATTGGGAGACATTATTAGGTGGTACGGTTTGAGTTTTCGCTACTATGCAGATGATACTCAGCTGTACATGTCCTCTGCGCCCGAGCAGGGGGATGTACTCTCGGTTTTTAACAACTGCCTCTCCGAGGTCCAGGATTGGATGAGTGCTAGATGGTTGAAGCTGAATCCGGACAAAACCGAGGTGTTGGTGGTGGACCCAGATTGTCGGGGGGGTGGTTGGTGTGTTGCCTGGACAACCCTCTGGTCTTTGGCTTGGGGTGTTCAGTTTCCTACCTCAGACTGGGTGAGGAACCTGGGTGTTATTTTTGATGATGGTTTGACCCTAAAATCACAGGTGTCAGCCACTGTCAAGACCTCTTTTTAGTATCTGAGGAATATCGCCCAGGTGAAACCCCTGGTCCCTCTCGATGATCTTCCAACATTGGTCCTTGCCTTCGTGACCACTCGCCTTAACTACTGCAGTGCCCTATACCTAGGGCTACTGGGGGATGATATCTGCCACTTGCAGCTAGTGCAAAATGCGGCTGCCAGATTGTTGACTGGCACATCTAGGACCAGTCATATTACACCTGTGCTCTGCGGACTTCACTGACTGCCAGTGTAGTGGCATATCATCTTCAAGGTCGGTCTGCTGAACTATAAAGCCCTACACAACCAGAGGCCCCATTACCTGCGAGATCTCCTTTCTCCCTACTGCTCCCCCACCCCGATCACTCTGATCCACCGACGAGGGATTGCTAGAGATTCCCAGAATATGACTTCAAACATCTGGGGCCCGCTCTTTTTCGTATGTGGCCCCAGCCCTGTGGAATTCTCTACCTCATCGAATAAAGGATTGCCTGACTGTCCAAAGTTTTAAGACAGAGTTAAAAACATATCTTTTTGGCTTGGCCTTCCCAGCGGAGGATTAATTTGTACTATAATTATCAAATTTGGTTTGTAATTAATTGTTTTAACTGTTTTTATTATTGAATTTTTACTTGTCATGTATGTTTATTTTATGTATTGAAGTTTGTACTGGTGCTTTGAGCATTGGAAAAGTGTCTTATAAATAAAGTTTGATCGATTGATTGATTGACCTCTACAGAAAGCGTACAGGCTCCTCTGCACTAAGGTGGAAGTTCTGGGATTCAGTTGTGGACACAACAATCTGCACCATTTGTGTTCTGGTTTTACCATAAGGCTAACCCAACATGCTTTTTTAACATGCGAGAAATGTTCTGCCCATAATATGTATGCTATGTAACTTGTTAAGTTTTTCATAACGTCCTTGTACAGCTCTAAAATTTAGATTTATTTTACTTGTGGTCTATAGCAATTCTTAAGTTAATGCCGGTTGTTTAGACTTCAATAATTTCTTTTGGACAGAAGATGAACCTGGGAGGGGCCTACTTTCAGAATGCTTTCTGCTGTTTTGCCTGCACAAATGGCATGCATACCATTTGAGCAAATGTCATTATTGGAGCACAGTCCTGATCCCATCATTAAGGTTCATTGGCAATTGCTGCAGTACAGTATACAGTATAAAACCTTGATTTATGTTTGCTTGTAACTCAGGCTGAAATTGTCAGGGACAGTACACCACACCAGAGTCTGCAAACCTGAAAAATGGCAGCCTAATTTGTCTAAAGATGCTGGAGATACAGATTTCATGTAAAAATGTAAATGTTTTTGCTGGTATTGCCTTTCTTTACAGAACGTTCTGCAAGAAAAAACACAAAACATTATAAACCTCACGTAACACTGATTGCAGAATTCTGCATTTTGATTAGTTCATGAACTGCTGGTGTATACCATGATAACTTTCCCAGGCTCACCTGCAGCCTGTACTAAGCAACTCCCTCCTAGACCAGTCACTCTTCCTGATGCACACATCATGCCAGACTGTGCTATCTTCTTCCGATGTCAACTGCAACAGCTCATGACCCACAGTTGAAAGAAAAGGACAAAGTTCTATTGCCATGGGTGGGGGGGACAAAATGAAAATGAAACAGCAACTAAATTAAACACTCACTGCCTGACGACGGGGTATAAACAAACAGATATGAGGGCTTTAACTGCATACAGCTGACTTTTTTTTCAGCTAAGGACAGGGGTCAACCTTATCTTTTTTTTTGCACTAGCCAGCCGAGCTAGTGAACCAGAGGTTGCACTAGTCTGCAGAAGTTTGCACTAGCCCACAGTCAGTATGGTTCACAGTGATTTGTTAAACAAAAGGCAAGTAAAATCAAAATGTATCAAGCACGTGTCTGAATTTGAAACCTAAATTGCAAATGAACTCTGTAAATAATGCTCAGTGAAGTCAGTGTCTTAATATCATTATCTTAAAGTTTGTAATATAAAAGTACAATGATCCTTAAATGTTGCTGGATTGTGTGGTGTCAGGGGAGCGTGGCTCACTTTCAAGCACACTTGTATCACTATTACAATCACTTTCAGCTCAGACAGACCACAGGGACAAGGTTGAATGGAACAGTGGAGGTCGGAATGCTGGTTTAATCTCCCTGTGTTCCTGGGCTGTAGCCTGTTGATATCTTGTTTGATGAGCGCCACGGTCTCTCACTGTTCCGACCACACCCTGGCATGAATGCTGGTGAATCTAGCGATGTTGTTTTACTTTGGTGGGGTAGACTTGGGGGTCTGTCGTTGTACCATTACTGCCTGTGGAGATAGAGACCAGCTGTTACAGTTAGGATGGAGGAGCCCTTTTCTCACTGGTGCATATTTGCTGAAGCTGCTGCTTCAGAGTTTTGGAAGCAGCTTCTCTGAATGATGGTGACCACAGGGTGACAGGGTCAGGACATCTTACTGTTCCGACAGCGCTGTATCCTGACTCATGAATGCTGCAGGGGTGTTGTCTGTTCAGTTTGGGGGAGGGTGCTCCGGTTGTGTTTTTTCTTTGGAGAAGCCCATTTGCTCACTCGCACATGTTATCTGCTGCCACTGCTGCTTCGTAGCTTCTCAGATGGTGACCATAGCACAGGGTGACAGGGACAAGGCTAAAACAAATGGAACAGCAGAGATGAAGTCGGAGTGCATTACTAGCTAAGTTAACTTTATTTCAGCTTCAGCAGTCTGCCTTGAGTTACTTCTGACCCAACGTTATGGTGCAAATGCTGCCCAACCACTAGTCTTGACTTAAATACTGAGCTGCTTGTCTTGAAGTACGTACGGTTTGCGGTCTCACTTTTCCAACCGCACTGTGTCCTGAATGCTGCCACTGGGGTGTTGTTCAATTTGACTGGGGGGTGGGGGGGCTCCTATGTGGTCTCAGTCAGTTGTCTGATCCCGTTTTTTTTTCCTTTTGCTTTACTTCTTTGCAGTCTTTCTGCTCTGACCGTGCTTCATGCTGGTGTTTTTTTTTCTTTGCAACCGCATGAGCGCCACACAGCACAACGGGCAAAGAATGGAACTGCAGATTTCCACCAGAGGAACCGCACTAGCCCAACCAGGCAAGTGACAGAGATCCTGCACTAGCTCGCGGCAATCTGCACTAGTACCCGGGCTAATAAATGAATGTTAAGATCGACCCCTGGCTAAGGAGTCTCCAAGTGAACAAAACTCCATAGCTCATGTAGGCAGAGAAACTATTTTATTACAAAACTGATCTTAAACTATTTATAAACTATTTCTTACTAAACTTTTTTTAATAGTGCCCATTTTCTAAGCGCAATAATACCCAACGGGTGGGTGGTATTGAACTATATTGGAACTTCCAGGGGCTGTAAGGCCCTCCGCCTGCAGCATCAGGCCTCATTACACCACTGGGTGGTCCAGTATAGCCCAGTACCATCCACTTTCTCAGGTATTATTGCTTACATAATCCATGAGGCCAAAGGTCGAGTGGATTGTGATGTTCATACTAAGGTTCATACTAAGAAAAGTAAGCATACAGAAGGCCGTGGCCCATATATGTATGTCTCCAGCCAAGCTGGTTCATCATCCCATTGTGTCAGTATCTGTACCTGTGATTTTAAATATTTTTACAAGCAGCTGTCACATTGAGCCCTACTCCTGAATCAGGAAGTAGGAAGAGGGGTGCTGTAGTTTTAAAATGCTGATTGAGCGAACTACACACTCAAGCAGGGGCAGTATTATTTTACTTCACAGCATTCCATAAACTCAGAGTCTGAACTGTCACCTTGCAACAAACACTTGACCATAGTTTTATTTTTTTACTATTATAGAGCTAATCATACTGTGCAATAATAAACAGAAATTGTGAAACCATTTTTGTGGTTCAGTCAGAAGAAGTCATTAGAATCAACATGTAAGTGAGATAAACAGAATGGACAAGGAAAATGGGCAGTGTGGAGCTTGAAAACACAAAGACTTGACTGACACCTTGTGATAATTCATGGAATTTGATTGTCAGATGGTGGTAATCCATGGCTAGCTGTGGATGATTGCAACCTGTCAGTCAATCTCTAAATTATCAGGTTTGGAAAGTCCTTCCTCAATGTGAATTATTGGTCTTTGCCATATTAAGTAATAGAACAGCAGCAATGACCTCTGTATTGATCCTTTATTAGTAGAACAAGGGCCAGTAGGACATTAGTGCACTCAGCTTCATTTCAGGCACTAACACTCCCAACTGGTCCTTTTTCTACTAAAAAGGGATCGCCACATCACTCATTGTGTAATAAAAGTATAACAATTGTTGTAATAATGGTGCTTACAGTAACTTTCAATATATGCGTTTGGTATTCCCATTACAAACAGTTTGATAGTTAGGAATTAATCAGAATTAAAAATAATGTTCTTGGCATATACAGTACAAAACTATCACAATATGAGTGAACAATCATAATAATAGTGTGTAAAAAGTGTCATACTTGTAGTGAGTTTTGGAAACAGACTATAACAGATTATTTCATAGGCAGCTGCATGTGTTTGAACTAACATCCTTAATAAGTTATCATTTCAGAAGATTCATTTGGGTGATATTATTTACCTCTACATGAATTTGCTAAAACAATTGATCATATCTGTTAACAACAGATGCTTTTTGATCCCTTGAATGAAGAGTTTTTTTTTTCTTAATGTTATGTACTGTGTATATTTTCTATTATACGACAGGTTTCTGTTCTCAGCCAATCACAGAACAGAATACCTGTCAGTTATTCCCTCATAAACTGCAAACCAAACCCCCAGAGTCGTTTATTTACTAAAACCCACCCACAGTCATTTAATGAAACAATAACCCCACCCACAGTCGTTTAATGAAATATTAACTCCACTGACAGTCGTTTAATGAAACATTAACCCCACCCACAGTCCTAATGAAAACTATCCCAAGCCGACACACAGAACACACTCAACATTCAGAGCAAACAATTTAAAATGTCTGCACTACCAACTGATCATTTAAAATACAAATCTCCTTTTAAATGCAGATGCTCTTCTTGATCCCCAGTACACCATCAGGCTCCTCGTGGGCAAAGCACGCCACCTGCACCATCTCGCCCTCCGGTCTGCGAAACACGGAACAGACGAGGGCCTCCAGGCACTGCCACACTGCCTCCTCCTCTTTGCCATGCCTCTGTTGCGCCAGGCGTACTATGATTCTTAGCAGCGCAAGGAGGAAGGAAGCGGCTCCCTCTGCCACATGTCATAAGGATCACCTTCACCCGTGCCTCATTGCCCTCCCTCCCGCCTGGCCACGGAGCCCTGCCTGAAGAGGAAGAAAATGAGCGGAGACGCGATGCTCCTCACAACCAGCTGTGACTTATTTATGCCCGACCGCTGTGCCCAAGGTGGCAGGGCTCATAGGGGAAACTGTTGAACTCTTCTTGGGCTCCGAGTAGTCGGCACCAGCGAACACCTCCGTCACATAGCGGGACAACAGCTCCCTGCTCGGCTCTTTCTCCCACGACTCCCCAATCAGGAAAATGTTTTCCCTACCACCGATGTCCCTCAGAATTGCTTGGTATTCCATCTCCACCCACTCTTGCTCCTCCGACTGTCTGTCCATCTTATGCGTCATCACTCCCTCTTCCCATCCCGGCCCGTTCTGTGAGGAGAGCTACAGGTGACAGGCTGAGTGATTTCCTGACCGCCGTAGTGTCTTCAGTTCATTCAGAAACCGTGGCTTTAGGACAGTTATCAGTAGATTTGCAGTCTCCTTGCCATGTAAACCTGTTTGTCAGAGGGGGTGGGACAGGGACTTGATTACCCAAGCTCATAAACATACACAGGAACGTACTCATGAGGCTACTGGCAGTGACCTAAGGCACACTGAGCTGAGGTAGATAAATCATAATTTGCCAACACACTCCAACTCGTATAATAGTAATAACATTCAACGAGTTGGAGTATACTCACAATAACCAGCTTCTGTGTTGATTAAATGACTCAGCTTTGCCTCGGCGTTTAATCCCCACAGAAGCCAGTTATTGCTTCGTATACTCCAACTCGCTGAATGTTATCACGTAAATATTCCAGTATTTATAAACAGAATTGTAGCTGCCTCTAGTACATCAGTATCACAGTAGATTACATAAACACAATTTAAAGAATGTGTTTGCAGTTGTATTATATTGTCAGTTCTGTTAAATACAATGCGATTTTATTGTCTGCCTTACAGTATGTATTCCTAGACAGAGGGTAAAGTTTCATTAGAATAGTACTACTGGCTTTAATTCATAGGAGCTAAAATGTTTGCATGCTGTAATGTACCTAGCAGATTAAACTCATGCAGGTATTTTAAATGGTGTTAGAGTGTTATGTAAAACAAGTAGAAACATCTTTTATGAACAATACAGCTGTCAAACATTAAATTAATGTACTGTAGCTGATAGGAATGACATGTAAATTTTGATTCATTTAGAATGTGTGCTTTCTGAAATATATAGCCATCATTAACAAACCCCAGGCGTGACTGCTTCTGTTTTGCAATTTTACCCCAAGGGAGCCCAGAAAACAGATCATGAGAAGACAGGATGATTGTGTAACTCCACTGCATAAAATAAATAGAAGATGTCTTGATTTATGAGCTTATATATGTACGTATGTAGGGGTGTGTGTGTGAGAAAAAGAGTGAATGGAAAAAAGGGGAGAGATGGTATCCATACATATTAGGTGCCATTAGGGACATATGTCATGCCATCTGGCCATATACAGTACAGTACATCATACAGTGAAACACATACCCTATATACAGTAGTGATACACATATACCATTTGGTGAAATCCATACAGTACATCATAGACTGAAATACATACACTATATAGTGAACAGCATACAGTATACTATATATCATATAGTAAGGTAAAATACATTGTTTACTAACATGCATACACTATCTGGTGAAACTGATACTTCATATACTGTAAAACATATATATCCTATACTGAAACACATATATCATATGGTGTGAAGTGGCATATACAACACAGAGTGCTGTTAGTCATCAATCACAAGAATAATAGGCCCTTCCCCTGGAATGGCCTGTCTGTGCATTGAATTTCCTACTCATGCGCAAACTACAGTCCTGCTGAAAGGGTGCCTCAAATGCTGCTGAAGGTAAAGAAAATAGGGCTATCTCACTCTTTGTTGGGGGAAGGGATCCTATCTTGTTCTGCTTGCACAATCTTCATCAGTTTAGCTTACTTCAGTTTATTTAGCTTTTGCAATTAGACATAAAAGAAACAAATAAAATGAGCAATTAAATAAATAACACATATATTCATGCAAAGGATTACAGTATTACAAATAGAGAAATGGTTACAGTGCATACATACATAAAAATTACAGTAATACTTCAGTATCATAAGCGACACTAAAATCCATTGGTGAGGCAACTACAGTAATTGCAGTCCATAGGGTCCAGAGTAAAGGCTCAGACGGGGTGACACTGTATATTTTATTTTTGGTCTAAGAATAATAGCTTTGCATACAAAAGTCATAACTGCATTTGTTACTGCTTCCCTATGTTCAGAGATAGGAAAGCTTGTTGTAGAGAGGGGGCAAGATAAAATTTGCAACATATAGTATGGTCGCAAGAGTGAGTCACTTAAATTCAGATATAAGGGGCATGCAGTATTGATAGAAACTGTTTAACAGATTCTGTATCAGAAAAGTTACATGGGCAGACTCGTTGACCCCCGTGGGGGTATTGTTAAATTACCTTTTGTGAAGTTTGTTAGTAGAATGTTAAGCATGACTGGCAGTATAGCCAAGAGGTTAGAGCAACAAGGTTGGTACATCCAGCAGACCTGAGTTTGAGTCCTACAACTTCGATTTGCTGACTGCGTGACCCTAAGCAAGACACTTAAGCTCCCTGTGTTCCCAGGAAGCACTTGGCAATTAGCTTCAACTCAGTGTGCCTTTCCTGGCCACATTTGTAAAATTAATCAAAAATAATTTACTGAAGGCTGAGCAAGTTTTTGGTGAGTGAAGAACAGATAGGCAGTTTTCCCATGTATTGTTTAATTTGACCTGGGGTTAATAAGGAGCTATACATGACAATTTAACCACTGATGGATCAGTTTGCATCACAGTTTCTATGATCCATATTTTATAGTTTCATAAAGAAATTACATAGGGATCTCTCTGAAGCTTTAAATTACCACAACCCATAAAGATTGTCCCTAACTGCTTTCAGCCAGGGAAAAAGTTAATGATTCAGTGGAAGGATTGGTCATTGCTTCTTCCTGGCATAATATTGGAAGTCTTTTGTCATTCATATGAATACATGTGGTGCAATAATTGAATGTCCTTATTCCTGCTTGAGCTTCAAGAGAGAAAGTCTCCATCTCAGCTCTGCGCATGGATGTAGCGGTGGATAATATAACTGCAGGCAAAGACTGTAGGAAAATTTTCTGTACACAAACTACTTTTCAAAAGTCAGACCAACCCCAGAGTTCAACAGCATCCAAACATGATTATTTAACTTTGTCTGAAAACATTTTGAATTGCCACTGAGTTGTTCCCACCATATCTTCTGTATGTTCTATATGTGTAGACTGCGTGAGTTTGAAATCATTAAGCCCAAATAGGAGAAACATAGACAGTGATGGCAGAAAAAGACCAAAGGTCAGTCTAGTCTGCCTGGAGCCTGGGACCTATTGTCCATATGGGGTTTTATCCCTCTGGGACCCCCCCCCCGGATCCCTCCCTACTGCTACTGCCCTGAGCCATCAGTTAAACCCTTAAGCTATGCTTCTCCACTGGCAGACTGTTTCATGGCTCCACCACCCTTTCCATAAATGGAACTTCCTCACGTCCCTCTTAAACCTTCCCTCCACCAGTTTCCACTCATGACCTTAGGTTCTTGACTCTGTACTCCTGCCAAATAGTTCCCCACAGTTCACCTTGTTTACTCCCTTCAGGAACTTGAAAATCTCCGTTGCATCCCCTTTCTCTCATCAAGTCTCCAGTGAATACATGCTTAGTGCTTTCAGATGATCTTCATCAGATCTGCCCTGTTCACCATGAATCATCTTGGTCATCCTGTGCTGCACTGTCTCCAGCCTGTCCCTGTCCTTCCTTAGGTGAGGACTCCAGAATGGAGCACAGTGTTCCAGATGCAACCTCACCAGTGACCTATATAGAGGTAATAGTACCTCCTTTTCCCTGCTGTTAATACCCCTTCTGATACATCCCAGAATCCTATTAGTCTTACTATAGGTCTTGTTACAGTGGCTTGATTGTTTCAGGGAGTTTGAGCAAGGGAGTAGGTATGAACCTTTGCAATAGTGGTGAAGCTAAATCCATTGAGGGGGTTGAAGCACATCCAATCTTCTATTTGGCTCCCCCAATTGTGTATGTTTTCCATTCCATGATATCTCCTTAACTGTATACTACACAAAAACATACAGTACTCTATATGGATGAAAATTTGCAGTTTTCAACTATATATATATTTATATTTATTCATGGCAAAAAACTCCATTAATGCATCAGTTAGGATTCATAGCACAGCAACAAAAACATGGAAATGTGGTGTTAGGGTTTCCACCCCACCACCCCACCCCCACCCTCCACACTCCAACAGGCATCAGGGTGTACGCTGGAGTCATCGTGCGTAACTGTCAGCCCATTCTCCTATGCTGCACCACCTCAGCTTGTTTACACATGGAATGGGGTGGGAGTTAGGCAGCGTCTCCAATGCACCCCTGATGCCTGTTGTGTGAGGAATGAGGAATGAGGGTAGATGAGTGTAACCCTAACACCACATTTCCATGCTTTTGTCAGCTGTGCTATGAAGCCTAACTGATGCATTAACAGAGTATTTTGCCATATATATATATATATATATATATATAAAACCTGCCCAGTAGGCCAGGTATAGTTAGGGTTGCACGGTCACTTCTATGTTAAACCCCAAAGTTTGCACTTTAATAAGTTTGCAACTGTTTGTCCAATTTGCCTACAATTTTGCATGTACAGCCTCCAACCATAGGTCTCTGGATCTAAAAAGTTTTGTTCTGGTCAGATGTACGATTGCGGAACCGTAGAGCAACCAAAATGTAAAAATCGGTCAACTTTTGCACACTTTTTGGTCGGGCATAATGGACTGAAGAATGCATCTGAGTGGATTCAGATTTGCTTGTCTGTATGTGGTCTGGGTTGAACTGGTGCCTTTTGAAGATTTGGTGAAAAAATATTAATCCGTTCAAAGGTTATTCAAGTTTTTCGTGTCCCATTATAGCCTATGGGAAAATGTATATGTGCACTGCAGAAACTTTCGTGATCACATTTTTGTTGTCGTGCTCCCTGAATTTGTTTTCATGCTGCTGTCATCTTGTTTTCAGTTAGTGAGAGACAAAAAATGTAACTCAAAAAATAATGCCCTTTGGTAAACACCAACAGTTGTGCTTACCTAATCAGGCCCTGAGGAACATGACCCTGGCATTAGTTTTTCGCCAGGTGGTGTGGAAATATGTTTTCAAACCTTTTCCACCATTCTGCCATTTTGTGGTCACGGCAACATTTTTTGTTGCCGCTGTGATAATCACGATAAAAAAAAAGGAACATCGACAACATTTTTCTGTGCAATACACCATTCCCATTATAGAGATAGGAGTGCCGCAAACACATTAAAGTAATCGCAATAACACTGCACAAACACATTTTCCAATGTGTTGTTTTCTTTGTCACTTCATTGTGCCAAGGTGGATTGTGCTTTTGGCCTGAAATTTGCAGGGTGGCAAGCCCTTGTCCCACAGATGTGCCTTTTGGTGGTTTGGTCCCAAAACATTTAATGGGCCTGTACTTACAGTATTCCAAAGTTGAGAAATGGCCCATAAGATAACACTGCAGTGCCCATATCTCAAAAACGAAGCGAGATATGGATTTTTCGATACCCGTGGCTTAGATCACCTTAAGGTGATCTAAGCCTACGAGGAAGTTTTGAAGAAATAGATTACACCTGCAGTGGAATTTTTTCCCTAAGTTGTATGGTTACTGAGATATTGGCAAATAACTGTTATAAGGGTTCCTTTTCAGTACTATGGGGCTGCTGTATGGCTCCGTTTTTAAGTGTAAGTGGGAGCACAGGGCCCAGAGGGCCTGCACTCCCACAGACGCATATCATTGTGCACAAATGGGCGCACCTCGAACAAGACATACCAGTTACCAGGTACATTACACTGTAAATAAACGGTTTGGTCTTTTGCCTTGAAATTTGCAGGGTATAAAGGGGGTGTCCCAGAGATGTGAATAATGCTGTTTGGGTGTAAAAAGATTTCATTGGTTTCATAGATATGCCATGACAAAGTAGAGATTTTTCCCATAGGATAACATTGCAGCACCCACAGTGCTTTTAGGTGCCCGTATCTTGGAAATACGAACATACGAACACACGAAATTTGCCAACAGATAAAGGCCTAGAGGTCTATCAAGTCTGCTAGAATGTGCAGCTAGCACCCCTTATTCTGCAGCTGCCCGTCCCTTGCACCCTTCCCCTTTATTAACCCTCCCCCTTGTCCTGTCCCATCCTCATTTGAAGCAGTCCACTGTTCTACTACATACCACTTCAGGAGGTAACGCATTCCACCCAGCCACCACCCTCTCTGTAAAAAAGTGTCTCCTCATCTCCCTCCTGAACCTTCCTCGCTCCAGTCTCATATCATGACCCCTGGTGTCCCTCCCCTCCCTTACTTTGAACAGCCCCTCTGTACTTGTCTTGTTTATTCCTTTCATGTATTTAAAGGTTTCAATCATGTCACCCCTGTCTCTCCTCTCCTCCAGTGAGTACATGTTCAACTCCTTCAACCTCCTCTCATATGATAAGTCCCCAGCCCCTTGATCATCTTTGTCACTCTGCTGCACCCCTCCAGTAACTTAATGTCCCTCTTCAGATCACGGATGCCAGTACTGCGCAGTACTCAGGTGTGGTCTAACTAATGACCTATACAGTGGCAGAATCACCTCCTCCTCCCCGAGGATATACCCCTTGCAATACAACCCAGCATTTTGTTGGCCTTTGCAGCTGCCTTCCTACATTGTGCCGAGTTGTTCATTGACCCTGTAATGAGCACATCCAGATCCTTCTCCTCCTCTGTCTGGGCTAGCTGCACCCCCAGCTGGTAACTCCTCCTTGGGTTCATCACCCAAAATGCAGCACCTTGCACTTTTGGCATTAAAGCCCAGTTGCCAGGTGTCTGACCAGTTTCAAGCTTTACCAGATCATCCTGCAACCCCTGCCATCCTCCTAGGTCATCCACCACCGCGCCTACCTTGGTATCATCAGCAAACAGACTGATCTTGCTCTTGATGTCCCATGATATGTCTGCAATGAATATCCCAAACAACACTGGTCCCAACACCGAGCCCTGTGGAACATCTCTCGTCACTGCTCTTGGGTGTGAGAGCTCCCCACCCACCACCACCCTCTGTTGCCTTCCCTGCAGCCAGTTTCCTACCCATCTCACCAGCTTTGCACCCGCCCCTGTGCCTACTATCTTTCTTCCCAGCCTTCCATGTGGCACTGAGTCGAATGCCTTACTGAAGTCCAGGTACAGGACATCCGCTGCATGGCCCCTGTCCAGTTGCCTAGTCACCCAGTCATAGAACTCAACCAGGTTGGTTTGGCAGGATCTGCCACGTATGAAGCCATGCTGTCTGTTGTCCTGTAGTCCTTTGACCTCTAGGAGGGCCACCAGCCTCTCCTTCAGGATAGTCTCTATTAGCTTACCAACGATGGATGTGAGGCTCACTGGTCTGTAGTTTCCCGGTTCATCCTTGGGGCCACTCTTGTGGAGTGACACCACATGAGCCATCCTCCAGTCCTGAGGTACACACCCCGAATATAGTGAGGCATTAAATAGGTCTGCCAAAGGTCCTGCAAGGACCTCTGCCAGCTCCTTCAGTACCCTGGGGTGGATGCCATCTGGGCCTGGCGCCTTGTCCACCCTCAGTGCCTTCAAACCCTCTCGAACTCTGCTCTCCATGATTTCCCCATCTGTCACCACTTCCCACCCTGCTTCTCCATTTCTCCCACCTTGGGTGTCACCCCCTCTTCTGTTTAGTAAATACTGAGCAAGTACTCATTAGTGCTTCCTTGTCGCACCCTGCTTCCACCAACCGCTTCTCCTTCTAATCCTTACTATGTGGTCCTTACAGCTCCTTTTCTCCCTGATGTACTTAAAAGTCCTTCTCCCCTTCTTAATGCCTTGTGCCAGCCTGAGTTCGTGATGCTTTGGCTCCCTTACTGCCCTTGTCACCTCCTTCGATTCTGTCAAGTACTCCTCCCTGTCCTCCCCCTCCCTGTTTTCTTGTACTTCCTAAAGGCAGCTCTTTCCCTCCTTACCTTTTCCATGACCTCCTTGCTCAACCAGATCAGTTTCTTAGCCCTAGCCTTCTTGCTCTGGGCTTTGCAGCAGGTTTTGGTTGCCTCCACTATCCCCAGCTTTATGAGCTCCCACCTCTGGTTAGTGTCCATACTAGATTGAATTCTGGCCAGGTACCCTTTTACCACTTCCCCCATCCTCCCAAAGTCAGGCCTCCTGAAATCCAGCACTATTGTGCCAAATTCCACTCCTTCCTTGCCCATATCCAATGTGAGCCATACTGAGTGGTGGTCACTCCCTGACAGTGGTTCCTCCACTATAAGTTCTCTCACAAAGTCCCCATTTGCCAGCAGAAGGTCAAGGGTATTCCCTAACCTGGTTGGTTCACTGACCATTTTCAGCAGAAAGCTGTCCTGGAAGGCATCCAGCAGTACCTGCTCCCTTCTGTTCCTGGTTGTTGGGGTGCTCCAGTCCACTCCTGGCATGTTGAAGTCCCCCACAATCACCACACTACCCTTTTCGCAGGTCCTCCTGATCTGTCCCGCTAGTTCCCTGTCTAACTCCTCCGTCTGAGATGGTGGCCTGTACACCACTCCCATTCTAAAATCCTATTCTTGGAATCCTGGATTTACATCAAAGTGACTCCATTACTACCCTCCTCTCCTTCCTCCCTTACACACTTCAGTCCTTCCTTCACATATAGTGCCACCCCTCCTTTCCCAATCACCCTGTCCCTACTAAATAACCTGTGTTCCTGGGTACAGACAGGTCCCAGTTATTGTATTGGGTGGCCCATGTTTCTGTGATGGCTGCAATGTCCACCTCTCCCTCTGCCATGAGAACCTGTAACTCTGCAGTTTTCCTCCCAAGGCTCCTAGCATTAAGGGTAACCACCTTCCACCCTTCCCCCCCCCCATCCTGCAAATGATGGAAATGATGCAAGGTACGGATTTAGTTGACTTATCTTGTGTGTTGGTCTCTCTGTCATGATTACAATGGCACTGAAATTTTTTCCATAGCTGCTGTGGTTGCTGAGATATTGGCAAATTAGTGTTACAAGTGTTTCTTGCCCTATAGGGCTGCTGTATGGGTCCTTAGTTATGTGTAATGTGTGTGTGTGTGTGTGTGTGTGTGTGTGTGTGTGTATATATATATATATATATATATATATATATATATACACACACACACATGCATTCCGCTTGTGTGCACAACCTCGGGACCAGCTGAATTTGTGCATACAACCAAAAATGCACTACACCGAAAATCAAAGAAATAAGCACTGAGTTAAATGTGGTTGCACGAAAATCATTTTTATTACACTGGTACCATATTAAGTTAAAAATAAACAGTAGGTTAACATAATAGCACAGTTACAATTTGTTTTACTCACTGCCCGTTTATTTATTCATAAGTTCAGCTCTTACTGCCGCTGCTTTAAACTCTGTCATTTACATACAAGACCAATTATGCCATCTCCGGTCTCCATTCCTTGCCCCCCAAACTCCTTTAACCGTGAACCGCAGCAATGCAGAAGTCCCTATTTGAAACTGCCATGTTATCCACAAAACTCAAAAGACTGTTTTATTTTACTCCCGTAACTGCTGAGCTTTGAGAACTGCTGCTAAGGGCCATGCTCACTCCAACATAAGCCGACCGCTCAGTTTGTCCATGCTGTCTGATGGACTGAGTGGGCTGGTATCCGGTAGAGGGTTAGAGTTTTAAAATTGCTGTGAGGTGCTAAATGTAACTGGGAGCAGGTAACAAGGTGATAATTGGGGGTTTGTTACTTGGGACAGCATAAGGGAATGGAGCGCTAAAGAAAATCAAGTTTAAATTGCCTCATTTCATACCTCGCAGCAGCATTTAATCAAGCTAAATGCAGCTAAATTCATGCACACAACCAAATCATTTAACACAGAGAACTATAGTGAATGAATCAGGACCAGGTGATTTTGTGCACACAACCGGGAAGTGCACACAACCCAAATGCACACAAGTGGAATGTACTGTGTGTGTGTGTATATATATATATATATATATATATATATATATATTCAGTGCAAAAAACTCCTTTAATGCATTAGTTAGGGTTGTTTCCACAGTGACAAAAGTGTGGAAATTCAACATTAGGGTTACCACCCTACCCTCACATCCCCATCTTCAAAATCCTAACTCCTCATTCCCCCCACCCCACCCCCATACACACATGCAAGCAGTACAAGACACATCCATCATCATGGTCCAGCAACTGTATGAGTTCTGCTGCCATCAGAGTGCCTTGTGGGTACACACACCTTCTGGGCAACCATGGGAGATGGCCCACAGTAAGCATTTTTCTGTTACAAACATAAATAACAAGATTTAGGCAGATGCCTATATTTCAATTGTTAGGAAATGATGAAGCACACAATATGTTATCTATAGATAGCTGTACTGGAAATAAAAGTTTGGATAACCCTAGCAACAGTCGTTGGATGTTGGCATATTTTTATCTGATGGGGTGAGCCAGTCGTAATAACAAATGGTAGTAATAGTAAAAGTAATGCTTTGTAGCATAGTTTACAAGCAACATGTGACAGCAACAGTTGTAATATCCAAAGCTAACCATAACATGCTGCTAATGAGTATTTCCAGGTACCGCAGCAGTATTACAACAAGTGATGGTGCTAGTTTCGTACCTGAGCAGTATCTGAAAAGTACTATGTCTGTGTCAGCTGTGTCCGTCCTGCTACCACATGCCTATGTGGTAACAGCGATACCTGCAACGAGCCAATTGTAGAATTATGACACATAAAAATCAGTATTTATAATGTCTGTGCAGACTAAGTTTCACTGTATGAAAAAGATATGCCGGCTACAATGTGTCATCACACTGTGCTGGCAGTGTAGAGTCAATCAAACTGTATTTGTTTTTTCATTACATAGTGTTATGTGAAAGGAGTACAGTGTAGTGATTATTGTGCTTACAGATGTGACTGACTGGTACAGTGTCTTCCAATCTTGCATGTGTCTTGCGTGTGCGTGTGTAAGGGGGGTGGGGGAATGCAGAGTTAGGGGTTTGAGGATGTGAGTGTGGGATGATGGGTTGGTAACCCTAACACCAATTTCTCACACTTTTGTTGCTGTGGAAACAACCCTAACTGATGCATTAACGGAGTTTTTTGCAATGAATTTCCCTTCTTTTTGAGAATGTGTAATATAAATAGTAAATGGATTGTGTTGGTGGGGGCCCCGTGCTCCCACCAAGCTTCCCAATTCTGCATAGTTATATGTGTTTGTGGGAGCGTGGGCCCTCCAGACCCTGTGCTCCCACTTACACATAAACATGGAGCCATACAGCAGCCCTATAAGCCAAGGAAGCCTTGTAACACAAATTTGCCAATATCTCGAGAACCGTAGCAGGTAGGAAAAAAATTAAAGTGTGGTTGTAGTCATGAGAGTGAGTAGTTCTTGCAACATAAGTCGACCGAATACGTAGCTCACATTGTTTTCGAGATACAGGCACCAAAATGTTAACAGAATGCTAACTCTGAGGGCATAATAGTGGCCTACGCACATGAAAATGAGCAATAGGAACACTAATTCCCAAATATCTCAATAACCGTACAAGGTAGAAAAAAAATTCAAATGTCATGTTATTTATGGCTTTCCAGACTACTTCTGCACTTAGGGGTACTAAGAATTTTTGAGATGAAAAATCCATTTCTGGCCCTGAAAGGCATCACGGGCGGCACAATGTTAACCTATGGGAAAATTTCTGAATTTCAGAATGCTGTAACTTTGGGCTCCTGTTATGTTTTGGCACCAAACCACCCAAAGGCACATCTCGGGGACCAGGGCTTGCACCCTACAAATTTCAGCCCAAAAGACCAAAAAATGTTGTTGCAGGCGGATGGCAAAGATTTGCTATTATTTTGAGAATACTTTCGCAAAATACTTTCGCAAATCAAGAAAGTTTTGCAAAAAAAAATCATGAAACTTTTGCATTTGCAAAAGTATTTTGTGAAAGTACTTTTTCTTCAAAGTTGGAAAAGACATTTCTGGGCAGTTTAACCCCCCCAAAAAAGACAAGGCTAACATCCTCAGGACCCCACTAGGTAAACGCAACAATCAGTGTTTACCTAGAGGGTGCCAATTTTAAATGGCAGGCATTTTTCTGTGTCACTAACTAAAATAAGATGGCTGAATCACGAAAGTAAAAGGGCACTTTGCAAAAGTAAAAATAGGCATTTGCGAAAGTTTTGTGATTTTTTGCTAACTTTTCCCATTGTCGTCTCCATTCACATATCTGGTCCTGTGTAGTACAGTATGGTCTACAAGCCCATTGGTTAACATTGTGCCACCCGTGATGCCAATAGGCATAGAGATCATACTGTACGCTGTCATTCAGTGGCCGGTATGTGGGTGGGGTGCTGCCGCCCACCGATGACGGGGGGGGTGCTGGGTTCTTTGTGGGTCGGAAGGGGGTACCACTGGACCACCGGATTAATATTTATTTTTACAATGGCCCACGATTGGGCATATGGGGAGGGAACCACTGGACCACCAGGATAGTATTTATTTTTACAACAGCCCACGATCGGGCATTCGATGAGGGAACTACTAGACCACCAGATTACATTTTAATTTTACAACAGCCCACAATTGGGCGTACCGGAGGGGAGGGGGTTACAATAGCCCACCAGGGACCCATCCCCCAATGACAGCAGCTAGACAGGGTGCCAGGCACAGTTCACTGGGATTCCCTGCACAACGCATGCAAATGGAGCCATAATGACATGCAAATGGCCCCATTTGCATGCCCCCAGCTGAATAGTGCGGGTGATGTTCCTAGCGACACATCCCCGTACTCCCTCACTGTGGCATGCACAGCTGCACTTCTGCTGACGCATCCCCGTGCTCCCTCTCAGTGCTTGTGCTGGCGCAGTGCCACTGCGCCATGCGCAGTATGTGCATGGACCTTCCATATTCCATGGTGCTGCACCATGGCGCATCACCATTGAATATCACCTGATCCTGGTCCTGGCCCAGCCCAGCGCAGCCCAGTTGTGCTGCACCCAGGATTGCGCCACTGCCCCACGCAGTCTGAATATCTGGGCCATAGTAGATATGTCACATTACAGGTCTAGTCTCAGCCTCACTGTGAACCTGCAGATGATCATTTGCTTGATTTGCATTTGCTTGATTGTTTCATCTTCTCTTGAAAAACAAAAATATTTTTCCACACAAAAACATCTTTAAAATAATTTTTTTTTTATTCTGTATAACAACGAGCCATTGTATAATAGTAATAATGCCCTCCAGGGTGTGTGTCGTTTGGGATAACGTCACACCTCAGTTATTGGACACACACGACCTGCGGCCTCATGCCCAACCACCTAAGTCATGACGTTATCCCAGCACGACACACACCCTGTCGGGCATTATTGCTTAAATCCCTCCAGAACCCATTTAGAATATTAAGCCTCAGTACCAGTACTAACTATATTCAAATGCAAATAAATTTAAAATGAAAAAAGATAGCATAGTGCTGTGAGCATGAAAGTTGTTCAGCACAAAATTATCTACAAAATGAGTGGTATTTCATTTATAGATACCGTATAGATTTTTTTATAATTAGCAAAAAACAGCAGAAAATAAAATTTTGTTTGTTCACGTTTTGACAAACAAATGCAACTAATTTTAACATGAAAAATAATAGCATAATACTGTGAGCACAGAAGTTGTTCAACATAAACATATCTACAAAATGAGTGGTGTTTCATTTATAAATGCCTTTTAGTTTTTTTTATAATTAGCAATAAAACTGCAGAAAATTCAGTTTGTATTCACTTTTTCGACAAACAAATGCAAATAACTTTAAAATGAAAAAAAGTAGAATGGTACTGTAAGCATGCTATTTGTTCGGCACAAAGTTTTCTACAAAATGAGTGGTGTTTCATTTAATAACAACCACTACACTAGGCAGACATACACTAGGAAAGTTAACAAAAAGTCCCAGAAATTAACATTTAAAAAAAAAAAAAAAAGATAAACAGTCAAAAGCAAATGTCCCTGCTCTGATAGAAAGCATCACTATTGCATAAATGAAATATACAATGGTGAGCTGTCAGATAAATGATTTATCTACACTTGTGCTGTTTGACCTCGGACACTTCACTTGTGGCTTATGCCACTCGTGAGGTCGCCCAAAGTCAAACAGCACTTGTGCAGATAAATCATTTATCTGACAGCACACCATTGTATATCATTCATATATATATATATGGGATATGACATGGCCTGAGTGAAGATATCATATTTATCTTCACACGAGGCCAATGATATCATGATATCTCACAAGTGGCAAAGCCATGAGTGAGATATCTTGATGTCAGTGGCCTTGAGTGAAGATAAATATGATATCTTCATTCAGGCCATGTCATGTTCTGTTTATACAACATATGTTTTGTGCTCCAACCACCCTTTCACACACCCCCTGCTACTTCCTGCAACAACCATATGAGCTCACCTCAAATAACAGATCTTTAATAGGATTTTCCACCTGAATCAAGAAACTTTTGTCATGTTTTTTCTATTCTGGGTCAAGCCTCCCCCTTTACCCCACAACCCCCTAGCCACACACACTTCCCCTTCATCACATAGTACCCCATCCCCTGTGTCATGGAACCTTGCAAGAACAACAGCCCTTCTCAGTTTTAAGAGAGTTCTAACAGATGTGATTGAATTATTTGTTTTTCCTTTTAAAACCACATTTTAAAAGTGGGAGCATATTGTGGAGCGTCTGTGTGGGGATGTCATTTTGTTCTGTGAGGAAATCTTTTGGTAGCGGGTTTGCACTATTTGATGAGTGACACAGCTGTGGGCTCCTCTGTATTTGTGTGCATGGGAGACAACTGTTGTCTTGCATTGTGGTTGCAGGGCATAGCTGCAAGTGAAAGTTGGGGCATTGAGTGGCGGGTGTGTGTCTGGGTAGTTCACCTATTAGGTGTGCAGAGCATGCCATTGCAAAATGGGTTGCTAACAGCTGTGTGATCAAATGGGAAAAAATCCAGAGAGTCAAGCTGTGCTTAGGGCAGCAGGCTAGGATCGGACTGGAACGCCTTCCGTTTGTGTTCCCCTGGTCAGTATTTCAGTTCAAAGTCAGGACTACACCGCACATGAAACTGCAGCATTTGGTATTTTTGGTTTTTAACATGGATGCTTTTGTTAAGGCTGGTGCTACCACTGACCATTTTGTATGCCAGTGAGTTTCCGGTCGTAAGGCTGGGGCTACCAGTGATCGTTTTGTATGCCAGTAATTTCCCCATCAGGGGGCGACGGCCGGCATCAGCTCTGGTGTGGTGAGAGGCTAGGGACTTCCGTGTCTCAGCATGTGTGTGCCTGGATTATTGTTGTTTAATTCCACGAAATGATGTGGTGGAAGATTGAAGTGTGGCATTGTATGTTTAAAGACTTGGGCAACTCGTATTTTTGTTCTAGGTTTACTTAGGTAAGATTAAAATCAGCCATCGTCTTTTCTGAAGCAATGCACTTGCTCGTTCTCTTTTCTGCACAGTCTGCATCTTATTTTAAACAAACATAAGTAAACGTATGATTAAAAAGAAAGTTCTCTAACAATTTTAGTAGGGAGTGCTTTATTTTACATGTCTGGCAGGAAGCTTTTAGCAGTGTTGATAAGGCTTAGTTACACTACTGTCGGCTTCTAAAAGTGAAAGTGCTGTATTGTTACTGTGTGAGAATGGCAGTTTGAAAATGTCAGGTGAAGCAGATACATTTACTATGACGTATAGGAATGTGGGGATATCTCCATGATATATAGGAACATGGAGATATCACCGTGACGTATAGGAACATGGAGATATCAATGATATCTCCGCTACCAGCCTCAGATGCAACTTTTTATCCCTGCACATATCCCAAAACATATGTTGTATAAATGTATATCTATAAATATATATTCCGTGCCTCTATAGTTAGGGTTCAATGGTCACTTCTATGTTAAACCTAAAATTTTGCACTTTAATAACTTTGCAACTGTAAGACCAATGTGCATAAAATTTTTTGTGCACCACCAGGTATCATAGATCTCTTGATGTGGCAAGTTTCGTTCCAGTTCGATGTGCAGTTGTGGAGATGCATAGTGTCACAAAATGTGAAAATTACCGTTTAGGTGCAAATCCTTTGTCATGATGTTTCTCCGAAATGGCTTGGGGGTTTGGTCTGAAGTTGTTAGGGTATATGGGGTCTGGGTCGCAGATGTGCCTTTTGAAAGTTTGGTGAAACAATATTAATCCATTCAAAAATAAATAAAGTTTTAATTTTCCCATTATAGCCTATGGGAAAAATTATATGTGCCATGAGAAAGCAGTTTCTGCATTCATGAAAGCACTTTTTGCTGTCGTAAATGGATCAGTACTGTCGTGCTGCCACCATCTTGTTTTCAGTTAACGATGGGGAAAAAATGCTGTAATTAAAAAAATACTGCCCCTTGGTAAACACCAGCAGTTGTGTTTACCTAATCGAGGCCGGAGGTACAGGATTCTGTGGTTAGATTTTTAAAATAATATCGGGAAATATGTTTATTTAAATCAGTATTGGTAGTGTCACAAATTTGTGACAGTACTCTCATGAAACCGACACAAATTGTGGCACAGTTCCATGAAACTAAGTCCATAATGCCACAAATTTCGACACTGTTTCGAGAAAGCTTTCATAAATTATGCCAAAGCTGCCACAATTTGAGGCATTACTGTACAGAAAAAAATCATCAGATTCTGGAAAAACCCAAAACCTTTTCTGGCCATTTTTCAGCCAAACTAACAGCAAAATCTGATCCCTCGGCACCCATTTAGGTAAACACCTATTGGTGTTTAGCTAATAAAAGGATTTTTTATCCTTTTACTGCCTCCAAGGGGGCCAAGGCATGTTTTATATTAAAAAAATGTTTTTGCCGATATCAGGGTGCCCAGTCCCTGTATTCGGTGGTAAGCCCAACAGAGTGTGGGACACTGGGTAGCCCACTCCCAGTGTCCCGAAAGATTGTTGTAAAATACTGTTTTGCCAACATCAAGGTGCCCAATCCCCATGTCAGCACTAGACCCCCCACCAGAGTCTACTCCCAGTGTCCCCAGTTATGTCCTACCCCGGTACTTGTTAAAAAAATGTTTGCCGACATCAGGGTGCCCAGTCCTCGTGTCAGCCCTAGCCCCCCTCCCTGCCAGTGTGGGACAATGTGGAGACTGCTCCCAGTGTCCCCAGTTATGTCTTACCCCCCAGTACTGTGTGACACCGGGGAGCCCACTCCCAGTATCCTGAAATATTGTTTTAAATGTAGCATCATAGAATCATAGAAATCTGGTGGCAGAAAAGGACTTCTCTGACCCATCGAGTCTGACCCTCCCCCCCCACTCATTACCTTTGTCAAGGGATATCCCCTTTTGCCCACTGATCAACCTCTTATGTCTGTCCCATGCCCTCTTGAATCATTCCACCATTTCAGCCCCCACCACCTCTTTAGGTAGTTTGTTTCAGGACTGCACCATCCTCTCAGCGCAGTAACACCCCCTCACATTGCCCTTACATCTTCCTTCTTCTAATCTTAGACTATGACCTCTAGTTTTAGCACTTCTTTCCTTGTAAATAAGCTCATCTCTTTCACCTTATTAATCCCCTTCATGTACTTGAATGTTTCTATCATGTTCCCCTGCTCCCTTTTGGTCTCCAATGGGTACAGATCCAGTTCTCTCCACCTCGCCTCATAGGGCTTCCTATTCATACCGTGCACCATTTTGGTTGCCCTTCTCTGAACTCTTTCAATCATGTCTATGTCCTTGCGTAGGTGACGTCTCCAGAACTGAACTCTATTCTCCAGATGAAGTCTCACCATGGTTTTATAGAGAGGGATCAGCACCTCCCTCCTTCTGCTTGTTATGTACCTCCCTATGCATGCCAACATTCTATGTGCCTTGCTGCATTGGTTGCCCACCTTAAGGTTGTTCAAAATTATAATCCCCAGATCCCTCTCCTGCTCAGCTGGTTTAATTTCTTCCCCCACTCCCCAGTTTGTAAACAGCTTGTGGGTTCTTATGCCCCATGTGCATTACTGTATACCGTTGGCTTTGAATTTCAGCTGCCATGTTTCTGACCACCTTTCCAGAATCTTCAGGTCCTCCCTCATGGCCTCCACCACCCCCGTGGTGTCCACCCAATTGCAGATCTTCATATCATCTGCAAATAGACACACCCTCCCCTCCAGTCCCTTCGCTATATTGCTGATATAGATACTAAAAAGGATGGGTCCCAGTACCAACCCCTGGGGCACCCTGCTCATCACCCCTTTCTCCCTGGAATACACCCCATTTACCACCACCCTCTGGCTGCTGTCCTTCAACCAGTTTTTCACCCACCTCATTATTTTCTGTCCCACCCTTAAGCTTACCAGCTTATTTACCAGCCTTCTGTGAGGGACAGTGTCGAAGGCCTTTCTGAAGTCCATATAGGCCACATTCACTGCCCCCCCAATTGACCACCTTCATCACCCAATTGAAAAACTGTATTAGGTTCATCTGGCATGACCTCCCACTTTTAAAGCCATGCTGTCTGTCAGCCTGCAGTCCATTGTCTACGAGGTAGTTTACCACCCTTTTCTTTATTAGTACCTCCATCACCTTACCCACCACCGAGGTGAGACTGACCGGGCAATAATTCTCCACATACTCCCCTGCTTCCTCCCTTATGTAGTGGCACAACGTCAGCCTTCCTCCAGTCTCTTGGCACCCATCCTGTATCCAGGGACAAGTTAAACAGCCTTGTCAATGGTGTTGCCAGCTCCTCCCTTAGTTCCTGGAGTACCCTAGGATGTAAGTTGTCCGGCCCCATCACCTTGTCCACCTTCAACGTTCCTAGTGCCTCTCTTACCCTGTCCTCACTGAACAGGCTAGGATCCACCCTTTTGTTTTCCCCTTCCCCTTAACATAGGTCTCCTTCCCTCCCCCTGAACTTGGGTCCCCTTCCTTCCCCTCCACCATGAAGACTGAGCAGAAATGGCTATTAAGCACCTCTGCCTTCTCAAAGTCCCCCTCCACTTCTACTCTCCCCTCCCCCTCACTCATACTATCCCCTGCCTTGCTTTCTTCTTCTCTCCCACATACCTAACAAAAGTTTTATCTCCCCATTTAGCCTGCTTGGCAATTCTCTCCTATGAATCTGCTTTTTCCCTCCAAATCTTTTTCCCTGCCACCCTCAGCTTCTCTCTGTAAGTCTCCCTGTCCTCCTTCCTTGGGGTCTTCTTATATGTTCTGAATGTCCTTTTTCTTTCCCTAATTGCCCCTATCACCTCCCTGGCAGACCACAGTGGCCTCCTTCTTTTTTATTCCTTCTTGCCTTATTGATGCACAGTTCATCTGTGAAAAAAGAACACAGTCCCTTGATGTCTTTTTTTTATTCTGAAAAAGCGGTCCTAGTCATCTCCCCTCCCCCTCTCCATTCCCAACCCTCCCACTGAGCATCCACCACTCCACCCCACACTTTGTCCTATACTTACCACCAGAGATTGTTGGCTGTCATCTTCTGTGGACTGGGACACATCTGCACTCTTCAAAGCCGAACCGCGAACTAAAGAATCAAGGTAAGTGCTGTGTAATGGCTTTCAATGGCGTTTTGAACTTATGGTGATATCTCAGCTATGTTTTGGATTTTTGCACCAAATTTTCAACATGGGCTTTTTGGGACCCAACCTCATGAACACTGTCATTGTCATTCCATTAATTGGGCCCATATGGTGATCTCCCGGTCGCTGAATGAAATCACCTTTTGGGACCAAGTAACAAAATGACAGTGCCAGTGGTTATGAGGTGGGGTCCCAAAAAGCCCATGTTGAAAATCTGGTGCAAAAATATTAAACAAATGCCAGAGTTATGAGCGGTTGTTTCAATTTTTCTACGCACGCACATAACTTTGGTAATTTTTAATATTTTCACTCAAAATTTTCAACATTACCATTTTTCACACCACCTCATAAACAATACAGCTGTCATTTTTCATATCCTGGCCAAAACGTGTTTTTGCACCTGTGATGCGGAATGGCATTTTGCCACAGATTTAAACATTTTCACCCTTGGGGTTTATGAGGTGGTGTGATAAGAAGACTATATTGAACATTTGGGGTAAAAATATGAAACAATGGTAGAGTTATGACTACTCATTGCAATTTTGGTACGCCTGCTCATAACAATGGAAATTTACAATATGTTGACCCCAGATTTTCAACATAGCCTTCTTATTACCCCAACTCATGTATGTCACAATTGTACTTTTTCAAATCCTGGCCAAAATGTGTTTTTGCACCGGTGGTGCAGAATGGCATCGCAGTTGCACAGAATTATGTTTTGGTGGGGATATGAAAATTTTCTGTACCGGCTACATGTCCTGGGGTAATCAGATGGCTATGATGATAATTTGACCCTGTGCTCCCACAGTAAAATAAGGAAAATCATGGAACATGGGAGCGCAGGGCCTGAAGGGCCCTGTGCTCCCACAGAGAGATGAAGGTTAATTACAATGTCTCTACACTTATGCGCTCCCATAAACAACTGCAGCTATGGTGATACTTTCACAAAAAGTAAGGAAATTTATTGCAAAAAACTTAATTAATGCATCAGTTAGGGTTCATATTAAAGCAACAAAAGTAAGACAATGTGGCGTTAGGGTCCCCAACCCTAACACCCCACCTTATCCTCCCACAACCCTACCACCCCACCCCCCATCCACACACCAACAGGTGTCAAAGTGTGCCTTGGGGTCATCGGCCTAACACTCACCCCATTCTTCTATACTGTTACCATCTTACCTTCCTTACAAATGTAATGGGGTGAGCATTGAAAATAATGATTCAACTATGAGTTTTAGACCCCAATTAAATAATATGATCGTTATTAAGAAATCCTGCTCAAAAAGATGAATTCACTAAGCTACTGTGAAATTACCATTTGAGCAGGAGTTACATTGACAGTGATACTGGTTATGAGGTGGGGTCCCCAAAAGGCCATGTTGAAAATGTAAGGTCAAAATGTCAAAAAAATTGCTGAGTCATTCATAAAAGTTCAAAGCCTCATTGAAATACATTGAACTGCACTTACCTTAGTTTCTTATATTGCAGTTGCCGGTTCCAGCACCAAGACATGTCTTCGACTGGGAGAGTAGATGTTGAACCTGGGACCTCTTCAGATGAGTGAGGGGTGTGTGTGGGGGTGTCAAGTGGGTGAGAGGTGGGTACACAGTGGGAGGTTGGGTGAAGGGTGCAGGTGTGATTGGTGATGGACTTTTCTTTTGAACAAGTTAAAAAAAATAAAAAAAGACATTGAGGGATGGCTTCCTTATTTTCAGCATCCAAGCCACATAGGAGGGTGGGGGGGATGCCACTAGCCACCAACGAAATTCAAAAATGGGCATCGAGGATCAGGGAGGGAGGGCCATTAGACCACCAGGAAATGTCAGCGATTCAAACTAACAGTAATATCGGGGATTAAGGATGGCAGGCCACTAGACCACCAGAAATAAACCTACATTAAATAAAAACATTGAGGATGTGGGGGGGTTGCATATAAAATGGGGGACTGGGGCTGGGGGGCACTCAACCAGGCACTGTACAGTTCCAAATTGCGGCACAACACTGGTGTTTCTTGCTACAGCCAAACCCTTTTTCACAGTTTGCGGAAAAAAGATGGTTGTTTTTACGAAAGTAACTACCACAATTTGTGGCAAATCAGTGGCTCTGATATAATAAACACATTTCTGGGCATTATTTTAAAAAACAGACCCCAGAATTCGATTCCTGTGGCCCCGAATAGGTAAACACAACTGCTGGTGTTTACCAAGTAGTAGTACAGTCAATTCCGGATGTGTGCACAAGGTCGGGACCAGCTGAATTTGTGCACACATCCGAAAATGCACATAACCAAAAATTCATCTCTGGGACCTGTCAGCTCAGTCCTGCCACTTCCCGGTAATGCACTTGCTGAAATATTCCATTTTGATAGACTTGCAAGCATTTGTAAGGTACAAAAATACATGCTGTCAGTTTAAAAAGCAGGACCAACATGAAAATGCTTATATCGGTTAGTTTGCCACCAGAGACAAGAACGAGCGGGTAAGCTTCTCCACAGTTGTTGGTTCGGCTACTAATTGAGCTACAAAAATCAAACCTTATACAAGTAGCAGTGTCTTCAGGTAACAACAAGCAAGCCATTAGGAAGACATTTAGGCTGACTGAGTACTGGTGCTGATGGCTGGAGGAGAGACACAGAATAATTAAGCTGGTGATTAACACCTGCTTAATGCCTAGTCGCACTGATAGTTCAGCTTGTGCTTCATTCAGTTAGTCATTAGCACCTAATTCTCCACTCTGACAGCAGAAAAAAAAGGGGGCAGCAGGTTTTAGTGTTCAGGAACATGCTTTGGGGCTCTAATTGTGTGCACACAACAGAAAATCTGTGTGCACACATTCGAACCAATTAACATTGAAGGTATAGGTGATGAATCGGGACCGGACGTTTTTGTGCACACAAGTGGAATGTGCACACATCCGAATTGCACACTAGAGGAATTGACTGTATTTTTAAAAATACTGAAGTTTGTTTGCCTCACTAATTGTAAACAAGATGGAGGCGGCACAAAAGAGCATTCCCAATTTGCAAAACAGGATGACACTTTTGCGATCATTTTCGTATGGGACATCTAACTTTTCCCATTGGAAATAATGGAGAACTTTTAAATGTTAATGTTAAATGTTAATAACTTTTGAACAGATTAATATTTCTTCACCAAACCTTCAAAAGGCACATCTGCGATACAAGCCTGATATACCCTAAACATTTCAGACCAAACCCCCAAGCCGTTTCTGAGAAATGGTGTGACAAAGAATTTACACAAAAATGTTAATTTTCACATTTTTTTGACACTCCGCAGCTCCACACATGCACAGCTGACCAAAACGAAACTTGCCACATAAAGAGATTTATGGTCCCCAACGACACATGCAATATTTCACGCAAATCAGACAAATGGTAGCAAAGTTATTAAAGTGCAAAATTTGGGGTTTAACATAGAAGTGACTGTTGAACCCTAACTATAGGGGCGTGATCACACCCCTATAATATATATGTTGTATAGGTATATGCATATATTCAACAGTATATGGTTAGCCTTTCATGTGTATAAAAATCAGCCTGCTCAAAATCCTTGTTGTGCGCATTCTAAATTCGTTTGCACATTCCGAAGTGTTATGTGCATTCCGAACAGTGGTTTAGCACAGTTCAATGGTAATCAAATTTTAAATTCATTTTTTTCCCCACATCTGGCTATTTACTAACCATTCAGTACCCAAAGTTGTACCTTTTAAGTTGTAAAATTCTGTAAATTTAATTTCGCTCATAGAAACAGAACAAAGAAAAGGCAAGGTTGATTTTTTTTGTTTTTACTTGGGGGGGGCACTTCTGTGACTCCTGTGTTTAAAAAAACAAACAAAAAAAAAAAAACCTATACTATACAAAATAAAATATGGGCAACCACACACTTTTTGCACTTTAATAACTTTGCAACCATTTGTCTGATTTGCGTGAAATATTGCATGTGTTGTTGGGGACCATAAATCTCTTTATGTGGCAAGTTTCGTTTTGGTCAGCTGTGCATGTGTAGAGCTGCGGAGTGTCAAAAAATGTGAAAATTAACATTTTTGTGTAAATTCTTTGTCACACCATTTCTCAGAAACGGTTTGGGGGGTTGGTCTGAAATGTTTAGGGTATATCAGGCTTGGATAGCAGATGTGCCTTTTGAAGGTTTGATGAAGAAATATTAATCTGTTCAAAAGTTATTAATATTTAACACATAACTCGCCATGTATTTTCATCTTGTAGCTGAGATGACAGCATGGACCATTCGAGCTTCGCTCTTGAGGTTCGCATGCTGTTATCTCAACCCCTTAATGGAATCAGCCTTGTTGCGTATGGTGACCTATTTATTATTCTCTACGTGGTGTAGTAATGCGGTACAGTATGTCTTCTTAGGTTGTGCCATGTTGCAGACAGCTCTGAAAATGGCCATACTGTTTCACAAAAAGCAGCAATGAGTTACATAATTATTTGACACATAATGTTACTTCCAGGGTTAATTCCTCTATGATGATGTGTCTCATAGAACATACTATATACACTGTTAAAAAGCTGGGACATGCAGCTTTCCAACAAAATACAGTTTATCTTCAGAGGACATGTTAATATGGAGATATCAGCCCCCCAACTAACTGTTGTTTCAACAAAGGGTAGCAGTAGATTATATCATTAAAAAAACTGTACTTTCCCAGCTGATAAATTCCCACTCAGTCTGAGTGCTTCTCCTAAACCTTTACTCAACTCATTCCCATCTGTTGTTGTTAAAGATAAGGTCCCCTCAGCCTTTTATTCTGTTTCCCTGTGTAGCCTATAGGTGTACACAATGATTGCCTCTATCGCACCCTCCTAATTGCATCAGGATTTAAATGTAAAGGAAGGTAATTAAGTCTGGTGTGAAAACCTGCTTAACTCCATTACAAAGATCATGACCTGATTCATGTCAGGCATCCTGGAATTGCATGATGTTTTGATGCTAAAGCCTGAATTGGTTACACTGTATTAGTTAGTGATGTTGCTGTCCTCTGCTGTCCTTATGTTCTTGTCTTATGCTAGCCATAAAACGTTTCAAGGCATAGTAAGTGCCCTGCTATTTTCTGTAGTTTAAAGTGTATCTGTATTAAATACAGAGACTTCACAAGACGTAACAGAACTGAATAAAGAGTATAACTTCTGCCAGCTTGTGCATGTATTCATCATCAACTTCCATGATGACTTGCATGAGTGGGATCATGACCTTTGGAATGGAGACAAACAGCTTTTCACACCAGGGCAAAATAGAGTGAAGCAACCTCATTTATATTTAAATTAGGATGAAATTAGGGGGGTGTAAGAGAGGGAATCATTGTTCATGCTTACACACTACACAGGTATATAGGAGGTAGGTTGAGGGTACTTTCCCTTTAAATTGGAGACCATCACACAGTCATCAGCTGTTAGCACTATTCAGTGATGGAGCAGGCAAAGAGGGAAAAGGCTCCTCATACATCCCACAACAACAGGTACTGTATATGTCTGGAGGTTCAGAGGGTGGAGCAGTAGAGCACAGTAGTAGTTTTGGGCTGCTCATTGTTATACTCAGTGTTGACACTGTTTGAAAGTAAACATGAAGGGGCCAAGGTGGTGCATTGTTTGCTTCAGCCTGCAAGAATTTATGGAAGAGGGAAGAGAAGTCTTATCACAAATCAAAGAGAGGAAGCTTTTGACTCATTTATTTCATGATCTCTGAAAGATAATAAAACCTCTGAATATACCGCTGTGCTCAGTATGCGTGGGGGATCCCTCATTTGCATGGGCACAGCAGTATATTCTGTGTAGCCATGCTGTTTGAATATGGCCCTTACTCCGCTGGCTCTGGTTTTTCATGGTTAGTGCAGCATTAACCCAGTAAATGTCATGCTAACTATTTGAATATGTGGGCCACTATGTATTAAATCACATTGGGGTCTGTTTCTATGTTTCTACTATATGATGTACAGTATACTCCCACAAGAAGCAAGTGTAGCTCCTAGCCTAAGTGGACTTCACGCCAGCAGGGGCACCCCCAGACCTACACCATCTGGTTGCAGACCTCCCACTAGACCCGCCGGTCCACCGCTATGCCCTGCTGGCTGAAGGCTCATCCAGAAAGCCGCTCGTGAGCAGCTCCACCAGTTCTCCATGCCGATGCAACCTCGCTGGATCTCTGCCCACCCCTCCCGCAATAAGTCAGCACAGGTATGCTCCCTGGCTCCCTCGGAGCATCCAAGGATCAAAAGCCTACAGTTTGATTGGACAAGTTGCACTGCAGCAAGCCACCCATTGGCTGCTTCAGCCCTTTCATTTCTTTTCAATTTTTTTTTCCCTTTCCGAATTTGGCGTCTGCTAGGTGCGGCATCCCTTCTGAGTGACTTTGTCTCCCCTGTGGATTACTGTATAATTTCAGCCCCCCCCCACCCCGACCTCTATTAAATCCTCAAAGTTGCCCCTCCCCTTACAATCTATTGGTCAGGCACCTCAGGCTTTCTCAGCACTTTACAGCACCCATAAAGCAGTCTCAAGGGAATAATAGTGGTGCATGAAAATCAGGCCATGATTTCTCCACTGGTATTGCCACTCCTGATGCTGTACATCCAGTTTCTTTTCATCTCAATTAATTTGGCAAACATGATGGCCAGGGTGCTAGCTACATCCTGTGTACTTCTACTCACTATCACACCTCTAGTGGGGCAGTACCTCTATATCTCAGTGCCAGCTGACCAGGGACAAAGTCACACAGTCTCTTACACATTTAAGTTACAACATGGAACATGCAAACATGAACCAACAGCCAAGACACTGAGTCCTGCTGTTTTGCATAAAGCCTTATTTACAGTTTGCAGCAGCTCACCTGTTCTAGCCCAGTTGTATGCACCACTTGGTAGGCTAAGGCAGTATGCCTCTATCCCCAGGCATGATAGGAAATGGGGTTTGGCTAAACGCTGTACACTGGCTGCTGTCAAAAGTTTTCTCCTCTCTCTGCTATCCATTTCTGGGGATATTCATCCTAACTCAGGATCTTCTACCGGCTGGTCCACAAACTGTAAAGTACAAAGTGGCTTGAAGATTGTTGCCCTTAATATCTGCAGTTTGCTCCCCAAGATAGCCCAGTTCCAAGCTTGGGTTCAGCTGCACAACCCTGATACCATTAGCTTGATTGAGTCATGGCTCACTCCAAAAGTGAAAGATACCTCGATAGCCTTGCAGGGGTATGTTACTTTCAGGCTTGACAGAGTAAGAAAACGGGGAGGGGGTTACCTTATCTACATCAAGGAATCCCCACAGGGGATGATGTTGCTGATCTCCACCAGTAATGCTGAGTATGAGTTGCTGGCCTTAAAGATTCTCATTGGTAGGCAAAGCAAGGCACTCACCATTGCCTCAGTTTATCTCCCGCCCACCAAGGCAAAGCCTGGACTTAGCTTGGTCCTGGAGGCATTATCTAAGCTGAAGAGTAAATCAGAAATCATCATTACTGGTGATTTTAGCCTAAACTGGCTTAGCAAGGATAAAGACCCACAAAAAGACCAGGTAGCCAATATGTACGTTTCCCAGATGATCTCTGAGAACACAAGACTTAATTGTAGGACCGACAAGGGCACCCTATTGGATTGGCTCATCACGAATACCCCTTCTAGGATAAAAAATTTACTGTGCTGGCTGACTGTCTAAGTGATCACTTGCCAGTCACTTGCCACTGGGTCTTTAAGGACAAAAAAGCTCCTCCTGTCACTATTCTAAGCTGTGTCCTTCAGTGTGGCTGTGCCTATGCCTTTAAAAATATCTTATCCCTTGTTAATTGGTCCCCCTTGGACAATCTTAATGACATAGATCAAGCACTTTAGTTCTTCTCTGACAGGTTCAATGGCATCTGTGATATTTTTGCCCCAGTGAGGAGAAGGAAGATAAGGGGATCCCCAAATGGGTGGATTACAAGAGACCTTCTGGACCAGATGAAGGACAGAGACAATCTATGGAGTATGGCCAAAAGCACCGGTAATCCAGTTGACTACCAGAAGTACCGGACTGCTCATAAGAAGTGTACCAACCTTACTAGACAGGCAAAAGTAAACTACTACAAGGAACAACTGGACAGTAGCTGGAATAATGGTAAAAGGTTCTGGGAGAATATCAAGGAACTGCTTGGTAAAAAAGGATAAGAAGCACCCTACCATGCTAATGATCAATGATACCCCTACCCTTTACCCACATACCATTGCTGAATCCTTTAATTCAGCCTTCTCTGATCTCAGTGCTGTCCTCCCACCTGACCACCTCAACCACCCTGGCTCATCTGTGCAGAACGCTAGTGGAAGCCAGCCTGAAATACCCTTGCCAAACACTAGTGTAAGCCTAAACCACCCTAATTTCAATTTTAGAAGCATCATGCCTAAGGAAGCCAGAACCTACATACTCAAAGTGTTAGGTAAGACAAGGCTTGGCAGTGATAACCTGAATATGAAGCTGGTGGCAATTGCACTGAAAGAGCTCTTGGTACCTATCACCAAACTGTTTAACAAAGCGCTCTCCCTAGCTAAATTCCCAGCCAAATGGAAGCTTGCAATGGTCACCCCTGTGCTAAAAAGTGGAGATTGGACCAGTACAGCCAATTACAGACCGATATCCATCCTCTCCCCCTATCAAAAGCCCTTGAGAGGATAGTGGCCTATCAGATATCCAAGTACCTTCATAAATACGACCTCCTGGGTCCACAGCAGCACGGATTTCGTAAGTGCCACAGTACGACCACGACATTAGTGGAATTCTCCGACTTTGTACACAAGGCTCTGGATGGTAGTAAACTAGTGGGATATATCTGCATAGATTTCACTAAAGCTTTTGACACCGTCAACCACCCAATCCTGCTACAGGAACTAGTGAACTTGGGGATCTCCTCGGATGCAGTCCACTGGTTCAAGGACTACCTTTCTCACAGATCCCAGTGTGTAAAAATTAGAACTATGACCTCCTCCCCTAGGGAAATTGCATTTAGGGTTCCCCAAGGATCCATCCTGGGCCCCCTCCTTTTCAGTTTGTTTTTAAACAAATTACCGGAGGCATGCACAACTAAAACTACCCTGTATGCAGATGACACGGTCATCATGAGCAGCAGTGCCCAGCTGGATCACTTGCAGCAGGAGCTGTAGTCCACTTGCTCCCTCATGGAAAACTGGTTCAGTTTGCAGAAACTTCTTCTTAACTATAAGAAGACTGAAACAATGCTGATCTCCAGCCCCCGCCACAAGAAATCATTCCCAGTCTTGTCCATCATGAACAACATGGACATACCCCTAGAACAGGTACACTCTTTCAAGTACCTTGGGGCCACCATTGATGACGCACTCTCATTTGTACCCCACATTGATCAAGTTGTAAAAGTGGTGAACTCTAAACTTGGTGTACTATACAGACACAGACAATATCTGACGCCTGCTGTCCTGCACTTGTCTGTTTCCTCCTCCATCTTATCAGTCATTGACTATGGCTTGGTAGTGTATGGGGTGGCAACTGACACTGCTCTCAAGTGGGTATCGACAGCCCTAAATAAGGCCTGCAGACTCACCCTTGGAGCTGACAACCTAACCCACTCCTGCTCACTCTATGGGCAAACCAGATGGCTCAGCCTCAGAAATAGAATAAAATATCAAATGTGCCTCTTGGGTAAGAAAGCTATACTAGGAAAAACCACCCCTAGCCTCAAAGAGATGCTCACAGAATTTTGCTCTAGCCACCAGACCAGAGGAAAGACAAGGTGCTCATTAGCTGTCCCATTCATGAAGACGACAATAAGTCAGCACTCCTTTGCATACAGAGCTCCCCTTTGGCTAAATCAAATCCCCTGTGTATATATTCCACAATTACTCCCTACCATCCTTCAAGGCTGAGCTGAAGATACATCTCTCTGAGGCAGCTGCCTGTAATTGCAAGTAGTTTGGGTGCTATCGGTTTGCTGAGTTGAAATTTCAATCCTCCTCCCCCCACCCCAACTCATTCTTTGCTCTTACACTGTTGTTCCTGTTGACTAGTGCCTCCAATACTGTACTTGCCTCTCCACTGCACCTTTCCACTCCCCGTATCTCGTGGTCCCGCTCGTATCAGCATTCATTCCCCCCCCCCAGCACCAGCTCCCTTGACCCTTGCCCTTCTCTCCACTAGCATGGTCATGACCTCATTCCCCCTTCTAGGACCTTTGACTAAGCCTGACCTCCAGGCCGCTACCCATTTTTCTGCACTGTGCTCCCTTAACACTCATCTCCTGATGGATGTCAGTAACTGGTTGCTTTTTTTTTTCTTCTACTCGCGCAGAATGTATTTTCACATTTCTTTAATTTGATATCGTAATCACCAGGCATTGTTGAAATATTTATAGGAGTCATGCGATTTGTCTTTGTACTAATTGTATAGCATATGTTGCATTTTCTGTCTGTTCCTGTAACTTGATTGTATGTTGTTGTACAGATGTGGAACCTTTGTAAAAGAACATTTGCTCAAAGGTGTTTTCTGAACTATTGAAATAAATAAATAAATAAAATACTGTATGTTTCAGTATCTGATGTATGTGCTTCACCCACTGTAGTGTATGTCTTAATTCCATTACTTGATGCATGACTATACAAGTATGCATTTCAGTACACATTGTACAGTATTTAATGATAGTTACTATATGATGTATGTATTTTCCTGTACAGTGTACATTTTTACTATAGTGTGTGCATTTCTTTATATGAGATATGTACTTCATAATATAGTACATGCTGTTCACTACAGTGGAGCCAGCCAGGATGCAACGCAGTACTGCAGTATTCTACAGCAGTGTTACTGCAGAACACAGGGCAATTTCAGTGGCAGTTAATCCCTTTTGTCATGCAGTGTCACTGGATACTGCATAACATCATGGCCAGCTTCACTGCATATTGTGCATTTATTTCTGTCTCTGATGTATTTTTTACTATGCAGCATATTTTATAAAGTACATGTTTCACTATACAGAATATGTGTTTCACTTTACAGTGTCTGTATTTATTATATGGTATTTTTTTCACTGTATAATTACTGGTGACCCCCTTTAACAACCGGTTTAGCGAGATCAATAAAATGCCATAATAACCCAAAATTGGGTCATTACAGCGTTTTAGCTTAACTTCACTCAACAGCTGAAAATTGCCAAAGAAAGAGCTTGTGCTGCTGCATGAATACTCATCCCTAAACGCAGATCAGCTCAGCTCAGCGTGAGCACCACTTACTGTTTTCCCCAGTGAACACCTCTCTTCGGTCTCCTCGCACACACGAACCAGCAACTCAGCACTCAAACCAGACCAGTGTGAGAAAAACCCAAACCCAAAAAACCGGCATGAAATACTAAGTTCTGAGATGCTCCCTAATCTTTCCCTGTCCGTCTTACCCACAGATTTCTGCAGCAACCCTTGACCCCACTCATTGACATACCAAAGCCCTGACCAGAAAGTGAGTAAGTTAAAAGAAAGCATTTTTCCAATTTCTTCAAGGGTATGAAATGCTGCAGAAATTACCAGCAATTATAAAAAATAATAGATAAGCAAGCATGTGTCTATGACTATTTTTTTCACACCTTCGATGTTTGATGACCACATAAACCTCTTGAGCTTCGCTCTTGAGGTTTATGGGTCATCAAACACCTCGGATGTGAAAAAAATAGTCATAACACACACTTGCCAAGCCATTATTCTCTATATAATGTATGCATTTCACTATATGATGGCTGTACATGGCTAGAAGATAAGAATTATGTTCCTAACAGCCAGTCAGTTATGTTCCTAACAGCAACATATACAGATTCAGAATATTCTTTTCTTGTTTGCCCTCTGTTTTAACTCTCTTGTGCATGGCCTGCAGCCCTTGTATTTTACTCAGACATGAAAGCCCTTTATCCCAGTTTTGAGAACAGAATTATCTCAGCCTCCAACTCTAATCAAGACTAGACCAGGGCAACACATTTTTAACAGTTTAATTTAAACTCAGGGCCACCGATCAGGTATTAAAACAAATTAAATTGTAATTAAAACAAATAACCTTCATTTTGTTCTTAAATTAACCTTGGGAATAAACATCTCACATGTACCAGAACACCGTATCAGCTCGGCTGTGTACATACACACAGTAAGCCTTATTTGTGCTTTAAAGGTGCCACATGAATAATAACTAAAAAAATGACCTACTGGAACTCATACATATCTTTGTATTCAGGCCAGTCCTAATCTCCACATGGTTATACGTCATGGAAAGGTGTCTTAACTAAGCCATTTAATTTAAACTGAACATGAAGAGGGTCATTTATGGAGAGGGATAGTGTGTTAAAAGTGTCCTTTTAAAATATAGGCATTTCCTGAAAATAACGAGAGATGAAACATAGGAACTATAGCTGCAGACTGTTGCTAATTTGTCTGCTTGTTCTTAATATTCAGAGCAAAACCTACTGAAAAAATAATTATCCTATATGTTATAGTATAGTCGTTGGCCACAACCAGAACTTCAAGTGTTTTGATGTATTCCCCCTGCAAACGCAGCAGTTTCTGTGACACAGTTACAGTATGCAGCAAGACTGCAGGTTAACTAACAAGAAATGGAGGGGCACACACTAGGTTTGATTAATTCAGTCTCAGCTAGGTTACCATTGGTAAACAACAGATATAGATAAGAAAATTAAAAACAGCGGTATTTGTTAGTAGGCAAAAAAATCATGATATTGATTTCTAGCAATAATGTATTTCTGACAAGCTTGGCTTCATCATAAATGTATTTTTCAAGCTGTATTTTCTGACTGTACATACTATAGTCACACTGAGGATGTGATAGGATAGTACTACAGTAGCGCACTTTTCAGATGGTAAACAGCACAGCACCATGCCATGATGTTTATTTTTCTTATGCTGGGCATGGCAAGAGAAGAGTAACTTTAAAAAAAACTTCAAAACCACATAATTCAGTTCAGGAGTAAAATAAAATGAAAAGAAAATGAGTATACTGTTTTTGTTAGAAATACTTTATTACTAAAAAATGAAATGTTTGGCTTTAACAATTACTACTGCTTAAAAACATCTATATATAAAAAAATAATAGGGGCATAGTCGTGTCCCTATAGTTAGGGTTCAACCTTCACTTCTATGTTAAACTTGAACTTTTGCACTTTAATGACTTCGCAACTATTCAGGAGATTTGCATGATATTTTGCAAGCGCCATCAGGGACCAAAGAACGCTTGATGTGTCAAGTTTTGTTCTAGTCGGATGTGTGAGTGTGGAGATGCAGAGTGCCAAAGAATGCGAAAATTACAGTTTTTGGTAAAATTCGTTGTCACACTGCTGCACAAGCTAAAGTTTGGAATTTTGGTCTGAAATTTTTAAGGTAGAAAGGTCTTGGGTCACAGATGTGCTGTTTGAATATTAATCCATTCCAAAGTTAAATTTCAAAGTTTCCCAATATTTCCTATGGGACCAGTTGTCCCACTCAAAAAAGGATTCTTTATTGCAAGTGCGGAATCTTTCTTCACAAACATGGGATCTTTTTCCATGTTGCTGCCATCTTGCTTTTAGTTAACAGAGACAACACTATTAAATAACTAAAAAAATAGATGGGTTTAGGAGACACCAACAGTTGTCTTTACATAATTTGGACCCATACAATCTGATTCTCAGGTTAGTTTTTCAATAAATTACTTAGAAACGTGCTTTCTACACATGCTAAAATCCTTTTTCACAAATTGTGAAAAGAAATTGCCAAACGGGATCCTTTTTTGCAGTTTACAAAAAAGGATTTTTCTTTTTCCACCCAGTTATGAAAAATGAATTACAAAACAGAATCCTTTGCCACAATTTGTGAAAAGGGATTTTCTTTTTCCACAAATTGCAAAAAATAGGAACCGCGGAAAAGGATTCTTTTTTGCAATTTGTGAAAAAGGAATTTTAAGACAGTTGTTTCTTTGTCACCACAGTTAACAAACGGTTTCTGATTTTGGTCTGACATTTTCAGAGTACAAAGGGCTTACCCCACAGGTGTGCCTTTTTGGCTGGTTTGATGAAAAGGTATCACCTTGTTGTGGACTTGTGCGGGTTTAAATTTTGCTTACTTTCCCATAGGATAACATTGTAATATGCGGTATACACAGTCATTCCTTTGTTACCCCCACTGTGAAGAAATGGTTTGCAGTTTTGCTTTGAAATTTTCAGGGTACAGATGGCTTGTCCCACCAATGTGCCTTTTGCTACTTTTGTGAAAATATATTAAGTTGGTGCCAAGTTATACAGGTTTAAAATTTTGCTGTGTTTTCTATAGGCTCACAGTGCAATGTGAGGTGTTTCGTTGGTGCTCCCCCAGGCAAATAAAGATGCTACTACACTATCTCAAAAATTATGCATGTATGAGAGCGCAGGGCCCAGATACAGATACTGTTTTGTAAAAGAATAATTCAGCACTCTAATACAAGTGCTATACTTACAGAAATGTAAGAAACAAGCATTTGTCAATGCCAAATGTTGCTTGCTTGTATGTGCTGTTTAGGTATTTGGAAGTGATAGTTCCATGCCTTCCTCCCAAGACATCCACTGTGTCTTTCTGTTCAGTATTCACAGAAGAGAGGGAGGGGCAAGGGGCACAGCAGTACAGCAGTTGCCAAGGGGGTGAAGAGGTGGACAATAGTCCATTCAAAGGCAAAAGAGTCCTGCAGGAGCTCACTAAATTGAAGGTGGACAAAGTGATGGAACCAGATGGCATATGCCCAAGGATATTAAGTGAACTGCGAAGGGAAATAGCAGTACCTCTGGCAGCCATGTTCACTGAGTCATTCAACACGAGTGAATTGGAGGAAGGCACATGTGGTCCCTCTACACAAGTCCGGCAGCAGGGAGGAGGCAGGGAACAATAGGCCATTCAGCCTCACCTCAGTAATGGGGAAGATCATGGAGACATTGCTTAAAAAAAGGATAGTGGGGAATCTAGAAGCCATCGGAGCCCAGGACCATAGACAATATGGATTCACAGTGGGGACATCATGTCAGACAAATCTGGTTGATTTCTTTGACTGGGTGACAAAGGAAGTGAATCAGGGTGGGGCAGTGGACAACACTTACCTTGATTTCAGCAAAGCCTTTGACACCATCCCATATAGGAGGCTGATAAACTAACTGGGTAGGCTGGGCATGGGGAAAGGGTGGTAAACTGGGTTAGAAATTGGCTAACAGACAGGAGGCAGAGAGTGGTGGTAAATGGTGTGCAGTCTAGGGAGGGGTCACCAGTGGGGTGCTGCAGGGATCGGTCCTGGTGCCAGTCCTGTTCAATGTCTTCATTAGTAACATTGCAGAATGTCTGAAGGGAATTTTTTCACCAAATTTTCAACATAGCCATTTTAAGACCTCTGCTCATGAACAGTGTCACTGTGATTTTCTTAATCTGTCCCAAACATTGACTGCGCACACCGAATGCGCCATTGTGCGCTACATGCACGGAAACACATTTTGGCCGACATGTGAAAAATGACAGCTGTACTGCTCATAAGGAGGTGTGGTAAAATGGCAATGTTGAAAATCTGGAGTGCAAATATTAAAAATTTGCAAACTTACGAGCGTGCGTAGGAACTGCGCAACACACACTTGTAAAACAGTCATTTTTAGGAATTTTTTCACCAGATTTGTAACGTTGGCTTTTTGAGAGCCCACGTTATGAACACTGGAACTGTCATTTTTGTTAGTCGGTCCCAAAAGGTGATTTCACGCAGTGACCGCGAAATCACCCTTCGGGCCTGATTAACGCCATGACAGTGACAGAATTCATGAGAAGGGGTCCCAAAAACCCCATGTTGAAAATTTAGTGCCAGAATTCCAAAAAATGCCTGAGATATGCAGCAAAGTTGAAAAAACCCTATCTATCCCATTATACAGCTTACCGGTATTTCCTCTGTTCGCGGTCGGCTTTGAAGAGTGCAGACGTGTTCCTGGTCCACCGAAGATCATCGCGCCGAGGTCGGTAAGGTATGGGGTGAGGGGCATGTGGAAGGTAGGGTGCTCAGTGGGTGGAGTGCGGGTTGTGGGCGGGGGCAGGAGAAGCGCCGAGGACAGTTTTGTATTTACAGGTTGTTTTTAATAAGACAATGAGGACATTTGCCACGCTGGGTGGGCTCCCAGTGTGGCAGCTGGAAGGCTGTTTGGGTGGGACTGGAGCCGATGGGTGATTGGGCACCTAGTCGGCCGTACAGGTGTGCATGGGGAGGAAGCACATGAGTCGCAGTATGCGTGCGTGTGTGTGTGTGTGTGTGTGTGTGTGTGTGTGTGTGTGTGTGGGGGCTCTGCTCACTGGGCGGAGCTCTCCCTTTCAACTGTACGACCACTGCATTTTCAACTGCTGTCATAGACAGCTGCAGCAGTGATTGGGGAACTGGGGCCGCGCCTGCAAACACACTGACTGAATTGGAAGACGGGTGCCATACCTCCGAAAACTCGGATGATGGCACTATGTTTCTTGCACATGCGTGCAAGTAACATAAAAATTGGTTAGTACAAAAAAGGCATTAGTTCTGCTTTACTTCCTTCAACCAGCCTCAGCACTTTGGAGCTATGCCACCCCTTCATCAGATACCGGTATGAACTGAAGGGAGTGCAGGGCTTATAGATGGATGACAGTGCAGGGCCCAGACTGACGCTCACCCCATTCTCCTACGCTGTACTCATGTCAACTTATTTTATCATGGAATGGGGTGAGCGTTAGGCAAGTCCCTGATTTTTCTGTGGCAGTTTGGGTCTAAATTCTGCAGTAAGCCCCCCTGTTGCTGCAGAACTTCTGCAGCATTAGTTTCCTGTTTCATTAGAAATTCTGCAGCAGCAGTTGGGTATCTTCGGTAGCAGTTAGCAGCCCCCCTCCCCCCCCATCAAGCACCAAGGTAGGGGAACATTTTTAGTTTTTGAGCTGGGACCTACAAACCAGAGAAGGCTGTCAGTTAACTCCTGAGTTCTTAGTATTAGAAAGTAAAAAATCTATCCCATCCATCTCAGCCCCATCACCCTCCCCACCCAAGTCCCCAAGGTCACCAAATTTGATTAAGTAATATTTTTGGTGGCTACCACACTGCGCAGTGATCCTCATCCTTCTAGTTTTACCACTAAGCCAGAATACCACATTCTCATTCTAGTAGTGCGTTGTGCAGCTGTGCTCAAAGTACATCCAGGACAAGAAACCAGAATTCAGGCCCAGCAGTGAAATTAAAAAGATGAGGACTGCTGCACAGTATGGGACTGATAAAAATATTTTTACTTCAAATAAAGTGACTCGAGGAGGTTCTCAGGGTGGGGTAGGGAGGGTGGTGGGGTTGAGCTGGATGGGGGTTGGGGATTTACCTGTTTTGATTTTTAAGATAAAGCCCTCGCAGACAAACTAATGAGCAGGGGCTGTTCCAAAATGCTTTTCAGATTTTTGGTTTTAAATTCCACAGAATTCCAAAAAGCATTCTGCAGAATTTAATGTAAACCACAGAAAAGTTTTCTGAGGTTTATATGATCCATGGAATAAATTTTCTTGGTCAGAGTCAATGTAAACTGCAGATTTGTTTTATTCGCAGTTTATACTGACTTTTCTTTTTATATATTTTTTTATTTATTATGCTTTATCTTCTCAACTGCCTGCCCCCATCAGTCCTATCTACACACGTTCAGCCCTGCCACACACTGCAGGACTTACATTACTCTCAGACACCCTCGGATTATGCCCCAGGGGCGGGGCCACCGGGAGGCCCCTTCCCCTAACAGAGATTGAATAGTAGCATGGGAGCAAAAGCGCGGTTGGTGGTGCGGGGTCTGCATCATGGGGGCGGATGTCATTGTGCAGTGGCAGAACCTCCATTTTCTTTCCAGGAGGCATGTTGTGCAATAATGTTGGGGCAGGATGCCAAATGTCTGACACACCTGCCAAACATAGTCAATCACGGCTGTCGTACCCCAGGCTACCATAAGGCGTTAACTGAACACCAGCGACCACCCCCCCCAGAAGAAACCAGTTTATAGGATACTCAATCCTCCTCCCCCCCAGCCAGTCCTGCAACTTTCTCAGCTTGTTCCCAAACCCGAGTCATCGGGGTCAGGAGTGGTAGTGGTACTGCTGCATTGGTGTGCCGGCTAAATACTGACTCTTCAGTATAAACTGCTGAATAGTCTTCATTTCACATAAACTGTGGAATAATATTCTGCAGTTCATGTAAACCGTGGAATAATATTCCACAGTTCATGTAAACCATGGAATAATATTCCGCAGTTCACTTAAACCGCAAAATATTATTCCGCAGTTCATGTAAACCGTGGAACATTATTCAGTGTTTTTTCCACGGTTTACACTAAATTCCATGGAAATCTCCGCGGCTGCGGAATCACAGAAAATCAGGGCCTTGGCGTTAAGCTTGACAACCCCAGGGCACCCCCCCACACACATGTTGCTGCATGCAAGCTGGGAATGGGGTGTTAGGGTTGGAAACCGTAACATCACATTTCCCAACATTTGTCACAGAAACCCTAACTAATGCATTAACAACGTTTTTGCAACATATAAAACTACCTTGCTAATATAAATGTTTAAACCTTTTTCTGTTGGACTACCTCATTAAACATAAGTAGGGAGTGCATGAATGCATGTCATCTAATCTTCCTATGATGTGGTTGTGCAACAAACTCTTTTGTGTTCTTAGTCAGTTCAACAAAGTACATTAAAAAAGCTTTGCTGCCAGAGTTCTTTTTATATTTCTTATACAGAATCTTTCATCTTATGTTGCTGCACTTGGTGAAAAAGCAAGCAGCACATAATGAAAGCCCTAGGCAATGCTAACAAGAAGACATTTTGCGTTCAATCTTTCCATTATAAAACAGCATGCATGATCAATATGCAATTTTCATCTCTTTGCCTCATTTCTCTGGGCTGAAATTCATTGTTAGAAATCATCACTAATATACATTGTGGGAGTAACAGCTTTAGATGGCACTGAGAGTACTGAATGGCATTAGGGCCACACTCAGATAGATAGTCAGGTAACAGAAACCAAGAGAGAAAACAGATGCAGTGTAAGTTAATAGGGCCTCCATGGGAGGTCTTTTATGACATAAGAGAGATTTCCAAGTGTGAGATTTATATGAAAAGGCCATAAAGAAAAGTTTAGCAGTTCTGACTGCCCAAACATCATGAGAGGGTTCGACTGGCCCACCTGGATACATGGAACTTTCAAGGTGCAAAGCATGTGACATCTATGCCCCACTAGCAAAAGTGCAATCCAAGAAACGTAATGCCCCCTGGGTCATGCCTACACTGCTCCAACAGCTAAAGCACAGAGATGATCTCTGGCATAAAGCAGTCACATCTGGCACGCAGGCAGACAGGCAGGCCTATAAAGCGGCTCGTAACAGATGCACTTGGGCCATAAAACAGTCCGAATCGGGCTACTACAAAAATGACCCTTGCATCCTCCTGGGGGAATGCTCGGTTGTTCTGGAACAATATCAAGGAACTCAACGGCAAATCCTGGCTTCCCTCCCCCCTCCCTACTAACTGTCAACAATGTCCCTACCACCAACCCACTGGCCATTGCCAACTGCCTCAACTCATCATTCTCTGACCTTAGTGCAGTACTACCAAATAACTTCTTCAACCCCACTCCTACAACCCCATCCCCTAACACCCAGCATCCCCCCCCTTCCATCTCAGGGTGATCTCTACGAATAAGGCAAGGCCTTATCTCATTAAAGCACTCAGTGGCTCTTGCTATAGCAAAGATTCATTTGATATGAGAATCCTACATCTAGTACTAGATACAGTCCTCTCCCCACTGACTGATCTCATTAACTGCTCCCTAAGTCTGGGGCAGTTCCTGGCAGCGTGGAAGACTGCCACAGTCACCCTAATAGTAAAGAGTGGTGACAGCACCTCCCCCAATAACTACCATCCCATATCTATTCTCCCACCACTCTCGAAAGCCCTCAAAAAAATTATAGCCACCCAACTCACTGAATACCTGCTTGCTCATAATCTACTTTGCAGGGAGCAGCATGGCTTCAGATCTGGGCACAGTACAACTACGGCTCTCACTGAGTTCTCAAATTTTATTCATTCTGTCCTGGATAGAAAACACCTAGCTGGAACTGTCTTCATCGACCTGTCAAAGGCCTTTGATACAGTCTCCCACCCCTTACTCTTAAGCACACTCCACCACATAGGTCTGTCCCAAGGACCCATCTCCTGGTTTACCAGTTACCTCACAGCTAGATTACAATGTGTCAAAATAAACAACACCCTGTTAACCACCCTGCCAGTCCGCTCTGGTGTTCCCCAGGGCTCCAACCTTGGCCCTCTATTATTCAGCATTTACCTAAACACCTTGCCCAGTTCCTGCTCTGGCAACCTACTACTCTATGCGGACGACACGGTTCTTTTTGCCTCGCACCCAGATCCCACAATATTGCAGTCCTCTCTCTAACACACATTTAACCACATTGAAAACTGGTTCATAGACCAAAGACTTGTGGTCAATGTAAAAAAACTCATAGATCATGCTCTTTGCCCACTGACAGAATAAGGCCAAGAATGCGCAGCTAACAATCCTCTCCCACTCTCTCCTTCCTCTAGAACAGGTCCATACATATAAATACCTGGACCTTACATTTGATTCCAGCCTCTCCTTCCATTCACATATTGACATTCTATCATCAGTAATAAATGTCCATATAGGCCTACTGTGTCAGCACAAGGACTGCCTACCTCCGGAAGCCCTTAATCTGGCTGTCACCTCCTCAGTCCTCTCCCTAGTCAATTATGGGCTCACTATCTACTCGTCCGCTGACCACACAGCCCTTAACAAAATCCATCTGGCCATAAACAAAGCATGCAGACTCCTCTCCGGGGCAGACAAGCGTACCAGTACTTGTACCCTATATGCCCTGACAACTCTCCTCACCCTGGATGAAAGGCTATTTTATCAAACATGTCTCCTCACAAAGAAAATACACCTGGGGCTTACCCCCATGGGGGGTTTCTGCCTCTCTATCCTATCCTCCCACACCTCAGTGAACACCCGCATTGCCAACTGACAGGTGTGGTCCATCCAGAGGGGTTAGAACCTCCTTAGCCCAAAAGTCATTCCCACACAGGGCCCCAGTCTGGTACAACGAACTCCCCTCCGATGTCTCCTCCATCTCCAAATTAGGACCTTTCAAGTCAGCCCTCAAAGTGCACATTCTCGCTTCACAGCACTGCCAATGTACCAGCTAGTGCTGGGTCATCTATCTATCATCTTATGGGATCACCCCGCCACTAAGCTCCTACCAATAGGGCTACCAAACATTGCTTTTCCCCACATTCAAAACTCTGGAAATCCCCTCATTCATAAACTACTGCGTTTTCTAATTAAACTGAGTTTTTGATCACTGCAAATAAATAATAAATGCAACTATAGAACCAGCATACCACATAGATGTATAATGTTGCCATAAGTGTGTCACCCCTAAGCCCCCCAATCTATGAGAATAAGATGGAAGCCTGGGCTGTGCTTCTTGTACTTTCTGAGTGATCTCAGTCAGACCTGGAAGCCTATGCTGTTAATGTGGCTTCACTCAGGTGTACTGCATTTCAGTTGGTCAGGTTCAAGTAGGGAGTGTGAACTCTCTTGTGTTACTTTCTGCATGCTGCATAGATACTGTCAGCAGATAAGGGCCTATGGCCCACCCAGTCTGCCCATTTGAGCTCGTAAGATCACTTTAAGTTTTTCTAGAAGTCTGTTGCCTCTTAACCCTGACCTCCAGGATACCCTTATGTCTATCCCATGCATTCTTAAATCCCGTGATTGTTTCAGCCCCCACCACTTCCTTAGGCAGAGTGTTCCACTTGTCCACCACCCTTTCTGTGAATAAATTCTTCCTCACGTGTCCTCTGAATTGCCCTCCCTCCAACTTCATTCCATGCCCTCAAGTCCTGGAACATCTTTTTCATTGGAAAATAGTGTTTTTCTGCACCCTGTTCCTCCCTGTAAGGTACTTGTATGTGTCTATTATGTCCCCTCTCTTCCCTTCTCTCCTCCAGGGAGCACATATTCAAGTCCTTCAGCCTGCCCTCATAGAACTTGTGATGCAATCCCTGTACCATACTTGTTGCCCTCCTCTGAACCTTCTCCACCCTGTCTATGTCCTTACATAGGAAAAGTCTCCAGAACTTGACACTGTACTCCAGGTGGGGCCTCACTAGTGTCTTGTATAGTGGAATTATGACCTCCCCTTTCCTGCTTGGTGCATGCCATATCCTCGCCCCCCTCAACTGATATGTTTTTCCTGGGTTTTTGTGCCCCATATGCATTATTTTGCACCTTTTTGTGTTAAATTTCAACTGCCAAACACTTGACCATTCTTCAAGCTTCTGCAGGTCCCTCCTCATTCTGTCTACACCTTCTGGCGTGTCTATTGTGTTACAGAGCTTCATGTCATCAGCAAACAGGGAAATTCTGCCTTCTAGGTCCTGCGCAATGTCACCGGTGAAGATGCTGAATAGGACTGGTCCCAGCACTGATCCCTGTGGCACCCCACTGGTCACTCTTCCCTCTTTGGAGTGACAGCCATTTACCACCACCCTCTGTGTCCTGCCACCCAGCCCATTACCCACCCACCGCACTACTGTCCTGCCCACTCCCATATACCCCAGTTTGTTTAACAGTCTTCTGTGCAGTACAGTATCAGAAGCCTTGCTGAAGTCCAGATAGGCCATGTCCACTGCCCTCCCCAATCCATCTCCCTTGTCACCCAGTCAAAAAGTTCAATGAGGCTGGTCTGACATGACCTCCCCCCAGTGAAGCCATGCTGCCTTGGGTCCTGTAGTCCATTGGCAACCAAATGTTCCATCAATCTCTCCTTCAGTAGTGCTTCCATGATCTTCCCCACTACCGAGGTCAGGCTGACTGGTCTATAGTGCCCCGCTTCCTCTTTGTTCCCACTTTTGTATAATGGGACTACATCTGCTGTTTTCCAGTCTTTGGGTACCTCCCCTGTGTTCAATGATTAGCTAAACAGGATAGGCAGAGGTTCAGCCACCACCTCTCTTTGTTACTTTAGGATTCTGGGGTGCACCCCATCCAGCCCCATTTCTTTATCGACTTATTCCTTTCAATTCCTTTAGGACCCGTTACCATGTAAAGGGACTTGTGTCCATTTCTGTGCCCTTCCCAACCCTTGTGCTCCCTTCAGGCCTATTACCCTCCCCTTTCTCAGTAAAGACTGTGCAGAAATGTCTGTTCAGTGTGTCAGTTTTACTGTTGTCATCCTCCATGCTGCCCCCGTCCTCCCCCTTCAGTCTCACTATCCCTCCTGTCACCCTTCTTTTTTCCCTTATGTACCTGTAAAAGGTTTTGTCCCCTCTAACCACTGATTTTGCAATGCACTCTTCTGTCTGAGCTTTGGCTTCCCTTACTGACTTCCTTGCCTCCCTTTGCTTCTCCTGGTACTTCTCCCTATTTCTCTTCTGCCTATGTCTTTTTGTATTGCCTGAATGCAATCTTTTTGGCTTTCACTTTCTCCACTATCTCCTTGGAAAAACATAATGGCCTCCTCTTCCTTTTCCCCTTGTTAACCTGCTTAATGCATAATTCTGTTGCTCTTGTAATCCCAGCACCACCTCCCCCTTGTCTGCCATCCTTTGGATGGCTAGCATTAACTCCCTATCTGTCTCTTCTTCCTGGGCTGGTAGTCTGTAGACCACCTCTGTGCAGATGGCTGACCCCGTTTTCCCTTCCAGCTTAACCCACAGTATCTCTCCCCACCACACTTTGTTCCTCCTGGATCTCTGTGGCCTTTATGCCATCTTTCACATAAAGTGCCACTCCTCCTCCCTTCCTGTCTGCCCTGTCTCTTCTGAATATGTTGTAGCCAGGTATGGCCATCTCCCAGTCGTGGTTATCATTACACCAGGTCTCTCTGGTGGCCACAATGTCCAGTGCCAACTGCACCATGGCAGCCTCCAGATCCTCTATCTTGTTGCTAAGGCTACTGGCACTGGCACTCATGGCTTTCCATGATGTGACCTCCCTGGTCTGTTTTGCTGTTCTACTCCAGTCCCCTCCCTGGTTGTCCTTTATCCCTGGTTCTCCCTGCTGTCAGCACTTCCATTGCATGTTGTACTTTTTCTGCCTATCTACCACTTGGGTGCCTATCTCCATCTTTTGTACACTGCTTTGTAGTGATATCTCCTCCTCCTGTTCTCTGGTTCTACTGTTAGCTATGGGGGGTGAGCAGTTAGGTACCCTCCTTGCTGACCTGCCACCTACCTTGGCTAGTTTAAATGCTTGTCCATGTAGCATTTAAACTTTTCATTGAGTGCTTGGATTTCCCTCCAGGGCGGATGCAGGCCATCAGGCTTGAACAAGCCCCCATCCCTCCAGGTGGGTCCCCAGTCACCAATGAATCTGAACCCTTCCTCGCAACACCAGTTCTTCATCCATGTATTAAAGTTCTTGGTGCATGTGCCCCTACGCTCTTCCATTCCTCTCACAGGTACTACATCAGAGAAGGTGGCGGATGTAGCTACTTGCTTGAGACCACTACCCAATTTTCTAAACTCTTCCTAAATTTCCTTAGGCTCCCCATTTGCCAGGTCATTAGTTCCTAACTGGATAATTACATCTAGCTCTCCCTCCCGTCTTGCTTTCCCATTGATCCCCAGGATCTTTCTCCCATCCCTCCATGCCATGGCACCTGATAGGCCTATCACCTCTGCCTCACATGTTCCTAGCTCGATCCTCAATACGATAGTCACCCACCAGGATTCGCTTCCTCCTCCTCCTCTGGGGTCCACTGCTCCCTCCCCCGCTGAGGTCACCTGCTTGGTTGACCTCCACATCCTTCCCTTCCACTTCTCCGGGAGCTTCTGTCTGGTTGTCCCTATTTGCCAGTGTGGCATAGGAGTTCTGGAGTGGAATAGGATTTGGGATGTGCCTCTGCCTGACTGTCCTAACCCTTCCCAAGCCCAGGGTTGTCCAAGTGCTCCTCATTCTTGGCATTCTTTGAGTCATTGGTGTTGGACTGGGTGGTCTCAGGATGGGGGCGAAGGTACTCCTAACCCAGTTTACCTCCACTCTGAGTCTGGCTACCTCTTCCCGCAGTCCAGAGAGATGCCTGCAGATAGGGCAGCATCTCAGCATCCAGAAGGTCTGCCTGAATATGGCTGCCCCACTTCCATTGCATTGCACCACTCCCCACATTTTTCTGCACTTATACAGCTATTACACTATTTGTGTAATTATACTATTACACTATTTGTCAATTAGCTATTACACTAGTTGTCTGCATCTGAAGCCCTCCTTCTAGTTCGCCCTAGACATGTAGCTCTCCTTCTAGGTCCCTGTGTTTGGGTTTTGTTTGGAAGAATTTTTACTTGATGTCAGGTTTTTTTGGTTTTCTTTTTGTACTTTACGCTACGGTAGCCCCCGAGTCAACTGCACTTCTACGTTACTACAACTTGTTGTGCCGAGGGTGGGCTTGCTCCCCCTTATGTCCTTCCTACTCCACAGCCCCTACTATTCCCTGTCATTGGCTCCTGTCAATCAGATTTAACAGGGTATTTAATTAACAGTGGGGGCAGGGGTGGGAAAGCAGGCAAAAATTTGAAGGACGTAGAAACAGCAAGGAAATAACAGCCGCAGTTAAATCACACCAAAATAGGTTTCAAATTTTCAACAGCAAGGAAATAACAGCCCCAGTTAAATTACACCAAAACAAGTTTCAAACTTTCAGCAGCAAGTTAGATAAGTAAGTGGATAATTTATCAGAACAATGTTTGTAGAAGTTTTGCTGATGGTTTAGTGATGTACGCATACATGTTTCTGCTGTGTAGAATCATAGTTTTGAAATATATTTTGTGCTTTGTTGGGTGTTATAAATGTTTTTTCTTTTGTGAGCAGCACTGAGGTATTTTGAGTTTTGAGTAGGAAGTATGTTTTTTCAGTTATTGGATGGATTCCTTTACAGTTTCTGATTCTTGAGCAATGTTGCAGTTGGGGGGCACATGCTTTTTTAATAGTCATGATTTCTTTATGATGTTGCTGGGTTGTTTGATTTGCATTGTGACCTTTTTGACCCTGATGATCTCTAATAAACATATTGACCTTTTTGACAAAGATTGGTTTTGCTCTTGATTAATGAAACCCTATTATGTCATTTGAGCATGTGTATATATGCTATTTTAATGCAATACCGTGGATGGGGTTTGGACTAATGAAGAGCTAGAATTGACCAGACCCTTTTTGACAACATGTATTTACGTATTTCCTCTTTAGATGGGTCACAAAGGTACAGTTAACCAATGGGAGTGTAGATAGTAGTAGTAGTAGTACTAGTAGTTTATTGTGAGATCATAACAAAAGATCATTACAAAAAATGCAAGAACACAAAGCACATTTGAATATATTAAAAATGCAGTTAGCATATACATACTAAAAAGCCTCATACATTCTACAGTTTATACAGATAGAAGAAACAAATATGTTGTACTCATAACTCCGAAATGGCTTTATGTTAAATAGTGCTACTCATTCTCCTTCTTATTTCTTATGCAAAAGGTAAGGAGTTTACTATAAGCAAATGCTTGCAGATCCACCATGCTCAGTTCAGCTCAAAAATAGCAGCTGGATATTGATTTATTAAACCATAGGGCATGTTGGATTGTCTGTATTATTGGTTTGTCTAATCCTACCAATGGGGACAGGGCTCAAATCTCAGTTCCATATAAAGCCTCTGTATTGACCTTTGATCTAATTGCTTCTAAGAAAGGGTGTATCGTGTGCCCATCATATGTATAGTTAAACCTCTCAAGGCCAGCAATAGTGATTTTAATTTTGGTAGAAATTAAATCCATATTGCCATAATGCCTGGTGACATCGCAATTACCTCTACTACCTTCAAAACAGAACTGTGAAATCAAAACAGAATTATAAAAATGCTATGTGAAAAAGAGTATTTGGATTGGCTACTGGCATTCCACCAGCCCTACATTACTCTGTAATTTTTATACATGTTGAGTCTAATCACTTAGTCCCCAGCATATTTATTGATTAAATGAGCCCCCCCCCCCCACTGTATTCTGTTTTTTAGAATTGTGGGCTGCCATTGTTTTATTCTTGGTAAAATTAGAGATTGTAGTAATAGTGTGAACTCATAACAAAAAAAGGAAATTGTTGCTATCTGTGTCCTACTCCTTGGATGGAGCCGTCATTTCTTAAAAATGCTTATTTAATTTAATTTAATTTAATTTAACTTAACGTACAGTTTTCTTTATTCACAAGTAACTGCTCTCATGTGTCCATTTCAATCTCTGATCCTCAGACTTGTTATACGAGCTGGCAGGGGTGGAGACTGAATGAGGGAGCAATTTCATTTTTTGTTTCTTCAGTGGAAATGTGCAGCACATGGAGATTCAGTAAGACACGAATCAATGTGCAGGAGTAACTAGTCTAAATTAATAAAAATCCAGTGGTTTGCACAGTTCCTTTCCTTGGAATTGAAAGCCATTGTCATGGATACAGGAAGGGTGCACGTTACTGAGCTCATGAGTGAGCTGTCATTGTGAATACTGTCAAACTGCACTGTGTCTGTAAATTGCCCCCCCCCCATTTAAAACTGCTCTGCTGGTAATCTTGTTAAGCTAACCACAACTGTAAATTGATCCCATCTCAAATGGGCACTGCCAGTTCTCTTGTTCAGCAATATAGTGGCTATACATTGAACCACCCCACCTCCTTGATCTCAAGCCAGCACTGCCAGTAATCTTGATAAGTCATACTGTGGCTGTAAATTGAGCCATCCATCCCCCAACCTCAAACCTGTACTGCCGGTAATTTTGTTGAGCAGTAACATGGCTATAAAATGCGCCCCATCTCAAACCGGCACTGCTGATAATCTTGTTAAGCCTGCTTAAAAATGACTACAAACAGTCAAGCTGACCACTAGCTCATATAAAAACAGAGGCACAGTTGAAACCAGGGAGCTGGGACAGGAGGTTAAACATTTTTACAATACCTGTTATAAAAAACAATGCATTTAGCCAAAAACAACATATAGCAATGACAGCTGTAAACTTCCACTGACATGAACACATCTACAATGACATGGCTTATGAACGGGCAGCATAAGTCTATACTCTACATTCTGCTGTTGAGGGATGAAGTATTTTTATTTATTTTATTTAAAATCTACCTTATCAATAAAAAATAAAATGAAGAAGCATTTAACACTATATATATATATATATATATATATATATATATAAGGGATATGCTGGGATCTGATGTGTGATACAATATTTATCTTTACAAGTGGTCATTGACCACAGGTTGCCTGACGAGTGGTGGAGCATAGCGTAGCCACGAGTGAGTGCAATGCGGTCAATGACTATGAATAAAGATAAATATTGCATCACACAGCAGACCCCAGCATGTTCAATTTATGCAATAGGAGTCATAGCTTGGATGAGTGTGGCTGGCAGATTGGGATATGTTTTAAAAACAATGTTTTCTTTATTGCTTAAGAGGGAATTTTTGCCGAGAATAATGTTTTTTTTTCATATAACTATGCCTTGGTGTTATCCTTTTCTCAATGGATCTGATAGGACGTCGTGATTGGTTATGTGTGGAGAGTGTGTAGCTTTTTATTGGTTGTGTAGTGGTGAATGGACGAGTAGTGATTGGTTAGAGTGGCATGGAAAGATGTATGCGATTGGTGGATGCGTGTTGATTGACATGCGATTGGTGTGGCTGTTTGTTGTGGTGCAAATTTGCATCAGTGTTGTCAGGTATCGATGGAGGAGGATCTGGAGCCTGTGCGAGGGAGCAGCATGCTTGAGGTGCACGAATAAGTGCCGGAATATCCAAGGAGCTGCTTCTGACAATTGGGGACCTGGAGGAACCATCGTCAGGAAGGCCTGAGGCAGCAGATTACAGCACGGGAGAGGCGGACCTTTGTGAGACTTGATCTGGATCTGGACCTTCTGGAGTGAGGCATCAAGGGATCTTGGTCGTCGTGGTGGAGTGTCATCAGTTGCACTAGTAGACCTTGCCTTGGATTCTGCCTGCTGCTTGACTGGATTACAACTTGGCATATTGGGCTGCCCAATTCTCTTGGATTACCTCTTTGTATTTTTTTTTTTTTTGGTGTGTTCTCATTTTTTTTTTTATTTATGGAAGGTTTTTGGTTGCATACAGCTTTCTTTTTGTAGTGGGGTGTCATCATTTCGAACAGGACATGAAGAGTCCACTTTTACTGTTAATTGGTATACTAATATCTACGAAAAAGAAGACTGCATCAAGGTAAACTGTTTTAACAATTTATTTAAGATATTCTTTTCAAACATACAGATAATTCAGGTGGAAACACAGGAAAGAGTTGAGCTTAAAAGTGGCTGCTTTTTAATTAATGGCTCAGTAGAACAGATTTTAAAAAGAAGAAAAATGAGGCTTTAATGAAGAGTAAGGTGAGGAACTTTTAACTTCTATCTCCTGTTTATTTTCATGTGTTTTAACTGCATCTACATGGGTTGAGATTCTGGTCTGCTTTACTACTCAGTCTCCTTTTGCCCACTTTTCTTCCTACAGGGTAAAAAAAAAGACAGTAATTTCTACTGCCTATAAATTGTTAATACAAATAAAATGCTTTTGGACAGCTACTTTTATTTTTCACAGCAGCTGAATTCTGTTGAAGATTTATTGAAAAACAGATCCTGTTTACAAGAATAATTTTTAGGCCTAGCTGCAGCACATGCTTTTTTTGAGGTAGAGATAGAACAGCTGGTAATCAGGTCATCTATCAAGTTAAACAAAACAAGGCATTTCTTTTACTATTTAATGTAATACGTTATAGATAGTGCAACATTATCTTACGTTACTGTCTCATACAGTATTGGCATCACTTTTGCAATGAACAATAAAATGAACAAATGTTGTTGGTGCTCCCTTTTACCAGCATTTATTTTCGTATACCTTCTTAAAATATCTATATACAGCATTCATTATTTTACATCCCTGCATGCTTATATGGCTGTACAGTTGAAGGATTAAAAACATTTTTTATTTGCTGTCAAAAGGCAATTGGGGGAGGGGGATGCTTACCAGCTAATCGGAGTCTGAGTCTGTGTCCAGGACCTGAGGACATATTCTTTTCATTGCTTTATAGTTGTAACCTAGGCACAGTCCTGGAAACAATATGAACAACGTTTTTACATATACTTTTATACAAACAAATATTTTGTACATGAATTGGATTTTCTTCTTAACATGGAAAATGGAGGTTAGGCTTTGTATTGTACCTTGAACAATATTAAATGTTATATTAGCAGTGTCAGTGGCTCAGTAGGTAGCACACTCACCTCTGAGGCCGGGAGATCAGAGGGCTGTGGGTTCAGTTCCCACATCTGGCACTTGGGTTAATATCCCAGTACTGACACTGTGATGCAGCATGAGAGGGGTGCTGCATTTCTGAGGTGCCGTCTTTCGGATGAGATGTTAAACCGAGGTCCCATCTGCCTGGATTGGTGGTAGTTCAGGTGGATGTTAAAGATCCCATGGCACTTATCGAAAAGAGTAGGGGAATTTCCCCGGTGTCCTGGCCAAATTTCCCTCATTCACTAAAAATACCACCAACAGCTTAATCTGGTTCAAGGTCAGTTGGCATTCATCTGTATCCCCCTCCCCCGGGTCGTGCCTGAAAATAGGCAGGATTTGTCTAGTGCACTTACCCGGTCAACAAAAGCTAAATAAAATAAATAAATAAATAAATATTCTTTGCTGTGAGATGTGGCTGGTTAAAACAAGATCCCAGGATCTTTATGTACATTTTCAGATATGTTAGTCAGTGTGTGCACTTTGGTTTTATCCTGATGTAAAGCTGTGTGTGTTTCTCCACTAAGAATCTGTGAAATAGTTTCCTGCTTGTTGTCATTCAATTTTGAATAATCATTGAGACTTCCTAATTGCTTATGCCCCGTTACTTGTATTATTTCGGTGGGCACTACACCAGATTCTGCTAATTTTTGTATCAGGTGCTTCCTTTCTGAATGATATGTTAGACGTTTGTCGGTGTTAAGGCTTGCTTTCTGCACCAGAGTAGAGATTAAGCATGGGTTACTGCCAAAATGTCTAACCAACCTGATGACTGGTCTGAGTACCGATCCATGAGAAAAACATGTAAGAAAGACATACAAGCAGCAAAAACAGCATACTGTGGTATGCTTCTTCAAAAACCCTGTGGCGATGCTAGGGGTTTCTGGAACCATGTTAAAACTTTTTTAAGGAAAGGCCCATCCCCACCTCTGACTGAAATGACTATAAATGATGCTAACTGCAATACAAAAGCACAATTGCTACTTGAGCAATGTTCACTTCTCTGATCTCTAGGATTTCCTGGTTAACTCTGTTTTACCCTCTGAGAAATCATAAACCCTCGAATCTTTATCGACCAGTTTAGTAATAAACCAGTCTCGACTATTGATGTATTAAGGCTTATGAGAGCCATTCCTGAACATGGCTCTCCTGGGTCTGATGGACTATTACCTAAGTTCCTTAAAGTTATTGCTGCTGACATTGCAGCCCCTGTTGCGAGAATACTCAACTTATCTGTTATGACCAGGACGGTGCCATTCATCTGGAAAATTGCACGTGTTGTGCCAGTGCATAAGAAAGGAGACTCTAGAATGATGAGTAATTACCGACCAATTGCCATCTTATCTGTCTTGGATAAAATCTTAGAGAAGGCTGTGTCTTCTCAGGTCACTGAGTATCTGCATAAAAACAATCTATTATCCCCAGCCCAGCATAGCTTTAGGTCTGGCCACAGCACAACTACAGCACTATCACAATTTACTAGTGATGTGCTGCTTAACATGGACAAAGGAAAACTCACTGGAGCCATTTTTATTGACCTCACAAAGGCCTTTGACTTGGTTGACCACTCTCTTCTGCTCTCCAAACTATCCCCTCTTGGTTTCTCAAATTCTGCCATAGCCTGGTTTGGCAGTTACCTTCTGGGTAGGCAACAATTTGTTCAAATAGGGAACTTCACATCCGATCTTCTCTCTACCTCAGTTGGTGTTCCCCAAGGTTCTATTCTTGGTCCCTCCTTTTCTGTCTCTTTATAAATAATCCTCCCCTCCCACCCATCCAGATCAGCTTTGTCTCTTTTCTTCACGGACGATGGTTATCTACTCTGTTGCTAATGACATTTCGGCAGTTCGCACCTCCCTTCAATCTAACTTTGACTGCTTCTCGGCTTGGCTAGAACAAAATAAGCTCCTACTTAACACTAGCAAAATGGTGTCAGTGCTCTTTGGGTCTTTCCCTAGGCTAAAAGCTTGTCATATGGGACTTTCCCTTCGTGGACCTGATGACATAACCCTGGATACAGTCACATCCTTCAGATACTTTGTGATGACTCTTGACCCCTCACTGGACTTTAATCTTCATGTTACAACCACTTGTAAGGCAGTGAACAGTAAACTTGGCCTGACTTACAATGTAAGATCCTCCCCAAATTCGATAGCCAGGCTGACCATTGCTGAGGCAATTCTTCGACCTTGCCTCAACTATGGCTCTATAGTCTACCTTAATGCTAGCAAGCAAGTAATCCAGAAATGGAGCACTTGTTATAATAGTATCTTCCGCTTCACCCTTGCGGCTCCTAAACTAACTCTATTCTTCTCTCAATTGGCTCACCCCATCCTCCTATCATCTGTACACAGCTGGTTGTCTGGTCGATAAATTAACCCAGACTACTACTCCAAGATCCCTTGTAACTCTGCTAAAACAACCTGACTAGCTCTATATGCTGAGATCTACTCAGAATGCTTCCTTTGTTACGCCTAGATGTCTCACCAAGAAGGGTAAACTTGCATTTGCCATATCTAATCCCAGAATGTGGAACGCCCTTCCACTCTATGTTAAGCAATCGGCTACTCACCGGGCCTTTCAAAAAAGTTTAAGAACTCACCTTATGAGCGCAGGTCTCTGCTCCTGCTCTACCTCTTGCTTGTCTCCACTTACTTGCACTACTACCACTGATCTTCCACCTTGAGAGCAGTACTTCCTCTCAGCACTTATGTACCCCCAGTGTTTGCTGTATATGTATTTTTTTAGTCAATTATACTGTTTTCAAAATTCTATAAACGTTTATGTAACTGTGATTACTGTTTATCCTCATTCTATGTGTATTCTACTTGTTCCTGAATGTGCCATGTATTCTAAATTGTCATGTGTTACTGTATTTTCCGTTCAACTAGATGTTTTGTATTCTGTTGTGGACACTATGTATCTGCTGTTTCTGATATGTAACCCTCCCGGGTCTTGCCTGAAAATAGGCAAAATCTCTTGTCTAGTGCACCTACCTGGTTAACAAAAATGAAATAAAATAAATAAATAAATAAATAAATACTATTGGGGATAGCTTGTTGACACCTATTGGCTGGTTTTTGAACTAGGTAATGGTCTTTTAGGTTGTTGTTTACTGCTAGAAAAAATGGTGAATCTGGTATTAGTGTCTATTGTGGCCTTTTTTCTTTGTAAAGTAAGTAGTTTCTCACTGGGCTTCAATTCATCTTTTCCTTTATTTCATGTGCCCTTGACTTTATTTTTCTGGTATCCTTAGGATTACTCCCTGTCCTAGTCTTTGTCTGTCTTTCCTGAGTGTACCATTTCCCATTTTCATCCTGGTGCAGGGTTATGACCCCATTTTATGTTATGCATCTCTGGGTTACCCCGACTCCAAAGTAGGTGCTGATTACAAACCACATAGTTTGGAGTAAGGAGTCAGGGGTCAGGGGTGTGAGGATCGAGCTGCTTTATTTCACAAAGGATATTGATTATGTTGTCTGTGAGCTCATCAGCAGCCTTGGACTTACTTCCTTTGCCTTCATGTTTTAAGTTTTTCTGGCGTGACATTAATACCTGCCTGCACTTTTCAAAAAAGGGAGAAGTTGACAGAGAACAGGGGTAGCTTTTGCCACATAGGTGCCTCTCTAGGCTCTGAAAAATGGAGCGCAATATACAGGGCTCATAGGAAGTGCCAACCCTTTTCTTACAATTTATAAAATAGTGACACAGGTATGTTTGAAGGTCTGTGGGAGCTATGTCTATTAATGGCACATTTACAGCTAGGGTATCGACTAAATACCTAGTGAAAAGTGTTACATCTGCATGTGTTTTTCTACTGGTGTTTACATTCTTTGCTCTGTCTATAAATGTGTCAATCTCCTCTATATCTATTACAGTCTTTTCATGTTACTTGCGCTTTCCTGATTGCTCTGCTCCGTAGCTGCATTACTTTGTTGCCCGGCGATTTCTGGATCCTCCAGGGGTTCACCATCCATTTCTATTTGTGTAAGAATTTCAGACAGTTCTAAGGAAAAACTGTCATTTGTGCCTTGATCGGTCATTGTTTTGCTACAATTTCACTGGTTACCAGTTACTTTTACTTTAGGTATCTATTAGGGGACGTTGGTTACAAAAACAAAACTGTGGATCTAAAGCATACGCAGAGCTGTTGCTGTTTATGACACAAATACTCAGTACAGTCAGATTTGCCATTTTCTGATAGTTCTTTTGGGGGGGACTCTTATGTCTCATGGTGGTCTATTATTTGATTGTTTGCACTAACTTTGTGTTTTTTGACCTGCAATAGTTCCGTCGATATTGGAATTATACAGCTGTTTTGGGGTTCTTAATGATGTGTCTACTGTATGTATAACGTGACATGGCGTGTCTGCTATGTGTATAAATATTGAGATTTTCACATTATGCATAATGAGCCACGTCATCAACGTTATCACCTGATAACATTTATCTGTGGGATTTATCTCCGCCTATTGCATGAACATATTTATGCAGTAGGCGTGGACATGCATCCTGTGTCATAAATCTGAGCTACTATGTGATAAATGTGAAATCTCACATTATACACATAGTAGATGCATCATCACAGATTTATACACATAGTAGATATGTTATAATCACTCCAGAACTCATTTAGAATGTTCGGCTTCAGTACTAGTACTAACTATATTCAAATGCAAATAACGTTAAAACAAAAAAAGATAGCATAGTGCTGTGAGCATGAAAGTTGTTCAGCACAAAATTATCTAGAAAATGAGTGGTGTTTCATAATGTAATGTAAGCCATGAATGAGGTATCCAAGGTCAAACAGTACAAGTACAGATAAATCATTTATCTGACAGCTCACCATTGTATATTTCATTTATGCAATAGGGATGCTTTCTGTCAGTGCAGAGACATTTGCTTTTGACTGTTTATCTTTTTTTTTAAATAATTATTTCTGGGACTTTTTGTTAAGTTTCCTAGTGTATGTCCGCCTAGTGTAGTGGTTGCGATTAAATGAAACACCACTCATTTTGTAGAAAACTTTGTGCTGAACAAACGGCAGACTCACAATACCATGCTACTTTTTTCATTTTAAAGTTATTTGCATTTGTTTGTTGAAAAAGTAGATAAAAATTTAATTATCTGCTGTTTTTTTGCTAATTAAAAAAACTAAAAGGTATCTATAAATAAAACACCACTTATTTTGTAGATATTTTTGTGCTGAACAACTTCTAAGCTCAAAGTACTGTGCTATTATTTTTCATTTTAAAGTTATTTACATTTGTTTGTCAAAAAGTGAACAAAATAAATTGAATTTTCTGCTGTTTTTTGCTGATTGTAAATAAATCAATAAGATATCTATAAATGAAACACCACTCATTTTGTAGGTAATATTGTGCACTATAACTTTAATGCTCACAGTACTATGCTATCTTTTTTCGTTTTAAAGTTATTTGCATTTGAATATAGTTAGTATTCATACTGAAGCTGAACATTCTAAATGAGTTCCGGAGTGACTGTGACATATCTACTATGTGTATAAATCTGTGATGATGTGTCTACTATGTGTATAAATGTGAGATTTTACATTTATCCACATAGTAGCTCAGATTTATCAGGAGTATGACTGAATGCCGAAACTCGGAATCCCGACATTCAGGATCCCGAGTTCGGCTTCCCGACACACACCCCTGCCCGACAGATAGAAGCTGGTGCTGGCAGGGGTAAGATAGCAGATGTGACAAACCGCTACCCTGCCTTTAGTCATGCACCACAAGAGTGGGGAAAATCCGGTGGTTGACCGAGCTGTTCCTGTGGCATAGAGGGCTAAGCCACTAGCAGCTCAGCCACCAGTATGCTCAGACCCAGGTTCTATTCCCAGAAGGCAAATTTTACATGGTGCACTTTTTCCCCCCTCCCGTAACTTGTTGTAACCTACTTCAAGGTCCGCTCTGCCTAGGAGTTGATTATTTTAGTTATAGGGAATGTGGGGGGGGGGCAGAGCCGCCCCAATGGCACTAAGACTTTGTCGGACTTCCGAAAGTCAGTCTCTTAAACTCGGGCTTATGGAGTTCGGGAGACTGACTGTCAGGATTTCGTAGTAGATCCTAAATATCACATAGGATTTATGTTCATGCCTATTGCATAAAGGGATATATTCAACAGGTTTTGTACCCATGCCTGTTTGCATACATTTTTATAATAACAATAAGATACTCCCTGGGGTTAAGATAATGCTCAAGTTAATCACCCCCGGGTGCATGTGGCACTCAGCTGTGCCTCATGCCACACTATGCACCCAGGTGGTGATCAACAAGAGCATTAATGTAACCTCTGTCATACCTTATTGCTTAAACAAGTAAATCAGTCTACATAAAAGAACTACCATAAAAGCTTTACAATTTAAAATATGCTGTATAAATTGTACCATGATGGTCTGACAGTATGCCGTTACATAGAAACATACATAGAAACATAGAAACATAGAATTTGATGGCAGATAAGGACCACTTGGCCCACCCAGTCTGCCCATTTCCCTACCTACTGGATAAGCTGCAGATCCTAGTTAACCAGCAGCCTACTTCTTCCTACCCCACCCCCTTAAATTGCCTTATGACTGTCCCATGCATGCTTGAATTCCACCACTGATTTTAACTCCACAACCTCCTCCGGAAGGCCGTTCCATGCATCCACAACCCTCTCTGTGAAAAAATACTTCCTTAAATTACCTCTGAGCCGCCCCCTCTATCTTCAAATTGTGGCCTCTTGTTCTTGCACACCTCTTTTTTTGAAAGATGCTACCCTCTTGGATTTTGTTGATTCCCTTGAGGTACTTGAACGTTTCTATCATGTCCCCCCTCTCCCTCCTTTCCTCGAGGCTATACATATTAAGCTCCTTTTGTCTCTCTTCATATGTCTTTTGGTGCAGACCCTGCACCATTTTAGTTGCCCTCCTCTAGACAGCTTCCATCCTGTCTATGTCTTTGCGGAGATTGGGTCTCCAGAACTGCACACAGTACTCCAGATGGGGTCTCACCAGCTGTCTGTACAGAGGGATAATAACTTCCTGTTTTCTACTGGTGATGCCTCTCCTATGCATCCCAGTATCCCCCCAGCCCTCCTTGCTGCCCTCTCACATTGCTTGCCCACCTTTAGGTCATCTGATATGACTACCCCCAGGTCCCTTTCCATTTTTGTTGTTGTTAGTATCTCACCCCCCATTGTGTACTCCTCCCCTGGGTTTTTGTTTCCCAGGTGCATTACCTTGCACTTCTTAGCATTGAATCTAAGCTGCCATACATTTGACCATTCCTCTAACCTTGCCAAGTCCCTTCTTATCCTTTCCACCCCACCCTGTGCATCAACTCTGTTGCAGATCTTTGTGTCATCTGCAAAGAGACATACTTTTCCTTCCAGTCCTTCTGCAATGTCACTTATAAAGACATTGAAGAAGGCCGGTCCTAATACTGAACCCTGCAGTACCACTGGTAACCCTCCTTTCTTCTGAGTGGACTCCATTTACTATTACTCTTGTCCCTATTCTCCAGCCAATTCTTTACCCAGGCTGTCATCTTGGGACCCCTCCCAGGCTGGCTAACTTGTATATTAATCTTTTGTGTGGGACTGTGTCAAATGCCTTGCTAAAGTCTAGGTAGGCCATGTCCACAGCCCCTCCTGATCTATTACTTTGGTCACCCAGTCAAAGAAATCTATCAGATTCGTCTGGCATGACCTTCCCACTGTGAATCCATGCTGCCTAGGGTCCTGTGCCCTCTGGCCTCTAGATACTCGACAATTCTTTCCTTCAGAAGTGATTCCATCATTTCCCTATCACTGAGGTTAAACTAACAGGTCTGTAGTTTCCTGCTTCTGCCTTGCTCCCACTTTTGAAGGGAATCACATCTGCCCTCCTCCAGTCCTTGGGTACCACCCCATCCTCCATGATTTGTTAAAAAGGGTAGTCAGTGGTGTCACTAGTTCTACCTTATTTCTTTAGAATTCTGGGATGAATCCCATCAGGCCCCATTGCTTTGTCCACCTTCAGTTTTAAGAGTTCTTTCAGAACCCTTTCTTCTGTAAATGGGCTGGTATCAACTTCTGTATCCAGAGTGCTTCTACTGTTTGTTTTATGTACCTCCCCCTCTTCATTTGTAAATACTGAGCAAAAATATTTGTTTAGTATCTCTGCCTTTTCACAGTCTCCCTCTGCCCACCCTCCTCCCCTTTATTAAGCCTCACTATCCCTCCCTTGGTCTTCCTTCACTCCCTGATGTACCTATAAAAGGTTTTATTCCCCTTCTTAACTGAGTTGGCTATCTTTTCCTCGGTTTGGGCCTTTGCTGTTCTGACTGTCTTTCCAGCCTCCTTTTGCTTTAACTGATACAGTTCTCTGTCCTGCTCCTTCTGCAATTCCTTGTACTTCCTGAATGCTTTCTTTTTCTCTTGAACCTTCACTGCCACTTCCTTTGAGAACCATAGTGGTTTCTTACATCGTTTTGTTTTGTTTATTTGCTTCACACAAAGGGTCGTTACCTCTGTGATGGCAGTTTTTATTATTCCCCATTGTTCTTCCACCCCTCCTTCCTGCCCATTTGCTAGTGCATTCCTTAGGCACTCACCCATTTTGGCAAAGTCAGCCCTCCTAAAGTCCAGTACTTTTGTCTTTGTATGGCTTGACTCTATTGCTGTGTTTATTGTGAACCATACTGTTCGATGGTCGCTAGTTCCCAGATGGCTACCCACTTCTACATCTGTGATCCTCTCTCCATCTCCATTTGAGAGAATCAAGTCTAATATTGCTCCCTCTCGAGTGGGCTCCAGTACTAGTTGTCTAAGGCATGCTCCCTGTAGGGCATCTAGAATAACTCCACTCTTCAAAGTGGCAGCTGCAACTGCACTCCAGTTAACATCGTTTATCATCAATTGTGAGTTATGATGCTGCCCTGAGTCTTGAAGATAAATGTTCAATTCCGAATCAGGCCATTGTGTAACCTATATAGATATATATGAGATATGCAATAGCCTGCCTCAAAATATGCACTTTATACTCAAGTGCAAAGCCACACGTGAGTTATGAAAGTTCTGCCCCTTTCAAGTGAGGCTAAACTGGATATTTTCAGTCATACCACTGTGCACTTTGATTTATACAACATCAGTTTACTAGTTATACTTTTAACGCCAGCCATTTGTGTTTGAAAATTGAACTGTTTCTCTTTGACTTCAACTGCTGGCTTCAGTGCTGCACTAGGCAATTGTGATGTCATCAGTGAAAGTTGCTCTCGGATTGGTTTAGTACTGCATTGCAATGAAACTAACCTTCAAGATATTAATAATGACAACACTAAAAACCAGATATCATGATATCTTGAGGTTACTGTAACTACAAAGATATCGCTCGTTATCTTGTCATTCTGTCTCCACTGGTGTTGTGTAAATATTGCACAGGCACAGTAATGTCTGTATGTTAAGGCTGAATTAGTGTTTGTGTCAAAAATGTTTTTGGCAACTTATGTTTTGGTGATCTTAGTCCTGAGGACTATAAAATGTGGTGAGCACAGTCTGAGTCCTAGGGGTTAATGTTTTGTCAAGTTTGGCAGAAATTGGTTTGCCAGTTCAAAGGTTCATGAATTGTGAAATTATGTAAAACAAATCCAAAATTAAGACTTTCATTGCCCACAAATAGCAAAAATATGACAGATTTAAATTATGAAACTTACACGTTTGTTTGAGCTTGTCTCAGAATAGGGCCTTTTCATAGTTTCAGAACAAAATATTTTTTCATTTTATAAGGTTTTAAAATCTTGTACATGTTTGGACCACTTGAAAAAATAGCTATAAAATACAACTTGTTTTGCTCATTCATTACTGACTTTTTCAAGTCAGTCATGAATGGAAAAAAAAACAACCAGAAAACATGTTTGTCGCTGCCACCACCGAAAAGTTGCCCCAAACACAATGTTGTTGTTTTTTATCCATAGGAATGGAAAGCAAAAATAGTGTTTCTGATGATCACAAACTTGTAACTTAAAAATAAACATACCTCCACCCTCACCCAGCCTATAGCACCAATGCCTCCCTCCCTCCTCCCCCCCACACCGGCACCCACTACTTGTACTGGTATGGATCCCATGGTGGGTGATTGGCACAGCCATCCCTCCACCTCAGTCAGCCATCTTCTCATCCTTCCTCTGAGAATCATGAACCTGTAACAAAATAAACATACCCCCACCCTACCCAACCTCTAGCACCCGTGCCACCCTCCTTCCCCTTAAAACCCCACCCATTAGCACCCATTCCATCCTCCTCTCCACATAAAAGCATACATCACCCTACCCAACCTCTAGCACTCATGCCACCCTCCTCCCCCATCACCCTGGCACCTGCTCTTTGTAGGGTCTCATGGTGTGCGACTGGTATAGCTCTCTTTGCACCGCAGGCAGTTGCCATTTTCTGCACAATCCCATACTGCTGATCACCAACTACAAGGAAAAATACTTAAAAGGCTTGGACAAAAAAATACTGTGCAGAGACATAGTTTTTTAAGCAAAAAAAACCTTGAATTTGACGGTCTCAAAACTGTATTTCATGGTTAAATTCAAACACCACGCTTAAGAGGTCATGAGGATGGGGGGAGGGTCATAGTGCATCAAATTCCTGCCACTAAATGACTAATTTTAGGGTTGATTATTGTGAATTACACTGATGGTCAGGGTCAGGTTTCTTATTGTCTAGTCATGTTGTGACAGCATGGTCGTGATACCCTGAGTGATGTGTCTAGTCATGTTGTGACAGCATGGTCGTGATACCCTGAGTGATGTGTCTAGTCATGTTGTGACAGCATGGTCGTGATACCCTGAGTGATGTGTCTAGTCATGTTGCGACAGCATTATCGTGCTACCCTGAGTGATGTGTCTAGTCATGTTGCGACAGCATTGTCGTGATACCCTGAGTGATGTGTCTAGTCATGTTGTGACAGCATTGTCATGATACCCTGAGTGATGTGTCTAGTTATGTTGTGACAGCATTGTCATGATACCCTGAGTGATGACTAGACATAATGATTGGAAACACATAGCAGTTAAGTAATTAGCAATGATGGCTGTCCATTCTTGCCAGTTCATGTCCAAAGGTGCTGAGTGACATGACTAGAGATTTCCTCACTTACTTTATGCTAATATGCCCTGCCCGCTGACCATTGGTCAGCAGGGCATATTAGCGATAAATAACAAGGAAGCGCATAGCTGCTCATGAGATGGTGGTTTCTAGCAATGGAAACTGGAAGTTCTGGCATGCTGTTTCGATGAAAAAAAAAAACATATACAGGTACTGTAAAAAAAATCTCTTACTGTCTAAAAGTGCTAATCGGGTGTTTTGGCATCAGCTGGTAAAAGCTGGTAGTTTTCCATTGTTTCCCTTTAAGACACTGCTATTTCATTGTCAGGCAATGAACAGGTTAATATGTTCAAATATGGAATCGGAGTGCATACATATGCTGACCCGTGGTAAATAAACCTTATTTCAACTATCTTGTTGTTTGTCCCTAATTGTGTGCTGCCATCCTTTGTTTCTCTGTTGTTAAATCCCCTGTCTGGTTTACTCTGATACAGGCTGGTAATGTTTTGGTTTGGGATTATTATTGTAAAAGGGGCCCCCTCTAAGTCTTTCAGCACCTGTACAGTTTTACCACAAAATGCAGACATACAACCATAAAAGTTTTAATAAAACAGTCATAAATAGCACTGTCATCACAATCTCTCTACACATATAAAATAACTTAAACAGAAACCTGATACAGTGACTGAACTGCCCAAAAGCTTGAAAGAGTAGGTGTCTCTTTAATTTATTTCTAAAAGATGACATGGTTCATGCAGTGCAGATCTCCTAAGGGAGCATGTTTCAGAGGGCAGGGGCAGCCACCACAAAAGCCTGATCACCAGCAGACTAAACCTGGAAGATGGTGCCCAAAGGAATTCCTGCCCCAGACCTCAGTTCTCTAAAAGATGCATAGAATGTCAGGCGCTCACTGAGATATTGAGGGCCCAATCCATTCAAGTTTTTGTACATTAGTAAAAGAACCTGGAAATCAATGTGCCATCTAGCAGGCAGAAAGCCCAGAGCACATAGCAAGAGAGTGATATGCTGTAACCTCCAAATGTAGGTCACAGATTTCACTGCTGATTCCTGGACTAGCTGCAGATTATGGAACTGACCCGCAAAAAGGCCTTTATAGAGCATGCAACAGTAGATATGATGAGAGAATATGAGGGCGTTTGTGAAAGTGACAAGATCCACAGAATCAAGCAGGGGACACAGTCAGGCAATGTTTTTCAGACTGAAAAAGTAGTTTCTGACCACAGCAGACTCCTGAGGAGTAAATGTCATCCAGTTGTTATGAACTACTCTCAGGCTGCAAGCCACACCTGCCACCTGTAGTCGTGCCACATCAGGGGTAGAAAGATCAAGGCTACTTTTGTGCAACTGATGTATGTTTCTCATTTCCCACTACCAGCATCTCGGTGTTGGTGGGATTTAGACCCAACCAGTTGGAGGCCATCCAAACCCTGATTTTTGCCAAGCATTATTCTAATGTCAGTATGGAGGATGTCCTGTTAGGAGCAAGAGCCACACACAGCTGGGAGTCATCTTAATAGCAGTGAAACCCCATGCCATAGCACATAAGGATCTTCTCAATTGAAAATATTTACACTTCCTGCAAATAACAAAGGTGACAGAAACCCTGAGGGACTCCACAGTCCAGAATAACTGGCTGTGATCAGCAAGAACAGACCACCTGCTTTTTTTCCACTTTGGAAGGATTGGAACCATTATAACATGGTTCACGATACACCCCCAAGCCACTCAAGTCCAACCAGCAAACCCATATGACCCAGAGTGTCAAGTGCAGATGATAGATCTAGAAGGATCACAATAGCCTCACCTTGATCCATCACCAAGAAAAGATCATTGCATACCATAACCATGGACATTTATGTACTGTGTTTGCTCTGGAAACCAGAATTAAATGGTTCAAATAAGTCATTTCTTTATAAGTGCACCAGAAATTGGAAGGCAGCCACTTTCTAAACAACCTTGGCCAGAACAAGAAGGTTAGAGACAGGATGATAATTGTTATGATTCCCTGGCTCTATGATGCCTTTTTAAGGAGGGGGTATACCACCACTATTCTCGAGAGTGCCAGCAACAGTCCTTCCCACAGAAAGGCACTGACAATACCAGCCAAAACTGGTCCCAGTGTCTCCCACCTAACTTTGAGCAACTGAGTGGGCACTGGGTACAGAATACATATGGTGCAGCACACGCCTGTGACCACCATGGAAACCTTTCTTTCATCCAATAGGGTGAACAACTCCTATCCATTTCCCAGACCATACAAATTCTCCTCTCTATCCCATCACCAGGGTGATGGAGAAAATCCAAGATGCCAACAATCTTAGCCTTGAAGAACTCGTTTAACCAACTGCACCTCACCAAGGAAGCTTGTTCCTAGTGCTATAGATAGTCAGGATGTAAAAACTATCTACTACACAGGCAAGTGCAGTCACATGGTTCCTCTTGGTGACTGCCACAGCAGTAAATGAATTCTTCTTAATGGTATGCTACTAGATACAGTATAGCTATATTATCTGCCCTGGCTAAAGTACTGGAATACTGGCCTTTTCACATTTTGGCAAAGTTTAATTAATTACCATAGCAGTAGTTTTTTGAGAGACTCTCCTCAATAGAATCACACTGTTGGAACTATACGCCATCACAATTTTCAAAGCAGGCAATCCCCTTTCTCTTGATAATTAGAGGCCTCTCTCCCTCCTCCACATCTGAGCAAGCTACTGTAAAAAATCGTGCACTTGCAACTCTTGGAGCATCTTGGAAAGTATAATCTGCTATGTCCCGAGCAGCATGGCTTCTGTAAGCACCACATCAGCCTTAGCCCATTTCTCTAACCATGTCTTCAGAAACATGGACACAGGTAAGGCCACTGGTGTTGTATTCATGGATCTGACTAAGGCTTTTGACCTTGTCTTCCACTCCCTCCTCCACTTCACTCTCCTACACCTTGGTTGCTCTGCCAAGACAATAGCATGGTTTAGAAGCTACCTCGAAGGTAGGTTTCAGTCTGTTACAATTGGTACAGCCTCCTCCCCTGCCCTACCGGTATCTACAGGGGTTCCCCAAGGCTCCATCCTTGGCCCCCTACTTTTTTCTATTTTTATTAACGCACTCCCAGCTGAAAGCCTCACCTGTGAGGCTCTCCTCTATGCCAATGACCTTGTCATTTACCTTAAGGACAAGTCTCTCGCAAACATCTCCTCCACTCTTACACCTAACTATGGTGCAGCCCACAACTGGTTTCTTTCCAACAGACTCTTGGTAACTGAAAAGAAAATAAAAGCAATGTTATTTCGGATCCAAACCATTCCTCACAAAGGTCTCCAAGACAAATTCCTCCATTCTTGTACCCACACCTGTTGCCCCCTCCTCCACCTTGAAAATGTCTCTAGTTTCAAATACTTAAGTGTCACCCTGGACCCATCCCTTATGTTTGCTGACCACATCAATAATTCTGTGCGTAGAATTAATCAGAAGTTAAGTGCCACCTACCGCCTAAATCAATTCCTGTTTTATGAGGCATGCCTAGCAATTGCACAAGGAAACCTTCTACCCCTCCTTGAATACTGCTCTCCCATCTATTCCCTTGTATCCTCAGCTCTGGACTCTAGACTGAACTCAGTCTACAATAGTATCTGTCACTTTGTCCTCTATGCCCCCTATTCTACCCATCATTGTGTATTGTACCAGTCACTTGGTTGGCTCCCACTGCGAGGACGGTTCAGCTATGCCCTTGGTTGCCTAGTTGACAATACTCTGAGATGCAGCCACCTGTCCCCGTACTCATTCCTCCTCATGGGCAGAGTGGCAGCTAGGAGCCTCTACAAATCATCCATCCCCCCCCATTGGTAGTTCCATGAATATCCTCTACCATGGACATTAAAGCCTTTTCCATCTCTGCCCCCACCCTGTGGAACAGACTGTCCACATCACTCCACTCTTCTGCCTCCCTTCTCTCTTTCAAAAACAATTTCAAAGACTGGCTACTGTCTGAAGCCAAATGCCACTGCTCTCCTGGGTAATCTGTGGCATCCCCCCCCATTAGTGGGGTCTCATCCTTTCTACACTCATCACTTCCACACCTGTCCTCTTCCCCCACTTTTCAGGGCTGCTGCTGTTGCCTCTCTACTCTAAGTCCCAGTGCTATTTACTAAGGGGAAGTGTTGTACTCGATTTCTGAGTTCAAATCTGATTGTTGACCTGTGCATTATTAGAGTACCTGAATGCAATTTGCACTTTATGTATCGTGTCTGCGAATTATGCTTGGTCTCTGTCTTTTGTGACTTGTATTTCAGCCTGTTGCCTGACCTGTGACTATGTATTTTTGACCTGTATGCTGGCCTTTTTCAGCACCTTGTATCTTACGTAATTTCACTTTATGTAATGACCTCTTGTTCTGTATTTTCCTGCACCTCATGTTGAGGCCTGTATTTATTGTTGTTCTACACACCTGTATTGCTTAATGTGCCATGCTATGGCTTGGATCGTGCCTGAAAACGGTCCTTTGGATCAGTGCATCCACCCGGTCATCAAAGACATAAATAAATAAAAAAATACAGCTTAGAAACTTTTATCAGCTGTTGCTGCCAACACTGATGTATGTCCACATCACCTATATAACACAGGTGACCCCACCTCTCTTCAGTTTCCTGCAGGAGACATGCATGGAGCATATATCATACCGGTAAGGATTGGGAGACTAGAACCCAAACCAGGCACATGAGCAGGATGATGGTACCTGAAATTATATCCCAGAATAGTGCAAAAAAAGAGTACCCAGCATGTGGCAGCAGGCAGAACTCTCAGCAAATGCCACCTGAGTACAGAAGGGGGGAAGGTGGAAGGTTCAGCTGTGGCTCTATGGAGAAGATTCTCTTAAAGATCTACTGTTACAGAAATAATGGAACTATCTTTTTCAAGGACATCTCCCTACATAGAACCACACCTTTGGAATGGTTTCTAAGCAGTGCAAAAGGCATCGTGAAAGGCAGGAACTATGTCATGGTTCTATGTGACACTAAAACAGAAGGCCTTTGAGGACAGGAAGGCAAAATCCAGACTATTACAGACAATATCCAAATTGTAGTGTAACAAGCAACAACAGAGCACATAGCAGCTGATGAAAACATTACAAAAGCAAGCCACTGAGGTGGCCATGCCACATGTGGAGTGACCACAGACAAGACTGAGAAGCTTCTTACCGTGCTTCAGGTAACAGTAAGAAATACATATTACCAAGTATTTGAAAAGTCATTGTTTAGAAATGGGAGAGCCCACCATTTGGGGGCAAATGAAACAAAATGCTGAGAGGACTTTCTACATTCCTTAATGCTGTTCAAATGGAAGTGTAGGACTCAATTGACATCCAAAGAATGCAACAAACTTTCCCCTCTATTGGTAGAGAAAGGAAAATATACAGGAAGATAAATCATTTGATTCAGTGTAAAATCAGACACCACCTTTGGAAGAAAATGAGGAGGGGTCAATAATGAGACCCTATCTGGATGAAATATAAAATGTAGAGACTCTGCTATCAGAGCCAGGAGTTCAGAAAGTCACCAGGCAGAGGTAATAGCCACCAATAACAAAATATTTCATGACAGAAAACGTATGTACAAGAGGCAGTGGGTTCAAACAGAGCCCTGCTAAGAGACTCTAGAACCAAGTTAAGGTCCCACACCAGACCTATGGGACATCTCCATTTGGCCACCATCTTGCCATCTATGTGGATACGAAAAGCCGAAGACGGCCACTAAGTGCACCTTCACAAAGGAATACTGGAGGCCAGAGTCCAATGAGAACAGGAATTAATCCAAGATTTGTCTCACTGGACATGAGAAGTGTTCAGGGAGTGGGAGACACACCAGATACAGAAACATTTCTATTTTTGAGAACAAGCATACCTAGTGGACAGATTACAAGCTGCCAGCACAACATCTGCTACTTTAGTGAAAACACCAAAGTGATAGAGTTCTATATCCTCAGGAGCCAGGTATGGAAGTGCAGGGATTGCAGATCTTAATGTGCAAGAGAGACCTGCTCCTGCGATTGGAGTGCAGTCTGTAGAGGAAGTGGACAGGTGGTTCCACCGGTAGCTGCTGAAGAAGAGGGAACCAAATTTGTCTGGGCCGTAATGGAGCTACCAGAATCATAGTGGCACACTCCACCTGAAGCTTGAGCATCACCCACTGAATCAGAGGGACTGGAGGAAAAGCATACAGAAACCTCCTTTCCAGAAAAGGAACAATGCATTTCGACAAACATCTCCAGGCCCTGAAGTGAGCAAAAGAAATGCAGTAGTTTTGTGTTATGTGGGAATGCAAAAAGATCCAGTTCTGGGTGACTCCATTGTTTAAAGAGGTCATCAACCACTGAGCCCAGAAGTTCCCACTTGTGGAATAGAACTTGTGACTGGCTGAAATGATCCACCAGGGCATTCAGAAAACTGGGCAGAGACACTGTTAAATACATGGCATGGCTTAGAGCCTAATTCCACACTTTCATTCCTTCCTTGCTGAGAGGAGAAGAATGGGTACTGTCCTGTTTGTTGAGATAGGGAATCTCATGTTTTGTCCATCTGTATGACAATGTGTCAACCCTGGATGTGAACAATGAATCCCTGTAGACCAAGAAATATAGCCCTTATCTACTGAATATTGATGTGGAAAGAACAGTCAAGACAGGACAAGACCCTGTGTCCAAAGGATCCTAAGATAGGCCCCCCAGCCAGACACATACATGTCCTGTGAGAGAAAGATCAGAGGTATTTGGTAAAGGAAATTGGACACCAGGAGCAGACTGGACTGTTCCATCCAGTAGAAGAGAGCACAATGAAGAGGAGACATGATGAGAACTAAGTGTTTGAGGTCATAAAATTTTTTGTGCCCACTGAACGCAAAACATCCGCTGAGGGATGTGCTTATGCAGGCTTGCCAGAGAAATACATGTGATGCTGAAGTCATCAGACTCAATAGCTGAAGTAGGCATCAGACCAAAACATAAGTGCTGGAAGCAGTTAGTTGTGCCTGTGCCACCAGAGCATTGGCAGTTCCTCCAGAAGGAAGGCCTTTGCCACCATTGTTTCAAGGACAGCACATATATATTGCAGGTGCTGGCAAGGAATCAGGAAGTGATTTAGTTTTGTTGACCAGCAGGCTGAGCTGTTTGAACAGCTGACAAAGTGCAAAAGAGGGTCTTATTGACCACATTCTAGCACAGGACCTTCAGAAGACAGTCATCCAGGTATGGGAATAAATACAGACCTACACTCCAGAAAGCCACACCCACCACCACTAAGCATTTTGATGAAGACCCATGGCACCAAGGATAAGTCAAAGGGCAAGACATGAAACTGGTAGTGCTTGCTGTCCATCATGAATTGGAATGACAGTCAGTAGTAAAGCTGAACCTTGATTTGAAAGTGTGCATCCTTCATATCCAGGGAGCACATCCAGTCCCCATAGAGTAACAGAGGAAGCAGGGACTCATGAGACACAATTCAAAACATTTTGTATTCAGTGTACTCATTCAAGCCCCTAGGGTCCCGTGCAGGATGGAAATCTTCCATCCATTTAGATACTGCAAAGTATCAGAAGTAAAACCCTTGGTTGAGTTTGGGGACAAGACCAGGTTGTATGACCTGTCTGTCAAGAATCTGGACTTCTGCTGATAAGACAGATAGGTGACCTGGAGGGTAATGCCAGAGAAATATAAGGATGCACAAGAGGAGTAGGCGATAACTCCAGAACAAGACCTTTCTGAACAGTCTTAAAAAATTATTTGCCTCTGACTATTGCAAGTGTGGTTGATTTTGCTTATAAGCTCTATTTTTATAATTGGAGTGTGTATGTTATAAGTCATGTTTGTTACTATGGTTTGATTGAATTTAGTTTTTTTAATAAGTCATGTTTGTTACTATCGTTTATTGAATTTAGTTTTCTTTTATTTATGTTCTTTGTATCTGCTTGCCCATGAAAATGGGCAGTTCTGCTCATGGTCTTACCAGATTTTAAACAAACCACACCAAAAATATGCCATTTGCAGTAGTTGAAACTTAACTGATGAAGCAAACTATAACAGAAAGAAGGATTTTTATGAACTACATTAGTGGAGTTTCCAAACCAAGATTTTCACTGAGAACAACACTACAAAATCCCCTTTTGGTGCTAAACCAAAACTAGAAACAAATAAGAATGAATTATTGGTAATTACCAGCGATGGCATCAAACTGGATACTGTGAACAATTGTATGTATCTTTGGGTATAGCTGGATCTGAGGTTGACCCTTAGGAAGCACTTGAATTTTGTAAAACTTATTAATCAAAATCCTGGAGGGTTATATCAGATTAGGAACTGTCTCACAGAAGCTGCCAAATGCATTTTACAGAGGTAGCCAGAGATATAGACCAGTACTGCATGCAGGCAATAATACCCGACAGGGTGGGTGGTATTGGGCAATACCGGACTGCCCAGGGGCTTAATGAGGCCCGACGCCGCAGGCAGAAGTCCTTATAGTCCCTGGAAGGCCTGGTATTGCCCATACCGCCCACCCAGGAGGGTATTATTGCGCTTAGAAAATGGGCTACCAGTGGCAGTTTTATCTGGGATTTTAAAAAGTTAAGAAAAATAAAAATCATTAAAAAGAATGAAGTTTTAGTCATTTTGTTGTAAAGTAGTCCCTCGTTTTTGTGGCAGTCTGCTTCCCTCTATAGTACATTGCCATGGTCTTTTGCCCTCCCTTACCACCTCCTGTGTAACACATTTACCAAGCCAGCAGACTGCTATCATTGTAGGAAGAAAAAAAATGTAAATTGTTTCGTGATTTTTTTTTCCAGCCTCCGAATCTGCAGCGGTTTTGAGTGTGACCTTATTTCACCCAGCTGCACGTAAAAGCAGGAAATGCGTTTGGAAGTATACTGCCTGTCCTGGGGATATTTTTGTAATTTTTTTTGTTTCTTCCGGTTTTCACTGCCTACGCCGAGGACCAAGTCAGCTTTTACTGTTTTTTTGTTTTTTTTTATTGGTTCCCGGTCCTCGCTGTGTGCCCTGAAGACCGGGAGTGTGAAGAGGAGTGGTGTTCAGAGCAACAAGTACCAGGAGTGTGAAGGGGAGCGGTGTTTGGAGCAACAATTCAGCTAATCTGTGCAAGTACAGAACCGTTGGGTCACAAACCGTCGTAGTATTGGGATCGGGGAACAAGACTGCTGCTTTTAAAAAAAATAGAACGAAATTTAAAAAAAATTAATGTAGGGAGTGGACAGCTGCCAATGAACTGAGAAACGTCAGTGTCAGCGACGGGCAGGGGGCAGCTGTCGGTAGACAAGTTAAAAAGATGGTGGCAATATGGAATTCAATCTGGTGCTTTCAGCCAGTCAGGGAGCAGGCTGGGCACAAGGATAAGTGAGCTGGTGAAGGGGATGGTACTTGTTATGCACCGGGCTGTCACTGTAAGTTAATGTACCCCCTTAGAATGTGTGCCAGCCAATCATACTTTAGAGTTTCTTAAGCCCATTTTCTAAATCTAGATAGATCTCTATATTCCATAGGAAATCCCTAATAATTTTAATCAAATTTCAGGTGGCATGTTCAATATACCTAAAGATTTACTGGAGCATATCTCTGGATACCACTGTAGCACAAAGCACTGTTCTTCTTAGTCTCATACTTTGAGCAATAATGTTTGATCACCTGCCAGAATCTGACCTTTAAAAATGTAAAATGCTTCAGACAGAATAAGTTGTTTTGCTTTTTCTGCAAGCTTTACTAACCACTGTTGCTCCTTGTGATCAAATAATCATTTGAACAGTCTTGCCCCTGAGGCAAGATGATTGTGCCGGGGGAAGAGAACATACTGTACATAAGCTACTTGAAAAAGTGAGCCTCCAAACTATCTTTTTGACATGGTTTAATATCCAGTTTACATTCCCAGCACTCTCAGATCAGTTTGGCATTTTCCTGTAACTCAAGGAGGATTTTCCTATAAATTACATAATTTCCCATGGAACGTGAATTGGTATGTTTCCACAAATAGTCATTGCAAGTGTATGAGAACAATGTCCCTATAAACTGCTCTAATTGCCTAATAAAAAATACAAACCCTTGTAGAGCAGGAAGGCCTGCATTCAGTATCGAACTGTATGCAGCAGAGCAGTTATGCACTCCAGCTGGAGACAGAGGGCCTTTCGCTACATATTGCACCAGAACTACAGAAAGAATTCTCAAACTTCCTTAAGTGTAATGATAGCCATTTCACTTACAGGAAGGAATACAATTTGATCTGCTAAGAAAACACAGCTGCAGCTGCTATAGATGAGATACCAGCGCACAAAGTACTCCCATGCTGCATAATAATGAATTGTTTGTAATAATGCATTTTAATTATGATGTCTTAGAATGTAAATGTTCCGCACTGCCTTTTGCCCAGATCACTCCTGAAAATGGCAGCACCTCCCAAGGAACTTACCAGTTAAACAAATAAAATAAATAAATGCCTCCTATATCTTATTACCTTTCTCAGCTATAGGATTCTCCTATCACAGTTCTCCTTTTCCCATTTTGTCTTGCATTTTCATCTTCCAAATGCAGCATTATCAGCACCAGGGACACACTGCAGACACGTGGGATAGACAGTTATATTAATGTCCATAATACTCCCTCAAGAGGGAATATTGCCATTATGGTCCCTTAGGGTTATATTGCTGGGTTAATTGTTTAGTCCTTTGTTTGTGAGAACTGACAGTGTGCTTAAATCAAATGTGAAAAGTCTGAGTTCCTGCTCACCGACTGATAAGTGATACTGTATATTAGGGTCATTTTCTTTATCCCAGTTTCCTTGTCTTGCTGCCTCTTCTAGCAGGTTTTGATTAACACATGGTAGTGATGGGCTGCAATGCCCCTATGTTGCAGTAAGAGCATTCTAAGTATGCCTCTGATTGTGTTCACCATTATAACTAGACAAGTTCTGGCCAGAGCCGATACGGCTGTGATGAGCTGCCAAATGACCAAAGTTACACATGTGCGTAGAAAATATTGAATGTCTGGCTGTAACTTGGCCATATTTTGGAGGCGTTGCACCAAATTTTCAGAGACCCCACCTCATGAAGAGTGCCAGTGTCATTTTGTTTACTTGTCCTGAAAGGTGATTTCACAGAGTGACTGCGCCATTCTGTGCCACAGGTGCGAAAACATGTTTCAGGCAGGATATGAAAAATGACAGCTGTACTGTTAATAAGGAGGTGTACAAAAATGGCAATGTTGAAATTCTGGAGTGAAAAAAATAAAAGTTGGTGAAGTTAGGAGCGTGCACAGAAACTTCACATCACACGCTCATAATGCAATCATTTTTTGGAATTTTTTCACCAAATTTTCAACATGGCCTTTTTGGGACCCCCACCTCATGAACAGTGGCACTGTCATTGCGTTAATCAGCCCCAAAAGGTGATTCCGCACAGCGACCACAAAATCTCCTTTTGGGACTGAGTAACAAAATGACAGTGACAGTGTTCACAAGTTGGGGTCCCGAGACCCCCATGTTGAAAATTTAGGGCCAAAATTCCAAAAAATGGCTGATTTATCAACGTAAGTTGAAAACCCCATTGACTGCCATTATAGCACGCTTACCTTTGATTCTTCAGTTTGTGGTTCAACTTTGAAGAGTGCAGACATGTCCCGGTCCAGAGCAGATGACAGTGCCAACCTCTGGAGGTAAGTATGGGGTAAGGGGGGATTGCAGGGAGGTGGGTGCTCAGTGGGATGGTGGGGATGGGCGAGGGGAGGCTGGGGCAATGACGAGGGACCATTTTCCTTTTTTACAGGTAAAAAAAAAACAAATCGGTGGATGTTTTTCTTTATTTACTGGGAAAAAAAACATACATTTAGGCACACTGGGATGGGATTCCAGTGTGCCACATGAGATGGGATGGGTACATGATGGGCACCCCGATGTTGGCACGGGGACAAAGGGATAAAAAACATACATTTGAGCACACTGGGGTAGGCTCCTACTGTGCAACTTGAGTTGGGGGGCACATAATGCCAACACAGGGATTGGGAACCCCAATATCGGCACAGGGAATATAAATAAATATATTTGGGCACACTGAGGTGGGCTCCCAGTGTGCCACATGAGTTGGAGGGTACGTAACGCTGACACGGGGATTGGACACCTGATGTCAGTGCAGGGATGGGGAACTGACAGAGTGGGGAGGACAGCAGCACTGGGAGGGAGTGGGAGGGTTATCTTTCCTGCTGATGCTGGGCTGGAGTGGGGAGGACAAGAGTAGTGGGCAGGTGTGGGAGGAGTGCCATCTGAAAAATGGCAGCAGCGACGCAACAGTGCATGTGTGGCACTCACGCATGCGTAGTTGCTGTGAATGCTATTTTGCCATTCACAACATGGCGGCACCAGCAAAACTGCACATGCACGCGAGTCGCACATGCGCAGTTCTTGCCCTAGAATGTGGAAGTAACAGCAGAAATAGTGTGGCTGTTATTCCGTATCAGCTGATCATGGTGGAGTGTTTCAAGCTCCTTTGGACTTTTGGAAGGATACTTCCAAAAGTCCAACAGAAAGTTCCAAGATCGGCCATTTTTGTAAGCTATGCTCGATCCCAAAATGGCTGTAGGCTCTGCCAACAGCCTTAAAAATGGAATGAAGTTCTTCTTGATAGAATGCCAACAATATCTTCCAGTGTATCCGCTAATATTAAAGTGAAGTCTGGGTACAGCCATATTGACCCAACTCCAACCTTTAATTAAAATCAAAAGTATGGGCCCGCTACACAGTTGCCACTTGGGGATCCGCAAATCAGGGTGCAAGCAGCCTTCCCATTGAAACCTCACATGTTGCGGCTATCCACAGGATGACTAACTGACAAGCTGGTGACAGCCTGGAGGAATTACTCCTGCGACTGAGTCACAATGCACATGAAGGTTACCAATTAACACGTGCTTTGCTACACCACAGCATTCTAGGGGTGGCAAAGCACCAGTCCTGTGGTGCTGTACCAGCCACAGATGGCCATGGCAGAGATACTATCACCAAGTCATCCCCTCACCCCCTGACATACTGTATACCATAAGGCATGATTTGGGGCTATTATTGCATTTATTACTTTTAGCCTCTTCAGGCACAAAGTTCCTTTCCTTTATGGTTCCAAAGTTAGTTCTTCTCAAAGGAAGTATCTTTAGGAAGTTCTATCTTTGGAATCAGTAGGGATAGAAACTTTATGTTTTTTAGTGAAAGATGGCATCTGTGCCGGCCAGTCAGTGCAATAGTAGCGCTACTGCTTACAGCGCTGATGACCTAGGTTTGGAATGAGCCTGGTGCATCAGACGGCCAGCCAGGGGAAGCAAGATAATTGTTCAATGGCCTGCTCTCCTCCTCCATGGGATGGGGTACTGTCTCCTAGCAGACATTAAAAGTACAATGGCCAGAGACCACCAGATCTGGGGATGAAGAAAACGGTGGACATTGGCATGTCATGCAAGGCAACACTCATGGCTGTGCCCAGAAGTCATTACACACCCACATCTCTGGGACAATTCAAAGCAGAAAACCCCTCCGGCAGCTAGAACAGCATGATGCCTCTGGACCATGACCTCCATTCACCTAGATGACTGTGAGCCCAAGTCTCGATCAGGATCTCAGGTAGATGCAGTCTCCCTCTTTCGGGAGCCCCGCCATGAGGGGCAAGTCATGGGCCTCCCAGTAGGGTCATCTGGCAAATGCTAAGTGGGAGGTGGGATTGAAGGGGATCAGTGGGCAGAGATGGGGTACATCCCCACCTATGCAAGAGAGCTCAAAGAAAGTAAAAAAAAAAAAGCTGAGTCAGTGCAATATGGAGAAGTCCTGTTGACACACTTCCAGTGTTTCAGCGCACATCAATACAAATCAATACAGTAACAAAAAGTGTTTTAAAAATATCAGTATTGTAAAAGTGCATTTTCAGTATACAGCATTGATATATTGAAAGTGTATTGACATGATGTAACTGTTTTGACCAGACTCCAAGCTTTAATTAAAAAATAAGTTCTTGACCCTTCAGAGTCAAAAATTGTAAATAGTCTTTAGAAAGGACTAACTTTTGAACTGTTAGGGCTAGAAGTGTTTTGTTAAATAAAATCTTGCACTTATGTGTATCAAATCAAAGCATCCTGTTGATACGGTTTCGTTGTATTGATATGCTGGAAAGGTATTGATTGAGACACTTTTCTAACTTTTTATTTGTTCATACAGAAGTAAAACAAATAACAATGATATTTGTTTTTTTTTCATGAAAATGTGTTTCCAACAGAGGGTCAAATCACGTTACATAAAATTTTTATTTCCCCTTCTGGCAAACACCAAATCTTCAATACTTTTGTAGGTAGCATCATACCCATGTATTATGGCGACTGCTTGCATACTAATTTATTTTATTTGGTTATTTTTGTTGACTGGGACATGAGGACTAGGCAATTCTGCCTATTTTCAGCCTCATCACGGGGGGGGAGGGCTAATTTAAATAACAGAAAGTGGTTATGTATGCTGGCCACATGCTTTCCTCAACTGTAACGTAACTGTCTGTTACTCGCAAACATAACGGAGGTTTGCTTCATCACATGTAGTGATAATGAGAGGGAGTGGGCTGTGGGTGGTGTTCACCATTGCTACAAAATTGTACACTACCTTAAGGATGAAAAGTAGTTTAGAGAAATGGGGCCTCAGTTTGCCTTATTGTGTCCTTGTAAATGCAAGGTGATATGGAACGATGCCCAGTATCTTTCCTTTGACACTGACCAGTTGGTCAGTTTTATCCAACAGCACTCAGCATCTTTGCAGTTGGCTTCCCACACTGCTGTGGGCTTTGTTTTGTTTTGTTTATTCCACTAGTAAAGGCACCCCTCTGAAGCTCGGAGTATCTGTAGGTGGAAGATTAAGTAGCACCAGCCATAAATAGAACATCAATAAAACAACATACAGTTTCATAACTAAATACAGTCATCCTACAATTCCATATTTTACAGTATACATACTTCACAGAAGAAATAATGAGGAACCACTTAGCTGACTACTCAAAGGCTAACTGGCATAGGTAGTGGTTAAGCTTGATTTAAAAAAACTGTACTGAACCAGTGGTGTGGATCCCTGTAGGTAACATTCTAGAGGGGCAGGGCAACCACCAAGAAAGCCTGATCACCATCAGACTTCAAACACATTGGTGGGACCCTCAAAAACCTCCTCCCCAGATCTTAGGTCACTGGCTAACATGTGAAGAAACAGAAGATCATTTAAGTATCAGGAGCCCAGTCGGTTCAAGGCTTTGCATGTACCTTAAAATACCCAGAAATCAATACACCACCTAACTGGCAACCAACACAAAACCCTTAGTGAGGGCCTAATGTGACCTGACCTCTGAACAGATATCAGCAGCCTTGCTACTACATTTTGGACCAGCTGTAGGTGAAGCAGTTGACCCCTGGGAAAGTCTATGTTGCGTGCACAGCAGTTGTCGAGATGGAAGAAAATCAGGGCATTGACTAGGGTGACCAGATTGGCAGAATCATGCAGAGGTCTGAGTTTGGCAACATTCTTAAGATGGTAAAAGCAGTTCTTTCCTACAGAAGACACCAGTGAAACAAATGTCATCTGGCTGACAAAAACTACTTCCAGACTGCAAACATCTTCAGTAACCTGAAGTCGAATCCCTCCCAAGGAGGGAAGACTCAGGCCACCACAAATGGCCAATATCTGCTTTTCAGTTCCCACCACTAACAACTCTGTTTTGGTGAGGTTCAGGGCCAGCCAATTGGAGGACATCAAAACGCTGATTTCTTGGAGCAAAGGACACATCTAACTGGTTGTCATCTGCAATAACAGTGAAATGCCACACTGTAGCACCTTATGATCCTTCCCAGTGGCAGCATGTACACCGAGAACAACACAGGCAGAAGCACAGAACCATGGGGAACCCTGCTGTCCAGAGCCACCGGCTACAATTGGCAAGAACTGAGCATCACCGATCACTTTCTTTCACTGAGGAAAGTCCAGAACCACTGTGAAAGAGTCCCATTCAACCCTCTGAGCTCCCCAAGTTTGGCCAACAAACCTGTGTGATCTGTAGTGTCAAATGCCAAAGAAAGATACAAAGGGATCACGACAGAGATTTCCCCATGATCCCTAGCCAGGAATTGATCATTGCATACCATGATCAGGGCTGTCTCCATGCTGTGTTTGCTCTGGAAACTAGATTGAAATGGCTCAAAGAGGTCATCTGTCTCCAAGTGAGTCATAAGCTGGGTCGGAACCACCTTCTTAACAACCTTCACCAAAAAGGGAACATTGGAAACTAGACAATTATTGGCAGGTATGTCAGGATCTAAAGATGTCTTCTTAAACAGGGGCCACCAAGCTTTAAGTAGCTGGGTTGCTGCTGGGTCCAGCACACATGCGGTGCACTGTAAATTTATGACGATCTTGAGGACCTCCTCCTTATCCAAAAGCAGAAACTCCCCAACCATCCACCATACCACTCACTCTCCCCTCTCTATCCTGTTGCCCATTAACTGGGTAGTGATGTAATTCTGGTCCCAGATGCCGACAACATTGGCCTTGAAGAACTCATTTAACTGTCTGCACCTCTCCATGGAAACAAGTTCCCCTTGCAGTAGATAGTCTGGATGTAATAAACGATCTACTACATGGAAAAATGCCGATGGCTGGCTCTTCTCAGCTGCAGTCATGGCAGAAAAGGAATCCTTCCTTACGGATGTGAAAGCCTCCCGGTAAATCCTCAAGTTCTCCACCAGGACAAGTATGTCTGCATCCACCCACCCAAAATTTCCTCCACCTGTGCTCTAATTTACAAGCTGTAGCTTTCATCTGCCAAAGCCTGGACATAAACCAAGGAGCACTTTGGTGAGAGGTCTGTAGGCATGCACTGGTTGGTTCCAGGGAGTTCAGTGACTTGGACAGTGTCCCATTATAGGCCTCCACCATGGTACAGCACCCCCTGGTAGAGACCTCAACCAGACCTGAAATGTCCAAAAGATCTAGAATTCTGAGTGGATCCTGCTCCCATTTAGAATGATATTGGATCATTTCACAATTCAAGATGGCTTCTTTCTGGCCCAAGCATTAAATATTATTGTGCAGTGATCCAACCAAACAAGATGCACCACTAAGGTGTTATCTATCTCCAGTATAGTCAATGAGGGTGGGGGAGCCCTTGAAGAATTCTCAAATGAGTTCTCTGTGTTGTAATTTCCTTTTATTCTGAACAGACCCCTACGTTTCACCCACAGAGTGGGCCTGTTCATGAGGATAACTTGTAGATACTGTATTCTTAATTTTTCTGTAAATTAATACAAGCATATTTTAATTCATTTATATTCATATATTTACAATATGCTTATAAGGTAACTTCAAAAAAAAATTTTTCTTTCTCTTTCCCATACCTTAGTAAAGATACAAACTTGTTACCACTTTGAAAGCTTGTTATTCAAAAAACCTCTGTATGCAGTACTGACTTTTCAAATCTCTGTAACATATATAAAACAGTAGTCTGAATACATGAAACAGTCACCATGGCAGTCACTTATACACTGGTCATAAACCTTGTGCTACTTTGTATCTAAAGGCACTGTACATACCTTAAACATGTATTCTGTTAGTACAGCCAAAATATGTATTTTAAAGCACTATATGATTTCTATAAAGAAGATCAATAAAGGTTAATTTGTATCCCTTCAAATGAAGTTTAACTGACAACCTGTAATAATTTATAAAAAAATTCCCGTTTACCAAAACTGTGCATACCTGAATCAATGTATTTTGCTTGATGTGAAAAAATGTGCTCGAAGACACTAATTAATTTCTGTAAAGAAAACCACAATAACATGGTTTATATTACTCCATTTAAAAGTATAACTTTCAAAATGTTGTCTAAATTAAAAAGGAAATCTTTTTTACTTACTTAGTGGCTGTTATAATCAAAGTTCTTAACAAAATGCTGGACTCTCTGTACCAAAAAGATGGCTGCTTGTGTTTGTTACAGCTTCAAACTTGCTTATAAACCTCTTGTGCCCGCTTTGCTCAAATCCCACGATAGGACGTCTTTGCGTGATGACGTCACAATTGCGCTAGCGTGCATGCACGATGACGTCACCATCGCGCTACCGCGCATGCGCGAACAGACTGCTACAGCAGTCAAATAGCTGGCTCATCCCTAGAGCCATGGATTTTAAAGCAAAAACGGGCACTATTTCAAGACTGCCACTGTGACTGCACCACCACTTAAGAATTATCACCTTGATGGTTATATTAACATAGAATCCAATACTAAATATGAAGGCTGAAAATTAAAAATAACAGTTAAACATACTGGATGAAGGACATTCAGGGTTAACTTATATTTTTAAGAAATTCTTACTGGAACACCACAAAGTATTACCTACAACAAAACCCTAAACTGAATTGTTTCAAATGATATACCAAAAAAGGCTTTCTATTGTTATACGTTTATCATTACATAATTATATAAATGTAGTTATACAACTAAATTTACACTTATAGAGACACTATCACAGAAACCACTCAAACAGATGGATCCTTTACTACACATGACAGTATTGTACATATTTCTAGGTTAGATACAAACATGCCAATTAGTTTCTACATTCATTCCTATATTGCTGTCCAATGTATGCATTTTAAAAATCCATCTCATCTCTGCCTTTAATAATATTTCTCTTGCATTACCTCCTCTAACAGGAATATATACCTTTTCTAAACCCCAAAATCTAAGAGAAGCTCCAGAACGTGAAGCCTCATTAAAATGTTTGGCCACTGGTGAATTTTCATCATGTTTTCTTATGTCTCCTTTGTGTTCCTGGATCCTTGTACGTAATTCTCTACTTGTCTGTCCAATGTATAATAAATCGCAAGGACATTGTATCAGATACACAACTCCTTCTGCAGTGCAAGTAATGTGCTGTTTGATAAAAAATCTCTCTTTTGTATGCGGATGTATGTAAGTCTGTTTTTTAGATGTATGATTGCAAACACTGCACCTACCGCAAGGGACCATTCCTGGCATTAATGGGCCCAGTAAAAAGCTGACTGCCCACCACTTCTTGTGTCTTAAACTGTGAATGGACCAAAGTGTCCTGTAGATTCTTAACCTTTTTCACTACTACTATAGGTCTTTTCTGCAGTGTTGCAATTTGTTCATTGTCTGTTTGGACCAAATACCAATGTTTATTTATAATTTTTCTAATATCTGCCATCTTATGATTATATTTCGTTGAAAAAAATCATACATTGAGTGTCACCCCTCGATGTTTTAGGTTTTAATAAATCATTTCTCTCTTTTTGATTAATTTTCATTTCTGCTTGTTTTAATTTGTGTTGTTTATATCCCAATGCCTTAAATTTATCTAACATTTGTTGTGTTTCTTGTACAGTGTTATCTGCCTTACTGCAGTTGCGTTTAACCCTTGTGAGTTGTGCATAGGGTATGCTGTTTTTTAATTTAACTTCGTCGTGGAAGCTTTTATAATGCAACAATGTATTTCTATCCATTGGTTTCCTAAATAAGGATGTCTCAATTTTTTTATTTTCATGAATGATGAATAAATCTAAATATGGTATTTTGTGTGTATCATAATTCATAACGAACTTCAGATTACTATCTTTTCGATTAAGTTCTTCATGAAAAATTTGCAATTCTATAATGGTTCCAGACCATAACATAAATATATCATCAATGAAGCGTACCCATGTCACTGTTTTATCGTGAAATATATTAGTGTGTACATCAAATATATATTTCTCTTCAAAATCAACCATATAACAATTGGCATAGGCCGGTGCCATGGTTGACCCCATGGCTGTACCTTTAATTTGTTGATAATAACGTCCATCAAATTCAAAGTAATTTTTACTAAGAATCAGTTGCGCCATTTCTTGTAAAATGATAGTTTTTGGTTTACAATTACTAGATCTCTTATCAAGAATGTGTCCTATACATTCTATACCTTGCTTATGTGGAATAGAAGTGTACAAATCTGTCACATCAAAGGTAACCAGAACACTAGATTCTGGAATGCCACTTTCAGACAATAGTTGTAAATGTCTTATCATATCTGATGTGTCCTTAATGTATGATTTTGTCATTTCTATTAAAGGTTGCAAGTGATAATTTATGTATTTAGACAGAGGTTCTAAAACGGAACCAATTCCGGAAACTATAGGCCTTCCTGGAGGATTAGAAATATTTTTATGAATTTTTTGGAATACAATAAAATGTAGGAATCCTAGGATGTTGACAATATAACTCTGCTTCCCATGTTTCGATCCATCCATTTGCAGTGTACTCTTGTAATAAACCATTAATATCTATTTGAATGCTACGGAGTGGGGTTTTCAGATAGTAATTCATAATTCTCTTGATTCTGTAATAATGCCAGACACATTTCTTTATATTGTAACCTATCTTGTATGACTATCCCACCCCTTATCCGCCTGTTTAATGACAATGTCTTTGTCCTGTTCAAGATTTTTAGGGCTTGATTTTCTTGTCTGGTTAAATTTTATATGATGGTTTTAATTCCTCCCTATTGTTAAATAATCCCAAAATCTCTTTCTCCACATTATGACAGAATGCCTCTATACCATGATTTTTCCCAACAGGTGGATTAAATTGCGATTTTACTTGCAAGATTTGTTTCAATTTTTGTTGGTAAGAATCTGTAGGTATGTTAGTTGAGGTTCCAAACAGATTTTTTAATCTAAGATTCCTAAAAAATCTTTGTAAATCTACTTCTAGATCAAAAAGATTCAAGGGCTGGGTAGGTGCAAATGAAAGACCCAAACTGAGTACTCTGGTTTCTATGGGTGTCAATATTCTTTTACTTAAATTGAAAATTGGAATGATACCTATGTCATGCTCCCTCTCCCTGACATGAAACGTCTTATGTTTTTTCCACCTCGTCCGCCTCCCCTGTTTCCCCTTGTGCCTCTCCATCCTTCCCCCTGCTGATAAAATTCTCTATTTGAGCTTTGATTTCTCAAATCATATCTGACTTCTTTATGCATACTGTTAGATGTACTTGGTTGCTCTGTGTCACCATAATGTACAGTGGCTATCTCATTAGGTTTCTGGGTATCTTTAGCATAACTAGTGTCGCTATCAGAACTTTCATAAGTGTTATGGATGTTATAGGAATATTGTCTTTTGAATTTTTTGTATGTGTAAACCCTACCATCATGGTAGTCATTTGTGTCTCTAATGAATTTTCTAATCTTCTGTTCTTTTAATCTATTCTCACAGTAAGATAATTTCTGCTTAATATCTTCTATTAGTTTTTTAAATTCCTCTTCTTGGACTTTAAGTTTAAGTAAGTCCTCTGTGTCTTTGATTTCTTTTTCTAGAACCTGTCTTTCATCAATAATAGCTTCAATTAAAGCATACATAAAATCACATGAGGCTCTATTACGAATGCCATCCCATTTATTTTCCAATTTAGAGGAATTTATGCCCAAATTGGGCTCAACACTAATTCTGAGACCACTTGGAATCCGGTTATATTGTAAGTATTGGGTCAATGTAAGGCCGTGCCATTCTAAACGGCAATTTTTATATCTCAAATTATCTAGTTTCTGACTTAATTGTTTGGGGGCTTCACCCATTTGCATGGAAAGATCTTTATCCCCTCTCATTGTGGTGAAAAGTTTCTTTTTTTCTTCATCAGAAAATGTGGTGAAATGTATGCTACTTTGAACACTAGAACCAATATCTGAAAAAATATCTGTTATGTTCATTTTTTAACCGTATATTTCTAATATTTATAAAACAATCTATACTAGCAAATATATTACTATTTCTTACCAGGTATGCTAAAAAAGGAAAAGAAAAGGGGAGAAACTACTCCACCTTCCAGCAGTTAAACAATATACCAAGCATTTATAATAATTAAACAATGTTTTTAAACAATTTTTAAAGAACCAACTTCCACCAGAAATCTGCTTTTCCTCTAAGGCAGATCTTAACAATGTAAACAAAATGGTTATGGTGGGTAATGGGTCTTGTATTCTTATAGGAACATCTGCAGCCTCCCCCAAAAGAGGTTATGGAAACAATATAGTCAATGAGGGTGGGGGAGCCCTTGAAGAATTCTCAAACGAGTTCTCTGTGTTGTAATTTCCTTTTATTCTGAACAGACCCTACGTTTCACCCACAGAGTGGGCTTGTTCATGGGGATAACTTGTAGATACTGTATTCTTAATTTTTCTGTAAATTAATACAAACATATTTTAATTCATTTATATTCATATAATTACAATATGCTTATAAGGTAACTTCAAAAAAATTTTTTCTTTCTCTTTCCCATACCTTAGTAAAGATACAAACTTGTTACCACTTTGAAAGCTTGTTATTCAAAAAACCTCTGTATGCAGTACTGACTTTTCAAATCTCTGTAACATATATAAAACAGTAGTCTGAATACATGAAACAGTCCCGTGGCAGTAACTTATACACTGGTCATAAACCTTGTGCTACTTTGTATCTAAAGGCACTGTACATACCTTAAACATGTATTCTGTTGGTACAGCCAAAATATGTATTTTAAAGCACTATATGATTTCTATAAAGAAGATCAATAACGGTTAATTTGTATCCCTTCAAATGAAGTTTAACTGACAACCTGTAATAATTTATAAAAAAATCCCCATTTACCAAAACTGTGCATACCTGAATCAATGTATTTTGCTTGATGTGAAAAAATGTGCTCAAAGACACTAATTAATTTCTTTAAAGAAAACCACAATAACATGGTTTATATTACTCCATTTAAAAGTATAACTTTCAAAATGTTGTCTAAATTAAAAAGGAAATCTTTTTTACTTACTTAGTGGCTGTTATAATCAAAGTTCTTAACAAAATGCTGGACTCTCTGTACCAAAAAGATGGCTGCTTGTGTTTGTTACAGCTTCAAATTTGCTTATAAACCTCTTGTGCCCGCTTTGCTCAAATCCACGATGGACGACGTCTTTCGTGATAAGCGTCCACAATTAAGCTAAGCGTGCATGCGCAAAAGGCAATCCTATCGCGGGATTTGAGAAAGAGTGGGCACAAGAAGATTTATAAGCAAGTTTGGCTTTGTAACAAACACAAGACTCTTTAATACAAAGAATCTAGTCTCTTGTGCTCGCTTTGCTCAAATCCCACGATAGGTCGCCTTTTACGTGATGACGTCACAATTACGCTAGCGTGCATGCGCAAAGACGTCCTATCGCGGGATTTGAGAAAAGTGGGCACAAGAGGTTTATAAGCAAGTTTGAAGCTGTAACAAACACAAGCAGCCATCTTTTTGGTACAGAGAGTCCAGCATTTTGTTAAGAACTTTGATTATAACAGCCACTAAGTAAGTAACAAAGATTTCCTTTTTAATTTAGACAACATTTTGAAAGTTATACTTTTAAATGGAGTAATATAAACCATGTTATTGTGGTTTTCTTTACAGAAATTAATTAGTGTCTTCGAGCACATTTTTTCACATCAAGCAAAATACATTGATTCAGGTATGCACAGTTTTGGTAAACTGGGATTTTTTTATAAATTATTACAGATTGTCAGTTAAACTTCATTTGAAGGGATACAAATTAACCTTTATTGATCTTCTTTATAGAAATCATATAGTGCTTTAAAATACATATTTTGGCTGTACTAACAGAATACATGTTTAAGGTATGTACAGTACCTTTAGATACAAAGTAGCACAAGGTTTATGACCAGTGTATAAGTGACTGCCACGGTGACTGTTTCATGTATTCAGACTACTGTTTTATATATGTTACAGAGATTTGAAAAGTCAGTACTGCATACAGAGGTTTTTTGAATAACAAGCTTTCAAAGTGGTAACAAGTTTGTATCTTTACTAAGGTATGGGAAAGAGAAAGAAAATTTTTTTTGAAGTTACCTTATAAACATATTGTAATTATATGAATATAAATGAATTAAAATATGTTTGTATTAATTTACAGAAAAATTAAGAATACAGTATCTACAAGTTATCCCCGAGAACAAGCCCACTCTGTGGGTGAAACATAGGGGTCTGTTCAGAATAAAAGGAAATTACAACACAGAGAACTCGTTTGAGAATTCTTCAAGGGCTCCCCCACCCTCGTTGACTATATTGTTTCCATAACCTCTTTTGGGGGAGGCTGCAGATGTTCCTATAAGAATACAAGATCCATTACCCACCATAACCATTTTGTTTACATTATCTATCTCCAACCCTGCTGAGAAAATGAGGCCGAGCATATGCTCACCTGAGTGCATGGCTGCAGTAATCTCCTACCAGAGACCCAGCTCCCTGTGAAGCTGGAGGAGTTTGTTTTCAAATAAATCCATGGGATAGTTGACTCTGGTATTGAAATCCCCAAGGGCTAAATTTCTCAGTGACACTAAAACCCATTCTTACGGTCCCTCAGCAAATCCCTGGAGGAAATCCTCACCCCTGCCAGGTGAGCAGTACACAAGGATTAACCTACATCTTAGGCCAGCCAAACACTCAATAGCCACAGATAAACAACCCCACACTCTCCACAGGTGACACCACATACAGTAATTCAAGCTAGCTCTAAAACAGATGGCCACATTACTACCCCTGCACTCCAACTTCATGCAATGTACCACAGAGAAACCCAAAAGTATTTACCCCGCTTGGACAGGCCCAGTTGTGCCATCCAGCCAGGTCTCTGGGATATACACCCAGCCCACTCCTGAATCCAAAGTGGTATCACAAATGGCAGCTTTATTCATGACCTACCTGGCATTGCAGAACAACACCCGGGCTTTGAGTGGCTGGTGGGTTCACCCACCAGACATTTCCTACTTCCTGCATTGCCTTGGTATTGGGACAAAGCATGAAACATTTCTGTCCATCCCATTACCATGAGGCAAGTGATTCATGACTTTCCCACCCACACCAACAGGACTGCACTGCCCACCATTCTTACTCCTTTTTGGGAGACAGATATTACATGTCCTACAATGCTGCAAAACACCCGGTGAAAGAGCAATGTTTTCTATATCCAGGAGTCTCCGATTCCATAGCACCTCCATAGAATAAACTCTTACACCCATGTACATAATATATATGTTCTTCTTAGCACATACCTGGCCAGTCTTCTCCAAAGTAGAAGTCCCTGCTTGAAGAATGTACACCAGCCTTGGGTCCTAAGAGATCAGCAGCCACCTGTACATTCTTCTTAGCACACACCTGGCCAGTCCTCTCCAAAGTAGAAGTCCCTGCTTGAAAAATGTACACCAGCCTTGGGTGCCAAGAGATCAGCAGCCACCTGTACATTCTTCTTAACACACACCTGGCCAAGCCTCTCCAAAGGAGAAGTCCCTGCTTGAAGAATGTACAACAGCCTTGGGTCCCAAGAGATCAGCAGCCACCTGTACATTCTTCGTAGCACACACCTGGCCAATCCTCTCCAAAGGAGAAGTCCCTGCTTGAAGAATGTACACCAGCCTTGGGTCCCAAGAGATCAACAGCCACCTGTGCATTCTTCTTGGCACACACCTGGCCAGTCCTCTCCAAAGGAGAAGTCCCTGCTTGAAGAATGTACACCAGCTTTGGGTCCCAAGAGATCAGCAGCCACCTGTACATTCTTCTTAGCACACACTTGGCCAATCCTCTCCAAAGGAGAAGTCCCTGCTTGAAGAATGTACACCAGCCTTGAGTAGTCCCAAGAGATCAGCAGCCATCCACAGGCCATTGCTTGTGTTAACCATCCACTCAGTGGAGCCAGGAACTGACAGCCCCCTTGCCTTGGGGCAGCCTACCCAGGGAGGAGACCAAGGAGAATGGGCAAACTCAAAATCTCAGTAACAGGAGAAAACTATCCCAGAGAGACACCCAAAAGTCTCTAGCACCTTTTTATAGAAGATCTGGCAGCAGAAACTCAGCTTTAATCTTTCACTCTGACACAGAGTCTGCCAGATAAAAATTCCCAATAGCCCAGGAAGGGGAAACAGCAAAAAGAAGTCTTATCAGGATGACTCCTAGCAGATGGTTAAAAGGAAGTCACCTAGTTCAAATAATGGGATGCAGCATCCAAAGGTAGGTGCTATTGACAAACCCAGCTGCTCACACCTTAAATTCAGCCAGGTTACAAATTCTAGAAGACAATGGAACAGTGGAATTAGCCCAAACCCGGGCCAACAGATCCCCCTCCAGAGTCCAGTACACAGTTTTACAAGTTCTTGGCAAAGCCAGTTGAAAGGTGAAAAGGGAACACAGTACCTAGGAGTAGACAAAGCTTGATACCTTGAGCATAAATACAATACTAGCTGCATGTATTTTTAATGTATTGCCTGCCAATCTTTTTGCTCATTCTACAATGGTTTCAAAAATGGTTTAAAGTCATATTTGCTAGATAAATAAAGTTTGTCACTATGTTGAACAGTTGCTGGTTTGTAAGGTGTATTGTATAATGTCAGATGTTGTGTATACATGTTTTTTTATCTATTCTTGTATTTTCCTCCTAGGCCGTCCATGAAAACAAGCAGGTTCCTGCTCATGGACTTAACAGGTCTCTTAATAAATAAAATAAAAAAAAATGAAAATGAAATATAGAACTGATGGAAATGGCCTGCCCAGTCGCACACTGGTAGCGCTGCTGTCTGCTATGCCAGTGATCAGGGTTCCAGAATGGGTTACAGTCATTCAGGGGCTGGCTGAGTCAAGGAGATGGAGGATCCTGTGGACAGCTCTGCTCCTTCTTTGGGCAGTGACACAGCATCCTGCTAACCGCCTGGCACAAGCGGGGTGGTCACACAGTGGGATCACCTTAGTAAGGGAGGTCCCACCCTCAGAAGCTGATATGTGTATGTGTCATTGCATGTTGGGAGGCACTGGGGGGAAAACTGGGAGGAACTACCCCCCAACTGTGCTAAATGACAGCCTGACCTTCCACAAGCTCAGCACTGCTGACTAGGCACTGTCTCTGGGATATTTGGATGTGCACTGGGGTGGGGACAAACCCAAGCCATCACCTTGATGTAAACAAGGTATACCCAAGTGAAGGAGGGTGACAGGGCTAGAAGAGCTGGCCTACAAGGGGTCCAGCTGGCAGAGAGGAGATTAATAACTGGTCACAAAATGAAGTGATAGCAAGCATTTGTCAGTGTCGAATGTTTGCTTGCTGGTATTGGCAATGGTACTACATGAGTTAGAGAGATGCATAATAGGAATGACAGTGAAGTGTTGAGCTAACTCCAACCCCCACCGCCACCCTGCTAAGACTGACAGGCATTGGGGTGTGCCTTTGGGTCATCGGCCATAATGCTCACGCCAGTCCACATCACCCCACCCTGCAGTCACTGACAGGTGTCACAGTGTGCCTTGGGGTCTTCAGCCCTTATGCTCACCCCCATTCCATAAGGAAATAAGCTGAGATGGGTGCAGTATAGGAGAATGGGGTGAACGTTAGGGCCAAAGACCTCAAGGCACACCTGTCAGTGGCTTCAGAATGGGGGTGGAGGAGGAATGGTGTGAGCATTACTGCTGATGACCCCCAATCCACACCCCTGACACCTGTCAGTCTGTACAGGATGGGGCATTACAGTTGGAAACCCTAACACTCCGGGCATTTATTGGTATTTTCACTCCAAATTTTAGCATGGGCTTTTGGGACCCCACCTCATGAACAGTGGTAGTATCATTTCATTACTCAATCCCAAAAAGGTGATTTTGCACAGCAAATGCACCATTTAGTGCAACAGCTGCGAAAAGACATTTTGGGCAGGATGTGAAAAATTACATCTGTACTGTTCATGAGGAGGTGTGAAAAAATAGCAGTGCTGAAAATCTGGAGTGAAAATATGAAAAAGTGATGAAGTTAAGAGCATGCATAGAAATTGCATAATGCACGGTCGTAATGCAGTCATTATTCAGAATTTGTTCAAATTTTCAACATGGCCTTTTTGGGACCTCCCCTCATGAACAGCAGCACTGTGATTTCATTAATCTGTCCCAAAAGTTGATTTCACACAGCGACTGCGCCATTCTGCGCCACAGATGAGAACACAGCGACTGCGCCATTCTGTGCCACAGATGAGAAAACACATTTCAGACAGGATACAAAAAAATTACAGCAGTACTGTTCATAAGGAGGTGTGAGAAAATGGCAGTGTTGGATATTTGGAGTGAAAATATTAAAAATTGGCGAAGTTATGAGTGTGTGTGCAAACTGCACAACGCACACTAGTAATGCAGTCATTTTTTGGAGTTTTTCCACCAAACTTGCAACATAGGCTTTTTGGGACCCCACCTCATGAACAGTGGCACTGTAATTTTGTTAATCAGTCCCAAAAGGTGATTCTGCTGTACAGTGACCACGAAATCACCTTTCGGGACTGAGAAAAGAAATGACTGTGTTAGTGGTCATGGGGTGGGGTCCCAAGAGCCCCATGTTGAAAATTTGGGGCCTAAGCCTAAAACAACGGCTGAGATATCAACCTAAGTTGACACCCCCCATTGATTCCCGTTATAGGGCTTACCGTGATTTTCTTCAGTTTGTGGTTGGCTTTTGAAGAGTGCAGACATGTTCCTGGTCCACAGACGATCACAGTGCCAGACCTCTGGAGGTAAGTATGGGGTGAGGGGTGTGCGGGGAGTGGGGTGCACAGGGGAGGGTCGGGATGGGGGAGAGTGCCACTGGGACTATGAGGGACCATTTTCTCTTTTACAGGGGAAAAAAACATCAGGGGATGGTTTCCTTTTTTTGCATGTGTAATTTTATGAAAAACAGATTTTGGCACACGGGGGCGGGCTCCCAGTGTACAAGACTAGTGAAAGGGAGGATCAATGCCAACCCGGGAATTGGGTACCCTGAGGTTGGCTGAAAAAAAAGGGTCGGGGGGGCACATCCGACACTGGGAGTGGGCATTCTAGTGTCAGAAAAACATAATATTTACATTGGCACACTGGGGTGGGCTCCCAGTGTGCCACAATAGTGGGGGGGGACATGCTGACACTGGGATTGGACACCCCAATGTTGGGTTGGGAGGAAGTGTGTGGTGGGTGGCATTAGCCACCAATTATGCAAAGTCACGTGGCTCATTTTGTATTTCACCAGGAAAGGCACACTGAGCAAATGAGTTGCTCGTAAGTCCAGCCATGCGCATTACCATGCACTGTAATGCACATGGCTAGAATGTTCCTGGTTGCTGGGAAGGGGGGAAGAGATCTGCTGCTGCAATGATAAAACTGTCCATGACTGAAGCAGCAGATTTCTTTCAAGTCCAGCGCTCACTCTGAAACTGCCATCATTGGCAACTTCCTTGTTGATTGATGGCCAAGGACGTGCCCCTGAAAGCATTCACTGGATTAGCCAAACACTGCCACACCTCTGCAATACTCTTTCTTGAGCGCTGCATGCACAAGCAAACATAAAAATGGCCATTCACTTTAACTTGTTGATTTTTGTACTTTTGTTAATCTTCAGATTACTGTGGCTGAATATCCTTATCGACAAAGAAAGATATATGACTGGCTTACTTACTTTTCTCAGATTATCTGGATGTGCATTGATTTTGTAACAAAAAAAAAACTGAACTGTTTAACACAGTTGTAGTATAACCCTAATTATCTGAAGTGTTTGCTTTGCTGCTTTCTGGCTATTATGGTATGATAAAAAATAAAGGAAAAGTTGAAGGTGGTATAGGGGTTTTTAGGTGCAGTGTGTGAGACGCCTTTTTCTTTTTAGTTTCCCTGTCAAGCTACAGTATAGTGGGTTGCATTTTGGGTTGTAGGGAGGTCACATGCAGGGAAGTGGTGTGGTGCTCTCTAAAGTAAAAATGAGTTAACAAATAAGAGAGTCAACACAAAGTAAAAAAGTGCTCGGACACATGAATAAAGTCATAGTAAAGAATTCATGGGGCTTTCTAGTTCCTGTATTTCCAAGTGGCCACAGATACAGATGCAGATGCACAGGGAAAAGAGTCCATCTCTCAGCCAATTCACAGGGCCCTTTGCCACCAGTGGGTACAGAGGTGCAGGGTCATATGCCAAGAGAAAAGTTTGCTTCACTATATGGTACATGGGCTCATCTGCAACTATTCACCTTCCCTTCCCTGGCTGGGGGGGTGGAATGGTCTTGCATAACAGTGATATCCTCCTAACCTCACCCCATCCAGCTAACTCTCTGAGCTTGCCATGAACTTAGCTCACCGCAGAGGGTCACAAAGCACTAACCACTTGGGTAAAGGTCGGCACTACACACAATGTTTCTTAATAATTATTTTTTTAATTGTGACCTCAAATTTTCAAGATAGTAGTTTTATGACCCCCCCTTATAAATCTGACATGTGGCATTTATAGTATACTGGCTGAAACATCCTTTTGCACCACAAGTGTGAAAACACGTCTCATCCAGGATTTTAAAAAAACGACACCTGTCATGTTTATTAGGTAGTGTAAAGAAATGGCTATGTTGAAAGTTTGGAGTCAAAATATTGAAAATTAACAAAGTTATGAGTGAAGATTGAAATAATTGTGTTCACTCATAACTTGGTCATTGAACTATATTTTTACACCATATTTTCAACATAGCCCTCTTATGACACCACCTCATGAATTTGGTAGTTGAAAATTCTCAAATCCCACCCAAAACATGGTTTTGCACAGCGACTGTGATATCACCTTTTGACATGTATTTGAAAAATTTCAACTGCCTTTTTCAGGAGATGGGGTCACAAAAAGGCCATGTTAAAAGTTTGGTGGAAAAATATTATACAAATGACAAAGTTTTGAATAAAAGTTCAAACCCCCCATTGAAATACATTACACTGGAATTACCTCATAATTTCCCTACTGTTTTTCCCTCATGTCATACAGTACTATTTGCTAGTAAGGACAGGTGTAAAGAAGCATATATTTGCCCCTGGTAGCTGGATTATGTCTGCTGCATGCCCACCACCTGATGTCATAATGCTCTACCTAAGGCATTAAAATAGTTCTCATAGCAACATATGCCAATGTCATCACAAGCAGAGGATTGGGACTTCAACGGGGGAATAAGCAGTAATTATGGGCAGATTAGGGCTGACAGAGATATGCTTACTAATAACAATGAGAGATAAGAAATAAAGAATGTATGAAATGGAAATGCAAACCTGACTGTACATAGGACATGTTTCCAGTAGGTACTAGCTGTTCTGTAAATTAGATACTGTAAGCATAAAAAGATGTCTTCCTGAAGTTGGAAGCAAGTTCATTTGTGTTTTCTCATGATTCCAAAGCACATTTATTCTTGCTCTTTTTGTTCTCACATAGACATGTTACATGAAATATCTTCCCATCTTGGTTTAGTGTTTTTTTCTGCCATTTTATATTTTTTACACATTGTAAGATAAGAGAGAAAAAAAACAGTCAAAGCAGATTATTAATAGCAGGAGGTGCAGAAAATTATATTCCTTCTCTGTTCCAAATTATGGTATTTTTTAATTTTAAACTTCACAAGTATTTTGTTCAAAGCAACCGCAATTGCTTCAACCTTTACTGTGAAAAGCACTCAGTTGGTTCTATAAAATAAATAAGTATTGTGGAAAGGGGTCAAACGAGTCTGGTTTCTGTCTGTAAGGTATGAGAAGTCCACAGACTGATTCAATATCTTTGAACAGTATGCGTCACTTAAAACCTTCTGCATAGTAGTTAATGAAACACTTGTTCTATCTAACTGCAGATGCCCGCACAGCATATGTTGTCAAGCTAATACGTGATACAGTAGAAGTTCACCTTAAAAATCAGTGTCAGAATAAATTGTCATTCAGGGTTGTGAGACTGTATTTATTCTTGGGCTGAATTTTTGTGTCACAGATTCTGCAAAACATGTCTGATTTCTGGCAGCGGTTAACTAAATACATTTCCCTTAATGCTAACCTAGTTACTTCCCTATGGGCAGATAGTTTTAATATAATTTCACTCAGTTCTGTAACCCTATTTGGGTAGCTGACTCCAAGTATGACATGAATGTGACTTTCAGCATGCTGCAGCTAAGCTTTGCTTTAGTAGGTATGGTTTATATGCCCTTCATGATTAGGTGGTCTACTTTAATACTAAAGACAATTGCCTCAATATTAGTTACAATTATCCAGTTAGGAACATTGCACGTTGATGCCTTTGCCATGAACAAGTGTCAGCTGGAATTGGTACAAAAGTGTCTTTCAAGTCAACATCCATCCATGATTTGGTGGAAAATTGCATACTTCTCCCCATGATTTACAAATGTAATTATTCATTATTAAACAATGAGAAAAACATTTAGGACATGTAAATGGTTTATATTCCAAAAGAGAAAACACTTCTAAATGATTTATGGAAAATATAAACTCTTAAAATGTCCGTATATGGTTGCAGTATTGCAGCTCTAAAAGTTTACATGTTGTGTTAGAAATGTCACAAAAAGGCCTTTATTAAATATATTACTACATTATTATATTATTTAAATATAAAATTACTGAAGAAGATTTATCCCCCGACAAAGTAGTCAACAAGGAGCAAAAGGTTTGGTATCAGTGCACAATTATTTTGTGGAACAGTAGCTGCAGTAAGGGGTTCCTAAAATTCAAAATATGCTGTCATACACATAACAAAGGAATAGATGGAAGGCATTAACAATCAAAGCATAACAAGAGAGTCAGCAGTGCTTTGGAACCTTGTGGCAGAACTGAAAGATTATTAATCTACAAGAAAGCAGCAAAAGAAAGGGCTGTGTCAAGTCCAAAGCCAGAGAGAGAGAGAGAGAGAGAAATCTCAGACTAATTTATATACATGATGAGAAGCATGGACGGCACTTGAGAATAACACATTATATTTTGCTTCAAGTTCCATCCCCAAGCTGAACTCAGCTGGGCAGGGGAGCTAAAGGAGTGACTTTCCTTCTAGTTACCCTGACCTTGTTCTAGATTTAAAAAACAATTTCATGGAACATCCATGTTTCTTGTGTCGTTTCCTTTTATCTTCATCAAATTCAAACTTTAACGTTAAATGAATTTCAAGAATGTAGTTTGGTGATCAAGTTCAAGTTGTTACTCAGCACAGATGGTAGACCCATGTCACCAATATACTTCTAAGTCTATTAATATCCATGCATACTGATTTATAGAGCTGTTTTACCTGGAGAAAATTTATTCTACACCATAAGTTTATATGTACAGTTTATGTGTATCTTGTGGTTAGAAGAGTGCCTTCAGAACCAAACAGGGAAGCTGAGCAGTTCTGGCACACGGCCTGGAAAAGACACTTGTAACCATAAAAGGCAGTGTGCTGGCACACAGAAATACATAGCAACTTAACGTCAGAATGGGCTCTGGGCTATCATATCTTCCCCCATTTTTCATAAGCAGGGATTAAATAAATATGTGGTGTAAATGTACTCATAGGGTTAATATAAATCATGCGGAAAACATTTCTTTTAAAAATGGAACTTTAAAATCAAAATGATTATCTTACATGAAATTAGGGAACCCTTGTATGGAAAATGAGTGTTTCCATAACTTATGAATTTTGTAATAGTTAGGATGAGGTATCATAAAACTATCTGGACTATATTCAAATAAACATTCCTGGTTGACTAAAAATGCTATAAAATGCTATAATTTATAATTGTTTTAAAGAGACATGTGCGTATGAAACTGGAATCAAAGAAAGCTGGAAAACTGGAAATCTCTAGCAAAGGGGATAGTGCCCCTATAGACAGGCTGCTGTGGAAAAGGAGCCGGAGTGAGGCTCACCAGGGCAGGAATCTGTTTCAGCAATTCCACAAAAATAGCATCATAATCGCCTGGAAGCAGGACATCAATGTCAATGTCCAGCAGCAAATTGTCAATATTAATATTTTCAGTGCTGTCGTGAATTAAAATACTATCCTTTTTATTTCAGTTACAAAAACAGGAGTGATATTCAAAACAATGATGATCTTTTTTTCTGTTTATTTTATACAAAAACATAAACAGCTCAGATGACTTGTTGCACACGTTATCTGGATTGTTCTATATATGTCTATATATTTATATACAGTGCGCCCTTGCGATAACGTCCCTTGTTATAGCGAAGCTCGGTTATAGCGAATAGCTGTGATGGCTCCCATTGTTCTCAGCTTGTAGGTGTCAATGGTGTCAATGGTGTCAATGGGCAAGTATCATTGGTATTGCTGAAAACATTGAGATTCCTTCACAGCTGTTTTCTAAATTTCCTACTGCCAGTCTTTCTGCCCGTCTGTGTCCTTGCTCTAATACTTCCACAGCAAAAGTTAGAAATTGAGCAATCAGTGCTTCAAATTTACCACAAAGATGTTGTTACCGCAATTGCTGTGCATCTTATACAGGAGTGATGACAAGGATTTCAGTGCTGGCATTTCATTGCTTGCTGCTATTTGTTCTAGTCTGCCACACTCTCACTATGTGTCTGTGAGGCTCAGTAGGTCCGTGCAGATCCATGGCATCTTTTGTCAGTTTAGAAGTGAGTTGAGACTGTTTAACTCAATTTTAAATTATGTGCCATTAGAGAGGAGAGTGGCTTGCCTTTTAAGCTGAATGAAGCAAAAAGCCTGCAGTATTGGCCAGCCCGGTGGTGCTGAGGGCTAAGGTGCTGGATGCCTTACCTCACGCTACGCTGGCAACCTGGGTTCGGGAGTGAGCATGGGTTGGCGGAGGTTGACGAAGGGGGGAGGGCAGAGCTGGATGGAGCTGCCGGAAGGCAGCTCTCCTCTCTGGGGAGGGAAGGTGGCATCCCTTGGCTATTGTCTGCCTCCAGGTGGAGGCCAGGGGACAGTACAGGCTCAAGAGGGTGCCTAGGCATAGGCTGACAGGGAGGGCAGAAGGGGTCGATACCGGAGCTGTAGTGTGCATGCGTGCCTCCATGCGCATGCGACTTCTCCTGGGGCCCTGGGAATAAAAATAGGAGGAGAAACATCACAGGTGGCAGGATGACGCCGACTCCCCACTGGCACCACTTCTGGGCCGGGCATATGGTAAGCCCCAGAAGTTCCAGGTGACAGAGCTGGGGGCTCAGGCTGAAAGGGGCAGCCGCCAAGCGCAGAAATAAAGATGTGATAAAAAAAAAAAGTCTGCAGTATTGCCATGATAGGTTAGATGAGCAGCCTCCTCCTGAAAATACAGTGTACCTCTAAAAGACAAACCTTCCCTTTGCATTCCTGCTCTCTCTGGTTATTTTTCACTGCGGCACTTAACAGCACAGCTACCGGTTTTGGTTCTCTTGCTTTAAAGAAAGACAGCACTTCCTTTTGCACTCCTGCTCTCTGATTTTGTTTTTCATTACTGCACTCAACACTCAACTACCATTTGTGAAAAATACATTTCCTCATTATAACGAACCCTCCTTATAACAAACAAAATCCTTGGCTCCGGAGGCGTTTGTTATAATGAGGGACCGCTGTACAGGGGATATGCAATGGGATGACTCAAAATATGCAATTTATGTTTAAGTATGAGGGGGCAGGACTATAACTCATGAGTGGCAAAGCCACAGGTAAGTTCTGAAAGTCCTGCCCACTCACAGGTGATGCTCAATTGCTATTTTGAGTCAGGTTATTCTATATTTGATCTACTGTATGTAACAGTAGTTTAAAAGTTATAGCGTTTAAATCTACAGTTTGAACATTTTGTTGTTTTTCTTATATACAGTATTAACAGCTGGCTTCAGTGCTGCACTAGACATTGTCATGTCACCAACATTGTGAAAGCTTCTTTCTGATTGGTTCAGTGTTCCACTGTGATGACAGTAACCTTAAAAATATCTATTGTGACAACAATAACTACAGTATATAAGGGATATGCGGGGGAGAGTGTGTGATAACTGATTTATCTGGTACAGTTGCCAGTGACCTCAAGTAACCTCATGAGTGACAAAGCCATGACTGAGGGTTATTTACAATTGTACCAAATAAATCAGTTATCACACACTCACCCCCCCCCCCCACACACACACATATTACATTTATGCAACAGGCCCTTCTTGGTTGGCATTGTTTTTTAAAACTGAGATGGTGTTTGATTTATGTTTATTATTTTTAAAGTGTGCTATTTGCCCCGCAGATTTAAACTTCCATGGCGGGGTCCTTTTTATGAATGGGATTCTATGTGTGGGTTTCCATTGGTTGTTACTGGGTGGTAGGCATGGCATGAGTGTTGCGGGTTTGGTTGCATGGTGACAAGGCAACAGTGGATTGGTTGAAGAGCAGCCTGGTTGAAGTTGGAAAGGAAAAACATGGCAGTTTCGTCTAGTGAGAGCGGGAGAGTTTGTGTTATGGAGACAGCATGACGTTTGCTTTATAGGCAGAAGTATTTCTTTTTTCAAATTTGTTTTTATGTCCCTTATTTTTCACCAGAGTTATTGGTGTGAAAGAGCACTTCGTGGTTCAGTGTGCGGGAGCGGTCTGAGATCGTGGCAGCTGTGTGGACGGCTGGAACTTGCCTTATTGTCATGGAGGTATTTAAAAAGAAAACACACAAACAGGATTTCTTTTTTATATGGCATTAGGATAGGTGAGCTGTACAGACAGGTGAGTAGCGAGCAATTCAATGAATGAGCAGTGTGGGGGGGTACGAGTTTTCAAAAGTACAAGATTGAAATGGTATAGTAGCACCTTTAGGCAATGGGGGGGACCTATGACATAGTCACTGTGTGGATAAATGGGGTATGATGTAATCACTATGGTAATAACTAAATGTATCCACACAGTGACTCAGATAAATGGATTTATCTGCCAGTTTTTATTCTGTCACCTTTTGCATAAATTTTGATATGTTGCTGTTACTGATGTCATTAATAAAGATATATTTTTCAGTGTTTTCACTTTGACACCCCACTCCTGTTGTGTATATGTTTTACAGTATGTAACTTAATGATTGATCCACAAAGTAGATCTGTGCATTCTCTAGTGCTTTGTACAAGATGATTGTTCAGTCAATTTGAAACCACTCTTGGTTAAGAGAATTGTATACACAAGATGTCTATATTCATTGCTACAAATAGCTTAGCTGATGTCCTTTTTTTAAAGTCTTTGTCTATACCTTTTCCCCAGGAGTGCTGCCAAATATTTCTTGACAGCCATTTGTTTTCAGTATCAACTGTAGCTATCTATGAAAATCCCATCCGAGTGTCGTTTGGTTAATAGTTTTGAATACTCCTCCGCACTGCGTCCACCACTGTAAATGGAAAATCACAACAATTGCAAAAAAGGCTGATAGTGAAACAACATTTTGTGTATTCATGTTCCTTCTTTTATCTCTTATGATGCAATTAATTTAATCATCAAAACACATATTGTTTAATGAGTCAACGGAGAGGTACTGGGGAAGCAGAATGAACTTATTTATACAGACAGGTACAGTCAGGGAAAAGGATTATGCATAGTGTGGAGTCCAGGTTTGATAATACAAGATCAAGATGACTGTCTCAAAACTATATTGGGAAGGGCGACCTGGAGGGGAGGGGTAGAAAGTAGCCATACCAGGAGTTGGCACCCTGGTCCACTTTAGATAGAATGATAATATAGGTAGGTAGGTAGAGAGAGAGAGAGAGAGAGAGAGAGCTAGAGAGAGAGAGAGAGATAGATAGACAGACAAACAGATGCAGGGAGAGAGAGAGAGAGAGAGAGAGAGAGAGGGAGGGAGGGAGGAGGAGAGAGAGAGAGAGAGAGAGAGAGAGAGAAAGAAAACAATACTTGTATTTTTAGGTATGTTTTTGTGATTTAATTCTATGCAGTAACTATAAGACCCACCAACATGAGGTTTTGGAGATAAATTTGTAACCACACTCACACCTTCACCACATGAATTTGCAGTTTCTATTGCTAGCTTTTTTTCATGGGTTCCCATTTGCTATTTATTATTGGCGTCCCCTTTGGTAGCATTTGTCTCCTGATTACTACCCACGGTATGTAAAGACTAGTGTCCTGGTGAGCTGACAGCACGTTATGTGCCTGGGCTTGCTCCGCCCATGCAGCATGCCCCATGGTGAGGTGCAGAGCCTATACATTGCCCCTGCATACCAATTTGGTCCTTTTATTTAGAAAGTGGGGGGGGGGGGTTTAAAGTCTTAATGATCTCTGAGAAATTAATGCAGAGCAGTGTTGTGAGACTATAGCCTTAAAAGGAAATCCCCCAAATTGCCCAAATTGATATGCAAGGATGGCAGAAAGAAATAAAGCAAGAAAATAACTGGCGTTAAATGGGAACTGTATTTTTCCATTTATAGATGAAGTTTAATGTGTTCAGATAATTTGAGAGACTGATGATATATTGGTTTAGTGATGTGTATATGTATGTGGTGGTGGTGGTAACTGGATTGGACAAGCCTGGACTGCTGCTCATTCCTGGGTCAAGCTGTCCATGGACAGCAGCTGACCTTGAGTCATGCACCCAGGGTGAGGGTGGGCCATCAGCTGACCAGTGAGAATGTGCTAAGGCCAGTCAATTGTTACAGTATGCAGAGGGGCCATGGGCCACTGACAACACCCCACACCTAAACATGATCAGCGCAGCCTAAGCTTCTTAAGTCATCATGTATCCTGTCAATAGATGAGTGGATCAGAATCTTCCAGTTTTGCTCTCTTTTCAGTGCATAAGTGGTAGACTGAAACTGATGCAATTACTTCTATCACAAATTAATATATTGTAAAAAATAATTCCAAATTTTAGAACTTCTCTGGTTTCTTGGCAGCAGGCAGCATGTGGCCACCTGGAAGGCTAGATACTCAGGTTTGCATCTGTCCTTCAGTCTGGATAGAGCAGAGGCAGGAAGGCAGGCAGGGCTCCCTCAACACAAAGTACACTGCACCACCCCATCATCCTCAGTATCCCAGGGAAAACCAGCAACAAAAAAGGAAGAAAGGAACTAGGAGAGCTTCAGTAGCGGACAAGTAGTGAAACTGCAGTATAATGTGGGGAGTGGTGCAATGCAGTGGCTGTGGGGCAGCCATATTCAGGCAGACCTTCTGGACACTGAGGTGCTGCCCTATCTGCATGCATCTCTCTGGACTGTGGGATGAGGTAGCCAGACTCAGAGCGGAAGTAAACTGGGTCAGAGTACCATCACCCCTATCCAGGGACCACCCAGTCCAATGCAACTGCCTCAAAGGATGCCGAACGAGGAGCACTTGGGTGACAGGGCTCAGGGAGGGTTAGAGCAGTCAGGCAGAGGCACATCCCAGATCCTATTCCACTCAAGAACTCATATGCCACACTGGCAAATGAGGACAACCAAATAGAGGTACCCAAAGAAGTAGAAGGAAAGGATGTGGAGGTTAGCCATGAGGTGACCTCAGCAGGGAAAGCAGTGGACCCCAGAGGAGGAGGAAGCGAATCCTGGTGGGGGACTCCATCATAAGAGGGATCCAGCTAGGAACACAGGAGGGGGAGGACAGGGAGGTGAGGTGCCTACCAGGTGCCACGGCATGGAGAGATGGAAGGAAGATCCTGGGGCTCACTGGGAAGGCAAGACGGAGGGTGAGCTGGATGTCATTATCCACCTAGGTACTAATGACCTGGCAAATGGGGAGCCAAAGGAAGTTCAGGAAGAGTTTAGGAAACTGGGGAGGGTCTCAAGAAGTAGCTACTTCTGTCACTTTCTCAAGTACTACCTGTGAGAGGCAAGGAGAGATGGCGTGCATGCACCAGGAACTTTAACTCATGGTTGAAGAACTGGTGCTGTGAGGAAGGGTTTAGATTCATTGGTGACTGGGGACCCACCTGGAGGGATGGAATTTGTTCAAGCCTGACGGCCTGCATCCATCCTGGAGGGGAATCCAAGCACTCAATGATAAGTTTAAATGCTACATTGACAAGCATTTAAACTAGCAAAGGGGGGTGGCAGGCCAGGAAGGAGGGTACCTACTTGCTCACCCCCCACAGCTAGCAGTGGAACCAGTGAACCAGAGGAGTGGCTATCTCTGCAAAGCAGTGTGCAAAAGATGGAGATTAGTGCCCAAGAGGTGGATAAGCAGAAAAGGGCAAAATTCAGCAGAAGGGCAGACAACAAGGAGAACCAGGGATAAATGACAACCAAGGAAGGGGCTGGAGTAGAACAGTGAAACAGTCTAGGAGGTCAAATCATGGAAAGCCATGTGTGCAAATGCCAGGAGCCTTAGTAACAAGATGGAAGATCTGGAGGCTGTCATGGACAGTCAGACCTGGACATTGTGGCCACATCACTGAAACCTGGTGTAATGATAACCACGACTGGGAGATGGCCATACCTGGCTACAACATATTCAGAAGAGACAGAGCAGGCAGGAAGGGAGGAGGAGTGGCACTGTATGTGAAAATGACATAAGGGCCACAGAGATCCAGGAGGAACAAAATGGGGAGAGATACTGTGGGTTAAGCTGGAAAGGAAAATGGGGCCAGCCATCCGCACAGGTGTGGTCTATAGACCACCAGCCCAGGAGGAAGAAACAGATAGGAGTTGATGCTAGCCATCCAAAGGATGGCAGACAAGGGTGAGGTAGTACTGGTTGGAGACTCAATATTCCAGACGTGGACTGGAGCATCCCAGCAGCGGCATCAACTAGAGCAGATTTATCCTGGACTCCTTCAGGTGCCTTCCTCAAGCAACTGGTCATGGAACCAACTCAGCAGAAGGCAATACTGGACCTTGTGCTCACAAACAGGGACAGTGTGATGGGGGTAATAGTGGGGAGCACCTGGGAAACAGTGACCACCAGTCATTGTGGTTTGAAATCACAGAAAGAGCAGAACCAAACCACAAAAACACGTATCCTGGATTTTAGGGGGGCAGACTTTGGGAAAATGGGGAGATACTTGAAAGAGGCATTAAGGGGAATGGGACAGGAATCAGGGGTTGAGGAACAGTGGGCAGTATTTAAAATGGGGATTACAAGAACAACAGAATTATGCATTAAGCAGGTTAGCAAGAGGAAAAGGAAGAGGAGACCATTATGGTTTTCCAAAGAGGTAAAACATAGAAACATAGAAACATAGAATTTGACGGCAGATAAGGACCGCTTGGCCCACCCAGTCTGCCCATTTCCCTACCTACTGGATAAGCTGCAGATCCTAGTTAACCAGCAGTAGCAAAGAAAGTGAAAGCCAAAAAGATTGCATTCAGGCAATACAAAAAGACACAGGCAGAAGGGGATAGGGAGAAGTACCAGGAGAAGCAAAGGGAGGCAGGGAGGTCAGCAAGGGAAGCCAAAGCTCAGACAGAAGAACACATTGCAAAATCAGTGGGTAGAGGGGACAAAACCTTTTACAGGTACATAAGTGAAAAAAGAAAGACAAAGGGAGGGATAGTGAGACTGAAGGGGAGGATGGCGGCTGTGGAGGATGACAACAGTAAAGCTGACATATTGAACAGGTATTTCTGCTCAGTCTTTACTAAAGAGGAGGAGGGTAATGGGTCTGAAGGGAGTACAAGGGGTGAGAATGGTGCAGAAATGGAGACAAGTCCCTTTACACGAGAAAGGGTGCTGAAGGAACTGGAAGTAATAAGAGTTGATAAAGCAATGGGGCCAGATGGGGTGCACCCCAGGGTCCTTAAAGAACTAAGAGAGGTGGTGGCTGAACCTCTGGCTATCCTGTTTAGCCAATCACTGGAAACAGGGGAGGTACCCAAAGACTGGAGGACAGCAGATGTAGTCCCCTTATACAAAAGTGGGAACAAAGAGGGAGCAGGGAACTACAGACCAGTCAGCCTCACCTCGGTAGTGGGGAAGATCATGGAAGCACTACTGAAGGAGAGATTGGTGGAACATCTGGTTGTCAATGGACTACAGGACCCAAGGCAGCATGGTTTCACCAGGGGGAGGTCATGTCAGACCAACCTTGTTGAATGTTTTGACTTGGTGACTAGGGAGGTGGATCAGGGGAGGGCAGTGGACATGGCCTATCTGGACTTCAGCAAGGCCTTTGACACTGTGCCACATAGAAGACTATTACACAAACTGGGGAATATGGGTGTGGGCAAGACAGTAGTGTGGTGGGTAGGTAACTGGCTGGGTGGCAGGACACAGAGGGTGGTGGTAAATGGCTGTCACTCCACAGAGGGAAGAGTGACCAGTGGGGTACCACAGGGATCAGTGCTGGGACGGTCCTATTCAACATCTTCATCAGTGACATTCTGGGACCTAGAAGGCAGAATTTCACTGTTTGCTGATGACACAAAGCTCTGTAAAGAGTAGACACTCCAGAGGGTGTAGACAGAATGAGAAGCGACCTGCAGAAACTTGAAGAATGGTCAAGGGTTTGGCAGTTGAAATTCAATGCAAAGAAGTGCAAGATAATGCATATGGGCACAAAACCTGGCACAATATATCAGTTGGGGGTGAGGATATAGCATGCACCAAGCAGGAAAGGGATCTTGGGTTGTCATCTCTGATGACCTCAAGGTGAAGGAAACAGTGTGACAAGGCAGCAGGTAAAGCAAATAGGATGCTGGGATGTATAGGCAGGGGCATCACCAGCAGGAAAAGGAGGTCATAATTCCGCTATACAAGACACTAGTGAGGCCCCACCTGGAGTACAGTGTACAGTTCTGGAGACCATACCTATGTAAGGACATAGACAGGGTAGAGAAGGTTCAGAGGAGGGCAACAAAGATGGTGCATGGATTGCATCACAAGTCCTATGAAGGCAGGTTGAAGGAACTGAACATGTACTCTCTGGAGGAGAGGAGGGAGAGAGGGGATATGATAGAGACATACAAGTATCTTACAGGGAGGAACAGGGTGCAGGAAAACACTATTTTTAAGCGAAAAAGATGTTCCAGGACTAGAGGGCATGGGATGAAGTTGGAGGGAGGACGATTCAGAGGAAACATGAGAAAGAATTTCTTCACAGAACGGGTGGTGGACAAGTGGAACACCCTGCCAGAGGAAGTGGTGGGGGCTGAAACAATCACGGGATTTAAGAATGCATGGGATAGACATAAAGGAATTCTGGAGGTCAGGGGTAAGGGGCAACAGACTTCTAGGAAAACATAAAGTAAACTTACAAGCTCAAATGGGCAGACTGGGTGGGCCATAAGCCCTTATCTGCCGACACTGTCCATGTATCTATGTATGGAACTGCAATGCTCCCCCCCCCCCGAATTGATATCCCTCTACTGTAACCCAGGCAAAATTGTCCCCCTTGATGGCAAGTGACTGGTTACTTTTCTCTTGCTTTACTCTTTGCAGAAAGGCATGTGGCTCATACTCTTCCTTTATTATTTCAGTACGAGTAGCAGCAGGGCTGGGAGAGAGCTTCGACAAAATTTGTCAGTGGCATTGCATGCTGTTAACTACATGCTGATTTACAAATCTTACACATCTAGAAAAGTATATATTAGAATGTACCCTATACTGTGGCATATGTAAAAAACAAAGGTATGACCATGGCTTTTTATCTTGAGAATGAATGCAGCCCTGGCAAGTGTACAATTTGTACATTCATATAGTTGATTTTATTTAATCAAGAAGTTGCCTGAATAATAACAAGGCACCGTCCAAGAGTGCATCTCCAGGACTTAAAAATACATAGGAATCCCATAAATATAAAATCAGCTTGTGAAAAACTGAATTCTAAGCTCATTGGTAGAATTCAGGATGGCCCTGTTATTCTGGATATATTTTAAAAACATTTCTCATGAATTTATTTGCATTTATCATTACACATCGGTGAGCAGTATTTGGCAGTGGGATCTGATTTACCATGCTTCCTGCTCTCTGTGTCTCAGATGAGAAAGCAACAGGAAAAATAGTACTGGTTGGATCGAAGCAGAAAAAATCTGTCCACGTCCCCCATTGCTCAACATTTGGTTAGAAAGAACACAATGAATAAGTGCTATTTTCCATCTTGCTTCGCTCCACTTTTGTTACAGTACCAGGGATCTTTTATTACATGCATTTGAACAGAAATTCATTTCAACTGAAGCACTATTTACAGTGGGCCCAATTCTAAAATGGGTTACGCATGTTGCAAGGCGACTTGCGCCGAAACCCAGTGGTACAAGTCGCACTTTGCAACATGCGTTATGTCGTTTGCGATTCCAGGAGGCGGCCTGCTCCCAAGGGGACTTCCACTGGCCTCAGGCCCTACGGCACGGTGGAAGGGGGGGTTTACGGCAGCAACTGTGCCCTATTCTGAAAGGGCAGCTGCCGTAACCCTCTTACGCTATTCCAAGTCACACTGCGGGGTTAGACCAGCTGTTAGCTGGTCTAAGGGGCATCCGTCCTGGCCAAATGGTGGTTGCCCCCCTGCAGTGCTGCAACACACAAACAGACGTGCCCCACGGACCCCCAATCACTGTGATGCCCCCCATCCCAATACCTGGGTGCCACCCGACGGCACCCGGTCAGTTTTTTTCCGGTGCCACCCTTGCATCTATGTGACACTGCCAACCCCCCCTTGGCCCATGGGGGCTTGCGGGCTTTTGTCATTGCTGGTGGAGGTTTGGGGGAGCTGTTCTTCATGGTTGGTGGCTTGCGGCACCCAGGTCCATTGCGCCATTCCCATGGCACAACCCTGCGGCTGCCACAAGTCATTGCATGTGTTGTATCTGCACTCCTGGTAAAATAACAGGCAGGAAATGGGTACGCAGCTGCTGGAGTTTATTTCTCCTTCTAGCTCCCTTCGCGCCTCGGCCCCACACTCGGGCCTTCTACTGAGGGATGAATCTCATGCCGCAAGTTGTACAGCATAAGTGCCGGGGACCCTGCCTGTCTTGGAATAGGGTGCAGGGTCCCTGGCATAGTGACGCATGTCGCAACTCGCATACGCTCACGAGTTGCGATATGTGTCTTAGACTCGAGCCCAATGTCTGTATACTGTAGTGGGAAAACTTGACACTTTGAACAGCTCAGTAGGGAAGTAGTTACGTAGTTACATAGTAGTTGTCAGCAGAAAAGGACCTCCAGGTTCATCCAATCTGCCCTGTTTTTTTTCCACATTAGGTCCTACTTCTTTAGTATAGGTCCTGCTAGACTTGTGTCCGTACTTTCCTCCGTCCTAATCTCACTAGTCCTCTGTGCCTATTCCTTGCATGTTTGAATGCCTCCGCTGTATCCGCACCCACCACTTACACATGAACATACAAAGAAGCCAGCAGAGGAAGGCCATTTGGTCTAGCAAGTCTGCTCGTATTGCAGGGTCCACAGCTTGAGCTAATGTCCCTGACATCCCTCCCCACTCCTCCCCTCCTCCCTACCCATGATTCTTACCTTCCCCCTATGCCTATCCCAGCCTCTCTTAAAGCTGCCCACTGTCTTCAACAAGATGACCTCTTCCGGCAGCACATTCCAAGTGTCCACCACCCTCTCTGTGAAGAAGTGCTTCCTGGCCTCCCTCCTAAACCTTCCACCCTCCAGCTTAAGACTGTGCCCCCTTGTGATCCCCTTGTGATACGGTTGTCACTCAGCTTAAAGAGACTCTCTTTATCCACCTTATTTATTCCTTTCAAGCACTTGAAGGTCTTACTCGTATCCCCTCTCTCTCTCTCTCCTTTCCTCAGGGGAGAACATGTTCAGTGCCCTCAGCCTCTCTTCGTATGCCTTGGCCTGCTGACCAGCTAGCACCTTTGTAGCCATCCTCTGTACCTTCTCCAGCAGGTTAACGTTCTTTTGGAGGTGTGAGCACCAGTACTGAACTACATACTCTAGATGTGGCCTTACCAGTGACCTCTGGTGGCTTGTTACAGGGTCCAGGGTAGGGTGCAGAAGATACAAGACTGGAAGCAGCTTGCTTGGGGGCAGTGATTTTCAGGTGCCCAGAAATGTTATTTCCAGGGCAATGTTTAAAAAATAAACACCAGAATCTAGTTAAACGGGTCATGGGTACCTAGGTTCAGGTGTTTGTTTTTTCGAAAATGCATAATTTTTATGTATTTTCAATGTTTGTGAGTGAATAAAAAAACAAGATGGCGGTGGTCATGACTGGTATGTTTTCCACACGACAAGTAAATCATGAAAATAAACCCTCACATCTTTTTTTACCATTCACATTTGTTGGTTATGCAAAAAATCCTTGTAACTCTGAAACTGTATACTTTCTTTCACAAAACCTTTGAAAGTCACACCCTTGGTATAGGCCCCTGTAGCTGAAAACTTCATGAAAAAATTCCACACTGTCTAGGCTGCAGGTGAGAGTAAAAATTGCTGTATACAATGTTACGTATAGTTTTTTTGTTTGTTGTTTTGGAGCTCCATATCTCGAAAACTGAACAAGATACCATCACAAAACTGTTCAAGTTTTGAGAGTCTGACAGCCTGACTGTGCATGCCAAAATTTGTGCTATTTTGTGAAACAATGCCAAAGTTATTAAGGCGCAACAATTGGGGTTTAACATTAAATAGCCTACTCAACCCTAACTATAGGGGTGCTACTGCACCCCTGATATATCTATATATGTGTGTATATGTATATATATATATATATAGGATACATGATTGGCAGAAGTGGGATATGGAAAATATTCTCACTCCTGCAGAGTGAGGCACGAGTGAGATATCCATGCCTCATGATGCAGGAGTGAGAATATTTGCCATATCCCACGATCTGCACATCATGCGTGCGATTTATACAATAGGTGTGGAAGCTTTAATTTGCTTTGTTTTCACTTCTGTCGTTCTGTTGCTGTGAGCTGCTGCTGTGAGTGAATGAGTATGAATGGGGTTTGTATATGCTGTGTGATTGGTCGTTGTATGTGAGAGTGAGTGGTAATTGGTTGCTGAGTGTGTGAGTGTGATCCGTGGTTGGATGATGTGTTTTGGGAGGTAGGACATGTCCGGGAGGTTTTGTGTATGTAACCCCTAGGTGGCGCTATCCCAAGGGCTACTACCCCTTCCTGCTTGGCTAGTAGCAGGTTAAGGGGCCTGAGTTCTGAAACGAGTGCCTCTAGCCGGAGGTCAGGGTTGGTAGTGGTCAAGCTAACGTGGGCACAGCCCTCCGGGACACTGTAACCCCTCTTTTCCCCTCTAGTGGCCTGAACACTGTACAGTAATCACTTTCACAATACCCCTGGTACACCACACAAGTACCCACACTGTTTGCACTTACCACCAGGGCTGGTTCCTCTGGCTCAACCCTGGGGACCCCCTGTAAAACAAGGTTAAGCACAGCAAATAGCAACAGTACAGTACTTTGAGCACAAACTGGAACCACAGTCAGATTACATGCAGAAAAAGTTAGATCTGATTTATTCAGGGGACTTGAACAAGGGAGGGGCAAAATCAGGTTAATTAGCTTAAAGGTTATATCAATCAAGCAGTTATGCATGCGCTTTGAGTCCCCCCACACAGTCCACCTCTGGGTACCCAGGTAGAGAAGAGATGGACTAGCCAGGACAGTTGCCCGGGGTTGCAGCTGGTTGGGGCCCTGTGATGGAAAACACAACATGCACAGTACACAGTATTTGTAATCCAGAGCCAGAGGGCTCAGTTCGAAAAGGAAATGAAACAACAAGATAATCTGATGACACACTCAGATTAAGCTGTTGTTGTAGGGAGCTACCCTGGTATTTACTCACGATACCAAAGACTGGACACAGGCTGGACGAAAATCAAGACTGCAGGTGGTTGATCTGGAATGCCAGGAGAAGCAGGGCCCACACAAGTCGCAGAGGCATCGTTCCTGTTCAAGCGTGGAGCAGGGGGCTGATCCCCAGGCAGGTCTCTTGTCGATGGCTTCTCCGTGCAGTGGGTAGTCTGGCTGGGCCAGTCTGTCAAAGCTCAGACCGCATGGAGACAAGTTCGGAAGCAGTCCGTTTTGGGCTGGATACAGCTTCCAGCGAGCAGAACACAGTTCACACAGTGGGGAACTAACTCACAACCCACTAGCAGCTCATAGCACATTTACATGTAAGGAAATTCTACTGTACCAGGCAAAGCGCTCCCCGGGCACAAGCGTAAAGTCTCTGCACACACCGGGAGCTTAGGGGTAGCTGGAACTCCTGACAGGCCAATCGCATTCAGCAAAAATATTTGGTCTTCTTCAGATTTTATTTTTTATTTTATTTTATTTATTTTATTTCAGGGAATCAGAAATACCTTTGAGTCAAAGACTCCTTTACAAAGGTTCTACATCACATATAATAGTCCAGAGATACAAAAAACAATTTGATCAGAATAAAGCAATACAGGGAATGTTATAGACTTATTCACATGGATCCATGTCATATACAGTTAGGACAGAGTTCAACAATGCAGGTAGTGCATACTAACAATACAATAAGTGTTACAGGGTAAGGAAGCTAAGCAAATATACAGTCCCAGAAGTCTAGCTATTAAAGCTGGTGCAGAGGCAGAAGTTTGCTGGAGACAGTGAGTTAAAACCCTGGGAAGATGGCTTTAGGAATGTGGGGAGAAGCCAGCCAGAGGCTGTTGTCAAGGTCGATAAGGGCAGGGTATTGGTTCAATTACAGCTACAGATACTTATGGCCCACTTCAGTAGCTTACTTTAGTCACACAAACTTGGATTTGGTCCAAAATAATTCTCTTCTCTCCCTCTCAGGAGCAGCACACCGGCATGCAGGCCAAAAACGTAGCCTTTTCAGAGTTCTGCCATGCGAATCCACTCAGGATTGCTGCTCAGAAACACTTCAGCTTCTTCTTGCTCAGCTTCCAGCTTAGTTCTAGCTGAAAACTGCAAGCAGCCCGGGACTTCCCCAAGATCCAAAAGATTTGGTTGGCTGATTTGACTGTCAGTCAAAGCAAGAGATCCCCCTTCAGTTGCAAAATAGGTGCAAAAAAGCTCCAAACTAAAGTTCCTACAGATTTTGAATTCAGACAGCTCCTGTAGTCTGGCTACATTTTAGGTCCCACCAGTACTGTTTGGTCCAATTTTCAGTCCAGGACCAAGACAGTGGAGACAAACAAAACAGTCTTTGTTATAAAGAAAACAGGTTAGACAAACTACATTATCATTATCACTCTAAATGATTTTCAGTAAATAGTTACATCTTTCAACAGAGCTCCCTCTCAGATTACTTAAACTGCAATTAGGCAGCTCTTAAAGAGACAGTACACAGAGGCTATACAAGCTCTGGTAATCACATTTAAACTGCTAACACACAGGACACCAGCCTGGCAGTGAGCATTTAGGCAAACTCAAGGAAGACTTTTTGGGAACCCCCATTTGTAGGGGGGTTACATGTAGATAATGTGTGTGATTTTCTCTTTTTTGCTTGTAACCTCCCTACAAATGGGGGTTCCTGAAAAGTCTTCCTCGAGCTTGTCTAAATGCCCACTGCCAAGCTGGTGTCCTGCATTTTAGCAGTTTAAATGTGATTGCCAGAGAATGCCTGTATAGCCTCTGTGTACTGTCTCTTTAAGAGCTGCCTGGATTGCAGTCATAAGTAATCTGAGAGGGAGCTCTGTTGAAAGATGTAACTATTTGCTAAAAATCATTTAGAGTGATAATGTAGTTTGTCTAACCTGCATTCTTTGCAGCAAGGACTGTTTTGTTTATCTCCACTATCTTGGTCCTGGACTGCGAATTGGACCAATCAGGACTTGTCTGGAGTCAAAATCTGTAGGAATTATAGTTTTGGGCATTTTGCACCTGAAGGGGGAGCCTTTGTTGTGACTGACAGGAGGATCAGCCAACCGAACCTTTTGGATCTTGGGGAATTTCCCAGGCTGCTGCAGCTAGTTTCAATTTTGAGCTGAGAAGTGAAAAAGTAACAGCTCAATGTGATTTTGAGCTGCGGTTATGTGTAGTTTTGCATGAGAGAACTGTGAAAGGGCTGAGTTTTGGCCTGCCTGCTGTCCCTGAGAGGGAAAATAGAGTTTATTTGGATTGAATCCGAGTTGTGAGGACTATTTAAGCCACTGGACTGTGACCAGGCTTTAACCCGAAGAAGACCGAAGATTTGCTGAATGCAATTGGCCTGTCAGGATTTCCAGCAGGTTTTGAATCCCCAGTTTGTGCAGAGACTTTGCGATTGTGACCAGAGAGCGGTTTGCCTGGTGCAGTAGAATTTCCTTACTTGTAAATGTGCTGTGTATTGAAAGTGGGTCGTGATTTGGTTCCCCACTGTGTGAACTGTGTTCTGCTTGCTGGAAGCTTTATCCAGCCTAATCGGACTGAATCCATGTTCATCTCCATTCGGCCTGGGGCATGCCACGCTGGGACGAGTGGGCCCTGCTTCTCCTGGCACTCCAGATTAGCCACCTGCTGTCTCGATTTTCGTCCAGCCTGTGTCCAGTCATGGGTATTGTGAGTATAACAGCCTAATCTAAAAGTGTGTCATCTGATTGTATTGTTGTTTTCCTTTTATGAACTGAGCCCTCTGGCTCTGGATTACAAATAGTGTGTATTGTGCATGTTGTTTTCTTCCATCACAGGACCCCAACCAGCTGCAACATTCCTGGCTAGCCAACCGTTCTCCATCTGGGTACCCAGAGTGTGTGACTGTTTATGGACCCTGAAGTGCATGCATAACTGTTTGATTGATAGAGCCTTTAAGCAAATTAACCTGATTACGCCCCTGCCTTGTTCAAGCCCCTTAAATAAATCAGATGTAACTCTTTTTTGCATTTACCCTGACTGTGGTTCCAGTTTGTGCAAGAGTACTGTACTGCTGTCATTTGATGTGTATAAACTTGTTTTACAGGGGGTTCCCAGGGCAGGGCCAGAGGAAAGCCCTGGTGGTAAGTGCAAACAGTGTGGGTAGTTGTGTGGTGTATCAGGGGGATTGTGAAAGTGATTATTGTGTATTTTTCCGGACACTAGTAAGGAAAGAGGGGGTTACAGTGTCCCAGAGGACTGTGCCCAAATTAGCTTGACCACTACCAACCCTGACCTCCAGGTGGAGGCACCCATTTCAGAACTCAGGCCCCTTAACTTGCTACTAGCCAAGCAGGCGGGGGTAGTAGCCCTTGGGATAGCGCCACCTAGGGGTTACATTTTGGAGGCTCACCGCTGGGATTTTGTGCCTTCTAGTGGCCAAAAAATTACGAATTATTGTTAAAGATTAATGTAGAAGTGGCTGTACACCAGTTGGTGGGGTGGTGTACGGGGCAGGAGATCAACCCCCAAAATGCTCTACTTATACTGGATATCCCCCTGGGTACCAGTAAAGACACTGTAGAGGTAGCACTTTCCAAAGCTGAATGTTTAAAAAACCCTGTGGTGGGGTCGACAGGCTGATTTGATCACCCAAACTTTCTTAGCCTTGGTAGAGTGTAGTGACCTCATGGACAGCTCTAAAGTGCCACAGATTATTGCCCCAGAAGGGGTTCCAGCTGCCTGGAGAGTGATAACAAAAGACAGTAAAGTCCCTGGGGAGGATGAGCTCCCCACCATTATCTGAGACTTTTCAGGAGAAATTTGCTAAGTTGTTGCTGAAGGAAGGGAAAACCATAGAGGATTTTTAAGAAAGTATTCCTGCCACCTGGGGGTGTTCCTTCCCAAACTCCCCCACCCACTTCAGCACCTGTTACTGCCCTGCCTTCTTTGCCCATGCCAATGCTGGCTCCTATATCTGTGCCTGCCATTAGTCACGACTCCTACCGAAGGCTGAGAATCTTCTCGGGCACCCTCCCCACCTCCCAGGGGGAGGATGACTGGGAGACCTGGATAGACTATGTTGTCCCTCTAGTACTTAAATTGCAGTGCTCAGAAACAGAGAAATGAAAGAGGTTGAGTGAGAGCCTCCGAGGTCCTGCTCTGGCTACCATCCGTGCCAAGCGGGCCAATAACCCCGAAGCAACTGCACAGGACTATATTGATGCATTGGAAAATGTGTATGGGAGCCCAGATTCAGATGAGGATCTGTGGTGGAGAGTAAGAAACGTTCAGCAGTACCCAGGGGAGCAATTGCCTGTGTATGTACCTCGGTTTGAAAAGCTGCTACAAGAGTGCCTCAGAAAGGGTAGTTTGCCATCAAATTAATTAGATCGAACTAGGCTGGACCGGATCCTTAAGTCTGCTCCATTTTCAGAATTGTTACTGCTTCAGTTGCACCTTGCCACTCGACTGGAATTGTCCCCCTCTTATGATGAGCTAATGAAAGAAATTTGGGGGGGTTGAGCAAAGGTGACCCCGTATCTGCTGCTGCTGCGCAAGTGACCAAGAGTGATCAGCCAAGTGAGGCTCAAAAGCAAAAGTCGGCACTTAACGAGCACTCTGAGAATGCAAAGGACTTCCCGCCCTGGGCCCAGCATTGGAAAGACGAGCTACTAAAGGAAGTCAGAGAGTTGAAGATGGGTGCCTCTGCAAGTGTTTCCCCATAGAACAAGATTCTAGTCCCTTTCAGGATGTGACTGTCATGGGGGTTGGGGTGCACCCTCAGGCATCCGCTACCAAGGGTGGCTCCAAGGCTGATATCACCGGATTGACTGCCACTCTAAAGGAACTGTTAAGACACGTTGCACCACTCTCACCGCTGCAAGCAGATACTAGACCCCAATCTCTTACTACTGCTTCAGTTCCTCATACAATGTTCTGTCCCAGGATTACCCAGGTGTCTATCATTTGTCACAACTGTGGAAAGGATGGCCACATGAAAAGGGAATGCCAGTCTCAGAAGGACTTAGAAAGAGTAGTAAACAGACTCCAAGGGGAGCTCCGAAAAGCAAATCAGTGGCCAAGGGGTGCACAAAATGACCACAGTGAGGATTCGAGAAACCCTAACTCAAATTTCTTTGTGGCTAAATCGTCTGTCCAGGCCTCTGCTACTGCCTCTCCACACTGGTCCAAAATAGTGGGCCCTTCAATGGAAACTACGGTGACTGTGAATGGTGTTAATACTCGGGCTGTGCTTGACAGTGGGTCGTAAGAGGCCATTGTATTCCAGGACTGGTATGACAAACACTTATCTGATGTGCCTTTGTAATCCCTGGAAGGCCTACATGTGTGGGGCCTGAGCGACAAGTTTTATCCCTACCTAGGGTATGTCCACCTCTGGTTGTCTTTTCCTGCAACTGTAACCGGTGTAGAGGAGCGAGTAGAGACATTGGCCCTAGTGTGTCCCCCCACTGGACTGTACGATGCAGTCCCCCTGTTAATTAGAACAAACACCCACATGTTTGGGAGACTGGCACAACTCTGTCACGAGGAACAAGGGAGACGGACTGGGAGGGCCTTGAGAATTCCGGCTTTGATCAAGAGGGCCTATGATTTGCAGCAGAAACCCAAGGAAATAGACCAGGATGAACTGGTAGGGATCATGTGGAAGAAGGCTCCCGATTCAAAGGTATTGGCCCCTAATGCCCAGTGTACCATTCAAGGGCAGGTCCACCTCTGGAAAGATGTCAAGAACAAAATACTGATGTTGGATGCACCAGGCGATGGAAAATTGCCAGAAGGATTATTGGTCAAGCCCAGCATCTTGCCTGCTCATGCCCATGCCTATGAACGATGAGTGATGGTCCATTTTCACAATGTGTCAGATCGGGAGATCTTGGTGAACAAAGGGTGCATCCTAGCTATGGTACACTGCGCAGACACTGCAGTATTGCCCAGCAACAAGCACCCTGGAGAGAAGGAGAGAGTGACCCCAGACTTGTTTGACTTTGGTGACTCCCCGTTGCCAGCTGAATGGAAGGCTAGAATTAGCAAGAGACTTGCCCAGAGAGACCAAGTGTTTTCGTTGAAGGAATGGGATGTAGGATGTGTCCAGGGTGCGGAGCATCACATACGCCTGCACGATGAACGGCCATTTTCAGAGAGTTCCCGATGCCTAGCCCCAGCAGACATAGATGATGTGAGAAGACACCTGCAGGAAATGCTCGATCCTGGCATGATACATGAATCCAGGGCCCATACACCTCTCCCATTGTGGTTGTGCACAAGAAGAATGGGTCTGTGAGGATGTGTGTTGATTATCGAACCCTGAACCGGTGGACCATCCCAGACCAATACTCTGTGCCTCATAAACAAGATGCCTTGGACTGCTTGAATGGGAGCAAATGGTTCTCAGTGTTGGATCTTTGCAGCGGATACTACCAGATCCCAATGGCCCTGGAAAACCGTGAGAAAACAGCCTTCATCTGTCCATTGGGGTTCTACGAGTTTCTGAGGGTGCCACAGGTAATATTGGGCACCCCAGCCACCTTTCAGCGACTGATGGAATGTAGGGTGGGAGATATGAATTTGCCAGAATGTCTGGTGTACTTGTACAATGTCATTGTGTTTGGATACACCTTAGAGGAGCATGAGAACCGACTGTTTAAAGTCCTAGACCAACTGGAAGACTTCGGCCTCAAGCTGTCCATTGACAATTGCCAGTTTTTCCAAACCTCTGTGAAGTATGTGGGGCACATAGTATCTACAAAAGGGATAGAGACTGATCCTGGTGTAACCCCCCTGCAAATGGGAGTTCCCAAAAGACTTCCAGGAGCTTGCTTGAATGCTCCAAGCCTGAATGGTGTTTGGCGTTTAAGCCATTTATCAGTGAGTGTTTTTAGAACCTCTGGTACTGTCTCTTTAAGAGCTGTCTGCTTGCAGACATAATTAGTTTTGTATGGGGGACTGTGTGTTTCTTTGATTGAGTACCACTCGAGCTGCTGCCAATTCACTCCATTTTTGCAGTCACTAGGAGTGCAAAGGGAACCTATCTGAAAGATGTAACTGTTTGCCAGAAACCATTTAGAGTAATAATGAAATTACAGTTTGTCTAACCTGCTTTCTTTGCAGTCAGAACTGTGTCTGCCTAGTTCCCTATTCTGGTTTTGAACTGCTGAACTGGACCAATCAGTGTGGGGTAAGCTAGCTCTAAAATGGTGCCTTGGACGAATCAGAACTTGGACTCATAATCTGAGCCAGCCACAAGAGGATTGTATGGGCAGTGACTCTGGGAGATGTAGTTTAGACTTGGCACCTTTTGGACCAACAGGAGCAGTCTATGTGAGTGACAGCCAATCCAGTCAAGAACTGGGAGGAACTCAAAGGAAGTGCCCGGTTTTGTCTGTTGGAGTTTCAGTTGAGCTCTGGCAGTGAAGAAAGAAGGAGCCTGTGCTTTTCAGTGTGCAGTTTTAGTCGGGAAACGTGTGTAGGCCCAGAGTTCGGTCTGCAGCTTGTGTAACTGCTTGTTAGGACTGAATCCATCCTGTGAAGAGAATCAAAGGATATCTGAAGAGTAGAAACCAGGCTCACCCTGTAGAAGACTGGAGAAATTGCTGAATTGCACTCGGTCTGTCAGGAACTGAATCTGCTGTGTGTTCTCCCAGGTATTGTGCAGTAATTGCGATCGGGATAGAGAAGCAGCCTGCCTGGTATAGTACTTTCTGTTTTACCATATAAATGTGTGAAGAGGCTTGCGTACCTCAAGTGAATCCTGCTGCCATTAAAGGACTTTTGCCTATTACTGTTTACCATATAAATGTGTGAGGAGTCTCGTGGAGCTCAAGAGTAGCCCTGCTGACATTGAAGGACCCTATCTTGTTTGGAGGTCGTGAGTACTAATTCAGGGTCGCTCCCTGTTGAATTGCCACATTGAATCCAAATGGAATCACTGTACTGCTGACTGTTTAAACTAATTTTTCTTTTCTCTGTGGGAAAGGGCCCTACCAGCTGCCACGGTTTGGACTAGCCACTAGGGCTTGGGTACCCAGGGACAGTAACTGGTAGGGATAGGCCTATGCAAGAGCCATAGGTAGATGAGTAAAGTGATAAGCTAATTAACCTGATTTCCCCTGTCCTTGTTATATTCCCCTAAATAAATCAGAGCTGCTTGTTTCAGCAAAGTTATACTGCCTGAGGTATTTGTCTATGTTAAAGTATTGTACTGTGATTGTTGCACTGTATCTTATTTTACAGGAGGTCCCAGTGCCTGAACCAGCCCTTGGGGTAAGTGTATACTGTGAAGGTAATTCTGACATATTGTGTGGGCCACTAGTGGGAAGAAAGGGGGGTTGCAGTGTCCCAGAGGGCTGTGACCAAGTAAGTTTAACTATTGCAAACCCTGACCTCTGGGTGAAGGCACCTGCCATTGGATCCAGGCCCCTCAACCTGTTAGTGGCAAATCAGGCAGGGGTAGTAGCCCCTGGGATAGCGCCATCTAGGGGTTACACTAGTAAGGTTGAAGCACTGACTACTTGGCCCCAGCTCCATAATCTGAAAGAACTACAATGTTTCCTGGGGTTCTGTGGCTACTACTGCAGGTTCATAAAAGACTATTCCAAGGTGATTCGCCCACTCTTGAATCTTACGCAGGGTTACCCTCCTTCCAATCATAAATACAAAAAAGGGTCCGTTAAAGAACCAGAAAAAGTATACTTCCACCCAGGTGAACTCTTCGGGCTCCACTGGACACCCGACTGTGAAGCAGCCTTCCATGAGATCATATACCAGCACACCCACACCCCCATCCTCGCCTATGCTGACCCCACCAATCCCTATGTGTTGCATATGGACACTAGTCTGCAGGGTCTAGGAGCAGTGCTGTATCAAGACCATGAGGATGGCCTGAGACTAATAGCTTTCACCAGTAGGAGCTTGACCCCGTCCAAACGAAACTACCCTGTGTATAAGGTGGAGTTCCTTGCACTAAAATGGGCCATCATTGACCAGTTTCATGAATACCTCTATGGGGCAAAAATATTGGTGAAGACTGACAATAACCCATTGACCTATGTACAGACTTCAGCTAAGTTAGACGTCACTGGGCACCGGTGGCTTTCTGCATTATCAACCTATGATTATGCTATTGAATACAGACCGGGCCTGAACCATATTGATGCTGACGCCCTATCACGAAGGCCCACTTCCAAGAGTGAGTGGGTCAGGCTGTCTGAACCTGACATTCGAGCATTGTGCCAATAGTTTGATAGAGATGAACAGATGTCTGCGGACACAGTGGACTGTTTAGTAGATTGCTCGGGCCCTTCTGACATCTGCATACCAGCTGCATATTGCCACTTCTCTGCTCTAGATATTAGTGCACTACCTCAATTTGACAATGACAGCATTCAGTGGACTCAATCCCAAGATCCTATGATTCAGCCAGCACTTGATGCCCTTCGTGCAGGGAAAGATGTGTCTAAGTTATGTTCCCCTATCTTGTGAACTGCTTTATTGTTTAAAGAAGGCCTCAGATTGAAGTTGCTCAATCAGTTGTTGTATAGAGAGACAGCAGAGATCGTAGTGGCAAAGTAGACAAGCAACAATTGGTTCTGCCCATGGCCTTTAAAGATTTGGTACTGAGGTCCCTCCACAATCTCATGGGGCACCTCAGTATTGACAGAACCCTTGACCTGGTACGATCTCACTTCTACTGGCCCAAAATGGGGCCCAATGTTGAGCACCATGTAAAGACTTGTAGTTGCTGCCTGCAAAGAAAAGCCCTGCCTCAGAGGGCTGCCCCCTTGTTAATATTACTACCAGCACCCCCATGGAACTAGTCTGCATAGACTTCTTGTGTTTAGAACCTGATCAGTGGAACATTGCAATGTGTTAGTGGTTACGGATCATTTCTCACGGTATGCACTAGCTTCTCCTACCAAAGATCAAAAGGCATCTACCGTGGCCAAGGTGCTAGTAGAACATTTCTTTGTCTACTATGGTGCCCCCCAGTGGATGCATTCTGATCAAGGCAGAGACTTTGAGAGTCGGCTAATCAAAGAAATGCTGTCTCTATGGGGGGGTGGGAAAGTCAAGAACCACCCCCTATCACCCACGGGGAGACCCTCAACCAGAACATTTTAACCGCACCCTTCTAGACATGCTGGGCACCCTCCACCCAAAAGACAAGCATAAGTGGAGCCAGCAGATTAGCAGCTTGGTACACACATACAGTTGCATGACAAATTATACTACTGAGTTCTCCCCCTACTGCCTCATGTTCAGGAGAGAGGCCCGGCTGCCAGGTGATGTCTTTTTTGGGGTCTCTCCAGATGGGGTCCGAGCCAGAAACTACTTGCAATATGTACAAAAACTGAAAGCTCAATTGAACCATGCCTATCAACTGGCCCAGACAATGGCCACCAAGAGAAATCTAGCCAACAAAGAGAGGCATGATAAAAAAAGTAAAGGCTCAAGAGCTTCAACCTGGAGACTGTGTGTTGTTACGCAATTTGGGACTGCATGGTAAACACAAAATTGCTGATCAGTGGCACCATCTTCCCCATGTAGTAGCTGGAAAGTTGGATGATTTACCTGGGTACAAGGTGCACCCAGAGAACAACTCCAAAGCTGTCAAGACCATGCACTGTAACCACTTGCTACCTATCGGCCAAGTTATGAATGAGGCTGAACCCCCAGAAATTGAGCCCTCTGGGCCAGTGACTTGTGCTGCTGCAAGAAAGAGACAGAGTCAACCTACCCCAGTGAAAACAGGTTTAAAGTTTCCTCCGCAGCAGGCCCAGAATGATAGTGACTGTCAGTCCACTTCTGACGAAAGTGAATACGACCATGCCTAGTACCCCTCTTATGAACTGAGTCAGCAGTTTTGAGGTAACCCCCTGATACATTGTGGGGATGAAACTGGGCCTTCTGGACTGCCTTACCCCCCAGCTTCGTCCTTGGAGCCAATGCTCCTAGAAAGTGAAGTGCAAAGTATCATGTCTGACGATGTTGAGTCTCTGTGTATTGCGGAACTGTGTGATTTGCCTGATGAAGGGCCTGAGGGTTTGAGTCTTTCTGGTGACATGCCAGAACTTAAGAACACTATGAGAGTGCTGACCACCCCCCTTCAGTGCCTCAAAGCTTGATTGTGCCTGAGCCTTCACAAAATGAGTCAAGTGTTGTAGAAACAGAGTCTGCAGAGCAAGGAGCCAACAGTGCCCCAAGTTTGGACATTCCCACCCAGGCCGAGGCACCTCTCACAAGTGGCAAGAGTCCCCAGACCAGTGCTGAGTACAGAGACTGTAGTTGTCCCCCTCAAAAAGACTGGCCGAGCTGTCAAGCCAGTAGTACGCCTCAGTTATGATTCTCCCAGGAGGCCAGTGGATTTGCCTCTCAATGTGGTGCACAGAGGTGTTTATGTCTCACCAAGCTCACTGCCCAAATTGAGCTTAACAGCCAATTCCAGGTTACTTGTCTTTCCCTCTCACCATGGTGCCCCATTCCCCTCTAGCCCCAAGTTAGCTGATAGGGAAAGGCCCCCTCTTGCATTGTTTAAGGCACAAGAAGTTATTACCTGATTTATTATAGTAATGTTCAGTTTACCTGTGTAAAACATGCACAATGTAGAAACATAGAAGTTGACGGCAGATAAGGACCACAAGGCCCATCCAGTCTGCCCATTTCTTTTTCTAACTTATAAATGTGCCATCGGCCTTTGCTCTGTCAGTGGCCTATCTATTCATACTCATCTGTATTGCTCCCTTATGCCTATCCTGTGCCTGTTTGAAGTCCTGCACTGTATTCATAGCCACCACTTCCTGAGGTAGGCCGTTCCATGCATCCACCACCCTTTCAGTGAAAAAGAACTTCCTCACATTCTCCCTTAATCGGCCTCCCTCTAGTCTCATGCTGTGTCCTCTTGTCCTGCTATTTTTCTTATATTGAAACATGTTAGACTCTTTCACCTTGTTAATGCCCTTAAGGTGTTTGAACTTTTTAATCATATCACCTCTCTCCCTCCTTTGCTCAAGGGTATACATATTGAGCTCCGTTAATCTGTCTTCATATATGTTCTGATGAAGTACCTGCACCACTTTGGTTGCCCTTCTCTGGACTGCCTCAATTTGGTTAATAATGTGTTGTCAGAATGGATATAGTAGCATGAAGTGTAGTCAATAGGTATAGTAAAGTAATAAGTTTGTTAACTGATGCATGATGGTACAGACTTGACGCTGACACCAATTTTTCTCCAGGCACAGAAGGGTGTAACCCCCTACAAATGGGGGTTCCTGAAAAGTCTTCCTCAAGCTTGCCTAAATGCTCACTGCCAGGCTGCTGTCCTGCATTTTAGCAGTTTAAATGTGATTGCCAGAGAGTGCTTTTATAGCCTCTGTGTATTGTCTCTTTAAGAGCTACCTAGATTGAAGTCATAAGTAATCTGAGAGGGAGCTCTGTTCAAAGATGTAACTATTTGCTGAAAATAATTTAGAGTGATAATGATAATATAGTTTGTCTAACCTGCCTTCTTTGCAGCAAGGACTGTTTTGTTTATCTCCACTATCTTGGTCCTGGACTGCGAATTGGACCAATCAGTACTGGTGGGACCTAAAATGGAGCCAGACTACAGGACCTGTCTGGAGTCAAAATCTGTAGGAATTGTAGTTTTGGGCTTTTTGCGCCTTTTTGCACCTGAAGCCTTTGTTGTGACCGACAAGTGGATCAGTCAACCGAACCTTTTGGATCTTGGGGAATTTCCCAGGCTGCTGCAGCTATTTTCAGTTTTGAGCTGAGAAGTGAAGAAGTAACAGCTCAATGTGATTTTGAGCCGCAGTTCTGTGTAGTTTTGCATGAGAGAACTGTGAAAGGGCTGAGTTTTGGCCTGCCTGTTGTCCCTGAGAGGGAAAATAGAGTTTATTCAGGCTGAATCCGAGTTGTGAGGACTATTTAAGCCACTGGATTGTGACCAGGCTTTAACCTGAAGAAGACCAAAGATTTGCTGAATGCGATCAGCCTGTGAGGATTTTCAGCTGCTTTTGAATCCCCGGTTTGTGCAGAGGCTTGCGATCATGACCGGAGAGAAGTTTGCCTGGTACAGCAGAATTTCCTTACATGTAAATGTGCTGTGTATTGAAAGTGGGTCGTGATTTGGTTCCCCACTATGTGAACTATGTTCTGCTTGCTGGAAGCTTTTCCAGCCTAATCGGACCGAATCCGCATTCATCTCCATTCGGCCTGGGCCATGCCATGCTGGTCCTGCCAGACTACCCCACTGCACGGAGAAAGCCACTGATGAGAGACCTGCCTGGGGATCGGCCCCCTGCTCCACGCTTGAACAGGAACAATGCCTTGGTGAATCGTGTGGGCCCAGCTTCTCCTCGCACTCCAGATTAACCACCTGCTTTCTCGATTTTCGTCCAGCCTGTGTCCAGTCTTGGGTATCGTGAGTAATCATCAGGGTAGCTCCCTGCAACAACAGCCTAATCTAAAAGTGTGTCATCTGATTGTCTTGTTGTTTTCTTTTCATGAACTGAGCCCTCTGGCTCCGGATTACAAATAGTGTGTGTTGTGCATGTTGTTTTCTTCCATCTCAGTGCCCCAACCAGCTGCAACGTTCCTGGCTTGTCCATCATTCTCCATCTGGGTACCCAGAGTGTGTGACTGTTTATGGACTCTGAAGTGCATGCATAACTGTTTGATTGATAGAGCCTTTAAGCAAATTAACCTGATTACACCCCTCCCTTGTTCAAGCCCCTTAAATAAATCAGATGCAACTCTTTTTTGCAATTACCCTGACTGTGGTTCCAGTTTGTGCAAGAGTACTGTACTGCTGTTATTTGCTGTGTATAACCTTGTTTTAACGGGGGTCCCCAGGGCCAGGCCAGAGGAAAGCCCTGGTTGTAAGTGCAAACAGTGTGGGCACTTGTGTGGTGTATCAGGGGGATTGAAAAAGTGATTATTGCGTATTGTTCCGGCTACTGGTAAGGAAAGAGTGGAGTTACAGTGTCCTGGAGGGCTGTGCCCAGGTTAGCTTGACCACTACCAACCCTGACCTCTGGGTGGAGGCACCCATTTCAGAACTCAGGCCCCTTAACCTGCTACTTGCCAAGAAGGCAGAGGTAGTAGCCCTTGGGATAGCGCCACCTAGGGGTTACACGCTATATTTTGTTGTATGCTGCTGTGCGTAACTTTTTCATTTGTGGTTGACTTACATGTTATTTGTCTTGGAATGTCCATGAGAAGCTCCGTGGGAACTACAGGTAAGAGAGCAGTTTCGATTGTGCAGGTGCTTTTGTTGTCATTGAGATGCTCAGCTTTATTTTTTACTGAGACTGAGAGCAAGATTTATACAGTTTCAGAGTATATATCATGTAAGTAATACCACTTTAAAGAGGTCATGTTTAGGTGGGTGTAACATGTGAAGAAACGAAATTAAGAACTGAAGGCTTCGGTGTGGAAATATGTGTGCTCTGCAGTTCACTGGTATGTTAGTCAGATGGAGTCTGTAAACAGATTTTCTTTATGTTTGTTATTGGAGAGATCATAAACGGGACCCAATGGGTTTACATTTCGGATGCAGTGTGAGAGACTGCACGAGCATTCAGCAGCTTGTAGTACAGAAATGTTCTGGGGGGGGTGGGGTTCGTGTTACCTTTATCCTCCTTGGCCACCTCTTTGCCTCCCATTACAGTCTTCGCATCCCTGCCTGGGATCTGGCCACCATCCGTCTTGACTGGGACTGCAGGCACCCTGAAACCCTAGCAGCTTACCCCCCACAGCGGGGCGGCAGGGAGCCCCCTAACTCCCCACCCTCATGGATCCAGTTCGGGTGCCTGCACCCCAGCGAACACTCATGGACGGCCATCAAGCCGCACCACATTTTTACACTGTCTGCTTCCCTCCCTTGTTGGAGTCCTGGGCATGCAATGACACCGGCGGTGGCAGAGGCGCATGCGTCTACATGCTGCTCCCCCAGTCCTCTGCCCAGACTCCACCTAGAGCTGTCACCCCACACCCTGACCCCCAGCCTCCACCAGGGGGCAATTGGGCATCAGGAAGTGAGACCCCCCCCAGAGAAGGACAGCAGTTCGTCGGACGTTCAATCCTTCTTCTCCCCGCCAACCCTAGATGACCCATGCTTGTTCACAAACATGGGTCGCCAGCGCAGCGCAAGCTGAAGTGTCCAGCGCCTCAGCCCTCTGCCACTGGGTCAGCTGAAATGTGCTGTTTTAGGTGGGTTCCCTTTGGTGCAGTGAGCACTGTACTGCTGTCGGTTTCCTGACCAATAATACCACTTGCCAAACCTTAATTATTAGATTTATAAATGGACATATCAGAAAATTTCAAATTTAATAAATCAGCAATTTCGAGGATATCTGTAATTTCCTTTTTAGGTGCTATTAGCTTCTTACTAGCAGCTTTTTCCTTTGGGGATAATAATGAGTGAACTGTATCCCAAAACCCCCTAGAGTCAGGCCAAGCAACCTCAAATTTGGCCTTAAAAAAATCAACTTTGGCCAGATTTACCATTTCACTAACCTTGTTCTGTAAAGCTCTATATGCAGATAGCAAGGTGGTAGAAGGAAGTTGCTTGTAAGCAACCCATGTCAAGTTTCTTTGTTGAACCAAGGACTTGATGTCCTTCGAAAACCACCCAATATTTGACCCCCTAACCTTTAGGGTGCGTAAGGGAAATAAAGACTCTTGAACTACTTGCAGCTGTTGACAAAAATAATCAATAGCACAGTCAGGTTTAGGGATTGCATAAATAAATGACGAATCAATATTCAGTAATCATGAATAAATGTTTAAAACATATTAAAATACATTAACTGGACATTTCTTTATCTTGCAATTGCAGTTCCCAGAGGAGGATGTCTTTCAGCCCAGAGAGTGGATCTACAATGAGGGGACCACTTTAGGTGATTGAGGGTGTGTGGGAGTGGTTGCTGAGTTGGGGGGTCAGGGAGGGGTGAGTGGGGTTGTGTGGGAGGGGGATTCAGCAATGGAAGAGGGATCATTTTCTTATTTTCAGGTTTGCTTAAAAAAGATCTTTTGGGGACAGTTTTCTTTATTTCAGGCTTCCTCAGGGATACCAACACAGGGATTGGGCACCCTAGCACCAGTGGACAGTTTTTCAGCATTGGGGGTGGGCACCCCGGTGCTACTCAGTATGGGGGTGGGTAAAAATATGGAGACTGGGGCAGGGGGAGTTTTGCATGTACAGTGGTAGCAGGGGTGGGCACCCTGGTGTCTCTCATCACTATTCAGTGGAGGGGGATATTATCTGGCATCAAGGGTTGGGCACCTAGGTGTCAGAAAAGTAAAAAGAAAGAGTGATATCATAACAGCGATGGGATTGGGTACTTATCATCTGTGTAAAGTAAAACCTGGGTCAGGAGGTTGTATACCAGGATGGGAGTGAGCACCTGCTGTCCGGTTACTATATATTCAATGTGTGTGTGTGTGGGGGGGGTAATAGTACAAAAGATCAGCCATGACTCAGGGCATGCACACCAGCACTTTTCAAATGGTTTCCATCACTAAGATCAGCACAAAGGATTTTGGGGTGCCCAGAAAACAAATTTCTAGGATGCTTTTTTTTTAAAGAAACACCAGAACCTTGCTAAACAGGATTTGTTTATCTAGGTTCAGGTGTTTGCTTTGAAAATACATTATATATATATATATATATATATATATATATATATATATATATATATATATATATATATATATATATATATATATATATATATATGTATATATATTCCATATTGTTGTTAAAAAGACATGGCAGCCATCACAACCCAAATATTTATTCTCATAAAAGGTAAATCAGTAATTCTTCAAAAGGTAAATGCTCACAAAAGGTAAATTCATCTTTTATGTCAGAGGATTATCCTAAAACCCTACTGAACATGCGCAGAAAAAACTTAACATCCTTATAACTATGGAACTGATTAATATTTTTTCACAAAACCTCAACAGGCACTACTTTGGTACAAGCCCTATCAACCTTGAAAGTTTCTTTCAAAATTCTATACCATCTAAGCTGTTGGAGAGAATGCAAATGTGTAATAAAAGCCTAGAAAATAATGTAATTTTCTGTAAATGCAACACATACAGATCTCTGAACCTGCATAAGTGACCTTTATGAAATGTACTCCCTTTTGAGAACTTGTCTCCTGGACAACGCATTCCAAAATTGGAGTAATTTCATCAAACACCACCAAAGTTTTTAATATGAAAATTTAGGGGTTTAATACTGAACGCCGTACTCAACCCTATCTATACAGGTGGTACCACACCAATATAATATGTATATGTGTGTGTGTGTATCTCTCTCTCTCTCTCTATATATATATATATATATATATATATATATATATATATATACCACACACACACATATGTGTGTGTGTGTATTTATATATGTATCGCTTGGTGTGGAAAGGGGGAATTGTACTTGTTAGCAATGTACCCACCCCAATAGTAGACTGTTCTGGATATACATATCTGCAACCCTTAAAGCAATAGTGCAGTGGTCCTTCATAGAGCTGTTGAAACCCTGAGTATATGAATTTTATGTATGTAAATATGTGGTGTTCCCTTACAGGGACAAATGGAGGCTTGGTGTCTCTAATACATATAAGTTCTGCTTGACTCAAGTGTCTTGTGTGGATAATGGCATCTTCTAATATGTTCATAGTTAATGGCCCTGGCTATCAGCTGTAAGGGGCCCCCTGTAACCCCCAGTGCCCAGACTCTGAACAGAACCTTGGCCAATTTCTCACTTGGTGAGGTGGGTCTGTTAGTACCCAGTGTCCAGAGGACTTGCTATATGCTGTACATATTTTGGTTGTAGTGCAATTTCAAACCATATGTTTTTTTTTTCCAGTTCATTTTCCCTCCAGTCGCCAGCCCCTGGGAACTCCCTCAGATTTAGCCCCTACCTACTTTCTCCCACCCAGCCTGAGACCCTCCCAGCCATAGGGTACCCCCCCCCCAGAACTCCAACCAAATACTCTTGCTCACACATGACCTCCTGGCTTGTACCCCCCAAAGGCAGGGCTGCCATCAACTTACTTGGTGCTCCTTGAATCCAGTCCTTGCAGGCAGAGTGCAGGCCAGAGGATATTGGGACCTGGGTGGGCAGGATCCAGCAGTGGGCATGGGGGCTGTTGCAGGCTCGTTGTCATCCTCCCAGGCACTGGGGTGTTTCCTTGTTCATGAGCGAGCGTGATCCCTGGAGGCGTGGATGTGCAATGATGTCCAGTACAAGATGAGCGCACTCCCACACCCATCCCATGGATGTCTGCTGTCACCTCCACCCCTTCCCAACGTGACCCTTAGCAGTAGCACCCCAGCCTCTGCTGGGAGTGATTGATGCTGGGGAGCCACAATCCACCCTCCCCAGGAGAGGAGAGCAGTCCTCCGGATGCTCAATCCTCTCCTCCTCGGCTAACCCCAGCAACCCAAGCTCCCTCCCAAGCCTGGGTCACCGGCATGGTGTGAAGTGTGACGTTCAGTGCCTCAGCCTTCAGCACCACTGGGCCGCCATTTCAAACCACATGCAAAAAAAGGCAGTACATCAAATTGACCATCTAAACCTAGTAATGTTTGTGTGCCAAATTCAGAAAAATAAAATTCTCCTTTTTCAGGAGGGCACTGTCCAAATCATTGCCCCTTTTATTTCTTCTGACAACCTCTGTTCCCTTCAGACTGACATTACTGTGCTGTATGTTTGTCTTGTGGTCTTACATCAAGTAGGTATAGTATGTACAGTACTTTACAATTGCACGGTTATGGTTCTGGTTTCTAATTGCACACATGTGCTGCCCTACTCTGAGTTTACATTTTCAGAGAGTCTTAGCAACATACTGTAATAGCACCCACATTCACACATTGCAAACAAACCACACATTCAGTATTACAATTTATAAATTCCCCGACTATTATTTCCTTTTCTGTTTTTTGGATTAGGGAGTGTTACTTTTGTTTACTGGTTCTGTGGACAATAAAATGTGTATAAAATGCTTGTGCTATATAGTATAGAACATGAGAGGTAGAGTTGTGTACTTATGAGACATAAAATGTTGGCCATTCTGCTCTCTCTCTCTCTCTCTCTCTCTCTCTGTCCTTGTGACGTGAACTTTTGAAGTATCACAAGCTAAGCCCTGTAGCAAAGGAACACGCCAAAGTTTTCCAGCTCCAGCAGGGATGCATCCAGGTCCTACTCACAGTAGAATTTATTTTATGACCTTTAGCATGGAAAGAGGAAAAAGTCCCATGTGGAGGAAACCTCTGGGGATCAAAGTCCTTATCTCTGGTCACCATCCCTCTAGGCCAGAATCAGTGAATTTTACAGCTGGAATAAAGCCAAGCAGTATGAACATGTTCTGTTTCAGATTAGAAAGGACAGTCTTTTCTGAATAGGGGTGTATCATCCTGTCTCACATAAGAGACTTCCAGTCATGAAGGTACCACAGGGCATAGCCCTGCAACAAAGAAGTCCACACCCTGTAGGACTCTCCTTTGTACAGGAGACTATCAGACCTCTTTCTCCATCTTGTATAGGACACTATCACCCTTACAAAGCAGCCCCAGGCATAGCCCTGTGACAAAAAGTCCATACCCTTGAAGACTCACCCTTTTTGAGTTGCACAAGGCACTAGCACTGGATTATGACTTTGACGTATCCACAAGGCACAGCCCAGTGATGGAGTTTACACTCACAAGCGCCCAGTCTTGGATGTGTTTGAGGGGCTAGGCCCAAATGCTAAAAGAAGAATAAAGTAACAAAGACACCAAGTTGAATGAGAAGGCTTAATTAGAATAGTTGCCTCAGGCATTGCTGCCCCAATTCTGTCCTCTGAGTGCAAGTCCCATAGAAAGTAACAAGTGAACTGACCACTTGAGAGTCACAGCCTGAAAGTCGTATCAAGTCAGATGCTGTCTTCTCAAATCTTTTTTTCTTGTTGCGATATCAAATGTACATCTTTTTTTATAGTGTGAGAATTATGTAAGGAAAGGGTGTAACAAATTATAAAAGAAGAAGGCAGCAGCTAACACATTCTGAGTAGACATGGAAATGTAATACATTTCTAATAACTGCAAACTGGAATTTCACTAAGTTAACTCTCCACTTAAACAGAAGAATTGGCCTCAAAATATCATAGGTTTATTCAGGACTAAACAAAAGCATAAAACAGGACCAAGCATTTCCACATTTTTACAGCTGGGACTTTTTCAGGAGTCCAATAGATCCTAAATCAAATTTATTTATTTATTTAAGAGATTTACCAGATAAGCATTCTGAGCGGGGCCCGCTCGTTTCCAGATGCGACCTGGGGTTACATAGGTCAAAGAATAGATACAGTAAAGTCACAGTACAGTAGTGTTACATAGGTCTAGAGTAGTTAGCAGTAGTCACAGTACACAGTGTGATTAGACACCCGGCAGCAGGTATAAGACCTTATTATATATGTAAGCTAAATCTGCGGGTGGCAGTTACATTCAACAGAGTAGTGGGATCTCAGTCATGGTTTGAGGGCCCAGTGGGAGTCTGAGAGCCTGATGTCTGCAGGTAGCTCATTCCATAGTTTCGGCAGTCGATGCATAAAGGCCATTTGGCCCTTAGAGGTGCGCATGAAGGGTACATGGAGTTGTTTAGGATCAGAAGCTCTGAGGGGGTAGACGGGGGGTGGTTGGGTTGATAGGGCACATCTGAGGTACAGGGGGAGGGTATTCGACCAGTATTTGTAAATAAGATTAGTACAGTGTAATTTACGCCGAGATTCTAAAGATGGGAAGGAAGAGGGCTCTGTATAGGTCACAGTGATGGGTGGAGGGAGGGCAGTCAAGTACGTAGCGACAAAACGAATGATAGAGGGGGTCCAGTCTGGCCAGGGTAGATGGAGGGGCAGCGCTGTAGACCACGTTGCCGTAGTCAAAAATGGGAGGATCATTTGAGACTAGCTCCTCCTAATAGAGGTCTGAAGGAACCTTTGTGTCGGTACAGTGCACCTAATTTAGGGTGGATTTTTTTCTGTAGAGATTCGATGTGGACATGGAAATCAAGGTGTTAATGGAGCCAAACCCCGAGATACCGGAAGGAGGTGCAGGAGTCAAGGTTGGAGCCATCCAGGGTGTGGAAGACAGGGGGGCAGCCAGCCGGGATAGCTTGGGATGGGTGCCGAAGGTTATGGAGACGGTTTTCTTGGCGTTTAGGGCCAGCTGGTTGGACCTGAGCCAAGTTTGAACGGCATGAAATCACGTTGGAGAGATAGCATTGTGTCAGTGGTAGAGGGCCAGAGGTGTACAGCACTGTGTCATCCAGCGTACATTTAGCAGCGCTGAGTTAGGCGCCAGACTAGTGGCAGATCATTTAAGAGAATAGAGAAGAGCAGGGGCCCAGGACCGAGCCCTGGGGTACCCCCATGTTCACTGGGAGCGGGGATGAGACGTGGGGGCCAATTTTTACAGCCTGCATTCTGCCTGACAGATAGGCTTGGAACCAGTTCAAGGCAGGTGGGGAGAGGCCTGCTTGTTGCAGTTTTGAGAGAAGATTAGAGTGGGACACAGTGTCAAAGGCTTTGACCAAGTCAATAAAAATAGCAGAGGTGACAAGGCCCTTGTCCATGCCCAAAGAGATATCGTTAGTGAGCCTTAGCAGAGCTGTGACGGTGGAATGATTTTTGCGAAAACCCGACTGGAATGGAGTGAAGAAAGAGGTGGAGTCGAGGAATTGTGTTAGTTGGGTGAGTGCAGAGCTGCTCTTGCAGCTTGCCAGTCTGATAGGAGAGAGATAGGTGATAGTTGCCCGGCACAGATAGGTCGCCACCTTTAGGTAGGTGGATGATTACAGCCTCCTTCCAGGCGGCTGGAATTTGTGCCATGGCAAAAGAGCGGTTTAGTAGGTCAGCTAGGGGGGAGGCTATCGCAGGGGCTGATAGGAAGAGGAGTTTGGTGTCCAGGCCTTGCGGGCACTTGCCTTTGTTAGGGTCAAGGGAGCATAGTGCAGAAAGAACTTCTGCTGGGGAGACTGGCTGGAAGGAGAAAGTGGGCGTGCTTGAGGATGGCGGGGATGTGGCAGAGAGAGTGGGTGTGCTTGAGGACGTCGAGGGAATGGCACGGTGGTTGTTGGCGGCTGCGCAAGGTTGCTGGTTGTCTATGAGAGATTTGGCACTAGTCGAGAAAAAGGAGTTGAAAGCTGATGCAACTTCACTAGGGGTTGATAAGACATTGCCCTGGAGGTTTAGGGTAGGGGTAGGGGGTTGGGCCGGTGGAGAGAACAGGGTTTTGACGGTTTTCCAGAATTTGGTGGGATGATTAAGATTTTTGGTGAGGGCGTAACGGAAATAGTGTTTTTTTGCCTGTCTTATGGCTTTGGTGCAATTGTTTGGAGGGTCCGGTAATGCTGCAGAGATGAGGGGATTGTAGTTCCTGTGACTTTTCCAGGCCTGATCCCTAGCTATGCATTTGCTAATTATATCGGCAGATATCCAGGGGAGGTGGTAAGCCCTAACTCTTTTTTTCCTTAGTGGGGCGTGATAGTGCCATATGGTAAGGAGTTGCTTACTGAACTTATCAAAGACATGGCTCGATTGAGGGCGCTAGATTGATAAAGGACCAGTCAGCAAGCGCTATATCGTTTAAGAGTGATTGGAGGCAGAGAGATTTGTAAGCTCTCGTAAGGATCTGCCTAGGAGGGAGGTGGTTTGTAGGTCTGTGCACTTTCCTAGATATATAGATCATGTGGTGATCGCTCAGGGAGTCTGGAAGGATGCTCGCCAAGATTATTCTGTGAGGGTGTGAGGGTGAGAGCCCAGTCCAGGAGGGAGTGGCTACTTGTTGCGGGGTTTAGACGAGTGGGCTGATCAATTAGTTGGGAAAGGTTGAGGGCTTTGACACTACTGCGTATTTTCACGCAAGCGGGTGCAAGCCAGTTGTGGTTTACATCGCCTAGGATGTGGAGTTCGCCTGAGGCAGCCAGGGTTTTTAGGGCAGCTAGATGATTGATGATGGTGTCGCCAGGAGTAGCTGGGGCGGAATAGATGCCAGCCACATATACCGGGGAGGAATGTGGCAGCAGAAGTTTAATCAGCTTAGTTTCAATTTGGGGGGGGGCGGGCCATTGATATGGACAGGGGTGTAATTAAGGCTGGATGACATATACATGGCTATGCCTCCACCTTTCTTAGGGCCTAGGCGGTCCTGCCTGATTACAGTATACCCCGGGATAGCTATTGCGGCATCCGCATGGTGAGGTTTAAGCCAGGTCTCGGATATGATGCAGATGTCAGGCTTGAGAGTTTGAATGGTGACTTGCAGCTCAGATGTGTTTTTTTTTTTTAGGAGGCTGCGGATGTTCAGATGGAGTAGGCTAAGTCCCTTCGGAGGAAGCGCATGGTTGTGATTTGATAGAGGGCCAGGGTTAGCTTCAATGTCCCCTGACAAGAGAAGCAGCACGGTGAGAAACCTAGTAGCATTGCGCCATGGACTTGGTTTGAGGCGGGATCTGGGCAGGTGTTTGGCTTGGTAAGGGGTGCCAGCACCTAGCTCAATTAGGGCTGGTAATCCCATGGAGAAGGACAGGGGAATGATTGAGGCACTTATGATCCACAGTAGTAGATTTGTGGAATTGGCAGTCCTTGGGAGTTGGCAGGGGAGGGAGGTGAGGCGAGAGCTAAAGCAAGGAGCAGGGTTGTATAAAGGCTGGTTTGTAGGGGAAGTGAGGTGAGGGGCATAACCGTGGCAAGCACTGCTATTAGAAGAAGTACATGTTTGAAAGTGGAGATATGCTTTGCAGAATGGCAGGATTGTGTTAGCGGCCTCTGCTGGTGGCGGTGATAACCTGCAAACCTGAAACTAGGCTGATAGGTTTTGGCTGCATCACCTGACCTTCCAACTGCCTATAAATGTAAGAGCCGAGGCAAAGGGTGGTGGTGGTGGGAGTGGTGGGGCAGAGCCCACGGCACAGCAGTACAGCCGCGCACATGAGAGGCTAAGCTTAGGCAGAGGAAGGTGCCAAAATTCAAATGCTGGGACAAAGGAGCTGATTCCAGGCTCCTCCGAACCCTCATACCTTCTGGCTTGAGGGGGTGGGGTGGGGTTCCTTGATCCGTCCTGGGAGGCGCTGCAGGCTTCGCGACACTCGTGGAGGCTTAGGGGAGAGCAGGTCATCCAGTGCCTCAGAACCCGCTCTGGCTGTGGAGGGAGAAAGACGAGAGGTTAGATATACAGTGGAGCAGCAGGAGGGCTTTGCAGCTTTGCCGTAAGACCAATGTACAGGAGGGCTTCAGGTTTCAAAATCTAGCAGCGATTGGGGGTTGCTCGGGCAGTTCTGTAAGGAGTCTGGTTTCAATGGAGTGAAGCAGCGCTCAGCGCTTTGTTCCAATTATTTGCCTAAGGTCTTTGCCAATATTCTGTGCCTGCTTTACTATGCATTACATTTAGTCACTTATACAGTCCAGTTTAACTACAATTCATGCAAGTGAGCATTAAAGGGAGAACCGCTCTAACCCTGTACATATATTGCTTGAAGCTGTTTCACAAAAGCAGAGTACTATCAGGCTTAAAATGAAAAAAAAGGAGATAAAAACTATCTAAAGTGCTTCATGACACCCCTGCCTTAAGAGCCGCGGCACAGCAGTACAGCGGCACATGAAAGCTAAGCTTGAGCAGAGAAGGCGCCAAAATTCAAATGCTGGGACAAAGGACTGATTCCAGGCTCCCTGCGAACCTCGTACCTTCTGGCTTCGGGGGGTGGGGTGGGGGTTCCGCCGATCCATCCTGGGAGAGCGCTGCAGGCTCTCGCGACCTTGTGGAGGCTTAGGGGGAGAGCAAGTCATCCAGTGCCCTCGCGACCCACTTCTGGCTGTGGAGGGAGAAAGACGAGAGGTTAGATATACAGTGGAGCAGCAGGAGGGGCTTTGCAGCTTTGCAGGTAAGACCAATGTACAGGAGGGCTTCAGGTTTCAAAATCTAGCAGCGATTGGGGGGTTGCTCGGGCAGTTCTGTAAGGAGTCTGGTTTCAATGGAGTGAAACGTGCTCAGTGCTTTGTTCCGAATTTAGTGCCTAAGGTCTTTGCCAATATTCTGTGCCTGCTTTACTATGCATTACATTTAGTTGCTTATACAGTCCAGTTTAACTACAATTCATGCAAGTGAGCATTAAAGGGGAGGACCCCGCTCTAACCCTGTACATATATTGCTTGAAGCTGTTTCACAAAAGCAGAGTACTATCAGGCTTAAAATGAAAAAAAAAGGAGATAAAAAACTATCTAAAGTGCTACACCGACTGCCCTGCCTTTAAGAGCCACGGCACAGCAGTACAGCGCGCACCGCAGGGGCTAAGCTTAGGCAGAGGAAGGCGCCAAAATTCAAATGCTGGGACAAAGGAGCTGATTCCAGGCTCCCTGCAAACCTTGTACCTTCTGGCTTCGGGGGGTGGGGTGGGGGTTCTGCCGATCTGTCCTGGGAGAGCGCTGCAGGCTCTCGTGACCTCGTGGAGGCTTAGGGGGAGAGCAGGTCATCCAGTGCCCTCCCGACCCGCTTCTGGCTTCGGGGGGTGGGGTGGGGGTTCCACCGATCCATCCTGGGAGAGTGCTGCAGGCTCTCACGACCTCGTGGAGGCTTAGGGGGAGAGCAGGTCATCCAGTGCCCTCGCAACCCGCTTCTGGCTTCTGGCGGGGGGTGGGGTGGGGGTTCCGCCGATCCGTCCTGGGAGAGCGCTGCAGGCTCTCGCGACCTCGTGGAGGCTTAGGGGGAGAGCAGGTCATCCAGTGCCCTCGCAACCCGCTTCTGGCTTCTGGCTTCGGGGAGTGGGGTGGGGGTTCCCCGATCCGTCCTGGGAGAGCGCTGCAGGCTCATGACTCATGGAGGCTTAGGGAGAGCAGGTCATCCAGTGCCCTCGCGACCGCTTCCGGCTTCTGGCTTCGGGGAGTGGGGTGGGGGTTCCGCCGATCCATCCTGGGAGAGCGCTGCAGGCTCTCGCGACCTCGTGGAGGCTTAGGGGGAGAGCAGGTCATCCAGTGCCCTTGCGACCCGCTTCATGTTTCACGTTTAAAAGGGTGTTTGACTTCACACATATGCAGAGCCAAACACCAGCACCATACAAAAGAAATGAGTTTTGTTTTATATACTGTATTTCATATGCACTATATTCAAAAGTATTTTAAAAGTCATGCAGAGTGGCATTGGCTATTAAACATGCACAGTGTAAGGCCCCCCTCCCTGCTCTACAGGATTTCTGGCTGTAGTAACAGGCTGTTAGGACAGGGGTGCACACCACTAATATTTGTATTTCAATATCAATGGTTCTGAGACTTGTTGAGTGGTATGATGCAGCATGGGTCCCCTCCTCTCGGGACCTCAGTTCTTCATTTGGCCCTGTCCAATCTTCCCAAGCGGGTATATAGCATCCAACCGGTCCCCAGATGATCCACATGCTATGAATCTCTTGCTCTCAATCAATCTCCACTGCTTAGGGGAAACTGGGTTAGCTTTCACACACCAGTCTGGAGTCATGATTGTGGTGCATTAAGCATACAGTAGCCTTGAATCCTAACTGCTGCAATATATGAACACTACACTTCCCATCTGGTGCTCCAGTCCACTATCATAATGGGTCCTCAGGCCTTGAAATGCAGTCCCAATGTACTTCAAACATCCACTCACAGAATTTACCTTTTCCATGTCTGGAAAGTTTGGATGCAAGACCCTCCACAAAGGTGGGTAGGAATCCCTTGGATTGCTGTTCCAGCCCCCTACCTGTTCCCCTGGATGCAAATGCGTGTACATACTGAAAACCACATGGTTCATTCATTCTTTGTCCCTCTGGTGCTGAACTTCAGCTTCTTTTCTGTCTCTGTAATTGCCAACTTACTCTGAGGCTCACCTGCAAGGGTCCAAGCACTCAGCTCGTTGGCCCTTGAGTCCAGGGACCCTTTTGGGAAACCCACTCATGAGGCTCCACAGGGACTAAGCACCAAAATGGCAGCTGCTCTCATATAGAAACTAACAGCAAATAAGGGCTGCTGGGCCAACCCAGTCTGCCAATTTTTATTACTTTCATTTTTGATGCAGACCCATATATGTGATTTACGGTGCTGTCTCTCCCCCTCCATCCATACCCCAGTGATTCCCTTGTGCCTATCCAAGTCATTTTTTAACCCCCCCCCATACACACTGTTTTTTATAGCACCAAGTTTCTCCAACAATTTCTATGGGAACATTAACCCTTTGTTCACTTTGCACTACCTACAGCAATCGACTCTAGTGTCTATCTGCAGTCATCCCCTTGGTGGAGGAGAGGAACCATTTCACTAGGTAGGAAGTAAAATTAAGGGTGGTTAATGAGCACTCAGGCTAAGTAAGTGCAGGGAGAGAGACAAAGGCAGTTACAAGACTTGTTCAAGATCAGTGAGTAAATCGCAGTTTGGAAAGAAACCTGGGTGTCCAGGTCCACATCTCTGTACTCCAACCTCCAGCTTACACTGGCTCTCTAGGAGCATTAATAACTGCTTTGAGATATGTTTGTGACTCCAACAGTGTGAAAACAAGGGAAGTGTTATCAAGCTTTTAGAGAACAGAAATACGAATTACACCTAATGAAGCACTATCACGTCAGACTTTTCTGGTCAGAATTTTCATGTGACAGTGCCACCTTTAAGAAATCTTGAAGTTAGTAATTTATATTTTTCTTATCTGTCCTTATCAAGTTGGTCTGATGTTTTATTTCAATAAATGTTTCAGATAGTTCTCAACATTCACTATTTGTATGTACAGCAGTCACTGGGCTAGCTATTTAAGTGCACTCAGAATAATCCTGATAACCAGTACACTATAGAAGGAATGTGCTGCACGCATCACTGGCAGGGTCTTATTAAAGGGCAAGGAATTTTGTCATAGACCTAATTTTCAGTGATGGTGAAGATGTTGAAGAATAACCCCACAGCCAAACTAATTTCTTAAGTTCAGGGAGTCAAAGATGCTGAAGTAGAAGGCAAATAAAACATTTTTGTCCAAACACTTTTTGTCCTCAGTTTTCATCTCATGAGCTTCCCTGGGTTGCATCTCCTTGCTGCTCTTTTTGCTGGTAACCATGGTAACAAGTCAGTAGCTACAGTATTACTGTGGGCTTTCTTACATTAGTGCCGTCAGTGCTGGCTCACGGGTTGTGACTCCAGTTGTGTTAAGATGTGCCTCACTCCCTCAAGTTTGCCCTTCCAAGGAGGGCAACCAGTCTGTGGGGGGGTGAACCTCCTATAGTTCAAATGGTGAGATTATGAACTATATCATACTATGCAGCTTTAACTGACGTTCCTCTGACCAGTATTATAAATCATCAGTTATGATTTGACAATCAGTGCTGAGATCAAGCTGTGCATGGAGACTTCCTGGAAACATAAGAGGACATCCCACGCTGAGTTTGAAAAACTAGGACAGGGTTTTTGTATTAAAAAAAATTGGGAATTTGTTTTTACTTTATATCTATGATAAATCAGTAAACAATAGTTTGATGATTCATAAATATATTTGTGGACACCTAGTGTGTCTCTTGCTTATACGTTACACTGTTTGTATTGTTTCTGAACCTTGCTGTTTTGTTTGTGCACATGCACCCACTGTTGTCACTTTATTTGTTATTGCTTTTTCACTTCCTGCAGTGTCCCTTCCCCGGGGTCACATCTGGGAATGAGCTCTGGCTCAGAGTGCTTATCCTGGTCACCAATTTTCAATAAATAAACAATATATATGAAAGTGTCACTTACTATATCCTAAGGATGCCAGATTCACTCACCATTGGTTCCTGGTTATCTCACTCAACTAACAAAGTCCTGTAGGGAGTTCCAGATAGAGGATGGACTTTGGATAAAAGTGGTTTCTCCATCTGATTCTTCAACTTTTGGGATGTGATTTAAGTCTTTAACCTGGGATCTGAGGTGATTGATGCAAACTGATCTGGTCACTGGGCTGCAGAAATAATGGGCCCTATGTATTTTATGTATTAAGGGTATCCTGGCCCTATGCACTGTTTGCACTGCACATAGGGCCAGGATATGCACATCCCAGTTGTCTGTTAGACACATATAGATGCACTACAGGCTTGCACCCACTCTGCACTCCTGCCCTGGACCATACACAAGAGATCCCGTGCAAATACCAGCTAGCCCAGGTGGGGAGTGGGCATGCCCACAGAGTGTCACATGAATTATGCTATTTGTGCTCTGTCAGGTCAGTGTCGGTGGGGGGGGGGCTTACTGTTATGCCTGCTAAAGGCTGCCAGAACAGTTGGGCATTCCGCTCGCCTGCCGGTACAAGAAAATGGAAACTGTCATTTTAAATCCCATTTCTCGGGGGCATGGCAACCCATGCACAGGCTACCATGTCCCCTAATCCCCTTTTCCCGTAGAGTGAGGGATCCACTGTGGGGCATAGTCAGGGCTTCAAGTTGGAAGCCCCCAGTCTGGATTACATCTGTCCCCTGGCGAGGCCCACCCTTGGTGCGGAGCTATCTGGCCATGCTCAAGCAGCCCAGGGCTCACCTGGAGGATGTACATAACAGGCCTGCGCATCCAGCAGGGGCTGGCTATGCAGCATGCAGTTGCAGAGCCCAGTACACACCCATACAGGTGCACACTGGGCATCTATGTAAAGGGCTCAGTATGAATAATTTCCAGATATGCACTTAGTGGGCTACTGGCCAGCAAAACAATCGGCCATTAGGCAGTCAGAGGACTTTCAGTTTCCAGATAATGGCAGCGTGTGTTCCTCTGCCCTCCCTATCCCAGCTCCCACTGCCCCTCCCTACCTCACCCTAACAGTCTGCCTCTCTCTCTTCTGCAGGATTCTGGCATACCATGTACAGTGCCTTAGTACAATTTGTAAACTGCTTGTCATTGCAACCCATGTACTGTTGAATGTTTTGTACTCTGTATGTATAATTTACTGTATCTATATTGTGTCTTCTTGTGTAAATGTATCTGATGTGGAACCTCTCAATGAGCCTCCGCTCACAGGTGTCATCCAAGACCTCAATAAACAATGTGTTACCTTGTAGGACACACATCTGACATATTCCAGGATACAGCTGGAAAAGAGCTATTTCAGCTCAGTATGTCTTTCCTACTGTATCTTTTGAAATACATAGATACATACATACTTACAGGTATACATACATCAATAAATAAACAAACAAACAAGCACCTAGAATGTATAATAAACTATGGTACTATATGCATGGGCCCTGAGCTAGTTGTCTCTTAAATAACATCAGTATGCTCAAAGTTTAGCTACAATGATAGTTTTAGAAGCAATTTTCTGGTTTCTGAACGTTACACATTTCAATGGAGAAGGTGTTGTTTTTGATATACAGCTGTTACGATGTGTTATTTGTATGATGTGAGTTGAATGGCAGGTGGAGTGCCATGCAAAACCTGTGTAGGTGTCTGAAACCTGTAACCACTTTAGCGATGTCACTTTGTAGCAACAGAATGAGAGGGTCACATGATTCTTGGATGAGCAACATTGCTTGGGTTTTTCTTTGTGTTTCCTACTAAGTTGCACTGAGTTAAACATGACTGGTTCCTGTTAAAAATAAATACACTGTACAGTAGTCAACCATCCTTAAGGAGCAGCTGACGGATGTGGACAGGTGAGTCAGACCACTGTGCTTCTGGTCTCAGGATCTAAATATGCAGTTTAAAACAAGTTCTGTAAAGCAATCATTTAGATAAAAGCCTTTGTAGGCTTGCTTGTATTCAATAATCTTTTCAATCTCAAGTCGTAGACCTGCCCCAAAACAGCCTGCTTGATTATGCTAAGTGATGAGGCTAAGGTATGTTCAGTGTGCAGTGCAGTACTAATGGGAGGGACTGTTTATAGTAACTCTACGCAACTTAGCAGCCCATATTTCATTTGGAGGGTAGTATATTAAACGTGATACAAACCAAAAATGAAAGGTGGCCTGTTAAGCTGAATAAAGTGACAACAACAGGTAAACATCCCACCCCAACTGATACTATAACACTTTCCATTGAGCATGCCATAGCTCTGTTACTTACTCACTCAGCATCAGTAAGGTGTTGTTTTAGCAAAAGGCCACATCTCTGGACTTGAAAATGTGCTGAATACAAGCTGAATCTACCAAGGCTTTCATCTAATTAGTTATTCTAGTGAGGGACACAAATGACAAATCAGCGAGATTTAGAGGTAATCATAGGAAGTACTTCTTCACTGAGAGGGTAGTGGGAAACTGGAATGAGATGCCAGGGAGGTGGTGAGAGAGGACTGTATGGGGGGGGGTTCAGCAGGGCATGGAAAAACACAGGGGGCTGCTACGAAGGGGGGGCTATAAATAAGACCTAAATGGACACGTAGTCAGACTGGGTGGGCTTGGTGGTCCTTTTCTGCCATCACATTCCTATGTTTCTATTCTATCATTTGCTTGTTTCTCTGTTTTGCTTATCTAGAAACTGAGGTAGGTAGCACCCTGGTGTGACCTGCCTGGATCAGGTTAAAAATGATATCAGCAACTGTTTAAGGCCTAGTCTAGTCAAAATGACTTGTATTATCACCCGCTTGTGGGAAAAATGTGCAATCAAAAAATACCCACAGATGTTTTGATGTTTTCCCTCTATCTAACAATAAAGTTAGTTTTAGGGCCTCTTGAATAGTCAGGCTACTGTCTCAACTTTCAGATTATACCATCTGGCCAGAAAAGGTGGCAGCAAGACAACCACTAAAGACACGGGTTTATAATATATCATTTGAAGGCAAAAACTGTCAGTAAAGAGCATTAGGTGGCTGTTTACAGTAATGTTCCACATCTTGTCTGAGGGGAAGGTTTTACATGGAAGGAGATAGGGAACTATAAAACTGAAGTAAAAATGTAGCTTACTGTTTGGCTGGAACACATGTGGATACCCCATGGGACAAGTGCATGCCATGTTTGTGTGAAGATGGGGCACACAGGGAAATGGTGCTTCATTGGAGGGGGGGTCATTTAAAATATAAAAGTCCCATCTGTGTGTCATAATCATGGTAAAGGGGTGTTTTTTGTTTCAGTAATCACATCTCTGATGCAAAAGGCATTCAAATTCACTGCACATCATGAGATACATATTGGAGGGGGTGATAACCTGAAGATAACCCACCCCCTGATAAGCCACTATGCCACTTGCTTAATGACTTCCCAATTCAGGGACAAATATATGTCCTACTGTGACTGTAAATTGCATTCTGACACACAAATAATAAAGATACAGTACAGCTGGGACTGACACCTTTTTCTTCTAGTAACAAGTTTCCTTGCGGATTCACTACTGACCTCATTTCTCATTTCCCACGGGCAAGCCCTGATGTTGAATGATGGCTAAATTACAACAAAGAATAGCACTGAATAGCTTAGACGTTTACAGACAGAGCATGGCAGGAGCAATAAAACATAAGACACACAGTCTGAGTGGTAAGACCACAGTGCTGTGACTATTCTTACTTCACATCAGGTATTTCTGACAAAGTGATGCAGTGTTTACATCTGGACTATCTTAAAGCTCTCTAATACACTGTGGAAATCAGAATGTGTTAGCTGATGGAGCTGAGGTACATTCTGCCAGGGTTTACCCCCTCATCATTTACTCTACTTTAAGTGTTGGGAGGTGGTCTGTCAACTGCAGATATAGCACATGATTCTACAGGATCATGTCTCTGGGACAATGACCCATTCCTCATGGGATATTGATTTGATTTGATAAAATCTATTTTTATGCAGGAAACAAACCTTAGATGAAACAACCTCTGTTTTTAATGAATGCCCTGTTAATCATACACATATAACCAAAGATATACAAAATAAAACATTAAAGACATACATTGTTGTGCAATAAAATTCATATCCATGTGCAACAACTGCAAGATACCCTAAAAAGGTTTTCTTGAAGCTGATTGAAATTCTTTTACTGAATTTTTCATTTTTAATTCCGCAGGAACTAGGTTCCATTAATTAGCCAAACTTGCTTGTATTATCATATCACCAAATCTATTATAAACTCATGGGCAGGAATATTTTATCATCTGGTCTCTGAGTGGGTATCTTGAATTTGTTTGGTCAGTTAATGTCACCATGTATCTTAACAGATGAACAGTTTTGGAATGCAACAATTTAAAACACCATGATAACCAATTTAGTTGTTTATCATCCAGATGTAACCATTATAATGCCCGACAGACTAGACAATGATGAATCCCAAATTTACTTGAATTTGCAAATCTGGCAAGTCTGTAGTATGTTTGATCAATTCTCTTTAATGCAGTTTTTGGTGCATTCCTATATACTAACTATATACAGTATAGATGAAACCTGCATCAACAAGAGAGCCACCATTTTAGAACCACCTATGCTGGCCAGCCAGGTGGTGCCAGTGGCAGTGCATTTTGCTACAATGTGGGAGACTCACGTTCATGTCTCAAGCACAACTCCCATGCCCTGGGCCAGAGGAGTTACAGGCAGCTGCAGAGGCAGCTCAGTCCAATTCTTGGGGGACACTCACTCCGCTACTTTGGTGCCTCCTTGAGTGAGAATTTGGAGCAGCATTGGCGTGTGTCGCCACACATCCACACTTCCCCTTAAGGTTAAGTGCAGCATGAGCATCATTATGTTGGAGTACTACGAGGGATTACAAATAGGAATACACGAATTGGCCAGACAGGATAACATCTGTCCCCCACAAATACACAAACACACACACGCTACCATGGTTCATTGTAGGCTGCTGCTGTAACACACACACACACACACACACACACACACACACACACACACACATTGGCCATGTGCGCCCATACTCACACACAGATGCAGACTTACACACACCCTTGACTTTGGAGAAGGTGTAGAGCTGCTGTGGAATGAAGCTCCAGGGTCAGACAGAGAATACATTTGGGCTAAGGATCCTGCATGATGCTGGGGTGGCAGCTGGTGTGCCCGTCAGATGGGAAGCCATGGAAAAAAACACCTGTGCAATGAGGCCAATAGTCTACAAGTACTGAAGAAGCCACTGTATCATATTTGGGGGAATTTTGTTTTCTGATTGCTTGATGTTCCAGCTCTTGATACAAGCCATCAGCTCCAAACATTATTTCATCTAGTCTGCATGCTGAATCCTGAGCTACTGCTCTTTCATAAGAACGGCTTTGGTGTGGTTACTTGCACTTCTTGTGGGTAAGTCAAAGGTGCCTCAATTTACTGGTGGCTGAGGAGGCTAAAGTGGAAAATAGGTGAGCTGTGTCAAAGGAATCAGTGAAGTTGAGGCACCCTCTGAAGTAATCTGCGTGGATCCGATTGAAGCATCACTCAGAATCAGGAATTCAGCCTTCTGAATAGAAGCTGACAGGTAGGAAATATCCATGGACCAGTTAAAAGGGTTGGATAATTTGGGCAGCTCAGTATGACTAACAAATTAAATTCTGCTGCTTTCTAAAGGCTGTCTCAAATATTTTATATAACTGCACTGACTAAGGCAAGTGAACATAAGCACTGTTGTCAGAATAATTTCCCCTTTGAGCAACTTTCAATTTTCAATACTTTTCAATTTCTGTAATAGTTAACACATTATTTAGGCACCCAAAACACAGGCTTTTTTGGGGCAGTTTGCTACTGATGATCACATACTGAATGCGATGCTTCTCATGCGAAGTCAAAGTGGACTTGCATCACACATTTCAGTGCTTTGATCTTCCTTAGTCTAAATGACAGCCTAGTACTGTAAAACCATTAGCTGTATGAGTCATGATAACTGACTTGTAGCACCACAGACCATACGAGGTCATCAGATTTAAGAAATGATCTAGACTTCAGGAAAACAATATTTTTAAAGCCCATATCCTGCATCTTCTTGTAACTAAATCTTTATAATGGTTCAAAGACATAACAAATCATTTAGGAAATAAAGCTTGTTTCACAGGCTTAAGGATAAAATAGGTATACAGGATAGCTACCTTTCAACCACACACTTCATGTTATAAGTGTATAATTACCTAACACCTACCAAAACTCTGGAACCAACTACCGACCCAAATCCACCACTCCTCATCAGCCTACTCCCTCTCTTCATCCCTAGCTAACTACCTAGTGACAAACTGCAATTGCACCTAGCCCTGTGGAGCCCTGCCAAATCTGATGGTCTATACCTCTTCCTACCTCCAGCTGGGCAAAATATGCCTATCCCAAACCCCTCATGCAGCCTGCACTTTCTCCAATGTAGCACTTTCTCCACCTCTTCTTCCCACCCCACCCCACGGCTACCCTCTACTATCCCCCACCCCGTCAGTCACTCTCAAATGTTTACTAGTCTAGAAATGTTGTTATCCATTGTTTTGGTTGTAACTGTTCTGTCTGTATATATATATATATATATATATATATATATACATATACATACACTATATATATATATATATATATATACACACTCTAACTGCTAATGTATGTATCATGTTGTATTACTCATTGTCCCACTCCCCTTCCCCCAGGACGTACCGTGAGACGAGCTTCTTGCTCAGTGTAACCTTCCTGGTGAAACATTTCCATAAATAAATAAATAAAGTACAAGTGAACATTTTTACTGCTCGAATAACCGATTTAGAAAAATGCATTACAACCTGGCTGTTATAATCGCTCCCTGTCAATCAGACTCATGCTGTGAGCAGCACAAGCACTAGTCACACAACTGCCACAGTAATTAACAAGCATTTGTCAATGCCAAATGTTTGCTTGCTGGTATTAGCATTGAAAGTGCAAGAGTTAGACAGATGCAGAATAGGAATGGCAGTGAAGTATTGAACTTCACGCAAGCCCCACTTCCACCCTGCAGAAATGGACAGGCATTGGGGTATGTCTTTGGGTCGTCGCGCATAATGATCACGCCATTTCACTTCACCCTATTCTGCAGACACCAATAAGTGCTGAGGTGTGCCTTGGACTGTTCGGCTTTATAGTCACCCCATACCATAAGGACATACATAGAAACATAGAATTTGACGTCAGATAAGGACTGCTTGGCCCACCCAGTCTGCCCATTTCCCTACCTAATGGATAAGTTGCAGATCCTAGTTAACCAGCAGCCTACTTCTTCCTACCCCCACCCCCTAGAATTGCCTTATGACTGTCCCATGCATGCTTGAATTCCACCACTGCTTTTGACTCCACAACCTCCTCTGGAAGGCCATTCCATGCATCCACAACCCTCTCTGTGAAAAAATACTTCCTTACATTACCTCTGATCCACCCCCCCATCTTCAAATTGTGCCCCCTTGAACAGTGTCACTGTGATTTTGTTAATCTGCCCCAAAAGCCGATTTCCCACAGCGACCACGCCATTGTGTGCCACATGTGCAAAACCACATTTTGGGCAGGATGTGAAAAATGACAGATGTACTGTTCAAAAGGAGGTGTGGAAAAATGACAATGCTGGAAATCTGGAGTGAAAATATAAAAAATTATCTGAGTTACGAGTGTGCATGGAAACTGCACAATGCACGCTCATAACACAGTCATTTTATGGGCTTTTGTCACCAGATTTTCAACATAGCCATTTTAGGACCTCTGCTCATGAACAGTGGAACTGTAATTTTCTTAATGTGTCCCCAACACTGATTTCCCAGAGAAACCGTGCTATTCTGCGTCGGAAGTACGAAAACACATTTCATCCAGGATGAGAAAAATGACAGATATACTGTTCATAAGGAGGTGTCAAAAAATGCCAATGTTGAAAATCTGGAGTGAAAATATTGCAAATTCACGAAGTTACAAGCGTGCATGGAAACTATGCAATACATGCTCATAACAGTCATTTTTGGAATTTTTCCACCAAATTTGCAACATAGGCTTTTTGGGAGCCCACCTCATGGACACTGACACTGTTGTTTTATTAGTCAGTCCCAAAAGGTGATTCCACGCAGTGACCACAAAATCACCTTTTGGGACCAAATAACAAAATGACAGTGACTGAATTTGTGGGGCAGGGTCCCAAGAACCCTAGGTTGAATTTCTGGAGCAAAAATTAACAAAAATGGTTGAGATATCCACCTAAGTTTGAAAAAACCCATTTATGCCATTATACAGCTTACTGGCATTTCTTCAGTTTGCGGTCGGCTTTGAAGAGTGCAGACATGTTCCCAGTCCACCGAATATCATTGTGCCGGGCTCTGGAGTTAAGTTTGGGGTGAGGGGGGGTGTGGGGATGCAGAGTGCACAGAGGGTGTGTGCGGGCTGAGGGAGGGGAAACGACGGTGATGGACTGTTTCCTTTGTTTCAGGAAAAAAAAATTTCAAAATTCACCGTGGACCATTTTCTGTTTTTTACAGGTTTTGGCCACACTGGGGTGGGCTCCTAGTGTGGCACATTTGTTTGGGGAGGTCATGTTAGCCACACTGGGTTGGGCTCCCAGTGTGGCACACAATCAGATGGAGCAGCGCCAGGAAAATGGGGGGGGTTAAAATGCCAACATGGGGACTGGGCACCCCCGTCAGCAAGCATGTCTGTGGGGCATGATGCCGAGAGGGATTGGGCATCCCTCGGCAGACCACAGCAATAAAGGGGGCACATATGCCAATGGGGGATTGGGCACCCCCAAGGTCAGCTTCCTAGGGACTGTGAGTGAGTGCTTATTGAAATGTTACACCAGGCAAGGCATGCCCTGCAATGATGGGTCGCTCCCTTTTCGCAGCAGCCAATTCATTTCAACTTGATGGCATGCTTGCTGAACTAGTGTCAGTAACAGTATGCCACTGCATTGGGGAAACACGGCCAAGCCTCAGAATGCAGTGGGGGCATTGGCTGCCATAGTGCCACACCTCCAAAACCCTGCTAATCTCCTAAGCTGTCAGATAGTGTTTCTTACACATGCGTGCAAGTAAACATAAAAATGCTCACTAGTAATTATAAAAAAAACAAGCATTTGTCAATGCCGAATGTTTTCTTGCATGGTTTATGTGTTTCACTAAGTTTTCAACATGGCCTTTCTTGGGACCCCACCTCATGAAGAGTGTCACTGTCATTTTGGTCACTCATCCCGAAAGGTGATTTTGCAGAGCAACCACGCCATTCTACTCCACAAGTGTGAAAACGTTTCAGGCGATGTGAAGAATGACAGCCGTATTGTTCATAAGGAGGTGCAAAAAATGCCAATGCTGAAAATCTGGAGAGTAAATATTAAAAATTGGCAACGTGAGGAGTGTGCATAGAAACTGAACAATGCACGTTCATAATACAGTATGGAATTTTTTCACCAAATTTGTAACCTGAGCTTTTTGAGACCCCACCTCATGAACAGTGGCACTGCTGTTTTGTTAATTAGTCTCGAAAGGTGATTCTGTGGCATGACTGCAAAATCACCTTATGGGACTTAGAAACAAAATGACAGTGACAGTATTCATGAAGAGGGGTCCCAAAAACACAATTGAAAATTTGGCACCAAAATTCCTAAAAATGGCTGAGATATCAACCTAAGTTAACCCCCCACCAATTGACTGCCATTATAGGGCTTACCGTCATGTCCTCAGTTTGCCGGTCGCTTTTGAAGAGCGCAGATGTGCTCCCGGTCCACAGAAGATCACTGCTTCTAACCTTCAGAGGTAAGTATGGAGGGTAGGTGGGGTGAGCAGAGGGTGGGGGAGGGGAACCGGGGATGATGGGGGTCAGTTTAGTTTTTACAGGTTAATTAAAAACAAAATACCTTGGGGACAGTTTTCTTTCTTTACAGGTACAAAATACAACATAAATTTGGGTACACTGGGGTGGACTCCCAGTGTGCCACATGAGTTGGGGTGAAGGGGTTCATGTTACCGACATGGGGCCAGGGAATGAGAAAGCGGGGAGGACAGCAGCAGAGGGAGGGAGTGGGAGGGATTTATTTTCAGCTGGAGGGTCGGCTGGTGAACGAGGGAGCAGGGAGGACAGCAGCAGAGGGAGGAAGTGGGAGGGATTTATTTTCAGCCAGGGAACGAGGAAGCAGGGAGGACAGCAGCAGAGGGAGGGGGAGACATTTATTTTCCGCCGGAGGGTCAGCTGGAGAATGAGGGAGCAGAGACAGCAGCAGCAAAGGGAGAGAGCAGGAGCGATTTCCTATTTGTTCCAGACTGAATCAGAGATCAGATCGGAGGGCTGGAGGTGCTTTGTGACATGAGTTGTAGTGGCCGCTATGCAAATGGAAGGAATGATGCGCACTCTCTCATTGGTGTGGTTCATTTCTCTCAAGTGCAGGCGAGCTCCTGCAGTGAGATTCCAACGGCTGTCACAGTGAGGGAGCGGGGAGGACAGCAGCAGAAGGATGAAGTGGGAGGAATTTATTTTCAGCCGGGGAACGAGGGAATGGGGAGGACAGGAGCAGAGGGAGGGAGTGGGAGACATTGATTTTCAGTTGGGGAATGAGGGAGCAGAGACGACAGCAGCAGAGAGAGGGAACGGGAGAGATTTCCTATTTGTTCCAGGCCGAATCGGAGATCAGATTGGAGGGCTGGTGGTGCTTTGTGATGTGAGCTGTAATGGCCGATATGCAAATGAGAGGACTGAAGCACACACTCCATTGGTGCAGTTCATTTCTTTCAAGTGAAGGCCAGCTCCTGCTGTGAAATTCCAATAACTGTCACATTGGGTTTTAACGTTCATTGATGTATCAGGGTCGCGCCCACTGTGCAGTGCTCTGCATTGCACTCATCCCTGACACACCTCTGAAATGTGGTACTGTCCAAGATGTATCTTGCGCAAGGACAAGGAAACACAGCAAGACATACAATAGGTGAGTGGGGGTAAACCAGAATTATATGCACAGCCTTGGTGTAGCATGTTTTTATAAACCCTTCAAGCTTCCCTCTCAGGGTTTATGTAACATCCCACACCTCGGATCTGTAAAATTCTAGTTACACACACTTACACATGTATTATTCTCTATATAATAACTAGGTTTCCCCTTTTTCCCATAGGGAAACTGTGCCATAATTTACCATAATAAAGGAGTGTTTATTACAGCAAACACGCATACGATGTGCGTTACTCTGCCCTTGCGCCCACCTCAGCTTTTCCTTTGAACCGCCAGCCGCCTCATCTTTTCCTCTGAAGATTTGAATTGTCATTTGGACTCTGGGGTAAGTGATATTGAAGCTACCACAGGGGAAAAAAAACTTAAACTTTAGGCTGCTGATGCCACACAAAGAAATACAAAACTGCTTAAATAAGTAAGGGTGATCGTGGACCGAGTGCTGAAACAGGACCGCGGTCGCATGGCAATGTCTCTTTATTTTATATAATTGCTGAGGTGAAAAAGGAGAAACCCAGCAATTATATAAAATAAAATATGGGGTGGTGTATGTAAACTTGAAGTTTATACCCCCCGCCCCCCAGTGTTAGATGCTTTAATAAACACCTCAAGCTTCGCTCTTGGGGTTTATGTAGCATCTAACACCTCAGGGGTGTGTAAACTTCTCATTACACGCACCACCCCATACTTTAATCTATATTTATTACTCATAAACTCCATGACTGTTATTTTTTACTATACTGCAGTCTATAAAACAAAGAGAATGAAAGTGAGTATTATGAAAATTATCTCCACAATGGAGAACCTAATCCTAAAATGTATTTTGTCATTAAAATGTTTATTTTGTAGAGCCGGCACACCAGCGCAGCGGTAGCACTACCGCTTGCGACGCTAGTGACCCGGGTTCAGGAATGAGCCCAGGAAGCTGGAGGGCTGGCCAGGGGGAGAAGGCTGAGCATCCGTGGACTGCTCACCTTCTCCAGGGAGGGAGGGGGCACAAGGCTCGGTGCTTGACTGACCCCAGGCGGAGGCCTGGGGTACAGCAAATGCCTGGCCAATCCAGGAGGGTTGGCCGTGCCAGATGTCGGCGGAGCTCCGCCTTGATGTCTGGGTGCATGGCACGCCCAGAGAAACAGGGAAAAACACCTCCATCACTCCGGGTAGACGGAACGCCAACACAGACCTCAATGGTCCCCTGCCTGTCCCACGCGGTGGCCCCAACGGAGTGTCGTTAGCTCGCGGTGCTTGGGCCCCACCTCGTCCCTGGCTGGGCGGAAAAACAAGGCTACATGGGGGGACTGCCACGGGGCTCCAGGCACGGAAGGAACTGAGGCAGATGCCAGGTGCACCCGAAGAAGCGGAGCATAGGGGTCAGGGGAAGGTGGAAAATAGCAAGTACAAAAAAAAATTTTTTATTTCGTATGATTATGTAAATGTAATTTATCAGCACATGATCACTGTATTAAGTAAGTGTCAAATAATTAGCAAGTGATTCAATAAAACAGTCTGAAGTATTAGTTATAAACTGCCATCATTTACATTACTTTTTATAGCAATGCAGGAACAACCTGCAAGCATAAGTACTATGCCATCTGTTTAAAAGAGTTTCCTTTTATGAAGGAATCTTTCATTTCCAATTTCTTATTAAACTGATCTTAGCCTCCCCTCATACCTATAGCGGCAGGGAACTGCAGCAGCCTTCTGATCCAGGTTATGCCATAAGAAAGTCATTTTCTTCTCATGCACAGGCTGTTTGGGGAGCGAGGTAGCTGCTGCAGACCGCAGTGACTGAACCTTTGTAAGAGTTATTTAATTTTAACCAGATATTGTCCATAGATATATGCAGTAACTGCAAAATGGTTGGGCCCCCTTCCCCATTGAAAAAGCCATCATATAGTTCCCCATATACAATGGCACCAATTAAGGTATTATGACTCCAATTAGCTAATTACGCTGTTTTAATGTGTTATTAAAGGGCTTGTTACATGTGTTATTAAGGAGCATGTTACAGTACATGTATTACTGGTGTAATCCCATAACACGTGTAACAAGTCTTTTAATAACACATGAAACATCCACCTTACAATCCCCCATACCGTTTATCTACAGAACAATCCCCTAGCCTACACTAACTAAAACCCTACTCAACACCCTGCCTCCACTCACCAAACAGGCAGGTCTCGCATGTAGGCCTTCCACCCTCATACTGCTGCTGCTGCTGCCACTGTTTCTCTCATCCCACGACAGTACTCAAGAATATATATGTGTTCCCTAGCCAATAATGCCACTGGAAAGCAGACTGCATGCCCTTCCAACATTACGCATTACACCTTCTGCCACACACCACACTGCTTCAAACTGCACAGTGAGCTGCTCAAGACTGCATGCCATGCCACTCTCCATCCTGACTCTGTAAAGGGAGCAGCAGCAGTGCCAGAACCATGCCTCCTTTTACAGGAATCCCTACACTACTGGGACACAAAATACAACTTCCCAAGTCAGCCCACTACACTACATAAACACATAGAAAACCATGGACAACACGTAGGACACATCAGAAAGTGTCCAACCTTATGTATTATATGGAATAAAAGATGGCAAAGTCCTATGTGCGGAAACAGTAACTTGTCGGGCTTGAACAAGCTCATAAAGGCCACTCACCCTTCGAGCATGTGACTTTATGGCTTATTGAACCCCTGGGTAGTATTATTTCCTGGTATACAATACTTTGCCAACATTTATTCTTTCTCTGTCTCTCACTAGATATATATATATATTTATATATATACAGTATGTCCATGGCAAAAAACTCCATTTAATGCATCAGTTAGGGTTGTTCCACAGTGTCAAAAGCAAGGAAATTTGGTGTTAGGGTTGTCACCTCTTGCACTCCACGCCCACCCTGCCCCCACCAACAGGCATCGGGGTATCCGTTGGGGTTGTCGGCCCTAACTCTCACCCCATTCCATGTGTAAATAAGCTGGGGTGGTGCAGCATGGGAGAATGGGGTGAGAGTTAGGGCCAATGACCCCAACGCACACCCCGATGCCTGTTGGTGGAGATGGGGTGGGCGTGGGGTGCAAGGGGTAGCAATCCTAACACCAAATTTCCTTGCTTTTATCAATGTGGAACAACCCTAACTGATACTTTAAACAGAGTTTTTGCAATGAATTTCTCTTCTTTTTGAGAATGTGCACTATAAATAGTGAATGGAATATGTGTGCAGAATTGTGTGTATATCCATTCAACGGTCGCACAGCACCACAAGCAAACAATGTAACATGCACAATTCAGCATCTATAAGTCCCAGTGACTCGAAAATTGTCACAGTCAAAGATGTATTATTAATCTTCGCACATTCCAAATGCCAGGCAAATCGGACACGCATCAGAAGTTATTGAAGCATAATGAACCAAATTTTCATTCGTCGGAGTGGCATAATTCTGTACCTGTTAATGTTTTACACACCAAACCACTGCAAGGCACCTCCATATCACGAGGGCTACCTGCACTAAAAATTTCAAGCCAATAGCACCATGCATAACGCTATGTGCAAAATGTTAACTGCGTCACACAGTATCTCTGCAGAAAATTATTCTTCAAACATGTAAACAACATAAGTCACATCTCCAGGACATCCACTCAACACCCTCCAAATGTCATGTAAAAAGAACAAACCACTCCAGAGATATTCAATTGTTACATTTCTGCACCTTTAAGAAGTCTTCCACCACAAAATGGCAGAAATCGCAGCTGAAAATGCACTAAAATGGCAGATGTGGCAGCCAAAAAAATCAGTAATTGCAAAGTGAGCCAACTTGAAATGGCAATAACTCTGGAACAGAACAACGGTTTTTCACCAAATAAAAACTGGCATGTTCCTTGAACAAAGGTCTTTCTATGTGCCAAGGATCAGACCAATCAACCACACAGTGGCTTCACTATGCTTCTCAGGCGACAGTGCAGAAAAATAGCAAAAACATAATGTTTTGCACTGCACTACGGAAACGCAAAAACACAAACGGTAACGTTAATGCAAACGGTGATGGAAACAGTGAAGTAAAAGAAAATAGTAACACTAATGGTAACGCAAATGGTAAAATACATGGTGACACAAATGGAAACGATAACACAAACGGTAAGAGAAACACCAACACAAACGTAAATGAAAACAGAAATGTAACACAAATGGTAACGGCAACGGAAATACAAAAGGTAGCAAAAATTATAATAAAAATGCAAACAGTAACAGAAACGCAAATGTTAACGGCAACGGCGACGCAGAAGGAAACTGTAACGCACTCGACAACAGAAACGCTACAGAAAATGCAAACGCTAATGCAAATGGTAATGAACATGTACAGTAAAGGGTAATGGTAATGCAACTGGAAACAGAAACGGTTACGGTAACACCAATGATGACGCCAAAGGAAACACAAATGCAAACGTAAACTCAAGTGAGTACGCAAATGCAAATGGTTATTCACACGGTCACAGTAATGCAATTTGAAACACAAACGATGATGCCACAGGAAACACAAACATAAAAACAAATGCAGGCGTGTATGCAGATGTAAATGGTAATGCACACAGTGAAGCAAAAGTAAATGCAAACAAAAACAGTAATGGAAACACGAATGGTAACAGTAACGTAAATGCAAGCACAAACACAAAGTGTAACACACGGTGACGTAAACGTAAATGCTAACGGTTACGTAAAAGCAACTAGTAACAGTAACGCAAATGCAAGCACAAAAAGTAACATACACGTTGACGCAAAAGTAAATGCAAACAAAAATGATAACGGTAACAGTAACACAAACGCAAAGGGCAATGCACACGGTGACGTAAACGGAAATGCAAATGGTAACGGAAATGCAAGTGGAAACACTAACTGTAACAGTAACGCAAATGCACACCCTTTTTTCCCCCAAAAAAAGGTGCATTCAAAAGCACAGTGAATACAAAGAATGTATGCATAATAATGGCCCTCAGAGCAGAAAATCAGCACTTGGAATACTAAATTCCTTGTGCCTGAGGAACCGTACAACGTAGAAAAAAATGTAAAATCTCATATTATTTATGACTTTCCAGGCTAGTTTTGCACCTAGCCCCCTAGAGAGGGACTAAGCGTTCTTCCAATGAAAAGTCCATATCTCAAACCTTTTTCAAGATACGGGCCCCGAAAAGCGAGGCAGACGCCATAATGTTAGCCTTTGAGAAAAAGCATCAAATTCACAGTGCTGTAACTTTGCAGCCCTCTAATGTTTTGTCACCAAACCACTAAAAGGTACATCTGTTGGATCTTGGCTTTCTTCCCTCCAAATGTCAACCCAAAAGACCAAACCATTCTTTTGCAGCAGGGTGGCAAAGATTCCCTATTGTTTTGGCCATAGTGTCGCAAAGTACTTTCGCAAATCACACTTTCCACAAATGAAATCACAAAAGTGTTGCATATGCAACGCTACTTAGCGACATTACATTTTACAAAAATTTAAAGAACGTATTTCTGGGGTGTTCCCCCCCCCCCAAAAAAAAGACATGGCTAGCATCCTCAGGGTTCGACTAGGTGAACACAACAAGAATCTTGTCCCTAGAGGGTCCCACATTTAAATCCCAAGCATTTCTGTGACCACCAACTGAAAACAAGATGGCTCATTTGCGACACTACAAGGGTCATTTGTGACATTAAAACTGCATTTGCGACACTTGTAATGGGAAACTTGTTTTTTGAATAACCTTTGAATCATTCCATATTTTTTCAGGAAATCTTTGAAAGGCACATCAGAGACCCTGGCTGCATGTTCCCTGAAGGTTTGGGACCAGTCGCACAAACTGTGCCACCTGTAGGCACGAGCAAAGAATGCGCAAAAATGCATAATTTTTGTGGGGTTTTTTTTGGTGCTCTGTAGCTCCACAACCATACATCTGACTGTAACAAAACTTGTCAGGTCCAGAGATCTATGATACCAGACCATGCATGCCAAATTCCAGGCAAATCCGTGGTACAGTGGCAAAGTTATTAAGCTGCAAAATTTCAGATTTAACCTTAAATGGGGTACTCAACCGTAACTATAGTGGCACTATCATGCCACTATTATATGTGTGTATGTGTTTTTTTATATATATCAATGGCACACACAGGACAGCATTTGTGGGGGGGGCGAAGATGTAATAAATCCCTTTTCTTACCACCTTCCTCTCAGGGTGCATTTCCCCGGTACTTTTTTTTTTTTTTAATTTCCAGATGGGGCATGTGTTGATGTAGTGAATGGAATTCAAATTCAGTCAGCGTGATAGCATAGTAGCTGGGGAGTCAGTCACCATGCTGTAGACCCTGGTGCATGTCCTTATTACAGGTCTTTGCTGTGGGAAAGCAGAAGCCAGTGTAGCTGGGGAGTCAGTCTCCATGCTGGTGACTCTGATGTATGCCCTAAGTCTAGGTCACTGCTGTGGGACAGCAGGAAACTGGTGCAACTGGGGAGTCCATCATCATGCTAAGGACCCTGGTGCATGCCCTGAGCTGGGTCATTGATGTTGGACAGCAGGGCACTGATGCTGCTGGGGAGTAGGTCACTATGTTGGGGACCCTGATGAATGCTCCAAGCCTGGGTCACTGCTGTGGGACGGCAGGAAACTGATGCAGCTTGGGAACCAGTCACCATGCTGGGGGCCCTGTTGCATGCCCTGAGCCTTGGTCACTGCTGTGGGACAGCAGGAAGCTGATTTTGTGTCTGGATGGACTCTCAGAGCCTCCAGAAGAGGGAGACAAGCTGACTCAACAGCGCATCACAGCACAGAAGTTTTAATTTAGCAAAACACCATAACACCCAATTGTTACACTTTGACAGGGATATCAAAGTTAGGGCCACAGCCACTGTTTAACAGATTTGATGCCAGCTGATGAATAATGCTTTGGACGGTTTTGCTGAATCACTTGCTTGTTCTCAGATTCTTATTGAATCTATTGATCACTAGTAGATAAATTGCATGTGTAGCACCATTAACCATACAAAATAACAAACATTACAATACAGTACAGTATAGAGGTTTTTGTCAGTGAAAGCTTTTACAAATATTACATGATAAAAAGCATTCAAATAGAAATAACATCATAAGAAGAAAATAACCCTTTTTAAGACTAGTTTCTGTGTTGTGGAAATACTTTCCTTTCATTGGCCTTGTTTTTGCCTCCCACACCTGGATCGGCCCCCTTTGACTCTACCCTTGCATCCAGCCCCACTGTCCATCTTCCCGGGACTTACCTCTCACGGTGTTCCTCCCTAGCTTATCCCACCAGGGTGGGGCCTTTGGGGGGTCTTCACCTCCCCCCTGGCAGACCTCTAGCTTGATGTCCAGGCGGACGGCATCCTGCATCAGTCTGGCATTTTTCCCCGGTTGTCCTTCTGGGAGTCGGAGACATGGCATGCAATGACATAGTAGTGAACTTGCTAGTCTCTGCCTCTGATTATAAGTCTAATCACAATAATGATTTCTTTCAGTTTGTTTTAGTTACTTGTTTTGTGGCGGCATGAGCAGAGTTGCGATTAAGTAGGCAGGCATTTCTGTGGCTGCGCACAGTGGCTCATGAACATAGCAAGGGAGCTGTTGTCATAGCAAGAAAAAAATACTGAAATTGGATGTAGGTACTGCCGTGCTTTTCTTTTGTGGTAGTTGCTGTTTGCATTTTTAGGGTTGGCAGTCAAAGTTTTCAGTCAGGTTTTGCATCGGTAAAGCAGTTCCATATGGCGCTACACTAAACAGCAGGAGTAGAAGATCTGAGCAGATGCCACACTGGTCACTTCTAAGAGATTTCAGACTGGCATGGCAGAAACATAGAAGTTGAAACTTACCTGACCATTAGACCTGGTGGTCTAGTGGACCCCTTACCCCCACTCCAGCCAATAAGAAGCGTCGGATCCGTCATGAATAATTAATTAGACTTATAATATTCTATTCTATTCTTCTAACATGCCAACTGTATGTTTAATATAAATGTAATAGCCTTTGAACTGTGACATAGAAGTACCATTTTTCTTGGGAGGCAAGAGGCACAACCTTTTCTCTACAGTTTGTTAATCCAGAGATGAATTGCAGTATTTCCAAATGAGACCAAGGTTGAGTTTGTCTCATTGTAATTCACCAAAAGAATGGCATTAGTAACAGATTTTGGGGGCCTGATTTTTCACAAGACCTAGATCGACACAATGGATTTGCGTCAAAAGAGTTTGATGCAAGGGGTGACTTGTGTGACAACTTGCTCAAGCGCAATTTTCTAATGCAGCCTGCATCAAATCCTGACACAGCTGCGCCAAAGCCCCCCTTGCACCAAGGTTGTGTCCAACAACCAAGTGTGCCACATCGCAAAGGGGCTTGCACCATGGTGGGGCTGCAACATCCCCTTTTGGGGATTTTACAAGTCTTGCTGTGGATGCAGCAAGGGGCACCACTTAGACAAGCCAGGTGGTAACAGAGAATATAGAAACATAGACTTTGACGGCAGATAAGGACCGCTTGGCCTACCTAGAGTGTCCTTTATTTTGCTCCAGTGGGAGGGGATCTGACACTTGGCTACTGGATGTATACGGGGCACAGGAGATGGCAGTGGGGGTGTTGGGGGGACAGCTGGGCATCAGCAGCCTGATGTGGCACCCAACAGGGTGTGTTTGCAGTGTAGTGTATTAGTCCCTGTACAGTATACATGTCATCCCTGGTGGTCTAGCGAACCTCCACCCTCCTATCCATGATGTCCCCCAAAAATATTAATATATCTTCTCTGGTGGTCTAGTGGACCACCTTCCCTGATCTCCCCCATTAAGTATTATAATTCCATCCTGGTGTTGTATACCCCTCCCTCTCTATACCCAGTCAACCCATATATATTTATATAACTGTCCTGGTGGTCTAGTGGACCCTTACTTCCCACCCCAGCAGGTAGTGCTCCACCACCCCACTCTCCCATCCCATTCCCAAGCCAGCGACTAGCACAGCCTTCCTCTCTCCACCATGGCTGGCCACCGACTGAGCTGTCAATGAGCACATACTGTATACAGTACTCACTCACAGATTGAGAACTCACAGTGAGCTGTCATTCAATGAGTGCATACTGTATACAGTACGCATTCATTGACAGCTCAGTTGATGGCCAGCTGTGGTGAAGAGAGGAGGGCTGTGCTGGTCACTGGCTCAGGGATGGGACAGGGGGAGCAAGTTGGTGTGGCACTGACTGCCAGCGTGGGGGATCCACTAGACCACCAGATACGGTTATATACATATAAATGTGGGTGATCGGTACAGGGAGGGGGGTTCTACTACAACACCAGGGATGGAGTTATAATACTCAATGGGGGAAATCAGGGAAGGGGGTCCACTAGACCACAAGGGAAGATATATTAATATTTCTTGGAGGCATCAGGGATCGGGGGGTGGAGGGGTCTACTAGACCACCAGGAATGATATGAATACTGTACAAGGACTAATACAATACACTGCAAACACACCCTGCCAGGCACTGCATCAGTCCACTGATGCCGAGCTGTGCCCCCAACACCTCCACTGTCACCTCCCATGCACCATATGTCCCTGGTCCCCTCCTGGCAAGCAGTTTCTTCACCCCGCCATAAGAAGAAAATTATCCTTTTTAAGACTAGGTTCTGTGTTGTGGAAATACTTTACTTTCATTGTCCTTATTTTTCTTTGCCTCCCACACCTGGATCAGCCCCCTTTGGCCCTACCCTTCCACCTAGCCCGCTGTTCATCTTCCTGGGACTTACCTCTCACGGTGTTCCTCCTTGGGTTATCCCCTTTGTGGGGGGGCTTCATTACCCTCCCGGCAGACCTCTAGCTCAGTGTCCAGGGAGCACTACAATTCAATATTGTGGGGCTTGCCATCCGAGGCAGGCGGCATCCTGCATCAGTCTGGCATTTCTCCCTGTTTGTCCTTCTGGGAGACATGGCATGCAATAACATAGTGGCGCACTTTCCAGTCTCTGCCATGCCTCCCCAAAATGTGAGCTCCGGCTGTCCCTCCCCCAGCTTCTGCCAGGGGCCAGTAGAGCACCAGCAGCTTTCCCACCCTGCCCCTCCTGGGAGGAGGAGAACAGTCCTTCAGATGCTCGATCCTTCTCCCCCCAGCCAGCTCTCTGACACTCGGGGTTCACTTCCAAACCCAAATCACTAGTATCACAAGCAGTAGCTCTACCACTGCGCCGGCAGGCCGGCTTATTGTCCTTGTTTGATAGGCTGTTGTAGTTTTGTTTTATAAACCAGGAACACCATATCACACAAGATTCTTGAGAAACTGTAACCTAATGTTACGTTTCCCTGCTTTTGTAACGTTGTGTAGTAAGCAGCCCCAACTGTTTGTTTCACAATAACATAGTAATCTAATATCAGAAGGGACTCCAGGTCCATCATGTCCGTCCACCATGCTTCGTAAGCACGGATTTAAAAAGAAAGCATTCCATGCAAACATATATTTAATTTGTTGATTGTTTGATTGTTTGTTTGTTTTTAGTTACCAAGTAAGTGCACTAACAGTATCTATTTACAGGGATGATCCAGACAGTATACAAAACAGCATACATTACTGCCCCTCCCCCATATCACGACAGAACAAAGCTGGTAGCTAGTGAATTCAGAGGAAATAATAGGGACTGCCTACCCACCACTCTGCTGTGCAGGGTCCCTCTTAGCAGTCATGAAAGAAAGAAATCCTTTTCAGATGTAATAAATAGCACATAGTGCCTATGAATGCTGGGCTTGTGAGTAATTGTAAAGGAAGGAAACAAACAACGCTCAGGGAGGCATTGAAAAAATGAAATGGTACAAAGAAATAACTAAAGTTGATAACCCAGAGGAGATTTAAAGCAGCAGTATTTGAAACCATACAGTTTTTGTTTGTTAGGAATAAAGTTCACCTGAACCAAGATATGGATACTGAAGATTTTAAAAGTTCCCACTCCTGTGCCATGCCTGGTATGAACAAATTAAACATCTTGGTACAGTGTTGTGCTGTTTATCATTATAAAATAGGCAGAAAAATTCATGTGTCCTGATTATTTGCCATGCATTGGACTTGCTAATGCATGGCTAGAACAAGTGCTGGCAACATAGACACAGCACCCACATTAAATCAAGGTGAACAGGCAGACAGAGACATAGAATCTGACAGCAGATAAGGACCGCCTGGCCCTACTAGTCTGCCCATTTCCTCTACCTACTGTATAAACTCCAGATCCTACTTGAGCTGTAGCCTACCTCCCCCTTCCTGCCCCTAGTGTTGCCTTCTGCCTGTCCCATGCATTCTTGAATTTGCCTACCGTTTTTGCCTCTAAAACCTCCTCAGAGAGGCTGTTCCATGCTTCCACCACCCTTTCCGTGAAAAAATACTTCCTCACATCCCCCGAGTCTTCCCCCCAGCCTCATATTGTGACCCTTGTTCTTGCACAGCTCTTTGTCTGAAAGATGCTGCTCTCCTGAACTTTATTGATCCCCTTGAACTATTTGAATGTTTCTATCATATCTCCCTTCCCCCTCCTTTCCTCAGGTGTATACATATTGAGTTCCCTCAGTCTCTCCTCATATGGTTTCTGGTGCAGCTCCTGCACCATTTTCATTACACTTCTCTGGACTGCCTCCACCCTGTCAATGTCCTTGCGGAGATGGGGTCTCCAGAACTGTATGCAGTACTCCAGATGCGGCATCACCAACTGCCTGTATCAACACCTCCTGTTTTCTACCAGAGATACCTCTCCCCATGCACCCCAGCATCCTCCCCGGCTTTCTTCACTGCCTCCTCATATTGTATGGCTACTTTTAGATCATCTGTTATGACTACCCCCAGGTTCCTTTCCAGTTTGGTGGTTGTTAGTACCTCCCCCCCCCCCATCGTGTATTCCTCCCCTGGGTTTTTGTTCCCCAAGTGCATGATTTTGCACTTCTTGGCATTGAACCCAAGCTGCCACACTCTTGACCACTCCTCCAACTTGGCTGTCTGTCTTCAACTCCCCCCCCCCCGGGAGTATCAACTTTATTGCAGATCTTGGTGTCACCTGCAAAGAGGAATACCTCTCCTTCAAGTCCCTCCACGATGTCACTAATAAAGACATTAAAGAGGACTAGCCGCAGTACTGAACCCTTTGGCAACCCCGCTGGTTATTCCTCTTGCTTCAGACTGAACTTGGTTTACCACTGCCCTCTGTGTCTTGTTGCTATGCCAATTTCTGACCCAGTTTACCACCTTGTGACCCACTCCTAGACTGTCCAACTTGTTTACTAACCGCTTGTGCCGGATTGTGTCAAATGCCTTGCTAAAATCAAGTTAGGCCATGTCCACTGCCCCTCCCTGATCTACCCTTGTCACTCAGTCAAAAAAAATCTATCAGATTCATTTGACAAGACCTTCCTGTTGTGAATCCATGTTGCCCTGGGTCCAGTGCCTTGCTGGCTTCTAAATATTCCACAGTCCTCTCCCTTAACAGTGATTCCGTCATCTTTCCCACCACTGAGGTCAAACTGACCGGTCTATAGTTTTCTGCTTCTACCTTGCTTCTTTTTTTGTGCAAGGGTATCATGTTACCATCCTCCAGTTTATTTATTTATTGAAATGCTTCACCAGGAAGGCACACTGAGCAACAAGTTGCTCATCTTCTGGTGTGACCTGGGGGGAGAGGAAACAGGGAGTATACATAAAATAAAAAAATACACGACAGCCACTTCACTGGTATCAGGTAATACAGTAAGCAACATATGAACTACAGCCATGGCAAGGGTACAGGATACAATATACAGCAATGAGTATAGCCGATAACGATAAGTTGATGGAATTTGACTCTATGCTCGAGAGTGAACTTGTGGCTCTATGTTACTTAATTCATACGTGTACTACTTTCCTGCCACATCCTGATCCCATTGCTACTTATTGCACTACCTCTTGTACCCAATTGTACTTGTATGTACTATTTGGAATTGTCTGCACCCAACTGTATCTGTACCCACACTTGGAATTGTTTTATTTTCCCAGGTCACCCCTGAAAAAGGGACTGAACTGTCTCAGTGGGCTCACCCGGTTATCAAAATTTAAATAAATAAATATAAATCTTTAAAGTGCAAGTTGTTTATACCTAAGAGCAATTGATTAAGTATATTACAGTCCCAGCTAGGGGAGGGAGTGCTTGAGAGAGGGAGATTGAATGCGCTAAGATTGTGGAAAGCCGATGCAGTTAGAGGAGAGGAGAGGAAATTGTGAGGGGCAGAGGAGAGGGAGTAAAGGGAGGAGGAGGAGTGAAGAATTTGTTGAGGAATGAGGATAGATATGGAGGTAGGGAGCCAAGCCAGTATTTAGAGATAAGTTTGGAGCAGTGGGAGAGGTGCATGTTTGTAAGTAAAGGGAATGACAGAGAGTGATAGAGATCACAGTGGTGAGTACGTACAAGAAAGTCTAGGGCGAAGCAGCAGAAAGAGTTAAAAAGGGGGTCCAATCTGGATAAGATGGATTTGGGAGCAGCACTGTAGACTACATTACAGTAAACAAAAATAGGGAGAATCATCTTTTGGACAATCTTACGCTTAGCCATAAGCGGATGCAATTACAGTTCGTGTATAATGCTTGGGGCGCAGTTTTTTCAGAATGGCATCAATGTGACCAGAAAAGCTGAGGTGTTGGTTCAGCCAAACCCCAAAGAATCTAAAAGAGGAGGTGTCCTCAAGCATTGTCCCATCCAGGGTGTGGAAGGTGGGTAGAACAGGGAGCCTAGCGAGTTTTTGACCTAGTGCCAAAGGTCATGGAGACTGTTTTCTTGACATTTAGAAAGAGTTGATGGGAGGCAAGCCAGTGCTGGATCTTATTAAAGTCGAGCTGAAGTCTGGTTTCCACATCGGAGGGAGACTGGCCAGAGGTGAACAGGACAGTATCGTCTGCATACATGTGGATGGAGGAGTAGGAGCAGACTGATAGTAAGTAGTTAAGGAAAATGGAGAAAAGTAGGGGGCCCTACACTGAGCCCTGAGGTACTCCAGTTTGGATTTGGCAAGGAAGGGAGCTGGACTCAGTTATTCTAACAGACTGTGTCCTCCCTGTGAGATAGACCCTAAACCAGTTAGTAGCAGATAGCGAGAATCCGTCTGAAGAGAGGGAGTGAAGGGTGTGGGAAACCACATTGAAGGCATTGACCAGACCAACAGAGATGGCAGAGGTGATCAAGCCATTGTCCATTCCAGTGAGGACTGAATCAGTGAGCCTGAGTAGGGAGGTGGGAGTAGAATGTTTTTTTCCAAAATCCAGATTGGAAGGGGGTAAAGAAACTGGAATCAGAGAGAAAGGAGGAGATTTGGGAGAGAGCTAAATTTTCCTGGAATTTAGTAAGGGTAGGAAGCAAGGAAATAGGTCGATAGGTCCCAGGGGAAGTGGAGTTTCCACCCTTGGGGAGGGGGAGAATGACAGCATGCTTCCAGGATGAGGGGACTACAGATGTCATGAAGGAGAGGTATAAAACTTCAGAAAGAGAGTAGGCGATAGCTGTGGCAGAGAGGTAGAAAAGCTTGGGGTCAAGTTCATCAGGAGAACTGCCTTTAGACAGGTTTATGGACAGCAAGGCAGTGAGGGTGTCTGCAGGCGAGACCAAGGAGAATGTGAAAGGAAAGTAGTCAGGAGTTTGCCAGGGGACACATTTGTCGCTCTTGGGGGGATGCCATAGATGGACAGGTGGAGAGGGATGATAGTAGGGTTGATGCACACGTCGTGAAGTAGGAGTTGAATTCCTCAGCCATTGAAATATGGTCCTCTATAAGGGAGTTTTTTTTTTGCTTGCCTTGCTCTTCAGCTTCAGACGGGGCCTTGTACCCCCCTCCTACTCCATCCACCAGGACCCATCAAGGAATCCCCCCCCCCAGTTTCATGTTGCACGTAGGGGCGGGTGTGTATGTATTTTTTTCCACATTATTCACCCAGTACCCCTGAGGATGCTGGCGCAGGGGACAATGTCCAGCACGCCGTTGTCAAGTGCCTAACAGCGTCCTCCCCACCCCGACTCCAGAGAGCCATATGCCCCTACTGTCCATGCTTCCATAGCCAGAGGAGCTACGGGTGCTGTATGCAACTCAGTAACCCACCCCAGGAGGAGGAGAGTATTCATTGGGACACTTAGTCGTCCTTCCCCCCATCCGACCCCCAGCAGCCCGAGTCCATTCCCAAACCCGGGTCGCTGGCATAGCACAAGGTGTGGCGTCCAGCTCCACAACCCTCAGCGCCACTGGACCAGCCTAGGGAGTTGTTTATTTTAAGATAGGGGAGAAGAGGGCATGAACAACTTTCCAGAATTTGGAAAGGAAATTTAAGTTAGCGTGGAAAGTGGAAGAGAAGTACTAAGCCTTTGCTAACCTAGTTGCTTTAGTGCATGCGTTGCGAAGTTTTCAGTATATTATAAAGTCACTAGTTAATTTTTGTTTCCTTATGTGTCCTCCAAGCTTTGCTGCACACTCTTAGGCAGGCCAGACATTCCGGAGTGACCCATACTCTGGTACGCTTGTAAGGAACATGGTGATTCCAGATGGAGAGAAATTTTTCTTTAAAATAGGCTAGGGCAGCATCCAAGTGAGGAATAGAGGTTAATGAAGCCTAGTTAGAATTTGTTAAGTCATGGAGGAGGGGTCTATGTCAAGGGATTTATAGGAACGTGTTAGTAATATTTTATGAGGAGATTTTGGCCTATGGATCTTCTGAACCAGATAGATGAAGTGATGGCCACTTAGGGCATCTGGTAGGATGCCTGATCTGATGACACAATGCAGGTGGGAGGTGATGGCCCAGTCAAGCAAGGTGTGATTTGAGGGTTTTATGTTCAGGCGGTTAGGTTCTAGGACAAGCTGAGTTAAATTTTGGGAGGCTATGATGTTATGTGCTTTATTTTGTGAGGGTGACAACCAGTTTAAGTTGAAGTCCCCCAAGATGAACAGTTCACCTCATTAAGAGTGGGAAACAATGGTTGTAGTGAGCTCAGTTGCTACAGACGAGTGAAGGCTGGGGTGACAATAGATGTCTGCAACAAAGATCAGTATAGAGTAGGGCAGTGATACCCGAATGACGAGGTCCTCGTAATTTGCAGGTAGAGAGATGGAAAGGGTGGTGGCGTATTGTAGGAAGGAGGAGATATACATTGCCACACCTTCATATCTACTGATTCTGTCTTGTCTGGCTAAGGAATAATCAGGGGTAGAAATGGCATGATCTGGTATTTTGTTACTAAGCCAAGTTTCAGAGAGGATTAGGTGTCTGGGGCCAGGGACAACTATGGTTCGAAGGAAGTCTAACTTGTGCAGCAAGCTTTGTATATTTAGGTGGAGTAGCTTAAGGCCGTTTGGAAGGGTTAATGAATTTGTGGGGTTGAGACCAAGGAATAGAATTTCCTGGGTTTATAAGATTTTAGGGAAGGGGTAAGGAGTTTGGGGGTGATGTGATGTTTAGTAAGAGATTAATAAAGGCAGTTGAAATGGGTACAGATAAAAGGGATGCTGCAGGAGAAGGCAGAAGTGGCTCCAGAGTTGGTGGAAGGGAGCGGGGTGATGGCATGGTTATAAGTGTGGATACTAGAAACAGTAAAGTAAACCAAGGTGGAGACATTGGGAGAGGTGGAGGGAGAGAGTGGGGAGGAAAGTTAGGAGAAGAACTGGAGAAAGTGGTAACATAAGCATAGTGGAACTGGGAGGTAGTAATCAAGCAAACAAGACAGGATAAGAATTGCAGTTGGCTTGTTGGAAGCAGAATTTATAGAGAAAGCACAATAGTGAATGCTAGGAGCAATATCTAGAGAAAAGAAGCTTAATAAGGGAATTTGGCAGGTTCAAAACTTAAGGCTTACTGACAGCTGTAATTTAGGAATCCGAAACTTGCAGAAACGCTGATTATAGTTTTTACTGGCCTCCGTTAAAAGTACATTTCAACAGTAACTCGGTGGTGTTGAAAGAACACCTAGTATCTGCTAGAATATGACTGGCTACTCTAAAATGTTGGTTGGAGCTCGGAGAGCAGTGAGAGCATTTAAAGAATGTCAGGGCAGGGGTGGGCAGGAGAAAATTCAAGCTGCTTCAAATAGATAAAAAAGCCATAAAATGCAAGTCTGAGACTGCAAACAGCAGAGAGAGAGAGACAAGCAGCCAATAGCATGGTTGAAAGAAATGTAACCAGCTAATGGCAGCCTTGCTGTAGTAGGAGGATAGCCAGTAAGGGTCACGGCTTTGGATCCATGGCTCAGTGGGTAAAGTCAGTGGTCGTACCTGGTTAGGGAGGTGGGCAGAGAGTAGAGCGTGGCTGATGGCTCTAGAGAGCAAGCCACAGCTAAAGGCTGTAGCAGGATGCCTGGTCAAGGGCAGTATCTAGTTAGGGAGGCTGGTGGAGAGTAGAGCATGGCCAGCAGCTCCAGAGAGCAAGCCACAGGCTGGAGCAGGATGCCCAGACAAGGGTGGCATCTGGTTAGGGAGGTGGGCAGAGGGTAGAGCACGGCTGGTGGCTCCAGAGAGCAAGCTGTAACTGCTGGCTGGAGCAGGATGCTTGGTCAAGGGTGGTATCTGGTTAGGGAGGTGGGCAGAGAGTACAGCATGCCCGGTGGCTCCAGAGAGGAAGCCACAGCCATAGGCTGGAGCAGGTTGCCCGGTCAAGGGTGGTAACTGGTTAGGGAGGCAGGCGGAGAGTAGAGCACGGCTGGCGGTCCCAGAGAGCAAGCCACAGCCTGGAGCAGGATGCCTGGTCAAGGGCGGTATCTGGTTAGGGAGGCAGGCAGAGAGGAAATGCAGAGGGAGGAAGACAGGGAACTATATCAGACTAAGCAGAGGGAGGCAGGAAAAACAATCAGATGTGCAAAGTCCTCTGATACTACTCCCTCCTCCAACGATTTGTTGAATAGGGCTGTCAGTGGTGTCAGTAGCACTTCTCTGAGTTATTTTAATATTCTGGGATGGATCCCATCTGGCCCTATTGCCTTATCTACCTTCAGTTTGAAGATTCCTTTAGGACTCTTTCTTCTGTGAATGATCTGGTGTCCACCCCTCTTCCATGTGTGTGTCTGCTGGATAATTCTGGTCCCTCTCCCTCCCTCCTCCTCCCACCCCTTCTTAAATGAATACTGAGCAAAAGTATTCTTTCAGTATCTCAGGTATTTCCAGGTCCCCCTCCACCCACTCCTGCTCTCCTTTACTTAGCCTCACTATCCCTCCCTTGACCATTCTTCTTTTCCTTATATACTTGAAGAAAGTGTTGTCCCCCTCCGTCACTGTCTGGGATATCCTTTCCTCTGTCTCTGCCTTTGCACATCCGATTGCTTTTCCCGCCTCCTATGTTTAGTCTGATACAGTTCCCTGTCTTCCTCCCTCTGCATTTCCTTGTATTTCCTGAATGCCAGTTTTTTCTCTCATAACCTTCCCAACCACTTCTTTTGAAAACCATAATGGTTTTCTTTGTCTTCTAGCTTTGTTAACTTGCTTCACACAAAGGCTTGTTGCCTCTGTTAAGGCTGTCTTGAGGTTCTCCCACTGTACTGTACCTCTACTCCCCCTCCCTCACCCTTTGCCAGCAAAAAAGTAAGGCACCACTCATCTGTATATAAATTTACTTTTAATAGAAAAACTGTCAATAAATGGCACAGTAGCACAACAGCACAATACTCACACCACCTAAACCCCAAACAATCCAACCAGTTTCGCTCAACAGAGCCTCCTCAGGGATTAGTTTGATACTACAATATATCCTTCTTAAATAATAGTGAATTAAAGTGATACACTCAATTATCCACTTATAAATAAAAAACACTATATGATCTGTCCCGGTGGTGTAGAGTTTTGAGGCACTGGCACCTTACCTCGACCCACGCTGGCGACCCGGGTTCGGCAACAGACTCGGGATGCCGGGGTTGGCAGGGGACGGAGAGGATTGAGCGTCCGGCGGACTGCTCTCCTCTCTGGGGGTGGGATCCAGGGACGCATCGCTCAGCAGCGGCCCCCAGTGGAGACTGGGGGCACTCTCTGAGCATGCACTGATTGGGCAAGAAAACCAGGGGAAAACGGCACCTGAAGCGAGCGGCTTGATGGCCGTCCACAGGTTTCGCCTGTGCACACACCTTGATCCGTGCCCGCAGGGAGTACACGGAAGCCCCTCCCTGCAGCCTCACTGTGCGTGGGAAGCCGCAGAGTCCGGTGTCCATGGCAGAGGCAGGCGATGGCTGGATGTCCCCAGATGAGGGAGCAGCTCAGGCGGAGAGGAGGGTAAAATCATCACAAAAAAAACACCATATGTACATAATACATTCAGAAAAGATAAAAGTAGTAAAAATTGTGGTTGTGACTACATAGGCATAGACTATAATAAGATTCTTATAGGATATCCAAATACAAAATGCATATACCCCAACACTTAATTTATATGCCATTCGGTACACACCAACAATAATCTGCAGCATTTTAAATTTATCTATGCAATTTGTGTCAATCTGAATATATTTCTTAATGCACACACCCCTATAAATTTCAATACATTTTCTTTCTCCTCTTTCTTTGATGGAAACCGTAAAATCTAGATAGAAACATAGAAACATAGATTTTGACGGTAGATAAGGACCGCTTGGCCCACCCAGTCTGCCCATTTCCCTACCTAATGGATAAGCTGCAGATCCTAGTTAACCAGCAGCCTACTTCTTCCTACCCCCACCCCCTAGAATTGCCTTATGACTGTCCCATGCATGCTTGAATTCCACCACTGTTTTTGACTCTGCAACCTCCTCCGAAGGCTGCTCCATGCATCCACAACCCTCTGTGAAAAAATACTTCCTTAAATTACCTCTGAGCCGCCTTCTAGCTTCAAATTGTGCCCCTTGTCTTTTGCACACCTCTATTTTTGAAAGATGCTACCTCTTGGACTTTGGTTGATTCCCTGAGATACTTGGAAAGTTTCTATCATGTCCCCCCTCTCCTCCTTTCCTTGAGGCTATACATATTCAGCTCCTTAAGTCTCTCTTCATATGCCTTCCAGTGCAGACCCTGCACCATTGCGAGTTGCCCTCCTCTGACAGCCTCCATCCTGTCTATGTCCTTGCGGAATTGGGTCTCCAGAACTGCACAAAGTACTCCAGATGGGGTCTCACCAACTGTCTGTACAGAGGGATAATAACTTCCTGTTTTCTACTGGTGATGCCTCTCCCTATGCATCCCAGTATCCCCCAGCCCTCCTTGCTGCCCTCTCACATTGCTTGCCTACCTTTAGGTCATCTGATATCACTACCCCAGGTCCCTTTCCATTTTTGTTGTTGTTAGTATCTCACCCCATTGTGTACTCTTCCCCTGGGTTTTTGTTTCCCAGGTGCATTACTTGCACTTCTTAGCATTGAATCTAAGCTGCCATACATTTGACCATTCTCTCAACCTTGCCAAATCCTTCTCATCCTTTCCACCCCACCTTGTGCATCAACTCTGTTGCAGATCTTTGTGTCATCTGCGAAGAGACATACTTTTCCTTCCAGTCCCTCTGCAATGTCGCTTATAAAGACATTGAAGAGGACCGGTCCTAATACTGAACCCTGCAGTACCCCACTAATAACCCCCCTTTCTTCAGAGTGGACTCCATTTACTATTACTCTCTGTGTCCTATTCTCCAGCCAATTCTTTACCCAGGCTGTCATCTTGGGACCCATTCCCAGGCTGGCTAACTTGTATATTAATCTTTTGTGTGGGACTGTGTCAAATGCCTTGCTAAAGTCTAGGTAGGCCATGTCCACAGCCCCTCCCTGATCTACTACTTTGGTCACCCAGCCAAAGAAATCTATCAGATTTGTCTGGCATGACCTTCCTGCTGTGAATCCATGCTGCCTTGGGTCCTAAGCCCCTCTGGCCTCTAGATACTCAACAATTCTTTCCTTCAGAAGTGATTCCATCATTTTCCCTACCACTGAGGTTAAACTTACAGGTCTGTAGTTTTCTGCTTCTGCCTTGCTCCCACTTTTGTGAAGGGGAATCACATCTGCCCTTCTCCAGTCCTCGGGTACCACCCCATCCTCCCATGATTTGTTAAAGAGGGTAGTCAGTGGTGTCACTAGTTCTAACCTTAGTTCTTTAGAATTCTGGGATGAATCCCATCAGACCCCATTGCTTTGTCCACCTTCAGTTTTAAGAGTTCTTTCAGAACCCTTTCTTCTGTAAATGGGCTGGTATCAACTTCTGTATCCAGAGTGTTTCTACTGTTTGTTTTAGGTACCTCCCCCACTTCCTTTGTAAATACTGAGCAAAAATATTTGTTTAGTATCTCTGCCTTTCACAGTCACCCTCTGCCCACCCTCCCTCCTCTTTATTAAGCCTCACTAGCCCTCCCTTGGTCTTCCTTCGCTCCCTGATGTACCTATAAAAGGTTTTATCCCCCTTCTTAACTGAGTTGGCTATCTTTTCCTTGGTTTTGGCCTTTGCTGTTCTGACTGCCTTCCCAGCTTCCTTTTGCTTTAACTGATACAGTTCCTGTCCTGCTCCTTCTGTGATTCCTTGTACTTCCTGAATGCTTTCTTTTCTCTTGAACCTTCACTGCCACTTCTGACAACCATAGTGGTTTCTTATATTGTTTTGTTTTGTTAATTTGCTTCACACAAAGGCTTGTTACCTCTGTGATGGCAGTTTTTATTATTCCCATTGTTCTTCCACCCTCCTTCCTGCCCATTTGCTAGTGCATTCCTTAGGCACTCACCCATTTTGGCAAAGTCAGCCCTCCTAAAGTCCAGTACTTTGCCTTTGTATGGCTTGACTCTATTGTTGTGTTTATTGTGAACCATACTGTTCGATGGTCACTAGTTCCCAGATGGCTACCCACTTCTACATCTGTGATCCTCTCTTCATCTCCATTTGAGAGAACCAGGTCTAAGATTGCTCCCTCTTGAGTGGGCTCCAATACTAGTTGTCTAAGGCATAACCCTTGTAGGGCATCTAGAATAACCCCACTCTTTGAAGTGGCTGCTGCAACTGCACTCCAGTTAACATCTGGCATATTCAGATCACCCATCAGCAATATCTCGCCTTTTTCTGCCATTCTAAGTATTCTTTCTATCATTTCCTTGTCCATTTCCTCCCCCTGAGAAGGGGGTCTGTATACAACCCCTGTGCGGATTGTGGTGCCATTGCCAGTCTCCAAATTTACCCACAGTGCTTCTTCTCCTCCCTGTTTTCCCTTTTGTTCTGTTGCTTTGATTCCTTCCCTTATGTAAAGAGCTACTCCTCCTCCTCTTTTACCCTCCCTGTCCCTCCTGTAGATAGTGTATCCTTATATGTTTATGTCCCAGTCATGGTTTTGTGTGTACCATGTTTCTGTGACTGCCACGATATCCAGATGTTCCTCCTCCATCATGGCCACTAATTCAGGAAGCTTGTTACTCAGACTACGGGCATTGGTACTCATTGCTCTCCATTTTTTTGATGGCTTTACCTTCTTTTGCAGCATCCCCACTGACCTGTCTACCTCGGTCTTTTCTCATTTAGTACCCTTGTTTTACAGGGAGAGCTGGGATTTTCCTGCTGCTTATCAGTGCCTCCCCTTGACTAGTTTAAAAGCTTGCCAATGAAGCATTTAAACCGATTGCTCAAAAGACTTGTTCCTTCCTGACAGATGCAGACCATCCTGTCAGTATAGGCTGGTGTCCCTCCAGGTGGAACCCCAGTCCCCAATGAAGCCAAACCCCTGTGCTCCACACCATTTTTTCAACCATTCATTAAACTGCATGGTGCAAAGTACCCTCACTTCACTCATGCCATTGACAGGCAGCACCTCAGAGAAGGCTGTTGTGTGTGCAACTTGTCTTAGGCCCCTCCCCAATTCTACAAAGTCCTTCTGCACTGCTCTGATCTCATGATTAGCCAAGTCATTTGTCCTTAGGTGGACAATGACATCCAGCTCAGACTCCCGTGCAGCTGTTCTTGTGATCCTGAGGATGCGCTTCCTGTCTCTCCAAGCCCTGGCACCAAGCAGGCACCTTACTTCAGTTTTCCCTGCTCCCCCAGTTCTATCCCCCTAATAATTGAGTCCCCCACCAGGAGCTGCTTCCTTTCCTTGTGGTGTCCTCTGCCTCCTTCCTGTGGGCCTCCCTTGTGACAGTTGTCCTCAGCCTCCTTAGTCTCCTCTGTGGGTGCATCCATGGGGAGCTATGCTCCCAGAATGGTGTATGGATTGTGGTGTGGAACAACTGACTGGGTGTGCTCTGTTCCACCATCCTCACCCTCCCTGAGCCCACTGTGGTCCAACTGCTGTGCTTTTGCAACCTCTGAGGTAGTGGTGGTGGCTCTGGTGCTCCCTGGATGGGGGAGGTTCCCTTCCTACCATCCAGTGTGGCCTGGGGGAAGGTCCCCTTACTACTGTCCAGTGTGGCCTGAAGACGGGCAACTTCCTCACTCAGGGCAGAGAGTTGTCTGCAAACAGGGCAGCATCTCAGCCTCCAGAAAGACTCCTGGAAGACTGCTGCCCCACAGCCATTACATTGCAGTACTCCCCACATATTTTTTTTTGTGTGTGTGATTGGTTTGTAATATAGAAATATATATATATTATACAATGTGTATGCTTATATTGTCAGTGCAGTGTGCTAGAGAGGATATGACAGTGATATGCACCTTGCACTCTTGAGGAAATGATGTCAGAACCCCAGGTATAAAGGAACTATTTCCAGGGGTGGGTGGGTGGAGGGTGGGGGGTTGGGCCTAAACTGTGCCCTCACAAAACAATCAGCTAAAAGCTCTGACCCACTGCCAGATGAGTGCCTTCCTGTCAGCAAGATGCCCTACACAACAATTTGACAGAGAAAATACCCTGCTAATCAAACAGAGAAAATCCACACATCCAAGTCAGACACAGGTAAACCTCCCCAGCCCCAAAACAGGCCTGGTGGTTTGTGCTCTGAAAGCTGTCAGCCCCAAAATAAGTCAGCTGTGCTTTAAACTCTTCCTGCACTGAAAATGTTAAGAATTGTAACAAACAAACGTAAACCTAGATCCACCTCCCTCTGTTGCTTGAAAGACTGTCTTTTCCTGTTTCACACTGCAGGTTTTTCTATGACAACTCCTTAACCACAGTAACTTTTTAAAAATAGTTTAACTATCACAAACTCCTACGCACCAGTAAATTATTTAAAAATAGTTTCTGTCCCAAAATCCTAGAAGTCAATCCAGCTACCCCCAAGGGACAACCAAAATGCAGTATTCAAACACTTATGAAATTACTTCCAAAATAAGCAGAGTTTGCAAGCTTCTTTTTCAACTCCTCAGCCACCTGTAATTTATTTAAAAATAGTTTAACTGTCAGAAAATCCTAGTAGACAATCTAGCTACCTCCAAGGATCTACCCAAATGCAGTATTTAAATCCTTCTGAAGTTACTAACAAGATAAACAGAGTTTGCAAGCCCCTTCTTGGTTAAACACTAAATAAATATGTGAATACAAAGCAATTACCAAGGGTAGTTAGTTTCACCTCCCACAGATAGAAAATAATTTTTTCTCATTTATCAATACAAGCACACAGAATTTTCAACCAGGTCAAACAAGCAGAAATTATGTATTTCTAAGTTTACTAAATGGGAATATATGTATATATATAGTCACTTTTCACTTTTTAATAACAAAAAAAGGGACAAATCAAAGGCATCATTCAAACCTGGATACCTCAAAGCTCCAAGCTCATAGATCCAAAAGCCTCCCTCTTTAGGGTCCTTAGATTAACATCCCTCATTTTGCTGACATTTGACCTTGACCTTGAAACTGGTGAAATGTGATTCCTTTGATTTAAACTGCTGTTATGGTTTAAATGAGTATTTTAAAATAAAGATAATTCTTTCTGGGTTTTTTATGTGTGATCTGGGTGTTAATAGTATGGGATTTTCTAAATAGCTGTCATAAGCTTCCGAAGAAGGACTTGGTTGGTCCAAAAGCTTAGGCACGTTGTTCTTTTTGTAACATCTAAGTTGGTCAAATAAAAGGTGTCAAACCATTTGCTTCTGGATCTGTTTAACCAGGAAAGGCACACTAAGTCAGAGTTTGTTTACAGGTGCAACCTGGGAGCACATGGAAGTTAAGTGACTTGCTCAGGATCACATAGCATGCAAGCAGGGGCTGATGGGATTCAACCCAGGCCTCCAGGTTTGTAGCTCAGTGCCCTTAACCACTACACTACACTAGTGCTGATCCCACTGAAGTGGTTTCCACTCTATTCTCCTGCAGTAAGGCCAATTTTCAGTATATACCTAGATGTCCCCCTGAAAAAATGCCTCCTTTCAGACTTTCCTCAGACAGCTTCAGTCCAAACTTGGCTTTACTGCTGAGCAGGATGAGTCCTCTAAGAAGAACCTCTCTGAATTTCTGGAGGTTCCGTCATTGCCTACGTTCACTGTACCTTTTGTCCATTTGACTTTGGAGGATGCCACCATGGCTGCTTGGCACAGACCAAGTGCTCTGTCACCTGCACCTTGTAAGGTGGGTAAACAATATCCTGCCCCTTCAGACAAGCCTTATTATGCTACACAGCCAGGGAGAGATTCTGTGGTTATTGTGGCTGCCCATGACCATTCTAATGATATGAGCTCTCTTTCTGCTTACAAAAAATCAAAGAAGCTGGATATGGTGGGCAAGAGGGCATATGCTTCAGCGTCCTTTGGCTTTAGGATTGTCAGCTACCAGGCTTGCATGATTAATTATCAGACTAGCCTGTGAAAATCTATGACTACCATGTCCAACAAACTACCAAATGAACTAGCTAAAACTGAAGTCCAACAGACTGTTGCCCATGAGCTGGAGACTGGTAAACACCTCTTTCATTCTTCTTATGATGTCCCTGATGATGCAGTTCATGCAGCTGCTTATGACATTTGCCTTCACCAGCACTCATCAAAGAGGCTATTCAAGTGGTTTCAGTCATAGCTCCCAGTGGACCCAGGCCGCCTCTCAAGCCCCATTGCTTCCTGGTGCCCATGCCAGGATCATCAAAGATGCGGGTGTTGGCAGCACACCAGCTACCCCCAGAGCCCTCTGACTCCATTCCATCTCCCACAGCCCCTGCAGATAAGGAGATCCTAGTGGAAGGCCACATCTCCCGCTTACTTCCAGAGTGGAGGGAGTTCATGACATATGCTTGGGTGCTGGAGGGGGTTCAGCGAGAACACACCTTAGAACTCCTGTCTGTCCCAGAGTACTTTACCAAACCAGTACATTTCAGGACATCGCACCCTCTTGCTGGAGGTAGTTCAGTCCTTCCTCCACAACGGGGACATAGAACCAGTCCTGCTTGTGGAACTGAATCAGGGATACTAGTCCTGATACTTTCTCATGCCAAAATAGACAGGAGATTTAAGACCAATCCTGGACCTTCTGGGCCTGAACATAGAAACAATGTGTCAGCAGAAAAGGATCAGTATGCCCATCTAGTCTGCCAAGTTCCCTGCATATCACTACACCCTGGAATCTATTTGGTCACAGGTGTCCCTCCCTCCTCCCTTACCTCTGTTTATTATACCCATGTGCTTATTCAATGCATGTTTGAAGCTCCCCACTTATTAGTCAAATCAAATACAAACTGTTCTGAATGATCCCTCTACAGTGCGTATTTCCCCTGCTGCTAAAGGAGGATTGGCTGTGTGCCCTGGATACAAAGGGCACTTGCCTTCATATCAAGACCTGCAAGTGCCGTGGAAAAGTATGATTAAGTTTTTTCTCCCCGTTCATCTTCCTCCATGGATCGATCAGGGCCAGGTCCACCATGAAACCTTGAACAACATTCCTCGAATTCCTATAAGCTCTATTTAACCTTGATGTCTTGTCCACTTGATTTAAAGGTAGGTTAAATTCCCCCAATTATAAAGGGTGCCTCAAAAGTTACTAACTCCAGAAAAAAATTGGAGAAGAATTTTGGATTGTTTTCATTTGGTGCATACAATGTTCCTAAGGTGAACTTCAGCCCATGGATTCTTAATTGTATCAAAACATATCTCTCCATTGGATCCATCTCAATTCTATCCACCACCGGAGTTTTTTTTCTATTGAAGGAACTCCTCTAGATCTGGATGATAAATCAGAAAAATAAACCTTGCCCCATCTCCCCTCTATCCATTTTTCATCTTTTTGAGTCAAATGAGTCTCTTGGAGAAGCATGGCATTTACATTTTTTCTTTCAAGATAACACATTATTCTTAATGTTTTAACTTTATCCTGCAGCCCCTTCACATTCAAAGTGGCACATCTAAACACCTTAGACATTATTATTTTCCCAATGTATTACTATTTCCACTAAATTACCTTCCTGGGCCCCCCAACCTGAATCCAATTTTTTCATTTTTATTATTTTTAGATACTTCTCCCCGAGTTCACAATTGTTTATTTTCCCTTGAATATTTACTCTTTCACCATTAATTACTTCTAATTGGCCTTGTTTCTCATAGACAACTTTTAAATCCCTATCATTACAATACATTAAATAACACATCTCCCTCTTACCCTCCCCCTCCAAAACCTCTAAAATAGATCCCCCCTTTAGCCAAGATGAACACTGGTTCATCTCCATGCATTGTAGCACAAATAAGGCAAGAGGAAGAGAGAAAAAAAAAAAGAAAAAAATAGTACCTTAGAAGCTAAGCAGATGTACAGCACAAAGCTAGAAGCCAAAAAGGGAAGTGCCCCTGGACTGCTAAACTTCTAAATAGTAACCCCCCCTTCCTTGTAGCAGTATCTTACTTTCCTCAAATAGTGACCATCTCCCTTCTTCATCCCCCACCCCATTACAACACTATGTTTTCTCATTCTTTGGCTTTTTATTTCTTTTTTCCCTAGTTTCCAGTATCGTTACATGTGTGTTCATATGTTCTTTTGTAAGCTGCCATTGCGTCCTCAGGGCTACTTTGTAATTTCAGAGAATTTGTTTCAGGGAGTACAGGGGATGAACTATCCTGGAATCTGTATCTTGGATCATTCCACATGTATTTTGGAAATGACCCTAGATATAGAGGTGGGACAGGCCGGAGCCTGGAGAATGAATAACACAATACTGGACAATAAATTTTGGGGGAAAAAATTAAAAAAGCTTGTGAAGAATATTTTCTTTTTAATATGGGGTGTGATGTAGATCTCGGTATATTATGGGAAGCTTTTAAGTTAACTATAAAAGGAATTATAATGAGCGTAGCTTTGTATAATAAAAGGCAGAGGGATAAAATTATCAAACTAACAGAATTAGAACTTCAGAGTCAAAGTAAATTACATAATATGACAATGGACCCACAAGTTTATAAGTCTTTAATTCACAAAAGAGACTTTTATAATCAAATAACAATTGAAAAAGAGGAGAAACAGATAATCAATGCAAGATCTAATTATTATTTTACTACAGACAAACCGCTTAAACTATTGTCATGGGAAACCAAAAAAAAAATCTGAAAATACTATTGCATAGTTGAAAAGTAATAATAGGTGATTAATTAATAAGCCATAAGACATTTTGAAGGAATTTATGGATTACTATCAAAGACTGTACACTACTCAATATCAAAATGATAATGAGGAGATGAAGACCTTTTTGGACTCTGTTTGGACGCCAAAAGTGCCAGATAATGTAAGAAAAGAGCTGGACAAGCCAATTCTGAGAGAGGAAATAGAGAGGGATATACAAGAACTGGCAGCTAATAAAGCCCCAGGACCGGATGGCCTGGGCAATGAATTTTATAAGAAATATAGGGAAATATTAACCCCAGTATTGCTACAATTGTTTAATGCTGTGAATCAAAGGGGGACCCTGCCTGGCTCCTTTACTCAAGCCCATGTACAAGTATTCCTTAAGAAAGGGAAAGACCCGCTGAGCTGTGTGTCCTATTGACCAATATCCCTTTTAAATACAGATTACAAGATCTTTATTAAGATCATAGCAAACAGAATTGAAGATCTAATGCCAGCAATTATACATCAAGATCAGAATGGATTTATAAAAAACAGATTGATGATGGAAAGTATAAGAAGAACATTTAATATCATAGATTTGAATAAAGAACAAGATGACACATTATTAGCTATAGGTGCAGAGAAATCCTTCAACAGAGTAGAATGGCCTTATACTTTTGCAGTAGTTCAGAGGATGGGGTGGGGCGCACAGCTCAGCAGGTAGATGAAATTATTATATTCAGCACCTATGGCAGCAATAAAAGTGAATGGGCTTACATCGAATTACTTTGCTTTGGCAAGAGGAACCAGGCAGGGATGTCCCCTCTCACCACTTATTTTTGCAATGGCAATAGAACCACCAGCAGTTGCTATAAGAAATCATCCAGCCATTTCTGGGATAAATATAGTTAAGAAGTGTGAAAAAATTAGTTTGTTTTCAGATGACATTCAGTTATATATTAGAAATATTGAAACTTCAATCTCTGCTATTATCCAAACTACAGATAGATTTGGATATTTTACTGGATATAAAATAAACTGGGCGAAGACAGAATTAATGAGACTAATTATACAATGGCAAGAAAGAATCTTGGACTGTGATTGGTCAGTTTGGGGCTGGACCCATGGCGTTATCCCAGCATGTCGCCACAGGTCTAGTCTCAGCACTGTGAACCCATGAAGATGATAATGGTCTTGATTGCTTCATCTTCTCTTAAAAAAACAAAAAATATTTTTCCACACAAAAACTTCTTTAAAATGATTTCTTTTATTCTGTATAACAACAAGCCATTGTATAATAGGAATAATGCACTCCAGGGTGTGTGTCGTTTGGGATAACGTCACGCCTGGGGCATTGGATGCACTCAGTCTGTGGCCTCGTGCCCAACCCCCCCAGGTGTGGCGTTATCCCAGCATGACACACACCCTGTCGTGCATTATTCCTTTAATGACTAACAGGATAAGGGGGGATCTCCAGATAATGGGTAAGGAGATCCAAGTTGTGAAACTACATATGAAATATCTAGGAATAAATCTCACACCCAGAATGGTAGATCTGCTAAAGGCTAATTAAGAAGACCTCTTGAATAATATAGAGAAAGATCTAAATAACTGGAATAATCTATTTTTGACCTTAATAGGGAGGGTCAATCTTGTTAAGATACTGGTGCTGCCTAGGGTGTTGTTCCTTTTCCAGGCCTTGGCTATTCAGCTGCCAGACAGTCTCTTCAAAAGGCTGGATGGAATGATAAGTAAATTTCTTTGGAAGCAGAACAGGGTTAGGGTTGCTATGAAGAAATTGGAAAATTCCAGAACAGCTGGGGGTTTGGCACTACCAAACTTTAAAATTTATTATTTGGTGGCACAAGTAATACATATTTGGGATTGGCTGCAACAGGGAGAGATTAGAAAGCTGTCCACAATCCATACAACATTCTGGGGGAGCATAGCTCCCCTATGGATGCACCCGCAGAGAAGACTGATGACAACTGTCACAAGGGAGGCCCACAAGAAGGAGGCAGAGGACACCACAGGGAAAGGAAGCAGCTCCTGGTGGGGGACTCAATTATTAGGGGTATGGAACTGGGGGGAGCTGGGAAAACTGAAATAAGGTGCCTGCCTGGTGCCATGACTTGGAGGGACAGGAAGCGATCCTCAGGATCATGAGAACAGCTGTAAGGGAGTCTGAGCTGGACGTCATTGTCCACCTAGGGACAAATGACTTGGCTCATCATGAGATTAGAGCAGTGCAGGAGGACATTGCAGAGTTGGGGAGGGGCCTAAGACAAGTAGCACACACAGTATCCTTCTCAGAGGTGCTGCCTGTCAAAGGCATGGGGGAGGCGAGGGTAATTAGCACCATGCAGTTTAATGAATGGTTGAAAAAATGGTGCGGAGCACAGGGGTTTGGCTTCATTGGGGACTGGGGTTCCACCTGAGGGACACCAGCCTATACTGGCAGGATGGTCTGCATCTGTCCAGGAAGGAACAAGTCTTTTGAGCAATCGGTTTAAATGCTTCATTGGCAAGCTTTTAAACTAGTCAAAGGGAGGCACTGACAAGCAGCAGGAAAATCCCAGCCTCTCCCTACAAAACAGGGTACTAAATGAGAAAAAGACCGAGGTAGAACGGTCAGTGGGGGATGCTGCAACAGAAGGTAAAGCCATCAAAAAATGGAGAGCAATGAGTACCAATGCCCGTAGTCTGGGTAACAAGCTTCCTGAATTAGTGGCCTTGATGGAGGAGGAACATCTGGATATCGTGGCAGTCACAGAAACATGGTACACACAGAACCATGACTGGGACATAAACATACCAGGATACACTATCTACAGGAGGGACAGGGAGGGTAAAAGAGGAGGAGGAGTAGCTCTTTACATAAGGGAAGGAATCAAAGCAACAGAACAAAAGGGTAAACAGGAGGAGGAGAAGAAGCACTGTGGGTAAATTTGGAGACAGGCAATGGCACCACAATCCGCACAGGGGTTGTATACAGACCCTCTTCTCAGGGGGAGGAAATGGACAAGGAAATGATATAAAGTATACTTAGAATGGCAGAAAAAGGGGAGATATTGCTGATGGGTGATCTGAATATGCCAGATGTTAACTGGAGTGCAGTTGCAGCTGCCACTCAAGAGTGGAGTTATTCTAGATGCCCACAGGGGCATGCCTTAGACAACTAGTATTGGAGCCCACTGAGAGGGAGCAATATTAGACTTGATTCTCTCAAATGGAGATGGAGAGAGGATCACAGATGTAGAAGTGGTAGCCATCTGGGAACTAGTGACCATCGAACAGTATGGTTCACAATAAACACTGCAATAGAGTCAAGCCATACAAAGACAAAAGTACTGGACTTTAGGAGGCTGACTTTGCCAAAATGGGTGAGTGCCTAAGGAATGCACTAGCAAATGGGCAGGAAGGAGGGTGGAAGAACAATGGGAATAATAAAACTGCCATCACAGAGGTAACGAGCCTTTGTGTGAAGCAAATAAACAAAACAAAAGGATGTAAGAAACCACTATGGTTCTCAAAGGAAGCGGCAGTGAAGGTTCAAGAGAAAAAGAAAGCATTCAGGAAGTACAAGGAATCGCAGAAGGAGCAGGACAGGGAACTGTATCAGTTAAAGCAAAAGGAGGCTGGGAAGGCAGTCAGAACAACAAAGGCCAAAACCGAGGAAAAGATAGCCAACTCAGTTAAGAAGGGGGATAAAACCTTTTATAGGTACATCAGGGAGCGAAGGAAGACCAAGGGAGGGATAGTGAGGCTTAATAAAGGGGAAGGAGTGTGGGCAGAGGGAGACTGTGAAAAGGCAGAGATACTAAACAAATATTTTTGCTCAGTATTTACAAATGAAGAGGGGGAGGTACATAAAACAAACAGTAGAAACACTCTGGATACAGAAGTTGATACCAGCCCATTTACAAAAGAAAGGGCTCTGAAAGAACTCTTAAAACTGAAGGTGGACAAAGCAATGGGGCCTGATGGGATTCATCCCAGAATTCTAAAAGAACTAAGGGTAGATCTAGTGACACCACTGACTACCCTTTTTAACAAATCATGGGAGGATGGGGTGGTACCGAGGACTGGAGGAGGAGAGATGTGATTCCCTTCACAAAAGTGGGAGCAAGGAAGAAGCAAACTACAGACCTGTTAGTTTAACCTCAGTGATAGGGAAAATGATGGAATCACTTCTGAAGGAAAGAATTGTTGAGTATCTAGAGGCCAGAGGGCACAGGACCCTAGACAGCATGGATTCACAGCAGGAAGGTCATGCCAGAGCAGTCTGATAGATTTCTTTGACTGGGTGACCAAAGTAATAGATCAGGGGAGGGCTGTGAACATGGCCTACCTAGACTTTAGCAAGGCATTTGACACAGTCCCACACAAAAGATTAATATACAAGTTAGCCAGCCTGGGAGTGGGTCCCAAGATGACAGCCTGGGTAAAGAATTGGCTGGAGAATAGGACACAGAGAGTAATAGTAAATGGAGTCCACTCAGAAGAAAGGAGGGTTACTAGTGGGGTACCGCAGGGTTCAGTATTAGGACCGGTCCTCTTCAATGTCTTTATAAGCGACATTGCAGAAGGACTGGAAGGAAAAGTATGTCTCTTTGCAGATGACACAAAGATCTGCAACAGAGTTGATGCACAGGGTGGTGTGGAAAGGATGAGAAGGGACTTGGCAAGGTTAGAGGAATGGTCAAATGTATGGCAGCTTAGATTCAATGCTAAGAAGTGCAAGGTAATGCACCTGGGAAACAAAACCCAGGGAAGAGTACACAATGGGGGTGAGAAACTAACAACAACAAAATGGAAAGGGACCTGGGGTAGTGCTATCAGATGACCTAAAGGTGGGCAAGCAATGTGAGAGGGCAGCAAGGAGGGCTGGGGGATACTGGTATGCATAGGGAGAGGCATCACCAGTGGAAAACAGGAGATTATTATCCTCTGTACAGACAGCTGGTGAGACCCCATCTGGAGTACTGTGTGCAGTTCTGGAGACCCAATCTCCACAAAGACATAGACAGGATGGAAGCTGTCCAGAGGAAGGCAACTAAAATGGTGCAGGGTCTGCACCGGAAGACATATGAAGAGAGACGAAAGGAGTTTAATATGTATAGCCTCGAGGAAAGGAGGGAGAGGGGGGACATGATAGAAACATTCAAGTACCTCAAGGGAATCAACAAAGTCCAAGAGGGTAGCATCTTTCAAAAAAAGAGGTGTGCAAGAACAAGAGGGCACAATTTGAAGATAGAGGGGGGCGGCTCAGAGGTAATTTAAGGAAGTATTTTTTCACAGAGAGGGTTGTGGATGCATGGTACAGCCTTCCGGAGGAGGTTGCAGAGTCAAAATCAGTGGTGGAATTCAAGCATGCATGGGACAGTCATAAGGCAATTCTAGGGGCTGGGGGTAGAAAGAAGTAGACTGCTGGTTAACTAGGATCTGCAGCTTATCCAGTAGGTAGGGAAATGGGCAGACTGGGTGGACCAAGCGGTCCTTATCTGCCGTCAAATTCTATGTTTCTATGTCCACATGGATGGAAACAGGCTGTCAGCCGTAACCAAGTTTAATTAACTTTTTGTACTCATATATTCCGTGGAAAAAAATACCTAGCTCTGTACCAACTACGACTAAGACCCTATATAAGTGCTGGCAAGAACTCTAGAGAAGAATAGGAGAAAAGGTTTTAATAACAAAATACACCCCGATTTATAAGAATTATAAATTTTTACCACCGTATATGGATAATTCTTTTCAGGGTTGGAATGCTAAAGGGATGAATCAGATGGGAGATATTTTACATCAAGATAAAATAAAAACATTTAGTAAGTTGAAGACTCAATATGATTTATGGAATTCGCAGGAGCTCCAGTATACCCAGATTAAACATTGGTTAAAGAAAAATAAAGTTATTAGTGTGACAGACTCACCTTCCTTGTTGGCCATTTTTCAGGAAAACAGGGAAGGTAAGAAACTTATATCCTTGATATACCAAAAAATGAGGGAAAAACTAGAGCCATCCTTGGATGAACTTAAAGCAGAGTGGCAAAGGGACTTGGGAATATGTCTAACACCACAAAATTGGCAAGCAATTTTGGATGCTTATAACAATAATAATCTTAAAATGGTAAGGTTGCAACAAATACAAATTAATACTATACATCGGACATATAATACTCCATATAAACTCCATTTGTTTAATCTGGGTATATCAGATAAGTGCCCTCGCTGTGCAGTAACATCAGGAACACTGATTCACATGATCCACTTGTGCCCCTCACTGTCTACTTATTGGGGGAAAATGTTTCAATTTATTTCGGTGGTGGTCAATAAGCATTTATCTATCAATCCTTATGTTACTATGATGGGGGTAGATCTTTTTGATCAGTCTTTGGTGGTAAATCAAAAAAGCGTATATCTCTAATGTCAGCAGTGGCCAAAAAATGTATACTTCAGAACTGGAAAAATTCTATCCCTCCAACCTTTAAAATGTGGCTAAATGCTATGGTTGACGTCTCTAAATTGGAGAAAGCATGGTATATTTAGTTGGATGGGAAGGAATAGTACAAAACAATGTGGCTTCCATTCCAACAGGCAATAGCGTAACTAAGGATGTAAAAGTTTAACTGACTTATTATATGGAATCTATTTTTTTTTTTATTATTTAGGATTTAGGATAGGAATAGAGGAAAAATCCTGTGGCTCCCCCACACTCCAATCCCATGCCTAAGATGATGGATTCACCTTAATTATGCCTAAATTATGCTCATATGATGCTAAAAGGCTACTGTAATAAATCTGAGTGGGGAAAAAGGAAAAAGATCTGCAAGTGCCACAAACAGTATGTGCAGTTTATACTCCAGGGCTTTCACTGTCAGTTTCCATTCTTGCCCTTCAGCTTATCCTTTGCACCATGTGTATTTACCAAATGCTTTGCATAGTTGCAGTCACCCTCAGCATGGAGGGCCTCTGAGTTTTTCCATACCTCAACAACTGGCTTCTGAAAGCCAAGTTGCTGAAGGTGATAATTTACACACTGTTTCGTACCCGCCAGCTCTTTGAGCATTTGGGCATTCTAGTGAATGTGTCAAAGTCAGTGCTCACTTCATGCCAGCAGCTCCATAGGAGAAATTCTGGACATGGAGGTTGGCAGGGTATTTCTTCCTTTGGACCATGCAACAGCATTGGTTGCCCAGGGCTCAGTTGGTTTCTTCCATTGACTACATCATAGAAACATAGAAGTTGTCGGCAGATAAGGACCACTTGGCCCACCTAGTCTGACCTAAATTCCTCTACCTGTAGTGCCAGCAGAGACCCTACTTGGACTCCGGCCTACGCCACCCTCTTGGTTCTAAGATTCCCTGGTGTCTATCTCATGTATTTTTAAATCCTATTTCTAGCCCTTGCAACTTCCTCTGGGAGGCTGTTCCAAGCATCCACCACCTTCTCCTTGAAGAAGTACTTCCTCACGTTTCCTCTCAACCCTCCCCCCAAGCTTCATATTGTAATCCCATGTCCTTGAGCATCTTTTCCTTTGGAAAATGCTCCCTTCCTGTACCTTGTTTATTCCTGTGAGGTACTTGAATGTATCTCAGCCAGATGTCTACTAACTAATCTGCCTCATAGCTGCAGCAGTCCTCACTGTCACAGTGGCACATCTTCATATGAGGATTCCTCAGTGGTACATCTGTGCCCATTGGGCTGAGCACTGGGAAGAATTGGAGTGTTTCAAACAGGTGACTCCTCTACTTCATCACTGCCTGCTCTGGTGGTTGGACTACTGCAACCTAGAGACAGAGTCTCCTTTTCTCCATCCATGACCTCTTCTTGTGATGATGATGGGTGCCTTGGATTCTGGCTAGGTTGTTCATCTGGGTACATTCCGGACTCAGGGACAATGGTCCCCCTTGGAAATGGTTCTCCACAACAGCACTAGGAGATGAGGGCTGTTCTGCTTAACCTACAAGCCTTTGCTACCCTCATTCGGAGTCACCAGCTGTTGAGCCATATAGAGAACATTTTTTTTGTCTTATTTCTTTAAGCTCCTCCCTCAATCCTCCGACTGGCCACTTCTTTGGACTGTCTAGGGCCCTAGCTGCCACCATCCCCCGGTCACCATCTGCTGCCCCCATCATTGCCGGTAACCTCTGGGTAACCTGACATAATCCTTCATTGGGTGGGTCCCTATCCTTTGAGGGAGAAGTGCCGTTAGATGCAAGTTCTTATCTTCGGACCTGTGGGGGTCAGCTCGGGGCTATCCCGAGCTACCATGGAACCGGGGACCAGCGGCCGTCATCCAGCTGGCCAGAGGGATCTTTTTCTGTCTTTCTTGGCCTGTCCACTCCACCCAATTTGTCTGTGTGGGACAGACGTCCTGAGGTAGGGACATATGGGAGGGTGCATCAAGGCTCCATGTTCCCTAGCTCATCTCCCAATCTGCCTCCAGGAGCCAAGGCCTGACCCCCCCCAGAGGGAAGCACCAATGGATGCTCTGGATCCCCTCCCTGATGGTCTGTGCTGCTAGCATCTGGACTCAGGGCGCGAACCGGGGGCACCAGTGTGCCGAGCGAACCCCTTCACTCTGTGCCACGGAGCTGGCCATGTAGACAACATTTTGATAATGAACTACATCAACCACCAAGGCAATTTTCATTTATACCCTCTCTGCAGGGAAGCAATTAGGGTCTGGTACTGGGCCATGGAACACAAGATGTTCCTGCCAGTTATCTTTCTGCCTGGTACCCTCAATGCCCTTGCAGATCACCTCAACAGGTCCCAGGCACTCTGCCCTGTATGGTGCTGTTGAACTCCATTGTGAACACCTCTTTGAAAAGTGGAATTGCCCGGACATAGATCTCTTTGGATCTCCATACAACACAAAACTACCACTTGTCCCCTCGCTTACTCCAGGAATTACATTTTTTTTTTTGCATGTTGCATTAGTCTCTCTCTCTGGGGCAGGGAGGCTCATGTATACATTTCCTCCATTCCCTCTGATACAGAGGGTTCAGGTCAAGTTACAGGGAGAACTGACATTCTGATTCTGGTGGCTCCATTCTGGTCGAGACAAATGTGGCTCCCTCTGCTTCAGCAATTTGCTGTAGGACACTCTGTTGTGCTCCCTCTATGGGCAGGATTTCTGTCACAAGAGCAGGGCTCTCTGGTGCATCCAGATATTCAATCCCTGCACCTTCACACCTGGCTCATGTGGACATAGAACTCTCTCACTTTAGGGTGTCCCCTGCAGTTGCAGCTGTTCTACTGGTAGTTCATAAGCTGTCTACTTGGTACACCTGCTTTCAAAAAATGGAAAGATTTTACAACTTAGTGTATTGCCTGTCAGCTGGACCACTATGCATGTCCAGTCAGTCACATTATGGATTGGCTCCTGTGCCTTATGGATGAAGGCCTCCGGTATTCTCAGTGAAGGTACACTTGACTGTGGTGTCAGTTTTTCCATGCTCTTTCTGATGGCAAAATGGTTGCCCAGCTGGTCCAATATCTGGTTCCAATGTAGGACCTTAATATGGTTCTGGGGACCCTCACTGCACCTCCATTTGAGCCTGTTGCTGCTTGTGAGCTGAGCATCATGTTTCGGAAGACATTGTTCCTCGAGTCCATGCTGTCTGTCTAGATGTATTTCTGAATTGCAAGCTCTGGTTGTGGAGCCTCCTTATCTTCTTTTTCCACAAAGGATTGGGTTACTTTGTGTACCAATCTTCATTTTTCTGCTAAAGCTCATTTTTAAATATATACTAAATTTGACCATTGACCTTCTGGTTTACTTCTTGACTCCCACAAATAGTGGGGAACATTGTCTGCACACGCTAGATGTCCATTGGACATTGTGTTGGTTCTTTGATTGTACTAGGGATTGCAGGAAATCCTCTCAACTATTTGTGGCTTTTGCCCCCAGGATGGTGGTCTCCCTTATTTCTAATCAGGGCCTTTCCAAATGGTTGGCTCACTGCATTGTTTTCTGTTACCAGAAACATGGTAAGTAGTTTCCTGGTGCTGTCAGTGCTCACTCCATTGATAGTGTGGCTACTTCCATGCCTTGTTCTCAGTGTGTCCATTGCTAACATTTGTACTGCTGCCACTTGGTGTACTGCTCACACATTCAGTAAACATTACAGTCAGGACATTGTCTCTCGTAGATGTGCCGGATTTGGTTTCCTGTTCTGCAAGGCCTCCTGTCTTAGGATCCTTAGCTCCGTCCTGCCTCCCTCTGTGCTGTGGTTCTGTTTGGGACTCATTTCATTATGTGGTCCAATGGACAGAGACATCCTCAAAGAAGGTAGAGCAATTACAGCAGATCTTTATGATAATCTCCTTCACTGAGTCACAGCTCTCCTGCACCTCTTGCCCTTTTTCTAACAGGTGGCTTATGATTGTCCTTCTTTCTTTAGCAAGCTGGTTCTCCTCTTATGACATATTGTGGCATCCTAATACTCATGTTTCTATATCCTCTTCTGTGATCTTGGCTTGGTCCTGGTTACTTTGGACCCTGTCAGTCTGATGCTCCTTCGAGCATGTCTCCAGCTGGGAACTGAGGCATGGTAGGGCCATCTATGTTATACTGGCAGTGACAGTGCACATTGACATCGGCGGCCTCAGCTTGCAAAGGTTTCTGGATGGTCCACTGGATGATACCAATGACTTACAGCTCTATGATGTGGCTCAGTTGAGGAGGTTCTCGTGAAGATCTACTGTTATGGAACATAACTGCTATTTATATTAATTTGAAGTTTAGTACAGTATGTTAACATACTATCTTGAATGTTCCCTCAACATGAGGTATCTCCCTGAACAGTCAGGCAGTGTATCCTGCAGTACGACTGTGCTTCTGTGTAAGTTCTCTGCCTCTTGTGTATAACAGTTTGTAATGTCTTGATTATAAATGAATAAAAATAATTTACAAAAACAAAACAGCTTTCTTTGAGAGATTCATGGTCTGCAGTGGGAGGTAACAGCTGAGTGGATCTCATAAACATTTAGAGAACATATCCTAGAACTAACTTACTTCATTTATTATGTATGTATGCATGTATATATGTGTGTGTGTATTTATTTATTTACCATGTTAGAGCAGCCTGTTTCATTGGTGCTTTCAGAAACCAATAATCCACACATTGGAAGTTTTGAGAAATAATTCACAGTTTAGTTGTTAATCATTTTCACTGAAAACACCAAACATATAATGACAACAAGGAATGGTACAACTGATAATAATTCACAGTTTAGAACGTGAATTATTTTTCCACACAACTGCCCTAGTTGGACTTGTGCTCCAGCCAACCAAACACACGTCTTGAAATATGGGCTGATTAAGGCAGCTGAAAGTAAACTATTTCATGAGCACTTCTGGAAACTTCAAAACAGTACCAAAAAAAAAAGAGCCTTGCACCGCAGACACAATGTGCTGTGCAGGAAACAGGCTGATTTTATATTATTTACAATGAAACCAACCTCTGTGAAGATTTTGCTGGTAATGTCACACTTCCTTAGTGTGGTGACGTAAAGGCACTCAAGCTTTGCTCTCATGCCAGTGATGTCACCACACTAATTTGTTGTGAATTTACCAGCTTGTACTTCTTGGGGGGTAGTTATTCTCTGTTTTGCTAACCGAGTAAGTACAATAGGCAGTGGAATGCATGTGTTAAGGCACAATCTGGGAGTTTACACAACATCCCAACCTAGTCAGTACACAGTGATACCCTACAAACTAGCTTGAGATAAGTACAATAGATAGCAACAGTGAGAGCACAGCAATTCAGAGCGGGTACAGACATTCGTATTCTTTTTCTTACTGTTATTTACTGTTTAAATTTTTTCCACTGGGATAATCCCCTTACAATGAAGTCTCTTGATAAGAGCTTCCAACAAGAGAACAGCTCCAGGCAAGAAAAATATTCAGTAGTAACTACAGATTATCCAAGCATTTCTATATTAAACTAAGCAGTGCTATCAAAACAAGTGCAGCTGACTATTATGAATAAAGGTCTAAAGACATACAGTGGAATCCACCAGGATACAACCCAATACTACAGAATTCTGCATCAGAGTTACTGCAGGAAAAAGGAAATGTTCATGGGAGTCAGTCCCTTTTGTCATGCAGGATACTGTGGCACTGCTTTCCATCCTAGTGGGCTCCACTGTAGGGCTGCTCGATGGACTAGTGGTTAGTGCTGTGCTCTCATGCTGTTGACCTAAGTATGGGAGCCAACTCTGGAGCCAGTCAGGCAGCCCTATGGGGGCTGGGGAGGCACTGCTGTGTGGCAGTGCTTTCAGCCTTGGAGGGGATGTGCCAGGTTCTGCTGCAGTAGTGATTCCTGAGGTGGGTCAGGGTGCTTGTCTTCTACACAGGGAAACTCTAATGTGCTAGCTTGGCTTGATGTGGAATGCCTGGTGCCATTCAGGTGGTGGGTGCGGTAAACGTGCTTTGGTCACCAATATGGCAGTACTGATGCTCTTGGGTCTCACCTCACATGTATCCCAACCAACTGCACAGCAGGGGGAGTGACAGATGGGATTGGGGAGGTCGGTCAAATACCTGACAAAAGGTGCAGGTGGTAGATCAGGGGCCAAAGAGATGGATGAGAAAAAAAAAACTTTAAAACATTTTCCAGTTTCCTGCAAAAAGTAGACTTCTGTAAAATTTAGTTACACAAAATTCTACAGAAAATTTGGATGTCAAGACCATAGGTGTTTTATTACTGAAGTCATTTGCATTAAAACATTCCCACATAGCCATTCATAGTGATTCTGCTGCAGATGTTATAACATGTTGCAATGCAATAGCAACCACTATCAATGCAAGGGGTGACCTGGCTGGGGTGGAGGAACAATGGGCGAAGATACAAGGGAGCAGAGTAAAGGCAACAAACCTCTGTGTCAAACAAGTGAGCAAAAGCAAGAGGAAAAAGATTGCTATGTTTCTCAAAAGAGGTGGCTAAAAAGGTAAAATCTAAAAAGGTAGTAATCAGAAGATATAAGGAGATGCCGAAGGAAGAGGGGGATAGGGAGGTGTACTGGGGAAACAGAAGGAAGCAGGGAAAGCAGTAAGGAGCACAGAGGCACAAACTGAAGAGAGAATAGCTCATGAGGTAACAAAAGGGGACAAGCCATTTTTTAGATATGTAAGTGAAAAGAGGAAGACCAGGTTAAAAAGAGAAGGGGGTTACTGTGCATAGGGGGGCCAGGAAAAGGCAGACATCCTGAACAAATACTTTTGTTCAGCATTCACAGAGGAAGAAGGGGAGAGGCCACAAAAAATTAACAGAAGCTTCGGAGGGAGGGAGGGAGGCGGGCACTGGTACTTTTTTGGAGGTGAGAGTCCTGAAGGAACTTGCTAATCTGAAGGTGGACAGAGAATGGGGCCAGATGGGTTGCATCCAGGGGATTGGGGGAGTTTGGGAAAATACTGGCTGCACTTCTAACAGTTCTATTTAACAGCTTACTGGAATCAGGAGTGGTTCTGGAGGACTAGAGGAGTGCGGATATGGTCCCACTACACTGAAGTGGTAGTAGGGAGGAGGCTTGCAATTATGGGCCAGTCAGCCTGACATCGACTATAGGAAAGGATGTGGAGTAACTCCTTACCCTCGGACATTTCTTCCGTAGCCACGTTAGGCCCCTTCAAACAAAAGCTAAGGAACCATCTTGTTGCAATTTCCAGCTGTGACTGCTTTCACTAATCCCCTCATTCTTACAGGGGCTTGGTACTGTATACTCTCCTCCCAGGGCAACCCTTAGATGGCCCACAGTTTTTCTACTTTTGGTTCCTAATTTCCTTGGCCTTCCAAAGCAATTTTCCCCTAGTTATTCACTCCTCTAATATTTCTCCCTCCAATCCTGCCTATATCTTCCCCCCAGTTTTCATCCCTAAAGTTGTCTGCCACCTGAGCCCATTTCCACAACTTGTAAATATATCCTCTTCCCCTATGCCCTATGATGAAGCCTCTCTGGCTGATGTATTCTCCCTCCCCTATGTAAGTCTTCCTTTCTGTTATGCATGTCTTAGCCTGTCTTACCTAACTGTTTACTTTTACTACCCCTCACTCCCTTGCTTCTAATTCTATTTTTACATACATTGTACAATGCCAACTTGTTACCTTACTTGCCTAAGTTTAACATTGTATGTATAGTTTACTTAGTATTTAATTCTTGCTGCTTAACAGCAATCACTTATGTTTACTGTTTGTCTAACTCTGACGTGGAACCTATGTAATGAGCTTGTTCGCAAAAGGTGCTAATCCGAGATCACAATAAATAAATAAATAAAATATCTTGAATCAAATGGGTTACAAGACCCAAGTCAGCATGGTTTTACAGGGGGGAGGTTGTGTCAAATGAATCTGAGAGATTTCTTTGACTGGGTGACCAAGGAACTAGATCAGGGTAGAGCGGTGGATGTGGCCTACCTAGATTTTAGTAAGGTGTTCAACACCATTCCATGCAGTAGACTAGTAAGCAAGTTGGGTAGCTTAGGAGTGGGTACAAAGGTGGTAAACTGGATAAGAAATTGGTTAGATGTCAGAGGGTGGTGGTAAACAAAGTTCATTCCAAAGAAGGGAGGGTGACAAGCTGGGTACCTCAGGGATCAGTGCTGGGACTGGTCCTCTTTAAAGTCTATGTAAGTGACATTGCAGAAGAGCAGGAAGAGAAGGTCTGCCTCTTTGCAGATGACACCAAAATCTGCAGTAGGGTGGACGCTCGGGGGTGGGGGGGGATTTGTGGAAAGGTTGAGCACAGACCTGAAAAAAACTAGAGGAGTGGTCAAGGGTATGGCAGCTGGGCTTTTAATGCAAAAAAGTGCAAAATAATGCACTTATGGCACAGAAACCTGGGGTGGAATACAAAATGGATGGAGTGGTACTGATCACCACCAGGCAGGAAAGAGACCTGGGGATAATCATATTGGATGACCTAAAAATGGGCAGGCAGTAGAGAGGGTGAGTGGGATGCTGGGGTGCATAGGGAGGGGAATCGTTAGCAGAAAGAGGGAGGTGGTTTTGCCTCTGTATAGATTGCTGGTAAGACTCCACCTAGAGTATTGTGTCTAGCTCTGAAGACCACATCTCCAGAAGGACATAGATGGAGTGGAGGCGGTCCAGAGGAGGGCAACTAAAATGGTGCATGGTCTGCATCAAAAGCCCTATGAGGAGAGACTAAAGGACCGCTATATGTAGACTCCGGAAAAGAGGAAGGAGAGGGGAGATATGATAGAGACCTTTAAATACCTCACAGGGTAAATAAGGTACAGGAGGGGAGTATTTTTCAGGAGAAAAGGTGCTCAAGAACAAGGGGACATGCTATGAATCTGGAGGGGGGTAGATTCAGGAGAGATGCGAGGAAGCACTTCTTTACAGAAAGAGTTGTGGATTCCTTGAACAGCCTTCCAGCAGAGGTGGTGGGGGCAAAAACAGTGGTGGAGTTCAAGAATGCATAGGATAAGCACAAGGATTCATAGTGGAAAGGAAGAAGAGAAAAAGCTGTAGATTGGGTACGGTCTGCAGTAAAATAGTGTGGGTAGGGAGAAATGGGCAGATTGGATGGGCCAAGTGGTCCTTATCTGCTGTCAGATTCTATGTTTTTACATTAATGAATGGCAAGCATCAGAGGCTTCTATAGGTTTAGCAATTGCAAATGCCATGTTGCATTAGCACTACAGATGGAGTTGGCTACCACTGTACCTGCCATGAAGCAACTCTCTGTTTATGACATCACAGTCTGTTGGAACAGAAATTATTCTGATATTACAAGCTAAGGATTATGACTTCAAGACAGAAAAAGCAACAGAAACGGATCATGACCACAAGGGAAAGAGCCTGTTTTCATACAAATGTCTTTAATAATAAAAAAGGAATGTTTGAGATTGTTGTGACATTTGAGTCCCACCAATGCCAACTGTGAATCCTTTGCGCAAAAAAAAAAGGGAAAATCACTTGAGAGACAGCAGACTTAAAGACTTTCAAAGACGTGACTAATCTTAAATCAGGAAACAGTTTATTCCAGTCTTTAGGCTCTGAATTTACAAATGCATGACTCCAGTCAGAGCTAAACAATTGCTACTAATTGAGTGATGATGATTAATTGCATTACAGACAGAGGTAGGACAGGTCACTGTACGAGGTACTCTGCAGCTACTTTTCAGTGCCATTTATAGCAGCAGTACATGAGACAGGGAAAATGCTGAACCTATAACAATTTATTCCATCTTAGCTCACTATTTCTCCCCTGTCTTGTAACATGCCATTTGTGAATCTGCATTGGCATTTTGTTGGATTTCAAATTATTAAAATGAATGCTCCTTGTAGTATTCAATCAATCAATCAAAACCTTTATTTAACCAGGCGGAACACCTTTGAGAAAACTCATTTTCGAGGTGGACCTGGGCAGTATACATAATCAGTACACAGAGTAAGGTTACACACAACAAAAAATTTACAAGAGAAACAGGATACAATTAGGAATTGTAACAATATACAGTATACAGACAAAGTAAAAATGGCAGATACCTAAATTACAATATATGCAATATACACATGGAGCTTGCAAGTAGTCATAAGCGAAAGAAACTTAAAATAAGCATGTAGGGAGAAGGTTAATAAACAGGTTAAGCTTGGAAAACTCAGTGTGGGGGGGGGTAGGAAGAGGGTACAAGTGTTTGAAGAAGCCAGGGACACCGGTATGAAGAGCCTCTGCTGGCTGAGGACAAACGGCAACAATCAGGGGAAGCAATTACAGGGCTCCTTGACAGAACGTACATATAGTGTTTTGAATGCAGATAGAGGAGGAGGAAGGAAGAGGGTACTGAGTGTTAAAAGGTGCCGGGAGACATAGTGCAAAAGCATCTGTTGGCTATGCTGTATTGCCATGCTGTTTATCAGTGTTCTCAGCTGTTTTTGAATGCCTGTTCTTTCTTAAGGTCAAGAAAGTATCAGTTGCTGGCTAGTTCGACTTATTCACATGAAAAGCAATGTTGAACAGTGGGGGCTGGATTTTCATAGAATTGTGGCACATTTTTGGGTAGCACGGCAATACGCGAGGTAATTAGGGCGATGTCATAACGGCGAAGGCAGAATCGCAAAAATACAAATGGCAACATACAGTTATCGGTGACATGGAGGAAATGATGACTTTGGTGTAATAGCCTACCCCAGTGTCAAGGAGCACCTTGGAGTAAGATATTTAGAGATAGTGGGGGTCCATGGGGCGTAGCCCTCCTGTGGGGTGTGTGGGGGTGGAGCCCCCCATGTAGAGAAAGGGTTGGCAGGTGTGGTGTTTGCTGTGTTCATGTTTTGTGGTTGGAATGAGTGCCAGAATCACTAATAATGCCATTCGCCGTTATTTGTGTGCACCGTTACGGCAGTCGCTGTTTCGATTTCACCGTTTTGACGTTCATTGTTCTTTCTTAGCTGTTATCACATGGAGCCACATTTTTGCTGCAGTTGTACTACTTGTGACATGACTGACCACAAAAAAGGCAGTCTAATTTCATGCCACAAGTTCAACAAGTTGTGCATCACAAATCACACACTCGTCAAAAAATGACACATGTGTAATTTTTCTGCCATAAAGTAAGCAAAGTGTCGCAAATACGGCAAAGTGTTTGAGAATCACACGCAAACCTGTTGGCACATTTGCAGTGATACAGATGCAGCAGAACTGCCTTAATTTCCACATCAGTAGCTTTGAAAATCCAGCCCAGGGTGATCCCAAACACCTGAGGCATGCTAATGAAAATGTGTTAGTAGCCACATTAAAAGGACCTTTTTTTCTCATAATTTCAAATCTAAAAACAATGCTGAACCAGACTCAGAACTGAGGGGGGAGTCATTAGACAGGAGGAAAAGGAGGCTCTAAAACAACAGAGCTGAAACATTTTCAAAATATTGTTCATATCCTGCATTGCCGCACTAAACAGGAGGGAAGTCCACTGATGATGCCTCCTTGCCTTCAAACTTAATAAACCAAGTTGTTCATACATAATATAATGATGAGTGCTAAACTGACATGAAAGTGCAAACCTACAAATTTGTTTCAGCAGACTATCTAGTCTCTCTACAGACTATATCAACATACTGTATTAAAGTTCATATTAGCTAGATAATCATTTTTTCTAGTGGCAAATGTAGCAGTTCTTGCTTTTTTTTTATTATGTAACAATTTGTTCTGCAGGAAGAACCACCTCAGGAATAATGCCTGCTTTACATGCGGATCATGGGGTGGAGGTAATAGCAGTGGCATATGAAAAGTTCCAAGCAGAAATGCACACAACATATAACATACATTGGAAATGTAAAGCAATGCATGGTTAACAAAATAAATGCAAAGAAGTATAAAAATTGATAAAATTGGTAGTGTATAACAGATAAAGAAATGATTGCAATTACAGCAGTGCAATTTGCCCAATTCCAACTTTTTACTTGGCTGCAAATGACACAGCACTATCCATTGTCCAGATATTACTTAGTTCCATTTGTTGGTTTGTATGAGAACCTATGAGACAAGCTCACCATTATATAACAACATGAACTGGCTTTCTCTAGATTATTGCATAACATATTTTATGAGGCCGACTGTTAGGTTGTATTTGTGGAATAGGCTAGGAATGGTTCATAATTCCCAGTTATACACAGAGTATTTTAATCATTTGCTCAGTTGTGACAGCAATTCACTCTGCATAGCACTGATTATCCTATATAGATGTTTACAAGACAAGCATTACTTAGGTGCCAGGTTGGGCTTAGACTGGAATCAAGACAGCAACATGAAAACATAGAATGTGACAGCAGATAAGGGCTGCTGGGCCCACCCAGTCTGCCAGTTTTCTTTTTTTTTTTTTTTTTTTTTTGTGGTGCAGACCCTACATTTTTTGTTCTTATGTATGTATTTTACCCCCAATATCAGCTGTGTCCCTGGTGTCATGGGGCTTGCACCAAGGTGTTTTTGCCTTGTGCACCCCCTCACCAGACTGAGGCCTAATGTGCAATGACCTCAGTGCCCAGTCAGGCGTGTTCCTGCCCCCAACATGCAGAGGTCCACCGGTCCCCGCCTCAATGGGCACACAGCATGGTCCTGGACTACTGTACCCTCCAGCCAATGCTGGAGGTCAGTAGGCACCAGGTACCAGATCCCCTCCCTCCCTGGAGAAGGCAAGCAGTCTCCTGGATGCTCAGCCTCCTCCCCCCAGCCAACCCTCCAACGTCCGAGATGTGGTCCCGAACCGTGGTCATTGGCACCACTGGCAGTAGTTCTACCCCTGCACCAATGAGATGGCCCCAGCAGACCCTACTTGATCTATGGTGCAGTCTCTCCCCCCCTTACCCCTACTATTCACTTGTGCCTGTCCCAGGCATTTTTGAACCCCACCACTGTTTTCATCCCCACTACCTCCACAGGAAGGCTATTCCAGGTATCCACCACCTTTTCTGTGAAGAAGTACTTCCTCACATCCCTCCTGAATTTACCCCCTCCAGCTTCATATCATATCCCTTGTTCAAGAGCACCTTTTTCTCTGAAAAATACCCACTCCTGTACCTTATTTACCCCCATAAGGCATTTAAAAGTCTCTATCCTATCCCCCTCCCTCCTCTCCTCCAGGGTGTATATATTTAGCTCCTTCAGCCTTTCCTCATAAGGTTTCTGATGCAGACCCTGCACCATTTTGGTAGCCCTCCTCTAGACTGCCTCCACTCTGTCGGTGTCCTTCCTGAGATGTGGTAACCAGAATTGGACACAGTATTCAAGGTGGGGTCTTACCAGCAATCTATATAGGGGCAGCACCACCTCCCTCTTCCTGCTGGTGATACCCCTTCCTATGCACCCCAGCATCCCACTAGCCCTTCGTACTGCCTTGTCACACTGCCTAGACACCTTCAGGTCATCTGATATAATTAGCCCAAGGTCTCTTTCCTGCTGGTCTTTGTCAGTATCACTCCACCCATTTTGTACTCTGCTCCCGGATTTCTATGGCCCAAGTGCATTATTTTGCACTTATTTGCATTAAAACCCAGCTTTCACACTGTTGACTACTCTTCCAGTCTTTTCAGATCCCTGCCCGTACTTTCCACCTCCCGGGTATCCACTGTGTTGCAGATCTTTGTTGTCATCCACAAAGAAGCTGACCTTCCCTACCAGTTCCTCTGCTATGTCACTTATAAAGACATTGAAGAGGATCGGTCACAGAACTGATCCCAGAGGTACCTCACTGGTCACCCTCCCTGCCTCGGAGCGAACTCCATTTACCATTACTGTCTGTGTCCTATCCACTAACCCGTTTCTTACACAGGTTACCACCTTATTACCCACATCCAAGTTACTGAACTTGCTCACCAGTCTCCTATGTGGAACAGTGTCGAAAGCCTTGCTGAAATCTTGGTAGGCCACATCTACTGCTCCTCCCTGATCCAACTCCTTGGTCACCCAGTCAAAGAAATCTATCAGATTTGTTTAGCATGACCCTTCCCCTGTGAAACCATGCTGCTTTGAGTCCTGTAATCCACTAGATTCAAGATATCCCCCAATCCTTTCCTTTAATAGTGTTTCCATTATCTTACCTGTCATCGATGTCAGGCTGACAGTCCTATGATTGCCAGCCTCTTCCTTGCTACTACTTTTGTGAAGTGGGACTACATCTCCCCTTCTTCAGTCCCCCGGGACCATGCCAGTGTTCAGTGATCTGTTAAATAGGTTCATCAAAGGTGCAGCAAGTACCTCCTTGAGCTCCCTTAGCACACTTAAATGTTCCTCGTCTGGCCCCATAGCTTTGTCTAACTTCAAGTTAGCGAGTGCTTTCTGGCCTCTTTCCACAGAAAATGGACTAATGTCTATTTCCCTCTTATCAAAGCTCCTGGTGCCTTTTCATGGTCCCTCCCTTTCCACTTCTACTAGGAACACTGAGCAGAAGTATTTGTTCAAGATATTTGCTTTGCTTTGATCCCCCTCCGTACAGCTCCCCTTCTTTTTTAACCATACAGTCCCTCCCTTTGTCTTCCCTTTTTTGCTAACATACCTAGAAAATTTCTTGTCCCCTTTTGATACACACTGAGCTATTCTTTCTTCAGTTTGTGCCTTAATGCTCCTTACTGCTTTGCCTGCCCCCTCTATTTCCTCTGACACACTTCCCTATCCTCCTCTCTCTGGGTCTCCTTATACCTTCTGAATGCCACTCTTTTAGCCTTTACCTGTTCTGCTACCTCTTTCAAGAACCACAGTGGTCTCCTCTTTCTTTTACTTTTGCTTACTTGCTTGACACAGAGGTGTGTTGCCTTCACTGTGCCTTTTTTAGTTTGGCCCACTTTTCCTCCACTCACCAGATCATCTCCCCCTGCCAGGTCATTGCTGAGGTATTCCCCATCTTAGTAACATCAGCCCTTCTGAAGTCCAAGACCTTCACCATCGTATGGTTGGGTTCCGCTGCTATTCTTATGTTGAACCACACTGAACGATGACCACTAGTCCCGAGATGGCTTCCCACCTAGACATCTGCAACACTGTCCCTGTTAGTGAGCACCAGGTCTTGTACTTGCCCCATCACAGGTGGGTTCACTGACAAGTTGCTTTAGGAATGCCCCCTGCTGGGAGTCCAGGAAGTCCCTGCTTCTAGCTGGGGACAGGCTGTCCCCAGTAATAGTACTTGCAATAGGTGTGAGACAGGATCATCTCCTTGAACAAATTATATTATGCATTTATAAAGCCTTGCAGATTCACTTTAGTGTCTCTACGGCAGCACTATAGGAAAGATGGGACAGGACCTAGGAATAGTGATTATGGATGCAGAATGCGATCTGGCCCATCTTTGACAACATGAGATAATATCGCCTTTCCAGTGGAAGGAATATGGGTGGAAGAGGGTAAACCAGTATTTTAAAACCCCAGATATTACAGTGAAATATCTTTCACAGAGGGGTGTGGGAGGGGGGCACTAGCTGTTGGAGAAACTATGGCCAGGCATTGGTATCACGTTCTCAGATGTTTTGGGAGCCCATTGTCCTCTAGCAGTTTTGGCAACTAACAGAAAAGGGGTTTAATAATCTGATACAGGATTTTTTTTTTTTTATCATTTGGTAATCGGGTAAGGCCCACTAGGCACAAGTGACTGATTTCAGGGGTGACCCAAGAACACTGGGGAGGTTAATTAACTTGCTCATAGTTGCACAGTATGCAAGTGGAGATTCTGGGAATCAAACCCAGGTCTGCTGGATGTACCAGCTCATTCACAGTTTGTTACTCTAACCTCTGATCTATACTGCCAGTCCTATCCTCCTCTTAATCTTCCCTGAACAAATTAAAAAATAACAAAACAGTTTGTTGACTATTTTATTCACAGCAGCTAAAAAGGCCATATACAAACTATGGTTACAACCCCCTGCGTTGACAATAGCACAGTGGAAAGATATAGTAATAAATATGTAAAAAGGAATACAATTATGGATGGTGTAAAACAGATTCTTCTGAAGTTATGACATCAATGGAATAACTGGCCCATCTGGATTATGGACCGTTGACCAGATTTTGTAACACAGAGGGGCAAATCACTGTAGAGGTCTAGTGAGAATTGACTCATAGCCAGGGAAACTCAAGGCATTAAAGCAATTCACTGGGGTACTGAAGCAAACATAGAAACATAGAATTTGACGGCAGATAAGGACCGCTTGGCCCACCCAGTCTGCCCATTTCCCTACGTAATGGATAAGCTGCAGATCCTAGTTAACCAGCAGCCTACTTCTTTCTACCCCCACCCCCTAGAATTGCCTTACGGCTGTCCCATGCATGCTTGAATTCAACCACTGTTTTTGACTCCACAACCTCCTCTGGAAGGCCGTTCCATGCATCCACAACCCTCTGTGTGAAAAAATACTTCTGTAGCCCTTCTTCACATATGGGTATCTACGGGTTCGGGGAAGGATGAGGTTACCTGGCACAAGAGACCTAGGTTTGGCTACTCTGCACAGGGGCACCCAAGTAAATCCAACTACAGGAAGCAATAACTGTAATGTCCAGAACCAGAATTGGGGATTTTTCAGTGTGGCTTTATTTATTAACTCACTGAACATAAACAAAGCACTTCATGGTCCCCCAAAGGGCTACGTTACTGTAATGCAGATTAGAGGTTAAACACAGCGTTCCATTTGAGGAATGAACACATTACTACAGATGTTTGGCTTTGGACCCACCAGGCACTCAGCCTGGACTTTGCATGCGCATTGGATACATAGCCCGACTGGCCCGGCTCCCCTGCCGGCCACTCGACTGACGGTCCACTTGGCAAATGAACCCAAACTTTACTTGGAAAGACATCCCATCAAACAAGGAGGCTCCCAAACTGTGGCTTCCCACACCACCTGAAGTCTGCGACTCCTAGAGAGATTTTGTTTTCGTACTTCCAATCGAAACTCCCATCAAACAAGGAGACTCCCATCCAACAAGGAGTAATTTTCCCATCCTGTGGCTCCCCACACCACTTAGAGTCTGCGACTCCTAGAGAGATTTTCAAGTTGCGAACCACGTCTGGGTACCCACCCCATCACTGGCCAAGTGCATGAGGCAAGTAGCAAAAACACAGAAGAAATCCATAGAGGTGGACCTGGTTACTAAAGATGGGGGGTTTTTCCACCTCCAGCTCCCACAGCCCATACCCGGCCATTTCTCTGGACACACAGAAAACTTTAGACTTTAAAATGTAGATTGAACGCAAGGATGACCTGAAGCACCCTCTACAGCAAACTTTAAATCCATTTAAAACTTTAAACAGTTGACTGCTCTATTTGTTTGTCCTAGTTGACATAGTCCTCCCAAATAGCAGTCCCAATACTTAAAATCCAACTGAAGAAAACAAGATGTTTGCCCCTTCCAATGGAGCCAAACACTCACCCATTCATTGCAGGTGCCCCACAGGCGAAGTACTGTAACCTTTGCTGTTATACATGAACAGACTGAACTTAAAACAGGCAGCTTTCTTCCCAGGGTGGGAGAAGGGGATTGCCCCTGGAACCCACAGAGAACTTTACTCCCCTCCCCAGAGGGAGGGGGGCACTGAGACCGGGGGAGCGGTCTCCACCACTTTAAACAGGTAAAATACAGGAACACTTCCTTTTTTCTGAGTGAGAAATCACACTGCACACTAATGCTTCCTTCTTGCTTAAGGACAAACGGAAGATTGACTTTGAATTTCCCAAAGTTCTAAACTTCACTCTCTGAGCTGAAGATTCCAAATGTGGCTCATGCAGCTGCGACAGTTCTATTATGATGTCGTCTCTCAAGTCTCAGCTGTGACTGAGGACAGAGTGAGACAGTGTGAAACCTATTTAACTGGAGTTTCACAAGCTGCCTTCCCTGCCTACCACTAGGTCTTACTGGGATTCTAGTAACCCCAGGTAACAAAGGGGTTACACTTCCCACATTACCTCTGAGACGCCCTCTATCTTCAAATTGTGCCCCTTGTTCTTGCACACCTCTTTTTTTGAAAGATGCTACCCTCTTGGACTTTGTTGATTCTCTTGAAGTACTTGAAAGTTTCTATCATGTCCCACCTCTCCCTCCTTTCCTCAAGGCTATACATATTAAGCTCCTTTAGTCTCTCTTCATATGTCTTCCGGTGCAGACCCTGCACCATTTTAGTTGCCCTCCTCTGGACAGCTTCCATCTTGTCTATGTCCTTGCAGAGAGTGGGTCTCCAGAACTGCACACAGTACTCAAGATGGGGTCTCACCAGCTGTCTGTACAGAGGAATAACAACTTCCTGTTTTCTACTGGTGATGCCTCTCAATATGCATCCCAGTATCCCCCCAGCCCTCCTTACTGCCCTCTCACATTGCTTGCCCACCTTTAAGTCATCTGATATGACTACCCCCAGGTCCCTTTCCATTTTTGTTGTTGTTAGTATCTCACCCCCCATTGTGTACTCTTCCCCTGGGTTTTTGTTTCCCAGGTGCAATACCTTGCACTTCTTAGCATTAAATCTAAGCTGTCATACATTTGACCATTCCCCTAACCTTGCCAAGTCCCTTCTCATCCTTTCCACCCCACCCTGTGCATCAACTCTGTTGCAGATCTTTGTGTCATCTGCAAAGAGACATACTTTTCCTTCCAGTCCCTCTGCAATGTCGCTACAAAGACATTGAAGAGACCGGTCCTAATACTGAACCCTTCGGCACCCCACTAGTAACCCCCCTTTCTTCAGAGTGGACTCCATTTACTATTACTCTCTGTGTCCTATTCTCCAGCCAATTCTTTACCCAGGCTATCTTCTTGGGACCCAATCCCAAGCTGGCTAACTTGTATATTAATCTTTTGTGTGGGACTGTGTCAAATGCCTTGCTAAAGTCTAGGTAGGCCATGTCCACAGCCCCTCCCTGATCTACTACTTTGGTCACCCAGTCAAAGAAATCTATTAGATTCCTCTGGCATGACCTTCCCGCTGTGAATCCATGCTGCCTTGGGTCCTGTGCCCCTCTGGCCTCTAGGTACTTGACAATTATTTCCTTCAGAAGTGATTCCATCATTTTCCCTATCACTGAGGTTAAACTAACAGGTCTATAGTTTCCTGCTTCTGCCCTGCTCCCGCTTTCGTGAAGGGGAATCACATCTGCCCTCCTCCAGTCCTCAGGTACCACCCCATCCTCCCATGATTTGTTAAAGAGGGTAGTCAGTGGTGTCACTAGTTCTACCCTTAGTTCTTTTAGAATTCTGGGATGAATCCCATCAGGCCCCATTACTTTGTCCACCTTCAGTTTTAAGAGTTCTTTCAGAACCCTTTCTTCTGTAAATGGGCTGGTATCAACTTCTGTATCCAGAGTGTTTCTATTGTTTGTTTTAGGTACCTCCCCCTCTTCATTTGTAAATACTGAGCAAAATATTTGTTTAGTATCTCTGCCTTTTCAGTCACCTCTGCCCACCCCCCCTCCCTTTATTAAGCCTATCCTCCTTAGTCTTCCTTCGCTCCCTCATGTACCTAAAAAAGGTTTTATCCCCCTTCTTAACTGAGTTGGCTATCTTTTCCTCAATTCGGTTGCTGTTCTGACTGCCTTCCTAGCTTCCTTTGCTTTAACTGATACAATTCTCTGTCCTGCTCCTTCTGTGATTCCTTGTACTTTCTGAATGCTTTCTTTTTCTCTTGAACCTTCACTGCCACCTCCTTTGAGAACCATAGTGGTTTCTTACATCGTTTTGTTTTGTTTATTTGCTTCACACAAAGGCTTTTTACCTCTGTGATGGCAGTTTTATTATTCCCCATTGTTCTTACACCCTCCTTCCTGTCCATTTGCTAGTGCATTCCTTAGGCACTCACCCATTTTGCAAAGTCAGCCTCCTGAAGTCCAGTACTTTTGCCTTGTATGGCTTGACTCTATTGCTGTTTTATTGTGAACAATACTGTCTGATGGTCGCTAGTTCCCAGATGGCTACCTACTTCTACATCTGTGATCCTCACTCCATCTCCATTTGAGAGGACCAGGTCTAAGATTGCTCCCTCGCAGTGGGTTCCAATACTAGTTGTCTAAGGCATGACCCCTGTAGGGCATCTAGAATAACCCCACTCTTAGAAGTGGCTGCTGCAACTGCACTCCAGTTAACATCCGGCATATTCAGATCACCCATCAGCAATATCTCCCCTTTATCTGCCATTCTAAGTATACTTTCTATCATTTCCTTGTCCATTTCCTCTCCCTGGGGCTTTCATCTTTCTGAGTAGTTTAATTACCGGACCAACACGGTGTCCGATGACACCACGGTGTCCTCTATCATCAGCACATGTCCTTACATCTTGGTATACATTAGTTGACCAAGGGAAAATGCCCAGTATGCCACAGTAAACTTTAATAAAACTATAAGATGACTGTTGGAAAACTCTGTCATAAGTAATCAGTTGCTATGGTAAAAGTTGTTGACTGATCCTATATTGCAATCCTAAAAAAATTATTTTAATAAAAAGAACATGAAAAAAGAAAACTTGTCTTGGATAATCAGGTTCTGGTTTTACATATCATGTTTTCCTTTTCTTCCTCCGCATATCATATTGGGTTGAATGATATTGTATTCGAAAACATTTTTAATGACAACTTTACAAGGTCAGAGGTCTGTTAGATTTGCTGCAACTAAACTTTGGGATGCTATACTTTCTGTTTTGCAAAAATGTGAACTAATCTGCAAGCAATAAGACACCACAGGGTGTGGGTTAGGCTAAGATAACTGCCTGCCCAGGGGTGCAGTGAGGCTTGACGCCACAGACAAAGGGCTGTATAACCCCTGAAAGGTCAGATCTTACTTCTAGAGGACTCTTGCAGTAGGTAATTACAGATAGGACTGAAGCCGGCAGGCGTCAGGACCCCTCGGAAAAATTTCTAGCTAGCAGTCTCTGGCGGGGGACTGCCCTCACGTCTGGTGACTGACGTCATGCAACGTCAGTATAAAAGGGCGGTCCCCCACGACGGCCTTTCAGTTCTTTCCCGCCGTTAGCTTGTGAAAGCACCTCGCGGTTAAGGTCACCTGCTCATCAGTTTATCCTCGGTAGTCTTACTGTCGTTTTTTCTTCGATTTACTCCGAATTTCTACTAAATTCACATCAGTCATCGTGGCGGTGTATGTCGTTCCCTACACCCTCCAAGCACAAGAATAAGTGCGACTCATGCAGGGCCCGACTCCCGCACAAGGACGGTCACTCCCAGTGCCTCTTCTGTCTGGGCCCAGATCACCCTGTGGAGAAGTGCCAGCATTGCCTGAAATTCAACGCCGCCACCCGCAGAAGGAGGCAGCAGTCCCTGGAGGCCCATATCCTCAAAAAGAAAATAACTTCCATGGAAAAGGAGCTGAAGAAGCTTTGTCAGGCCTCCACTTAGCCTGAGGGACACCAAAAAAAGAAGGATGAGGAGAAGCACCGGGACCAGAACTCCTCTTCCTCGGTCACCGTGACTTCGGCTGGAGTCGCCATGCTCAAGAGTAACGACCGCTCCTCAACGGCTGTCTTGGAGACTTCCAAGCCAGCATTGACCCACCCATCTGGCTCGTGCTCGGGCCCTTCGGGTGCCTCCGGGTCAAAGGAGGCTCCCACTCCTGTAGGCAGCGGCTGGTCTTCTAGTTTGAGTTGCTCCGGTAAGGCGGACATCGGCTCCTCTGACATCCACCCAGAGAAGATTGCTAAGTCGCTTGACACTTCGGGGCAGTGTACGGTCACTCCTCTGCCCGACCAGGCCATTTCTCCTTCATGGCCTGCCTCGGGCATTGGGTCCGCTCAGCTGGACAATAGCTCCTCCGACGTCCGCCCAGACCACACCAGTAAGGTGACCTTCGACCCTTCCGACGGATGCATGGCACAGGAGCTGACACAGGACCCTGGCATCCTGTCCACCATCCCTGGCTCCCTGCAGCTTTCACTGCCCTCTGAGGATCCAGCATCTTCCTTGGGGATGTCAAGGATGTGGGCACACTCCCATCTGGTCTCCCTCCCGCTGGGCCGGACGACCTGACGTCAGTTCCTCAGACACTGGTGTCAATGCCAGTTTTGCAGATACTGGGCGACATCCCTCCTCCGGGTGCCATCCCTATGCCAGGCCTGCCGGGCCACCCATTCCGGGTCTGCCCACTGGGCCATTGCCGGGACCTTCTGCTTCAGCAGACCCACCCTGGTTCCCAGGTATCCGACCCCGTCATACCCGGGCCCGCTGTATCCAACGCCCCAGTACCCGATGCCACAGTACACAGTGCCTCAGTACCCAATGCCGGGCTACCCACCGTCAGGGTACGGATACGTGCCCTATGGATACCCCCAGTATCCGTATCCCCCTCCTCCTCCACTGCCCCCTCAGCCACCGGTGGATTTGAAGGAGACTCTGGCTTCCTGGTGGGCTGAGGCCACGGCTCAACTCACCAGGGAGGTGGAGAGCCATCTTCCAATGCTGGTCCCAGTTCTGGACCCCCTACGTCGAGATGAGAGCCCTCCAGTTCCAGAGCGGGGCTGGATATGCTTCCCTGAGGGCTTCCCAAGGGGTCTCTTCCTCCCCCGCATCAGGAGGTGGAGTCTTCCTCTTCTTCATCCTCCTCGGAGCCCTCAGATGACTCCGATGGGTGCTCCAATTTGGATGACGAGCCGCGCTCTCCGGATAAGCCCAGGCCAAGGATCCTTCCTTTACGGAGTTGCTGCGCAAAATCCAGTCCATCCATCAGTGGCACTCTTTGGAGCCAGATCCACAGTGGCAGAAGCTAGCTGCCCATTTTGATATGCCCGAGGTCGCTCCTACCTTGGTTTCACCCTGGATCGAGCCTCTCGCGGACCTTGTTACCACTATCTGGAAACAACCCTCCACCATAGCCCCCCTTCTGAGGAAAGTGGACAGGCTATATCTGGCTCCGGAGGGTGTTGAGTTTCTTACCTGTCACCCCAAGGCTGACTCGGTCATGATCAGCGCCGCCCACGGCTGGACAGCCACTCCAAAGCATTTGAGCTCATCACCCCCCACTAAGGAACCCCGTCTTCTGGACTAGTACGGGAAGAAGGTCTTCGCTTCTTCCACTCTGGGTATTAGGGCCTTGAACTACGTCGCCCATATGGGGGATTACCAGAAGGCCATCCTTAGCGAGGTGGAAGCTAAACTGGACTCCATTCCTGAGTTACAGACCAAACAGGAAGTGGCAGGCCTGGTCCGATCTGCTCGTTCGGCCAGTAGGCACATGCTTCGTGCTTCATACAATGCAGTGGACGCTGCTGGTAGGAGCTCGGCATTCGCCATAGGTTTGCGGCGACATGCCTGGCTCTGAGTGTCGGGTTTGGTCCCTGAAGTGCAGTCTGCCATCCAGGATGTGCCCTTCAGAGGTTCGGTGGTGATGTCAAGGATATCATCACCGGTCTGCAAGAGAAGGGCACTGCTCTCAAGGAAGTCAACGACTTGTACAGAGCCCCTCAACCACAGCGCCATCCCTTTCACAAGGGAAGCGGGTCAATAAATCCCGGGCCCCTCAGGCTGCAAAGCCCCACCCGCCCAAACGAGCAGTGGGAGCTCCAGCCGCGGCACTGCCTCACACCACCGGACTCCTTTCCTCTCCCACAGCCTCTGACTCTTCCAGAGGAACTGGTAGGGGGGAGGTTCTCCCTGCACCTACTGGGTTGGGAGAGGATCATATCAGACGTTTGGGTGCTCCAGCTGATAGTGGAAGGATACTCAATAGAGTTTCTTCAGAAACCTCCCAGAAAACCCCCTTCAAGATCGTCTTACTCCCCGGAACACCTTCTGGTTCGGGAAGAAATCTCCACCGTTCTTCGGAAGGCGGCGATAGATTCCATCCCCCTCCATCTCAGGGGGATGGGTTACTATTCTCATTTCTTCCTGGTTCCGAAGAAGTCAGGTGATGTGTGGCCAATCCTGGACCTCAGTTCCCTGAACCTGTTCATGGAGTACTGTACAAGAAGTTCCGAATGCTCTCTCTGCAGAGCCTTCTGCCCCTCCTTCGGCCGGGACAGTGGCTGTGCACCCTGGACATACAGGATGCCTACCTGCATATCCCTATATGCCCGCCACACCGCAAATAACTTCAGTTTTCTTTTAAGGGGGACCACTGCCAGTTCAGGGCCCTCCCATTTGGTCTCTCCTCGGCCCCCTGAGTATTTACCAAATGCCTTTCTGTGGTGGTGGCCCACCTGTGTACCCAGAGGATTCAGGATTTCCCTTACCTGGATGATAATTGGCTCCTGGCGGCCCCATCCAGGGAGGATCTCCTGCGCTCCCTTTCCCTTACCCTGCAGGTTTTCACCAGCTTGGTTATTACCATCAACAAGGCCAAGTCCCATTTGATCCCATCTCAAAGACTCTAGTTTATCGGGGCGATCCTGGATATGTCTTTCGGTATTACCTTCCTGCCTCTGGACAGGGTGGCCACCCTTCAGGCTCAGGCCAGCCTTTTGTCCAGCCGCAGGTGGGTGATTGCCAGGTCAGTCCTTTGCCTCCTCAGGCTCATGGCGGCTGCCATTCCGACGGTGCCTCGTGCTCAGCTCCACATGAGAATCTCTCAGTGGATGCTTCGGTCTCAGTGGGATCAATTGGTGGATGACTTGGATCATGAGATCCTGGTCTCCTCTCTGATGGTTTGGGACTTGCAATTGTGGATGGTTCAGGAGAACCTTTGCCGGGGAGTTCCCTTCTGTCTTTCTCTCCCCTCCCAAATCCTGATGACAGATGCCTCGGACGAGGGTTGTGGAGCCCACCTGGGATCTCAGCAGACCTAGGGCTCTTGGTCCAGGCTCAAGCTCAAGCAGACTCTTCACATCAATGTACTCGAGTTGAGGGCCGTCCTGTACGCCTTACAAGCTCTGCATCTGTATCTGCTTCCCGGTCATCTTGCCGTTCAGACCAACAACATGTGTGTAGTGTGGTACATCAACAAACAGGGAGGAACCCGTTCCTACCCTCTTTGCAGGGAAACTATGCGGGTTTGGGATTTGGCGATACTTCACAACCTTCATCTCACAGCGGTTCATGTTCTGGGGGTCGAGAACACTTTGGCAGACCACCTCAGCTGGTCGTCCGCCCAAGCGCATGAATGGGAACTGAATCAGGGTGTAGTAGATGTCTTCCTACGCTGGGGAACCCCTCAGGTAGACCTGTTTGCCTCTCCTCTCAACGCAAAACTTCCCATCTTCTGCTCGCTCGCTCCAGGGCATGGAGTTTTTTGGAGAGATGCTCTGTCTCTAAAGTGGAAGGACAGGTTTGTCTATGCTTTCCCCCGATCCCGTTGATCCCGAGGGTCCTACACAAACTCTGTTCAGAAGGAGCTCGCATGATCCTCATCGCCCTGTTTTGGCCCAGGCAAGTTTGGTTCTCTCTTCTGCAACAGTACTCAGAGGAGCCTTCTCTTCCTTTTCCTCTGTCGCAACTCTTGTTGACCCAGGATCAGGGGACCCTGGTCCATCCAGGACTCAAATCCTTTCAGCTGCATGCGTTGCTGCTGCAGATGTGAGTCAAACCTGGTTCGGGGTTTCGTCGCAGGTGGCGGAGATTCTAGTGGAGGCCAGAAAGCCCTCCACTCATTCTACTTATGCCATGAAATGGAAAAGGTTCTCTTTTTGGGCCTCTTCCAGAGCTTTCAAGCCATTCTCCTGCTCTCTTGGGAGGCTCCTGGATTACATGCATCACCTCTTTGATCTGAGTCTCAGTCACTCCTCCTTGAAGGTTCACATGGTGGCCATTTCTGCATACCATGTTCCTTTTGGGGACAGGTCTTTTGCGCAGCTGGAAGTCACTAAGACTTTCCTTAGAGGAGTCCTCCACTTGAGACCCCCGTTCGTGCACCTGCCCCTCCTTGGGACTTGAATTTCATTCTCGAGAAGCTTACCCTGCCTCCTTTTGAGATGGCAGTATCAGCAGACCTTAAGTTCCTTTCCTGGAAGGCTCTCTTCCTGGTGGCCATTACCTCTGCTCGACGAATTTCCGAGCTTCAGGCTTTAATGTGCAAAATCCCATACTTGATTTTCCACAAGGAACATGTGGCTCTGCATACCAACCCTAAGTTTCTCCCTAAGGTGGTAGCGGAATCTATGCTGAATCAGTCCATGGAACTGCTTGCATTTTTTATGCAACATTCCAATCAAGGGGAGTAGCTCTTGCATACTCTGGATGTTCACCGGATTCTGAGATACTACACCAACAGGACAAAGGATCTCAGAAAGACTGATCAACTGTTTGTCTCTTTTGCTTGCAAAAGAAGAGAGGGCAATTCTGTCTCCAAGCAGTGCCTTTCGAAATGGTTGGCTCATTGTATCACTTTCTGTTATGACAAGTATCACAAGACCTTGCCAGGTCAAGTCAGAGGTCACTCCACTAGTGGTGTAGCTGCCTCTGCTGGTTGTTTCAAGAATGTGTTGGCGGCTGACATTTGTGCAGCCGCAACTTGGACTTTTGTCCATACCTTTACAAAACATTACAGTTTGGACATTGCCTCTCGCCGTAGAGCTGGCTTTTCGGGTTGGCTGTTCTGCAAGGTCTTCTTTCCTAAGACCTTCACAGCCAGAGAATCTGTATATGAGTAGTTTCCTTCTCCCATGAGCTTCTCTTTGTTCCAGACTGCTTGGGACTTAATTACCTACTGCAAGAGCCCTCTTGAAGTAAGAGAGTACAGTTATGTAAGAACTTACCATAATAGTAGATCTTCGAGAGAGGCTCTTGCAGTAGGTAATATCTTCCTGCCCTCCATCCTCCTTAGCTTTTTCAGCTCCTTTTCCAGGATGGGAATTATCTGCTTCTCTCTCATCTCGCCTTTTGGCCTTTGGCATGAAAAAAATGGAAGGCGGGGCATGGAGGACTGACCCTTTATACTGACGTCGCATGATGTCGGTCACCTGACGTGGGCGATCCCCCGCCCAAGACTGCTAGCTAGAAATTTTTCTGTGGGGTCCTGACGCCTGCCGGCTTCAGTCCTATATGTAATTACCTACTGCAAGAGCCTCTCTCAAAGATCTACTGTTACGGTAAGTTATTAAGTAACTGTACTTTATCTAGTTTAACCCACACCCTGGAGTGTCCTATTCTGCTTATAAAATGGGTAAAGTAAGAAACAATCTAAAAAAATTCAAACTTTTGAAACTAAATACAGGTGTTCTTTTGTTAAAAGTGACAAGAAAAAGTACTTCCTCCCCACCTGTCAATATTCTGTCTTTCCACATACTGAATAGATGAAATGTTTGTTCATTATGGAATGCAGGAATTCAAATGTCTGCAGAATTCCACTGCATTTCATTTTTTTATTTTTTACCAGGTAATGACTGGGCACAGCCCTTTTTCAGTCACGCCTGACAGATAAAGACGCTTGCAGAATGTTACCACCCACATACACACACACACACACATATTAGAAGACCTTATATGGAGCCAAGGTCTCAATGTTATATGTTGCAGATTAAGCAGCAGTGATTACTCGGGCATCCTGGTAAGGCTAGGATAGGGATTTTTCATGGCCACCAAAGAAACACCAGCACTTAAAACATGTAATGAGGGGATCAGGAGAGGTAAGACTGTTCTATTTATATTTATTTAAGGGAGTTTTACTTTTTAGGGGCTTGTTGAAGGTTTCCAGTGAGTAAAGGTGTCAGCCATGTTTGTGTTGGCAATCAGGAAGGAATGAATTGAATTCTGTATGTAGAACATGGGGTTATTTATCAGGGGCACTAACATTCTAGGCACCTCTTGGCACCTCCACACCTGACCTAGTCTGAACCCACTTGGAAGCTACTAAGTTGGTCCGAAAGTTAGAGGTTATGGACAGGTTGGAATCTGCCCATTTCCCCATTGTACTTTGCACGAAGAGCCCATTTAGATCTCCCAGGCATAACAAGGTACATTTGGAAGAAAATTTGGAGATTATTACCGAAAAGAGAATTAGATGGGGGCCAATACATCATGCAAATTTTGAAGAGATCCTAAGTTCAGGAAAATTCCTTAATATTTATAATTCTGTTTTTGATAAAAGCAAGATATTTAGTATACAGGAGAACTGGGAAGAAGTACATAGAATATTAAGACCCCTGTGTAAGTCTAAATAAATATCCTGTATTAAGTTCTTGTATGCAAAATCTTGGTTTAACACAGAATGCAGGCAGGCCAAGAAAATATTTGGAAAAATGTTAAGACAACATAAGAATAAAAGAACTAAAACTGCAATAGAGTATAATTTTCTGAAAAAAGAAAGTGAAAAATATAGGAAAACTTTAGAGAAAGAAAGAAATATACTCAGGGCCTTTGGGGAAAATTAAGACGGGCAGTTTTGGACAGGGATGGCAGGTGGTTTTGGAAAATAGTTGCTCAAGGATACAATAAATACTCCAACAAGACAGAAGCATATATTACACCAGAAACATGGATGTCATATTTCTCAAACCTGTATTACTCACAAGAAGAGATGGATATGACTGATGGTCATAATCAAATAGTAGAGACGATTTTCCCAAGGCCCATTTTAATTACAGAAGATGAAATCCTCCTGGCATTGAACTCGCTTAAGACAAATAAGTTCCGGGCCCAGATGGCATCCTGGGTGATGTATATAAAGCCTTCCCTAGTTGGTAGATTCCTTTTTTATATCATTCAATGGGATGGTGCAGGGATCACAATGTCCCTCTAGCTGGGCAGACAGCGTTATATTCCCAATTTTTAAAAGAGAAGATCCCAATAACCCAAAGATGTATAGGTCTATCAGCCTTATAGATGTGTCCCAGAAAGTTTTCTCCAAGATAATCTTGGGAAGATTGTTAAATTGGGCAGAGGAGAATTCAGTGCTGAACAAAGCACAGAACAGTTTCTGGAAGAACTGCTCTACTGTACAACATTGTTATGTATTACAACATCTGGTCTGGAAATATACTAAAGTAAGGAAATCAAGGCTATACTGCTGTTTTGTGGATTTCTCCTCTGCCTTTGACAGCATCAGCAGGAAGATCCTTTGGGATATGCTTAGGGAAATGAAGTTGGAGAGCTCACTGCTTGACATTATCATCGGACTTCATGACGATACCTGGGCAAGAGTCCAATACAATCAATACGGGCATCTGACCGGAAGGTTCTGTACAAATGTGGGGGTCAGGCAGGGGTGTATCCTGGTGCCCACTCTGTTTAACATCTACGTTAATACAATTCTGGACCAGATTAATAATCTAGAATTTCATGCCCCAAAAATGAATGAAAACAGGATTGATAGTCTGGCGTACGCTGATGACTTAGTGTTGCTCTCAACTTCAGCCGTTGGTCTCAAAAGGAAACTGGCTCTCTTTGAATTCTTATACAGACAAAGGAAACTGAAAGTTAATCTTAGTAAGACTAACACTGTAGTGTTTGGAAACAAAAGTAAGAATCAGGCAAGTTTTAAGATCAATAGCAATTGTATTGATATATCGAATAGTTATGATTATCTAGGGGTATGTTTTGCCCTCAGCTTATCTTGGACCAAACATCTGGAATTCATTTGAAATAAAATGGCTTCTTCAGTGAATGCTTTAAAAATCTTTAATAAAAAAACGGGGAAATCATCAGTTAAAGGTATATTGGGAGTTGTTAATGCTAAAATAAGAACTCGTATGCTTTATGCCTCTGAGGTATGGGGATACACTAAGGTTAGAGCATTGGAAATAATTCTAAACAAACTCTATAGATATATTCTAATGCTACCACAGGGGACTCCCAATTGCATTTTTGAATTGGAGTTAGGGCAATGTTCTTTGCTCTCTCTCATTCAAGAAAGATAAATTCTCTTTTTGTTTAAACTTTTTCTTCTACCTGAACATAGGCATCCCAGAATGTGCCTAGAGGAGGCATTAAATTAGCAAGTATGGGATATGTTCACCCTTTCGTCCAGCTTATTAAGAAAGCAATATTGCCTGCTGGTTTGGGACATCTTTTGTATAAGAGATATACTAGCCCTTCTGAGGAAATTAGGGTGGACGTTAAGTTGAGGCTCGATGACATGGATAATAACCGACTGTTTGTTCAACTCTCTATGCTTAAACTTCATGACTATTATAAAATATTTAAATCCTCATGGGACTTTGAGATCTACCTCTCTCTCTTAACCTGCCCTAAGCTTAGGAGAATCTACACAAGATTCAGAACTGAAAACTATAATGCCCAATTCATTCACTTTAGACAAAAGGGAAAGGGGGTATCTTCTCCCTTCCATAAATGTGGGCATGGGACTATAGACGATCTGAAACATGTGGTGCTTTTATGTTCCCTATATGAGGTCAATAGAAAGAAATGGTTGGGTGGATTGCTTGGGGATCTCAATCTCCCCCCGATAACCTTTTGGAATTCCTGTTTAAAGACAAAGATAAGAATATTATAGAGGCTACTGCAAAATTTTTATTGTCAACCCATCTATAAATTGAAGTTCTTTCCTTATTGTACTTTAATCCTAAAAATTGTACAATCTGTAGATGTTGAACTCCAGCGTATTATGAATAGATTACTCCTACTACTAATGTATAAATGCATTTTTAAGCTATGAGCTTGTATTTATGGTTATCTTTGTAGAAATGATTTTTTAGTACATTTTCATTAGCATGTATTTTGGATGTGATTATAGTATATTGTAACAGCTGTGTGCTGATCAATAAATTTGTACTTGAATTCTGTATGTAATTTGCCCAAACTCAAAATCTCACTGGTCCTTTTTTATTTACTGAGCATTAAAGCAGAGGTAAATGCATGGGTGGCAGACTGCCTCGAACAATCAGAATCCCTACTCATTTTATAATATTTTTTAAAGTACATCCGAGGAAGTATTTGCTTTACCAATCAACCAGTAAATGTATTAGAATTTATGGCTGGGAGAAACACATGACCAAAGCTCATTCCCAGGTGTGGCCCATGAGAAGGGGATTACAGGAATTGGGAGGATACAATGAACACAGTAAATACAGTCTAAACTTAACAAAGAGGCTAACATTGAACCTTGTCCCCAAAGTACATAAAAAGACCAATGAAGTCAGATTGATCACAACCAGTTTTGACCAATGCTCTTAGCAGTTTAGCTGGTGGTTAGAGGACAGACCTAAAACTCTGGAGGCCCTGAATTAAATTTCTACAACTGCAACTTATTCATTTGGTGACCCTGAAAAAATAATTTTGCCTCCCTGTGCTTTTCATCTTTATACTTTCTTTTTAATCTTTCTTGGTGTCCTTTAAATCCCCCTGTATGATAAAAAAAGGCGGTTACATTCTCTTCCCTTCCTCTACTGATTTGCAAAGTGCTTTAGCATATAGTTTGTATGAAAGGTGCTTCATGCAATGATTCCTTGTGTTAGATTACATCATAATTAAAGATATTCTGATACTACTGTCACAATGCCCTTGGTTACAATTAGTTGTAATGCTTTGTGTAACTTGTTGTCACTATTTTGAAATTCTATAAATGTACATCATCATCTGCAGGGTTGTTGAAGAGCTAGAAGGTTGATTTTTACATTAAACAATTGTAGGGATATGGGTATGGTGTACTATCCACTCTAGCAGTTTCCTTTCCTTTTAAGATACATCTTCAAGCTGGCTTCTCCCACCCACCCAGGTGGTATCCTCCTCGGCATCGCCCCATGATGTCAGATCTCCCTTTCCGCTGGAAGAGACAGATTCCTTCCATCGCCGCTCTGCATTTGGTGTAGGCCCTAGCTTCTACAATCACATTGTCTTCAAGCCTTAGCTTTTCAGCTTCAATAGAATCGGGTTAGTCTAAGTTCGGTCCTGGGTTCAAGTGGTGCTCGTGCGGCCAGAAAATGCCACACACCAATCCGCATGCTACGTGCATTTACTGCCTGGATCAGGAACACAACCCACAGACTTGCAGCCCGTGCCACACCCTTCATCCCTTTTCTGTGGTTGTGGGCTTGGAGGAACAAATGGCCACCTTTTGAAGAATCTGTAGCCCAGGCCACAGTGGGCGCTTCTTCCATATCCTCCCTGGTCCCTGTAGACCTTGGTGCCTCATTTACTGGTGCAATATGGGACTTATGTCAGTCCCTTCTGACCCTCAGGGAGGGCTCTTCCCAGGGGTCAAAATCCTCAAAACGGGACTCCAAAAGTAAGAGTAATATGTCCTTTCACAGGTCGTGGGACCATGAGCACTCTTGGACACTCAGTTCCTGTGTTTCTGCTAGCTTGGCAATTGTTCAGCTGTCTGCTTTGGCTGGCGCTTCTGTCCAGGCAGCTGGCCCCACGGTGTCCCCGCAGGGCTTGTCGGCTGAGACACGTGTTGACCAGCCAGTCAAGATTTTTCTTGACCCAGTTGACCAGTTGTTGCTGGATGAGGGGGAGACCTCCCTTTCCAGGACCCCGGTCCTGCCTCTTCTCTTCCAGGGCAAGTTGGATCAGCATGCTGAGTCAATCCCTTCTTCCTGGGAATCCGACCTTTTGAAGGGAACCCAGATGTCCCTCGCCTGTCCCTGTTTCTCCTCACGGTCTGGTTCCTGGGCAGTCAACACCCAGGTCAAGGTCTCATGACCCGTGGTCAAGTAGTTCCTGGCAGGGCCATCGGTCCCACTCTTGACACTTGAGCAAGAGACATCACCGGTGCACCTCCTTTTCCTCCTCTTCAGGAGAGGATCAGCTCCACTGTAAGCTGTGGTGCCATTATGAGAAGCTCATGTGGCAGCAGCTCATCCTTGGTGCCTGCCTGAGGCCGCAGCCTGTGCCTCAGCCTCCAGTGTTCCTGTGGCTGCTGCCTCCTCAGCCCAAGCTGGCACCTCTGGTTTGGCCAACACTGGTTTCTCTGAACATTCAGGTGGAGCCCCTGCCTCAGCAGCCTAAGAAGGGACCCCTTCCTAAGACTGCACGCTCAGCTTCCGGGCTTCTACATTGGCTGTTGGTCACTGATGAGCACACTGATGAACCTCACATAGTCAGCAGGATTGTGGGGGCTCAACTGGTCTTCAGGAAGGACTCCTCGATGCATTCCTACTGGACCCCTGACTTTTGACCATAAGTCCAGGGAGGATCTTTTGGCGGAGCAGGGCCCTACTTCCTTTGGGACCATGCTCTGCTTGATCTCTGAGTCAATGGGGATCCCTCTGTTGCCTGTCTAGAAGCAGGCTAAATACCCCCTAACTGAGATCCCAACCAGGACGACTTCCTGAGGGTCGCAGTCCCAGTCATCGAGGCCATTCTTGGCCCCGCTCTGGAGCTGTGGCAGTGTCCTGCCTCCTGCCCCATGATGTTCGCCCATTTGATCCACAAATACACAGTCCCCATGGGATCCCTGTCTGGGTTTACTGATCACCCTTTGGCCGAAGGGTTGGTCACCAACTCAGTCTTTTGGTGCATGGGCAATTTCATGGACATCGACAAACCCGACGACAAGGAGTCCAAGAAATTGGACCACACTGCCAAGAAGGACAATACGGCCTCTTTCCTCAGCCTTCAACAGGCTAGTTTGGCCATCTTTATGGCCAACGTTGCCCATGCTTTATTGGGTACCTTTGATCAGGTCCTCTCTCAGCTCCTGGCTGACCTGCAACTGCCAGTCAAGCTGGTCCATGATCAAGGCCACACTGTAGCTTAACAGCAGCTTCAGATGACCCTGGACATTGGTGACTCATGTGCCAGGTCTGTGGCCACAGCGGTGGCTATGCATCGCAGGGCATGGCTGTAGATCTTGACCTTTATGGCTGATACCCAGCACAAATGGCAGACTTCCCCTTCCTGGTCACCGACTTGTTCGGGCCTGGGGTGGATGACCATCTCACTTGTATTGAGAAGTCCAGTGCCACCCGGGATGCCATCACTTTTGTGCAGAAGGGTGTTAAGGGCCCAAAATCTAAAAAGAAGCCCTTTCAGTGTCAGACCTACCCTGCTCCTGCAGCCAAACCACCTCTGCTCACTGTCTGGCAACAGCAGGCCTGGCAGACTCAGCCAAAGCGCGTCACCTCCACAGCAAAGAGGTCTGAAGGGCAGGGGTCTTCTACTTTTTCAGCTAGCTCCACCATCACCTACAATCTGCCTAGTGACGTATTGGGAACGCCTTCCCCCCATCTGTCCAGCCTGCTTCTGCCCCCCCATGGGGGGCCAGCTTCACCACTTTGCTTCCCCCCTGGTGCTTTACTACCTCAGACAGCTGGGTGTTTGAGGTGGTCAACCGGGGTCTGCCTCTGGAGTTCAAGGCTCCCCCACCCAGCTGAGCCCAGGCCCAATGGGGGACGTGGTGTCAGGGGACATGGTGTCTTGTTGTCTAGCCTATGGGAGGACATTGTCCAGCTCCTCCAGAAGGAGGCAGTGGTTTGTTTCCCAGGCTCTGCGGCTGATCTGGGGTTTGTCTCCAGATACTTTCTGGTTCCCAAACAGACAGGGGGCTGGTGCCCCATACTGGATTTTCACTACCTCAATCAATACCTTTGGCCACACAAATTCTGGATGGTCATTCTGAACCATATCATCCCAACCCTGGCCCGGGACATGTGGCTCTGCTCTCTGGACCTCTAGGATGCCTTCTTTCACATCCCCATCAGTCCATCCCAGCAGTGGTTCCTCTGGTTCCATGCAGAGGGGACCCTGTACGAGTTCCAGGCCATGCCCTTCTGTTTCTCCTCAGCCCCCGGGGTCTTCACTAAGAGTATTGCCATGGTGGCAGCCTTCCTGCAGTGCCAAGAGCTCAGGGTGTACCAATGCCTGGACAACTGGCTGATTTCCAGTTCCTCCAGAGCAGAAGAGGAGTGGTCCTGGGCCTCTTGGTCAACGAGGCAAAGTTGGAACTCAGTCCTTCACGAGTAATTCAGTTCATCCAGGCAGAGTTTCACTCCTGGTGGACAGGGCAGAGGGTCTTACCTCCTTTGCCCACTCATTTCAGGTTGGGCAATTGTGCCCTGCCTGGGACTTCCTGCACCTCCTGGGATACATGGTAGCTTGCACCAGTGTGATCCATTAGGCCTGCTGGAGGATGCACTCTCTGCAGTGGGGGCTAGCCCAGCAGTGGTCTCAGTGCTGCGGTCACCTTGACCAGCTAGTCATGGTTACACAGCAGATGTGGGACACCATCCAGTGGTGGTTTGTCCTAGACCATCTCCAGGAAGGAGTCCCATTTGTCTGACCAGTGCCATTGGTCACTCTCATGACTGATGCCTCCCCATCTCCTGGGCTGGGGAGCCCACCTAGGGGACCACAGAGTCCACTAGCATTAGACCCTGGAGGAGTCCCAGTGTCTCATCAACCTGCTGGAACTCCATGCAGTGCATCTGGCACTGACGGCTTTCACTCTGCATGTTTGTGGTCAGGTCATCAAGGTCCAGACAGGCACATGACAATCATGTTATACCACAACAAGCAGGACAGGACGCATTTCTTTCCATTGTGCCGGGAAGCTCTCCGCACCTTGGCCCTCATGCACAGTATGAACATTGACTTTCTGGCAGTTCATGTGGCCAGCCAGGTGGTGGATGCCCTCAGCCAACTGGGTGAGGCGTCTCATGAGTGGTCTGTCCACCATGAGGTGATTGTCCGCTTGTTCTCCCAGTGGGGCACTCCCCAGTTTAAGCTGTTTGCCTCCCAGGAGAAAGTTGAGGCTGTATTGCCCCCCCCAATGCAGGACACTGTTGGGGGGTGCTGGACCCTGGGTCTCATGTACACCTTCCCACGCTTTCCCCTGATACATAAGGTGCTAATCAAGGTGCAGAGGGACAAGGCACAGGTGATCCTGGTGGCTTCAGACTGGCCATGCCATTTCTGGTACCCAATCTCTTCAGCCTCAACAACAGGCCTCCGTAGCATCTGCCTGTCTGCCAAGACCTGCTCTCGTGCTCTCAGGGGAAGGTCCTCCATCCAAACTTTCAGTCCCTGCATCTGACAGTTTGGTTCCTGAGCAGCTAGATTTTCAGGCTTTGGGTCTCTCTGATGAGGTACTCCATGTCATAGAGGCCTCTCGGAAGCAGTTGACTCACAGTTGCTTCGACTTCAAATGGAAGAGATTTTCCATTTTGTGTCAGGACAAGCAGCTGGACCCCTTGTTCTGCCTGATGCTGAGCATTCTGGACTACCTAAGATCCATCTCCCAGTCCGGCCTTCTGTCAACGACCCTCAAGGTGCTCCTGGCAGTCATCTCTACATACCGGGCGTGGGCAGTTATGTCAACAGCGGCACAGGAGAAGGTGGTTGAATGCTTTTTCAAAGGCCTTGACCACTTGTCCCCATCAGTGCATGAACTACCACCTCCATCTTGGGACTCGTTGCTGGTTTTGGCAGTTCTCATGGGCAAGCTATTTGAATCTATGCACAGATGTGAGATGTCACACCTGTCATTGAAGACCACTTTCTTGGTGGCTATCGCCTCTGCCAGAAGGATCTGTGAGCTCCAGGCACTTTTAGTGGAGTCTCCTTACCTGGTCTGCCCCAACCCAAAGTTCCTACCAAAGGGTGTTTCAGAGCTTCACCTTAACTGGGTGATGAATCAACCGGTATTGCCTTACCGGTACTAGGTTAAAATGTTGAAATCATAATAGCACAGGTCAAAACAGCTAAAAATAAAACAGCTACAGTGACATAATAGCTAAGACAAATAATAGCTAAGGTATAGTTAGTGCTGTCCCTGTAGCTGTTTGAGGGATAGGAAGAAAGCTTCTGCTGCAGGGTGTGCTGGCTGAGCAGCTGCTGTGGCTCAGAGGATAGGGTCACAGGCAGTGGAGCGTGGTGGAGTATTAGTGAACTGGGGTTCAATTCCTGGTCCTGTAACACATATTTTGTTTTGTTGTGGGTGTTGTCCCCCTCCCGACTTACCCTCTCTGTGTGTGTCTGTCTCCCACCCTACACTTTTGCCCCATTGTCCTGCTGCGTCCCTGTCCCCTTCAGATCAGTTTTCCTCTCCTGGAGGTTTCTCCCTGTCCCTGAGTTGCCTCCCCCCTGGAGATAGTTATATTAAGTTGTGGGGGTTCGGGGGACACAGTCAACAGTCAGTTTGCATTTTTTTGTTTGATGCTAGTGGTTTTTACCAAATGCTTATTTGTTTTAGCTGTTTGTGCTGCGCTGCATTTGACTGAGCTGGTTTTGTTTTAGTTGTTTTGACCCCGTGCCACTTTACCAACTCAACCTCGGAGGCCAAGCACAGGCTCTATTCAGTGGACCTGAGGTGGGCACTTGGTTATTACAAAGAGTGCATGGCTGGAGTTTGGGGAGAGGTTCACCAGCTGTTTGTCACCTAAACTGAAGCCGCACTTGGCAGACCAGCAGCAAAGTGAACGATTGGCAGGGGATAGTCTTGGCATCAACCTCTGCTATAGGCTGGCTGGTAGGGAGCTTCCCATATAGCTTAGGGCTCATTCCACCAGACATACCACTGCCTGAGTGGCTGCTTCCAGGGAAGTCCCTATCCAGGTCTGCAGGGCTGCTACCTGGAAATCAGCACACACCTTGCTATCCCATTACCACATCGACCTTGAGTCACGCTGGGATGCTGGTTTTGGGGCCTCTGTTCTCCAATCTCTGTTCCCTAAGTAGGGGGTGTGCGCCTTGCCGCCTCCTCCTGGAGAACTGATAGGAGTCTGCTAGAATGTGGATAGTACACCATATCCACATCTCTACAAGTGAGGGTTACTTACCTGTAACCATAGTTGTAGGAGTGGTATATGGTGTACATCCATGCTACCCACCCGACCTCCTCTGGAAAGTGGCACACTGGTCTTGCTTCCAGCATGTAAGATCTGACATCACGGGGCAGTGTCAAGGAGGATACCATCCAGGTGGGTGGGTGGATCCAGCCTGAAGACATTCCAGCTTTTCTTAAAGGGAAAGTAAACTGCTAGAGTGTGGAGGCACACCATATACCACTCCTACAACTATGGTTACAGGTGAATAACCCTCAGTTCCGTGCATGTCTGTGCCTACACAAGCTCTTTAACCTGTGGGTCCCAGTAGTCGTCTGACAAATTACAAGAAGGCAAGCAAGTGCGAAGTGATGTCCTTGACTATTCTCAGTGGTTTTGCACTGAATACTGATGAAATTGACTAGTAGACATGAGGGAACATTTTGCTCAGCATCTCTGTAAAAACCCAGTTTCTTTCATATTTGTTCAGATACTGTGTGTGATCTTATCCAGTTTATCACATTATTAGATAAACCAACATACTTAATTTTTTTGTGTAATTAATTAACGTATTTATTAATTTATTTATTCGTATTTAATAAATGCAATGCCTTGGTGAGATCAGTAATGCTGACCCACCATTCTTCACTGGTTCATAGCCTGTATGTACCTTGGTTTAATGTGATTACGGCAATTCCTTTATGTAGACGACCACAAACTGCGAACCAAAGAGTGCCCAACGTCAAAAGGTCGAGCAGGAAAACACCGACCGACACAAACAATGATGGTCACTTACTTCTCCCTCAGGCGCAATAAAAAAAAAAACATTTATATGCGGGGACTACACCCCCTGCATACACACCCCAACTAAAGGATTACCAACTCCAGGGGTAGCAAACTTAGAAAAAATATAAAAAACAGAGTAAGAAAAAATGTCCTCCCACAAAAGGACCTGAACCCAGGCCCACTGACTCCATAGGCAGTGGCTTAAGCCACTACACCAAACAGCCAGCACAGTAGGGCTTGGCCAAACTACTCATAACTTCTTCTAGTGAAAGCAGCTCACTGCTACACTTGCTGTAACCTACTGTTTGGTATTGTGCACCACTCGCTCTCACTACGAGTGGTTTTATTGAGTCGCTCTTATTGAGTCACTCAATAAAACACGCTCGTATCACTAGACACCTGTACAGTAGATAAGGCACCATGGTCTCTCAACATGACAGATATTTTTCACCCTAATTTGTAGTTCCTAGAAGTTACAACGTCATTGTACTTTCTTTTCTTTTAGGAATATCAAGAATCTTCAAACCTGGAGCAGTTTGTGACTCGCTTTTTATTGAAAGAAACAGTGAACCAACTGCAGTCCTTACAGAACTCCCTGGAGTGTGCAATGGAAACCACTGAAGAGCAGACCCGCCAAGAAAGGCAAGAGTGAACTTTAACATTAATTCCCTGTGCTTCTTGTTTAACTTTCCTAGAAGATATGTTTGGCTATTTAGATGTATGGTAGCTTACTCACCTAAATGACACTCGCCTTTATTCATGGACAATAATTCCTGCATTAACAGCAATTTTCTCTGCTCCTACTAACCCAATTCAGTAATGTCACATTGTCATAGAAGATTGCAGAGTTGGCTTAATATGGACAGAGTAAAGCGGTGTAATTGAGGAAGGTAATGTTCATGAATACAGTACAGAGAGTTTCTTATTGTATAGTTTTGCTTAGTAAATTACATTTTCAATAATGAAGCTTGGCTGGTTCAGCAACATTTTCCTAATGGAGCTTGGCTTTGTCTACTACATACATTTTCCAAAATGGAGCATGACTGGTTGAACCTTGTTTTCCATAATGGAGCTAGGCTAGCTGGACTACAATTTCCTTAATCGAGCAAGGCTGGTTGGCCATATTTTCCACAACATAGCTTGGCTGGCTGAGCTACATTTCCCCATAATGGAGCCTGGCTGGCTGAGCTACATTCTTCATAAGCTATACCTCCTAGCCACTAATACTGTAGATCCTCTTGAAAGCGCATCATTACTGAGTTGATCAATTTCACATTTATGAAGCAAAAATGGATCCAATCAAGATGTCTGTAGCACTGGGTGTCGGCAAGTTGTTTCATCACTTCCTGTTCGTAGTCCATTTTTTTTTTGTAACTACAAACTTGCGTCCTTGTCTTTATTTGTTTTTATGCCATTCATTGAATGTGACTCCGCTATTACTGCTGTTTTTTTAGACACTGTAGTGCCATTGCCAGCAGTTCTCATTAAACAACCGGGTTGATGTCATGTTTGACCATCTTTGGAACATGATTACTGATGGATAAGCTGTGTGACCAGGGCAAAAAGTAGATTTTGTTTTAAAGCATGCAGGAGGCTGCTAATCAGATTCTAGAGATTGATGAAATTCTGGGATAGTTGTACAGTATCCCAAATTTACGTATTTTCCTGACTGACAATTATTTATTTATTTAAAAGTTGATAACCGGGAAAGGCACACTGAGCCATGTAGTTACCTTACAAAACCCCACACTCATGATGTAATGTATGCTTCACAGCAGTTTTCTTTAGAGTGCCAAGATTTGCTCCATGATTTATGAGTAAGAAGTGTTCTCCTTATATACACATTACATTGCATCAGCAAGTAGCACATATATGCAAAAATGATTGTGGAGGGAGTGGAGGTTAGAGCACAGAGCTGTAAATCTAGAGGTCTAGATGCCCAGGTTTGAATCCCACAACTGCCACTTTTTTGTTTAAAGTTTTTGAACTGAGAACACTTACTCTACTTTCCAGCACAAAAACATTTTAATACTGTAAAAGTGAGCAATAAACAGATGCAAAAATTGGCAAGTGAGAAAATGTGCACAATTGACAGTTCAAAAATAGTGCAAGAGCTAGAGCAGAGTAATTACACATGCAAAATGGGAGCAAAACAGTGCAAGGAAACAGAAGGCATGTGAAGTAGAGCTCAGCGCCATGTTCCATTATGACTAAAGATATTCAGGTTTTGTTGTCACAGTGCCCACATTCGAAACTTGACATAACTTGGTGTCACTGTTTTTAAGTAAGCAATAACACCGGCGAAGGAGTTAGGTTACGTGCTTGATAAGAGCACGCCTAGGGTGTCTGAGGCCGCGGTGCCCCCTCGTGCCTTATGCCCCTAGGCGTGCTCTTATCAGCACGTAACCCACACCTTGGAGTGTGTTATTGCGCTTATAAAATGGGCAACAGTAAAGTGAATAAACATTTGTAGTTTTGAAAGTTTTTTTTATTGATATTTTAATAAATAATAGAAGAACAGATTGTAGGGAAAAAAATAGTCCCTTTTTGCTATTGTATTATTGCCATTAGGATAGTAACTTTGCCATTAGGATAGTAACATTGAAGGTTTTAAAATCAATTTTAAACATTTTAACAGTTTTATTTTGGTTTGAATTAAGGAAACATTTTGAGGATTAAACAGGAAAGAGTGTCTTACTGTAAATTTTGCAGTTCATTTTATTGCAGATGTCAGGTGCAGAGACGTTCAGTTGATTTCTTTCTTCTGATTGCAGTTCATTTTATTGCATTCTTGCGGTTTCTTGCGATTTTCAAAACGTTAAAGAAAACTAAATGAAGTTTTTAACATTTAGAAAGAACGAAAATACTGCAGAATGATAAAACTACTAGTAAAGAAAATTTGTCGATGATGGTAACGATGGTATTTAAACATAAATCGATAATATGTTAGTTTAAAAGCGTAATAAAATAAATGAACTGCAGAGGACCTGTCGCATCATGGCTTATGCCAGTGCAGCTATTTTACACATGGATTTTGAAGAAATAATTATGAGTTTTGAAGAATATGAGGAACAGCGTAGTCCTGAAGTTACAGCGCCAGAGATCGTGGCAGTCTGTGCTGCGGGGGTGACGGAATCTGCAGCTGTGCCAGTCGTCGAGGTGGATGCTTCGAGTGGAGCGGTCTGTGGCGCTGTAACTTCAGGACTGCGCTGTTGCTGATATTCTTCAAAATTGATAATTATTTGTTCGAAATAGATGTGGAAAATCGTTGGACTGCTGTAAGCTATCATGCGATGGGTGCTGTGCAGGATTTCTTTGGTTCGTTTTAAACAGGATGACAGTTGCGATGTGTGTTTTAATACCGTCGTTTGCTGTCAGTGACAGGTTTTGTTTTCTTACTATTTTTTTATGATTTTGTACTGTTTTGGTTCTTTGTGTAGGTGTATTTATTTTTGTTATGGTCTGTTACATTTCTCGGAGCTCCGATAGTGGTATTCAGTGTGCAGTCTGAGGCGAATTCGTTTCCCACTGTGCCATCAGTGAGCTCTGCCAGTCAGCGTTCTTGTTTTCAGTTGGCAGAGCTCACTGATTTGCTGTTGTTATGCGGCATGTTTCTGGGTGGTAGTGCCGGTTGGCTACAATGTCATCTGATAAGGACACGGCTCAGATGATGTTGTAGCCAATCAGTGCCTTGGGATTTTTTAGCCCATTTTTTAAATGCTAATAATACACAGAGTCATCTGCAGGGTTGTTAAAGAGTTATCAGGTGATATTGTGCAGAAACAATGCTTTACACATGTGTGCCTCCATAAGTGCTTTAGTCTGCTGGCTGTAGTGGTCATCTGGCAAACTGCAAGCCAAGTGTAAAGTGATAGCCTTGAGTATTAACGAGCCCAGCTGTTCTTCACTCAGGATATTGACCAACATGGGTGGACCTGGTGCAGGGCACCACTGCAGATGACAGCAGCAATGGTGCGTAGTGCCTTGTCCTGTGTACAGTAGTATTTTATTTTGTATAATCAATGAAACACAGCAAGGAGGACAAAGTGAACCAGAGTGTGGTGTTACAAGTTAGACCAGAAAGAGAGAAGGAGCAGAGAAGAAGAGGAAATAGGTGAGGGGAGAGAGTGAGGGTCAAGTACAGTAACAGGCATGAGTGGTGTATTTGTGAAGTAAGATCCTCAGTGCAGAGTGAGAGGTGGAGCAGTGGATGAGGGGGGATACTGGACCACAACGTGGGAACTTGTATGAAAAAGCAGCCCAGCCCGGTGACACAGGGGGCTGAGGTGCTGTATGTGTCTCACCTCTCACCATGCCACTGAACTGAGTTCAGGAATAAGGTCAAGTCAACGGGGGTTGGTGGGGGGAGGGCTGGGAGAGGACTAAGTGGCTGCTTGGCAGCTCTCCTCTCCTGGACTGGGGTGGTGAGTCGTCCCAGCTCTTGGCTGCTGCCAGGTTGAGGCCGGGTGGTGGCGCCAATGTTCGGGAGACTAGCAGTAGTCAGGGAGGGTGGAGGGAGGCTATGGTTCTGGAGTGTGTGCTTGCCTCCATTGACATGCATCCTCCATGCTACTACATCTCCAGGAAACTGGGGAGAAACTAGGAAGAAAATGGTGGCCCTGGGCTTCATGAAACCTCACCCAAGGTACCACAGCCCACCCTGCTACTTCCAGTCCAGAAGAGATTCTGGATGAGAGTCTTTCAGGAGGGGGGGATACAGCCCTCCTCCCTGGCCACACCACAGGGGGAAATCCATGGGGTGCCTTGCTCCACTCCAAGAGAAGTGAGGTAAGGGATGGTTGATGGTATAGCCACCTAGTCTGATGAAGGAGGGACAAAACCTTGTGTGAAAAAAAGAAAAAGCAGTTAAACCAGCAGAGCTATTACTATGGGGATAACAGAAGGAGTGAGAGTTGGAGTTTCTAAGGTGGTAGGAAGAAGAAAGGGTGCAGAAGAGGAGGGAAGTGAGAGACGAGAGGAGGGATCAGTCCCAAACAAGCATTTGGAAATAAAAGAGGCACGGTGGAAGAGGTGTCTACCTTTGAAAGAGAGGGAAGAGTAGAAAGAGCATTGATGAATACAGGGAGGGTAATCATGGGCAAAGGGACAGAAGAAATGAAAGAGGTGGACTAATTAGGTGAGGGTAGATTTGAGGCAGCACTGTACACTGTGTGACCCTAATAATCAAATAATTGACTCTCTCTTCTCTGTACTTACCCCCCCCCCACCATTCCTTAATCTACAATAGCTATGTGCACCTAAATTCTCCTAATAACTGTTCATGAATTGTAAAGTGCTTTGAGATGCAGTGTGCATGAAATGCACTATATGGAACTATAAGTCCTTCCCTGAAAAACAAATCTCTTCTGCTTAGCAAAAAGAGGGCCATGAGTGCTGACTTGGGAACTAGGATATTGCAGGTTCAAACCCAGGCCAAGCTAAATATTCACTAGGTGACCTTGAGCAAGTCATTTAACTTCCCAGTGCATTAGTCTACCCAGCTGTGGAAATGGGTAGCAGCAGGATCCTACAGGAAATGAGGTGTTGCATTTCAGCCTAGCCATCCTAGGTAAATAAATTGTAATACAACAAAAAGGCATGGGAATCAAGAAATACAGGAGATTCATTTACTGCAGGTGCTTCAAGAATTTGGAACTTTGGCAGGTTATAAAATTAATCTGAACAAGTCAGAAGCAATTATTCTCAGTGGCACTCCTCCTCCTCCTCTGGCTTTCCGTCAGACATTCCCTTTCACATGGGCAAAAAAAAATAGTTTTAGATACTTAGGAATCCAAATGTGTGTGGATATCTCCCTCCTATTTAAAAACAATTATCTTAAACTACACAATGCCCTGCAGGCAGATTTTGCCCAGTGGACTCTTTTGCCAAGCACCCTATATGGCCGGATCCAAACAGTTAAGATGAGCGTTCTTCCTTGCCTCCTTTTTGTATTTCAGACACTTCCAATCTCCATCCCTAGACACCTTTGGAATACTTTAAATAAAGTCATTCAGTGTGTTATTTGTGCAGATAAGCAACCCCGCATTCCAATTAATCTGCGAACCCTCTGTGACCGAGATGGCTTGGGGCTACCAAACCTGTATCATTAGTATCTGTCAGCACAAGGAGCTCAACTGTGCACCTGGGCTAAACAGCACACTGACTCAGGCTGGAATCAGATTGAGGAAGATATGCTTCCTGGTAGGGCTTTATGGACACTTCTCACAAGTATGATTGCCCCTCAGATTTGGACCCAAGTCCACAACTCGTGGGTAAAACATTCACTACATATATCACTACACCTCCAAAAACTCACTCACACTCCTAACACCATTGGCCCACTCTCGATTATCCGTCATGAAAAATCTTTCCTTCCCCCTAATTGATTTGGGCTACGCCTACTAGGAACATCAGGTTTGACCATGTTTTCCCAGTGTGTCAATGACTCAGGGTGTCTCCCATTTGCCAGACTTAGAGAAATTTACAGTCTGCGTCGTGAGGACTATTTTAGGTATTTGCAGGTCTGTCATTTCATATTGTCAGCAAATGTCCTACACCAACTTTGCAGAGATCAGACAAGTCTAGAATTTTTTTATTACAATGCCATGAGACTCAGAGATAAATTTAGGCACATATCAGCACTTTATTTTTCATCTGTTCCCTCTTTACAGGAGATACGTGATAGGTGAGTACTGGAAAGTGGTGTCCCCATTGCACTGACCCAGTGGTCTTGTCATCTGCGTCTAGGTTGGAAGGTTGCTTCTTCCCCTTAATGGAGAGAATTTATTTATTTAAATTTTGGTAACCGGGTTAACCCACTGAGACCATGATTGTCCATTTTTCAGGGGTGACCTGGGGTTAATTACAGGCAGACAATCCATAAAGTTACACAACAGGTACAGGATGACATTTCATAAATGAACACAGATTTCAGCGGACAGTTATGCAGTGAGCATAGAATGGTGTACAACTGAACATTGCAGTGTAATTTAATTGGAAGATTTTAACTAGGTTGTTTAGAACATCGACAGTTACCAAACACTTTCCTGAGAGTTATACTGATCAATGTTGAAAGCAGCGTGGGGGTGTGAGGGGAACACACTATCTTATATTTTGGGAGTGCCCTAAACTTTATTAGTTCTGGTGTGCGGTACATACAGCGATTCAAAGAATAACTGGGGTAGTACTGCGTTAATATCCAGTAGATGCTCTGTAAAATGGCTGGGGCAAACTCTTCAAGTGGCAGCTTTTAAATCCCCCCCCCACCACTGATTTGTGAAGACCCCAGAGACCCCAAACTCTAGTATTCTTTCCTTTTGCTGCTTGGAGGGGTGGCGGTGAGGAGTTAGGGTTGGAAACCCTAATGCCACATTTCCCTACTTTTGTAACATTAAGTTACCCTAGCTGGTGCATTAACAAAGTTTTTTGCAAAGAACATATGATATGTATTATAGCCCCAAACTGTATATGTATAGCAAAGATACTAAATGTATGCTTAGACAGCCCTCCCAATTCCGCTAATCTCTCTAGAGTGCCTGCAGCCCTGTTCCATATCCCGCATTTTAAAATGCTTTTTTAAGGGCAGGGCTGCAGCACTGTTCAGCTGCTCAGTTTGTGCACAGAAGTTTTGAGCCTTGCACTAAAATGTAAGTTTTTCTTTTAATCACTAACAAAAAGAGTCTGAAATGGACTAAATTAACTCCTTGGTCAGATGACTCCTTGGTGTGAGTTGCCTGCCCAAGATTGTACATCATGTCAGCTGCTCTTTGAAGAATAACCTTTGGGCCCAAGTCTAATAAACCAGAAAGTTTCAGGTTTCAGCTCTTAGCCATTTGTGTACTATTGGTGAGCATAAAAAGACATTGGTTACTGGGGGCGGTGGTGGATGGGGAGGAGGGAGGGTTGGCCCTACAGGGGGACCTGGAGGCTCTGGAAAGATGGTCTAGAAAGTGGAAGCTGAGGTTCAATGCAGGGAAATGCAAGGTACTCCACCTGGGGGCCAGAAACCCAGGCCAAGTGTACACCCTGGGGGGGGGAATGCTACAAGTCTCGATGGCTGAGAAGGACCTGGGGTGGTGGTGGATGTCAAGATGAACAACTCTGAGACTTGTAGGAGGCAGCAGCCAAGGCCAACAGGATGCTGGGATGCATCGCTAGGATCACCTCCAGAAGGAGGAAGTGATACTCCTCTATAACTGCTTGGTGAGGCCGCACCGTGAATTACTCGTGCAGTTTTGGAGGCCACACTTAAAGAGGACATTAACCTCCTGGAGAGGGTCCAGAGGAGGGCAACCAAAATGATTTGGGGCTTGGGGACAGGACCTATGAGGAGAGGCTCAAGAGCTAAATATGTACACATTGGAAGAGAGAGAAGGACCAGGGTGACATGATAGAGGTCTTCAGGTACATGAAGAGGGTAAATAGGGAGGAACAGTCGGGTGCTCAAGGAAGGAGAGAAAGGGGCCACTAGAGGGCATGGGTGGAAGCTGGAGGGGAAGATTCAGGGAGAAAGGAGGAGGTGCTACTCACTGAGAGGGTGGTGGAGCCATGAATGCACTGCCTAGGGGCTGGTGGAGGCAGAGACAGTGGAGGGGGTTCAAGAGGGGTGAGACAGGTACAGGGAAGGGTTCTGAAGCAAAATCAATGCAGCAAGAATATCTGGAACTGGGAAGGAGAAGCCAGAGAAGGCCGGGGGGACACCAAGGACAGCACCCAGGGTGGGGGCTGACCAAACGAGCAGACACGAAAGACCGTTAGGCCTATTCTGCTGGCATTTTAGTATGTTAGTATGTTTCCATATTTTGTGGGGCTTATACCTTTTAGATCTTTTAAACTGTTTTGTTTTTTTTAACCCTATTTTTATCCTCCTAGTTCCACAGTACCCCCATTCTTCTGGGTCTCAATGTAGACCTGCCCCAGAGCCGACCTCGGAACGTCCTCATATATGGGTGCCCCCGCTCCATTGACCCTAGATTCTGGATTATCCCCCGGTGGGGTGGAGGAGCCCCAGACCTTCCTCCTAACAACGATTGGAGTGTGCACCTTGCGTGGACTTACTGGAGCCTCCTGAGTGCCGTCCCCCGAGACCCGTCTACTGGTGCCACTGAGGAAACCATTTTCTCCTCCATGTTTTTCTCCGCCCCCGATACACCGGTGTGCAGTGAGGGCCAATGAGACAGGAGACACGCAGAGATGTGCCTCCCACTCAAGCCCTCTGCTGGCATCTGATGCTCTGCTTCTGCTTCCTCCATACCACACCTACCACCCAAGCTCCCCCAGGTGGCGGTATTGTGGCAGGAGCTTACAGATCTCCTCCCCAGAAAAGGAGAGCAGCCATCGGGTGCTCCATCCTTCTCCACCCCTGCTGGCCCCTGGCGACCCATGCTCATTCCCGAACACGGGTTGCTGGCGTGGAGAGAGGTAAGGCGTCCAGCGCCTCAGCCCTCAGCGCCACTGGGCCGGCTTAGATCTTTTAAACTGTTGAACTGACTGCTACAAAATTTACAGAATCTTGGCACTGAATCCATGCATACCAAATTTCAGGCTATTTGATCAAATGATCCATTATGAAGGTGCAAAAAAGGTTAAACATTACATTGCCTACTTAATCCTTACAGTATATAGTGTCACTACCATGGCTATATATATAGAATAAATTATGGGTGACATATACGAAGAAATATATAAAAATTAATCAGTATGTATTAATAATATATCTATTTTTTAATTCTTTGGTAACTGGGCAGGGCCCATTAGGCCCAAAGCTTGTTTTCAGGGGTAACCCAGGAGCACTAGGGAGGTTAAGTGACTTGGTCAGGGTCTCATAGTATGCAAGTGGAGGTTGTGGCAATGAAACCCAGGTTTACTGGATGTTCCAAACTCATTAACAGAGCGTTACTCTAAACTGTCAGCTATGCTGCCATATTACCAATTATGTCACACTTACTTATCATTTGTTTTATAAAAATCCATGTGGATGGTTAGTATTTTTACCTGTTCAGAGTAGTTGGTCTGATTTTCTGGGTTGCTTGTGGTCATGGCCAGTTTTGGGTCTGAGGTTAGCATTATGGCTCCCCAGGGCTTCTATAGTTGAGAGGTGTTTTGGTTTCGGCACGCTTTTGGCATTTTTTGTTTCTGTAGTATAGGGTTCCCCTATATAAGGGGGCTTGTCTGCAGCCAGCCATACCTTAGTTCATTGGAGGTGTTATGTATTATGGCTGTAGTCTGCAGTGTGGAGTGGCATCATCAGGAGAGAGGGTGGTCTGCAGTCTGGAATGGCTTGTGGCATACCTGGTGTATGGATTGTGTGATCGAAAGCATAACTCATCAGGGTAGCTCATGAATGTGCTTCCTGGAGAAGCGTGGTATGTAGAAGTGGCAGCGGCACTAGTGTGGAGGGCATGGCATCTGAAGAGGCAGCTGGAGCATCTGAGAGAAGTCAACTGCTCCTCTGTTCCTACCATATGTCATAACACTACCAACTAGGGCTGTGTGAATACCTTATTTTGAATATTCGGCCACCAAATATTCAGTATTCAGCTGCCAAATATTATATTCGGCACAGCCCTAACACTTGAGAAAAAAAATTAAAAAAAACAGCCCACCTCCTCTGCAGCCCCCACAAAAACACATTGCCGTAAGCTCCTTCTGCCCAACTCTCTGGCAGCAACCTCAACACCAGCAGCAATTTGTTATAAAAACATAAAATCCAGTGGATGACAGGCAGAACCGCCCACCTCCACGTCCAGCCGCCCCTCTTGTCTGCCGTGAGCCTGGTACCTGATATACTTCTACCACCCCACCCTGGCAGCACCTACTACCTCCTTATCCTCCTCCCCAGCACCGGGAATTTGCTATAAAAAAAAAAAAATAAAATCTCTGATGGGCAACTGGCACAACCTGCCCATCTCCACAGCCAGACACCCTCTTATCTTGTGAATCTCATGCCTATAATATACCACCACCCACCCTGGCAGCACCCTACTTCCACCATCCTCCCCCCCAGCACCCAGTTTTCCTTCTGAAAAGAATGCGATCATGGCACCGGCACAACCCTCTCTCCTGTAAGGCCAAGCACCTTGTAATGAATGAAAGTTCTATGGGCTTGCATAGTAAAACCAACAGGTCATGTGACCTGCTGGTTTTATTATGCAAGCCTGTAGCACTTTCATTCATTGTAAGGTGCTTGGCCATAGAGGAGAGGTTGCGCCCGCACTGCGAACGTACATTTTCAGAAGGATATTTGGGTGCTGGGGGAGGGTGGGCAGGGAAGCTACCAGGGTGGGGAGGGAGTATCTTATAGGCATGAGATTCACCAGACAGGTAGGTGGCTGGCCGTGGAGGTGGGTTGTGCCAGTCGCCCATCAGAGGTTTTATTTATTCTTTATAACAAATTGCCAGTGCTGGGGGAAGGGAGGTTGGGATTAGAGTGCTGCCAGTGTGGAGGGGTGGGGAGGAAGTATATTAAGCATTTCTTTCACCAGACAAGAGGCAACTGGCCATGGAGGTGGCCGGGTTCTGCCAGTCGCTCATCGGGATTTTTTTTTTTTAGATATAACCAATTGCTACCAGTGCAGGGGAGGTTGCTGCTAGAGGGTGGCGCATATGGGGATTACATGGCATATCTTGTTTTTGTTTTGGAGGAGGCTACGGAGGAGGCTGGGGCTGTTTTTTAAGGGCTGTGCAAGCAGGGGCTGTGTCGAATATGAATACCATCCGAATAGTCCTCTTTTTGGGAAGGCTTCCAAATATTCGGAAACCCTGATATTTGTGGTATTCAGAAAGTAATATTCGGCCCCTGCACAGCCCTACTACCAACTGCAAACAACAAAATGGCCCTATTGGCTGTACACATTGCACTGCCATATCTCCAGCACAAGCATCAGCCACTCGCTCCATCCTGATAATGAAAGGAAGTGTATGGCCCTACCATACCCCTTATATGGGCATACCACTAATGTGTGCACATCCACTATACCACAGAAAAACACTACTATAAGAAAAAACGCTAAGGGCACAAAGCAAAAACCTTAAGGGAACCTGGAAATGGCCAGGAAACAAACAAAAAGGGCCAATCTTATGACATACAGTATAAAACATATCCCAGGTAATTCCCAGGCATTCATAAAATATCATCATCTCAGGGTCGACATTGCAAAAACACTGTGTTAATGCACCAGTTAGAGTTCAACTTAACCCCCCAAAAAGTAGGGAAATGTGACGTTACGGTTTCCAACCCCACCATCCCCCAAGATGCAAAAGGAGAAGACCACACACAAGCAACCATGGACAGCCATCATCAGGCAAGACACACAACATATAACTTTTTGCAGATGACACAAATGCAGTAACACTGATGTGCTGCCTTCATGGATTTGTATCTACAACATGTACACTTCCAGGCATACACACTCACTTCTGGCTGCAGATAGAAATCTACGATACTCACCTACCAGCACAGCAGCAAGGTGTCCGCTTGCGGCACAACATCCTGAGTTCAAGAATGGCCTTGGGAGTCAGAGGACTGACCGGGGGGGAGGAGGACTAAGCATCTTGGAGACAGCTCTCCTTCTCCAGGGGGAAGGGGCTTGTGTGACCGGCACTTTACAGACCCCTGGTGGAGGCTGGGAGTTCTGCGGTGACCAGCACCTGTAGTACTGGAGGCCAGGCAGATGTTGGGCTTAGTCCCTAGACATCATTGTGTGCCCCCTCCCGGGGGGGGGTCAGCATTGAAAAAATAGCTGATGGTCCTGCCATGATACCTGCTTCCCAGTCCCTGTGCAACCGCCATGCCTCCTGGCCCTGACTGCGACTGTGTTCCATTGAGTGGCCCTCCCCCACAGTCCCATCCGGGTGGGGGCAAGCCCAGGAAGCCCTGCCAGCAGTGGTAATGCTGCCGGTAATCTGGCTGTGTTTTCATGGGGGGTGTTTTGGTGGCCCCGCCATGAGGTGGCAAGCCAGTGGTGTTTGGAGGTTGTGGCAGTCTCGGGGGGGCGGCGGCTGGGCCAGCGAAGACAGGGTGGAAATATAGGGATGTCAGCGCAAAAAAAGAGTCTGTGATACTCAAATCACAGCTACATCTGTCAGCACCGGGCAGCAGCATGCAGTGGCACCACAACCACCAGCTGACACTGCTCCAGTTCATCCTGTAGCTGCTGCAGCACCTGCTCTTGTGGACCCATCCCTGTGGTTGTGCAGCCACCTGAGCCCAATGAAGAGGAGAGTCCTGCCTAGGATCATCTGGCTCCTCCCCTCATCAGAAGTAAAAGTCCCTTGTTCGGGACTTTCTTGTAATTGGCCCTTTCAACATTGTGGTGACATGCATCTTGTGTCACTCCATTGTCCGGCTTGGGAAATGGACTAGCCATTTGGGCACAGGAGGGCAGCACACCAATCTTAAGGTGAGGCACTGCCAGGAGTGTGAGGAGCATGTAAGGAGAAGAAAGACCAAGACAGATGAGAGGAGTGGAGGACCAGAGTAGGCAATGCAAAAAGAGGTGACATGGCAGGTCATCATGTTGTGAACAGGTCCCAGAAGGAGACATGGAGGGGACAGAGGGGAGTAGGAGAGGAACCTGCAGGCAGACTCAGCTACTGCTGGTTTCACCTAAGAGATCGGCCTCAGATCCTCCTTCTACATTCATCTGTACAGAAGGAGCTCTTCTGGCAAGCTGTTGCCATAAAAAAAAAAAAAAGCTTTGGAGTTCTTGCTCTAAAGTCAACAGACCATTCTTGAGGATCTGATATAACTCTATGGTGGCAGTGAACCCTTGTCCCCAGACCATAGTCCTGTTCTCAGTCTCTACACTCCTTGTTTCAAGATATGTTATCTGTATTACTGTCTCCTTTATTCTTATATTCACCTATTGTAAAAAAAAAAAATCATTAAAAAGGTAACAAAAGAAAAAACACAAAAAAATACATCTTTGTTTCTCTCTGTCCTGATTTCTGTTACTGTTTTCTTCTATGTATGTATGTATCTATCTAGCTTCTGCTGTTAGCTATCCTCCTGCTGCTTAATGAAAGAAAAATATTCTTATTTCCTCTCTGTATTGTGCTCTTTCTTGTGCAACTATGCAGTCCTTACACTATCACTGTCTTCTTTCATTTTTCTCAACTACCAGAATAAATGTGTCATGCTGCTGCCAGGTGCTATACAGTGTGTCAGTCCACGGCCACAGTTCTTGTACTGCTCTTTAGAGGGAAGTGTGAGAAAAGCACAACATACATAAATTTAGAATTTTTCCCAGCTACCCAAATAAATACATCAGGCTGCTGCGTGCTGCTAAATGGTGCTAAACTGTGTGTCTGCCCCACTGCAACAGCTCTTGTAATGTTCTTTAGGGGAAATGATGAGAAAAGCACAATATACCTAAAATCTGTCCTCCACAGATTTTTCTCAACAAGAAAAAATGACAGGCTGCTACATGCTGCTACAAGGTGCTGTGTTGTGTGTCAGTCCCCCACTGCAGTTCATGTAATACACTTTAGGGGAAATGGTGTGAAAAGCACAATATACATAAATCTTGTGCTCCCAGAATGTTTCTGAATTTCCAGAATAAATACGTCATGTTGCTGCATGCTGCTGTATGGTGCTACAGTGTGTGTCTGTCCCACTGCCACAGTTCTTAAAATGCACTTTAAAATATATCAGGCTACTGCATACTGCTACAAGATGCTGCATTGTATGTCAGCCCCCACCACCACCACCACAGTTCTTGTAACACACTTTAGGGGAAATGGTACAAAAAGCAGAATTGATCTCAGCTACCGGCATAAATACATCATGCTGTTGCATGCTGCTACATACTGCTACACTGTGCATCTGTCCCACCACCACAGTTATTGTATTGCACTTTAGGGAAAATGGGGTGGAAATGGGAAATGAAAATGGGGTGGAAAGAGCAATATACCGAAAATCTGTCCTCCAAGAATTTTTCGCAAGAACTAGAAATAAAAGTCAGTCTTCTGCATGATGCTGATCTGTGTGTCAATCCCCCCATTACAGTTCTTGTAAAACACTTTAGGGGAAATGGTAAAAAAGCACAATATACATAAATTCTGTGCTCACGGATTTTTTCTAACTACAAGAATAAATATGTCAGGCTGCTGCATGGTGCTGCACTGTGTGTCTGTCCCACTGCCACAGTTCTTCTAATGCACTTTAGGGGAAATTGTGAGAAAAGTGCAATAAACATAGATTGTGTACTCTCAGAATTTTTATGAACTACTTTTCTACCAGGCTGCCGCTTGGTGCTACATGGTACTGCACTGTGTGCCTGTCTCACTGTCACAGTTCTTGTAACGCACTTTAGGGGAAATGGTTTGAAAAGCACAAAATGCAGAAATTCTGTGCTCCCAGAATTCTTTTCAGCAACAAGAAAAAATATATCAGGATAATGCATGCTGCTACAAGGTGCTGCGCTGTTTGTCAGTCCCCCCACCACTGTTCTTGTAAGGCACTTTAGGGGAAAAGAAGTGTGATAACCACAGTTCACTGCAATTCTGTGCTCCCAGAATGTTTCTAAACTGCTACAATAAATATGTCAGGCTGTTGCATGCTGCTACATGATGTTACACTGTGTGTATGTCCCATCATCACAGTTCTTGTTATTCGCTTTATTGGAAATGGTGGGAAAGCAAAACATACACAAATTCTGTGTGACCAGAATTTTTCTGAACTACCAGAATAAATATGTCAGGCTGTTGTATGCTGCTACATGGTGCCTCATTATGAGTCATTATTGAGTTCTGTGAGATGCAAATCTTGTTTACAGAACGTCCCATGTCAAAAAATACAATACAAAGATGTACTACATAGTGCAATAATATACCAACACATCCAACCAAGTAGCAAAACAGTTACAACAAAGTTGAATTTTTAACATGTCAAGTTTTATAGCATTTTTGAAAGAAACCATACTAGTACATCTTCTGCAATTTGATCGCTAAATTATTCCAAGCATGGTGGCTCAGAAGGAAACTTTTTATCTGCCACAAGCAGATGAAAATGTTGGTAACTTGTAATACTGATGCTGAACATCTCACAAGGCATATTTATGAGAGGATGCAACCAGGTGGTCAGATCGATATGAAGCAGCTTTTTGTTTTTTTCATGGCTTTGTGGATCAAATAAAGCCAGTTTAGTTCTCTCCCAAATGGGGGGGGGGACTAGTTTAGTCTATGAAGTAGTGAACAGTGATGTGCATGCCATTGTCTTTTAAAATGAACAATAACAATTGGTAATAAATTACATTTAGGGGAGCTAAAGCAGACTACTAAGTGTGATGATAGATAGTAGCCTCATAATCTAGTATTGGAAGAACTGCTTGGGTGATTGTTTTATTTTTTACCAGTTATACTTCGGCAATGCCTGCCTCATTTTAAATGGCCCAGGCAAGACCACATTTTGGAAGTATTTTTTTTAATGCAATTTGTAAAAGTGAGAGAGAGAGAGAGAGAGATCAAAGTAAATCCACAGGTATTTGAATTTGGTGATTCTTTCCAGCTGAAAATTATTCAAAGTAACAGTGAAAGGGCAGTCTGGGTTAGCTAAAGAGTGCTGTGAACCAAATAACATATATCTTTTTTTTCGATAGTCAAAAACAGCGAATTATCTAAAAAACATTTTACTAAATTATTGAAATTGTGTTGTAGTGTTTTGGATAAAGTAGCAACTGATTTGTGAGCTGAGAAGAGGATAGTATCATCTGCATAAAGACACAGTTGAATGTCTGTGGATGGCAGAGGGCAGAGGATTGACAAACAAGCTGAACAAAATGTGACCAAAAATAAAAAGTTGCAAAACTCCAGCAGTGACAGGGAGAGGAGAAGAAAGGCACACAGAACAGTAATGGATAGAGATCTCCCCTGTAAGTAAGAAGGAAACCAATTAACAACATTTAAAGAATGCTATCATCAAAAGTGTCTGTCCCAACACCATGGTTCTTGCCATGCACTTTTGGAGAAACAGGACAAAAAGTGCAATATACATAATAATTTCTGTGCTCCCAGAATTTTTCTCAACTACCAGAAAAAAATATATCAGGCCGCTGCATGCTGCTACAAGGTGCGGTGCTGTCAGTCCCCTCGACACAGTTCTTGTAACCTACTTTAGGGGAGATTGTGAGAAAAGCACAACATACATAAATCCTGTGCTCCCCGAATTTTCTCAGCTATCAGAATAAATACATCAGGCTGCTGGTGCTACACTGTGTGTCTGTCCCACCACCATACTTCTGTAATGCGCTTTTGGGGAAGTGGTAAAAAAAGCACAATAGACTGAAAATCCTTCCACCCAGAATTTTCTTAGTGACAAGAAAAAACAAGTTTGTTCTGGATCTGCAGGTGCCTGAGATGGTCATAGGCCTTCCCAGCACAGATGTGACGGGCTGCCGTTAGTGTGGACATGCTATCAGGATATGCTAGAACTTCCTGAGCAACATTAAGACAGTATGCCAAATGTAACACCCTGAAAAACCCCTATCACTGATGCATTTCACTACATTCAAGCAATTATCGTTTGCAATGAAACCTGCTTTTAGTGAATGGGGTTGCAGTCACTTATCAGTCTCATTTGGGAGCAATTCTAAATTTTCTGATCAGTGTGTGATCCAGTTACACGCTTCATTGCTGGCATGGCATGCTAGCGAATACACACAGTGTTGCTACCACCACAATTGAGCTCAGTACAATGTTTTCCCCTAGCTAGTCAAATACTATCCCAGATACCTGTGCCCAGTGTACTGTAATGTACAGGAACTACCAGCTACATGGCCACTGGTCCCCATATCCATATTGAGATGTATGTATGGTGATGCTGAATGTAGCAGGCCATGGATTACCATGTGTGACACTGTCCCATAAAATTCAGGAATGGCACATGTGGAGAAGTAAGTTCTTGAGGGAATCTGCCATTATTGACAGACGTGTGCCATCAACCTTCTTAATGCCATGTTCTTCACAAGAGGATTGCAGTATATATATCAATTACAAGCATTTCAGCTGTTGCTGCATTCAGGTCATGTGCCGCAGCATGACTGGTTGGGTATTTGGTATGATGCAAAAACATGCTATGCAGCGTAGTCTGGCCCTTTCTGGGTGTTGGGCTACCAAACAGCTAGACTCAGGTTGGCAGCATGGCTGGTGGGGTAGTATTCAACTTCTGGGGATTAACAGGCACTGCTCAAATTAAAGCAAGGATTTGGGGTATTTTCTGCACTGGGGTTGCTGTGCTTTGGTGTGCTAATACTCCACCCACCACTGCGGGTATGACCACTAGTAGGCAGTCCCACAGACTCCTCCCCATTCCTGTAGTAGTCCTCAGTCACCCCACCATCCATCGGGACTATTTCCCTGCCACCTGTTGATGCCTTGGCAAATGCAGAAGATAAGAGAGAGGGACCCCCTGCACCAGCTTCCTTCTGATGCTGAGTCCAGCATAACAGGTGCCTTTAAGGGTGTGTGTGTGTGTGTGTGTGTGTGTGTGTGTGTGTGTGCGCGCGCTTGTGTGCGTGTGTGTGAGTGTAAGCGATTGACATAGCTGACAGATAGCAACTGTTTCACCATTTCATCAGTTGGATCCAGTACGCATGAATCCCAAGCTAGGTATTTGTACCCCTTGATTTTACGTGGTGGTGGGAGTGTGACAGGGAAGATGTAGAAATTAGTGTTTTTTTGGATAATTTATGCACTCCAACACCGTGTAACTTATGTGGTGTAATGGGCTCAACACTGGTAAAAAGAACAACTGTTGGAGTATTGGGAGGGGAACTTTGATAGTTCCGTGACATACTGGTCTGCAAAGCCCCATGTGTTCAGCAGCATCACCACCCTTCCTCTTTTTCTGTGCCAGTTCCCATATGGGATCCAAACCATCATCCCCACTGCCGCTGATATCTCCTCCTCCTGAGCTCTGTCTTCTTCTTCACTTTCTCCAGACTCTCTCTCCCTATTATCATTTTAAGTCGGAGACACGTTTTTCTTTTGAGTCTGTTCTAAGTACACAGCAGTCAGATCTCCCTCCTAAGGCTCTGTTTCATAGTCAGGCGTCACACTCTTTTTGGGAATGGGAAATTATTGTCAAGATCAGGCTCAGCGCCACCACCACCTAGAGTCTCGAGGACACCAACAACCTCCCTCTCAACAACTGTGCATGAGCCGGGCATTTTGCTGTCTTTTGGACTGCTCTTCTTGTCATCGTCTCCCCAACCCCTGCCAACACTGATGCCACAGAAGTAGCAGAGAAACATTTGGCCACAGTGATGCCACCGCACTGTGGCCAACTACTTCTACCGGCCCTGGAGACCATAGATAATGTTGATGCAGATGTAGATTTTTAGCTGCTGCACCGTTTTGCCTCACAGAACTATGCACTTCTTTGCCACCTACCGAGCACCTCTGCCATTAGTTGAGTGTCTTTTCCTGGTCATTTTAAATATTTAGTTTTATAATATTGTGAGGAAACAAATTTAAAAAAACCCTGGAGTAAAACTAAATAACTGCAGCAGACAACATCTCCGATGAGGGATTAGCAGTGTGATCTGATTTTGAACTGAACAGTACACTAAGCTAATAATAGCTACAGCAATGGGGATTAACAAGACATACACAACAGGGGCAATTAACAAGTTGCTGTACTGAACACCATCACTTTAAGAACTAAATGAAATAACTGCAACTAATATAACAGAGACTGACACAATACTTCACCACACCATACTGTGTTAGAGAAATAAAATGAGAAATCACAGACCGCAGGCAAAAAACAACAAGAAAGATTGAGGAAAACAAATGAGAGATCTCATCTGCTACAATCAGACTAGTGCTCACAGTAAAAAATGCTCAAAGTCACAGATTTTTATGGGCTTCCTTGCTAGCTGAAACACCTCCCCATCCTCCATACAACAGTGCTTCTCTAGACAAAAAGATACTACTTTAAATAAATCAGCAAAAGCAGGAACAGACAACACTAATCTACAGTGATTTGATTTCAAAATACTCACTTTTTGTATTGATTTAAAAGTTGTTTTTTTCTCAGACAAGCTGGGACAGACTTCTCTCCAGCTCTCTGTTCAGAAGACTGCATTCTTTTTTTTAGCATGCGTTTTTTGTAATGTCCAGTGCTAACAGTGTGAATGCAGGTTAGTGAGGACAAACTGAAGACCACTCAACACAGTCTCCACATGGCATACAGCTCATTTCAATACCATATCACCTCTAATCCCATAGCACATAGCAAGCTTTGCCTGTGGGCCCCCCTCACACAAAATCTGCAATTTCTTAAGTTATTCCTATACTGCAAAATGGCAGTGGATTCACTTTGCAAATTACGGCGAATTAATAATTCATTCACAAAGTGAATTTTTCCAACTAAATACACCATTACCCATGAACAGAGACAAGTGTTAACATGACAGCTTCTTTCTGTGATCTCCTGCAGTGATAAAACATAACTCCCAGCATATTCTTATTAGCTGATAACTTCTATAGGTCCATTAATAGTGTCTTCAAGGAGCTGTTTTTTCCAGGTGCCTGATATATTGATTCTTCTGTATAGCTGAGGTTCAATATAGTATGTCTTGGTCTCTAACTGCATGCTGGGCTGACTTATGTCCACTTTGCACATAGCCTCTGAAACTGATCCACACACCTATGCCATTCTGCAAGAAAAGCCTCATGGGTGACATTCATATACTATTGCCACACTTTGTGTGAGTACAAAGATCTGCGCGGTGGGAGGGAACAACTAGGGGGTGGAGTGTGGCTGTACACTGGGCTTTCAATCAAAATTCACTTTCTAAAATAAAAATAAAAATTCACTTAAATACCACCAACATCTGAATCTGGTTCAGTATCAGTTGGTTGGCCTCCATTTCCCCCTCCATTCCTGGGCTGAAGCTGAAAATAGGCAGTATAGTCTAGCCTTCCTTTCCTGATCAAAAAAACGAAATAAATCAACCAGTAATTAAATAAAATTCTGGATCAGCCCAGCACTGTATCCCCATTCTGCATGAGACTGTGCAATACAACCGTCCATGTCTCAGACTGCCATCATACCTTTACATTTTTTTAATAGCTTATGGGTATCATCTGTCTCTTCCCAGTCCATTGTTTTTAGGGCTGCAGTGGGCAGAGCCCTGCAGACCTCTTGCGAGCAAAGCAAGGACTCTACTCTGACCGAACAACATTTAGGAGTTGCTTCACAGTTGCCTCAGCAGTCTGTGAAGCACTCCACTGTAATGTGCACTATTTTTTCTTCTCAACACTATAGCAGTGCATCAGGAGCTCCCCTGGTGCTCCTGGACCCCAAGATCACTTATTTGGGGTCTGAAGACACGATTGCCACAGTGCAGAAGCCACAGAACTGTTTGTTTAAAGAATACATATATATAATAATAAGTTCTCATGGATATTAATCAACCCTATTCATGAGCAGTTCACTATTATGTATATATTCAGTTCCAGAGCAGTCATTGGCACTCTTTAAACAAATACTGTCACAGCTTCTTCACCACAGCCCTCATGTCTCTGGAACTCAACAAAGTGAACTCGGGGGGGGTTCCAGGAGCACCGGGGGGGGAGCATCTGATGCAATGCTTTAGCGGTGATAAAATGGCTGCTCGCCAACACACATGTGTGAGCCGCCAGCTCACACATTCGGTCTGGCTACAAGCAGTTCCATGTCCCTGCTTCTCTGATGTGTTCTTATATTCCTCGGCTGCAGCCCTGTCGGTTCTGGCCAGAGTTTATTATTTATTGTTTTAACTTTAGATGCTACACTAACTTAAGCTAGAGTTTATATTTTATTGTTTGACCAGGAAGTGGACTGACTCACAAGGGCCTGTTTTTAACCACACACAATATACAAAAATCACACAAGACACATAACATTTTCAAATACAGAGACATGTAAAAATAATCAACTAGTAGCTAGAGAATCTATTATAAAAACATATAAATACTATAGATGCCATTAACTCTCTTAACATTAATTTCCACAACTGCAACAAGATACATCTTTGAGATACCTAAATGTATTTTCTTTAAAAATACTTTTCTTCGAGTCAGCCAGCCAGTGCAGTGCAGTGGTTCGACTTCCATCTGCAATGCCAATGCCCTGGGTTCAGATATGGATTTGGAGCATCGGAGGGCTGACTGGGGGTGAGGAAGACTGAGTGACCTAGGGACTGCTCTGCTTCTCTGGGGGGGGCAGATGAGTGATGGGTTCGTGATGACTCCTGGTGGAGGTCAGGGAGAATACGTCTGCCAGAGTCGAGTTGTTAGGGAGGCATGCCGGCCGCTGTACATTGCGCACTACATAATTGCATGCCACACCTCCTGGGGAGCTCCCCATTAGCAAAACTTTTCTGCCAGACACCCTATCTATCTGGCCTTGTGCCATCCTCTGCAATACTTGGCTGGTGACTTATAGACAAATTTACACTGATATGGTCCTGTCCCCATGGCCCCACCCAAGGGGTAAGTCTGAGAGGCCCTCCCAGTGGTGTTTCACAGGGATTCTTGACTGGTCATCCATGGAAGCCATGCTGTCTGATGGCCCCACCCAGTGGTTTTAAGCCTGGGTGAATCGCCACTCCAGGTAAGTCCTGGCGGTGGGCGGAGGTCAGCAAAGCCAGAGGGGCTGAACCCTCAGAGGTCTGGCACCAGCATAAAGCATAGTAAATTAAAAAAAATGTTTCATATCCTTTACTTAAAGATTAACAGGCAAGGAGTTCAGGAGTCTAGAACCATAGCAGGACCAGGATCTTTCACCAACCTTCCTCCTAGTCTGATTTTCCCAGAAATCTCTTTCAACCATAGTCCTTCAAAGAATGAATTAAGTGAGATAGGAACAATTTCTGAAAAAAGTGTGTTAAACAGACTTTGATGGCAGATAAGGACTGCCTGGCCCACCCAGTCTGCCCATTTCCCCTACCTATTGGATAAGCTGCAGATCCTAGTTAACTCACAGCCTACTTCCTCCTACCACTACCAGCATTGCCTTATGTCTGTCCCATGCATTCTGTAATTCCCCCATTGTTTTTGACCCTACAACCTCTTCAGGAAGGCCGTTCCATGCATCCACCACCCTCTCTGTGAAAAAATACTTCATGTTACCCCTGAGCTACCCTCCTCTATCTTCAAATTGTGCCCCCTTGTTATTGCACATCTCTTTTTCTGAAATTTTTTTTTTTTTTATTTAACCAGGACTAGCACACTAAGCTGAAAGCTTTTTTACAGGTGCAACCTGGGAGCACAGGGAAGTTAAGTGACTTGCTCAGGGTCACACAGTATACAAGTGGAAATTGTGGGGTTCAAACCCAGGTCTGGTCTGCTGGATGTCACCAGATTTACAGCTCAGTGCCTTAAACCACTGCGCTATACTGCCTCCCTAAATATGCTACCCTCTTGGACTTTGTTGATTACCTTGAGGTACTTGAAAGTTTCTGTCATGTCCCCCCTCTTCCTTCTTTCTTCGAGGGTATACATATTAAGCTCCTTTAGTCTCTCTTCATATGGCTTCTGGTGCAGACCTTGCACCATTTTAGTTGCCCTTCTCTGGACTGCCTCCATCCTGTCTATGTCCTTGAGGAGAAGGGGTCTCTAGAACTGCACGTAGTACTCCAGATGGGGTCTCACCAACAATTTGTACAGAGGGATAACAACTTCCTGTTTTCTACTGGTGATGCCTCTCCCTATACATCCCAGTGACTTCCCCATAGGACACTAGCATAGGGGTATGTACAGGCTCACACGCAAGACATAAAGCATGTCACTGCTGGAGTCCTCCCACCCAATGAGCTGCTTCAGGCACAGTGTTACCTGTGGTCACCCAGGTGGCAGTATAACACCAGAGCTGACTGCCCTCCCTCCCAGGAGGAGGAGGAAGCATCCTCTGGGAGGCTCAATCCTCCTCCCCCCAGCCAGCCTCCAATGACCTAGTCTTGTCACTGAATCTGGGTCACTAGGTGGTGGAGGTGTGGCATCCAGCACTTCAACCCTCCGCACCACTGGGACAGCTACCAAGTGTCTTATTTTAAAAGGGTTTCCACCCTACAGACAGTTCCTGGTGCTCCTTATTTGCACAGTTCAATCTTAGTGTCTGGTGCAGTTAGATACCATTAAGGAATCCCCCAGTCTGGAATGCAATGACTCTCAGCCATCAGAAGCAGGTGGTCCCTTTGGTGTGTGGCTGGAGCCCATGTTGGGAATGGTGCTGGAGCACCAGAGATATCCTGCACTTCTCTTCACTCCCATTCTCCACTGCAAAATCCCTTGGGGACTGGGGAGTACTGCTGCTGTAGGCCCAGTTACTGGGCAAGATGGAGGGGAGCCCAGGTAAGCCTCTACCCCTTGGGGGATTAAATCTGCAATTCAGTTACTCAGCACTTTTTTAGAGAGTGGGCTATGCACAACATAGGAGGTATAGTGTGGGGTAATAGGGTATAACAACTGAGTGGCAGGTAATCTCTATAGATACAGTAAAGCATTATGTATGCCATATAGCTGTTGAATTATTTGTCTAAATGCTTATTCATAGCTGACATGAAATGGGCAAGGCTGCCCACACACTACATATGGTCTGGCCATGTATTCCACCTTTTAGATGCAGAAATGCTAAATGCCTTGTCACCTACCATTAGCTTCATTTTGAGAAATGGACAACTCCCCCTGTCTGAGAATCTAAGGAGAATTATAGTCAACATTTACAAATACATGTATTGTGCAGAGTGTTTTGCATTGCATGTGAAATCCTTGTGCATCCTTTCCTGTGTTTGCTGTAGGGATTGTTTTGTAACTTTGCCTCCTTGTTTTATGGCCCCACAGGGATCTCCATGCTTGCGTTTTTATTACCTTTCTGGTTGCACAATGCCATTTGCCCCATGTGACAGTGGTGCTCTGGAGGCCATGGATTACTTTTTGCCCTAATTGCAGCTGCACGGTGCTGTTAAGTGCCTGTTGTTCTGGCCTCAACTAAATAACTTTTTAGTCCAATCTGTTTCTTTCCAAGCGTGTGTGTGGGTCTAGTTAGCAAAACTGAATGCTTTGTTTGTGAAACTATTTTTTTCACCAAACCAAACACAGCCATAAAAAAAAAACACAAATCACGCCAGGTTATCAATGTTATGATTTGTGAAGCATCTAGCTGTTTAGAATAACCACGTGTAGTTCCATGGGTAGAGTACGATCAGGTTGGCTGGCAGTATAGCCTAGAGGTTAAAGCAATGAGTTGTCAATAAGCTTTGTAAATCCTGCAGACCTGGGTTTGCTCCACTTCCATACTGGGTGACCCTGAGCAAGTCAGTTAACCTCCCTGTACTCTTGGGATGCACCTGGAAATGAGATTCAGCTCAGTGTGCCTTTCCCAGTCAAAAATTGTCCAGCTATATACAGCTTTATCAAATAGATAAAGACAGTAAAGCAACCTGATTGGCTGGCAGCCATTGCCAGCTATGCCTTTTATTTTGGATAAACCACACAAAAAACAAGAGTCACCACCTGTGACCCACTCACCTGTGATACCCTTGTGACCTAGCATGTTCAAAGTCTTCAACTGGTGCAAACAATAAAAATACAGAGTGATGGGACTGAGACTGTAAGCAGGTCAAACAGCTGCTGTCTTTCTCTGCCTTCCTTCCAGCACTCCACACAACACTGTCAGCAGGAAAGTTGTTTTCCTTCCTGAACCATAGGACACCATGGTGGATGTGGAGCTGGATGCAGTACTCCAAACCAGTTTTCACCATCACTTCATACTCTGCTGCAGTCTCAAATTACCAAAAGAAAAAAAAAAACTATTAATTAAAAAAGAAAAGAAGGAAAGTATATCTTGCCAGAGTAGAGTAATGTGTCCGGGATTCATAGACCTCACCTGACGCGGCTGCAGTTTCTCACTCTCCATTCTGAAGGGCAGGCAACATGACCACCGGCAGTTTTATAAAAGATGCAGCCACAGATGGAAGCATGCTACCAGCAAGACTACAAGAAAATCTCAGTCTTGCTGGCGTCCTAGCAACCCATGCAATCGCGCTTTATAGCAGTCACAAAAGTGGCTCGGAGTCAGCCAAATAAATCAATGAAAGGGAATGATGAGGTAGGAGAAAAAAACATGCACAGATTAAATAGAGAAGGGGTATCAGACACAACTCAAAAAGCCCTGCCACCCTCCAGTGCCCCTACTGACAATTAAGTGGCTGGACTATTTTACTTAAAAAAAAAAAAAAGAAAACTTCTAAGAGTTATTTGTTTCCTTAAAGAAACAATATTTCTCAATATATACCCATTTTATAAGTGCATCAAACAAACTCCAGGGTGTGGGTTATTCTGGATAAATGCACGTCTAGGGGCAGTAAGGCACTTGACCTGTGGCCTCGTGCTTCACTACCCCCCTAAGCGTGCATTTATCCAGAATAAACTACACCCTATTGTGTGTTATTGCTTACATATGTGGCTGTGGGGAAAAATGATACCTGCATCAGAGGGATCTGCACCTGCAGATGGCCTCCATATACAGCATTCATAGGCATTGTGAATAAGGACCATTATGTGCCTCTGCCTGGCACAAAGTACTCAGTGTACTGAGTGTGTTCAGTTGAATAAAAAGTACTTTTGCAATTTTAATAAATGTGATAATTAAAAATGATTAAAGAGCTAGTGTACTGCCTAAAAGTAATATTAGTTTTTAAAAGCAGTCAACGATTGCCTTTTATATCTGAGGTACTTTTTCTTTTCCCTTTGGTTAGTTAGAAGATTGTTTACCTGATGCTAATTGGTGTTGTATGTGGAACAGCATTCTGCCTGGCAGCTGTCTTGTCTAGCTTTGTCCCTTCCATTACATCATCAGCATTGTGACCTCACTGACTGGACTCACAGCTGCTCAGGGAAAGCCACTCAGTAGCTGCCAGGTCTGTCACCTGTGATGTCATTGTCAGGGAAGTCACAGTGCTGATGATGTAGAAGGAGGACTAGAGATAGATATGTCAGCTACCAGGCAGAGTGCTTTGCCACACTTCCAGCGTAATGCTATCACATAGAAAACTTTCTAATGAGCAAAGCAAAGGGAAAAAGAAAACAATACTTCAGAAATAAAGTTACAACTAACTGTGTAACAAAATCTGTAACAAATCTGTAACATTTTCCTGTCTGCTATTTGTGGATCTGTTAGCTCTTTAGTATTCAGCTTGGACAAGCTTGAAATGCTGTTGATACTGCCCTCCAGGCTCATTTTTTATCAGGGATGGGTCCTCTCCTGATAACAACTATTAAGAACTAAAACTTAAAATGTTATATTTTACAAGGTCTTACGTCGGAATTGAATTGAAGAGTAACATAGCTTTCCAAAAAATAGATCTCCTACCACTATCTTTCGCTAAGTTTCTGCTTGTGCTGTTTGTTTAATGAGAAAAATGACTGCTGCATCTCTATGACTTTCATTCATTATTTGTGTTAATATGTGTGATTAGACTGAGTATAATTAATAGGTAGATGTGAATTATAAGGCTTTAATCCCACTGTGGGGTTCTGGTGACATCATAACCATTGAGAGTGAAGCTTGTGTGGTTTAGAATACCACTAGAACCCTATGATAGCATTACCTGCCTTCTTCTCAGCTGTCCTGTTGTTTAAATTTTATATTGGAAATAATATGATTTTTTTTTATCCTGATAGGATCAATCATTTCTAAACATTTTGTCCCATTTTTATACACATATTTTTGTTAAGGTGGTCACCAAGCGAGCAGCTTCAAAACAGTAAAGTCCTATGTTCCTCCTTACTCCATTTTTCTCTTGTAGAGGAGTTAATTTCGCTGTCCAATTACATGTCTTGATCACAAATTAAAACTCCACGTAACTCTTGAATATAGTTTACAGTGTGCTTATATGCATAGTTTCTGTATCTGTTATGGTACTGGCTGTACCTCTGATGGCCCTATTTAACAGCTAATTGTAAACATGAGTGGTCTCAGAGGACTGGAGGAGGGCAGATGTTGTCCCACTTCACACAGGTGGTAGCAGGGAAGAAACTGGCAGTTATAGGCCACTCAGCCTGACTTTTGTGGTGAGGAAATTAATGGAATCACTGCTGAAAGAAAGGATTATGGAATATGTTGAATCCAGTGGGTCACAAGACCCAAGGCAGCATGGTCATGGCAAATGAATCTGATAGCGTTCTTTGACTGCGTGACCACGGAACTATATCAGGGTGTAGTGGTGGACATAGCCTACCTAGATTTCAGTCAGACATTCAACACTGTTCCACTTAGGAGACTAGTAAGTAAGCTGGGTAGCTTAGCAATGGGTCCAAAAGGGGCAAACTGAGTAAGAAATTGGTTAAGGGCTAGGTGACTGAGGATGGTGGTAAATGGAGTTCACTCAGAAGAAGAGAGGGTAACCAGCAGGGTGCCTCAGGGATCAGTGCTGAGATTGGTCCTCTTTAATGTCTTTATAAGTGATATTGCAGAGGAGCTGAAAGAGAAGGTATTTCCTCTTTGTAGATAACACAAGCTCTGCAATAGGGCGGGCACTCCAGGTGGGGTGCAAAGGATAAGCAGCAACCCGAAAAAACTCATGGAGTGGTCAGGGATGTGGCAGCTAGGGTTCAATGGGAAAAAGTGCAAAATAATACACCTGGGGCACGTAAACCCGGGGCGGCGTAAAATGGGGGATGTTATTGACAACTACCAAGCAGGAAAGAGACCTGTAGATAATCATATCAGATAACCTAAAGGTGGCCAAGCAGTGTGACAGGGCAGTTGGGAGGTCAAGTGGGATACTGGGATGCATAGGGAAGGTATCACCAGCAGAAAGGAGGTAGTGTTGCTTCTGTATAGATTGCTGGTAAGACCCCACCTAGAGTACTGTGTTCTGTAGTAGAACTCACATCTCAGAAAGGACACAGACAGAGTGGAAGTGGTCCAGAGGAGGGCAACTAAAATAGTGCAGAGTCTTTATCAGAAGCCCTAGGAGGAGAGATTAAACACCTAAATATGTACATCCAGGAAGAGAGAAGAGAGAGAGGAGGGATATAATAGAGACCTTTAAATACATCATGGTGGTAAACAAGGTATAAGAGGGAAGTATTTTTCAGAAGAAAAGGTGCTCCAAGATAAAGGAGCATGATAAGAAGCTGGAGTGGGGTAGATTCAGGAGAGCTGTGAGGAAGTACTTCTTCACAGAAAGAGTGGTGCATTTCTTCAACAGTCTTCCTGTGGAGGTGGTAGTGGGGGAAACAGTGGTGGGGTTCAATAATGCATGGGATAGGCATAAAGGAATCTTAGTGAAAGGGAAGCTGGGCAAATAGGCTAGAGATCAAGTCAGTTCAGCAGTGCTGCCATAGGCAGGGAAAAATGAGGTGACTATGTGGGTCAACCAGTACTTATGTGTTGGCAAATTCTCTGTTTCTATGTGTGCCTTACCTAACATTCATTGGTGCCAGACTGGACACTTATTCATCTTTTCAGTCCCCCTTCCCACAAACTTATCATTTTATATTTAAGCAATAATACATGACAGAGTGTGGTATATAACTGGATATTGTCACACCTTGTGTGCATTGTGAGGCATGAGGCCACAGGCTGAGTGTCTCATGCACCCAAGAAGTGACAATATCCTATTATATGTGACCCCCTGGAATGTGTTATTGCTATTATGAACTGGATTAAAACTGGTATAATTAAAACACTTTTTAAAATATGTGAACATTTTTTTTCAGGAATACAGTTTCAGAAAATAGTTTTGTATGGGTTGTGGTCAGCTGATGGCACTGTTGTAGGAGCCATTAGCATCTAGTGCAGGGACATCTCCCTATGTATCCCCCTTACCCCCCCCACAGACATATACTGCCTGAAAACTATGTCTCCGTGGTCTGTGCCTCTGTATGCAGTCTGTGCACCATGTTTTTGTTTTTGTTGGAAAGTTGTCTATTGACATGCACTGTGGCTCCTTGAGCTGCCTATAGTTTTTTGTTAAGATCTGCAGTCAGTGGCATTTGTAATGGACTGATCTGGACGTGTTTTTTACAGCCATGGTATCCATAGAGATTGTGTTCTTTGTGATTCCTATGGTGGTAAAGTTTTATGCTTTTTGGCCACAGTTTTGGTGTAGAGTGCATGCAAGAAAAATGATGTTGCTAGCACCTGTTCTGGTGGCCTTATCTGAAGAGCGGTGAGGGCTCAGGAGAATGTCACTGTCAGGTAAATTTTTATTGAGTGAGAAGGCTGTTGACTGGAGTTTTTTTGAAACTGTGATTATGTTGAAGGATTTAATCATAACTTTAAATACCTCTCAAGTACCTGACAAGGCAGTGAGAAAGGCTAGCAGGATGTAGGGGTGCATTGGGAGGAGGATTTCCAGTGGGAGTAGTGAGGTGGTGCTGCCATTATATTGCCCACTGATGAGGCCCCACCTGGAGTACTGTGTCCAGTTCTGGAGGCTGCACCCCCACAAGGACATTGGCAGGGTGGCAGTGATACAGTGGAAGGCAACCAAAATTATGCAAGGGCTGCACAAAAAGCCATATGAAGAAAGGCTGCAGGATATCAACATGTACTCCTTGGAGAAGAGGAGAGTAAAAGGAGATATGAATGAGACCTACAAGTACCTCACAAGGCTCAACAAGGTGCAGGTGGGGTGTCTCTACCAGAGAAAAGAAGGCACTAGAACACAAGGGCATGCAATGAAGCTGAAGGGGGGAGTCTAGGAGAGATGTGGGGAAATACTTCTTCGCAGAAAGGGTGGTGGATTACTGGAACAGCCTACCAGAGGATGTAGTGGGGTTGCAAAGACTTTGAGGAGCTCCAAACATGCATGGGATAGGCACAGGGCAAACTGCATAAAGGAATGGGAGAGGGAGGGACGCCAATGACCAAACAGAGTCAGAGGCATCAGAATATGCAGGGAATGGGGACAGACTAGATGAGCCTACTGGTCCTTTCCTGCCAACAGAATCTGTGTTTGCTTGTTTCTCTCAGCCAGTCAGCTTCTTTTACTCTTTCCACCCAGTTCATAATTATCAATATTAAACTGCTAGATTGGTGACCTAAAGTCCAAACCCCTTGACTCTGTGTGCATGTTTCATTTCTATTGGCTAGACTTCCAAGCTTGGTATCATCAGCAAACTTCGATATTATACTTTTAAAAATATAAGCCACATTTATTTGCAGGAGGGATCTCAGAGCTGACTCCTGGTGTACTCCTCTCATAACCTATTTTGTGTGTTACAGGCTACTTCAGTGTTTATATATACTCATTGTTTCTTCTTTGGAGACAGGCTATTCACCACAAGCTAATTCCCTCACATGCCATGTGTTCTTGCTAATGATAAGGATTTCAGCTCCAGCACCCAGTATGCCATGTCTGCTATATTTCCCTTTTCTACTGTAACAACTGTAGTTTGAAAAATGGACAATAAGTTAGTTAAATATGATGTCCCCTTCATAAACTCACACTGCCTTTCTCTAATCAAATTATTCATTTCAAGGTAGTCTGTAACTAAATCTCTTAAAAGAATTTCAAGTAAATTTCCTAGAACTGCTGTTAAACTAACTGTTTAGTAATTACTTTACAGTATACAGTACATCTCCTGACCCTTTCTTGAAAATTGATGTTATGTGCAAAATGTTCCAATCCTCAGGAGTCTGACAAGAATGTAGTGAACTCTTAAGTGTTCATTAGTTTCTTTCCTTGCTTCCTCTGAAAAATATGAATGTACTGGATGTTTTTTTTGTTGTCTAGAGACCTTCAGCACAGGGGAGGGAGTTAGATAAGAACATGTTGGAAACAATCCAAAGGATGGCAAGCAAGGGGAAGGTATTGCTGGTGGTGGACTTCAATCTACCAGGCATGGACTGGAGCCTCCTAGCTGTGGCAACAGTTAGAAGTAGGGACATCCTGGACTCCCTATGGGGGGTGTTCCTTGGTCAACTAGTTAAGGAACCTGCTTATGGAGGGGAAATACTATACCTGGTACTGACAAACAGGGACAGTGTTGCTGACATCACAGTGGGTAGCCACCTGGGGACCAGTGATCATGTACGGTGTGGTTCAATATAAGAACTGGGCCAGTATCAAGCCACACTAAAACAAGGGTCCTGGACTTCAGGAGAGCATATTTTAAGGAAATGGGAGAATGTCTCAGGGACACCCTAGCAGGAATAGGGAAACTGGGTGGAGTCCAAGAACAGTGGGCAAAAATAAAGGAGTGCATTGAGAAGACAACACCAGATCTCTGTGTCAGGCAAGTTAACAAAGGCAAGAGAAAAATGAGACCGCTGTGGTTCTCTAAAAAAGTAGCAGAAAAAGTAAGGGCAAAAAAGCTAGCATTTAGAAGGTATAAGATGACTCAGAAGGAGGAAGAAAGGGAGAGATATCAGAAGAAACAAAGGGAGGCAAGGAAAGCAGTTAGGAGTACAAAGGCGCAAATGGAGAAGAATTTTGCCAAAGCAGTAAAAAAAACATTCTGTAAGCCAAAAGAAGATGAGAAGAGGGGTAATGAGGCTAAAAGGGGAAGAAGGGCTTTGTGTGGAAAAGGACAAAAAAAAGCAGACGTGTTGAACACAGACTTATTGAACAAATATGTTTGTTCAGTTTTGTGGAAGAAGGGGTAGGTGATGGGCCACAAAAAAGGGACAAGGGGGCATTAAAGGAAGGGAGGTGGACAGTAGTCCTTTTACAGTGGAGAGAGTCCTCAAGGAACTAGTACAACTAAAACTGGAAAAGGCAATGGGGCCTGATGAGGTACACCCTAGGATGCTGAGGGAGCTCAAGGAGGTGCTGGCTGCACCTCTGATAGCCCTGTTAAACCTATCGCTAGATATATAGGAAGTTCTGGGAGACTGGAGGAGGGCAGATGTGGTCCTACTTCACAAAAGTGGTAATAGGGAGGAGGCAGGAAATTACAGACCTGTCAGCCTGACTTTGGTGCTGGGTAAAGTAATGGAATCACTACTGAAGGAAATGATTGGGGAATCCCTTACCAGAGGATTACAGGATCTGAGGTAACATGGTTTCACATGGGGAGATCTTGCCAGACAAACCTGATCAAGTTCTTTGACTAGGTGAACAGGGAAGTGGATCAGGGAGGAGCGGTGGGTGAAGGGAGTACAAGGGGTGGGAATGATGCAGAAATGGACACAAGTCCCTTTACATGAGAAAGGGTCCTAAAGGAAATGGAAGGAATAAGAGTTGATAAAGCAATGGGGCCAGATGATGTGCACCCCAGGGTCCTTAACGAACTAAGAGAGGTGGTGGCTGAACCTCTGGCAATCTTCTTTAGCAAATCGCTGGAAACAGGGGAGGTACCCAAAGACTGAAGGACTGCAGATGTAGTCCTCTTATCCAAAAGTGGGAACAAAGAGGAAGCAGGGAACTACAGACTAGTCAGCCTCACCTCGGTAATGGGGAAAATCATGGAAGCACTACTGAAGGAAAGATTGGTGGAACATCTGGTTGTCAGCGGACTACAGGACCCAAGGCAGCATGGTTTCACCAGGGGGGTTCATGTCAGACCAACCTCATTGAATTTTTGATTGGGTGACTAGGGAGGTGGATCAGGGGAGGGCAGTGGACATGGCCTATCTGGACTTCAGCAAGGCCTTTGACACTGTGCCACATGGAAGGCTATTACTCAAACTGGGGAATATGGGTGTGGGCAGGACAGTAGTGTGGTAGGTAGGAAGGACACAGAGGGTGGTGGTAAATGGCTATCACTCCACAGAGGGAAGAATGACCAGTGGGGTACCACAGGGATCAGTGCTGGGACCGGTCTTATTCAACATTTTCATCAGTGACATTGCGTAGGACCTGAAAGGCAGAATTTCCCTGTTTGCTGATGACACAAAGCTCTGTAACAGAGTGGACACACCAGAGGGTATAGACAGAATGAGAAGGGACCTGCAGAAACTTGAAGAATGGTCAGGGGTTTGGCAGTTGAAATTCAATGGAAAGAGGTGCAAGATAATGCATATGGGGCACAAAAACCCTGGTACAATGTATCAGTTGGGGGGATGAGGATATAGCATGCACCAAGCAGGAAAGGGATCTTGGGGTTATCATCTCTGATGACCTCAAGGTAGAGAAACAGTGTGATAAGGCAGCAGGTAATGCAAATAGGATACTGGGATGCATAGGCAGGGGCATCACCAGCAGGAAAAGGGAGGTCATAATTCCAATATACAAGACACTAGTGAGGCCCCACCTGGAGTACAGTGTACAGTTCTGGAGACCTTACCTATGCAAGGACATAGACAGGCTAGAGAAGGTTCAGGGGAGGGCAACAAAGTTGGTACATGGATTGCATCACAAGTCCTATGAGGACAGGTTGAACGACTTGAATATGTACTCCCTGGAGGAGAGGAGGGAGAGAGGGGATATGATAGAGACATACAAGTATCTTACATGTAGGAACAGGGTGCATGAATACATTATTTTTAAGCAAAAAAGATGTTCCAGGACTAGAGGGCATGGGATGAAGTTGGAGGGTGGATGATTCAGAGGAAACATGAGGAAGAATTACTTCACAGAATGGGTGGTGGAGAAGTGGAACACCCTGCCAGAGGAAGTGGTGGGGGCTGAAACTATCATGGAATTTAAGAATGCATGGGATAGACATAAGGGAATTCTGGAGGTCGGGGTGAGGAGCAACAGACTTCTAGGAAAACATAAAGTGAACTTACAAGCTCAAATGGGTAGACTGGGTGGGCCGTAGGCCCTTATCTGCCAACATTGTCTATGTATCGGTTCATAATATTCTTATGAATAAAATTTTATGAATGAATGTTCCAAAACTTTCTGCCATCACTCCATGTTCGGGAGAGTGCTTCCTTTAAGTATTGGTTTTTTGCTGCATGTATAGCCCTGGTGCAGTCATTCCAGGCTTTCTTGTTGTTGTACGTGTCAACCTGTTTTCCAGTGGCTTGAGCCCTTAACCATAGGCAGTCCCTAGATTTCAGCATGTCGAGCAAGTCTGGGGAGAACCAAGGTTAGTTTTAAGTGGGGCGTGTCTACCGCATGCAGCATTGAAGTTGTTGATGAAGTGTTCTAGAGCAGTATCAACATTGCAGGTGTTAAAGACTAGAAACCAGTCTTGTTGTTGTTGAAGGTCTGCGTTCAGTAATTCAAGGTGACCCCATTTAAGAACCCTATTAATGACTGTTCTAGCAGGTGATTTGGTAAATGTGTTTGACCACTGAACCAGGACTGGAGAGTAATCGCTAAGAGCATCCAGGAGTACAATAGTCCCAGATATATGGCCCGGACAGTTGGACAGGACCAAGTCCAGTAAGGTGCTGGTTCCTATTTTGTAATTTACCCCGGTGGGTGAAACAACCAGTTGCATGAGGTGGACAGTGGCAGCTGCATCCTTGTAAGGGCTGGCCTGTGGGGAGAGCCAGATGGCACTGAATTCCCCAAAAAGTAGCAGTTCTGAAGTAAGGTTCAGGGTGCCTTTGTATTCCATTAAAGCATCAAAGCCTGCCATCTGTCTGGGTGGACTATTGACAGACATAACTGTGAGAGATTTATTATGAGCACCGAGGAGTACTTTTAATGCTATTGCTTGCCAGTGGTTGCCAGTGTTACCAGTGGCAGGACTAGCCCCTGAAGAGTGTCTCTTGGGTATATCGCATAATTGCCTCCATGCTTGGACAAGCGGTCATGTCTGTAAACCATATATCCTGGTATGGAAACAGAGATATCTGATATCTTTGAGGAGAGCCATGTCTCAGCAACAGATAGTATGTCAGGGTTGTGTTGCAGTATCCATACATTCAGGATGCCAGTTTTGGGGAGGAGACTACATTAATCAAGGCGATCATGAGAGACCCTGAAGTTTTATGCATAATAGTGGTACCTTGAGGGGGGCCCGGGTTAGGGTGAATATTGCCCAAGAGCAGTAGTAGTAGTAATAGTAACATGCCAGCCTGCCAATGTATTCTAATTGTTGTCTGCTATTATGTTTATCTTGTCTTCCCCATGGCTGATGTGGGTTGAAGTTTTTTTTAATAATGAAGAACTCAGGAAAGGGTGCCAGTGGGGAAGTCAAACAGGGTCCAGTACAGGCAAAACCCTGCTAGGTGGTGTCTGCGTACTCTAGGGTCTAGTGGAAAAAGCAATTTGTTGGACCAAGGTAGCAGTGCTGTAGGCGCAGAGGCAGTGATTCTACAAGGTGAGCTTGTCATTATTGGTCGCAGATGTTAGTGGAGGGTCAGGGAGGGTTAGGCGGGTGAGCAGTATCCCACCATAATATATAATCCCTTTTTGAGGGGCCATTCTGAATGGATGGTACTTTGTAGCAAAAAAGTGAAAGTGAAGAAGGGATGGCCCAAAGTGCACAGAGAGCAGTCCTGAAGTGAGAGGCAGTCAAGAGGGAATTGAGTAGCAGTCGTACCGTAGCCTAACAAGGTGTTGCACATCAATGGTACAACTGCTTCTACTACTGTACAGCAAGAAAGTATCTCCTAAAGAGAAAGGGAAGGAAGAGAGCAATTTAGGGTGATTTAGCAAAAGAGATATGGAGTACAGGTGCCTAATTACGGCTATAAGCAGCAACAAATACTGCCTCATAAGGTGTTAGGGCGTATAAAGATCAAGTAGGCTTCTTTAAGGGAAGGAAAAGAGTGTAGGTATTAGGCAGAATTTTCCAATAGAGTTACAGGGGCGGTGACCTCAGCATGCAATGAGCATTTAATAGAGGTCGGAGGCAGGGAGGGTGGATGGGACAAAATACTGGTACTGGAAGTGTTTCAATTCAAAAAAGCAGTGCCAGGCTTAAACACTGCCATGGACAAATGTGATGTATACTTGAAAAATCCTGCAGCTTTGTATGTTTTGCCCTTAATAATAAAGTACCTGAAATTATAAATGAAAAACTCACCACTGTTCGGGGGTGTATACTGATGTCGGAGAGAAGAGGGAGACCACGGACGGTCAAAATAAATTCCATATTCAATATTACCTCAAAAAGCACCAAAATGATAAAAAAAAGTGACAAGAGAACCCAAATAGAAAAAGACAATCATCTATCACCACATTCTTCTACAACCCTTCTGAAGCTTTTCAGCCCAATACAAACTCCAAATACAGGCTTTGTAAACACTGCAAAAATAAAGCAAAAGGAGCAAATACAGGAAGGAATAGTTAAAAATATGGAAAAGACAATAGAACAGCAAACCAAAGACCCACAAAACCAAGAAGCAGGTGATACAATGGAACCAGGGAAAGAAAGAAATAAAGCTACCAGTTCGGATTCAAAACAGAATGCACCTTTTTTAACATCTTTAATACATCTAAAGGCGACACTACTAAAGGACAGGCAGCAGAAGAAAAACAGAAAAAAGCCCATAAAAATGGAAATTTAAATCTAACAAAAAATCCCTCAATAAAAACAAGGGACCAGTTACAGATTACAACTACAGAAAATGAAATTCCTATGGGGACAACACCGCAAACAACAGATCTCCTTGTTGATACACAGAAACAACAAAAAATAAATGGACAAGATGTTAACTTAAACCTGGACTTAAATACAGACAGTAACAACTTTATACCTACTGTAGAGTTACCTTAGGAGAATGAGAACGGAAAGGAAGATCCGTTGGATAAAAACTTAACGGACACTACAAAAACAAATAAGGAACAAAAATAAGAACAGATGTCATCTTGGGTGACTTTCATGTTAAAAGAAACCCAGGCCATCAAACAGGATGTGGTTCCAATCAAAGACACACAGACACAGCTGATTACATTAAAACAAGAAATACCAGAAAATACCAGGGGCCAGATTTTTAAAGCCCCAGATATGACGCAAGGGCGTCTAGCGTCAAACATTGCACCAGACCCAATTTTCAAAGGAGCACTGTGTCAAAGGCAGTCCACCCTGCATCAAAGGTGGCTACATCAGCCTTGCTCCATACAAATGGCAGCACCATGACACAAACTGTCTTGCATCACAGAAATGGTGCAAGCCCGCACCTGTGGGAATTTCAAAGCTGCACCACTGACACCAAACATGTCAAAGTACCGTCAGCTGCTAGACCAGCCAGGGCTGATCTAAGGGACACTAGAGCATATAAAGAGACCCAAAGCAGGTGGTCAGACCTGACTATGCTAATATTAAGGGCCAGTATTCTCCTGCAGGACTAGTTTAGAACATTTTGGGGGCTTAGTTTTGGCCATTTCATCTGCTGTTTTGTTTACTTAACTTGCATGATTCTCGTTCTTTGCGTCATTTGTTTAACTCAGCTTGTACCATTTTTACTTGGTTTACACCATATTTACTTAGTTTGCACCATTTTTACTCAGTTTGCACCATTTTTAATCAGTTTGCACCATTTTTGTACTCAGGTTGCGTAATTTTGAATCAGTTTGCACCATTTTTGTTCTTGGTTTTTATCATTTTCATTCCTTGAGTCATTTTTCTGACTTAACATGCACCATTTTTTACTCAACTTGCACCATTTATTTTGGTGCAACTTGCGTCATTCCCATCCCTTATGCCATTGTGTTGATGCAGTGGACCTCTTGCGTCAGTTTGGGGGACTTTGTCACACAGAACAGTGTTCTTGCAAAATATGATGCACAGTATTTAGTGCACCAAGATCTGATTCAAATTGGTTGTTTGACGCAGCTTGTGTGGATCTAAGGGCCCTTTGAAAATCCAGCCCCAGATGTTTTCAGAGACTAACTACAAGAACTAAGGAAATGGAACAGAGAATCTCTACTTCAGAAGACGAGGCCTTACTAATCAACAAGAAAGTGACACAATGTGAAAAAGACCTTCAACAGATAAAAAACAAACTTATAGATTTTGCATCCAGAACTCGTAGAAAAAATATACTAATTGTTGGAATTCCAGAACACTGGGATAATGAAACCCCTATAGTAACACCATCACAGTTTATATTTGCTACCTATTTGGATGTCCCAGCAGAACAAAGTCAATTTGAAATGGACAGAGCTCATACAGCATTAAGACCCCAACCAGAAAAAGGAGCCCCTCCTCGAGCCGCCAAGTTTGTTAAATCAGGGGACAAAGATTGGGTGATGGTGGCGTTGTATAAAAAAAGATCACACTTAAAGGGTCTTTCATTACTATTTTTCATGATCCGCCTTATGAGATTGTACACGATAGGAAAAATATAATGAGCTAAGAACTTTGCTTTGGAAAAATTAATACAAATCATCTTTTCTCCACTCCACTAAATTGAGAATCATATTAAATTGGCAAAAATTAATATATTAGACTCCAGATAATGCTTACAGGGATCTACATCTAAGGCTTCCACAGATCTTTGGATAAAAATTTACTAAAGAGCAAAAGTGGCATTCCTGTATTATTAAGATGCATCCTTGAACAGTATAAGATTAAGATGTAAATGGGGGTGGAAATGCAACAAACTAAAGTGTAACTCTGCTCTGAAAAGATCAGTCCCCCCCCCCATGGGGGATTTAGCTGTAAAGATGATGTTTGGGGAAGAGGGGGTTACCCCAAAAAAACTATGAATGGTTAAATGGGAATTATTACATAACAGAAATAATGTTTTACTTTGTAAACAGATGGTTTGTCAAAAAGGGGGAACAAAATAAGAAAGACAGGAAAATGGTGGAATCTCAAATTCATATTATGGATAGATCATGGTCTTAACACAAATATCATAAATGATCCAGATAGCCCTAGCAAGCTGGAATGTTCATGGTATAAATTTCACCTATAAAAATAAAGAGAATACTGACATATGCAATAAAGCACACAACCAGTATATTAATGTTACAAGAAATGTACTTAAATGAAAAGGAAATCCTAAAACTAAAAACATACTGGGTTAATATATATATATTTCTCTACAGGCACAAATAAAAGCAGAGGTGTAGCAATATTGATTGGGAAAAAATCTAGATTTCAAATTTGAAAAGCAATATATGGATGAAGAGGGTAGAATAAGTTTAATAAAATGCTATATCATGGGAAACAATATGTTATGGGATCAGTCTATGCCCCTTTTATAAACTGTCAGGATTTCTTAGCAAGAATAACGTTAGGCCTAGTCACGTTAGGGCAGGCAGATATAATAATAGGAGACTGCAGTGCATTTCTAGATACCCAGCTAAATAGATCTACACCAGCCTCAAACACAGATAGGACAACGTCTAGACAACTAAAATAATTTTTACAGGACCTGAATCTAATAGCTATCTGGAGATTAAAAAACCCTACAACAAAACAATTCACTTTCTGTTCTCATCCAACTGGTACTTCATCTCGATTGGATTACATTATGGTTTCAGCAAAAATAGCGCAGAACATAAAAAATTCGGAAATATTCAATATACATATATCTGACCATAAGATGATACATATTCTTTTTGTTCCAACTAAAGACAGGTTAAGAATACCCCAATGGTGATTTAATAACCAGTTATTAAGAGAGAGATGGATTTCACATCCCATGTATCAGCTACTATTCAAGAATGTTGGCCTTTTAATTATAATCAGACCATTAAAGTTACTGATATATGGGATGCTTTCAAAGCAACGCTTTGAGAGCGTACATTACATCCTATGAAATAAAAATAAAAAACATCAGAAAAACGAATTACTTCAATTAGAGAGAGATGTAAGAGAAATAGAAACTAGGATAACAAATGGTGAAAAAGCATTAAGCAAAGAATTAGAGGAAAAAATACAACTCACTCAATATTTAAATATTACTATTGAAAAACATATGAGAATGTTAAGGACCAATGTTTATTATAATGGAGACAAAACTGGAAAGTTACTGGCACATATGGTAAAAAAAAGAACATGAGGAAAATACAATAATAACTATTCAAGATACCTCAGGTAATAACTGTACAGAAGTTAATACAATTGGTGAGGTATTTCAGAAATATTATACAAATGTTTACCATCAGGAATATATAAACCAGCAGGATAAAATAACAAAATATCTAACTGACATAGATATTCCTACAGCCGAATCAATATGGAAACCCATTACAGTAAAGAAGTTATAGATGCAATCCAAGCATTACCAAAAAAATACATCCCCTGGGGCTCATAGACTAACCTCGGAATTTTATGGCACCTTTAAAGATATACTGGCCCCATGTTAGTAAAAATGACAACCAAAATTGAAAAATCAGCAAAATGTACAGCAACAATGGTAGAAGCTTTAGTAGTCTTGGTCCCAAAAGAGAATACGAATACTGAACTCCCAGAAAACTATAGGCCCATCCCACTTATGAATACAGACTACAAAATTATTGTGAAATTAATGGTTAAAAGGATTGAAGCTCAAGTTCCGAGGTTGGTCTATCAAAACCAAACAGGTTTTCTGAAAGGCAAAACCATTTTTCAGGGATTAACAAGAGTTCAGGCCTTAATACATGAACAAGAAAAAAAGAATGAAGAAAGTACGGCCATTGCCCCTAGATGCCACAATGGCTTTTGATTTAATGAGTTGGGAATTCATGTTTAAGTGTTTAGAAGTAATGTTCTTTTCTGAACAGTTTATAAATATCTGCAAAGCCTTTTACTCAAACCCTAAAATCCAGCTGAGAATAAACCAATACTGTACAACTCCTATGCAAGTATACAATGGTGTAAGCCAGGGATGCACTGCCCTCTCTCACCTATACTTTTCATTTTAACATTGGAGCCTCTTTTAATTCACATAAGGGAGAACCCAGATATAATAGATTTAAAAATAGGAAATCAAATTATGAAATTAAACATGTATGCTAACAGGGTGCGAAATTCCTATACCTTAGGTGCCCCAGGGCAGGCACTTTTGTACTAGGGCACCTACTGCTCTTCAGTGCCTTCCCTGCAGGGCACCTACGGTATTCATGCTGCATTCTGTTTTCCCTGATGTGCTGTGGCTTTAAATGAGTGGGCAACTTGAGCTGGGACTGCGCAGGCACAGAGCGCCAACACCGGGACACGATTACAAGGTACACCTAACTGCTCATCCCAGTGTCAGCTGACTGTTAAGTTGTAGGTGCTTGAGGGGGGTCATTTCTTTGGCATGACCTCTAGCCAACCACGATGCAGTAGAGGCGGGTTTGCGCAATCAGACGCCAATCGTGTACTGTCTCTTGACTGCTTGCCCGCCCCCCCTTCAGTGCGTATCAGACCTGTCGGAAAGCACAGCATTCAGCACTATAGTGTGGAACTGTTAGGACGTGCCTGCTGTGAGAGCGAACCTTTGAGTGTGACCAGCAATCGTGATTGCAGATTACAATTAAACTTAAAGAAAAAATAACAAAAGCTCTTTTAAGAGCTACTGGGCTGCCTAGTGCCTACTATGTTACCCCACTGTGAGGTGGGGGGGGACTCTGATTTAGGCGGGAGAGGCGGGTAAGATGCAAAGAAAAAATTACCCTTAAAATTTAAAGCACTTTTTAGAGCTACTTCCCAAATTACTCCACTGTGAACTGGGGAGACTTTGAGGCAGGTGAAACTGTGAGAGTGTACTCGTGGTGATTCTGCAACCTTGACCAGATGAAGCAGATATAAAACGAATTACAATTTACCCTTACCAGTTACCAACTATTTACCATATGGTGTTTTCTTTTATTTCTGGGGTGAAAATAGTAAACTAAGAAGGAACAACAACTCTGGAAGGAAGGACTGCAATCTGCATTGCAGACAGAAAAGGAGGGAGGGACTGTCAGTCAGACAGTCACTCAGCTAATTAAAACAACTATAAATTAGCTGATCTAAAGTGCAGCTGGTTAATCACAGTTTGTGGTCTGGAATCTGGACTGTAGTGCAAGGCAACAGGCAGACTACTGAAAATAAGAAGCTACTAGACTAGATAGTCTTGGTGTTGGTGCCTGGCTGCCATTCATATACTTTTCAGGCTGCAGTAGCAGTCTATTTTTCCCTCAGTTGCTGCTACTTGACAGTTTTTTGGGAACTTTACTGTAAAACACTAAAACCTGTCTCTCCTTCCTAGACATTCCTCTTTCTCTATCAGTAAAACAAAAGCTGAGACTGAGGCAAGGGTTAGGCATCACATAAAAAATAAGTAATATTGGAGGGAGCAGTAAACAGAGGCTGAGATTGTATTTTAGAAAGGCGTGGTGGGAGCTCACTCAGCTGGTAGAGCTATTGCCCTCCCTGGCCCTAAGTTGTAAAAAGTACCCAACCTAAATAGATAAAGGTTGAGAGGGGAGTTTTGCTGCCAATCTATAAAGTTGAATTAATGATCCTCTAACCTCTGTTCTCTATAAATAAAGGGATCTGAAATAAAGCCTCTTACTTAAAGTTTAAAGCCATTTTACAAGCTACTCAGACTACCTAAAATCTGAATACTGTTATAAAAATTTTTTTTAAGCTTTTTTACAAGCTACGCTATCTAAAATCTGAATACTAGTCTGTTGTAAAAATATATATATATATATATATTGTTAGCTTTTTACAAGCTACGCTAATGCTAAGTGGACCAACACTGAATACTGTTATAAAAAATCTGTTACCCTTTGACAAGCTATGCTATGTGTGTGTGTGGACTATCTAAAATCTGAATACTGTGAAAAAAAATCTGTTAGTCCACACAGCGTAGCTGGTAAAAAGCTATCTAAAATATGAATACTGTTATAAAAAAATCTGTTAGCTTTTTACAAGCTACGCTGTGGTTTTTGGACTATTTAAAATCTAAATATTGTTATAAAATCTGTCACGCTTTGTGGAGTGGACTATCTAAAATCTGAATACTACGTACACTACTGTTATAAAAATAATCAGACAACCACACACAGTTTTTCTTGTTACGTTTATTATTGAAGAAGACAACACACATTTTCCTTATTGCACAGTGCGTTTATTAATACTGAGTGAGTGAGAAGGCCCACTTTCAAAGTTTATGGCTCCAGAACACAGTCACGGCATGCTGCTTCTGCCAGCACTAGTGAAATGTGATGAAAATGAAAGTGCTTGGTCCAGTGAAGATGACATTAAAAATAACGTAAACTAAGGGGCGGCATGTAAATAGTTTCTTGGGCATGTATATTTTCTAATCACATGGCCAAGTGGGCATGTACTTTTTTTCACAAATTTCATACCCTGTATGCGAACAATATTATGGTACTGCTTAAAGAACCTTTGAGATCATTTCCAGCCTTAATTAGTGAGATGGAACAACACTCCCACCTGTCTGGATTAAAATTGAATAAGGAGAAGTCAGTTATTTTGGAACTGAATAAACTAAGTCAAGAGACACTGAATATAACAAAAGATATTAAGAAAACAAATGAAATAGAATACCTAGGCATCTTACTGACATACAGTAGCAGCCACAGACACTGTCAGCTATTTCACGAAATTTATGTGAAATTTCCAGAAATATCTCCTGCCTTCTGCATTTCCACAGTAGGGACAGCAGAAAGACACTCATCAGAAATTTTGTGAAATATCTGGAAATAGCTGGCAATGTCTGTGGCTGCTACTGTATACAATACGGTAAAAAGAAATGCAACAAGAGTCAAAAATAAAATACAAAATATGGTGGACAGGTGGCAAAATCTAGCCCTCTCACTCTGGGGCAGGATTGAAGTAATTAAAATGATGATTCTTCCTTACATATTACATTTATACCAAACTAACTTAGCGACTATATCTGAAACATTAAGAAATACATTTAGGGTGCTCCTCAAAAAATTCTTATGGCGCGCGTAAGCTCTCCTAGAATCATGTGGAACATGATAATAGCTCCAAGAGAGAAAGGAGGATTAGGATGCCCAGATCCTACTATATATTATAAGGCAGTAAAACTATCACAGATATTGAAATATCTTGACTGGAGGAAAAAACTAGAAGAATTAAACTTTTGGAATTATTATTATAAAAATAAGAATCTCCTTTTCCCCATCTGCGGAATTCTGTTTGATCCCACCAACTAATAAAATTAACAATCAGTTACATATAGATCTAGCTAAAATAATTAAAAACCTTACCAAAAATAATTAAATTACTATACCATGGTCCTCTATTCCAATAGGGCTAGACTCAACAATTAAGAAAAGAAACACGGTCAATAAAAGTATATTGCAAAAACTACAAAATGTAAAAATTGAATTGAGAATGCAGGATTAATTTAATTTGAACAACTACAAAACAAATATCCCCAATCAAATATATTATTGATAGAATATTTACAATTTAAACATACATATAAGAATATAGAGAAGTTAACATAATTAATGGACTTAACAGATTGGAAAAAACAATGCTTCACTGATAATAACATGATACATATATGTAGTATAAAAACAATTAGTAAAATGTACAATCTACTGACATCACAAACTCTTGGTAAATGGGAAATAGCAAATAAAAGAATAAGACTTAAATGGCAAGAAGAACTAGTGGAGATAATCAATACAGAGACTTGGGATAAAACATGGACTGAGGCCAATAAAAATTTTTATTATGCAAAAAATAAAACGATTCAGTATAAATTCTTAACTAGAGCATGTTATACTACCAACAGACTATTTAAAATGGGGGTTAGAAATTCTCCAGACTGTTGGCTCATTTGTGGCAAAAAAGGAAATATGCTGCATCAGATTTGGTAATGCCCATTTATATTGTAATGGTGGGCTCAGACATGTTCCAATTCGGGGACAATTTTAAATGTTCCTATACCAGTTAAAACTGAATATTTTAATATTAAATGATTTTTCGAGTTTGATTCTATCTAAAGAACAAAAACATATTATTACAATAGCATCCATGACAACAAAACATATAATTCTGGAAAACTGGACTAGTCCTAAGATCCCAGCGTTTGATCATGCAATGTGGCATATTAATTTGAAGAGCACCCTGAGTATGGAAAAACTGTTTATGAGTTCTCAAGAATCCATGGATCAAACAGTTACCGAGTGGGAGACCGTTAGAATATTGCTTCCTCCACCACTGAAAATATATGGCAATACCTTTGTATAGTAATTGTAAATAGGGCCAGTAATTGTAAATAAAATATATGTAGAGGGGATAGTTGGGGTGGGGTGGGTATTATGAAAAATCTCTAATTTTTCGATAATGAATGCTTCCTTTGTTTCTTTTGTATATAAAATGTTACTCTCATGTACATGAATTGTATAAAGGAAAGTATTCAAATGAAGCTTTATTTGTCAAAATACAATAAAAATACTGTGGAAAAAAAGGATAATGTTGTAAAGGCCATGAACATACATTAGGGATTCTATTTAGACACAGACACTACCTTACTTCTGCAGCTAAACATTTGATAATGATGAGCTCTGTTCTCCCAATAATTGCCTCAGTATACAGTGCAGCCACTGACAGAGACCTCAGTAGAGTCAGGCTAGTACTAAACAAGGCCAGCCAATTTATGCTAGGGGCAGACAGGCTTACACACACCTGCACACTCCATGCACAAACCAACTGGCTTTCACTGCAAAACAGAATCAAGATCCAGATCTGCCTAATAGGGAAGAAGACATTCATGCCCCCTTCCCCAGCCTTACAAAACCTTCTGCTACCCACGGACAACCGATACTCAACCAGGAGTGTGGAAAGGAATGCACTCAGCATGCCTTTCCAAAAAACTAGTTAGACCCAGCATTCCTTTGCCTTCAGAGCTCCTCGGTGGCTGAATGATCTCCCTGTAACACTGCTGAACCTTCCCAAACAGAGCCAGTTCAAAAGGGAACTAAACAAAGCACTTGCATATGAGTAGAGTTGTGACTGTCACCCCTGAATTAAGTATGTATACGATATCCTAGCCAGCAGCTACCTGTCTATCTGGTCTTCACATCTAATCCCCTAGTTGCATACTGTTATTCACTATACGAACCTTAGCGCCTATGTACTGGACTAATGCTGTAATGCTATAATGTGAATCCATTTATTTCCATGACAGTGCTCCACTGGTGCTGCATCCTGTACTCTGCCCACAGGTATCTTACTGTATCTCTCAACTTGCACCCTGTATCACTGATATTTTATGGTACCTTTCAATTTGTACCTCTATCTCCATGTCAATGCTCCCCTGGAGCTGCCTCATGCACTCTACCCTTAGATTTCCTACTGTTTGTGTGGCACACTATGTCTTATATTCACTGTACCTTACATAGTCCATTTTCTGTAATGCTCACTGTGTACTACCAAGACTGACGTGGATCCTTTGTAAACGAGCTCCAGAGCTCACAGGTGTAATGTCCGAAATGAATAAATATAGTAATACATATTCCTGTGAGGAATACAACCATGGCAGACAGAGGATGTAGTGCCAGAAAACATAGTTGGTTCAGCAGCATCAGCAAAGCTGCAGCAGATGTAGAGCAGCAGCAACGGGAGAGGGTGAGTGTACTGCAGTGATATGCAGGGTGCATTTGCCATACAAAATTATGATTTACCCCATCAAACCCTGCAGCCCTCACCAGCACCAGTATGGCATCAACTATTCAGGTACTAGTAGTGCTGCTAGGAGGACACAGTCATTAACTGCCACTGATACTACCAGTGTGAATGTGTCCTCTCTAGCCCTTACCACTGCAACAAGTACCACCAGGATGAGGACATCCTAATTAATAACCACCAGTGTTCTAATCCACCATCCATCCACTGCAACTACTAGCATCCCACTTTCTGCTGTGACAGTAGCCCTGCCAGCCACTCCGGCCACTGTGACTGAGACCCTACCTACCTCTGTGACCCAGATTACGCCTGCCATTGACTGAGACCACTCCTGCCACAGTGGCCTAGACCACTCCTGCCACTGTAACTGAGATTATACCTGCCACTGTAACCGTGGCAACCACCAGTGCTCCTACAGTGACACTGACCACTACTATCACTGTGGCCACAGCCAGTTGCACAACTAATTCCAGTACTGTGTCCACCCTACTATGATATCTCATGTTTTTCAGTCTGCCTCCAGTACTGTAGAACTTGTCAGTGCAGAGGAGAATGAGGCACTTGCATCCTGAGTACTTTCCACCAGTAGATTTGCCCACTGATACATCATCTGAGGAGGCTAACATAAGTAGCTTTGATGATGAGGTGGAGTATGGGGAGTGCCGTGAAGCCAGAAAGCAAGAAAGTTGGGTGGCCCAAAAAGTTCAATTTCTCAAGGTCGCAGTGGCAGGAGAAAGAAGGAAATTGCCCTCACTCCCAAAAAAACTCAGCAAGCTACCCTTCAGCACTTTGTTCATCAGGCTCCATCCCAGCTTGAATAGCCAAGAAGAGCAGGTGCAGGAGCACCAATGGTGCCAAGGGAGCACTCGCAGATGCAGGTCCAAACAAGGAAGACTAGTGGAGGTCAAAAGAGTGGTGGTGATGGTACTGGTGACACTAACCACATGATTGGTGTCAAGAGCAGTAAGAGCATGGTATGGTTGCATTTCACATTACTAAAAGAAGATAACAGAAAGGCAGTGTGCACACTGTGCAGTACAACTATCAGCAGGAGGCAGTCTGACAAAGTTAACAACCACCTACTTAATGAACATCCTAAAGATAAACCATCCCCAGGTTTTTAAAAGATCAGGGTCTGTGCCTGTGGTTCCATCAGACCCATCTTGTAATGATGATGCATGCAGTGGTGCTGGTGGCACTGACAATGCCACAGAATGGTCTGCCTCTGAAATAAATGCTGTAGTGCCTGCTCCTGCTACCACTCCATCTCAATACCAAAAAGTCCTCCTTGAACCTCCAGCACTCCCACCAGGCATCAATCCCGTTATTTGCACATCTGGCATGTGGGAACATCCCCCCATCCATGGATAATGCCAATACTGGAAGTATTCCAGGCCAGAACTAAGTTTCAGTCTTCCCATCCAACAGCTCAACACATCACACATCTCGTAGGTGAAATGATGGTGTTGGATCTTCAGCCTTCACAGACATCTGCAGCACTTGCAGCCATGGTACCAGCTCCCATCACATTCAACATTTTCAAGCACTGTGGTGACAAAGATATATGATGGTGTGAAAATGGCAAATTGCCATACTAGTCTTGGAGGCTGTGGATGGAATATTCCAGAGCACCTCAGACATTTAGAGCAGTACAGACTCTATGCATGCATATCTCTCCTTGACTGCACACTGGTGTGTGCAAACCTCCATGTCTCCTGTTGCAGATTCCTCCTTCTATCACTGTGTTACTCGCCCTGCCTTCATCTCTCCAAAATCTGGCAGTCACCCCATGTCTACTCTTCTAAATGTTGGGATAATGGAGAAAGACCACATGTCACCGAACATCCTGGCATTCATTCAAGACATCCTCAGTCATGGACAGTTGGTGGTAATCTACATGTTGTTTTTTTTGTCAGGATTAATGGGGAAGATATGGTGAAAGCAGTTGCTGATGGAAATCTTGTCAGCATTCATTGATTTGCCAACACCTTTATTCTAGTAGTCACATCTGTGCTATGTCACAGTACTGAGGCTAGCAAGACTTTCTCCACAACACGCTCCTTCTGTGCTCATTTTCATTGCTCTGTAAAGGTGACTAACCAACTAAGACAAGTGCAAACACACCTTGGTCTTTCTCAGCATTGCTTTGATACAGGATGTCAGTAACAGATGGAATTCATCATTACTGATGGTGTCTAGACTGCTAGAATAGAAGTACGCACTTCTTGAAATGACAGTGGAGTGTGAAATTGGGGGAGTCCCAGGCCACCATGAGTGGTCACTGGTTGACACTATGATGAGAGTACTTGGGCCATTTGAGAGGAGCACCCGTAGTCTAAGTGCGACTACTGCAACTCTTAGGTGATCCTGCAGTGCATATACTGAAAGCATCAATGGAGAGATTATGTAGAACAAAACAGGGAGATTCCAGATGGGGGAGCTGTGCCCGTTGAGCATCTGCAAGCTGAACTGGAGACAAGGTTTGTGAAAATTGTGGTTAGTCACATCCAAACTATTGCAACCATGCCAGATCCCCAGTTCAAATGTGAGATCCTTTACATGACTATGGATAGCTATAGTGTGATTTATTTTTGACGAGAGTTGTGTGATGAGCTGACTGGTGACACCAGCAGCTGGACAAAAGGCCATGATAGAGGCAAGGCAAGGCAATTTTATTTCACAGCGCCCAATCTCTAGGGCTCTAGGCACCTTACATTAAGACAGGTAAGGTCAAAACAACACACACACTTCATAAAAACATATACAGAACAGCAAAAATAAAAATATTAACAATAAATGCTTTTCAGCATGATTAAAATGAACCCAAGTAATTAATGCAGGTCAGTCACCCTCATCAGGAAAGGCCAGATAAAACAGATGAGCCCTTAGTCCCTTTTTAAACAACTCTACTGTCAGGGCCTCCCTGACAGCAGCTTGGAAGGTGTTCCACAGGGTCGGTTACCAGAGGTTTGAAGCCAGACCCAGGGAACATCAAGGAGGCCCCAGGTTGAGGAGTGGAGGGAATGGATCGAGGTAGCAGGTGTGAAGAGATCAGTCAGATTTCCCAGGCCCAGCCCACATTCAGCCGTATAGGTGAGCAAGCCCACCTTGAAGAGGATCCTCCACTTGACAGGCAGCCAGTGCAGAGCCTGCAGGACTGGGTCACATGACTGGACCCAGCCAGGCCTGTCAACAACTGAGCCGCTGCATTCTGCACCAGCTGCAACTGGCAGAGGGTCCCTCCAGTGATCCCAAAGTAGAGAGGTTTACAGTAATCAAGCCTCAAAGTGACAAAGGCATGTTGCAGTGCCAGCAGGTCTTCAGGCAGAACTGGGGACTTAATCCTGGTGATATTCCTCAAGTGGTAAAAAACACTTTTGACCACAGATAACATCTGAGTTTCAACTGTCAATTTGCTATCCACAATAATGCCAAGACCCTGCACCCTAGGGGAAGCCATCAATGACCATATCCCAGAAATAATCCTGTACCCACTCCGAAAGCACACTCATCACACCCATAACCTGGCTCAATCACCAGTACCCCGTCTTGTCCAGGTTCAGTTGCAATCAGCTGGAGGACATCTGGCCATTGATCTCAGCCAGGCAGTTGTTAATCACTTACATGGCATTGTGTGCTCCAGGGGCAAAAGACAAATACAGTTGGGTGTCATAGCAGCAAAACCCCACACTGCAATGCCAAATGAACTCTCCCAGGGGCAGCATGTATACCACGAATAACATCGGGGACAAGTTCAAGCTCTGAGGTACTCCGCATGACAGGGCTTCAAGGAGGAGGAGAAATTCCCCATCACCACCTGCTGCATCCTGTCAGAGAGACAGGATTCAAACCTGTTGATGACAGTTCCAGTGAGTCCACAATACTGTCAAAGGCGATCAAGAAGCACCATGTGATCCATGGTATCAAAAGCTGACATGAGAACAAGAATAGACCGGTCTCCTCTATCTCTAGCCCTGAGGAGGTCATTATGCACCCTAACTAGCATTGTTTCAGTACTATGCCTGACCCTGAAACCTGACTGGAATGGCTCATAAATATCAAAGAACATAAGGTGTTCTTCAAGCTGTTGCACCACTGTTTTCTCAACAGCCTTGCCCAAGAATGGCAGGCTGGAGATTAGACGGTTATTTGCCTGGACATTAGGGATGAGAGATGGCTTCTTCATGAGGGGTCTCACCAGAGCCTCTTTCAAGGCATCCAAAAAGACTCCCTCTGACATCAAGCACTGGACAAGTCCAGTGAACATCAGGCCAACAGTCCTAACACATCTCATCCAGAAATGAGTCGGGCCGGTTCCAGTTCACAGTAAGTGTGCTTGAGCTTCAAGATTGCCCTCAATGACCTTGGCCACCTCCACTGGTTTAAACTCATCCCAGACTGACAGAACACTGCTGCTCATTTCAGGCCGAACACTGCAAGGCAAAACTTGCCTCACTGACAGGATCCCCGATCGGATGGAGAACACCCTGTCAGAGAAAAACAGAGCAAACTCCTAACACAATGCAATTGAAAAAGCTTTTTTCAGCTGTAGGCATACTGGGTGGAGCAGTCTGTCCACAGTCCGAAATAGCTAAGATGGTCTGTTTTTCCCTGTGGCAATCTCCCTGGACAGGAACTCTGCCTTCTTACGGTTGATTGTCCCTTGGTACTCATGATAATGAGCACACAAGGCCATTTTGTCCTCCTACGATCATGTCCTCCACCATCAATGCTCCAACTTCCAACCCCAGATCTTCATCACCTTGAGATCCCCATCAAACCAAGAGATTTAGTTTAGTTGCTGTATTGGTCCTTGTAAGAACAGATCCAGAAGCAAATGGTTTGATACCTTTTATTGGACCAACTTAGATGTTACAAAAAGAACAAAGTGCCTAAGCTTTCGGACCAACCAAGTTCTTTCTTGGAAGCTTATGACAGTTATTTAGAAAATCCTATTAACACCCAGATCATACGTTAAAATCTCAGAAAGAATTCTCATTGGTTTAAAATACTTATTTAAACCAACAGCAGTCTCCAGAAGCAGGAAAATGTCTCCAAATAGGTTGTATATTGTATAAATATGTGAAACAGTTGCTCACACTAGGGAAACTCTACTTTAAACCCTCAGATGCCATATGTAGAAAATGTCTGTTATATTTGCTTAACATACACTAATATCACATTTTAACATGTACTTAAAGAGGAACTTTCATGATGGTCCAAAAAGTTACAGCTTATAGTCATTATATGCAGTACTAGACCTGAAAAGGTGTGTGCATTTGTTATTTTTGGCCAAGGTTAACTCTGCCTTCCATAGTATGGATTTGTTTGTGAGCCCTGCTGCACTTGCCTTTGCTGTTCAGCTGCTGGGCTGCTAGCTCCTGATGACATCACTGTACAGCAGAGGAGTGACTCAAATTGTGCAGTACCATGCAGTTGCAACACTGTTGCAAGGGAAACCTACCAGTATTCAGTGTACATATTGTTTTCTCTTCCAAGGCACCCTGTTAGCAATGCATTATGCCAAAATCCAAATGCCTTGTCAGTATGTTGTTTTTTTTGTTTGTTTTTTTTTTTTTGTGTGAAATTGACTCCCTATAGTTATGTCAGCAGTACAACCCTGGGCCCACAGCATCACCAGGCTTGCTATAGAAGCTCTGGTACACCCTGCAGTTTTTAGCAGCTCAGAGTGCAAAAACTAACTGCAGCGGACAGTAATGAAATACAATTCCAGAAACAATGCAAGATGAGGTAATTAATGCATGAAAGACAAAAGGACTAGGGAAGTTCCTCTTTAAGTTAGTATTGAATCTAAAGTTCTTGCTTTTCATTAGACTGTATTCACAAACCACACTGAGACATTCATAATTTATGTTAGTGTAACTTTTTGCTTGAAGAGTCCTTATCTCATGTTGGTGGCATTTGACCTTGAAAGGCTCCTTAGTTTAAAACAAACTGGTAAAATGTAATTCCTCTTATTTAAACTGCTGTTATGGTTTAAATCTGGGTGTTAATAGTATGGGATTTTCTAAATAATTGTCATAAGCTTCCGAGTAAGGACTTGGTTGGTACGAAAGCTTAGGCACTTTGTTCTTTTTGTAACATCTAAGTTGGTTCAATAAAAGGTATCAAACCATTTGCGTCTGGATCCATCAAACCAAAGGGATCTCAAGTGAGAGGATCTGGGTCGTATACAGCCCAGTGTAATGGTGCTGAGTGCCTCAGAGACCACCTTATTACTGGTGATCACCACCTCGCCTGTGTCAACTGCACATGCAGCATCTACTCTAGATACTTCAGCTACTGCCAACCCTCTGGGGACAATCCCCTCAAAGGGCAATAGCTTACCATCTCAACAGGGGAGGGACTTTGGGGGCCCAAACAAGAACTTCACCGTACAATGATCAGACCAAATGACCTGATCAGTTTTGAGGTTCACGACCTCAAGCCCCAGCAAGAGCACCATGTCGAGTATGTGGCCATGGTGATGGGTCACAGAAGTAACCACTTGTGTCAGGCCCAGTGATGACATCAACTGGAGGAGGTCACAACCAAATTGTGAGGATTCGTAGTCAACCTAGGCATTGAAGTCCCCCAGCATTAAACATCTGGGGGACTCCAACACCTCGTCAATGATGAAGTCTGTGACTCCTACAGGAAATCCCCTCCCAACCCCAGAGGGTGGTAAATGAGGAGAATCCTGCAACCTGCACCTGGACCCCACACACTGCCACACACTCAAAAGACCTAGCTGATCCCACTGGGTGCACGGTGAAGCCCAAACTGGATCTAAAGCAGATGGCCACAGCCCCATCCCTGTGTTCTCTCCTTGGGCAGTGCACTACGGAGTACCCAGAGGGGATGGCCACCTCCGATACTGGCCTGGCATCAACCAACCAGGTCTCCATAATGCAAGCCAGGTTGACCAAGGAAATCAAGTCTGCTATAATTGCTGTCTTGTTCCTCATTGACCTGGCATTGCACAGCACAGCCCGAAGGGAATTGGTAGGTGCTGCCACCACCCCCCAGCTTCCTGCACACTCGGTCTGGTGGGAACCCTGGGGATGGAGACCAAACAGGTCTAGTCTTTCTCAAGACTCCACCTAAACCAAAGGCATCTCCTGCACCTAACCACTGCAATACCAAAAACCTCCACTGAGCCCACTGCCCCCTGCCACCACTGGCCTGTATGTACCCTTGTAATGCCAACCTCCCTGCAACACCCCACTGCAGTATCCAACACCGGGGGGTCAGAGAAGGGACAAAGATCACGCAGCTGGGATGCAGTGTAAGCTAGGCGTAGGGGACCAAGGCTCCGACACTTCCCGACACAGACCAACGCACCACAAATTACTATTAAAACACCTAACTATCCTAGATCTAATAGGGATAGTTATAACCTGCTGGGCCATCCAACCCTTAAAACCGAACACCCACACAGGGACCATAACTCATTCTCCTGTACCTGTGCATTTAAAGAAAACATTGGGTTCACCATTTCAAAGGGAAAGGTTAAAATATGATGAAGATTGCTTAAAAATTATAGTAAAGAAAGATTAATGAACAAGTTGAACAACATAAAATGTTGAAGATCGTTTCTTATTCCAGAATTGGATTGGACAATTAATGAATTCATGCAGGTTTTCTCGGAAGTGTGTGACGAGCTAGGACCATTTAGAGACAGTGTCAACAAGGAAACCCATGTCCCATGGATAACTGAAAAGATTAAACAAAAAAAAAGAATTAAAAGAAGACTCTGGAAAAAGGCAAAAAAAACCTCTAGATGGGGATGACTGGGCATGATACAAATTGGCCCGAAATAATCTGAAGACACAAATTAGGAAAGCAAAAAAACATTATTATGAAAATAGGGTCAAAGAAAATTCAGACCCACGAAAATATTGGGCGCTAATTAAGTCTTTTGAGAAACCAATAAAAAAGCGATTACCAATACAAATACTGGCTAATGGTAAACTGTTGTCCCCGATGAAATCAGCTGAAAAGCTGAACCAGTATTTTACAACATTACCAGATGTTGTTATCCCTCATCAGGGAAGCATACATCAACAGGATTATTTAAATTATTGGCCCTCAAGTAAACAAACATTCCAGTTTAGAATCATTACATGTAAGAAGGTGAAAGAAGAATTAAAAAAATTAAATCCCCATAAAGCACATGGCTTGGACTTTATAGAAAATAGATTCATGCATGACTCAGTTGAAATAATTGCCCCAGTTTTGACCAGGTTATTTAATTGGAGATTAATTGAAAGAAAATTTCCAGAACAGTGGAAAAAAAACAAAGTGGTACCAATATACAAGGGAGGACTATCCACTGAACCATCAAATTATAAAC